>OX419749.1:1151480-5951480 GCA_948477245.1 Thumatha senex
ATTCATCAATTCCGTGACTTCTCTTATTTTTAAGATTTTTTATTATTGTTTTAATTTCATAGGGTTCAACAGGTTTCAAGAATAAGGAGTTTTCGTTACGCTCGATCTCTGGTCTGTCAGGCATACCAAGATTTTGTTCTCCAATCGTCGCAAAAAAGTCGTTAAATGTATTGGCCACCAGCTTGGGGTCAGAAATTATATTGCTATTTATTTTCAATTTAATATTATTACACGATTTAATTATATTTTTATTTGTTCGTTCATTAATTATACTCCACATGGTTCTCACTTTGTTATTGGATTTTTTCATTTTATTGATATACTGTATTTTTTTAGCTGTTATTACAGCTCGCTTTAACGTTTTCTCATACCGTTTATAATGAGATGTAAGAATAGGGCTATTTGCGTCACGTGTTATAATTTTCAATAATCTTTTATTTCTACAAGATTTCTTAATCCCTGTAGTTAACCAGTGTTTTTTTGAATTAGACTGTAATTTGATTTTTCGAACTGGTATGTATTTGTTAAGTATGGTTATTAATATTTTATGAAATATATTATAATTGTCGTTAAGTTTATTATTTAATGTCAAAACTTCATTCCAATGTTGATTACCTAACTGATATTTAAATTGCCGTATATTTTTTTCATTATAGAGTCGCTTATAGGTATACCATGTCGTGGGTTTAATGGTGTGGTTAATGGGTATAGATATAGTAGTTCCATTGTGATCTGAAAATCCAAAATTCTTTACTGATGTACTAATAGCATTTTTTGATATGTTTTTACGTGTAAATATCAAGTCAATACACTTTGACGTTGTCTTTGACACTCGTGTAGGTTTATTAATATGCTGGCAATAGTTGTGTTCGAAAATCATATTTAAAAAGCGGTCAGTCGTGGTACTACTTAAAAGTACGTTAACATTTAGATCTCCTCCTATAATTATGTTATGAGTGCGGTATTTTTTATCTAAGTGTTTCAAAATTTTACTCAAGCGATTGAGGAAAATTTCCTCTAATCTCCCAATCCAGTACATACTACCAATAGTAAATTAAGTATTGGAAGTTCCACTGCACATACTTCCAATACATACTGCGTTGACATAATTGTGATGTCATTTTTTTCAATGTGTTCTAAGTGGGTCCGCAGTAGTATACATACACCTCCACCTTCCTGCTTGTGTCGACAGAAGGATGCCGCGATTTTATAGCTACTTAATTGTATCATATCTATTTTATATGCATTTAGCCAGGATTCAGTAACACAGATTGCTTGATAAGTTGGCTCTTGTTGAACAAATTGTTCCATGATATGTTGCTTATTATAGAGACTTTGAGTATTTTGAAATAAAATATTAAATTGGTGGGAGGTAGATATACCTTGCCCATTATACAGTTTACTAGAGTCATAAGTTCCCTTTGCTTTGATTGAAACATAAAATGACGTCCCACAATCATCAATCTCATTAACAAAAAAAAAAATTATTTTTTGTGTACCTATAGCTATGATCATTATACATTCTTTCATAATACCTACTTTTATTCGAATTCAAGCATCTTGCATGGATTTTATGCATCTCGTCAAAAGTAAGATATTTCTCCTTATAATCTATAAAGTCAATAAGCATATTTATTTTATAACATGTGTTACTAAATGATTTTAAAAAGGGACAGTTATAATGGTTATTACATATTAATTCTAAACAGTTATTAAGTTTTTGTTCATTTAAAAACCGATTCTGTAAGATACTTAGTACTATAATTTGGCATTTATTATTCCTTTTAATAAAACTACAAAGTTCACTGATTATAATAGATGGGTTTGAGTCATTCTCACCAATACAGATAATTATCTTGTCGGTTGGATTACTAGTTAGTTCCTGATGAGAGCCCGTCACCTGAACAGCAGTAGCATTTGGTTTAATAATTCCCGTAACAGAATACTTTTCGCGTTGATTATTATGTCTCATGGTGTGCATACGCAGAGCCATACCTGCCACCTGTTGTGTGCCTAGAACAAAGATTTTTCTATCAGTTGAAGTCGCAATATTCGAGTGTCCGTTTCCACTTGCTGTTTGTTGTGTTGTAGTGTTTTTGAAGAGCCTTTTCCCAGATACAGACAAGTTACTGGAATTGACTTGCTCCTCTATTATATCACATTTAGTTTTCTTTGTATTTAGTGTATCCTGTGTTCTGCTAATATTTTTTCTTGGTGTACTAGTTTTAGGTGTGCATATTCTAGTTAAATTAATTATCTTAAGCTCTTGGTCTAATAGTCGCTTCTCAAGATTGGACTTCTCCAATAGCAGATTTTCAATCTCTAAGTGAGCACTATCCAGTTTATCTTGTAGTTGATGCATTGTATTTTTTAATTCATTTATTTCTTGGTTGCTTTGATTCCATATTGATAAGTCCGGAAGACTTCTCACCAAGCTATTCGTCGAGGCGAAAGAATCATCATCGTTATGTTGTAATGATTTATTAATTAAAGTTTCCGTTATATTTCTTCTATACGTCATATTGTTTTGTCTAGTTTGACGTCTTTGTGTATTAATATTTTCAAATCCATCCATGATCGTATAGACACAGAAATATAATTCCAAAAAGACAACACACCCTCACCAGGATTCGAACGTGATGTCTCTCGGGCTGCAGTAGTATGATGTTACGCAGGGACCAAACGTACATGTGGCAATCGCTGCGAATTTGACGACCGTATTTTCATGAAATATTTGTAGTTCTCAGTTAAGATTATAGATGTCACTTATTTTGTAATTTGCTGTGTGGTTTTCACATATTTGTTTGTGATGGTAGTTTTGATTTTTATGTATTATGCTGTTATTTGCATTAATGCTTATAATTGCATCTTCGATGTTTGGTGTACAATATTATTTGATGTTATTCTTCTACACACTTTCAATACAATTTGCACAAATCACAGATATATTTTTTGTTTAGTTTGATGTTGTCGTTACAGTTTGCAAAGTTTGCAAGGTGTTATTAATTTGATTAAAAAGACGTTTGTTTGGTTGTAAATAACACTTCCACAGCACAATTAGGCTATTGTCCAGAATTTATTCACAAATTTACACCGTATTATTTCTTTTTACTATTTTTATAGAATAAATTCACATGAGGCACTTTCTAAGAGATGTTTACTTGACAGCGTCATCTGTCAAACTCCTCTCTCCAAATCTAATCTGGGGTATAGGCGCATAAACCATGCGACGATACTCCTTCTCCCGCATTTACATTCCATTTGCCGCTCATCTCACTGGCATACAAGATGAACAACAGTGATCTAGCACTGTTGGCTGTCGGCTATAATGATGAGAGATCACAACCAGCGATGACAAATCGATCTCTAATAATGCTTGTGGAGGCAATAATTAGAAGGACCCAGTCTTGTTGCATTTCGCGAATTTTGGCTGCGGACGGAGATCCACACTGCAAATCATAGTCTACCTACAGACGCAATTCGATGATAGGGATTTTGGCAGTATGGTCATTCTTTAAGATAGCGGCTATCCATTTTGGCCATTTTTGCTGACTCCATTATTACAGACGTCTGCTTTTTTTCCTACAAATATCCCAACTTGTTTTAGAGAAATGTTTGCAAGTCACCTGGCGTGACATCACATAAGTCACAAGTATCACTCAAGTTAGAACGTTTTGTTCTACATCAATTTGGTCGGCAATTGTTTACGTTCAATTTCGAAATACTTTTTATGCTTAGTAACAGAACCTATCAGGGCATTATACAAATATGAATTACATTGTGTACCAATAAAACTATTATTTTTTTCTATTATTCTAACTAAATTAAGTAGCATGGTAAATATTCTATATTCAATGTGAATGTTACCATGACGCAAATTATTTGAGGGATACTTAGCCAATTATGCCTTCAAATCTTTTGAAAAGCCTTTGTATATACTACAATGGTTCATTACACTATATGCTACAATGATGTATAATATACTACAATGGTGGTTCACATCAATGCTCAAAGCATCCCGGCACACTTCCCGGATATGCTGACAACGTTTGATTGTAAGAACATACATGCAATATTGGTTTCAGAGTCGTGGTTTAAATCAACCCACTCTTCCGCTCTATACTCCCTCCCTGGGTTCCAGCTTTCTCTTATCATGATTTTATTTTCCTATTTTACAAAATCCATATCCCTAAAGCTAAGCGAAAAATCCTAATGCAGCACAATTTTGGCGGCATGAACCTGGAAAGCCTCTGCCAGATTACCAATAATATTGATTGGAGTCCTCTAATCACATCGGGGTCTACAGATGAACAGGTAAATATTTTTAGCACTAACATCATTAAACTGTATGACAAACATACACCTTTCCGGGCTGTCAAAATGAAACACCCACCTGCCCCCTGGATCAATGCAGATATTAAAAAACTTTTACAAATAAAAGCTGCTGCTAAATTTAAATATAAATTTAGAATATTAAACCAAATTTAAAGAAATTGTATTTTATCTGACTGGTATGGTATATTTTATTTGTGTTGCGTGCATGTGGCGACCATTGTTCATTTTAGATAATCCTATACTCATTATTTAATAACATAATTATAATATTGTCTGAGTAAATACATAATATACATCGGCGGCGGCGGCGGAGTAGGGCCACCGCGGGGAATGCAGACGCGCGGGCGGTGACCCGCACGGCGGTGTCGAATCAGCTGACATGATCGGCACTCACTTCAAAAACTTCTGTCTAACGACAACACAACTTCTTATTTCATCATTATTTTTATATTGTTTTTTACGAACCATATTGTAAGTTATTCATAATACAGCATATATACAGTCCACTACAGCAGTTTAATTGAATCATCAAGAAAACACCTCAACATATGGTCCTTTCACCGTGTACCTACCTACGAAGACTTGCAAAGTACGAACAAAAAGTTTGAAAAAGTTCTATCGGCTCAAGCTCAAGATAAAAGAACGTCTTCTGATTTACTGTGCATCCAGCGGTGAACAACGCAAAGGTATTCGCGGCAATAGCGGCCTATTGCTGACACCAAGTGCAGTCTGCATTCACGTTCAAAATCATTGGCGGTCGTATTCAAAGAATTCTTCAAGCTACATCGTACGTGGATCGTGAAACAACAACAAATAAGGAAGAGGAGGATCAGTGCACAAAAACCGTGAGATCGTTCCAAATTTAATTCCTATCACTATTTTTCTTTCGGTTCTAACTGAACTCTTCCATATTTCATTTGCTAACTATTTCATATTCATCCATCATATCACAACTATTCACATTTCATTTCGTATCATTTACATTGCATTTCATTGCTTTATTCACTTGGTAGACAAGTAGACTTGAATCGTACTAAGTACTCGTACCTACGTAGTTACATACCTACCTTATAGATAGTAAAAATTAGATCATTTAAAAATGGCTATTTTCACTTCATAGTAGCTAGATACGTATCTTAGTATTTATAGTAGTATAGTAATTAGTTATAAATACTAACAGCTGATTGTAAAGTATAATAATTATAGACTTTTATTTTTTTCTTTATAGTTGGAGGTACATCAAAAATTTACGCACTCGATCGTCACCGCATCAGCTGTGCTATAGAATGCCTGCTAAATTAAGTTACATACTTCCTTTGTTATCATAATAGCTAGTTATTATCATCTTAACCGATTTCAAAAAAGGAAAAAGCTTTCAATAACTTCGTTGTCTTTTAACCGATATTAATATTTTTTTTTGTGTTCGCTTCCACAGAGCCTCAACGTTATCCCATATAGGTTTAGTCAAAATCAATTCATAGATTAAGCTTTGAGCGTGATTTAGATTATTTAGAAATAGTCATTATTATACTACTAAGGTAGCAAAATAATCATCATACCTAGTAGATTATAAAACATACTTACATAGCGTTTATTTTTGTTTACTTTTCAAATCATTAGCATATTATTGATATAATTAATTTATTATAGCAAAATTAAAGTTTGGCTTAATATGTCTTCATTAAAAGATTTAATTAAGAAAAGAGGGACTATAAAAACTAAGCTTACGCATTTTAGTACCTATATTACGACAATTAAGCATAATAACCAATTAGAGGGATCTTTAGAAACCCAAATACAGCTGGATTTACGTCTTAAAAAGGCAGAAAACTTTTACAATGACTTTGATGTCTTTCAGTGTCAGATTGAGGAGCAGTCAGAATCACCTGACGAACAATACGCTGAGAGACAATTGTTCGAGTCTCAGTACTACGCGCTAATTGCTGAAGCTCGTGCTATGCTCGAAACTGAACGTAAAAACTCCATGCCTGAGCAAGGCTCAAAACCTGAGGTAAGCTCCTTGGATGTTTCTGCCGTAATTGCAAAAAGCACTAATTTCGTTAAACTTCCAAAAATCGATTTTCCTCATTTTAGTGGCAGTTACTAGCACTGGCTTGAATTTAGAGACTCCTTTGTTTCTATGATTTACTACAATGATTTAATCGATACGATAAGTAAATTTCACTACTTACGCGCCTCTCTAAAGGGTAGTGCTGCACTTACAATTAAAAATTTAGATTTTAAAGCTGACAATTATGATTCCGCGTGGGAGTTACTTTGTGAGCGCTTCGATAACAAGCGATTGTTGGTAAATAATCATGTACAAGCACTTTTCAACGTTAGTAGTATACCAAAAGAATCTAGTAAAGCTTTTTTGAGATACATGGTGGATTTTTAAATTAATCAATAAAAATCTTAGAGCTTTGTCCACGCTTGGACAACCTATAAAGCATTGGGATACACTCATCATCTACATGATGTCTATTAAACTAGATAGTGTCACCAATCGGCGCTGGGAGGAGCATAAAAATACTCTCACAGATCCACCTACTTTAGAAGTTTTTATTAAGTACCTGTCAAATAGAGCTGATCTTTTGGAAACATTAGAGGAATCAAGGCCAAATAAAATAAAAACAGAGCCTGTAAGTACCTCTAAAAGTTTAATCATAAAACCACACAAGAATAGAGTTTTATCTTGCCCGTTGTGTAATGAGGAACATAATTTAACCTGCGAAGCATTCAAGTCTTTAACAGTTGAGAAGCGTATTGATAAGGCTAAAGAGTTAAAGGTATGTATGAACTGCTTACGTCTTGGTCATAATGAATCCCACTGTAGATTAAATCATTGCAAATATTGTAAATCAAAACACAACACTTTATTACATTTAGAAAAACAATCATCATCTGAGCAACAAAACATCGTTTTTGCAGCTAATTGTAATTCAGGAACTCGTCATCTCTTGCTATCGACAGCAATAGTAAAGGTGTTTGACAACAAAGGGAACCCTCATTCAGCAAGAGTACTTCTAGATAGTGGTAGCAAAATAAACTTAATTACTCAAAATTTTTGCAATAAACTTAACTTAAAACGAAAACAAACTATGACGAAAATTTCAGGCGTTAATGAACAAACTTCTAATAGTTCTCAGTTGTGTTCGCTAAGAATAGAATCATTAAACGGTACGTATACTACTTCAATTAATTGCTATGTGCTCTCAAACATCACAAATTTAGAGACATCAGCACACATCAATATAAAAGACATAAAAGACATCAAAAATCCCATCAGGACTTAGCTTAGCTGATCCTACCTTTCATATTCCATCCACAATAGACATCCTGTTGGCAACGGATATATTCTGGGAAGTACTACAAACCAACAGAATATCACTGGGAAAACACAAGCCTACTCTTTGTGAAAGCAAGTTGGGCTGGCTTATCACAGGCTCTATTCAACAAAACAGTACACCTTCACCCAAGTGTCTATTGACTTCCCAGTGTTGTTCTCAGCCACAATCAGATTTATCACGATTTTGGGAATTAGATAGTATATCTCCTAAACATTATTTAACCCCTGAGGAACGTGCATGCGAAGAGAACTTTAATAATACAACCACTGTTAAGGATGGGAGATTTATTGTCACCTTACCTCTTAAAGAATCTCCTGATGTACTTGGAAATTCTTATAATACAGCTAAGCGTAGATTCCTCTCACTCGAGAGACGATTTTGTAGAGAACCAGCGTTCAAAAAACTATACGTAGATTTCATTAAGGAATATATACAATTAGCTCATATGACAGAAAGCATAGGTAACCAATCACCTTCTTTTTATTTCCCTCATCATGGTGTCCTCAGAGATAGCACCACAACCAAGCTCCGGGTTGTGTTTGATGGGTCTGCAGTCACAAGCACTGGGAAGTCATTTAATCAAATTCAACGTGTCGGACCTATTGTGCAGGACGACCTTCTATCAATTTTACTGAGATTTCGGCAGCACAGGTATGTAGTTACTGCCGACATTGAAAAAATGTAAAGGCAGATTGAAGTAATAGAATCACAGAGGTCATTACAACAAATCTTATGGAGATTTGATCCCTCTAAGCCAATCAAAGCGTACACTCTTAGAACTTTGACATATGGAACAGCTTCCGCTCCATATTTGGCAACCAGGGTTCTTACTCAATTGGGCTATAACTCAATTGACAGTAACGTAAAACGTTCAATTTGCCATAATTTTTATGTTGACGATTATATTTCTGGCAGTGATACTATTGAGGCAACTATTCAACTATGCACCACTGTAAAATCCACTTTAGAATCAGCTAAATTTAATTTAAGAAAATGGCATTCCAATCACGAGTCTATTTTAAATTCAGTTTGCAGTGGCAACAATATTTCTGATATAGTAGATCTAAGCTCAAAAAATGATTTAGCTAAAACATTAGGTCTTAATTGGAAATGTTCCACAGATACATTAACATTTTCAATTAATAATAATCGTGACACAAAATTAACTAAACGTTCCATATTATCGAATATTGCTCAAGTATTCGATCCTCTTGGACTTGTTTCCCCTTGCATAATAGAGGTGAAAATATTAATACAACAAATGTGGATAGACAAATGTTCTTGGGATGAAGAGATGCCATACAATATCAAAAAGCCCTGGCTTGAAATAATTAGCAATTTAACTAAGCTCAATCAGTTAAAAATTGCTAGGTGTGTAATTTCAAATAACTCCACTAATATTCAGTTTCACGTGTTCACAGATGCCTCAGACAAAGCATATGGTGCGTGTCTATATGTGCGCTGTATCAACGCTAATGGGTTAGTCACTGTACATCTTTTAACTTCTAAAAGTAAGGTGGCTCCCATTAAGCCCGCCACCACACCACGATTGGAATTATGTGGTGCATTATTGGGAGCAAGATTATGTTTGAAAGTTTTAAATTCTTTAACCATAAAACCAGAAGTCAGTATATTTTGGTCAGACTCCACTATAGTCCTGGGATGGTTGAAGATGGCACCACAACATTTGAAGCCATTTGTACGACATCGAGTTACTAAAATACAGGATGGTTTCGGCCAAAATGAGTGGCGCTATGTCCCAACTAAGGATAATCCCGCAGATCTCGTCTCACGAGGAATGAATGCGAAGGCTTTATGTGATTCAACTCTATGGTGGTCGGGTCCACAGTTTCTAGGTTTAGATAGATATCTGTGGCCTAAAAACCCAAATAAAATCTCGGCCGTGTTACCTGAAACTTTAAAATCATTCCATGTTACACTTGACACATCAGCTACTATATTTTCAGCACTTGTACATAATTTTTCTAATATATTAAAACTGCAACGAGTAATAACTTTACTTAGATTTGCAAATAATTGTCGTAAAGGTGTGACGAAAAGAAATGGTCATATTACTATCTCAGAGCTTGCTCATAGTTCTAATTTTATTTTACGTATTGCTCAGCAGGAATCATTCCCTGAGGAATACACTATATTAAAGAACAATAAAACACTACCGGCAAAAAACAGACTTCTATCAATGTCGCCTTTCATGGACAATAATGGCATGATCCGCGTGGGTGCAGGTTGCATAATTCTCATTATGAATATAATATCAAGCACCCTATTCTGATCTGTGGTAAACACCACATTACAAAATTAATATTTAATAGCACTCACAGAATTAATTTACACGCGGGACCATAACTTCTACTAGCCACTGTGAGACATAATTATTGGTCTCTGGGAGGTTTAAATGTAGCAAAACAAACAGTCCGTTCATGCGTCAAATATAGTAGAATAAAAGGCAAGACTATTCAACCTATAATGGGTAACTTGCCAGAACAACGTGTTCATTTAGAGTTTCCATTTTTAGAGACTGGGGTCGACTACGCTGGGCCAGTGATGGTAGCTAACCGCAAGGGTAGAGGTTGTAAATTAATTAAATCTTACATTGCAATTTTTATTTGCTTAGCAACCAAGGCAGTGCATCTGGAGCTTGTTTCAGACATGACTAAAGAGGCGTTTATAGCTGCTTTAAACAGATTTATAGGTCGCCGTGAAAAACCTCGAACAATGATCTCTGACAATGGTACTACTTTTGTTGGTACATTCAATGAGTTGACAAGACTTCTCAATCAAACATTATCATCCGACATCACGCAGACAGGTATAAATTTCACGTTTATCCCGGCATATACACCAGATTTCGCCAGACTCTGGAAATCCGCCGTGCGGTGTGTCAAGCATCATCTGCGTAGAGTTCTAGGTTTAACTTACTTGGATTACGAGGAAATGGCTACTTTGTTGATTCAAGTGGAGGCAATTTTAAATTCTCGTCCATTGACTCCTATTTCTAACGATCCATCTGACCTCTATCCATTAACTCCTGCTCATTTTTTAATTGGACGATCTCTAATTGGCGTGCCTCATCCACAGATCACCACTGCAAACATCACATCATTGCAGAGGTTCCAACGCATCGAGCTACTGAAGCAACCCTTTTGGAGGAGATTTTCTAATGAATATGTTTTATTGCTTCAGCAGAAAACAAAATGGCATACATCGCATGGGGAATTGAAGGAGGGAGCACTTGTGCTCGTAAGAGAGAATGCTTCTCCTCCCTTTATGTGGCCTCTTGGACGTATCACAAAGGTACATGAGGGTAGAGACGGAGTCGCCAGAGTAGCGGACATACAGACTAAGAAAGGTATTATTCGTCGGGCATATAACTCCATATGCCCATTACCCATTGAAAAGGATATTGAAGAACACTTCAACGTGGGGAGTATGTCTAAGTAAAAAAAATAAAATAAAAAAAAGTAAATACATAATATACATCGGCGGCGGCGGCGGAGTAGGGCCACCGCGGGGAATGCAGACGCGCGGGCGGTGTCGAATCAGCTGACATGATCGGCACTCACTTCAAAAACTTCTGTCTAACGACAACACAACTTCTTATTTCATCATTATTTTTATATTGTTTTTTTACGAACCATATTGTAAGTTATTCATAATACAGCATATATACAGTCCACTACAGCAGTTTAATTGAATCATCAAGAAAACACCTCAACATCAACAAAAACTATAAATTTTAGAGATTACAATGACAGTCTTATCGCTAAGAGTGATCGCTTTCTAAAACACAACCTGAATATGGAAAGAAAAGGTCAAGAAAGTAATTAAAAATTACGATCTTGAACTAAAACACTTGTACTGTTCCATTTATTTATTACTCAAACCTGACCGGTTTCGCCTTACGGTATTTTCAAAGGTTAGCACATATTATTTGTATTTCGGATGTCATTGAGTACAATATGGTAACTTATCTTATCAATGACATCCGAAATATATAAATAAATAAATAAAACAAACAATATGGGCCAACGGTCAGGTTTAAGTAATAAATAAGTGGAACAGTACAAGTGTTTTAGTTCAAGATGTGTAGCAAGTTCTACCAAGTGCCATCAATCACCAGTGTAAACAGTCTGTAAAAATTACGAATTTATAATACGAACATAGTAGTTAATTTTACGTGCCGTGATGATTAAACTGTAGAAATGGCGGATTTATCTGTAATCCGTACGAATTATTAATACATTATTATTTTAAAACCATAATGAGGTAGAGATTTTATTAGACGGTGATATTTTAATAAATATCCAAATATCGATATTTGTTTCACTGCTGAACTTCCTAGCTATGCGGCTAGGTCAGATAGAGAAAAAAATTTTTTTTTTCCTTTTCGCACTCTCTAACGACCGACTGAGAATTGTCAACTTGACAACAACAACTGACCTAGGCAATGTAGGTATTGCCTAGGTCAGTTGTTTTCTAAAAAAACACATGATGATGAAATAAATTAAACAAACATATGCGAATCCTGGCTAAACTGATTAGTATTTTTGGTTCATGTTGAGGTATTTTCGCAGTAGACAATATGTACTGTAGGTGGTTCAAATTAATGTGATATCCTCGGCGCCACTCGGTATATGGATTTTACTTTTTCTTTTGAGCCTCAGCTTCAAGAAGTTGGTCGTAAGATGTTTGCATCGGTAGGCTCTTTACGAAAACTACAAAACCTTCTTCCCATATCCACCAAAATTGCGCTTGCGCACACTTTACTGTTACCCATACTAGATTATGCAGATGTCAGCTATCCCGATCTCGCCGAATACCAATTATATAAACTCGAGCGTCTTCAAAATGTCTGCATAAGGTTTATATTTGGCTTACGCAAATATGACTACGTTTCACAGTTCAGAACGCAGCTTGGATGGTTATCAATACGACTTCGCCGGGATGCTCATGTTCTTTGTCAACTATATAATACATTATTTAACCCTTCTACTCCTTCCTATCTTAAGGAACGCTTCGTGTTCCTTCACGATACGCATTCGAAGAGCCTGGAGGTCGTCAGAAAACTTGAGGCTAAAGATGCCGTCTCACTCGTCTACATTCTATGACAAGTCATTCACGGTGACGGCGATTCGACTATGGAATCAACTTTCAGTTGAAATAAAATGAGCGCAGACTTAAAGAGCGCAAATTTAAAAAGATGGTTAAAGATCACTATTTATCTATGTAGAGTATGTATATATATTTTATATATATAAAATAAATAAATATCCATCACGCCTTATCCCCGAAGGGGTGGCAGAGGCATATTATATGCCCACTTTTCACCGTGTGGATTCCTGTCCCACGTAATAGGTGGTGAGCCCATTGCCGTGTTGAAATAGACAGACGCAGGTTGTGGCTACCTGCTGTTGAAATTTTTTAAGCCGCCTATAAGGCTTTCAACCAGGCTTAACGACTGCCATTTTACTGGCAACCGGGACCAACGGCTTAACGTGCCTTCCGAAGCACGGAAACGCTCGCAAATGTAAATGCCACAAAGTGGTCACCCATCCGACGACCAGCCATAGTGAAAGTTGCGTACCTCAGTGATCGTTTACCGAACACTGAGACCGCGGGGCCACAAGCGCTTCTAAGTTCTTTGTATTTTCCTTGACATCCTTGTTAGTTCTAATTTTCATAGGGCTGTCAAAAAGAGTTGTAGAGATGTCCATTATATATATATATTATGTATTTATAGTATAATTATATAATTTTGTACATATATGTTTATGCATTATAATATTTTTCGTATCTATAGTATTTTAAAGTGTATTAGAAATTAAGTACGCCACACAACTACCACTCGTAACCTTCAACCAACTTTCTCCATCCAAAGGTTGCCTGGTAGAGATTGCTGTTAGCAATAAGGCCGCCCATTTTACTGCTAATTGTTCCGCATGTATTAATCCCAAATTTATGTACTTGGCGTACAGTAAAGTGTATAATAAATAAGTAAATACTTAAATTTGAACTATACTTAAATTTTGTAAATTAGTGAGAAACGATTGACGAAGAATCTTAGTTAATAAATTTTAAGTCTTATATTTGTCAGCTAACTGTTGAATGCATACTATTAATACTAACTAACTATCTTAACGCTGTATCCCTGACAGAGTATAGTGATAGTCAGAGTGGACGGATCGCCAAGCTTTACGGTCCATGCATACTTCTTTCGCTTCCTGCAGGTACGCACATCTGGGTATCTAAGTACTTTGACTTTTCCGTTTTTGAGCAATCTGCTCACGTGGTTTTCATATGTAAGCCTCGGCCTACCCTGACTCCTTCTACCCTCTTTCGCACACTAGTACACAACTCGAAGACACACTCACTAATAGATCCGACCGAAATATTCAGACTGGTTTTTTTGGCAGATTTGTCTGCGAATTTGCGACGTCCATTATCGATGAGAACGGTTCCGCCGGCTCTATGCACCCGCGCACTCGGTATCTGTATTGACTGAGATTGCAGGCGGTATAACATAGCAGTGCTGATTCAATATGTTTAGTAATTTAGGTCCATATTCCAGAACGATTTTCAATACTCAATCAACGCTTGAGGCTAGATTTTGCCTTATAAATACAACTCTCAAGCGTTGTTTGAGTATTGAGAAACGTTCTGGAATACGGCCCTTAGATTCATAGATTTTACCCTCATGTTCATCTCATTACCATCATCTATCTTTTCTTCTATTATGTATTCTTCAAAATGCCTTCTTTTTTCCTTTTCGCGATTGATAACACTAACCTTTGTGTAATTTTCTTTGTATTTTCCTTGACATCCTTGTTAGTTCTAATTTTCATAGGGCTGTCAAAAAGAGTTGTAGAGATGTCCATGTACCTAAATGACTTACCCCAATCAAACACTTCGAAATAATCCTATTTTATGGCAATGGGTTCACCCACCATCTATTACGTGGGACAGGAATCCACACGGTGAAAAGTGTAATATGTATAAAATATAATATGCCTCTGCCACCCCTTCGGGGATAAGGCGTGATGGATATATATTTATTTATTTTTTAAGTACTCTATGATTAAAGTACCTACACAAGGTAAATAAGTAAATAATAAAAGTATGTTAATCAAATCGAAGACACATAAAATACACTCATAAAATAAATACTCTATGATTATACTACCTAGGTAAATAAATAAATAATAAAGTTATGTCAATCAAATTGTAGACCTTTTGGAAAAAGGGCAGGTCATATACCCTTAACCGGTGAGTATGTATAAAAACACCCATGAAAATAGAAGAAACCAAAGTTGTTGTCAGGATCGTACCAATGGAAAACCATAGTCATGTGTATATCCTCTTACGAACAAGCTATTAACGACAAAGTTGACACAACTAGATATTATCTATTTCATAAGATTAGATAAAGTAGTGTATGAAACTGCACATACTCGTAATTAGGTCTTAAGACGATTCTTGTGATGCTATAAAAAATATCTTATCTCACACTCGTACATGATTATTTAAAGATATCTTATTATGCAACAACTACTTGTAATTATTTATGGAATGTTGCTTACAAAATAGTTACATCGTTTTAACACTTTTATCCTTCATTTTTCTGTACATATTCACATAAACACACACACAAACACACGCGCACATGATCACTTAGAAAACTTTATACTAGGCCTATGTAAAAATTGTGATATGAAAAACGGAGCCTTCCTGCCACAGGCTTCTTATAAGCTTACTAGGAGGATCTCAGAAATATGTATAATTAGTACCCCAAGGCTTTTGAAAAATAAAGATTTATTATTATTACATTGTACAATTTTACACAAAGTAGACTCAAAGAAATATAAAAATTCTAATACATAAAAGTCACGTCTATATCCCGAAGTTGTAGAGATATACTATACGCCCAGATTCATGCTAATATAATGCAAGAACGTCATTTCTCAAAATAATGTGTTTCTGAGATCATTATGAAAAAACTAAGCTTTATTGATATAGTTTTGGATGCAATAAAGACAAACACGTAAATATAACTCAAACTTGCCAGGGGCGGTAAGTGTCGTTCATCTTGTATTCTTTCGATATCGTTATATCTCACTTACTCGAAAGTGTTCAACGAGGACGCAAATATCTGACAACTCAAGAACGTCATATTTTGGATTAATATATAATTGTAACAAATGGTAAGTACGTTTCTTGGAATAAATTTTATCCTAAGATAGGATTATTTTGTATTATGTCGCTTTTGCCATAATAAATGCAGTAGTTCTAAAAACAGGCTCAAAAATATGAGGTTACAGTAGAAAAAAATCACATGTAAAAGTATTATAACTTCATTGATCTATAATCACTCTAAGCGAACATTAAATTTCACTTGTAGCATTAAGTATTACATTGTTTTTGCAGAATAACATCAAAATCGTTAAAATGTTATATTTAGTTATGACTATATTACTATTAACACAGGGCACGCTTTGTAAATTATTTTACAATAAACACATTTTTTTTCAGACGCGCTGATGGCTTTTATTAGCTGCCATGATCATTAGGATAGATGAAAATTATACAGAAGGCTGTGAATTGCATTAATACATGTAATAAACCATCCTCTTCGTAAAAACGTAACGAGGAAGTCAGAGAGGACAGATCGCCAGGCATACTTTCACGCATACTTTTTTCGCTTCCTGCAGATTCATTAATCGCTTCATACATGCACGTCTGGGTATCCGAGTACTTTTGACCATTCTTTTTTTCAGCAATCTGCTAATGTGGTCCTCGTATGTAAAGCCAGACTTATATATGATTCTATCCTGACTGAGCCTTCGACCATTTGTAAGCCTGCGATTTTTTGTTTCACGTAACAGGTGGTGAGCCCAGTATGCCATTTTTGTAGCTACAGCAAGTAGTTGAAAACATTCAAGCGTCCCATAAGGCCTTCAACTTTTTTGGCTTAACGACTGCCACGTTATGTGCAAACGGGACCAAAGGGAATTAATTACTGGTGGAAATTAGCGGATATCTGTAACTAAAACTGCCAAGGTTTGAATTGGAACAGCCCCTTACTTTTATTTTAACATCCAAAAAACTCGACATGACCGATTTTGATTAATTAGAATTGTAAGGGCTTGGAGAAAATTATAATAATACGTTGGATCAATTGCATTGAAGATATTCAAGTTTAAATTTCATTGATAGTGATATCTTTCAGTATAATGATAACAGAAACGTCTAATAAGGAAATGTGGGTATAATCTCCAAAATAGACGTTTGTTCGGGACGGTAAATACATACTCAACTGTAATCCTCTATCTCAAGATGTAATACAGTTTATGGACAAATTTGTAGTCTTCTTCTTTACGCGATACAAATAACCAATAAGGTTACAAAGAACTTGCAACCTGAAGATATACCTATCTTATTATACAAAAGAAACGCGTGGAATAAATAGCAGACATTTATGGTAGCAACGAAAAGAGTTTATACATATTATTTATACTGTTGATTGTTGCCACTTGGTGGAACTTGCTACACGTATTAAATAACTCCACTTGTACTGTTCCACAGCATTCTCAAAGATACACAATATGACGACTATTCGATTCGTCTTTTTGATTCGACCTTTGAGAATGCCATGCGGCGAATCCGGTCAGGTTTACAAAGGAAGTGTTGGGGAACAGAACAAGTGGTGTAATTAATAGTTTTAATAACTAGTTTTACAAAATTACTGAGACAAGTGCACAATCTACCTTCATTTGCTGACAATAGGCAAGATCTTTTTTTAGACTTACATATTTGTTTTACACCGTTAACATCATTTTACATTGGTTTAAAAGACTAGTCTGCTATCAATATTCTCTTCACATCGATAAATAGCTATAGATACCATTATCAATCGATTTTGACCTCGAGAATATCTTGAATCTTACGATGACCAGACCAGGTGCCTTCCGAAGCACAAATCGCTAAAAATGGAAATGACACTAGGCCATTACCAATTCAAGGAATAGCCATAGCGATAGACACTGAGTGCAGTCATTGTTTACGGTACGTTGAGGTAGTTTTTTTACTAAACAATTTTATACGATATTAAACACGCGAAGACATCTAACCATAAAATTCCTTCTGATTTTCTGAGGTATATATAGCGTTGAACGAAACGTTTGTCTCATCATAAAATTAATCTAGATAAGAGTATTTATTTATAGATATATAAATATTATTATTATATGTTCATGTACATATATGTATATGTTATAAAAATTAACAGCATTTACAACTTTTTGATTAGCTTGAAATGTACTTGTATGTTTCTCTGTTCAGGTGGAAATTTTCTACTCTATTTTGAAGCAGATAGACTCCGTCACTGAATATCATTTTCTTAAAAGACCATTCGTAAATGATCACCATACTAGGTAATTTTAACGCACTCCTACCATATAGGTATCAAATAAAAGGGCATGCCGAAAATAATCCAAGAAATAAAATGAATTTACCCAAAATCCAATATGGTGGACTAATTTGTTATGCCTTCCTACAATATGCTTATTAAATAAAAGGACTCGGTGCGAATTATTCTGTGTAGCGTGTTTAGCCGTTTTTCATTCGACTTGTGATTTTCATAACAAAAAAACAGGACGAATCCATGGGATACAGCTAGTTAAGTAATATTATGAACGTCATGGAACCTCATATAATCCCTTTACACCTTGCAACGCACCTTGCGTGTAACCATAATTCGACCGGGCTGTGCGTGTGTACTGGAGAGCGGGAAAGTAACCAACTAATTTAGAAAATGTTCATACATTATGGTGAAATGAATAAACGACGGGATTACATGGGTGCCACGGGGTTTGAAGTATGTCACGGGCGAAGCCGGGCGGGTCAGCTAGTAATCAATATAAAACAAATTTGTGTTAGATATACTCGTACCAACTATAACTCCAAACGGGTACGCCAATTTTTATGATCCTTAATTTGTCTTATCTGTCTGAAAATATGGATTTTCTAAATCCGGAACTGGTTTCAAGGTCATAAAATATATACAAAAATCTCACCTGCTTTTTGAACGGCGTTATCCATCCGGACTGTGGTTTCTCCATAATATTGTGTTATCAATGTTATCACATCACTGCCAACTGAAGATCACTGGGGCACGTACACTCTATAAAACAGCATATCTACGTCTATTAAATCTTATCAGAAAATTTATATTAGGTACACCGCTTTAAACTATTACGACTATTATAGTCATCATAGTTTTTCTATGGTGATAACATTTTATTTGTTAAAGAGCCGCTTAACGCTTGAGAGTAGATTTTATAAGGCAAAAACTAGTCTCAAGCGTTGATTAAGTATTGAGAAACGTTCTGGAATACGGACCTTAGAGTTTCATAAAGAAATCAGTCATCTATAGATTTTTTATTAAGTAAAGGCTCAGTATCTGCGGGACCCAAAGTGCACCTGTTTCCTGATAAATAAATATTGTAGGACATTTTTTACTCAGCGGCCATCAAGCTCAGCGTAAGCTAATCTTTTAAATTGATATATGGTATCTAGATAATTGATAAACATACATATTTATTTGTCTATTACGCCTTTTCCCCGAAGGGGTGGACTACTTAAATTAGAAGCCCGTAGATATCTATGACTTAAGTCTCTAATATAGTGCTAAGTACTCGATGAAAGGCCATTTCCCTTTGTAATGACTTTGTCGTTAGATTCATAATATTTATTTATGAGGTCAAGACTATAAAACAGTAATTCCTTTATTAACATTGAATGTAATAGATTATGTAATAACTGTCAAAGCTATTAATTTTATACCTCCTATAAAAGTGATTATATACATTTGATCATTGTGTCTGTCTGATCAGGGTGATAGGACAAGGCAGACCCTTGTCCTATCACCCTGTCTCTATTTGTCAACTTTTTTTAAGCTATTGCATAGGTTTTATCGCAGGCTTTGAGCGCGGCGGCCTAATCAAGAAATTCCGTAACGAAAAAACCTAACACCCGAGCTCACACGAACTTCACTGAGAACGGCCGAGCGTTGACATAACGTGTATGTATATAATACGACTGTACGAAGCTCGCACGGATCGAGACGAGCTGTAGAAATAATATATATTTTATATATTAGTAATCTATATATATAAAATTCAATGTCACTTTTCGTTGTAATTTTATAACTCGAGAACGGGCTCACCTATCCAGGCTGTTTAGGCTTTGTTCGGACTATTAAGTAGATGGTTTATGTGAAGTTTGCACAAAATCGGTCAAGCGGTTTTTCATTTATCACATTTTTTGTAACAAATCTCTTAAGTGGCGCTAACGAAGTTATTCGGGTCAGCTAGTACAGTATAAACTAGGTAGCCGCAGTCGCAAAGGTGTAACCTATGCTAGCAGCATAAATTTGAGCGAAGCGTTAAATCAAACTAAGTATTTTCCCATTGATAACATGATTTTTGCCAACATTCCCAACAAATATCGTTATAATTTAGTCAATGTTTACAAATCAAAGTTACAAACTTAACAAATTATACATAAAACCCTTCCTTATGAATCACTCAAACTATTAAAAAAACCGCATCGAAATTCGTTGCGTAGTTTTAAAGATCTAATCAAACATAGGGACAGACAACGAAAAGAGACTTTGTGTTATAATATATGTAGTGATGATACAACTGTGTGTCGCTACTAGGACCAAAAGGCAAAATCCTTCAATAATGTGTAAACAAATTAAAATAATCTTGTATGTATTTTCTATTCAGGATAGGAGAGTTTGCAGAGCTTGTTGGATGGAAGCTCAAAGGACTGTACAATGGCATTTGCTCCTCAATCACGTTTTCTTTTATGGCAAGCGGTGTCGACATGTCAATGACAAGAAGTCAAAAAATAAACTGCGTAATATTGACACTTGAATCTGTAAACTTCAACTTCAACATTATCTATACGTCAATTCATTGATGCCAGCTGTCACAATCAAACACAAATGTCAACTTAAATCGAATGAAAACATCTTATCCGTAACAAAACACTTCATTGGTCTTACATTGATCGAAAGCATAAAACGATTTTCACAGTTTTTATTCAACAAGTTCGTAATAATGTAGACATAACGTTTTGACACATGAGAACGCCACTGAGACACTGAATTTCATGGATCAATACTGAACACAGTATTTATAGGTCATGTCGGTAAAGCAGTGACGGTGGCTTTGTGCCAACTCAAAAGACTTACGTTTCAAGACCAAACTAAACGAAGCTACGATTTACGTACTATTTTTATACGTTGTGTTTTGTGATGAAGCATAGAGTTCAACAATGTTGGTGAAAATGTTATGCTTAGCTTCAGTTTTTAGAATACATGAAAAAATATGACCTTTGTTAAGCCTTACCAGTCTGGCACCATGTACACAAATGTCTCGTTACAATGCGGCCAATGGCATACGCCAAATTAATCACGTACAACGATTTACTGCAATTTCATTGGCTGATGCGCTCTGGACTCATTATTTTCAGAGTACCATGCTAATAGGGTAGATGTAGGAAGGTCTTACCGACATACCATTTTGTTACAACCAGACTACTAAACTATCTTCACGCTGTATCCCTGACGGGGTAGTCAGAGAGGACAGATCGCCAGGCTTCGCGATCCATGCATACTTCTTTCGCTTCTTCGAGATTCATACTACATATTACTACTAGTATATATATAATCTATTTTTACGAAAAGGCCACTAAGGGTCACCCGTCTCTCGACTGACTAAAGCGCAAGATGCTTAACTTACAGGGCTACGAGTGTTTTCATATTTTATATTTATAAATCACGTTTTTATCTCCGAAGGAGTTGCAGAGGCATATTATACGCTCACATTTCACAGTGTTCATTTTTTTCCCACGCGACAGGTGGTGAGCCCATTGCCGTGTTGAAATGGACAAGCGAGGGTTGTGGCGACAATTTTTCAAATTTTTCAAGCCATACTTCTTCTTGGTCTTCAACTTGGTCTTAAACGACTGCCATGTTACTGGCAACCGGGATCAACGGTTTAACGTGTCTTCCGAAGCACGAAATCGCTCGTAAATGGAAATGTCACAAAGCCGTCACGAGCCATTGCGAAAGTTGCTTAATGCAGTGATCTAAGTTAGGAGCTGCAAGCAACACTGGGACATCTTTCCGAGGAGTTCGGGGTATCCAGCAATAGACAGTTAGGCAGAAATCGTGTGGTTTTAGTCGGTTCTCGTCTGGCATGACATCCGAGGGGATTTCCACGCGTTAAAAAAACTAGCGTTTCACGGAAAAAGTGTTCAGTGAACTTGTGTTGAAGTGTAAGTTATGAGTTTTACACACGATGCGATGGTTACAAGATAAGTAGCCGTATCGCGAGTCCAGTTCCATCCACATTCACCTCACCCTGAGATCACAACCACTTGTTCTTGAGTACGCGACTGGAGAATTGAGATACGTTGATACAAATGAGACTGCCTAGTAGCGTAAGTGGTGGTGTATGCGATTTCCGAACTGAGATTTCGTGTTGGAATGATCGCAACAAATATTTCGGTGATCCACAATTGTTTGTTTCGGAGTTTGAGTGTTTGCTAGAGACTGTTTAGGTATTGGAAATATATAAGTTTCTTTATCAGTTGTCTAGATCTTAAAACACAATCTTATATTCGTTTAGTTTAGGCTGGATGGCGCTGTTAAAAAGTAAAAAAGAAGTGTCCACAATAGTAATATATCCCACATTTTAAAAGACACAAGGGTTTTTTTTTATTTATTTATTTCTTCCAAAAATATTATTATAGATATTTTTACTTTTGCCTAGACCAAGGCAAGAGTTCTGAAAACAAAAAAGGTTTAAGTCTCGTCACTTTAAGAAAGAAATAAAGTTTGCATATGTACTTTAAAAAATATCCACAGCCTATGAAAGTATGTTACAAAATCCTCAATTGAAGAGATGCAACAAAGAAACTCTTATAACGGGCTTTTCACTATCGTAGGTAAAGAATCAGACGACTTCTAAACCGAAACTAGTTGCAGTATGCACGTATTCATGGTGTCCTGAATCGAATGCCGCCATCTGTTTGTCTCTTATCTCTTATCGTACCTGAGAAATAAATGCGTATAGGCAAACGGACGGGCAGACTGATTCATAGGCCTTTTCTAATATTTAGGGTTTAGAATTTTATGAAATTTCAAGTAAATGATGACGCCCAGTACCTTTGCTCTTCGGTATAAATATGTAAAGAGCTTATACTAATTGTAAGCTTGAGATATTGCTGCAATGATGATTGCAGAAGCTTTTTTGGACGGCGCTGTAAGTATTGCCATGTACCGCATTCATCTATACTTCTAAACTAACATATAAAGCTAAAGAGTTTGTTGTTTGTTTGATTGAACGCACTAATCTCAAGAACTATTGGTTCGATTTGAAAAATCCTTTTTTTATGTTGATTCTACATATTATCATCATGCTACTACCCTGGAGAGTGGAGCATTAACAATAAATGTCGACATATCGGGACTTTTCATACATCATTGTATAAAAGTAATAAACGATGGGGTTTCGAAGTATGTCTCGGTTGAATGCGCGCGTCAGCTTTTTTACAAGATAAAGGTACTAAATAAGTTGCCAAAGCCTTCGCTAGATGATCCACACCGTGATTTAATTCTACATCTGTCTTTTATTCTACATCTGTGTTGTTGACTGCCTCTGTGGCGCGGTGGGAGTGCATCCGACTGCTACGCAAGAGGTCGTGGGTTCGATTCCCACCCAGGATAATACTTTGTGTGATGAGCACGATGGTTTATTATGTGTCTGAGTGTTATTTATCTATAATATGTATGTATTTAGAAATATATAAGTATGTTTATCAGTTATCTAGATCCCATAACACAAGCTAATATTAGCTTACTTTGGGCTAGATGGCGTCCCACAATATTTATTTATTTTATTTTATTTGTGAGTGTCTTTTGAGTAGCATTCAACCTACCTATTCTATTCTTTCAGCCCGTGGCATCTCATAATTTTGCCATTTCACAAATTTATTATTTTGGTAAGTAACTTACCTACCTACTACTTTAGTTACTAGTAACCAAAGTCGTATTCAAAATATCAAATTACTTATTCTATGTATTTTTTATACCACTGAGGTGGCAGACAAGCGTACGGCCCACCTGATGGAAAGTGATCACCGTAGCCTATGGACGTTTCTGTTGGTTTAGATTAAGTACGTAGTAGCGGCAATGACATGGGCTTTTATTTTCAGCATTTACCTACCGACAAATTGTCCATCAGTCAGCAGGTGAACTCAGAGGTAAAATTTACCTTATTTGGCCTCGAAAATCTTTTTAGGGCCCCAGTACACTCAAAACATTTTACATTTATGAAGTGCTCTAAAAAAATCACTTCTTTAAATTGATTTTGAGATTAGAATCATGAGTGAGGAGACACCTTAGTTCTCAGTTCTCAGTCTCGAGTAGTTCAGTATTCTGTAGACAAATAATAAACAATATAAATGAATATTGTGGGACACTTCTTCGACATATATCCCAAATTAAATAATAATGCAATACAAATATATAATACAAAATAAATCATAATAAGCTAGTACTATGAGATCTAGACAACTGATATTCATTCTTATATATTTTTTTATTAAAGTGTAAAAAAGACAACTTGGTTCGAGCCGGGGAAAGAACCCGCTGGCTTTTTTTACTTTAATGAAAAAATATGTGAAAGTTAACATACTAATTGCTTTAAAAATTTATCCATCTTTAAATACATATTTCTTGTGTGCGTGTGTATGTCACTGAACTCCTCCTAGACGGCTGGACCGATTTGAATGATTATTTTTGTATGCGTTTGGGTGGCGCCCAGGATGGTTTAGATTCCCAAATAATAGAAAAAAAAAGGTTCGAAGTATGTCACGGGCGAAGCCAGGCGGGACAGCTAGTACTTATATATGTCTAAATACATGCACATAGGAAACACCCAAACTCCGAAACCAACATTTACGAATCACACAAATATTTGGTACGACCCGGGAATCGAACCCGGGACCTCAGCGTGGCAGTCGCAGACACTACCAATGCGCCACCGAGGCAGTCGAAAAATTTCGTTTGAGGCCTTCCCATGCAGCGCGAGTTACTACCTAAAAATTACCACTTTGGATATTTTTTATTGGGACTAATCCCACCCGCATCCCATTATTGTGACTCCTGTATACCAGGATCTGCAGCTATGACCAAGACCACAAAAATTTACACCGAGCTCGATTTCGGTGAAGTCCCATGAGAAGTTAAATGTCTTAGAACCCGCAACGAAATTAATCAGAAGATAATTTGAGAAAGTTGAAAGACGAGCGTAACGCCTCTTCCCACCTTTGGAAAGCGGGAGACCACTTTCGATATAGTGAACTGTATGCTTGTCTTCACTTTAGTGGTAGAAAAAGGAAAACGTAATCTCCAGGCTCCGAATTACCTCCCCAACAAGTTCATACACTTATCCATCTTGAACACACTTAGGTAAATTTAGTGAACACAAAGCGCTCGTGGCCCCACTAATTTAGTGTTCTGTAAACGATCACCCCGTTAAGACAGTTTCGCTATGGCTGGTCCCCGGATTTTGTTGCATTTACATTTGCGAGCGTTTCCGTGCTTCGGAAGGCAAGTTAAGCAGTTAGTTTCGGTTGCCAGTAACATAGCAGTAGTTAAGTCAAGTAGAAGGGCTTATGGCCGGTTGAAAAATTTCAATAGCGGGTCAATTACAATCCAGGTCTTGCTACGATCCTGACATACCACTTTCGCTTCTTCTACTTTCATAAGTGTTTTCGTACACGCTCGCCGGTTAAGCGTACTCTTGACCTGGCCTTTTTCCAAAAGGTCTTCGATTTGATTGACATACGTACGCCGAGGTCTACCCCTACCAGTTTGCCCATTCACTCTAGCCACATAAATCTGCTTCGTCAGTTAACTTTCATCCATCCTCTCCACGTGACCGAACCATCTTAGCATCCCTTTTTCTATTTTAGTCACTACATCTTCTGTCATACCGCAATGTTCCCGTATCGTGCTGTTCCTTTCTTTATCCATCAACTTCACTCCAGCTTTACTTCGCAGACTTCTCATTTCCACTGCATTTATTTTACTTTTATGCGTTTTCTGCCCTACCCAACTTTCACTGCCATACATAAGTGTGGGGACCAGCACACCTCTATGTACAGCCAGCCGTGCCTTCTTCGAAACGTTCTGACTGCTCATAAAGGCGTACATGGCTCCATTCACTTTATTTCCTGCCAATACTCTTCGCTCAATGTCATAGTCATACTTTCCATCTCTCGCAAATTTTGTACCTAGAAATACAAACTCTTTTACTTGTTCTACTCTTTCTCCTTCCACAACAATTGAGCAATCCGTCATACTTGCCTCTCTTTCAAAAACCATTACTTTCGACTTATTTACATTCACTTTCATTCCTTTGTTTTTTAACGCATCATACATAATGTTAACCATCAACTGCAACTCCTCCTTTGATGATGCTAGTATTACCTGATCATCGGCGCATAGGAGGCACATGACGGTCACATCATCCATTTTTATACCATACGTACTCTCTTGCAGTTCTTTCAGGCAACTGTCCATGTATAGGTTAAATAGCAACGGCGACGCTACACAACCCTGTCTCACACCTTTTTCAATGTGAAAAAAGTCTGTGCATGCTCCGTTGATTCTGACACAAGCACTGGAGCCCTCATAGAGAGATTTCAGTGCTCGTATCAAGTGGCTGTTTACTCCATACCCGGCCAGTATTGACCACAGTTTATTCCTCTATTATAAAATTAACTAAAAATAAAACTAACTATTTTCACGCTGTATCCCTGACGGGGTAGTCAGAGAGGACAGATCGCCAGGCTTCGCGATCCATGCATCCTTCTTTCGCTTCTTCGAGATTCATCAATCGCTTCATACACGCACGTCTGGGTATTGTGACGGCCTCTACCTCTACCCTCCTTTATATAATAAATAAAAGTAACTAGTGGAGTACATAAATGGCTTATAATTTTTTGTTGTTACGAAAAACTTCGTTGGGTTTGCATACAAGTGCGGTTCGGGCCATAAATCGTTATATTTTTTGTACTTATTTTAACTTTGGGTCAGACGAATGCTAAGAGGTATTCATTTAAAAATACGCACATAAATAGTAATATATCGGGTGACAGTTCATAAGTGCTTTGGGTACAATGATATTAATTCTAGTTAAAATTGGCCGCATAAGTGGGAACTAAACCATTTAAACAGTTTTTCTGCTAAACTTTTGTGTTGATATCTGAGATTTTGTCTTGTGACCACTTGACACATGTTTGTGTTAAAATAATATTCTCTGAAGGACGCGCGCATTTTTTGTAAACAAAAAAAGGGATACCTTTTTTTGTTCTGTTCAAAACTGAGGACAAAGGGCCAAAATACCATGAGTTCAAATCATGAAAAGTTTTATTCAGTTGCAAACCGGGCGCGTATCGAGGCACATCTGCCTAACTAGGAGTAAGACCTCCGAATCAAAGTCTAGTGTTTGTGTGAAATTAGCTAGCTGCCTATAAGTTAAGTACCTATAATTACTTAATGAGACTGCCGTTTGTTTATAATTATTCCTATTATGTTTATTACTATTACTTTAGGTAATCTTATATCTATTGAGTTAAGTATGATTACTTATTGAGACTGCCGTTTGTTTATAATTATTCCTATTAAGTACCTATAATTACTTAATGAGACTGCCGTTTGTTTATAATTATTCCTATTATGTTTATTACTATTACTTTAGGTAATCTTATATCTATTGAGTTTAAGTACGATTACTTATTGAGATTTACCTATTGTTTATAATTCTTCCTATTAAGTATAATTACTTATTGAGACTATCTTTTTGTATTTACTGAGACTGGTTTTGTTTCAAATTATTCCTATTAAAATATATTTTGTTACTTATTGAAATCATCTAATGTTGCTTTGATATTCTTTTATTCAAATTAAATTAATTATTTCTAGGTAGATGGATTATTATTTGAATGCTTTTAAGATTAACTAATAGATTTGGTTTTGATTTATTAAAATATATCTAGATAATTCAGTGTACAAATAAAATTAAGAAGCTGAGATTATTTAGTGTTTGATTATGAATTTTCTCATGGACGTAAGTTAAATACTAAAATTAATTTATTAAATGCGAAGATATCATTGACTGAGCATCATTATGAGGCTCAACAGGTCAGATATAAACAGATTATATTATAATAAAATATATGTATCATATGTACTGACATGTATGAAATTTGTTTATGTGCATGGGTGTGATTTTAGATAAGAGGTTGTGCATGTAGAATTTATTTTTAGATATCTATTTGCATATTATATACATTTGTAATCTTTTGGACTTCAGATTTTATATAATTTAAAACATTGATTAAATAATTTACAACATCGTAAAAAGGGTTAGTAGATACGGAATAATTAAATTTAGCTTAACGACAGAACGATTAGCTGATTTAATTAGATTACTTCAATATACTTTATCCGGTTTGGTTTTGGTCTAAACATTATAAGAACAAGTATTATTGACGATGCGACGTGCTGGCGATTACAAATGACGACTGAATTAATGTAGCGTACTACATACGTTACAAAATTGTTCCTTTTGACTGAATTAAATGCTGAGTACATTTAATCAGTGTTGAATCATACTAGATTTCGGCTAACTTCGAGAAGATATAGATAGTCCAGCGTATATCACCATCAGACACTACTATTTGAGTCGACGTGCACAACTATTCAACGACTACAAACCTATATAATTCGAATACACACTAATATTAATGAGACATGGCGTTTGACGCTACGATACTCACACAAACAGGACGATTTATGAGGCTGTAAATAAGTTCTCGGGGGATATCTATGATTGAACCTGCAACGTGGGAAGTTCCTAGTTGTGATGTTATCTGGCTTAGTCATGACTAACTTGATGAATATGATCCAGAGTTCCAGCTTACAGATGTGCCTAGACTGCAAATGTATTATTTAGTAAGCTTAATTTATTTAAGCTGCTATAATGCGCTAGTCTTCTATATGCCCTTTCATACATCCAACTATCCAACTATGACCTTTCATAATTAATATGAGGTTCTAAGTTACACGCTAGCACGTGTAAGTGCTAGACTTCAGATAAAGACTGAATTAAATGCTGAATGTATTTAATCAGTGTCAATTTCTACTAGATATTAGTCACACTTCGAGGCGATTTAGATGACAGAACGTATATACAACTTTACTCGAAATTATCTCATTGGCTGTGAAGTAATGCGAGTTCATTTAATTTTTCTCTAGCCATGGTGTTCGACGCTAATGGTACTCACACGACAGGACGACTTATGGGGTTAAACAAATACCTCCGGGGAAAGTCTAGCACAGTTTGGCCGATCTGTAGTGATGACGAAAATCCTCGCAACGAGGGGAGTTCCTTGCTGTGATGTTATCTGGCTTAGTCATGATTAACTTGATTAAAATTACTTTGAGCTCCAATTACACACATGCTTCGAATTCAAATATGACACTTTGTAAGCTATGTTTATTAAGCTATTTTAGTACGTTCAGTCTTCAATATGACCCATCATTCCATATCAAACTACTAGACTCCAGGCAGAGAATGATACCCTAGATTGCTCGTCAGCACATGTAAGTGCTATGCTTCAAAAACAGTATTTAATGTTGAGTACATTTATTCTGGTCACTTCGTCCTGCTGTCAAGAGGACTGCAAATTTTCACATCAAACAACTCACTCACTCATTCTGCGACTTCTACTTGAAATATTCTTTTAGACCAAAATCTGTCGGAATAAACTTATATTGTGTTATATTTGACGGGACGCACATTGGGGTAGTGTAGTATGGACAAAGGCTAGTCTCATAGGTCAATTAAAATTTACAGGACCCAGAATCGAGCCCGAATCACCTACAAGTAGAAATTAGTTCGAGCCAGTTATATCAGGTCAGAATGCATGAGACTTTATTTGCAGTAAACAAACTATTCTTTACTTTAAGATAACAATTCACCATTCATCTTTTGTATGTTTCGATCATTGTGTTTTTCAGAGATTTTATAAAATATTATCAAACAATTACTTTTTTATAAATTTAACCACTAGACGATTACGGATCACAAGGCCATATATTACGTAACATGTTCAATAGCATCACTTAGGTATTCCTTTCTTTAGCTAGAATTATAACTCACGGTTAGCGAGAGATTTTAGAATCCATCATCTTCTTTCTACACACGGTTCCCAATCGCGCGCATATCTAAATACTGGTAAACCACAGGGGGGGGGGGGGCGTTACAGTATCCGAGTACTTTTGACCTTTCCGGTTTTGAGCAATCTGCTCACGTGGTCTTCATATGTAAGTCTCGGCCTTCCCTGACTCCTTCTACCCTCTACTTTTGAACAATATATATTCTTCGTCAATCGTTCCTCACTCATTCGTTGGACGTGTCCAAACCAACGGAGCACGCCCTTTTTCAGCTTAACGCTGACACTTTCATTCATACCTGCCATATTGCGTATCACTTCGTTACGTATTCGGTCGGCCAAGGTAACGCCGCACAATTTTCGAAGTGATCGCATCTCCACAGCATTTAATTTACTTTCATGCATCTGCTGACATACCCAGGTTTCACTACCGTAAAGCAAAGTTGGCACTAGCACTGCGTTATGAATCGCCATTCGTGCTTCTTTTACGATGCTTTGTCGCTTTACTAACTGGGACAAAGCACCGTTAACTTTGTTTCCGGCAGCTACTCGCCGTTCTACATCCGAATCACATCTTCCATCCGCGCTAAACATACTTCCTAAATACACAATTTCATTCACTTGCTCTAGACGTTCCTGGTTTACCCTAATCTCGCATTTAGTTCTTACGTCAATAAAAAACATACTATAATAAAATTATTACATTTATTATTATATTTACTTTAATAAAATTATTAACATTATTTAAGTTTGTACGCCCACGTGGCCGAATATGTAGAATTGCACATTATATCATTAAAAGTTTTTGCACTTACGACCAATAATGATGACCTCATTCTTTGGTAAATAAAACAATCAAAATGGTATAATAATCAATGATTTCACAAATATTATTACTTTCTAACTACTTCTTACAAAAATCAACAAAATTAGCACTTACTATTTATTATAAGAATCACATATATTTTTTTCTTAATTTAATTTACACACAAATTAACAAGAAATACATAAATCTCCTTACACACGGTACTGATCAACAATATCAGAAAAAAATATATTCATTAATACGAGATCGCAGATGGGTTATTCGCCACCTCACATGTGTGTATAATTGGTGAAACTCCAAATAATATTATTTATTCATCTGGACACGCCAGGATTTTTACACGTGTCCATTTAGTGAAACTTAATTTAAATTACTTTTATGTTATCGTCAACTGGACATATCTAAGATATTTGGGAAAAAAGGTACAGTCTTGGTAAGAATAGTTTCATTCAGTGATTTCATAAATGAGGTGAGTTCATGAAAAATATTTCAAACGTCATCATTTTCAAAGTTGGAAACATGAATTTACGCATATCTCTTCCTGATATCAATTAAATGGATAAGAAGGTAAAAAAAGGTTGTCTTTATTAATAAAGTTACTGGGTGACTAATTCTTTTACAAGAAACGCCCAGCCAAAGCCTTTGTTAAAATTTAAAGGGTAGCTATATTTATAATAAAGGCACTCACTAAAGGGGGTAAAATAAGGGATAACCAGTTGTATAGAAGTTCGAGATTATCAAAGTTAGAAATATCAGATTATGTGCTCGTGTTTCTGTTTACGAATAAATTTATTCGTGCTTCGAGGTTTTGAATTATTTCAATGACAAATTCTTTATTTTCAAAGAATCTAACATCAAAAATTGTATACCTGCTTATAATAAACTATAAAATCTAAAATTGTTGACATTTTTTAAGGTTGTAAAATAGGGGAGCAAACTTTGTACTTACATTCACCGACGTTTCGAGCGCGTTGCAGCGCCCGTGGTCGCGGCTGGACTGCGCTGCAACGCGCTCGAAACGCCAGTAAATGTAAGTACAAAATTGTTTCGTGTGAAGTCCCGAGTAGTTTATAAAACATGAGTATAAACCGCGAAAGTTTAAAAAAATAGAAGCGCTCGTGGCCCCGCGGTCTCAGTGTTCTGTAAACGATCACTGAGTTACGCAACTTTCACTATGGCTGGTCCTCGGATGGGTGACCACTTTGTGGTATTTACATTTGCGAGCGTTTCCGTGCTTCGGAAGGCACGTTAAGCCGTTGGTCCCGGTTGCCAGTAAAATGGCAGTCGTTAAGCCTGGTTGAAGGCCTAATGGGCAGCTTGAAAATTTCAACAGCAGGTAGCCACAACCTGCGTCTGTCTATTTCAACACGGCAATGGGCTCACCATCTATTACGTGGGACAGGAATCCACACGGTGAAAAGTGGGCATATAATATGCCTCTGCCACCCCTTCAGGGATAAGGCGTGATGGATATTTATTTATTTATTTAAGTTTAAAAATAACATTAGGGGAGCAAAGTTTGTATGAAAATATGTAAAACCTTATTAGGGTCATGAATTAGAGGTCTGGAGGATGCAACAGATGCTTATTCCAGGGTACAATTAAATGTACAGATGAATCGAGGTTTTACGGGGATGAAATAAAGGTTGAAAGTTTATATATGAAATCCTTCATTTTCAAAACGAGCATATATTTTGTATACCTGCTTATAATATAAAAAAGAAACAAACATATGTTTCAGGATTTGTGATATAAGAAATATTAAAAAAAAAATTGAAATCGAATGAGTGGCAGAGGGATATAAAAAGAGTTTAAAGTATGCCGGGAGGTAAAACTAATATATTCATAACATTATGAGGTGAATCACTCATTTTTCTACTCCCAGATGAAACCCTTACACCTAGAAACTTGTTGTTTTATAAAAATATGCCCTTAATAGAAGGCACTTACTAAAAGAAAGTATTGATAAGTGATAAACAGTTATATCAAACTTCGTAATTGGTTATAATATATAGATATACGTACAGTGGCTGCGCCCACTGTTTGCTTGTAATAAACGTCAGTGCGTAATCAACGTCTAAGTGTTTCACTTATCCGCATACACAACAACTGGTCCCACCCACCTCAACCATTTTACAGAGTACACATAGACTTCCTAGGGCCTGTCAATAATCAGTCTTATTTAGTAATGGTAGACGCATATTCAAAATGGGTAGAACTGTACAAAACAAATTGCACAACTTCGTCCGTCGTTATAGCTAAGTTATATTACTTTATGTCTAGGTTTGCTCTTCTTCACACTTTGGTCAGTGACAATGCTACATGTTTTCTGTCTGCCGAATTTGCGCAGTTTTGCAAATCAAACGAAATCTCTCATGTAACCTCGCCCGCTTTTAATCCTATTGGTAATGGACAGGCGGAGGCCTGTGTGAAATTTGTTAAGAAAGGCATAAGATCTTGTTTATTAATGAGTAAGAACACTAACGATAACAATGCAAATTTATAAAAGTACCTATTTGACCATAGGAACTCAAAGCATGCGACAACAGGGTATAGCCCCGCGGAACTTGTGTTCGGTCGTAAACTACGCTCCCGCTTTGACTTAATGCTCCCAAGTTCACCATCACCGTCGTTATCTGATACCCTCACACAACACGTGAATCGTAAACAGTTTTTGCAGACTAAGGCTTACGGAGGCACAAACAATAAAAAGTTTAAAGTAGGTGACCCAGTGATGTATAAAAGAAAAATGCAAATAATAAATTCTCTTGGAACAGTGGCAGCCTTATAAAACTCTTGGGCAAAGTAACGTATTTAATAAAAGACTGTGACTCGTTACTAGTTTTAAAAAAACATAAAAACCAACTTATACCTCGTATAACAACGGAGAGAAGTAAGGAAATCCAGGACAACGGCATTGAATTATCTGACTTGGCGGATACACCTCCTGACGAAGCTCATGCAGTAGAACCTGGGGAGAGGTAAAGTAGACAGGACCAGATTAGTCCTACCCAGCCTACTGAACACCCGGACTTAGTGCTGCATAAAGCACTATTATCTTTAGGTGACAGTAGAGCGACGCGTGTCACAGGTCGACGTAAAACACCTGTACGGGTACGCACGTCTACAATTCGAACTCGCCCATCAGAGCCCGGTATGGTCGCATTCACTACCCCATGACGCCAACAATTACGTTCCAGGTTAGGGTCTATTACTAAAACATAATCACCTACCTTTAATTCAGGAGCCTCACTGGTCCACTTTTGTCTCGGCAGTAAGGTCGGCAAATACTCCTTGGTCCACCGCTGCCAAAACATGTCTGTCAACCGCTGAGCCACACGCCACCGCTTTCTCAGGTATAAATCTGAATTATCAAAGCTGCCGAAGGGTGGAGTGGTAAAACACGGACCTATTAAAAAATGATTAGGTGTCAGAGCTTCGGGAAAATTTGGATCCATGGAAACGTGCGTCAGAGGCCTACTATTTACCAACGCTTCCACCTCCGTTAATAATGTGCACAAAGTGTCGGGGTGTGGAGCGCGTTCTTTCAGGATGACTTTTAGAGATACTTTAACTGTGCGTATCATTCGTTCCCAGGCTCCTCCCATTTCTGGTGCAGCAGGTGGAATGAACTTCCATTCTACTCCACGGATGACTCCGTCATCATAAATTGCAGAAGTGCTGCAAGACTACGCTTTAGCTCAGTATCGGCTCCCCGTAGATTAGTACCATTATCAGAATATATAACAGTAGGTAAGCCACGGCGAGCCGCCGTACGCCTAAGCGCCATGATCGTGCTATCAGCTGAGAGGTCCTCGGTGACCTCGATGTGAATTGCACGTATGGTCAGGCATGTGAAAAGCATAGCATACCTCTTCTCCCGTCTACGACCGACTGTGACCTGTAATGGTCCAAAGAAATCAACGCCCGAGTAGGTAAAGGGTGGTCTATTATATTGAAGCCTAGCAGCTGGCAAATCTCCCATCCGCTGTGGCTGAGGAGCGGCACGTCTGTAACGACAGAATAAACAATGTGATGCGACTGCACGCACTGTCGGTCTTAACCTTAAAATCCAATATTTCTGTCGTAAGTTGTTGACAACCAGTTCATTGGCACCATGAAGTGCTTTCCTATGAAAGCATAAAACCAACAACCGAGTAATTTTATGCTTGCCATCCAAGATAGCTGGTCTACGAGTAGGGTATTCAACGCCAACTATTTTATCAATACGTCCACCTACACGTAAGATACCAACATCGTCAATATAAGGTGATAACTGTAATAAACTACTACTCGATGGCAGGAGTTTATTCTGTTGCAAGCATGACAACTCGAGTGCAAACGAATCGCTTTGACATTTTTTAATCAATAACCCTTCTGCCTCTTGTATTAGTAGAACGTCTATCTGTGACGTTTTACGACGAGGCCATCTGAGAAAGGCCAACACCCTTGCTGTTGCACGTACTAGTACAAGCCAACTCGAAATATTGTCTTCATTGGGCAAACACAATATTGAGCGAGAAGTAAAGACAGCATGAACACTCCGTACCTCACACATACTATCAACAGATAAATTGGTGAATTTACGATCCTTAGGCCACTCATCCTTCGGGTGACGTAGGAAAGTGGGACCCTGAATCCAGACATCGGAGTATGTAATGGGTGGTGCATCTTCCCTTGTGGCGATATCGGCTGCGTTATGTCCTGAGGGTATATAACGCCACTCACATGACTTAGTCAGTTCATCTAGTTCACCCAAACGGTGAGCGACGTAAGGCTTATAATTACGTGGATCACTTCGAATCCACTGTAGTACTGTACTAGAATCGCACCAAAAAAAAACGTTTATTAGGCTTAATATCCTTGTGTTCCTTCTCTGCAGTGCTGGCAAGCCTAGCCGCAAGCAATGCTCCCTGTAACTCAAGTCTCGGTATAGACACTGGTCGCAGAGGAGTCACCCTGCTTTTACTAGCAACGATACTTGTCAGAACAAAGCCATCGGCACGTACCAACCGCCAATATATAACAGCTGCGTACGTCTTGGTGGATGCGTCACAAAATATGTGCATTTGTATATCTATCAAATCTGACATACCATTTGATGAGTTAGATATCCATTGCGCGTCCGTGTAGCAACGTGTCCACTCACCCGCTGTACTATAGCAGCGTGGAATACTTAGCGAGCGTAAACGTTGTAAGTCTTCTAGCCAGTTCACCCAACGAATATGTTCCTCGCTTTGGATGCGGCAATTCCATCCAACTCCGCTGCGGTGAACATTCTGAAATATTATTTTACCTTTTATTATGAAAGGTGATAAAAACCCATGTAAATCATACACAGACATTATGATGCTTAACATCATAGCCTTAGTGGGTGATTCAGAACCGTTTAATATATTGATTGGTATACGATCTAATGATATTTTAAAACTAAAAGAGTCAGTGCTCGAATGCCATATCAAACCAAGAGTACGCTCAGTTCCATTCGTGGCTCCAAGTTTAAATTCCAATGCAGTCGGCGCGAGCGCATCTGAGGCGATGTTTTGTAAAACAGTTTTACTATTACTCGACCAATGCCTTATTTCAAAACCACCTTTTTTATGAATTAGTGTTATGTCGTTAATTAATTTTGTAGCCTGCGTTTCTGTGCTACAAGAATGTAAACAATCATCCATATAATGATTGTTGATAATGACGTCAACAGCGTCGGGATACAAGTCTTGGTACTTTAACGCATTTTTATTGCGAATGTATTGTGCAATAAATGGAGAACAGGTTGCACCAAAAATAAGACTCTGCATAGTACATACCTTTATCGGTGACTCAAGACTTTCTTGCCATAAAAATCGCAAGACACTTTGATCTTCAGATCTAACCTTTATGCGAAGAAACATATCTTTTATATCTCCAATTAAAACAAATTTATGTTCACGAAACCGTAACATGATGCCTAATAATGAGCTGTACAGATGGCCCGTGAGTAAATAATCGTTTAGATTAACTTCATGTACTTTGCCCGCGCCGTCAAATACTAATCTGAGCTTACCTGGTTTATTCGGATATTGTACTCCAAAGTGTGATAGATACCATATGTGGTTGGCTAACAATTCACATTCCTGAAGTTCTCGAGCGTATCCTTGCTGAAACAGCTTCTCGATCTCCAGTTTGTACCTGCCGGCATACTGTTTATCCGCCTGGAATTTTTTTAATAATCTTTGAAATCGCGACCGCGCGTAATTATAACTGTCGGGCATAGTAAAAATATCTTTAACAAATGGCAAGCCAACCTCCCATTGATCACCCACTAAACGTGCTGTTTTGTCTAAAATATGAACAGCTCTCATATGTGCCGTATTTTCACGTGGTACGGTCGATATTCCTATGGAGTCCAACTCGAACGATGTTTTTACTAAGGTATTTAATCTCTCCGTGTCACCTACCTGTGATTCGGTGTGAGTGAGGTACAATATACGGCCAGTCTTAAAGGAGTGAGTGCGACCACAGTAGCCATGAATGGACCATCCTAATCTGCATCGTGTTGCATAAGGTTCATATTTATTACCGTTATGTAATATTTCTAAAGGAGCCAATAAAAAGTAATTATCTTCACCTATTAGTAGGCGAGGCACTATACGTTCCTTACAAACTAGGTTTTTAACATGAGATAAATGTGTACACTGTAAATTATTAATAAATGACATATCTTGTACAGTTAATTTTAAGCTATCAACTTGGCGTAAACAAACATCATAACAAAAATTATCGTGACCACTAATCTTTACAGGCACTTTAGGAGCGTCTGATTGTAAAACTTCTATACCAAATGCGTCTATCAATTTAATTGAGGAGGACCTAAGACATTTAAATCCTAGTTCTGACACTAATTCTTTATCAATCATGGAAATTGAGGCACCATCATCTAATAATGCATAGGTTGTTACATTACCATTAGGTCCGTGTAAATTCACTTTCACAATTTTTTATGCGCCTTTGTCAGCTGTTTCCGACGTATTGAACACTGTCGCGTCGTCACTGCTACTACCGATCTGTTGTTGACGGTCGGAGGTCGCCGATGCAATGTGTGCTATGGTCGATGATTCACTCGCATGGTGTGTATTTTGTTCGTCCTCTTGTGATTGTTTGTGAACAATATCAGGTTTTTTATAATGCAATAGCTTATGGTGCGGAAGGTTACAATTATCAATGTCGCACACTGGCGCTGGGCATGTATTATTTTCGTGCTTACATTGTAGGCAACAGAAACATAACGAATTGGATTTTACATACCGCCAGCGGTCTTTTCGCATAGCTCGTAGAAATATGCGGCAATCCGGCAATAAGTGGACAGATTTTTTACAGAAATTGCATAACCCTTTAACATCCGTCGATGTTGTAACCAAAACTGATCTTTTGTTATCACGGCGTGTATGAAAGTGTGAATTATTGTACGAAAATGTTTTTATAGGTTTTTCTGGCTCCATATTTTTCTGTTCACAAGGTAGTGTAGTTATACCCACAAGTGACATAGTTTCAGCTTCTTGTTTGAGAAAAGCGGCCATCAATTTGAGTTTCGGTTCACTGCTTTCTATATTTTTGTAAGCGTAATCCATCCAACGGCTTAATAATACACTCGGTAATTTTGATGTTACGGCTGACAGTAACTCAGGGCTTCGTATGTAATCCTGCTGGTTAGTAGCCACTAAAGCAGCTACACAATTGTTAATTTTAATCGAAAAGTTAACAATTGCTTGTTGATAGTTTGTGGGCAGTGACTGTAACTTTTTAATTTGTGAAGTTAAATGTTGTAGTACTATATCAGAGCGTCCAAACCTGAGTTCTAGTGCATCCAAAACCTTGTTTGGAGGGGTGTTTCCTATAAGTAGATCAGTCACTGCCTCCCTAGCTTCTCCTTTTAAAGCTCGGCTTAATCTCCATAGATTTTCAACATCAGTAAAATTGCATATTTTCGTTGACTCATTGTATGCAGTCTTGAAATGCAGCCACTCAATACAGTCACCACTAAATGTAGGTAGTTGTCGGGGGGTTGAAAGTCTAGTTAAAAGACGATGTTCATTTTGGGACGTTGAAGATGTCATCATTTCTTTTAATGTTTTTGCCAATTGCAATATGCTGTCGACGGGCTGGCCGGGGTTCGGCGCATGGCTTTTTTGTATTTTTGTTGCCAGCGTAGGTTCCGGAGCCGTAGTTGTTGCAAAACCAGGATCATGAAAGTCCAGGTGCTGCACATGGCTTTTATTCAACCACTCTTCAACCGCCTCTTGTGAGTGGGGCTTGTCACATCGTGACCGTTCGTCCTCGTCCTCAACCAAGGCTAAGTCAGCCTGTAACTGTTTTTCAATTAATTCCATTTGGATCTGAGCCTTTGCCCGCGCGGCCTCGAGTTCTAGTTGCGCGCGTCGAGCACGGGGTGAGGATGTAGTTTTTGTAGAAACAGAACACCGTGACGGACTTTGCTCGCGTTTTGCATACATTTGCAAACTTTTTACGCTTCGAGAGGGTAGCACTTGCACACGCCTCACGCTACAAAAAACAAAGTGTAGTTTTTTTAAAGATGAAGTTGAATATCTAGGATACGTAGTCGATAAACAGGGATTGAAAAAGTCACCTCAAAAGGTAGCGGCTATTTTAAAGGCTCCAGTACCACAGGACGTTGCTAAATTGCAGTATTTTCTTGGTCTGGTAAAATATTATCGCAATTTCGTTCCTAATGCATCATCAATTCTTAAGCCTTTCTATGACCTCTTACAAAAAATATGAAATGGCATTGGGATTCAGAGCATGATATCGCTTTTAATACTATTAAAAAATTATTAGTGTCAGACCAGGTTTTAGCACATTTTAATACAAAAGCGCAAGTTATTTTAACCGTGGATGCTTCTCCGAGCGGTCTAGGGGCGATTTTGTCACAGCTCGACGCCGACGGCGTGGAGCGCCCGGTCTCATATGCGTCACGAACATTGAATGCCGCGGAGCGTCAATATTCACATATTCAAAAAGAAGCAATGGCAATCATTTTCGGGGTTCGCCGTTTTCACCAATGTCTTTACGGTAGATCAGACCCGTTTATACTACGAACAGATCACAAACCGCTAATAACAATTTTTGGACCCTATCGTGGCATCCCAGAAGTATCAGCCAATAGATTACAACGCTATGTCGGAACTGCACAATACAGGGTCACATCGCCGTGCCCCACGAGTCGATTATAAGCCATACTTTAAATAGTCATTTATTCTGTTATCAGGCAATGTATAGATTATAAATCCTTGTGTCGTATTGTTGTATTGTTACACTAAAGAGGGAGGAATGTTACATATGTGATGTAGGTATCTACATAAAATATATAGATATACGTACAGTGGCTGCGCCCACTGTTTGCTTGTAATAAACGTCAGTGCGTAATCAACGTCTAAGTGTTTCACTTGTCCGCATACACAACAGTAATTTTTATAGTTAGAGTCATGAAAGTATGTGTATCTATACCTGGTTACAGGTAAACGTGTTTAGCGGTTTAGCAAAATTTTACCCATAACCCTTGAATTCTAAGGTAGGATTTATGGAGAGAAAACATGGGAAAATTGCACGGATCGGAAAAAGGCAGGGGAAAGCTTCAATATGCGGATGAAGCCGCAGGCATCAACAGTTAATAATGAAAATCGATATTACTTTATTAAATTGTGTAATTAGGGGGTATGTTTTGCGCGGACGGAAGATGTGATTCGGATGTAGAACGGCGAGCAGCTGCCGGAAACAAAGTTAACGGTGCTTTGTCTCAATTATTAAAGTGACAAAGCATCGTAAAAGAAGCACGACTCGCGATTCATAACGCAGTGCTACTGTCAACTTTGCTTTTCGGTAGCGAAACCTGGATATGTCAGAAGATGCATGAAAGTAAGTTTAATGCTGTGGAGAAGCGATCACTTCAAAAATTGTGCGGCGTATCCGTAGCCGACCGAATACGTAACGAAGTGATACGCAATATGGTAGGTTTGAATGAAAGTGTCAGCGTTAAGCTGGAAAAGGGCGTGCTCCGTTGGTTTGGACACTTCCAACGAATGAGTTAGAAACGATTAATGAAGAATATATATATATTGTGCGAAAGTAGAGGGTAGAAGGTGTCAGGGTAGGCCGAGACTTACATATGAAGGCCATGTGAGCAGATTGCTCACAACGGAAAGTCAAAAGTACTCGGATACCCAAACGTGCATGTATAAAGCAATTATTGAATCTGCAGGAAGCGAAAGAAGTATGCATGGATCTCGAAGCCTAACGATCCTGTCGGACTACCCCGTCAGGGACACAGCGTGAAGATAGATAGAAATATAGAGATAGAAAATCTTTCTTTTTGCTTTTATATTTGACAGTAGTTTAAGTTAGTTTTACATGTAAGTAGCAAAGTTTGGATAACAACTGTGGTTGCGCCGGTATATGATGAAAGAATAGCCGCGTTTTTTTTTCTATGTTTCATCGCTGATCTGCATTTGTTTTTAATTAATTAGTTGTCGACACTCCCCCCGCTCCCCTTTATTCCATTTCTCTTTCGCACCTACCTTGTCTCGCACACGCACCTATAAAGGAGGAGCGAGACAGCTGTTTTACGAGCGCGCAAATACCTACGCGCGCTCCGCTATCCTCACGTCGGCGGCCACGTTTTTCCCACGAGGGCTGGCAGTCTGTCCTAAACCACGCGCGCGCGCGGCCGCATCGCACCAACTATCGCAATAATTGTATTTTCCATGGATAAATAGTGTTTTCGTGCAAGGAAACCAGGAATTCAAGTCCAGGGACGCCCCCGGCAGCTTCCACCTCAGCATCTCGCAGCAAGCAGCAAGGTAGTGTGCATATTTCTGATTTTCCAATACTTTTCCGTCGACAATCGCGTGTAAATTTCATTTTAGTCTTTCCCCGCAAGTACAGTCCACTTCGAATTTATTTATCTCGCCCGCTCAACCATTTTCTGGTCCTAACGATCCGGCTTTTGATCCACTCGCTTTAGTAGTTTGCTAATAAAAACGCAATAGTTTTTATCCCATAGGGATAAGCGCATAGGTATAGGTTATAGTTTTTATCCCACCACGGAATAAACGCATAGATTAGGTAATAGTTTTATTCTAAAGGGAATAAATAATAGTTTTTTATTCCATTAGGGAATAAACGCATACTTACCTACTATTTATCGCATAGGTAGGTACTAAATAGTTGGTAATTTCGACTGCACAGCATAGTAACAGGTAGACCACGCGCGCAGGTACCTAGGCCGCGCGCGCAAGTAGGTACCTACGCTCGTTCGCGTCGCATCTCGCTGCTTACCACCGCTGCCATTTTGATCGTTCGTTAGTTTTGCTATAGTTGTTTTGTTTTAACAATGCCTCCGAAAGAGATTCCGGAGTTAAAACTATTACACGCTAAGAAGGATAGCCTTTTTAAGCGTATGCAATTAATTTGTGATTATTCATCGAGGATCGCAGATGAATCAGTAAAAGAATTGTTTTTATCCTCGATCGAAACCGTAGATACTTTGCGCTTGGATTTCGAAAATGTTCTCGATAAAATTAACTTGCTTGAATTAAAATAAAATCCCGATTTCTTATTAAGTTATGACGCCATGTCATCTTTCGAAGATTTAATTTGTCACATAAAAAGTGTCGCTAAGTCATTGCAAGTGCCCGATCCCGATGCCGGCACCGATTTGAAACCCGGGCCAGCCGGTTTTGATTTACTAAAACGGGACCGACCTAAATTACCGCCCATACAAATACCCGAATTTGATGGCGATATTAAAAATTGGTCTTTGTTTTTCGCTAGTTTCGAAAATACCATCCATAATAATAATTCGTTATCGGATTACGAAAAATTACATTACTTAGTTAGTAAACCAACCGGGAAAGCAAAAACCGTTTACGTAATACGTATAACGCTTTGCGCCGAAAATTATAGTTTGATTTTGAATACTTTGAAGGTCAAATACGAAGACAAACGCTTAGTAACAACCGCATATTTGGATCAAATATTTAATTTGAAAATAGCTCATCGTGTAATGAACACGACTTAGAAAAATTCTTAGATATTTTTGCATCAGCTGTTCGCGCCCTAAAGAATGTCAAGGTCAATGACCTCTGTGACTTTTTGTTTTTGTATATCGGTTTAAAGAAATTAGATTCCGAAACCGTTCGCTTATTTGAAATGGATAGACGTGGCCATCTCGTCGAACCTAAGTTCGACGATTTAGAAACTTTCGTTCGTCAACATATTCGAATTTTGCAACGAACTTCGTTAAACCACGGAGTAGCGAATAATAGTCCGACTAATCGTAGTAAGCCCACGAAGTCCACGCAATCTTTTGTTAATTTTGAACCCACAACTTCGCAATCGCAAGTGTTGCATTTGAAAAATTGTTCTTTGTGTCAAGGTCACCATGACCAACTTTATAAGTGTTCGGGGTTCAATAAGCTCACGCCGGGAGATCGCTACAAATTTGTTCGTTCTAGTAATTTATGTATCAATTATCTCAGTAAGAAACATCGTGTTTCATCCAGTAATTCGAATCATTTTTGTCGGAAGTGTAATGGTAGACACCATTCATTATTACACTTCGAAAACAATAACGCCATGTCCGGTAGTTCGCCCGTCGATTCCAGCTGCGCGAACTCAGTGCCTAACCGTCCGTCCGCTGTGACGTCACGGCCGCCCGCGCCGTTGAATCGCGACGGGGAGCGCTCTTGCGTATTTTCGTCGCCGTCCACGCCTAGCGGCAGCGGCGCCACTGCCACGAACGATGTCGCTTTGTGCTCGCTATCAAGTTTACGCACAAGCCCTACTACGGTACTTCTGGCAAGCGCTCGAGTTGTTGTTTACGATTCGCATGGTAGGGGACATAGTGTTCGCGCAAAAGTGCGCGATATAATAATGTGAGATAGTGCTTCTCAAAGTAATTTTATTAGTAAAAATTGTTGTAGTCGTCTTGGTTTGCATATAAATAACCGCCCCGCCTGTAATGTTGTGAAAGGTATTGGGGGTTCCACTAAAACCGTTCAGGGTTCTGTAGGGATTAAATTCCACTCGCGTTTTGATTTTAATGTTAGTTTTTCGATGGATTCGCTAGTCGTCGATAAGGTTACCGAACTTTTACCGACTGTCGCAGTCAATACCTCATTATTGACTAATTTTAGAGATTTACCTTTGGCCGATGATACTTACGCCGTTCCAGGAGATATTGATTTGTTAGTTGGCGCTTCGATTTTCCCACACCTCCTGTTGCAGGGTAAGGTTCAAGGTCACGCATCGCATCCCGCGCCGCTCGCCTTAGAGACGGTTCTTGGGTTTGTTATTGTTGGTTCCGCACCCGCTTGTTTTGATTGTAACTCGACAGTGTCATATTGTTGCGCCGTCGAGCCGCTGGACTCCGCTGTCCGTAAATTCTGGGAGATAGAAGAGGTGAACGTCCCTCCTATTGTCAGCCCGGATGATAAACTTTGTAAAGAGTTTTATAGTCGCACGACTACTCGCGATAGTGATGGTCGTTATGTTGTCGCACTCCCCTTTAAGGGTGATGTTAATTCGCTTGGAGATTCGTTTCAGTCAGCCGAAAAACGCTTCTTTTGTTTAGAACGGAAAATGCAGACATCTCCAAAGTTGAAGGAGGCTTACGATAGCATAATAATAGAATATTTGGATAAAGGTTTCATTTCACCCGCACCCCCCGAAACCGAAGAGACGAAGCGCGCTCCTTCGTATACCATACCGCACCATGGAGTTGTCCGCGAGGATAGACTAACCACCAAGTTGCCCGTTGTTTTAGATGGCAGCGCCAAAACTAGTTCGAATGTTTCGATAAACGATATTTTGCACAGTGGTCAAAATCTCCAAGGTAATTTGTTCGAAATTATAGTTAAATTTCGCTTATTCGCTGTCGCGCTTTCAGCCGACATTAGACAAATGTTTCTTTGTATTGGTGTTCGCGAATCAGATCGCCGATTTCAACGCATTTTGTATAGATTTTCGCCGCAGGAACCTTTACAGGTTTACGAATTTAATCGCGTTTGTTTTGGACTTAAATCCAGTCCTTTCCACGCTCTTCGCACTGTCAAGCAGCTCGCCGCCGATGAGGGCGACAGTTATCCGAAGGCTAAGGAGACTGTAGAAACTGGTCTGTACATGGACGACTATATTTATTCTGTGCAGACCGAAGATCAAGCTGTCGCAACTGCGACTGAAGTAATTGATCTCATGAAGGCTGGTCATTTTGATCTCGTAAAATGTACTAGTAATTCGCAAACGGTCTTGGATTCGATTCCACCGTCGCATCGCTTGTCGACTGTCAAAGAGTTTGATAGTAATGATACGCACAAGGTTCTCGGTTTGCGTTGGTCACCTTCGTCCGCCATGTTTAGTTTGAAGGTTTGTCCTACACCGTCAACCTGCACTAAGCGCACCATATTGTCGTGTGTCGCACGCATATGGGATGTGATGGGATTTATAGCACCTGTCGTCTTGTACGCAAAGCTTCTCATAAAAGAACGTTGGCTGTCCAACTGTGACAGGGACGACACTCCTCCTGACCACATCATTAAATTGTGGGACCGCTTTAGAGCCGAGCTTCCTATGCTCGAGCAAATTAGAATACCGCGCCATGTTGGCATCTCCGATGATAGTATTGTAACTGTTTTAGGTTTCGCTGACGCTAGTGGGAAGGCGTATGGGGGTGTTGTGTACTTCCACGTTCGTAACGGTGATGACATCTCATTTCACCTTATCAGCGCTAAATCTGAAATAGCCCCTAGTAAGGTAGACTCTCTCGCTCGTCTCGAGCTGTGCGCTATATTGGTTCTAGCCCAGCTCATTAGTTCGATTGTTAGTAGTTGTCGCAACCGCATTAATATAGATAGGATTTTCGCATTCTCGGACTCGACCGTCGCTTTGTGTTGGACACATTCTTCACGCCATCGTTGGGATACATTTGTCGCAAATAGGGTGGCCAAAATTCAGTCGGAATTGGCGCCGCATAACTTTTATCACGTCTCAGGTACGGACAACCCTGCCGATTGTTTGTCTCGTGGGTTAACACCTGCACAGATTTTGGATCATCCGTTGTGGTTCCATGGCTCTTCCTGGTGCCAAGCCCCACCTGATGACTGGCCTGTTAGCCCTTTTAACCCCGCTACTGTGTCCACGCCGCCAGAGGAAAAGAAAGCCTCTTTGGGTGCTACCGCGCCGCTCGAAGGGTCGCCTGTTTTAGAGTTGGCTAGCCGTGTTTCATCGTGATCGATTCTTTTACGTAGTGTTGTTTTTATTTGTCGATTTTTGAAAATCCTTCCTCGTCGCGATCATGTTACCGCCTTTGACTTAAACAAGGCTGAGTTAATCGTACTTCGTGAACTTCAGAGATTTTATTTTTCGTCTGAAATTAGAAATTTGGAATTGAATAAGCCTCGTAGTCGCGCTTTTCAGCATTTGAAACCTTTTTTGAAGGATGGCCTCATTCGAGTTGGTGGTCGTTTGAGCCAGTCCGCATTAGAGTACGATCAAATGCATCCTATAGTTCTCCCGCGCAAGGATCATATCGTTGATCTTTTAGTTGAATATCACCATAGGGTGAATTGTCACGCTGGTCCAGATTTATTAATGTCAATTCCGCGCCAGAAATACTGGATTCTGTCCGCACGCAATTTGATTCGCTCGATAATTCATAGATGTATTCCGTGTTTCAAATTTCGCCCGAAGTCAATCGCGCCCGAAATGGCCGATCATCGTCCTTGTCATGTTGTTCAGGCTGCTAAACCGTTCGTACACACGGGTACCGATTACGCTGGCCCCTTCAGGGTAACAGTTTCTCGTGGTCGTGGTATACGCTCTACGAAAGCTTATGTTTGTCTTTTTGTTTGTATGACGACTCGCGCCGTTCATATAGAATTAGCTGGTGATTTGAGCACGCCATGCTTCATGGCTGCATTCAAAAGATTTTTGTCGCGTCGGTGTTCCGTATCTGGAATGTATTCGGACAACGGTACGAATTACGTCGGAGCTCGTCGTAACCTTTCCGAACTACATAATTTTTTGCGTTGAAAACACTTTACGTTTGAAGAGCTGAGCACCGTGCTCACTCAAGTCGAGGCCGTAATGAATACGCGTCCTCTTTGTAGAACCTTGTGTGATCCCTCGGAGCCGCTTGCACTGACTCCAGCGCACTTTTTGAACGTGACACCGCTAAAATACTTACCCGCTTTTGAAATAGAGGAAAATCGACTTCATCTCCTCTCGCGTCATGCATTATTGGATAAACTCGTTCAATCGTTTTGGCAGCGTTGGAGGACAGAATATTTGCACACGCTACAGTCACGTCAGAAATGGAATACTCCATCGAACCCTATTACTATCGGTACTGTCGTAGTTATTTTAACTGAAAATATGCCTCCATTACATTGGCCTCTTGGGGTAGTAGAAGAAGTTTTCCCCGGGTCAAATGGGATCACCTGTATAGTTCGCGTTAAACCCGCAACTGGTTCGTACTTGCGACCAGTTATTCGTCTTTGTCCTTTGCCTAATCAACAGTAACTTCAATAACAAATTTAGCTTTTTCGATTAGGTTTAACTTTAGTTTAGGTCGATAGCATTTGTTTATTTAGCAGCTAAAGCTTAGTGGCAACTGTATAGTCAGTTGTTCCTTTTTCGAAGGTAACCCTTCAAGCCGGGGGGAAATGGTTGCGCCGGTATATGATAAAAGAATAGCAGCGTTATTTTTTCTATGTTTCATCGCTGATCTGCATTTGTTTTTAATTAATTAGTTGTCGACACTCCCCCCGCTCCCCTTTATTCCATTTCTCTTTCACACCTACCTTGTCTCGCACACGCACCTGTAAAGGAGGAGCGAGACAGCTGCTTTACGAGCGCGCAAGTACCTACGCGCGCTCCGCTATCCTCACGTCGGCGGCCACGTTTTTCCCACGAGGGCTGGCAGTCTGTCCTAAACCACGCGCGCGCGCGGCCGCATCGCACCAACTATCGCAATAATTGTATTTTCCATGGATAAATAGTGTTTTCGTGCAAGGAAACCAGGAATTCAAGTCCAGGGACGCCCCCGGCAGCCTCCACCTTAGCATCTCGCAGCAAGCAGCAAGGTAGTGTGCATATTCCTGATTTTGCATTACTTTTCCGTCGACAATCGCGTGTAAATTTCCTTTTAGTCTTTCCCCGCAAGTACAGTCTACTTCGAATTTATTTATCTCGCCCGCTCAACCAAACTGTTTATTAAAATTCCAACCTACTATGACAATGACATTAATTTGAATTAAAATTTTTATTATATATAATTTTTATTACCTTTTTTTGCAGCACGCACCGACAGGAATAAGACAAACATGCATTAACTCGTTTATCTCATTCGACGCTCAATTGTACTCAACAAGTAAGAACAAGTATACTATGAATCAGCCGATTGATACAGGAATGCACAAATCGGGTTATTTAACAAAAACTTGTTAAAACATGATTGCCCGCGTTCATCGACGCTCATTCGACGCTCAATTGTACTCAACAAGTAAGAACAAGTATTCTATGAATCAGCCGATTGATACAGGAATGTACAAATTGGGTTATTTAACAAAAACTTTTTAAAACATGATTGCCCGCGGTCATCGACGCTCCTTTGACGCTCAATTGTACTCAACAAGTAAGAACAAGTATACTATGAATCAGCCGATTGATACAGGAATGCACAAATCGGGTTATTTAACAAAAACTTGTTAAAACATGATTGCCCGCGGTCTATTATCTACGAAAATTACCTATCTAGGAATACTAATAACTATTAAAATGCGAAAGTATGTCTATTTCCTTTCGAAACGGAGCGACCGATTGACATGATTTTTCTTCTATTTATTGAATAAAACAGGACAGATACATGAACTACGCGGAGAGAAATATCGAACCGAGTTTGAGCAATCTCTTAATTAATATTAGTTGATGTTCACAAGTTGTAGCCGAGAGTCGAGAGCTCTGTCGGTGTCTAATGCCCGTTTGCACTAAACACAATTTAAGCCAATCCTAACTATGAAACTCTTTAGTCTAGGCATCGCCTATGTTGACATTTCATTTGCACTAATGTTATTATCATAAGATAATCTTAACTTTCAGGTTTAGCTAAGTGAATGAAAATGAATGAAATCGATGTTTTATCTATGTATTTTAGTCTGTTGCTACCTAACACTGTCAACCTCTGTTAACAAAATACACAATATTTTTCTAGATTTTAGCTGTAAAAGATATTATATTATCTAAACGAATGTATTTTCGAGTGTTTATGTCTAAAAATGGGCCTAGTATCAAGAATTCTTAAACATAAAAGCTTCGACAACGTGTATTACAAGTGTTGTGCATTATAAGTCAGCAGAACACGAGTTTTCTGTCCCTTTCCAAAATCTACATACAGCTGCATTAAACTATAAATTCCTAAATATTTTCGAGTGGAATATCAAACATAGAAGCTTCGACAACGTGCAAAAGTGTTGTGCAATTGGAGAAGTCAGTGGAATGTCGTGTTGTCCACAATCCATTTTATAGCTCCAGCAAAGTTACAAACAGCAAGTATACAAACAAACCTATACTCGTACATGAAAATGCTACTAATCCCCGAACGTAGCTTTAAATGAAGAAGATTCTGACTAAGGACTTGAAAACGAAATATTAATAACAAGGAAGATTCAAATTATTTAAATCTAGCACTGGCTCAAGCCAAGAAGTCCAAGAAGAAGAGGAAACATAAAGAAATATTTTACAAACAGCGGTCATGGTCGGAGAATTTATAAAATTCTTATATCTACTTGAAAACATGAATACATGTTATGTTCCTAAGCAATGCAGACTTTGTGTTTATTATTTTCCATATCTGATGTATATATGTATAGGCATTGCGATTTAACGTTGCAATGCTGCCAGAATTCTGAGTACGGTTTTGGTGGACTGCGATGTGGAAGAGTTTTTGATGCCTATAAATTACAATTGTGTATAATTTGTGTTTTTATTAAAAAAACCGGTCAACCGCGAGTCGAACTCATGCGCAGAGGGCTCCGTACCTACTCATTATACCGACAATAAAATTTGTATGTACCTTATTTGAGGTGAGCGCTATTTAAGCTAGACCTCAAAATTGTACGAGCACCCATACAACTCGGAGGTCTAGGTTAATTGGTTCTAAGTATGTATGGGGTGACCTCTGAATCTTCAATTTTTTTAATTTTTAGAATTTTTACTTTATTGTAGGTGTAGCTTTTTGCCAAATTTCGTGATTCCAGGTTAACGGGAACCAATATTTAGGTGTTAGACCCAAAACCTATAGGGCACTTCCGCTTGACCTACAATTGTCAATTTTGGTTAAAAGCAAGGTCTTACAGCACAAGTAAAGGGATAATTCCGAAAAATATAAATACGTAAATTCTGGTAGGTACTTAAAAATATTAGCGAATCTCAAAATTAGGCCACCTTTTCATCGTGTTTACTCAGAACTTTGATTTTTATGCACCTAATTTTTTTTTTTTTTTTTTTTTATTTTATTTATTTAATTAAGGTCTACCAACGATTGTTAACATCAAAACTTACACTAAGTACATTTAGAATTACATTCTCAATGTTCCAATCACTTAGAGGCAAACACCGCACTCACAAATTAAAAGTCACAAGTAGTAAGCTTAAGCTATTAAAATAAAATGCAAAACATAACATCTATATTTAAATAATCTATGTAATCTATAATACATTCCACTCACTCAAAATCAGGCCCAGAACGATTGACTTAATCTTTGCCACAGAGTCAAAGTGAAGATCAATTTGATCACTATAACTATTAATTATCTTGCACAGCCTCGAACATGGCGAATTGGCACCCAAAACACGCCTTAGAGGTGGTACAAGTGGTGTAATTGAGTAACGCGGGATTCTAGCCGGCACTCGCAGCTTTATTAGACCCAGAACTTGTGAACAGTCCACCCTTGACGCAAAGACCTTGCTGGCAAACACAGCATCATTCAGAAGTCTACGATTAGTCAGAGACATTAAGCGGAAATATTTGAGGCGACTTCTGTACGAAGACATTTTCTTAGCCACGCCATTCGAATAAGCTAAATGCCAAACAAAGCGTTTTTGTATTCGTTCAATGCGCAATGAGTGAGTGGCATAGTGCGGCCGCCAGACTACACTACAGTATTCTAGTATACTGCGAACAAGGTTATTAAATAGTAAGATTTTAGTTTTATTGTTCCTAAAAGATTTACAATTTCTTAATACAAAACCCGATAATCTAGACGCATTTTTAATAATGTTATCTAAATGAGGTACAAACGTCAACTGTGCATCGTATATCACACCTAAATCCCGAATGTGATTTACTTCATTTATTTTGTCATCCTTTATGTGGTAATCGTATAAAGTTAGGTTAATTTTCCGTGTAAATTTAAGATGGTAGCATTTTTTAGAATTAAGGTGCATGCCATTATTGGTGCACCACTGAATAAGTCTATTGATGTCGCTCTGCAGAAGGTCTGAGTCTTCTCGAGACTTGATTAATCTCACAAACTTCAGGTCGTCCGCAAACATAAAAATGTCAGAGTGTTGAAAGCAAGTTGAGATGTCGTTAATGAAGTAGTTGAATAGAACAGGCCCTAAATGGGAACCTTGAGGTACACCCGATGTAATTTTTTGTAATCCAGATTCATACCTGTTAACCACCACAAAAAACTGCCTATCATGTAGATATGAGCTCAACCAGTCAAGCAAAGACCCAGTTATACCGTGGGCACGTAGTTTGAAAATTAAGATACTATGTGAAACTTTATCGAAAGCCTTACTAAAATCAGTATAGATAACATCGGATTGGAAACCCGCATCCACAGATTTGATTAATAATTCGTTGAATGGAACCAAATTCGATTCAGTCGATCTACGCTTGACAAATCCATGCTGGTGATCGCTTAAATAAGTTTTGAGATGGTTTTGTATATATGGATATAATAGTGATTCAAAAACCTTAGAAAAGGTAGATAATATAGATATGGGCCTGTAATTAGATACAGTAGCATTGCAATCTGTTTTGTAAATAGGTACCACCTTGGCCACTTTCCATTTTAAAGGAAATATGCCAGAAACTAACGACTTATGGAAAATTTGTGATAGCGGCCGCACCAACACATCAGAGCATGCCGCAATAAACAAAGGCGGAATACCATCTGGACCAGCACCTTTTGAAATATCTAAGCCTTTCAGCTTTTTCAAAATTGTTTCATCATCAAGCTCTGGGCAATATAGGCACGTGCTGTAATTATCCAATAACTGCAAGTATTCTGAATCAAAGCAATTATGAGGGCTGGCACCGGGACTATAGACAGAAGAAAAGTATTTAGCAAAGAGCTCACATAATTCTAACCCATCTGAAGTGGTTTTAGACCCATCGGTCATGATCATCGGATAAACACCCGAGCCTCCCCTTTTAGCCTTAACATATGACCAAAACAGTTTAGGATTATTAGTTAGTTTTTCCTCCAGTAAGGCAATATAATTATTATAGCATTTAGTGGCCAATCTGTCGCATTGTTTAATAAGATCTCGCAAATATATTACGTCAAGCGGATTTTTGTACTTTTTATAACGAATCCTAAGATTGTTTTTTTCTCGTAACATTTTCATTAGTCTTTTATTGAACCACCTGGGAAATTTGGCATTATTTATGCTGCGGCAAGGTACATACTGTTGAATTATCAAATTTAGAGTATTATAAAAAACATCTAACATCTCATCAACACTATGATTTCCCCCAAATAAGTTATCCCAGTCAACTCCCCGCAAAGCCTCCCGAATCAAATCATAATTTACTCTATGAAAATTAGGTTTAACTAAAATATTTAATTATTAGTTTTAACTAAAATATTTATTTATTAAAATTAACCTAATAGGGACTAGACCTCAGTATCTAGCATAAATTTCAACTTGCTAGGGCCACATTCACCTGGTCCTGAGATATTTGATGATGACACACGGACGGGCAGACAGACAAGAAAGTAATCGGTTTCTTTTACACCAACCCTAAAAATGGTGCATTCTTATACGTCAAGTATACGTTCAAAAACGTGCATGAGAATAGGAAATTAGGTAGATTTGCAGTGAAAAGCGTATTCTGTTGGTGTTACTTCGAAATCTCTATAGAAAGCAACAGTAAAGGTTCTATCGCGATACTGGGACTGGAACACAGCACTTAGAATTAGACTTTGTAACACTTCTGAGTGTCGGTTACATATTCCTAAGATTTATTTACTAACCTCGTTTTTATATACTATAACGGTTGACGGGCTTGGTAGGGGTGGTGCGCACTAGGTAGCAACAACACACCTACATACACCCATCAGGTACGGTTGGTAATCCCTGGAGATGTGTAAGTAACACTATCTCAAAGAATCACCGGTGCACCAGCTAGCATAGCATGTGTATAGGGAGTAAGTATGGACCAACCTGGAGCAGAGAAATACCAGAATTTATAAAGAGAGGGCGCCAGGTATCTCTCCATCAAACGAATGATGCAATTAAAAAACTCATGTTATCAAATTTATTAATTATATTTATTTAAACTACATCCATATGTAGACCTGAATATACATATATGATAGTAAAAAGAAATGACTTAGTCAAGCATAGTGGGATCAATACATATATGGTCACTATACACAAATAAGTTTATATTTAGTACAAATATAAATTTAAACCAAAACCCATACTTTGGTTATAAAGGGGCGTGGCCCTTAAATGACAAATATTAAAGCAGTTGTCAGATGCCTTAAAAATATCTAAATTATATACAGACATACATTTAAACTATTTCTTAGTTTAGTTAAACACACAACGCCGCTTCCTATCATCATCATCATCGTACACTACAACATAACAAAGTAAAAATAAAGTTTCACAATTAATATTCCTTGGTGATAATAAAAAGATTATAAAATATGTGTAACTGGAACGTCACATCCGTAGTCCAATATATTAAAGTAGTTGAAAGCTACATATGTAATAGAAAAATGAATATTCAAGGTTAAAAGTTATTCCTTTTAAACGATCTACATCAATCGGCCTTTACCGGGTTATTATACATAAAAACTAATTAAAGATTACTACTTATCTGGATTGAGGAACATACAAGTCCTTCACATCTCTTTCTATTCTAGAAGTCCAGGTAGTAGCTAACCTGAGTAGGGAAAAAGTTCCTCTTTGCACAATGTCTCAGCTTACTTTAAGTCTTCTTACAGACATTCAGGAGTAAAAATGTAGAATGCAGAGAACGTGAAACACGTTAAACTCAATTATTATGTAGATATAAAATAAAGAACCAAAACGAAAAACATAAAACGAAAAAAAAACCCACTTATTTCAGTGGGTCTTAACCAGATCCTTCTATCATCATCCTTTTTTATATTATTTGCTAAGTCTCTTGAAAAGCAGACTCAGCACAAATTATTATTATGTCTACATATTTGCTAAAAAGACTTCGGATATTAATCCGAATAAAATCACCATGACAGGCATATTTCCTCACGCCATGTCGTCGCAAAAAAGGCTTTCTTTTCTTTTCTCCCGCTCGATTACAGCAGGCTAAAGTCATACGGCCTATACAACCTTGACAAATAATCGAAAAATAAAAAACAAAACCAACATGAAAACCTTACTATTCCTGTTTGTCACACCTCACGCAATACATTATGGTTGGATGTGAGTCAGGACAGTCAATCTATCTAAGTTCAATGTCCAGCACCAAACTGAAAGACACGATAGACGCACGCGTTAGTTTTAGAACGCGCCATAAGAGTCGAAACGTTTGTGACAGTTTTGACAACGTCAAACTCATGTCGTTCCGAATAAAAACAAACAATGTGAAATATTTATATCCTTTTAAATAATTAGACAAGTGACTTTAGAGTGGGGTGTTGGGTAGGACAACCTCCACGTGGTACACCCTGGTAACGTGGACGACGATGTGCGCTTTATTGGAGGCGCACGTCGTCGCCCACGGCCAATAGTCCACCAAGGAGGGGGCCGTATTGGCCACTTCGGGTTGCTCCGTCTACACTCTGCTTTAGGCAGAGCGTATTGAGCGGAGAACCGCAGGACGTGTAGGCTCTCTGCTCACGCAGGGGCTTACAGGCATTCGTGCCAGCGTCGGTGTTGGGGAGGTATAGCCATCCCCCCGCGTCTCGTAACCCCTAAGATTATCCGCAGCGACCCAACTGGTGGCACCAGTTGGTACGCGGTGGTCCTGGGGGCCGAGGGGCTTGCCTTAATTGGCCGGCTCGCGACAAGGACAAGTCTCTAAAACCCGACAGCGAAGTTGTTAAAACCTGTGGGGCACCTGGAGCACCCCACAGTATACATCCCACTCCCCGGAATGAGCGTCACCCGGGGAGTTGTCGTCTGTTCGTCTCCACTCGTGGGATCAATTATGAACAATTTTTGCCAAAACCCAAAAGGCCCGGAGGTGTGCCTCAAAACCACCCCCCAAACTGACGCAGAGGTTGCGTCAATCCCGGCTGAGACTGACGCCGAGTCAGTTCTCAGCATAGACACTGAGACAGAGGGCCTCCGTAGGAAGAGGCCACGATCCTCTGAATCAGGCAAAAGCCTGTTTCGTCGGCCGGGGACAATATCCTCCAGTGAGGATGATGTACCCGCCAAGGTGATAGCTACCACCGCGGGTAGAGGTCGAAAAGCCGACCTCCACAATTTGAAGGGGCGGGTTCCAAATCCGCCGATACATGCCCCTTTGCTGCCCAGCGGCAAGGCCACGGATGTGCCGGCGGCGAGAGAGCTCCTAACGGCTCTTGCTCGCATTTCTGACGCCGTAAAGGGCGCCAAAAATGTTCAGGGCAGGAAGAAGATAGTGGCCGAAGCCGTCACAGGCGCCACTAAGGCCCTAGAGGAGCTCCTCGACAGGAGCGTCTCCGAAGAGGAGGAAAAACTCCGGGCTCGGGTTGCGAGCCTGGAGGTCGAGCTTGCTGACTCCCGCAAGCAACTCCTGGAGATGCGGGAGGAAATGGGCAAGCTGACACAGCTGGTTCAAGGGACCGGGGACGCTCAAGGGGTGAAGAACCTCCCTCCCCAAAAGGCCCTCGAAACTCAAGCTCGTGTGCAGCCAAAGGTAGGGCCTGCTCCTAAGCCCTCCAAGGTGACACCGAGCTTGACCCAGCTGCTGGAGGCCATAGAAAGACGCCTAGGCGTCCTTGAGAACCGGGCATACCGCCCACCGCTGACGACCCCCATGTCGTATGCGGCGGTGACTGCCACCAAAGGGGCTCCCGGTTCCAAGCGGAAAGCCTCCGCTCCCCCCGCCCCTGCGAAGTCAGCACCCGGGAAGAGCGGCATTCCGGCACCCCCTGATACAGCCGCCCCCTCCGTTGCACCCCTGAATCCCTCCAGAGAGGGGAGCTGGGAGGTAGCGGGAGGGAAAAAGAAGGCGAAAGCCGCCAAAAAAGCGGCTAATAAGGCGGCAAAGGCCGCCGCGACGAAGGCGCCGAAGAGGCTTCGCGCACCGCGCTCCACTGCCGTCGTCCTAACAGTGACGACACAAGGCTTGGAGCGGGGCGTGGGGTACGCCGAGGTCCTGAGGCAGGTGAAGGCCTTAGTTGACCTAAAGGCCCTCGAGATAGAGGGGGGACTCCGGTGCAAAACGACGCGCACCGGAGCACGCCTACTCGAGGTCTCCGGCGCCACCAGCGGCCCCAAGGCTGATGCTCTAGCGGCTAAGCTAAGGGTGTCGCTGGACACGGACGCTGTCCGTGTCACCAGACCCAACAAATGTGCTGGTATACGCATTTCGGGTCTGGATGACGCGGCCACGACGGAGGAGATAATCTCTGCCGTTGTGGAAGCAAGCGACTGCCCCCGGGATCAGATAAGGTCAGGCGAAATTCGCTTTGGGCCAACTGGTCACGGGTCAGTAGTCGTGAGCTGTCCCGTCGCGGCAGCTCAGAAGATTGCGGATGGACGGAGCCTACTCATTGGGGGCTTCCTCAAGGCGCAGGTGCATCTCCTGCAACCTCGCGAGTCCCGGTGCTACAGGTGCCTGGTCGCGGGGCATGTGGGGGTGCAGTGCACAGCGGAAGTCGACGTAGGTGATAGGTGCTTCCGCTGCAGCCAACCCGGACACAAGGCCATTGCCTGTAACGCTCCACCACGCTGTTTTAGATGCGTGGCGGAGGGCAAGACGGCTGAGCACCGGGTGGACAGCAAGACCTGCGCCGCCTCAAGGCCAAAGCCCCGTTCATCCCTAGGGGGGAATAAGAGTGCCGCTCAAGAGCGCCCACGTTCGCGGCGGGATGCGGATATGGATGTTCATTAATGAATGCACATATCCGCATCTTGCAGATCAATCTGAACCACTGCTCTGATGCTCAGGATCTTCTGTACCAGAGCATCGCGCAGTGGTCCGTCAACGTGGTCGCAGTCGCCGAGCCGTACTGGGTTCATCCCGGAAGCCCGGTGGCCCTGGATCGCAAAGCGACTATCTTTGGGGGGTCCGGCGCAGATACCTCGCGCCTTGCAATAATTGCAAGGGGCCCAGGTTGCGTCGCGGCGGACTATGAGGGAGTGGCGGTCGTGGCCGTTTACATCTCGCCGAACCGCGACCAGCATCAGTTTGAGCTATGGCTCTCTGAACTGGACGTCGTTCTCACTGCATGCCGTCCTCGCCCTGTCCTGGTCCTGGGAGATTTTAACGCCTGGTCGACGACTTGGGGCTCCCGCGAGACCAATGGCAGGGGGAGAATTCTAGAGGATTGGGTCACTACCCGTGGCCTAGAAGTCCTCAACCGGGGGAATGTCGCCACCTGGGAGCGAGGGGGACTCAGTTCAGTCGTGGACGTATCGTTCGCGACCCCTGATCTCACTCGCCGTGTCCAGAACTGGCGCGTGGTGGTGGAGGAGGAGACGAGGTCCGACCACAGATATATTCGGTTTGACGTCTCCCCTCCGCCTAATGTACCGCCAGTAATTGCGAATCCCCCGGAACCGCGTTGGGCGCTTAAACGGCTAAATTGGGAGGCTCTCCAGGAAGCGGCCATCGTGCAGGCCTGGACTCCAGCACCGGAGAGGCCTGCCGATGTGAATACCGAGGCAGAGTGGTTCCGGAGAGCCATGTCGCAAATATGCGATGCGGCGATGCCTAGGGTCAAGCCCGGGCCGGTAAGGAGACAGGTGTACTGGTGGTCGCCGGAGATTGGACAGCTGCGAACAGCTTGCCTGACCGCGCGCTGCCAGTACACCAGGTTCCGCCGAAGGCGTCGCCGCCCCGAGGAATTCCGAGAGGAGGAGCTATATGAGGGGTACAAGAGAGCCAAGAGGGCCCTCCAAACAGCCATAAAGCGGGCCAAAAGGCTGGCCCGCGAAGAGCTGCTGGAGACCCTGGAGCAGAACCCCTGGGGGCGCCCGTACCTTATGGTTAGGGGCAAACTTCGCCCTAGGGCGCCTCCGCTGACCCAGAGCCTCCAGCCAGACCAGCTCGAGAGGGTCCTGAGTGCTCTGTTCCCTGCGGGAGCACAGGAGCACACTGCCCCATGTATGGCTCCACCTCAGACGTCCAACGCGGATCCCAGTGAGGATGACGTGCCCGAAGTCGCCGAAAGTGAGCTAGGGGCGGCGGTATTGCGGCTCAAAGCCCGCAAAAACACCGCCCCCGGACCCGACGGCATACCAGGCCGAGCATGGGTCCTGGCCCTTGAGGAACTAGGGCCTCGACTGGCAGGGCTCTTCAGCGCATGCCTTGAAAGGGGCCAGTTTCCCAAGGAGTGGAAGACGGGGAAACTGGTCTTAATCCGTAAAGCGGGGCGGCCGGCGGACCATCCGTCCGGTTACCGGCCGATCGTGTTGCTCGACGAGGTATGTAAGCTTTTTGAGCGCATTATAGCGGAACGCCTCGTCGAGCATCTCACGGACGTGGGGCCAAACCTGGCGGATAACCAGTTCGGTTTCCGCCAGGGGCGCTCCACCGTGGATGCGATCATGCGAGTGAAGAGCCTGACAGAGGAAGCTATTTCAAGGGATGAGGTGGTGGTGGCGGTGTCTCTTGACATCGCCAACGCCTTTAACACCCTACCCTGGAGTTGCGTCAGGGAGGCACTTAGCTATCATAGAGTGCCTTCCTACCTCTGTCGTATTGTCGGGGCATACCTATCCGAAAGGGCGGTGGCTTACCCGAGTTGGCTAGGGCTAGGTCGGCGAGATGTGTCGTGCGGTGTTCCACAGGGGTCAGTCCTAGGACCGCTCCTGTGGAATATTGGCTACGATTGGGTGCTGCGTGGTCCGTTGCTCGAAGGTGTCGGCGTGACGTGCTACGCCGACGATACCCTCATTACGGCGCGAGGAGTAACGCACCGACATGCAGCCCTAAAGGCCACGGCAGGTGTTGCTCAAGTCGTGGGTCGAATTCGGCAGCTGGGCCTGGAGGTTGCCCTGCACAAATCCGAGGCTCTGTGTTTTCACGGGCCTAGGAAGCAGCCTCCTCCAGGATCCAGCATAACAGTGGGGGGCGTTAGCATCGGCATCGAGCCCTCGATGAAGTATCTGGGGCTCGTACTCGATAGCCGATGGAACTTCGGACATCATTTCCGAAGTTTGGTCCCAAAACTGAGGGGGGCCACAGCTGCATTATCGCGGTTGTTGCCCAACATAAGGGGACCTAACGCTCCCTGCAGGAGACTGTACCTCGGGATCGTGCGGAGTATGGCCCTATACGGGGCCCCCATATGGGCGGAGACCCTGACGGCCCGCAATGCGTCGATATTACATAGCCCGCTAAAGGCGATGGCCGTCAGGGTGATAAGAGGGTACCGCACGATCTCCGTTGAGGCGGCATGTCTCCTTGCCGGGACCCCTCCATGAGACCTGGAAGCGAGAGCCCTTGCGTCATTGTTTAAATGGCGCAAGGAGGCGCGGGAGCAGGGCCATGGGCCTACGCCTCGAGAAATCGAGGCTCAGCGGTCCCAGCTCCGACAGGAACTCATGGAGACATGGAAGGTGCGACTTGAGCATCCAAGGTGGGGAAACGCCACAATCGGGGCGGTCAGACCGGTCATGGATGAGTGGTTGGAGAGGAGCCATGGCAACCTCTCCTACCGGTTGTCACAGATACTTACCGGGCACGGGTGCTTCGGTAAGTATCTGTGGCGTATACACCGGGAGACCACAGCCGAGTGCCAGCACGGCGTAGAACGCAGCGAGGACACAGCGCTCCACACATTGGTGGAGTGCTCAGCGTGGGCGCAGCAGCGCCAAGACCTCGTGGCGAGTCTGGGCGTAGACATTCTCTCGCTGGAAACTATGGTGCAAGCCATGGTCTCCGGCGGGAGCAAGTGGGACGCCGCTGCGTCTTTCTGCGAGCAGGTCATGCTCGCGAAAGAGGCGGCGGAGACGGTACGGGAGAGGACTCTCCCGCCCGAGTTCCGCAGTCTGCGGCGACAACGCCGCAGACTTATCTTCGCCCAAGACTACCGGCCTCCATGACCGGGGGCCTGAGGACGGCGGGTGGGCTGCTCGTCGTCCTTACAGAAGCAGGCCCAAGACGTAGGCATGACATGAAAATGTCACGCACGCCTCATGTCCCAAGAAGCGGGATAGTACCCGAACCAACCCCCCAAAGAAGCGGGATAACACCCGAACCCCAGGTGAGGCCGCGGTGGTAGCCAAAGTCTGCCGGGAGCTCTGGGACATCTTTCCGAGGAGTTACCCGGGGCGTCCGGCAATAGACAGCTAGGCGGGGACTGTGTGGTTTTAGCCGGTTCGAGTCCGGCATGACATCCGAGGGGATTTCCACACGTTAAAAAAAAAAAAAAAGTGACTTTAGAGTTATAACTAAAGTATTGTGAAAATTGAGTTTGTTTCCACTAAAGGGATGTATATAAAAACAATGTTAGTAAATCAATCTTAGGAATATGTAACCGACACTCAGAAGTGTTACAGTTCCTCCTTAGTTGGGTAAAAATTTTTTTTTTTAAACATTTTAAGTACTATACACCAAAAGTTTTTAATCATGGCAATAACTTCGGGGGCCTATTATATAAGGCCTTATTGTTAAGTAGGCGTAGTTTAAATTATTAATATTTGATATTGACAAATTTGTAAAGGTTTATTTATATCCCAAAAAATATTAAATTATGGCCATATTTTAAATAAATAAATAAAAACTTCATTCATAACAATACTGCTATCTGTTTATCACGTGGTCTCGTTCTGACGCACAGTGACCCCGTGATGATAATGTTATCAAATAGCTTAAAATCCAAATACTACACTTTATTCTAACTTTTCCTTCATACTTAACCGGGCTTAGGACCGGCAAAATTACTTTTCGTAGGTACTGGTTCGTTTTGAAAAATAAGAAAAACTTATTAGACTGAAATTAAGTATAATCAAGATTACTTAAGTTTTGAAATCTAAAGTTGAGCATAAAAAATAATTTTGGCGTATTTATAAAGTTAGAAGTAACCGATTGCAATTTACAAGAATTTACGTATTTACAAAACTTAAAAAAATAACTTACGTGTGTTTTAATTTCCTTTAAAATGTCCTCCTGCATTATCAATACAAACGCGAGCACGTTTTATTGAATTGTTTTTAAGGGAAAGAAGTATGGTTCTTTGGCGTTTCACTTCAGTAAAAGAGTCTATTATGCGCTGTTTTAATTGTTCTAAAATATTCGGCTCACTAAAGTACACCCGTCTTTTTATTTCACTCCACAAAAAAAAGTAACTATATTATACAATTTTACACGCACATTTGGTACTGGACTGGCTTAGGTTAAAATGAGGAGCAACGTCTGCGTGCTACGTCTGGGATCTATCTTCAGTATCAATTCACTGACAAAAAATTTAAAACAAAATGATTGGTTTTGACTTGACCTGTTTCTTTCTTGAGCCAATCGTGTACTTATAAGTATGCCGCGATTTATCAATGAAAAGGCACTTAACGCCCGCAACGATCGTAACATCATCTGTATCGTTCCGCCTAATAGCCCTGACAAACGTTCGCATTTGGTTTGCCTCCAGTCCAAATTTTACCGTTCTGTAGAGCATTCCGGCGGTCTCAATTATTATTAATTGAGTCCGTCTCGGTCCGGTTACTCGCACATCGGATATAGTCTGCTTCGCACTAAATCTGGTAAATAAATAAATGTTGCCGTTTAGCTACTTTGTCGTAAATTTCCCCAGAACTGATTGTATTTTTCCCCAAAATGACACTTTTTCACACATTTTGCCCAATGTTGCCGTTTTAATTACTTTGTCGTAAACTTCCCCAGATCTGATTTAAAAAAAATCCCAAAAAGACACTTTTTTATACTTATTATTTGAAGCGCTCGTGGCCCCGCGGTCTCAGTGTTCGGTAAACGATCACTGAGGTACGCAACTTTCACTATGGCTGGTCGTCGGATGGGTGACTTTGTGGCATTTACATTTGCGAGCGTTTCCGTGCTTCGGAAGGCACGTTAAGCCGTTGGTCCCGGTTGCCAGTAAAATGGCAGTCGTTAAGCCTGGTTGAAGGCCTTATAGGCGGCTTAATAAATTTCAACAGCAGGTAGCCACAACCTGCGTCTGTCACCTATTACGTGAGCTCACCACCTATTACGTGGGACAGGAATTCACACGGTGAAAAGTGGGCATATAATATGCCTCTGCCACCCCTTCGGGGATAAGGCGTGATGGATATTTATTTATTTTATTTTTTTTAAAAATACTTTGAGTAACTTTTGGACAAATAAAAAGTATTTAAAGGTAAATACTTTAACATAAACGGTCATGTGGGTGAGGGGTGTAAGGAGTTTGAGCGTGTTCAGGATGGTTTTGGATACGGTACCCACAGCTCTGAAAGAGAAACTATCTACAGAACGTGTGCGACTACTGATCCGGCCATCGTGAACACGTATTTCAAAAAGAAATCCGAACATCTCATCACCTACAAGAGCGGGAGGCGCACAACTCAGATCGATTTCCTACTCGCTAGGCGACACGGCATCGGCAAGGTAGCCAACTGCCAGGTCATACCCGGAGAGAGTCTCACTGCACAACACCGTCACCTTGTCATCGACCTCGAAGTGTCAATATGGGTTCCGCCTTGGTCATGGGACCATAGACCCTGTTTTTGTCCTGAGGGATGTCGCGGAGAAATAGAGGACGAAGAACATGCCTCTGAACTGTCTGTTCCTAGACATGCAGAAGGCCTTCGACTGTGTTCCTCTAGCGATGATCTGGTGGGCACTGCGGTCCAAAGGGGTTCCAGAGGTATTGACACTATCCGGAACATGTATCGCGACTCCGATTCCATGATTCGGACTATTGTTGGCGACACGAAACTCTTCCCTATCACGGTCGGGGTACACCAGGGTTCGGTCCTTAGTCCGCCTCTGTTCAGTGTGATATTAGGCGTATTGCCGGACAGCATCAGGGACGCGCATGAGCAGCCTCCATGGTTGCTCATGTATGCTGGCGATATTGCGCTGGCAGACGCGGACAGAGGCGGTGCGACGTGAGAACGGCGGTCTTTAAGTGGCAAAGACTTGCAAGGCAAGTACTTGGCACTTAACAGATCCCACATCCGTCCACATAGGTGGTGATTTCGTCGAGTGCACGGACGAGGTTAAATACCTGGGATCTGTATTTCACACGTCTAGTGACATCGATTGCGATGTCAAGTCACGTGTCAACCGCCGAGCTACGTGGGAAACAAATGTCTGGCCATGTAAGAGTAAGGTTAAAAAGTAAAGAGGTAAGAGGGAAAGACCCAAGAAGTGCTGGCTTGTCGTCGTAAGGGATGACATGCGTGCCAATGATCTCACTACAGGGGATGACGACGACCATGCGAAGTAGGAGAAAATATAGGAAAGCAGACCTGGCGCGACGCGAGACGCAACTGGGACAAATGGCTTGGATGATCATGAATTTCATATTGAATGAAAAGCTGTTAAATTAGAATTTTAAACAGACATTTCAATTTTATTTACCTGGAGTTATGTAGATACCTGGATTGCATGGTATTCCTCTCCATAGAGCAAATAAACACCACGTTATGAACTTTTTGGGGAAAATTTATAAAAAACTAGCTTATTGGGAACATTTTTAATCAGATCTGGGAAAGTTTACGAAAAAGTAACTAAAACGGCAACATTGGGGAAAATTAATGAAAAAGTGTTTTTTTTGGGGAAAAGTAAATTTAGATCTGGGGAAATTTAATATTATTATTTATTGACTTTTCCGAATATAGGTATTTATTACTAGTGGTTCTGTGAACCGAGACCTCGGAGTAAATTGAGAAAAAAGGCTAAACATATTTTTAGTTAATTATTTATTATTAATTATGTATTATTGAAGCAACAAATTACATTTATTGTAATGACGAATTTTGAAAATCAGTATTTTTATTAGATTTTTTTCCTTATGTAAATTGGTATATTTTGGTATTTTTTTAGGTGCTTCGGTATTTTTGTAAACTTTGATCTGGTCACACTGGTCGCATCAACCATTTTGGTTTAAATTTTGTTTGAGTAAATCAGTACTGCGTAATAATTATTTCTTACTTTTGAATTTTTTACCTACGCGTGTTTGTTTAACTTAATTTATTGTGATGGCTTACCAGTTTTCATCACGGGAGTATGTGGCTATGGTACGTTTGTACTTTTTATGTGATGAGAACGTGAGTGCTACTTAGTGAATCATATTTGAACTTGCTGCGAACCATGGTTTCTTCGATATTGGATGATATTCCGCTATCCAACTTAAGAGGCCTGTGGGTTCAACAGGATGGCGCGCCTCCACACTATCATAGCGCAGTGCGTGAGTTCCTAACACAGGAGTTTGGTGATCGGTGGATTGGTCGAGGTGGGCCGGTTGCCTGGCCCGCACGTTCGCCTGACCTAACGCCGCTGGACTTTTTTTTGTGGAGTGAATTAAAAAGACGGGTGTACTTTAGTGAAGGGGTGGCAGAGGCATATTATATGCCCACTTTTCACCGTGTGGATTCCTGTCCCACGTAATAGGTGGTGAGCCCATTGCCGTGTTGAAATAGACAGACGCAAGTTGTGGCTACCTGCTGCTGAAGTTTTCAAGCCGCCCATAAGGCCTTCAACCAGGCTTAACGACTGCCATTTTACTGGCAACCGGGACCAACGGCTTAACGTGCCTTCCGAAGCACGGAAACGCTCGCAAATGTAAATGCCACAAAGTGGTCACCCATCCGAGGACCAGCCATAGTGAAAGTTGCGTAACTCAGTGATCGTTTACAGAACACTGAGACCGCTAGGCCACGAGCGCTTCTAGAACAATTAAAACAGCGCGTAATAGACGCTTTTACTAAAGTGAAACGCCAAAGAACCATACTTCTTTCCCTTAAAAACAATTCAATAAAACGTGCTCGCGTGTGTATTGATAATGCAGGAGGACATTTTGAAGGACAATTAAAATACATGTAAGTTATTTTTTAAGTTTTATAAATACGTAAATTATTGTAAATAGCAATCGGTTGATTCTGACTTTTTAAATACGCCAAAATTATTTTTTAATGCTAAAGCTTTAGATTTCAAAACTTAAGTTATCTTGTTTAAACTTAATTCCAGTCTAATAAGTTTTTATTTTTCATAACTGAACAAGTACCTACGAAAAGTAATTTTGCCGGTCCTAAGCCCGGTTAAGTATGAAGGAAAAGTTAGAATAAAGTGTAGTATTTTGGTTTTAAGCTATTTGATAACATCATCGCGGGGTCACTGTGCGTCAGAACGAGACCACGTGATAAACAGATAGCAGTATTGTTATGAATTAAGTTCGAAAATATGGCCATAATTTCATATTTTTTGGGATAAAAAAAAAATATTTTGAAAATTTTTAATATAATTTTTAACTATGCCTACTTAACAATAAGGCCTTATATAATAGGCCCCCAAAGTTATTGCCATGATTTAAAACTATTGGTGTATATACAACAACAACAAAAAAAATCTTACAACATCTATAGACATCAGACACCTATCTAACTAACAGATAACACTCAGCTCTAAAGAGTATGATAAAAACTATTGAAACAGAACGGACAAAACTATTTATAAATACTGTTAAAACTATCTAGTTAATTCTAAATGGCAAAAAAAAAACAACTTATTATATTACAAGATGCCGTTTTATTTACAACCGAGGTAGTATAGGAAAATCTTATATTCCAAGAGATTCTAAAAGTACTAGATCTCGAAACACTTTGTCGAATTAGACGACTACTGAAAGAAAACTCGTAAGTATATGTTTTTTTCAGTTATGATTCCTTTTCAATAGTATCAACTCTAACTCAACGTCGAGTTTTTACTTATATGGAGTTTTGGATATAGCTAGGAAAAGCACTAACTACATTAATTGAGGAACCGATTCACCAGGGCGAACAATGTCCTTTATGTGGAAATTACCAAGATTCTTTCCATCTAAAGATTTTAAAGTATAAACAAGAGGACTAAGTTTCTTGTGTATAACACATTTATCATAGCGGGAAGCTAACTTTGCAGAAAAATGCTTGGAGGCATTTGACAAATGAAAACAACGCTTGTAGACTATTTGACCTTCATTCAATTCCACATTACGTTTTTTCAAATTATAATAACGAGCATTACGTTCATGCGATACGAGTAAACAGTTTCGAACTTTACTGAATATAGTTTCAAGTTCTTTTAACTTGTTAGAAAATTTACTGTGACAACGGCGCACAATTCACTTCAAAAGACTTTAAATACCTAATATTTAACCATTAGGTATTTAAAGTCTTTTGAAGTGAACTGTGCCGAATAGTGTTCCTCATATCTTTTACAATCCTAGATATCATCCACAGACAAACCCTACTGAGCGTGTAAATCGTGAATTGGTAAGAACCATAGCTTCGTACGTCCATCAAACGAATGATGCAATTAAAAAACTCATGTTATCAAATTTATTAATTATATTTATTTAAACTACATCCATATGTAGACCTGAATATACATATATGAAAGTAAAAAGAAATGACTTAGTCAAGCATAGTGGGATCAATACATACATGGTCACTATACACAAATAAGTTTATATTTAGTACAAATATAAATTTAAACGAAAATCCATACTTTGGTTATAAAGGGGCGTGGCCTAAAATGACAAATATTAAAGCAGTTGTCAGATGCCTTAAAAATATCTAAATTATATACAAACATACATTTAAACTATTTCTTAGTTTAATTAAACACACAACGCCGCTTCCTATCATCATCATCATCGTACACTACAACATAACAAAGTAAAAATAAAGTTTCACAATTAATATTCCTTGGTGATAATAAAAAGATTATAAAATATGTGTAACTGGAACGTCACATCCATAGTCCAGTATATTAAAGTAGTTGAAAGCTACATATGTAATAGAAAAATGAATATTCAAGGTTAAAAGTTATTCCTTTTAAACGATCTACATCAGTCGGCCTTTACCGGGTTATTATACATAGAAACTAATTAAAGATTACTACTTATCTGGCTTGAGGAACATACAAGTCCTTCACATCTCTTTCTATTCTAGAAGTCCAGGTAGTAGGTAACCAGAGTAGGGAAAAATTTCCTCTTTGCACAATGTCTCAGCTTACTTTAAGTCTTCTTACAGACATTCAGGAGTAAAAATGTAGAATGCAGAGAACGTGAAACACGTTACACTCAATTATTATGTAGATATAAAATAAAGAACCAAAACCAAAAACATAAAACGAAAAAAAAAACCCACTTATTCCAGTGGGGTTTTAACCAGATCCTTCTATCATCATCCTTTTTTATATTATTTGCTAAGTCTCTTGAAAAGCAGATTCAGCACAAATTATTATTATGTCTACATATTTGCTAAAAAGACTTCGGATATTAATCCGAATAAAATCCCCATGACAGGCATATTTCCTCACGCCATGTCGTCGCAAAAAAGGCTTTCTTTTCTTTTCTCCCGCTCGATTACAGCAGGCTAAAGTCATACGGCCTATACAACCTTGACAAATAATCGAAAAATAAATAAACAAAACCAACATGAAACCTTACTATTCCTGTTTGTCACACCTCACGCAATACATTATGGTTGGATGTGAGTCAGGACAGCCAATCTATCTAAGTTCAATGTCCAGCACCAAACTGAAAGACACGATAGACGCACGCGTTAGTTTTAGAACGCGCCATAAGAGTCGAAACGTTCGTGACAGTTTTGACAACATCAAACTCATGTCGTTCCGAACAAAAACAAACTGTGGAGGAACGGGTGGAGATGTTCCTCCGACACAAAGGGAGGATCCTCCGACCAGGCAAGGTGATCACGCCTGGCGGGCCGCGGCCCAACGGTTGATGTTGGGCTGTTGTATATATCATTCTTCAGCGTGAGAACTCTCATAGCGCGATGTAGGATTCTTCGTATCGATGTAGTTCGATAGCTTTACGCTAGGTGGCGCTGGTCGCCACATCACTCCCCTCCGAGACCGGAGGTCGATTGTGAGTATGAGTCTGGTGTCTTCGTCTGTTGTGATTTGCGCCAGTGCCAGATTGTGTAGTCCCAGTAAGTCGGAACTGTATGCCGCTGATCCCAGTGAGTTGGAATCGTATGCCGCTGAATCCAGTGAGTCGGAATCGAATGCTGCTAGTCCCAGTGAGTCGGGGCTGAGTGCAGTGCTGCGGTGCGCGGTGAGGTAACCCCAGTGAGTCGGGGTGGTTGCTGCGTAGTGGCTGGCTGCTGCGTAGACGGGAGAGGTGTGCTCTTCTTACATTGACCGTAGTGCAGTGTGCTGTGCCTAGACGCTGGTGTGGCCGAGGAGGTAACCAGGCTGGAGCGGTCGCTTCTAGCTAGTGGTATCCCTGATGAGGCCGGAGATGCTGGCTGGCTGAGACTAATTACCGTCATACTGGAGTGCTGTGATGGTGGCGATGATGCTGCTGATCTGCTCCGTGAAGGCTGCTTCCAATCACGTCGGGGTCACCAATGAAGGGGTTAATTATGCTGCAGGCAGGATGCCTCAAGCAAATACCCTTCCTCGTCGAGAAGGTGTAGGCAAGAAAAAAGATGTTCATGCGGAAACGATAGATTCAGTGTTTATTGGAAATATGAAGGCACAGTATTTACACGACAGAAAGCATAAGAAATAGGAGTAACACATACGAAGATGATAGAGGATATTAGAAAGTAGCACAATATAAACTTAGAGAATTTAAGTACTCGCACGCCGGGCGTGATATACGATTGCGCAAGCGACCAGCCGTCGTTCCGCGTCTAGTAGTGTTTTACGACTGCCCGGACTGCCTTTAGCGTTATGAAGCGTGCGCCGCGCGCTGCAGTATGTGCGGCTCGATGACGTAGCCGAGCGACTAGACAACATGATACGACGGCTCCCGCTAATAACAAAATATTGCGCTGTCTGTTTGTCACAATACAGTGTTTTTAAATTTAATAAAAATAGGTACATAGGCACTATACTATATGTTAGATTACGTAACTTATTAATAAAATATATAAAAATTTAGAATAGACAATTGACTTACAACTAAATTAACAATTATTAATTAATTACAAATGACCTACGCCCACAAAACAATGTGAAATATTTATAACCTTTTAAATAATTAAACAAGTGACTTTAGAGTTATAACTAAAGTATTGTGAAAATTGAGTTTGTTTCCACTAAAGGGATGTATATAAAAACAAGGTTAGTAAATAAATCTTAGGAATATGTAACCGACACTCTGAAGTGTTACAATACATTCCTTTAGTGGAAACAAACTCAATTTTCACAATACTTTAGTTATAACTCTAAAGTCACTTGTCTAATTATTTAAAAGTTTATAAATATTTCACATTGTTTGTTTTTGTTCTGAATGACATGAGTTTGACGTTGTCAAAACTGTCACGAACGTTTAGACTCTTATGGCGCGTTCTAAAATTAATGCGTGCGTCTATCGTGTCTTTCAGTTTGGTGCTGGACATTGAACTTAGATAGATTAGCTGTCCTGACTCACATCCACCCACAATGTATTGCGTGAGGTGTGACAAACAGGAATAGTAAGGTTTTCATGTTGGTTTTGTTTATTTATTTTTTGATTATTTGTCAAGGTTGTATAGGCCGTATGACTTTAGCCTGCTGTAATCGAGCGGGAGAAAAGAAAAGAAAGCTTTTTTTTTTGCTAGGACGACATGGCGTGATGAGAATATGCCTGTCATGGTGATTTAATTCGGATTAATATCCGAAGTCTTTTTAGCAAATATGTAGACGTAATAATTGTTGCAATGAGGTAAGAATATTTGTTTATATTTGTTTCTTCGTAATCGGTAAGATTACTTGGCCTTTGCGAATAATATGTTCTCACAATGGTTGTACTTTGTATTTCAGTCTGCTTATCAAGAGACTTAGCAAATAATATGAAAAAGATTGATGATAGAAGGATCTAGTTAAAACCCCACTGAAATAAGTGGTAAGTTAAAACTATATAATCTCTTAGACTGCATTCCTTAACAGAATGTTGAGGGTGAAAGTGATTTTTATTACAAATTACTAATGTCTGTAACTTTTCTGTTGTTACAGGGGTTTTTTTCGTTTTATGTTTTTTGTTTTGGTTCTTTATTATTGATTGAATTGAATTGAGTTTAACGTGTTTCACGTGCTCTGCATTCTATATTTTTACTCCTTGTGAATGTCTGTAAGAAGACTTAAAGTAAGCTCAGACAATGTGCAAAGAGGACATTTCTCTCTACTCTGGTTACCTACTACCTGGACTTCTAGAATAGGAAGAGATGTGAAGGACTTGGATGTTCCTCAAACTTATAATCGAGATAAGTAGTAATCTTTAATTCGTTTCTATGTATAATAACCCGGTAAAGGCCGACTAATGTTGATAGTTTAAAAGGAATAACTTTTAACTTTAAATACTCATTTTTCTATTACATATGTAGCTTACAACTACTTTAATATGCTGGACTACCGATGTGACGTTCCAGTTACAACTATTTTATAATCTTTTTATTATCACAAAGGAATATTAATGTGAAACTTTATTTTTACCTTGTTATGTTGTAGTGTACGATGATGATGATGATAGGAAGCGGCGTTGTGTGTTTAAATAAACTAAGAAATAGTTTAAATGTATCTGTATATAATTTAGATATTTTTAAGGCATCTGACAACTGCTTTAATATTTGTCATTTTAGGCCGCGCCCATTTCCATACTTTGGTTTAAATTTTTATTTGTACTAAATATAAACTTATTTGTGTATAGTGACCATATATATATATTGATCCCACTATGCATGACTAAGCCATTTCTTTTTACTTTCATATATGTATATTCACGTCTACATATGTAGACATGGATATAGTTTAATTAAATATAATTAATAAGTAGATACTTGAGTTTTTTAATTGCATCATTCGTTTGATGGAGAGATACCTGGCGCCCTCCTTTTTTTTTTTATAAATTCTGGTATTTCTCTGCTCCAGGTTGGTCCATACTCACTCCCTATACTCATGCTCTGCTAGCTGGTGCACCGGTGATTCTTTGAGATAGTGTTACTTACACATCTCCAGGGATTACCAACCGTACCTGATGGGTGTATGTAGGTGTGTTGTTGCTACCTAGTGCGCACCCCTACCAAGCCCGTGAACCGCTATACGTAGACAAAGGACGGATTATCACGCATACTAAACATATTTAAAACTAATGACAAGGCTGTATGAACTGAATTTCTATTGCCTGCACAAGATTAGGGCGAAAACAACTAAGAGAAATCAAATGTGACAATGACAGTTTATAAGCAATAAAAGTTAGGATATACTTAGTTGATAGGAGTCGCATAATCGATGTCATAACTTAAGGCATCGACGTAGCGTATTTAAGATACGCCTAGTGTTGGTGCAATGTATTTTTTCAGTAGAAGTGTCATAAGAACCATAGATGTAAAGTTATGATACTCCTAAGTTATCGGGGGGCGTTATCGCCCACTTTGGGAAACGTTGTACTAGACCAACACAATGTATCGAATTTATTTAATTTGTTACACTAATAGTATATTGTAGTAAATTTGTATTTGATTGTACTTTGCGCCTGTTTGCAAATTAACGACCATAATAATTAATAAACGACCATAAAGACATGGAACTCTCTGCCAGCGCACGTGTTTCCCTCCTCCTACAATCCTTGGTCCTTTAAAGAAACGTGAAAAGGCATGTTTCTAGGCCGTCAAGATGAGGGTCGCTATCGGAGCCCTGCGCGGGTTGAGATAGCGGCCCCAATAATGGGTCGTCGTCTTTGCTTACCATCAGGCGGGCGAGGCTATTTTGCCGTGCCAGGTATAAAAAAAATTACATTAAAATGTGTCATTTCGCACGATTGAGCGAGTTTTCTACGTGCGAGTTGACGAATAACCTCCCGAGGATAAGATTTAGGTTCACTACTTATTTTTATCTCTTTCGTAATTTTTACTTTTGTACTCGGATACCCAGACATGCATTTATGAAGCGGTTAAAGATTCTGCAGGAAACGAAAGAAGTATGCAAGGATCGCAAAGCCTGGCGATCTGTTCTCTCTAACTACCCTGTCAGGGGTACAGCGTGAAGATAGTTAGTTGTAATTTGTAAGCAAGAAATACAAGGTGTTTTTTGTAATTCTAATTTCGTTGATCAGAATGTTATAAAACTGTGTAAATACATTGCCCCGCAAAAAATGTTTATTTTTAGAACTAGTATTATGAAGCACAAAATAATCTATCTTTATTAGTATTTACATTGTGTATTTTAAATAAATTTTAAATATAGGTGTAGCTGTTTTTATGCACATACAGTAAATTCGTTTTTTGAACCGCATTGAGATTTGCAGTTCAAGTCCCGGTGATTACGAGGTTTGTGTAATAGTATAGGTTATGGTATGGGTACGAGGCTCGGACGGCCCGGCGGAGCGCTCGCGCGCGGCTTTGGTGCGCGACACAGTCGCGTTAACACCCGGTCAAGATCAGCCACAAGTTTCCGTGTCTCTCCCTCAATGTCCGTACGTCTCGCCGCTGGGCGGCCAGAATAGAACCGTTTTTCCTCCAAAGGGTATACAACAGATATTTAGGTTTTAGCCGAAGCTTGAACCACCTATGAAATAACACCTTGAAAATTTCGTAGTCTACCACCCTCTTTTCCTCGACAATTCTTACCAACCCACACTGACCCCTTCCTAACCTATCAAGGCAGCACATGGCTGTTATTTCTTAAAGCCGGCAAGGCATTAAGTGGTGGTTCAAGCTTCGACTGAAACCTAAATATCCGTTTTATACCCTTTGAGAAAAAGACTTCCTTGACGCAAATTCCAATTTCAAAAAGGTCTCCGATAATCTGTTGCAGTACGTGTGTGGGGGTCGGGCAGAAGTGATTCAACAAAGACGAGAGTCGTACCGACCCATCAATCGTGTACGAGTATTGAAACAAAAGTTAGACGATTTTCCTCCCTCAGAAATACACTTGTTTTCGGATAAGACGCTAACCGAAGCTGTCAATGAACAGGGTGGTACTCATAAATTTTTTCCGACAAAGAAAAAGCAGGCATTCTAGAAGGACAAATCAAGCTACAAAGGACCTGGGAAAAGAGATCCCACAAGGTCAAGTTCCAATGCCAACATTAGAACGAAAAGAAAGCATATTAACGACAGTAACTGGAACACAACAACACCAAAAGGTAAAACAGGCAACTTCACAGGTCCGGGACAATGCTCAAGCTATCAAAGCGGGGTGTCTCCAAAGTTATGCCAACAACTAGAGACACGCACCCACACTCATTTACAAGATCTCTTTCTAAACCAAGATTCCTTTTATACAAGAACATCTCCAGAAATGACGAAGGAAATAATGAAGATACTAAGACCCTCGGCAATAGAACTTTCAAATCAAAAGTCAGGTTTCCTTTCGACCTTTTTCTTAAGGAAAAAAAAAAGGAGACGGAACAAACAGACCCATATTCAATTTGACGGAACTGAATCATTACGTCGCTGCCCCCAAGTTTCGACTGTTGTATCATCAGAAAGGTCCGTCGTTTCTAGAAATAGGCGACTGCATGATGAAGATAGACATCTCAAAAGCATATTTTCTATTGGGTTAAAGGAATCAACTAATTCATTATTTGTGGTCCCTGAACGCTTGGGTATTTCTCGAAAATAATAATTTCTTCACAGCCATGTGCTGCCTTGATAGGTTAGGAAGGGGTAAGTGTGGCTTGGTAAGAATTGTCGAGGAAAAGAGGGTAGTAGACTACGAAATTTGAAGGTGTTATCTCATAGGTGGTTCAAGCTTCGGCTGAAACCTAAATATCCGTTTTATACCCTTTGGGGGAAAAAGGGTTCTATTTAGGTGTTCGAGCCTTCGCTTGAACCACCTATGAGACGTGTTTACTTTCTGCCGGCGCTGACGTTATAACGTACTGTTACTTAAAAGGGTAAAATAATTAAGGCAATGTGTCGGATGGTAGCTAAATATTTACTTCTTTCTACTAGACAATTGTGTATCTAAACAATCATTTTACTTAATACATTAAATTAAATTATTGGGTTAAAGGAATCAACTAATTCATTATTTGTGGTCCCTGAACGCTTAGGTATTTCTCGAAAATAATAATTGAGAAATTTATTTTTACTGCGCCAGTTCCCTCTCTTTAGTACTTCGTCAATATCAAACTGGTTACTGGACCCGATGACGGAAGCAATTGCTGCTCTGAAGCTGCCCGCTGAGGCATATATTCCTGCCTCTTTAAAAAGAGACCCGATCTACCCTGCTATTACGGAACGAGAGGCGGCTTTACGAGTCCTCTCGTAGTAATGAATATATTATAGCTATTCTTGGAGCTGCGGCGACTGGATAAAACGTCTATGAGTTTTCTTTTTTTTTTTTGGGCCAAAATTCTAAGTGTAGGCGATTGCGTTGGCCTTCTGTTGTTCTCAATACCAACCCGATTGCCTGTATGAACGTGTGTCTGTTTGAGACCCAAAATTTGGCCAAAATATGATTTCTTTACCATTATCTTCAAACGATTTCTCATCGATGTTCAGGAGAGTTAGCTCACTCTTCTGCCTGATGCTAATAGGAAAAGAATACATGTGTGTCTTGATATTCCAAAGATACTATCCTCCTGGAATATAGAACTATTCAGATAAGATAGTAAGTCCTCTATTCTAAATGACAACGGTTTCTATAGAGGTGGCTTTTTGGCAAAAATTCCCTTTACGACCTGTCTTATTAACGGATGTGAACTTAATACTGAGGATTGATCAGGATTTCCGAAAGTGGCAACCACTGATTTATGAAGGGCTTCTTTTCGTTTTTCTTAGTTCTAGCTTTTCGTTAATGAAAAGATGACATAAGTACTTAGTCAATATTTGTGGATTCGGATCATTCACTGGGATGCTTTGGGACACAGCCTATTTTCGCCATCTGGATCAAACTGGCTTGTAAGTCTTTAAAGTTGATTTTCGCCATGAGGTTTCTAGTAGTCCCACTTCCGTTTCAGACCAGTCCTTTAGTTGACTTAAACAGCCTGTATCTTCCATACCACCAAATTTAGTCTGACCACTTCTGGTGAGGTGCGGTTTGTTCGTAAATCGACTAGGTTTAATTCGAGATTCTGAATGCTCAACGGCGATCTCAAGACCCGCCTCCGTACTTCCGGCTCCCAAAACGCTCGTGTCCAGGTTGGAGTTAACAGCAGATATTGACCTCTTGAGGTTTTCAGATGGCGCAGCACTTGGGGGATTATCGCCGGTGGTGGGAAGATCCATCCTAACCTGAACTGCCACTTCCTGCTGAATGCGTCGGTGAGCTGACTCCTTGGGTCTGTTGAGTCTTCGCTGACATAAACTGGTACGACTGCTGATCTTCATGACGCAAAAAGGGCTATGTCCAGGCGAACTGGTACTTGAAAGATCATGTCCAAAGCTTTCCTGCTAAGATGTCATTCCGGGAGAGACTTGGCCCAGGATAACCCGTCTGCGATCCCGTTGTATTGTCCTGGTATGTAACGAGCGTTTCTGACAAAGCTCTCAAATTTTTGTCGCTGTTCGTAATAAGGTTAGAGATCGTGTGCCTCCTTGTTTTGTTATGTATGCAACACTTGTACGGTTGTCTGTTTAATACACCGATTTGTCCTGAATTTCGGATCTTAGTTGACTTAAAACTTCGTAAACCGTCCAATGCTCTTTCTGATTGCTGTGCCACTTTTGTTGAACACGAGACCACACTCTCCAGAGACGGCGACCGTTTACTATTGCACCCCAGCCTTGATCGGCTACATCCGTAGTTATAAATACTGTTGACTGAGCATTGTGAATTGGAGACTTCTGATGCGCATTGTTTAACCACTAGCTCAATTCGATCAGAGCTGCTTCCGGAAGTGCAAGTTTCTTGTAGCATCTGTTCGTCGGTAAACGGGTTTGACAAGCTCTGTAATATTCTACAGTGTAGACGTTCCACGACGTGACACGAAATTCAGCTTGCCTATAATCACTTTTGCATCGTAGTGTTTGCTTCGTATAAGATTGCTTATATGGTTCTTCAACTGAACTATTTTCAAGCGACCGATAGTTACTTTCTTCGTTCTTTTCTGTGTTCCAGATGATTCCTAAATATTCTAGTTCTCTGATTAGTACTACTTGATGACTTTTGATGGTTTATTTGCCACCCTTATTTTTTAGATAATTTGTAGCGAATTTCATTAGATCCGATAAGATTTGTTGATTTTTGTGTATAAGAAGGAGATCGTCCAGATAAACTATAATTTTGAGCTCCTTCTGTCGGACTTCATGTGTGATCCAATTGGTTGTTTTTGCAAACGCTGCTGGTGCGCTAGCAAAGCCGAATGGAAGGCAGGTCATCTGGATTTCTTCCCTTCGTACATCAGTGACAGGCATCAATGACACTCTGTTACGGGTACGTGAAAATATGCTTTTGAGATGTCTATCTTCATCATGCAGTCGCCTATTTCTAGAAACGACGGACCTTTCTGATGATACAACAGTCGAAACTTGGGGGCAGCGACGTAATGATTCAGTTCCGTCAAATTGAATATGGGTCTGTTTGTTCCGTCTCCTTTTTTTTTTCCTTAAGAAAAAGGTCGAAAGGAAACCTGACTTTTGATTTGAAAGTTCTATTGCCGAGGGTCTTAGTATCTTCATTATTTCCTTCGTCATTTCTGGAGATGTTCTTGTATAAAAAGGAATCTTGGTTTAGAAAGAGATCTTGTAAATGAGCGTGGGTGCGTGTCTCTAGTTGTTGGCATAACTTTGGAGACACCCCGCTTTGAATACGTCACTTACTTCTCCCCCCCCCCCCCCTTTTCTTTTGGGATGATAGCTTGAGCATTGTCCCGGACCTGTGAAGTTGCCTGTTTTACCTTTTGGTGTTGTTGTGTTTCAGTTACTGTCGTTAATATGCTTTCTTTTCGTTCTAATGTTGCCATTGGAACTTGACCTTGTGGGATCTCTTTTCCCAGGTCCTTTGTAGCTTGATTTGTCCTTCTAGAATGCCTGCTTTTTCTTTGTCGGAAAAAACTTATGAATACCACCCTGTTCATTGACAGTTTCGGTTAGCGTCTTATCCGAAAACAAGTGTATTTCTGAGGGAGGAATATCGTCTAATTTTTGTTTCAATACTCGTACACGATTGATGGGTCGGTACGACTCTCGTCTTTGTTGAATCACTTCTGCCCGACGCCCACACACGTACTGCAATAGATTATCGGAGACCTTTTTGAAATTGGAATTTGCATCAAGGAAGTCTTTTCATACTTGCCTAAGCATATCTTGCGGCATTTTATACAACAGGTCTTGGAAGTAATTTCTTTGTTGGAGCAATCCGTTTCTCACAGCTCCCAGTGTCATGTTAGCCTTTTCTAGAATAGTCACAGACTTATAGTTACTCGTGACCCTGGCCAAAATATTATTTGGCTTCAAAGAACCAAATGCTGGGGTGGCTTGGAACATTTTCTGTGTGTCAGTGTATCTAACTTTTCGCCAACCTTCTTGACTAAACCTTTGGCAGCTAATTCCTTGTTTGAGGAGTTCTACGTCCACTTTGGTCACCTTCGATTCTTTTTCTATAGTGTATGGCGAAAAATTTAATATAGCTTCGTCGTTAGCTGCCTCACCCTTTTGAAGAGCAGCTAATTTGAGTTGAGCTTCAGCTATTTGGTTTTTCAAGAAATATTTTTCAGATTTCGAAGCTGCACTCGGGTTAGCTACTGAGCCAAAAGCAATATCTAGTTCAGCGTTAGTAAATACCAACGCTGAACTAGAAATTGCTTGATATGACAGTGCATGCACTTTCGGGCAAGGTGTCAAATGATTCATTTAAATTACCAGTATTCCTGACGCTTGGTTCGTCACGTTTAAGTAATTTCTTGAGGTTATAATTTTGCTCAGCAGACATGGTAATCAGTTTGCTGAACATATCTATTTCCTTATTCAGGACATGTACTAGAAGAACGTCGCTGTTAGACTGAGTCGATGCCACTCGTTTTGGTGGAGGACTTTCGATGGTAAGGCTGGTGCCAGGCCTTTTTCGACTTATCGGAGAGGTTCTGTCTTGACCTATAACTGACTCTTAAGACTGCGAAGAATCTCGAAGTTGAGATGATGCACGGTGTCTATTTTCTAATTTAGGTTTTAGCTGCCGAACCGTATCCATAAAACTGCCGTAGTCTGGCGCATAAACTTTCTCCATAATTCCATGTGAAGCAGTTAGGAGAGCCCTACCCATGGGTCACCTCATTATTTTAGTTTTTATAGTCCTGAAGCGCCTTTTTGATAAAGAGGTGGATAATGATTCGAATGCCCTCGCTATGGCATCGACACCGAGAGGTAGAGCGAATCTTAATTTAGCGTCTGTTTTCTGTGATATTTCTTCACCGAAGAGTTCTTCAAACAAATAAACATGAACGCGCCATGATCGCCAAGATGTGGGAAAATTATAATCAACGGCCGCCTCCATGGCTTGGAAAGCATCCGCTTCCTCGGAGGCTTGGCATTACAGGGAGGCCAGTGCTCCCATAGTGCTTTGGTCTCAAATATCTATAAGAAGATTTGATGGTTGAGACATGACATGCAATGTCGAGTAATTTGAGATGATGTTGTGTCTTTGATACGACGTCGAGCAGCTGATACGACGCTTTGGATTGTGAGGCGACGTCGAGTAGCCGATAAGGCGCCGAGTAGTTTATTCGACGTTAACTAGTTCATTCAACAAGAACGTCGTCTAGTTTATTTGACATACCCAACGTGAGTGGATTTAGATCGAGCTCTCTCGGCACATTTGGTGCGATGCGCCACGTCACAGAGGCACGGTAAGTATAGGAGGATAACTCCTAAGTCGTCACTGGGCCTTGAGGCGCCGAGCGGAATTACCAGACGTGACTACTTGTAAATATTAGTCTACTCACCGCTAACTTTTTTGATCACTGGGTGACCACACGAATATTGAAAGCGTACTGAAGAAATAACAACCATGCGCTGCCTTAATAGGTTAGAAGTGTGGGTTGGAAGAATTGTCGAGGAAAAGAGGGTAGTAGACTACGAAATTTGAAGGTGTTATCTCATAGGTGGTTCAAGCGAAGGCTCGAACACCTAAATAACTCCCATGCAAAGTGCTATAATCTGCATTGCAATTAATGTTCCCGAGGGCCCGCATATTATTGATATGCAGAAAAAAGAGAGTTGGCAACAACACAGACGATGTAACGCCTCCCCTAATGATTCCTGTACGCTCATTGCTAAAAAGTGGGAAGTGAGATGATTCTAATAGATCTAATAATTTCACTAAATAGTGAGTTTTTAATAATCAACAGAAATACTCATAATCTTAAGAAAGGAGTACGTGATACTAATCTTAATAATATTATAAATGCGAAAGTTTGTATGGATGTTTGTTACTCTTTCACGTAAAAACTACTAAATAGATTTTAATGAAACTTTACAATAATATAGCTTATACATCAGAATAACACATAGGCTACTTTTATCCCGGGAACAATTTCCTGTGGGAAACGGAAACGGGAAAACTTCTCTACGCGGGCGAAGCCGCGGGCGTCAACTATTTAATTATACTACGCAATATATGGCCTTGTGATTTATAATCGTCTAGTAGTTAAATTTAGAAAATAATTGTTTGATAATATTCTCTAAATATCTCTGAAATACACAATGAAATAAACATACAAAAGTTGAATGGTGAATTGTTATCTTAAAGTAAATAATAGTTTGGATACTGCAAACAAAGTCTAATGCATTCTGACCTGGTATAACTGGCTCGAACTAATTTCTAGTAGTAGGCGATTCAGGCTCGATTCTGGGTCCTGTAAATTTTAATTGCCCTATGAGACTAGCCTTTTTCTATACTACATTACCCCAATATGCGTCCCATCAAGTAAACCACAATATAAGTTTTGTCCGACAGATTTTGGTTGTACAGTTGACAGATGTTGGTTCATGGGTTTAAGTATCATAATAACTTCAGTTACTTTCCACATATCAGGTATATGTTTTAATCTAAATGAAGCATTAATAAGGGTGGTGAGTTTAACAATCGCTTTACGTGGTAAGTTGCGCAATAATTCCGCCGTTATTAGGTCATAACCTGGTGATTTCTTTGGGTTTAAACGTTTTATTTCATGGAATACCGCTTTTGGAGTAACAAATCTTATTTCTAATTCGTCACACGATGCTTCACTTACAGGTAGATCCTCAGAGGTTTCCTCATTCGATTGGAAAATTTGCTCTAGGTGTTGTGCAAATATAGCTTCTTTTTGTTCATTATTTATTGCCCAGCCGCCATTTGTATCTTTAGTTGGAGTGATCTGCGTAGTTGGCTTTTTGGAACTCTTTATACATTTCCATAACGAGTAATTTGTCGTCTGGTCACTAGTTAGTTGACCTAGGTAACTATTCACCGTGTCGTTATTAAAATTTTGAATTTCTCTCATCAGTCTTTTGGTGATATTATTGAGTCGAGTTTTATGCAAATAGATATAGATAAAGTAAATTCTACATGCACAACCGCTGACCTAAAATTCACACACTACATAACCAAATTCATGCAACTCAATACATAAGATACATATAATTTTATTATAACATAATCTAGTTTCTCATGAGAAAGGTTAAAATTTTTATTTAGGATAAAATCTGACAAATTCATAAAATTACTAAAGTATTGGTTCACCGATTAGAGAAAATATCATGACTTTAAAATCATCTAATAAATCATGTCTTCAAATTTAAGGTCAAAATAAAGGTTTTCTGCGCTTTTGTGGATCTGGAGAAAGCATTTGATAATGTTGTGAGAAAAACTCTGTGGGATTTTCTGCCCGGATATGGTGTGGACGGCTCGCTACTGCGGGCAATACAGTCGCTTTATAGGGACTGTAAGGCTTGCGTGCGAGTAGGGGGGTTGTGTCACCTCTTTTTGATGTCGGTACAGGAAGAGCGGTACGGCAAGGCAGGGCAAACAGGGTTGTGTCATGTCCGCCTGGCATCTGATCCATAGTGTATCTGGACAGTTGCCTGCAGAAGTAGTAAAAAATTGTGATATGGGTGTGAATTTGGGTGACTTTACAGTAAACTGTCTGCTGTACGCTGATGATGCGGTGCTCATAGTCTCATCAGAAGCCGACCTTCAGGCATTAGTCACTAATATGAAAGAGGAGTGTGAAAGTAAGGGTCTTCGCTTGACTGCTAGTAAAACTAAGGTTTCAGTATTTGAAAGAGATGACGTAAGAACTAAATGTGAGATTAGGGTAAACCAGGAACGTCTAGAGCAAGTGAATGAAATTGTGTATTTAGGGAGTATGTTTAGCGCGTATGGAAGATAGATGTGATTCGGATGTAGAACGGCGAGTAGCTGTCGGAAAAAAAGTTAATGGTGCTTTGTCCGAATTAGTAAAGCGACAAAGCATCGTAAAAGAAGCACGACTTGGGATTTATAACACAGTGCTCGTGCCAACTTTGCTTTACGGTAGTGAAACCTGAGCATGTCAGCAGATGCATGAAAGTGAATTGAATGCTGTGGAGATGCGATCACTTCGAAAATTATGCGTCGTAACTTTGGCCGACCAAATACATAACGAAGTGATACGCAGTATGGCAGGTTTGAATGAAAGTGTCAGCGTTAAGCTGGAAAAGGACGTGCTCCGTTGGTTTGGACACGTCCAACGAATGAGTGAGGAACGATTGACGAAGAATATATATTGTGCGAAAGTAGAGGGTAGAAGGAGTCAGGGTAGGCCGAGACTTACATATGAAGACCACGTGAGCAGATTGCTTAAAACGGAAAGGTCAAAAGTACTCGGATACCCAGACGTGCGTGTATGAACCGATTGATGAATCTTGAAGAACCGAAAGAAGTATGCATGGATCGCGAAGCCTGTCTGCCCTCTGACTACCCCGTCAGAGATACAGCGTAAAGATAGTTTAGTTTAGTTTTTTTAGTAATTAGCAATACTTTCATGAGGAAATTCAAAATCAAACGCTAATTAATCCTTATGGACACTAAACAATAATCTCAGCTTATTGATATATTTGCGCACTAAAATTACATACATACATATTGTCAGGCCTCTATCCCCGATGGGGTAGGCAGAGGCATTAAACGCCCACATTTCACCGTATGCATTTTTGTCCCACGTAACAGGTAACCCATTGCCGTGTTGAAATGGATAGGCGCAGGCTGTATCGACCAGCTGTTGAAATTTTATAAACCGCTAAAATTATCTAGATATATTTTAATAAATCAGAAAAACAAATGTAATAGTTAGTTTTAAAAAGCATTTAAATAATAATTCATTAATAATAATTCAATAAGTATCAGAAGTTATTTGATAGGAATAATTATAACCAAAAGGCAGTCTCATTAAGAAAAACGTAAATCGGAATAATTATAAACAAAAGACAGTCTCATTAAGTAAATATGCTTAATAAACAATAGTTAATCTCAATAGCTACAATATTATCTAATACCTAATAGTAATGACCATAAACAAAAGGCAATCTCAATAAGAAAATATACTTATAGTCAGCAGGCTAGTTCCACCCAAACACTAAGACCTAATTCGGAGGTTTTTCTATGACTATCTATCAAGACAGTTGTGTCTTTCCCGCGCCACGAATGCAACTGAATAGAACTTTTCATGATTTGAACTCATGGTATTTAGGCCCTTTGTTATCAGTTTGAACAGAACAAAAAATGTCTCCTTTTTTGTTTGCAGAAATGCGTGTTTCTTTTAGAGAATATTATTTTTACACAACCATGTGCCAGATGGGCACAAGATAAAATTACAGATATTAACACAATAGTAAAAAACTGTTTTAATGGTTTAGGTCCCACTTATGCGGCCTATTTTAACAATTAATATTATTGTCCCCAAAGCACTTATGGCCTGTCATTTAATATCACTATTTATGTGAGTATTTTCAAATGCATACTTCTTAGCATTCGTGTGACCCAAAGCTTAAGTTTCTACAAAAAAAGGACGATTTATGGCCCGAACCGCACTTGTATGCAAAACTAACGAAATTATCCGTAACAACAAAAAAATATAAGCCATTTATGTACACAATCAGTTACTTTATTTAATATAATAAGGGGGCGGTAGAGGCCGTCACAACCCCTGTGGTGCCCGTCATTAACGTGCAAAATGCACGAAGCCTGGCCATCACAGAAAATCCGTATACGTCGCCCTTGCATAAGGCAGGCCATCCAGCTGCACAATTAAGGAGGTAGACCGTATGCCGGGAGCTTGGAAAGTAGCAACGCATGCCAAACTTTATCAAACGCTTAGGCAATGTCCAGGATTATAGTCAAGGACTCGCCGTGCGCTTCCATAGCCTCACCCCAAACATGAGTCCAGTACGCTAAATGATCACCCGCTGGAACGTTTCGGCCTGAAGCCATATTGCCGATCATTAATTAGCGAGTGGCCCTCTAGGTAACGCATGAGCAGGTTGTTAATGATGAGCTCAAATACTTTGCAGATAACTGAGGTGATGGCTATGGGGCGATGGCCCATCCTAGTCTGCCTATGAGTAATATCACAATCGTCGCGTCACCTCTACTGCACGTGCAGGATATGACATCTGCATGTTAGCGTATACCATACAGTGATTGGAGGGCTGGGCGGCTCGTCAGCAAAAGGTCCAGCAGAGCGGCAGCATGATCTAACCAGTCTGGTATTCGCGTGATCCCTCGTACCATCTGGGTCAGACCATGAGAGAGAGCGAATGCGTGGGCGGCTCTTCCTGCAAGATCGGTCTTGAGGGACCCAACCACTCAGTATGGTGGCCATTGAAGTCCCCCAGAAACACCAGATCCGCTTTCGGAAACCGCACCTGCGGCTCAAAAGCCCCCTCGCTGAGGTACTGAAACAGCCTTACTGTCTCAGCTTCCCCTGTGTGGGAACCGTTAACACACACGTAGATCTGGCTCGAGGAGCTATGATCCACGTGCAGCCAAAGTACAGAATAGGAGTGGTTGTCTAAGCAGCGCAACCGGCGACATCAAACATTCGCCCTAAGGAAAACGCAAACCCCGGCCTTGTCTCGAAAGTGTTCCTCTATGATATAGCCAGGAAAACACAGAAAAGACGTATCGTCAAGGCGGCGTATTTGTGTCTCCGTGAGGAACATCACAGCTGTCCGTGACGTCTCGAAGTGGTGGTGGACGGCATCGAGGTTTGCATGGAGTCCACGAATATTTGTGAAATCTATCTCAAATGTAGATTTAGCGAGGTTTAGGACGGCCGCTGTGATTCCCTTTCTTCTTTTATGCGCCGCCGTGAGTTTTAAAAAGGGGAAGGCGTGAAGACGAGGCGACATTCGCTGCAGCAGAGAGTGTCAAAGCACAGGAACTAGCTTTGTCTATGGCTGTGTGGTAAGACGGAGGCCGACCCCCGGACGGAAGGGCTGCCGTACCCACTCGAATGTGGTCGCCAGGGCCCCGCGCCGGTCACCACCCAGCATGACGATCCACATCAGGATTATGCGCGACCTGGTGGGGCAGCCTCCTGAGGAGGTTAATCCCAGTTGGGCCCCTATACTATGCTGCGGGCGGCCAGGGGCACCACTGTTTATACAGGTCTCCCTCGGGCGGATCGACTCACATCACCCACACTAGAGTCAACTAAGCGCCCACTGGTCCTTCGCCTGCTGCATCAAATGCCGTCCCGGGCCCGGCTGTGCAGCTTCTGAACCCCTAACACAACCCAACCGGGGCTGGGTTACTTGGGAGGCTTAACATAGCAGCAATGTGGCACCCCCCCGGACCAACACATTGTACCACCTGGCACCCACATGAGAGTCATACCACCACGTGGGTACCCAAGGCGTCGGAGCCTCGTCAACAGGTGCGACGCTTGGCCCCCGCTAATCTCAGGAACAACTAGTCCTAACTCAAAAAATCTTTTTGGGTTGGATAGTCTATTTATCGAGGAAGGCTATATATACGCTATATATCATCACGCTACTACTCAGAAAAGCGGGGCAGTAATCATAAAAGTCAACAAATCCGGCATACTTTCATACATTGCTGTAAAAGTAAAAGCTTCGGGATAAAATGGATTCGGTTTAAAATATGTTATGAGTGAAGCCGCCGGGATCAGCTAGTATTTAATAACATAAAGCTGTTAAAGAGTTAGTTTTTTTTAGCTCCTCAATCCAATTAAAAATTAAATTGTTTTTTGCTGCACATGCAGCAGAATTAGAGTAACTATTTGTGAGCTGTCCTTCAAAACTATGAAATACGAGTTTAATTATTTTCATCATAGAGTTTACAATATGCTAAACCATACTAAGAGATAGTATTCATGCTTGTTTAGGTAATGATAGGAACTAACTCTCAAAATTTTAGAAATAAAGAAAAGAAAAATTATTAATAAATGGTTTTTTAAAAGTGTTACCTTCTGTCAAAATGTCATGCTAACTCTAAATTTCATCTAAACTCCTTTTAAGCGGTTTAGACTTTACGTGGACGAATAAACACGTAAGTAAACAACTTTTTTGTATAATGACACAAGAGTAACAAAACACGACACAATCTAAATGGAACCATCGAAATTGTTAGATCGCATGGGACCAAAAAAATGGAACTATTTACTGGAACTAACCTTCCTAAAACACCGCAAAAACAGGTAATTAACATTTATATTTTTTTTTCATTTTAGTCATTCATATAAAAACATTATTTATTTTAAGACTAAAAAATAATCAAATTAACCTTTACATATAATAATGAAGGTAATATACGAGATACTACGAATAAAATATTAATTGTGTATTATAAAACTAGTTATAAATATCTTGATAAGTATCTCTGCTGTATCTCTAACGAAATATGATTTATTTAGCATGACGTCATATACTCAACAAGGCATTGTCATTGAAACTTAACTGGTATACTGAAAGACTGACTTGATTGCCCTTTGCTCAAGTGTACAGATTTAACCAATCAATTTAGATAGATTCTACTCATTCGACTTAGATATTATTTTAACAATAATTATGTTAGAACAATCTTGAAATACACTTTAAATAACATCACTTGTACAGTTTCACACCATTTACTTACGTTATAAACCCGGTTTCGCATCACGGCATTCTCAAAGAAATACAATATGAACACAATCAATATGCACCTGCTGCCGCTCTGGGTATAAGGCGTGATAGATAAACATTCAATAATATGGTAAATCAAAGAAATTAAAAACAGAAGGTCTGTGGTTTATATATCAGCTTGACGTTGCTACCAACGCTGTCTTCAATGTAATCAGTGTGAACAGTTTTTTACAACTATCCTTATAGTTAATTTAAGGTAACACAACGGCTGAATCGCGATAGCGAAGATATGTTGATTTTTTTTGATGGTAGGTAAATATACATCACACAACAAAAACTTTTCGTCCAAAACCCAATTTTATTATTTATATTAACGATATACTTGCTTGATTTGAGGGTTTTTAGGCACATGTATCGAGCATTGTGTCCAGTCATTCATAGTTTAAATATTAAAATAGCACTTTATAACTAAACGAAAACTCACTTTGATACCTTTGGCTTTAGCTTTACACTTTAAACTTTTTCTATACATTAAAAATCCTTTTACCAACGATAGATGTTAAACTTTGGATAAGATACTACGTAATTTTAAACTCACTTACTGAAACGAAAACAGTTTAATATTTTTAATAACATGATTAGCGCGGAGTCGATGTAATGGTGACTAGCGCCATCTGTGTATATAATTAAAATGAAAAAGAAAATGTTTATTAAAACAAATTAGTTGTTTTTTTATTTTTAATCTTAACTAATATAAAAAGCTTAAGAGTTTGTTTGGTTAAAAGCACTAGTCTCTACTGGTCCGAATTGAAAAAGGCTATAGGCTTATATATCATCACGCTACTACCCTGGAGAGCGGAGCAGAAACTATAAATTTCAACGAATCGAGCAAATTTCCATGCTATAGTTAAAGTTCATGTCTTACGGCATTTTGCTGTGGGGCAAAGCAGCTGATATACTTGTACAAGTAATTTTTGTACTCCAGAAGAGAGCTATACGTGCAATATATAAATTGAGTGCTAGAGTAATAATAATAATAATAAGAGTGTCTCTTAGAGAGAAATTTAAAGCAATTGGCATTTTAACGGTTGCATTAGTATATATTTGCAAATATCATGTTAGTTAAACAGAACATACATTTATACAATAGACACAGTGACATACATTCGATAAATACTAGAAATAAGCACAAATTTATTGGAACACATCATCATTTACAAAAGGTACATGTCTCTTTTGCAGGAATTGGCGTACGTCTATATAATAAAATTCCTTCAGACATTATGAACCTGCCGTTACATAAATTTAAGGCGGAAATTAAGACGCACCTCTTGCAAAGGGCTTATTACACAATTCATGATTATTTAAATGATAAAAATAAATGGAAATGAGTTGCTTGCTCTTCGCTCCAGCTATTTAGGATTCGAATGAATCTTGTGTTGTTTTGTAATTGTCTTGAATATATATATTATGTTGTATTTTTATATTTCTACATTATGAATAATTTGAAAAGTCAGACAACTAAAGGTTTCTAAATTGGCTGTGTTTAGTCCCGGTAATAACTAATATACAAATATGTAATTTTAGTTTGTTATTGTGTAACACTTCTGAGTGTCGGTTAAATATTCATAAGATTTGATTTACTAACCTTATTTTTATATACATCCCTTTTGTGGAAACAAACTCAATTTTCACAATACTTTAGTTATAACTCTAAACTTGTTTGTCTAATTATTTAATATGTTAAAACATTTCATTCTAGTTGTTTATATTCTGAACGACATGAGTTTGACGTTGTCAAAACTGTCACGGTCGTTTCGACTCTTTTGGCGCGTTTTAAAATTAACGCGTGCGTCTATGGTGTCTTTCAGTTTGGTGCTGGACATTGAACTTAGATAGATTGGCTGTCCTGACTCACATCCACCCATAATGTATTGCGTGAGGTGTGACAAACAGGAATAGTAAGGTTTTCATGTTGATTTTGTTTATTTTGTCAAAGTTTTGTCAAGGCTGTATAGGCCGTATGACTTTATCCTGCCGTTATCTAGCGGAAAAAAAGAAAGGAGCTCAGCCCTTTTGCTACAACATGGCGTCATGAGAATATGCCTGTCATGGTGATTTAATTCGGATTAATATCCGGAGAGTCTTTATATCAAATATGTATACACAATAATTTTTGCTATGAGGTGAGAATATTTGTTTATATTTGTTTTCTTCGTAATCGGTAAGATTACTTGGTGTTTGCGAATAATATGTTCTTACGATGGTTGTACTTTTTATTTCAGTCTGCTTTTCAAGAGACTTAGCAAATAATATGAAGAAGATTGATGGTAGAAGGATCTAGTTAAAACCCCACTGAAATAAGTGATCGTTGGAAACGATCACTGAGTTACGCAACTTTCACTATGGCTGGTTCTTGGATGGGCGACCACTTAGTGGCATTTATATTTGCGAGCGTTTCCGTGCTTCGGAAGGCACGTTAAACCGTTGGTCCCGGTTGCTAGTAAAATGGCAGTCGTTAAGCCTGGTTGAAGGCCTTATGGGCGGCTTGAAAACCTTCAACAGCAGGTCGCCACAACCTGCGTCTGTCCATTTAAACACGGCAATGGGCTCACCACCTATTACGTGGGACAGGAATCCACACGGTGAAAAGTGGGCATATAGTATGCCTCTGCCACCCCTTCGGGGATAAGGCGTGATGGATATTTATATTTTATTTAAGTTAAAACTATATAATCTCTTAGACTGCATTCCTTAACAGAATGTTGAGGGTCACAGTGATTTTTATTACAAATTACTAATGTCTGTAACTTTTCTGTTGTTACAGGGGTTTATGTTTTAGGTTTTTTTGTTTATGTTTTTGTTTTTTAACATAATATTTGATAGTTTAACGTGTTTCACATTCTCTGCATTCTACATCTTTTTACTCCTTGTGAATGTCTGTAAGAAGACTTAAAGAAAGCTGAAACAATGTGCAAAGAGGATATTTCTCTCTACTCTGGTTACCTACTACCTGGACTTCTAGAATAGAAAGAGATGTGAAGGACTTGGATGTTCCCCAACCTTATATCCAGATAAGTAGTAATCTTTAATTAGTTTCTATGTATAATAACCCGGTAAAGGCCGACTGATGTTGATAGTTTAAAAGGAATAACTTTTAACTTTAAATATTCATTTTTTCTATTACATATGTAGCTTTCAACTACTTTAATATACTGGACTACCGATGTGACGTTCCAGTTACACATATTTTATAATCTTTTTATTATCACAAAGGAATATTAATGTGAAACTTTATTTTTACCTTGTTATGTTGTAGTGTATGATGATGATGATGATGATAGGAAGCGGTGTTGTATGTTAACAAAACTCAGAGATAGTTTAAATGTATGTCTGTTTATAATTTAGATATTTTAAGGCATCTGACAACTGCTTTAATATTTGTCATTTTAGGCCACGCCCATTTCCATACTTTGGTTTAAATTTTTATTTGTACTAAATATAAACTTATTTTTAAGTGACCATATACATATGGATCCCACTATGCATGACTAAGCCATTTCTTTTTACTTTCATATATGTATATTCATGTCTACATATGGATATAGTTTAAATAAATATAATTAATTATGTAGATACTTGAGTTTTTTAATTGCATCATTCGTTTGATGGAGAGATACCCAGCGCCCTCTTTTTATAAATTCTGGTATTTCTCTGCTCCAGGTTGGTCCATACTCACTCCCTATACACATGCTCTGCTAGCTGGTGCACTCTTTGAGATAGTGTTACTTACACATCTCCAGGGATTACCAACCGTACCTGATGGGTGTACGTAGGTGTGTTGTTGCTACCTAGTGCGCACCACCCCTACCAAGCCCGTCAACCGTTATAAGTGGCGCCCAACGTAGGGCCTTGGAGAATGATGCAATTAAATATGTATTTTAATTTAGTGATAAGCATGTACTTAATTGTGTGTCACTATGGTTTTGTTAGTCTTAAGGTGTTCTTTAAAGGAAACTTATAAATTTTCGTTAGTCTTAAGCGTTATGGTGTTTCAAAGCTACTTTTGAATAAATCTACTACTTTTATGTATTTGGTTAGATGGTTAAAGCTGATAAACTTGAACCTATCCAACATGAATGAAAGGCAGTATATTCAATTTAAGCTTATAAAAAGAGATATTTTTAAATACGCCGTGCCTATATCTACTGTTTTCTATTTTTATCATTTTGATTAGGTGCCATAACCTAACAATTATACTTGTTTTGAATTAGAATTGAATTTAGAATTCAATTTTCTATCATCGATTTTCTACAAGTTGGATGTAAGATCTCTCATTTACACAAAGACGAAATTACACATGAACTGTCCATTCGTAAACTAGAAGTTAATCATCTCTCGCGACGATCCAGTCTTTGTCAAGCGTTAAATGAGACATCGAAACTTGCTCGAAGGGGTATTTTGAAATTTACTGATTTGGTCAATGTTAATTTGACTTCGGAATTGGAAGCTAAAGGTGGTTTGTCTACATCTGCTAGAGGTCGGTTAAACTCTCGTTGCAGATACTTTCTTAGCCGTCTAAGTCGTATTGATGAGAATGAGGAGGTTATGCTTCTCAAAAAGCAATTGAATTCTATAATTAAATGCTTACAAGATAGGGATTCTGCTTCTTCATCGGATTCGGAGGATGACGATGACTCTGTACTTACTGAGAAGCATAATTTTTTTTTCCATAGTTCTAGGAATGTATGATCGTTTAAGTAAAGAGGTATCAGAAGAGGAGAAGCTTGATATCATTACCCGTAATATGCGTCCCGAGTATTCTAAAGCTTTGGCTCTGCATGATATAGGATCTATTCAAGAACTTAAAACTTTGTGTAAGCGTATTGAATTGGCTGAGGTAAAAGCCAAACAATTTAGTGAACCTATTTCATCTAAAAAGCCTAACGTTATGTCTACTACTCCTGTACGTGAATATGCATCGCGTAATACACATAAAACTTTTAACCCACCTCCTAAAAATTATGTAGCTTCAGTAGCTCAAAAGACTTCTAAACGTCCCTGTTTTCGATGTGGCATGCCAAACCATTTGACTAGTTTTTGTAAAAACTCTAAACAGATTGTTTGTTTTAAATGTGGTGAAAAGGATGTTCGTACTCCCGAATGTCCTAAATGTAATAATAATAATCAAAAAAACTGAATAACTTTGTCTTTTCGAAAAAAACATCTACTTTAACTTCTACTCCCATACTCGACGAGAAGACAATATTTTTTCAACCCTCTGAGGGAGATAACAGACTTTATCTAATTTTAAACATACTTGGTATACAAGTGAAGGCCCTGCTAGATAGTGGTGCCAGTACTTCTTTTCTTGGCTCTGATAGTCATCTAGTTTTTACTTCAGCTGGCATACCTGTTCGTACACATAAAATTCCGGTTAGAATCCGAGTAGCTAATGGTGAACGTTTGATATGTACCCAAAATATGATAGTACCAGTTAATTATAATAATAATGTACAGCTCATTCACTTTAATATTCATCCTGGACTTGCTACTCCTATAATCCTAGGTTTAGACTTTTGGAGATCATTCCGCTTGGCTCCAGAAATAATATCTGAAGTATGTACCGAGCAAAACTTTAGTGTGTCCACAGCTATCGCTGAAAATGGTTTAAATAATTTTGAATCTTCAACCCTAAGACAGAAATCTCAATTAGAGGATGTAAGGTCTCTATTTGATCAAATTGATACTGATAAGGTAGGATTAGGTAAAACTCATTTAATAGAACATGTTATTAATACAGGTGATACTCCACCTATTAAACAAAAATATTATCGTCTCAGTCCTGATAAACAAACTGCTTTGGAGAAGGAACTTGATCGTATGTTAGAAGCAGGTATTGTTGAACCTTCTTATTCCCCTTGGAACTACTGTTGTTATGGTACAGAAATCTAGTGGTGAGATGAGATTATGTCTAGATAGCCGAAGGGTTAATTCTGTGTCGAAGACTGATGCTTATCCGTTACCTTATGTAAACTACGTACTTGATAACTTAAGAGATGCTAAATACTTCACATCATTAGACTTGAGTGCGGCTTATCATCAAATCCCTCTTAGTGATAATTCTAAGGAAAAAACTGCTTTTACTGTTCCTGGAATAGGACTTTTTCATTATAATCGATGTGCTTAGGTTTGGTTGGCGCTAGTGCTACCATGCAACGTCTAATTGACACTCTTTTTACTGCTCAATTTGATAAAAAAATATTTTGCTATATAGACGACATAGTCATATGTACGTCTGACTTTGATGAACACTTGCGATTACTTAAATCGGTTTTTGAAAAACTTAGGGCTGCAAACCTGACAATAAATATGAGGAAATCTTTATTCTGTAGAAGTGAACTCAAATATTTGGGATATATAGTGGATGGTACGGCTTACGCACCGACCCTTCTAAAATAGACGTCATTATGAATTTTCCTATTCCGGAAGATGCGAAAAGCATCAAACGCTTTCTCGGTATGTGTGGTTGGTACCGACGTTTTATTAGTAATTTTTCTAAAATCGCTCGTCCCTTGTCTCGATTAACGGGTAAGAGAGTGAAATTTGATTGGTCAGAAGAGGCCAATAATTCTTTTAACTTTCTTAAGTCTGATCTTATCTCGGCACCTATTTTGAAGTGCCCTAACTTTGAAGAACCTTTCTATATACATACTGACGCGTCATCTTATGCCATTGGTGCAGTATTGACACAAAAGTATGACGGACTCGATCATCCTGTAGCATATTGTAGTCGAACACTTGTAAAATCTGAAATTAACTACTCAGTTACTGAGCGTGAACTTTTAAGTGTAATTTATGCCCTGGAACAATTCCGAGCATATGTAGAAGGTAGAAAAAGCTACATAGTTACTGATCACGCATCTTTAAAATGGTTCTATAACTTAAGGAATCCTTCTGGTCGTTTGAACAGATGGGCTTGCAGATTGAGTCAATTTAACTTTGAAATTATACACCAAAAGACACATAATTCCTGACTGTCTGTCGCGAATTCATTTAAACTCAATTGACGTTCTTTCTACTCAAGATCCTTGGTACTTGGACATCTTTAAAAAGGTCTCTGATACTCCATCTATGTTTCCTAATTTCAAAATTGAAAATAATAAACTTTATCGTTTCTCGAAGAATAAATATCGCCTGACAGATCAATTTGACTGGAAGTTGGTAATGCCTTATGAGGAACGAAAAGAAATTCTGACGAAGTGTCATGATAAGGTTACTTCTAGCCATTTCGGTGTGGCCAAAACTCATTTTAAAATAGCTAGTATGTATTACTGGCCTAATCTTTTTGAAGATGTTAAAGAATATGTTGATTCTTGTGAAATATGCAAAAGGTATAAACCTACTAATTTAGCCCGTCCTGGATTTATGGGTAAACCACGACGTATTACGTTGCCTGGCGAGGCTATCTCTTGTGACATTCTTGGTCCATTTCCTCCCTCCTATATGAGAAATCAATATTTATTTGTTTGTACTGATTACTTTAGTAAATATGTTACTTTGTTTCCTTTGCGCACTATAACTGCTCAAGCGATAGTTAAGTGTTTGGAGAAAGGAATTTTTCTTGTACATGGGGTACCTACATATCTTTACTGTGACAACGGCGCACAATTCACTTCAAAAGACTTTAAAGACCTAATGGTTAAATATAGTGTTACTCATATCTTTTACAATCCTAGATATCATCCACAGACAAACCCTACTGAGCGTGTAAATCGTGAATTGGTAAGAACTATAGCTTCGTACGTGCGTTCTGATCGCCGAGCTTGGGATAAGAACATATCTGAGATACAATGTGCACTTAATACAGTTAAACACGATGTAACTAAACATACTCCGTACTTCTTAACTCACGGACGTGAGATAATTCTTGATGGTTCTATATATAATGATGACACTCCCATTGATCCTAAATCTTTAGAAGCTGATAATGAGAATAAGTTTTCTAACGGGTTGAAGGAACTTGTAACTATATTCATTAAGTTTGAGAAAACGTAATGTGGAATTGAAGGAGGGTCGAGTAGTCTACAAGCGTTGTTTTCATTTGTCAAATGCATCCAAGCATTTTTCTGCAAAGTTAGCTCCCCGCTATGATAAATGTGTTATACACAAGAAACTTAGTCCTCTTGTTTATACTTTAAAATCTTTAGATGGAAAGAATCTTGGTCGTTTCCACATATATGTAGTATGTAGTATATTCCACAATAAATGTAGTTAGTGCTTTTCCTAGCTATATCCAAAACTCCATATAAGTAGAAACTCGACGTTGAGTTAGAGTTGATACTATTTAAAAGGAATCATAACTGAAAAAAACATATACTTAGAGTTTTCTTTCAGTAGTCGTCTAATTCGACAAAGTGTTTCGAGATCTGGTGCTTTTGGAATCTCTTGGAATATAAGATTTTCCTATACTACCTCGGTTGTAAATAAAACGGCATCTTGTAATATAATAAGTTGTTTTTTTTGCCATTTAGAATTAACTAGTTTTAACAGTATTTATACATAGTTTTGTCCGTTCTGTTTCAATAGTTTTTGTCACACTCTTTAGAGCTGAGTGTTATCTGTTTTTTTTTTTTTTTTTTGATTTCGCGGGGAATGCATTTACGCACCGTCATCCCTGCTGCGGGGGCAGCACGGACGGTGTGTGGGGCTCCTGGCCCGAGAGAGAGGGCCGTCCTACCCACTAAACCCTGCGGTGTTCCGCCTCACCTTAAAACCGACTCGTAGGGTAGGCCTGAGGTTAAATCACTGCGAGCCGGCAAGGGGCACCCCAGAACGGAGGGGTCCGTCTCGGGGCGGTCGATAAGCGACCACCCCGGAGCTCCCTAAGGAGCTGATGAACTAGCCCGCACCTCCACCGCTCTCGAGCGCTCCTCTGTAAGCAGAGGAGGTGAGAGGTAGGGGCGTGCGCAAAAAGTGGGCACCCCCTGGAACACAGAAAGGGTGCCCGTTGCCAAGTGGCCAGTTGGGCGGGGTCCCCCGACCTTCCGCCCACGGCCAGACATTATTCGGGGGCGCGCATGTATTGAGCACGTCGACGCCCCCGAACAGGACGGCGGGGTGGGAGCGTCTGTCCCGTACGCTCCCGCACCCGCAACTCCTCACGTTTCGCCGCCATCACCTCGCTAGCAAACGAGGCGACGGCGGCCCAACACTGTTGGCTGCCGACCATGGCTTGCACCACAGCCGGCAGCGACAAATCAAATCCGACAAGGCCCGTAAGGGCGATACGCGGCCCGTCCCACGTCGTGCACACGGCGAGTGTGTGCTCCGCCGTGTCCACGACGCCACTCGGGCAGTGACGACACACGGGGTCCGGCTCCACCCCAGCCACCTCCCACAGGTACTTGGCGAATACGCCATGCCCTGTGAGGAGCTGACTAAGGTGGAACGTAGGCGCACCGTGTGCCCTCTCTACCCAACTAGGACAGGCCGGACAGCCCCCACGAGCCGGGGGCTAACTGAGGGGCCTACCAACCTCTCGGCCCACTTCCGGAAGAGATCGTCGCGAGCCGATTGTCTCCAGCGGTCGATCTCGTCCGGAAAGGGCCGTCCACCGTTACTTCGCACCAGGGCGCTCTCTTCATACACCTTCTTGAGGACTCCAGCCTCGAGATCCCAAGGGAGGCTTCCTGCAATTAGGCACGCCGCCTCGTAGGAGACGGTGCAGTACGCTCGTGCCGCCCTCTGCGCAATCGACCGCTGCGGACGCCGCAGCAGCGGGATTGTCTTAGCGCAGAGGGCGTGCGCCCGGATGGGCGCTCCATACAACGCCTTTGAGCGCACTTCACCGTCGTAGAGGCGACGGCATGCACTATTTGAGTGTTATCTGTTAGTTAGATAGGTGTCTGATGTCTATAGTTGTTGTAAAAATTTTTTTGTTGTTGTTGTACATATAGTGCTTAAAAAAAACATATTTTTTTTCAATTTAAAAAAAAAAAATTTTTTACCCAACCTATGAGGAACTGTAACACTTCTGAGTGTCGGTTACATATTCATAAGATTTGATTTACTAACCTTATTTTTATATACATCCCTTTTGTGGAAACAAACTCAATTTTCACAATACTTTAGTTATAACTCTAAACTTGTTTGTCTAATTATTTAATATGTTAAAACATTTCATTCTAGTTGTTTCTATTCTGAACGACATGAGTTTGACGTTGTCAAAACTGTCACGGTCGTTTCGACTATTTGGCGCGTTCTAAAATTAACGCGTGCGTCTATGGTGTCTTTCAGTTTGGTGCTAGACATTGAACTTAGATAGATTGGCTGTCCTGACTCACATCCACCCATAATGTATTGCGTGAGGTGTGACAAACAGGAATAGTAAGGTTTTCATGTTGGTTTTGTTTATTTTGTTAAAGTTTTGTCAAGGCTGTATAGGCCGTATGACTTTATCCTGCCGTTATCTAGCGGAAAAAAAGAAAGGAGCTCAGCCCTTTTGCTACGACATGGCGTCATGAGAATATGCCTGTCATGGTGATTTAATTCGGATTAATATCCGGAGAGTCTTTATATCAAATATGTATACACAATAATTTTTGCTATGAGGTGAGAATATTTGTTTATATTTGTATTCTTCGTAATCGGTAAGATTACTAGGTGTTTGCGAATAATATGTTCTTACGATGGTTGTACTTTTTATTTCAGTCTGTTTTTCAAGAGACTTAGCAAATAATATGAAGAAGATTGATGGTAGAAGGATCTAGTTAAAACCCCACTGAAATAAGTGATCGTTGGAAACGATCACTGAGTTACGCAACTTTCACTATGGCTGGTTCTTGGATGGGCGACCACTTAGTGGCATTTATATTTGCGAGCGTTTCCGTGCTTCGGAAGGCACGTTAAACCGTTGGTCCCGGTTGCTAGTAAAATGGCAGTCGTTAAGCCTGGTTGAAGGCCTTATGGGCGGCTTGAAAACCTTCAACAGCAGGTCGCCACAACCTGCGTCTGTCCATTTAAACACGGCAATGGGCTCACCACCTATTACGTGGGACAGGAATCCACACGGTGAAAAGTGGGCATATAGTATGCCTCTGCCACCCCTTCGGGGATAAGGCGTGATGGATATTTATATTTTATTTAAGTTAAAACTATATAATCTCTTAGACTGCATTCCTTAACAGAATGTTGAGGGTCACAGTGATTTTTATTACAAATTACTAATGTCTGTAACTTTTCTGTTGTTACAGGGGTTTATGTTTTAGGTTTTTTTGTTTATGTTTTTGTTTTTTAACATAATATTTGATAGTTTAACGTGTTTCACGTTCTCTGCATTCTACATCTTTTTACTCCTTGTGAATGTCTGTAAGAAGACTTAAAGAAAGCTGAAACAATGTGCAAAGAGGATATTTCTCTCTACTCTGGTTACCTACTACCTGGACTTCTAGAATAGAAAGAGATGTGAAGGACTTGGATGTTCCCCAACCTTATATCCAGATAAGTAGTAATCTTTAATTAGTTTCTATGTATAATAACCCGGTAAAGGCCGACTGATGTTGATAGTTTAAAAGGAATAACTTTTAACTTTAAATATTCATTTTTTCTATTACATATGTAGCTTTCAACTACTTTAATATACTGGACTACCGATGTGACGTTCCAGTTACACATATTTTATAATCTTTTTATTATCACAAAGGAATATTAATGTGAAACTTTATTTTTACCTTGTTATGTTGTAGTGTATGATGATGATGATGATGATAGGAAGCGGTGTTGTATGTTAACAAAACTCAGAGATAGTTTAAATGTATGTCTGTTTATAATTTAGATATTTTAAGGCATCTGACAACTGCTTTAATATTTGTCATTTTAGGCCACGCCCATTTCCATACTTTGGTTTAAATTTTTATTTGTACTAAATATAAACTTATTTTTAAGTGACCATATACATATGGATCCCACTATGCATGACTAAGCCATTTCTTTTTACTTTCATATATGTATATTCATGTCTACATATGGATATAGTTTAAATAAATATAATTAATAAGTAGATACTTGAGTTTTTTAATTGCATCATTCGTTTGATGGAGAGATACCCAGCGCCCTCTTTTTATAAATTCTGGTATTTCTCTGCTCCAGGTTGGTCCATACTCACTCCCTATACACATGCTCTGCTAGCTGGTGCACTCTTTGAGATAGTGTTACTTACACATCTCCAGGGATTACCAACCGTACCTGATGGGTGTACGTAGGTGTGTTGTTGCTACCTAGTGCGCACCACCCCTACCAAGCCCGTCAACCGTTATAAGTGGCGCCCAACGTAGGGCCTTGGAGAATGATGCAATTAAATATGTATTTTAATTTAGTGATAAGCATGTACTTAATTGTGTGTCACTATGGTTTTGTTAGTCTTAAGGTGTTCTTTAAAGGAAACTTATAAATTTTCGTTAGTCTTAAGCGTTATGTTGTTTCAAAGCTACTTTTGAATAAATCTACTACTTTTATGTATTTGGTTAGATGGTTAAAGCTGATAAACTTGAACCTATCCAACATGAATGAAAGGCAGTATATTCAATTTAAGCTTATAAAAAGAGATATTTTTAAATACGCCGTGCCTATATCTACTGTTTTCTATTTTTATCATTTTGATTAGGTGCCATAACCTAACAATTATACTTGTTTTGAATTAGAATTGAATTTAGAATTCAATTTTCTATCATCGATTTTCTACAAGTTGGATGTAAGATCTCTCATTTACACAAAGACAAAATTACACATGAACTGTCCATTCGTAAACTAGAAGTTAATCATCTCTCGCGACGATCCAGTCTTTGTCAAGCGTTAAATGAGACATCGAAACTTGCTCGAAGGGGTATTTTGAAATTTACTGATTTGGTCAATGTTAATTTGACTTCGGAATTGGAAGCTAAAGGTGGTTTGTCTACATCTGCTAGAGGTCGGTTAAACTCTCGTTGCAGATACTTTCTTAGCCGTCTAAGTCGTATTGATGAGAATGAGGAGGTTATGCTTCTCAAAAAGCAATTGAATTCTATAATTGAATGCTTACAAGATAGGGATTCTGCTTCTTCATCGGATTCGGAGGATGACGATGACTCTGTACTTACTGAGAAGCATAATTTTTTTTTCCATAGTTCTAGGAATGTATGATCGTTTAAGTAAAGAGGTATCAGAAGAGGAGAAGCTTGATATCATTACCCGTAATATGCGTCCCGAGTATTCTAAAGCTTTGGCTCTGCATGATATAGGATCTATTCAAGAACTTAAAACTTTGTGTAAGCGTATTGAATTGGCTGAGGTAAAAGCCAAACAATTTAGTGAACCTATTTCATCTAAAAAGCCTAACGTTATGTCTACTACTCCTGTACGTGAATATGCATCGCGTAATACACATAAAACTTTTAACCCACCTCCTAAAAATTATGTAGCTTCAGTAGCTCAAAAGACTTCTAAACGTCCCTGTTTTCGATGTGGCATGCCAAACCATTTGACTAGTTTTTGTAAAAACTCTAAACAGATTGTTTGTTTTAAATGTGGTGAAAAGGATGTTCGTACTCCCGAATGTCCTAAATGTAATAATAATAATCAAAAAAACTGAATAACTTTGTCTTTTCGAAAAAAACATCTACTTTAACTTCTACTCCCATACTCGACGAGAAGACAATATTTTTTCAACCCTCTGAGGGAGATAACAGACTTTATCTAATTTTAAACATACTTGGTATACAAGTGAAGGCCCTGCTAGATAGTGGTGCCAGTACTTCTTTTCTTGGCTCTGATAGTCATCTAGTTTTTACTTCAGCTGGCATACCTGTTCGTACACATAAAATTCCGGTTAGAATCCGAGTAGCTAATGGTGAACGTTTGATATGTACCCAAAATATGATAGTACCAGTTAATTATAATAATAATGTACAGCTCATTCACTTTAATATTCATCCTGGACTTGCTACTCCTATAATCCTAGGTTTAGACTTTTGGAGATCATTCCGCTTGGCTCCAGAAATAATATCTGAAGTATGTACCGAGCAAAACTTTAGTGTGTCCACAGCTATCGCTGAAAATGGTTTAAATAATTTTGAATCTTCAACCCTAAGACAGAAATCTCAATTAGAGGATGTAAGGTCTCTATTTGATCAAATTGATACTGATAAGGTAGGATTAGGTAAAACTCATTTAATAGAACATGTTATTAATACAGGTGATACTCCACCTATTAAACAAAAATATTATCGTCTCAGTCCTGATAAACAAACTGCTTTGGAGAAGGAACTTGATCGTATGTTAGAAGCAGGTATTGTTGAACCTTCTTATTCCCCTTGGAACTACTGTTGTTATGGTACAGAAATCTAGTGGTGAGATGAGATTATGTCTAGATAGCCGAAGGGTTAATTCTGTGTCGAAGACTGATGCTTATCCGTTACCTTATGTAAACTACGTACTTGATAACTTAAGAGATGCTAAATACTTCACATCATTAGACTTGAGTGCGGCTTATCATCAAATCCCTCTTAGTGATAATTCTAAGGAAAAAACTGCTTTTACTGTTCCTGGAATAGGACTTTTTCATTATAATCGATGTGCTTAGGTTTGGTTGGCGCTAGTGCTACCATGCAACGTCTAATTGACACTCTTTTTACTGCTCAATTTGATAAAAAAATATTTTGCTATATAGACGACATAGTCATATGTACGTCTGACTTTGATGAACACTTGCGATTACTTAAATCGGTTTTTGAAAAACTTAGGGCTGCAAACCTGACAATAAATATGAGGAAATCTTTATTCTGTAGAAGTGAACTCAAATATTTGGGATATATAGTGGATAGGTACGGCTTACGCACCGACCCTTCTAAAATAGACGTCATTATGAATTTTCCTATTCCGGAAGATGCGAAAAGCATCAAACGCTTTCTCGGTATGTGTGGTTGGTACCGACGTTTTATTAGTAATTTTTCTAAAATCGCTCGTCCCTTGTCTCGATTAACGGGTAAGAGAGTGAAATTTGATTGGTCAGAAGAGGCCAATAATTCTTTTAACTTTCTTAAGTCTGATCTTATCTCGGCACCTATTTTGAAGTGCCCTAACTTTGAAGAACCTTTCTATATACATACTGACGCGTCATCTTATGCCATTGGTGCAGTATTGACACAAAAGTATGACGGACTCGATCATCCTGTAGCATATTGTAGTCGAACACTTGTAAAATCTGAAATTAACTACTCAGTTACTGAGCGTGAACTTTTAAGTGTAATTTATGCCCTGGAACAATTCCGAGCATATGTAGAAGGTAGAAAAAGCTACATAGTTACTGATCACGCATCTTTAAAATGGTTCTATAACTTAAGGAATCCTTCTGGTCGTTTGAACAGATGGGCTTGCAGATTGAGTCAATTTAACTTTGAAATTATACACCAAAAGACACATAATTCCTGACTGTCTGTCGCGAATTCATTTAAACTCAATTGACGTTCTTTCTACTCAAGATCCTTGGTACTTGGACATCTTTAAAAAGGTCTCTGATACTCCATCTATGTTTCCTAATTTCAAAATTGAAAATAATAAACTTTATCGTTTCTCGAAGAATAAATATCGCCTGACAGATCAATTTGACTGGAAGTTGGTAATGCCTTATGAGGAACGAAAAGAAATTCTGACGAAGTGTCATGATAAGGTTACTTCTAGCCATTTCGGTGTGGCCAAAACTCATTTTAAAATAGCTAGTATGTATTACAGGCCTAATCTTTTTGAAGATGTTAAAGAATATGTTGATTCTTGTGAAATATGCAAAAGGTATAAACCTACTAATTTAGCCCGTCCTGGATTTATGGGTAAACCACGACGTATTACGTTGCCTGGCGAGGCTATCTCTTGTGACATTCTTGGTCCATTTCCTCCCTCCTATATGAGAAATCAATATTTATTTGTTTGTACTGATTACTTTAGTAAATATGTTACTTTGTTTCCTTTGCGCACTATAACTGCTCAAGCGATAGTTAAGTGTTTGGAGAAAGGAATTTTTCTTGTACAGGGGGTACCTACATATCTTTACTGTGACAACGGCGCACAATTCACTTCAAAAGACTTTAAAGACCTAATGGTTAAATATAGTGTTACTCATATCTTTTACAATCCTAGATATCATCCACAGACAAACCCTACTGAGCGTGTAAATCGTGAATTGGTAAGAACTATAGCTTCGTACGTGCGTTCTGATCGCCGAGCTTGGGATAAGAACATATCTGAGATACAATGTGCACTTAATACAGTTAAACACGATGTAACTAAACATACTCCGTACTTCTTAACTCACGGACGTGAGATAATTCATGATGGTTCTATATATAATGATGACACTCCCATTGATCCTAAATCTTTAGAAGCTGATAATGAGAATAAGTTTTCTAACGGGTTGAAGGAACTTGTAACTATATTCATTAAGTTTGAGAAAACGTAATGTGGAATTGAAGGAGGGTCGAGTAGTCTACAAGCGTTGTTTTCATTTGTCAAATGCATCCAAGCATTTTTCTGCAAAGTTAGCTCCCCGCTATGATAAATGTGTTATACACAAGAAACTTAGTCCTCTTGTTTATACTTTAAAATCTTTAGATGGAAAGAATCTTGGTCGTTTCCACATATATGTAGTATGTAGTATATTCCACAATAAATGTAGTTAGTGCTTTTCCTAGCTATATCCAAAACTCCATATAAGTAGAAACTCGACGTTGAGTTAGAGTTGATACTATTTAAAAGGAATCATAACTGAAAAAAAACATATACTTAGAGTTTTCTTTCAGTAGTCGTCTAATTCGACAAAGTGTTTCGAGATCTGGTGCTTTTGGAATCTCTTGGAATATAAGATTTTCCTATACTACCTCGGTTGTAAATAAAACGGCATCTTGTAATATAATAAGTTGTTTTTTTTGCCATTTAGAATTAACTAGTTTTAACAGTATTTATACATAGTTTTGTCCGTTCTGTTTCAATAGTTTTTGTCACACTCTTTAGAGCTGAGTGTTATCTGTTTTTTTTTTTTTTTTGATTTCGCGGGGAATGCATTTACGCACCGTCATCCCTGCTGCGGGGGCAGCACGGACGGTGTGTGGGGCTCCCGGCCCGAGAGAGAGGGCCGTCCTACCCACTAAACCCCGCGGTGTTCCGCCTCACCTTAAAACCGACTCGTAGGGTAGGCCTGAGGTTAAATCACTGCGAGCCGGCAAGGGGCACCCCAGAACGGAGGGGTCCGTCTCGGGGCGGTCGATAAGCGACCACCCCGGAGCTCCCTAAGGAGCTGATGAACTAGCCCGCACCTCCACCGCTCTCGAGCGCTCCTCTGTAAGCAGAGGAGGTGAGAGGTAGGGGCGTGCGCAAAAAGTGGGCACCCCCTGGAACACAGAAAGGGTGCCCGTTGCCAAGTGGCCAGTTGGGCGGGGTCCCCCGACCTTCCGCCCACGGCCAGACATTATTCGGGGGCGCGCATGTATTGAGCACGTCGACGCTCCCGAACAGGACGGCGGGGTGGGAGCGTCTGTCCCGTACGCTCCCGCACCCGCAACTCCTCACGTTTCGCCGCCATCACCTCGCTAGCAAACGAGGCGACGGCGGCCCAACACTGTTGGCTGCCGACCATGGCTTGCACCACAGCCGGCAGCGACAAATCAAATCCGACAAGGCCCGTAAGGGCGATACGCGGCCCGTCCCACGTCGTGCACACGGCGAGTGTGTGCTCCGCCGTGTCCACGACGCCACTCGGGCAGTGACGACACACGGGGTCCGGCTCCACCCCAGCCACCTCCCACAGGTACTTGGCGAATACGCCATGCCCTGTGAGGAGCTGACTAAGGTGGAACGTAGGCGCACCGTGTGCCCTCTCTACCCAACTAGGACAGGCCGGACAGCCCCCACGAGCCGGGGGCTAACTGAGGGGCCTACCAACCTCTCGGCCCACTTCCGGAAGAGATCGTCGCGAGCCGATTGTCTCCAGCGGTCGATCTCGTCCGGAAGGGGCCGTCCACCGTTACTTCGCACCAGGGCGCTCTCTTCATACACCTTCTTGAGGACTCCAGCCTCGAGATCCCAAGGGAGGCTTCCTGCAATTAGGCACGCCGCCTCGTAGGAGACGGTGCAGTACGCTCGTGCCGCCCTCTGCGCAATCGACCGCTGCGGACGCCGCAGCAGCGGGATTGTCTTAGCGCAGAGGGCGTGCGCCCGGATGGGCGCTCCATACAACGCCTTTGAGCGCACTTCACCGTCGTAGAGGCGACGGCATGCACTATTTGAGTGTTATCTGTTAGTTAGATAGGTGTCTGATGTCTATAGTTGTTGTAAAAATTTTTTTGTTGTTGTTGTACATATAGTGCTTAAAAAAAACATATTTTTTTTCAATTTAAAAAAAAAAATTTTTTTACCCAACCTATGAGGAACTGTAACACTTCTGAGTGTCGGTTACATATTCATAAGATTTGATTTACTAACCTTATTTTTATATACATCCCTTTTGTGGAAACAAACTCAATTTTCACAATACTTTAGTTATAACTCTAAACTTGTTTGTCTAATTATTTAATATGTTAAAACATTTCATTCTAGTTGTTTCTATTCTGAACGACATGAGTTTGACGTTGTCAAAACTGTCACGGTCGTTTCGACTATTTGGCGCGTTCTAAAATTAACGCGTGCGTCTATGGTGTCTTTCAGTTTGGTGCTAGACATTGAACTTAGATAGATTGGCTGTCCTGACTCACATCCACCCATAATGTATTGCGTGAGGTGTGACAAACAGGAATAGTAAGGTTTTCATGTTGGTTTTGTTTATTTTGTTAAAGTTTTGTCAAGGCTGTATAGGCCGTATGACTTTATCCTGCCGTAATCTAGCGGAAAAAAAGAAAGGAGCTCAGCCCTTTTGCTACGACATGGCGTCATGAGAATATGCCTGTCATGGTGATTTAATTCGGATTAATATCCGGAGAGTCTTTATATCAAATATGTATACACAATAATTTTTGCTATGAGGTGAGAATATTTGTTTATATTTGTATTCTTCGTAATCGGTAAGATTACTTGGTGTTTGCGAATAATATGTTCTTACGATGGTTGTACTTTTTATTTCAGTCTGTTTTTCAAGAGACTTAGCAAATAATATGAAGAAGATTGATGGTAGAAGGATCTAGTTAAAACCCCACTGAAATAAGTGGTAAGTTAAAACTATATAATCTCTTAGACTGCATTCCTTAACAGAATGTTGGGGGTCACAGAGATTTTTATTACAAATTACTAATGTCTGTAACTTATCTGTTGTTACAGGGGTTTATGTTTTAGGTTTTTTGTTTATGTTTTTGTTTTTTAACATAATATTTGATAGTTTAACGTGTTTCACGTTCTCTGCATTCTACATCTTTTTACTCCTTGTGAATTTCTGTAAGAAGACTTAAAGTAAGCTGAGACAATGTGCAAAGAGGATATTTCTCTCTACTCTGGTTACCTACTTCCTGGACTTCTAGAATAGGAAGAGATGTGAAGGACTTGGATGTTCCCCAACCTTATATCCAGATAAGTAGTAATCTTTAATTAGTTTCTATGTATAATAACACGGTAAAGGCCGACTGATGTTGATAGTTTAAAAGGAATAACTTTTAACTTTAAATATTCATTTTTTCTATTACATATGTAGCTTTCAACTAGTTTAATATACTGGACTACCGATGTGACGTTCCAGTTACACATATTTTATAATCTTTTTATTATCACAAAGGAATATTAATGTGAAACTTTATTTTTACCTTGTTATGTTGTAGTGTACGATGATGATGATGATGATGATAGGAAGCGGTGTTGTGTGTTAACAAAACTCAGAGATAGTTTAAATGTATGTCTGTATATAATTTAGATATTTTAAGGCATCTGACAACTGCTTTAATATTTGTCATATTAGGCCACGCCCATTTCCATACTTTGGTTTAAATTTTTATTTGTACTAAATATAAACTTATTTTTAAGTGACCATATATATATGGATCCCACTATGCATGACTAAGCCATTTCTTTTTACTTTCATATATGTATATTCATGTCTACATATGGATACAGTTTAAATACATATAATTAATAAGTAGATACTTGAGTTTTTTAATTGCATCATTCGTTTGATGGAGAGATACCTGGCGCCCTCTTTTTATAAATTCTGGTATTTCTCTTCTCCAGGTTGGTCCATACTCACTCCCTATACACATGCTCTGCTAGCTGGTGCACCGGTGATTCTTTGAGATAGTGTTACTTACACATCTCCAGGGATTACCAACCGTACCTGATGGGTGTACGTAGGTGTGTTGTTGCTACCTAGTGCGCACCACCCCTACCAAGCCCGTCAACCGTTATAATTGTATGAGCAACAAGTAGACTTATTTATTATTTTGAAATTGACATGATGTTGCTGTGCAGTTTTTGGGTATGTCATGCTCACCTAAGGCAGTGGTGGCGTATGTATCGGGTCGCCTTATTGCCTATAATACGGGTGGGTAGGGCGATGGCTGATATATAGTCATACCCGTGAACGGGTGCCCTCTGTTGGGACTGGTCAGCTCATAGCTGTTATAGCAATTATTACAAATAATATTATTTAAATTTAAGGCAAACTAAGTTTAGTCGACTGTTCTCACATAAATCCAAAGGAACAATGTAAGTGTAATTTTAATGTTGTAACACCTACATTTTAAAAGAACATTCATTGACTTTCTTGCTAGATTCTTTTCAAAGTGTAGGCTGCCCTTAGAACTGGTAACTAGAATTGCTCTAATTTTGAAATGATTTTAAACACAACATTGATTTTGTTTTTGTTTTGTATAAATTCATTACTATATAATTGGTCAAACATCATGTCATCATCAAACTGGCGGTTAGAAAAGAGTGGCCATGAGTTTTATTGCCAGGTTCTTCCTCAGGCTCTACCTATTGCTTTGCCAATCTGGCAGTAAATGTAGAAGCAATAATTTTGACGTTCATAAGTGTTACTTTGTGACCTACATGAATAATTCATTTATTCATTCACAATACGTCAGGGTAAAATATTTGTAACGGGGATTTAAAAATATATTACGGGCGAAGCCGCGGGTGTCATCTAGCATTAGTATAAACCAGGTCATGGTTACGTTACTATTAGGCTATGGAGACGATATGCATATGAAATGTAGGCGAGTGCAGATAAGATTCTCAGACTATATGATCACAATCTTGGCAAACATACCTATATTATACATACCTATAGCACATACTACATTATATTATTATATACATCCCGCATCCATTAAGAAAGGACTTTTAAATGGAAGGAATACATGTTGTGTCTCTTAAGAATGTCTTTCATTAATTGTTATCAAATTGGCAGAAATAGAACTTCTTTTAGCGCGGTACGCATTGTACAATCTATTTGTACATTGCAAAATTCGCTAGAAAATAAGTATTAACATAAATCAGCTGCCACTATCGTATGATTTAGCATTGTCATTAAAATATATTCAGTGCAATAAAAGCATTCAAATAAGCAAGTTGTTTCTTTCATTCATCATCTCATTTCATCATACTCCTATCAAACTAACATATCAGCAACTAATGTGGAGAAACATCTCTACATTTATGGTCCTTCGAGCTTATTTATCGAGTGTTTTTTTTGTGAAGTGAGTGTAGCAGTGTGTAACGTGAGTAGTGAATCGACTTGAGAATCATCATCTCATTTCATCATACTCCTATCAAACTAACATATCAGCAACTAATGTGGAGAAACATCTCTACATTTATGGTCCTTCGAGCTTATTTATCGAGTGTTTTTTTTGTGAAGTGAGTGTAGCAGTGTGTAACGTGAGTAGCGAATCGACTTGAATTGACTGGCTTTCCACAAGCGGGTCTTACCAGTTCAATTGAGAAGGCACACATACTTTAGTGAGACTGTGATCACGCATCCAACAACAATTCGTATTTGGACGAAATAGCAGCCAAAAACGTTTTGAGAAATCTCAATAGCACCAGAGCATTTATCAAACATCATTAAACAGTTCACTGTTCATTGTATCAATTAGCAATCTGACAAATTGATCGTACAGAGTGAATCATTATCATAATATCTTAAGCACTACCAAAATGACTTTGTACGAATCACTAGTCGAAAAACATCAAGAGTTAGCAAGAATCGGCATACATTTCAAGAAAGACAGTGCTTCGAGAAAGACTGTTGACTACTACAAGACACGTCTGGCGAAGTTGGACTCTTTATGGGAAGAATTCAAATACAATCATGACCGGATGTGTACAGAAGAAAGCCGAACCCATCAGTACTTCACCGAAAGGTGGTACGAGAAGACAGAAGAATGCTACAAGGAAGTACGAGCCTTGTTATGGCAATCTTATCAAGAGATCTTAGCTCCTCTGTTCCAACCACTCGAAGAAAAATCAAAACATTCTTCTCCGAGTGATCAAACACAACAGCAAGATATCCCCGTACCAGAGAATAGTAACGGGAGAAACCCTTCCGAACAACAGCAGCAACTGATAAGCACGGGTACCAATAGCAAATAGCATGACTTACAACGTCAACAGCAAGTGAACTTCATGGCCCTCTCCAGAACGATGGAAAACATAACAGTGGAAGAGATTGAAGAGAAGTGGGAGTTTGAAGATGCCATCAAATCTCTCCAATCTCAATGGGATATCATTGACAAACTCCACTGGGAGATAGTCTCTTTTTCTGTACCGAATGTAAGCTACGAAAAGCTTTTTGAGAAGTTTGAAATGCGTTACATAGCATTAAAAAGGTCACTTAACAAAAAAATGTGGACATCCCATAGAGAAAAATTCAACCAGTGGACGTCGTTCAAAGATTTGTTTCATGAGGCAATACATAACACCCCGTCGCTGTCTAATGCACAGAAGATGCAGTTCTTAAAAGGAAAACTTCGAGGAGAGGCCGAAAGGCTCATACAGCACCTTCCTATCAGTACAAGCAATTACGAGGTTTCTTGGGAGATTCTCTTAAACCAATACCAAAACAAAAAAAATAATCTTCACTTCTCACATATCATTATTACTTGGAATTCCTACTATGACAACTGTATAGGCTACCCAAATCAAAAAGTTACATGACGTAACCCAAGAGTGTCTGAATGCCATCAAGAACTTGGAGGTCGACATCAGCAATTGGGATCCACTCGTAGTTCACTTACTATCACAAAAGCTGGATTCTGAAACTTTTATGGACTACGTGGAATCTCTCGAAGATTCACGGGAGTCACCTATCCTGAAAGAATTTCTTCAGTATCTATAAAATAATTTCACCGCATTGGAATCTTCTCGCCGCAAGCAAGACGTGAGCAACACGAAGAACCGGTTCCAATCGGTCAGTAATGAAGGTACATCCTTTCCCAAATTTCGCAATCAAGACGAACAGAACCAAACATCAGGAGGAAAGAATCACAAATCGAATCATTTCAAACAATCACTACCAACATATCGAGCACATTCAAAACTAAACAAGTTTCTATGCCCCATGTGCAAGCAAGGTCATGGATTATTTCAATGTCAGCAATTTTTAGCTCTGTCGAACAATGCTAAGTGCAATACCATTGAGCAATTAGACTTATGCAAAATATGTCTATATTCACATAACAACAATGCATGCAAATCGCACAAACGATGCCGCGTTTGTCAGGGAGATCATAATACAATATTACATGAAGAAGCAAGAATTCATAAACTTAAGAGAAATCATAGACGAAGAATTTCATAAAGCAATAACAGAGATGGAAATTCACTTTCACTTGCATACCCAAGTGGGGGTGGACTTTGGGAGAGAAACGTGAGGAATCTTAAACGGCACATGAGAACCATACTCGGCTGCTAAAAATTTACCTACGAGGAACTATCAACAATACTTAGCCAAGTCGAAGCATGTCTCAATTCAAACCTAAAAAAATAAAATAAAAACCTAGTCCACTAACCGAAGATCCCAACGATTTTAATTACCTCACTCCTTCACATTTTTTAGCAAGTGGACCCATCCTAACCATAATAGAAACTGAAAAGGATCAAAGGACAGAGTTCATGAAAATATGAAAATTAATGACTTAGCAATGATCCACGATGGTAATCTACCTCCCGGAAAATGGGCAATGGGCCGCGTAGTTGAGACTCACCCGGGCAACGATGGATATGTACGTGTGGTCACCTTGAAAACAAAAAACGGATATATAAAGCGTCCAATTATCAAATTGTCAATATTACCCATCGAGACGGCGGATATTGCACATAAAAACACGAAGCAATTCAACGAAAATGATGAATAAACAAGTCATCGCAACTCATACTCGTAAAATACCTAATACCAACAAACTCAAGATTTCAATAATAGCTATTTTGCTATTTTACTGTTTTTCTACAACATCTCCATCGCAAGCAAAGTATACCAACACGCCACTTAAAAAGGATCAGTCTCTCTACTTAGATCACATCGCAATTATGCAACTAATTCAAGATAAATGGACCCTAGTCGTTTACTACGACATGTCTCCATACTGGGAAGGCACAGAAGCATTTGAAAAATTAACAGAACACTTAAGAAACACAGAAAAATTGAAGAGAATAATTGCAACATGAAACTCCAACAGCTGATCCACGAGTACAACGAACTGCGATATTACAACAATCTGTTACTGACGCAGCAATTCAGTGGACATTCGCCACACACTAGACACCGGCGCGGCCTTATCAACGGCATTGGATACGTAGCGAATAGCCTCTTGGGTGTATTAGACGAGCGATTCGCGGAACAATATGCCAAGGACATAGCACTCTTACATCAAAATCAAGCACATTTAGCTAACCTTTGGAAGAATCAGACATCTATAGCCGACGTGGAATCGAATTTGCTACAAAGAACAGATGAAATTATGCAAAAAACCACAAAAATATCAATAAAAAATTAATGTATATCACGCAGAGTAATGCTGTACTACAAAACGACATGAACCGCTTGTCAGTCCTGCAAGATTTTACGTTGACATCTCTATCAGCAATTAATTTGGTTCATAGCTTAAAAACGACGCAAGACAGTTTATTGGATGCGATCACGGATATTTATCACGGGAAATTACAAATGCATTTATTAACACCCGAACAATTGCACCATGAATTGAGTATTATAGCGGGACAAGTCTCGAACGACGTTATGCTCCCCATTAATGACCTACAGAAAAATGTGAGGCAGATTTACAAACTGATGTCGGTAAAAGCCATAATGACGGAGGAATATCTGCTATTTGAAATAACTTTTCCTTTAGTTAGCCGGAATAGACTCAAACTATACCATGTGATTCCTGTTCTACAACAGACAGACAAAATCATGGCTACTATAGTACCGATCTCCAATTACATTGCAATAAACATCGGCAAGGATACTTATATCACTATGACTCACGTAGAATTACTATTGTGTATAATTCACGACGAAATTTACATGTAATTTAATTAATTAAAATATTAAGTTAAATACACGAATACATTTAATTTAATTAAAATACACGAGTGTATAAATCGGACACAGCCCTGCCATTGCGAGGAACTATCTAGAACGGATACATTGAAATACCTTGGCGTGATTATTGATGAAAATCTTAACTTTGACTCACATATGACAGGTCTATCAAGCAAAATTAGGAAAACAGCTAATATTTTAAAATTACTCCGTTCATCAGCATCAGCAGACATTAAAATGTGTATACTTTGCTTTGTGCCAATCACTGATAACATATTGTATCACCTGTTGGGGAAGTGCCCTTAAGACAGTGATGATACAAATAGAGAGAGCTCAGAGAGCAGTAATAAAAACTATGTTTAAAAAGCCCTTTAGGTATCCTACTAAAACTCTGTACAGTGAATGTAAATTGTTAAATGTCCGTCAGCTATATATTTTGAGGACAGTCCTTAATATTCATAAAAATACAATTAATTCTGAGGTTAACACAGCTTTAACCAGTAGACGTGTGTACAAACTGCCGCTGCCAAGGATTAACACAAACTTTGCCAGACGCTTTAGTCCATTTAAAGACATCCATATTTATAACCAGACGGATAATGATTGCGATATAAAGCTGTGATCGGTGAAGGAAGCAAAAATAAAAATCAAGACATGGCTCCTTTCACTGTCTTACGACCAAACCGAAAGTCTCTTTCTTTATTTGTCATGAGAATGTCGAAATTGGTGATGTCCAGTTAATTGAGCTGTAGAAAATGGTATTTGACATATTGTATAAGTTTAACTAATGTGTATGTGGATATTTTTAAAATGGTATAATAATGGTATGAATGCAACTAGTTTTTAAAAATAAAGATTAATATGTCTGAAAGTTTTGATGTCGCAAGAGCAATAAATGTATATTATCGCTAAGCTAAATCGTATTTGGCACCCACAGGACAGGCTTGCCTAGTGTGGGGCCACAGGAAAACGCACAATATTGTATTTACTATTTGGAAATAAAATAATTTTTATTTTATTTTATTTTATGTGTCCTCAGCAGAAGCCTGTTTACCAACTTGTCAACAATAATTTTTTTTGCAAGTTAAATCTGGAGACTAATCAATGCAAAGTACGCCGAAAATTATGTAAAAACAAATGGGAGCCGTTAACAGTATTAGCACAGTTCTTATATTTTTGTTGCAATCAGTATCCTGTTAACATAATACTCGTATGTGAGGATGACGTAGTTCCAGTGCAACTCAGCCAAGGTGGAATTTTATCTATCCCACCAAATTGCGTCATGCAAGGTAAAGACTTTCGATTAAATTCGCACCAACACTATCGAAACTATATGAACACCAGTGCTGCCCTGTTTATACCCAAGATCGACAACATCAGCCACATAATTCATATACCTCAACCAGAAGAAGAAGCAAATGAAACGGACTCCGGAGAACTGACTTCAATAATCAACCAGCTGAAACAGCAAATCAAAGACATAAAATCCAGCGGCAATGTTGATTACTGATTCAGCAGTACGAAGGCATCTCCCTTCTGTTCGCTGCTGCTTTACTCGCAGGCGGAGCGTTCCTGTGGAAAAAACAGTATTGTATACAACGAGGACGCAGAGTCGTCACCCCGGACATCGAGCTGCAACCTATGCCACGCAACTGGAGAAAAAACAGTTCCCCAACCCAAAACACCAGCGTAGACAGAGCATGCTCTCCTATCCGTTTTATACGAACAGACTTACATAATTAGGATATAATAATTATTATTTTTCTTATTTTTGTATAATTTTATAATTTATCTTTCCGCGGGGAAAATATACAATCTATTTGTACATTTCAAAATTCGCTAGAAAATAAGTATTAACATAAATCAGCTGACACTATCGTATGATTTAGCATTGTCATTAAAATATATTCAGTACAATAAAAGCATTCAACTAAGCAAGTTGTTTATATCATCATCATCATCAAGTACTCCTATCAAACTAACATATCAGCAACTAATGTGGAGAAACATCTCTACACGCATATTTTTAATAGGAAAAAATCTCTGGAATCGCGACACCGTTACGAGACGCAGCTATAGAGTGTGCATATATGTATGTACATATAGCAGACCGCGAACGAGTATAGATAATTTATTTTTTTATAGTTAATTAGTAGATTCAATATCTTGCAACTTAATAATATAATCATCATTAAGTCGACCCCGGTCAATTTTTGAAGTGAAAACTTCTTTTAGCGCGGTAAGCATAATTTTAATTGAGATAAAATCTCTGGACTCTTGACACCGTTACGAGACGCAGCTATAGTGTGTGCATATATGTATATATAGCAGACCGCGAACGAGTCTAAATAATTTATTTTTTTATAGTTAATTGGTAGATTCAATATCTTGCAACTTATTAATATAATCATCATTAAGTCGACCTCAGTGAATTTTTGAAGTGAAAACTTCTTCTAGGGCGGTACGCATATTTTTAGATGAGATAAAATCTCTGGACTCGTAAATAAATTATTAATAAATTTAGATTTCACTTTTGTCGGCACTCCTGGAGTGCAAAACCGTATTTTTTTATGTATGTTCGGAACCTTACCGTATATACTTTTAAATGCATTTTGTGAAAAGCTGTAAATTTCAATTACAAACAGACACTGTTATTTATTTGTAAAGATTGATTGATATCTAAGTTAATGCGATTATGAAAACTGAAAATCGGTTTTCATGGAAATATTGAAATGGTCTAGATGGAATGGTTATAGAGCTCGTTTTTTTCATTTCAAATATGTATTTAAAAAGGAATATTACCTACGAAGGAGCACAGATATTTAATGGATTTCCATCAGTAATAAAAAAATTTAAGCTCGTTTGGCGTTTTTAAATCTCAATTATCAAAACACATTATTTCAAACCACATGCATTATTAAATAAATTTGGCATTGCTACCAGAGTGTTAAAACGCCAAATGTGCATGCGTATTCTTTGAATTTTGGTTACCGAATTGTATATTACTGTTTCATTTATGCTCTCATGGCTTTTTGTCTTTTTTGAGAATATTTTTTTTAAACCTGTTTAACTTTATTCTGCAAAAATTGTACATAATGATTTTTCTATTGACGTAGTATTCACAGAATAGAAAAAAGTTGTACACGCGTTACAAGTTATACTTCTTTGGCGTAATAAGATAAAAATCTTTTTACCTCTCCAGCAGCAAAAAGACACTTTTGCTTCGTTAAATCTCGAAGGAAAAGCGACTTTTGCTGGCGAAAGGCAAAGTAACTTTTTAAATAAATTTGAAATAAGCACTTGCGCGGTCTGAAACTCAAAACTAGCGCAATACAATTTTGTAATATAATTATTTTAGTACAATTTTGTAATATAATTATTTTAGTTTATAGGTGTAACTATATTAATATATGGACGTTTTATTGTAAAATAATAATGAACTACATAATTCAGTAAATATTAATATCGCGTCACAAAAAAAAACATTAGTATTTAATATCAAAAATTGACATGCATTGTAATTTCGGACCGCAGCTCTACATTAATCTGTATAATCTGTAGACAAAGCGGAAATTTAAAAAGTCTAGGTAGTTTTGATTATTTGACTTGTGTTTATGATTAATTGTGATTAAACAGTATTCTCGCTGAAAAGGTGAAAAGTTGTATGTTTCACACGAGAGCAAATTTTTTTAACCCGTGCCTTTAAATCACTCACTGCGCTTAGTAGTCTTATTGCAAATTACTCGCTTTGCTCGTGATTCAAATTTAGGCTACTTCGCTCGTTCGTGATTTAACAGTAGCACTCTGTGCAAAAAGAACTTTTGCTCACTTGTTGAACAAAAACTATTTTAAACATTTTATCTATCGCCTTATCCTGCGTTTGTAGAAAATACTAAAATGTTGACAATAGCTAACTTCAGGGTGTTTGAAAAGTATTTTGAATGTAGTTTTAAGTTGTAATGGAAACACTTATCAGCTAACTTCATGGTGTCGGTTTTTTGTAACTCATCAATTTTCCCTAACGCGCCAAAAAAAGGATAACTTCAAAAAGTGCATATTAATCTACACGTGTTACGCCTTTTATTTCTTGAAACAGAAAATGACTTTATTTGCTGCCAAGAAGATATCAACTAAATAATTTATTAAAAATATATGCTAAAAAATGAAATAATAATTACATGGTTATTAACAAATTAAAATTTAACATATTTACAGAAAACAATACAAAAAGAAGGGGGCGGGTGGTGGGAATTATTACAAGACTGACAATGATGCCCCGACTAGGTGTCGAAGAATTCCTCCCCATCAAAATCAACCGGTAAGGTTCCCATAAGGCTGGCCGCATTGCCACGTTGTATGGCAATGCTTATTCTCTGAGCGAGAAAGAGGCCAGCCCTATGGTCACGAGAAGAATCGACCAGTCGCTTTGCGATATCACTATACAGTGAACGAGCACTTGGGCCCCACGAGCCCAGTGTCTCGACCCCAAACGGCTCAAAAATATAATTACCTATTAAATTATTATATTTGCGCCGCTTGAGAGTCTCGGCGGATGCAGCAGCAGCACAAGCGCAACTCGCCGTGCTATGAAGATGAGAAGGAGCCAGGGTGTCAACACAAGTTGCATCCCAAACTAAAGGCTTTCCCATCTTCCATGGCACCAATGACATACCGTCTGGCCTCTTGCCATCGTCACGCGCCAAACCATTAGGTTCTAGAACGGCTGGAACACCGGCGGTGACAAGAGCCCGACGGATAATGTCATTAAGGTATGCATGACGTGACCTGCGACTTGCACTCCTGCTGCATGAGAGACCGTGATGCCCAAGGCTGTCGACTACTTCACCACATTGACAGCAATGCGGAGAAACGCAGGGAGCACCTAAACGAAGACAGACAGCAATTCTGAATGTAGTGTCGTTCAACATAGTACCTATGTTGGGCGATGGAAGAGCCTAATAATAAAATAATTAAAATTAATTATAATTTATTAATTATTATGTCTCTTCTTTTTACACGGGTATCTTCTTTTTTTTCTCATGAAGATACCCGGACTTTTGGTAGGCTTACATGGGGACATAGGTCCAACACGCAGAGGCCCTTTGAGAATTTTAATCTAATAGGGAATGGGACCCCCACTGCAGATAGTCCACGCTCGCCTTATGTAGAAGAACGGTAATGGACCACCTCCAATGGGAGTTAAACTATTGTACAATATGCTAACTACTAAATGGGCTATTGAGTTGAAGGTTAAATGGAGTATGTAACTAAAACTATGGTTAAAGACGGCGTCTGCCATTTTAATATATTATTATCAAAATACTGGCAGACGGTGACTTGCCAACTCACTAGATGGGCCCCCTATACAATCGCCATAGGCATGATAAGCCTGTAAGGCGACAGAGGGCAACACCGGTGTGAGCGGCTTGGGGTGTCGAGCGGTGCGGCGCCGGTTTCACCTTCGCGGGACAGGCCCGGAGCGGGCTTCCCCGTAGTTTAGCCCTTGAAAATGACACTTCCACCCCCGAGCATATAGCTCTGGCTCCCTCCCTCTGACCGGCCAATTAAGGCAAGCCAGAGTTGAGATTTGCTGCACTCCCGGGAGTAGCACTCTCACTGCTCTCCCGTTAGGCCATTAAATCCTAACCGGTGCAGAAGGGCAACAAAACTCTGAGGAATCGGGACCGATGTGTAGCCACGCACATTCAACTCGCCACAAGCTGCCCTGCGGATGTGAGCTTTTCAATAACTTACTGATACATTTTTTTGTTGGTATCAGAAAGTTGTTAACTCAAAAAGCGAATCTACTATGCCCTCATAGGGTTGCGTTAATCCTATAAAAGATAACGACTGTCCTCGAGGGGTTTTAAGGGGTTTTTTTTTTTTTTTACTTTATTAGGGTTTTTTTTTTTTACTTTATTATTATTATTAATTTAATGTTACTGCTACCTGCTGTTGCAACTATTCAAGCCGCCCATAAGTCCTTTAACTGGGCTTAACGTGGATAAACGGCATGGCGTGCCTTCCTTATAATATAATAATAATTTGATGTAAAGCGGAGTATTGCACATTACAAACAATCTGTAGGGTAAGGACTTACTCACGAACCCTTTCCTTGAGGAGCACCAATTTCTATTCTCCGTTACTGTTGGTTATGGTTACTCTTGATTATTCTGCGTTAAAATGGGGTGGATGGAGAACTCACAACACTCTCCCCCTCCTCACCTTAATTTTAATTTTTAATGAATGGTTGTCATGTTTTTTTTTATTACCGCCATCTTAGACCATTTAAAAGATCTTAGACCTGCGTATATCTTTATTAATAAATTATCAGGTGACTCAGTACCCACCTCACCTATCCACGTCCAGCTTAATTTAGAGCAAGCTATCCCACTTTTAAGAGGGTAAAATGAGTCGTAAAAATTAATTGATGTAACGAACGAAGTCGGAGAGCATAACTAAGTATATATTATAGTAAATGTTATGAATGAATTACGATAACCTGTAATACATCTCTGTTTTATATAAATCTTAAACAAGACCAAAACTAATTTTAGATTGTATTGTTCAGTTATCAGTTAAAATATTCTCATGTATCAGGTTCTCACAAGACGAATACTTGTAAAACCACAGACAAAAAGTAAGTATTTTCCACAAAAAGTAATATTGTAAAACCACAAATGACTAATTAAGACAAAATATTTCAAATATTAACAAAATACGCTGTCCGTCTGAACATCCTGCTAACATTCAGAGATAAGGTTTAATCTGTAACTGTATTATTGCATTCTTGAAAGACGGTAGAGGGAGAAAAAGGAGTAAAGAAAACCCTATATAATAGAACTCGACCAGGACTAGAACAGAATCCTAACCCCATTAAATAATACTTTTCAAGTCTCGATTAGGATCAGTCATGGGGTGACTCTTCGGATTTTTTTCTTTTCAATCTCAGTTTGCTTCGCCACTGGGCGGGCAGAATTACTTCCATACAAAATGCTATCATCCGCATTCCAATGAAGCTCCCGAGTCAACACACGTCAACAAACTGCAGGAGAGTAGATGACAAATGAAAAATAGCACAGTCATGTAATAATGATTTGACCCCCGCGGAATCACAAAGATGGTCAGGCACTCGAGTCTTCTGCGATGGTCAGGGATTAACCTAGCAAAGACCTGACCATCGCAGAAGACTCGAAGGGATACTCATGCAGGAATCTGGTCATTCAGCTGCACAATTGAGGTGGCAAACAAAAATGCTGGAGGCTCGGAAAAAAGCGACGCATGCCATGAACACTTTGGCAATGTCCAAACTAAAAATCACTATTTGCATGCTTATGATATGCAACCACAAAATTATTTCGTTTACCAGGAGATTAACAGTTGATCGATTTGAGTGATGTTAATGACAAACTCAATCACCATGCCGATAACTGAGGCGATCCTAGCACTGAAGACAATTGTACTGTAAATTTATGGAGCATCCCTGCCAAATACCTACCTGGAAATTATCACCCACTGTATTTATTTACTGAATATGGGAAACAAACAGTAAAACCTATGGATATGGGGCCCCACCAAGGTCTCTGGAGTCCAAGCAACCACACCTGCAAGTGGTGCACCTGCTGACAAACAGACGAGTCAACGATTACAAAGCTGATAATAATAAACCTAATCGTATCGAGTCTTACCAGCCAATTATAGTAACCCTGGGCTCAAAATCCAGATGGGATTTGGAAGTAACTGGTAAGACGCTAGGATAAAGAATATGATTTTGAAAATTATTTAGTAAGCGGACTAGGTACCTATATCATAAATTTAAAATGGTAATGGACTTTAGATTTGACTTTACATTTAAAGTCAGTAAAATTTAAAGTGTTTACTTAAAATTTTATTGACTTCCTTCCTTCCATATGTAAAAAATATATAACAACTATGTAACCACCTGCAACAAACAATAAATAAATAAATAAAAAATTGAAATCCTACTGTTTGACTATTAGGAGTACAAAAAATTCTTTAATGTAAACTTAATATTTATACGTGGTATATTTATTAGGTATCGTAAAGACACGCGATTCATAAGGCAGTGCTAGTGCCAACGTTGCTTTTCGGTAGTGAAACCTGATTATCTCAGAAGATGCATGAAAGTCTGTTAAATGCTGTGGAAATGCGACAACTTCAAAAATTGTGCGGCTTAACTTCGGCCGACCAATACGTATCGAAGTGATACGCAATATGGCAGGTTTGAATGAAAGTGTCAACATTATGCTGGAAAAGGGCGTTTCCGTTGGCTTGGACACATCCAAGGAATAAGTAAGGAACGATTCACGAAGAATACAATTATTGTGCTATTAAAATTGGGGGTAGAAGGAGTCAGGCTAGGCCGAAACTTACATATGAAGACCACGTGAGCATATTGTTTAAAATCAGAATGGTCAAAAGTAGTCGGATTCCTAGACGTGCATGTATGAAGCGATTAATGAATCTCCGGAAAGCGAAAGAAGTATGCATGGATCGCGAGGCCTGGCAATCTGTCCTCTCTGACTACCCCGTCAGGTATACAATGTGAAGATCTTCTCTATCTCTTACATCAAAATGATCATAACAGAACAGTTTAATAATTTGAGGCAACATAGTTTTGAGAAGCGCTCGTCGCCCTGCTGACTCAGTGTTCTGTAACGATCACTGCGTTAAGCAATATTAGCTAAAGGTGGTCCTTGGATGGGTGACCACTGTGTGGAATTTACATTTGCGAGCGTTTCCGTGCTTCGGAACGTTAAGCCGTTGGTCCCGGTTGCCAGTAAAATGGCAGTCGTTAAGCTTGGTTGAAGGCCTTATGGGCAGCTTGAAAAATTTCAAAAAATAAAAATACATAAAAAAAAAAAAAAAAAAAAAAATAAAAAAAAAAATCTTTATTTTGCATAGACAATTTTAACGGCGCTTACAAAATGTCATACACTATTTAAAATATTTAAAGCGACCACCGGTTCGGAACGCGGCCCACCTGAGAAGAACCGGCAAGAAACATAGGAAGGCTTTTTTTTGATGGCCTATTTACAATTTTATTATTTCACTTGGCCAGCAGATCATTTCCAGGCGTCCCTGTCCTGCAAATAGTCTTTAACGGAGTAATAACCTTTTTCACAAAGCTTGTATTTAATTAACTTTTTAAATTTATTTAATGGTAAATTTCTCAGGTCACAGGGAAGCTTGTTGTAAAAGCGTATACAGTTACCCTGGAAAGAATCGCCAATCTTATGCAGTCGACTGTGGTGGACTGAAAGATTATTTTTATTTCTAGTGTTTATATTGTGTTTATCACAGAGTTTGGAAAATTGTAATAGATTTTTCTGGACATACATAAGATTGGCAAAAATGTATTGTGATAGTACGGTTAGAATATTTACTTCTTTGAATTTTTCTCGGAGAGAAACTCTGGGGCCCAAATTATAAATAGCGCGTACGGCCCGCTTTTGTAGAACAAAAATAATATTTAAATCTGCAGCACTCCCCCAAAGGACATAATACTATGAAAATAGCTGAAGTAAACCATTCTAGCCGTATTCACATCTGTTAGAGTCCTGATCTTTTTTACAGCGTATGCAGCCAAACTTAACCTAGAGGCTGTCTTTTCTATGTGTGGGCCCCACTGCAAATTGGCATCAATAGTTATACCGAGGAACACAGTTGATTCTACAAACTCTAACACTTGTCCATTCAGTTGAACATTGGCCACAACTTGTTTTACATTTGGTAGAGTAAATTTTATACATTTAGTTTTATTTTCATTAAGGCAAAGATTATTTGAGCTGAACCAATGAACTACTCTTGCAATTGCATTGTTTACATCGTCATAGTTATCTAATTGTCTTTTAATTTTAAAAATTAATGAGGTATCATCTGCAAACAAAACAATCCTATTCCTATAAATTTTTATTAAAGTGGAAAAAGACAATTTGATTCGAGACAGGGATTGAACCTGTGACCTTTGCCTAACCAGGGCAATGTTCTAGCCACCTGAACTACCCGAACCGTATCGAATCAAGTTGAAATTCTCCACCTTATTTATATCATCATTTTAAGAGTATGACCAGAGCCATCTATCGAGCTAATGAACAACTCGATACCAATGAACAGTGTTACAACTATTTTTAAACATTGATGCAATGGACTCCATTCAGTATATTGATAAATTTTTAAAGCAATTATTTGCTAAATTTCTCATAAATTTTTATTAAAGTGGAAAAAGACAATTTGATTCGAGACAGGGATTGAACCTGTGACCTTTGCCTAACCAGGGCAATGTTCTAGCCACCTGAACTACCCGAACCGTATCGAATCAAGTTGAAATTCTCCACCTTATTTATATCGTCATTTTAAGAGTATGACCAGAGCCATCTATCGAGCTAATGAACAACTCGATACCAATGAACAGTGTTACAACTATTTTTAAACATTGATGCAATGGACTCCACTCAGTATATTGATAAATTTTTAAAGCAATTATTTGCTAAATTTCTCATAAATTTTTATTAAAGTGGAAAAAGACAATTTGATTCGAGACAGGGATTGAACCTGTGACCTTTGCCTAACCAGGGCAATGTTCTAGCCACCTGAACTACCCGAACCGTATCGAATCAAGTTGAAATTCTCCACCTTATTTATATCGTCATTTTAAGAGTATGACCAGAGCCATCTATCGAGCTAATGAACAACTCGATACCAATACGAAATTTAGCAAATAATTGCTTTAAAAAAATTTATCAATATACTGAGTGGAGTCCATTGCATCAATGTTTAAAAATAGTTGTAACACTGTTCATTGGTATCGAGTTGTTCATTAGCTCGATAGATGGCTCTGGTCATACTCTTAAAATGACGATATAAATAAGGTGGAGAATTTCAACTTGATTCGATACGGTTCGGGTAGTTCAGGTGGCTAGAACATTGCCCTGGTTAGGCAAAGGTCACAGGTTCAATCCCTGTCTCGAATCAAATTGTCTTTTTCCACTTTAATAAAAATTTATGAGAAATTTAGCAAATAATTGCTTTAAAAATTTATCAATCCTATTCCTGTCGCCTACATAAAATGGTAAATCATTAATATAAATGAGGAACAAGATTGGCCCAAGTATCGAGCCTTGCGGCACACCCATAGTAACCATGGATCCTACAGAACGTGTACCAGTTTTTCCTTGTGGCAACCCTAGGTATAACAGCTGATTTGAATTGGCACCGTATTTTATATTGTAATATTGCAAAAATAATTATAATTTTAATTAAAAACCAATTCATCATTGCCAAATAATACCATATTGAGTGTTAAATAATCATTTTCACCATTTATTGTGCTAAAAGTAGATAAATATAAACTTAAAAATTGTACCGGTGTAGTGACAGTTAGAACATCGGAAAAATTTTCAATATTTGAAATTATTACTTGGATTTGGCAAGATTTATAAAACTAATAGTTTTTTCAATCAAGGTTTGTGAGTTTATTTACTTTTACATCCTCATATGTCCATTAATAGTGCGATTTTGTAATTTTCTATGAATAAAACATAACCTCGTTTTGTTTCGCATTTCTTTGCTCTTAGTCTACTTTGCTAATAATTACTGATTCTGTAGCACGTAATTATAACAAAATGTCGAATACTAATAACATGATAATGACGCGTAAGGCCTTGGCTCATCAACAAGAGACAAGGCTTCAATTACGTTGAAAGAATTACAGATTTTGAGTGAGAAGTGCGATAAACTGAACAAGGAAAATGAGTTAGAACTGCTAGGTATTTTAAGTAAAAACGGACAACTCAAAAAAGAACTGGCACAGTTGCATTCACTGTATACTGATACCTTACAGGATCGGGATAGGTTAAAACTTATAGTTGACAGTTTTGACTCATGTAGGGAACATTATGAACAAACTCTGCACCAAAATAGAATACTAAAGGAGGAGCTACAACGATCGGAAATCAAAATATCGCAACTAAAAGACGAGAAACAGAGCACAGTGGTTCAATCTAATCAGAGTTTGTTCGATGAACTGATGGCTACAAGCTTAGATACTGCTACAGCTCACCCTTCCATTGTCATAGACCTCACTTCTGATGATGAAACCGGGGGCTGTTCTAAATCATTAAAAATTATTATGTGTAGTAAGAATAAGTTAAAGAAATATTTAAAAATTAAAAGTTTATTACTCAATCTAAAAAAATGATACATAAATACAAGTTTTTTATAAATAGCATGTCACTTAATAGACACAGATTGCAACTGATTGACCAGGTAAATATGTATATGTTAGAACTTGATACTGTTGCACAACAGTACAAAACTGATACACAGGGCCTTCAATGTCAGATTGACAGACTTCAAGACTCTTTGAAATCAATTTCATATAAATATGAAACAGCAGAGAAACAGAGTAGGGAACAGGTGTTAGCCATAGGTAAATTAGTAAATTCATGTCATTGTCAAAATGACCAATTGATATCCGCAGGCCATATTCCCTCCTCACCCTAGAGTTGTGAAAGAATTAGATGCAATGACGAATTTTCACCAATTAAAACTGTGTGCAGTGTGGATAATAGTATATTAAGTTCAAGTAGTAATTGCGAGGCATCTATAATAGAAAAGTTGCAAATAAAAAGTGATGCAAAGACAATAGTCTATTGCGATGAAATAGGTAAAAATTTTGGACATTATTTATCACAGTTAAGTCATTCTGTAATAAATCATACATATCCAGGAGCTTCATACTCTCAAATTACAGATTTTATATTGACTGGTACACACTGCATGCAGTCTACTATAGTGGTGCTGGTTGGCAGAAGAGGCAATATTAATAGTGACAAACTTTTAAAAATTTTTGATAAGTTATCAAGTCTGCAAGTAAAACAAGTAATTTTGTCCACCTTGCCATACAGCACTGCTATGAGCCACAAGGAAAATCACTTAAGATACAAATTAAATATGAAACTACATACCTTAGTATCATATTCCAAAAAAATTGAATTTTTCGATTGGAACATAATTTTCAATAATAATAGTTTGTTGACATTAGATAGATATTTTCTATCAAAATTTTTACAACGAAAGATAGCTCTATTGCTATCTAATTTTTTAATTTTTCAAGTCAAATTATTGGCAAGTACAACTGCTTTTATTGAGCAGGATAGTTTTGATACTTCACATTTGGAAAATGAAATTCCAAAAAACTAGTTTATAGGACAACAGATAATAAATCTGGCCAGTTGACTTTGGCCCCTGAGAATAATCTTAGTAAAAATATTGTTTTTATAAACCTGGTGCACCATAATGTTAGAGGTTTAATAAATGGTAAAGATTTAGAGTTAGAGCTATACATTAATGCAAATTCTATTAATATTTTTTGTGCTACAGAGCACTGGTTAAAAGATCATCAAATCACATTGTTGAACTTCGTAAATCACCAGGTTGCTAGCTCGTTCAATAGAAAACATTCTAAAGGTGGAGGCTCTTTAATATTAATTAATAAAAACTTAAAATTTAAAGAACGTAAAGACTTAGTAGCCCTCTCCATTGAGCGAGTTATTGAGATTGCCAGTATTGAATTTGAGCATTTCATCTTGTTGAGCGTATACAGTCCCCCTGATGCTTCTTACATTGAATTTGAAGAAAAGCTTGAAGAAGCACTGTTCAAATGCCAATGTTCTAAGAAATCTATAATAGTTTGTGGAGATTTTAATGTTGATATATTAGATACATCATTAACTCCATCAGAGAGAAATAAAATGAAAAATTTATTTAAATCCTTTAATCTGCATAGTACATTCTTAGAACCCACTCGTATTACAGCCACCAGTGCAAAATGTATTGATAATATTTTTACTGATATTAAACCTATAGATAAAGGTATTGTGGATCCTGTAGAGTCAGATCATCGTGGCCAATGGATAAAATTTCCTAAAAGTAGTAACAAAGTCAGCAAAAAACAAATTAAATATGTACCAATTAACCAAAGTCGTTTGAATAATTTTAAAGAAAATGTATTAAAGAGATTACCATATCTACCTAGCTTCACTTGTGTAGACCAGTCATATAAACACTTATTTAATTTGATTAATGATGAGTTTGGCAAAGTTTTTACCTCAAAAACACTACAGATTGGTGGTCGTCCTGTTTTCAGTGACTGGGCAACACCAGGTATCTTTAAAAGTAGAAATAAATTATTTGAATTATATTCAGAAAAAAAAATCATATAATTTTAGGCAAACCTTTCAGGAATATGTTAAAATTATTCAAAGATATTTAAACAAACGTGTCATCTTGCTAAGTCAAACTTCATTAAAAATAATATTTCTAATTCTGTAAATAAAATAAAAATGACTTGGAATATCATTAACTCTGAATGCGGTAGATCTTTAGTGACTGAAAGGGATTTCCACTTAAAAGTAAATGGTTGCCATGTTACAGGGGACCTGGAAGTGGCGACGGAGTATGAACATTTTTTCAAAAATGTACCTATATTGACAACAAAATCTTTCCAAGCGTCTTCCAGTTCCGCTGAACTTTTATTAGAAGAATCTGTTCTTTGTTGCAGGGATGCATTTGTATTCACAGATATTTGTGCTCAGGACATTGTAAAAACATTTAAATGTATCGAAATTAAGAAAACCGCGGACCTTTGGCGATTATCGGTCAAAACTGCATCATGTATAATTGAGGTAATTGCGCCCCATCTAGCAACTGTGTTTAATCACTGTGTTTCTAGTGGTACATTTCCTGATTTAATGAAACACAGCAAAGTCGTTCCCTTGTTCAAGGCTGGCAGCGCTACAGAGCCGTCTAATTTCCGACCAGTGTCAGTGCTGCCAACTTTGAGCAAAGTATTTGAAAAAATAATCTTGAATCAAATGCTATCCCATTTTAATAGTCATAAAATACTTCATGCGAATCAATTTGGGTTTACGAAAGGACGCTCAACTTCCGATGCTGGTGTTGAGTTATTAAAATGTATTCATGAAGCTTGGGAAGACAAGCACCATGCATTTGGTATATTTTGCGATCTATCAAAGGCTTTTGATTGCGTTCAACATGAAACGCTGTGCAAAAAATTACACCACTATGGAATAAGAGGCAAAGCTCTCGACCTTCTGTCTTCATATTTGAACAATAGAATACAGAGGGTCGATATTAATGGTACACGTTCTGTAGGATCCATGGTTACAATGGGTGTGCCGCAAGGCTCGATACTTGGGCCATTCTTGTTCCTCATTTATATTAATGATTTACCATTTTATGTAGGGGACAGGAATAGGATTGTTTTGTTTGCAGATGACACCTCATTAATTTTTAAAATTAAAAGACAATTAGATAACTATGACGATGTAAACAATTCAATTGCAAGAGTAGTTCATAGGTTCAGCTCAAATAATCTTTGCCTTAATGAAAATAAAACTAAATGTATAAAATTTACTCTACCAAATGTAAAACAAGTTGCGGTAAAAAATAATCTTTCAGTCCACCACAGTCGACTACATAAGATTGGCGATTCTTTCCAGGGTAACTGTATACGCTTTTACAACAAGCTTCCCTGTGACCTGAGAAATTTACCATTTAATAAATTTAAAAAGTTTATTAAAAACTAGCTTTGTGAAAAAGGTTTTTACTCCGTTACAGACTATTTGCAGGACAGGAACACGCCTGGAAATGATCTGCTGGCCAAGTGAAATAATATTAAATTGTAAATAGGCCATCAAAAAAAAGCCTTCCTAAGTTTCTTGCCGGTTCTTCTCAGGTGGGCCGCGTTCCGAACCGGTGGTCGCTTTAAATATTTTAAATAGTGTATGACATTTTGTAAGCGCCGTTAAAATGGTCTATGCAAAATAAAGATATTTTAATTTTATTATTTATTTTATTAATATCGACTCTCTGTATTCTATTGTTCAAATATGAAGACAGAAGGTCGAGAGCTTTGCCTCTTATTCCATAGTGGTGTAATTTTTTGCACAGCGTTTCATGTTGAACGCAATCAAAAGCCTTTGATAGATAGCAAAATATACCTAATGCATCGTGCTTGTCTTCCCAGGCTTCATGAATACATTTTAATAACTCAACACCAGCATTGGAAAGTAGAGCGCCCTTTCGTAAACCCACATTGATTCACATGAAATATTTTATGACTATTAAAATGGGATAGCATTTGATTCAAGATTATTTTTTCAAATACTTTGCTCAAAGTTGGCAGCACCGACACTGGTCGGAAATTAGACGGGTCTGTAGCGCTCCCAGCCTTGACAAGGGAACGACTTTACTGTGTTTCATTAAATCGGGAAATGTACCACAAGAAATACAGTCATTAAACACTGTTACTAGATGGGGCGCAATGACCTCAATTATACATGATGCAGTTTTGACCGATAATCCCCAAAGGTCCGCGGTTTTCTTAATTCCTGAGCGCAAATATCTGTGAATACAAATGCATCCCTGCAACAAAGAACAGATTTTTCCAATAAATGTTGGAGAGATTATGTTGTCAATATAAGTACATTTTTTTAAAAATGTTCAAACTCCGTCGCCACTTCCAGGTCCCTTGTAACATGGTAACCATTTAATTTTAAGTGGAAATCCCTTTCAGTCACCAAAGATCTACCGCATTCAGAGTTAATGATGTTCCAAGTCATTTTTATTTTATTCACAGACTTAGAAATTTTATTTTTAATGAAGTTTGACTTAGCAAGATATCACGTTTGTTTAAATATCTAAAATAAAAATAAAATAAATAAATATCCATCACGCCTTATCCCCGAAGGGGTGGCAGAGGCATATTATATGCCTTTGCCTTTTTTATATATGCAAAGCTAAACACCCAGACTGCCGGATTCAAACATTTCCTTTTAAATGTACTCTCGGAAATCAAATTGTAACTAAATAAATAAATACACTTGTGACATCTCCATGGATACAATGCAAAATACCATTGATGTTTTAGCTGTGAGTATCAATAGCAGGATGGAAGAGTTCGAAGCACAGCTCCTGAAATCCCCAAATAATCCTGTAAGTGTTTTAAGTTTGAGCAGCGAGTTCACAGGTTTTAGAGCATTCGTCACTCAGGCTTTAAAGTTACTACAGCAACAGATGGAAGCGTTGTCACGTATGGTGGATAATATTGAAATGCAGAGACGTAGGAAGATACTGCTTTTACATGGTGTTGAAGAAGTAAAGGATGAAAATCCTACTGAAACTGTTGTTAACATCATTAAAAACCGCTGTGACATCCCAGAACTTTGCTCCAATAACATCAGTCGCTGGACGCTAGGAGGCTAGGACGACCTACATCCAGTAAAAAGCCAAGGCCTATACTAGTTAAACTTCAAGACATATTAGTGCGCGATAAGGTCTGGTTCTCTAAGTCCAAGCTGAAGGGGACTGGGGTCACAATGACAGAGTTTCTCACCAAGACAAGGCACGATGTGTTTATGGCCGCCCGTGAGAAATTTGGGATCACGAGGTGCTGGACCAAAGAAGGCATCATCTACGTCTTGGGGGCTGATGACGTGCGCCACAGGGTTGTATGCCAGGCTGATCTTTATAAAATTAATGACATGCCTTCTAAAACCACAGCCCCTACTGCTAAAGCCACAGGCACCACCAATAAAGGCAACATGACAAAGCAACCCAGGCGAACTGCAGCATTAAAAAAGTAAATTGTTAACGTTTTTTTTTTGTCATGGCTTTATACAGTCCAGGTTGATCATCCAGATTGATAATAATTTCATTTTATTTATCAAGAGCTTCAAAAGCTGTTGCTATTTCGTAAATCCTCTTACTTGATAATTTTCTTTTTTACATTAATTTCTCCACGATAAATAGTTTATTACTCGTATTACAAATTACAACAGCAACAAACAACAATCACAACACTAATGGCGGCGGATCACAGATTACTAGATTTTTTTTTTATAAAATTATTTAATGGCCTGGAACGAAGACCTTTTAGCCAAATCATGTTACAGATTATTAGACGATGGAAATGGCGTAGAATGTAACACTACGTTTATAATGTAGTAAAAAACTGTCATACCAACATTGTCCTTTTGACACTTAGCATGGCCGACTTAGCGATCCTGAAACAAACCGCCATAGTGCTTATTCGTAGGTATAGACCTAGTTAGTGTATGTGTATGTTCTTAAATACTCATATTTGTTTATTTATTCTTTTATTTTATTTTGTTTTATTATATTGAATTGATGACGTGAAAAGATATAATAGCCTTAAATCAGCCTGGACTGATAAGTATTGTTATTTTGTCAGTTTAATTTGATTAGAACTTTTATTTTCTTTTTAGTTTGATATTTATGTTTTGTAAACTCGCAACCGGCAGATGGGTTTTAGTACCTGAACATTTAAAAGCTCATACGCTTTGTAAGCCATTGTACTGAACCATATTTTATATACTTATTATTATTAAATATATTTAGTTATTTATTTATTGTATACTTTATTATTTAATATTTATTATAATGTCTTTATTAGAATATAGTACAGAAAGTGATAGTGATGATTATTTTTCTGCAAACAGTAACTCCAGTTTCCAGACGGCACCTTCACTTGCAGATTTTCTATCGGATCAGTTCTCTGACGTTGCGGATAATTTCAATGTTATTCACTTTAATGCCCAAAGTATCCGGCTCACTTCACAGATATGTCTTTTGAATGCGTACATATACATGCCATACTAGTCTCTTTGAACTCCTCCTAGAAAACTTCATTCCCAACTACGACCATACAATCCTAATGGGTGATTTTAACACTGGTCTCGTTAAAAATGACTCACGCTGTTTTACTTTCAAATCTATCATCCAGTCTTGTAACTTGTCTATTCTCCCTTCTGATACCACCCATCACTTTCCCAACTGTCGTCCTTCGCTTCTGGACCTGATAGTTGTTTCTACTCTACTACTGTGCAGACGAGTTTTCTTATCATGACCTGCTTTTTCTTTCCTATCGTCTCCGCCTTCCTAAACCTAAGCCAAAAATCCTGCTACAACGCAACTTTGGTGGTATAGATCGCGATGCCCTGCGCAATGTTGCTCGTAATATTGATTGGAGTCAATAAGTACATTTTTTTAAAAATGTTCAAACTCCGTCGCCTTCCTCCAATCAAATTGTATTGATAAAAAAGTGGACTTATTCACATTAAATATATTATCACTTTACGATAAACAAGCTCCAGTTAGGAAAATTAAAATGAAATATTTACCTTCACCTTGGTTAACTCCGGATCTCAAAATACTTATTTCCAAAAAAGCTCAAGCTAAGTCGAAGTATAAAAGATTTCCTACAGTAATTAATTGGGAAAAGTACGTACTAATCAGGAATCACTGCAGCAAGATGTGTAGGTATGCCCAACGCCAACATATCCACAGCTCTGTTGAAAATGGTGACAAAGCGAAGGGGTTGGGAAGTTTCTGCGATCATTGGGAGTTGGGAAACCTCGTCAAGAGACCATTCCAAAAAAAATTGATTTAATTTCCCTCAATCTGCATTTTTCTGCCTAGTCAAATTTTGATGAACTTACTAAACAAACTACGCTTAATAATCTTTCAACTGTATCCCCTCCCAAGTGTTCTCCGTTTCTGTTGAGTCAATTCTCTGCTTGTAATGTTGAAAAGAGTATAATGTCGATTAGTTCTAACGCGGTAGTTTCTTATTGTCTTAGCCGTAATATGATTCTTCCTATTATTGAAGAAATTCTTCCTGTGATCTGTCATATATTAAATTTTTCTATATCTTACAATGTCTTTCCGGTAACTTGGAAAAATGCTCAGATTACTCCTATTGCTAAAAAGAACAATCCTTCCTCCTTTTCTGATTTCCGTCCAATCTCTATTCTACCATTTCTTTCTTAGGTTCTGGAACGACTTGTTCACACCCAAATTACTAGTTTTCTATCAAAAAACAAACTTTTAAATCCCCTTCAATCTGGCTTTCGAACTGGTCACAGCACTACCACTACACTGACTCATATTACGGAGGACATCAGAGCAGGTATGGAGAGCGGTCAGCTAAAGGTTCTAGCACTGCTGGACTTTAGCAACGCCGTCAACGCGGTGGACTTTGATATTTTACTTGGTATACTGACCTCCCTCAACATATCTCCAACAGTGATTGACTGGTTTCGAAGTTACCTGTTTGGTCGCCGGCAGCGTATAAATATTGATGGTACTACCTCGTCATGGTGTAATACATCTGCTGGCGTACCACAGGGTGGCGTTCTCTCTCCTCTACTCTTCGCAGTTTTTATTAACTCAATCACAAACAACTTATCTTCATCCTACCACCTCTATGCAGATGATCTCCAGATTTATTCGCAAGCTTCATATGACAAGTAGAATGAAGCTATCAGCAATGTCAATGCTGACTTGAGCACTATTTGCAACTGGAGTATATCGTTTGGCCTGACGGTGAATCCGAGTAAGACACAGGTCATCGTTATTGGCAGTGCTAGAATGATGGCGAAAATTGATTTGCTACTCCTGCCAAAAATTAGACTCAATGGAGCAGATATATGTTATAGTGGTAAAGTAAGAAACCTCGGGATTTATTTTGACTCTTGCTTTTCTTGTTGTCCCCAATTACAAGAACTAAGTCGCAAAATGTTTGCCGCTGGGGGTTCCTTGCGTAGGTTAAGAAATTTTCTCCCTATAGCGACAAAAATTGCACTTGTACAATCGCTACTGTTTCCCATCCTCGATTACGCAGACGTCAGCTATCTTGATCTCACCGAAGACCAACTAAACAAACTTTAGAGGCTCCAAAATTTTTGTATAAGACTCATATTTGGATTACGCAAATATGACCATGATTCTGAATTTCGACAACGACTCAAGTGGTTACCTATACGCTTTCGCCGGAATGCTCATATCCTCTCCTTATTATACACGGTACTCTTTAACCCTTTTTCACCTTCCTACCTGAAACAACGCTTTACTTTTTTGAATGACGTTAATTCTAGATTTTTGAGATCGTCAGTGAATTTACAGTTGAAAATGCCACCGCATTCCACAAATTTTATGGACAAGTCTTTTTCTGTCCAAGCGGTCAGGTTATGGAATGCTCTACCGGTACCTATTAGACGAGCACAAAGTTTGGCTTCTTTTCAAAAGCAAGTGAATGATTATTATCTACGAGGGATTGGGTATGCTTGACGATTCCTTAACTAATCATCATTGTGTATGCATGTATATTGTATGTATGGAAATGTGCATTTTGTTTATATGTGTATATGTATATCTAAGTAATAATAGTATATCTAAGTATGTATTTTGGTATATATGGTATGAATTTTGTATATTTAATACAAGTATAATAATGGGACTAATCCCACCCTCATTCCCACTACTGTGACTCCTGTAAACCAGGATCTACAGCAATGACCAAAACACCAGAAAAGTTAAACCGAGCTCAATCTCGGTGAAGTCCCAGGAGAAGTTGGTCTTGGAACCCGCAACGAAATTAATCAGAAGATAATGTGAGTTAGTAGGAAAAGAACGTAATGCCCCTTCCCTCCTTTGAAAAGCGGGAGACCTGGAAAGTAACTAGGTGTAAATCCTATAGAAATAGGGAAGCACCACGGTAATAGTAGATATAGTATGGGTCCTATGTGAGCTATGTTTGATTCCAGTAATATGTATGGCAGAAACGTTTAAAAGCACGAAAATTCACCGTCGATGCCACGAGATCCGCATAGTAAACTACTCCCGATGTTACTTGTAAACAATTAAGCATATTATATCGCTCGTTTTGCCAAATGCTACACTCCCAAAGTATATGATGGGCGGTCTGATCATATTTGTCATCAGCAGTTGAACACTGACAGAACGGTGACTCCACTAGCTTAAACGAATGTAATTTGCTCCTAAAGTTACCATGTCCTGTAAGAAATTGAGCAACACAGTGATCAACCTCCAGCCAGGATATTCTCAATCGTTCACGAACGTCTGGGAAAAACCGGTAGAGGTGGCGCCCTTTGATGGAAGTGTTCCAACGCAGCTGCCATTCGTCTAAAAGTTCTTCACGTACATTATCTCGATACAGCTTGGCAATTCTATGGCGATCTCTTGCTAACAAAAACCTATCATCCATGCCATCTTTAGCCGAATAGTATAAAGCCGCGCGTGTCTGAATTTCGAGGTCAACCGGGAGGACACCTGCCATCACCGGCAGAGCCTCCGTGCTAACCGTCCTGTAGGCCTTGCATAAAAATATCAATTTATCACTACGTTATGTACTTTAACCGTGCAGCCCCAATTGTAGCCTTATCGGCCCATACCGGCGCCCCGTAACACATACAGCCCAGATAAGTGGCCCCGTAAACGACCTTCAGTGTTTTGAACGAAAGTCCCCATGTATTAGTAGATATTCTCGACAACGCGTAAAAGCTATTTTTAGCCTTTTTACCTACAGTTTTTATGTGCTCAACGAATGCAAAATTTCTCTCTAAAATCAATCCTAAATAGCAAACCGAAGTTTTATTTTTAATGTAAACGTTATTGAATTTAATGCGCGGTGGTACTTTCAAACTTCCTTTCAAAAGCAGCTGAAATGTTTTGTTTGGAGCAAAAAATAACTTGTTTCGTACGCCCCACTCCGCAACGACGAGCAAGCACGTGTGGGCCAAGCTCTGGAGTCCTGCACGAGTATTGGACCTAGCACAGATCCCTGTGGACAGCCTATTGTTAACGTTTTGGTAGCAGAATAATGACCTAGTTTTAAAGTTGTTGTATCTTATGAAAAATATGAATAAATCAGAGAGTAAATATTTTTATAACAACCGCGAGACTTTAATTTCATTAATAACATTGGCCACCAAGCATTATCGAAAGCCCCAGAAATATCTAGGAAGATGGCCAGCACAACACAAACCGATGAAGTGACAGTTTTTCGCACTGATATCGCTGCGTCAATAGTAGATTTTCCTACTGTAAATCCAAATTGATTTTCGTGAAATTTAATACCGCCCGGCAGGAGCCGGGGTACTATGAGACGCTCTAAAAGCTTTCCCAAGGAGGGCAACAATGTGATCGGTCGGTACGACTTAGGGTCATCTGGCGGCTTGTCGCCTTTTTTACCTTGGCCTTGGCTCGTCAACAAGAGACAAGGCTTCAATTAACGTTGAAAGAATTACAGATTTTTAGGGAGAAGTGCGATAAACTGAACAAGGAAAGGGACGAAAATGAGTTAGAACTGCTAGGTATTTTAAGTAAGAACGGACAACTTAAAAAAGAACTGGCACAGTTGCATTCACTGTATACTGATACCTTACAGGATCGGGATAGGTTACAACTTATAGTTGACAGTTTTGACTCATGTAGGGAACATTATGAACAAACTCTGCACCAAATTAGAATACTAAAGGAGGAGCTACAACGATCGGAAATCAAAATATCGCAACTAGAAGACAAGAAACAGAGCACAGTGGTTCAATCTAATCAGAGTTTGTTCGATGAACTGATGGCTACAAGCTTAGATACTGCTACAGCTCACCCTTCCATTGTCATAGACCTCACTTCTGATGATGAAACCGGGGGCTGTTCTAAATCATTAAAAATTATTAAGTGTAGTAAGAATAAGTTAAAGAAATATTTCAAAATTAAAAAGTTTATAACTAAATCTAAAAAAATGATACATAAATACAAGTTTTTTATAAATAGCATGTCACTTAATAGACGGAGATTGCAACTGATTGACCAGGTAAATATGTATATGTTAGAACTTGATACTGTTGCACAACAGTACAAAACTGATACACAGGCCCTTCAATGTCAGATTGACCGACTTCAAGACTCTTTGAAATCAATTTCATATAAATATGAAACAGCAGAGAAACAGAGTAGGGAACAGGTGTTAGCCATAGGTAAATTAGTAAATTCATGTCATTGTCAAAATGACCAATTGACATCCGCAGGCCATGTTCCCTCCTCACCCTTAAGTTGTGAAAGAATTAGATGCAATGATGAATTTTCACCAATTAAAACTGTGTGCAGTGTGGATAATAGTATATTAAGTTCAAGTAGTAATTGCGAGGCATCTACGAGTATAATAGAAAAGTTGCAAATAAAAAGTGATGCAAAGACCATAGTCTATTGCGATGAAATAGGTAAAAATTTTGGACATTATTTATCACAGTTAAGTCATTCTGTAATAAATCATACATATCCAGGAGCTTCATACTCTCAAATTACAGATTTTATATTGACTGGTACACACTGCATGCAGTCTACTATAGTGGTGCTGGTTGGCAGAAGAGGCAATATTAATAGTGACAAACTTTTAAAAATTTTTGATAAGTTATCAAGTCTGCAAGTAAAACAAGTAATTTTGTCCACCTTGCCATACAGCACTGCTATGAGCCACAAGGAAAATCACTTAAGATACAAATTAAATATGAAACTACATACCATGGTATCATATTCCAAAAAAATTGAATTGTTCGATTGGAACATAATCTTCAATAATAATAGTTTGTTGACATTAGATAGATATTTTCTATCAAAATTTTTACAACGAAAGGTAGCTCTGTTGCTATCTAATTTTTTAATTTTTCAAGCCAAATTATTGGCAAGTACAACTGCTTTTATTGAGCAGGATAGTTTTGATACTTCACATTTGGAAAATGAAATTCCAAAAAACTAGTTTATAGGACAACAGATAATAAATCTGGCCAGTTGACTTTGGCCCCTGAGAATAATCTTAGTAAAAATATTGTTTTTATAAACCTGGTGCACCATAATGTTAGAGGTTTAATAAATGGTAAAGATTTAGAGTTAGAGCTATACATTAATGCAAATTCTATTAATATTTTTTGTGCTACAGAGCACTGGTTAAAAGATCATCAAATCACATTGTTGAACTTCGTAAATCACCAGGTTGCTAGCTCGTTCAATAGAAAACATTCTAAACGTGGAGGCTCTTTAATATTAATTAATAAAAACTTAAAATTTAAAGAACGTAAGGATTTAGTAGCCCTCTCCATTGAGCGAGTTATTGAGATTGCCAGTATTGAGTTTGAGCATTTCATCTTGTTAAGCGTATACAGTCCCCCTGATGCTTCTTACATTAAATTTGAAGAAAAGCTTGAAGAAGCACTGTTCAAATGCCAATGTTCTAAGAAATCTATAATAGTTTGTGGAGATTTTAATGTTGATATATTAGATACATCATTAACTCCATCAGAGAGAAATAAAATGAAAAATTTATTTAAATCCTTTAATCTGCATAGTACATTCTTAGAACCCACTCGTATTACAGCCACCAGTGCAAAATGTATTGATAATATTTTTACTGATATTAAACCTATAGATAAAGGTATTGTGGATCCTGTGGAGTCAGATCATCGTGGCCAATGGATAAAATTTCCTAAAAGTAGTAACAAAGTCAGCAAAAAACAAATTAAATATGTACCAATTAACCAAAGTCGTTTGAATAATTTTAAAGAAAATGTATTAAAGAGATTACCATATCTACCTAACTTCACTTGTGTAGACCAGTCATATAAACACTTATTTAATTTGATTAATGATGAGTTTGCCAAAGTTTTTACCTCAAAAACTCTACAGATTGGTGGTCGTCCTGTTTTCAGTGACTAGGCAACACCAGGTATCTTTAAAAGTAGAAATAAATTATTTGAATTATATTCAGAAAAATCATATAATTTTAGGCAAACCTTTCAGGAATATGTTAAAAATTATTCAAAGATATTTAAACAAACGTGTCATCTTGCTAAGTCAAACTTCATTAAAAATAAAATTTCTAATTCTGTAAATAAAATAAAAATGACTTGGAACATCATTAACTCTGAATGCGGTAGATCTTTAGTGACTGAAAGGGATTTCCACTTAAAAGTAAATGGTTGCCATGTTACAGGGGACCTGGAAGTGGCTACGGAGTTTGAACACTTTTTCAAAAATGTACCTATATTGACAACAAAATCTCTCCAAGCATCTTCCAGTTCCGCTGAACTTTTATTAGAAGAATCTGTTCTTTGTTGCAGGGATGCATTTGTATTCACAGATATTTGTGCTCAGGACATTGTAAAAACATTTAAATATATCGAAATTAAGAAAACCGCGGACATTTGGGGGTTATCGGTCAAAACTGCATCATGTATAATTGAGGTAATTGCGCCCCATCTAGCAACTGTGTTTAATGACTGTGTTTCTAGTGGTACATTTCCTGATTTAATGAAACACAGCAAAGTCGTTCCCTTGTTCAAGGCTGGCAGCGCTACAGAGCCGTCTAATTTCCGACCAGTGTCAGTGCTGCCAACTTTGAGCAAAGTATTTGAAAAAATAATCTTGAATCAAATGCTATCCCATTTTAATAGTCATAAAATACTCCATGCGAATCAATTTGGGTTTACGAAAGGGCGCTCAACTTCCGATGCTGGTGTTGAGTTATTAAAATGTATTCATGAAGCATGGGAAGACAAGCACGATGCATTAGGTATATTTTGCGATCTATCAAAGGCTTTTGATTGCGTTCAACATGAAACGCTGTGCAAAAAATTACACCACTATGGAATAAGAGGCAAAGCTCTCGACCTTCTGTCTTCATATTTGAACAATAGAATACAGAGGGTCGATATTAATGGTACACGTTCTGTAGGATCCATGGTTACAATGGGTGTGCCGCAAGGCTCGATACTTGGGCCATTCTTGTTCCTCATTTATATTAATGATTTACCATTTTATGTAGGGGACAGGAATAGGATTGTTTTGTTTGCAGATGACACCTCATTAATTTTTAAAATTAAAAGACAATTAGATAACTATGACGATGTAAACAATGCAATTGCAAGAGTAGTTCATTGGTTCAGCTCAAATAATCTTTGCCTTAATGAAAATAAAACTAAATGTATAAAATTTACTCTACCAAATGTAAAACAAGTTGCGGCCAATGTTCAACTGAATGGACAAGTGTTAGAGTTTGTAGAATCAACTGTGTTCCTAGGTATAACTATTGATGCCAATTTGCAGTGGGGCCCACACATAGAAAAGACAGCCTCTAGATTAAGTTCGGCTGCATACGCTGTAAAAAAGATCAGGACTCTAACAGATGTGGATACGCCTAGAATGGTTTACTTCAGCTATTTTCATAGTATTATGTCTTACGGTATTCTCCTTTGGGGGAGTGCTGCAGATTTAAATATTATTTTTGTTCTACAAAAGCGGGCTGTACGCGCTATTTATAATTTGGGCCCCAGAGTTTCTCTCCGAGAAAAATTCAAAGAAGTGAATATTCTAACCGTACCATCACAATACATTTTTGCCAATCTTATGTATGTCCAGAAAAATCTATCACAGTTTTCTAAACTCTGTGATAAACATAATATAAACACTAGAAATAAAAATAATCTTTCAGTCCACCACAGTCGACTACATAAGATTGGCGATTCTTTCCAGGGTAACTGTATACGCTTTTACAACAAGCTTCCCTGTGACCTGAGAAATTTACCTTTAAATAAATTTAAAAAGTTTATTAAAAACAAGCTTTGTGAAAAAGGTTTTTACTCCGTTACAGACTATTTGCAGGACAGGGACGCCTGGAAATGATCTGCTGGCAAAATGAAATAATATTAAATTGTAAATAGGCCATCAAAAAAAAAGCCTTCCTAAGTTTCTTGCCGGTTCTTCTCAGGTGGGCCGCGTTCCGAACCGGTGGTCGCTTTAAGTATTTTAAATAGTGTATGACATTTTGTAAGCGCCGTTAAAATGGTCTATGCAAAATAAAGATATTTTTATTTATTTTATTTATTTATTTTATTTTAGGAATAATCCGAATATAGCCACATCGCCAAATACGGGGGAACACTCCCTCGTTAATACATCGGTTAAAAACATTTAATATTACTTTACCCGACAGCTTGCAAGCCTCCTTTATCATTCTGTTAGAGATTTTATCATCACCCGACGCCTTACCTATGGACAACGACCTAACAATTTCGAGAAACTCATCAGAAGTTGGTAGGTCTGACTGAGGTGAGAATGGTGGCTCAAGAGCCCACTGTCTGATCTGTCTGTGATAATCACTATCGTTCTCCGAGCAGTCGTCCGGTATAAGAGAATCCAAGAGGTAATCCGCGGTTTCCTTCAGGCCTATAGTATGCGAGTTGTTAATTTTGATATTTCGTACATAGGCAAGATCAACAGAACGGTTGGCCCTAAACTCATGGTAAATAGGCGACCACGGACCCTCAGCTTCCAGCCCATGCACTAGTTTACGTAACAAATTACCTTTTGATTTTTCAACAGCAGCCCTGTAATGGGACCTGGCATAAGTTATATTCTATCAAGTCTTTTGCCATCGTCTCGGGTCAAGCCTTTGAGTTCAAGAACTGCTGGCATTCCGACGGCAGATATGTCGCGACAGATGACGTTTCTATGAGGTTTTCCAACCCTTCTAACAATTGTAAATGTTCGGATATACTACACTTGTTTAGGCATTCTAAAGCAGATTTTAAGTGCGAAATGCCGTTCAGATTGGAGGCACAGGTTTACAAAACCTCTGGCCTCTGTTGAAGCCCCACAAGCTAGTGCTGCGTATCACGGAAATGAAAATAGAGGTGGAGGGGAAAAAGTAGGAAACCAGACCCCTAAGCTCCGCTCGGGAACACAACTAAGACAGAGGCTCGGATAATAATGACATTAGAGGGTGGGTGTAATTTATTCTGGCATAAGCAGTCATTATAAAAAAAGAGTGATCTAGTTATTGTTACATATGAAAGGCAAGAAGTACCCAAGTGAAACAAAATAAAATTACAATTTTGCTTGTGCATGGCCGCAGGACCTCGTCACATTTTTTTCTACTCAATTACAAAATAAAACGTAAAAACAACAAAGATAGATAAATAAAAATAAAACAATTACATGACAGATATACAATAATTCACCTTGAGGCAAGCCTTATAACCAGATATCTTCCTAACCTTGTTCAGAGAGTCATTAAAAAGATCAACATCGTGAAAATATTTGTTAAACATGTCTATAGAACGCGAGATAAAATAGTTTCAAGTGTAATTTTTACTATCTCGAGACGGCACTAAGATGTCTAAAGGTCTAGAGGAACGGAGGGGAAGACGTTATGTTCCTGAACAACACGGGCGGGGCAGAGACATCATTCTAACACTGTGGACTCAATCCGTCTCACTCGTCGTCGTCGCCTTTCATAAGTAGCTCAGTAAAAGCATGAAACTCTAAGGAGGAGGGAAGTAAATAAGGTAAGAGGAGGGAAACACGTGCTACGGTCTGCCGTCTTATAGGATTCAGGATTGTAAAGAACTTTTACAATCCTGAATCCTATAAGAGAAGCATAAAACGGCATACTTCTGGGCCGTCAAAATGAGGGTCGCCATCGGAGCCCTGCGGGTTGAGATAGCGGCCCTCAATCACAGGTCGTCGTCATGTACAAAGGATTTTGAAATAAGAGTAAATGTTAATATATTGGATAAGAGCAGGATCACAATAAAAGTGCTTCATAAAGTTTGTACAACTTAGCCCTATTTTACTAAACACTAGCCTTATGCAAAAACGCAAAACACGTGTCCATTTATTTGTAACCAGAAACACGTGTACATAATTTAAGGTTTATAACTTTGAAAATGAAGAACCTTCATACAGCTTCTTATCCTTTATTTTACGCCCTTAGGGATGAAATTTTGAAAATCCTTTCTTATTCGGTGCCTACATTACTCTTAAAATAATAATTTTGTAAGTCCAAGGGTTTCGGCTGGGCGTTGATTATAAGAATGAGTCACCTAATCACGAATAAAACAGGAACGATTGATGAAGAATACTATATTGTGCAAAAGTAGAGGCTAGAAGAAGTCAGAGTATGCCGAGACTTTCTATTTAGACTTATTATTTATTTATCTAATCAGAGTTTGTTCGATGAACTGATGGCTACAAGCTTAGATACTGCTACAGCTCACCCTTCCATTGTCAGATCTCACTTCTGATGATGAAACCGGGGGCTGTTCTAAATCATTAAAAATAATTAAGTGTAGTAAGAATAAGTTAAAGAAATATTTAAAAATTAAAATCTTTATTACTAAATCTTAAAAAATGATACATAAATACAAGTTTTTTATAAATAGCATGTCACTTAATAGACAGAGATTGCAACTGATTGACCAGGTAAATATGTATATGTTAGAACTTAATAGTGTCGCACAACAGTACAAAACTGATACACAGGCCCTTCAATGTCAGATTGGCAGACTTCAAGACTCTTTGAAATCAATTTCATATAAATATGAAACAGCAGAGAAACAGAGTAGGGAACAGGTGTTAGCCATAGGTAAATTAGTAAATTCATGTCATTGTCAAAATGACCAATTGATATCCGCAGGCCATGTTCCCTCCTCACCCTTTAGTTGTGAAAGAATTAGATGCAATGATGAATTTTCACCAATTAAAACTGTGTGCAGTGTTACTTGCCAGGCATCTATAATAGAAAAGTTGCAAATAAAAAGTCATGCAAAGACCATAGTCTATTGCGATGAAATAGGTAAAAGTTTTGGACATGATTTATCACAGTTAGGTCATTCTGTAATAAATCATACATATCCAGGAGCTTCATACTCTCAAATTATGGATTTCATATTGACTGGTACACACTGCATGCAGTCTACTTAGTGGTGCTGGTTGGTAGAAGAGGCAATATTAATAGTGACAAACTTTTAAAAAAATTTGATAAGTTATCAAGTCTGCAAGTAAAGCAAGTAATTTTGTCCACCTTGCCATACAGCACTGCTATGAGCCACAAGGAAAATCACTTAAGACACAAATTAAATATGAAACTACATACCATGGTATCATATTCCAAAAAAATTGAATTGTTCGATTGGAACATAATTTTCAATAATAATAGTTTGTTGACATTAGATAGATATTTTCTATCAAAATTTTTGGAGTGGAGGATGGAGTGCAGGGTAGCTGCGTGGAATGTTAGGGGAGGAATAACAGATAAGATGAATGAGTTGATGGATGTTATGAATGAGTGTAAGTTAGATGCAGTGTGCTTGACAGAGACCAAGCGCAAGGGCAGCGAAGTTTTGGAGCTCCCGGGCGGGATGCTTTGGTCTGGAGTACCAGAGAGCGTGCATGGCAGTCGGGGGGTTGGAATTTTGCTGTCCTCGCGATTGGTCTCCGGTATGTATGAGTACAAACTGGTAGGTCCTAGAATCCTCTGGATCCGTGTAAAACTTGGTTTGACGAAGATTTTCCTGGTAGCTGCTTACGCGCTAGTATCTTCGTCGAACGCGAGTGAGCTAGAGAATTTCTGGGAGAGTATGAGAGAAGCTCTAAATGTGATAGAAGGAAATGAAAGACTTATAGTATGTGGAGACTTGAATGGATGGGTGGGTGCCGCTCGCGATGGTTTTGAGTCGGTACTCGGGAAGTATGGGGATAAAAGGGTGAACGACGCTGGCAAGCTAATACTGGCATTTTGTAAGGAAAAGGATTTGTTTGTGGCGAACACAATGTTCAACCACAAACAAATTCATATGTATACGAGGAGATGTAAATCAAAGAGAAGCATGATAGATCTATTCCTAATGGATAGTCGGCTCCGTAAACAGGTGATGGACACAAGGGTTTATCGAGGCGCTGAGCTGGGATCAGACCACTACCTAGTCATAACTAGGATTAGGGGTCTGTTCGCGGGTTGGCGTCATCGTACCGAGTGTCCTGAGCTTGAGCCGACTTATAGCATCAAAAGCTGGAAGCTGCAGGATGCATCCATTAGGGATAAATATAATGAAAGGGTAGCCGAAGAGCTTGGCGACGTCAATGTAAGCAGTGAGAATGTGGAAATTGTATGGCAGAACCTTAGGGATAGTATGATAAATGCCGCTGTGGAAGTGTGTAGAGAGACGAAAAGAGGCAGTAGTAATAAGCGTGATGAATGGTGGAATGAGGAAGTGAAAGAAGCAGTTCGAATGAAGAAGAAAGCATGGCTAGACTACTTAGCCTCGCGAAATGATTTTAATATGAAAGAGAGATACAAGCTGCAGAAAGTTAACACGAAGGCACTGATAGAAGAAGCTCGTGAAAGGTGCAGAATGAAAGTGGATGAAAGGTTGTCGTCCAATTTCCGGGATAATGCCAAGCTCTTCTGGAAAGAGGTAGGCAAGACCCGGAGTAGTTCGGCAATCTGCAGTATGAATAAAGTGCTTAGTGTTAACAATGACGTCCTAAGAGACCAAACTGACGTCCTGCAGAGGTGGAGTGAATATTATGGAAAGATGTATGCAAGAAAAGACAGAGACGGGAAGTGGAGCTCACTTCGATGCTCCGGATTCCGATGTCATTGAAGTCATTAGTATGAAAGAAATAGAACAAGCGATAAGAAGTATGAAATGTGGTAAGGCTGCGGGAAAAGATAGAGTTACTGCTGAGATGATCAAGTACGGTGGGTCGCGTGTCTGGGACGCACTATGTCTGTTATGCAACTTGTGCTGGCGGACGGGTGAGGTCCCGGATGACTGGCGAGTAGCAGTTGTAGTACCTATTTACAAAGGAAAGGCTCGCGCCTAAACTGCTCCAGCTACAGGGCGATCAGCTTGGTCAGCTTAGCTAGTAAGGTGTATGCAAAGGTTATAACGGCACGAATACAAGAAAAGTCTGAAAGGTATTTATGGGAGGCTCAATGCGGATTCCGACGTGGAAGAGGTTGCATGGATCAAGTGTTTTCTCTCCGCATGATCGCGGAAAAGTTTCTGGCTGTTAGCCAGAAGGTTTTCTGCGCTTTTGTGGATCTAGAGAAAGCATTTGATAACGTTGTGAGAGAAACGCTGTGGGACTTGCTGCCCGGATATGTTCATATATTCATATTCATATTCATATTCATATTCTTTATTTGCATTTTACAATGTGTTTCTAATATTATATGGCCATTGTAAACCCTGTCGGGCACAGCAAAAAATTTTTAACTTAATACTAGACGTCGTATACAACATAACTTAATCTTAGCGCTAGTAACAGTCAAGAACAAAAGAAAGCATACAATATCCATTATTCATTATTTCATTATTTTTACCAATTTGAATTTTATCTCTCAGTTATTACTTAAGGGAGGCGCTATGCATATGTCCGTTAAATATTCGTTTACTGAATAATAGCACCTTTCTAATAGTATGCTTTTAATTTTATTCCTAAATAAATATTGTGGGACACTTGTCACACAGCGTCATCTAGCCCAAAGTAAGCTAATATTAGCTTGTGTTATGGGATCTAGATAACTGATAAACATACTTATATATTTCTAAATATATACATATTATAGATAAATAACACCCAGACACAGAATAAACCATCGTGCTCATCACACAAATTTTTATCCTGGGTGGGAATCGAACCCACGACCTCTTGCGTAGCAGTCGGATGCACTCCCACCGCGCCACAGAGGCAGTCAGTCAAAATACATTTATTTTATTTTCATTTCTATATCTTCCGGTAATTTATTGTATATTTTAATTGACATCACATAAGGGCTAGTGGAGTGCATATCCAGTCTTGACCTAGGGAGGTTGAGCCTTGTTTTGTGACGTAGTTCATACCTGCTTTGTTTTTCTTCCCTAGTGGTGTAGAACATTGGATGCTTTCGTACAAATATACATGCCTCCAAAATATAAATACAAGGAAGGGTCAAAATCCTCAGGGCCTTAAAGTGAGGTTTACAACTGTCCAACCCTCGCATGTTAACCAGTATTCGAATTAGTTTTTTTTGTGAAACTAAAAGCTCTTCCACGTTTGTACTATTCCCCCATAACATCACACCGTAACTCAACCAAGCATAGGCATACGCGTAGTATGCCGCTAGTGCAGTATTGACACAAGTAGTTTTCTTTATTTCATAGAGTGCATATGTAAATCTCGATAATTTAGCCTTTACATTCCGAATGTGCGCGATCCAGTTCAAGTTAGTGTCTATTGTTAAACCTAACAGACTGAAGGTAGCCACCTTATCTATATTTTTACCACCAAACGAGAAATGTATATCCAAAGTTCTTTTTTGATACGGGTGAAAGGTAATTATTTTAGTCTTTGAGTAATTAAGTTCTAAATTGTGCTTCTTTAACCATTCTACTGTTTGAGACAAAGTTTTGTGTAGTATTTGGTTTACATTAAAACTGTTAGTACATGGCATAATCATGGAGATATCATCGGCGAATAGGATGCATGGCGTGTCAATGTTTTTTGGGAGGTCATTGATATAGACCAAGAATAGTAGGCATCCAATTACACTTCCTTGAGGAATAGACGCGTTAATAATTTTTACCTCGGATCGTATTTTTTGTATTTCTGTAGTATTATCATTGTAGTGTTCTATTTCAACCTGGTGCTCTCTATCTTTTAGGTAAGATGCAAACCAATCATGCGCTTTCCCCCGAATGCCTATTCCATTTAATTTATCCAATAATATTTTGTATTGTACCTTATCATAGGCCTTAGTCATGTCCAGTAAGAGGCCTAACCCATATTTTTTATCATTAATAAAGTTTTGTGCTTGCTGTATGAATTTGTAGACTGCTAATGTAGTGGAACGATTGTGTCTAAATCCATTTTGAGCTTCGTGAAAAATGTTATATTTTTCGCAGAAGGAGTAGACACGACTACACATAGCTTTTTCGAATATTTTGGATCCTGTTGGCAAGAATGCAATCGGGCGGTAGTTACTGGGGTCCGCTTTTGTATTTTTCTTATGTATAGGTTTAATGATTGTCTTTTTTAATATTTCAGGGAAAGTACCTTCTTCAAAGGACTGGTTTATTAGAATATAGAAGGGTAAAGTCAATTCGTCCGCACACTTTTTGAATAAAAAGGATGGAAATTCATCAATTCCGTGACTTCTCTTATTTTTAAGATTTTTTATTATTGTTTTAATTTCATAGGGTTCAACAGGTTTCAAGAATAAGGAGTTTTCGTTACGCTCGATCTCTGGTCTGTCAGGCATACCAAGATTTTGTTCTCCAATCGTCGCAAAAAAGTCGTTAAATGTATTGGCCACCAGCTTGGGGTCAGAAATTATATTGCTATTTATTTTCAATTTAATATTATTACACGATTTAATTATATTTTTATTTGTTCGTTCATTAATTATACTCCACATGGTTCTCACTTTGTTATTGGATTTTTTCATTTTATTGATATACTGTATTTTTTTAGCTGTTATTACAGCTCGCTTTAACGTTTTCTCATACCGTTTATAATAAGATGTAAGAATAGGGCTATTTGCGTCAAGTGTTATAATTTTCAATAATCTTTTATTTCTACAAGATTTCTTAATCCCTGTAGTTAACCAGTGTTTTTTTGAATTAGACTGTAATTTGATTTTTCGAACGGGTATGTATTTGTTAAGTATGGTTATTAATATTTTATGAAATATATTATAATTGTCGTTAAGTTTATTATTTAATGTCAAAACTTCATTCCAATGTTGATTACCTAACTGATATTTAAATTGCCGTATATTTTTTTCATTATAGAGTCGCTTATAGGTATACCAGGTCGTGGGTTTAATGGTGTGGTTAATGGGTATAGATATAGTAGTTCCATTGTGATCTGAAAATCCAAAATTCTTTACTGATGTACTAATAGCATTTTTTGATATGTTTGTACGTGTAAATATCAAGTCAATACACTTTGACGTTGTCTTTGACACTCGTGTAGGTTTATTAATATGCTGGCAATAGTTGTGTTCGAAAATCATATTTAAAAAGCGGTCAGTCGTGGTACTACTTAAAAGTACCTTAACATTTAGATCTCCTCCTATAATTATGTTATGAGTGCGGTATTTTTTATCTAAGTGTTTCAAAATTTTACTCAAGCGATTGAGGAAAATTTCCTCTAATCTCCCATTCCAGTACATAGCTACCAATAGTAAATTAAGTATTGGAAGTTCCACTGCACATACTTCCAATACATACTGCGTTGACATAATTGTGATGTCATTTTTTTCAATGTGTTCTAAGTGGGTCCGCAGTAGTATACATTCACCTCCACCTTCCTGCTTGTGTCGACAGAAGGATGCCGCGTTTTTATAGCCACTTAATTGTATCATATCTATTTTATATGCATTTAGCCAGGATTCAGTAACACAGATTGCTTGATAAGTTGGCTCTTGTTGAACAATTTGTTCCATGATATGTTGCTTATTATAGAGACTTTGAGTATTTTGAAATAAAATATTAAATTGGTGGGAGGTAGAATATACCTTGCCCATTATACAGTTTACTAGAGTCATAAGTTCCCTTTGCTTTGATTGAAACATAAGATGACGCCCCACAATCATCAATCTCATTAACAAAAAAAATTTTTATTTTTTGTGTACCTATAGCTATGATCATTATACATTCTTTCATAATACCTATTTTTATTCGAATTCAAGCATCTTGCATGGATTTTATGCATCTCGTCAAAAGTAAGATATTTCTCCTTATAATCTATAAAGTCAATAAGCATATTTATTTTATAACATGTGTTACTAAATGATTTTAAAAAGTGACAGTTATAATGGTTATTACATATTAATTCTAAACAGTTATTAAGTTTTTGTTCATTTAAAAACCGATTCTGTAAGATACTTAGTACTATAATTTGGCATTTATTATTCCTTTTAATAAAACTACAAAGTTGGTGTGGTGTGGACGGCTCGCTACTGCGGGCAATACAGTCGCTTTATAGGGACTGTAAGGCTTGCGTGCGAGTAGGGGGGGATGTGTCACCTCTTTTTGATGTCTGTACAGGCGTCAAACAGGGATGTGTCATGTCCGCCTGGCTGTTCATAGTGTATCTGGACAGTTGCCTGCAGAAGTTGAAAGATTTTAATATGGGTGTGAATTTGGGTGACTTTACAGTAAACTGTCTGCTGTACGCTGATGATGCGGTGCTCATGGCCTCATCAGAAGCCGACCTTCAGGCATTAGTCACTAATATGAAAGAGGAGTGTGAAAGTAAGGGTCTTCGCATGAATGCAAGTAAAACTAAGGTTCTAGTATTTGAAAGAGGTGACGTAAGAACTAAATGCGAGATTAGGGTAAACTAGGAACGTCTAGAGCAAGTGAATGAAATTGTGTGTTTAGGAAGTATGTTTAGCGCGGATGGAAGATGTGATTTGGATGTAGAACGGCGAGTAGCTGCCGGAAACAAGGTTAACGGTGCTTTGTCCCAGTTATTAAAGCGACAAAGCATCGTAAAAGAAGCACGCATGGCGATTCATAACGCAGTGCTAGTGCCAACTTTGCTTTACGGTAGTGAAACCTGGGTATGTCAGCAGATGCATGAAAGTAAATTGAATGCTGTGGAGATGCGATCTTCCAGAAGCTCTTTAATATTAATTAATAAAAACTTAAAATTTAAAGAACGTAAAGACTTAGTAGCCCTCTCCATTGAGCGAGTTATTGAGATTGCCAGTATTGAGTTTGAGCATTTCATCTTGTTAAGCGTATACAGTCCCCCTGATGCTTCTTACATTGAATTTGAAGAAAAGCTTGAAGAAGCACTTTTCAAATGCCAATGTTCTAAGAAATCTATAGTAGTTTGTGGAGATTTTAATGTTGATATATTAGATACATCATTAACTCCACCAGAGAGAAATAAAATGAAAAATTTATTTAAATCCTTTAATCTGCATAATACATTCTTAGAACCCACTCGTATTACAGCCACCAGTGCAAAATGTATTGATAATATTTATACTGATATTAAACCTATAGATAAAAGTATTGTGGATCCTGTAGAGTCAGATCATCGTGGCCAATGGATAAAGTTTCCTAAAAGTAGTAACAAGGTCTGCAAAAAACAAATTAAATATGTACCAATTAACCAACGTCTAACTTCACTTGTGTAGACCAGTCATATAAACACTTATTTAATTTGATTAATGATGAGTTTGGCAAAGTTTTAACCTCAAAAACACTACAGATTGGTGGTCGTCCTGTTTTCAGTGACTGGGCAACACCAGGTATCTTTAAAAGTAAAAATAAATTATTTGAATTATATTCGGATAAATCATATAATTTTAGGCAAACCTTTCAGGAATATGTTAAAAATTATTCAAAGATATTTAAACAAACGTGTTATCAAGCTAAGTCAAACTTTTAAAATAAAGTTTCTAATTCTGTGAATAAAATAAAAATGACTTGGAACATCATTAACTCTGAATGCGGTAGATCTTTGGTGACTGAAAGGGATTTCCACTTAAAAGTAAATGGTTACTATGTTAATGGTTACCTGGAAGTGGCGACGGAGCTTGAACATTTTTCCAAAAATGTACCTATATTGACAACAAAATCTCTCTAAGCGTCTTCCAGTTTCGCTGAACATTTATTAGAAGAATCTGTTCTTTGTTGCAGGGATGCATTTGTATTCACAGACGCTCAGGACATTGTAAAGTGGAAGCGCTCGTGGCCCCGCGATCTCAGTGTTCTGTAAACGATCACTGAGTTACGCAACTTTCAATATGGGTGGTCCTCGGATGGTTGACCACTTTCACTGGCACTGGCATTTACATTTGCGAACGTTTCCGTGCTTCGGAAGGCACGTTAAGCCGTTGGTCCCGGTTGCCAGTAAAATGGCAGTCGTTAAGCCTGGTTGAAGGCCTTATGGGCGGCTTGAAAAATTTCAACAGCAGGTAGCCACAACCTGCGTCTGTCTATTTCAACACGGCAATGGGCTCACCACCTATTACGTTGGACAGAAATGCTGCCACACTTTCGTCACAAGAGATGATAGCGGGACATGCATTGACCACATTTTTTTGAAAATCCATTTTTCTGCGACCACAGTGGTTTTACAAGTCACTATTACAGATCACAAACCGGTATTACTGTGTTTGAATAAAAACCTGACTCGTACCTCCTCCGTCACAAGCGTAAAAAAAGTTAATTATGAACAATTGGGTAAAGACATAGCTGATATTGATTTTGATCCCATGTACATGTGCAATGACCCAAATGTCGCACTGGATTATTTTATTAGTTCAGTGACTTCAGCCTTGTCAAAAAATACCTGTACCATACCACTTGCAGGGAGAAAAAGAATTATTAGGCCCTGGATCACTCCAGGGCTCCTGCGCTGCATGCGAAATCGAGATAGGTTGCACTTAAAGCTTAGAAAATTTCTCATAATGAAATCCTTAAGATTACGTATACTAGATACAGAAACTATTGTAACCTGCTTATAAGAAAGGCCAAAAGAAACTACGAAAATGAAAAACTGTCTGATGCAGGAAATGATAATAAGAAATTATGGAAAGCGATAAAAATGATTTCAAACACGACTTATTCAAAGAAAACCTGTAGTAATTTGTTAAATTTGGCTTCTACGCCTGCGGAATCGGTTAATGAAATTAACCGCTATTTTGTAGAGGCAAGACGCTGTCAGAAAAAAAATTGACTAGCAAAAAAGACAAAAACGACTACTGTGGAAGTGTTTGCTCAGGCAAACTGAAGTCTTTTGTAATGATGGAAACCGATATGGAAGAGGTTCTGCGATTGATTTCCAGCCTTAGATCAGACTGTGCCGTTGGATGGGATAAAATTTCGAACAGATGTTTGAAACAACAAAAACTACCTTGCTCCTCCGCTTACATTTTTATTAGACCTCTGTTTTGAGCCCGGCGTTTTTCCTAGTGATCTGAAGAAATCTATAGTTATTCCTGTTTTTAAGGGTGGAGACAGGGACCGTATATCAAAATATAGAATCAAACAAGCTATTGTCAGAAAATCAGTTCGGCTTTCGGCAGAATAAGTCTGGACCAACGACAAAAGTGTCTAACTATATTCCTGGATTTAGCAAAGGCTTTTGATACGGTGTCTGTATCCGTACTTTTACGCAAGTTAGAATCATTTGGAATAAGAGGAAAACAGCATTTCAGACCACAGTCGTTGAAAATCACGTCAGTTCTTACCTGCCCGTGAGATTTGGTGTTCCGCAGGGTAGTGTGCTGGGCCCTACACTATTCTTAATTTATATAAACGAATTGTGCCAGATTTGCCCAGTAAATAGTCTCCTACGCCGACGATACTGCACTTTTATGTTCCACAAATACTTGGCAAGATACTTTTGATGCTGCGCAGATGGGACTTAATACTATATCTAAATGGCTAACTGACAATATACTGACAATCAATGCGGACAAAGCTAAGTACTTGACCTTTTCCATCAAAAATCAGGAAGGAGTAACGGATCGTCACCGTTTGATGGTTCATAAATGCCTACAACACTCGAAAGTTCAGTGTTCCTGTCCCACTGTAGGGACAACTGAAAGAATTAAATACTTGGGAGTTGCATTAGATTCGCATCTGAACTTCTCGAGCCACATTGAGTTACTGACCGGAAGAGTCCGAAAACTAATTGTAATATTTAATACGAAATGAATAAGACATGTCGCGGGTCCAGAACTGGTAAGGCAGATTTATTTGGCCATTTGCCAATCACTCATCTCCTACTGCATTACTGTTTGGGGTGGAGCTTCAGCTACCACTCTCAAACGTCTAGAGATTGCCCAAAGGGCCATACTCAAGGTTGGTAGTTTTCATCCATTAATATTCCCAAAAGCTTTGCTTTTAGTAAGGTTCCACTGTTTTGCCCAGGGAGTGGCGCCGAAAGCCGAAACACAGGTTTTTACCTAGTTTGGCAACGGATGCTTAATTCTTGTTTGTAATTTTGTCATTTCTTTTTCTAGCTATTATATTGTGTTCTTTAAACCATTTTAATGCAAATAAATATTATTATTATTATAATTACTAGAAACACAGTCATTAAACACAGTTGCTAGATGGGGCGCAATGACCTCAATTATACATGATGCAGTTTTGACCGATAATCCCGAAAGGTCCGCGGTTTTCTTAATTTCGATACATTTAAATGTCTATACAATGTCCTAAAATAAATAAATAAATATCCATCACGCCTTATCCCTTGAGGTCATTGCGCCCCATCTAGCAACTGTGTTTAATGACTGCGTTTCTAGTGGTACATTTCCTGATTAAATGAAACACAGCAAAGTCGTTCCCTTGTTCAAGGCTGGCAGTGCTACAAACCCGTCTAATTTCCGACCAGTGTCGGTGCTGCCAACTTTGAGCAAAGTATTTGAAAAAATAATCTTGAATCATATGCTATCCCATTTTAATAGTCATAAAATATTTCATGCGAATCAATTTGGGTTTACGAAAAGGCGCTCAACTTCCGATGCTGGTGTCGAGTTATTAAAATGTATTCATGAAGCCTAGGAAGACAAGCACGATGCATTAGGTATATTTTGCGATCTATCAAAGCTTTTGATTGCGTTCAACATGAAACGCTGTGCCAAAAATTACACCACTATCGAATAAGAGGCAAAGCTCTCGACCTTCTGTCTTCATATTTGAACAATAGAATAGAGAGGGTCGATATTAATGGTACACGTTCTGTAGGATCCATGGTTACTATGGGTGTGCTGCAAAGCACGATACTTAGGCCATTCTTGTTCCTCATTTATATTAATGATTTACCATTTTATGTAGGGGGCAGGAATAGGATTGTTTTGTTTGCAGATGACACCTCATTAATTTTTAAAATTAAAAGACAATTAGATAACTATGACGATGTAAACAATGCCTTTCGACCAACCTTTCGACGTAAAAGCTTTCCAAATCAGCAACTCCTCTGATTTCACCAATCTCTCTAAATCTCCTCTTGTTCGTAGAGAAGAAGTTCTGAACCTCTTAAGAGTCGAACACTTAAACGACGAAGAAAAGACGTGTCTCTACGATATCTGCTCTCAATTCTCAGACATATTTCAATTACCCGACGATATGCTAACAACCACCGATCTCCTAAAACACGAAATAAATACTAAACCCTCTGAACCTATTAACGTCAAATCATACCGCTTTCCCGAAATACACAAAAGGGAAGTCGAAACTCAAATCTCGAAAATGCTCTCTCAAGATGTTATTCAACCCTCAGTATCACCGTGGTCATTCTCTATATGGATAGTCCCAAGGAAAACCGATGCCTCGGGCCAAAAAAAGTGGCGAATAGTAATAGATTATAGAAAGCTCAATGACATGACATCACTATCGGAGAAAGTTATCCAATACCTCAAATTAATGAAATTCTCAACCAATTAGGCCATAGCAAATACTTTTCTACTCTCGATCTCTGCTCAGGCTTTCACCAAATCTCTATAACTGAAAGAGATGCACCTAAGACAGCTTTCACGTGTGGCCATTTCCAGTTCAAGCATATGCCATTCGAACTAAAAACGCTCCTGCTACTTTTGATTATGAACACTGCCCTTGCAGGCCTTCAATGAATCCACTGCTATGTATACATATCATATATGATTACTATGTCATCGAGGTATACCTCGATGACATAGTAACCTACTCTTACGACCTTCAATCTCATTCGATCTATCAAAGGCTTTTGATTGCGTTCAACATGAAACGCTGTGCAAAAAATTACACCACTATGGCAAAGCTCTCGACCTTCTGTCTTCATATTTGAACAATAGAATATAGAGGGTCAATATTAATAGTACACGTTCTGTAGGATCCATGGCTACTATGGGTGTGCCGCAAGGTTCGATACTTGGGCCATTCTTGTTCCTCATTTATATTAATGATTTACCATTTTATGTAGGGGACAGGAATAGGATTGTTTTGTTTGCAGATGACACCTCATTAATTTTTAAAATTAAAAGACAATTAGATAACTATGACGATGTAAACAATGCAATTGCAAAAGTAGTTCATTGGTTCAGCTCAAATAATCTTTGCCTTAATGAAAATAAAACTAAATGTATAAAATTTATTCTACCAAATGTAAAACAAGTTGTGGCCAATGTTCAACTGAATGGACAAGTGTTAGAGTTTGTAGAATCAACTGTGTTCCTCGGTATAACTATTGATGCCAATTTGCAGTGGGGCCCACACATAGAAAAGACAGCCTATAGGTTAAGTTCGGCTGCATACGCTGTAAAAAAGATCAGGACTCTAACAGATGTGGATACGGCTAGAATGGTTTACTTCAGCTATTTTCATAGTATTATGCCTTACGGTTTTCTCCTTTGCAGATTTAAAAATTATTTTTGTTCTACAAAAGCGGGCTGTACGCGCTATTTATAATTTAGGGCCCAGAGTTTCTCTCCGAGAAAAATTCAAAGAAGTAAATATTCTAACCGTACAATCACAATGCATTTTTGCCAATCTTATGTATGTCCAGAAAAATCTATCACAGTTTTCTAAACTCTGTGATAAACATTGGGTGTAAGGGGCCCCACCAAGATCTTCGGGGCCCAAGTCAACCTCCCGTGCTAGTGCGTGCACCTGCTGATTAACGGACGAGGCTCTGGCGCTGGCTTTCCCCTCTGGGGTTGGGAGGTCTGAGGGCGTCGCTCCCATAAAAGCCACCCGCCGAAACAAAAATGGAAAAGGACTATAGGAATGCTGCTAGGGAAAGGGCGCCGCCGCAAAACGGCGCGCAGGAGCCCCGCCCGACTCCTGTGGCAAGTGGGCTAGGGCTGCCGTGTGTCGGGCCAGCACGGCTAAAGAAGTTAGCCCCAACCCGAATCCGCTTCGCATCTTGGAACATTGGCACGCTGACTGGGCGTGCGGTAGAGTTGGCCGAAGTACTCTCCAGGCGGAGGGTGGACGTGGCGTTCCTGCAGGAGACTCGGTGGAAGGGCAACAGAGCCCGGCCCTTGCAGAACGGCTACAAGCTGTATTACACGGGTGCGCCTGGTGGGGAGAACGGGGTGGCCGTTGTGCTCTCCGAGGGGCTGCAGAGTGGCATCTTGGAGGTGAAACGCTGTAGCGACCGGCTTATGATCGTGAGGGTGCTTATCGATGGGATTATTACCCACCTGATAAGTGCCTACGCGCCACAGGCCGGTTGTAGCGACGCCGATAAGATGTCGTTTTGGGGCCAACTCGAGGGAGTGCTTCGGAGCATTCCGTTGTCACAGGGAATCGTTTTGGGCGGCGACCTAAACGGTCATGTGGGTGAGAGGTGTGAGGAGTTTGAGCGTGTTCATGGTGGTTTTGGATACGGCACCCGCAACGCTGAAGGAGAAACTATCCTCAGAACGTGTGCGGCTGCCGATCTGGCCATTGTGAACACGTATTTCAAAAAGAAATCTGAACATCTCATCACCTACAAGAGCGGGAGGCGTACAACTCAGATCGATTTCCTACTCACTCACTGCGGCAAGGTGGCCAACTGCAAGGTCATACCCGGTGAGAGTCTTACTGCACAACACCGTCTCCTTGTCATGGACCTCTGCGTGAAGCCTAAAGGCAAACGCATCGAGCGGTGCCAGCGCCGCATCAGATGGTGGCTGCTTGATGAAACTAGGTCCCAGGAGTTCGTCTCAGCTGTCGGTGACAAGTGCACCGACACTGAAGGCGAACCAGTTCAAGATTACTGGGACAAAGTTCAGGCGGCCATCCTTGGAGCGGCGAGGGTGGTGCTCGGTGAGTCTAAGGGTGGACGCAAATGTGACAAGGAAACTTGGTGGTGGAACGACGCAGTCCTGAGGGAGACCAAGGAGAAGAAAGCCCTCTTTAAAAAGTGGCAAGCGACCGGATCTCCCGAAGACCGCGACGCGTACAGGGCTGCCAAGCGCGCCACAAAGAGAGCTGTAGCCAGAGCCAGACGAGACCACTTACAACCTTTGTATGATAAGCTGGAATCGTCTTAGGGGCAGAAGCTCATCTATAAGCTGGCGCGCTCCAGGGTCAAAGCGGCACAGGATATATCCAAGTGTCGCTGTGTAAAAGACCCTGAGGGCAACCTGTTAAGCGAAGACCTCGCGGTAAAGGAGAGATGGCGCTCGTACTTCCACGAGCTGCTTAATAAACAGCATAAAGAGGTGCAGCCTCCGGACCTCCCTCCGAATCAGGGACTAGTGCCACCGGTAACGCCTGGAGAAGTCCTGACTGCGCTTCGCCGCATGAAGAATCGGAAAGCTGTCGGACCCGATGGAGTCCCCATCGAAGCCTGGAAGGCGATGGGTCCTCGCGGTGTGGGCATCTTAGTAAACCTTTTTAACCGCATACTCCTCAGCGGGCAGATCCCAAACCAATGGAGACTGAGTATTATTACTCCAGTCTTCAAAGGTAAGGGGTCAGTGCAGGAGTGCGGGAGCTACTGCGGTATTTAGGTGATGTCCCACACCATGAAGATCTTCGAGAGGATTATAGACTCTCTGATCCGGCAGGAGTGTACTCTCTCGGAATGTCAATATGGGTTTCGCCCTGGTCATGGGACCACGGACCCTGTTTTTGCCCTGAGGGTTGTCGCAGAGAAATACAGGTCGAAGAACACGCCTCTGCACTGTTTGTTTCTAGACATGCAGAAGGCCTTCGACTGTGTTCCTCGTGCGATGATCTGGTGGGCACTGCGGTCCAAAGGGGTTCCAGAGGTCTATATTGACACTATCCGGGACATGTACTGTGACTCCGATTCAATGGTTCGGACTGCTGTTGGCGACACGAAACCCTTCCCCATCACCGTCGGGGTACACCAGGGTTCTGTCCTTAGTCCGCTTCTGTTCAGTGTAATATTAGACGAATTGTCGGACAGCATCAGAAACCCGCATGAGCAGCCTCCATGGTTGCTCATGTATACTGACGATATTGCGCTGGCAGACGCGGACAGGGGCAGATTGGTGCGACGTGTAAAGGCGTGGAAGGAGAGAACGGCGGTCTGAAACTAAATGTGGCGAAGACCGAGTACTTGGCACTAAACTCGACAGATCCCACATCCGTCCGCATAGGCGGTGATTTGGTCGAGCGCACGGACCAGGTTAAATACCTGGGATCTGTTTTTCACACGTCCAGTGACATCGATTGCGATGTCAAGTCACGCATTGCTGCCGCGTGGGCCAAATGGCGGGAGATGACCGGTGTCATTTGTGACCCTAAAATGCCGATCCGGTTGAAGGGACAGGTCTACAAAACCATTATTAGACCTGTCCTTTTACATGGCAGTGAGACGTGGCCGATATTGGAGCGACACAAGCAGGAGCTGCGTGTCATGGAAATGAAGATGCTGCGGTGGATGTGTGGAGTCACGCGGATGGACCGCGTGAGGAACTCTCGCATCCGCGGCAGCCTTCACGTCCGTGACATTGCAGACAAGTTGCAAGAGTGTCGCCTTCGCTGGTATGGTCACGTCTTGCGGCAACCGCCGGGCTACGTAGGTAACAAATGTCTGGCCATGTCAGCCCCGCCGGGTCCCGGTAAGAGGGGAAGACCCAAGAAGTGCCGGCTTGACGTCGTAAGGGATGACATGCGTGCCAATGGTCTCACTACAGGGGATGCCGATGACCGTGCGAAGTGGAGGCGAAAATGTAGGAAAGCGGACCCCGGGCGTCGCGAGACGCAACTGGGACAGACTCTCGGATGATGATGAAACATAATATAAACACTAGAAATAAAAATAATCTTTCAGTCCACCACAGTCAACTACATAAGATTGGCGATTCTTTCCAGGGTAACAGTATACGCTTTTACAACAAGCTTCCCTGTGACCTGAGAACTTTACCATTAAATAAATTAAAAAAGTTAATTAAATACAAGCTTTGTGAAAAAAGTTATTACTCCGTTAAAGAATATTTGCAGGACAGGGACGCCTGGAAATGATCTGCTGGCAAAGTGAAATAATATTAAATTGTAAATAGGCCATAAAAAAAAAGCCTTTCTAAGTTTCTTGCCGGTTCTTCTCAGGTGGGCTGCGTTTCGAACCGGTGGTTGGTTTAAATATTTTAAATAGTGCATGACATTTTGTAAGCGCCTTTAATATGGTCCATGCAAAATAAAGATATTTTTATTTTATTTATTTTAACATAGGACCACGTGAGCAGAATACTCATAAACGGAAGGTTCAACAGTGCCTCGGTGGCGCGGTGATATTGTATGCGACTGCCGTGCAAAGCATGGGGTTCGATTCCCGGGTCGGAACACATATTTATGTGATCCACAAATGTGTGTATCGGAGTTTGTGTGTTTCCTATGTATAATATGTATGTACTCGTATTTAGAAATATATTACTATGTTTATCAGTAATTTAGATCTCTACCACAAGCTTCTATTGGCTTACTTTAGGTGAGATGGCGTTGTGTGAAAAGTGTCCCACAATTTTTATTATTTATTTATTTACTCGGATACCCGGACGTGCATTTGTGAAGCGATTGATGAATCTGCAGGAAGCTAAAGAAGTATGCATGGAACGCGAAGCTTGGTGATCTGTCCTCTCTGACTAGTCACCCGTCAGGGATACAGCGTGAAGATAGTTAATTTAGTTAGTCACCTAGAAATTTTATTGATAAAGGCAACCTATATTTTACCCACAACCACATATCCTTAACGGTTTCGCCTTTTACGGTGACAATCTTTATGATTATTTTATGGATGCATAAAATAAAACTGATTATTGAATGTATTCAAGCCACCTGCAGTCGTTTAGTCAAGATGAAGGCCTTATCCTTCATCTTGACTAAACGACTGCTATTTTACTGGCAAACGTTTGTTTATCAATCACGCCTTATCACCGAAGGGTTGGCAGAGGCCATTTTTACATTTTACACCCACCTTTCACAATGTGTATTTCTGTCACGTTATAGGTGGTGAGCCCATTGCCGTGTTGAAATAGACATATGCAGGTTGTCTGTTGTTTTTGTCTGTACCTGCTGTTGAAACTTTTCAATCCGCCTATAAGGCCTTTATCGAGGTTTAACGACTGCCATGTTACTGGCAACCGGGACAAACGGCTTAACGTGCCTTCCAAAACACGGAAACGCTCGCAAATGGAAATGCTACAAAACGGTCACCTAATTTAAAGACCAGATTTATCCAAAGCGAAAGATGCTTAACGCAGTGATAGTTTATAGAACACAGTGAAATAAAGAAAAAATAAAGAACTTTGCAAAGAACAAATAAATACAATCGCGTAATTTAAACAATATTCTCACGCTTAAATTAGACAAATAAAAGTGAATCAAACCACTTTTCGAGGCTTAGTCTAACCGAAACAGTCGTCGAGTGGTGTCATACAAGAATAATAAAAAATTTGAGGAACATGTTATTAACACCGCTATTAAGACAGGTATATAATATAACAATTATTATTATCATAGAAAAAAAATACAAAGTTCTTGACATAAAAAATACACAATGTCAAAAGATTTAAAATAAATCGTTAAATATTTAATTGCATTTTGTGATCATAAAACAAATCGTAAAGAGAATATTTATTACAATTTTTCCTATAAATTTATCAGTTTCTTTGAAATTTAATAAAGAATAACATGGTTCCATATCAAATGTTTAGACAGTTTTTGATATTTCATTATTTATCACTTAATTAGTGGTTGAGACAATTATGCTGGCATGCTTTTAAAAAAAAGTGAAAATTGCATACGAAAATCTGCCATATTTAAATATCAGGTACAAATACATTAATTTTTAACGTGGCCGTTTTAGGGAATCCATGTAGCTTTTCCATTATTAACTGTGACCTAGAGCCAATTTGTGAATGGTTCAACAGGTATGGTCTGCAAGGAAATTCTGTTAATTCTATATTATATTGTAATACTTCTATCATCGCACCGCTCGCCATAGACAGGGTGTTCACCCTCACACTTTGCGTGTGAAAGTGTGAGGGTGAACAGGTGTTAGATCCGATAGAGGCTTTATTTTGCGTACGCTTAGGTTGTGGAATAAGCTCCCTGCCTGTGTTTTTCCGAACGTCTACAATATGGGGTTCTTCAAAAGGGGTCTTAGAAGGTTTTTAAAGGGTCGGCAGCGCGAGTGCTGCACCTCTGGTGTTGCAAACTTCAATAGGCTACGGTGACCACTTTCCATCAGGTGGGCCGTATCCTTGTCTGCCACCTCAGTGGTATAAAAAACATAGCTAATTGTGCATTTTATCATTTTATTAATGATTTTTGTAGTAGATCATACACTATTATCACAAGTAGTTTTTAATGGCATGCCGCTACAGATAAGCAATGTGGTCAAAAATCTTGGAATAACGTCAATCTTGTATCGACAGAAATATGACCTGGGTTGGTCGAAAACTGTTTGCACCAGTTCTTTGCATAAACTGCAAAATTTCCTTGGAACATCAATTAAAGTCTTCCTTGCGTAGTCTTTCTACCTAATATATATTTAAGAATAAGCATATGTCAGCTATATTAATGTTAAGGAGGAGCAACTTGATAAGCTTGAGCGCATATAGAATTTTGTATAAGGTTCATATTTGATTATGTATACTGTTGATTGATGGCGCTTGGTAGAACTTGCTACACATATTAAATAACACCACTTGTACTGTTCCACAACATTTACTTTGTAAACCTGACCGGTTTCGCCTCACGGCATTCTCAAAGATACACAATATGACGACGTCAGGTTTACAAAGTAAATGTTGTGAAACAGTACAAGTGGTGTTATTTAATATGTTTATATTCGACTTAGAAGCGCTCGTGGCCCCGCGGTCTCAGTGTTCTGTAAACGATCACTGAGTTACGCAACTTTCACTATGGCTGGTCCTCGGATGGGTGACCACTTTGTGGCATTTAAATTTGCGAGCGTTTCCGTGCTTCGAAAGGCACGTTAAGCCGTTGGTCCCGGTTGCCGGTAAAATGGCAGTCGTTAAGCCTGGTTGAAGGCCTTATGGGCGGCTTGAAAATTTCAACAGCAGGTAGCCACAACCTGCGTCTGTCTATTTCAACACGGCAATGGGCCCACCACCTATTACGTGGGACAGGAATCCACACGGTGAAAAGTGGGCATATAATATGCCTCTGCCACCCCTTCGGGGATAAGGCGTATTTATTTATTTATTATATTCGACTTGCGTAAATATGATCACGTAGAGTCTTGAATGGATACCCTATGTGTCTTCGACGGAATACTCATTTCTTTTCTCTACTTTAAAATATCAAATTCAATCCCCTCTTTCCCTCGTATCATAAATAATGTTTTAAGATCCTAAGTGATACTCATGCAACAGTCACGGGAGCTTCGGAGAATTGAACACTTCAAATACTAGCGCATTATAATAAGCTGCAATCTGCTGCAGCATGCTCCCCTGACACGCGCGCTGCGTGTGCTTAATGTGGTGGCTCAACACATTGACTTATTTAACTGTACTCTGGATGAATTCACAAAGGTCGCTTATTGAAGAATGTCATTTTAAAATTAATAATCAATTGTGCTGCATATTAAGAAAAAACTGAGTCGTGAAAGGACATTTTTATTTATTTTGTAAATACGAGAAAACTGTGCCTATGATATGGATTATATATAATTAAATTGACATTTGAGTTTTAAAATTGACAACTGTATAGAATTGACTTTGTTATTAATCGACCTATTTATTTTTATTATTATGAGTATTAAAATAGTATTTTTATAGCAACCGGTGGTTAGGGCTCTAGAGATAGGAACCTTCTGACAATGCGTGCTGTGTCGAGAAGAACTGCCTTCTGCATCAAACCCTTGATCCAACTGCTAACGCGAGCCTCATAAGATGTTGGTCGAGGCTCTTGGCAATCAACCCATGTGCTGATACGACTATCGGGACAATTATTGCCGAATCCACATCCCACATGTCAACAATCTCGTGAGCTAAGTTCAAATATTTTAATTGTTTTTCTTTTTCTGGTTTCACAAGATTTTCGTCATGTGGGATGGTAATGTCAACAATCATTGCGAGACGCTCTAATCGATCTATCACCACTATATCAGGCTTATTGGCAACAATAGTCCAGTCAGTAATGATAGATCGATCCCAGTACAGTGTGATACGACCATTTTCAAGAACTGGGTCGGGTACATACCTGTAATTGGGCACCTCCAAAACCACAAGTTTATACTTAAGAGCTAGTTGCTGATGGACAATCCTGGCTACTTGATTGTGTCTTGTTTTTGTATTATTATTATTATTAAATTAGTATTTTTATTAAGTACGACCCAGTAATTAAATTGACATTTTATCATCACGAAGTTGACATAATTAGTAAGGATTATTGTTTAATTTACTGACTTCATTGACTGAACTAATGTTAAATAAAATATTCCATTGAATATATTACTGCATGTTCACTGTAATTATATTGCTATGAATTGTGACTTAAATAAATAAATATCCATCACGCCATATCCCCGAAGGGGTGGCAGAGGCATATTATATGCCCATTTTTCACCGTGTGGATTCCTGTCCCACGTAATAGGTGGTGAGCCCATTGCCGTGTTGAAAAGAGACAGACGCAGGTTGTGGCTACCTTCTGTTGAAATTTTCAAGCCGCCCATAAGGCCTTCAACCAGGCTTAACGACTACCATTTTACTGGCAACCGGGACCAACGGCTTAACGTGCCTTCCGAAGCACGGAAACGCTCGCAAATATAAATGCCACAAAGTGGTCACCCATCCGAGGACCAGCCATAGTCTAAGTTGCGTAACTCAGTGATCGTTTATAGAACACTAAGACCGCGGGGCCACGAGCGCTTCAAATTGTGAATTGAACAGTAAGGATTTGCGAATATTGTTTATTTTATAAGATCTTATATTAGATTATTTTCTTTGATGATTGCGTACAATATCGATTTTGTAATTGTGTGAAATAAATAAATCTATAAATCTATAAAGCTTGCAGATAAATTATTTGTAATAGGGGCTGTGGAATGAGCTGCTAATTTTCAATACAACATTTTAAGAAAGATTCTTTTGTTATTTCAGACATGGACAATGTCAGCGGTGCTCATCAATATGTTGGCTCAAGGTCTAATCCTTGCCTACCCCTTCAGTTTGTTGCCGGCTCTCAATCACCCTGAGTCGAAAATCAAAGTTGACCTTCACATGTCTTCATGGCTAGGTAACTAATACCACTACTTATACTCACCATTTCCTACATTTTTTCTTTGTATCACTGATCAAAATGGCAAAGGTAACTTATAATTCAAGCTAGTAACTGACAATTGCATCTAGAATAGAATATAATTATTTATTTGCTCGAAACGTGGTTACAGGGTAGTTCAAGCTATGATTAACATAATTACGTAGGTACAGCAAGAACTTAACAAGTTTAGTTATTATTTAAAAACATACACAAATCAGCAATAATCACAAATCGTTTTCAGATAATTAAAATACATGTTCATGCCAGTATAATAGAAATTTAGCAATGTCAATAATTAAATTTGAGAATTTATAACAAAAAGAAAATGTGAATAAAATAGGCAAGAAAATGTCAAATATAAATGTCAAATACCATAACCTTCCCCTATCATTAAATTAATATAATAAAATAAATAAATAAATATTGTAGGACACTTTTCACACAGCGCCATCTAGCCCAAAGTAAGCTAATATTAGCTTGTGTTATGGGATCTAGATAACTGATAAACATACTTATATATTTCAAAATACATACATATTATAGATAAATAACACCCAGACATAGAATAAACCATCGTGCTCATCACACAACGTTTTATCCTGGGTGGGAATCGAACCCACGACCTCTTGCGTAGCAGTCGGATGCACTCCCACCGCGCCACAGAGGCAGTCAAATCAATTGTCAACAATTCTTTTCAAAAAAAAAAATTATTACTATTTTGTAATCTACTCTTAAAATCCATTTCTTTTCTTCGCAGGGTCGATAACTGGCGTTGCCAATATTCCAGGCTTCATACTATCATCAGTTCTCATGAGTTTATATGGTCGTAAACTAGCTCATGTACTGGGAATGATCCCCGGTATCGGTGGCTGGTTGATGATATACTTCGCAAAAGATATTTCAACATTAATGATTGGCCGATTTCTAACTGGTATGACTACGGGAGCAACAGTATATTTAGGAGCTATTGTTATAGGAGAATACACAGCTCCAAAATACAGAGGATTATTTTTGTATCTAAAAAATGCCACAGTGTGCATGGGTGCTACTTTCGCCCATATTTTAAGTGGATATTTAGACTGGAGAACTTTAGCATTGGTATTCTCGGTACCCTTGTATCTTAGTTTGATAATAATCTATACATGGCCTGAAAGTTCAGCATGGCTAGCTTCACGACACCAATACGAGCAAAGTGAAAAAGCTTTCTACTGGCTCAGAGGAGATACTGAAACTTCTAGAAAGGAATTAGAAGATTTAATTAGAACTCAAAAAGCTAAGCAATCAAAAGTAAAAGTTGATGTGAGTTATTGGGATAAAGTAATGAAATTCTTTCGAAAATTTAAGCAAAAAGATTTCTTCAGACCGCTGACGATCATGATACTTGCGTCAATACTTCTCGAAGTAAGTGGAAGACACGTGTTTCCTACTTACGCTCTCCAGATAATGACTGAATTGACTGGAAAAACTTCTCAATCATATTATTACAGTCTTGCTATCGATGTCACTATTACTGTAAGTGCACTAGTTGGATCCATTCTCAGCAAGATTATGAATCGACGATCTTTATTGTTTTCCACTGGGTTTTCAGCCTTAGTTGTGTTAATATTAATTTGTGTGTACCTATCTTTAGTTTCCAAAGACATTGTTTCGGATGATAGGTCGTGGATTCCTGTAACTTTACTTGGAGTTTTTTTTGTACTTACTAACTTTGGTTGTGCTCCGATGCCTTTAACTTTAGTAGGGGAAATATTTCCTTTATCCCATAGAGATGCTGGTTCAGCCCTATCAGGGACTTGGATATCAATTTGTTTAATGGTAGCTCTCAAATCAACACCACATCTACTTGTAAATACAGGGGCTTGTGGTTTATTTGCCGTATTTGGCAGTATTATGGGGGTTTCTCTCTTTATATTATATTTCATTTTACCAGAAACCAAAGACAGAACACTACTAGAAATCGAATACTATTTTCAGTATGGAAAGTTTGAGAATCCTAATGTATTAAAAACAGATGACGAAAGGGAAGCCAATGTTAAAATGATATCTTAGGAACATTCTATCATATTTTTAGGTGTCATTATTTTGACTGCCTCGGTGGCGCATAGGTAGTGAAAACGACTGCCGCGCTGAGGTCCTGGGTTCGATTCCCCGATCGGATCGACGTTTATAAGTGTTACTATGTGACCTAAATGAATAAAGATAATTTAATTTTATTATTTTTTTATTTTTTGGTTAAATATTTGTGTGATCCATTAATTTTTGTTTCGAAGTTTGGATGTTTCCTATGTATATATCCATAAGTATGTATTTAAAAATATATAAGTGTGTCTATCTGTCGTCTAGACCCATACCAAAAGCCTTTATAAGCTTACTTTGGGGTAGAGGGCGCTGTGTAAAAAAATGTCCCACAATATATTTTTTTTATTATAGTAATTGTAAAATAGTGTTAAAGTTGTAAATAATGAATATGTTTACAACGCACTTATTTAATAAAAAGAAAATTATTATATATTTCAAAAACTAGGCTGTATTAGCTTTATCGTACTCCATCAGAGCGGCCGAACATGTAGGAGGTACTGCTGTCACCTTTGGCTTTATTCCGCGTAAGCTTAGATTGTGGAATGTGCTCCCAGTAGACTGTAGAGGTTCGGGATACCCCATATCCCGAACCTCTACAGTATGGGGTTCTTTAAAAGGGGTCTTAGAAGTTTTATAAAGGGTCGGCAGCACGAGTGCTGCACCTCTGGTGTTGCAAACATCCATAGGCTACGGTGACCACTTTTCATCAGGTGGGCCCGCCAGTCTGCCACCTAAGTGGTATAAAAAAAACGCAGCTACGGCAGAAAATAATGTGTGCCATTTTTCTCAAATCTTCTTTTCTTATTATTAATACATTATTTTGGATATCTAAAAATGTCAACTTTAAATCATTCAGAATAGGCGAGTGTTTTCGTTCTATTGTGAAAATAACATGTTTGTGTTATGATGTTACATATAATGTTTCTGTTATCTGTTGCACAAATAAGTAATATACCAATATATATGATATGAATAATACAATAATGATCTGCTGTGTTATGCAAATATAATAATGTGTAGGTATGTCTGTGAGTTGAAGGATAACTAAATTCAGAATTGAAATTTCACTGTTTGTAAGGTTTTTTACATCAGTGAGAAAATCATAGGTTAACTTGTTATAACCGTTTATTGTTAATTACTCAAATCACAAGTTTACTGTAAAACTAAGATGAAATGAATAATAGTGATACGATGACACACTTGTTAGGTCAACCGATCGAGTCCGGAGCTTGTTAAGTACTAAAATTATACAAGTAAAAAGTATACAAGTAAAAATTATATTAGTAAATTAAGTGAATCGCACGAGTCGGCGTAAAATGCTGACTCGGCAATGTACGGATTCAAAGACCGTACACAGTTAGTTCGAAAATCATTATTATTTTAATTAGCTCATGGATGCTAGACTCTTACCGACTAAAACCACACGTATCCTTTCGATCTGTCTATAGCCGGCAGTCCCGGGTGAGCCCACGGAAGGATAGCCCCAGAGGAGATAGAGTTAAGCACAAACGAATCAATATATATAAAAATCAATGCCACTTTTCGTTGTAATTTTATAACTCAAGAACGGGCTCACCTATCCAAACCAAATGTTTAGACTTTTTTTTTTTTTTGTTTTCGCGGGGAATGCATTTACGCACCGTCATCCCTGCTGCGGGGGCAGCAGGGACGGTGTGTGGGGCTCCCGGCCCGTGAGAGAGGGCCGTCCTACCCACTAAACCCCACGGTGTTCCGCCTCACCTTAAAACCGACTCGCAGGGTAGGCCTGAGGTTAAATCACTGCGAGCCGGCAAGGGGCACCCCAGAACGGACGGGTCCGTCTCGGGGCGGTCGGTAAGCGACTACCCCGGAGCTCCCTAAGGAGCTGAAGAACTATCCGCACCTCCACCGCTTTCGAGCGCTCCTCTGTAAGCAGAGGAGGTGAGAGCGGCCGGTACGGGCGTGCGCAAAAAGTGGGCACCCTCTGGAACACAGAAAGGGTGCCCGTCGCCAAGTGACCAGTTTGGCGGGGTCCCCCGACATTCCGCCCACGGCCAGACACTATTCGGGGGCGCGCATGTATTGAGCACGTCGACGCCCCCGAACCGGACGGCGGGGCGTGAGCGTCTGACCCGTACGCTCCCGCACCCGCAACTCCTCACGTTTCGCCGCCATCACCTCGCTAGCAAACGAGGCGACGGCGGCCCAACACTGTTGGCCGCCGACCATGGCTTGCACCACAGCCGGCAGCGACAAATTTTCACCGACAAGGCCCGTAAGGGCGATACGCGGCCCGTCCCACGCCGTGCACACGGCGAGTGTGTGCTCCGCCGTGTCCACGACGCCACTCGGGCAGTGGCGACACACGGGGTCCGGCTCCACCCCAGCCACCTTCCACAGGTACTTGGCGAATACGCCATGCCCCGTGAGGAGCTGACTGAGGTGGAACGTAGGCGCACCGTGTGCCCTCTCTACCCAAGAACGTAGGACGGGCCGGACAGCCCCCACGAGCCGGGGGCTAACTGAGGGGCCTACCAACCTCTCGGCCCACTTCCGGAAGAGATCTCGTCCGGAAGGGGCCGTCCACCGTTACTTCGCACCAGGGCGCTCTCCTCGTATACACTTTTGAGGACTCCAGCCTCGAGATCCCAAGGGAGGCTTCCTGCAATTAGGCACGCCGCCTCGTAGGAGACGGTGCAGTACGCTCGTGCCGCCCTCTGCGCAATCGACCGCTGCGGACGCCGCAGCAGCGGGATTGTCTTAGCGCAGAGGGCGTGCGCCCAGATGGGCGCTCCATACAACGCCTTTGAGCGCACTACACCGTCGTAGAGGCGACGGCATGCACTATTTGGGCCTCCCCGATTGGGGAGCAGCCTCGCCAGCCTTCCGGCGTACGACAACAACTTTGGCGACAGACGCCGGAAGTGCTCGACGAAGCCCCATCGGCTGTCGAGTACCAAACCAAGATACTTAATACTCGACCCGACAGCGATGGGGGTGCCGCTCACCACAATCTGACAATCTCGAGGTGGCCCTCGCCGAGGTCCGTGAAAGAAAACGGCCTCGGACTTTTCGAGGGCCACCTGGAGTCCTAGCGCCCTGATGCGGTTGACCACCTGGGCAACGCCCGCGGTGGCCAGGACCTTCGCCTCGCGAAAATCTTGGCCCCGCGCGGTGACTAGGGTATCGTCGGCGTAACAGAGGACGCCGACTCCCCGAAGAGTAGCAAAGCGCAGGACCCAATCATATCCGATGTTCCACAGGAGCGGACCCAGAACCGACCCCTGTGGAACACCGCACGACATATTTGTGCGGACTACTCCCGACCGGGCCGGATAGGAGATGGCCCGGTCGACAAAGTAGTCCGCGAGAATGCGCCTGAGGTACCACGGGACTTTGTGGTACCTCAGCGCCTCGGCGATAGTCTGCCAGGGGATGGTGTTGAAGGCGTTCGCGATGTCGAGCGACACCGCCAGCACCACCTCCGCCCGACCGACCGCCACTTCGACGCTGTCCCTGAGCCGGGAAATGGCGTCCAGGGTCGACCTCCCACGACGAAATCCGTACTGGCCGACACTAAGATTGGGCCCCGCCCCCTCCAGGTGCCCGACGAGACGCGCCGCGAGCACCCGCTCGAGCAGCTTACTCATCTCGTCGAGCAGGACGATGGGGCGGTAGGCCGACGGGGACTCAGCCTGGCGCCCGTGCTTCTTCAACAGCACGAGACGCCCGGTTTTCCACTGTCGCGGGACCTTCCCCGACGCCAAACACTCCGACAACAGGGACAGCGTGTCCTCCTCGATCGCCGGCATGACCAGGGCGATGACGCGCCCAGGGATGCCATCCGGACCGGGGGCGCGGTTCCTCGTTTTGAGTTTGAGGACCGCCGCCCCGAGCTCGGCATCTGACACGGGCGGAATCATCGCCTCTGTGTCTGCCGGCGTCTGGCTTGGTGCCATCCGCGGTGGGACCCACTCTTCCCGCTCAGGGAAGAGGGAACTGACAACGTGGCCGACGAATGAGGGCTCGAGATACTTTGTGAGGGGAGGCGCCCAGGGCCGGAATTTGTCACTCACGGCTTTGTACGGGCGCCCCCACGGATCTTGATTGAGGCTCTCGAGCCATTCCTTCCAGGCCGCCTCCTTGGCGGCCTTGATCGCCGAGCTGAGGGCAGCTCGGGCAGCCCGGTATGCGGCGAGTAATTCTTCTTCTCGGGCAGGGTCACTGTTTCTTCGGGCGCGTTGGCGAGTGTACCTGCGCTGGGCTGCGTGACTTGATGTTCGCAGCCCAGCCAGCTCTTCATTCCACTAGTACACTCGCCGCCGCGGCTTGATAGACCCTGCCCTCTTCATGGCCGCATCGCAGACGCGAGTCAGGGCGCCAGAAAGCCGCCCAGCCCTCGCGTCCACGTCCGGGCTAACATCGTCGCCCGCGGCCCATCGCTCGACGATGGCCGCCTCCTTTGCCAGTTCCCGGTCCAGCGTCCGCAGACGCCACCGCGGACCTTCCTCAACCGAACGGCGGTCCCCGACCACTGGGGTCTCCGAGCCGGCGTCGACGATGTCGAACCATATGTAGCGATGGTCCGACAGCGTCTCCACCCCCTCGACCACTTTCCAACCACGCGTGCGGCTCGCCAGGCCAGAACTGGCGAAGGACAGGTCAACGATGGAACAACCTGTCCCCGTTGGCCGCACGAACGTGTGGATCGACCCTCGGTTGAGCAGCACCAAGCCATTCGACACCGCCCATTCCTCTACCAACTCACCCCGGCTATCGGTGGCTGGAGATCCCCACGCCTGTGAGTGTGCGTTGAAGTTTCCAGGTGGCTGGGGGGTTCAAGCCAGTATTGTCACCGGGGTGGGGTGTGCTTCTGCCACCAGAGCCCCGACCTCTATTAACCATTGTTCAAACTCGGCGAGGCTTCTGTTTGGCGAGAAGTACACCCCGATCACTGCAACGTCTCCCAGCAGCGCGAGGACGCAGCCGCGTCCTTGGCAAACACTTTTGAACGCGCCCTGCTGGGAGACGATAGCCACCGACTCGTCGCGGCTGCCGGCCCAGTCATCCCGGGCACGTACCGCGTACGGTTCGGCGACTACTGCCATAGACGCCCGCCACTGTACGGCGGACTGGATCAACAGGTCTTGGGCCGCCGCACAGTGGCGGACATTGGCCTGCAGGATCGAGATTGGCGCCATTTAATTTTGGGCGATGTCCATTCTCTCCTCCGTGTTGGTTTGAGTGGGCGGGCGCTTGCGCCCGGCACCACCACGACGTGTCCTTGTTTTGGACGCCGCCAAACAGGCCTTAACGCCTAAACGGTGCGCAGCAGGAGTTCCCGCCGCCGCGCAGATAGGGAAATTTGGCTCTGCAGAACAGCCGGCAGCCTTATGGCCGGGCTGCCCACAACGTAAACAGAGTGCGCTGCGATCTACACCCGCGCACCGGGCTCCTACGTGCCCCACCTCCAGACAGCGGAAACACCGCTGCGGCCTGGCCTCCAAAAGAACCGCACGGACGCGGGACCAACCGATCGTAAGAGGGCGGCCATCTGTCAGTTTTTTGGCCGCCGCGATCGGGCACTTGACCCACGCCGTGCCCTCCCTGCCTGCCTGGCGGACAACGTCACCGACAACAACACTGGTGGCGGCGCACCCCCCTGCGTCCGCCACCACCCGCGCATCCTTTTTCTTTGTGGCCGCGTCGCCTAGACCGGAGATGCGCAGCTCCGCGCACTTCTCCGGCCTGGCGACACGGACATCGTCGCCGAGGGCCGACCTCAATTTGTCGGCCAGGGACTCAATTTGTCGGCCAATTTGTCGTAAGCCTCCAATGCCGAGACCCTTGAGATCAACCTTCTCTTCGGCCTCGGCTAATTTGGAGGCGTATGTAACGCCCCTCTTCACCGCGTCCTGCTGCAGCGTTATCGCCACTGCAGCGGTACGCGGGGCGCGGAGTTTAGGGGCGCGCTTCCCCACGGCAGGCGCGTTAGCGGGCGCCGGTGCCGATTTCGTCGCTGGTGGTTTGGCCGCCGGCACCTTCTTTGTGCGCCCAGCCACCACATTCCACGCCTCAGTTAGAGGTTGAGGCGTGGGTGCGGGCTGCAGACGCTCATGGCGCGTCGCCTCAGCCTCTCGGGCCGCAGCGCTCTTTTTCTTGCCGGCTTTCTTCCTTTTCCCCGAAGATGGGGGGGGAGCTGGTGGAGCGACTGAAGGGGCCCCCGTCTCCTCCAACGAAGGGCCGGAGACGGGGACAGAAGGACGCGCGGTGGCAGAGGCGCCAGCGGTCCGAAGACGCGCGGCACCATCAGCGGTGCCAGAAGTTCCAGGTTGGGAACCCACCGATAAGCGAACGGGTGCTCCAGTCTCAGGAGCACCGACCGATACAGAAGCCCTGACAGAACGGGCGGCATTACGAGCATCCGCCTGTAGTGGCGGGCGCAGTCGCGGCTCTGGAAGCAGGCGGTCTCCAATGCCGTCGAAGCGCGCGTCGAGGAGAAACAAGATTTCTTCGCGCGACATAGACGGCGGGGCGCTCGCCTGCTTCTTTAGCACCTCCACTTCTGCCCGCAGAGCAGCCAGCTCACGCTGCAGGCGGATATTTTCATCCGACTCGGTACGAGCCCGCAATTCCCGCACGTGGTCAAGAATTGCTCCAGCGGCGGACCTCAGACCCTGGACGCTTTGACCTTTTAGGCGGGAGGATTTTTGGGCGATGGACTGGATGGTACCCACCGCCTCCTCAACCGCCTTCGTCAACTGCTCTGCTCTCAGGTCAGACGCAGAAACCAACGTTGGCGTCTTCTCCTTTTCGGTTGGAGCGAGAGACTGGCGGAGAAATGAAATTCTCCTCTCTTCCCGTCGCTTTATGTCGGCAAGCTCTTCTTCGGCCTGGAGTTCCAACTCTCGCTCCTTGGCCGCATTATATTCAGCCTTGGCCTTTGCTAGGCCGACGTACTGCCCAGTAGTAGGTGGGCGTCCTCGACCACGTTTACCGGGTTGGCCCCGGACAGTGTTAGGGCCAACCGACTCCTCGCTATCCCCTTCCCTTCCGACTCTGAGTTCCGGCGTTTACGCCACAGCCGGGAACTCAGAGGGGAAGGAAGACACGAGGCCACATCCATTACCGAGCAAACGCTGCTGTCGGTATCCGACAGATGCAGCTCTTCCCTAACGCTGCGCGGCGGTGTGTCGCACCGCGACACAGACACCCGCAGTTCCTTGAGGCCTGGAACCGGAGTTCCGGGCCTCGCCTCTTCGACAGCCTCATTGTTTTGTAAATCAGAGTCCATAATTAAGCCAGTATTGTTAGTTTGTCCCCCACAAGGGGAGAAGATCGATCGAGTTTTATAATTTTCATGTGCCATATTGAATCCCACGAGTATGAGACGATACAAGACGACTCCCTGGGTGACGCTCATTCCAGGGAGCGGGATAGATACTGTGGGGTGCTCCAGGTGCCCCACAGGTTTTACCGACTTCGCTGTCGGGTGTTATAGACTTTTCCCTGTCGCGGGCCGGCCAATGAAGGCAAGCCCTTCGGTCCCCAGGACCACCGCGTACCAACTGGTGCCACCAGTTGGATTGTTGCGAAGACCCCGAAGATTACGAAACGCGGGGAGGGGGGCTAGCCCTCCCCAACTCCGACGCTGGCACGAATGCCTGTATGGCTTATATCTCATAGTTATGTTAGTAGTTTTAGAGTAAAGATTTAACTGTGGTATGAATAAAAATTTGTATTGTGGTATGAATGAATGCGTGTAAATGGTTATATTGTATGTTTTGTGCATTGTGAATGTTTATTGACAATATGTTTGTTTTTTTGCAAGTTTAAGAACAATATAACTTTATATGAAAAACAATCACAGGAGTAGAAAAAACGTGCTTTAGATTTTACCAGAACAGATTTGCTTACAGTGTGAAATCTGACGAAAACATTTATAATTGTAACATGAAATTTAATTGTAGAATTTACAAGTAGAGATTTGCTTACAGTGTGAAATCTGACGGAAACATTTATAATCGTACTATGAAATTTAATTATAGAATTTACAAGAGCAGATTTGCTTACCGTGTGAAATCTGACGAAAACATTTATAATCGTAACATGAAATTTTATTGTAGAATTTACAAGTACAGATTTGCTTACAGTGAGAAATCTGACGGAAACATTTATAATTGTGCCATGAAATTTAATTATCTTAGGAACTAGTTTTGGGTTATTGTATTTTGTGTAATAAGTAGTAATATATCTGTTTCGATGTTTCGGCCTTAAAAATAACACAATATGATACAAAACAGACACAATTAAATAGAATAATAGGGATATAAAAATTATAAAGATAGTCTTGTTTACAATACCAAACATTAACGAAAAATAAAACATTATTAAAAATAGTTTAATTATTTTTGGAGAAGTTTTGAGCTACTGACTTTTAGGTAAATGGCTTTTTTTAAGGGATGCCATGGAAGTAACAATAATTGATTCTGAACCTTCACGCTGCCGAAGAAAAATTTTGTTATTTTGCGACCAGCGGTACTTATAGTTGTTGGCACTAGCAAACTTTCGAGCTTCATAAAAAAGTTGACGTTGGCTACTTGGTAGGCGGTCTGCTATATAGATAGGCTTTGTGTTCCCTTCTATACCTATATGCCCAGTGATTAGTTTCTGAGGAGGCGCACGGCCCATATTGAAAGTTCGGTTGACAATAAGCACTTGATTTTTTAGTGAGACTGATGTCAGCTTAGCGACAATACGTTTATTTATACCCTTGTTGCCAGGAGCACGGTAAATGTCCCGTAAGTCAGTCGATTTTAATGGGACCTGGAGCTTAGTACATGTCTGTAATACAATTGATACTAGTTCATCGTGGGTTTCCTTTTCTTTACAGGGGATATTCCGTATCTCAAGGGTGGAAGAACGTGTGCTATGTTGAAGATCGAGAACCTTCTTTTCCAGTTCCATGATATATTTGCGTTGTTCATTTTTTTCCATTTCCAACATTTCTACATTTTTTTTCATTGTTTCGTAGGCAGTGTTTATAAACTCAATGGATTTTTCTATCTCAATATTTGTTTTCTGTATTGCCTGATTTTGCTGTTTTACTTCGTTAATGTCAAATACCAGTTTATTTAATAAAATACCTTGATCTTGTTTCCATGTTGTTAACAAATCCATTATTTTATTTTCAAATGATTTAAATTGATTTTTTGAATGGTTAGGAGAGAAATCAGGTCGTAACCGCTTTTTATTTCTGGACGTTATATTAACTATCTCGGATTCCGTACCAAGACCCACTAGAACCGGCGATGACATGACCCGTGTCTTTTCCTTATCGGATGCAGAAGGGGGTGTACGATGCATAATGTAGTAGCTTTAATTATGATTAACGTATCCTTCAATTTACGACAATGTCATAGGTATCACTACTACTTATTTTTGGTTGTTACAATATCTAGCTGTAGTCGATTGGCGGTAGCTACGTCACATCGCGTATCACAGGTCGTCGTAGGTCAAGTATTAATATTAGGTACTAGCTGACTTCAGCTGTCCCGAGTGAAATTTCTTATTACGCTAAGTACTCACCAGTTATGCGATCCTTACGCAAACTGATTATACACACTTGTAGTGATTTTAATTAGCTTCACACTGATATATAACACAACCAGTTTTGATCGAAAATTACTTTTTTTTTTCAAATAAATTTGTGCACATATAAAATTTTTGTTGTTTACTTATCGAGTGTTGAGGGTAGAATCCTGATATTTCATTATCAGAATAATGAATAAATTAAGAAGAATTTTGATAGCTAAAACAGATATTTTGTCTCTATTCTGCAGCTTGAGAAGTGTGATTGTGAAATATATAATAGTTATAGTTTTAGTAGACTGCCTAGTTTTGAACTAATATTAAATATGTAATAGTTTTAGTAGACTACCTAGTTTTGAACTAATCGCAATAGAACTGCTATAGATTAGAACTAGAACGGCTTTCTATTGGAAATTAGTAGACTCCTGTACGAATAGTTGCGGAAAAGGGTTAAAAATATAGTTAAATACAACTAAATTTAATATTGGAACGCATAGCACTACGAAACAATTTGTGTTCAGCGTTCCGAATTTTTAATTAGGTCCTAAAAGTCTACCTTATTTTTGTATTAATGCAAATTGTTTATCATTAATGTGTTTATTATACACTTAATTGTACGAGAGGTAAATAAGTTTTATAGGTTTATTTAAATTAAATGAGGAAGTATAATTTATTCTTTATCTATTGTAAAATGAAATATACCTAAAATTTTAAAACTTTAAACAAAACTTGAATGTCCTTACGTACATCTAAATAAATTAAAAATAAAAGCTATACCAAGGAGTTTGCAATGCATTTTTCCTACGTAATCTGTGGACGCGGTGCAAACGGTATGCACGATCAGCAACAGCAAAGGGATTTAGCGATATACTGTTTACAAATAAATGCAAACAAAATCAGTAATTTTACCCAAACTTCAATATAATTTTTTTTTTTTTATTAAACATCAATACCGATTACAACTTAAATATAGTTGTAATTGTAAAAAATATTTGCAAACTGATTGTGAAACTGAACACCACCTGACATTCTCGAAGCTGCATGCCAACATAGAAACTTTTACCGATAAAATCTAGAAGCCATGAAATAAGATAATGTGGTTTAAGAAACTGCACATAATTAGTGTACGGGTCCCGTATCGAAACAAACATCGTACTTTACGTTGCGCGTATTCAGCAATTTACGCCGATTTGTACCATTTCGACTTTACATTAATTTTGTGCATCAACGAATACCATCCCGTTCGGGTGTACTAATAACCATCTACCATTTAGCATAAGTTAAGACAATATACCACTTTTGTCCTTATCTTAAATTTTATTTATTTATCTATCACGCCGTATCCCCGAAGTGGTGGCAGAGGCATAAAAATTGTATGCCTACTTTTCACCATGTATATTCCTTTCCCACGTAATAGGTGGTGAGCCCATTGCCGTGTTGAAATAGACGGACGCAGGTTGTGGCTACCTGCTGTTGAAAATTTTCAAGCCGCCCATAAGGCCTTCAACTTGGCTTAACGACTGCCATGTTACTGGCAACCGGGACCAACGGCTTAACGTGCCTTCCGAAGCACAAAAACGCTCGCAAATGTAAATGCCACAAAGTGGTCACCCATCCAAGGACCGGCCATAGTGAAAGTTGCGTAACTCAGTGATCGTTTACAAACCACTGTGTCCGCGAGGCCACGAGCACTTCAATCTTATGTTTTGTTACAACCAACTCCTGTAAGGCTCCCAGTGTCCCGTACAATTAGGTTTTACAGCACTCGTGATAGATGCATGCATCTTTATTTGCTTGAAATATGGTAATTAACACGGATCTTAAATTAATTTGCTATAATAGTAGGTAACATTAAAATTTTATCATCAAACAATAGTAACATTCCACTATAAGACATGGAATACATGTCAGAATTATTTTAAATTCTTAAGTTCTATGTCATGGTTTTAATAATGTGCATAATTTTTCGAATATCACAATTCTATTCGATGTCAAAATAATTTGAAATTCCAGAAGTCAAAATAATTAGAAATTTCAGTGGTCACAATAGTTTAAAATCTTAAATGTCAAAAACAAAAACATTACTAAAAATAATTATGCAAATAGAATTCTTTATTATCAAAATAAAATTTAAATAAGGGGCCATTCTGATATTGGTTTTATAATTTAGAAAATAATGTATCGTGAAATTTTCAGGAATACCCGAAATTTATGCCGGGATTGTAATCCCACTAATATTATGAATGTGGTTGTCAAGTGTATAATAGAGGTAAACAGGTTTAGATCCTTTAGAATTATATTATAGATTCTTACACCCCGCTCTCTTTGTCTTTCTATCTGTTTCTCTCTCTTTAGTGGCGCTAATCAAGTTGCGCGGGTCAGTTAATATTTTATCTATACTAATTTATATTACATTTCTAAGTTTGTTTGTAATGAATAGGCTCAGAAACTACAGGAACGATTTTTTAAAAAATCTTTCACCATTAGACAGCTACGTTTTTCCTGAGTAACATAGGCTACATTGGAATGAAAAAAGTACGAAATTTCGAATAGAAAAACTTCACCACGTGGGCAAAGCTGCGGGCATCAGCTAGTATAAGATAAACGAAGAACGCGTCTGCTTACTATCACTGCATATAATTACTTCACAATTCAAAGGCAAGGAGAGAACATGGGCTGTGGATATCAATTGGTAATTTTGACATTGACATGAATTTACTAAGTTAGGTAAGGTAAGGTAAGTTCTATTTTAAGAAAGAAAAGATAAACTTTAGAAAGAAAAACTCATTCATTTATTTATTACGTGTGGAAATCCTAATGGATGCTATGCCAGACTAAAGTCACATGTTGCCATTCCATCTGCCAATGGCTGGGTGTCACCAGGGCGAGCCATTGAAATGATAGTCCTAGGGCTCCCGAAAAAAGAGTATTGCAAATTTTATATTTGAACTTTTATCATCCTGGTTTTACTCGGCTAGTTTAAGTCACTAACAGGCGTGGATCCAACCCCTAGAATAGGTTGTGGGCACAGCTACCCGAAAATCAGTCAACTACGAGTCGACATGAACTCGCTCATTATCGATATAATGCATTCCTATAATATCCTACAGTGAAACATTTTTCAGCCTCGATCTGGACTTGAACCAGCGTCTTTTGACTTGCCGAGCGGCTTTAACCAACTAGGCTACCGAAACCGACAAATTCGGTGAAAAGGTCGCAATAGACAGATAAAAGTGAGTTATCACAGGTCAATTGGGTTGGGTTAGTTGTGGGCATGCCCATTCTGCCCACCATAGTGGATCCGCGCTTGGCCACTAAACCACAACGGTCATAGCACAACGTACTTTACACGAATAATATATAGTCAAAAACATTATAGGAATATAGCGACTCCAAAAGCTTGCTATGTAATGGCATAAGGGTAACTGTGCACAAGAAATAACAATTATAATTTCAAAACAAAAACAATAGGTCGCCACAACCTGCGCCTGTCCATTTCAACACAGCCTTACACCATTTGGACAAAAATGCACATGGGCGGGAAATTTGGGCGTATACATATATGCCTCTGCCACACCTTCGGGGATAAAGGCGTGAATGATAATTAAGTAGTGTGTGAAGCAATTAAAATAAAAAAAACATAATTTCAATAGAGAAAATGCAAATTTAAAAAAGGAATAATCATTAATTAAAAAACCTTTTTGTAGCAGTGTACTAAAAATAAATTTTTAGTTCCACCATGTTGAATATAAAATGACGTCACACAGCTAACTATCCATTGTCATCCTAATTAGCAGCACGTACAGTAATAAAGCTTAAATATTATGCATAGTAATATTCCTTGTAGTGCACAAACGCGCAAAATGGCAATCGAGACCAACAGCTTTTAAAACAGTACTTACCGGTGGTTCTACTGGTAGTACCACCGGAATTTTTTGCCTGTGGTTCTACTACTGGCTGGTACGAATGTAATATGCACGAAACCTTCCAAAATTCGATCTACAGGTATACCTAAGTGTTAACGCTGATACTATCGATACAGTGATTTTCGGGTTTGTTAACACATTTCGCCTTTTTATATGATGTACATCTAGGCTATTTTTATACAGCTAAAGACATAAAATATTATTAATAAGTAGTACCAGGGGTAATATAATGTTACTACCAGACAGTAGTACCACAGTGGTACCAAAGGCAAAAAAATCCCTTTGTACTACAACAATTCAAATTAATTTAATTTTAACTGAGTAATAAGACAACAGATCCTTTTTCTTGCATAGCACCAACATATTGGTTAACCTCCCTATTCTGGGGCTTGTACAAATAGGGTTTCAAATAAAAATATGAACCCATCAAACATATCTGTGAAATGTAACAGTATGAAGAAGTGTCTCAACCTGGAACATCAAAACATTTGAGGTTTAAAAGGAAAAGAGCTAGAATTGTACTTGTTAATGAATTGTAGCAGTATTGATATTGTATGTTTAAATGAGCACTGGCTAAAAAGTCATCAATTCACTAAAAGCTTCAATAATCACCAGGTTGCAAGCTCGTTCAATAGAAAGACATATAAACGAGGTGGCTCTTTAATATTATTTAATAAAATATTTAAATTTAAAGAAAGATCGGATGTTGTGAGCCTCTCTGTTGCGCGACTTGTGGAGACTTCATGTGTTGAATTGGAGCGATTCATTGTGTTGAATCTGTACAAGCCTCCATGCGCCAGTTAAGTCTCTTTTTGAATTAATGGAGGAAGCCTTAAGTAAAATATATACGAGTAATAGCCATAAAACAATTGTTGTATGTGGAGACTTTAACATAAATGTTTTAGAAAAGTCTTAAGAAAGTATAGATTTTCTGAATTTAGCAAACTCATTTAATTTATATCACAATTTTATAGAACCCACTAGAATAACGGCCACTACTGCAAGATGATTAACATATATAACACATTTAGTAGTGTGAAACCAATACATACATCTGCAATTCATAAGGTTGACTCGGACCACACAGGGCAGTTGGTTTCCTTTTGTAATTCTCAAAGTAATGTAAAAAGACAAATAATTGTGATACCATTCAGTGAGAACCGTATAGAAAATTTTAAATGTAATATTACAAAAAAAGTCCAATTTTTGCCCTGTCACGGAAATGTGGATCGCTTATACAACTCATAAGTCAACTTGATTAATGGTGAGTTCAGCTCAATTTTTACTCCTAAGTACCTATCTAAGAGTGAAGGCCTAACTTTCAGCGACTGGGCAACTCCGGGAATCTAGAAAAGTCGTAAGAAATTGTAAAAACTATATGAAGAGAAGTCCTATAATCATAATCTAAATTTTAAAGAGTTTGTAAAAAAATACTCAAAAACATTTAGACAAACCTGCCTTAAAGCAAAATCAATTTATTTTAAAAATAAAATAGAATATTCAAATAATATGTTATTAAGGAAACTTGGAATGTTATAAATATTGAAACCGGTAAATTCAAAGACATGATTTTTATTTAAAAATAAATAACGTAAATATTATAGAAGATTTTAAAGTTGCAACTGAATTTAAAAATATTTTTCTAACATTCCTCTTTTCACAAGAACTTTCTCGTCTTGCTCTAACGATGCTGAAGAACTTTTAAAACATGGCGTGGAGGAATGTGGAGACACTAAATTGACATTTCATATTTTAAAAACTTTTAAGGCAATTCATATGAAAAACACTTAAGATTAGTGGGGTCCATCTGTTAAAACTGTCTCTCATATTATCACTGTAATAGCTCCACATCTGGCAACTGTGTTCAATTGCTGTGTCAAGTCTGGGGTATTTTCTGACTTAATGAAACATAGTAAAGTAATTCCTTTATTTAAAGCCGGTGATAATGCAGATCCCTCTAACTTTCGGCCTGTTTCCGTACTACCAACACTAAGTAAAATACTTGAAAAGCTAATGCTTGGACAGTTGCTTAGGCACTTTAATATACATAATTTACTACACAGGAAACAGTTTGGATTTACAAAGGCTTGCTCAACGGCAATGATGCGGCTTGGGAGGATTCGCAGGATGCATTAGGTGTTTTTTGCAATTTATCTAAAGCCCGATTGATTTCATCATTTGCGTCCATCGATTGCGTTCATCACGAAACTCTTGTAAAAAAATTACGCCGCTACGGTATCAAAAATAAAGCTCTCGACCTTATGACTTCTTATTTAAGCAATAGAATTCAGAGGGTTGATGTAAACGGTAAACGATCAGCAGGATCTCCAGTTGTAATGGGTGTTCCACAGGGATCAATCCTTGGTCCATCCATATTGGGGATAAACATGAGATTGTGCTGTTTGCGGATGATGTCACTCTATGACATTTAAAATAATAGACAATTAACACATTCACTGCGTTACGGCAAGTATTTGACCGTATTTGACTCTCAGCCAGTGCGGCAGCTCGTTGTCTTTGTTTTGCGGACGGTGCGGGAGCGATTTAACTAAGTTCCCGTACGCGTGAGATAGTGATCTTTTCAATATTTTTGCATTTAATATATTAAAATTGTACACTAATAATATACGGCAAAATAGTTGCCGTAACGCACAGTAAGGTAATTATTTTTCATTCAGTGCGGTACGGCGAATATCTTCCCCCCCAACCCCGCACCACACTGTATGCGTCCGCGCGGTGGTTCATTTTGCATTAGTGCTGGCCGTAAGCGAGATATATATACGTAAGCGCTCGATATTTTTTGTGAAAAATATTACGCCTTAATAATTAATGAAATGGGCGTGCTCCGTTAATTTGGACACGTCCAATGAATGAGTGAGGAACGATTGACGAAGATATATTGTTCGAAAGTGGAGGGTAGAAGGATACAGGTTAGGCCGAGATTAACATATGCAGACCACATGAGCAGATTGCTCAAAAATGGAAAATTCAACTATATTCGGATACCCAGTATAAAGTTTATAGTTCTTAGTTTTTTTAATTTATTTTAATTCGTCAAATTAAAGATCCTAATATTGTGTGATATCATTTAAATATTACACAGTTATATATGACTGTTGAATCTATAATAAAAAATATTTTTAACATATCGGTTATCATTTCAGAGCTCGGGATGGGGTATACCCATCCCGAGCTTTTTCACTTATACGCTATACGGCATATACGAGTATATTGCCGCGAATGACTGATTTTGAAAAATCTCTGTATCTTTCAAAATATCACAGAGAACCCGGGGCTACTGTAGCTAGGTATTTAAGAGGATGTAGTCTATCGATTAGTTGATAAAAATCATTGATATGGGCGGTTTCCACGTCTGTATGGACTGTGAAATTCAGGTTCTGGTACGGCAAAATAGAAGTCGTAACGCATATCAGGAAATATAGATACGGGCAGTATTTGTCTCGTATCGCACTAGCAGAAAGTTTAGATTTAATGCTGCCGCAGTGAATGTGTTTATTAATTATAACGATGTTAACAGCGCACTCTCAAAAGTTGTTCATTGGTTTAACGTTAACAATCTTCTTTTAAATGATAAAAAAAGTAAAGTAATTAGGTTTTCGACACCTAATGTGAGCCAGGTAGCGACCAATGCGCAAGTTAATGGATCAGGGTTGGATACTGTTGGGTCTTCTGTGTTTTTGGGTATTACTATTGACTCAAAGTTGCAGTGGGGACCACATATAGAAAAATTGTCAGGCAAATTAAGCTCTGCTGCATATGCAATAAAAACAATAAGACGGCTCACTAATGTTGAAATTAACTATTCTATAACAAAGTTCCCGACGAAATTAGAACATTGTCAATAAATATGTTTAAGACAACAGTCAAGGCCTAATTGTGTAACAAGGCATATTATAAAATTTCAGACTATATAAATGATAAAAATGCATGGGAGTAAGTCGCTCTAAGTCAACGCACATAAATATACAAATAGAAATAATAATAATAAAGAAACATTATAAATATAATGTACATTTGTTCAATATAAGTAATCTGAAACGTCAGGCAACTAAGGGTATGAAAGATGGCCGTGTTTGGTCCCGGTAATAACTAATATAATTATATGTAATTTGAGTTTGTTATTGTGTGAGCACGGACGGTCACACATAGCTTTTTATATTTTTTTGTAATTGAAACACTGTTTGATTATGTCATGCTCGCCTAAGTGTCCTGGTAGTGGTGGAGCATATATTGGGTCGCCTTATTCCCTATAATACGGTTGAGTAGGGCGATGGCTGATATATGCGTCATACCCGTGAACGGATGCCGTCTGTTGGGACTGGTCAGCTCATAGCTGTTATAGCAATTATTACAAATAATACTATTTATATTTAAGGCAAATTAAGTTTAGTCGACTGTTCTCACGTAACTCCAATGTAAGTTTAATATATATATAATATACCTGCATTTTTAAATAGCAGCCATTTTCTTGCCGGAGCCTTCGTCATAAGCAAAAAGCCTTTAGACTGGCAACTAGAAACGCTCTCATTTTAATTTGATTTTGTTTCTTTTGTATAGATTCATTACTATATAATTTGTTCAAATATCATGTCAATAAAGCTAATATAATTACTGGCGGTTAGAAAAGAGTGGCCATGACTTATATAGCCAGGTTCTTCCTCAGGCTCTACCTATTGCGTTGCGAATCTGGCAGTAAATGTAAATGTAGAAGCAATAATCTTGACGTTCATAAGTGTTACTTTGAGACCTACATGAATAAATAAATAAATAAATAAATATCAAAAATTTCTACCTAGCCGGAAGCGCTCGTGGCCCCGCGGTCTCAGTGTTCTGTAAACGATCACTGAGTTACGCAACTTTCACTATGGCTGGTCCTCGGATGGGTGACCACTTTGTGGCATTTACATTTGCGAGCGTTTCCGTGCTTCGGAAGGCACGTTAAGCCGTTGGTCCCGGTTGCCAGTAAAATGGCAGTCGTTAAGCCTGTTTGAAGGCCTTATGGGCGGCTTGAAAAATTTCAACAGCAGGTAGCCACAACCTGCGTCTGTCTATTTCAACATGGCAATGGGCTCACCACCTATTACGTGGGACAGGAATCCACACGGTGAAAAGTGGGCATATAATATGCCTCTGCCACCCCTTCGGGGATAAGGCGTGATGGATATTTATTTAAAATATTCTGTCGCCAATTTTTGTTTTTATATGGCTCGTTTATCAGCTAATGAAATTCACTAGACTACATAACAGAGAGTTTGATAAAGAATTTTGCTAAGAAAACGTTAATTTAATGAAAAACAAAAGAATAGATGCATAAATTGACCTAAAACAACATTATCACGCTAATAAGAAACAAATAAAAGTGAACAAACCCATTTTTCGAGGCTTAGTCTAACAAAAACAGTCTTCGAGTGTGTCATACAAGGATAAATTGGCGAAACATGTCGCTAACACCGCTAATAAGACAGGTAATTATACTGGTTGTATAACAAATTATTCCCATAAAATTATTTCCAGATTTTTCCATAATAAACATAAAAGGTGTGTATCAGAAAAGAAGATAAGAATTTATGTATAACAAATTTATCGAAGAAGCGCTCGTGGCCCCGCGGACTCAGTGTGTGTATCATGTTAATCAAACTAATGTAATTACTGGCGTTTAGAAAAGAGTGGCCATGAGTTTTATTGCCAGGTTCTTCCTCAGGCTCTACCTATTGCTTTGCGAATCTGGCAGTAAATGTAAATGTAGAAGCAATATTCTTGACGTTCATAAGTGTTACTTTGTGACCTAAATGAATAAAGATTTATTATTATTATTATGTTTCATCTTTTCACGGGTATCTTCTTTTTTTTTTATGAAGATACCCGGGCTTTTGGTAGGCGTACATGGGGACATACTGGTCCAACACGCAGAGGCCCTTTGAGAATTTTAATCTAAAAGGAAATGGGACCACCACCACAGCAGACAGTCCACTCCCACCTTATGTAGAAGAACGATAATCGACCACCTCCAATGGGAGTTAAACTATTGTAAAATATGCTAACTAAGAAATGGGCTATTGGGTTGGGAGTTTGATGAACTAGGTGATTATAACTATGGATGAAGGCGGCGTCTGCCATTTTAATATCTGATTATCAAATTTTATTATTATTGTACGGCAATGGGCTCACCACCTATTACGTGGTACAGGGATCCACACGGTGAAAAGTGGGCATATAATATGCCTCTGCCACCCCTTCGGGGATAAGGCGTGATGGATATTTATTTATTATTTATTTATTATTATTGTCTCTTCTTCACGGGTGTTTCTTCACAATATTGCTTCTACATTTACATTTGTAAATGTAGAAGCAATATTCTTGACGTTCATAAGTGTTACTTTGTGACCTAAATGAATAAAGATTTATTATTATTATTATGTTTCATCTTTTCACGGGTATCTTCTATTTTTTTTCTTATGAAGATACCCGGTCTTTTGGCAGGCTTACATGGGGACATATTGGTCCAACACGCAGAGGCCCTTTGAGAATTTTAATCTAATAGGAAATGGGACCCCCACTACAGGCAATCCACGCCCGCCTTATGTAGAAGAACGGTAATGGATCACCTCCAATGGGAGTTAAACTTTTGTGAAATGTGCTAACTATGAAATGGGCTATTGGGTTGGGGTTAAATGGATTGGGTGATTTAAGCTATTGATGAAAACGGCGTCTGCCTTTTTTTTTGTATTATTATCAAAATAGTGGCAGACGGTGACTTGCCAACTCACTAGATGGGCCCCCTATACAATCGCCATAGGCAAAATAAGCCTGTAAGGCGACAGAGGGTAACACCGGTGTGAGCGGCTTGGGGTGTCGAGCGGTGCGGCGCGGGTTGACCTTCGCGGGACAGACCCGGAGCGGGCTTCCCCGTAGTTATGCTATTGAAAATTACAGTTCTACCCCCGAGCATATAGCTCTGGCTCCCTCCCTCTGACCGGCCAATTAAGGCAGAGTTGAGATTTGCTGCACTCCCGGGAGTAGCACTCTCACTGCTCTCCCGTTAGGCCATTAAATCCTAACCGGTGCAGAAGGGCAACAAAACTCTGAGGAATCGGGACCGATAACTTTCTGATACATTTTTTTGTTGATATCAGAAAGTGGATGACTCAAAAAGCGAATCTACTATGCCCTCATAGGGTTATTATTATTATGTAAACTATGTATCACTGTGTTAAGCAGTCACGAAGGCTGGTCCTCAGATGGGTGACCACTTTGTGCCATTTACATTTGCGAGCGTTTCCGTGCTTCGGAAGGCACGTTAAGCCGTTGGTCCCGGTTGCCAGTAACATGGCAGTCGTTAAGCCCAGTTAAAGGCCTTACGGGCGGCTTGAAAATTTTCTACAGCGGGTCGCCACAACCGGCGCCTGCCCATTTTAACACGGCGATGGGCTCACCACCTGTTACGTAGGACAAGGGTGCATACGGTGAAATGTGGGTGTATGGAATGTCACTGCCTACCTCTTCGGGGATAAAGGTGTGACAATATGTCCGCAATATATGCAAATTTATCGAATAAAGTTAACATTTCCTTTGAAATATGGTAACGTTTTTGGAGTGTGGGTGCCGATAGGGTTAGCACTAACACCACTAAATAAAATAAAATGCTTTAATACTATAAAAAGACACACTAACACTTCAATTTTTCACCACAGCCAAAGTACTGAGGTGATATTCACTTTAAATATTGGTGGTCACTTTAAATATTTTAAATAGTGTATGACATTTTGTAAGCAACCACAAAATAAAACGCGAATGCAGAATGAATTTATTAATGATCCAATTCAACGATGTTGGATATTGGCATTTGGCATTTATCATTTTCAATCCGAATGAACAAAAGATGAACAACCTGAACACCAAAGTGAACGTTTACTATGATTTGACCATTTGACCATTTAGTGTCGAATGTAACGTCAACGTATTGTCAACACACGAACGTCGAGCATTGACGGTGAAATAATGTTTAAGCAGAACGATCAAAATACGCTAATGTTTTGTAGAACTTTAAAAAGTATCAAGTAAATACTTTTGTAGTAGGAGGTCTTTGGCACCATACACTTGAAAAATAAGAATTCTGTTTCGTTAAATATTTGAATACGTGATCACAAAACAAACGATTTCAAGTCGTACAACTTCATTCGACAGCAAATTATTGAAAAATACAAGTAAATGTTCATTTTTATCTCATCGAAATTCAGTAGTGTGAACATGGAATGAAAAAAAAAATCTAACAATCACTAGAGTGAACGTTCATCCGAGTGAACCGTCTGATATAACCTTTAACTACACATAAACACAAATTTGGATATTTGCATTCAATACACTGTCTACTATTAGTTCTGTTTTTTATTCGATTATCACTGATCGCATTCTCGGACGAGACTGTCCATTTGCCGTAAGCTCGGCCCTTTGCATATCGTTCATTAGAAATCTGGAATATTCCGAATCGTTCCTTGTATGTCTTCTCGGGTACAATCTCTAGGAAAATCGAGCAAACCTGTCATGCTTTTCTCGCTTTCAAAAACCATTACTTTGATGCAAAAACTACAAACGAACAAAACAAAACTTCAAATTTAACAATAAAATCTCCTAAAAATAAAAAAATTATGGACTGAGCTCACGGCAACTGGACAGTCTCGTCTGAGTATGCAATCAGTGTCGGTGACGCCGCGGAGAACCTTAAACGGCAAAAATATTTGCGACTTATAAGTGACATGACACCCACAGCTTCGCCCGTGGAATATTTCGACCTCTCGTCGCACCTATTTAATCATTTATGACTACTGCTCTGCTCCCCAGAACCGTTTGGGGTCGAGACTTAGGTTCTATTAATGATATTAACGCCCTTACTCACGCCTAGATGATTATTATTTCTAATTAGTGTTTAGCCCATTCGAATACTTATTTTTTAAAATTCAATACCATTGTAATTTATATGTAAACTTGGAACTTTTTGATTGTGCAAATATAAATTAATTCCTTAATAATATACCTACCAACCATATTAACCTGTCTGTAAATATAAGATCGATGTTAAAAAATTTTACAGAACTTATACAAATGGTTGAAAGTTCGCTTTTATCTATAGATATAATTATTGTCACTGTCTCAAGTCTCTTTCAAATTTCTGGTTATGAAATGCACTTACAGCTCCGTATCAATCGCAAAGGAGGTGGTATAATATTATACGTTAAAAAACATCTTCAATTCTCTCCAAAAGAAATACACACTTATACCGTCGAATATCTTGGAGGCACACTAAAAACCACAAGTAATGACACAATAGCCGTATGTGCATTTATGTTTATTTATAGACCGCCATCAACGAACAAAGCATTGTTTGTAAGAGAACTTTAACGAGCACTGAATAGGTATTCATCTAATAATAATGTCGTTGTTTTGGGCGATATGAACATCGGTCTTAAATATCAAACAACTGTAAAAAGCTTGTATTTGGATAAAGCTGGCTGCGCATGGCTTAACGTGTGGAATATATCCGATATCAATCCAATATACAAGAAACGAAAAGCGTATTAACAAGGTAACAAAGTCGTGCATCGATCATATATTTACAAGATCACGCACGTTATTGCCATGAACGGCTGCACTCGACACTGTTCTGGCAGATCACCGTGCGACTGTCGTATGTTTGACTAGCCTCTCGTCCACTCAGAGGACTATACAGGTTGCTCCACAAAAAAATGGATTTATAACAAAAAAATTATGCATAATGTTTTGAATAACTCAAACTGGGATGCAATTAACAACTTCACTACTTCAGATTCTATCTATAAATACATATTAAATACTTTTAAAACTGCAATAAATAAATCAGAACGAACCATTACGGTTAATATTAAATTAAGAAAAAAATTGCCCTGGTTAATTTAAAAATTAAAATTGTGTGAGCTGAGAGACGAATGTTACAAAAATCGGAGAAAAGATCCTACAAATAATACTTTAAGATTGAAGTTAAATAAATTAAGAAATAAAGTACATAAAACTATTAAGTATTCCATAAATCAATATAATAAGAATAAAATTAAAGAAAATTATGGTAATCCTAAAAAGTTATGGGAGATATTGAATGCGATGTGTGGAAGAATAAAGCACTCAATAGATTAAGTGATTATTGATGCATTCAGCACACGGAAATTATCATCTCTAAAAATAGCAAACAATTTCGCCCGTAATTTTGATAGTTCGGTAAAAAAAATATTGCCTAATTGTTCAACACCTCTTTTGTTGACTTTAATCGAGAGCCTGCTTATGTTAGTATAAGATTTTAAAAAGCTACTCCAGAAACTATTCATAATCTTATTAAGACACTCCATAATAGGAGGGCACCAGGTCTGGATAGAATCAGTGTGATTGATATACAAGCCGTTAGTCATAAGGTTGCTTTTGCAATCACTAAACTAATTAATACCAACATACAAACTGGTCATTACCCAGATGAATTAAAAATAGGGTGCGTAAGGCCTGTGTTAAAGAAAGAAACAAGAACCGATGAAAGTAATTACCGCCCTATTACTTTATTATCCTCAATAGACAAAATCGTCGAAATATTTATCTGTAACCAAATATATAATTTTTACGGGAAAATCTCAATTATCAGCAATTCACAATATGGATTTCAATCAAACAAAAATACGAGCATGCTTCTCTCTAAGTTTGCAGACCATATTAATTCTGCACTTAATGAGAAAAAACATGTCCTTGCCTTGTTTATTGATTTTTTTCGCGCGTTTGACACTCTTGAATACAATAAGTTTGAAGGAGTGGCTTATACAGGAAGGCTTCTAAACCACCTCAGACTTCCTGAGTAAAAGCTCATGCCGATTCTGCGCTTATTATAAATATATATTTTTTTTTAAATTATTCTTTTATTTAGTTATTTAGTGACATTATTAGATTTTTTTAAGCTTGACCATAGTTACTAAATTAATTTGACATCTCACAATTTCTCTTAAAGTTTGTAAATTTATTGCCGCTTGACACCATTAACTATGACTAATATTACGAATGAAGGATTGTACATTATTGAATTGCAGCATTTGAAAATCATAAGATACATATCTTATGATTTTCATTTGAGTTGACATTACCTTAATGTCTTTATTTATATTGTTATCCAGTTGATTTAATATTAACATAAGAAATGATTATATACCTATTGTAATTAAAATTGTTAGTGCCTACAAAATTTTTCATGTTTGTATTCCAGGCGAAGTATGTCTCGGACTTATAACTAGACACATGTCATCTTGTGAATTGTAAACCATATTTCAAGCAAATAAAGATTATTATTATATAAGTTATTGATAAAGTTAAAGACTTAGGAATAAATAGCCCCCTTCTAGAATGGTGTACTGACTACTTGAAAAATAGGAAATACCATGTTCAAATCGCAAACAATCTCAGTGACCCCATTACAGTTCCTCATGGAACAGCACAAGGGTCCGTGTGTGGTCTACTACATTTCTTAGCGTACGTAAATGACATGGATTCTATTTTCAGTAGCTCCACCTCTTATCAGTTTGCTGATGATACATGTCTCATAATCGAAGGTAAGGACTTAAACGAATTTAAATTACTGTTACAAAAAGATTTTGACAGACTTAATATGTGGTGCCATGACCTGGGACTTGTACTTAATATTCAAAAGACGAAGGTTATGCACATAAAATCTCCGCATATTAAGGAAAATTCTGCTGAAATTAAGTTAGTAGCACCTACAATTGTCTACATAGAAATTCAAATAATTGTGATTCCAAATGTCCAGTTATTCAATAAGTTGTACTTAGGCTTACTCATTGACAATAAATTCAATTGGGGTCCATATATTGCTCGAGTTTGTGACAAACTTCGTGCAATCCTAGCAAAATTTTATAGCATCTACAACTTATTACCATACAAAACTAAACCCCTACTGTACAATGCATTTGTTGATTCAGTAGTGGCATATGGGTTATCTAGCTACGGACGTACCTTTAAAACCTATCTGGAGTTTATTTATAAATTGCAAGTTAGGATTATAAAATTAATAGTTATACCAAAAATGAGACCGAATTTTGATAATGATATTGACTTTTTTTAAATATACCAAAACTTTACCTATACACGAAAATGTGAAATTTTGTCTTTTAAAAGAACAATTTTTCAACAAAAAAATACAAACTGAAATAGATCATCCTGTTTATTCGCGTAGTGTAGCTCAAAAGAAACAGAACACTGTCGAATTTGAACGATCTAATACATAACTAACAAAATTTCTTTGAAAAGACGATTGTAAGTTATCACGCACAAACCTGGGAGGTTTATGTGGTACTGTAACATTGACTTTATGCATGTTTTATTTTATATAAATAAATAAAAAAAAAACAAAAATAAGACATGGGGCCCAAGCGTTTATAACTTATTTCAAGACATTGTAAAGTCAAAAATCCAGAAACCAGCCCTCTTGACATTTACTCTACTCGTGACCAGAGGGCTGGTTTCGTTTTCGCACAATGGCTAAGCATTGTTATACAACGTGGCAATGCTGCCAGTCTTCTGGAAACGCTACCACGTTGACTGCGATGCTGAGAAATTTTATGACGCATGTTAGGTTTTTTTCCTCGACAGACTATGTCTGTTATGTCAGAAAATCATTTTATGTGACAAATAATAATTATTATTATCTTTCCAATTACTCTATAAGACAAATAGCTACTTCCCTATCATATTTATTAGATATATCAGCCAAGAACTTGGCTAAACAAGTTGCTCCTATTGAGCAATGTTTAATGAAATTCAAAATGTCAGTAATTTTACTACTGACAATTCAAATTTATTTAATTTAAACTGAGTAATAAGACAACAGATAATTTTTCTTGCATAGTACCTACATATGTACCTCCCTATTCTGGGGCTAAAGAAATAAAATGTATAACTAGGGTTTCTAATAAAATATGAACCCATCAAACATATCTGTGAATTGTAACAGTATGAAGAAGTGTCTCAACCTGGTGCATCAAAATATTCGAGGTTCAAAAGGTAAAAAACTAGAATTGGAGTTGTTAATGAATTGTAACAGTATTGATATTGTATGTTTAAATGAGCACTGGCTAAAATGTCGAGTAAGACAATGGGGCTGTAAGCCGTCAGCCTATAGCCCCATTGTCTTACTCGACGAGATGAGTAAGCTGCTCGAGCGGGTGCTCGCGGCGCGTCTCGTCGGGCACCTGGAGGGGGCGGGGCCCAACTTAAGTGACGGCCAGTACGGCTTTCGTCGCGGGAGGTCGACCCTGGATGCCATATCCCGGCTCCGGGACAGCGTCATAAAGGCGGTCGGTCGGGTGGAGGTGTTGCTGGCGGTGTCGCTCGACATCGCGAAAGCCTTCAACACCATCCCCTGGCAGACCATCGCCGAAGCGCTGAGGTACCACAATGTCCCGTGGTACCTCAGGCGCATTTTAGTGGACTACTTCGTGGAACGGGCCATCTCCTATCCGGCCCGATCGGGAGTAGTCCACGCGACCATGTCGTGCGGTGTTCCACAGGGGTCGGTTCTGGGTCCGCTCCTGTGGAACATCGAGTATGATTGGGTCCTGCGCGGTGCCAATATTCCGGGGGTCGGCGTACTCTGTTACGCCGACGATACCCTGGTTACCGCGCGGGGCCCCGACTTTCGGGCCGCGAAGGTCCTGGCCACCGCGGGCCTTGCCCAGGTGGTCAGCCGCATCAGGGCGCTATGACTCCAGGTGGCCCTCGAAAAGTCCCAGGCCGTTTTTTTTCACGGGCCTCCGCGAGTGTCCCCTCGAGATACTCAGATTGTGGTGAGCGGCACCCCCATCGCTGTCGGGTCGAGTATAAAGTATCTTGGGTTGGTACTCGACAGTCGATGAGGCTTCGTCGAGCACTTCCGGCGTCTTTCGCCTATTTTGTTTTCGTACGCCGGAAGGCTGGCGAGGCTGCTCCCCACTCGGGGGGGACTGAACAGTGCGTGTCGCCGCCTCTACGACGGTGTGATGCGCTCGATGGCACTCTACGGAGCGGACTTCTGGTCGGACGCCCTCTGCGCCAAAACAATCCCGCTGCTACGACGTCCGCAGCGGTCGATTGCGCGAATCGCAAGGAGCCTCCCCTGGGATCTCGAAGCTGGAGTCCTGAAGATGGTTTATGAAGAGAGCGCCCTGGTGCGAAGAAACGGTGGACGGCCGCTTCCGGACGAGATCAACCTCTCGAGACAGTTGGCTCGCGACGATCTCTTCCGGAAGTGGGCCGATAGGTTGGTAGGCCCCTCGGTCCGGCCCGTCCTACGTGCTTGGGTGGAGAGGGCACACGGAGCGCCGACGTTTCACCTCAGTCAGCTCCTCACAGGGCATGGCGTATTCGCCAAATACCTGTGGAAGGTGGCGGGGGTGGAGCCGGACCCCGTGTGTCGTCACTGCCCAGGTGGCGTCGTGGACATGGCGCAGCACACACTCGCCGTGTGCCTGGCGTGGGACGGGCCGCGTATCGCCCTCACGGGCCTCATTGGTGTTGACTTGTCACTGCCGGCCGTGGTACGAGCCATGGTCGGCAGCCAACAGTGTTGGGCCGCCGTTGCCTTGTTTCCTAGCTAGGTGATGGCGGCTAAACGTGAGGAATTGCGGGTGCGAGAGCGTACGGGACAGACGCTGGTCGTGTTCGGGGGCGACGACGTGCTGAATACATGCGCGCCCCCGAATAGGGTCTGGCCGTGGGCTGATGGTCGGGTGACCCCGCCCAACGGGCCACATGGCGACGGGCACCCTTTCTGTATTCCAGGGGGTGCCCCTTAGGGCCCGCCCGTACCTGCCGCTCTCTACTTCCTCTGCTTTCAGAGGGGCGCTCGAGAGCGGTGGAGGTGCGGGCTAGATTCTTCTCCTTAGGGAGCTCCGGGGTGGACGCTTTCCCGACACGGACCCCTCTACTCTGGAGTGCCCCTTGCCGGCTCGCAGTGATTTAACCTTAGGTCCTAAACCTATAGGAACCTAACCTGCGAGTCGGTTTAAGGTGCGGCGGAACACCGCGGGGTTTAGTGGGTAGGATGGCCCCTCTCTAACGGGCCGGGAGCCTCACACACCGTCCCTGTTGCCCCTGCAGCAAGAATGACGGTGCGTAAAGGCATTCCCCGTGAAAACAAAAAAATAACTGTACATAATCATAAGTGTCTTAGCAGAATCGATATTTTTGTTTTTTCAGACATGGACAATGTCAGCGGTGCTCATCAATATGTTAGCTCAAGGTCTAATCCTTGCCTTGCCCTTCAGTTTGCTGCCGGCCCTCAATCACCCTGAGTCACAAATCAAAGTTGACCTTCATATGTCGTCATGGCTAGGTAACTAATTGCTACTCTAAAATATAATATCTCTTAAAGCTTTCTCATTGTATCACTAATCAAAATATCGAAGGAGGCTTAGCATTCATACTAATTGATTGACTATAGTATTGATTATACTAAAGCTTAAATTGTCACGTTGCACATAATATGTGTTTTAGCGTTATTTTGAATACTTTTTGTTGCTTGACGTTTCGAATCAATTAGACTGACTTTGGTCACAGGCTGACTAGCACAGCGGTGTACACTCTTTGTTATCGAGTACATGTTGCACAAGATTCTTAAGCCACTGCACACCCGCAGCGTTCTTGATGTTGTTCATTCTCCAAGTACCATCACACACTACAATTTGTACAATAAAGTATTAATTTCAAAGAGATTCATAGTATTAGCAGAATGGATTATAAACTAGTTTAGCAGTTAAGCAAATTAGATGAGAACCAGAAACACTAATTTGAAGCTATCGGTTACCACTAATTTGAAGCTATCGGTTACCAAAATAACCAATGTTATTGAGAATCAGTTACACTTTTATATATATAACGTTCAAATAGACTTTAGTTTACAAATAATAATAATAATTATGTAAATAATTTGTTGGTATTATTTTGTTTTAAGACGCAACTTAAGTTAAAAATAGTATCAACAATCAAAGTTTTATTGTTAAATTAAATAATTTAAGTAACCTATTCTTTTTAAAGCACTAGCGAATAACGATAACAGTAACATTCACAAATAAAATAACACAAATCTCTCTAAAAATATAGTCAAGTATTATAGACTGCAATTGTCTTGATGTTACCTGCCTATGCGGGATGCTGGAAATAAAAAAATTAGGACACAACGAAGGTAAATAAGAGAACAGCACACGTGCTAAGATTAAACTCGCAAATCCGCAATAACTCTGAAAGGAAGGAAGTCACAGGGTATCAGAAGAAACGAGGATGCTACCAAAAGCAGTTCCTGCCCCCCCTTAAACAGTAAGGAGTTACCACGGTTTTTTAGCTGACCTTACAACGTATACAGAACAAAGTGCAAGCGCATAGCATACAAAAGATGACTATAATTGACTGCCACAATGGCGTAAGCGGTAGTTCATACGACTGCCGTGCTGAGGTCTCGGCTTTGAATGCTGAGTCTGGACAAATATTTGTGTGATCCACAATGTTACAATGTTTGTTTCAAATAAAAAATAAAATTGTAAAAAAAGCAAAAATTTTAGCATCTAATTTTATTTTTTTTCCCAACGGGGAACCGAGTTATAATTCAAAAACTGAATTTAACCCTTTTTTCAAGATGGCGGAAAACCCATCAGGTTATTTTGGTCGACAATTTGAACTTAAGTTTTCCTAGCCAACGTAATATCCAAAATTTGGCTTTCACGGTTCATTTTTATTTATTTATTTATTTATTTATGTACACACAAGAATATAGTAAAAACAGAAGGCGGAGTCATAGGTACAATGGTACTGCTTATTTCTATAAGAAATATCTGCCAGCAGACCGGCGAGAGGAAAATGTTCATTTGAATTTCTAACCCGATTTTTCCGACGTAATGACTGGACAAAGTTTGGGTGTTTACTGTGTATAATAACTTGTTATGTATGTATTTTACAATATATAAGTACGTCTATTGGTTGTCTAGATGGCAGAACAATAACTCATATGAGTGTAATTAGGGTTAGACGGCGTTGAAAGTCTCACAGTAATTAATATTATTTATTTACCACAATTAGATTTTTACCAATCTTTTGTATCACTTTAATGCAGTAAGCATTAGATTTTGGGCAATACTTTTTTTTTTTGTAAAATTCCTTGCCGCGGTAATTTAACATTCTTATTTTTTTTATTTACAGGGTCAATAACTGCCGTTTCGAATATTCCAGGTTATATACTATCATCAGTTTTCAGTACATTATACGGTCGAAAACTGGTTCATGTACTGGCAATGCTACCCAGTATCGGTGGCTGCTTGATGATATACTTTGCGAAAGATTTTTCTATGTTAATGATGGGCCGATTTCTAACTGGTCTGACTACGGGAGCAACAGTATATTTAGGAGCTATTGTTATAGGAGAATACACAGCTCCAAATTACAGAGGATTATTTTTGTATCTAAAAAATGCCACAGTGTGTATCGGTGCTACTTTAGCCCATATTTTAAGTGGATATTTAGACTGGAGAACTTTAGCATTAGTATCGTCGGTACCCTTATATCTTAGTTTGATAATAACCTTTACATGGCCTGAAAGTTCAGCATGGCTAGCTTCAAAACACCAATATGAGCAAAGTGCAATAGCTTTCAACTGGCTTAGAGGAGATAATGAAACTTCTAGAAAGGAATTAGAAGAATTAATTAAAACCCAAAAAGCTATGCAATCAAAAGTAAGAGTTGATGTGAGTTACTGGGATAAAGTCATTATTTTCTTGGCAAAATTTAAGCAAAAAGATTTCCTCAGACCTCTGACGATTATAATACTTGCTTCAATACTTCTCGAAGTAAGTGGAAGACACGTGTTTCCTACTTACGCTCTCCAGATAATGACTGAATTGACTGGAAAATCTTCTCAATCATATTATTACATTCTCGCTATTGACGTCACCATTACTGTAAGTGCACTAGTTGGGTCTATTCTCAGCAAGATTATGACTCGACGATCCTTATTATTTTCTACGGGTTTCTCAGCCTTAGTTGTGTTAATATTAAATTGTGTATACTTATTCTTAGTTTCCAAAGGTATTGTTTCGGATGATAGGTCATGGATACCTGTAACTTTACTTGGATTATTTTTTGTACTAACTAACTTTGGTTGTGCTCCGATGCCTTTGACTTTAGTAGGGGAAATATTTCCTTTATCCCATAGAGATGCTGGATCAGCATTATCAGGGACTTGGACATCAGTTTGTTTAATGGCAGCACTCAAATCAACGCCACATCTACTTGTTAATGCAGGAGCTTGCGGCTTATTTGCCGTATTTAGCAGTATTATGGGGGTTTCTCTCTTTATATTATATTTCATTTTACCAGAAACCAAAGACAGAACACTACTAGAAATCGAATTCTATTTCCACTATGGGAAGTTTGAAAATTCGAATGTATTTAAATCTGATGATGACAGGGAAGTTAATGTTAAAATGATATCTTAGTAACATTCTATCGTAATTTTGGGTGTCATTATTGTAATTGTAAATAGTACTTATTAAAATTGTAAATAATGAATCATATGTGGCATATTTTACTTTATAATACTACTGTAAACTTTAGGATATGTATATAAAGTAAAGGTCTTCGCTTGAAGGCGAGTAAAACTTAGGTTCTAGTATTTGAACGAGATGACTAGAGTAAGAACTAAATGCGAGATTTGGGTAAACCAGGAACGTCTAGAGCAAGTGAATGAAATTGTGTATTTAAATAAATAATAATAAATATTGTGGGACACTTTTCACACAGCGCCATCTAGCCCAAAGTAAGCTAATATTAGCTTGTGTTATGGGATCTAGATAACTGATAAACATACTTATATATTTCTAAATACATACATATTATAGATAAATAACACCCAGACACAGAACAAACCATCGTGCTCAACACACAAAGTTTTATCCTGGGTGGGAATCGAACCCACGACCTCTTGCGTAGCAGTCGGATGCACTCCCACCGCGCCACAGAGGCAATTTAGGAAGTATGTTTAGCGCAGACATAAAATGTGATTTAGATGTACGGCGAGTATCTGCCGGACACAAAGTTAACGGTGCTTTGTCTCAATTAGTAAAGCGACAAAGCATCGTAAGTAGTAATGTAGCTAATATATTACTACTTACAAATGTTGATATATTTAAATTAAAAGTAATTATTATTAAAAATGAAGTGTGGGCGAATAATAATGCAACCATTTAAAATTTGTCATGATAATTAGCGCATTAGTCGCGGTAAAGCGATCCATGTGAATTGTATATCGTTTCTGTTATCTCTTGTGTTATGCAAATATAATGTATCTGTAAGTTGTAGCATAACTAAAGGCAGTACTTATAAATTTCACAGTTGGTTAGCATAACCATTTTTATTTTACAAATCAACAATATATATTCAGAACTCTATAACTCCTATCCGGCGAGCGGAAGTCATTCGATGTTATAAAAAAAACATTAAGTTACGTCACAACTACCCACATGTAAGGACATATACATGTGGGTAGTTGTGACACATATACTTTTTTGCATCACTCTATATTAAATATTAAATTAAAGATAGTATAAACGTTTAATATAACTTTAATGGTAAAAATCACTAACTAATAATAGTCACCTACCAGTGTGAGTGTTATCTCCTTAAACAAAAACAGATTGCTGCACTTATTCATCATAACAATGGAGTCAAGCATACAGGAGTCACTAGCAAATTTGAAAGCTCTGTTCCGGGATCAAATGGCTTCTTTTGAGGCAAAGTTATCCAGCAACACTGCACATGATGGTACTGGTTTGGTTTCTGAATTTTCTACATTTAAGACATTTACTATGTCTGCCTTAAAACTACTTCAACAACAAGTGGACTATCTGGCACGCAGGGTGGATGGCTTGGAAACACGCAGTCGACGAAAAATGCTTCTCCTGCATGGTGTGAAGGAACAAACTTCGGAGGACATCACGGAGGTGGTGGTGAGTGTGGTGAAACAGCAGCTGGAGATCGATCGTTTTGTGGTAACTGATGTCAAGCGGTGTAGTAAATTGGGGCGACCATCTGCCCCTCATAAACCCAGACCAATATTAGTGAAGTTGTACAAGGTTACTGATCGCGACAGCATCTGGTTTGCGAAAACGAAACTCAAGGGCTCAGGCATTACAATTTCAGAGTTTCTGACAAAGCCCAGGCATGAAGCATTCATGGCTGCACGGGAACGGTTCGGTGTAAATAAGTGCTGGACCAGAGAGGGGCTCATCCACATAACAGGGTCTGAGGGGTCGCGTCATCGTGTCAGTTCGCTTCACGAGTTAAATGAATTAAAAATCCCAGCGGCTACCTCAAGGGAAACTGAGAAGATTTCTACAGCTCCAAGGTCGACGGGTGTCAGTGCAAAGCCCAGACGCATTGCGACGACTAAAAAACAGTAGTGATTGTTTCTGTAGTATACTGGTTGACGTCGTCGTCAAATTATGTACTACCGGGTAATACTGTTACTTGTAATTTATCACTTTAACTTCTTTTTTTATCTTTTTATCTACAGCTTGATACAATAACATTTATATAACATAACCTATAAATAATTTAACATAAACAATAGTTTGTAGTATATTCTATAACTTTAAAGTTTTATGATATGATTGTCATTACCACAGACTAATATGTACTACTGTACTGGTCATTACATATTGTATGTTTATTGTCTATGATGGCAAAGGAAAGTCGGTTCATACAGCCTAGTGTAGTATTAATTTTTTTCTCTTAGTAATGCCTTTGTATTCTACGTCTCAGTCAATCCTACCTAGACTATTTGATGATCTGTGATCTTTGAAGTATTTTGTTTATTTGCTTTATTATTATTTTTAAACAATGATAACTGTAATATTGTTTACGGTATTTGCACTCAGCTGGTGGGTGAACAGGACTGTTTAGGTACCTACGCACCACTTTATTTTTTTTTAATTATTATTTTTTATTATTATTTATTTTTATATTATTATTATTATTTTATTATTATTTATATATTATTTTTGTATATACTTGATATCATCGTCTGAAGTGGATGATGATTCTGATAATAGCTCTAGTAGTTATGTAACATGTAGCCCGAATACTAGTTTAATGAACTTTGAACCTTCACTCGCAGAGGACCTCGAATCGCATTTTTCTGATATACCCATGAATTTCAATGTTGTACATATTAATGCCCATAGTATTTCCGCCCATTTCCCTGATATGCTGGCTAATTTATGCTGTAACAACATCCACGCAATTTTCGTGTCTGAGACTTGGTTGATGCCATATATGTCTTCTCTTCCTTTTACACTGCCAGGATACCATCTAATTAGGAATGATCGCTCGGTTGGCGAGGGTGGTGGTGTTGCAATCTATTTACGTTCACAAATTCCCTTTAATGTTATACAGGTATCAGCACAGCCACCACCGTCAAATTCGGGCGAGTATATTTTTGTAGAAGTGAAACTTCATCACATCAAAGTACTCCTTGGTGTTTACTACAGTCATTCCTTAAGAGTTGACTATTTCGCTTCATTTGAGAATGTATTGGAGAACCTGGTGCCATCCTATCGACATACTATAATATTAGGCGACTTTAATACGTGTCTTGTTAAATGACTCCCGCTCTGCCAAGCTTTGCAATATTATAGAATCCTGTGATCTTACCATTCTTCCTTTGAACACTACCCATCATTTTCCTAACTGTGTTCCTTCCCTTCTTGATCTTATTATCGTTTCGTCAGCTGAGCATGTAGTCAAACACGGGCAATGCTCAGCTGATATTTTCTCCTATCATGACCTTATCTTCCTTTCCTATAAAGTTCATCCTCCCAAAATAAAGTCTAAGGTGTCAATGCAGCGAAATTTCAGCCGGATGAGCGAAGATAAATTAAGAGAAGATGCACTAAAACTTGATTGGACACCATTATTTAATTCAAATTCAGTTGATGACAAGGTTAGCATTTTAACACGAAATTTAATAAACCTTTATGATATTCATGCACCAATCTGGGCAGTAAAAATCAAACATGCTCCGTCCCCTTGGCTTACTAGTGAAATCATCAGATTTAAATTAATAAAAAGGGACGGGCAAAAGCAAAATTTAAATACAAACCCAATGAATACAACCGGGAGAGGTATGTGACAATACGAAATCTCTGCAATAAGATGTGTAGGAATGCACAACGCCAGCACATTCAAAAATCCATAGAAAATGGAGATCCTGCTAAAGTATGGAAATTTCTTAGAACCTTAGGAGTTGGTAAGTCAAAACAAGATATAAATTCAAGGTATATTGATCTCGATGCTTTAAATAAGCACTTCTCAACTTCTTCGAGTTTTGACGATACTACCAAAACTAATACACTTAACTGTCTTTCAAAGCTACCAACTCCCAAATATCAATCATTCGCATTTGATCAATTAACGGCCTGTGATGCCGATGCCGCTGAGCATAACATCTATAGCGTCAAATGCAGTTGGCAACGACTGCATTAGCCGCAACATGATCCTTCCTGTTCTTGATGTAGTGTTACCAATCATCTGTGATATTTTAAATCATTCAATTTCCAGTGGTATTTTCCCATCGATGTGGAAGGAAGCTCAAATTATACCCTTACCTAAGAAGTCTAGTCCTTCGTCTTTCTCTCATTTCCGTCCTATATCTATCTTACCTTTTCTATCAAAAGTTCTTGAACGTCTCGTTCACACACAACTTAACTCCTTTCTCAGTAAAAACTATCTCTTGAACTCCTACCAATCAGGATTCCGCCCAGGGCATAGTACAGTCACGGCCCTTATTAATATAACAGATGATATCAGAATGGGCATGGAGAATGGAATGCTTACATTACTGACGCTACTTGACTTTAGTAAAGCTTTTAATACAGTTGATTTTCGTATTATGCTTGAGATTCTACGCTCTATTGACATATCTCCACCGGTGATTGATTGGTTTCGCAGTTACCTGTCTGGTCGCCGACAACGTATTTGCATTGATGACGCAGTTTCCTCCTGGAGCAATATATCTGTTGGTGTACCGCAGGGTGGCGTTTTATCTCCCCTATTATTTACAATATTCATTAATTCTATAACAAAACAATTAGTTTCATCCTACCATCTTTATGCAGACGATCTACAAATCTACTCACAAGATGCCTTAAATGACATTCACGAAGCCTTTAGTGTAACAAATTTGGATTTGGAACAGATTTGTGCTTGGAGTTGTTACTTCGGTTTGCAAGTGAACCCCACTAAAACTCAGGTAATCCTGATAGGCAGTACCTGGATGATTTCCAGAGTTGACTGGGCACAGTTGCCACAAATTGTCTTTAATGGTATGCCGTTACCGGTAAGTGATAGAGTTAAAAACCTAGGCATATATATTGATAGAACTCTGTCCTGGGGGCCTCAATTGCAGGAAGTTAATCGCAAATTGTTTGCCTCGGCAGGCTCTTTGCGAAGATTGCGTGGCCGTCTCCCGATTCCAACTAAGATTTCACTGGCGCAATCATTACTACTTCCAATATTGGACTACGGTGATGCCGGCTATCTTGATCTCACGGAGGAGCAACTAAATAAACATGAGCGCCTTCAAAATTTCTGTATAAGATTTATATTTGGTTTACGCAAATATGATCACATTTCTGAATACCGCAAACAACTCAAGTGGCTCCCGATTCGCCTTCGACGAAATACTCATATCCTTTCTATGCTATATAATATATTATTTAACCCACTAGCTCCCTCTTACCTCAAGGAACGCTTTGAGTTCCTAGGTGAGACGCACTCAAGGTTCCTAAGATCGTCGCAGAACTTGAGACTGCATATACCGGTACATTGCACAAAGTTTGTTGATCAATCTTTTACTGTTAAAGCAGCTCGACTATGGAATGCATTACTAGTTACTATCAGACGGGCTCAAACGTTGGGATCGTTTAAAGTAAGGGTAAAAGAATACTATCTTTCATTGTAGCTACTTGTACGCTGACATAGATTCTTATGTGTTTCTTGTATATATATATATATATATATATATATTGGGTATGTGTATGTATGTATAAAAATATGTATATATGTATGTATATGTGTATGTATATGTGTATGCATGTAAACGTGTATGTATGCATTTGTGTATAATTTGATATATATTATGTTTAATGAAATTTACAAAGTATATTTGTCACCAAACGTGAAACCCTAATTTAAAGATTTCACACAGTCCTATCCATCTAAAGGTTGCCTGGTAGAGATTGCTGCTTGCAATAAGGCCGCCCATTGTACTTGATATATTTGATAATACCTTTTCTTTATGTTTTTTTCATGGTGTACAATAAAGCATATATTATTATTATTCTCTTTATTAACTATACAGACATACAAATTGCATTTTTAAATATATCTAAAAAAACACATTTAAAAATATAAAAAGTAGTAGCCCACCGGTATCGGGTACAGGGACCAAGCTACCGGTGGTTAGGGCTCCAGAGATAGGAACCTCCTGACAATGCGTGCCGTGTCGAGGAGAACTGCCTTCTGCATCAAACTCCCGATCCAACTGCCTAACGCGAGCCTCATAAGATGTTGGTCGAGGCTCTTGGCAATCAACCCATGTGCTGATACGACTATCGGGACAATGATTGCCGAATTATTAATTATTAATTATTATTATTAAGTTAGGCGACTAAGTATTAAAAACCGTAAGTAAAAAGTATTGTTAGAGGTGTATAAGTTTTTCAATTTCTCGATAGCCAAGTTCTCATCCAACAAGTGATAAGACGCTGGTTTCAACTCCAGCTCGAGGCTGAAAAATTTTGTTCTTTAATTTTATGATATAGTATGCATAATAATTGATTTTCAAAATTGAATCTAATAACATCGCTGTTTTTATATCGATGATTTTAAGAGGGATATTGCATCCCCAGTCCGGTTCTGTAGACAGATGCTAAATGGACGTGACTGGGACCCGAATGTGTTCGACCAGTCGCTGCGCTGTATCGAGCTTCTGAAAAGTGATTCGGTCGCCACTTTTGGCATTATTAAGTTTGTGGAGGGAACGCTCAGTCACAGCTTTTGGCTTCTAAAAAAAACTACTAAATCACAGGTTGCGGATAAAAGAAGCTGGTCTGCGGATGCCCTAAGATTTTGTAGTTTGATTAGGAACTCGAGCAACAACAACAACTGTGCGTTTGGGATCAATATTAAATAAATAAATATCGTTGGAGCAACTCACACAACGCCATCCGATTTCTGAACTGATAAATATACATACATACATACATACATACATATTATCACGCCTGTTTCCCATCGGGGTAGGCAGAGACTATGGCTTTCCACATGCTACGATCCTGTCATACAGCTTTCGCTTCTTCTACTTTCATGAGTGTTTTCATACACGCTCGCCGGTTAAGGGTACTCTTGACCTGACCTTTTTTCAAAAGATCGTCGATTTGATTGACATACGTGCGCCGAGGTCGACCCCTACCAATTTGCCCATTCACTCTCGCCACATATATCTGCTTCGTCAGTCTATTTTCATCCATCCTCTCCACGTGTCCGAACCATCTAAGCATCCCTTTTTCTATCTTAGTCACTACCTCTTCTGTCATACCGCAATGTTCCCTTATCACGCTGTTCCTTTCTTTATCCATCAACTTCACTCCAGCTATACCTTGCAGACTTCTCATTTCCACGGCATTAATTTTACTTTTATGCGTCTTCTGCCATACCCAGCTTTCACTGCCATACATAAGTGTGGGGACCAGCACTCCTCTATGTACAGCCAGTCTTGCCTTCTTAGACACGTTCTGACTGCTCATAAAGGCGTACATGGCTCCATTTACTTTATTTCCTGCCAAAACTCTTCGCTCAATGTCATAGTCACACTTTCCATCTTTCGTAAATTTGTACCCAGATATACAAACTCTTTCTTTTGTTCTATTTTTTCTCCTGCCACAAGAATTGAGCAATCCGTCGTACTTACCTCTCTTTCAAAAACCATTACTTTCGACTTGTTTACATTCACTTTCATTCCTTTGTTTATTAACGAATCATGCATAATGTTTACCATCAACTGCAACTCCTCCGCCGATGTTGCTAGTAATACCTGATCATCGGCGTATAGGAGGCACTTGACGGTCAGTTCATCCATTTTTATACCATACGTACTCTCTTGCAGTTCTTTCAGGCAGCTGTCCATGTATAGGTTAAACAGCAACGGCGACGCTACACAACCCTGTCTCACATCTTTTTCAATGTGAAAAAAGTCTGTGCAAGCTCCGTTGATCCTGACACAAGCACTGGAGCCCTCGTAGAGAGATTTAAGTGCTCGTATCAAGTGGCTGTTTACTCCATACCTGGCCAGTGTTGACCACAGTTCATTCCTCACCACTCTATCATAGGCCTTTTCCAAGTCTACAAATACGCAATAGACTTTTTGACTTTTCGCCAAAAGCTTTTCTACTACGCATCGTAAGAAAAAGACCTAATCCGTGCATTGCCGTCCTCATCTCTTTTTATCAAAACTTTTGCATACAATTTGCCGACGATGCTGAGCAAGTTTATGCCGCGGTAGTTTTTGCACTCTTGCTGTGACCCTTTTCCCTTATAAAGCGGCACGATGACAGCCTTACACTAATCTCTTGGTACGCTGCCATTCCTCCAACAAAGGTTGAAAAGGCAGTACAGCTGGCAAGCTACCACGCCTTGTCCCGCTTTCAGCATCTCGACAGAGATCCTATCAAGTCCCGCAGCTTTTCCCACTTTCATGCTATTCAATGCTTCCACTATTTCTTCCATACTTATGACTTCTTCCTTACCAATTTCATTCATTTCCCAGATACTAGTCTGTACTTGCATATCCTTTTTTTCAAACAAGCTTTCAAAATATTGCATCCATCTTTTTAACACACATTCTTCTCCTTTCACAAGACTACCATCGTGGTTTCCGATATGGTTGAGATGCGATGTCGTCTGTTGACCCCTCACTGTTCTTATGGACTTCCAAAAGAATTTAATATTCTGTTGGAAGTCATCAGATAACCCTTTATCAAATTCATCTCTGTCATTCTCTTTCTTTCTTTTCATCACCTCTTTTGCAACACGTTTATACCTTTTGTACTCCTCTTTTGCCATTTTAGGTCCACATCCGTTGCCTTCTGCATTCTTTGATTGACTTTTGTAGTCAACCAGTCCAACCATGCTTTCTTCTTATCAGACATCGCCTTTCGGACTTCTGCACCTGCAACCGTACCATCTCTCAGAATATACTTTCGATAGTTATTCGTCATAACAACTTCGTCTGTAATTGCACATACAAAACCCTCGGTTTCTCCAAATAGATCACCAAAACGTAGCCAGGATACAGATGTTAATAAATCTACATCAGGCCCATGTAAGGCCCGATAAATTCGTCCATGCAGCTCTTTACTCTGCCATATCTTCTTGCGATCGTCAGTACTAAGTATTACAGGTTTGCGCCAGTTCTCTTTGGCAAGAGCAAGTGGGGTCAGTCCGTTATCTACTGCTATCACATCCCTATGCACAACCACGCTAGTATGAATAAAATATTCTCTAAGGTTGCATATCTCACGGTTATGCAAAGTCTTGGCGTTTAAAAAGCCACGACCTCCACACTTCCGTGGGATATACAACCTCATTACAGACGAACGTGGGTGATGCATCCGATATGTGGTCAATAAAGAACGGACTTTCCTATCCAGGGTGTCTAACTCAGTTTGAGTCCATCTAAGTATGCCGAAGGAGTATACTAAGACTGGCATGACCCACCCGTTGATAGCGCGCACCTTGTTGTCGCCTGATAAAAGACTTTTGAGTACTTTTTTCAGGCGACCTAAGAAACGATCCTGTAACGTTCGTTTCATGTCAGTCTCAGTAATACCCAACGCCTGCGACATACCAAGATATTTATAGGTTTCAGTCGCGGAAAGGGACCTAAGTTTTGTGAAATCTGAAAGTTGTACTCCTTCAGATTCCACAATCCGCCCATTCTTAACATGCATGACAGCACATTTATCTACACCAAACTCCATATTGATCGAATTACTAAAAGTTTCAGTGAACTTTAGTAACTCAGTCAAGTGGGGTTCGGTGGAGGCAAATAATTTCAAGTCATCCATCTAAAGAAGGTGCGACACAACTTGACCTCCTCTCCGAAACTGATACCCCAGCCCTGAATTCTCCAGTAAAGTACTGAGAGGATTCAGCGCTAGACAAAACCACAAGGGACTCCAACTGTCACCCTGGAATATGCCCCTCTCGATCTTTACAGGTTCTCCGTTCTCAAGAACCCGACGACATCCTGGATAAACAAGAGCCGTTCTCCATTGCCCCATACATGCCTTCAAGAAAATGCATAGAGTTGTATCAACTTTATACAAGTCAACAATGGACATTATGGAATTATTATCAATATGAGTTGTTAATTTTATTCTCAACATAGATGTAAGAAGCTAATAGACCAAACTTATAGAAAACAAATTATCGGTCTAAAATTTTATTATTATTATTCTGCCTCATCTTTTCTCGGGTATCTTCTTTCTTGAAGATACCCGGGCTTTTGGTAGGCTTACATGGAGACATAGGTCCAACACGCAGAGGCCCTTTGAGAATTTTAATCTAATAGGGAATGGGACCCCCACTGCAGATAGTCCACGCCCGCCTTATGTAGAAGAACGGTAATGGATCACCTCCAATGGGAGTTAAACTATTGTGAAATGTGCTAACTATGAAATGGGCTATTGGGTTGGGTGATAAATAGATTGGGTGATTCAAGCTATTGATGAAAACGGCGTCTGCCTTTTTATTATTATTATTATAAAAAAATAAATATCCATCACGCCTTATCCCCGAAGGGGTGGCAGAGGCATATTATATGCCCACTTTTCACCGTGTGGATTCCTCTCCCACGTAATAGGTGGTGAGCCCATTGCCGTGTTGAAATAGACAGACGCAGGTTGTGGCTACCTGCTGTTAAAATTTTTCATGCCGCCCATAAGGCATTCAACCAAGCTTAACGGCTGCCATTTTACTGGCAACCGGGACCAACGGCTTAACGTGCCTTCCGAAGCACAGAAACGCTCGCAAATGTAAATGCCACAAAGTGGTCACCCGTCCGAGGACCAGCCATAGTGAAAGTTGCGTAACTCAGTGATCGTTTACAGAACACTGAGACCGCTGGGCCACGAGCGCTTCATTTATTATATATTATTATTATTATAGATAAATAACACTAGACACAGAATAAACCATCGTGCTCAATATTGTCCGAAGAACGAAAATTCTTGTAAATATATTAAAGTCGCAAAGCCATCCATCCGAGGACCAGTCATAGCGAAAGTTGTTTAACGCAGTGTTCGTTTACAGAACACTGTTAGCGAGGCCATGATCGCTTCAATTATTTTTATTTTCTTTATTAAATGACATGCAGTTACATGTATTAATTATTTATCAGTATTTTTCATATTTTTCAGAATTTTATTTCTTTATAGTTTAAATAAATAAATATCCATCACGCCTTATCCCTGAAGGGGTGGCAGAGGCATGTTATATGCCCACTTTTCACCGTGTGGATTCCTGTCCCACGTAATAGGTGGTGAGCCCATTGCCGTGTTGAAATAGACAGACGCAGGTTGTGGCTACCTGCTGTTGAAAATTTTCAAGCCGCCCATAAGGCCTTTAACCAGGCTTAACGACTGCCATTTTACTGGCAACCGGGACCAACGGCTTAACGTGCCTTCCGAAGCACCGCGGAGCCACGAGCGCTTCGATAAGTATAAAGGTTTATTTTTATATTAAATTGAGGAAGCTTCTATTATTTGTCTACTCTCCTACTGCAATTTTATACATACACACATATTATCACGCCTGTTTCCCATCGGGGTAGGCAGAGACGATGGCCTTCCACTTGCTACGATCTTGACATACAGCTTTCGCTTCTTCAACTTTCATGAGTGTTTTCATACACGCTCGCCGGTTAAGGGCGTACCTAACCGTAACCGTAACCTGACCCTTTTCCAAAAGATCGACGATTTGATAAATCTGTTTAGTTAGTCTACTTTCATCCATCCTCTCCACGTGTCCTAACCATCTAAGCATACCTTTTTCTATCTTAGTCACTACATCTTCTACCATACTGCAATGTTCCCTTATCACACTGTACCTTTCTTTGTCCATCAATTTCACTCCAGCATGTGTATACCGCAAATTTCTCATTTCCACTGCATTTATTTTACTTCTATGCTTCTTCTGCCACATCCAACTTTCACTGCCATACATATGTGTATATATCTAGTATCTCTAGATAGTTGCTTGCCGTACTTACTTAGATTGTAAACTGTGTGACATAGCATCGTAAGCATTCACAACGTAGTTAAGCGTAGTGCAGGCTGCCGAATAATAAATATGCGCCCACAAACAGCAACGACACCGTCGAAGAGGTTGACGTATCCCTGCCCATTCTCCAACATATATACCTATATTTTATTATCGTTCAACCAAAAACGCTTTCTTGTACAATGTTATATATCGTCGAATGGTAAAACAATAAACTTATGAAACCTACCCATGTTCGCGTCCAAAAGATGTAAGGGAAATCAAGGATTTATGAGATGCATATGATAGTACATTACATGGGAAATGTGTAAGTCACACGGTGGCAAAGTGGACGGATGTTGAGGTTATGAGAGGACATGTAGTGGCGGAACTTAATCGTAAGCTGGACCGCAGCCCTCGGTGGGGTTCCGGTAGTCTGATCGAGTACAATGCCAGGAAAACGCAAGCGTGTGCGTTTACTGATAAATTATCCCCTTTCCTTCCCCTTCCAACTCTTCAGAACACAACACTACCGCTGCAAAATGGAATACTGCTCACATCTCTGAGATGGCTTCGCCAAGTACTTGCTTGAAGCTCTCGACACGTTGCAGCGACGTGCCATCCGCTTAATAGGTTCACCGGAGGTCACTGGCAGTCTTTAACCGTTGGAGATGCGCAGAAGGGAGCCCTTTCGATCGCATAATATTTTCAGCATTATGTAGTTTGGCATAACAGTTTCAGCATAAAGTTTTCTCGCATAAATTATGATACGCAGAGTGTTATAAACGCAGAATGGTTTTATTGGCATAACTTTAACTTACTCAAATTTTTTTATCATAATTTTAATCGGCTTACATGTAAAGGGCATAATTGTTATTCGCCTAAAGATAATTTATCATAAAATATAAAACGCATAATGGAGATACGCATAACCGTTAAAGTCATAAATGAATAATAAATTTGACTAAGAATATTTAAGAAATGATAAGACTAAATTGTAAATCATCTCACTTATAGCCAAGTTTGTAAGCTGTAATGATATTTTAAAATTGTTATTACCTTTAGACTAGTCTTGAGCAAAGTCGTAAATAGGTACGACGACGAGCGAAGCGAGGAGGAGTGTTAGGTTACTTGCGACCACAACGCGCGAGCCGAGCGAGCGAAGCGAGCGTGCCGCGTCAGCGGCCGGCGATGTGCCAGAATAGAATCGCTCGTTTTAATTTAGTTACCTACTTTTTTTAATATTTTATTTATATATTCAATATATAATTGTTGACAATTTAAACTTCAATATAGTGACTATCGACATTTTTAATCAGTCAGTATTCAATCTTAGACAGTTAACATTGTGGTATTCTATATGTATGACTTGTAATCTTTATGCCATAGAGTGAGATGCCAATACAAGTTATGATTAGTAATCGTTATTGTAAAAAAATATGTGTAAACTTTTTATGCGGATATATCATTATTATAAAGAAGTTATGGGAAAATAAAGTATGCCTAATGATTTAGTCTGTTTGAACGTTATGCGAAACGAAGAGTATGCCAATAAACGTTATGCAGTTTTATGATATGCCTCTTAAATTTATGCAACCCAATACGGACCCGCGCAGAACGGTCGCCAGCTGAGCTGAATTTTAACGCATTTACTACGGTTAGTGTTCTGAAGAACCCTTCCAATTGGTCCCATCCTCCCGCTTCCGTTCCTAAACAACACGAGCGGGACAAAGATGTCATCCTTACACTGTAGACACAATCGTGCCCAGAAGCGAAAGATTCCGTAGTCTCCATTGGACTCTCTGCCGGCGCATGTGTTTCAATCCTCCATCAATCTCCTATTACCGTATATTTCCGTGAAAAAGTATGTTTCTGGGCCGTCAAAATGAGGGCCACTATCGGAGCCCAGTGGGTTGAGATAGCGCCCTCAATCACGGGTCGTCGTCTTTGCTTACCATCAGGCAAAACAAGATTTATATTATATTTAGAACTGCATTTAGTACGCATGGTTGTTTAAAACAAATGGTAATATAAATAAAATAAAAAAAACATCAGAAAAGAACTTCTGAATTTATTATTATTTTAGTTAGTAAGTATAAAAACAAATATAGCACTAAGATATTATGTAGTCATAATTGTCCACATATTTTGCATTTCTTCTAAAGTAAGATCAGGGGGTGCAAATAAAAACGGTCCAACAAATCGTTTACCAAACACCTCTAATAATATCATTCTGGACCGTGTCAATATTAGTGTACCTAACTTTGTGAGTGGTAAACCAATCTTTTCCACACAGAATCCTGTAACATATACGTCATCTATCCAAAAGTATGTTAGTGACTGCGCTACGTACAAAAGTTTGCGAACCACATCTTGTGAATAAATAATTACCCAACCTGTAAAAAAAAATATATGTACACACTAAGAATAAAACGGACAATGGGCTCACAACCGTGGAGCCACTGTTACGGAGCAAAAATGCATACGGAGAAATGTGGGCGTATAGTATGCCTTTGCTTACCCCATCGGGGATAAGGGCGTGACAATACCTATATTGTCACGCCCTTATCCCCATAAATGTCCAGAAAAATCTATCACAGTTTTCTAAACTCTGTGATAAACATAATATAAACACTAGAAATAAAAATAATCTTTCAGTCCACCACAGTCGACTACATAAGATTGGCGATTCTTTCCAGGGTAACTGTATACGCTTTTACAACAAGCTTCCCTGTGACCTGAGAAATTTACCTTTAAATAAATTTAAAAAGTTTATTAAAAACAATCTTTGTGAAAAAGGTTTTTACTCCGTTACAGACTATTTGCAGGACAGGGACGCCTGGAAATGATCTGCTGGCAAAGTGAAATAATATTAAATTGTAAATAGGCCATCAAAAAAAAAGCCTTCCTAAGTTTCTTGCCGGTTCTTCTCAGGTGGGCCGCGTTCCGAACCGGTGGTCGCTTTAAATATTTTAAATAGTGTATGACATTTTGTAAGCGCCGTTAAAATGGTCTATGCAAAATAAAGATATTTTTATGTATGAGTGTGAGAATAACAAATATCTCGGAGCAGACCGGTGGGAGGAGAACGTCAATCAAAAATGAACATGTGTGTAAATAAAAGAGCAGAATAGAACTTGTGACGACATGACGTTTAGTTCCCAAACGCGCCATTAGAGTCGAGACCCCTTTTTGGTACTCTGTCTCTATGCTAGATTGTATAATAGATAATCTGTGGATCTTGGCCTTTTATTATGTTACCTAGGTTAACTGAGAATGCTAAGATCTGTTATGTACGCCGATTTGTAGTGTTTTTAGCTTATACAGTTCTTGTAAATATTACATTGTACCAAGTGCAGTTATCAATAAACGCATCAAACATAGTGTGAGTCGTATTAATATAGGTGTTCGACGTATCAACGAACCATGGAAACATCCTATAAACTAAATTAACACACACACAAAACATCGTAATATAGATAAATTAAATAAACTTTGAAGGGTACTGTGAAGGATTTATCATATCTGTCTATCAAGTAATGTTAAGTTCTCTGACGACCTTAAAAGCCTCGAATGCGTATCACATAGAAATTCAAAACGATATTTGAGGTAAGAAGGAGCTAGTGGATAAAATAATATATTATAAAGTAAGAAAAGTATATGAGTATTCCGACGAAGGCGAATTGAGAACCTCTTAAGCTCGTTGCGGTATTCTGAAACATAACTAACTAACTATCTTCACGCTGTATCCCTGACGGGGTAGTCGGAGTGGACAGATTCGCTCTCGCATTCGCCAGGCTTCGTGATCCATGCATACTTCTTTCGCTTCTTCGAGATTCATCAATCGCTTCATACACGCACGTCTGGGAATCCGAGTACTTTTCACCTTTCCGTTTTTGAGCAATCTGCTCACGTGGTCTTCATATGTAAGTCTCGGCCTACCCTGACTCCTTCTACCCTCTACTTTTGAACAATATATATTCTTCGTCAATCGTTCCTCACTCATTCGTTGGACGTGTCCAAACCAACGGAGAACGCCCTTTTCCAGCTTAACGCTGACACTTTCATTCAAACCTGCCATATTGCGTATCACTTCGTTACGTATTCGGTCGGCCAAGGTAACGCCGCATAATTTTCGAAGTGATCGCATCTCCACAGCATTCAATTTACTTTCATGCATCTGCTGACATACCCAGGTTTCACTACCGTAAAGCAAAGTTGGCACTAGCACTGCGTTATGAATCGCCATTCGTGCTTCTTTTACGATGCTTTGTCGCTTTACTAACTGGGACAAAGCACCGTTAACTTGGTTTCCGGCAGCTACTTGCCGTTCTACATCCGAATCACATCTTCCATCCGCGCTAAACATACTTCCTAAATACACAATTTCATTCACTTGTTCTAGACGTTCCTGGTTTACCCTAATCTCGCATTTAGTTCTTACGTCACCTCTTTCAAATACTAGAACCATAGTTTTACTTGCATTCAAGCGGAGACCCTTACTTTCACACTCCTCTTTCATATTAGTGACTAATGCCTTTAGGTCGGCTTCTGATGAGGCCATGAGCACCGCATCATCAGCGTACAGCAGACAGTTTACTGTAAAGTCACCCAAATTCACACCCATATTAAAATCTTTCAACTTCTGCAGGCAACTGTCCAGATACACTATGAACAGCCAGGCGGACATGACACATCCCTGTTTGACGCCTGTACAGACATCAAAAAGAGGTAACACATCCCCCCCTACTCGCACGCAAGCCTTACAGTCCCTATAAAGCGACTGTATTGCCCGCAGTAGCGAGCCGTCCACACCATATCCTGGCAGCAAGGCCCACAGCGTTTCTCTCACAACGTTATCAAATGCTTTCTCTAGATCCACAAAAGCGCAGAAAACCTTCTGGCTAAGAGCCAGAAACTTTTCCGCGTTCATGCGGAGAGAAAACATTTGATCCATGCAACCTCTTCCACGTCGGAATCCGCATTGAGCCTCCCATAAATACCTTTCAGACTTTTCTTGCATTCGTGCCGTTCTAACCTTTGCATACACCTTACTAGCTAAGCTGACCAAGCTGATCGCCCTGTAGCTGGAGCAGTTTAGGCGCGAGCCTTTCCCTTTGTAAATACTACAACTGCATCTCGCCAGTCATCTGGGACCTCACCCGTCCGCCAGCACAAGTTGCATAACAGACATAGTGTGTCCCAGACACGCGACCCACCGTACTTGATCATCTCAGCAGTAACTCTGTCTTTTCTCGCAGCCTTATTACATTTCAAACTTCTTATCATTCTGAAATATGATCATATTTACGTAAACCATAAATTAATCTTATGCAAAAATTTTGAAGGGACTCATGTTTATTGAGTTGCTCCTCTGTGAGATCAATACAATACAATATCTTTATTTGTAAAACATAGGTATATAAAGATCTTATTAATTTATTTTAAACGCCATGATTTGCCATTAATTATTGCCAAATTATTATAGCTATAAGTTTTATCTTTATATATTATACGATTTTTCAGTAGTTAAATTTTTTTGTCTAGATATTATAGTTTCCAAGATATCACGATTTTAATTAATTAGGTCTTAGGTTAATTACAAAAAATGCGCTGCTCTGGCAGCGCGAACGGATAGTGAACGTTTGAGTGGTTAAAGGCATATTTTAGCATATCATTATCTTTGCAAAGCAAGTTGTTAAATGATTCAATTCTGCTATTATACACATTATTATATCCATTAAATTTGTAGGTCGGTAAACAGATAATAAAATTAGTATGATTCAATGTTATTAATGTTTTTCTAATTGACATAACTAATTCCGCATAATTTTGTGTTATCTTGAAGTCCTGTTTACCTATATATATTACACTATGGTCAGAAGTCGAGAATCCACGGACTTTATCACCTATCCCATCCAGTACATGTTGTAAAGTTGCGAAATTTACATAATCTGCGATTACTAGTAAAAGAGAAAGAGTCCATAATTTTATAAATTCGATTTGATGTTTCGCTGCTCAATATATACATTTTCGGGTTCGTACATTTATCCTTTTTTTTTCCTGTCGACTGAGAGGGAGTTACACTCATGGCAGTGGTCGCTCGCTTCATTTCAGTGTTTGTACGTTGGTTACCGATGCTACTAGTGGAGGATGGTGAACTAAGCGATGAAACAGCAGATTTTTTTCTTTGGCCGGATTTCTGATTGATTGACCTGGGCGTAATAAGACTCTGCGTGTACATCTTCTTGAGGGTTTCTTTAGAAACCGATAACTCCTCCAATTCTTTACGAAGTTGGCAATTTTCAAAAGAGATCTTATCAATCTCTGCGTTATCTAACAGACGCTGCTTCTCTTCAAGTTGTCTTTGTAATTTTTGCATATCTTCACTCATTGACCGCATAAAAATCTCATTCATACTCGTTGCAGATAGATTATATAATTCTATGTCATCATTTGAGGCATCATCGTATATCGACTCGAATGATAACGCCCGTGGTAATTTTTGTCGCTGAGTAATATTTCTATGTATGGAATCCATGTTTTGAACTAACTAACTATCTTCACGCTGTATCCCTGACGGGGTAGTTAGAGAGGACAGATCGCCAGGCTTCGCGATCCATGCATACTTCTTTCGCTTCTTCGAGATCATGTTTTGAATATTTTTATTAATTGATAACTCTCAAACTTCCGTCCACAAGTGCTTCTTTGTTCACAGGATAGAAATCAATTACAAAAAGTGAATAAGAAACCAAGGTTTGAACTCGGTACTTCAAGTGCGACAATCTGTAACCATGCCTTGAGACCAAATCTTGCTATGACTATTGTTCAAGATATGATAGAATAGATAAGATAGTAGTCAAGATAGCTGGCATCTGCATAGTCCAAGTTTGGAAGTAAGAGAGACTACGCAAGCGAAATCTTTTCACTAGTTGGAAAATAATTACGTAATCTTCATAGGGAACCCGTTGAGGCATACAGTTTACGATATAAATATACTAAAATTATACTTACCTGCACAATAAGGTGGGAAATACTCTTTTTCATATTCTTTGGTGCTTAGTTTCCATTTTGTATGTAGTCTATGAACTCTGTTATGACTATATACATGACACAAAATAAGATCTTTTGAAGGCCATGGTGATGGTACTTGGTTCAAAAGGCGCTTAAGTTCTTTATAATTAACAACAGTATCATCGTCAATTTTCAAAATGTATTTTGCTCCTGAGCAGTGATGTGCTACCCATTTCAACGCCATAACATGTTTGTATGTCAAGTTCCTATAGGTGTCCAGAAAGTTTCCTTGAACAATGTCTTCATAGTCTTTAATTTCGTTAACTATTTGATTTGAAATAGTTGCATTCTTTGAATCACCAATCAAAAATACTACCCTTGTTCGATTATCATTTCGACCCCAAGTACTTCTAATAATCTCTCTTCTTTCATAATTATTGGGACTTGAAGTTATAAGCATTATTAGTAGTAGTTCTGCAGTTTTATTGTAATTGTCACATATTCGTGGATTATTTATAAAGTAGAAATTGTTCAAATCAATCAACCGTTTATCTATATCTTCAACATATGATATATTCATAGTTATTTGAGTATCTATAATTGTAGAATAATACTTTAATAATACTGTTGTTAATAGACCTATACACCATTTTAAACTTATAAACAATATCAAACCCGTAAATAATGTTTTGTAGATAAATATTACTCGTGCTTTAATTTTAACTCCTTGTAACTGCATATTTTTACACTATACATCTAAATCGTTTTTTTCCTTTATGGACTGGAGGGAAAGATCGGGTCATAGGTTGTTTGTTAATGATAAGTTTGACAATTTCATATTTTCATTCAAACGACGCAAAGCGCCTAATTTTTCTAGAATCGTCTAGTCAGAGTAAAATCCGATTTATTGCTCTTACAAAGCGTACCTCTATACTCGCGCTTCACAAACATGCAACGTTCAGTGCTAAGAAGGGAGTTTTGATGAGAAACATTACACATAAATGAAGTCGTGTATCTATACACATATATACGCAATATCCCAATAAAACTGTATGACTTAAATTAATTATATTCTTGACTTTGCATAGTCACAATTTCAAACTAATCCACAATCTATTATTTTTGGTCACGACACTATCTTTTTATTGCAATAAAGCGGCAACACTGCAAATGTCATTCTTTCTATAAAGTTTTTTTTCTTTTCACTACTTATAGGTATTGCATTTTTACTTTTTGTTGTAACAGTTCAAAATGTATCGAATTTCTTAATTAAATTTACTCATACTCGATAGTATAGAATTTGAATTTGTAATTATCTTTTTAGTGATATCAAACCAGCCAAATACAAATGGTACCTACTTATTGCCAAAGAGGTGTTATAACAGGTTCATAGATACAATATGCGAAAAGACTTATATCCCAACCTAATATAAAATGGAAGGACTATTTAATTACTTTGACTAAACCTCATGTTACCGAAAGTTTAAAATTACACGATTCAGTTATTTTTAAGAGGTTCGAGACATTCAGCACAGTCTTTCACCGGTTATCACAATGTTTTAAATACTAATTTTAATAGTTTTTATTTCCTCACATCTCACACATGTTAACATTCTTTTATCACAATATTACGTGCCTACTTCATTAGATTTTTTATTACAAACAATTATTAGATTCAATTATTAGAATTTTAATCACTACTGTGCTAGTAGGAACTGAAACATGGCGACATATTATATGCATGATACTTTTGTTGTGACCCTGACAGGCGAGACTGGATTTGTTAGGTTCATTTCAACCCACAATGAATGTTTGTGTGATAAAACAAAAAGATGTATAGTAAAAATATATTTGATTCCCTTCTTCGTATTCACCGTATAGGTGAGGGTCCATCGGGGAGGGGAACACAAACGGCTGGAAGTATCTGAGATTTGCTACCTATAGTCGTCTAGGGGATGAGATATTTGAATAAAGGAGAAGAGAAAGTCTACATGAAGTCTAAATGTAGTTCTAAGTATAAAATGTAGTATACATCTTAGTGAGAGACAATATGTAGTATATGTAATGAATGTATATGTAATGAATAACAAAATGTAGTATACATCTTAGTGAGAGACAATACAACCAGAAGACGTCGCTTTATTGGGTACTAGATGTCCCGCCCGGCTTCGCCCGTGACATACTTCGAACCCCGTGGCATCCATTTAATCCCGTTGTTTAATAATTTCACATTCACAATAATGTATGAACATTTTCCAAATTCATTGATTACTTCTCCGCTCTCCAGTACCTACCTACCCGCACGGCCCGGTCGAATTTAAAATAATGCGCCTAATTTTGAATTTGCGATAACTAGTAAGATATTCATTTAATTTGCAAGGTGTAAAGGGACAAAATAATCTTCATGAAATGCTGAAGCCAACGTAGTAAAAATGATAAGGATTAATAGCATATTTGTGTAAATAGCCTTCAAATAACCGCTTAATAATTGCTGTTTTTTTTAATTATTAAAATGGATATAGTATGTTATTCTTAAGAGATAGACCTACTATTTTTGTAGACCTTTATTAGATACACAATTGCACCATACATTATTTTGTTATATCTCAAAGAGATTAGGCAGCGTTTTTGTTGAAAGCTCCCAGACGGCTTATTTTTCCGACATCCCCAACAAATATCGTTATAATTTGGTCAATATATACAAAAACTTAACAAATTATACATAAAAACCTTTTATGAGAATCACTCTAACTATTAAAATAAACCGTATCGTAATCCGTTGCGTAGTTTTAAAGATCTAAGTATACATAGGGACAGACAGCGAAAAGCGACTTTGTTTTATAATATGTAGTGATTTTCATCCGCCTATGCTAAGTAGTGACACTCATTTTCCCTTACTCCAAAATCCAGTAATATATTCTTCGTTGGTGGTCACACACAAGAACCACAAAGTGTCAGTTAACATTTGTCAGTAAACATTTTATTGTAAAACAAAACTTTTTATAACAAATGTCCTAACTTTTTTCATAGGTATAACTGTTAAAAGAGAAAAGAGTGTAGGTTTGTGGTGTACCCAGGAAACGTAAGCTGCAAATGCCAAGATATTAAATTTAATTTAATTCATGTTTTCTTCTTGAACTCCGAAAAAGACTATACTGATTAAGATACTTCTATCCCTATTCCTCATAAGTTTTGCAGATCAGAATATACAGACACTGCCACCTGACGGTTGTCAAATACGACCCAAATATCTTTATACTGAAAGCTTTGAACATACTTCTCATCGTAAAATAATAAAGTACTTTGTGAACTAAATGGCTCTCAGAGAACAATGAACAAGTATTTTGTGGACCACATAAATATTTATCTCGACCCAGGGTTCGAACCTGAAACCTTAGCTCGGTAGCTGCATACGCTACCACTTACGCCACCGAGGCAGTCAATTAAATTTAACTAAAATATAAGAAGATATTTCTATTGTAACCAGATTGATTAAATTACTAAATGATAAAATCAGATAGTATGTAAATAACCTGCACCTGTCCATTTCAACACTGCAATGGGCTCACCCCCTTTTACGTGGTACAAAAGTGCATACGGTAAAATGTGGGCGTATAATATGCCTCTGCCCACCCCTTCGGGGATAAAGGCGAGACAATATGTATGTATGTATGTAAATAAAATAAAACGACCAATATGCTGCAAAGATACTCACTGTAAAATGTGGGCGTATAATAATAATAATATGCCTCTGCTATGCTTTGGGGATTAATGATATATATAAATAAAATACAGATGTTTTTACATTATCGTTTTTGATAGAAATATTACAGATAAATGCAAATTTTCATGAACTGATAATCTACAAATTAATTAAGTACATTGTTGATGGTATCTCCTTTTTCTTCGCTGGTGACAACATATTAAAACCATTATTAATTCTACGCAGTAGTTGCAGTTGCTGTTGTTATTATACTGGCTGTAAACTGTTCTTTTATTGTATTCATAATCTTCTGCTTCTAAGTAACTAGGTTACCTAGCTACCTAATAAAAAACCTGATAAACACTTTTTTTTTACAAGTACAAATATTACAACTGTTGCCAAAATGATATTCTTACGACAATACAATCAATCTTTAATTACATAAATTACTCCCCAAATTTATCTCCGTAGGCTTCGTAAATGTTTGGGCAATGTTTTTGAGCTAATTTAGCATAAAATGAGGTTTTGTTCACAGGGTAGTGCTTGGACACGTTGTTCCAGATATGATAGGTGTATGGGTTTCCAACATATAACTCATTGTAATCAAATAAAGTCTTCACATAGTAAAAAGTAACTGGGAAGAACATCTCTTGATTGTAAACTTCAAAACCTGGAATTGAAGATTATAATGAGGCATTTTTGTAAGACATTTTTTTTCATAACGTCGTCTTCCCCAAAGTTAGCTAATATAGACAATATAAGCTTTTGCTATTGAATCTTGACAACAAATAAACATACTTATATATTTCTGTAAACTTATACCTATAAGTATTGAAAATAGACAAATGACCTACGCTTATCCATTTCAACATGGCAGTGAGCTTACCACCTGTTACGTGGGACAAAACTGCACACGGTGAAATGTGAACGTATAATATGCCACTGCCACCCCTTTAAGAATAAACTGAGGTGTACAATGAACTCTACAAAGGGCACTGGTCCTCCATTGACATCAAATAATGAGTTAATGGCTCAGGCCGATCAGGAATCTATTCCTAGGTATGCACCTAGAACTGCAACCAGAAAATGCATGTATTAGAAATTATTCTAATACATGCATCTAGACAGAGGATTGATTTGATAAAAGAACTCTTGGACAAGACTTTTTCCGGCTAATATTCTAGCTAATAAGACGTAACTCTCAATTATACGATGCTCATCTAAATACCCGTATGGATTTACAGGCCGCCGATGGAAACTGCTACGCATATAAACAAAGATACTGATATGTTTTCGAAGTAAAACCTTTCGAGCTATTGTATGTTATAGTTTGACCAATACCGCTGTACTAGTACCGCTCACTGCGTACAATTTTGTATGCAGTGAGTGCTACAGCGGTATTGGTCAAACTATAGTAAGAAGTTAGGAACCCAGAAGTCATCCTCTACAAGAGACAGAACTCACTTCGCGGATTAGTCGAAACGAGGAACTCGTGTTCACCTCGGCGATAACTGAGGTGTCCGTGAGAATTTTGCAAGGTGAAAAATCTAACATAACTGTTCAGTTCAAGGATATCATATGTTCGTGCTATATAGTATCAAAAAAATTATCATCATCACCTCAGTCCACCAACGCACACTATTGGACATAACCCTTCTCCAATTATCACGACATTACTTATATCCAGCAAAAGACCAAACGTGGCAAGGAACTAAAATTTCGTCTACTAGCGGCACTCGAAAAGCAAAGCTCTGCCACTTGAGCCGCCCTTACAGGGAGTACTTAATATAATGTTAGTAAACTAGAAGTGTTTGAACAAAATTATCCGGAGAAACGATACAAATCTAACGTATCGGGAAAAATCTCTCGAATCTATACTGTCACTCGATCAGCTTATGTGGGTACGAGGGAGAATTGAATAAATTTCCCATCAATACTCACCTGTATTGCTCTAAAGTAATTCTCTATTTCGCAATTCACGCTGCATCTATGCCTCGGAAGATTTTGTTCACACGTTTGATGCATGTAGATGTCATAATTACCTTTACAGTTATTTGCACAAAAATTGCTCAGAGATAATGTACCGCAAAGTTCCGCTAATACTCTTGTAATCACAAAGGGTCCATTGTGCGCCCATAAATCGCCTTTGAAATTATTCTTGAAATCCCTACCAAAGTAAAATACTTTGTAATTTAAGGTCGGGTCTGGTGATCTTGGTCTGGACTTCTTTGGTCAACAACTATGTTATCTTTATATATATATATATATATATTTCTTGTGTGCGTGTGTATGTCACTAAACTCCTCCTAGACGGCTGGACCGATTTAAATGATTATTTTTGTATGCGTTTGGGTGGCACCCTGAATGGTTTAGATTCACAAAAATAGAAAAAAAAAGTTCGAAGTATGACACGGGCGAAGCCGGACGGGACAGCTAGTTTATATATAAATTAATGGCCAAATAAAACAGTGGACTCGAGCCTCTTTTATCTTTACATGGGAAAGGCAAATTGAATCTTTGGTTAATATATGTGACGAAGATTAGACACTATATTTTGAAAAATATTACAGGAAAAGAAGTAGCAAACGGTAGTTGCGGAACAGGGACAGTTCAACCAAATGTGTTACCTAATTGCAGCTTCTGCAACTGTTCTTCCTAAAGCGTCTCTTGAAAAAGCGAGCACTGCTGATTCAATCACGTACGTTCCCTGACGAGAAGCCCAATTCGGTGCTAAGTCATCGAATGATCTCGCCACGATAATATCCAGATCCAAATACACCCCACCCCACTTGTACAATGTTAAAAACCTCAACGCATCAGATGTGTGTGAAACTGGCCACTGTGATCTATTCAGCATTCCAGCATTCATGAAGTCTTTTAACGGAGTGTCCTTCGCGAATTCAAGCAAATGTATCCTTACGAACATTATGTTAGTATATTTCTTAAGTACCCTCATACTAAGACTGTTTAGACTTTCATTTGTCAGGGGACCTGTGAAATAGACGATTATCTGCCAACTTGGGTGGACTCTGGCTGCGGATTCCACAGAACACGCCTGTCGGCTGTTTAGGCCTCGTCCTTTGCACGACGTTTCATGAAAGTGAATAGACTTCTCAGGAGGAACGAAGTTTTCTGCAATCTGCGGCAAACTATCGCCAGAGTTTGAGTAGTGGCACGATATATCGTCCGATACTATTACAAAGTCGTTTAGTAAGATATTGTACAATAGAACGATTGATATAAATGCCACTACACACAACAGTATTACTTTTATCTTTTTCTTCATTGACAACTTTATTTGCGACAATCTAAAATTTCCACATGACATATTTGTTGCCAACTTTACCAAAACTTAAGTGGAATTGATCAAAACTGAATCTGTTAAATTCTGTGATTGTAATATTTCAATCATTGTACCTGTACTACTATAAAATAATACTGGTTGTCAACACATACCTAGTAAGCGCTTTACGATTTACGAAATTGATTAGCGATAGTACTTAATATATCAATTATAACACAAGTAATGAAACTGAGGCATAAAAATAATCTTATTAGCATGTGTAAGTAGTAAGCCTATGTGTAAGCCCAACTTATTGTTAATGTTCGTGCAAAATTTTAATTAAATTCAATAAGCAGTTTTTGAGTTTATCCCAAACATAGCTACCGCAGACTAACAGATAAACAGACAATCAGACAGACAAAAATTCTAAAAACTACTTTTTTGGCTTTGGTAATCTTTGGTGAACACACAGCAAGCATTTTTTAGTAAAAATATTCTACGTACTATTTTAACTTTATTGTACGAGTATGTATAGATGTTTTTTTTATTTTGTATTATATTATATTTTATTATTCACAAATTACAATTTACAATTACAAATCACACATACATAATTCTTTCCGCCATTCTTTGCACCAGATACGAGCCGGAGTGGGAGCCCTGGGTCTTCTCGCGTATTCTACGCCCTATCTCTAAAATTAGAGATTAAGCCTCATGACTCCTACAACCCTAAAGATAAGATAAAATTAAATCCAATCCTAGTTTCTGAGTTTATCCCGAACATAGCTATGGCAGACAAATAGATAAACAGACAGACAAAACTTCTAAAAACTAATATTTTGGCTTTGGTATCCTTTGGTGAACACACAGCAAGCATTTTTATGTAACAATATTCCACGTACAGTTTAAACTTTGTTATTATTTTATTATATGTATAGATTATTATATTGAGAGAAGATACATTCTACTGTGCGGTCGATTTAGTAAAGAATTTGATTACATTGATCCAGCGGCTTAGGGATCGACCCCGTGGTCTTATACTGTCACAACCATATACCTATACGAAGAGAAGTCCTATAATCATAATCCAAATTTTCAAGACTTTGTAAAAAAATACTCAAAAACATTTAGAAAAACCTGCCTGCAAGCAAAATCAATTTATTTAAAAAATAAAATCAAATATTCAAATAATGTTATTAAGGAAACTTGGAATGTTATAAATATTGAAACCGGTAAATCCAAAGTGCGCAGTCATGATTTTCATTTAAAAATAAATAACGTAAATATTATAGAAGATTTTAAAGTTGCAACTGAATTTGAAAAATATTTTTCTAACATTCCTCTTTCAATTACAAGAACTCTTTCGTCTTGCTCTAACGATGCTGAACAACTTTTAAAACAAGGCGTGGAGGAATGTGGCACAGACTTTGAATTTTCAGCTGTTTGTCCTAGAGATATTTTAAAAACTTTTAAGGCAATTAATATGAAAAACACTAAAGATTTGTGGGGTCTATCTGTTAAAACTGTCTCTCATATTATCACTGTAATAGCTCCACATCTGGCAGCTGTGTTCAATTGCTGTGTCAAGTTTGGGATATTTCCTGACCTAATGAAACATAGTAAAGTAATTCCTTTATTTAAAGCCGGCGATAATGCAGATCCCTCTAACTTTCGGCCTGTTTCCGTACTACCAACACTAAGTAAAATATTTGAAAAGCTAATGCTTGGACAGTTGCTTAGTCACTTTAATATACATAATATACTACACAGGAAACAGTTTGGATTTACAAAGGGTTGCTCAACGGTGGATGCAGGGGTTGCTTTACTCAAAAGTATTTATGCGGCTTGGGAGGATTCGCAGGATGCATTACGTGTTTTTTGCGATTTATCAAAAGCCTTCGATTGCGTTCATCACGAAACTCTTGTAAAGAAATTACGCCACTACGGTATCAGAAATAAAGCTCTCGACCTTATGACTTCTTACTTAAGCAATAGAATTCAGAGGGTTGAAGTAAACGGTAAACGATCAGCAGGATCTCCAGTTGTTATGGGTGTTCCACAGGGATCAATCCTTGGTCCATTTCTTTTTTTGATATACATTAATGACTTACCTTACTATGTTGGGGATAAACATGAGATTGTGCTGTTTGCGGATGATACCTCTTCGACATTTAAAATTAATAGACAATTAATTAATTATGACGATGTTAACAGTGCACTCTCAAAAGTTGTTCATTGGTTTAACGTGAATAATCTTCTTTTAAATGATAAAAAAAACTAAAGTAATTAAGTTTTCGACACCTAATGTGAGACAGGTGGCAACCAATGTGCAACTTAATGGATCAGGGTTGGATACTATTGGGGCTTCTGTGTTTTTGGGTATAACTATTGATTCAAAGTAGCAGTGGGGACCACATATAGAAAAATTGTCAGACAAATTAAGCTCTGCTGCATATGCAGTAAAAACAATAAGACGGCTCACTGATGTTGAAATGGCTAGAATAGTTTATTTCAGTTATTTCCATAGCGTTATGTCATACGGAATTCTTCTCTGGGGAGACTCAGCGGACATTAATACGATATTTATTTTACAGAAGAGAGCTGTGAGAGCAATATACCAGCTTGGTCCCAGGGTATCTCTAAGAGAAAGATTCAAAGACCTTAATATTCTTACCGTTATATCACAATATATATATGAGAATTTACTTTATGTGCACAAAAACATAGACACATTTCTTAAAAAAAGTGATATACATAATGTAAACAGATATAGATAGGCATAAAGATAATCTTGTATTACATTCTACTCGTCTCGAAATAATCAGCAATTCTTTTATGGGGCAATGTATACGATTCTTTAACAAACTTCCCGATGAAAATAGAATATTGTCAATAAATATGTTTAAGACAACAGTCAAGGCCAAATTGTGTAACAAGGCATATTATAAAATTTCAGACTATATAAATGATAAAAATGCATGGAAGTAAGTCGCTCTAAGTCAACACACATAAATATACAAATATAATTAATAATAATAATAAAGAAACATTATAAATATAATGTACATTTGTTCAACATAAGTGATCTGAAACGTCAGGTTAACTAATATATGTAATTTGAGTTTGTTATTGTGTGAGCACCGTCCACATAGCTTTTTATAAATTTTGAAATTGACATGATGGTTGCTGTGCAGTTTGAGTATGTCATGCTCGCCTAAGTGTCCTGGCAGTGGTGGTGCATGTATCGGGTCGCCTTATTCCCTATAATACGGTTGAGTAGGGCGATGGCTGATATATGCGTCATACCCGTGAACGGGTGCCGTCTGTTGGGACTGGTCAGCTCATAGCTGTTATAGCAATTATTACAAATAAAACTATTTATATTTAAGGCAAATTAAGTTTAGTCGACTGTTCTCACGTAACTCCAAAGGAGCAATGTAAGTTTAATATTGTAAGCCATACCTGCATTTTAAAATGGCAACCATTTAGTTTCTTGCCGGAGTCTTCCTCATAAGGGTGGGCTACCTTTAAAACTGGCAACTAGAAACGCTCTCATTTTGATTTGATTTGGTTTCTTTTGTAAAGACTCATTACTATATAATTTGTTCAAATATCATGTAAATAAAACTAATGTAATTACTGGCAGTTAGAAAAGAGTGGCCATGAGTTTTATTGCCAGGTTCTTCCTCAGGCTCTACCTATTGCGTTGCGAATCTGGCAGTAAATGTAAATGTAGAAGCAATAATCTTGACGTTTATAAGTGTTACTTTGTGACCTACATGAATAAAGATTTTTCACTTCACTTCACATATGATACATAGGATACAGGTAGTATTTCGATACAGACACAGATTCACATTCACATTCAGATTGCCTAATGTCAGGAATTGCGGTACAAATATAACATTGAACGGTGATACCCTTAATCTTATAGAATCAACTGTATTTTTTGGAATCACTTCATCTGAATCTGTAACTGAATCGGAATCTGAATCTGAATCTGAATCTTAATCTTAATCTGAATCTTAAAGTAAATCTTAAAGTGACTGACCACCAGTTCGGAATGCAGCCCACCTGAGAAGAACCGGCAATAAACTTAGGGAGGCTTTTTAATTCAGATTCAAAATCAGATTCTGATTCCGATTCAGTTACCGATTCAGTTACAGATTCAGTTACAGGTTCAGTTACAGGTTTAGTTACCGATTCAGTTACAGATTCAGTTACAGATTCAGTTAGAGATTCAGTTAGAGATTCAGTTACAGATTCAGTTACAGAATCAGTTACAGATTCAGTTACAGATTCAGTTACAGATTCAGTAACAGATTCAGTTACAGATTCAGTTACAGATTCAGTTACAGATTCAGTAACAGATTCAGTTACAGATTCAGTTACAGATTCAGTTACAGATTCAGTAACAGATTCAGTTACAGATTCAGTTACAGATTCAGTTACAGATTCAGTTACAGATTCAGTTACAGATTCAGTTCAGATTCCAATTTGGTTTTTAGAATAATTCACCCTATTCATTTGAAAGTGTTCGTGTAATTTGGGCGTTTAAAAAATATTTTTAGCATCGTTATATTTTTGGGTACCGTAAAGTAGTTTAAGTAAACACTGACCGAAACACTTTTAACAGTATTATGTTAATCTAGTATTGTAGCAATATATTCCGTCGTTTTTATTTCAGTACAGTAGGTACAGGTAGTATTTTGATACAGATTTAGATTCAAAGTTAGATTCAGATTCAAATTTAGATTCAAAGTCAGATTCAGATTTAGATTCAGATTATTTTAGATTCGGATTCTTTTGATTTGATTTGAGATTGAGATAATATTAATAATACGTTTATTGAACCAAATAGTAACCACAATGCTTTAGTGGCAAGAGTTGATACATTTTTGTCTTGAATGATGGTTGAATGCTGGTTCCCAAACTAGGCTATTATCGCCTGTGTTTTGGAAAGCAGTGTTCAGATTCACAGTTCATAAAATACAGTCGAGATGAATACATTTGGCCACTATGTTGTTAAAGACAATATTCTATAGTAAGAAGTAACATTATAATTATTTCTATAATTAATGTGCGTGTGTAATAATAATAATAATAAATCTTTATTCATTTAGGACACAAAGTAACACTTATGAACGTCAAGAGTATTGTTTCTACATTTACTGCCAGATTCGCAAAGCAATAGGTAGAGCCTGAGGAAGAACTTGGCAATAAAACTCATGGCCACTTTTTTCTAAACGCCAGTAATTTGATAAAACGCCAGTAAACATTAGTTTGATTAACATGATATTTGACCAATTATAAAGTAATAAATTTATACAAACAAAAAAAACAAAATCAATGATGTGTTTAAATCATATCAAAATTAGAGCGATTATAGTTGCCGGTTCTAAGAGCAGCCTACCCTTGAAGAAGAAAAATCTGGCAAGAAAGTCAATGGATGCCATTTTAAAATAAAGGAATAGCTTACAACATTAAAATTACACTTACATTGTTCCTTTGGATTTACGTGAGAACAGTCGACTAAACTTAAGTTTACCTTAAATATAAATAAGATTATTTGTAATAATTGCTATAACAGCTATGAGCTGACCAGTCCCAACAGACGGCACCCGTTCACGGGTATGACGCATTATATCAGCCATCGCCCTACTCAACCGTATTATAGGGAATAAGGCGACCCGATACATATGCCACCACTGCCAGGACACTTAGGCGAGCATGACATACTCAAAAACTGCACAGCAACTATCATGTCAATTTCAAAGAAATAAATAAGTCTACATGGTGCTCACACAGTAACAAACTCAAATTACATTGTATATTAGTTAATACCGGGACTAAACGCAGCCAATTTAGAAACCTTTAGTTGTCAGACGTTTCAAATTATTAATAATGTAGAGATGTAAAAATACAACATATATATGCAGATACAAGGCATACGAGTATCACAAGATTCATTCGAATCCTAAATAGCTCAAGCGAAGAGCATGCAACTCATTTCCATTTATTTTTATCGTTCAAATAATCATTAGTTGTGTAATAGGCCCTTTTCAAGAGGTGCGTCTTAAATTCCGCCTTAAATTTATGTAACGGCAGGAAATCTGACACTCTGAATCTGACTCTCTGAATCTGAATCTGAATATAATCTGAATATCTAAATCTGACTCTCTGAATCTGACTCTCTGAATCTGACTCTCTGAATCTGACTCTCTGAATCGGACTCTCTGAATCTGACACTCTGAATCTGAATTTCGAATTCTGATTTCATTTAATGTAATGTGTAATGTGGGCGTTACAAAGTATTTTTACTATCTTTAAATTTTTGGGTACCGTAAAGCAGTTTTAGTAACAAAAGTGAACACTTCCAAAAGAATAGGGTGAATTAGCCTAAAAACCAAATTGTAATCGGAATCGGAATTTGAATCCGAATCTGAATTTAAAAAGCCTTTCTAAGTTTCTTGCCGGTTCTTCTCTGGTGGGCCGCGTTCAGAAACGGTGGTCTTTTTAAATATTTTAAATAGTGTATGACATTATGTAAGCGCCGTTAAAATGGTCTATGCAAAATAAAGATATTATTATTTTTATTTTTTTTAATCTGTATCTGTAACTGAATCTGTAACTAAATCTGAATCGGAATAATCGGAATCGGATACGGATACGGATTTGGATTAGGATTTGTATTCGGATTCGAATCCGAATCTAAATCTGAATCTGAATTCCAGAACCTAATTCTCTTCTTGTTTTTTAATTAGCGATATTGTAGGCCTGGTGTAATTTTTCTAGTAATATAAACGCAACAAACAAAGCCAAAGGTTAAAGAAAGTCTTAGCAAAGGGCAACTTAAACCTACTAGGAACCCTAAAAAAAGGAGGATAGCACTTATACAAGCACAGGTTCTGAAACAACCGCATTACTACTTGAAACACACTTCCTGGCTGTCAGATCACTAATGACTACGAGTGGTCAGAAAAACAATACTGCACACCAACAAAACGACAATCGGAAGCTGCGAGCAAGGTAGTGACCAAGGATAGAACAGACTGGGGACTGAGAAGCTTCGAACCATTCAATGGTTCAATGATCAATCCGCGGGTATCGATGGAATTTTCCCGGCACTACTTCAGTGGCAATCCAACGTAGTCATCAAACACCTATTACCAATATTTAGGGCCTGTATAGCTTGCAAATACATACCCAAACCATGGCGTGAAACAAAAGTAGTTTTCCTGCCAAAAGGAAGGGAGGACACATAAGCCTAATCTTTCAGACCTATCAGTCTAACGTCTTTTCTTCTAAATTTTTTTTTAAATTTTAAATTTTAAATTTCTTCTTTTTCTTTTCTTCTAAAGCGACTAGTAGACTGACACCTAAGGGATAGAATACTGATTAATAGACCACTACATCCCCAACAACATGCATAGAAGAAGGGCAGATCGACAGAGTCAGCACTACATTATGGTGGTGCACACAGTGCACAAAATTTAAACTGCCTTCACAAACAAGATTTCAACGCTGGCTGCCTTTATAGATATAGAAGGAGCTTTGACAAAACTATACACAGTAGCATCAACCACGCCCTGAAAAATCTCAACGTCACGCCGGTACTAAGAGACTGGATTACGGAGCTAGTGAGCGAAAGGGCGGTTCAGGTAACGGTGAATACAACCAAAAGGGCGAAGGTAGTAAATGGGTGCCCCCAGGGAGGCGTCCTCTCAACGCTACTGTGGAACATAGTAGTGGACAGCCTTATAAACAAACTCAATGACCGAGGATACACTACTATTGGTTATGCAGACGTCCTAGCAATTGTAATCCATACTGCTAGTATAAGTACAGGGTAGAAGGAGTCAGGATATGCCGAGAGTTACATATGAAGACCACGAGAGCGGATTGCTCAAAAACGGAAAAGTCAGAAGTACTCGGATACCCAGACGTGCGTGTATGAAGCGATTGAAGTATCTACAAGAAGCTTAAGAAGTATGCATGGGTCGCGAGGCCTGGCGATCTGACCTCTCTGACTACCCCGTCAGGGATACAGCGTGAATATAGTTAGTTATAGTTAGAAATTAACACGAAATTCATACTCAACATATCGAATATCCCTTAAACGATACCCAACATGAAATTTTGTAACCACGGAAAATACGTGGTTATAAAATTTTATTCATCATAACATTTATATTAGGTATTGTCCAAATTACACTATTTTCGAAGTGGAAGCGCTCGTGGACCCGCTGCCTAAGTGTTCTTGAAACGATCACTGTGTTAAGCAACAATCGCTATAGGTGGTCCTTGGATGGGTGAACACTTTGTGGAATTTACATTTGCGAGCGTTTGCGTGCTTCGGAAGGCACGTTAAGCCGTTGGTCCCGGTTGCCAGTAAAATGGCAGTCGTTAAGCCTGGTTAAAAGCCTTATGAGCGGCTTGAAAAATTTCAACAGCAGGTCGCCACAGCCTGCGCCTGTCCATTACAACACGACAATGGGCTCACCACCTGTTACGTGGGACAAAAATGCATACGGTGATATGTGGGCTTATAGTATGCCTCTGCCTACCCCTTCGGGGATAAAGGCGTGACAATATATACGAGTATAGAGTGTATACTATTTTATTACCGTACAACGTCGCCGTTCAACCAATCTTGTTGTCTTGAACAATCTTATCGCGGAATGGTATAACGCTATACCATGTTGAACCCACCCCACGTTCACTCCCAGTTCAGTTGTCAGGATCATCAAGGATTTTGTTGGGCTTGCATTCGGCATTCTTGGCTATTTCAAAACACATAAGTATTATTTAAAAAACCTTTATCAGCAAATATTTTATTAAATTAATTATTATTTTATTGTTGTATAAAAACAAATTTGTTTACTGTCTAATCATAGCTTTCCAAATATCATCCATTTCTTCCGCAGTAAGATCAGGGGGTGCAAATAAAAACGGTCCAGCAAACTGTTTACCAAAAACCTTCAAAACTTCCACTCTGAATCGTGTCAATATTAAAATACCCAACGATGTGTGAGACAAACCAATCTTTTCCACACAGAACCCAGTAACAAACACGTCTTCTATCCAAAAGTATGGTAATGCTTGGGCTGCAAACAATAGTTTGCGAATCACATCTTGTGAATACAGAACTACCCAGCCTGTAAAAAATAATAAAATGAACTATATCATAACTGGTTTTCAGCGCGTTTATGAAGGGCCTGGTGATAACCACGCGTGCTATCTTTCCCATAGCAATGATTAAAATAACCGTTATGCAGCTGCCCTTTTTCTTCCACTTCTTACTTTTCGTGGTTCCAAAGGAACGACGATGAAATGTTTTTTTCTGTCGTCAATGGGACATCGAATGGGACCACGGAATGGAAGCGACCCAATTTTACAATCATTATGTTATCATAACAGAGAAAGATAATGTGCACAAGTAGGGAATATAGTAGATAAAAAAGAATTTGAAATAGCCTGCTGATTAATTTATTAAAAATATATTGTTATATGAAATGTGCTAAGCTGCAACCAAAGCTTCCAATCTGTAAACCTTGTCTGACATTATTGAAAGCCATATCAGAGTAAGTGTACTAGCTTCGTACAAGAGGTTTAGTGTCAGTTACTTCTCTTCATTAATATGGTTACTTTTAGTAGTATACGAGAGTGGTGTCTCCATAGCTTTCCATCAGACAGGTGGCATCATATTGGCGAGCTTTATTTATTAAAAAAACAACTCTGCTAATAATAATAATAATAACGTCTGCCAGTATTTTGAAAATAATATATTAAAATGGCAGACGCCGTCTTCATCCGTAGCTCAAGTCACCCAGTACATTTAACCTCCAACTTAATAGCCCAACAGTAGTTAGCATATCGTACAAAAGTTTAACTCCCATTGGAGATGGTCCATTATCGTTCTTCTACATAAGGCGGGCGTGGATTGTCAGCAGTGGGGGTCCCATTCCCTGTTACATTAAAATTCTCAAAGGGCCTCTGCGTGTTGGACCACTATGTCCCCATGTAAGCCTACCAAAAGACCGGGTATCTTCGTAAAAATAAAAGAAGATACCCGAGAAGAAGAGACAAATAATAATATTGTTGGGACAACTCACACAACGCCATCTGATTCCAAACTAAGCAGAGCTTGTACTATGGTAACCAGATAACTGGATACACATACTTATATATTTCTAAATACATACATATTATAGATAAATAACACCCAGACACAGAATAAACCATCGTGCTCATCACACAAAGTTTTATCCTGGGTGGGAATCGAACCCACGACCTCTTGCGTAGCAGTCGGATGCACTCCCACCGCGCCACAGAGGCAGTCAATAATAGTTATGTAATATAATTTTTACGTATTCACATTGTTTCGATCACTTTTACAAACGCTAAAGTGAAAGTATACTAACCTGCACAATAAGGTGGGAAATAGTCTTTCGCATATTCTTTAGTGCTCACTACCCATTTTGCATTTTGTCTATGAACTATGTTATGGCTAAACACATGACACAAAATCAGATCTTTAGAAACCCATGGCAATGGTAGTTGGGTCAAAAGGCGCTTTAGCTCTTGATAATTAACAACAGTATCGTCGTCAATTTTCAAAATATATTTTGCTTCTGGGCAGTGATGTGCTACCCATTTTAACGCCATAACATGTTTGTATGTCAAGTTCCTATAGGTGTCCAGAAAGTTTCCTTGAACAATGTCTCCATAGTCTTTAATTTCGTTAACTATTTGATTTGAAATAGTTGCATTCTTTGAATCACCAATCAGAAATACTACCCTTGTTCGATTATCATTTCGACCCCAAGTACTTCTAATAATCTCTCTTCTTTCATAATTATTGGGACTTGAAGTTATAAGCGTTAGCAGTAGCAGTTCCTTATTTTTAGTAAAGTTCTTGCACGTTCGTGGATTATTTATAAAGTAGAAGTTATTCAAATCAATCAATTGATTATTTTTATCTTTAAAATGTGACACTTTCATAGTATTGTTTACACGTGTATCATTAGCTTTGAAATATTCGACTAATATCACTGTTGTTAATGGACCCATACATATAAAAAATATATACAATATCAAACCAGTAAATAACGTTTTGTAGATAGAAACCATCCGTGCTTTTACTTTGACTGCCTGCATACTTCATACTGTATTCATAGTACCAGAGGGGTATTTCAAAAGGCCCTTTTACTAATGAGCTGTCTGGCAAACGAGACGATTAGGCAACGGGACGTTTTATAAATATTTCTTGTTCGTTTTATGTGACGAAAGTCCACATCTAAATGACAAAAGATTATACTGGCTTTTTACCTAAAATGCACAATATATATAATGTTGTTAGGTCTTAATAATAAAAACCCGTAATGTATTATGTCTGCTATATTAATTACCAGATCCTCGCTATTCACTAAATAGAATAACATATAACATTCCTGATAATGGGCTCACCACCTATTACGTGGGACAGGAATCCACACGGTGAAAAGTGGGCATATATAATATGCCTCTGCCACCCCTTCGGGGATAAGGCGTAATGGATATTTATTTATTTTTTATTTTATAACATTCCGTGTATTTTTGTCATTTCACTCGTTATTTTATGTTAATGGTAATATTGTGAGGGTAAGAGAACGAGACCCGCGCAAGACCTTTATTTTATAACAACTTCAATAAATAATTGAGATGGTAAAACAATTTTTTGATCCCAATATTCACATAATTGGATAAGCGCCATCTACATAATAATTATTCGTTTAAGTATGAAGAAAGTATAAGACGTTGCCTGGCTTTTGCAACGTAACACGATTGCTTATATCATTATGAAGATAATAAAGATCTGGTCATTATATTATAATGAACTTGAGATACATTTCATGGACTAATACGCAATACCTAACAAACACGACTAAAATTTGATTTCAAAAGAACCATAGTGTTCTGGGATTCAAATAGCGAGCTGCCGTTAAGTTATTCACTTGGCATTTTCAATTACACAACAAGGATTTTAGAGCACTTTGCATTGAATTTAATTATTACTCTATAACTATTGACATTTAATCAGATTGAACGTAATACAAGAATTAACTATTTAATAACTTTAATCCTAACTAAATTTGTTACGACAAGATCATTTTAAATGGGAAGGGAGGTTACAAGTTCATTTACCGATCTTTCTTTTTATCAATATTTACACAAAGTATCAAAATGTTTAATTAAAAATACTAATTTAGTGATTCCCACCACACATCTACACATAACAATAGTAGTACAAATAAACTAATAATTACATTACCTCATTAGAAATAAATTATAAACGATTGATCGGTATAATGATTAGAATTTTAATCACACTATGATCGTACAAAACCGAAACCATGACTATTTTAATTACCATAATAATTTTAATATTTGATCTCGTGTTGTGAACCAGAATCGCTGTTTTTAGCTGTCAAAATGTTAGTATACTATCAAAAATGCAACTGACTAGAGGCCACTAGCGCGGTACGTGTTAGTAGAATTCTATCGGCCAACCGATAGAAGTCTATTGGAGTACGAGGTGGCTTTCTATTGAGCGACGATTTCAATTCTATTTTGATTAAAATAGCAGATTCGGCCCCCTGATATGCGAGACTGAATTGGTTAGGTTAATTTCTACTTAGAAGTCATTGGATTTGCTCAACAATAGAAAGGTCAAAACTACTCGGATACCCAGACGTGCATGTTTGAAAGAAGTATGTATGACCGCAAAGCCTGGCGATATGTCTTCCCTGACTACCCCGTCAGGGACACAGTGTGAATGTAGTTCAACTCTTTTTTGAAAGCATCATAAGCATAACTACCGGAGTACAAAGGAAGTACTTTTTTTCGCAGGTAACGATATTATGTTCCTCTAAATATAAATCACTCGCCAAATTTGTCCTCGTATGCTTCATATATTTCTGGGCAATATTTTCGAGCTAGTTGAGCATAAAATGACGTACTGTCCACCTGGTATTCCTTGGATATGCTGTTCCAGATATGGTAGGTATATGGGTCTCCAACAAGTAGTTCGTTCAACTCAAATAAATCCGTCACATTATAAGAATCAACTGGATAGAACATCTCTTGACTGTATACTTCAAAACCTGAGGGCAGAGTTTAAAGAATTTAGTTTTACAAAATATTGCGATGTCTACAGTATGGGGTTCTTCAAAAGGGGTCTTAGGGCTGTATCTTAGAACGTTACTCAATACTCAAGAAACGCTTGAGGCTAGTTTTTACCTTAAAATACTACTCTCAAATGATTCTTGAGTATTGTGTAACGTTCTAAAATACGGCCCTTAGAAGGTTTCTAAAGGGTCGGCAGCGCAAATGCTGCACTTGTGGTGTTGCAAACGTCCATAGGCTACGGTGACCACTTTCCATCAGGTGGGCCATATGCTTGTCTGCCACCTCAGTGGTATAAAAAAAATATCGCTTATTTTATGTATGAAAATGATTTTTAAGTACAAAACACGGTAGCTACAAATACCCCTCAAAATTCCATACTTACTCCAACTGTACCCAAACCTAACTAATACATCATACTTATCTCCGAAGGGGTGGTATCGTACCGATAAGTTTGACGCTGATACGAAACGGAGGAACGGTACAGACGAAAGCACATATCTGGACCCAGGTTAAGGTTGAAGGTTTAAAGTAAGAGCTAGCGCATATATACAACTTTTGCATCGACTAAACTGTTTTGTCGCGGATCGACTGTTTTGTCGATGGTATGTACACATCAATACAATGCAACACAAATTAAGCGTTTTATGATAGTTGTCCAACGTTAATCAAAAGTAGATCGATACAGCTTGACTTTTTTGTAACAACTATCGAGTTGACAGTATGCGCTGAAACGACTATAGTTTCAGGAAAATTAGATGGCCGTGAGAGATAAATAATATCACTGAATAACTTTATAAATAATTTATTATCTACCCAAGGGCCGAGAAAATTAGACAAAGTTAGAATGATGAGATTTAGTTCAGGGTTGTGATCGTGAACTTAAGCAGCAGTTGTCAGACTCCCGTCGTACGGTGACGAGGCTGGGACTTATTAGATGAAGGATCCGGTAGCGGAACCTCCGTGCCACTCCAGCTATCTGCTTCCTTGGATATATTCGTCACGTTCACTCTCGGGTCGATTCAGCTGTATTGTTTGATTCTGAAGCTCACGGTCACTCTTGCTTCCAATGCCTCGATTTCAACAGTATATTTGGACCCTGAAAATTTCCATATGCCCCATGATTTTCTGCAAACGTATTGGAGATCCTCGCCTTCACCCTCAAATCCCAGTCGGCGAGGCGAGAACCTTACATTATTTATAAACATAAGGAATAGGTACACATACTTAAATCTTTGACTATTCTATTTAGTACATTACAATTTTCAAATTAAAGCTGTTACATTTTTTTTTCACTTCTGCATAAAAAAAATATAAAATAACAATATCTTTATTTTGCATAGACCATTTTAACGGCGCTTACAAAATGTCATACACTATTTAAAATATTTAAAGCGACCACCGGTTCGGATCGCGGCCCACCTGAGAAGAACCGGCAAGAAACTTAGGAAGGCTTTTTTTTGATGGCCTATTTACAATTTAATATTATTTCACTTTGCCAGCAGATCATTTCCAGGCGTCCCTGTCCTGCAAATAGTCTCTAACGGAGTAATAACCTTTTTCACAAAGCTTGTATTTAATTTTATTTAATGGTAAATTTCTCAGGTCACAGGGAAGCTTGCTGTAAAAGTGTATACAGTTACCCTGGAAAGAATCGCCATTCTTATGTAGTCGACTGTGGTGGACTGAAAGATTATTTTTATTTCTAGTGTTTATATTATGTTTATCACAGAGTTTAGAAAATTGTGATAAATTTTTCTGGACATACATAAGATTGGCAAAAATGTATTGTGATGGTACGGTTAGAATATTTACTTCTTTGAATTTTTCTCGGAGAGAGACTCTGGGGCCCAAATTATAAATAGCGCGTACAGCCCGCTTTTGTAGAACAAAAATAATATTTAAATCTGCAGCACTCTCCCAAAGGAGAATACCGTAAGACATAATACTATGAAAGTAGCTGAAGTAAACCATTCTAGCCTTATCCACATCTGTTAGAGACCTGATCTTTTTTACAGCGTATGCAGCCTAACTTAACCTAGAGGCTGTCTTTTCTGTGTGTGGGCCCCACTGCAAATTGGCATCAATAGTAAAACCGAGGAACACAGTTGATTCTACAAACTCTAACACTTGTCCATTCAGTTGAACATTGGCCGCAACTTGTTTTGCATTTGGTAGAGAACATTTTATACATTTAGTTTTATTTTCATTAAGGCAAAGATTATTTGAGCTGAACCAATGAACTACTCTTGCAATTGCATTGTTTACATCGTCATAGTTATCTAATTGTCTTTTAATTTTAAAAATTAATGAGGTGTCATCTGCAAACAAAACAATCCTATTCTGTCCCCTACATAAAATGGTAAATCATTAATATAACTAACTAACTATCTTCACGCTGTATCCCTGACGGGGTAGTCAGAGAGGACAGATCGCCAGGCTTCGCGATCCATGCATACTTCTTTCGCATCTTCGAGATTCATCAATCGCTTCATACACGCACGTCTGGGTATCCGAGTACTTTTCACCTTTCCGTTTTTGAGCAATCTGCTCACGTGGTCTTCATATGTAAGTCTCGGCCTACCCTGACTCCTTCTACCCTCTACTTTTGAACAATATATATTCTTCGTCAATCGTTCCTCACTCATTCGTTGGACGTGTCCAAACCAACGTAGCACGCCCGTTTCCAGCTTAACGCTGACACTTTCATTCAAACCTGCCATATTGCGTATCACTTCATTACGTATTCGGTCGGCCAAGGTAACGCCGCACAATTTTCAAAGTGATCGCATCTCCACAGCATTCAATTTACTTTCATGCATCTGCTGACATACCCAGGTTTCACTACCGTAAAGCAAAGTTGGCACTAGCACTGCGTTATGAATCGCCATTCGTGCTTCTTTTACGATGCTTTGTCGCTTTACTAACTGGGACAAAGCACCGTTAACTTTGTTTCCGGCAGCTACTCGCCGTTCTACATCCGAATCACATCTTCCATCCGCGCTAAACATACTTCCTAAATACACAATTTCATTCACTTGCTCTAGACGTTCCTGGTTTACCCTAATCTCGCATTTAGTTCTTACATCACCTCTTTCAAATACTAGAACCTTAGTTTTACTTGCATTCAAGCGAAGACCCTTACTTTCACACTCCTCTTTCATATTAGTGACTAATGCCTGAAGGTCGGCTTCTGATGAGGCCATGAGCACCGCATCATCAGCGTACAGCAGACAGTTTACTGTAAAGTCACCCAAATTCACACCCATATTAAAATCTTTCAACTTCTGCAGGCAACTGTCCAGATACACTATGAACAGCCAGGCGGACATGACACATCCCTGTTTGACGCCTGTACAGACATCAAAAAGAGGTGACACATCCCCCCCTACTCGCACGTAAGCCTTACAGTCCCTATAAAGTGACTGTATTGCCCGCAGTAGCGAGCCGTCCAAGCCATATCCGGGCAGCAAGTCCCACAGCGTTTCTCTCACAACGTTATCAAATGCTTTCTTTAGATCCACAAAAGCGCAGAAAACCTTCTGGCTAACAGCCAGAAACTTTTCCGCGATCATGCGGAGAGAAAACACTTGATCCATGCAACCTCTTCCACGTCGGAATCCGCATTGAGCCTCCCATAAATACCTTTCAGACTTTTCTTGCATTAGTGCCGTTATAACCTTTGCATACACCTTACTAGCTAAGCTGACCAAGCTGATCGCCCTGTAGCTGGAGCAGTTTAGGCGCGAGCCTTTCCCTTTGTAAATAGGTACTACAACTGCTACTCGCCAGTCATCTGGGACCTCACCCGTCCGCCAGCACAAGTTGCATAACAGACATAGTGTGTCCCAGACACGCGACCCACCGTACTTGATCTCAGCAGTAACTCTGTCTTTTCCCGCAGCCTTACCACATTTCATACTTCTTATGGCTTGTTCTATTTCTTTCATACTAATGACTTCAATGACATCGGGATCCGGAGCATCGAAGTAAGCTCCACTTCCCGATGTGGCATCTCTATCTTTTCTTGCATACATCTTTCCGTAATATTCACTCCATCTCTGCAGGACGTCAGTTTGGTCTGTTAGGACGTCATTGTTAACACTGAGCACTTTATTCATACTGCAGATTGCCGAACAACTCCGGGTCTTGCCTACCTCTTTCCAGAAGAGCTTGGCATTATCCCGGAAATTGGACAACAACCTTTCATCCGCTTTCATTCTGCACCTTTCACGAGCTTCTTCTATTAGTGCCTTCGTGATAACTTTCTGCAGCTTGCATCTCTCTTTCATATTAAAATCATTCCGCGAGGCTAAGTAGTCTAGCCATGCTTTCTTCTTCATGCGAACTGCTTCTTTCACTTCCTCATTCCACCATGCATCACGCTTATTACTACTGCCTCTTTTCGTTTCTCCACACACTTCCACAGCGGCATTTATCATACTATCCCTAAGGTTCTGCCATACACTTTCCACATTCTCACTACTTACATTGACGTCGCCAAGCTTTTCGGCTACCCTTTCATTATATTTATCCCTAATGGATGCATCCTGCAGCTTCCAGCTTTTGATGCTATAAGTCGGCTCAGGTTCAGAACACTCGGTACGATGACGCCAACCCGCGAACAGACCCCTAATCCTAGTTATGACTAGGTAGTGGTCTGATCCCAGCTTAGCGCCTCGATAAACCCTTGTGTCCATCACCTGTTTACGGAGCCGACTATCCATTAGGAATAGATCTATCATGCTTCTCTTTGACTTACATCTCCTCGTATTCATATGAATTTGTTTGTGGTTGAACATTGTGTTCGCCACAAACAAATCCTTTTCCTTACAAAATGCCAGTATTAGCTTGCCAGCGTCGTTCACCCTTTTATCCCCATACTTCCCGAGTACCGACTCAAAACCATCGCGAGCGGTACCCACCCATCCATTCAAGTCTCCACATACTATAAGTCTTTCATTTCCTTCTATCACATTTAGAGCTTCACTCATATTCTCCCAGAAGTCCTCTAGCTCACTCGCGTTCGACGAAGATACTGGCGCGTAAGCATCTACCAGGAAAATATTCATCAAACCAGGTTTTACACGGATCCAGAGGATTCTAGGACCTACCAGTTTGTACTCATACATACCGGAGGCCAATCGCGAGGACTTTTTTTTATTTTTTTATTTTTATGCATCTTATCTGTCATTCGTCCCCTAACATTCCACGCAGCTACCCTGCACTCCATCCTCCACTTCCCGCCGTGTCGGGCCGCGCGTGTAGGGTGGCGGTCCCCTACGCCGATCTGGCTCACACTTTTCGCACCAGCGGGGACGAACTGGTGCGCGTCGCCTCGGGGGCACGCCCTAGCATCATTCGCCCTAGTGGCACTCGTGTTGGAGTAGAATTGCAGCCGTAGCTGGCAGGGATGGCGACGTGCACGCTTCTACTCTTCATCCCCATAAATCCCAATATAAATGAGGAACAAGAATGGCCCAAGTATCGAGCCTTGCGGCACACCCATAGTAACCATGGATCCTACAGAACGTGTACCATTAATATCGACCCTCTGTATTCTATTGTTCAAATATGAAGACAGAAGGTCGAGAGCTTTGCCTCTTATTCCATTGTGGTGTAATTTTTTGCACAGCGTTCATGTTAAACGCTATCAAAATTTAATAACTCAACACCAGCATACCCCCCACGGACTAAAAAAAGAATCTTAAACTGCTAATGTTTGAATAGTATTTTACTCACCAGAAACTGGGTCAATACTCTTTTGAACTATTATATTTCGTTTTTAAATTTCAAATTGTATTGTAAAATTTATTGCACTTTTTTTTTACTTTTAATTAGATGCTACCAACTATTTTTGACTGAGTCGTTAGACGGCAACCAAAAGGACTCTTTATTCTTTCGTTTACTTTGAACCGTGGAGTTTTTAGAATAGTCCTTCCCCCACTGAAAATCTGTAATTTATACTTATGGTTCCACGCCCTCTGTGTAGGACCGTGTGTACTCACTAAACCTTTGCGATAGGTATCTAGTATTTGACTTGACCATTTCCTCGCAGCTAGTCCCAGTCAGCTTCACTAGATGGCGCTTTTATATGTTTTGTGCTTAATGTGTATTATTTGTTCCCGATAACAGAGCAGGCAGAATTCACAACATTACAGCGCGCTTCAATGTACTCTGTCAATTCAATGTACTGTATTCAATGTACTATAGACATATGATACACAACTAAATAGTTGTTCATCTACAAGTTGTAATATGCGCTAGCCCTAACTGTTCAGCACAACGGCGTGCGTCTTTCACACCATACATACAGTTCACCAACGTTCACTGTAGCACCACATTTGAATTAAGCATTCTGCCTATAATTCAACCACCCTTACAATAACCATTACTTACACTAGATGCTATAATTACCTTTACAATTTTTAGCGCACCACTCGTTTGGATCAGTATTGCAAAGATCCTCTAATACTCTTGTAATCACCAAAGGTCCATTGTGCCCCCATGAGTCGCCTTTGAAATTTTTCTTAAAATCTCTACAAAAATAATATAGATACTTTGAAATTCTGAATTATTCATTAGAACTTTAAACATGAGTGCCATTCTTTCAGTTATTTTAAGGATTATAACTTTATAAGTTAGTCGTTAAGTCAATTTAAAGGCCTTATGGGCTTGAACATTTTCAACAGCAGGTCGCCACAACCTGCGCCTGTCCATTTCAATACGGCAATGGGCTCACCATCTGTTACGTGGGACAAAAATGCATACGGTGAAATGTGGGCGTTTATTATGCCTCTGCCTGCCCCTTCGGAGATAAAGGCGTGACAATATGAATGTATGTATTTTACCGTGTGCGCTCTTGTCCCACGTAATAGGCGATTTGCACTACAATAGTTACTATTAATTAAAATAAATAAATGAAACATGTTACATAATTGCAGCTTCTGCAACACTTCTTCCTAAAGCATCTCTTGAAAAAGCGAGCACTGCCGATTCAATTACGTCCGGTTGCTGACGAGAAGCCCAATTCGGTGCCAATTTGTCGAACGATCTCGCCACAATCATGTCCAGATCCAAATACACGCCGCCCCACTTGTATAATGTCAAAAACCTCAACGCATCAGATGTGTGTGAAACTGGCCACTGTGATCTATTCAACATACCATCATTCATAAAGTCTTGTAACGGAGTATCTTTCGCGAATTCAAGCAAATGTATCCTCAGAAACATTATGTTAGTATATTTCTTAAGAATCCTCATACTAAGACTGTTTAGGCTTTCATTTGTCAGGGGACCTGTAAAATACACGATTATCTGCCAACTTGGGTGGGCTCTGGCTGCAGATTCCACAGAACATGCCTGTCGGCTGTCTAGGCCTCGCCCTTTGCACGACGTTTCATGAAAGTGAATTGACTTCTCAGGAGGAACGAAGTTGTCTCCCATCTGCGGCAAACTATCATTAGAGTTTGAGTAGTGGCACGAGATATCGTCCGGTATTGAAATTTCAGGCACTGTATGGTCGTAAAAAACATCATATAATAGAGCGATTAGTATAAACACCACTACACATAACAAAATAATATCATTTTTCTTCATTGATAACTTAATTCAATTATTTTTATGACTTTTGTGCTTAGCAGCAACTCGCCAATCTCCAGTGTTAGAGCCGTACATTTACGTTAATCATTTAGTACACTTTTCTTTACATTTTTCTTTTTTATTAACTTTATTTACGATAGTTTAAAATGTCCACATGACATATATCTGTCATTTTATTATTTTTATTTAACCTGCGAGACGAGCCGCGAGTGTAAACGCAGTATTATGGTACACTAATTGAAGCCCGCGGCTTCGCCCGCGAAGAGAAGTTTTCCCGTTTCCGTTTCCAACAGGAACTTGTTCCCGGGATAAAAAGTAGCTTATGAGTTTTCTTCAAAATTCGTTTTCATTAAAATCTATTTAGCAGTTATTACGTGAAAGAGTAACAAACATCCTTCCAAACTTTCGCATTCATAATATTATTAGATTTACATTCGAGCTTGTGGATCGTCTTGCAGCTCATCCCGTGGCTCGCGCGAGAGTGTAAATGAAGTATTAGGTTCAAATATTTTGAGCTGTTACTAATGGAGCCACGGCACCCTGGCTTCTTTTAGTATCCGCAAGCGGCAATTTTGAGACTGTAGATGACGTGTCACGTTTGGGCGACTCTCTGGAATACGGTATTCCGCGTATTGGCGACTGCTCGAATACTGTTTATGCTTTTTGTAAAGTAATTCAGTCGTCGCTTCTGGCATTTTAAGTGTGTGGGAGGGAGCGCTCGGTCTCTGCATCTGGCTTCTTAAAAGCTACTAACAGACAGATCGCCAGGCTTCGCGATCCATGCATACTTCTTTTGCTTTCGGCAGATACGTTTATCGCTTCGTACATGCACGTCTGGGTATCCGAGTACTTTTGTTTGACCTTTCCGATTTTGAGCAAACTCGTGACGTGGTCTTCATATATAAGTCTCGATCTAATGTCTCTCTCTCGATAAGATGTGAGCCATAAATAAAAATGATTTTCTTTCTTCTTCTTCTTTCGATTTACCCTCACTCCTTCCTATTTAACAATTTATATTTTTCGTATATCGTAGCTCACTCTTTCGCTGGACGTTACCTGACCTTGCTTTTAACCAAAATAAATAATCCTAGGTCAACCGGAAGTACTATAAAGGTCTTGGGTCTAAAAACCTAAATGGTAGTTCCCGTTGACCTGAAACCACGAAATTTAGCAAATAGCTAGGCAAGCAAATAGCTCCACAAAGCAGCACAACCAAAAAAAAATGGAAAAAATAAAAAGTTGAAAGCTCGCGCGAGCCACGAGACGAGCCGCGAGCTTGAATGAAAATGTACCAAAATACTGCGTTAAATGGGGTAATACAATTTGGAGGTTTAGCTAAATTGGCACTAACCTCAAATAATTATAATTTTATTATCGCGGTATAATAAGTGGATACGGAACTCTTGACGCACTAGTTCATCTCGCGCTTGACCGGTTTTTTCCATGGCATGGAATCACAATGAAGTACAGTCCGCGCCACGAGTCATGAAAGTGCGCAGACGACGATAAATAGGTGTCAGTTGAGGTAGGGGTGAGGGGCGGGACGAGTCACCATGGCAACGAGCGACGTGCAGTGATTCCTTGCCTCTCTTCACCCGCGCACGCACTGAGCTCGCCTTGGGTACCAGCGATAACACAAGTGTCACATAATTTCATAAATCGGACAATACTTATTATAAATTATTTGTTTAGAACGACAATTTTATGTGTTTATATTAAAAATAATTAAAAAGTATTGTAAGTGTACATAGTGTTAGATATATTTGAACTTAGTGTTTTTGTAAACAGTGTTGTAAAGAGGTTATATATAATAGTGTTTTTAGTGTTAATTTGAAAGAATTGATTTTTTATTAGTATCTACGATGTCTCCGCCAACGAGTAAAAAATATAAACGTACTCTTAATAGACAAGCGAGAAAAATGGTGTATGACGTTTACTGCTTTATGAAAAATAAATTCAGTGAACTGAATTACGTTCAGTCGATGGCAGAGGTAGCTGAAGCTACAAAAGTTTCTAAATCTACTATATACAGGATAGTAAAGCAAGCTAACCAATCAGATTTACTAACGGTTTTTAGAACTCCCGGGAAAAAACGAAGTCGGGCATTTCTTATAACAGGTGTAGATAATTTTGACCAAGGGGTGATAAAACGAGCTATTCACAATTTTCACGTAACAAATAATGAGATTCCCACAGTTAAAAAACTTTTATCAAAATTACAAGATGACATAAATTTTCGAGGATCGGAGACAAGTCTCCGTCGCATAAATAAAAATATAGGTTTTAGTTGGAAAGCCACTGAAAACAACAGAAAAGTTCTTATTGAAAAATCCAAGATAAGATTGTTACGTATAAATTATCTAGAAAAAATAAGAAAGTATAGACAAGAAAATAGACCTATAATATACACGCATGAATCATATGTCCATTCCTCTCACGCTACAGCAAAATTCTGGTCTGATGGGTCAACAAAAGGTTAAAAAAAACCATTTCAAAGGGTCAACGTGTGGTTATTGTGCATGCAGGTTCTGAGGCTGGTTTTGTACCAAACGGTCTATTAGTTTTTAAGTCCGGTACAAAGACTGGCGACTACCACGACGATATGACCTATGAAAATTATGAAAAGTGGTTAAAAACACAACTAATACCTAACCTCCCACCAAGATCCGTCGTGGTAGTTGACAATGCCTCCTACCATAATAAAGAATACGATTCTGCACCAAATTCCAATAGCAGGAAGTCAGAAATGCAAGCTTGGCTGACAAGCAAAGGCATATCATTTAGGCCTGAAATGTATAAGCCTCAGTTGTATGAGTTAGTAAAATTAAATAAAGAGGTACACAAAAATTTAGTATTGATAGAATACTAGGAGAACATAACCACGACGTTCTCCGCTTGCCACCGTACCATCCTGATCTCAATCCTATTGAGATTGCTTGGGCCGCAATTAAGGGTTACGTTAGTAGTAAAAACGTAGAGTGGAATATAAAACGCATAACAGATTTGATAAAAGAAAAGGTAGAGGCAATGGGGGCTAATGATTGGCAGAACCTCTGCAATAAAGTAAAGTCGATTGAAGAAGAATATATCAAAAGCGACCATATAGTCGACCACATGACAGACGAATTAATTATACGGGTGGGACAAGACTCAGATAGCGACGACAGTGATTCTGATCAGGAAGATGTTGCCGAAGAGGATGAGTTGTTCCCAGGCCCAAGTTCTGAAGAGCCATCCGATCCAGCTCAAGCTGCTGGCCCAAGCAAACTGCAGTTTCCACCAATGGAAGGTGTAATGCCGTTGAGTGACGGTGACACTGATTAACTTTTTATTTCAAGTGTATGTGTAGTTATGTACCAAATAAACATAACAACATTTTTTTATTGTTATAATCATTTCTATCCTTTATACAGCGAATTTATATTGAATATCATTTACTACACGCGCACGATAAGTTGAGACCTGCGAGAAATGTTTCCCGATTATTATAATAATTAGTCTACAAATTAGAACATTTAATAATATAAGAATTATTATTATAATATAGAATAATACAAATAAGTATACATTTTTTTGCATCTGTACCAACTTATTACTGTGAGGTCACAGAGGTCGAAGCCTCAACTTATCGTATTTATAGTACACACTTTTCTCTTCGAATATACATGCGCAGTCGACGCCATTTTCTTTCATAACTCGTGGCGCGTACTGTAACTACTCTTATATGTAAATTATACGTTCATTTTAAGGCTTGGTATTCCTGCCGAAGCCACGCTTTTGAGCTTTTTAAAACAATGCGAATCGTAGAAGAAATGGTTTTTGATTCTGAAAAAGAGAAACACATACAAAATCTAATAAACTTCACTTGATAGAAAAACATCCCAAAGTTGCCCCCTTTCGAAATGTTTTTTCAATGCCAAATCTAAACTACAGATAATTTTAATAAAATTTTTATACACAACTATAGCTACTAAATATTTATAGACATAATGGCTTACTTTGACTATATACAGTGATTTTTATAGAACAAATGTTTAAATAATATCAGATTCGCGACGCTGACTTATCAGTCGCGCGCTGGCGCTTACTGAGGTAGGACCTGTGTTAGGTTTTTTCGTTGTGCTCCCCTTGCTATTTTTTCGCAATGGCTGTGTATATTTATGAGAACTGTAAGCATTCCGTCATCATCCGAGCGTCTGTCCCAGTTGCATCTCGCGACGCCCGGAGTTAGCTTTATATAGTGTATATATATGAGAGTTATATACGCAATGGACTCACCACACATTACGTGGGACAGGAATAGACATGGTGAAAAGTGGGCATATATAATAATATGCCTCTGCCACCCTTTCGGGGATAAGGCGTGATAGATAAATAAAATATATGAGAGTTTTAATATAAAATAAAGTACCTACACTTCACAGAAGCGTTAGAATTATCCCTGTAAGTAGTATAAAATCGAACCCTGTACCCACAGGTTAGAAGACAGTTATATAACCAACTGAGCCAGTGGGCCGGTCAATGTATGTTTACCTATAAACAAATTTGATCAATAGATTCTGAAGCTTAAACATACCGACTGCCACTGGCTGAAGTAATCAGGGCAGTTGTTATATTGAAGCTTCGCTTCGCATAAATTATTAAAATTGTATCCAAGACCTTTGTTTTATACTTTCAGTATTAATTATTTAAGAATATTTATAAATTTATTAGCCACCACTTTATCCCCGAAGGTGTGGCAGAGGCATATTGTGGTGAGCCCAATGCCTGTGTTCAAATCACAGATAATATAATATAATTCTTATGTTCAAATGGACAGGCTCAGGTTGTAGCGAATCGCTGTTGTAATTTTTAAGTCGCTCAAAAGTTATTCACTTGACTTAACGAGTGTCGATTGCAACGATAACGTCTCCTTCGAAGCACGAAAACGCTGGTAAATGAAAATGCTACAAAGCGGTCATCCATCCAAAATCCGAGAGAGTTTCTTAAATCAGTGATCTTTTACAGAAACCGAGTTTTTACTTTATGTTAGTAGCCTTAAACAATGTATGACATTTCGTGTAACTAATAATTAGTTAATTAATAATAATATAGCAATTATTACAAATAATATAATTTAAATTTAAGGCAAACTAACTTTAGTCGACTGTTCTCATTTAAATCCAAAGGAACAATGTAAGTGTATATTTAATGTTGTAAGCCATATCTACATTTTAAAAGAGCATCCATTGACTTTCTTGCCAGATTCTTCTTCTTAAAGTGTAGACTGCCCTTAGAACTGGCAACTAGAATAGCTCTAATTTTGATATGATTTTAAACACAACATTGATTTTGTTTTTGGGTTTTGTATAAATTCATTACTATATAATTGGTCAAACATCATGTAACTCAAACTAATGTAATTACTGGCGGTTAGAAAAGAGTGGCCATGAGTTTTATTGCCAGGTTCTTCGTCAGCCTCTACCTATTGCTTTGCGAATCTGGCAGTAAATGTAAATGTAGAAGCAATAATCTTGACGTTCATAAGTGTTACTTTGTGACCTACATGAATAAAGATTTTTCATTCATTCATTCAATTAATAATCGCAACATTTTAACGCAAAGGTTTTTTGCGTTTTAGTGGATCTGGAGAAAGCATTTGATAAAGTTGTGAGAGAAACTCTGTGGTACTAGTTGTGAGGCCAGGTGATTGGGGTGATGTCGCAGTCGCCGGTGATAGCCTAGCAAACTGTTTTTAATTTCGTCCTTTACCATAACTATATATTATATATAATAGCTTATCTATCAGAATAACACATAGGCTACTTTTTATCCCGGGAACAAGTTCCTTTTGAAAACGGGAACGGAAAATCTACATCTCGCGGGCGAAGCCGCGGGCTTCAACTAGTATATCATAAACCTAAAATAAAATCCAACACAATAACAGAGATGTTCCATTTCGATTGCTACTGCCAATCATTTTTACTGTGGCGTGCCAGCAGAAAATACATCGTCGATCTATCTTGGCGGGGGCTGAGGAAGCGTTGTGGTGCCTACGCGACTTGGCCTACCGGCCCTTAATGGTCAAACAATATAGGCCGAGTTATAACTTATATTTAAAGAGAATTATGTCAATTCAAAGTGCTTTTTTAAATCCGACCAGTAGTTCCTGAGATGAGCGCGTACAACCAAACAAACAAATAAACAAACTTTGCAGCTTTATAATATTAGTATAGATGAGGCGCGAGCGATAATCGTTCGATTTGAACTATTATGGTGTTATTTTTTCTTTAAATCTAAAATCTCAGATTTAATTTCTCTAAAATATGATGCCAGCACACAATCTAAGAGGCGTAAACACACTGTCGCCATAGTTGAGAGATCTCGTACAGCTTATGCAGGAAGACAATTCCGATACCAATCTGCTAAATTGTACAATACCATAAATAAAGAGTTGAATAAATATGTCAAAACCAAATATGAATGTAAAAAGTCCCTTGTAAACATCCTTAAAACATGGAGCTACGCTGATACCGAGGCTATATGCAGCTAACTTATCATACTTAATTGGTATACCTATAGAGACAACTTTTGGAATCTTACTAACCTCATACAGACCTATCGACATACACACAAACGAGCACACACACACACACAAACGAGCGCACACACACACACACACACACGGATAGAGTACGCTCTTTAAGATACCCTGAATCATAACTCAGTTTTTGTAAAACTATAAGTACAAATGAAGAAATTATATATTATATTATAATCTCATATTTACTATTATAATTGTACATGTTTGTTATCAAAATCTTATATAAATTAGTTATTTTCTTCTCTGAGTATATAATCACTCTCCAAATTTATCTCCGTAGGTTTCATATATATCTGGGCAATGTTCACGAGCCAGTTTAGCATAAAGTGAAGTATTGGTCACCGGGAAATGCTTGGACACGTGATTCCATGTATGGTATGTGTATGGGTTTCCATCAAATAATTCCATCAAATAAAAATCACATTCGAAGAAAAACTTTATATAATGAAAAGGAACTGGAAAAAACATTGCTTGTTTGTAAACTTCAAAACCTAGAAGTGAAAGATTTCATGTAAGTACTCAAATTAAAGCGAGAAGAACAGAAACCCTACTAAAGGCCATTATTTCCACGCCAACAGTCAAGCTAAGTTTTTTTTTATATTGTAGGACATTTTAGTAAGATAACATAAGTGTGTATATATGTGTGGTATAGTATCTAGACAACTGATAAACATACTTATATATTTCACGACCGTTTCAGTCCCGGGAATCGATTTTGGGAATCTCGGGGATCTATTGTATATATACAAGCGTACCGACACCGATGTTCAAGGATAAAGATTTAGCGGAATTATCATCAAATTTACGAATCCCCTAGTGAAAGTAGACGAATGGGTGTATGAACCAAAACAAATTTATATAAATGGCACTACTACAGTCATGTTAAATAAATAGTTATCAAATAACCTTTAGATATCTATGTATACCATAATAGGTTAGACTTGGCAGAAGCTCATTTGGACTAAACATTTTCTGTGGATATTTTTTTAATGCAATTAGTTTACTAACTTTCACCTTTATTAAAGTGAAAAAGAACAACTTGGTTCGAGACGGGGATTGAACCCGTGACCTTTGTCTAACTAGGGCAATATTCTAGCCACTGAACTACCCGAATCGTACCAAATCAAGTAGAAATTCTTCACTATATCACAGAATAAATAATAGTACTACGTAACTATATTTTAATTAAGCGAGTAGCTGCCGGAAACAAAGTTAACGGTGCTTTGTCCCAGTTAGTAAAGCGACAAAGCATCGTAAAAGAAGCACGAATGGCGATTCATAACGCAGTGCTAGTGCCAACTTTGCTTTACGGTAGTGAAACCTGGGTATGTCAGCAGATGCATGAAAGTAAATTGAATGCTGTGGAGATGCGATCACTTCGAAAATTGTGCGGCGTAACTTTGGCCGACCGAATTCGTAACGAAGTGATACGCAATATGGCAGGTTTGAATGAAAGTGTCAGCAGTTGGTTTGGACACGTCCAACGAATGAGTGAGGAACGATTGACGAAGAATATATATTGTTCAAAAGTAGAGGGTAGAAGGAGTCAGGGTAGGCCGAGACTTACATATGAAGACCACGTAAGCAAATTGCTCAAAAGCGGAACGGTCAAAAGTACTCGGATACCCAGACGTGCGTGTATGAAGCGATTGATGAATCTCGAAGAAGCGAAAGAAGTATGCATGGATCGCGAAGCCTGGCGATCTGTCCTCTCTAACTACCCCGTCAGGGATACAGCGTGAAAATAGTTAGTTAACTATATTTTAATCGTCAATTGAAAATTTTCTACCAAATTTACTGGCTACTTGGACGTGAAAGTTAATAGATGGCAGCGAAATTTTTATTTACAAAATCAGTTTATAGCCCAAGTAATGTTAAGGGATTCAGTTGTGAGGACTGCTAGGCATTCAAATAGAGATACGTCAAAGATTTGAAAGTAAAAAAGTATCATCTATTTATACTGAAAGTGGAGTAGTAATTACATACATTCATATTGCCTTTACGCCTGTATTCCCGAAGGGGTAGGCAGAGGCATATTAAACGCCCACATTTCACCGTATGCATTTTTTTCCCACGTAACAGGTGGTAAGCCCATTGCCGTGTTGAAATGGACAGGCGCACGCTGTGGTGACCTGCTGTTGAAATTTCTAAGCCGCCTTCAACTTGGCGGAGTAGTAATTACAAATGTCGAAAATTCTGCAAACTTGCTGTATTGTAAAATTAATAAAAACGTGGTATGGAGTAACGGGATGCAACGGGGTTCGAAGTCGCAGGACATAGCTAGTGATAAAATAATTATGTTGTTACTTATTTGCCAATAGCTTATGGCATTCATACTATATATTTCGTGTTTTCAAACAGATTTTCTTCAGATTCTATTGGCGTAGTAGGAACCGGGTGTGATGCCATTCTTACTACAGCAACAAACAATGTAGCATCATCAACTTAGTCAACCGGATGCCCAATTGTGCAGCCTGTATCCAGATCAGTCCACTTCCACGTCACCACTTGAGAACCTTTCAGCCCCATCGTCGACTGCCACTTGAGTTGTTCTTACAAAGAGTAAAAGTATATTCGTAAACCGTAAGCAAAGATACCTAATATAATATTACTAGCTAAAAAATAAATAAATAAATAAATATCCATCACGCCTTATCCCCGAAGGGGTGGCAGAGGCATATTATATGCCCACTTTTCACCGTATGGATTCCTGTCCCACGTAATAGGTGGTGAGCCCATTGCCGTGTTGAAATAGACAGACGCAGGTTGTGGCTACCTGCTGTTGAAATTTTTCATGCCGCCCATAAGGCCTTCAACCAGGCTTAACGACTGCCATTTTACTGGCAACCGGGACCAACGGCTTAACGTGCCTTCCGAAGCACGGAAACGCTCGCAAATTTAAATGCCACAAAGTGGTCACCCATCCGAGGACCAGCCATAGTGAAAGTTGCGTAACTCAGTGATCGTTTACAGAACACTGAGACCGCGGGGCCACGAGCGCTTCTATATTACTAGCTGACCCGCGCAACTTCGTTAGCGCCACATAAGAGAAACAGACAAAGAAAGAGACATTAGTAAAAGAGGGTGGCGCGTAGGCTACTCTTATGAAACTACTTCTGAAGTATACGCTTTTTAACAACAAAAAATTTAATCTGAAAACTTGTTGATGAGTCACTTACAACTGAATAATATACACGCGGACGAAACTGCTTGAACTGAATATCCTGTTCGAGATATTTCCTGAAATAATACATAGGGTACCTACTTTATATCCCGGGAAAACAACTTTTACTCGAGAGAAATCTTTTTGTGTACTAACGACTTCACGTGAGCAGAGCCGCGATCAACTTGTGTGAAATGTTTTACCTATATGCCGATTTTCATCAAAATGTGATTAAATAACAAACGTCCTAATAATGTAGATATATTTACAAACTTTCACATTTATAATATTAGTAAGATTATGATTATGGGGATGAAGAGTAGAAGCGTGCACGTCGCCATCCCTGCCAGCTACGGCTGCAATTCTACTCCAACACGAGTGCCACCACGGCGAATACTGCTAGGGCGTGCCCCCGAGGCGACGCGCACCAGTTCGTCCCCGCTGGTGCGAAAAGTGTGAGCCAGAGCGGCGTAGGGGACCGCCGCCTACACGCGCGGTCCGACACGGCGGGAAGTGGAGGATGGAGTGCAGGGTAGCTGCGTGGAATGTTAGGGGAGGAATGACAGATAAGATGAATGAGTTGATGGATGCTATGAATGAGAGTAAGTTAGGTGCAGTGTGCTTGACAGAGACCAAGCGCAAGGGTAGCGAAGTCTTGGAGCTCCCGGGTGGGATGCTCGCGCTTTGGTCTGTAGTACCAGAGAGCGAGCATGGCAGTCGGGGGGTTGGAATTTTGCTGTCCTCGCGATTGGCCTCCGGTATGTATGAGTACAAACTGGTAGGTCCTAGAATCCTCTGGATCCGTGTAATACTTGGTTTGACGAAGCGAGTGAGCTAGAGGATTTCTGGGAGAGTATGAGAGAAGCTCTAAATGTGATAGAAGGAAATGAAAGACTTATAGTATGTGGAGACTTGAATGGATGGGTGGGTACCACTCGCGATGGTTTTGAGTCGTTACTCGGGAAGTATGGGGATAAAAGGGTGAACGACGCTGGCAAGCTAATACTGGCATTTTGTAAGGAAAAGGATTTGTTTGTGGCGAACACAATGTTCAACCACAAACAAACTCATATGTATACGAGGAGATGTAAGTCAAAGAGAAGCATGATAGATCTATTCCTAATGGATAGTCGGCTCCGTAAACAGGTGATGGACACAAGGGTTTATCGAGGCGCTGAGCTGGGATCAGACCACTACCTAGTCATAACTAGGATTAGGGGTCTGTTCACGGGTTGGCGTCATCGTACCGAGTGTCCTGAGCTTGAGCCGACTTATAGCATCAAAAGCTGGAAACTGCAGGATGCATCCATTAGGGATAAATATAATGAAAGGGTAGCCGAAAAGCTTGGCGAAGTCAATGTAAGCAGTGAGAATGTGGAAAGTGTATGGCAGAACCTTAGGCATAGTATGATAAATGCCGCTGTGGAAGTGTATGGAGAAACGAAAAGAGGCAGTAGTAATAAGCGTGATGCAAGGTGGAATGAGGAAGTGAAAGAAGCAGTTCGAATGAAGAAGAAAGCATGATTTTAATATGAGAGAGAGATACAAGCTGCAGAAAGTTAACACGAAGGCACTGATAGAAGAAGCTCGTGAAAGGTGCAGAATGAAAGCGGAAAGCGAAAGGTTGTCGTCCAATTTCTGGGATAATGCCAAGCTCTTCTGGAAAGAGGTAGGCAAGACCCGGAGTTGTTCGGCAATCTGCAGTATGAATAAAGTGCTTAGTGTTACCAATGACGTCGTAACAGACCAAATTGACGTCCTGCAGAGATGGAGTGAATATTATGGAAAGATGTATGCAAGAAAAGACAGAGATGCCACATCGGGAAGTGGAGCTCACATCGATGCTCCCGATCCCGATGTCATTGAAGTCATTAGTATGTAAGAAATAGAACAAGCGATAAGAAGTATGAAATGTGGTAAGGCTGCGGGAAAAGACAGAGTTACTGCTGAGATGATCAAGTACGGTGGGTCGCGTGTCTGGGACACACTATGTCTGTTATGCAACTTGTGCTGGCGGACGGGTGAGGTCCCGGATGACTGGCGGGTAGCAGTTGTAGTACCTATTTACAAAGGGAAAGGCTCGCGCCTAAACTGCTCCAGCTACAGGGCGATCAGCTTGGTCAGCTTAGCTAGTAAGGTGTATGCAAAGGTTATAACGGCACGAATACAAAAAAAGTCTGAAAGGTATTTATGGGAGGCTCAATGCGGATTCCGACGTGGAAGAGGTTGCATGGATCAAGTGTTTTCTCTCCGCATGATCGCGGAAAAGTTTCTGGCTGCTAGCCAGAAGATTTTCTGCGCTGTTGTGGATCTAGAGAAAGCATTTGATAACTTTGTGAGAGAAACGCTGTGGGACTTGCTGCCCGGATATGGTGTGGACGGCTCGCTACTGCAGGCAATACAGTCGCTTTATAGGGACTGTAAGGCTTGCGTGCGAGTAGGGGGGGATGTGTCACCTCTTTTTGATGTCTGTACAGGCGTCAAACAGGGATGTGTCATGTCCGCCTGGCTGTTCATAGTGTATCTGGACAGTTGCCTGCAGAAGTTTAAAGGTTTTAATATGGGTGTGAATTTGGGTGACTTTACAGTAAACTGTCTGCTGTACGCTGATGATGCGGTGCTCATGGCCTCATCAGAAGCCGACCTTCAGGCATTAGTCACTAATATGAAAGAGGAGTGTGAAAGAAGGGTCTTCGCTTGAATGCAAGTAAAACTAAGGTTCTAGTATTTGAAAGAGGTAACGTAAGAACTAAATGCGAGATTAGGGTAAACCAGGAACGTCTAGAGCAAGTGAATGAAATTGTGTATTTAGGGAGTATGTTTAGCGCGGATGGAAGATGTGATTCGGATGTAGAACGGCGAGTAGCTGCCGGAAACAAAGTTAACGGTGCTTTGTCCCAGTTAGTAAAGCGACAAAGCATCGTAAAAGAAGCACGCATGGCGATTCATAACGCAGTGCTAGTGCCAGCTTTGCTTTACGGTAGTGAAACCTGGGTATGTCAGCAGATGCATAAAAGTAAATTGAATGCTGTGGAGATGCGTTCACTTCGAAAATTGTGCGGCGTTACCTTGGCCGACCGAAAACGTAACGAATTGATACGCAATATGGCAGGTTTGAATGAAAGTGTCAGCGTTAAGCTGGAAAAGGGCGTGCTCCGTTGGTTTGGACACGTCCAACGTATGAGTGAGAAACGATTGACGAAGAATATATATTGTTCAAAAGCAGAGGGTAGAAGGAGTCAGGGTAGGCCGAGACTTACATATGAAGACCACGTGAGCAGATTGCTCAAAAACGGAAAGGTCAAAAGCACTCGGATACCCAGACGTGCGTGTATGAAGCGATTGATGAATCTCGAAGAAGCGAAAGAAGTATGTATGGATCGCGAAGCCTGGCGATCTGTCTGACTACCCCGTCAGGGATAAAGCGTGAAGATAGTTAGTTAGTTAGTTAAGATTAGATTCCCGTAGGAATACCGGGATGCTCATATAACGTAGGTACAAAAAGAATACGTTCACCAAATTTTAGGTTGTGTATGATTTTACCTACGTAGTTCCCGTTCCCGTGGGGATACCGGGTATTCCTTTCTTAGTGCTGATTCAAGGTAGATACATAATAAAGAAATTCACCAAATTTCAGGTCTCCATGTTTAATGTTTAGGCTAAGCGTGGTTTACTGACATAGTTTAGGTTCCTGTGGGAATACCGAACTCGTTGGTAATACAGGCCTCAGGAGATTCTTCTAAAACAGGTGTAGATACGTAAGGTGTACATGTTACTAACTTTGAAATGACAATCTTCAATACAACCGTTTATCGCTTATTTACTTTCTTAGGGGAAATTTACGTGTTAAAAGGAACCCCCCTGCGATGTTTGGGCTTCGTAGCTTTGTTAGTTTTATAGGTTTCGTGATCAATGAGCCAGTTATTGCGACTCCTGTTTTACTCCTGTAATTTTTTTTATACAGAAGCATGTATAAGAAATTCGGTGTTGCTATGATTGAAAATGAAAATTTTTCCATATAAACTTTCTTATAGGTAAAATTTTACAAAACCGCGATACACGTACCCATTTATTTGTAACTAAAAACAGGTGTACATAAATTCAGTGTATCGCTTATTTACTAGGGTAGAATTTCGCAAAAGCCCTTCTTAGCGGAAACCTACGTATTAAAAAGAATCTCCATTTGAAGTTTGAGCTTCATAGCTTTGGTAGTTCCAGAGATTTCGTGATCAATGAGTCTATTACAACTAGGTTATAGGGCAGTATAGAGAAATGATATAACGGCCAGTATGTCAACGTAGATTGTTTATTGCTTGACTTACAACGAAAGAATGACAGAGAAACATGTGCATACGCTATTTATAACAATCACAGGTAAGCATTGCCGCCCAATATGGCGTAGTATGAAACGAAGTCACAACTTGTGTCGACTATTAAACATATTTTCTGGCGTGGCGTTACAATCGGCCATCCTGTTGCAATTGCTCCTGCAATAAGAACCAGCTCTCTGAGTAGGTTCGGCTTGGCTTGGGCATAGCTTGGCAGGCATTGGCGTTGCCTGGCATCGGCTTCGTCTGACATCGGCATTGGCTGGCATTGGCTTGGCATACCTGGCTTGGTATCTGCCTGGCTGTGGCATTGGCTTGGCATTTGCCTGGCTTGGCATTGGCATGGCATTTGCCTGGCTTTGACTGACAGCGTTCTGCTCGGGTTTTCTGTAACAATTGTTCACATAAAGGGAACAAGAGAATTGGTTAGTGGCTGGCTAGATATAAAAAGAAAGTAATAGTACAATACTATGGTCGCTTAAGATCCTAGCAGCTATATAGCTATCCTAAGATCTGTCTTTACATTATACGCCAGTATCTCATTACTGTTTGAGCTATCTGACATTGGATCCAATCACAAGGCAAATTAAAACATCCTAATCCATCAATAACGGAAATCCTTTATACTGCGTATCAAAAATTGACGTTGTCCAACTTAATGTTTGTCCGAACTAGCAGCGATCACTTGGCACGGTTATATTGTAACAGTTATGCAATGTTATCAAAATTGTAGCTCTTTCAGGTACTGATTAGTTTTAATTAATGTTATCTGTATTCCAAGTTTAATATCTATGGCTACCTTGCACATTTATTGCCTTTAGTACTATCCTATCATATCCACTTGATAATAAAACAAAATAGAAAAGAGACACCGCGCTAGTAGTATGTACCTGACAGAAGGTACGTTGTAGTCCAAACGTTGCAAAAACGGTTAATCGCTAACCTTTGTCAAACTATACACCAATTTGAAATAATTCTTTACAAAATGTAAGCATGTGGGTACTTGATTATTTTTTATAAATAAAATAAATAAATAAATATCCATCACGCCTTATCCCCGAAGGGGTGGCAGAGGCATATTATATGCCCACTTTTCACCGTGTGGATTTACCTCACGTAATAGGTGGTGAGCCCATTGCCGTGTTGAAATAGACAGACGCAGGTTGTGGCTACCTGCTGTTGAAATTTTTCATGCCGCCCATAAGGCATTCAACCAGGCTTAACGACTGCCATTTTACTGGCAACCGGGACCAACGGCTTAACGTGCCTTCCGAAGCACGGAAACGCTCGCAAATGTAAATGCCACAAAGTGGTCACCCATCCGAGGACCAGCCATAGTGAAAGTTGCGTAACTCAGTGATCGTTTACAGAACACTGAGACCGTGGGGCCACGAGCGCTTCCTTCTTCCGATTATTTTTTATACCGCCGAGTATACAGCCCACCTGATCTAGTGATTAACGTAGCCTGTAGATAATTGTAATAACAAAGGCTACACTCGCGCTGTCGACCCTGTTGCTGTGTTGAAACGGACTGCACAGGCTGTGGTACAAACGGTTGCCCATCTCAAAACCAATCTTAGTGTAGATGCTTAACGCAGTGATAGCTTACAGGACACTTGGCTAACGGAGCTACGAGCATTACAAGCGAGAGTGTACAAAACTAAACGTAATTTTCAAATACTCAATAATCTAGAGATCAACCCAGGGACTACAAGGATACTGTTGTATGCTACACTATGCTACGGTTTAACGATTTGGTGCTAGCTAACTAAATCCTTTCACGAATTTCGTACGATTGACATCATGGGCTGCGCTTTGGCTCGAGTTTGTTCTAGTTCAATGGAGAATATAAACATCGCACGTAGGCCTACAAGTGAGCGAATTAAGTATGGCACAGTAATAGTCTTGTTACTTATGTTTTTATTTCCCATACACCTATCATAGACAGGTTAAACTATTTTTCCATTAATTATGCGAAGCGTCATGGGCTCAGTAGCTTTAACCCTTATGGTTGGTGGCCACTGTATAATATGTATATGTATGTCGCATTTTAGTAAAATAAATTGATCAAATAAAATTTGATCTAAAGTACAAAAGATCACTATTGCAACTATGCAATTTCAGTTTGCTATTTCTACACGCGCGGCGGTGCGGATTATACAATTTTATACATACCTACTTTAATCAAAGACAATTATTGTTAACTATCTACACGCTGTAGGTATCCCTGACGGGGTAGACAATTATTGTTGAGTATGCATATTACGATATTATCAAGTAATTATTTTTTAGAAAGAATTAGTCGTTATGAATAAATACAGATCCCTCTTGACTAAATGGATCGATCTGTTACAGTCTTAGATTATAGGTATATAATGTAAGGTTACAGTACTTTATTTGTCACTTCAGAAATCTTTAATCTAAACCGAAACCAAACACTGCAACGCCAGGAACACAGGCACATTTTTCAATCGAATCTTGACATTTAAGCAAACTATTTAACTGACGCATCTGTTCATTTTAACCAACATCCATGTTGCGAAACTTGAACTTTCCAAACGATTATAATGTAAGTTATGCGATGCCTACGTCCAATTTATATAGCCCAAATAGCAATACCTAAAAGCTTTATTATTACAATTAATGTCTGCAAAAGTAATAAATTAATTTTAAATAAATACATTACATCAACCCTTATAGCAAGTGATATTATATTTTTTACGATTATTTAATGCACCTAGCTAAATAAATGCCCGACAACAATTAACCGGTTCACACTCATTCTGCACACAATATACTTAATTGCATTTTACTAGATTTTTACATTTACCACTTTCTTTCGCAGGGCATATACTCTACACATATTTTCTTATTTAAAACACGTATACACACGCAAAAACAGAATCATACGGATAATATAATTGCGAAATTAACACGTTTATCTAAACGTCGACATCAATCGTAATAAAGTAATACCATCAATTTTCATTATCATTGAACCCAAGTAAAACGAGACTGAGCTGCGTATAGGCGAGGAAATTCTAGTTTTATAAGTAAGCAAACTAATTAAGCTCGATCTTCAGCAACTAGCTCGATCATAGATTTAACCCACCTACAGTAAATTGCTATTTTACTAAGCTGTAAACACTTGCGTTGGCTGGCATAGTAGCCATGACTTATGTTGGCTAGAGTGTGGCTATTTGGGGTAGGCAAAAGGCAATTGATAGCACCCACCTTAATATGCAGAATGTGGCTCGTAACAGCATCTGTCATTCACGTTGAGGCGAGTCGTGGTGGCGGTCTCCGACGAGCGTCTTGGCAGGAGTTGAGTCGTGCCGGTGTTCTAAGTCTTCCACGAAGCAGACCTTGACGACCGAAACGCCCATTGGCGGACATTCCGGTGATTCCATCTTGACATCAAAGCAGCTGCGATTGTCGAATTGTCGTAATACGGTAGTTCATTTCTTCCTAGTTCCTCAGGACTTCAGTAATGGAATATAGGAATGTGAAGTCTTGCTAAACTTGCGTGCAACGGGTAGTCTCAGGAGAAGGTTGTTCTACTCGATAGTTTTGTCATTTGTTCTCATCAGAATGTCTTCTCTGTGGGGTTTTACATAATATTGTTAGGATACCCACATAATCACGATGTTTTTGAGAGTGCATGGAGTGCAATCTGCTTCTATTCTTGTAATAGCAAGGTCCTGGTGGTGTAGTGATGGTATTGTCCCACTAGAACCGTCAGCTTATCTTGAAATTGGAATTTTCTTCCTCAAAATCAGCAGCAGTCTTCGACATTTTTTTCTTGCATCTTCGAATACGTGGATCCCACTTCACTTCTGAATTATTATAACGAGCTTATAGTGCAGTATATTTTTTTTTTTATTGGGACTAATCCCACGCACATTCCCATTACTGTGACTCCTGTAAACCAGGATCTACAGCAATGACCAAAACACCAGAAAAGTTACACCGAAGTTGGAACCCGTAACGAAATTAATCAGAAGATAATGTGAGGAAGCAAGAAAAGAACGTAATGCCTCTTCCCTCCTTTGCAAAGCAGGAGACCTGGAAAGCAACTAGGTGTAAATCCTATAAAAATAGGGAAGCACCACGGTAATAGTATGTTACGGGTCCTATGTGAGCTATGTTTGATTCCAGTAATATGTATGGCAGAAACGTTTAAAAGCACGAAAATTAACCCTCAATGCCACGAGATCCGCATAGTAAACTACTCTCCTAAAGTTACCATGTCCCGTAAGAAATTGAGCAGCACAGTGATCAACCTCCAGCCAGGACATTCCCAGGCATTCACGAACGTCTGGGAAAAACTGGTAGAGGTGGCGCCCTTTGATGGAAGTGTTCCAACGCAGCTGCCGTTCGTCTAAAAGTTCTTGACGTATATTTTCACGATACAGTCTGGCAATTCTATGGCGATCTCTTTCTAACAAAAACCTATCATCCATGCCATCCTTAGCCGAATAGTATAAAGCCGCGCGTCTCTGAATTTCGAGGTCAATCGGGAGGACCCCGGCCATCACCGGCAGAGCCTCCGTGCTAACCGCCCTGTAGGCCTTACATAAAAATATCAATGCAAGGCGTTGACTTTGCAGTAACTTTAAACGTGCAGCACGAATAGTAGCCTTATCTGCCCACACCGGCGCCTCGTAACACATACAGCCTAGATAAATGACCCCGTAAACGACCTTCAGTGTTTTGGACGAAAGTCCCCATGTAGCAGTAGATATTCTCGACAACGCATAAAAGCTATTTTTAGCATTTTTACCTACAGTTTTTATGTGCTCAACGAATGCAAAATTTCTCTCTAAAATCAATCCTAAATAGTAAACCGAAGTTTTATTTTTAATGTAAACGTTATTGAATTTAATGCGCGGTGGTACTTTCAAACTTCCTTTTAAAAGCAACTGAAATGTTTTGTTGGGTGCAAAAAATAACCTGTTTCGTACGCCCCACTCCGCAACGACGCGCAAACACGTGTGAGCCAAGCTCTCGAGTCCCGCACGAGTATTCGACTGAACGAGCAACATACCGTCATCGGTGTATCCTGTCATTGAACAGCCCTCCGGTAATGGTAAACTGAAAAAATCATCAAATCCTAAGTTCCACAAGTGTGGGCCTAGCACAGACCCCTGAGGACAGCCTATTGTTAACGTTTTGGTAGCAGAATAATGACCTAATTTTAAAGTTGTTGTACCTTGTGAAAAATATGAATAAATAAGACAGTAAATATTTCTATAGCAACCGCGAGACTTTAATTTCATTAATAGCATTGGCCACCAAGCGTTATCGAAAGCCCCGGAAATATCTAGGAAGATGGCTAGCACATATTGAGAAACCGATGAAGTGACAGTCTTTCGCACTGATATCGCTGCGTCAATAGTAGATTTTTCTACTGTAAATCCAAATTGATTTTCGTGAAATTTAAGCTTTCCCAAGGAGGGCAACAATGTGATCGATCGGTACGACTTAGGGTCATCTGGCGGCTTGTCGCCTTTTTTAGGAATAATCCGAATATAGCCACATCGCCAAATACGGGGGAATACTCCCTTGTAAATACATCGGTTAAAAACATTTAATATTACTTCACCCGACAGCTTGCAAGTCTCCTTTATCATTTTGTTAGATATTTTATCGTCACCCAACGCCTTACCTATGGACAACGACCTAACAATGTCGAGGAACTCATCAGAAGTTGGTAGGTCTGACTGGGGTGAGTATAGTGGCTCAAGAGCACACTGTCTTATCTGTCGGTGATAATCACTATCGTTCTCCGAGCAGTCGTCGGGTATAAGAGAATCCAAGAGGTAATCCGCGGTTTCCTTCAGACGTATGCGAGTTGTTAATTTTGATATTTCGTACATAGGCAAGATCAACAGAACGGTTAGCCCTAAACTCATGGATATACCATGAACTCATGGTATATGAACTCATGGTATATAGGCGACCACGGACCCTCAGCTTCCAGGCCATGCACTAGTTTACGTAGCAAATTACCCTTTGATTTTTCAACAGCCGCCCTGTAATGGGACCTGGCAACTCTAAGAGCAAGTAAAGCGCTATTGTATTCCGCACCGGCACTAATTTTATGCTTTTTAAAATAATTTAATTTTCTACGAGCTCTCCGGAAACGCCTTCGAAGCTCAGCTAAACAATCACTCCCCCAATCGCATCTCCGAGTGTTGTTTATATATGGGCATATGGCATATGATAGGGCTGTAAAGAGAAATGATATAACGGCCAGTATGTCAGCGTAGATTGTTTATTGCTTGACTTACAACGACAAAATGACAGAGAAACATGTGCATACGCTATTTATAACAGGTAAGCATTGCCACCCAATATGGCGTAGTATGAAACGACTTCACAACTTGTGTTGACTATTAAACATATTTTCTGTCGTGGCGTTACAAGTCAGTCAGTTGTTTTGCCTTTTATATATATATATATAGATTGCGCATATAATTATAAGTCAATGAACACAAATATATGGTAAAATGATACAGCATGATTTGTCTAGATGATCTCAGAACAAAGAATAATAATTTTATCAATTGTAGTATATGTTAAATTACCTTTACACTTTTTGGCGCAGAAATCACATTGTATTCCGCAAAGATCGGCTAGTACTCTTGTAATCACTGAGGGTACATTGTACGCCCATAAGTTGCCTCTGAAATTTTTCTTGAAATCCCTACCAAAGTTAAATACTTTGTGATTTTAGATTAAAAATGCGTTAGGAATGCTACAGGAAAAATTAATTTAGATAACTTTTCTCATACCATTTCACATAAATAGTAATGTTTACTCTTCATTAAATGTTTAATACTAGCTGATGCCCGCAGTTTTTGCCTGCGTGGTGAAGATTTTTGTTTCTGAGCCTGAATAGGTTCAGAAACTACACACAAACATCAACAACGTTAAAAACAATCTTAGAAATATGTCCTCTTTATAATATTAGTATAGACTAATGATCGAAGAATCAATTAAATTAGCCTATTGCACCACTGCTAAGCGTAGGTCTCTCCTAGTTACCGTATACCGAAGAAAGACAATGCGGGAGATGAAGCTCGATGGGTGTGTGCATTCGGTCATTGGACCCATCTCTGTTCCATTTAAGGGCACCGCATCGCGGCGTAATGCGCTCCAAACAAGTGGCGAGGGGTCGAAGGTCGGGGGCCTCCACACGCCAATGGTTATAATGGCGTGTTTCATAGGTGCCTTAAGCGAACGCTCAAACGTTCTCCACCTTCTCTGATTAAAAAGACGTTTTTTGAACTACCGTTTAAAAGATGGGCTTTGTTCCGTTTAGGCTCAGATTGTGGAATGAACTCCCTATCTGGGTTTTTTTCTGAAACGTCTCCAGTATGAGTTCTTCAAAAGCGGTATTAGATGGTTCTTACAAGGTCGGTGGCGCGAGTGCTGCACGAATGGTGTTGCAAACGTCTATAGGCTACGGTGATCACTTTCCATCAGGTGGGCCGTATGGTTGTTTGCCCCCTCAGTGGTCTAAAAAAAGCACAGCAAGCACTACATACCAGTCTGTGACAACATTATTGACCTATATTCACGATATAAATTAATTTAGAAAATTGTTTTTCTACTTTTTTCAGCAATGGACGCAACATTCTCTCTCAGCTATCGCCCAATAGACTCGAATGTGGAAGGGAAGTGACTGAACTATCAAAGTATAACTCAAACCTGTGAATATAAAAGTTAATAGATGTAGTAAATATGACGTAGGCATCCATTAAGAAAGAGGTTATGATAACTCCGGAAGAAGTAGAGATGGAGAACGAAGTAAGTCCGGTTGAAGATCCCGGGGCCAATAAAACCAGTTACCAAATTGCAGCTTCTGCAATTGTTCTTCCTAAAGTATCTCTTGAAAGAGCTAGCACTGCAGATTCAATCAGGCACTTTGCCTGACGAGAAGCCCAATTCGGTGCCAATTTGTCGAACGATCTCACCACGATCATATCCAGATCCAAATACACGCCGCCCCACTTGTATAACGTCAAGAACCTCAACGCCTCAGATGTGTGTGAAACTGGCCACTGTGATCTATTCAGCATACCATCATTCATAAAGTGTTGTAACGGAGTATCTTTCGCGAATTCAAGCAAATGTATCCTCAGGAACATTATATATATTTCTTAAGAATCCTCATACTAAGACTATTTAGACTTTCATTTGTCAGGGGACCTGTAAAATACACGATTATCTGCCAACTTGGGAGGGCTCTGGCTGCGGATTCCAGAGAACACGCCTGTCGGCTGTCTAGGCCTCGACCTTTGCACGAAGTTTCATGAAAGTGAATAGACTTCTCAGAAGGAACGAAGTTTTCTCCAATCTGCGGCAAACTTTCGCCAGAGTTTAAGTAGTGGCACGATATATCGTCCGATACTATGACAAAGTCGTTTAGTAAGAGATTATACAGTAGAACGATTGATATAACCACCACTACACATAACAGTTTTGATTTATTCTTTTTCTTCCTTGATATCTTTATCAGCAATAATCTAAAATATCTGTATGCCATTATCTTTGTTATTGTTCTTGACGATAGAAAATATTATTTTTCTATAAGCTTCTTGTTAAAAAATGTGCACTTCAATTTAGTCTGTTTTTAATATTTTGCTTGACTTTGACCTTCCGGTGATATTATTTTCTAGCATGTATATGTCTTTTTATCTTGGATTATTCTTGTCTGCTCCAATGCTCCGCCTGGTCAAAGGGAAGACTATTGATTACTTATTATACTCTTTATTATTATACTCTCAATTAAATTCTTATTATGGCTTTCTGTGTTTTGGGCAAGACAAAGGCTCCGCCAATTACTCAAGTGAAGTTTTAAAATGACAGTTACATTTGACATTTTTTTTTATTTTGCTATCGACCTTATATCCACCTGGGGTTTGTAACGGAACTACATCCTTTGGCGAACCCACGATGTTGTGAACCTTTATGCCGGGTGTATAAATTGTCTTTATCGAGTATTTCTTTAAGATGGAGCCGATCTTATCCGTTACCCCTTTAACATAAGGCATGTAGGCTGGCTGTCGGTTCACTTCTGGATGCGTGCGTCTGTTCTTTGGGTGCTTCATTTGTCCTTTTCCTGGTACCCGTTACTTATTAGTACCTCCTGAACATGGTCCAGCTCTCGCTCTAAATCTTCAGGGTCACACAGATCGTAAGCTCTATTCTTGAGAGATGTCATAACGGATTGCAGGTACCGTGTAAGTACCTATCCGTGTGAGTAGGTTTGCGGTACACACAGTGAGCCAAGGACCTATCCAATTTCACGGTCACTTTCACGTCTAAGGTCCGTATTCCAGAATGTTTATCAATACTCAAGAAACACTTGAGAGTAGATTTTATAAGGCAGAATCTAGTCTCAAGAGTTGATTGAGTATTGAGAAACGTTCTGGAATACGACCTCTCCGACTCCAATTCAAATGTAAACTGAATCATCGTGTGAATGGAGTTAAGATGTGTGCATATTGTTCTACTTCATTACGATTTCCTTTAACAATAATGAAGATGTCATCCACATATCGCTTCCAAAGTCTGATGGTCTTTGGGCCGAGATTCAGCGCCTTTTCTTCAAAATGTTCCATTCAGATGTTGCCAAGTACGGGGGCTACAGCACTTCCCATTGCGACACCGTCAATCTGAAGGTAATGCTGACCTTGGAAAAGCAGTAATTGCCATCCAAGCAGTGTTCAAGCAGATCAACATAATTTAATGGAAGCTCGTTGACGCTTAGTAGGTCTTTCACGATGTTTAAGCACTCTTTTATTGGAACGTTGGTAAAAAGCGACTCCACGTCAAAGCTCACCATGACCTCATCAGGTTTCAATTTTATTTCTTTCAAAATATCTATAAAGTGCCGTGAGTTTTTTCAGAAGACGATGTTTTGCCTACCAATGGTTGTAATACGGACGCCACGTGCTTTGCAAGATCGTAAGTAGGAGAAGCAATTCGACTTACGATGGGCAGCAACGGCAAGTTGCAGCGTTGGCCTTGTGTATTTTAGGCAGACCCTACAATTTTGGTGGCTGGTGTGATTTAGGCGTATACAGTTGTTTGTACTCGTCTTCTGTTCTGCGATCGCGGATTTTCTGCATTTACTTGAAGCAGGCACTAATCGTCTCCACTGAACGGCACTATTATTCAAGAGTTGTACGTGAAGCGATTGAGATTAAAAAACATGAAACATTCAATCAATTTATTCGATAGTGTACTCGTAAGTGCATTCAATTTTAAATTTTGTAATAAAATATCATCTATATTAAGTTTTATCTTACCACTTAAATTATTTATTATCTCCCATAATTTCCTTGGGTTTTTAAAATTTTCTGATTCAGAACTACAACTTTTTTTTTATTTTTAAGATAATATTGTGTGTGTGGTTTGTGTTCTTAACAGCAACTCGCGGGTTTTAAGTGGTTTATATTGAAATAAAAGATGAATGGTTATAGCATTATCTTCAACTATAATATTACAAAAAAGCGACTCCACCGTACTGTCATATATTACATATCTATTGTATCCGCGTACAAATACATTTGCTGTCGATACTAGTATTTTTCTCTTCGCCATAAAAAGCATGTACTAATTTTAATTGCCGAAACTTATGACGATAAAACTTTACTCTGATTACAAAAATCACTCCCCAAATTTATCCTCGTAGGCTTCGTAAACTTCTGGGCAATATTTTCGAGCTAGTTGAGCATAAAATGACATTTTGTTCACAGGGTAGTGCTTGGACACATTATTCCAGATATGGTAGGTGTATGGGTCTCCAACATGTAATTCTTTGTCCTGAAATAAATCCTCCACACTCCAAGCATCAACTGGAAAGAACATCTCTCGACTGTAAACTTCAAAGCCTGAAATTTCAAGATTACTGTGAACTCAATTTGGGTAGTATTGTTTGGATTTAGTGAGACATCTCTTTATATTTAAAGTAACTCTCAGTAGCGAAGAAGAAGCACTCGTGGCCCCGTTGACTCGGTGTTCTGTAAACGATCTATATTAATCGCATTTGTGTTTGGTCGGAACCTATATGCTGTAAACGGGTCACCGTGTGAGGAACGTGCGACCCTCCGGTATATAAGGTACTATATGTACCAATGTATTTAAAGGAAAACAACTGATTAACTAATTAGGACATGAGACAAAGGCACACGATACAGAATTTTCATACTTTTAGATATTTCTGCCATCCATATTACTGCAATCAAACATAGCTCACATGTGAGCCGTGTAATATACTTTTTCCATAGTAAATAAATAAATAAATATTGTGGGACACTTTTCACACAGCGCCATCTAGCCCAAAGTAAGCTAATATTAGCTTGTGTTATGGGATCTAGATAACTGATAAACATACTAATATATTTCTAAATACATACATATTGTACATCAGGGCACCGTGAGGAGCACTAATTACCCCGCTGTAGTGTTTGGTGGGACTATGGGAAATGCCAGATCGTGCTTGACCGTTTATTCTTGCCACACAATCTGCCACAGTGAATTCTTGCTAGAACTATTCTTCGTAGCTAGTTCAACTTGTAGTCGCAAGAGCTCTTCTTTAGCTTTGCAATTCTGTAAGTCTTGTTCTTGCTGCGAGTTGACCCCCCCCCTTACCCCCTTTTCGGCTGGTGGCGAGGTGGTCCTGTTGTCTGCTTGGGCCCGGCAGACCGGGTGCTCCTTTATTCTGTTCCATATATAAAGGTGCTTCTGTTCTGTACGTTGCCGGCACCCCCCTTTCCGCAGTCGGTTCTTCTGTATGGGCGGAGAGCAGGGCGGCGTCGGTGACAGTCGAGACGGCGGCGATAGTTCTGGCGGTGGCAGTGGCGGCAGACCGGGTGGCGGCGGCGGCGTCTGTGAGGACCGAAGCGACGCATGGCGGCGGCATGGTGATGACTTCAACCGGGCTTGATGTGGACTCCAATGCCATGGGGGTTAATAATCTTGTCTGTTCTGTGACTCCCGTGGTGGTGGTCCCTGTGACTGTTGCTCCGGTTGTACCGGTCCTCGAGGAAGCGGCAGTGTCCCCCGAGGATGACGGCGTCGGTTCCACGTGCTTGCGGCTTCTTCCCTCCGATCCGGTTACTGGCATCTTGGAATCTTCAGTACTTCATAATCCGGCTCGACCAGGACCAAAATGTACAGCAGGGCACCATGAGGAGCACTATTTACCCCGCTGTAGTGTTTGGTGGGACTGGGGTTGGTGAAGTACTAAATGAAAACCGCAATGCCATATCGTCAGTGACCGTTTATTCTTGCCACACAATCTGCCACAGTGAATTCTTGCTAGAACTATTCGAGTCCAGGATTTCTTCAGGATTCTTGAGGATTTCTTCTGTAGTGGACTGTTCTGTTCCTGAGGACTGTTCCTGGTTACTGTTGCCGGTTGACTGTGTGATACCAGCAGATCATCTTCTCACCCCCTGTAGTGCGGGGTGGGGTTTCCATTTGGAGCGCTGAGCTCCTTATGGAGATTTTCCTCGCGGCTCACTCCTGTGAGTCGGTCTTTAGGGTATTGTTGCCATCCTCGAGGTCTGGCCGCCGATCAACTCTCCGAAGAGAGGTTCAACAGCCGTCTACGAGATCTCGGCGGTTCATCTTCGTCAGTGAGTGTTGTTGCCCCACTCGAGGGAGCTGATATTAACTCCCGAGCGGGGCGTTTAAGTCTCCTCCGAATGAGGAGCGTCGTATCCGAAGGCGGTAGAGGAGCTAAGCCAACGAGGTGGGGGAACTTTGAGCAATCAGCCCGCTCAAACATCCCCGTGGCGAGACGTGACATAAACCTCTCAATGGGCTGCCATTTGAGGTCCCGATGAATGGTCGTGGTCTTCAAGTACCTGGGCGCGTCGACCGCCAGTCGAAGGCACCCTGCTGTCAGATTGTACCAGGCTGGTCCGGCGCGCATAAGTTAGGCGCGACCTGATATAAGTTTTATACATGCCGAGTTTGGCACATAGCGGCAGTCTCGAGGAAAGCATTGGGCGCAGCTTCGCTCTTGTAAACTTCGCCTTCGTGGTGACGGTCTCGACACGGTGTGCCATCGACAGGGTTCTGTCGATGGTGACTCCCAGGTACTCGACCTTTTGTGACCACGGGATCTCTTCCTCCATTATTTTTAGACATGGTGGGTAGTGCGACCTGCCGGTCACCAGCGCCTGGGTCTTCGCCACGTTGCACTTGAGCCTACACTTCTTCAGCCAGCCTGGGAGCGCCTCTAATGGGGGGTTTAGCTTTCGTGCAGCGTGGTTGGCGTTACGGGAACTAGACAAGTACGCGGCATCGTCAGCGAATAGTGCCAGTCTGACGTCGCCTTCTACTGGGATGTCATCCGTGTAGTGGGCGTACAGAACTGGCGATAAGCAGCTGCCTTGGGGTACTCCAGCTTGGATGCTCTTTTCTTCTGAGATGGCGTCTTCGACGGCCACGTGGAAAGTTCAGTGCGACAGGAATGACGCGATGACTGCGACGATTCTTCGTGGAAGGGATGACGTCGACAGTTTGTGAATGAGGCCATCATGCCACACCCTGTCGAACGCCTTTTCCATGTCGACCTTGTTCCGTTTCCTTAAAGTGGGCCGTCCAGTTGTCTAGACGGTCTACCACTAGGACCGGTTGTTACTTGGCTGCTGGCTTTTGAGCTGCGGGTGCTGCCTCTAATGTCCTTTCTGTCGGCGGCGGCGGCGCGGCGGCTAGTACTGCTGCCATCGTTCTCGGTGTCGGTATGGGCACAGGCTTAGGTGACAGGTCCGGTGTACGGATGCACTCCGCCGTCGCTGACGGGGAGGACTCAACTGTTGCTTTTCTCGGCAAGCGCTTGGGCAGGGGGGGGGGGAGAGATTTGGATTTTGGATTTAGGAGGATGAGAAGTCCTCCCGCATCTCCATCCTTTCGTTTCCGTGTTCCGGTGTCGAACTGCACATTGGTCGAACTTCTTCGATGACGGAGGACCCCTCCAAGTCAGGCCTCTTGGCGATTTGCTCACCCCCCTCAGAATCCTCCTCGCGGGTCCTCTTTCCAATAGGCAAAGCGGCTGGTACTTCGGGGTCGGGGCTCAAAAGCGGAGCAAGGGGCGGTATTTGATCCTGTAGTGCGACTGATACCGCCTGCAGTATGGTCAAATCTCCATTCGTGATATCTTCTTTTCTCCTGAGGCCGATTTCCACTTCCATCACTCGGAAGTAGGCCTCCAACTAGCGCTGCAGTTCTTGCGTCATCCCGCCTTCTCATAAAGGGAGTTATAGATAACCAGGTCACCCCGGTATCCACGGCGCCGATCCTGCAGCACAGAGTCGCTTGACGACCTACTCCCGGTGGGTGATGACGTGCGCTGCTGCGCTGGATCCATGAGGGGGTAATGTCGCCCCGAGGCGCCCGGACGTGGTGGCTGGATGCCAGTCCCCGTGCAGTCGAAGCCGGGGCTTGGCGCTGGTGCCAGACCGACCCTTTCTGCACGGCGATTGCAACCACCACGCCGGCTAGCTTGAGAGAGGCACTCCCCGCATGGGTTCCAATGGAACCCGGGCGCAAATATCGCAATTTATTTAAAAAGTAAATGCGGAATTATTGCTGGTCGTTTAAACGCCCATTCGGTAGCTGTTAGGTGGTAATACGTAGGTAGCAACTTGTGACAACACTAGACTGTCTGTGTCGATACCCTAAAATGGGCCGTATATTTATTCAATTTTCGCATTAATTATTATTGGACAAAAATACAAGTCCAATCAGAATGTCTACATTTTAACCAATAGTAATTACGCAATATTTACAAATTTTTACTAAGCTACTTTGAAACTTTACCGTAACGAGAGCCGCGGCACATTTTTGTCGATTTCTACCTTAAAATCTAATTAAAAGTAAATAAACTATGTATTTTCTTATTTACAACGTTATTACACATCTATAAAAAATATAAAATCAACAAAAAGACTATATAATAAAACATGTAAACAAAACAAATCGAAACCACAAGTACTGTACGTACTAGTCTATAGATACGTAGGTATCATTGTACTATGCGATCTTCAAGTCGTCCTGTACACATATTATAGATAAATAACACCCAGACACAGAATAAACCATCGTGCTCTTCACACAAAGTTTTATCCTGGGTGGGAATCGAACCCAGGATAGAAACCCCTTACCGTTTAATTTTATATAACAGGTCGTAAATAAAAAAAAGTATCAAATGTTCTCTTTCACAAATGTTTTTGCTATTCTCATGTTTTTACTCATGGATTCGTTTCGCTATATTATAATTTCGCAATTGTCCAAGTTATGTGGGAACCTGGTGACCTGAAATACAGGTTTCTATTACCTACCACAGGCACCAGCGATCCACAACACAAATTTGTATTAGGTCATAAGTTTGTGTAATGTAATATTGTTAACATTTTGGTTTGTGGTGAGAAATAAATAAACATTTATATTTTATTATATTTCCCTTTTTTTTCTATAGGATGTACACCTAATTGCCTTCCAGGAATTTGCAAAGGCAAAGTCAGAGACCTGGAAGGCCTGGATCTGGGAAGGGGCGTTACATTTTTTTCCCAACTCCCCTATGTTTTGTTCTGATTAAATGTCGATTAGGGGTCCAAGACATTTTAAGTTCTACTGGGACTCATTTTACCTACACCCCCCCCCCCCCCTTTTCAGCAGCTTTCCAACCACGCTTTGTCTACTGACACCACTCGATAAACTTTCAAGCCCATTGCTACTTCAACCACTCTTACTTATACTAGATTCTTAAATTACCTTGACAGTTTTTTGCGCAAAAATCGTGAATTTCTGTTCTGCAAAGCTTCAGTAATACTCTTGATATCACTATGGGTCCATTTTGTCCCCACGAGTCGCCACTGAAATGCTCCCTAAAATTCCTATCAAAATAATATACTTTAAATTTTAAGTTATGCATCTGTAAACGATCACTGAGTTACGCAACTTTAACTATGGCTGGTCCTCGGATGGGTGACCACTTTGTGGCATTTACATTTGCGAGCGTTTCCGTGCTTCGGAAGGCACGTTAAGCCGTTGGTCCCGGTTCCCAGTAAAATGGCAGTCGTTAAGCCTGGTTGAAGGCCTTATGGGCGGCTTGAAAAAGTTCAACAGCAGGTAGCCACAACCTGCGTCTGTCTATTTCAACACGGCAATGGGCTCACCACCTATTACGTGGGACAGGAATCCACATGGTGAAAAGTGGTCATATAATATGCCTCTGCCACCCCTTCGGGGATAAGGCGTGATGGATATTTATTTTATTTTTATTTTTAATTTTTTAAAGAAATTGACGAGATATGCATAAGCGTCTAGTGACATCGATTGCGACGTTAAGACACGCATTGCTGCCGCGTGGGCCAAGTGGCGGGAGATGACTGGTGTCATATTTGGGACCCAAAAATGCCGGTCAGATTGAAGGGACAGGTCTATAAATCCATTATTAGGCCTGTTCTTTTACACAGTGAGGCGTGGCCGTTACTGAAGGGACACAAGCAGGAGCTGCGTGTCATGCGAGCAGCTGCATGGAGATGCTGCTGAACTGTCGTATCCGTGGCGGCCCTCGCGTCTGTGACATTACAGATAAGCTGCAAGATTGTCGCCTTCGCTGGTATGGTCACGTCTTGCGGCAACCGCCGGACTACGTGGGAAACAAATGTCTGGCCATTTCGGCGGCCTCCCCATCGTAAAGGATGACATGCGTGCCAATGGTCTCACTAGAGGGGAGAAGAAAAAGTAGAAAAGCGGACTCCGGGCGTCGCAAGAAGCATCTGGCACAAACGCTCGGATGATGATGATGACGCGATACACATAATCTATGTAATAGCTAAAGAAATCGAGTGAATTTATTCTATATTTTTCTACCATTAAACTATATGAGCTTATGGGGATAAACTCCATAATTTACTACTAAATTATGTCAACGATGTGCTTTCGAAATGTCAACCCAGTGCTCTATTCGAGTTCAGTCCCAAATCCCATAATAATATTGCAGAGGAGCAATAGAAGGACTGTACCGGTTAACGCTACACTTAGCTACACTACAGTGTGTACAGCTTGTTGGTAAGTACTGCTCTATTGTACAATACGGTTGATCTCTCTGCAGTCACCCAGCGACCGAAACATCGGTCATATAAATACAAGAATAAACAAACGAATCACGTTACATTATCGCTGCTTTTGCAACACTTCTTCCCAAAGCATCTCTTGACATAGCGAGCACTGCCGATTCAACTATGTCCGATTGCTGACGAGAAGCCCAATTCGGTGCCAATTTGTCGAACGATCTCGCCACGATCATGTCCAGATCCAAATACACGCCGCCCCACTTGTATAACGTCAAGAACCTCAACGCATCAGATGTGTGTGAAACTGGCCACTGTGATCTATTCAGCATACCATCATTCATAAAGTCTTGTAACGGAGTATCTTTCGCGAATTCAAGCAAATGTATCCTCAGGAACATTATGTTACTATATTTCTTAAGAACCCTCATACTAAGACTGTTTAGGCTCTCATTTGTCAAGGGACCTGTAAAATACACGATTATCTGCCAACTTGGGTTGGCTCTGGCTGCGGATTCCACAGAACACGCCTGTCGGCTGTTTAGTCCTCGCCCTTTGCACGAAGTTTCATGAAAGTGAATAGACTTCTCAGGAGGAACGAAGTTTTCTCCAATCTGCGGCAAACTATCGCCATAGTTTGAGTAGTGGCACGATATATCGTCCGGTAGGATCATATAGTTGTTTTGTAAAATATTATAGAACAGAACGGTTGCTAAAAACACTACACTATAAACACATAGTATTGATTTAATCTTTTTCTTTGTGAGCATCATACTTTAAAAAAGGCCCGTTGACAATCGAAATTGATCTTTTTGTTTTGTTCATTACTAAGTTAGCTAAGGTTGGAGACGATACTGCCTAGACATTAGTATTAAAACTCCTATGTTCCAGCGCCTTCCAGCGCTCCAGTAAAACTCTGGAAACTGCTAAAGATTTGGATGGAACAGGAATTTCATGTTACGCTCGTGCACATTTTCAAACTTTTCATCTTTAAACACAAAGTATTTTATTATATTTTATTTTAATTATTTATGAAACAGTCATACACTAACATGGCTTACTAACAAGATACTCTTTCTCTAAAAATTACGTTTTAATACTACTATACAACTATTTAATGTTTTACAAAAAAAAAAAATATTAAATAACCTTAAAATATGATAATTTAAACTCTCTCTTATTTTAAACTCTCTCTCTTATACTTAGAGTAACATAAAATATTGTGTTAACAATAAAATGATGCAATTACAAGTGTACTGTACAGGGCTACCTAATGAAAAACTTGTGAAGTCAAATGAGTTGGTCAAATTATCAATTTCAAACAAACCAATTGTATGATATTTGTATAGCTACACCCGCGACGTTGTGCGTGAAGTAATTTGAAAAACTTCCAAGCATATACCTTATTGGAAGTCCAACCTCTTGAAAGGCAACCTTTGTTTATGACCTCACACGGCGATAGGACGGATGTCAATTGATTGGGACCATGTCAGACTAAAGGCTGATCTCAATAACCTATCTATCTTTTACTATTGTCTAATATAATGTCAAAATAGTTACTATCGGTACCTATTATATAGTGAGCCTGGTAGACATTTTTAACTCCCGACGCTTAGACTAACCCCGACGCAACAAGAGGGGTGTTATAAGTTTGATGCATCTGTGGCTCTGTCTGTCTGTCGCATCATAGCTCCCGAACGGATGAAGCAATTTCAATTTAGTTACTTTTTTCTATTAAAGGTGACTTATGTGCGAGGATTCTTAGATATGTTTGATAAAAATCGGTTCACCAATTTAAAAGTTGTGGGGGTGAAAGTGGGGAAGGGTAACAGAATGTATGCAATATATACTCGAGTGGGGTCTCAAATGAAAGAACATACACATTACAAAACAATATTATCATTTTTACTTTTTAAAGGGAACTTAGGTTTTTTTAGAAGCGCTCGTGGCCCCGCGGTCTCTCTCTGTTCTGTAAACGATCACTGAGTTACGCAACTTTCACTATGGCTGGTACTCGGATGGGTGACCACTTTGTGGCATTTACATTTGCGAGCGGTTCCGTGCTTCGGAAGGCACGTTAAGCTGTTGGTCCCGGTTGCCAGTAAAATGGCAGGCGTTAAGCCTGGTTGAAGGCCTTATGGGCGGCTTAAAAAAAATTTCAACAGCAGGTAGCCACAACCTGCGTCTGTCTATTTCAACACGGCAATGGGCTCACCACCTATTACGTGGGACAGGAATCTACACGGTGAAAAGTGGGCATATAATATGCCTCTGCCACCCCTTCGGGGATAAGGCGTGATGGATATTTATTTTTATTTTTATTTAGGTTTTTGAATAAAGTTGAGTTTTTTTATTTTATTTATTTAATTTTTTATATTATTGGTAAGTGTTGGAGACAATCCGAAAATTAGTCAGATGACTCTCACATAATATTTTATTTTAATACAGAAACGCAGGTCTAGCTGGAGGGTAGTCCTCATTGTGCAAACCATAAACTAACAAACAGTTATTATTTGTAAAAAAAAAAATGTTCTTGAGGCAACTTGAGATTTGTGTTAAAGTAAAGTTAGATATCGAAAAACAAAGAAATTAAAAAACCACACCATTTGAGGGGGAATTTAACCTTGGAAGGTGCCTGCAAAATAAAGTATTTTGCAAATAAGTACATAAAATATGCTTGAAGTAAGTTCAATTTTTGACAGAGTATTCAAGGCGTATGTACGTACCTACACAGACTTTGGAAAAGTCCGTCCTATTATCATTTTACTTTATAAAGATTAGGCGAAAATATAAGGTGTTATTATCAAAATCAGTATCCATGTTCTTACGGTACAATTGTTTAATACCTATATTATTTATTTCCTATCCGTAAACAGTACCTTAAATACATACATATTGTCACGCCTTTATCCCCGAAGTGGTAGGCAGAGGCATAATAAACGCCAACATTTCACCGTATGCATTTTTGTCCCACGTAACAGGTGGTGAGCCCATTGCCGTGTTGAAATGGATAGGTGCAGGCTGTGGCAACAGGCTGTTAAATTTTTTTAAGCTGCCCGTAACGCCTTCAACTTGGCTTAATGACTGCCATTTGCCATTGGCAACCAAAGGCAAAGGTATAAAAAAGGTACCTTAAATAGCTTCACCAGAATTGGAAAAATAAATGTAACGTGGTCATTATTACCATATTTTTGATCCTCGTCCTTGTAGATTGGGTACATGGCGCGGCGTGCTGATTTCTAAACCATAGAAAATTAGCCCAGCAGTAAACAGAATGTGGGCATGGAGAATTTTGTAGGTAGAACTGTAACTATAAGATCACCTATTCAAGGCGCCCTATCCTAATCATCAGTAGCAGCACTGGATAGCTATACATACCGAAGGTCTAAGAGCCTTAGTATTTAATACTGATAAACTCCTTAGCGATCCTTTACATACTAAAACAAAATTACGTCGTCTCTATCAGAGCGAGGGAGCGAGCAACGTTTCTTGTTCTGTGTTGCAGACCTACTAACGTACGTAGGCAGTAGAGCTATGATATGCCTCCAGTGTGGGTCTTACTACATAAATCCGATCCATACCTGTCCGATCCGTGAAGGTATCCTATAGTACCGAGTAGATTTTTTTATAATTTAGAGTAGGTAGAATAGGTGTAGATTAGAATTTAGAGTAGGTATCGAGATGTGATTTTATTCGTGTAATCCTTTTTAGAAATTACCCCAAAAAAATACCCCCAGAAAATTTACCCCGAACAAAATAAGTTAATAATTAATATAATGTGGTAGCTTACATGGCAACACAGGGAAAGGGCTATTCGGAAATGCAAGGTCAAAAGGTCAGCTTACACCTGCTGGCGGTTTCTTTTGATATCACTATACACTCGTCGCCGCATGCCAACAAAGGTGTTGTCAGTTTTTTTTTTTAATTTGCTATATTTTAAGGAAATTGGACTTATTCTGAATCTACTAACACGCATTTAAAAAAATTATAACTAATTCATACTTTTAAATAATATGACATTAAATTTTTTTTTGGTTATGTTATTGAAGTGCCTATGTGCCCCTTTCGGGTCGGACAGGGTTTTCTTAACACATTGTATAATAAAAGCTACTGTAGAGCTAAAGTTTAAATCACGTGTTATATCAAATCTGTAGTAAAATTAACTTGTAAATATATTGTATATTATGTTTATTATACATACATATTTAATACAAAAAATTAATAATCGCCATAAAAATATCACCAGACAATCTACTGCCATTGCCATTTTTCCGTCGTATTTATTTTATTCTGTTATAGTAGTTATATTTTCATTGTTTGAGCATTGAAACTTTAACTTCATCATCGTCTCTAGATGTTTCATAGTTTTCATATCTACCATAATTGAAATAGTTCTCAATCTCTTGCAACGTCTTGTCTTTTGTCTCTGGCAGAATGAAATACAAAATAAAAAGGGATATTCCCAAAACTAACCCAAAACCACAAAAAGTTCCATAAACTTTAATGTGAAGAAGCATATATGGAGTTATCTGATAAGCTAAAAAGGCTTCCAGACTTAGCAATATTCCTAAAAGACAAGATGCTACACTACGATGAGGCAATGGAAGTACTTCACCTACTAGAGCTAAAGGTATAGGAGTACAACCTAAGTTTGCTAATATAAAGTACAATACAAACATACAAATTGGTATCCAAGACAGATTGTTGAAAATTACGTTATGATCTATCAATGCAAGGCAAGTGCATACAATCATAAGCGCTAAAAAAGATAAGAAACCCGTAGAGAAAAGTAAGGTTCTTCGTTTCATAAATTTAACAAGGATTGAAGAGAATATTATACTAGTTGTAATAATTAAGTCAATTGCTAAAGTGAAGTAGAAAGACTGAGTTTTACTACCAGCTAATTTATTAATAATTTGTAAACCATACGCAGGAAAAATATGTCTTCCACTTGCCTCTTGTACCAAGCCACTAACTATCACTACATTGAGAGGCTTCAAGAAATCTTTCTTTGTAAATTTCATGACACACTGTTTAATGTTATCTTTCAGAGAATTTGTTTTCATTGGCTTCGATAGTCTTGTTTTCTGTGCATTAATAAGTTCTCGTATTTCTCTTTGGGATGATAGATTTTTTTCTCTTAACCAGTAAAATGCTTTCTCACTTTTTTCAAACTGCCCTTTCGACGCTAACCAGGCTGGAGATTCGGGCCACGTTATTACAATTATGAAGGTAATAAGGTGGGGTACGACAGCAATCAAAGCGATGTATCTCCAAGTTAAAAAATGACTCAAAATGTGTACCACCATACTTCCGAAACTGACTGCAGCAGTTTTTAAATTCAGGAATACTCCTCTGTACTTTGGGTCTGAGTATTCTCCGATAACTATGGCTCCTAAGCCGACAGTTGCTCCAGAGGTAAATCCACCAAGGATTCTGCCAATCATTATAGTAGGAATATTTTGGGCAAAATAAATAATGATATATCCAACCAGGCCGGGAAGAATAGTAAACAGGTGAGTAAATTTTCTTCCATGTGTACCCATGAGAACGGATGATATCAAGAATCCGGGTATACCAGCGACCCCGTGGGATGACACTGAAAAGAGATTGCAGTAATACACAATTAAATTTAAAGAATACGTTGTAGTCATAAATAATAATAAATAAATATTGTGTGGCATTTTTCAGACAGCACCATCTACCCCAAGGTAAGCTTATATAAACTTGTGGTATGGGATCTAGATAACTGATAAACATACTTATATATTTCTAAATATATACATATTATACATAGGAAACACCCAAACTCCGAAACACACATTTGTGGATCTCACAAATATTTGTTACGACCCGGAAATCGAACCTAGGGCCTCAAGCGTAGCATGCACTATCACCGCGCAACCGAGGCAGTCATAAATTAAAGATTAGATTATTCTGCTTACTCTTATTAATCTCTTTATTAACCATTGAAATATGTAAAAATTACTTAATATTATCTTTTTTTCACCTCAGATAATTAAAATATATCGGGTCCATCTATAACAAGATGAATATTAATCTAAATATTTCACTGCATCTATAACAAGCAATTTAAGTTTAAGTTTAAATATTTAAAGTTACATCTCCTATATTAACTTTTACTTATCAATCACGCCTGTATCCCCACGTTTCACCGCATGAATTTTACCCCACATAACAGCTGGTAAAATCATTGCCGTGTTGAAATGACGGTCTTTATTGACGGCCCTTAAGGCTTTCAACTTCACATAATGACTGCCGTGTTACTGGCATCTGCACCCCTTAACGTTTAATTTTATATAACATGTCGTAAATAAAAAAAGTATCAAATGTTCTCTTTCACAAATGTTTTTGCTATTCTCATGTTTTTACTCATGGATTCGTTTCGCTATATTATAATTTCGCAATTGTCCAAGTTATGTGGGAACCTGGTGACCTGTAATACAGGTTTCTATTACCTACCACAGGTACCAGCGATCCACAACACAAATTTGTATTAGGTCATAAGTTTGTGTAATGTAATATTGTTAACATTTTGGTTTGTGGTGAGAAATAAATAAACATTTATATTTTATTATATTTCCCTTTTTTTTCTATAGGATGTACACCTAATTGCCTTCCAGGAATTTGCAAAGGCAAAGTCAGAGACCTGGAAGGCCTGGATCTGGGAAGGGGCGTTACATTTTTTTCCCAACTCCCCTATGTTTTGTTCTGATTAAATGTCGATTAGGGGTCCAAGACATTTTAAGTTCTACTGGGACTCATTTTACCTACACCCCCCCTTCTTTTCAGCAGCTTTCCAACCACGCTTTGTCTACTGACACCACTCGATAAACTTTCAAGCCCATTGCTACTTCAACCACTCTTACTTATACTAGATTCTTAAATTACCTTGACAGTTTTTTGCGCAAAAATCGTGAATTTCTGTTCGGCAAAGCTTCAGTAATACTCTTGATATCACTACGGGTCCATTTTGTCCCCACGAGTCGCCACTGAAATGCTCCCTAAAATTCCTATCAAAATAATATACTTTAAATTTTAAGTTATGCATGAGATTTTTTTATTTGAATTTTTGATTGAAGCGCTCGTGGCCCCGCGGTCTCAGTGTTCTGTAAACGATCACTGAGTTACGCAACTTTAACTATGGCTGGTCCTCGGATGGGTGACCACTTTGTGGCATTTACATTTGCGAGCGTTTCCGTGCTTCGGAAGGCACGTTAAGCCGTTGGTCCCGGTTCCCAGTAAAATGGCAGTCGTTAAGCCTGGTTGAAGGCCTTATGGGCGGCTTGAAAAAGTTCAACAGCAGGTAGCCACAACCTGCGTCTGTCTATTTCAACACGGCAATGGGCTCACCACCTATTACGTGGGACAGGAATCCACACGGTGAAAAGTGGGCATATAATATGCCTCTGCCACCCCTTCGGGGATAAGGCGTGATGGATATTTATTTTATTTTTATTTTTAATTTTTTAAAGAAATTGACGAGATATGCATAAGCGTCTAGTGACATCGATTGCGACGTTAAGACACGCATTGCTGCCGCGTGGGCCAAGTGGCGGGAGATGACTGGTGTCATATTTGGGACCCAAAAATGCCGGTCAGATTGAAGGGACAGGTCTATAAATCCATTATTAGGCCTGTTCTTTTACACAGTGAGGCGTGGCCGTTACTGAAGCGACACAAGCAGGAGCTGCGTGTCATGCGAGCAGCTGCATGGAGATGCTGCTGAACTGTCGTATCCGTGGCGGCCCTCGCGTCTGTGACATTACAGATAAGCTGCAAGATTGTCGCCTTCGCTGGTATGGTCACGTCTTGCGGCAACCGCCGGACTACGTGGGAAACAAAAGTCTGGCCATTTCGGCGGCCTCCCCATCGTAAAGGATGACATGCGTGCCAATGGTCTCACTAGAGGGGAGAAGAAAAAGTAGAAAAGCGGACTCCGGGCGTCGCAAGAAGCATCTGGCACAAACGCTCGGATGATGATGATGACGCGATACACATAATCTATGTAATAGCTAAAGAAATCGAGTGAATTTATTCTATATTTTTCTACCATTAAACTATATGAGCTTATGGGGATAAACTCCATAATTTACTACTAAATTATGTCAACGATGTGCTTTCGAAATGTCAACCCAGTGCTCTATTCGAGTTCAGTCCCAAATCCCATAATAATATTGCAGAGGAGCAATAGAAGGACTGTACCGGTTAACGCTACACTTAGCTACACTACAGTGTGTACAGCTTGTTGGTAAGTACTGCTCTATTGTACAATACGGTTGATCTCTCTGCAGTCACCCAGCGACCGAAACATCGGTCATATAAATACAAGAATAAACAAACGAATCACGTTACATTATCGCTGCTTTTGCAACACTTCTTCCCAAAGCATCTCTTGGCATAGCTAGCACTGCCGATTCAACTATGTCCGATTGCTGACGAGAAGCCCAATTCGGTGCCAATTTGTCGAACGATCTCGCCACGATCATGTCCAGATCCAAATACACGCCGCCCCACTTGTATAACGTCAAGAACCTCAACGCATCAGATGTGTGTGAAACTGGCCACTGTGATCTATTCAGCATACCATCATTCATAAAGTCTTGTAACGGAGTATCTTTCGCGAATTCAAGCAAATGTATCCTCAGGAACATTATGTTACTATATTTCTTAAGAACCCTCATACTAAGACTGTTTAGGCTCTCATTTGTCAAGGGACCTGTAAAATACACGATTATCTGCCAACTTGGGTTGGCTCTGGCTGCGGATTCCACAGAACACGCCTGACGGCTGTTTAGTCCTCGCCCTTTGCACGAAGTTTCATGAAAGTGAATAGACTTCTCAGGAGGAACGAAGTTTTCTCCAATCTGCGGCAAACTATCGCCATAGTTTGAGTAGTGGCACGATATATCGTCCGGTAGGATCATATAGTTGTTTTGTAAAATATTATAGAACAGAACGGTTGCTAAAAACACTACACTATAAACACATAGTATTGATTTAATCTTTTTCTTTGTGAGCATCATACTTGAAAAAAGGCCCGTTGACAATCGAAATTGATCTTTTTGTTTTGTTCATTACTAAGTTAGCTAAGGTTGGAGACGATACTGCCTAGACATTAGTATTAAAACTCCTATGTTCCAGCGCCTTCCAGCGCTCCAGTAAAACTCTGGAAACTGCTAAAGATTTAGATGGAACAGGAATTTCATGTTACGCTCGTGCACATTTTCAAACTTTTCATCTTTAAACACAAAGTATTTTATTATATTTTATTTTAATTATTTATGAAACAGTCATACACTAACATGGCTTACTAACAAGATACTCTCTCTCTAAAAATTACGTTTTAATACTACTATACAACTATTTAATGTTTTACAAAAAAAAAAAATATTAAATAACCTTAAAATATGATAATTTAAACTCTCTCTTATTTTAAACTCTCTCTCTTATACTTAGAGTAACATAAAATATTGTGTTAACAATAAAATGATGCAATTACAAGTGTACTGTACAGGGCTACCTAATGAAAAACTTGTGAAGTCAAATGAGTTGGTCAAATTATCAATTGCAAACAAACCAATTGTATGATATTTGTATAGCTACACCCGCGACGTTGTGCGTGAAGTAATTTGAAAAACTTCCAAGCATATACCTTATTGGAAGTCCAACCTCTTGAAAGGCAACCTTTGTTTATGACCTCACACGGCGATAGGACGGATGTCAATTGATTGGGACCATGTCAGACTAAAGGCTGATCTCAATAACCTATCTATCTTTTACTATTGTCTAATATAATGTCAAAATAGTTACTATCGGTACCTATTATATAGTGAGCCTGGTAGACATTTTTAACTCCCGACGCTTAGACTAACCCCGACGCAACAAGAGGGGTGTTATAAGTTTGATGCATCTGTGGCTCTGTCTGTCTGTCGCATCATAGCTCCCGAACGGATGAAGCAATTTCAATTTAGTTACTTTTTTCTATTAAAGGTGACTTATGTGCGAGGATTCTTAGATATGTTTGATAAAAATCGGTTCACCAATTTAAAAGTTGTGGGGGTGAAAGTGGGGAAGGGTAACAGAATGTATGCAATATATACTCGAGTGGGGTCTCAAATGAAAGAACATACACATTACAAAACAATATTATCATTTTTACTTTTTAAAGGGAACTTAGGTTTTTTTAGAAGCGCTCGTGGCCCCGCGGTCTCTCTCTGTTCTGTAAACGATCACTGAGTTACGCAACTTTCACTATGGCTGGTACTCGGATGGGTGACCACTTTGTGGCATTTACATTTGCGAGCGTTTCCGTGCTTCGGAAGGCACGTTAAGCTGTTGGTCCCGGTTGCCAGTAAAATGGCAGGCGTTAAGCCTGGTTGAAGGCCTTGGGCGGCTTAAAAAAAATTTCAACAGCAGGTAGCCACAACCTGCGTCTGTCTATTTCAACACGGCAATGGGCTCACCACCTATTACGTGGGACAGGAATCCACACGGTGAAAAGTAGGCATATAATATGCCTCTGCCACCCCTTCGGGGATAAGGCGTGATGGATATTTATTTTTATTTTTATTTAGGTTTTTGAATAAAGTTGAGTTTTTTTATTTTATTTATTTAATTTTTTATATTATTGGTAAGTGTTGGAGACAATCCGAAAATTAGTCAGATGACTCTCACATAATATTTTATTTTAATACAGAAACGCAGGTCTAGCTGGAGGGTAGTCCTCATTGTGCAAACCATAAACTAACAAACAGTTATTATTTGTAAAAAAAAAATGTTCTTGAGGCAACTTGAGATTTGTGTTAAAGTAAAGTTAGATATCGAAAAACAAAGAAATTAAAAAACCACACCATTTGAGGGGGAATTTAACCTTGGAAGGTGCCTGCAAAATAAAGTATTTTGCAAATAAGTACATAAAATATGCTTGAAGTAAGTTCAATTTTTGACAGAGTATTCAAGGCGTATGTACGTACCTACACAGACTTTGGAAAAGTCCGTCCTACTATCATTTTACTTTATAAAGATTAGGCGAAAATATAAGGTGTTATTATCAAAATCAGTATCCATGTTCTTACGGTACAATTGTTTAATACCTATATTATTTATTTCCTATCCGTAAACAGTTCCTTAAATACATACATATTGTCACGCCTTTATCCCCGAAGTGGTAGGCAGAGGCATAATAAACGCCAACATTTCACCGTATGCATTTTTGTCCCACGTAACAGGTGGTGAGCCCATTGCCGTGTTGAAATGGATAGGTGCAGGCTGTGGCAACAGGCTGTTAAATTTTTTTAAGCTGCCCGTAAGGCCTTCAACTTGGCTTAATGACTGCCATTTGCCATTGGCAACCAAAGGCAAAGGTATAAAAAAGGTACCTTAAATAGCTTCACCAGAATTGGAAAAATAAATGTAACGTGGTCATTATTACCATATTTTTGATCCTCGTCCTTGTAGATTGGGTACATGGAGCGGCGTGCAGATTTCTAAACCATAGAAAATTGGCCCAGCAGTAAACAGAATGTGGGCATGGAGAATTTTGTAGGTAGAACTGTAACTATAAGATCACCTATTCAAGGCGCCCTATCCTAATCATCAGTAGCAGCACTGGATAGCTATACATACCGAAGGTCTAAGAGCCTTAGTATTTAATACTGATAAACTCCTTAGCGATCCTTTACATACTAAAACAAAATTACGTCGTCTCTATCAGAGCGAGGGAGCGAGCAACGTTTCTTGTTCTGTGTTGCAGACCTACTAACGTACGTAGGCAGTAGAGCTATGATATGCCTCCAGTGTGGGTCTTACTACATAAATCCGATCCATACCTGTCCGATCCGTGAAGGTATCCTATAGTACCGAGTAGATTTTTTTATAATTTAGAGTAGGTAGAATAGGTGTAGATTAGAATTTAGAGTAGGTATCGAGATGTGATTTTATTCGTGTAATCCTTTTTAGAAATTACCCCAAAAAAATACCCCCAAAAAATTTACCCCGAACAAAATAAGTTAATAATTAATATAATGTGGTAGCTTACATGGCAACACAGGGAAAGGGCTATTCGGAAATGCAAGGTCAAAAGGTCAGCTTACACCTGCTGGCGGTTTCTTTTGATATCACTATACACTCGTCGCCGCATGCCAACAAAGGTGTTGTCAGTTTTTTTTTTTTAAATTTGCTATATTTTAAGGAAATTGGACTTATTCTGAATCTACTAACACGCATTTAAAAAAATTATAACTAATTCATACTTTTAAATAATATGACTTTTAATTTTTTTTTGGTTATGTTATTGAAGTGCCTATGTGCCCCTTTCGGGTCGGACAGGGTTTTCTTAACACATTGTATAATAAAAGCTACTGTTGAGCTAAAGTTTAAATCACGTGTTATATCAAATCTTTAGTAAAATTAACTTGTAAATATATTGTATATTATGTTTATTATACATACATATTTAATACAAAAAATTAATAATCGCCATAAAAATATCACCAGACAATCTACTGCCATTGCCATTTTTCCGTCGTATTTATTTTATTCTATTATAGCAGTTATATTTTCATTGTTTGAGCATTGAAACTTTAACTTCATCATCGTCTCTAGATGTTTCATAGTTTTCATATCTACCATAATTGAAATAGTTCTCAATCTCTTGCAACGTCTTGTCTTTTGTCTCTGGCAGAATGAAATACAAAATAAAAAGGGATATTCCCAAAACTAACCCAAAACCAAAAAAAGTTCCATAAACTTTAATGTGAAGAAGCATATATGGAGTTATCTGATAAGCTAAAAAGGCTTCCAGACTTAGCAATATTCCTAAAAGACAAGATGCTACACTACGATGAGGCAATGGAAGTACTTCACCTACTAGAGCTAAAGGTATAGGAGTACAACCTAAGTTTGCTAATATAAAGTACAATACAAACATACAAATTGGTATCCAAGACAGATTGTTGAAAATTACGTTATGATCTATCAATGCAAGGCAAGTGCATACAATCATAAGCGCTAAAAAAGATAAGAAACCCGTAGAGAAAAGTAAGGTTCTTCGTTTCATAAATTTAACAAGGATTGAAGAGAATATTATACTAGTTGTAATAATTAAGTCAATTGCTAAAGTGAAGTAAAAAGACTGAGTTTTACTACCAGCTAATTCATTAATAATTTGTAAACCATACGCAGGAAAAATATGTCTTCCACTTGCCTCTTGTACCAAGCCACTAACTATCACTACATTGAGAGGCTTCAAGAAATCTTTCTTTGTAAATTTCATAACAAACTGTTTAATGTTATCTTTCAGAGAATTTGTTTTCATTGGCTTCGATAGTCTTGTTTTCTGTGCATTAATAAGTTCTCGTATTTCTCTTTGGGATGATAGATTTTTTTCTCTTAACCAGTAAAATGCTTTCTCACTTTTTTCAAACTGCCCTTTCGACGCTAACCAGGCTGGAGATTCGGGCCACGTTATTACAATTATGAAGGTAATAAGGTGGGGTACGACAGCAATCAAAGCAATGTATCTCCAAGTTAAAAAATGACTCAAAATGTGTACCACCATACTTCCGAAACTGACTGCAGCAGTTTTTAAATTCAGGAATACTCCTCTGTACTTTGGGTCTGAGTATTCTCCGATAACTATGGCTCCTAAGCCGACAGTTGCTCCAGAGGTAAATCCGCCAAGGATTCTGCCAATCATTATAGTAGGAATATTTTGGGCAAAATAAATAATGATATATCCAACCAGGCCGGGAAGAATAGTAAACAGGTGAGTAAATTTTCTTCCATGTGTACCCATGAGAACGGATGATATCAAGAATCCGGGTATACCAGCGACCCCGTGGGATGACACTGAAAAGAGATTGCAGTAATACACAATTAAATTTAAAGAATACGTTGTAGTCATAAATAATAATAAATAAATATTGTGTGGCATTTTTCAGACAGCACCATCTACCCCAAGGTAAGCTTATATAAACTTGTGGTATGGGATCTAGATAACTGATAAACAAAAATAAATAAATATCCATCACGCCTAATCCCCGAAGGGGTGGCAGAGGCATATTATATGCCCACTTTTCACCGTGTGGATTCCTGTCCCACGTAATAGGTGGTGAGCCCATTGCCGTGTTGAAATAGACAGACGCAGGATGTGACTACCTGCTGTTGAAATTTTTTTCAAGCCGCCCATAAGGCATTCAACCAGGCTTAACGACTGCCATTTTACTGGCAACCGGGACCAACGGTTTAACGTGCCTTCCGAAGCACGGAAACGCTCGCAAATGTAAATGCCACAAAGTGGTCACCCATCCGAGGACCAGCCATAGTGAAAGTTGCGTAACTCAGTGATCGTTTACAGAACACTGAGACCGCGAGGCCACGAGCGCTTCACTGATAAACATACTTATATATTTCTAAATATATACATATTATACATAGGAAACACCCAAACTCCGAAACACACATTTGTGGATCTCACAAATATTTGTTACGACCCGGAAATCGAACCTAGGGCCTCAAGCGTAGCATGCACTATCACCGCGCAACCGAGGCAGTCATAAATTAAAGATTAGATTATTCTGCTTACTCTTATTAATCTCTTTATTAACCATTGAAATTTGTAAAAATTACTTAATATTATCTTTTTTTCACCTCAGATAATTAAAATATATCGGGTCCATCACAAGATGAATATTAATCTAAATATTTCACTGCATCTATAACAAGCAATTTAAGTTTAAGTTTAAATATTTAAAGTTACATCTCCTATATTAACTTTTACTTATCAATCAAGCCTGTATCCCCACGTTTCACAGCATGAATTTTACCCCACATAACAGCTGGTGAAATCATTGCCGTGTTGAAATGACGGTCTTTATTGACGGCCCTTAAGGCTTTCAACTTCACATAATGACTGCCGTGTTACTGGCATCTGAGACCAACGGCTCAACGTATATTGGAACCTTAATTTAAATATGTAGAAGACCTGTCATTTCATTCTGACCAGCTGAACCGTATTTACATAATTGCTAATTCCTTAGTTACATACTTCACTAGTACTGGATATCTACCTAACCAAGCAGATGTGTTTAAATCTACTTTCAGGTACGATGCAGGATCCTGGACTTCTGGCAGCAGAGCGCTCGGGTAGCCCAGCAACATGCCTTGTCCGATCATATTGATTAGAACTGCGGACACCACCCTTACCTGGTATAAAACAGATTGCTAATTATAAATAAGACATCGTTCGTATATCGTATCTGTTTTCATTTTCTTACGCATTGAAATATCAGTAGTAAAATTGCATAGAAGCGCTCGTGAGTCTTACTTATTCTGGCCTGCATTTTTATTGTAACGGTAACGGTAACGGATTACAATAAAAATAAAACATTTTAGAAATACCGAGAAATACAATCAGGGGGGTCAGTTAAAGGAGGCCGCTTATTAATTAGACACGAAACACGACCCCTGTCATTACTAGTTGATAGGTACCCGAGGCTCCGCCCGCGTAATGAAGCTTTCCCGTTTCCGTTGCAATGTTTATGTCCATAAAACCCTTTTATTTCTTAGAGTTTAAGGAATATATATAGAAAAAATTACTCGAATTGGTCCAGCCTTTTTCAAGTTTTGCGCTTAGCAACATATTTGCGATTAATTTTTATTTATATAGATTATTCATATGAAGACCACGTAATACGGAAAGTTCAATGCTTACTTTTTCATTTAAATTTTATTTTCATTATTAAAGTGAAAAAGTCCCGTCATACGTCCGAACCAAGTTGTCTTATAAAATTTATACGACTATAAAAAAGTACGACGTAATTCACTATCAAAATCTCAGATTTAATGTATTTAAAATAAAGTCGCAAACGAGCTATGGTCCACTTGACCGAAAATTATTATCGGTTATCAATCAAATCGTATTTACTACTGAATGGACTAATTTCTTTTGAGGGGCGTGATTGGGCTCAACCAATTTTATTTTGAGACGTTTTAAAGAAGAATACAATATGTAGATTATTCTCCTGATAACAATAGAAGAAAACAAAACCAAGATCAGTGTGTGCGTCACGCTCTCCACTACTACGCACACTAGTACGTACCACCGATAACAAATGATAAAATAGTCAATATGTTTGTCAGGTCATTTAGTGTTGTAAAAATACCAATATCGTCACATTACTCTTCCATGGGGATTTATAGTTAGGTTACCGAACTCCTCAAGGAAAGGGATGTAGAATAGGTTAAAGTGTAGGCGAAACACGTGTCGACTTGTCGACTAAGTGCCACCTTGTAAAGCGGAGTATTGCAAAAACTTTGACAACTTGGAGGGTAAGATTTCCTTTTACCTATCTATAAATATCGAACGCTATCATCACGGTTGTAGGACTAAAAATCTCGCGGAGTTACGATTGTGGCGTGACAAGTGTGCTAGGCAATCGATACTAGCTGGAAACGCGGAAAGTTATCTGGACTGTGTACAATTTCTCATAAACGCATGTAAACCAAATCATATCAGCGGTGTGCTGTTGTCTTTTTCCCTTTCACTCCAAAAGCCATATTACTATGAGCTCATAGCTCACCTTGTCTTGGTTATTCAAGAGATGCCAAGAGTTTGACAATACGGTATTGTCAATAGAAGCAGGTCAAATACGTTCACGTTTTTTCTTTGTTTCTTTTTTTGTAAAATTTCATTACTGTTTTATTGATCTAATATCATGTAAATCAAACTAATGTAATTACTGGCAGTTAGAAAAGAGTGGCCATGAGTTTTATTGCCAGGTTCTTCCTCTGGCTCTATCTAATGCTTTGCGAATCTGGCAGTAAATGTAAATGTAGAAGCAATAATCTTGATGTTCATAAGTGTTACTTTGTGACCTACATGAATAAAGATTTTTCATTTTTATTTACACTTAAAACATGTATTTTCCTCAGCACACTAGTAACGTGCTTTTTTGTGATCGTCCATCACAATAAGCGCTGCTAAGTCCACGTATGTTTATCGATACCGTTTATAAATTATAATCGTTAATTCTTTATTGCCATCATTCTGATAACTTATCAGATAATTAGCACAATGTACAATATAGACTACAAGCTGCTTTTCGCTTTATCAAAATAATAAGAAAAAAAAGTCGCGCGATCGCAGTTAGTGTGGAGAAGGCCTTAGATAATATTGTGTTTGTAATCGTTCAAGTGCATTTGGGATGATAACACTAGCGCTTATTGTATTATTAGTGAAGTAAACATGAGGCTGTCGATCGCCCTAACTTAGGCTACTTTTGTTTTAGAATAAGTATAAAAATGTGTTGATATTTAAAATTGTGATATATTATTTAAAAAGTGAGTTTTGTATATTTGAATACTTTTTAGTGTGTATTTTTAATATGTCGTCGAAGAGTAGATTATCACCGTTTGTTAAACAGGTAATTTGTTTTTTGGATTATGTATTTTTGAGAACTTTAAGGATTGCGCGAGGAACACTTAATGAATTTTTCTTAACGAGCGCTTCACCGAAACTAAAGGTGAGATGGGATGTGGGATTCTGGATACACCTTTTTAAAAAACTCATAATAACTTTATAAAGACACCATTTTATTAATGATAAATGAAACCTCTTTGCAAGGGTCTGGTGCCACAAACGATAGAAATACTGTCATAATTAACAATGCAATATTGTAGGCACTGAGGTAGGTACGCCATTGCATGTGAGACGTTTATGTAGTTTTCTCTAAAACTCCATAGAAAGTTCTAGTAAAGTCTCCACCGCCATATAAGGATTGCGCAACATTGTTAGACGAATAAGTACGCTGCCTGATATTTTGGACGTGAATTAAATTGGTAAAATAAGGTCAAGAAAATTAAGTAAAAAGCAGATTCTCGAAATATTGATTTTGACCAAGACCAACTAAGAGATAGACTAATCAAAAAAAAGGCAACAGGTATCACATTATACAAGGTGTACTAATACGGTACGAATAAAGTGCTTCGCAATAAAATAATTAAGTTAATTTTCTGCCCACGTGTAACCTTGTTTACCATAACCGGGTTAGCATAGGGTTTCAAGGACACTCCTTATGATAGATCTCTAATTACTGTAACTGAAAAGTGAAAGAATTCATGTTTATGACACTAAACCCCGACTGCCTCAGTGGCGCAGTGGTAGTGTATGCGACTGCCACGCTTGTCCCGGGTTCAATTGCCGGGCCGGAACAAATATTTGCGTGATCCACTAATGTTGGTTTCGGAGTTTGAGTGTTTCTTATATATAATATGTATGTATTTATAAATATATAAGTATGTTAATCAGTTATCTAGATCCCATACCACAAGCTTATATTAGCTTACTTTGGGCTAAATGGCGCTGTCTGAAGTGTCCCACAATATTTATTTATTTATTTATAAACCATCTGTGTAGGTACTACTGTTCGTTATGCGCTACTGACACGAGATACGATAATTCTTTGTGTTTTCTGAAAACAAATAAATACAAAAGTAACTTTTATACCAATGAAATACTTCGAAGTCGTGGGGTGAGTTCAGTGTGGGTACAGCTATCGTGCATTGCCTCTATAATTGGACATTTTCTTTATTTTTAATTATAAATGATAAGTATTGCCAGCAAGGCAGTGTTGTCAATATGTACATATCGACAACACTGCCTTGCTGGCGATAAGTATTGACCGACCTATTGTATCTAATAATGTACTATCCAGGCCAGTGTACATGTTAGCGGCATGGCAAAAATTTTGCTAAATAAATATACAGCAACTACATAGTTTACACTGGGGCCCGAGGCTGAGCCCGAATGGTGGTGATTTCCAGTAGATATCTCCAACATGAAAAAAAATGAAATTTGTTAAATCAGATCCCCAGCGTACCTATTCGTCTATTAATATTGCAAAATCTCTGTAAATTGGCTGAAGCTTTACTGTAACTTTGTATGGAGTATTGGAAGCAATTAGAAAAGGGTCTTATATACATATAAGTATTGTAGTATACGAGTATGTATAATGCCTGCGCTAACAAAGACTGTTCGCAACTAGTTCCCAATATGAAATGTAAACAGCATTTTCAAATCTTTTGGAGATTTTAAGGAGAATGTTAAAAGAAAACGTTTATAACGATCAATATTTTTTTTTAACATTTGTAAATAAAATATTTAAGTCTATAACGAACTAAAATTTTTGAAAGTGTAAAAGATTTATTATTAGCAACATGATTACCTGGTTTCCTACAAAACCTCTTTGTTGCATAAAACCTGTTTAAAACGTCTGTCATCTTTATTACTTTTTTGGATTAATTGGTATGTCCTTTCCGTCTTATTGTATCCTTTTTTCCAAAGAGGCGGCCGTTAGAGAACCCAACAAATTCGATTTTACTTCTATATTGACGCTAAGCCCAAAAAAAAAATTTATAGCCAGGTTTTGGACGTACGGCACAGCAGAAACTACTTGAGTTACCTACTTAAGACTCCGGAAAACGGACCCCGGGCGTCGCGAGAGGCAACTGGGACAGACGCTCGGATGATGATGATGACCTACTTAAGACTCTCAAGTTCGAAGCATCAATGCCTAAGCTCTCAAAACAATTGCCTAACTAGTATATGAGTACATACTCAAAAGAAAGAAAATCAAGCTGACAGACAAACAGACACAAGAAGACTTTCGAGAGAGATCAGCTCTACAAATTACATAATTTCACACGTGCGTCTATTATCATGCTTGTTCTAATGATAATATTTCAGTGCATCATAAAGATTAGATTTATCTAATCATGTTTCCAATTAGCAATAAGAAATGAAATAATATTACACGATAAATAATTACTAATAGCCGTTACAGCCCTTATTGTAGGCGTGCTAACGTCATTTAAAGAAACTGATAAAGCGACAAAGTGTCGTAAAAGACGCACGCCTCGCGATTCACAACGCGGTACTAGTGCCAATACTGCTTTTCGGTACTGAAACCTCGGTATATCAAAAGATACGTGAAAGTAAGTTGCGGCATATCATCGACCGACCGAATACGTAACGAAGGGATACGAAATATGGCAGGTTTGAATGAAAGTGTCAGCGTTTGGACATATCCATTAAATGAGTGTAGAACGATTGTTGAAAAATAACAATAACCATTGTGCGTAAGTAGAGGGTATAAGGAGTCAGGGTACACCGAGACTTACATACAAAGACCACTAGAGCAGATTGCTCAAAAACGGAAAGACCAAAATAGCGGAACGGAAACATGTAGGGCATAGGTTAAAGATCTAATTAAGACGACTCGCCATCACTACAGGGAGCGTGTACAAAATCGTTTAAAGAACGATCTCAAATCTTTCTAGAGTTATGAGTTATATAAGATTGAAAAATTGTGCTCTGGGTAGTAAACGTGTTTTAGTATTAACAGAATCGGAGTGCGCAATGGAATTCGCCAAATATTGTAATTCTGGGTACAGACAGGAGCCACCGATACTGGATACGGCGGTGGCAACTTTCATAGGCTCAGTGAACAACGAGCCAGAGGTGAACACGGCAATTAAGTACCTGAAACCAAAACGATCGATGGGACCCGAAGGTATCCCAGTAAATGTGATCAAGGACTGTGGCTGTGTTCTAGCGAAAACACTGCTACATATATTTCATTTGTGTCTACAAACCGCTTAGTTTCCGGAACGCTGAAGGATTTCTATCCCTAAAAGTGATTCTGTCTTCACCAGCCAAGGTACTGGAGTCAGCAGTACAGCGCAGCTTACTACAACAAATTTCATCACAACTATCGGACGCACAGCACGGCTTTATGTCAGCTCGAAGTACAAACAACAATTTACTTAACATTATGATGTACATTCTTCCCCATGTGGACGCTGGCAGGCAGGTAGATGCAACCTACTTCGATTTCAAAAAGCATTTGATTTAGTGGATAATGACGACTCACTGTCCAAACCATCAACTGAAGGCTGCTTTACTTAACGGTTTTTCTCGAGTTACATGAAAGGCAGAAACCAATTTGTAGATTACTAGCTGACTCGCCCGGCTTCGCCTGTGACATACTTCGAACCCCGTGGCACCCATTTAATCCCGTCGTTTATTAATTTCACAATAATTTAGAACATTTTCCAAATTACTTGATTACTTCTCTTCTCTCAAGTATCTACGCCCGAACGGCCCGGTCGCACTTGGTTACACGAAATTAATGTCTTTGCGCATTAATTTTTGATTTTGCCATTTCTCCTAAGGTATTCATTAAATTTGCTAGGTGTAATGGGCCGAAATACTCTTCATAAAATGCTGAAGCCACCTAGCATATAAAAATAATAAGGATTAATAATGTATTTGTGTAAATAGCCTTCAAATTACCGCTTAATAATTGCTGTTTTTTTAAAGATATAAAATGGATATAGTATGTTATCCTTAAGAGATATACCGTCGCGGACTTTTTTTTGGCCTATATATAGAGCGTATCCAAAATACGTTTGTACGGTTTCTCTACTGCAGACTGTACGGAGTCTATCCTTTATATCCAAGGATGAATCTTACACTGTTTGTTCTCGGCATCGACTTGCAATCTACGCGGTAAAGGTGCTATGGGGCTTAATACAGATATTCAGAAAGGCTTAATATAGATATTAAGGTTAGAACCCTTGAATACTGAAATGGATAGAGCTGAGCGTGCCTGACAGGTGACAGGTATGTGTGGCAGGCGGCGACCGCGGTTATACGCGATTCCTAATGCTAGAACAAATTTGCTTGACATAGCGCAATATGCGTACAATAAACTTAGTTGCCGATAAAATTGATATATTTATTTGTTCTTCTTCTGAATTTAGCATCGTTACTTTAAGCATATTGTGTTAAATAACGTAACGATGTACGAAATAAAGTAACGATGAACTGCAATTTAAAACGTAACTACACTGTTGCTTTGGAGATTGCCCTGTAAAGATAGTGTATTGTGTGTGAAACAAATAAAGAAAAAAATAGCTTAGTTTGACTAGAGGGCGCTTTGTCAAAAATATCCCACAATTTATATACTATACAAACTTATTATGTATCCAAAACAAAATACCAGTCTTAAATTACATGTATGTTTTGACCAGATATTTTGTGACTGTAAAGAGATTAAGAAAACTTATATCATTAAATCTCTCGGAATCCAGGTTGATGAACACCTTAAATTTAAAGAGCACATTGATTTTGTATCCGTTCGTGTAAGGATAACTGTAAATATTATAAAAATGCTTCACCGTTCAGCATCACCAGTTGTCTTGAAGCAGGTTTACTTTGCTCTTACACAATCTTTGTTAACGTGCCTAACCTGCTGGGGGAGTTCACTGAAAACATTTCCCCTACAAGCAGAAATAACACAACGGTCGGTTTTGAAAACCATGCTGGAGAAACCTTTTAGGTATACGACTACAAAGCTCTTCAGCGACAGTGGGGTTTTAAGTGTACGACAACTTTTTATTCTCAGAACTACATTAAAAGTACATCGTGGGGTCATAAAGTCTGAAGATTATTCCGACTTATTTAAATTCCGTCTTTACAAACTTCCATTACCATCGATTAAAACAAGCTTCGCCAGACATTTCAGTCCTTATATTGACCATTATTTTGTACAACAAAGTCACAAAGTTGTGTGATATTAAACTGTGTTCAGTTCATGAGGCTAAATTAAAACTTACACAATGGTTAATGAACTTAACATTCAATCAAACAGAAGACTTGATGGTACATACAGCTTAATATATATATATATATATATGTGTGTATATATATATATATATATATATATATATATATATATATATATATATATATATATATATATATATATATATATATATATATATATATGAATATATGTATTATTATTATTTTTCTTTTAAAGTTATTACTATATGGTAGTTAATTGTAATATATTTCTATTTAAACATAATAGGTAATAATAGGTGGTGAGCCCATTGCCGTGTTGAAATAGACAGATGCAGGCTGTGGCTACCCGCTGTTGAAATTTCTTAAGCCGCCTATAAGGCCTTCAACCAGGCTTAACGACTGCCATTTTACTGGCAACCGGGACCAACGGCTTAACGTGCCTTCCGAAGCACGGAAACGCTCGCAAATGTAAATGCCACAAAGTGGTCACCCATCCGACGACCAGCCATAGTGAAAGTTGCGTACCTCAGTGATCGTTTACCGAACACTGAGACCGCGGGGCCACGAGCGCTTCATTAAATTTGTTAATGTTGTTGGTAATAAATTATTATTATTATTATTATTCTCTTTATTTACAATACAGACATAAAGATTAAATTTTTAAATATATCTAAAGTAAATACATTTAAAAATATATAAAAAGTAGTGGCCCACCCGTATCGGGTACAGGGATCAAGCAACCGGTGGTTAGGGCTCCAGAGATAGGAACCTCCTGACAATGCGTGCCGTGTCGAGTAGAACTGCCTTCTGCATCAAACCCTTGATCCAACTGCCTAACGCTAGTTTATTATTATTATTATGTCTCTTCTTCTTTAAGGGTATCTTCTTTTTTTTCTTATGAAGATACCCGGTCTTTTGGTAGGCTTACATGGGGACATATTGGTCCAACACGCAGAGGCCCCTTGAGAATTTTAATCTAATAGGAAATGGGACCCCCACTAAAGACAATCCACGCCTGCCTTATGTAGAAGAACGGTAATGGACTACCTCCAATGGGAGTTAAACTATTGTGAAATATGCTAACTACAAAATGGGCTATTGGGTTGGGGGTTAGATGGACTAGGTGATATGAACTATTGATTAAGACGGCGTCTGCCATTTTAATATATCATTATCAAAATGTTGGCAGACGGTGACTTGCCTACTCACTATTACTATTATTATCCGTTATTGTACACTTATTTATTTAATTTACACGTTCGCGGACACTAGTGCCGATTTTGCAACGATCCTTGTACACTTAATTTTGAACTGTCACCGTCCCTAAATCAAAACAGCCATAGCCATCGCTTGCTTTAGCCGCTTCATCACTGGTGAACAGTTGATAACTATGTATATAGGAAAAGAAACAATGATAATATAAGCGCTATTTCATTCCACCTACGATGGTTTTAAAAAAAGTTTTTTAAGCGATTGGTTTACGACCAAGGCCAATTTTCGTAACTCGCCCGTGCCTCTATACTGATCTATTGTTTTTTTATTTACTTCGTACATGGAAGACTTACTTATATCTTATATGCTAGTGTATTGTGTTATCAAGCCAATTTCAACAAGTTCTCACGTGTAGAAACACCGTAACATTCACAAACAATAAAACGAGTCTTGCCTATTTTAATATTTAAACTATATGTGCCGCCAATTTCCAAAAGTCAATTTGAAGCGCTCGTGGCCCCGCGGACTCAATGTTCTGTAAACGATCACTGCGTGTAACTTTTACTATGGCTGGTCCTCGGATGGGTGACCACTTTGTGGCATTTACATTTGCGAGCGTTTCCGTGCTTCGGAAAGCACGTTAAGCCGTTGGTCCCGGTTGCCATTAACATGGCAGTCGTTAAGTCAAGCCATGGGCGGTTTGAAAATTTTTAACAGTCTGTCTATTTCAACATGGCAATGGGCTCACCACCTATAACGTGGGACACATGGTGAAAAGTAAGCATACAATATGTATGCCTCTGCCACCCTTCGGGGATAAGGCGTGATAGATAAATAAAATAAATAAACTAAATGAAGAACCCGGAGATAAACACTAAATAAAGTCACTCACAGAGTTAGCCATTTCTCAGTTGACAGAGAAAAAGTTACAGCTTAACCACCTTCTTGCAAGAGGTATACTAGTCGAGTATGTAGTGATACAAATTTTGATGTTGCCTGCACAAAAAAAAAATGGAATTCCTGCTCGCTCGCACAAGGTAACGTTTATTTTATTTAAGTATTAAAAATATAGTAAAAAGGTTACATTAATTGTCCTATGCATTAATCACAATCATTAGATCTAATTGAAGCCTCTGCCGCTGAGTTAGGCTAGAAGCCTGTATTTAAGCGGCTGCTCCCACCTTGAATACACATTAAAATTTTACAATAGGTCTCAGCATGACAATGTAACATTGGCAAACAAATTAGGGTCAAATATACAATTTAGGGGTTTCTGACTATAGTTAGTAGATGCTCTTGGTACAGCCAAGGGGGGATTAAATCGCATTGATTTTGCGAGGGCATTGATGTTTATTTTTGATAGTATATGTACTTCAGTACGTCGTAAGATTTTTAGCATGTAAATTAATTCGACTATCAGTCAGAGGTAGCAGATTGTAATTTCTCGTTGTACAATGCCCACGATTTAATTTTAAATTATAATATTAACTAAAAAAACTAACTATCTTCACGCTGTATCCCTGCCGGGGTAGTCAGAGAGGACAGATCGCCAGTCTTCGCGATCCATACATACTTCTTTCGCTTCTTCGAGATTCATCAATCGCTTCATACACGCACGTCTGGGTATCCGAGTGCTTTTGACCTTTCCGTTTTTGAGCAATCTGCTTACGTGGTCTTCATATGTAAGTCTCGGCCTACCCTGACTCCTTCTACCCTCTACTTTTGAACAATATATATTCTTCGTCAATCGTTCCTCACTCATTCGTTGGACGTATCTAAACCAACGGAGCACGCCCTTTTCCAGCTTAACGCTGACACTTTCATTCAAACCTGCCATATTGCGTATCACTTCGTTACGTATAATATTAATTTCTGAAAAGTAACACAATGTTAACAAAAAATATTTTTTTATATATTTTCATAAAAAGATTTTAATAAATTAATTTCGATTACTTTTGGGTAATCTTCTGAATATGACAACACTTGCACGTCAATACATAAACAACAATTCGTAAACTTTATAATTAAGTATGAGATTACTCACGTTTTACGACCAGAAATATACCGACCGGTTTCAGCTGTATAAGACAGCCTTTTTCAGAGGTGCGAACCGGTTCGCCGGGGGCTTGAGTGCGCGTAAAGAGCCAAAATTTAGTTTCCTTATTTATAATTTGTGATAATAACGTTAGCATTCGTAGACTTTTCGACGAACATTCAACTGCTCATACGAACCTCAATTGCATTCGAAAACATAGTATTAGGTACACATTCATGGATCCTACAGTAGCTTTGAATCTCATCGTCGAATCGTTTTTTTTTTGTTTTTGTATAATTGGGACTAATCCCACCCACATTCCCATTACGGTGACTTCTGTAAACCAGGATCTACAGCAATGACCAAAACACCAGAAAAGTTACACCGAGCTCAATCTCGGTGATGTCCCAGGAGAAGTTAGCATATCCTGCAACCCGCAACGAAATTAATCAGAAGATAATGTGAGAAAGTAAGAAAAGAACGTAATGCCTCTTCCCTCCTTTGCAAAGCGGGAGACCTGGAAAGCAACTAGGTGTAAATCCTATAGAAATAGGGAAGCACCACGGTAATAGTATATTACGGGTCCTATGTGAGCTATGTTTGATTCCAGTAATATGTATGGCAGAAACGTTTAAAAGCACGAAAATTTACCCTCGATGCCACGAGATCCGCATAGTAAACTACTCCCGACGTTACTTGTAAACAATTAAGCATATTATATCGCTCATTTTGCCAAATGCTACACTCCCAAAGTATATGATGGGCCGTCTGATCATATTTGGCGTCAGCAGTTGAACACTGACAGAACGGGGACTCAACCAGCTTAAACGAATGTAATTTGCTCCTAAAGTTACCAAATCGAATCGTTTGTTGAATGTTGTTATTTTTAGTTTTTGTTACTTTTAATTGTTAGTTGTTGTTATTTTTGTTGATATAAACTTTCTATAATTACGCTATATTCCTGACGGTGTAGTAGAAGACAGTTAGTTCGCTAGATTATTGATATGATTGCTAAATATGCCAAAAAGCAATATACGACTCATAGTTTACTTCGGAAATCCAGAAATATAGCAGCAGCTTGCAGTTTATGAAGAAGGAAGCTGAGAAGGAAATGCGAATTGAAGTAAAAGCTGTACAGAGACCAAATACATTGTCGAGATACAGGTTCCCACCTAGTTCGGCTGTAGATAGCTCCCAATAGCTATACAAAACGACCTTACATATTTAATTTCATTTTTACCTTGTTTGTACATTTAACCTTGTGTGTACATTTAACCTTAGGTTAGAAATAAAACAACCTACAAGACCAATAAGCAAAACTTGCCTGGACAACTTTGTATATAATTGCAACACAAAATGTTATAGTGAGGTCAATGAGTTCGTTTTATTACATCACTCTGCTTAGTTATTAAACATCCAGGTTAATAAAACTTGCACAATAAATTCATGGCACACCAAAAGACGTGACATTACTAGCGAATATTTAATTCAATTCAAAAATTACCTGAAGAGTTTATAGTTCCCGGAGGATTATGATACTAGTGATCCAGATAAAGCATATTGGCAGACACCATCAGTAGAAAATAAATATCATTTTAAAGTACTGTGCTATTTTTGCAAACGTGGTTATATCAGCTACGGTCCTTCTCTCCTGCAGGATAACGCCTGCAGGTACATAAATCCACGAAGATGTGTAACTGTTTAGACTACCGCCAAGTAAAGATTTTCAATATAAGAAATAAACCACCTACGCGATAGATACGGAATGCTTGATATGTTTTTTTGAATTATGATATACTAGTTGACGCCCGCGGCTTCGCCCGCGTAGAGAAGTTTTCCCGTTTCCTACAGGAACTTGTTCCCGGGATAAAAAGTAGCTTATATTATTGTAAAGTTTTATTAAAATATATTCAGTAGGTTTTACGTGAAAGAGTAACAAACATCCATACAAACTTTCGCATTTATAATATTATTAAGATATATTATTATTTCGGAAACTAAATAAATATCCATCACGCCTTATCCCCGAAGGGGTGGCAGAGGCATATTATATGCCCACTTTTCACCGTGTGGATTCCTGTCCCACGTAATAGGTGGTGAGCCCATTGCCGTGTTGAAATAGACAGACGCAGGTTGTGGCTACCTGCTGTTGAAATTTTCAAACCGCCCATAAGGCCTTCAACCAGGCTTAACGACTGCCATTTTACTGGCAACCGGGACCAACGGCTTAACGTGCCTTCCGAAGCACGGAAACGCTCGCAAATGTAAATGCCACAAAGTGGTCACCCATCCGAGGACCAGCCATAGTGAAAGTTGCGTAACTCAGTGATCGTTTACAGAACACTGAGACCGCGGGGCCACGAGCGCTTCATTTCGGAAACTCATGAGAACAAAGTGAAAAGTTAATTAACCTGGCTAGAAATGTTTTAGGAAGTCTAGCGTAGTAGTGATATATTTTATAACATACTGGTCCATTAAACAGCTGTGAAGGTCGTTCTTGATGATATAGGTACTAAATGTCTAATGTCTCTATGAATGAGTGAGGAACGATTGACGAAGAATATATATTGTTCAAAAGTAGAGGGTAGAAGGAGTCAGGGAAGGCCGAGACTTACATATGAAGACCACGTGAGCAGATTGCTCAAAAACGGAAAGGTCAAAAGTACTCGGATACCCAGACGTGCGTGTATGAAGCGATTGATGAATCTCGAAGAAGCGAAAGAAGTATGCATGGATCGCGAAGCCTGGCGATCTGTCCTCTCTGACTACCCCGTCAGGGATACAGCGTGAAGATAGTTAGTTAGTTAATGTCTACAATGTAAGCTTAAAAACAGGATTACCCAGTTCAACAGTTGATAGTTATGATAATTACTGTTAGAACGTGTATCGCTTAACACTTTTCCACTCAATATTGTTTGCAAACGCGTTGTAATGAAATTCCAAGTAGTTTTTGCGTTCTTTTTATCTTGTTATCTCTCATGACAATGATGATGATGATATGACAAATGGAAACTAGGAGAGAGACCGCAGGCGTGTTTTCGTGCCCCGGTACCGTGACCGTGGTAGGTATTATGTTAAGGTACCCTTAAGATGCCAATAATTGGAATACAAAGTCATTCTAAACAAGCAAATTTTTTTTTTAATTATGTGGAAAAAGCCAATTCCATTCGAGACAGGGATTGAACCTGTGACCTTTGCCGGCAATGTTCTAGCCACCTGAACTACCCGAACCGTATCGAATCAAGTTGAAATTCTCTAGCATATTTTAATCGTCATTTTAAAAGTATGACCAGAGCCATCTAACGAGCTAATGAACAACTAGATACCAATGAACAGTATTACAACCATTTTTAAATATTGATGCAATTAACTCCACTCCACACACAATCCCTGTCTCGAATCGAATAGTCTTTTTCCTCTTTATTAAAAAAAAATATGAGAAATTTAGCTAAATAATTGCTTTAAAATTTTATCAAAACAAAAAAAAACAAATAACAAAAAAAAAGGAAAAATATAGAGTCTATGTTTTACCATAGACTCTATATTTTTTTTTGTAGTAAGGACACAAAAAAAGCAAAAATATAGACTCTATATTTTTGCTTTTTTTGTGTTCTTTATGGTATTTGCCGTCTGTCGGTATCTGCCGTTTTAGCATGCTGTATCCTCTTGGACTGCATTGCTAGCTGCCGACAAAGTGAGATTTTGATTCTACCCTAAACTTACTACATATTGTGACTGTTTACAGTGTTTCGTGACAGCAGCGATCGGCAGCAACATAATAGGGCATGGCTGCGTGATCGGCTACCCCGCGATCTTGCTGCCACAGCTAAGCAGGAAAGACACAGAAATAGAACTAACCATATCGGCCGCCTCATGGATCGGTAAGCCACCATGTCCCAGCTTAATGGAGAAAATGAGAGATCGAAAAGTTCTTTAATAGCCAGCTGAAGTTATTCACGAATATCTCTGACATCAAATTTACCTCACTTGCAAGATGGTGCACCCCATGACCGATGGACAACAGCCAATCAAGAAGGATCCTAAATTCCATAGCCTAATTTTAGGATTCATGATTGATTACTATATACATGATAATAATAGGTATCCTATCCGTGTTGCGCATATCCTATAATTTATTTTACGGTACCTATTTACAATTACACAATTTTAATCTTCGTCTCCTTGATCAGTAGAATTTGGAAGGATTCAGAAATCCTTAATTACGTTACTAAGGTAAATGTAGTAATAGAATAAAATGTGCTCAGATTTTACAGACAAATTGCATTAATAATGGACTTCCGGTGTAAATGAGTTCCATATACATTGCATGTAGTATGTATACTCGTAATAGTGAACCGCGGGCATCAACCGTCCTGAATACAATACTTCCTTTTTAAAACCCTCAATAGTAAGACCATTGTGCATTGCATTGTTCTACTGTTTGTTGATGATAATCTTACGACCTTATATCAGCAACCAACCAAACACCTTTATGCACACACAAAATGTTTAAGTAAATTGTCTCCTCAGCTGCGGTGCTAGGAGTCACACAGCTTATCGGCAGCTTCGTCACGCCACCGATCATGGAGCACTATGGCCGCAGGATAGCTCACCTGGCTGTCACCATTCCAGTGCTCTTGGGCTGGTTTATAACAATGCTGGCCAGCGGCATCGAGGTAAGCATTGCATAAAGTGCCAGTAATAATATACTTAGAGTTGAATCATTTACGACACATATTTTCCCTTTAAGCAACAAATTTATCTGCACGTTACGTCACAAAATGCAGAAATCAATCTTCGCTTGTATCTAGACTACCGTTTATATTGTTTTACACCTAGGTTACCGTCTCTGATTCCATCGCTTCGCTCTCTAAACTACTTAGGGCCGTTTTCTCCACAGAACCAAATCTAGATTACTAAAAAACTAACTAACTATCTTCACGCTGTATCCCTGATACAGATTACAGTGAGCTAAATCCAGTTTTGGGCTCCAAATCGTGATTACAATCCCAAATTGGATTTCTCCAACATCGGAATCGAAAGTTTAAACTAAAATCTCTGAACGGCCGTTATTGGACGATTAGCTTCTAAAACCAGATTAACAGTCAGACATTACCTGTCAAAAAGACAAAAAGTAGGAGAAAATTATCCAAACATTCGTTTTAAATCGAGTATTGAGAAGAAAAGATTTTCAATATGAGAAGAGTTTTGGAATTATCAAAATTTAAAATTAATTAAATTTAATTTTATATATTTATTTATTTTATATATTTGTTTATTTATTTATTTAATTTATATATTTATTTATTTATATATTTATATATTTTTTATATATTTATTAATCTTTTTATTAATTTATATATTTATTTATTATTTATTTATTTATATATTTATTTATTTATTTTTAATATTAATTAAATAATTTAAATTTAAATATCATTTATCAAAATTTAAAAAGTAATTGTGTTACCAGCCACAAATGTAAGCTTTTTTTGTCTAATATGTGACAAGAATTAGATTTCGTGAACCGTAAAAAAAGTAATGAATGGATGAAGAGTAGAAGCGTGCACGTCGCCATCCCTGCCAGCTACGGCTGCAATTCTACTCCAACACGAGTGCCACCAGGGCGATTACTGCTAGGGCGTGCCCCCGAGGCGACGCGCACCAGTTCGTCCCCGCTGGTGCGAAAAGTGTGAGCCAGAGCGGCGTAGGGGACCGCCGCCTACACGCGCGGCCCGACACGGCGGGAAGTGGAGGATGGAGTCCAGGGTAGCTGCGTGGAATGTTAGGGGAGGAATGACAGATAAGATGAATGAGTTGATGGATGTTATGAATGAGAGAAAGTTAGATGCAGTGTGCTTGACAGAGACCAAGCGCAAGGGCAGCGAAGTCTTGGAGCTCCCGGGTGGGATGCTCGCGCTTTGGTCTGGAGTACCAGAGAGCGAGCATGGCAGTCGGGGGGTTGGAATTTTGCTGTCCTCGCGATTGGCCTCCGGTATGTATGAGTACAAACTGATAGGTCCTAGAATCCTCTGGATCCGTGTAAAACTTGGTTTGACGAAGATTTTCGTGGTAGCTGCTTACGCGCCAGTATCTTCGTCGAACGCGAGTGAGCTAGAGGACTTCTGGGAGAGTATGAGAGAAGCTCTAAATGTGATAGAAGGAAATGAAAGACTTATAGTATGTGGAGACTTGAATGGATGGGTGGGTACCGCTCGCGATGGTTTTGAGTCGGTACTCGGGAAGTATGGGGATAAAAGGGTGAACGACGCTGGCAAGCTAATACTGGCATTTTGTAAGGAAAAGGATTTGTTTGTGGCGAACACAATGTTCAACCACAAACAAATTCATATGTATACGAGGAGATGTAAGTCAAAGAGAAGCATGATAGATCTATTCCTAATGGATAGTCGGCTCCGTAAACAGGTGATGGACACAAGGGTTTATCGAGGCGCTGAGCTGGGATCAGACCACTACCTAGTCATAACTAGGATTAGGGGTCTGTTCGCGGGTTGGCGTCATCGTACCGAGTGTCCTGAACCTGAGCCGACTTATAGCATCAAAAGCTGGAAGCTGCAGGATGCATCCATTAGGGATAAATATAATGGAAAGGGTAGCCGAAAAGCTTGGCGATATACAATGTAAGCAGTGAGAATGTGGAAAGTGTATGGCAGAACCTTAGAGATAGTATGATAAATGCCGCTGTGGAAGTGTGTGGAGAAACGAAAAGAGGCAGTAGTAATAAGCGTGATGCATGGTGGAATGAGGAAGTGAAAGAAGCAGTTCGAATGAAGAAGAAAGCATGGCTAGACTACTTAGCCTCGCGGAATGATTTTAATATGAAAGAGAGATACAAGCTGCAGAAAGTTAACACGAAGGCACTTATAGAAGAAGCTCGTGAAAGGTGCAGAATGAAAGCGGATGAAAGGTTGTCGTCCAATTTCCGGGATAATGCCAAGCTCTTCTGGAAAGAGGTAGGCAAGACCCGGAGTTGTTCGGCAATCTGCAGTATGAATAAAGTGCTTAGTGTTAACAATGACGTCCTAACAGACCAAAGTGACGTCCTGCAGAGATGGAGTGAATATTATGGAAAGATGTATGCAAGAAAAGACAGAGATGCCACATCGGGAAGGGGAGCTCACTTCGATGCTCCGGATCCCGATGTCATTGAAGTCATTAGTATGAAAGAAATAGAACAAGCGATAAGAAGTATGAAATGTGGTAAGGCTGCGAGAAAAGACAGAGTCACCGCTGAGATGATCAAGTACGGTGGGTCGCGTGTCTGGGACACACTATGTCTGTTATGCAACTTGTGCTGGCGGACGGGTGAGGTCCCAGATGACTGGCGAGTAGCAGTTGTAGTACCTATTTACAAAGGGAAAGGCTCGCGCCTAAACTGCTCCAGCTACAGGGCGATCAGCTTGGTCAGCTTAGCTAGTAAGGTGTATGCAAAGGTTATAACGGCACGAATGCAAGAAAAGTCTGAAAGGTATTTATGGGAGGCTCAATGCGGATTCCGACGTGGAAGAGGTTGCATGGATCAAGTGTTTTCTCTCCGCATGATCGCGGAAAGGTTTCTGGCTCTTAGCCAGAAGGTTTTCTGCGCTTTTGTGGATCTAGAGAAAGCATTTGATAACGTTGTGAGAGAAACGCTGTGGGACTTGCTGCCAGGATATGGTGTGGACGGCTCGCTACTGCGGGCAATACAGTCGCTTTATAGGGACTGTAAGGCTTGCGTGCGAGTAGGGGGGGATATGTCACCTCTTTTTGATGTCTGTACAGGCGTCAAACAGGGATGTGTCATGTCCGCCTGGCTGTTCATAGTGTATCTGGACAGTTGCCTGCAGAAGTTGAAAGATTTTAATATGGGTGTGAATTTGGGTGACTTTACAGTAAACTGTCTGCTGTACGCTGATGATGCGGTGCTCATGGCCTCATCAGAAGCCGACCTTCAGGCATTAGTCACTAATATGAAAGAGGGGTGTGAAAGTAAGGGTCTCCGCTTGAATGCAAGTAAAACTAAGGTTCTAGTATTTGAAAGAGGTGACGTAAGAACTAAATGCGAGATTAGGGTAAACCAGGAACGTCTAGAGCAAGTGAATGAAATTGTGTATTTAGGAAGTATGTTTAGCGCGGATGGAAGATGTGATTCGGATGTGGAACGGCGAGTAGCTGCCGGAAACAAAGTTAACGGTGCTTTGTCCCAGTTAGTAAAGCGACAAAGCATCGTAAAAGAAGCACGACTGGCGATTCATAACGCAGTGCTAGTGCCAACTTTACGGTAGTGAAACCTGGGTATGTCAGCAGATGCATGAAAGTAAATTGAATGCTGTGGAGATGCGATCACTTCGAAAGTTGTGCGGCGTTACCTTGGCTGGCCGAATACGTAACGAAGTGATACGCCATTTGGCAGGTTTGAATGAAAGTGTCAGCGTTAAGCTGGAAAAGGGCGTGCTCCGTTGGTTTGGACACGTCCAACGAATGAGTGAGGAACGATTGACGAAGAATATATATTGTTCAAAAGTAGAGGGTAGAAGGAGTCAGGGTAGGCCGAGACTTACATATGAAGACCACGTGAGCAGATTGCTCAAAAACGGAAAGGTCAAAAGTACTCGGATACTCAGACGTTCGTGTATGAAGCGATTGATGAATCTCGAAGAAGCGAAAGAAGTATGCATGGATCGCGAAGCCTGGCGATCTGTCCTCTCTGACTACCCCGTCAGGGATACAACGTGAAGATAGTTAGTTAGTTAGTTAGTAAAAAAAGTACCGGAGAAATCGGATGGACAGTAATCTATTTTTTAAACTTCGTTCAAGCACGATCCGGATGATGAAAACCAGTTTTGCGCAGCTAACGGAGAAAATGGCCCTTATTGTTAGAGCGGAACTGAATCATTGCGTCCTTTTCCAGGGATTACTCATCGGACGCATACTTCAGGGTTTATCAATCGGCATGCTGTCACCACTGCGATCAGCACTCATCGGAGAGTACGCTAGTCCAAAGAATAGGGGTGCCTTTCTCACTACGGTCTCCCTCGCTCAAGCCTTTGGCATTCTCTTTGTACATCTCTTGGGTTCTATCATTAGTTGGCAACAAACAGCTCTAGTCTGCGTGTCCTTTTCCTTCATCAGCTTGGTTATGACTATATATTCTCCGGAATCACCAAGTTGGTTAGCCGCAAAAGGCCGGTACGAAGACTGTAGAAAAGTCTTCCACTGGCTGAGAGGAGATGATGAGGAGGAAGAGCTGGAAGAAATGATTCACGCCAGGATTATGTTCGAAAAAGCAAGACTGTCACAAAAAAGTGGCAAAAAAGCAAATCGTGCGAAATCAGCAATGGCGACGCTAGTGAAAAAAGAGTTTTATAAACCAATTATTATAATGATACACGCATATGTCATGGTGCAGTTCGCTGGTGGTACCACCATGGCGGCATACTCCACTAAAATTATCACTCTAATCATGGGACCAGACGTTAACCCCCATTTCTGGATGATATTCCTGGACACACAAAGGTTCATATCCAACACCGTAGCAGTTTTCGTTATAAACAAGATGAGGAGACGAACCATGATGGTTCTGACTGGAGGGCTTTGCGTCATCAGTCAACTAGTCATTGCAGGCTACGTTTATTTGAGGAATAATAACATGCTACCGTATGACCATGTGTGGATACCAGCTCTTTTGATTAATATCCAGTTTTTCACTGTTGCCACGGGAATGCTTCCACTTCCCAACGTAATAGGCGGAGAGGTGTTCCCGTTAGAATATAGAAGTATAGGTGGAAGTATAAGTCTGGCATCCACGTCAGTATGGTTCTTCATTGTACTAAAAACCTTCCCGGGATTGGTAGAAAGTGTTGGTATTACAGGAACATATACGATTTACGCAGGTCTCCTAACATACTGTTTGGTAGTAATATTAGTGTTTTTGCCGGAGACTAAAGGAAAGACTCTGCAACAGATTGAGGATGAGTTCAGAGGTAGACCAATGGCACCGAATGAGATTGAGGAAAAGATGGTCTTCCAGTCCTGTCCTGTTCTGAGCTACAAGAGAAAAATGTCAATGAGAAGATGTAGTACTCCACTGCTACATTAGTTTTTGATACCGATGACATAACCGCCTTTAATATAAAGTGTATTGATAAGATATAGGTTTAATAGGCTACTAAGTTTAATTAATAAGTCGCTCGCTACGTCACTGTATCTTAACAAAAAGTATTAAATTAATACTGATCATAGATATTTTTTTATTTAATTTTGTATATATCATGACATTAATTATCACAATAACAACTAAAGATAGCAACATAATACACGTGATTAATGAAATCTGTTTGAGAGATCTTTACAAATCTTGATTTATCTGTTGCCGATAAACTATTTAATTGTGAAAGTTACCTAACTTTTAATATTCTTTGATAATAACACTTATCAAATAAAATTCAAGATAATATATCTAGGACTATTTAATTATATTCACACCTTTACACGAAGGTTTTACACAATCTGTAATTCTTTACCTTTTGAATCGGACCTTAAAAAACATCTCCTTCCTTCCGATTTTCCACAAATACTTAGAACATTTCCATTTATCAATTATCTCATTCTCCAGCACCGCCGATTATGAAACTCTACGAATTCAAAGTTAGATATTAAGGACCCCTCAGACCTACCGCAACTAACCGAAATATACAAACACACTTAGAAAGTCAGTTTTATCTGAAAACAACAAACAATATAATAATAATTGCGAAAAGGAAAACACCAATCGTATGTAGGTCTAGTAGCTTTACGATTGCACTCGACGATATCAGTAGATCATTGAAAACATCAAGGCCGTCGCTAACCAAGTGGAGAATGTAGATAAATTTTGAAGTCCAACAGCTGTTTAGCTCTGTACTTGACTTACCGATGAAGGCACGAAACAGCTGTCGTCGAATCAATGACAATTCATAATTAGATATGCTTACGATATTCGTTTTTAAATGATTAACTGAAACGCTCTGCCAGTGCACGTGTTTCTCTAGAGACACTGGATTGAACTCTTAGGGCAGTATTCCATAACGTTTATCAACACTCAAGAAATACTTGAGAGTAGATTTTATAAGGCAAAATCTAGTCTCAAGCGTTGGTAGAGTATTGAGAAACGTTCTGGAATACGGACCTTAGATTCTCTACTCCGCCACTGTAAGAATACTCTTACAGTCCCGGGTTCTTCTAGCGAAACGAAGGGGCATAGCGACTTGAAAACCACTTTAAAGTCTTGAGTGGCCAATTTGCTAGATGAAACCACTTTCTTTACCGCCCATAATGCCTTCAACTTGGCTTAGCAGTCGCTACTGCCATGTTACTGGCAACCGGGACCAACGGCTTAACGTGCCTTCCAAAGCACGGAATCGCTCGCAAATTTAAATGTAACAAAGTAGTTACCCATCTATGACTAGCCACGAGCGCTTCAAAATATTATTCAATGTAAAATATAATACCTATCTTATCGTTTATCTTATTTGATCAGTTCGCCATCCTAGGTGTTTAATATGAAATATGAAGTCATATACCTATCTTTACAATATTGTTCATAGCAAATACGAAAGCACATATAATATTTATAATATTTTTGGGACAACCCACACAACGCCATCTGATTCCAAACTAAGCAGGGCTTGTACTATGGTAACCAGATAACTGATAAACATACTTATATATTTCTAAATACATACATATTATAGATAAATAACACCCAGACACAGAATAAACCATCGTGCTCATCACACAAAGTTTTATCCTGGGTGGGAATCGAACCCACGACCTCTTGCGTAGCAGTCGGATGCACTCCCACCGCGCCACAGAGGCAGTCGATATCTATATCTAATACTATAACCATTTTAATATAAGTTTGTACATAATATATGCTACTTTTACAACCACTCAACCGTTAAGGCACATATGAGGAAAAACTAGGTCCTTAAAAAACTGGGATGTGCAAGTGGATAAGCTTTGTGGGTTCTACAGATTGGAAACCATCAGCGACTCACCTTGTATTACCGCTTAATTTTAAGAGTGATCTACAGCCTGTGCCAAGTTGAATTTTTTGTTGGTCAAATGTGGGTTCTAAGTTTCTTAATGGGGCGCCCCTTATTTTTTATCATATTAGCATCTTTCCAGTCGTTTTCAAACCCAAATTTTAATTGACTGCTAATTACAGTGATTAGTATTTTTATTACTAACAATAAAAGCTGATCCGATTAACTATAAGAATTATACTATTTGTGGTTAACAGCATTTAAAGACATTTTGGAACCGACACTTGGTTACTTAATACCATCTTATTTTTATAACATAAGTTGCCTGCCCTTCATCATGACCTCGCCGGATCATGGAGGCAGTTTCTATCTACGGCATCACTCCGTCAATGAATCGATAAATAACAACCACAACTAAACAAAGATATTTGATAGCGCCTCTTTATCGGACATTTGAATACCAGTGTCAGTCTATGTGAGGCAAAAACAGTACCTAAACTTAAGTACTTCAGCTGATAATGTTCGGTGAGTAAATTCATAGATAGGTAGATAATCTTTCAATTGTCCTTAAGTGTGGGCTTAAGATACCTATGGGTGGTGAAAATAGCTCTATCGATAAGTTTGTCGGTATTTTTACGGCCTTACTATAAACATAACGGAGCTGATATTGGGATTTATGTAATTAGAACAGGTCAGATCCAGCGAAGGCTCTAGGAGATACAATCGTTGTCTGCGTGAGTGTCGTGTAATAATTTATTGGTGATCATCATCGGTAAAATTACCTAATGTTATTAACACACCCACAGATAAGAACGACTGTCATTTACCGGATTTAGATACTGCCGCTAGATTTCAAAAGCTTTCTTGGTGACAAGCTACGGCGACAGAATTCCACATAACAGTTGCCCGAACATATTTAGGTAAGTACATAAAAAATACCGATATACTGATACTAGTAAATATAGCTACCCAATCAAATCTACTAGTCATTTTTGAAATCGAAAGGTCACCGAAATCTATAAACAAATAATGACATAATCTCTCGCGCGTTGATTAGATTAGATTTGATATTGGAGTCAGTTTGGTTTGGTTTCGATAGGCAGGACATCCCACGACATCGTGTGGTTCAAAGTCTGTTCAATTCGATTGACTTTACCTGCCCATCTCGATAGTTTTTATCAAATAAAATAAGAGTCTCACTTTGTGACGTGTTTATTACTAAATGACGTCATGAGTATCACGCCTGCACGAGCTGCCGAAGACAACAAAGGAGTACAAGCATCGATCTTCTATCAATCTAGAACTAGAATCATCTTAGACAGGGTCACCGACAAAAATATAATATAAATGTATTTGTTAGTGGTGTAGCTATTGACTTACTATTGCTAGCCGGTACAGTACGCCTGGCTTCCTAATTCAAGGAGTCCTTTGAACTAGCGAATAAAAACGGTAAACTAAAATAGAATTTGTACGACAAAACCCAGTGCCGTGGACCTTATACAACCTGGCCAGCACCTTGCCCTGATGGTAGTCAAGTATCAATGTTTTTCGTTGACTTCGCAACCTGCAGGATTCAGTACTTAGTTGTCCACATCGAAATCGGACCTTCAATAAAGTAGGTGAGTGAGACGGGGTCGTTCCGAGATCTTCGGAGCCCAAGGCTGCAATTAATGCTGACAATCGAACGAAATGGTGGCGAGCAGAAGAAAATCTAGATACAAAACCCTTTACAAACCAGTCTGGTGTGCATTGTAAACGCCAAACATCCTGCTAATACAAATTGGGTGAGACCTACATCCAGTAGTGGACTGCTATAGTTTTTGATTAGATTTAGAACACCTTTAACATGGGCGGAGGTACTTTAAAACCTGTTTATGAAGACTGGCCCCAAATTCTAAATCTGACAGTGGTGCTTCAGGCGACCTACCGCCTCCAGTTAGCTTTTACAACACTAGGGGCCACGTTGTAATCGAGGACTCTACTGTCCGACTACTACATAAGAATGATATTATCTGTGCTACTCCGACTCTAGAGCGACCCTTCTTATAAATAAATAACTTGACAGCTAGTAACGATACATTGCTGTCTCTTTTTATAATGGGAAAAAAATTAGTAGTAGTTTTTTTCTACTTAACAGACCAATCAGCAATAAATGGTTTTGTTTGAATCGACGAGTATGTCAGTCTGCTGAAAATTTACGCGACCGCCACCCGCCTGATGGAAATCCATGGCGATATGAAGATAATTGAAGGCTACTCCCGATTCCACCAGATACCCATCGAGTGGCGCCCCTTTCGAGAACAAATTACCTCGGTTGGCACGACGAGAGTGACTCCTCCCGACTAACGCCGTCACTAGTTTATTATTTATTTAACTATCACGCCTTATCCCCGAAGGGGTGGCAGAGACATATCATATGCCCACTTTTCACCATGTATATTCCTGTCCCACGTAATAGGTGGTGAGCCCGTTGCCGTGTTGAAATAGACAGACGCAGGTTGTGGCTAACTGCTGTTGAAATTTTTAAAGCCGCTCATATATTTACCCATACTTCAATACTTTTTTACGCTGGTAAGCTACAGGAAAGGTTCAATAAATATAACTTAAAAACAAATATATTAAGACATTAGGTTTATTCAATTATCTTATTATAAACTATTATATAAACATTGATTCACAGAGAGTTGCTCATAAATATTCTTCACATATAATTATATAAACATATTTGAACAGATACTAACTCGATTCATTCACACCAAGTGATCGGTGACCACTTATGAAACGAACGCTAAGGTAATCAAAATATTTATAAAATACCACAAAATTTCTAAAGTAATGTTTTTAATATCTGTAAAAATATGTGATTATGGTCGACACACAAGACAACTTCCTAAACTAACTCACAAAACTGGGTACGGACTCGTACGTTCGCTGTTTAGTGTGAATCGACCTTAACATTCCTTACAAATGGTTAGGCGACAACGTCGCAAGCTCTTACAACATTAAACTAACAAGTAATGGCGTTACCGCCTCAATACAATATACATACATTGAACTACATTTAGACATTATTTACAAATGGATGCTCTCGAACCGCAAGAACAAAGTCATTCGTCACACAATGTGTGATGTATAAACAACTCAAGTTTGGATAGTTCATTTTTATAATACACTGGGATAAATGAAAACATAACCGCTGGAAAACTAACGTTGACGAATGCTATCAATATACACACTATAGTATAGAAAAATAAATAGCACAAAGACATGGTAAATAATACCGCCCACGGCAATAATATTTATGGGTTGCACAGATTTAGAAGAGTGAGCAGATCAAACATATTCCTTTGTTTATGGTGTAATACTTCATCCTTTTTACTCTTTTTATTTGTTGTATAACGCTATCTTTTTTTGTCATGTGTAGCGACATGTAACTCACACATAGACAGCGAACAGCGCGTAGCCTAATTTTCTTCATAATGTCAACTACTGCCACCATTTTTTAATCAGGAATTTGTTAGTGTTTTGTGCCGAAGGGAAAATATTGTGTATATGTACTTAAATAAAGGTTTTAAAAGTATAAAAAACATGGTGAAGTGTTTTGTAAAATGTTGTGGCTCCAGTCACAAGAAATCACCAGGAATAACTTTTTACAGGTAATTGATGTTTTAGTTACGACTACGTGTTATTATTCCAAGATTTTTATTCAAAAATGGTGGTCTAGACGAATACTTGAAAAGTTGTTAATATATGGTTCATAGCATCTGTTCCATAAACCGTTTGGTCGCTATCGTCATCTACATCTAAGATTTTTGTTAATTTTGTACTGTTACGGCATGTCAAGTACACAGGGACGAATTCAGTTCAGCAAATTGTTTAAAATGTCAATATTCAAAGTCAAGCTAAATGTAGTGCCCGATTCAATTTATTATGTTAATATTGTTTTAGGTTTCCTAAGGATACCATTAAACAAGATGTTTGATTAATAAACATAAATTGTGAAAGATATTAAAATGATATATGATAGCTGAATGCGACCCTGGATTAAGCTACCTGTTTATATGTGTGAAATAGGCTAGCGCAATTTTACGCAAATGTTTGATCTGCTTACTCTTCTATATCTGTGATGGGTTGGAATCGAACCGAGTATTCCCCACCCAGATTTGACATGCTCAGTTGACATATAGTCACAAAAATCGACCAGACGGCCCATAGACACCTTGTTGCTATTTTATTAAAACCTTTTGACCTGAAGATAGAAGCGAGACGCAGAATCGAAAGAGATAGTGTGATATGTAAACACGTGTGTAAAAATGGGACCGAGCTATTGTCATTGATCATCTACACTCTGTTGATGTATGCGTTTGTCAGAAACGTGTCGCGCGTAACAGAGGTAGTGTGGCCGATGGGTACATATATCTTTATAAATTCTATAATCTATACCAATACTTTAAAAACGCTTGAGGTTAATTGTTGCCCTAGGACGATTTAACCAATGGACACGCTATCTTACCGTTTGCGCCTATACCCTGCTTGCCATTTGCTAAGCATTTTTTAGCTAAGTCGCTGTTCCGCGGACTAAGTCTATCGTACACGTTTGCAGCGTAATTTGTAAAGAAAAAATGACGAAATGTGCTGTGAAATACTGTAAATGTTATAGCGGTCGAACAATTAATGTTTCTTTTCAAATCACTCGTCAGTAAAATTTTATTTCATTTACATAACTATTTTTAACAAAAAAACATTAATTATTGAAACATACCAACAACTTAATTCAATAACATATATTCAATAACAATATCATTCTCTATAAACATTATACAAAGAGTTACCATCTCAAATTAGTCAAATAATATTGTGTCAAATTTGTATTGCATAGCTACATTTTTCTATTTGCAGTTGTGTTTTTTGTCAGACAGTGACAACACTTCATGCAAGAGTAAGAAAACAATATGTGTGTAGTTTCCCCCGGCACAAAAGTTGGTTGAACGTGATTTCATACTTTATTGAGTACATTACGCGTCCATTGGTTAAATCGTCCTAGTTGTTGCCTTATCATACTAAGCTCAAGCTGATCTTAAGTTTTTAATAACATTCAGTAACACGACCTAAGTTTTCGAAAGCAGAAGATTATGTGTTTATGTTGAGTAGGCGGATACACGGTTAACGTACGTATAACGAAACGGCAGTTAACCATAGATTTAAATCAATAGATAGGGTCGATTTCTATGGCGTAGTACTTTACGTGTAAAGCATTCGGCAAAGCTTTCGACTATATGACGTTCCTAGATTTATTTTACTCTTCCACTACGTTCGCTGTTCAGACAAGGTCAAAGTTAGTCTGATAAGCGAACGTATATCATCTTATTTGCATTAAGAATCGATGGAAAGGGTCTTTCAATCGATTTTTGACGCCTCCTACTGTGTTAGTCTAAACAAACTGTATACAGAGATATAATACAATATCTGTCGCCACGGTTCAGAGCTAAGCGGGGGACAAACATATAAACACACATACTCGTATCACACATAATCTACTTACACTATCAGTTTTTTTGAAAAAATCCTTTTCATTATGTTAATAATTTTTTAATATTTTCACTAATGCTTTTATTAAAAAATATTTACAAAAATTTCTTGGTCTATCCGTTCAATGAGCTCGTCGCCTTGTGACACGCTTGCTGATATTAAAAATGAATGTGGCCGTCTACTAGTTATATTTAAATTATTCGAAAATCCCTACTAAGAAAAACAAATCTACAAATATAAGTGTTCGAATTAAAACTACTAATACACAAAGTACAAAATTAGTATAAAACTTGTCAAAATGTCGGCCACATTCTGTTTTAATATCGTCAGGACTATCGGGGTATCCTGTGTATAAAAATTTCATTATTAAAATTTATAATTATTATAAATCTTATCTTTTACAAGAGAACGCCGTCGAATCTATTACCAAAATTAATTAAATAATTTATTATTGAGTTTCACTCTTTTATTTTTAAGTTGATAAATCTATGACGCACCAGGGACTCCAAACATTTGGAATCGACCGGGAATAACGTACGAATGATAATTAATATATTATATGTATAGATGTGATACTGACATACCTAATATGTATAGACGAGAATGCACAAATTGCCAAACACAAAAGTATTAAATATTGTTTTCTATGTAAGCTTAATATGCCACCGTATACAGAAAGATTAAAGATTTATCAATAGAGATTTTCATTTACAAGGAAATCTTCAAACAGTCTTGTTTTTTTACACAACTGTGCATTCGTCACAAGTTGATTTTAGACTTTTCAAATATCTAACCACAAATTACGTTTTGTAATCTTGACCCCCTGTCCTGACCTTCACAGTATACCAACTCCGTAAAATAGCACTTCTTGTATTGTGAACTACCCATAGATGATAGAGGCTTATAATATTTAGCTAACATTTCAACATCAATATGTTTTGAACACCGAGAATCATTTAACAACTATATTAATTGCTATAACAAGTGAATGAACAATTACTGTGACAATGAAACACCAAGTTTATTTTATAAATCCGATCATAGTATTATCTGTATAATTTATGAATTGAAAACTTCTATAACAGCGTGTGCACTTTTTGGAATGGGTAATAAACATCAGGACATGTGAACTGATCGAAAATTCGTAAGACGGAGGAAAAGTATACCGTCGGTGCAGCATAGGAGAGGAAGTAATATCCCTCTCTCTTTCTACCGCCGGCGAAAATGTGACGCGACGATGTCTGCACCTGCTGTTTCGTTTAAGCGGCGCAGTGCGAGTGTGCGTGTTTGTACTACAGCCTTGTTTTAGTATTTTAAAATTGCAATACTGTGACCACAGGCACTCTGCTCGTCTAAGACAGTTTGCTAATGGCCACGATAAAGATTATTCTCTGCTAATAGCTACAAAGTTTTGAAACGACAGACCATTCAAAAGATGTATCCGTTAATTTCAGTTACAATGTCGAAACTAGGTAAAAATAGCAACCTATCAACTCTCGAAATATTAAAAGGTTCTTAGACAATAACATATTTTCAGTCACTTTACGTAGTGTATTAATTCCCAGAAAGAAAGCGCGACACCATGCCTAGAGCAACAACATTCTGATATTATAAAATATCACCGCAGATTTCCCTGGCCAACCGACCGTTGGATGTTTGGATTTATTTGGAGTCTGCGTGGTAGGCATATCAACCGCGTGCGGAATGCGTGGCACTGCCACAAAATGGTCATATAAATCGGAAAGGGTAACCTTAACAATCAATTTTTCAATGCGGTTGGGAGTTATCTTCGAGAATCATCTCCACAGTAATTGCATATTTGACAGGTATTAAAGAATATTCTACAAACAGGGTACACCGAGACATTTAATGTCATGAATACAATAGGAAACAAAAACCCTCTTGTGCTTAAAACTAACATATCGGTGATGCTGCGTGAGTAGGTCTTGATAATAACCGGAATCAGCTGTAGCCTCAAAGCTCGCCACAAGGTTTGACTTAAGGCTTTAAGCCTAGTAGTGATTATTGCTAGACTAGTTTCTTGATGGTTTTAAAATAAGTGGTGTAAAAAGTTGGATAGTAAAAAGATTGAGCAACCAGGGCTACGAGCGCTTTAATATTTTTAGTAAGGATATTGTTGATTTCGTATTTTCAACCTTATTTATTAACAGTTAAGTCTTAGTTTAGCTTGTTCCTTTTTCAGTTCTTTCTTGTGCGTCAAGAGGGTATTTGTAACGTACTGTATAGCCGTAGACACTGAACAACACTGATTAATAATTATTATAATTTATTTTAAACATTTGCTATTAAACATTTAACGGTTTTAATCTTGTAATTATTTTGTTTTTGAAGTGATACTTCTTGGCTTACAGAAAAAATGAATTTGTAAGATGCGCGCGCACACCGACGCCCTGAAGTTAGCATTTAACTGTTACATGATGAACTTAGTAATTGTTTAGTATTTTGTATTGTTAGTAATGGAGAACACAAAAGGGTCAAAATATTACTATCAAATAAAGCTAAAATTGGAGCGTAGTTCATGTACATTACATTAGTTTTTATTTCACTTCAATACATGCAGTATTTCCGAAGTTATAACGATGAGAAGTTATAGCCCTTTTTTGAATTTCCGAGATTTGGCGCGCTCATTATGACGTCACAACGTAACACTGACTGCGACAAGGCGCGGCGCAGCGTTCGGGTGCGAACGAGAGCGCGACTGTTGAATGTGTAGTTGTGACGTATGCGGTCACCTGCGTTATACGCACTTTGATCGTAAATATTTCAGCCATTATTTGAAATATAAAAAAAAGTAAAAATACAGTTTTTCTTGTATTTTTTCGTAGATTTATTTTGCATTTAAATTAAAAAGCGTTTGTCAGACCCATTGTTTCCATGACAATTCATAACTACATTCGGAGCAGTTTTTGTTCTTTTGATGTTTTTTTATTTATTCCTTTAACAAGATCTTTAATTAGATCTGTGGTATAACGTGATGAAATCTTGTAAGACTAAAGAAGTATAACTTCTTGCGTGATTACGTACATAAGTACACACACACAAACATACACAGTGTTTTAATTCATAAAGAACGTTCGCAACATGTGATCTTTTCAATTCAAAATCAGTCGCATATATTAGTAATAAGCGTCAGATTTTATTGTTTTAATTTAGGAGAATACACATATAAGCCAATGAACTGTTCAGATTGTCTCTACCTTGCTGCAAATTCAAAATAGACCGATGATGATTTCTTCTAACTAGATATTTATGGTCTTGCATATTTCACTTACTATTCCACATTATTTACTTTTTAACCTGACCGGTTTCGGCATTACGGCATTTTCAAAGGTTGACAAATATTTTATGTATAAAATTTTAAAAAATCAATAATGTGGAACAGTACAAGTGTTATCATTCAAGATGTATAGCAAGTTCCAACAAGTGCCATCAATCAACAGAATAAACAGACGTTAATAGGGTTAAGATCTTTAGGGCCCAAATACATCACTTGATCATTGACACAGAAACCTTTAAAAAGATTGGAAAATCGAATTCGGGACTGATAACGATTGAAGAAACATATTTCCAAAAAGCAGTGTTTCAACGCTATGATGACAAGGTGGCGATGCAGGACAATTTCTTCTTTAGGATTTAATGGTATGGCTCAAAGAGACGTCATGCCTCGGAGCACCAGCTATAGCGAAAGTTGTTAAACGTTGAGATCGTTCACAGAACTATAGATTAAATAAAATTTTATGCTTTGATATGGTAGTTCGAAGTTTTCGTCAGGTGGCCAGTTCATTATTATAAGTGTATTTTCCTCATATCCGATATAGCCTAGTGGTTATATTATATTACCTCCTCAATCCTTACTTGGCATTAGAGTTACAGTCGCTAGGACATAGGAGGATCTTTTTGACACAGCTCACTTCTTGTCATAACCGGGGAAGAAATCGGTATCCTGTATACTCTATTATTACGCTAAATCGATTCAATACGAATATGTAATCGTATTGTATTTATTTTTAGTTTTACGTTGCGAAAGTGAGATGTGAAAAGGGACCTTTTATTTCTGTACGACTGTAGATAAGGAAATTTGTTAAATATCAAGTATATTATGGATACGAGTGTGGTCGGACTGGTGCTGACCTAGCAAAGGTCACAGATGGTATTAGTTTGAAGATCTGGGTGCTCAATTCTTGATTATACTACTTGAAAACGTAAACGGAAATTTACTAGTGAAATGTCTTTTTTTATATATTTAGAAATGGCGAAATATGAGACAAAATACATTTTACCAGTAAATTTACGTCTACGCTTTCAAGTCGTACGATCAAAAATTATATATCTTGATACTGAAATTGTCAGTTCGAAGCACGAACTTGAAATATTTTAAGTTCGTGCTTCGAACTGACAATTTGTCTGTTTCAGTGACTATTAATTAAACAAAATTTCATTTCATATAATTTAAACCGTTTGTCAAACTTTGGTGTTTAGTGGTATTGACGTTTTCGACTCGAATTCCAATTCCAATGTTTAGAACCATAACTTTGGTAACAAAGTCAGTTCCTCACACATCACTAATTTCACAAAAATCACACCGTGAACTCTGTTTAAGATAAAGTCCGCTACCATGTGTAACACTGCACAGTTCATACTATACAAAATGTTTTAACTATGGCGTTCGTCCGTTTCGGTAGATCGCGTTTTCTGAAAACAGCGCCATCTAGCGACAGTGGCGGGAAACACAACAATACGAGGCCCCCTAGCTAGTGGCGGCGAACACAACGAAAGAGCTCCATCTAGGGACCGTGGCGGCGAACACAGGTCTAGCGGCGCGCGCACTGTCCGCACACGTAGTCGTCGTCGGGGCGCAGCGCGGCCTTGGCGAGCCCCACGCAGTGCATGTGGAACCACTGGTCGCAGCCGCCGTCGCACTGCACCCAGTCCACCTTGCCTGCACACCACATCACATCGCTCGGTCACACCTTCCTGGGGTCTCAACTCCGTTTGGAGTTGATAGCACATTGTAAAAGAAGCATTTTATGCTATTCGGGTCTTTTTCGCGTAAAATTTTAACATTTACTCACCTCGCGACGTTTGTGAGGCAACGATTGTCAAATGTGTCGAATCAACCGCGATGGTGGATACAAGCTTTCCTCCACTTGGAATCCGGTAGTATCCTAAAATATTACGCTAAAAAGACCCGAATAACATAAAATGCATAGTATAAGTCGCGTGAGTTTAAAAACACATTGTAAAAGATGGCCACAATATCTATTTTATTTACTCTCCTCGCTTCTGTGCACGCTCACGAATACCCAGGTTTGGATATATTATAGCTGACTGAGTATATGCAAAGGTTTGGTGTGAGGGGATCCCACGGGATCTCAAGGATCCAGAGACGTTCTCACTTGCTAGCGACGCACCCGTTGAGTAACAGACGTCGCAATGGCTGCGGATTTGGGAAGTTAGAAGGCAAGCTCCTCCGACGCTGCCCAAAAATCAAAATAAATAAAATAAACGTTCCTAGCAGTAATAAAATGAACTCCAATATCTAAATCCAGAAAATGTTTGGAGCAACTGTAAGTACATTAAAATGAAGAAGAGAGTTTTCAACCCTTTTGCATTGTAAATATGCAGAATACCTAGTAATTAGTATTGAGCTAGGTCTTTAAGCTGTATTTCAGGGCTTTTAGGAACGTTTGCTTTATAAGTATCAATTGCTAAAGTTTTATGTTATAAACCTCACCAAAAGCTAGGAGGCCGAAACAAGTCTCACGGACGATAATAAAATAGGTACAGAGTCTAAAATATAAATATCGTAGGGACAACTCACACAACGCCATCTGATTCCAAACTAAGCAGAGCTTGTACTATGGTAACCAGATAACTGATAAACATACTTATATATTTCTAAATACATACATATTATAGATAATAACACCCAGACAGAATAAACCATCAGACAACAGTCAAGAAAAGCGGACCAAGGACTCCTAGGTTTAAATATTGAATACATCAGGACTTCACGCTGAAAGGAAGAAGAACAGATACCTGTCGGCCTGAGGCAGTCTTCAGCAGCGCAGTCCTCGTCGTCCTCGGCGGACGACGCTGAAGAAGTGCTCTGGCTGCGTCGGCCGGCCGCACTCAGCGCTCCCACTGCTCGCTTGCCGGAGCCGCCCGCCGTCGCTCGCTGCTCTGCTGTACAACGTGAAATCATAGATTTTATCAGGATCTCGAATATGGCATTTCCTGGAGTTGGACGTGCTTCAATATTTATAATTAACAGATCACGTCCAATGACATGCCATAACTTATAATGCCATAATTTATAAATAAAAAAATATTGTTAATTACGCACAAAATTGTATTAGGAAAAAGCACGAATGTTCCCTTCACAATAACCTTAAGAATTAGGTTTAAATATACATTTGTATTGTAATTACAGTTAGTCATCGATAAGTCGGTAATAAGTCAGTAAATAGTTGGCACTCAGTTTATAATAAGACTTTACTATGTCAATAAGCGAAGCAGTAAGAATTATACGAGTGAAATCCGCTACAAGATTTTATCATTGTATACAATACCGCTGTATCGAATAACCCCGGGCGTCAAAGATGTACAATATCATAATTTTATATCACGAGGTCCATTGGTAAAGACCAATCCGAGGGAAAAGGGAAAGCCACTTTAATCCGCTAGACTAATGCTTAAATCATTCCACCGTATATGTCTTACTGCCACCTATCGGCACTAATTTTAAAGTACACGATACAATTGTAAAATATTCGATTTTTGTTAAAACTTGCCCAAACATTCGATTTTTAGCCCCTTATTAAATTATGATATAATTCTAAAGGACATTCATTATGTATGTGCTATCTGTATCTACGGACCCAAGCTGTAGGCAAAGGAGAAGTAATAAGTTACCTAGCCGCGACTGTCTTGGCACCTTCCCTCTAGCTACGGCCATACCCCTCTTCCGTCGTTCTTGTCGCGCCATGTAGTGCTTGCGCATCATGAGGCCGGGACCCGCTGATGATCCTGCTGCTCCCTGTAAAAAACATGGCATAATGTAGAATTAGAAAATAAAAATAACTAACTAACTATCTTCACGCTGGATCCCTGACGGAGTTGTAACAGACAGATCGCCAGGCTTCGCGATCCATGCATACTTCTTTCGCTTCTTCAAGATTCATCAATCGCTTCATACACGCACGTCTGGGTATTCGAGTACTTTTGACTTTTCCGTTTCTGAGCAATCTGCTCACGTGGTCTTCATATGTAAGTTTCGGCCTACCCTGACTCCTTCTACCCTCTACTTTCGCACAATATATATTCTACGTCAATCGTTCCTCACTCATTCTTACGAAACAAAATTCTAAGGGAAAAGGTGTAAAAAATCTAGCGTATCGCGTTTTGAATTTATTTTTCTATTAATTTTATTCATTCTCTTAAAATGTTTTTTTTTAAAGTACGTACCTGTTTTCTATTGAGATAATTTGTTGTAGTGCCAGATGTTGTAGTTCGTTTTAAAGTTGGTTTTGAGGTTGGAACTGTGCCTGGAGAGAAAAAGAAAATCAGTGAGTATTTATCTCAGTTATTTAGTAAAGGTTATGAAATAAACGATGTTAACAAAATTATTATTTCGTTACTGAAACCTTACTTAATTTTGATTTAATTTCGTCATCGGTAATATGGGAGTCAACCATCACCCTTTTAGACAGTTGATACCCACTGTATGGGCAAGATTCCCCCAAAAATCACAACTGTCGGTCCTGTACCGCTCGTATCCAGCGGGTTCTCGAACGCTTACCAGGTCGTTAGACCTCTTAGTTGGAGGCCTATCTACGGAGTGTCTTCCAGGTTGTGGTTGCCACTCGGGATTTTTTTGGGTCCATCAAATGATGGATTATTATAACAAGAATATTGTTTTATACAATGGCATTCATATTAGTAGATTGTTCTACTTCTAGTAGCACTAAATATGAAGATGTTTGTTTTTATTTAATGCGACTCAAGAAAATTTAGACCATTTTTTAGAATAACTGAGAATTGTAACATGATGTGGTTATTTTTATCTTTTTATCATTATATGATATAAATAAAATAAATAAATATCCATCACGCCTTATCCCCGAAGGGGTGGCAGAGGCATATTATATGCCCACTTTTCACCGTGTGGATTCCTGTACCCCGTAATAGGTGGTGAGCCCATTGCCGTGTTGAAATGTACAGACGCAGGTTGTGGGTACCTGCTGTTGAATTTTTTCAAGCCGCCCATAAGGCCTTCAACCAGGCTTAACGACTGCCATTTTACTGGCAACCGGGACCAACGGCTTAACGTGCCTTCCGGAAACGCTCGCAAATGTAAATGCCACAAAGTGGTCACCCATCCGAGGACCAGCCATAGTGAAAGTTGCGTAACTCAGTGATCGTTTACAGAACACTGAGACCGCGGGGCCACGAGCGCTTATCATATTTTATGATATGATATCATTTTATCTATAAACATAGTAATTTTTTGACATACTTTTTAAAAAAAATATTTAGACTTAGTTTGATTTAAGATTCAATCTGAGACTTCAGTGACTAAGGGTAAGACTGACCTTGACTTAAAACTAGATTAGGACGTAAAAGACAATTATATTACGAAATAAGAAGATTTGAAATAAATTAGATTTGGCTAAAAGGTATTGTATCAAAAACAATTTATATTGTGTATGATATGGTACGATATACAAATGTGGATGTCACAGCAGTATAACTAAAAAAAAATTAAAAAATACAAATAAAAACCACATCAATCAAAAAAAATCGTAAAAATATTATGAAGATTTACTACATTAAATAGGTTTCATTGAATATTACAATGGGCAAAAATAAAAAAATTATAATGTTTTGTAAGTAACCTGGCAACTATACCAACTAGACTACATACAGGTAATATGCCAAGTCGTTGAAAAACATAATGAATTCAATAAACCTCTTTACCTTGCCTTTATTGATTATAAAAAAGCATTCGCCTCTATTTCTCACATTGCAATTGGAGAAGTTCTTAAATATGATGATATAGAAAACACTTATATAAACTTAATCCTGCATATTTACAACAACTGCAGAAGTAGAGTAAAACTAGATAAAAAAGGCTCATTCTTTAAGGTATGGAGAGGCACTAGACAGGGTCACCCACTGTCCCCGAAAATATTTATATTTATAGCCGTGCTGGAGCTCATATTTCACGATATTTATTGGAAGGAGACAAAGGGGTAAAAATAGGAGGCAAATACCTAAGTCATCTTAGATTCGCCGATGATATAGTTCACCTATCGAACAGCGCCAAAGAAATCCAGGTTATGATGACAACTCTACATAAATGTAGCGAAAAGGTTGGACTGGAAATAAACTATGAAAAAACTAAAATATTAACGAACTCTACAATCACACCAGTAAAAATCAACAACGAGAACGTTGAGTACGTCAATGAATATATTTACCTCGGAAAACTTTTATCTTTCAAATAAATAGACACAGAGGAAATAAACAGACGGATCACTTTAGCTCGGAAACGGTACTGGTCCCTTAAACACTTGTTTAAATCAAACATGCCTACTACTATCAAGAAAAGGCTGATGGACTCCTGTATTCTTCCTACTCTAACATACGGTCGTCAAACCTGGCCCTTAACCGAAGCTAACGCAAAACGAATCTCGGTATGCCAAAGAGCTATGGAGAGGAGCTACCTCGAAATTAAGTTAAACGATAGAGTAAGAAATGAAGAAATAAGACAACGAACAAAAGTGAGGGACGCTATGGAACACATAAGACGAGTTAAGTGGAAGCGGGCCGGACACCTGGCGAGGTATAGCGACGGACGCTGGACGAAGGTCGTAACCGAGTGGCGCGCCCCGTAGATGGAGAGCGCCGCGGAGGCCGCCCGAACAGGCGTCGGTCGGACGATATCCGCGCAGTGGGTCTCACTAGCACATAATAGAGATAGATGGCAAAGCCTGGAGGAGGCCTCTACCCGCACGGGGGTTTCTAATGAATAATGTAAGCAAAAAAATCTTTCCAAATTATTTTTAATGTAACCTTATTTATTAGGAGCAAATGCATTTATTATTATATATTAGGAGCAACCAGACCATGCAACAAAACAAATATGTATGTATACCCGCGGCGTGGTGGCGGCGCGTGCGCTTGAGCGGGTGGTGCGCGTGCGCGTGCGCGTGCGGGCGCCGCTTGCGCCGGCCCGCGTCGTGCGTGCGCGCGCCGCGCCGGCCCTCCGCCGCGCGCGCGCCCGCCACCGCGCGCCACACCAGCGCCTGCTCCTCCAGCCGCACCTGCACACACAACAACTTACAGCTGTCTATCCTACGACGATTTAACCACTGTACTCAATAAACTATGAAATCACGCTCAACCAACTTTCCTGCGGGGCGGAAACTACACACATATTGCTTTCTTAGTCTGGCATGAAGTGTTGTCACTGTCTAACCAATAAAAAATACAACTACAAATACAAAGCATGGAAAAATGTACGATAGACTGCGATAGACCGCGAAACAGCGGCCTAGTTGAATAATACTTGACAAATGGCAAACGGGGTATAGGCGCAAACAGTTAGATAGCGCGTCCATTGGTTGAGTCGTCCTAGTGTCTATCGCTGCGTTTACCCCGGGAGCCGACTCTACTATTATCCAATAGAAAGCCGTTCTAGTTCTATTCTGTACCGGTACTATTGCGATTAGTCCAAAACTAGTTTGTCTACTACTAGTGGTTCTGCCAACCGTAGACTTCGGAGTAAATTGAGGAAAAAGGCTAAACATTTTGGTTAATGTGTTCCACTGAACGACACCGTTCGTGACCCCATCGCACTCGTTACACATTTTTCAGATGGGTAGTAGGGTGAAACCCAATAACTTTAAGAATAAAAGTACTAATTAGGTTAAAAAGCCCTATAGTTATTAATAATTTGACTGTGTTTAAATACACAAAAATAGTTCCTTCGAGCCGGATTTGAACCAGCTACCAATGGATTCCAATTTATAACCATCTATAATCCACCGCTCTACCAACTGAGCTATCGAAGGTTGATAACTGAGTTCGAAATTATTAACCTAATACTTCAAAACTTTTTATATGAAATCACTTTAGCTGCGTTGCCGTAACGGTGTCGCGAATCCAGAGATTTTATCTCATCTACAAATATGCGTACCGCGTTAAAACAAGTTTTTACTTCAAAAATTGTAGGAAATCAAGAAAGCGCTCGAAGAGAATGCACAAGCAAACCGTAACGGATTCTCTCCCGCAGTGCAGCCAGTACGCTATGAGGCAGGAATGACCTTGGGTAGTTGTTATGTCTATGTCACTACTTCCACCCTTTAATATAAGGAGGCTTCACCAAAATGTCCAGAGCAAAAGTGACCTCACCTACTAACAGCGGTACACCTGCTAACTGACAAGCCACAATACGTTCACTGGGATTTGGAAGTCAAAAAATAGTCGCCTCCAACAATGCTGAAAATTAAGCCAAACAATTGCTACTCTTAGCAAATAAATAAAAATGCACATCAGATTTTAAATCCCGATGGAGTTTGAAAGCAATTAGAAAAACACTTAAGATGAAGAAATACCAGTACTTTTACATGCTTAACTAATAATACCTTTGCAATAAGAATAACTCTCAACCTCACTCACCTCTAACAAATCCCCTTCCAACATTAATTCTTCTAATTTCTGTAGTAGCCCCGCGGGAATACGCGCGCTCGGCGAGCGGGGCGTCGCGCTGTACGCGTGCTCCACGCTCGCGGACGATCTGCACGACCAAACATACACATTTACTGTCTGTACATAATAACAAGTGGGCATTTCCAGGATGACCTGGGAATGAGATATCAAAAATATTTCCGACGAAGACTACAATTTTCGATCGACATTTTATTTTCCAAATATGAAATAAAAAATTTTGCCTTCGGCATAACAAAACTTAGTAGAACCCCAGTACACACCCCCTCGAGGGGTGAGGAAACAAATGCGATAATGTTTTTTTTAAGTGAAAACTTTTTTGCACACAGAAACAGAGTAGAAATTGTTTACATATGAATTTGTACGGTTTATTTTTTTTTAACGTGTGGATATCCCCTCGGATGTCATGCCGGACACGAACAGGCTAAAACAACACAGTCCCCGCCTAACTGTCTATTGCCGGACGCCCCGGGTAACTTCTCGGAAAGATATCCCAAGGGCACACCGAGTTATCTGGTAGTCATGATGACAGCGATGTTAGGTGTTAAACAGGTCTGCATATTAAGACAACATATAACATGCAACACTAGTCAAATTTAGACTTACCTAGGATTTTGTACCATACTGTGATCATGTGCTCTACCAGTTGCTTTCTTCAGTTCTGCATTTAATTTATCCGCTTTTTCTCTGTTCACCTGTAAATAATAAGATACATTATTAATAGAAAGATTTTTGTTTTATACTATTACATGGCAATCAAGCTTACGGCCCACCTGGTGTTAAGTGGTTACCGTCGCCTATAGACACTTGCAATATTAAGGTTACCACTGCAAGTGCGTTGCCATCTTGGGGCCTAGGATGATATGCCTTCCATGCCCAGTAATTACAATGGCTACCTTTCCCTTCAATCCGAAACACAGCGGACTGCTTCACGGCAGAAATAGAAGAGTTATTTTTTTTTATTAGTTTCTTTTTTTTTATAAATTCATGTGTTTCCTGTCAGTCCTGCCACGCCATGGCGCGCTCCGTCACGTGAGTACTTGTGTGGGTGGCGGGTAGAGGGAGGTGGAGGGAGGCTGGAGCGTACCTGGGGGTCGGGCGGCGCGTGCGGGTCGTGCGGCAGCGCGGCCAGCAGCGCGCGCGCCGCGTCCTGCCACGCCATGGCGCGCTCCGTCACGTGAGTACTTGTGTGGGTGGCGGGTAGAGGGAGGTGGAGGGAGGCTGGAGCGTACCTGGGGGTCGGGCGGCGCGTGCGGGTCGTGCGGCAGCGCGGCCAGCAGCGCGCGCGCCGCGTCCTGCCACGCCATGGCGCGCTCCGTCACGTGAGTACTTGTGTGGGTGGCGGGTAGAGGGAGGTGGAGGGAGGCTGGAGCGTACCTGGGGGTCGGGCGGCGCGTGCGGGTCGTGCGGCAGCGCGGCCAGCAGCGCGCGCGCCGCGTCCTGCCACGCCATGGCGCGCTCCGTCACGTGAGTACTTGTGTGGGTGGCGGGTAGAGGGAGGTGGAGGGAGGCTGGAGCGTACCTGGGGGTCGGGCGGCGCGTGCGGGTCGTGCGGCAGCGCGGCCAGCAGCGCGCGCGCCGCGTCCTGCCACGCCATGGCGCGCTCCGTCACGTGAGTACTTGTGTGGGTGGCGGGTAGAGGGAGGTGGAGGGAGGCTGGAGCGTACCTGGGGGTCGGGCGGCGCGTGCGGGTCGTGCGGCAGCGCGGCCAGCAGCGCGCGCGCCGCGTCCTGCCACGCCATGGCGCGCTCCGTCACGTGAGTACTTGTGTGGGTGGCGGGTAGAGGGAGGTGGAGGGAGGCTGGAGCGTACCTGGGGGTCGGGCGGCGCGTGCGGGTCGTGCGGCAGCGCGGCCAGCAGCGCGCGCGCCGCGTCCTGCCACGCCATGGCGCGCTCCGTCACGCACTGCAGCGCCTCGCCCTCCGCCAGCCGCACCGGCAGCTGCTGCAGCCACACCTGGACACACCACACACATCTCTATACTATAGCATCATGCTTTATGTGGGCGGGGGGAAGTGTGCGTGAGGAAGATCGCGCACGAAAGAGAGAGCGAACTCAAAACAGATTGCGCGAGGAAGAGCGTGAGACAGAGCGAACACAAATGAAAGAGAGAGAGGATATATAATACCATAAAACTCACCAGTAATGCTAGTATACGGTCCAGTCTCGGCCTTTTACTCCTCATACAGTCTGGGCACAAAAATTTAGCCTCCGTATTCGGAAATGATGTAAATGACCTCTCCGGAGACTCGTCCCTTTCTTCCTTTGCTGCGGCTATGCAGGTAGCTGTGGAAATATTTTACATATGGTTAGTGAAACTTGGTGGTACATTGCAATCTGGTATGAAAATCCTTTGAAAGGCGGCTCCCAGCTAGGTAAAACACAATATAGTGTGCCTTGTATTTACCGTGGAACCAATCCTTGCACAGCTCGCACTGCGTCATGACGCCGTACTGCCGCTTCTGACACACGCAGAACGTGATGCCGGCGGAGACTGGCGCACGAATCTCCTTGCGCATGTTTCGAGCCCTGAATTATTACACCAAAATTATTATTTGTTCTTAAATTTGACATAAATTTTAACATCAATTGTTTCACGGTATGTATCCGGCTCGAAGGACTAAGAAGTCGCAAGTTGTAAATATTTTTACAGCATTAAGAATTGAAGATTCCTACTCGTAACTGCCTTATAATATTTAAAAAATAATCCCTTCATTTTAAAATGGTATCCATTTATACCAAAACTAGCACCATTCAAAACAAACCTTAAAACATTCCTTGTATGGGTTACCTTAGTTCCTTGATGGCTTGCAGCTCTCGTTGTTCAGCGTGTTTGAAGGCCGCTACAATGTCTGCGGGTGATGAATCTTCGCTGAAATTCTTTAGGAAGTGTCCAGCATCATTCGCGTCTGTTCCCCCACCTTTGGCTCTTCTTCTGACTCCCGCTTGTACTCCCACTTCTACGCGAGGTGATAAAGCCTCTAATAGAGAGTATGGCCAATTCTGTGGAAATGTATAAGTGTGAGATTGAAGAGAGCTGAAAATAATGTCATATGTGTTTTAGAAGCTGTGATTTGACAGTGGTGTACAGTGTATCGACATACCTTTTTGAGGAACATATCAGCGGCACCGCGCTTCCAGTCTTTGGCAGATTGCAACGCTTGAGCCAACTGGTCCTTCTCGTACAGCGCCAGCGGAATGTGCTGGGCCTTTCGGACTAGGTTCTCCACGCTGTGCATGTACGGGTACAGTTCCTTGGACTGCATTTCTTCTACCTGTAAAGTATATAGTATGGGTACTAAAACATTCAATAGATTGCAGTGGAAAACGACAATGCTCTGAAACTGAAATTTCGCAGCAGAAAAATGTTGTCAATCACATAAAACGATTCAGATCATCAATTTAAACAAATTATATGACAAATATCGGTAACTGGTTTCTCGAAATTCACTGAACAGGTCAGATCAGTCATTTTTTTTTTTTAATAATAATAATATATTTATTTGCATTATACAGGTTAAAAGTAGGATCTTACAATTAAATTTGGATCACTGTATACTACCTTTTCAGGTGTGCAAATTATTTTTTAAATACGTCTATAATTCAAACTAATATTCAATATGTTATAAAAATCAAAGTCAATTAAAATTATCTTAGCAATCAAAATATAACTAGGCACATAAAACACATATTTATACATTATAAAAATTCATTTACACTTTAATATATTTTATCAGTCAAGAAAGCTTTTAATTCGCGTTTAAAAACATGGATATCACTTAATTTCCGAATGTGTTTTGGAAGTTTATTAAATATTCTGGGAGCCATGCCGTTGATGTTTTTATCAAACAAAGCACTTGTGTGTGGGGTGGCATGGATTCTATCCTGATGCCGTTTGCTGTTAAGGGAGTGAAAATGCTCTGGATGCCGTTTTACAAATACAGCCACCTCAAAAATGTACAACGACGGGAAAGTTAAAATTTGCAAGTTTTTAAAATGAGGTCTACAGCTGTCGGGTAATCGTAGCTTGCAGACGGCTCTGACACACTGTTTTTGGGCACGAAATGCATCATCGCTGTGTACAGAGTTCCCCCAAAAGATTACTCCATATCTCAATGTAGCCGTAACATAAGCATTGTACGACGTTAATACCACTCTTTGACTTGCTACTTTAAAGAGCGAATACAATGCATATGCGAATTTGTTGAGATTTTTACAAATTTCTTTTACTTGAGTCTTCCATGATATATCCTCATCAATCCAAAGACCGAGAAACTTCTGAGAAATGGTTTCCGCAATGTTCAGACCATTATAAATAACATTCACGTCATAAATCATTGTCCCATGTCTATAATGCATAATTTTAGTTTTGTCCAAATTTATCTTCAAATTGTTCAAATCAAGCCATTCTATTACTCTTCTAACTGAATTATTTATGTCATCCTTATATGTATCCATGTCAAGTTTTTCTAAACTAGAGAAAGTCAAAGTACAGTCATCCGCAAATAAAACCATAGGAGTGTCAACAATTTTTGGTAAGTCATTTATATAATCTGTGGGACACTTTTCACACAGCGCCATCTAGCCCAAAGTAAGCTAATATTAGCTTGTGTTATGGGATCTAGATAACTGATAAACATACTTATATATTTCTAAATACATACATATTATAGATAAATAACACCCAGACACAGAATAAACCATCGTGCTCATCACACAAAGTTTTATCCTGGGTGGGAATCGAACCCACGACCTCTTGCGTAGCAGTCGGATGCACTCCCACCGCGCCACAGAGGCAGTCAGCAGAAAAAGCAGTGGGCCCAATACACTACCCTGCGGTACACCATAACTGACTAATCTGGAATCCGAATAGTATTTGACCTCCGTTTTAGTGTTAGGACATATTCTATCTATCTGAACAATTTGTTGTCTATCTTCTAGGTAAGAGCGAATTAGACTAAGGGCATTACCTCTTACGCCATATGCATAAAGCTTCTGTAGCAGAATTTTATGATCTACATGGTCAAAGGCTCTACTCATGTCCATATATACCGCTGAAACATGCATTCTCTTATCCAAGAGTGGCAGTACATTGCCAATCTGGTCATAAATAGCAATGTCTATCCTTTTATCTTTTCTAAAACCTTTCTGTTCAGTAGCAAATAAATTCTTCTTTTCAAAGTAGTGATAGAGGCATCTATGTATATATTTTTCGACTATTTTCGAGAAAACTGAAAGAAGCGCTATAGGTCTATAGCAACTTACATCATCTTTTTTCCCTCTCTTAAAAAGTGGTTTTATTACTGACATTTTTAAAATGTTAGGATAACATCCGTGCTCAATGCATAAATTTATAACATGGCTAAGTACTGGAGAAATAATGTACGAGACCACTTTTATAACCATAGTACTTAATTCATCGTGACCAGTGCTTTTTGTGTTTTTTAAAGAGCCTATGATTTCTTGTACATCATAGCGAGTGCACGGCGCCATGAATATAGAATGGAGACTATTAGATATTACTGTACTTTCTCTACCACTACGTGCACTTGGTGGAACTAGATCAGCATACAAATTATTAAAAGCTGGTGCTATTTGTCGAGGATCAGTGACACTCTAACTATTAATTTTTATTTTTACAATACTTTCCTTGGGTTTATTAATTTTATTTCTGTTTATGATCTGCCACGTTGCCTTAGACTTGTTTGTCGATGATTTTATTTTGCAATCATTTTGTGTGTGTTAATTTTAAAATACGTTTTAAGCGTAATGAATGATTTTTGAATTGGGTCTTATTCGAAATACTCGGATTAAGTCGATATTGCCACAGCAATTGTCGTCTACGATTGCAGCATTCCCTAATGCCTTTAGTTAGCCACGTTGGTCGCCTATTAGTTGACATCTTAAGTTTCACAAGTGGAAAACACAGTTTGTAGAGTGAAATAATTGTTTTGTAAAAAGTGTTAAACGCATTTATAGGGCAATTGGACAGCATTATCTCGCCAAATTTAAGACTGTTTAGACATTCCTTAAATTTACTCATATTTGTTGGGCCATAGTCGCGCCTGATTATGGACCAATGTGTCATAAATGCCTTTTCTTTAATTGGACACTTCAGCATCTGAGCGGTATGGTCTGAGAGTGCCAGATCTAAATCCTCAGATTTAGCATTTTGTATATTGTGAAATGTACTAAAATCAAATCTATCAAAAAAATCTATTATTAAATGGCATTTAAGGCCTTGTCAGGCAGTCATTGCCATTCCGTCCCGCCCTCTGATAAAGCCTAGAGTAAAGTAGGTACACAAAAATGTTTTTTTTTTTAATTATTTTATGGCCTTTTTTTTAATTCATATTTCTTCAATCTTATCTTCTAATTTAGTCCTGTCCAGTCCTTTGTCGATATCAAGTCCAGTCATAGGTCCTGTGTCCTTGCCCCATTAACGTGGTAGAGCTTTCAGTGGAATTTGTACGACACATAGTAAAATAGCTTTTCACTGCAATATATCACTGTCTTTCACTATAGCACCTTTACACAACTTTAATGACTAAGAAACTACCATTTTTACACATAAAACAAGGTTAATGCACTAGTTTTGGAAAATAATATACAGCAAGCGGCCGCCATTTATCAAGATCCCGCGCAATTTTCCCACAAAAATGAGTTAACAAGTGAGGTTACCTTAGCTAGCCAGTCCGCTGCATGCGTGACGGCCGAGTTGAGAGCGTGATAGGAAGGTAGGGCGGCGTCTATGTCGTCGCCCTCCGCGAGCAGCGCGCGCAGCTCGGCCAACGTGCTGTACGCGCCCTCCGCCTCGCGGGCAGCCCCGTCTTCACCCCCCTCCCGCCCCGCCCCTCCCCCGCCCTCCACTAGCACGACACGCGCGCGCGTCTCCCACTCCGCCACTTGCGCTGCGGATACACACACTACAAGTTAAAAGACAACCGACGACCACTCAACACCCCGCTACCACCCACACAGCAAAGCATCACAATACGAGTTCTATTGGATTGTGATCGGAGCACCGCAGCGTGAATTTGGCAGGAACACTCGAAACGCTCTTCCTATTTGTTTCTAGAAAACTCCATCCCTAAAATATGGTGACCAGTTGTCTGTGCAATAAAATACTTAATGTGGAGTCGGTCGAGAAGACAAATATAACCGCCGGATCCGAGTTCTACATAGATCATATTATAGAACTACGACTAAATAGGGGAATAATAAAAAATACCACCACGCATCTTTGCATCGAACACATCGGCACTACAAAAAATAAAGAAATTTCCAGCGAAGGGAGCAACACATTGCAATCGTACGTTGTTTAACGTTTTGCTGCCCTCCCCGCAATTACTGAAATCCCAGACGTACATCATGCTGTACGGTGAGGTATAGTGTCTTAGTAACTATTATGAAACATACTAGCCACCGGCCTGCTGTTTGAGAGGGAATGGTAGACCCATTCTACAGATGTCTCCACTCGGTGTTACAATGAAATTCTGTAGGACCAAAATTATTCTACCCTTATTTTTTATATTTAATTCTGAAAATATAGAGCATCCTTAGAAACTGTTTTTAATATTTTGTTCTGAGCTAAACATCAATGCGGCGACAACTATACCCGTACAGAGCAATTCTATGACTTGTTATTTAGATATCTACGGTACAGAAGGACGCCCCATTAGGGGTTTTGTTACCTACAGACTATTTTATTATTTCTTTTTTATATTTTGTGAAATATGGGTAAGAAGATTGTTACAAAAAAAATATTTATGCTATAAATTTATTAAAGGTTATTATTATAATGTGATAAACGAAATTTAATAATTTTAATTAGACATTTATTTGCAATCATTATGGTATATGTTACGAACTAAATAAATCTGAAAACAAAACTAACCTTTCAGTTTAAACAGGTTGGCCCTCTCCGCCTCGACCCTGTGATGCGGCAGTACATTAGCAGCGTCTTGCAGCAGCCTCTCAATGACTTCTGGGGTGAGGGTGGAACAGTCTTCCTTGTGGCAACGGATCTCTTCCAGGAATTTGACTTGCTGCAGGCGAGCTTGCAGTGGAGGCAGTTGTGGCAGGACTATACAGAGGCGGGAGCCGAGTTCCACTGTCTGAAATGTAACGACATTTAACTAAACATATGCTGTATACTTAAGTGACTAATACTCATCAAGTAATACATTTATTTCCATCGAATCAATCCGAATGATAGTATTATTAAGTATTTCATCTATTGAAATTAATTTTAAAAAATCAGGATGAAAATTATAACCAACTGTGTGACTTTCAATATATTATTTAACTATAAACTATACGCAGATCGTTTACTATCATATTTGAGTTAATCTGGACTATCAAACTTCACCTTATAAAGAAACTAGCTGACCCGCCCGGCTTCGCCCGTGACATGCTATATCTCCTAAGATATTCATTTAATTTGCAAAGTGTAAAGGGACAAAATAATCTTCATGAAATACTGGAGCTTATACGTATTATAAATAATAGCCTTTAAATTACCGCTTTAAAATTGCTGGCTTTTAAAGTATTAAAATGGATATAGTTTGTTATCCTTAAGAGATAGACATATACCGTCGCGGACATTTTTGTAGACCTATATTAGATACACAATTCCGCGATAAATTATTTTCTTAAATCGCAAAGGGTTTAGGCAGCGCTTTTGTTAAAAGCTCCGACACCCCCAACAAATGTCGTTATAATTTTGTCAATGCATACAAAAAATTAACAAATTATATATAGAAACCTTCGATCTCTATTGATTAAAAAAAAACCGTATCGAAATTCGTTGCGTAGTTTTTAAGATCTAAGCATAATAAAGACAGACTGCGGGAATCGACTTTGTTTTATAATATGTAGTGATTATTACTTACTTCCTCCAAATCTCGGACATAACCAGGGTCAGTTTTCTCCAAGTCTTTATCAAGTAATTCTGTAGCACGGGATTCGAACTCCGACGTTTGTCGTAACACTTCTTTGACAGCTGAACCTGTGAATCAATTATACAGCATAATTATTTTTTTGGATTGTATACCACGAGTCATGATTGGGCAATGTTGTCCAAAGAGATTCTGTCTCATCATCAGCACCGTAGTGGCGCATCTTGTTGAGGTCCAGCTGCTGGATGTAATAGATAGATACGTCCCAGTTGGGGCTGTTACCTTCGGGCAGGACGCAGGCGAGCTGATCGATCTCCTGCGCGAAGAGCGTGAGCTCGTGGATGGTGAGGCGGTACTTGGGGTCGTGGTGGCGCGTGCGCGTGCGCATCTTGTTGAGGTCCAGCTGCTGGATGACCGACGCGCACTTCTCCGCGTCCTCGATGGCCGTCTCCAGAGCTCTCACCAGCTCCGTTTTGTGCATCTGACAATGTGGGTACTTTATTTGTATTTGTATGACACCTCAAAATGATTAATGATGGATTTTGGGAAAAAGGCACGAAAGCCCTGTATGTCAGCATTGTATAACAGCAGTTTTGAAATATTGCAACTAACCTTGAGATCATGTGCTCGCTTCAAATGTGCCCTAAGCCCGTCCAAATCGCAAGTCTTGGGCGTGTCAGGATCTAGTGCGTTTTGTACCGCCTCCGCCCATTCTCGGAACTGCTCCGATTTCTTCTTTAATTTCTCCAACATGGCCGGTAACTCGTCTAATGTATATCTATATCTGTAATTTAGAAAGAAAACTAATTATAGCTCAGTGTGACTTGTTACGCCTACTATGGTATTAACACTACACAAATACGTATTTAGTGAGAAATGAAAGGTCAACAATGGTCATAGTTGTCGTAACTGCAAAATATTGTTAACAATATTTTGTCAGCGCAGCGCAGCGCAACAAAACAGTTTTCTTTCTAAACGTACTCTCGGTTCTTCTAACCAACGTTTGGTTCTTCTATCCAATGTACGGTCCTTCGAACCAAAGTATGGTCCTTCGAACGAGCGTTAGTTCCGTCGACCTCGCGGGCGCGCAGGCGCACGTGACGCACGACAGGAAGCGCGTGGTGTTGCACAGCGCGCACTGTCGGCTAGGCGGGGCGGTACCTGAGCTTGTGGCGGTGCGGCGGGCAGGCGCACAGCTGCGCGTAGTGGCGCAGGCAGGCGAGCGCGGGCGCGCAGGCGCACGTGACGCACGACAGGAAGCGCGTGGTGTTGCACAGCGCGCACTGTCGGCTAGGCGGGGCGGTACCTGAGCTTGTGGCGGTGCGGCGGGCAGGCGCACAGCTGCGCGTAGTGGCGCAGGCAGGCGAGCGCGGGCGCGCAGGCGCACGTGACGCACGACAGGAAGCACGTGGTCTTGCACAGCGCGCACTGCCGCGAGTCGTCCGGCAGCAGCTCGAACGCCTCGCGCTCCGCCTCCGTCACGCCCTGCACGGCACGCCAACGCGATAAATATATTGTGGAATTTTACACAGCGCCATCTAGCTATAAGCATGGGATCTATACAAATGATAAACATACATATTCTAAATACATACATATTATATATAGGAAACATCCACTCCAAAACAAACATTTGCGGATAACATAAATATTTGTTTCAACCTGGGACCTCAGTGCGGCAGCGCATACATATCACTGGGCCACCGATGTAGACAATGTCAACCTAAACGCCCGGAAGAACACTTTATGTACACTAGAACACGTTAGAAATTTTGATGCAAGCCCAGCTTGCCCCGGTAAGGTTTCGTGCACAGGCAGCGGTTACCCAGTCCAGCAGCCCCTTGCGCAGCTTGCGCTCGTCGTGCAGCATGGCGCGCATGTCGCGGTAGGCGGCCAGCGCCACCGTGAGGCTGAGCGCGTCGGCGTCCAGCGCCATCTTGCACACCAGCTCGTCGTGCGAGAACACGCAGTGGCGCCGCAGCGTCGAGTAGTGCACCACGCACTCGCGCCCCATCTTCAGCTGTCGCAACACAACATGCTACTACATTCTACATCCAGAACCTTTCATAAAACAAAAAATAATGTGTGTGTACCAGAGTACACAAGTAAGAAGTGAAACTTCTTTACGACATTTTTTTACAGCTATAAAATATCTCTCATACGTTGATAAAGAGTTACAGGCACTTATAATATAGGAGTTTCACTTCAAAACAACATGAAACCGAAAAACGTGACGATTTTTTTACAGCTATAAAGTTTCTCTCAATCTATAAGTTTCACTTCAAAAAACAAAACTATTTTTAAAGTTCAATATCATTCAAATGTTTATTTTATGTCGTAAAAAAATTAAATGAATGAACTAATGAATGTATAAAAGATTGAATGAACGGATAAATGAATAAAGGAACGAACCGTTTATTCGACACGCACTAAAACAAATTCAGGACAGGCATTAACTTTAGCTTACAATGTGCGTGTCCTGATGATCATTTCGATCGTCATCTCAGCGCTAACAATGTGAAATGTTAGAAAGCGCTGATTTTCAGTTGACGCCTTTAAGGGACGTCACGTAGACGTTGCTGACACATAAATTGGCTGTCAAACTTAGAAAAACATTTCTACGTCAGTTACAAATAAATCCTAGAACAAAAATACGTTGACACCGAATCAGGTTAGAACGTGATGCTTACCCAGTCTGCAGGCGTGAAGTTGACGGCCTCAGCGAAGTTGTACCCCTGGTTGAAGCCGGCGTGATAGGCACGCGGGAACGTAACAACAAACTCGCCTGCGTGCTGATCCATCCTGGAAACCACACAACGCACACCTGCCTTAAACACGCCTTCCACTGCGATATACACATTCCCCTATACCGCTCACTCAATCTATCAGTTGTACCCAATAGTCAAGACGTAATGATAAATATTGTGGGACACTTTTCACACAGCGCCATCTAGCCCAAACTTAGCTGTAAGCTTGTACTATGGGATATAGACAACTGATATGCATACTTATATATTTCTAAATACATACATATAATACACAGGAAACACCCAAACTCCGAAACCAACATTTGTGGATCACATAAATATTTGTTCCGACCCGGCAATCGAACCCGGGACCTCATGGGCGGCAGGGGCATACACAACCACAGCGCCACTGAGGCAGTCAAACCAAAATAAGTACTCAAAATGCCTAGAATTTCATTCTGATATGACAGTCATTTTGTTTTCTACCATAAGTTTAAAGTGGATATTTTTATCAGCTGAGTTATCAGATGCCATGTGAGTTACTTATCTAAGTCACGGAGGACTTGGTTAAGTTACACAATATGTAGGTGTATACTTTAGTGCTATTCGAAGATCAGTCACAGTCGCATCGCATGAAGAGGTTTCGTCGCATAGTACATTCTAATGAAATTAAGAAGTGCAAACCATTGCATTTAAATATCAATTCATTATGCACGAACAATTCTACGCGGAAAATGACAAGAGCGCTTGCTGTATATAATTTTAAAAAACTAGTGCATTTATCTTGTTTTATGTGCGGGAGTGGGTGGTTTTTTTAGACATAAAAGTTGTGTTAACGGGCTATAGTGAAAGACCCTAGGACGATTTAACCAATGGACGCGTAATGTACTCAATAATGTATGAAATCACCTTCAACCAACTCTCGTGCGAGGGGGAAACTACACACATATTGTTATCTTACTCTTGCATGTAGTGTTGTCACTGTCTAACAACCAATAAAATTGGGGTGAGACTGTCCTTGACTAGACTTGACTAAGACATAGAGGACGGGGACATTTTAGATAACAAAAAAGAAGATTGAAGAAATATGAATTAAGATTTCGCTAAAAGGTCTTAGTAACCACGCCATAAAATAATTACAAAAAAACGCACGAACATGCTGTTTTTTCCAGTGACTGGTGTTAAAACCACCCTCTAGTAATGTCCAGCGTAACTGATAACTAAAAAAATTGTTTGCGATTATTACAATTCGTGTTGTCCTAAAGCGAGTTGCAAGCTGTGAACTAACCTGTATACCGGAACTCCTGCCTTCATCAGTACATTGGGGTTCATGATGGTGACGAGCTGATGCAGGAGATCAGGCTGCAGTTGAAATAGTTCCGGCGCCTCCGCCTTCATGGCCGCCTCGAATTGTTCCGCCTTTGAGCTTGGTACTCCATACCTAAGTAACAAACATAAGTTCTAACTATCTTCACGCTGTTTCGCTGACTGGGTTGTCATAAACAACAAAAAAATCTATAGAATGAGAGTTTAATCCTACTAGACTTCTAAACCCCAATCTTATAAAACGGCTCAGTCTGTCCGTCCGTCCGTCTGTTCGATTCAATTTTTCAGGAACCATAAGTGAAACGGTTTGCGGCATTCGATTCAGGTCCCCATGAATACGTGCATAGTCAATTTTGAAATACGAGTATCTACCACTTTTTGAAACTGGTTTCGCTTCTGGTTTTGAAACTGGTTTCGGTTTAGAAGTCCTCCGATTCCTTTAGTACGATAGTGAAGGCCGCTTTACATGTTTTGGAAGTCAGTTGAACTTAGGTTATTATCAAAGGTTAAATTAAAATGTATAGAAAAATTACCAAGTCTTTGGTTCTCCCCAGTGCAGGTAATTGATAGAGTAACTCCAGTGGTCCTCGTTGTGCCAGCAGAACGTCGCGAAGCACATGCCCACGTACAACCACGGTACCTACAAGTGAAACAAAATGTGTTTTAACCGACATAGCCATGGAATCCTTCAAAAAGTGTATTAAAAAGCAATGTTGCAACCATTGCCTGCAATGGCCACTTTAAAATTAGGTGGCGTATGCTTGTAATCGTTATTTACGGCTTCGAAGTTAGCCAAACTTAATATTTCGTTATTAAGTGTTACACATTCTGTCTTTAAGTCCAGTTTAACCAAGTATGCCGTTACAAGTTTATCATATTTTCAGTAAAAACAATTGGCTTGGGTCTGAAATCATGTAGATTTTTGTAAAATTGGGACAGAAACAAATACCTTCATTCCTGAGATGTCTGCATTGATATGTCCCAGCACGGAACCCTCTAACACAGGCAGGTTGTTGAGGTTCCAGCTGGAGTCGGAGTACTGCTGCTCGCCGGGGTACAGGTGAGCGCTCGTCTTGGTCGGAAAACCTACAACATACAAGTTGTTAACCAATTACCACTATAATAAATATAGTGATCTTAACACGGAAAATCTATCGCATTTCATGAAAGTTTCAATCTAAATATAATTCTACTAATTATTTTCTTAACAAATAAACCACTTTAATAGGCGCCTTGATACATTAACCATTACGGCACATGACGTGCTCTCATGCCAGTAAAGTCATATTTTGTTTTATATCATATTTACTTTAAATATACACTGTGAAAGGTAGCCTGTTACAGCTTTCTTATTTATTTATATATAAATAAATAAATTAGCTGTTTTACACGACGAAACAACTGTTTACCAGAGCCGTGGTCCATGGAGTGCAGGTCGGCGCCGTACTCAACGGTGACGTCCTCGTCGATAGAGGACACCACGCGCCAGAACTCTTTCTCTACCGTCGACGTCGGAACCATCTGCACAACATTTAAACTAGTTAGCCAGGCAAAAACTTTTTTTGTAACACTTGAATGTTGGTCTTAGGTTTTTCAAATTTTAATTATGTTGGTATCCTGATGGCAGGTGATGGTGAAGCAGGATGAGATGTCCATAGTACAGTAATATTTTGAATATTGTAAAAAAAGTTTAAGTGGACTTGTTGAATACAATATGCACTCTAGTAATAAAGTTCATTAGTAGCCTACAAACACATTAATAAATTATAATGCTGAAAGCTATATTTTCTAATTGAGAAGAACCTTCTTAAACATGGGCATAATATAGGGTATTTTTGATCAGGGCAGGGGTCTGTAGTCTATAAGTACTAAAACTTACATGGACGGGCATGTTAAAATAGTCAGATTTGAACTGGTCTGCCATCTCCCCAAACTGCTGTAGGGTGTACTCCCGCGAAGCTTGCTCGAATCCGAAGGCTTCTGTTGGTTTTGATACCTAGGGGATGAACAATATTATTATATATTATTTTTTTACATAGGAATAGTTTTAGATGGAGAGATTACCTATTCGGCGAAAAAAATAGTTTAGGGTTTGCTTTATCCTTTTAAAATCCAATTTATAAATATGATAAATAATGTTAAAGAGTGATTCAAAGAGTAAATGATTCATTTCCATAATTATTCTTCTAAATATCATAAGTGACAGGTTTGTTTTTTTATTATAGTGAATATATCATGTCAGATTGGGAGTTTTTGGGGAAAATTTATTGGGACAGATAAGTATAGTGAGTAGTGTAGTATCGCTTGTAGTAAGAAGACTGGATGGACGCCAGATATCGTCATGGCTTTCCATGAGGCTGTTTCTATATCGATGTTGGGTTCCATAACCCCGATGTCCTGATTTTAACTATCTACCACTAATATAAGGTCGCTGGCTTGTTTTTTTTTTATTTTTTAATGTTTATGGCATGGCCATAAACATTAAAAAACCGAGAGGCAAGGACTTAGGCCGAGACTTACATATGAAGACCACGTGAGCAGATTGCTCAAAAACGGAAAGGTCAAAAGTACTCGGATACCCAGACGTGCGTGTATGAAGCGATTGATGAATCTCGAAGAAGCGAAAGAAGTATGCATGGATCGCGAAGCCTGGCGATCTGTCCTCTCTGACTACCCCGTCAGGGATACAGCGTGAAGATAGTTAGTTAGTTTTAGTTAGTTTTTATGGCATGGCTATTTCGGCCAATGTGCCATATCTGCATTTGGATGCTTTTTTGTTTTATGCTGCATTGATTAACAACAATTCTTCATTGTATTGTCTCTACGCAAGACCTTAAGTGGTGTTTAGAGACTTTTGGCGGAAAGAGTGACAAGTGCGGACGCTTGCCGTATATTATTTTCTAAAACTAGTGCATTTTTCTTGTTTTATGTGCAGAAGTGGTTGTTTCTTGGACATAAAAGTTGTGATAAAATGCTATAGTGAAAGACAATGATATATATGCAGTGAAATGCTATTTTCTCTCTTGCTGCGAAAAGTCCACTGAAAACCTCAGTTTAAGAATCACCATTATACTGAGGGCAAGGACGGAGCTAGGACTGAGGACACGACATCGACAAAGACTGGACAGGACTAATTAGAAGATAAGATTGAAGAAATATGATATAAAAAAATAAGATTTGGCTAAAAGGTCTTTGTAACCAGGCCATAAAATAATTATAATAAAAGTGGTGTTTAAATGTTAAATCATCTTGGTCCCTCTGAAGTTGCAGCCGCGCTCGGTTCGCGCAGGTACAGTTAAGAAGACCCTGCTTTCCTCGGTTGTCGGTAACGCTCGGGTGCTTACGTAGCGAGGGCCTCATCCCTCTCCCCGCTCCCGCTCCCTCCGACACCTAAATATTGTGTTCTACGCAGCTGACTCGCTACAAGTCCGAGGGACCAAGATGTTCGGCTAAGGTCGTACCTCCTCGGCGGTGCAGACGGGGCAGCGCCAGTCGCCCTTGGGCACGATGGCGAGCGGCGGCACGAGGCAGAAGGTGTGGTAGGAGTCGTCGCAGCCGTCGCACAGCAGCATGTGCTCCTCCACGTCGCCGCGCGCGCACACGTGGCACACGTACTTGGCCAGCGGGTCGGCGGGCGCGGGCGCCGCCGTCACCGACACCGTCATGTTGGACATGCGGTGCTCGCGCAGCCGCGTGGCGCGCGTCACTCGCGCTCGGGCGCCGCAGCTGCCGCCCGCAGACATCCACTTGTTCTCGCGCGGACCTGTATACATACGTGCATCTGATTCCAAGCTAGGCAGAGCTTGTACTAACCAGATAACTGATAAACATACTTAAATATTTATCATAAATTTTTAATAAAGTGGAAAATTTCATCTTGATTCGATACGGTTTGGGTAGTTCAGGTGGGTAGAACATTGCCCTGGTTAGGCAAAGGTCACGGGTTCAATATCATTTACTCAATTGTGTTTTTCCACTTTATTAAAAAAATATAAGAAATTTAGCAAAATAATTACTTTAAACCAAAAATTACTAAATATAAACATATTATAGATAAATAACACCCAGACACAGAATAAACCATCGTGCTCATCATACAAAGTTTTATCCTGGATGAGAATCGAACCCACGACCTCTTGCGTAGCAGTCGGATACACTCTAACCGCGCCACAGAGGCAGTCGAATATATACGAACATATACATATGAACTTATGACTGCCTCGTACAGGAACATATTTGTGAGATCCACAAATTTTTCTTTCGGATTTTCGGGTATTTGCTATGTATAATATGTATGTATTTAGAAATATATAAGTACTAGCTTTTGCCCGCAGCTTCGCTCGCGGTAAATTCGGAGTAACACGGTTCTCCTTTCCAGATTTAGAACACGAAAGAGAACTCAGAACAAAATATTATTTTAATACGGTACTGTAGACGATATTAAATGTCTTTCCATTTGGGGATAGAATGTAAAGATTATGGCCATTGGACACACGCAAACATGCTACAATTGTCCATGAGAAAAGCACAGCTTTTCTAACTACACCCCAACCACCTTTACAAAACAACGTTGTTAGCGTGTCTCAGAAACTGTTCTAACTTAAAAATTGCTGAATGCTCCATACACACTTCCAAAATTTAGAAAAGTGGGAGATAGAAAGAGACAAAAAGTAGCCTATGTCACTCTCCATCCCATAAACTAACTCCAGTTATAAATCATGTCAATTCGTCGCTCCGTTTTGCCGTGAAAGATGGACAAACAAACAGACACGCACATATATTTTTCCATTTATAATATTAGTATAAATGTTTACCAGTTGTCAAGGTCCCATAGCACGAGCTTTAAGCTTAGTTTGAGCTAGATAACGCTGTGTGAAAAGTGTCTCACAATATTTATGTATTTATACCAGTTTGATTATTTTTTATGTTAGATAGCCCATATGTCAAGGACGCCTAAAGGCTATTTATCATTCCGCTACTATCCAAAAGAGCGGAGCAGTTATCTTAAATGTCAAGAAATTGGGCAAGTTTTCATACATTAAAAAAATATGGGATTAAATAGGTGCCAGGGGAATTCAACTATGTCACAGACGAAGGTTTAGCTTGTGTATAACACATGCATTTTAATATCAATTATCAACATTGCACCTGTGTGAAACCGAAATAATAAACAAGTAACTAATAATAAACTAGTCTGTGTAGCTGGTAAATGTCTTGTTCATCATAAACTAATTTTCATGACATTTGTTGTACAAATTTTACTTTGTGCATTTACATATCAGGCAAAAGAATGCCATTTCCACACACACTCCGTCGTGTCGAACTATTACGTTATTTTCGTGCGACTGATAATGCTTTAGTGACATGACCATTCGTGCCTCTCGACTGAGTCACTGATGCATAGGTAAGCGAGCCCAACGTCATACAGGTAAACAAAACAATGGGGAATGAAGGCTTTGTTTTAGAGACATCGAGTATAGACAGAATTTTAGCAGGTATTTATGAAAATAACTGCACATATTAGGGTCATTCCGTGGCAGCGATATGCTTTCAAAGTGCTGAGATGTCTATGTTGAATGACATTATAATTGTTCAAACACGAGTTTCTTTGTAATATTACCTATGTAATGTCCCTGTACAATGAAGAAAATTAAAGAAGTTGTATTAAGCTATTTATTATTATAAAAATTAGTTTTAGTTAAGTTCTTATTGTAGTAATTTATATAGAATCTTATATATGAAATAATAATAATAATAAATCTTTATTCATTTAGGTCACAAAGTAACACTTATGAACGTCAAGAATATTGCTTCTACATTTACATTTACTGCCAGATTCGCAAAGCAATAGGTAGAGCCTGAGGAAGAACCTGGCAATAAAACTCATGGCCACTCTTTTCTAAACGCCAGTAATTACATTAGTTTGATTAACATGATATTTGACCAATTATATAGTAATGAATTTATACAAACAAAAAAAACAAAATCAATGTTGTGTTTAAATCATATCAAAATTAGAGCGATTATAGTTGCCGGTTCTAAGGGCAGCCTACCCTTGAAGAAGAAGAATCTGGCAAGAAAGTCAATGGATGCCATTTTAAAATGTAGGAATGGCTTACAACATTAAAATTACACTTACATTGTTCCTTTGGATTTATGTGAGAACAGTCGACTAAACTTAAGTTTACCTTAAATATAAATAAGATTATTTTTAATAATTGCTATAACAGCTATGAGCTGACCAGTCCCAACAGACGGCACCCGTTCACGGGTATGACGCATTATATCAGCCATCGCCCTACTCAACCGTATTATAGGGAATAAGGCGACCCGATACATACGCCACCACTGCCAGGACACTTAGGCGAGCATGACATACTCAAAAACTGCACAGCAACTATCATGTCAATTTCAAAGAAATAGATAAGTCTACATGGTGCTCACACAATAACAAACTCAAATTACATTATATACCGGGACTAAACGCAGCCAATTTAGAAACCTTTAGTTGTCAGATGTTTCAAATTATTAATAATGTAGAGATGTAAAAATACAACATATATATGCAGATTCAAGGCATATCACAAGATTCATTCGAATCCTAAATAGGTCAAGCGAAGAGCAAGCAACTCATTTCCATTTATTTTTATCGTTCCAATAATCATTAGTTGTGTAATAGGCCCTTTTCAAGAGGTGCCTCTTAATTTCCGCCTTAAATTTATGTAACGGCAGGTTCATAATGTTTAAAGGAATTTTATTATATAGTCGTACGCCAATTCCTGCAAAAGAGTCGTGAACCTTTTGTAAACGATGATGCGTTCCAATTAATTTATGCTTATTTCTAGTATTTATCGAATGTATGTCACTGTGTCTATTGTATAAATGTATGTTCTGTTTAACTAACATAATATTTGCAAATATATACTGTGATGCAACCGTGATAATGCCAATTTCTTTAAATTTTTCTCTAAGAGACACTCTAGCACTCAATTTATATATTGCACGTATAGCTCTCTTCTGGAGTACAAAAATTACTTGTAGATCAGCTGCTTTGTCCCACAGCAAAATGCCGTAAGACATGACACTATGAAAATAACTAAAGTATACCAGCCTGGCAGTTGCCACATCAGTAAGCTGCCTGACTTTACTAACGGCAAAGGCTGCCGAGCTGAGTTTACCTGCAAGACACGTTATTTGGGCATTCCACTGCAGTTTGCTATCTAAAGTGATCCCCAAAAATACAGTTGATTCTACAAGATTAAGGGTATCACTGTTCAATGTTATATTTGTACCGCAATTCCTGACATTAGGCATGCTGAATCTGATACATTTTGTCTTCTTAGCGTTTAGTAGCAAATTATTGGTCGTAAACCAATCTACAACTTGGGCAAGTGAACTATTTACGCCGTTAAAATTACTAAGCGTGCGATCAACTTTAAAAATAAGTGACGTATCATCAGCAAATAGAACAATGTCGCACAAGTTCTGTATATAGAATGGCAGATCGTTAATATAAATTAAAAATAGAAACGGACCCAGAATTGATCCCTGCGGTACGCCCATAGCAACAGATGCTCCAGGGGAGCGAATTCCATTGACATCAACATGTTGTATTCGATCATTTAGGTAGGAGGCAACAAGGTTCAGTGCAGAGTCTTTGATACCATAATAAAAGAGTTTTCCCAATAGTGTTTTATGGTCAACGCAATCAAATGCTTTGGAGAGATCGCAGAATACACCAATAGCATCTTGTCTATTCTCCCAGGCGTCATATATATGATTCAGAAGTGTCACACCTGCATTAATGGTAGAACGACCCCTTCTGAACCCATACTGCTCTTTATGTAATAGCATATTTAAATTAAAATGAGCTTGTAATTGTTGCTATATAATTTTTTCAAAAATTTTGCTAATGGCTGGTAATATTGAAATTGGTCTGAAATTACCAGGGTCGGTTTTGGATCCAGATTTAAATAGAGGTATTACTTTACTGTGTTTCATTAAATCTGGAAACACTCCTTTATCAACACATTTATTAAATATTTCAGCTAGATGTGGTGATATATTAACAATGATAGACTCAATCAATTTTACAGAAATACCCCACAAGTCAGCTGTCTTTTTTGAGTTACTGACTTGAATACTTTAATGATATCATTTGGGTTTACATATTTGAAGCCAAATAAGACACTACACTGATCCACGCTGCCCCCAAGCATGCGTTGAGCTTTTATTGGACAAGAATTTAAGGAGCTAGTTGTTTTCGCGGGTATGTCTATAAAATAGTTGTTAAAAGTTTGTGCTATATCTAATTTATTATTACACACTTCGTTATTTATAATTAACTCAATGTTATTATCACGGGATAGTAATCGACCGGTTTCAGTATTGATTACATTCCAAGTCATTTTTGCCTTGTTTTTGACTCTTTAATTTTATTACTTATATGTAACGACTTGGCAGCAGCACAGGCCTTTTTAAAGGTCGTAGAATAAATTTTAACATATTGAATAAAGGCAGGATCAAAATTAAATTGCTTCATACCATATAGTTCGTACAACTTAGCCGTACTTTTGTAAATTCCTGCAGTTGCCCACTCACAAAATTGCAAGTTTTTGTTTTTATAAAATGTTTTTGATTTAAATATGTTGTTGTACTCAGCTTTAATTGTATTAAATAAGGAGTCATATAAGCTGTTTGGATCTTCCTGATTAAAGTCAATATGAGTGACTTTTGCTGAAACATTTACATTAAATTGTTTAAGTCGATGTGCACTCATTGGTATACATACAATTTTATTCTTTTTAGAAGTGTCCACAGCTTCTTCAGGTGATGAAAATCTCTGACCACGCAATTTATGCTTTATTTTAGGGAAAGTATAGAAATCATTAGGGCTTAGGTCGGGGCTGTACGGCGGATGGTCTAATAATTCTATGTTTTCTTGCTCTAAAAACTCTTTTGTTCTGTGCGCGGTGTGACTCGCATTGTCGTGATGTAGGATGATGCGGCGGTTGCAGTTCTCTTTACGGAGTTCAGAAACGACCTGTGGCAAACAAATGCTACCATACCATTCTGCATTAACCGTTCTTTGTCCCTCAAGAGGAATAGTCGCAACATGGCCGGTTTTAGAGACAAACGTGGCCACGATTTTTTTTGCAACACTCCTTGAACGAACAATTTTTGTTGGCTTTAACTCATTTTCGAACACCCAAACTCGTGACTGGTTTTCTGTTTTGGGGTTCGTACGCGTATATCCATGATTCGTCACTTGATACGATGTTGTATACAGCATTTGAGGATCCTGCGTGGAATCTTTCGAGAGTTCTGACGCACCAAGTAACGCGAGCCGCTTTTTGCTCTTCACAGAGCGAATGCGGTATCCATCGGGAAAACAACTTTTTACACCTAATTGTTCATGCCAAGATTATTTGTATTTGAATCATGCCAATGTCTAAAGATGCCTGAATTTCACAACAGCATCAACGTTTTCTTGGGTGACTGCAGTTTTTGGACGACCTTGACGGGGATCATCACTGAGCTTGACACGTCCACGTTGAAATTCAGCAAACCAGCGATAAATTGTGATTTTGGATGGGGCATCATCACCAAATGCAGAAATCATCCGGTCAACACATTGTTTTTGTGTTAAACCACTTCGAAAGTCATAATAAATCATGGCTCTTGAATTTTCTCGAGTCAATTCCATTTTCTCAACGACTTAACAAGTTTGACAAAACCTTGTGACAAGACCGAGAATCTTTTTTTTAAATAAATAAATGGTATTCTATTTTTAAAACCAAGGAGTTTTCAATTAAAAAGATTTTAATATGACAGGAACAGTGGAAATGTTCCATTCCCGATACTTTTAGTGCAGCCCTCGTATGGGGTCAATAGAAACGTTTTATGGGGTTAATAAAGACGAGAATGTGTGGATAGACACGGGTAGAGGGTATGTACTTATAATATTAATTTAAACAAAAAGACGCTTATAGTTGACTTTATTGTGTATTATATTAAAAAAAACTGTTTTCTGGGTAATAAGGTACCTACATTGCGACCGTCGTACTAAAAAAATTATGCTGATATTTCCAAAGAATTAATGTATGATGATGATGATTATATGTAACTTAAACTCAACAAGTGATTTACAAATAATTAAGGCGGATCTACTAATGTATAAGAGATAGCTATTGCAATAATCTATGGTTTCTAATGACTATAAAACTGTGATTTCAACTCCTAAGTGCAATTAATAATAAAGTCTTTTATTCCATCTTCACGCTGTATCCCTGACGGGGTTTAATAAGTCTTTTTAAGTCTTTTATTATATATCATTAAAAATATTTTGTTTTGGTTCACAAACAATATTTCTTTTTTATTCAGTACATTTAATTTTTAAAATAGAATAGAATAAACTTTATTGCACACTAACATAAAGAGATTACAGTTTCATAAATGTACAATCTCTTACAGGCAACCTTTGGATGGAGAAGTTGTCAAGGACCTTAAGGGATATGGGTAGCAATTGGTGTTTTTAATAAAAGAAGACGATTAACTAATAATTATAATGTAGTTTACCTAAAAACTTACTAAGAACTTACATCACATACATACACAAAAATAAATATACATACATACACATACATAAATACATACACATACATAAATAAATTCACATCCACACAAATATTATGCTTACATACACAGATACTCCGACACCAAGTAGTGCTCTTTTATTAGTTTCTTAAAAATAGTCAACGACTGCTTTCGCCTTATCTTTAAAGGTAGCTCATTCCACAAGAGTACAGCCTATACAGTGAAGGATTTGTCGTAAAACGATGTGGAATGTCTAGGAAACTCTAATTCCAGTGACTCTGACGACCTTAAGGATCTTAAATGTGTGCCATTAAGAAACATAAATCGTTCTTTTAAATAAATGGGAGTAGTGGGATTGAAAAGGGTGCTGTAAAGCAAAGAGAGAATATGAGCTTTCCGTCGAAGGCGAATCGGGAGCCACTTGAGCAATTTGCGAAATTGTGATACGTGATCATATTTGCGTAACCCAAATATAAATCTAATGCAAAAATTTTTATTTGATTTTTAACTGCTCCTCGGTGACATCAAGATAGCTGACATCTGCATAGTCGATTATACGAAGGAGAAGGGATTCTGCAAGCGCCCTTTTAGTGGCTGTTGGAAGGAAGTTTCGCAAACGACTCAAAGAGCCTGCAGAAGCAAATAGCTTACGGCTGACTTCCCTCATTTGTGAACGCCACGATAGATTAAATTTTTCGTATATGTTACACTTGAAAAACTATTTTAGGTCAAATTGTTTATTACCACAATAATTAACTAAATATCTTCTCCACGCTGTATCCCTGGCGGGGAGTTAGAGAGGAATATTAATTATTATTGTTATATAAAAATGCTTGTTATAATAATTAATATTAATTATAATTTTCATTTCAATACTGTCAGATGTTCTAGCCTTTTGCAACATTTCTTCCGAATTTTAATGGCTTTTTTCCTCATTTAATGCATGCTTTGTTTACATGTTTAGGAACCTAGTTTTATTCAATACTGTATTTTAAAACATGTAAGATTCCTATGAACTATGTTATGTTTTGTGAACCATAAATATATAAATAAAAAATAAATAAACAATAAAAAAGCTCCTATCATACAATTATACAAAGTTCATATAATATACGGAATAAATGTCAGATAGGTATAATACACAAAGTAATTATAAATATACTGTAATCTCTGTATATATATATATCTCAATGTTTTATAATAGTGTTCAATAAAGCTTACTTATTATAATTATGTACAGTGCTTACAGTATTGTTTCAATGACAGTTTTTAGTTCTGTACTATCTACTGCCTTCCAGTGTGGAAGTAGAGTGCAAGAAATCACTTGACAAGCTGGCGGAAAGAATTGAAGTCGAGGTTGGTTGGGTCCCCGGACATGAGGGAGTCCTGGTCAATGAACTAGCGGACAAACTAGCCCTCGAAGGGGCTGATGGATGCGTGATCGGAACGGAGCCATGGCTTCCAATGGCTCATAAGATCACGAAAGGAGTAATCAGTAGAATCATAACGGTAGAAACCAACCTTAGATAGAGGTCCTTGATAGGTATGAGACAGTCGTGGATGCGAAAAGGACAAGCCGACTGGTTAAATAAACCAGAGCAAATTTAAGCCTTGACAAAGAGATCACCACAGGACACTGTCGCCTCAACAGGCACCTAACAGTGCTAGGGAGTAATGGATGACACGATATGTGGCTTGGGTTCACTTAAATGTCCAGCGAGTCTTATAGGAGCTAACAACACAATTATGAATTAAACATTACACATTTTTAATAGTAAGTGCAGACAATGGGGTGTGACGGCCTTTTTGAAAAAAAAACATAAATCACGTGTGAACCACAACAAACTCTAAACACAAGGCGTCCCACCGCCTGTCCAGCGGTCATTGGCGGCACGGTATTCTTAACTGCCATGTGAGCTGGCAAAAATACGATTCCCTTTTGTTCAATCCGAAATTGCCCGGTCCACCCCGCCGTTCCTTGTTTCAATCAGTTTCAAAGACGTTAATCAATGAAATTGGTTGAAACATGAACATAATCATAATTGGAAAAAGTGGCTGACCTGCTTATAACATGTATGTACTTACTGCGTCGTGTCTCGCTGGCGGAGTCTTCCCTGGGCGAAGGCGCCGGGGTGTCGGGCGGCCGCGGCGCGTCGGAGGGCGTGTCCCCCGCCTCGGGCTCCAGCTTGAAGCGGCGGGGGGCCGGCGGCGGTGTGGCGGCGCACTTGCTGCCCGACCGGGACCGAGTGCTGCAGGCCTTCTCTGGCGTCTGTTCTGTTTTCACTTCGATTTTCTGGCAAAGGAAGCTTTGTATTAAGTCGTCATCCTAGGAAACTAATTTTGACTCTTTCTTCTAGCATCATTGCTATTCAATTATTGACAAGGAGCTAATTGCTGATATGTGCACTTCACTGCACAGGAGTAAACTACTATGTCACTAATGTGTGGTAACATTAAGTAGGTTTTTTTCTTTACATCAATTGTCGATTTTACCCTTGCAACTCACTGATTTAGCATTATTAGAAACAACATAACTGCAGTTGTAACATTTTAACAGACAGAGCCAGCGATCTTCTGTTGAGATTTCTTAAGCCTTAAAACTACCATTATACCATCAAACAAGACCAACAACTTAACAAGTCTTTTTAAAGCACAGGAATCTCTCGTAAATTGAAATGTCACTAAAAGTGAAATGTCATATAAGGTTAGTCCATAGCGTAAGACCCTTAACACAGTGATTGTTTAAAAGAACACTGAGTTAGCAGGCTATAAACGTTTCTTACCGTTTCTTTGTTATCACTAACGGCGCCATTGCTCTTGAACACGTCATATCGGTACAGGATCTTCTCATAATGATTCTTGAGTATCGAGCCGATGCCCTTACCCTGAGGGAAGCCCATACGACGCGCCACCTTCGACCACTTGCGCTCCGATGAACATACTTCAAATCCACCTGTTGGATAAAAACATATAAATGTAACAAGTCCTGACCCTAACAGCTCCTGGAGTTTGGTCAGTTGACCGATTGAAATACTGACCTGCTTCTTTAACAATCTTATGCAACGCATATAGATCAAGTGGTTTCCTCTCCACGGTAGGAATCTTCAGAACAGAACCTTGGAGCTCCCAGAATTTCATAATCTGGTCTAGGAAGTTTAATTTAACACGTGTGATAGCCTGTAGAAGATAGCACAATTTAAGTTTATTATAAGCAGTGGTTTATTTCTAATCTGTTTAAGTTTGCAACTGGACACAATATAAAATATATATATATGTGTGTTAACATTATACAGGTAATATTTATTGGGGTGAGAGTGTTGCAAGGCTAAATAAATGGATGGGATGGGATTAATACAAATCTATATATAAAAATTAATCACAAAATAAGTGGCTAAGAGCTAAGCTCAGGAACTACTGATCGGAATTTGAAAAATTCTTTTTGTGTTAGATAGCCCATTTATCGATAAAGGTTATATGCTATATATCATCACGCTACTACCCTAGCGAGCGGAGCAGTAGTCATAAATGTCGACAAATCAGGCAAATTTTTATGCATTATTGTAGAATTTTAAACGACGGGATTAAAAAGTACGACGGGAGTTCGAAGTATGTCACGGGCGAAGCCGGACGTGTCACCCTGTTAAGAATAAAAATATACGTGGTTATATTTTCATATTTCTTAAACACTCAGCATTTTGTTATTCCACTAAAATACAAATCAAACAAATTAAAAATCTGAAAAAATTTGTCGTGTCGTTTTTTAATAGTAAATCGTTTACAAGATGTTTTAAATATTGGTCAATACAACACTAACAATCAAAGGAAAATGAGACTATTTAACGTCAAGCATCAATTTACCTTGTTTCTAATCTATTTTACATCGAGTCACATCTTCACTTTTATATAGGGTAAGTTCGCCTGTTCGCGTCCACTTAGTGTAGTTCGTAAGTTTAAGCAAGAAAATAAAAATGTTAGAGTAGTAATTTCGAATGAAAAATAGGTTTCACATATTCTGTATACAGTCTTGTTAAATTTATTATACAGTTTTGGACAAACCGTTTGAGATATTAATAAATAAATAGACTAATAGCCAAAACATATGATTTTCCCATTTTGCGTCCATAAAATCCAGATTGCGTCCATCTGTGGACCAGTTTGCGTCCACCAACTTAGAAGAGATAAATATAAAGAGAAAACTATATTAATCTTTAAAAAAAGTTAGAGCTTTTAGGTGTAGTATTGTCGACAGAGACTAAGCGCATGAGCGACGATGTCTTACAGCTCCCGGGTGGAGTAAAACAGATCCACAAGAGCACAGCAAATGTGCTCTTGTGGATCTGGAGAAGGCACTTTTTGTGTGTGACTATAATGTGGACGCAATCTTTTCTTAGGTCTCGCATATAGGTACAGTTTGCGTCCAAGTATGATTTTCGACATCTGTATCTATTTCTATAGTCGTTATAGTGGACGCAAAGAGGCTATTACAATGTGTATGTTAATAATGACGGAATCAATATAAAACTCCAAATAGAAACCATCCAAGTTAGAATTAGATAGACCAGATGGCGTCCATTGCGGACGCAATGTGGCTAATTTATAAATTTGGTGGAGCAGTTCGCGTCCAGCGTTATTTTAACTGTTAATGAAATAAAATTTGAGCATAAACATCATTACTTTATTATATGATTCATAATTAAGGTTTAGAAACAATAATAAAAATTTCCTGTGAAACGCGCTGCTGCTCACAATTTTTTTTTCAAAATATCATACGACTGCAAGTATTTGTATTATACAAGATTTTAGTATATTTTTTACGTAATGGTGGTAACGCGCACAAATCTTTTATTTATATGCATATACCTACCACTAATTAATAGAAAGCTTTAATAGAAATACCGTTCATTTTTGTTAGTGACTCGGTATGGTTATTTCCCACTGTTTATGAGGAGTGCCCCAATCTTTTGGACGCGAACAGGGCAGTGGACGCGAACAGGCGACATTACCCTACATATGTAAATGCAAAATAAAACATTTAAATGACATATTAACATTAAACTTTACAATTTTGCTTGAGGACGAAGTGTAAATACTTACCTAACTATTATTCTATAATTGTGTCTATGAAGGTCATTTAAAATTAAAGAAACTTCTTACCTCCAACTCATTTAATCTCTGGATCCTTGGTGTAAAACGCAGACGGTCCACATCCACCGCAAACGGTGGCTGCCAGTGCTAAAATAGATTAAAAATATATGTTTATAGATAACAATAATTAACATAGTTTAATTAATGAGCTGTTTTCGTGCTGACCCGGGAATGGAAGAAACACACAACAAGTCAATTGCATGTTATCGGAAATCATAACTGAGGGAATTCTGGGGTCTAAACTAAATGACACCAGCCTTTATAAACACATTTGAAGGGACTTATTTCTTTAAACAGGCATTTTTACATAATTAATAGGTGTAATGATATGTAGAACTAAAGAGTTATTATTCAATTAGTCTGTATCAAAACTACAGGCTGCTGGTTTCACTTATAACCAAAGAGATTAAAGTTAATTTCTTGGTTGCCTAAATCTTCCTCCAAAAGGATAAAGGAATACCATTAACATCAGAAAAAAATGTGATTTTGATTGTTATTGCTTTTGTGAACAATTATTATCATTGTCATTGATTTCTTTATTATTTCTTTATTTTTTTTTTCTTTTTTCTACCCCGTCAGGGATACAGCGTGAAGATAGTTAGTTTTTTTTTTAGTTTTGATTTCTTTCACTTTGACCCATATTGGAAATAAAGCACTATCACAAATCCTTGTTTATGATTTTTTACTCTTCCGTCACACACATTACCTATAATTTTTATTTTGTACAATTTGCTTTAATAAATGACTTTCTTGCTACCTAACACTAAATTCAATTTGTTAAGATGACTAACACATTTATATATTTTAATGCATTTGTATTTTGTATACTCTATCATAACAGTTCTGTACTTTTACAGCACACAATTTAATTTAAAAATACTGGCATTACACAGTTAACTTACAGATTGTGACAACAAACATTGTTCATTGTCATTATTTGGTTTTTAACAAAAAAAAATATTGTGATGCATGTCAGCCACTTTAAATTTAATTAGGTAAATACTGTTATAAATGGAAAAGTGCATTTGTATAGCCTGTGTCATAAGGAATTAATGGATTAATATATTAAATTGAGTTGGTTGTTGGTTTGGATTGTGTCACAGGCTTTATATTATTCTATATATAATATTTATATGGGATAACAAATAAAATACACACAAGTCTGCATAATTCTCTAATTCACTACTTTCAATAAATATAATCTGATACCTTAATTTATAAACATCTTTGTACCTTTCAATCAATTATGTAAGAAACATGTAGGTAATTTTGAATGTAAGTATTATTATAGGCAAATTAAATACAGAATTTAATTCTTTCTATATTGGGGAAACTACAGGCTGCTGGTTTTGTTTACACATTATTGTTTTCAATGGTCATAGCCTTATTTATATCACATCATATTTTGATTTGTATCACATAGATGGTAGACACAACTCTTACACATAATTATACACAACAACCAGTTTTAGCTGCCAATTACTATCTAGGATCTTAGGGCCATATTATAGAATGTTTCTCATTACTCAACAACCACTTGGTTAGTTTTCACCTCATAATACTACTCTCCAGTGTTTCTTGAATATTGAGAAACATTCTGTAATACGGCCCTTAGTTGTGGGGATTAACACAAAAAATAAGTACTAATAAAGTAAACTTCAGGTTAAACCTGGAATTCATAACTATACTCTTCATTTTATGATATCTATCACAATTTATACACTGTATTATAGTAAGAGTCCAATCAAGTAATGGCTGAAGTAAGATCATACACATTGATTGTAACACAAAGTCCAGTTCAATATTTCAATGTTTTCAGTTCTATGGTTATATCACTTTTTAGGATACTTCGGCATATTGTTTCTAAGGAATTATGTAATTATATAATTACAGCTTTAAAAGTGTGCTGAATAAAATGTATTGTCCAATGATGAGTATGAGTAATCTGTATATTAGACATAAATTTGGGTATAGTCTACTGAAACCTGTTCCCTCTGACATTTTGGGATGAATTATAACACTCTGAGCCTAGTAGAAATTTTATGACTACACCCTGTCTCAATGATATTGCCATTTCTAGTGTTGATTTTTTATTTTTTTTTTGTGATTAATGCTGAAGTTCAAATGACAATCTCCTTTGTTTTAATCTCAATCTCGGTGGGTATCATAATCAACATAGAGCACAGTAAATATGGTTTTACATGTCAAATCTAATAATTTAATAGCACACAGGAACTTTCACTCAATCTAAATTATAGCAAGTACACCACATTTCATTCTACTCTTTGAGTTTCACTCATGAAGTGACAATGCAATCTTAAAGATACTTTGATACAGAAAGTAGGTACTGAATTCCAACAGTTTATGTTGGTTATCAACAGCTAGCTGCATGGTCACAGTCATTTTGATCTAAACGAAAAAATTCCATGATAATAGTTACTGATAGTTTTATTACAATGTACTTTCAGTAACTACAGTGAGCATAACAGTTACTCGCGACTAAAAACTCTCAAGAGTTCTTTTTTTATCTTTAACTATCGTAGGCAGGAGGGCATGACACAAAATGGCAACCAGACTCACTACACAATATGCAACTGCATTTACGACAAAATAAACAAAATTTTTAAATTTCAGGGGAGTTCAGGCGAGACTTAGGCATGTACTACATGACACTAAAAGGTAAAAACCTAATTTAGATAACAAGCAGTCGAATAAGTGGAGGTAATATGGTTGCATCACACGTAATTCGCAAGATATTTTATGGTTAGAATAGTGCTCGATTATCGTGTCTTGTTGGTCTGAATGATTGTAGATCGAAATATTTATTAAAATACAATGTGATGAAACAAAGAAACACACTTACCGCTGGTGGTTTTATCTTGCAAATGCCCGATTTCTCGGCGATTGGTCGTATTTTGCTGATGTATGCCAGGGGGTCCAAGAACTCCTCTGGCGTTGGCTCGAAGACAGGTGCCTCTGGAGGCGGAGTGAACGTGAAATTATCAGGTTTCATGGGGGACGCCGAGTCCCCCATGTTCACTTCGACATTAGCTTCGTCACATTTTCCCATTTTTGAAAACACTATGCAGTTCACACAAATGCTACTATAAATAAAACTTAAGCATTATCTAACGTTAAGGAATGAATAAAGCACGTCCACATAGAAATAGTAGCATTGGAATTAGTCTATCCATAAGGAATCACAACGAAATAATAAATGAAATGAGGAGCAACAAATAACAGTCCTCAATTCATGTCCGCCATGCGAAATTGAACTTTCGAAACTGCGATGTTGCCAGTGTATATAAATAAATAAATTTTTTCGCACTTTTTTATGCCTGGATGCATTTATGAAGAAAGTTATTAGAAAGAGGTGAACAATATGTGGTTGAGCGGGCCTGATAAATAAATTCAAAGTAGACTGTATTTGCGGGGAAAGACAATAATAAAATTTACACGCTGTTGTCAACGGAAAAAGAAATGGACAAACAGGAATGGGCACACAACCTTGCTTTTGCTGCGAGATGCTGAGATGGATGCTGCCGGGGACGTACCTGGACTTGGATCCCTGGTTCCATTGCAAGAAAACGCTATTTATCCATGGAAAACACAATTATTGCGTTAGGTTTGACGCGCGCGGTCATTGTAGGACTAAATACAGCGAGCCCTCAATCCGTGAATCTGTGAGCGGCGTTTTAGATCGCGCGTAATACAGCTGTCTCGCTCTCCTTTTATGCGAGACAAGGTGGGTGCGAAAGAGAAATGGAATAAAGGGAAACGGGGGGAGTGTCGACAACTAATTAATTAAAAACAAATGTAGATCGGCGATGCAACATAGAAAGAATAACGCGACTACTCTTGAATCATATACCGGCGCAACCAATATGTTTCTATTTTGTAATAAAAAAATATTAATTTTTATTTTAATGGAACTTTAGTCTGAAACTTAAAGAATAACATACTCTTCCTATTTTCATAATAAGTGTATTCCCAGTTGTTTCTAAGCCCTTGCTGGATTTAGAGCCTGTGTTTCTCTTTTATTTAGTCTCAACCTAATATTCCTGGTACTATATAAAAAAGATGAAATCACTACTTATTATAAAACAAAGTTGCTTTTCGCTGTCTGTCCCTATGTATGCTTAGATCTTTAAAACTACGCAACGAATCAGAGTGATTCATAAGGAAGGTTTTTATGGTTAATTTGTTAAGTTTTTGCATATATATTTACTAAATTGTAACGATATTTGTTGAAGATGTGGGAAAAATAAGCCGTGTGGGGGGATTTTGTCCCTTTACACCTTGCAAATTAAAACTACGCAACGAATCAGAGTGATTCATAAGGAAGGTTTTTATGGTTAATTTGTTAAGTTTTTGCATATATATTTACTAAATTGTAACGATATTTGTTGAAGATGTGGGAAAAATAAGCCGTGTGGGGGGATTTTGTCCCTTTACACCTTGCAAATTAAATGAGTATCTTAGGAGTTCTAGTAACTTAATTTTGTGTAACCAACTGGGCCGTGCGGACATACTGAAGAATGGAGAAGTAATTAAAGAATTTGGAAAATGTGCATACCTAGGTACATTATTGTGAAATTAATAAACGACGGGATTAAACAAGCGCCAAGGGGTTCGAAATATGTCACGGGCGAAGCCGGGCGGGTCAACTTGTAAGCTATAAGTGCAAGATTGGTAAACTAGGAACGTCTAGATGAGTTGAATGAATATGTTAATACTGTTGATTGATGGCACTTGGTGGAACTTACCACACATCTTGAATAAAACACTTGTACTATTCCAAATTATTTACTTTTTAACCTAAAAGAACCTTTGATAATACCGTAAGGTGAAAACTGTCAGGTTAAAAAGTAAATAATGGGGAGTAGTACAAGTGCTTTTATTAAAAAATAATCCAATTTTAAGTCACTTATAAGAAATCTGAGTTGATTTAACAATTGCCATGCTACATGAAATTGTGTCCTTGAGGAGTATTTTTATCGCGAACGGAAGATGTTATTTAGATATATAACGATGAGTAGTTGCCAATAACAGAGTTAACGGTGCTTTGTAAAGAGACAAAGCATCGTACCTACTAGATCGCCGCAGTCACTTTCCGTCAGGCTTCGCTGCAGCATATTGGAGCGGAGCTGGTAAATGTTTTAAATTAAATATCTAAATATTCAATTTAAGTTCGCAGTGCAATGCTACTAGATCAGCTGGTAGTGTTTTCACTATTTTACATAAAAATTTGGAAGTGGGTGCCGCGTTGGCTTACAACTGATAAAAAGGAACAACGTATCAATGATTCAGAGCGATGTTTGGCGCTGATGAACCGTAATAAAAAGGATTTTTTAAGTCAGTATGTGACAATGGATGAAACATGGAAACACCATTTTACTCCGGAATCCAATCGGCAGTCAGCGGAGTGGAGAGCTGCTGGTGAAAGCCGCCCGAAGCGGCCATAGACTCAGATATCGGCCGGTAAGGTTATGGCGTCTATATTTTGGGATGCGCATGGAATAATTTTCATCAACTACCTTGAGAAGGGGCAAAATATAAATAGTGACTATTACATTACATTAGAGCGATTGAAATACGAAATTGCTGATAAACGGCCTCAGATAAACAAAAAGAAAGTGGTGTTTCACCAGGACAACGCGCCTTGTCACAAGTCTGTGAGAACGATCGCCAAAATTAATGAATTGGGCTTTGAATTGCTTCCTCATCCCCCTTATTCGCCAGACTTGACCCCCCGCGATTACTGGCTGTTTGCAGATCTCAAAAAAATGCTCCGGGGTAAGAAATTTGACTCAAATAGTGAAGTTATCACAGCAACAGAGGCTTATTTTGAAGCCAAAGACAAATCGTTCTACACGCATGGGATTGAAACGTTGGAAAAGCGTTGGAGGGACTGTATCGCTCTTGAAGGAGACTACATTGATGAACAAAAATAATTTTATAAAAAACACCTTGTTTTAGTACTTCGTCTCGGGACTTATTGAACCACTGTTAGTTAGTGCATTGCAACCATCAGGTTCACGTACAAAAAACGCACAGATATAGCTATATCTGTGAAAAAACTTAACTTTTCGATAGTGAATTGAAACCTGTTTTGTGTGAGAAGATGCATGATAGAAAAATGAAAAAATGTGAGAAAGAAGAGTATCCTGTTCTTTCTCACAATAAATAAAAGCCTAAATAATTATATGTGATTTACTTATAATATTTCCGTTTATGATATTGTTTATGTTGGAATTAAAATTAGTATGCTGCACATCGGTCAACACTACTATGAATGGATGCATGTAGTATGTATACTACATGCACGAAGGAAAAGTATGCATACTAGTGTGCATACTTTTCCTTCGTGGCCATGTTGTGTGCACGATTAACGTTTTGCTTAGCTCTTATATTTATACTTACGATTAGAAGTATCTGTTGTAAGCATCTTGATCCTTGTTTTTAATTGTGCTTCAAGAACCACAAGATTATTTGTTATTACAATTAAATCGTGATTCAACCATATTTATTGGATTTCATTTCTCAGAAGCAGTCGCCTTGTTCGACTTGCGCACCTGACCAGACGTCGATTCTTACTCTGCACAACAGTTTTAAAAATTGAAATATCACATGAATGAAAATAATACTTTCAGCCTTAAAGCCAAAGCATCATTTAAAAATTGTTCTTACCTGCTATATGTAAAAGAATATGCTGTACAAAATATAGAATTCAAAAACTGTTTTGAGTAATAGCGGTTACTGATCACTTTTTATTGACTTAGAAATGGAAAATATGAAGTATTATTCGTTTTTCAGGAGAAATAAGAACAATGTTCATTAAACCTTAAATCATAACAGTACTAATGACTATACCTAGAAACTAAAATAAAGAAAAAATAAGCACAATGTGATAAAATACTTTGAGTACTATATAGGCAACGGCCCAGCCTAGGATTTTTAGAATTTTTGATATTTTGCAATAGATATCTCATAAGTTAACATAGACAATAAACTGTAACCGGCACCAAAACACAAATATTGATCATCCTTTGGTTACAACAGTGGTTACACTTCACACAGACAGTGTGACGTTGCCAAATTTACACTTGCTGTAACTGTCACTCATGTTATGACATTCATAACGATAGACAAAGCTAGAGCGGTCACACGGATACAAGAACGGCAATAGCACGGCTTATGTTTATGCTCGGTACATTATGATACTTGGCCCTAGGGCCCAGCAATTTTATGGCACTGATCACGTCTTATGAATGAACTATATTAAATATTTAAGTATTTAATTAAAAAATTATAAACGAGTACAGGAAAAAATCACCATACGTTCGAAGTTGCGGTGTAATATATGTTGTGTGCTAGTAATACATATTTTTATGACTGTTTAGTTTATATCATTTGCCGACAAAACTTCTTAACTACCTACCCAACTACCGCTTCCGTCATACAAAGATATTTTATTTTGTATTTATTAATCGCCTGGTTACTAAAAACTTTTAGCCGAGTCTTAATTCATATTTCTTCAATCTTCTTTCTTATTAGCTAAAATGTCCCCATCCTCTAGGTCTTAGTCAAGTCTAGTCATAAGTCAAGGTGAGTCTCACTCTAGTATAATGGTGGTTGTTTTACTGAGGTTTTCAGTGGATTTTACACGGCAAGATAGAAAATAAAGCGCTCTTGGCCCCGCGGTTTCAGTGTTCTGTAAATAAACGATCACTGTGTTATGCAACTTTCACTATGACTGGTCCTCGGATGGGTGACCACTTTGTGGCTTTTCCATTTGCGAGCGTTTCCTTGCTTCAGAAGGCACGTTAAGCCATTGGTCCCGGTTGCCAGTAACATGGCAGTCATTAAGTCAAGTTGAAAGCCTAATGGGCTTGAAAAATTTCAACTGCAGGTAGGGACAGCCTGCGTTTTTCTGTTTCACCACAGCAATGGGCTCACTACCTATTACGTGGGACAGGAATGCACATGGTGAAAAGTGGGCTTACTATGTGTATGCCTCTGCCACCCCTTCAGGGATAAGGCGTGATAGATAAACAAATAAATAAGATAGTATATAGCATTTCATTGCATATATATCAATGTCTTTCACGATAGTAACTCGTTAACACAACTTTTATGACCAAGAAACCACCCGTCCTGCACACAAAACAAGATAAATGCACTAGTTTTAGAAAATAATATACAGCAAGCGTCCGCACTTTTCAATTTTCCCACGTAGAATCTCTATACAAAGAGATTTTTCTTTAGAAGCCTTACAATGAACTGGACACTAGTCTTTTGGTCGAACAGAAGATAAACTGACATTGTTGTGTTGGGTTGCCATAGTCAAATGTATATTTTCAACTTACCTACTCTAATTTTCTAAGATTCTTCGAAAACGCGCAGGACCGAGCGCAATCGATGATACATCCGATCCGTCATCCGCCGCCATTTGCGAAAGGCTGATCGGTGATACGCAGCGCGAGTGTCATTGCTTTGATTATGTCGAGTGTTTAATTTATTATTATCAGTTAAACTGTGAACCAAGTGTGACATTAAAATCAGTTAAAATGATTGTGCGGTTTTTGAGCGTGTTGTGCGTCGGAGTTTTGGTGACTTCGGTGTACAGCGCCGAAGGAAACAACGACAATGAAGGTACGTAATTTTTACGTGTGTGTATTATTTATATTGTTATCATTTACCCAATTTTACCGGTGTGACTAAAGTTCTAATTTAGGGCGATTTTATTTTTATACCTGAAATGAATCAGTTTTCATTCAGAAGTATCATAACGATGTGTTATAAATATACCAGAGTTGAGAGATTTGTTTTTTTTTTTCGTGTTATAATTTTATTCTTGATATGTATATATATGGATATTTCGAAATCGTTTTACCGAACTCTTGTTGTGACGCGTTGGTGCTATTGGTGGAAGGTATAAAGCTGTGTGGTGTGGTGTGTGTGGGTGTTGGACACTGGACCGGCTTGACAACTTCTTGCATGCACAATGCATACACACACACGCGCGCAACTTGACCCGCGCTTCGTCGCGCCCGTGTGATAGGCGCGCGCGCGGCCTCTGAAGTTTTTGCAGGTGATTCATTCACTCTATGCAAGTTACTTGAAGTTGACATCAACCATCTCTACAGAACATCTATTACAAGTACCAATTTTAGCTCTCATTCAGGCACAGCTCCTATTCGGTATGTCTTCAGACGTAACCATCACCAGGAATCTTTATGTACTTAATTGGCAGAGCACTCGAACAAGTCATAATACATGTGCTATAAACTTGATGAAAATTTTATTTATTCTCCCTTACAAATGTATGATTTTAACAACCAATATGTAATTTCTAAATAATAACTTGAATAGTTAACAGGTACTCGGACACATCGACAACAAATTGGCACAGGTTTTATTCGCAAGGGTTTACAGTCAGGTTGACTGTTTTATTTGTTGAAATATAAGGTAAACATTGCATACTTTCTGAATGAAGTAGCAAGCATGCCCTATATGATTAACCTATTGAATATATTTCTCATTGTTCAACACTCTCATCATATTACATATGATATCTATCTATTCCTCAATCTTTACAGGTAGATCATGGAATCACTGTAATGTCTTTTGTTATAAACAGCATATCAACAAACAGAATAATGCAATCATATTTCTAATTGATGAGTTGATGTGAGTTGGTGAATCAAAAGTGAATATATATGATGATATTTTTAAATACATTAGATACATTAGAATATTAAGAATTAGAGGATAGCTGTATTGTGTAATTCATGCAGATATGTTCATTATTTCATGGTACAATACCTAATGGAAAATATTGAACGAAAACCTAGGTAGTTGGAATAAAATTGTACTTTGTTTACTGCTAAAAAGTTTTTTTGTGATATACTAGCACCCTTACAAATGATCTTAGGAGCTATTTCACTGAGTAATTTTGTTGTAGGCTAAGAGGGTGTTACACATTATCAGATAAAATGAGGCGATTTTTGTGTTTTGCCTAAAATCCAGACACCACAGAGATATCCCAATCACGGGGTATGGTGGACAGGACACCAGAAGCAGCTAAAGCATTCCGGGTGTTACTCCGCTCTATAGAGGTAGACCGCAAGGTTTTTATAGGTCAATCACAAGACAGGGCATTCCACATGCACCCTCTTTCTTCTGAGATTATGAAAAATGACATTAATTTTACTCATAGGTCTGTAGTCTTTAATATCAGGGTTATATTTAAAGATGTTTAGATAAAAGGTCAGCAAAACAAGTGTTACTATAGTGACCACATGTTAAACACACTCCAAGGCCAAAGGCTACTAAATCGCCAAGTGCCTATTTATATTCACAATTATTAACTCTAAAGCACATATAATTTTCGCTTTATATTATATCAATAAGGTTGTAAACAAGTATACAGCTGTAAATATGAAAATGACCATCATAGTCTCTGTATGTTTGCAATACCAGTATAAAAGAAAGAGCTATCGAACTACATTGATTCAAAGAATCCTGCATCTCGCAATGAGAATTCTCCCGCCGAAGAATAATAAATACAACAACCCAATAAAAGCCTTTGGGTCACAGCCCCACCAAGCGTGATCACCTTGCCTGGTCCGTTTCCGCGTTAGACGGCTTGGCAGTGTCTCGATTCCATACAAACTTGCGTTAACGCGCTCATTCTTAGCCTGTAAAGCTGCTTTGAAAAACTAGCACCAGGTACACAGCCAACTCAAGAATTTAGGATCTCCTAAGTTTCCTAAAAGAACTGGGATGGATCTGCTAGCGAGCGAGTCGGGCGATCATCGTTTTATCTCCTTTCAAAATTCAATTTACTGCGAAGTACATATCAGCCGCATCAGCTCGCTCGCTCGTCTTTTGGTGAGAACCCCACATAGTTTAGATAGCCAAAGGCTTCGCTCGCTTAGCTTGTAAAAATTGATCGTCCATCAGATCGCTGTGTGGCCGGCCCTTAAGGATGATCTTCGAGTTGAGGAAAAGTGTCTGTTCATAGCAATATTAATCTACATAAGTTAGGCACCTTTAAGTTCCTCGCTGCAGTAATTGTAAATTCGGAGTATGAGGATTAGGTAATTCCCGAGACATGGTTTAACTCATTCGACCATTTTAGTATATCAATACGATCTATTGACACTATCAACAAATGCTTAGTGATTTCATTTTCACACCTCTATCGATGACATCAAATTCTTGCTAATTACTTATTGTAAAGTTTGGATGTATTATATTTGTTACTCAATCACGTCTCAACGATTGAACGCTTCTGAATGACAATTGACACATATAGGTTACAAAAGTTTGCTTGTAATTCCGTTAATAGGTTTCTGTCTACGGAATTAGTGTACTAGTTAATATTACGATAAGATTTTACAAATACTAGCCTTATGAAAAGGCACCCTCACCTGTCCAGTAGTCGCCCTAGCAAACGCAGGCTCAAGGTGGTGGCACGACAAGTTCTTCCCACGCGCGTCTTATTATGATGTGTTTGTTGGATTGCTAATAAAAACGGTCAGGGTTCGCCAGGTACTGGTGACCTGGGTTGGTCACCGGTCACCAATCCCAGAGATTTTCTTTCGAGGGTACACACCAGGTTATCTGGCAAAATACGGCCGGATGGAGGCTAAAAAAAAAGGCAAAAGGTTTTTACAGGGTCGACAGCGCGAGTGCTGCAACTCTGGTGTTGCAAACGTTCATAGGCTATGACGACCACTTCCCATCAGGTGGGCCGTAAGCTTGTCTGCCACCTCAATGGTATAAAAACAAAACATAAAAGAAACCTACCAAATCCTCTCGGGTTTAACGGGAAATAGAAAACTTCAGGCCCTTTTCTTTAGGAACTAATATACGACCTTTAGCTACTTAGCTATCAGCCAAGTCATTTGTCATGCTAAAATGTATGCATGGTTAGTTCTAGTACTAATAGTACTTTAACCAGTCCCATCAAGTAGCCTACATTCCTCGACGCACCTACCAGATGAACCTTGTATTAAATGACGTCAACGCACAATGTCCTTAGTCATAAAAGTTAGGTATTGGATATTTAATTCAATCGATAGCTGTGGTCCTTGTACAAAGTTGAGCGTATGAATATATATTATGAAGAATTACCCACACCCTTAAACACAGTATTCTTTTTGGAGAGTTCCACGATGTTGGGCATCTATGGTATCTAATTATGTACTACCAAGTAATGACGAAATAATACGTAGATACATAAACCGAACACATTATATTGTGGGCATAGTTCTTATTTCGAACGGCCTTTTGACACCACATTTAATTCGTGTGGTAAGATTCTATTAAGATTTTCGCTATTGCTGGTTACGGATGGGTTACCGATTTGTGGTATTTCCATTTACGTACGTTTCCGTGCTTCAAAAGGCACGGAAAGCCGTTTGTCCAGCTTGTCAGTAACATGGCAGTCGATAAGCCAGGTTGAAGGCCTAATGGGTGACTAGAAAATTTTCAACAGCAGGTAGCCACAACCTGCGTCGGTCTATTTTCAACACGGCAATGGGCTCACCACCTATTACGTGGGACAGGAATCCACACGGTGAAAAGTGGGCACATAATATGCCTCTGCCACCCCTTCGAGGATAAGGCGTGATTGATAAATTAATATTGAAAGAGTTTAAATTTTGAAGTCTTCATTCCCGTCTGGTATAATTCAATTAATAAAAATTGACGATAAATAGCCTATAGCCTCCCTTTGATGAATTGTTGTGATTAGATAGATACACTATATATAAAAAATCCCTTTTGTAGAACTGATAAGAAATGTATGACATTTAAGATACATTAAACGTTCCTCGCCTTGCCTAATTGTGTAGTACTCGTATGTTGCGTCTTTGTGTCGGATTGACTACACATCCCGTTCCTACACGAGGAAGAAAATGAGAGAAGAAAGGAGTCAACAGCTTTCTGCATATGGTATGTATATCAAATTCATGCTCTATCAATACGTCAAAACGAGCTAAGATTTAGTAATAAACAGGCTGGATTACAAAGCTATCATACACATTACGTTGTAATGTATACTTTGTCCCGAGAAAACGTACTATACGAGTTTGCGAATTACGTAATATTCGCAGGAACTTCGTTGCATATGTGTTCGTAGAATCAGCATTCATGTTTAATACTGACTGCTATTTATATTCGTAGCGAGCAAAACAAAACTTTATTGTAATCATCTGCACCTCTTGCAGCTGGCTGACATTGGTCATTTTGAAACCTTTTGTATATTATATAAACTGGTTTTGTATAGGTATCATATAAATGAATTGTATATCAAAAAGAGTTCTGTCATTCATTATAATTATTGAGTATGCTGATCACTGATAATTAAACTTTAAATTAAATTTATACAATGCATTGTATCGTAATTTTAGGCAACAATTTGGGCGCTAGACTTCCTCTCCAACTGAATATGAGGATGCTAAATGTGCCACAAATGGCTTACCTACATTAAAATACGAATAAATTTATCATTTGCATAATTTAAAACGTTTTAATGTAAGTACTACTAACATTTACACGTTTGACAACCTCACGAAGTCAGAGATTTTCAATGACTAAATATTATTATCATGAAAACGAAGATATCTTTGAAAGTAATTCACTTTGTAATCACTTATATTCAATTCGCTAGAATACAACGAGGGTTATAGAAATTGACTGATACTCAGAAACAAATTAATCTTGCTTCAGAAAATAATTGATGAAGCTTTCGAACTAGCTTCAAACGAAGCTATTTCTCGAAAAAATTGCTGTCTTCCTTTAGACTAGGTATTTCTAGCTCCTTTGTGAAGCTCGAGAGAAATCGATACAGGATGTATCGAACAATTGCAACATCGTAACTTTAGAATGGACAAAGTACCGTGAGATACGAATTTATGGCGAAAAGATTGATCTTTCTTAAAGAAAAGAACTCGGACGAGATGTGAGAGCATCGAGCTCAAAGACTGAAGTTGAACTTGCCGTTATGTGAAATCGATCGTGACTTGGAACTTTACAGTAATAAAATTGTTAACTTGATATCAGGAGTTGAAATGTCCTTTTACTATTACAGATATTGGGCTCACTGATTTTGTACTCCTAAAGGTGAAACGGGTATTTTATGTATATAAAATGTGACAGGATAAGTATCAAAACTATATCTACCGCTCTATCATGATTTGAACTTTAGTCCTGGTTTTAAACCACTTATTTTTTTTTGTTTGCATATCCATAGTGTCACTAACATGGGGATGCTGCGGATGAGAGTTCCACACACGGTCGGTTCCCGTGACTTCCTATTTTCAATGCAGCATCTTCGTCTCACATAATTATGACTTGCATGTTTCGATCAGGTAGTGACCCGTTTCAAAGTTTCTGAACTAATACTAGGTAACCCCCTCGGCTTCGCCCGTGACATACTTCGAACTCCCGTCGCACCTATTTAATCCTGTCGCTTATAAATTCTACAATATTGCATAACAATTTGCTAGATTTGTTGACATTTATGGCTACTGCTCCGCTCTTCAGGGTAGCTGCGTGATGATATATAGCCTATAGCCTTCCTCGATAAATGGGCTGTCTAATGCAAAAATATTTTTTCTAATCCGACCATTAGTTCCTGAGATTAGCGCGTTCAACCAAACAAACTAACTCTTCAGCTTTATAATATTAGTATATATTGGCATTGCTAAATTAAATTACCCAGCCGTACGTGACACCATCAGCTTACAACAGCAACCATGGAGGTCTTATGTCTAGTTGTAATTTATTGAAGCGCTCGTGGCCCCGCGGACTCATTGTTCTGTAAACGATCACTGAGTTACGCAACTTTCACTATGGCTGGTCCTCGGACGGGTGCCACTTTGTGGCATTTACATTTTGCGAGCGTTTCCGTGCTTCGGAAGGCACGTTAAGCCGTTGGTCCCGGTTGCCAGTAACATGGCAGTCGTTAAGTCAAGTTGAAGGCCTTATGGGCGGCTTGAAGAATTTCAACAGCTGTTAGCCAGAACCTGCGTCTGTCTATTTCAACACGGCAATGGGCTCACCACCTATTACGTGGGACAGGAATACATATGGTGAAAAGTGGGCATATAATATTACTCTGTCACCCCCTCGGGGATAAGGCGTGATAGATAAATAAATAAATGTAATTTATCTAGTTCAGCTTCTTCATCTTCATCATTTTAAGTTGCTTAAAACCCTACCTTGAGTTGAAGCCTGCGGTCCACTTTTATTTGGCTGGTAGTGCTACGAGTAGGAGCAACTATCGTTTTGCTTTTACTTTTAAACATTGTACTGTAATCTGTACTGATTCGAATTGAAAAATTATTTTTGTGTTGGATAGCCCATTTATCGAGCAAAGATATAGACTGTATATCATCACCCTACGACTCTGGAGAGCAGAGCAGTAACCATAAATGTCAACAAATCGGTTAATTTTTCAAACATTATTGTAAAAGTAATAAACAACGGGATAAAATGGGTGCGACGCGAGGTTTAAAAATATGTCAAAGACGAAGCCGCGGGTCTTAGCTAGTTTATAATAATGTAATACCGCACCAGCACTGTCTTCGTTCTTATCGAAATGATGACACGGACATTTATTTCTACGTATTATAACAGATCAAGTACAAAGGGACACGCGACGCCACGCTCACGTAACTACAGCACCGGCTATTGTTACCCAGGCACTAGCTTACTTATACACAACTATTGTGGAGATAAACGGCACAATTGGGGCACAGTTTATGCAAATTGTGACACCAGTCCCGCTAAGTAATAGGATTAAAAATTTAGTTTATTAGAATTATATCGTTCAAGAGTGATTTCACAGTTTCTGGTGCGTTTCAATAAAACAAATAATTTCTTTTAGCGACACTAATAGCAGTCCCTATTCGACAATCAATTTTAAAGTCGGAACATAGTAGAAATGGCGGAACATAACCTACTTAATATGACTAAAACCCGCTAAATTCAATATTTTGTTGTGTAATCTATCACGTTTAGAGTGTGGAAAAAACTCCCTGCCTGGGTTTTCCCAAACGTCTGCAGTATGGGGTTCTTTAAAAGGGGTCTTAGAAGGTTTATAAAGGGTCGGCAGCGCGAGTGCTGCTCCTCTGGTGTTGCAAACGTCCATAGGCTACGGTGACCACTTATTTCTTCATCAGGTGGGCCGTATGCTTGTCTGTCACCACAGTGGTATAAAAAAATAACTCGGTAACGCAAGAGAACTAAGTTCATTTTCTACAGATAAATCTGTTATCTCTAATCAGCCCTCTTTAGTGACGATACGCTCGATACGATCTATTCATTCATGCTCCCGATTAGCTCAGTATTGTGTGCGAAAATTGATTGATAATATTTGACTAGGTCTGATTATTGCGAATTAAAACTACGTACGGAACTGCTATTAAAAAAAAAAGAATTTACTTTATTAATTTTTAATGTATACATTTTCGCGTTAATACTTGGCAGCAACCGAAATTCCGGTGGAATTGGTGAATTCTAAAAAAGGTTTTATGGCTGTGAGAAAATCCTTGCCTACTGTTAGGGATGTTAGCGTGACAGTAATTGATAGGTCATATCTTTGATCTTCCAAAAACATAGTAGATCAATCAATACGCCACCAACCATAAAAACTTATAACTGTGTTACGATGCTTTTTTTTTTTTGTAATATTATAGCCTAAAAGATTACAAAAAAGAACTTCCCGATATCCATCCTACTTGCCAATTCTTTGCAACAGAAAATAAGCTGCATTATGATAGACATCCAACATCGTCGTATCGATCAACTGTAGTGACGCATTTGAGCGTTTCTTCAGAATCTGCGTGTACCAGGTTTGGACATACTGTAGAGTGTTGGTGCCGAACAAGCAAGTGGCTTTACCTTATACCTACATATTATATATTTTATTTACTTATGACATAGATGCTTAAAAGCTATAATCATTATTAAATAATTACAGGCATCCTCGATTCTAGTATCATTAAAACAACTAATAAAAACCATAGAAGTGCGATTCCAACTTGTACACGCAGGGTTTCCTTTCAAATTTGTAATAAAAGTTTATGATACAACCAAACGGTGAAAACTACGAGGGTTTGAAGAGTGTAACCCTGGAAACGTTCTAATCACAATTTCAAGTATTATTCTTGCCAGCAGAATTGGGCAATTAAAATATAAGTCCATCGGTGACCTTGCCGTGAAATCCTTGTTTCAATAAAATCTTTTTCAACTGGCGTTAAATTATTCAGAGCGACGTTATTATATTCGATTTTGTAACGAAAACGGAGACATTTATCATAATGAAGTTATTAAGATGAAATGACGAGCTTTCTCTTTCAGATTTCGTCCGAATCAGAACGCTTTTAAGATAATAAACGATAAATATTTCATATAATATTTGTGTTATAATATAATATAATGGGCAGAATGGGCAAACTGGTAAGGGGCGACCTCGACGTACATATGTCAATCAAAAAGAAGACATTTTGGATAAAGGTCAGGTCAAGAGTACCCTTAACCGGCATTTCTGTTTGAAAACACTTATAAAAGTGGAAGAAGCTAAAGCCATAGTCCCTGCCTACCTCGTTGGGAGACAGGCGTGACGATATATAATATGTATGTAGAATTGACTTATCTTCTTTTTTACCTATGAGGAACTTAACTGGAGGTGTGAGAAACTGTGGTACAGTATAAGATCAAAGGTGCCTAAGTGCCTCTTAGTATCCCTAAGTATCGAACAGCAGCCTTCAGTGGTAGCTTCAAGCATGCTGCAACACACAGCTGGAATGTCCTCTCTCAATTATTCCGTAGTCTGAAAACGAAACAGACATTCATTCGTCGTTTGAGGAGTATTTATTTCATGCAACAAGTAAATGTCTAATAAACCCTTGTTTTTCTTATTAATTGTATTTTAAATCATCATTCATTCAATTGTTTTATTCAATACTCCTAATAATTCCTATATTATTTATTTAGCCGGATGCATTATAATGTGTAATAAAAATGTTGAGTACCTATGTTTTAAAAATATAAAAGGTTATAATTATACTTACAATGAGCCTGAGATCATTTTAAAGATGTGACGTTCCTGTACTTGTAAATATCTTTGGGTTGGTCTGGCTTCTGTCTGCGGGTGTATGTTGTACCAATAAGAATATTCCATTGTGGAATTTGTACTGCAAATAAAATCATCCCCATTGTAGTTGTTGCTATTTATTAAAGTAATAGGTTATTTTTAGTGTTAAATTTATATTGGTTAGTTATATATATTATATTGTTTTTTTTTGTAATATATAAGTTAATTTATTGTAACTTACTGTTGTCTAAATATATAATATAGTACGTCTGCTTTGCGACGGCGACGACAGATGTTGTATGGGTGAACGGAAGATCAGTGCTGTGATGGACAAGTGGCATCTTACAGTGTTAGCTGAGTGTCATCCATATTACAGGCTTATATTTTCGCATTTCCTTAATAACACTGCTGCCACGTAGTAATTTAAAATATTTACTGGTAAGTTTACCTGATGTGTGGCAAAATTTGACACTTGGCACATTTGGTGACAATGACATTTATGTTATTGTTATTTGTCTTCGCCCATCTTGGGCAGGCATATGAAACTGCCATACAGCCTTGTTATCAGAGTGGTTTTTTTTTTAATTTTAGTATTTAAGGAAAATTATTTTATTATAATATCTGTAAAGTATGTGCAATATGATTGATCTACTATGCTATTGCAATAAAATATTCGCTTTCTTTCTTTCTTTCTTTTTTCTCTGAATAATATATTGGGAGCAAATCTATATTGATATAAAGACGCATAATACTATTTATGACATTATAAACACGTAAGAACCCTCTCAAGAAAATATAGACCTAACTAATATTAGAGAAGCAAATGAACATCTTGCTAGTTTCATAATATTATATTGTTATACAAAGTGCTAAAATGACCCATTATGACGTAGTTTCTAGTACAGAGCTTTGGCGGGGGAGTAGGTAGAATCTGTTGCGGAACGCGATGTTCACAATACACACATGCTGATAAAACCCGCTTCTTACATCATTCTACTTACGAGTAAAGCTTTTTCATTTATATTAGGCTCATTATTAACACATAAAAAATAATTTAAAACATTAGTTTTCCCCTTAATTTTAAAAAGGTTTACTACTGAACTTTTTACTCACTCTAGAACGCTATAATGACGCATTTTTTCGAGCAGGAGTAGTGAAAATAACTTTTAAATAACTGTCACAATGTTATGATAATCGATCAGCTTTTATGGTTACCAACATTCAGGCTACTAAAATAATCATTATATGGTACTTTAATATTCAGTCTGTCATTAACAGTAACAGTAATCGGTATAGGTACAGCGATATTACAAAGGTCTTCAACAAAACAAATGCGCAGTCTCCCGTCGTCTCAGACTTAATCAAAGTATCCGATAGAACGACGTCCATTTATTTGTTGGGACGCTTTAAGCGACTACAAAATATATCTTATTTCCTTAACCTTAGCAGTTGAAGGTAATTACTGTTGGTGATAGCTGTAATGAAAGGTTTGTGCCACTTTAAGTAGCGATAACGTTTTACGAAAGCGCCCTTGTTTTTGAGAAACAAACCAATTTTAGTTATTTATTTTACAACACCTGTAAGTATTGCAATATTTCTTAAAAAGTTTGTAAATTCCAAAAGTGCACGCCTCACGCGCTTTTATTATATTATAAAAATTATGTTTTCGTTTTAATTTAAATTTCGACCAAGGACTTCAAATTTTTAAAAACTTTTCGCACAACGCCATCTAACAAAAAAAATGTAGGATTAGTTAGCTTAAATTGCGCTAGATGGCGTTGTGCTAAAATTGTTTATTTAATATTTAATAACAATTAAACCACGCCGAATCAGACCGTGAAATTTGAAAGGGTTCTATTCCTAATTATACTGAAGCGTAAGAGAAAAAAAAAGACTCGATTAGTAAAGTATTTCGGTCGTTATCGTGTTAACAAGAAAATAATCCGTAACATACAGACACACGGACGTCCAAGACGGAACTTTTATAACAGTTTTTTACCTATTTTAAATAACAAAAATATCATGAGTGTTAAAAATAGTGTTTTTTCTTGATATGTGTGTGTATAAATTATTTTACAAGTGCAATATATGATAAATAGAGACATTTTAAGTTTGAAAAATCAGATGTTTTGCGCGAAGTGACAGTAGTACCCACCTCAACGCTTCGCTTATGAGGCGTGCAATACTGATTTACGTGAATCGCGCTTAAAAGCGTCAATTCTATTTCGAACGATACCTCTAATAGAATGCTTATTATTTCCACTCTGTGTACTTTAATATGATAAAGATCTTCGTTTCCTTACATAAATCGAATAATAGCACCGCTCATAACATTTTGATGTCATTTCATACAGATTTTATCTCTAAATAAATTAAAAAACATCTAAAAGTATGCAAATACATTTTTTTGTTGTAAATCTGTAGTCACCTGCCATCCTATGGCATTATAAAAGGTGCGGTATAAAAGTAAGTTAATAAATCGATACTTATAAATTTTTATTAAAATAATTGCTTTAAAAATTTATCAAAAATCGATACTTAATTTTATAAAGATTAAGAAATTGGTTGTTTGTTTGGTTGAACGCTTTAATCTCAGGATATACAGGTCAGATTTGAAAATTAGATAGCCTATTTATCAAGAAAAGCTATAGGCTATATATCATCACGCTACTACCCTGGAGAGCATAGTAATGAATGTCGACTGATCGGGCAAATTTTTATGCATAATTTTTTTAAAACCGACTGTATTTAATAGGTGCGACGGGAGTCCGACGTATGTCACGGACGAAGCCGTGGGGGTCACCTTGTATACATATATTAAGCAACTATAGGAACTATAAAGCATGATGCCACCTGTTTGTTTGACATTCGACGAGGCGTAAAAATCTGGGTCGGGCGGAGGCGCTAAATGCATGACCGGATGCGTCACAGCCTATCGATAAAACAACATTCTAGATAAGTTTTTGAAGCAAACTGAAGGATTTTAAATAGCACAGATATTATCCGTTTCACTAAACTAGCAAAAAATGGCTGGTGTTGGTATAGTGAGGTAATTATTGTTTAGCTGAATAATATGTTGGTACTTTGGGTGTAAAAAGGGCGAATCAAAACTGACGTACTGGTTGTAACCATAAAAATAAAGGCATAAATCCCTTTGCTGAATCTAGCAATTCCACCAGAATTTTGACATAAAAGCGGGATCGTGTACAGTGAGAACGGTTTTTTCAACAACACGTAGTTAGAACTTGCAAAAGCAAAAAAACGGTACATGCATGACATAGTCAAACATTTTCAATCAACTTTTGTACGATCCTCGTGTGCAACAGAAATCCTTTACAACTTGACACAATATAGAGCGATCGGGCAAATTAATTGAATGAATGACAACATGAATGAAAAGAACGTATCTAACATATCGACTGATTTGAGATAACCATATTATCTGTTATCTGTAGAAAATGAACTTAGTTCTGTTTCGTTATCAGAGGCCAGGGAGTTAGATTAAGTTATGCAAACATCATTAATGGTTACGCAATATATAATATACCATCATAAAGGTTACTTGTATTAAATATTGATATAGTGGAAGCTATAAGGGGACACTTTTCACACAGCGAGCTAGATAGAGCTCAAACTAAGCTTTTTAAGCTTAGTTTACTTTTTTTATATTTTACTGAAATTGATTGCAGTTCAGTCTTTGCAAGGCTTATCATGGCGCTTAGCTATATAAGCCTTCCGAGGGCTCATCTGGATCTCCGGGTCATGGGCAAATGGAAGGGCATCGTGTGATTTTAGTCGGCAGGCACATGTAAAAAAAGTTCACCATGTAGGTACCTACTTGTTTCTGGCAAATGAATTTCCAAAGTAGAATATAGAACCACACATCAAACTAGAAGATAACATCTGAAGTGGATTTATCCATTCCAATAAAGATTTTTCATCACAAAGTAAAACGAAATTACCTAAGTTATGTTTGTTCCTACCCTATTTTGTAAAATTACACCCTGTCCGTAAAACAACTAAGTAAAATTCAAGGTAGGACACCAATTTCTCCCTAAAGAGTTCACATAAACTAGGACTGTTATCAGCTCTTTAGAAAACACCTTTACCGCTGAATATATTTTCACTTTTTCTTTATAAATGCCAAGATACTTGTTAATCCTAAATACTCTAGTCATATAGCTTATTTTCTTGCAACCTTGAGTAATTAGGAAGTTACTTATAAGACTGTTCCTTACAATCTTTTATATCACACCAATCAGACCAATAAAATCCAGGACATCTAACGTTTATGGAGTTATTCAATCAATCACGTGTCGTGTAAAGATAAGTTTCTCCAATCCCATTGGTTGGAAAGCGGAGTCTGTTGTAGCATCAACGATGGTGCAGAAAGTCGCAACTTACAGAAAAGGTTTCGACATTGAATTGGCATGTCTCCGGATTGTTTTTCTTCCATATTTTTATCGATGTAGTGTCTTCGTGTTGTCCTATTTGCAATTGAGATTTCATCACCAAGTTTTGCGTTTGTGTACAATGCATCCATCTTGTACGTGATCTGATTATATATCCACCATATTTGCATGCAAAATGTTTTTGACTTTTTATCCGATATTGTACGCTATATTGTAATGATATTTTAGGGATTTAACTTAAAAAGATAAGCTTATATCAGAAAATATTGATCTGTTATTATTAAAAACACGTCAAATATGCGTTCATCAAATTTGATCACGTAGCTACCTGCAAATGAAAAAGGGTTCGGAAAAAGAGATGAATTGGAAATCATCTGGTTTTAGTCGATGGCGTAATGCTAATGACTAGAATGACGCTCTGTCGCTCGCACATTAAAAGAAAACAATACAATAGCCACGAGTAGAAGTTACTTTGTTCGTTCGTTCTAAGCGCAGCAGTCTGGAAAAGCATCGAATCGTACAAAGTATCCCTGAAAGCTCAACACGACAGTTATATGTTCTGAGAGTATTTTACTTACCATTTATCGTAACGTCGGAAACGTACCTATTTCTAAAATGTATGCCATGCCATCTACTATCTCTAAACTATTATAATACTCCTACTATTACACAACTCTTGTTTGTCTTATATCTTATCTTTGAGCAATCCTACTGATACGGGTGATTTGAGCGGATTTTAGTTTTGTTATAATGAATTGATCTGTGAAGATTTCGCAATAATTTGATCATTCTTTGTATTTTAAATATTCGCGTACCTACTAGTCATTGTTTAGAGATAAGATTGTCCCCATCCACAAGGATATCATATTGGATTGATTTTCTCAGTGTCTCTACAAACAGAATTTAAGAAGTATTAGAAATTCAATTTTACCTACATTTTGTCGCCTCTGAATCGATGTATATTTTTCTCATACATATAAGGTGTCAGCTTGTCTTTTCTCAGCGTCACTAATCTTTTATTTGTGCAAGTTAATTCACTACAACGGAATTGTATATTCTAATACTAAGTGTATCCGGTGTGTCGTATCTAACATAAATTGTGTAATCTTTTCTAACCAGCAGAAATATTTTATCGGTTTGCGAGTGACCATTGGATTAAGTTTTCTAAAATCTGTTATTAGTAAACGGAATAATTCTTCAAATAAAGTCTACCTGCGGAACGTAGAACTTTTGCTGGTATTCTATTACACAGTTCCAAGTTCAACATTTCTAACGTAGAACTTCACAACTTTAGCGTTATGGTAATGTCAATGACGACGTGAAGTTGGCGAGAAGTATCTCAATGGTGTGCTTAAGCTCTGAAGGGTAAAATAGTCCACCATTACTTCGTTTAACATAATATATATAGTTGTGTCTGATGTAGGGTACTGACAAAACAAAAGTTTCCATCAGCCGCGTTTAGCTTTCGAGTTCATGCGTATCTCGCATACTAATGTGTATTTACAAATTTTGTCACCAAGCTATTCGAGGCAATTACAATATTTATTTTGAAATCCAATTTCCGGGGAATTAATAAATATGCCTCACTTCTTGAGTCTTGACCTTTTTTTTTATGTAAATTTAAAGAGAAGCTTTTCAAAGAAGAAGAAAATAACGCTCATTGTTGGTTGAAGAGAAAATGCTAAATGGTTAAACTTTAAATTGACTTCAGGGCGCTGATCTATTATTCAAATTCCAATACTGAAAGAGAGTTGACTCGTTACCGACGAATCTTACAAAACGCCTATTGATTAGTGATGAGATTTGAAGTACGTGGGTCGTCGCGTGACCCAGTTACGAGCGACTCAGAAATATTGTCCCTTCGACCAACCAACTCGACTATTATGACCAAGAATTATTAAAGGAAAAACAGCTTAGTATCGCATTGTGTCTCGGTGATTTGTGGCGATGTTTGAGTAAACATGGAATGCTTTTCCGATGACCGACTTCGCTCAAACTCAATATAAACGGTTGTACAAAAAGTGTTTGACTTTTAGTTTGGGCTGTTATTTACTTGGTGGTTTGCGGTTGCACTGATGCCATAAGCAGTTGATTGGATTTTTTTTTATATTTAGCTCGTTATAATGAACCTGTTGGAACGTCATGACACCATCCAAATCCAGAGATGAGGACAATTTTCAAAACCGGTAAGGTTAATGCCCAACACTGGGTGAGCGGCTCGTCAACAGAAGGTCCAATATTTCGGGCGTTCGATCAATCCATATGGCATCCTTCATATCATTGAACTCTCATGCTTAGGGAACTCAAGATATGGAGGAGTGCGAAGGCTTTGGCTGCACAGCACGTCCCGCATGATCGGTTCTAAGGCAACCCAGCCACTTGTATGAACTGGCCATTGATGTCCCTCAAAACTAGATCGGCGTTCTGAACTGCACCTTTACTGTGAGTACTTACTGAATAATTAGAGACATGTGTAGCTCATTTATTAATTTTGAATAAAGCCAAAGTCTTGATAACAGTGGTATAACCCGTGCGGCTACCCTACATTTCCTGTTATAAAATAATTCGTAGGCGGCCGATTATGGGGCCTGCGGCTTGTCCAAATATTGAATTTTATAGACGTTCTCCTAATTTAGAATGATTAAGTTTCAAAGTTTGTTTAACGACTTGCAACATAAAATTAGTTTACAAGTTTGTTAAAGTTTATGTAGGTAGGTACTTAAATTCACTAAGAATTTATAGGTTATTTGTTAGCTTAAAATTTTAGACACATTGTATAGTCATTTAGATTCAGGTTCAAAATACACGTAGAATCTAAATCAAACAGGATTTTTTTTCGTGGAAAACTTACATTTATTTCTATGCTATTTACTAAACTTCGGATCTAAAAGGTATCAATAGCTGTACATTTCTCAACGTAGTCGCCAACCATTTGTCTTCAATACAGAAGCACAGTAATGATTTTTTGATAAATTCGAGCAGAAAGGCACTTAGATATGCAACTGAAGTCGATGTAATAAATCTAGTTCGTCACGAGAAACATTCGGTCTCAAACATAGGGCTCCTGTCACATATTCAATGATAAATGCACCCTCTTTTGAATTGGAGTGACTTGACCTCCTTTTGCTTGTACGATGGTTTGTTTGATGCCACGGCTACTTTCTATCATCACACTGCTTGCCATTGATAGGATGTTCTTCCTCATACGGAGCGTTCGTATACGGTAAGTTCCCTGCCACCTGCCACCTATAAATGCTTGAATTGTGGATTAAACTTCCTACCTTGGTTAGGGTTGGATTAGAAGGTTTAGGGTTCTTCAAAAGAATATAAATAGTACCTACGGTGACTATTTTCGGTCAGGTTAACGTAAGTTGGTCTGCCACTATAGTAGTAAAAAAAATAGAACGAAAAATATGCATTACTAAATGACGCCCGCGGCTCTGCCTGAGTGGAGAACTTTTCCCGTATCCTTTTCCCACAGGAACTTGTTCTCGGGATGAAAAGTAGCCTACTATTATTACTGTATTATTGTAAAGTTTCATTAAAATAGATTTAGTAGTTTTTGCGTGAAAGAGTAAATAACTTACATCCATACATTTAAAAAAAATGCATTTATAATATTAGTAGGATTCAAGATAATAAAGCAAGTGTTTGATTCGCTCTTCTTATCTCCGATTACTTTTTGCGGTTGTAATCTCTTGCGGGCTATGTACCATTGTGGGTAGGGCTTGCTTCACCTTGTTACATTTTTATTTTTAATCTATGGGTGAAAATACTTGAAAATTTGAACAATAACAAAACATTGTATGATTTTAATGATTTATCGAAACTTTCAAGTTTATTATATTGAAAAAAATGAATAAAATAAATAAATATCCATCACGCCTTAGGGGCCAGAAGGCCAGAAGGGGTGGCAGAGGCATATTATATGCCCACTTTTCACCGTGTGGATTCCTGTCCCACGTAAGAGGTGGTGAGCCCATTGCCGTGTTGAAATAGACAGACGCAGGTTGTGGCTACCTGCTGTTGAACTTTTTCAAGCCGCCCATAAGGCCTTCAACCAGGCTTAACGACTGCCATTTGGGACCAACGGCTTAACGTGCCTTCCGAAGCACGGAAACGCTCGCAAATGTAAATGCCACAAAGTGGTCACCCATCCGAGGACCAGCCATAGTCAAAGTTGCGTAACTCAGTGATAGTTTACAGAACACTGAGACCGCGGGGCCACGAGCGCTTCTATTTATTTATTTTTATATATTGACAACCCTTGTTAATGTTCTGTGTTTTACAATGCAGCAGTGCTGCTACTAAGCGTACCTTCGTTTATAAAAAAGATGATCTTTCTGCCAGTGCAATAAATACACATGCCCACAAATATTTCAAAACTCATCGGTAAGCTGCAAACACACTTCCATACATACATACATACATATATATTGTCACACCTTTATTCCCGAAAGGGTAGGCAGAGGCATACTATACGCCCACCTTTCTATGCATTTTTGTCCCACGTAACAGGTGAGCCTACTGCCGTGTGATTGCCGTGTGACAAGCACACTTGACATTAGTATATTTCTATCTATTTAAATGGTCTCTCTAAATCCTATAACTCAATACTTCTATCCGTTTAACTAATCTTTACACGGGTATCAAGACAGTAATTTTTTCCTGAATATTTCACGAGCTTGCTAATGTTATTTTTTAACTTTCGCTGTGTATACTGATATTTCATATACTAATAGGGACTTCACGCGAAACAATATTTTTTTACATTCACCGACGTTTCAAACGCGTTGTAACGCCCGTGGTCGCGGCTGGACACGAGCATTATGCTCTATACTTTCCGGTCTTGGCCATGCTATATATCCTTATCTACATGGTTCATAGCAGTAGAGCGAAGCATTTCAGCCTATCGTTTATTATCTAGCGAAATCCATGAAACTATGCTTAATAAAGTGCATCTGTATACTAAGAGATATATCAAGTATCGCGTTACATAGCCTACCATTTTTTCGGGTAGTTAAACAAAATTTCATGAAAGTACTTGACATCTTCTGTTACGAGCATCATCACTATGTAGATTGTTGACTTTAATTATCAACAGAAAGAATGCGACCCAGCCTGCGTGCCGTCGGCAGCTATATCGGCCAGCTCACGATCCAGCGCCATTGTTCACCAATATTGGTACAAATGGCCTGTTTTATGCTTCGCTGTAGAAATTCCTGCTTCATCACGAACGATATTAGGGTTGCATGATCAAACGCTAGTCATTGTTTAACTTTGTTAGCGATTGTGTGATTTTTTTGATAACAAAAGATGTTTGTTTTGGAAACGGTGCGATACGTAATTGCATGGGGTTTGGTCGATACGATTGTATTGTCTAAAATATATTTTTATTAATTTTATAGGTCATCTACGGTGTTTTCGCTGACTTGTGTAGCTCTGCTGCAATCTGTACTTCTTACAAGACGCTGACAAATAATGAAAAAAAAAATCATGAAAATCGAATCAAGACGAATGTATCAGATAAAGATCTAAATAAAAATATTATAAACTTTTCTTAGTGTATAAATAATCCACCACAACTTCTCGTCTATTTTATTAAGTCTAATGTAGAATATAGTTTCGACTTCTCCACATTCCACGTAAGGTACTAATAACAAATTGTAAATTGCAAAAGCAATGCGATTTCAAATTAGTAGTTTCCGTCGAATATCCATTCCATCCATATTTGATCCCATATTTGGTTTGCTTGAATTGCTATAAATTAACACAGACACTATTTTAAAACAAAAGGTTTCTAAAGTTTCTTTATATTCTAGCAATTAGTTTTCGGGCAGAGTGTATTAAAAAAATGAAAAAATGTTTATAAGTATGTAACTGGTTACAAAATTGCGAAGAAAATTACTTTGACTTCGTTGGTTATGTCACGGTTATAAAAATGGCTGAAGGGCATATGGTAGAACGTTTGACCTAAAAACATTGGTAATTTCTTTATCTTCACTCCCGCTGAATTCAAGATCAATATCTCAAAATCTTAATGGTAATTATAAAAAAACTAAAATCTATGCTGCTAAAATAGTTCGTCGATTCAAAAAAACTAACCGCTTACGAGGGATCTTGAATTCATCAAGTCATGAGCGCTCTTAAGTTTTCGTTTAAGTTAAAACAATTACATATTCAGACTTGGTACAGCTTTAATTCGTTTCACAACTGTTTTAACGTGTTTCACTTGTATAATTGATGCTATTCCAAGTTTGAGTAAACTTCATAAATATTCGTTGTCTCTGCTGCTCTTGGATGTGCACGAATAAACGCAATGTGCCCCTGATTTAAACTCAACTTGCGATGAAATGAAATCATCGTATTACAGTTCAAGAGAAAAAAGGATATCTGTGGAAGCATTCGTGTCAATTGGTATTATTTAACTAACTTACTGTTCAAGCCTATGCCAAGTTATGTATACAGGGTGACTTTAAATAGGTGTAATTGTTTTAAGGGGGTAAGAGTACAGCCCATGGGATGTTCAAAAATGTGTGGAACACCTGGTCGAAATCTACTGGTTTCGGAAATACACGATACTTTAACTTTTTTAGGAAAATTACCAAAATTCAAGAGAAATCCTTAAAAATAAAAATAAATACTGGATGCATGGATTTTATTTTTATTTTATCTGATTGCTGGATAAATTATCCATAAAATAAAAACATCAAATGTTATGAATCAGTTAAAATTTTAGAGTTATGAGAGCTAAAACTTGTAACAATAAAAAAAAAAATTGCTTTATCGAAATTTCAATTGATTTTAGTGAAAAATATCCACTCCGAAGTGGTCGTACAAACGATGTCATTAAATTCCTTGTTTCCTTAGCTTTCTAAAAAGGTATAATAAGTGTACAAAATTCTCAGATAGCGCCCAACATACTCAGTTAGTCCCGAGCAGGTAGTTATGATCCCTATTGTTAATGTATTGCAAGCCGAGCCGATACCTGGAATTCTTAAAACCTTTCTCACGGTTTCACTATGCGAGAGTGAGAGAATCGATAAATAGCACAACGTGTGTGAGTGAGATAGCAATTGTTGACGGTTGGCCGTTGCCTTGCGCTTGGGCCCCAAGTTGCGCGACCTCTGTCTAGTACTACTTAGATACTTACGCGTGCCGGACGTACCTATTATTCGTACTAGTTATTTCATCCATCTGTTTCTTTGCTTTATTTCAATGGCAAGCTACAGTAGCGAAGAGTACGCAGACATTGTGTTTGTGTACGGATTCTGTGACGGTAATGCTGCAGCGGCCAGAAGGGAGTACATACACCGATTCCCAAATCGTCGCGCACCTAGTGTACGTGTCTTTTCTGCGGCGTTTCAACGGCTTAGAGAAAGTGGAAGTGTTCATGAGCGGCGTCACGATGCTGTTAGACCTCGTCAAGTGGATGCAGAGCACGAAGAAGAAATACTGGATCGTTTTACGAGAGATCCCACTACATCTACACGCATAGTAGCCAGGCAAATGGGATTATCTCAATGCAAAGTATGGTTTACTTTACATGCAGCGCGACAGTACCCATACCACTACACACCTGTTCAAGCGCTAGAGGAGGGAGACCCTGCAAGACGAGTAGATTTCTGTCGCTTCATGCAGCATATGGACGCTGAAGACGCAATGTTTTTAAGTAAAATCTTATGGACGGATGAGTCCAAGTTTGACCGAGACGGCATAACGAATTATCACAATCTCCACTACTGGACTACACGGGGAGAAAATCCAAGAAAGTCTAAGGAAGGAGCTCATCAAAGAAGATTCTCTGTAAACGTATGGATGGGCGTTATTGACAGATACTTGGTGGGGCCATATTTCTTACCAAACAACTTAAATGGCGAAGCCTACGAGGATTTTCTTCGAAACCATTTATTCAACCTTCTCGAAGATGTTCCTGTTCGGAAAGATTTTCCACTAACTAACCGGGAAGAAATGATCTTCCAGCACGATGGCTGCCCAGCCCATTACCGGGCTAGTGTTAGACAATGGCTGGATGAAACGTTTCCACTTCGTTGGATTGGCAGAGGAGGCCCGACGCCGTGGCCAGCGAGGTGTCCAGATTTGACCCCCTGTGATTATTACCTATGGGGTCACATGAAGACATTAGTGTATACAACTCCCGTCAATAATGTTGAAGAATTGAAAGCTAGAATCATAGCAGCTGCTAATCAAATACAGCAAGATCTTACGGGAGTTGTTACTAGGTCCAATCTTAGAAAACGACTACGGGCGTGTATTAGGAACCAAGGAGGTCAATTTGAGCAAGATTTAAAATAATAAGGTGTTTTAATTAAATCAAGTGTTATAAAACGTGTTTTTCCTACTGTGTTTTTGTTATTTCTTTATGTAAATAACTTGAGTATTTTAATTGTAAAGATAACTTGCGTTTTTTCTTGTGTATCAGTATGAGTATTATTTCATCTACATTAGATATTTTTTTCATACTACTCTTAGTAAAATTAACCATAGTCATCCTTACTTGCTTGGAGAACCAAATGGGCAACAATACACAATGCATTCATAAAGTCCACTAAAGCAAATCAATGAGACGTGTTACGAGGTAAATTAATGACACTTAAAGAAAAAACCTTAGCAGGGTAGTATGGTAAAGTGCTAATAATGTTATTAATGTGCAGTTTACGTATTACCTACTCGGCAATAACTGAGTTTGTTGGGCGCTATCTTAGAATTTTGTACACTTATTATACCTTTTTAGAAAGCTAAGGAAACAAGAAATTTAATGACATCGTTTGTACGACCAGTTCGGAGTGGATATTTTTCACTAAAATCAATTAAAATTTCGATAAAGCAATTTTTTTTTATTGTTACAAGTTTTAGCTCTCATAACTCTAAAATTTTAACTGATTCATAACATTTGATGTTTTTATTTTATGGATAATTTATCCAGCAATCAGATAAAATAAAAATAAAATCCATGCATCCAGTATTTATTTTTATTCTTAAGGATTTCTCTTGAATTTTGGTAATTTTCCTAAAAAAGTTAAAGTATCGTGTATTTCCGAAACCAGTAGATTTCGACCAGGTGTTCCACACATTTATGAACATCCCATGGGCTGTACTCTTACCCCTTTAAAACAATTACACCTATTTAAAGTCAACCTGTATATAAGTCACAGAGTTAATTAAACTATTCAGTACTCTCTCAGTTGTGTTTTATTACGTCTAAACACTTACTAATTCTGTTTGACAATCATAGAAGTACTACGAACACTAGTAGCGTCATGCGCCACATTGCAATACTGTCATTAAGTTGTTGGAGCGTGGGTGAGGTTTACTTTTAAATATTGTTTAATTGGGCGAAAAGCTTTGTGATAATTGTAAACTTCTAATAATGAATTATAGTATATTGGCGTTTAGTTATACGTGATTTATGAAGTTGGATAACCATCATGCTAAACAAATAACGCTAAAATTGAGACTGTAATAAGTTATGTCCACGACAGACTTTGAACTACCAAATTTTGAAGACGTGTGGGTAGTAGAAAGCGATCGTGTACTTTGTGGGTTGCTTTTGTGACTCGAACTTAAACTTTTTCGTGTATTTACAACTTTGCGACTGGTAGTACAGATGACATTGACTCTATTATCGAACATCTAATTGTGAGATCCTGTCTCGAATCAATGTCCAGCCGAGCAATTCAAAGTGCTGTATCGATCCAGTACTGTAAATTTGACAGCTGATTCATTACAGTTCGATTAGCTGTAGTTCTATATCAAATCGAGATATATCTTGAGAAGTAATGTTGTGAATTGGTTGTCAAAAGATATCGTACTGTGTCGAACTGAATTGGTCGGTTGATTGGATAGTATTATTGGGTGTAGCACTGTGGGGTCAAACATCATTTATTTACTACTTTAAGTACTATGGAGTGATTGTATGTTTTTTAATTGTACTCTCTGGTCTCATCTCTTTTCCTTTTTTGAACAAAGTAGCATTTACTCTCGAGTCGTATTTTTCCTACCGTTTAATTATGGCAACATTAATCATAAACTGAAAAGGACTCCAATTTTTTATATCAAATGAATAAAACGGAGACAAATCATTTCTTTTTTAATGGACACCGAGTCCACAATGCTGGATGTAGTTGATGAAACAACCTTTGGAGATTTCGTAAGTATAAACTATACAATTTCAGATTCGAAAGCATATTTTCTGCAAAGAGAAATGATTTTTTTTCTGTCTTATTTATTATTTCTCAATATGACAGCTATGAATGATAGACAGTACTAATGGGCGATATGACAAATAACTCTGATTGATGTATGCTTTTCCGAAATAAACATTTAATGAGTTTTCTTCCTAAACCCCACTGCAACTGGAGAACATTTCAACAGTCTCTAGTGGTATCCGTTGAGATAACTTCTAGCGATGTATATGTTTAAGTAAAGCTAAGTAAAGTAAGTAAAGCTGCCTGAGTTTCTCCGAACGCCTACAGTATGTGGTTCTTCAAAAGGGGTCTTAGACTGCAGTGGGAGTGCTGCACCTCTGGTGTTGCAAACGTTCTTAGGCTACGGTGACCACTTTCCATCAGGTGGGCCGTAGGCTTGTGTGTCACCTCAGTGGTATAAAAAAAAATTAACACTTACCTACTTAGCAAACGATACTGCATTACTTAATACATAATTTACCTTTACAGAAATATAAGATTAGAATAGAATCAACGTTATCATTAACCCATCAAACATCGTCAAGCAGATGGCTCTGCAAACATGATCCGTACCTTGACGACTTTTTGTCCAAACCAGGCCAGACATATATTTCACGACGATTCTGCTAATATATATTGACTGTATCCATTTACAGATCTGGTATTGATCCGAGGTAAATCTAACGCTGAGAAACACATAGATCATCCCAATTTATAACACAGCTAGTAATTAAGAACACTCCCAACCGAGTTCACCTTTGATCTTCATACTTATAAATTCAGCTTAATTAGTTTTTCAGGTATTAATTTATTTTGAGTTGAGTGCAGCCGTAAAAAATTGCCTGAACGTGATGGGAATATTTATTCAGACCTCTGACCCTAATGGCTCGGCGCGAAATTAACATGGAATATGTTAATTTTGCCTGCCTACTGAGGATAAATAGATCTAATTAAGTTATTTTGCATTAACATTATTGTCTAATCCTGACATGATGTACCTACGATTTTTTTCATAAATCTCGTCATCAGGTTACACTCGAATAGGTGAAAAGCCGCTAGCAAATATAAAAGACATCTTTTCTTAGTTTTTGTTTAATTGTTTCCGTGACATACTTTCAACTCCCGTCATTTTGTCAGTCACGCCTTTATCCCCTTCGCACCCATTTAATCCCGACGTTTATTAGTTTTACAATAAGGTATGAAAATATGCCCGATTTATTGATTACTGCTCCGCTCTCCAGGGTAGTAACATGATGATATATAGCCTCTTCTTCGCAACACAAATTTTTTTTTTCAAATCCGACTAGTCGTTCCTTAGATTAGCACGTTCAACCAAACAAACTTTTCAACTTTATATATTAGTATGGATAAGCCCTCGTTTCTAACTAACAGTTTATTTCATGGTTTCGTACAAAAACTTCGTCTCTATTTCCTGTATTTGAAGATGGGCATCTTCCGACATAATTTGCTAGAAGTTATATTTCTATTTGAAAAATTGAATGCGACAAAATACAGTTGAAAAGCGACTGTCCCTTTGAGACCGTTGGAATGAAATTACTCGGTTATTTTCAACTCAATACAGAGTATACAGACTGATTGAATGAACGAGTAAACGAATGAACCAAATCATATTTAGTAAATTGTTCTACTACACGTCTGGTTCTTTTTCTTTCTATTTTATTTTATTTAACTTATAGGGATGTTAAACGTACTGGTTCGTTATATCAAGCAATTAAATGTATGCTATCTAAATGCCGTTGGTTGTGATGAATTCGCAATCTTTCGAACCTGACCCACCCTCACCTGCGAGTTTTGCGCCTGGTGGTTAACGAAAGAGATCATGGCGAAGAGAAAGAAAACTATCAATATCAACCCGTATTTTATATACTACTCGAGACTTCACGCGAAACAATATTCTACTTACATCTACCGACGTTTCGAATGCGTTGCAGCGTATACACCGCGAAAGATTAAAAATACCTATCAACCCGTCTGGGGCTAGGCGGTACATTCAGTACAATCAAACACCCTCCCATTACGAATTGGATTAAGCCTAGTCACAGACAATACAACCTAACTAACCTAGGTTGTATTGTCTGTGAGCATAATACAGTGGACTGTAAAAGAATTATACATTTTAGAAATAAGTTTAACCCAAATATAGCTCTCCTTAACATCTATCAGGGCTCTGGAAGACATTTCTATAGAAACAGGAAGGTCCTTGTACAATGTTATCTTCCTTATCTTTTATTATCATTTGTGTCAAAATAAATATATACCCAGCTACAAGAATCTAATTGCTGAACAAAGTTACAATGAACTGTAGGTGACTCAATGACTGTTCGATCTAGTACTCTGGTCTAGCCTCTGACGGAATACTTGCGGCTAGTTTCGGATTGCGGTGCCATTGCCCAACAGGTTGCAATTACAAGGAATCTACTTGTAGGTGTGGTTGAAAATATTGTATGCAGAATAAGACTTAGAATAAAAGAAAAGATTTTATATTCTGGTTTTTTGGTATCTATTCACAATATTTGCACATAATGTGCTCTAACGCAGATCCTATGTTGACCGACTCTCTTATGAGTGTACAAATCAGCTACCTTTACATTCAAAATAATGTAAGGATTGCTTTTACATCCTGTAATAATTTCCCAAGAATACGCTGGAATGTTTTTGTACATATCTTTCCTGATAAGCTCTGACATAGTCCGATGAGGACCATACTATACTAATAAATGATTAAATTGTCTTCTTTTATATTGTTTTCTCAATAAGCTATGACGTTGTCCGAAGAGGGCCATAAGTCATAAATGCTTAAATCGTCTTTACGTTGTTTTTAAAACGTTCAAAATGCTTTTTTTTATATATACTTTACCTTTAAATGCAAAAGTGTCAATCATGCGCTTGATTAATTTCTCGTAAGGTTGGTAAAAGATATAATTTTCTCAAAACCGTCGCGTCGTGTAAGTTTGATCACCTAACAAGCGAAAACTTCCAAAGTATGTAAAATATATTTGTAACGAAGCCAATTTTGAGTTTTCGTGAACAGGACCAGCCCTACACTTAAACACACTTGACTTTCGTCCAACGTCGATGTGACAACTTCAAATGGACTATATCGAGAACTCGAGACATTGATTGGAATCGAGTGTTACTTCAAGGCTTCCTAAGTCCTAAGTTTTGGATGTCGGAATTATTCAAAGTAATTTGAAGCTTTTGTTATGTTTACCGCTTACGAAGGGAAGATTACTCGAAATTATTCTTATGATTGATACCGATTCAGCAGATCAGTTTCGAAGTTTTGTTTTAATGTTGCTTTGGCAGACTTTATTTCCTCCGGAATATGCTCAAATTTCCCCTTGCAGAACAATGTTGAAAATTCAGACAGATTCTTGTACGCTGATAATGCGGTGCTCATGACCTTATCAGAAGCCGACCTTCAGGCATTAGTCACTAATATAATAACAATAAATATTGTGGACACTTTCACACAGCGCCACCTAGCCCAAGTAAGCTAATATAAGCTTGGGTTATGGATAAACATACTTAAATACATACATATTATACATAGGAAACACCCAAACTCCGAAACTCAACTCAACACAACCTTGTGGATCACACAAATATTTTGAATCTGCAGGAAGCGAAACGAATATGCATGGATCGCGAAGCCTGACGATCTGTCCTGACTACCCCGTCAGGGATACAGCGTGAAGATAGTTAGTTGATATATTTCATATTCATACATCGCTGAATATGATCGCTACGTGATGAATTTGCGTGATTGCATAGAAGCTACATACATTTTTATTTTACATTTACAAATACAATATAATACATTGGTAATAAAGCAAGTTCCCCAAATAAATGTTAGCATATCTTTTCATCAAAAGAAAACGAGGAATAAATACATACTTTGAATATTTTTCGTAATACGAGTACAACCTTGGCTATTCATACTCTTTTTAATATTTGATCAAGTAAGCGGTATTTCGATGAGGTCTTTTAAAATGGTTGCCGTTTTTGCTGATAAATGACTCGTCTCCCGTTTTTTTTTCATTATAACACATTTATTGAGCATGAGTTACACCGTTTGTAATCTCGAGAAAATGAAGGCCACTACCGTACTTGCAAGGCTGGCATCTTGGCAGTCTCTAGTATCTTTATCTTTTTAAGACCCGCTCAAAGGTCCTGGGTCTATACGAGAGTAGCAGAAATGCAAACAGCTCATTTCTACTACGAAAATAAGTTTAAAATGCTAAGCTTTTTTAGATACTGATCTGGAAAGCAGAGGAAAAAGAATATTATTTGACAGACATCAGTGTACCAGTCATGGTAGAGGTGGTGATATACTGCCAAAGAGGCAACGTTCTCGACTGTCACTACAGTTTCAGGGATTTCTTACCTCAGATCTCCCAGAGATAAAGATCGTTTAGGTACTGCGTGGAAACATAACAAAAGATTGCATCTGAGTACTTTAACATAAGCATATCTTATCTTTAACATAAACCCTTCTATTCAACGAACTATATGAATAAATAAAACAACATAACGCTTGAGCATAGTCGAAAAATAGAAACATAAAACACTCAAAATCTTTCACTGTGTTTAAAAACAACATTAATAATTTGGAGTTACGGAGTATACACTAATCCTTATCTGACAAATTACGAAACAAATTTTTTAAAGTATAGAATTTATTAAGGTATAAACGAAAAGAAGATTAATAAAAGATAAACGTGAAATGAAGCGAAGTCACGGATTAAAGAAATTGGCCGCCATGAAACTCGACCATTGTTGGTTGTTACTATGAAAGACGTTCTATTTATTTTTAAAGAAAACTCATTTGTGACAGCCCTATAAAATGACATTACTAAGGTTAAATACTGAGCGTTGTTAAGGTTAAAACTGTCAGAGGAATCTAATCTCTTTATCTTGGTGTGTTGCCAGTTGCTTCCATACCTAGATTCGGGGCCTGCGGTCCAGTTTCTTTCGTTTGACGTTTTACTACCGGCATTGTTGGGACCACAGTCGCCAGACCACCCAACCCCTGCTTCGTTGCCTCGTCAGTTATTCAGCAGGTGCACCACTGGCAGGTGGGGGCGCTTGGGCCCTAGAGATTTTGGTTGAGCTTCATACGCACATGCTATCCAGGAGATATTTTTATTATTTAGTAAATATACAATCTTTAAATAATACCTTTTTGTATCATGGCAACACCATGAAACAGTTGATATGGTATAAATAATGTTATTTTTATACTTTCGCGGTTTATACTCATATTTTATAAACTACTCGGGACTTCACGCGAAACAATTTTGTACTTACATTCACCGACGTTTCGAGCGCGTTGCAGCGCCCGTGGTCGCGGCTGGACTAGACAACTAAACAGGAATGTCGATCACGTTCCAATTTTAAACTTTTCTATTTAACTGTGGACGATTCTGTACGAAACTAATTTTCATAACTACCCACCTGGCGAGCACACAGGAATAAATGAAATGCTACTGCAGGTGATTCTACGCACTAATAACATCTAAATACCTAAAGTGGTAATTCAATGTTATTTATAAATAAATTACTGTCGAAACAGTTTCCAGTATAGTTATTACGTAAAATTATTACCCGTTGAAAGGCAATTTCACGCTCAATCTGAGCATGTAAAGAAGCCATGATGACTCAGGGCCTTGTTGATTAAGGATTACCATTAGAGTTTTTTTTAATATAAATATTCCTTTATTTTTTGTTAATAAGAATTCTATCTACCTTAGTCATTCCAGCTAAGTTAAATAATTATATTAGGAGTGGTTTTACATAGTTAATGTAATAATGGTCAAGAATCAAACTCAAGCCATTATTAGAAGCCGAGTGGTGGGTGTGGTTGGAAAAAGGTAACAGATGCATCTGACAAATGGTTTTATTTAGTAGTAAACGGCAACTTAGTCCAGGCAACCATATTCATATTATTCAAGGGTAGGTAAAGATAAGTCTGGTAAAAAAGGCTAGATTCTGGCACTCTTGTTAATGACCTAAAAGTCTTAGTTTGAGCTAAATCATAGCCATGAAAATACATAGTAACATTTCTGTCAGTAGATCGAATTAAATAATGTACATAATAATGCGAATCACAAGTATCACCCCTCTTAATTGGGTTACGTCTTCCTTGCTTTTTAGAAATCGCCCCGCCTCTACTACCCTCCCTTCAAGAGCTTAGATAAACACTTGTTTCTAATATCACTTGCATTTTGTTATGTTTGTTTGAGCTACGTTTGTTATGTTTGTACGAGCTAGACAGAGAGGACCTATCGCCAGATTTCGCTATCCATGAATATTAAAATTTTCAGATTATAAACATTATTAGATTAATTCTACTAGAAGTAGTCACGGTAGACCTATACTTACATATAAAGACAACGTGGGCAGATTGCTCAAAAATGGAAATATTAAATGTACCCAACCAATACAGACCAATACAGCTATTTAAGGAAAACATAGGGCCGTATTCCAGAACGTTTCTCAATACTCAATCGACACTTGAGAGTCGATTTTAAAAGGCAAAAACTAGCCTTAAGCGTTGATTGAGTATTGAGAAACGTTCTGGAATACGGACCATAGTATCAGAAAAATTTTGAAATGCAATTAGTATGCTAACCTTTTCTAAATTTAAATTTTAAAGTAGAAAAGTTTTTAAAAAAGAAATCTTTAAATTTTTAATATACTGTTAGAAAACTAGAAACGAAAATCCAAGAGAGGAAATATATATTTAGTCAAAACCAGATTCAATGCACAAAAGACAAAGAAGTTTGTGTTTTCACTGGCACAAAGTACCTAATCTGATACGTTCACGCTGTTATGTTATCTTTTAAACAAAAAGATAACACAGTAATGAGTTTATCAGTAAATGCTTTCTGCTCTCACGTAATCAGTTAAATCTCTGTTTTCAAATCTTTGATCTTTTTCGTCCGTAAAGATTTTAATATAACGAAATTATACAGTTGTAATGATAGGCACTTCACTCGCAATTATCCCAAATTTGTTTGCAAGTGTCGTTTTAGGCATAATTTTAGTCTCCGCATCTCGAGTTCTAGTTATAAAATTAAGTTGTGTAGTTTTTACAGGTGTTGGGAAGTGGGTTAAGTTTGTTATAGAGATGTTAACAGTAACACCCACAGCGCTAAGGGACAGTGTTCCCTCTATAGATGATTAATGATCCGAGCAGGGTTGGTTCGACCGGACGGGATAAATGGTTGGCTTGTTTTTTGTATGCATAATAAATAGTTGCCTAATAAGACAAATGTGTTTAGGCATTCGACCGTATATTATTTTGGTTTCCTGACTATAAATGATTATTATTTTTATAAGAAATACTAGCAATTCCGACAAGAGTATCAGTTATTTATTGTCAATTTGTTTACTAGAGACTAAGCGATATAAACAATTTTCTAAATGTAATGCTATGGAATGGAGTACTTTTGGGATGAAAGGGACTAGACATGATTGCAAAGACAAAGTAAAAGCAATATATTTTATACAATCCCGTCTTTCTTCATAGAATCAAATGTGACATTATTCGCGGTGTGTGGTCCCTTGCTGTTGGTTTAACGTTCAATATTCACGGACATATTGAGTGCTTCTCTGAACAGAAATGAGTTTATCCAGTGCGGTCACACAGGTGCCGTTTATTCAATTAGCAACTTTTTGCTCTTACGTAAGTTTGTTAGTAGTCTAGTTGGCATAATGGAGTTAGCTGCATGTGCGTACTTTCCGGGCGATTTTGGCCGTCAGTCTATATTAGTTGGAACATTTTCCTGAATTGGTACAAAATATGTGTCCGTAGATATATACTCCATTTGGTTTTTTTACATAGCACAGCAGCATCTTCGCAGTTACGTTCGTATTTTGCAACAATCGACTGAGTACGTACTTATCAAAGGTCTGCCATGCCGCCTCCTCTGTCTCCTATCAGCAAGAGTTAATTATCCTCCAAGGGAATATTATGATTCCACTATATCAGACGTTTCCGTGACAGTGAGCAGTTTTGAGTTCAGAGGTCTTTTAATCCAATACCATAAAAGCCACCTAAACATTTCATAGTTCTTAAAGCGTAAACAAGTTGATGCTGATCTGCCCTTGATAGCAATAAAAGTAAAAAAGGCCAGGCCTTAGTGAAATGTTACTAAATTTCCTCAAAACTAATTTGATTCGTGCGAAGTGTCAAAAACAGGGCCGCTTGTGGACAGGCTTTTGTTTTGTGGAATATTATTTATAACACTTCTTTTGTATACTTTGTTGGCTTTCGGGACAAATGGGCTATTATGAATAGAAAGTATTTGGTACATTTTGGTGAAGTAAATTGAGTAATTTTATTTTGAAGTAGGCGTAACAGCTAAGTGCTTGTAAATAAAATTGAAAAAAGCTCATGTACGTATTTTTGCATTAATATTTTGCCAGTTTTGTTTGATTCTCAAATATAATGGCCGAGCTTAGTCTATAAATAAATACTCGTAGAGAGTGGGCAATTGGGATCGAACTTGGGGAAAAATGTTTATTCCTTTTGTTACATCTGTTGGTATATAAGTAGAGCAGCTATTAAAATAATAATAATGTCTGCATTTAAATGTATTTTTATTGTAACTTTGGTGTACAATAAAGATGTATTTTCTTATCCTACTAATATTATAAATGCGACAGTTTTGTAAGAATGGATGTTTATTATTCTTCACGTAAAAACTACTGAATGAATTTTAATGAAACGTTACAATAATATAGCTTATACATCAGAATAACACATAGGCTACTTTTTATCCCGGGATAAAGTCCTTTGAGAAACGGTAACGTGAAACTTCTCTATGCGGGCGAAGCCGCGGGCGTCAACTAGTCTCAAATATTATGAATAGGTTACTGTTGCCTCTCTTTTTAAATGTTACATTGGGGTAAATACATTTGCGAAGGCGTTAATAAACCTGCTTGAAACTTTCGAAAGCATCAGGGCTTAAAGGGCCGAGACCCAAGCTCGTATTGATTACGTTAAGCAGAGAAAGTGCGTCAATATCATGCAAACCTTACCGAAATCACATGTGGTTTTTAACATGTTTAAAAATTATAACTCTTATTATGTAAGAACTGTTTATGCTCTTGATTGATGGCACTTGGTGCACCTCGAATGAAACACTTATACTTTTTCATTAATTATTTAATTTCTTGAACCTCACCGGTTTTGTACATACATACATACATATTGTCACGCCTTTATCCCCGAAGGGGTAGGCAGAAGCATATTAAACGGCCACGTTACACCGTATGCACTTTCGTCCCACATAACAGGTGGTGAACCCATTGCCGTGTTGAACTGGACAGGCGCAGGCTGTATCGACCTGCTGTTGAAATTTTTTAAGCCGCCCATTAGGCCTTCAACATGGCTTAACGACTGCCATTTTATTAGCAACCGGGACCAACGGCTTAACTTGCCTTCCGAAGCACGGAACTGAGGTGGGTCTAAAGGGCCGAATAAATTTAATAAAATAAAATGTGTCTATTTTAGATGTTAAATTTGGAAGAAATTTTGAACCCGTTGCCTTTTTAGTGAGGTGGTAGCAACAAGGCTAAAAAGTCTTATGTGCTAGATACTAATTAGCACGACCAATTAAAGCCCTGGTAGTCTCGGACTCTACTCTGACCGGCTTCACCCTTAAGTAATGGTGTATGACAAAACCGAACCAATACAACTAATTATATGGTAATTTATAAGCGATTTCATTAAAAGTCTATATGAAAATCATTATGTAGTGTTAACTATATCAGATAAAATATTCCTTGCTGTAAAGAATTCCTAACAACAAGGATCTCCGAAACCAAAATCAGTTCATCTCTATTTTGGTGTACCTTTTTACTGACGCAAGGAGGTTATGGCTTCTAGAACATTCACTGCCAAAGAAACTTGAAAAATCTTTAAAAAGTTAGTGTCTGTATGTAGCACCATTGGATGCCGTCAGAATTGTAGTAGATGAGAAATGTATAGCTATAAGTTTGCGGCCTTCAGTGCTTGAGGAGGAACATATCGTTCAGTACGACGACGCTATTTGATTTAGAAAACATTTTATTGTATTAACACGTGCGACCTCCTGTTTGGTCGCGAACTAGATTGTTTAATCCGGTTTTAATACACCGTCACTTTGCCTGTTGGTTGATTTATACTAACCCCGCAAAGTCAGTGTTCTGTAAAAGATAGCAATTTTCGCAATGGCCGGTCCTTAGGTATACCTGTTTGGCTTTTCCATTTGCGAACGTTTCTGTGCTTCGGAAGACACGTTAAGCTTTTGGTCCCGGTTGCCAGTAGTAACATTGCAGTCGTTAAGCCAAATGGAAGGCTTTATGTGCGGTTTGAAAAATTTCAATAGTGGGTCGCCACAACCTATACCTGTACGATTCAACACTGCTATGGGCTCACTACCTGTTACGGACAAAAATGCTGACAACGATGTGTGGGCTTGTAGTTACCCCTGCCTACTCCTTCAGGGATAAGAGGCGTGAGTGGTAAGTTCAGTAAGCTAAGTAGAATTGTACAAAAAATATTGGGTAATGTTTTATACGTATCTGACACTTTTTTGATGAAACCTTTTTGACTTAACTTACTTACTTAACTGCTATTGCAATTAGTAGAATATGCGATGCCGATAGCGAGTCATGATGATTTCCAAAATTACCGGGAAAGGCCTACGCAGGTGGCAGTAGCAAGGGGTTAAAAATCTCTCTTCATCTTAGCGTGTTTTCCAGTTACTTTCAAACCCTAACTGAATATGCAGCCTGTGGTTCGTTTTAATGGATGCCAGGAGCAGCGGCAGTTCGTAAATTTATTCATTTTCAATTTATTTTGGAGTTCAAAATATTGTTTGCAGTTTTCAATTTAATTTTCCGATATTGGATAACCTCTATTCACCCGAATGGATAAAAAATCTATTACGGTTTTTAAGTTTTGATTAATGAACCTATTGAAAATAGATTGGTGAGCCAATTATTTGACTGTATCGACATGGTTATTCAACCAATATGCTGCTTAATGTGTATGTATTTACGTAAGTATATGTACCGGTGCCCCTAGACGCTCATTGCGGTGATTTCGTAGAGTGTATTTAGGGGTTATGGACTACGGTAAAGACTTAGAAAATTGTCTTTGCTATAGCATAAAATTGATTGGAAACGATATACAGGCGAAAGAGAGATAAAATTGTTCAATAAATAAAATATAAATAAATATTGTGGGATTCTTTCCACACAGCGCCATCTAGCCCAAAGGAAGCTAATATTAGCTTGTGTTATGGGATCTAGATAACTGATAAACATACTTATATATTTCTAAATACATATTATACATAGGAAACACCCAAACTCCGAAACACACATTTGTGGATCACACAAATATTTGTTCTGACCCGGGAATCGAACCCGGGACCTCTTGCGTAGCAGTCGGATACACTCCCACCGACCACACTTCAATATTGTCTATTAAACTTTCGAATCAAAATTGAGTGAGAGTCTTTTAAAGTCAAAGCTTGTACTATTTTCTTTTAAGGATCGAAGGAAGAGGTCACCGTAGCCAATGGACGTTTGCAACATGAGAGGTGTTTTACACCCGCACTGGCCCTGTATAGACTTTATATACCCCTTCTTCAGCTGACTTGATTTTATGGTGTTCTTACCTCTCACGCCTAATCCCCGAAGGGGTGGCAGAGGCATATAATATGCCCACTTTTCACCGCGTGGATTCCTCTCACACGTAATAGGTGGTGAGCCCATTGCCGTGTTGAATTAGACAGACGCAAGTTGTGGCTACCTGCTGTTGAAATTTTTAAGCCGCCCAAAAGGCCTTCAACAAGGCTTAACGACTGCCATTTTACTGGCAACCGGGACCAACGGCTTAACGTGCCTTCCGAAGCACGGAAACGCTCGCAAATGTAAATGCCATTAAGTGGTCACCGATCCGAGTACCAGCCATAGCGATAGTTGCGTAACTCAGTGATCGTTTACAGAACACTGAGACCGCGGGGCCACGAGAGGTAAGATAATATAAATATAAAAATAATATAATAAATATTATTTTTGTATTTATATTAGTAGAATATGCGGTCTCAGTATTCTGTAAACGATCACTGAGTTACGCAACTTTCACTATGGCTGGTCCTCGGATGGGTGACCACTTTGTGGCATTTACATTTGCCTTTAAGCAGCGCCGTAAGGATCTGGCAAGAAATCTCACGGCCATCTCTTTCCAATCGCCTAAATCTAACTTCAAGTAGGTACTTGAAACATTTAAACCTATTTACATACAAACCGATTCGGGTATCGCCCATTATGTACCTACTAATAAACTATCACGCACTTTGTATATAGCAATGTATTCAAACTTAGTAATCCTAGCCAAATTAAAGGCTTGATGGTAATTCAATGCGGTCTGGTGCGTTCAGTGTTAAGTTCGTTGACTTATCGACTGAATCAATCGGTACTAGGTACGTGCTAGGCGGACAAAGATGACTGTCTGAAATTAAATTGCTTACGACCCAATAAATAGTTCAGTCTACAAGCTTGAGTACATTTTTAGCGTTTAGTCACAGGTTTCTAATTTTATAAGTTCTCTGTTGCTAAGCGTGGTCATTGTTCTTAGGTCATATCGTTTAATCGACCCCTGAGCTCTTTTACTTCTAGTGAACCAAAACTTCTTCTTATGGGTGAGATCTATTTACCATTATGCAAAAGATGTTGGATACGAATAGACTTCGATCACAGGCATAGTATCAGAAGAAAACACACTAGTAATTGGACAGTATTGTTCACTCTCTTTGCACCATAGATTAAATCCAAAGGTTGTCTATGCTTTGGACAGATTCCAGCAATTGCCCCGGTAGCCTTAGGTGACTGGATGTCTTACACCTCTTGTTCTTTCTTCTTTAATGTAAAAACAGAGTCATACATCGATTGCGATGTCAAGTCACGCATTGCTGCCAAATGACGGGAGATGACCGGTGTCATTTGTGACCCAAAAATGCCGATCCGGTTAAAGGGACAGGTCTACAAAACCATCATTAGACCTGTCCTTTTACATGGCAGTGAGACGTGGCCAATATTGGAGCGACACAAGCAGGAGCTGCGTGTTACGGAAATGAAGATGCTGCGGTGGATTTGTGGAGTCCCGCGGATGGACCGCGTGAGGAACACTCGCATCCGTGGCGGCCTTCACGTCCGTGACATTGCAGACAAGTTGCAAGAGTGTCGTCTTCGTTGGTATGGCCACGTCTTGCAGCAACCGCCGGGCTGCGTGGGAAACAAATGTCTGGCCATGCCAGCCCCGCCGGGTCCCGGTAAGAGGGGAAGAGGAACCCAAGAAGTGCTGGCTTGACGTCGTAAGGTATGACATGCGTGCCAATGGTCTCACTACAGGGGATGCCGACGACCGTGCGAAGTGGAGGAGGAAATGTAGGAAAGCGGACCCCGGGCGTCGCGAGACGCAACTGGGACACAGGCTCGGATGATGATGATGATGATGATGATGATGAAAACAGAGTAATAATTTTGGACCCCGATTAGCATAATCTAATTTATCGGTAGATAGTGCAGATTAAAATTTAAAAACTAAAGACTTTACTAACTAAACAATAGGTTAAATTCCTTTATTACTCAATAAAAGTCTTTTACTTTTATTGAGTAATAAAGGTTGTAATAAAGCTTTCAAGTATAAAAGCAGTTCTTTTCAACTACTCATATTGCGATTTGAACTGTACTGTTAAGGAATATACAAACAAATACCACGTACGTATATAAAAATAAAACAGTCGCACTTTCTTGCTGTCAAAAAAAGGAGATAGGTATCATTCTGCGAAATGACGCGACACGAAAAAACACGCAATCCATAATTAATTAAAATACTCTGAGCGTCGCCATGACACTTTTGTTAACGTTGTTGTCACACAAAAAATGACAATGGCCGCGTTGGCGTTGTCAGAATTGTGAGGACGTAGAGTTGTGTCATTTTCCTGTCCCATTAAGAATTTTAAGCTGAACATTGTCAGCCAGTATCTGTCTTATTTAGCTATTTTACTAGTAAATTATTTTTATCAGTAAATTATTTTAAAACGTAAAATTCGTAAAGTGGTTTCTAAATATGAATTTTTAATCAGACACTTCTTGGTCATATTACGTTATACTGTGGTCGTTTGTCGTTATTCTGTTAAGATGCATTAACTTCTACAAAATAGAGAACTCTTTGACACATTAAGTTTTTATTTAACTATTCTACCAGCTTTTATAACTAGAGAAAAGACATTTGGCGGGAGAGTGACAAGTGCGGACGCTTGCTTTATATTATTTTCTAAAACTAGTGCATTTATCTTGTTTTATGTGCGGGAGTGGTGGTTTCTTGGACATAAAAGTTGTGTTAACGTGCTATAGTGAAAGACAATTATATATATGCAGTGAAATGCTATTTTCTCTCTTGCCGCGAATCGTCCACTGACAACCTTAGTATTAGAATCACCATTATACTGAGGGCAAGGACCAGGACGTAGCCTGAGGACACGACATCGACTGGACAGGACTAATTAGAAGATAAGATTGAAGAAATATGATATAAAAAATAAGATTTGGCTAAAAGGTCTTAGGAACCAGGCCATTAAATAAATATTAAAAAAAAATAACTAGAGGAAACGAGATCCGCAAATGATTTTAATTCAATTGAAATTTTCATTTAACAAACAGTAATAGCTTCAGCGTCAAATCATATTCGCGATACAAACTGTCAGAGATAAGTACAATACAAAGTAATAACCCAGAGTACGGTGGAGTGGAGCTGCGTTTCATTTTACGCACCTACCTGTGTGTTGCCATAAAGGATTAGTTCGGATAAGACTAAACTGTATCATTTGAAATGAACATCAGTAACAGGCAGGACATCTTTTTGACAAATCAATGTATTTTTTATTTATTTTCTTTTATTTTAGAAACTAAAATGTGACTGTCTACATACATTTTTGATTTACAAAATAAATGGTACCTAAAGACTTAAGGCCGTATTACAGAACGTTTCTCAATACTCAATCGACGCTTGAGAGTAGATTTTATAAGGCAAAAACAAGCCTCAAGCGTTGATTGAGTATGGAGAAACGTTCTGGAATACGGACCTTAGAGCTCCATAGTTATATAAATACGATACAAAACAATAGTATAGATAGGTATCAATTTAAAAGGGCACACAGTCAAGCAGATTCATATCAGATTATTGGACAGAATCACAGAACGTGCTACATAAGGCTACATATATTGCTATGTTACATACATATACATACATACATATTATCACGCCTGTTTCCCATCGGGGTAAGCAGAGACTATGACTTTCCACTTGCTACGATCCTGACATACAACTTTCGATTCTTCTACTTTCATGAATGTTTTCATACACGCTTGTCGGTTAAGAATACTCTTGACCTGGTCTTTTTTCATAAGTTCGTCGATTTGATTGACATACGTACGCCGAGGTCGACCCCTACCAGTTTGCCCATTCACTCTCGCCTCATATATCTGCTTCGTCAGTCTATTTTCATCCATCCTCTCCACGTGTCCGAACCATCTAAGCATCCCTTTTTCTATCTTAGTCACTACATCTTCTGTCATACCGCAATGTTCCCTTATCATACTGTTTCTTTTTTTTATCTCTCAACTTCACTCCAGCTATACTACGCAGCCTTCTCATTTTCACGGCAATTATTTTACTTTTAAGCGTCTTCTGCCATACCCAACTTTTACTGCCATACATAAGTGTGGGGACCAGCACTCCCCTATGTACAGCCAGTCTTGCCTTCTTAGACACGTTCTGACTGCTCATAGAGGTGTACATGGCTCCATTCACTTTATTTCCTGCCAAAACTCTTCGCTCAATGTCATAGTCACACTTTCCATCTCTCGTAAATTTTGTACCCAGATATACAAACTCTTTCACTTGTTCCACTCTGCTCAATTCTTGTGGAAGGCACAAGAATTGAGCAATCCGTCATACTTGACTCTCTTTCAAAAACTATAGCTTTCGACTTATTTACATTCACTTTCATTACTTTGTTTTTTAACGTATCATGCATAATGTTTACCATCAACTGCAACTCTTCCACCGATGAAGCTAGTATTACCTGATCATCGGCGTATTCGGCGATATCGGAGGCACTTGACAGTCAGTTCATCCATTTTTATACGATACGTACTCTCTTGCAATTCTTTCAGGTAGCTGTCCATGTATAGGTTAAACAGCAACGGCGACGCTACACAACCCTGTCTCACACCTTTTTCAATGTGAAAAAAGTCTGTGCAAGCTCCGTTGATCCTGACACAAGCACTGGAGCCCTCATAGAGAGATTTCAGTGCTCGTATCAAGTGGCTGTTTACTCCATACCTGGCCAGTATTGACCACAGTTCATTCCTCGGCACTCTATCATAGGCCTTTTCCAAGTCTACAAATATGCAATAGACCTTTTGACTTTTCGCCAAAAGCTTTTCTGCTACGCATCGTAAGAAAAAGACCTGATCCATGCATCCCTTTCCTTTCATAAATCCTGCTTGTACATCCCACAGTTTTCCTTCAGTTTCATTCGTCACTCTTTTTATTAAATTTTTTGCATACAATTTGCCGACGATGCTGTGCAAGCTTATACCGCCGTAGTTTTTGCACTCTTGCTGTGTCCCTTTTCCCTCATAAAGCGGTACGATGACAGCCTTACACCAATTACCACCAAATAAATAAAATTTTAAAAAAGTCTTGGTACGCTGCCATTCCTCCAACAAAGGTTGAAAAGGCAGTACAGCTGGCAAGCTACCACGCCTTGTCCCGCTTTCAGCATCTCGACAGAGATCCTATCAAGTCCCGCGGCCTTTCCCAATTTCATGCTATTTAATGCTTCCACTATTTCTTCCATACTTATGACTTCTTCCTTGCCAATTTCATTTATCTCCCTAGTCTGTACTTGCATATCCTCTTTTTCAAAATATCCTCTTTGTCAAACAAGCTTTCAAAAAATTGCTTCCATCTTTTTAACACACATTCCTCTCCTTTCACTATATATTGCTATGCTACATAGATTTGCATACTGCCTCACTGCCTCGGTGGCGCAGTGGTAGAGTATGTGACTCGCGCTGAGGTCCCTGGTTCGAATCCGACTTGGAATAAATATTTGTGTGTTCCACATTATCGGTTTTCTAGATTCCATACCACAAGCTTATTATTAGCTTTCATTTAGGGAAAATGGCACTGCATAAAAAAATGTCCCACATTATTTATAATTATTGGTGTTAAAACATGCTGTTTTATATTATGAATCTAAGATAGATTCATAATATATTACTAAATTAACATCTTTGACACAATAATAGTCACATGTGTTATAAAAATACTCATTACCTAAAGTAAAACATTGTAACAAGATTTAAAGAGAATATCCACTGCGAGTAGCCAGAAACGCGTTTATTGAGCCGCGTAAATCAGAATGACTAATGGCTGACGTCTCATAAATAACACTTTTTTATTTTAGAGTTCCGTAGTAAACTAGCAACCCTTATCCTTTCGACAACTACGTTGTATGTCCAATGTCTAATAAATTAGTAGAGTACGAAATTATCGGTACTTACCCGTGGTACTACCGGTGGTACTACTGGTAGTACCATGGGAAATATTTTTTGCCCGTGGTACTACTATGACGTATAGTAGTACCACGGGAGATTATAAGGTACATTATCATTGATAGGTATGCTTTTCAAGTCTACTATAAAAATATACAAAATCTACTTTATGAAGAAATTAACCCTTACAAATAAAAAAAAAGACGTGTGGCACTTGGAGACTGCCGCGGTAAAGCTATTGCATAGTATTTTAAAAAAAAAAACTATCTTCACGCTGTATCCCTGACGGGGTAGTCAGAGAGGACAGATCGCCAGGCTTCGCGATCCATGCATACTTCATTCGCTTCTTCGAGATTCATTAATCGCTTCATACACGCACGTCTGGGTATCCGAGTACTTTTGACCTTTCCGTTTTTGAGCAATCTGCTCACGTGGTCTTCATATGTAAGTCTCGGCCTTCCCTGACTCCTTCTACCCTCTACTTTTGAACAATATATATTCTTCGTCAATCGTTCCTCACTCATTCGTTCATTAGTATTTTTTATCAACTTATGTAATTATAATTATTTATTTATTTTATTTATGTAGTATTTTTTTTCCTTTGTTTTTCTTTGATATTAATTCAAGTTACACTTTTTGAGCGTGGTGACCGATAAGAAAACAATTTTTTTTCTTTTATTAAATAAATGAGAAGTTAATATTGTTCAAAATATTTTTATCATCTTACAATACATGTAGGTTATTCAGGAATATTTATCATTGAAACTATAGGTTTATGGTAACTGAAATAAGAAACATAAGTTTGAGACTTGGTATCTTCTAATATCTGGAAAATACCGCGTCAATGGTGGTCTCATATTTTGTTGTGGATTCTTGTGGATCATTGTTCATTTTCAAATTCAATATTTTTTATCAGCGAAGTTGATGTTGAAATCGCCAGCCAAGATCAGTGGAAATTTATTACCATTTGTACCAAGTTTTTCGACAAAAAAAAACGAGTACAGAAATTCACTGTTGTACGTGCGAGCTTCTTAGAGTCGTACCATGAAGTAAATACAAAGAGGAGGTGCGGAAACTCTAAGCAGGCATGAGTCACCAGATTGCGGGGATTACGCATGCGCAGTAACGCCGATACAACCCCTAGAGGCAATTTGCAAAACTAAAGAGACAAGCGTGATTTTTCAAAAAGTCATTAAAAGTTCTGCTATTCATCGATAGATGGCAAAACTAAAAAATATCACCGCTGTGCCGGTCGGAGTGGGGGGTGTTAGGTATTTTCGTTACGGAATTTCTGGATTAGGTCTCCACGCTCAAGGCCCGCGATAGAAGCTATGCAATAGCTTAATAAGCTGCTACGGAACCGTACGTAGCCGTGGTCGCAAACGCACTTACCCGTTTTTTAATTTATATCCAACCCGTTGGCTCTGGACGTGCCCAGAGTTCTAAGGGATGTAGCAATACTAGCATTTGCAATCGATTTTGTTGGAACTTCAGCTGAGTCTTCTATGCTGTATTATTATTTTCTTGATGTTGGAAGATAATGGCATCGTTTTTCTTCTTTTGTTGTAATTACGTCATAAGTTGCTATTTTGTTATTGTTTATCCTTCTTTCACATTATATTTTTAGAATTTAAAATTAATCCTTTCTTGATGGAAGGATATATGTAGGTAAACGCAGGCAGCTTTTTACGATGCTGACCATGGAGAAGAGTTGGATCTAAACAATTATTTACCGTCTACCGAATTCAAAAAAAAAAGCTTCTTCTTTGTTATATATACACACCAGGCATAAAGGTTCATAACATCGTGGGTTCGCCAAAGGATGTGGTGCCGTTACAAACCCCAGGTGTTTACAAAGTAGATTGCAGCTGCGGTAGTTCCTATATAAGCCAGACAAAGCGTACGATAGCTGAAAGGGTCAAGGAGCACATCGCTGCTATAAAGAAATGCCAGACCAGTAAATCGGCGATCGCAGAGCACATACTTGATACGGGCACTAATCACTGGATTGAATTTCATCATACGCAAGTCCTCTCCACTGAACGGCACTACCACTCAAGTTGTACGTGAAGCGATTGAGATTAAAAAACATAAAAATTTCAATCGGGAAGATGGGTTTAAATTATCAGGAGCGTGGAATCCAGTGATTAGCAACATTAAACCTCGCTTTTGTGCACAGTCGGGTAAACAACAGAATAGGGATGTATTAGTTAGCTTACAGAATAGGGACACCGTGAGTGTAGTGTGTGACGGTACTTGGAGAAAGAATAACATCATAAACACTGAGAATGTGTGGGTAGATGAAAAACCTACCACACGTACTCAACGGCGGAGGGCGTGCATCGCTGAGCCAGTCAGCCTGTGACCACGGCCGGTGCAATCTGGTCGAAACGTCAGGCAACAAAAGGTATGAAAATTAACCGCGTTTAGTCCCGGTAATAACCAATACATTTGTAAGCTTCTTGCCAGTCCAATGATATTGCAAAAAAAAGATAGCTTGCTTAACCTTTGTGCACACAGACATACAATTGTAGGATTAAAGACATGGCTATCTCTTTCTTTTCGACGCATTCGGCAAAGTACAGAGAGAGATGTATGGCATTTTTAGTTAACGATATATTTGATTTCGGTTCAACAAAACAAAACTGTACATGTATGAAGGACCAATCCTATTTTATACATCATTCCCCCAGGAATAGTGTATAAAATAGTCTACTAATATAATCGTGTCAGAAAAGGATAGAAATAGTTTCTCAATACAAATCCACCAGTACAATTTTGACAGTTTTTCGTAGTATACTATTACAATCGTACTCCAATAGACTTCTATGGGTCGGCCGATAGAATTCAACTAACACGTACCGCGCTAGTGGCCGCTAATCAGTTGCATTTTTTTTAAGGCTACTAACATTTTGTCAGCTAAAAACAGCGATTCTGGTTCTATTCTACGGCTTGTCAATAGTAGACTCGGCCCTTAGGCCCATAGCACATCTACAGAAGTGACAGTACAATTATGGGACATGTCTCCGACAATTACTAACCAGAACACATTAGTTTGTCGTAGTCTCGGGAGCTACACATGATTTATTAATTATTTTGTTTGTATTTTATACGACCTGCAATTATTTTAATGACAGTGCAGTAAGTATAAAAAATTCAATAAAGGTTAACCAAGCACGAATGATAGAGATTCTGTTGCCTTTGATCACAGACCCACAGTGTAATGTAGTGCGTATAGGTACGTAATGTAGTATGAATAGGTATATTTATTACTGTGTGGTTGCGGTGAGGTTCACAAATCATAATCCGACAAATAGTACTGCGATACATATTCCTGGGAATACAGGAATATGATTGTATCGCAGTAAATTCAAACCATTCATTAGCAAATAACGTAATATGTTCCGGGGATTTGATTACAATTACACTTTTGTTTCGTACAGTGCAAACATTGCCTAAATCCATATTGACATTGCGGTTGAAATTTGAATTGAAATGTGTTGAGCAAATGATTTTTTTTTGTTAATTTTGTAAACCCTCTGGAGGGGATAGGTAGTATTGTGTTCGCTGAGATGGTTAATGGGTCTTCATCATAAACACCAATTTCCCGGTTGCTTCTTCATACCGGTAATGGAAAACGTTTTATATTTTCTTTTAAGCCTTCTTAAAAGGAAATATAAAAAATATTTCCGAACGTCTACTGTATGGGGTTCTCTAAAAGGGCCTTTGGAAGATTTTTGTTAGGTCGGTAGCGCGAGTGTGACGCTTCTGGTATTCTAAACGTCCATAGGCCACCAATTTCGATCAGGTGTTTTGAAAACATTACCTTCATTTTCAGCTAGGTTTTGTGTTCAATTCAAGCTATTGATACATCAAGAGGAGATTTTCATGTATCTTGGATCTACATCTGCCGCTTTGATCGTAAAGAGTATGGAAGGTCAAAGGGAATGTCACTTCTAACAAAACCAAAGTTTAGTCTGTGGTTATGTTAGGAGTGACTTTATAATAATAATAATAATAATAATAATATGCTTTATTGTACACCAAGAATAAATTTAAAAACTAAGAAACCAATATTATATATATAGTAAGTACAATGGGCGGCCTTATTGCAAGCGGCAATCTCTTCCAGGCAACCTTTAGATGGACAAGACTGTATTGAGATTTATTATAGGGCTTAAAGTTTGGTGACATATAATACCAGTAGATTCCAATGCATACATTTATACACATACACACATAAAGATACATACATATACCTACATACATATATATATATTCCTACATATAAAAACAAATATACATACTTAAATACGATCTGTCCTCTCTGACTCTCTGACAGGGATACAGCGTGAAGATAGTTAAGTTATTTAAGTTTAAATACAATCAAACATTTATATAATACATATATTAGTGTACGGTAGTTTATGTTGAAATATAATATTCTTTAACCCTCACTTTAAACGTTTGTAACGTTTGAGCCCGTCTGATAGTGACCGGTAGTGCATTCCACAGTCGCGCCGCCTCAACAGTAAAAGACTTATCAAAAAACTTTGTTGAATGTGCCGGTATATGCAGTCGCAAGTTCTCTGACGACCTGAGGAACCTCGAATGCGTGTCACCTAGGAACTCAAAGCGTTCCTTGAGATAGGAGGGAGCTAGTGGGTTAAATAAAATATTATATAATAAGGAAAGGATATGAGTATTCCGTCGAAGGCGAATCGGGAGCCACTTGAGTTACTTCATTGTTAATTTAGTTTTTTAGTAAATTGGTAATTTACCCTACCAATTTTCCCATATTTGAATGCAGCCGTAGCATCGCTGCAAAAGAAATGTATGTGTACCAGAGCAGACAGGTAAGAAGTGAAACTCTTTACGACATTTTTTACAGCTATAAAATTTCACTCAACGTCGATAAAGAAGTTTCACTTCAATAAATAACGACCCCACCATACTATGCGAAATGACCCTTTCCACCGATAAAACTGAAAAGAATGACGGCCACACGTCTCGAAACCTCTCTTATTGTTCCACACGGCACCTACGTACTCTTTGCACATATAATCTTACAAATTATTTTTGTGTTAAATAGCTCATTAATCGAGGACATTTCTTCGTCTCGACTCAAATTTCGCTGATAGCTTACTGCGTTCCGCTTGTGCAGTCTACTTAATTTTAAAATACTGCAATAAATAACTGTAATTATTCAGATTTACCCTTATACTCAATGTTAAATAGAAACTTATGTTGGTAGAAAGTACTGCTTATTTCTTGGAGACAACTTTGTTTTGTCTTATTGTTGCAGATCGGTGAGAGGAGTGCATGATACAGTAGTGCAGAATGAAGTAATTTTTGTGATTAATTTCATTAAAGAAAATCGAGTCTCGACATTCCTTTGCGTTTTTATTATCTGTGCGCTGTCTAACTACTGTCATATATAAATGCCTTATTATGTTCCAACACCTTTAAATTCTACCTAACTTATCCCTTACCCACATGAACGCGGTAATCCCGTCTTCTTTTGCCTTAGTTATTGTTCACTTTCAGACTACTTTATTTCTATGGCTTGTCATAACCTTTTCCTGTCTTTATCTAGAACACGTTTGCTTCGGTTTTTCGACAGACATGACCAGATTACGTAAAAGATTACTACTGAATAATTACAAGATAGTCGTCTGTCTTAATATAATCAGGATAAATCCCTGTCTAACAAACTTAGTAGACTTGGAAACAGTAAACTACCAAGTCTAAATTAATTAAAAAAACTTACCTTCTCCTTCAAAGATAAAACTTTTTGTAGCGCACAAACTTTTATATTAAATTAAAAAGTGTAATTGCCAAGTACGATATCACGCTAACCTAACTCTGCTGTTCATCCGTAAATATTGTAAATTTTATAGGTAACATCTACACTGAAATGAAACAAAAATCTAATTAACTTCTTTAACCTACCGTGCAATTTTTGTTATGGCAACTACAGAGAAATACTTAAAAAAAAACTCGCTAGAAATCCTTTTTAAACACAAAATTTGTCTATTACATTGATGTCTTAGATTGATATAATCACATGCATTAGCTTACCCTATAAAGGGCTTTGATTTCGAATGAGTTACCATATCCAATAAAAAACTGTACGGGACTAGCTAGTACTTCATCTGATTGGGAACACTTTTCATTAGAGGCTCTTGTGCTAAAAACATACAGGGTGGCTGCGCAGCTACGGGTTATAAGTTATACCTCTTTCGAGACATTTGACATACTTAATTGATTTGAGTATTGTTGATTTCGAAACGTGTAGAACCTACCATTTAGACAAATGCATTATAAATATGTCCATAACATCATTACGTAAAGTGCTTTGTGCATATACCAATCTGCAGTCCGAGTTAATATTTCACAGTTAACTAAGAAAGTAGCACTGCACTATGCATACATTATGTTCGAGTGTTAAGCACCTTATGATGTAGTTTATTACCTTAACCATCTTGGTGGCGTAGTGGGAGTGTAGGCAACTATTGTTGTTGAGGTCTCGGGTTCGATCACGGGTTGGAAGAAATATTTTGTTACTACTACAAATCCATAACACAAACTGATATTTGCTTCATTTGGGCAAGATGGCACCAAGTTCAATATATTATTTATTTTTTTATTTATGGATCCATCACGCCTTATACCTGAATGGGTTTCTGGTTTTATTCCTGTCCAACGTAATAGGTGGTGAGCCCATTGCCGTGTTGAAATAGACAGTCGCAGGTTGTGGCTACCTGCTGTTGAAATTTTTCGAGTCGACTATAAGGCCTTCAACTTGACTTAACGACTGCGATGTTACTGGCAACCGGGACCAACGGCTTAACGTGCCTTCCGAAGCACGGAAACGCTCGCAAATGTAAATGCCACAAAGTGGCATTATTTTTTAAATTAAATATCTTTACCCTGTATCCCTGACGGGGCAGTCAGAGAGGACAAATCGCCAGGCTTAGCGAATAGCGATCCATGCATACTTCTTTCGCTTCCTGCAGATTCATTAATCACTTCATACATGCACGTCTGGGCATCTGTGTACTTTGACCTTTCCGTTTTTGAACAATTTGCTTACTGGCATTCATTCATCACTCACTCCCAGGAACCTAGGTATAACGTCCTAGGACGGCATACCTAGATTTTCATATTTAATTATCAATCACGTCTTATGCCTGAAGGGGTGGCAGAGGCATCATATACGCCCACTTTTCACCGTGTGTGAATTGGTAGTGAGCCTATTGCCGTGTTGAAATAGACAGACGCAGGCTGCGGCTGCCTGCTGTTGAAATTTTTCAAGCCACCCTCCATTCACACAAGGCCTTCAACTTGGCTTAACGTAAATGCCACAAATTGGTCACCCTTTCGTGTCCATCCATATCGAAAGTTGTTTAACACGGAGTCAGCGGGACCACGAGCGCTTAAATTTTCGTTTTATACTAGCTGACTTGCCCGGCTTCGTCTGTGACATACTTCTAACCCCGGGGCACCCATTAAATCCCGTCGCTTATTACTTTTACAAAAATGTATGGAATTTTCCCTGATTTGTTGACATTTATGATTACTGCTCCGCTCTCCTGTGTAGTGGCGTGATGATAAATAGCTTAAAACCTACCTCAATAAATGGGCTATCCAATACAAAAATATTTTTTTAATTTGGTCTAACCGTTCACGCGTGATGGCGTGACCAAGGGAAATAGGGATTCATTTTTAAATATATAGATTTTATATAAATAGATTTCTGACGATTAAATACGTGATTTTAATATGTTGCTCTTTTTGTTATAGGTACGTCATACATGGCATCATAATTGTAAAGTTAGACTGGTTTGAATTTCTGATGGCTACAGATCATCAAACGCAAGGAATAACAGAAAACGCATGGTAAGTCAACTGAAAGCCGACTACCATTATGTATCTTTCCGTCATACGCTTATGGTAAGCTTATACTAAGCTCTCAATTTAAGCATCTTTGAAATTAGTATTCGGACAAATCTTGGGTACGTTTTCATAAAATAAAACTTTTTAATAATCTGAAATGAAAGTATCTACCGACTGAAATTTGGCATTGATGTATTCTTAATCTTTCATTTGTCATTAATTTTCTTTGTATTTAACGTTGTCATTGAAATCCTGTTTGTAATCAATGGCGCCATTTCATTTATGTTGCTTACAATATTTCGAACAAGCTTAGTATAATATTTATAAAATATTTCGTGTCCAGTTAATAACAATAATAACATAGACCATATATTCTCAGTTTTAGAAGTGACTATCTTTTAAGACAACATGAGTCCAGAAACGTCGGCAAATTAACATAATGCTGGTGAACATATAAAATTTCAAAACACGCTTTACATAATCTCGTGGACTTCGACGACTCTAAATACTTACTTGTTTCCATGCAGATCCAGAATTGTATACCGCACATGTTATTTCAGTCTAAGGGGAGTTCAGTGTAGGTTGAGAAATTTTAATATAAATTTGACTAACCGACTGCGAGTGCGAAATGGCCTTTTATTACCTTTTATTACCGACTTACTGAGGGTATGAGAGAAGGAGCTCCAGGGTCTGAGCTGGTGCAGTGTTACACCGTGTAGTCTTGGCGTTCAAATAAAATAAATAAATAAATATCGTTGGGACAACTCACACAACGCCATCTGATTCCAAACTAAGCAGAGCTTGTACTATAGTAACCAGATAACTGATAAACATACTTATATATTTCTAAAAACATACATATTATAAATAGGTAAATAACCCCCAGACACAGAATAGACCATCGTGCTCATCACACAAAGTTTTATCCTGGGTGGGAATCGAACTCACGACCTCTTGCGTAGCAGTCGGATACACTCCCAACGCGCCACAGAGGCAGTCGAAATCGAAATAAATAACTGGTTGAACTTAGCGTGTCAATGAAAGTTTAGCAACTCGATGTTATTGACGATCCGGTAGGCCGCTGAAGATCAGCACGCGGTAGGAGTTATACAGTGGGTATTATATCAATGTAACTTAGATATAGAAAAATAAGAGCCAGTTATATGTGATCACAATACCTCTCTGTCGATGCTTTCAGTAAATACTACATCGCTAAAAATGATTTTCAGAACTCCAATTACGACTCTTGAGTTCGAGTACACTCAATCTTGTAGTCGCTCTACAAGAAATCAATCAATTTCTCATTTCAAACGCTTTTAATGTCAATAAAATCTATTTGTTAAAGAGCAAGTTAGGTATTTCAACGAAAGAACTCGTATAAAAACTTCATAAATTGCTTAAAGCAAATACTGGAGCAACAAACTGACAAGGGCAGCAATTTAAAGAATCATCCACTCAGTTGATCACTGAAATTGTTTCGAGGCGAGTGGCAGGACACGGTGAGGTTGGAGCGGAGCGAAAATTTTGTACCATTTTAACCATTTCAACATATTTGGGGTTTTGTAAGGGTTGATTTTTAACTGGAGAATGCTTGGTGTGGCATTATTCGTTCATAAATGTAAGAGAATTGGGAGTTTTTTCTTCTTTCACCTTGTAAAGTATCATTGGATCGAAATAATGTTTAACATGAAGATAGATAAAATGACATCGATCAAAACTCAAAGCAAAGCAAAGATAATATAACATGATATAGGTCTGGGTTTTACATATATCCCTTTATTACCGAAAAGCATCTGATACTCACGAGATACCGTCTCGCGGGGGACACCGCGGGTGATCACTATTAATTAATGTTTGTTTTGAGCCATAATTTTTCAACTATTTGATAATGTCAAATATATTCCAGCAATGGTTCCATATTTACTTCCTTTTCCATCATATTTTGTTTAAGAAGACTCTAATTGTGTTTATTTTAAAAATAAAGCTCACAGAAGTTTCTAGAGTACGTAGTCCATTGTCAGTCTATGTTTCGGCCGGGCAGCTTTTTGTAATCAGACAGAATATATCTGCGTCGTTCCTTTCCCGTTTTTGTAGCTATTGTTATACAAAAATCTTGGAAGTTTAAGTTGGGAAGTTTCGAGATAAAATTCTCTTGTAATTTTTTTGCATTTAACTTGGTAAATGGAAATCAGTTTGAAAATAAGACAATTAATTAAAAGAAAGTTGAAAGATTAAGGACATTATTTACATATTATTTACCTTATTTACTATTTACTTTACTTACAGGCGTACGAAAAAATGCCACTAAAATATATTAAAAAAAAATTAAAAAATTACTTAATAAGAGCCACATAAACTTTTGAAAAAATAAATCGTCAATATAAAAATAATACTGATGTTTCCTGCCAGTCACTACTTATTTACTTAGAGCCGGTTTCAATAATCGATCTATCTTTTACAACTGTCTAAAATAATGTCAAAATAGTTACCATTTGTACCTATCGACGATAATTTCGGTCAATAACCAAAGATAGGAACATGTACCTACGACATTGAACTATCTGTCACAAAAAATAAAAATCAACTGTTTACCTGTGGTAGTGATCTATGTTTATCTGAAGACAGAATATTGAATCGGCCATTAGTCTGCCCGTCAGCCCATTCTCGATGACACAATTCCATATCTAACCTATGTGTATTTTTTTTGTCGGCTTGATACGGTGTGGTTCTACGCTTGCTTGAAATTCCAAACGCAGCTTTGTACACTGCCTGTGTAAATTGAGTTTTCCAACTATATTATTTTCTGTGTAAACAACGCGGTATGTTATTTACCTACTCGTAAATTGCATTACCAGTCTGTAATTCTTTTACAGTATTTATAACTACAAAGAGGTAGTTTGCTGCGTTCAGTTTGTTTTTTATACAAAATAGATCTTGGTAATAATAATCATTACAATTCTACTTACTACACATATATTTTTGTAAAACGTGTTATTTATAGGACTACTGAGGCAGCTAGCAGCTAGACCTGATTTATACGAAGTCCGTGCAGTCTGGCGCCATGCACGTGTTGCTTAGACTAGGTCAGACATGCTAGATTTTTCCAGGGGCGTGCGACAATTTCTCGTGTTTGTGTGGTATACGAACACTTATGCATCTTACCCTGTCGCATAAGAAGGAATAAAATTCATAAAAATTTCTAATTAAGCACAAAACGAAGTGTAAAGGTCAAGAAAAAGTACTTCTTTAAACTGAAAAAAAAAAAGCATATACGTTACTGGCAGTCAGGGTTAACGGCTGCGCGTGGCTTGCGAAGCATCTCATCCATGTCAGGACTGACCATATCGAAAGATGTTAAACACACACACACACACAACATGAAGCACGGAAACACACGTAAATGGAAATACCACAAAGTGGTCACCCGTCCGTGACCAGCCATAGCGAAAGTTGCTTAACGCAGAGATCATTTACAGAAAACTGACTCCGCGGGACCACGAGCGCTTCTTTTGTTTTTGTTTAATTTGGTAATGAAAATGAAAATATCTTAATTCATGTAGGTCACAAAATAACACTTATGAACGTCAAGATTATTTATTGCTTTCAATTTGCTCCTTATACCTTTCCATCATTCTTTCTATGTAGGTACATATTTTTATCATATTTACTTATGGTAATACTTGACTAATATAAAAGTATCGTTAGCTGAGCGATCGATTATTTTAATTTTAGAGGGCTCCATAAAGTAACTAATTTTAATAGCTTCTTTACTTTTAAAAATAAATGGACATGAGCCTATTATAGATCTGAGTATTATACCAATTTAATTACGTAGTTCAAAGGTTACCGAAAACCTAATTTCACAAACTCATAACGTCACAGTATAAAAAATTGTCTGACAGTCGATATTTTAGATGGTGTATTTCTTTCACCACGTTTAATCGCAAATGATCCTGCAGCACGACACCAAGTGGCAAACCCAGTAACTACAGAAGGCACCTGCAATATGTCACTTGGCGCGGCGCGTCATAAACAGATCATTATGAAGATCCGGTGAGACTGTAACTAATTATAGTTCCATTCTTTTTTTTATAATTATTTTATGGCCTGGTTACGAAGACCTTTTAGTCAAATCTTATTTTTTATATCATATTTCTTTAATCTTATCTTCTAATTTAGTCCTGTTCAGTCCTTTGTCCATGTCAAGTCCAGTCATAGGTTCTGTGTCCTTACCCCATTAACGTGGTAGAGCGTTATTGAGGCTTTCAGTGGAATTTGCACGACATGTTGTAAAATAGCTTATCACTGCAATATATCACTTTCTTTCACTATAGCACGATTACACAACTTTTGTGACTAAGGAACTACCATTGTTACACACAAAACAAGGTTAATGCACTAGTTTTGGAAAATAATATACAGTAAGCGGCTACCAATTACCAAGATCCCGTGCAAATCCCTATAGTTCCATTCCTCTCTCTAGTGATGCCAGCTAGTTGGTAACATTTACCCATAAATGTAGGGTAAACGTTTCAGTATCCTTATGTCGTGGATGTGTATTCTACTTTAGTAAGGTGTCACAAATTCCATCGTAGTTATTTTTTAACGTCCTTTATATCAAGTCATAGATTAATTCTCTCTCAAGCTTAAGACAAGATATTAACTGAATAATTTCATTACAATGAAAGGATTATTGGTTAGGATCGCCAGCCAATAACATTTAAATAGTAATATGGGTACAATATTCCGGTGTTTTCATCGACGACAGTGACGGAAACAATGGGATCGATGCTGTATGAAAAATCTTGCTGTATTTAAGTGCCGAATGGAATAAACAATTAATATTGATTACGGTGAAATGAAATGAAAATGAACTAAAAAATCTTTAGTCATGAAGGTCACAAAGTAACACTTATGAACGTCAAGATTACTGCTTCTAAATTAACATTTACTGCCAGATTAGCAAAGCAATAGGTAGAGCCAGAGGAAGAACCAGGCAATAAAACTCATTCTTCATTTCTAACCGCCAGTAATTACATTAGTTTGATTTACATGATATTTGACCAATTATACAGTAATAAATTTATACAAAAAAAAACAAAATCAATTTCAATTTCAATTTATTTATTTATTGTTTGTTACAGGTGGTTACAAAGTTGTTATATATTTTTTACAAGTTGTGATCTTCCGTAAAATGCCTTGTAGGCGTACAATAGTGTAATGTATTGAATATTAAATTATATATCAATCAATATCAATAAGAATTATACAAAATTAGAACTCTGTCATAAAATAGGAATAAAAATAAATAAATGTCCTTATTATTAAAATAATAAAAAAAAAATAATGTGAAAATAATAATATAATGTCACAGAACTCATAGATTCCTATCATCCAAGATTTCCTCAATCGAATAATAAGCCTTATTAGTTAATAATATATAGAGTATTTCCTTAAATATGAAAATGGATTCAGAGGTTTTTATGTAATCAGACAATTTATTATATATCTTTGCACTGATTCCAAAAATGCTTTTTCTAAATTGTTCAGTCCTACATTTATCGATGTGAAGTATATTTTTATGTCTTTTGCTGAACAGGCTTACATATTTGTTTAAATTATTTTTTACATATATTGCGGCTTCATAAATATACAGAGCAGGAAGGGTAAGTATTTTTAACCTACGAAACGAGGGTTTACATGAGTCTATCTGTTTAAGTCCGCACATACTTCTTATACACTTCTTTTGAGCTCTTAGAACATACTCTTTATTAACTGAGTTACCCCAAAATAAAATGCCATATTTGAGAATCGAGCCTACGTTAGCATGATATACTGTTAATAGTGTTTCTTCTTTAGCCACTTTTCTTAGCATATACAGTGCATATGAAAATGAACTTAATTTACTACAGATTTGATCAACTTGCGTCTTCCAGTTTAAATCAGAATCAATGTATATACCCAGAAATTTTGTAACCTCAACTTCCTTTATTTTTTCGCCTTGATAGTTAAGTGATAGATTGGTATGTATAGAATTTTTGTTCCTAAATATTATGTAATTTGTTTATTCTAAATTTATTTTCAGATTATTTTGTGTCATCCATTCAATTATATTTTTAAGTGAACTATTTAGGTCAATTTCATAATTTAATGTTTTATTGTCAGTTGTAAAGATAGCCGTACTATCATCAGTGAATAGTATCATATTTTCGTTGATCGCTTTTGGAAGGTCATTTATATACACCAAAAACAACAGCGGCCCAAGAATACTGCCCTGTGGCAATTATAATAAAATTTGACAATTTTGGGTTTCGAAATGTAGTTTATTTCAGTTTTTGTATTTTTATCGACTTTTTTAATTGACGTAACCTGTACTCTTCCTGTGAGGTATGAATTTATTAAAGCAAATGCATTACCTCTTACTCCATATTTCTCTAGTTTTAATAATAATATTTCGTGATCTACATGATCAAATGCTTTGGTCATATTCATGAAGAGAGATGTAATACATTTTTTCTTGTCCAGCCCTGTCCAGCAGTATTAGTTGATTTTCCTTTTCGAAATCCAAATTGTTCTTCGGTAAATATATTATTCTCTTTAAAGTAATTGTATATAGTACTATAGATAACCTTTTCAAATATCTTTGCTATGATTGGAATTAATGCAATTGGTCTGTATGAGTTTATACTCTCTTTTTTTTCTTTTTTAAGCAATGGATTAATAACGGTTACTTTCAGTCTTGTGGGAAACACCCCCTGCTCTGTTGTGTTCATTAAAATTACACTTACATAGTTCATTTGGATTTATGTGAGAACAGTCAACTAAGCTTATTTTGCCTTGAATTTTATTAATATTATTCGTAATAATTGCTATAACAGCTATGTGCTGACCAGTCCAAACAGACGGCACCCGTTTACGGATATGACGCATATATCAGCCATCGCCTTACTCAACCGTATTATAGGGAACAAGGTGACCCGATACATACGCCACCACTGCCAGGACACTTAGGCGAGCATGACATACCCAAAAACTGCACAGCAACTATCATGTCAATTTCAAAATTATAAATAAGTCTACATGGTGCTCACACAATAACAAACTTCAAACAGACTAAACGCAGCCAATTTAGATACCTTTAGTTGCCTGATGCTTCAAATTATTAATACTGTAGAATGTAAAAAAAAGAAACAACATAGGTAGCTGTCGAATAGCAAATCACCAAAAATTACGGATTAGGGCAGCTAATTGGACGCTCATGACATCAATCCAATCAAGCGTCTATTTTCTGTCCAATACAGAATTATCTGTAGTCTACCCGCAGTCTAAATAATATCGCCAGTCATTACTGTTCAATTAATTTGTATATACCGATGCCACACAATGTTTACGCTCAAGTAATTCCTACGGAAATGGCGTACTGGATTAACATTATCTCAGTCTGGCATCCAATACCTTCGCATAATCTCTTTCATCTTATTTACCGTCGAATGATAAGATAAACTATGTTAGATATTAATGCCGAAAGTTTCTTCTGTGTTCTGTGTACATTCACGGAAATTCTTAGTGACGGTAAATAAAATATTTTTCGAGTTTAGCACAGAACATTATTACTACTAAATCCTACGATGATTTGGAGTCTGAGTACAATTCTTTTAGCTGCAAGGAGTATCTATAAATATCGTTAGACTCTTTGCTTTCGCTTTTGTCAGGAAGCGCTGTGAGCGTTTTCGTGCTTCAAAAGTCACGTTAAGCCGTTGGTCCTGGTTGCCAGTAAAATGGCAGTCGTTAAGCCTGGTTAAAGGCCTTACTTAATTGGGCTTAAAAAAACAACAACAGCAGATCACCACAGCCAGCGCCTGTTTATTTCAAAACGGCAAGAGGCTTACCACCGTGGGACAAAAATGCATATGGTGAAATGATGGCGTGAAGTATACCTCTGCCTACCCCTTCGGAGAAAAAGGCGTGACAATATGTATGTATGTATTTATGTATTGTAAGGAGCGACTACCGTTTGACCTCCTGGGTCAGTCGTTGGATAAAATATTAGGGAAAAATAGGAAAATGCCTATCTATCATCTGCCATATGAAGCATTGTGGTGATTATTCTTGTTCTAAAAGTCAATAGAGATATTTGAACTGATAGGTACATATTCCGTTTCAACTACGGATGTTAACCGCCCATTCCTTCATATCTGTGTTATTTTTATTTAGGTACCCCAAGAAGTTTCAACCCTAATAAACCTAGAAAACATCAGATAATCAATGGCAAGATACATATCTAAACAAGTTTAACAGGTAAAGGCAGACGGATCGCATACCGGCCTTCGCAAATATTGTCGCTAATGGCGCGACTCCACAGCGGTGGCATCACTAACCATATGCAGATCAGGTAGATGTCGCCATATGCTGCACACGTCTGCGTGACTATAGCACAGGATATTCATACACCGGTGTAGTTCCGTACGATAGCTGTGAGCGAAGTACCTACATGTATAATGTACATTAAGAGGTACCAAGTATGGTGAAGATATTTACTCCTACGTTCCCTATCAGATTTATTGCATATATTTTATTGGTATATCGTCTAAAGCTGTGTCATTTTCAATCTATTTATGAAATATGACATTTCATCAATAGTTTCCCAAATAGGAATAGGTAGACCAAGTCACTACTGACCAAGAGATGTAAATTAAAAAAAAAATAAACTTAGGAGATTCTAATAATGGACTGTAGACTGATTTCATATAGTAGGGTGCCTACGTAGGGCGGTACTATTGATATACAAAAATGTTATACTGGACTCTTTATACTACTGAGGAAGCAGATAAGCATTTGGCCCTTCTGATCAAAAGTGGTTACCGTAGCCTATAGACGATTGCAACACCAGTTGCGTCACGATGGGCAAGATGTTATTTATCAATTCCTGAAAAATCTATACATCGATACAAATAAAAAAAAATTAAGTGTCTATTTGTATTTCCAAATTAACAGCTTTCCACTAATCGCAGATCTCTGGATTTGCTGAACCGATTATAATGGGACCTTTACTAGCAGTACTTTAGATGTACTTTATCCCGATACTCCCACGGGAACGGGAACTTTGCGGGTGAAATCTCAAGGCGTTCGCAAATCATAAATGAAACATGAAACTTAAGACGATAATTATTAAATCGGTCGTCAGAGAATTTGTGACTCCACATTTTTTTTTTTTGCATTCTTCAAGATTTTATGACAAAGCCTTCACAGTGCAAGCCGCGCGTTTGTGGAATGCTCTACCGGTATTTATCAAGCGAGCTCAATTTTTGACATCTTTTAAAGCACAGGTAAATCAATATTATTTATCAATGTAATTTAAATTATATGCCCATATATATATGTATTTGTGTATGTGTAAATATTTATATATGTATGCATGTGCATGTATGTATATTTATAAGGAGTATATATGTAGTATATAGTTGAGTATATATTTTAGTTATTTTCACAGAAATACGTCACCATTAAAACTTTGCACACTCGATATTAATACAATCCTATCCATCTAATGGTTGCCTGGAAGAGATTGCTGTTTATCGATAAGGCCGCCCATTGTACTACATTTATGAATGTAAAAAATCTGTAATTTGTTTTGTTTAATGGTAAATGGTGTACAATAATGAGTATAATTCTTATTATTATTATTATTAATCAGGAATCTTTTTTAGTAGGTGTTATTTGCAACTTAAAATTGTGTGCTTACCGAGAATATGTATCTTTTAAAAGCTTTTTCGTGCTTCGAAGGCACGTTAAGCCCTTGGTTCCGGTTGCCAGTAATATGGTAGCGTCTTAATGGGGTAGTTATTCTTTAGCATTTTCACGTATATAGCGTAGTTGAATGCAAATAAGTAAGAAAATAATTATTATTTCTTTTCAGCCCGTTCTTGCATTGTACATAAAACACACAGATATTTCCAGAACCAAGCATAATTAATAAGAGCTCTTGCATTTTAATAATTCTTAAGAGGCCCGAGAATATGGGGTACCTAATTGAAAATGGAAAAGTAATTAAATTTTACACAGGACCGAACTTTTACTATCTTTATTGTGAAAAGCTCGTAAATCAATGTAGCGAGCTTTAATTATCTCTATAAATTTTCTTTTTCCAGGTTAATAGATGTTGAAGCTTACGTTTATCTTCAAAAAAATATTAATCTTTGTGTTTTTATGGGGTGCGTGGGTTGCGCTAGTATTTCAAGAGATAACCCCATTGAAAGTGGCAGTTTTGAACTTGACCGACTAGAATCTGTCAATCTCGTGGCCTTATGTTTTATGAAGCTATACCACATTGTCTCAAATGTAATGAAAGTTCTTCACTTAGCCTGTTACATAAAAATTGCAAAGTAATTTAGATATTCTATTCTACAAGACCTCATCGAAAAATAGCTATTGCCGGCGACTACCTCCGTTTGGGCAATCTGGGTCCAGTTTGGGACCATTGTTATAAATTGTTTCTTACGTCCGTCCGTACGTACAAACCTTTAAATTCTTCTTCGCATGAAAGTTACTTTACCTTCTTTTTACGTGTGGAGATCCCCTCGGATGTCATGACGGACTCAACCGGCTAAAACCACACGGTCCCTGCCTAGCTATCTGTTACCGGACGCCCCGGGTAACTCCTAGGAAAGTTATCCCAGAGCTCCCGGCAGACTTTGACTACCACCGCGGCCTCATCGTCCCTAGGTCGAGTTAACTACATCGAGTAGGTACTGTCGTCCTAGTACTGTCCAAATGCCAAGCCCCAACACCAGCAGTAAAGACAGTGTGTTCATGAATCAGTCGGTCGTCAGTGCAGGTAATTAATTTTACAATTTACACTTTCAAGTCAAGTGTCTAAATTGTATTACATCGCAGTTGATACGAATACGCGTCAATCCATCGTAACAACCGCAACCCAGATTAAATGGTTACAAAGGGGAAATTAGTTCTCGTCTGTGAGGGTTTAATTACGGATTCCTCTTCAATGAAACCGCATATTCAATGGTCTCCTAGGGATTTTAATTTCCTTTTTTACATTAACACTATGACGCTTTGTCTTTGGCGATGAAATGAAACTCTTTGGTGTACCGAGGATGATGTGCGTTTTTTCGTTAGTGACATGCAGGTACTTAGGTAATTCATACAAAAATTAATTCTTATTTTAAATTCATTTATTTGCAAATATGGGTACATAAAAGATCTTACATACAAATTGCCATATTTTACCAAAAGTGGCATGCAAAATAAGTACAAATTAGCTAACTTAACTTAAATATTTCTAGTATACCTAATCAATATTTATAACAGAAATGATAGATAAAAGACAAGTACAATTTTGGAATTACATAATTTCATTACAGTTTAAATTGTTGTGTAATATCAAATTCAATGTCAATACAAATTAAAAACATAATCCATGAAAATTAAATGTCAATGAAAACAGAAATAAATGTCAATTGCTATCCGATTTACAAAGTATCTGTCAAATACTCATCAATTGTATAGTAAGCCTTGCTAAGCAGAAGAGCTAATAATGTTTTTTAAAATAAATTTTGATCATTTACATTTAGAAAAAATGGAAACAGGTAACTTATTACATTTTTTTTTCAGTTGTATTTAAGGTTTCATAACAGGAATCAAATAAGGGCAGGTGGCGCAGACTTCCTTATGGAAAACGCACGGTGTGACAAATATTTTGAAATAAATACATTTATTAACATTTCGTTGGACATATTTTTTTATAAACACTCGATTTTTATAAAGAGTGAGTTCCCCTTATATTACGGTATCTATTCTAATACATAAAACTTAATATGCTTGGTCTAACGTTATCTTTTCTCCAACCAGAAAGGGGTCGCCGTCGTATGGCGTTATCCACTCATCGCTGACTAGATATGTGAGGGTTTCCCTCCCTCTGTGTCCTGAGGTGTCTTCGAGTACTTACTCATTTATACACGATGCGCCGCGAGCAGTAATTGCTCCTCCGGAAACGGAGATTGGACGAGGCCCATCTGGCCCATCCAGTAGTCTGGTGCCTCTTCAGAGTTGGAAGTCTTAGATAAAGCCGCCCTGCCTCGTCCGCGTATCTTCATTTCAGTTTTCGACATTTTTAATATTAGATTGCCTAAAAATGGAAAGGTCAAAAGTACTTGGGCATCCAGACTTGCATGTATGAAACGATAACTAAATTGATTATTTTGGCGGTGACCCGGGTTCTCTTTTGGATTTCTTCTTGTTGAAGATTTTAATACGAAACGACACTCTAAGCGTAGCTCTTACCATGGCGCTTTGGGCGACAGCAAGCCTCTTAATGAAAACAGCTTGGGTCTCCAAAATTTTCTGGGCCCCAGTACACCCCAAATCATTTCCGTAAACATAGGCCTAGATGACGAAACCCTTATTTATAAGAAGCTCGTAGCGGAGATTGCCTAAATAGTACAATGGTAGTGTAAGCGACTGTCGCGCAGAAAGGTCCTCTAATTCGAATCCCGGGATCGAAGAAGTATTTGCGAAAAGCTTATGTTTGTTTCAGGGTTTGGGTGATTGTTGTATGTAGTGTAAAAATGGACAGGTGCAGGCTGGCACGACCTGCTGTTGAAATTTTTCTAAAAAATAGTTCAACAATATTACAAAAACAAATGTTTTGACTTTAGTTTTAGTCCAAATAATACTAAGCTAGGTAATAAATAACCTAAGCCATGCATATTCATTGTCTATTCCGGGCTCCATCGGGCTTACACGGGCAGCTCCGGAGCTTACCCGTCCTTTTGAAACTAGAATTTTCCGGATTACTACCGCTTATAGACGGACATAATCGATTTTCTATATCGATAGTTTTCGATTGCGAGGCGGTTTTACGAATAGAAGTTTTGATTAATTCTCTGCTATATTCTCTAGGTATTAATAATATATACATATATATTATTAATACCTAGAGAATATAGCAATACAATACATCTGGTCACATGACCAGATTGTTGCAAATTATCGCAGCAAAAATATAACTGCTTACAAACACTCCGTCAATAGTCTGAGGGGTCCTTTCAAGATCTCCGGGGCTGAAGCTACCTCACCTGATAGCGGTGCACATGCTGATTAACGGACTAGGCAACGACCCTTTGAGGTTATGACGTCTAGACGGCAGTCGTTTCCAATACCACACATCAAAAGTCAAACGAAAGCTTCTAGCAGCCAGATACGAGAGGATCTTAGGTTTGAAATACAAATGGCTTTTGGTAGCAACTGGGAATACATTCAGATGAAGATAGGTAATTGTCACGGGCGTTAAAAAGTTTTGTTTTATCCTAATATCCCTGGTATGATGGTGTGGTGGGTATCCACCCATAGGACATACCTCGCAGTAGCCACATGATATATTGTTTAATATTCTAGTAACAGGCGGTTTTCTACACAATACTATTACATCACAATATCATCACGCCTGTCTCCCATCGGAGTAAGCAGAGTGTGACTCTACATTTGCTACAATCCTGAGTTACAAATGTAACTTGTTTTACTTCGTCTTTTTACACACGCTCGCCTATTGGAATTAGGACCTAGCCTTTTTCTTTTTCTAAAGGTCTTTAATTTGATCTACGCAATACATATTCTATTAATACCAAATCAAAGTATAAGCATTATAAATTCCATAATTGTTGGTGTCATAAACAGCAGACCAACTATAACAGTGCAAAAATGTAAAGGCCAATAGCTTCGCAATCTCTAGAGCAACCCTCCATAGTCGGTTTTCTTTGTAAAGGTTTACGATTGCATATTCCTAAAATGTATAGCGATTTAATAGCTGTCAGACATATTGGAATAAACGCGATATGAAATCCATAGAAATGTCGATCGTAAATTGGCTGTCAAAAGGTTTCTATTCTAATATCATTACGGAGGCTTTATTTATTACTTATTACGATATACTTACAAGGCAATTTTTTTATGTACAAATAACTTCGTACAGGCCACTTCTGTACATTACACCGAACAACTTTATTACTTTGTCTCATATTGATATACAAAATTAATGCACATAATTGTCTATTGGAATAAATCGAGGCGATGGGACCTTTGATTTTGAAACTTAATTTTATTTTGCCATGGGATTCTTAATTAATGCAATTACACAATTTATATTCGAGATTCGCATTATGTAACCTCGGTCAAAAATGAGTAAGAAAAAAAATCTTATCGTTATGCAAAACAAAGGTTTAATGATTCTGATTAAGTATATCAGGGGGCCGAGTCTACTATTGACAAGCAACAAGCAACTATTGAGAACCAGAATCCCTGTTTTTAGCTGTCAAATATTAGTAGACTATCAAAAATGCAACTGACTAGCGGCCACTGGCGCGGTACGTGCTAGTAAAATTCTATCGGCCGACCGATAGAAGTCTATTGGAGATTGTATTTTCGATCGATTCAAATAGCAGACTGGGCCTGGTTTCTAGCTGTACGACAAGTTGTTATTCGGCTATCTTCGTAGACACACGAACACTCAAACATGAAACAAAGTTAAATAAAAACCTTGTAATTACTTACTTTGTCTACGGCTGTACTGCTCTATAATTAAGTATCGACTGTACATTCAGTAATTACACTCGCAGATGCAAAATGATGATGATTTACAAAAATTGTTTTTTTGTAATTATAACCTGTTGAAAAGTCTGAGGCTTTAGCAATTAAAGATACCTAATTAAATTTTTTAATTAAACTTAATGACCGCGCTAGAAGGTCCCCTTGAAGAGTTCAAGAGGATCTTTGAGGGCGGGACGAACGGGGCAGAAATGCTCCTATGCCACTAAATCAAACGCCTCCTATAAGCAGCTTGTTTGTGGCGTCTATATGCCGTAACACTAAAGTATTTTAACCGCATATATAATATATATATCGACTATATAAATAATCGCAGTATTTTTTATCACCCAAACCTGCGGCTGTCCATTTCAATACGGCAACGCCGCTCGCCAACAAAACATTTTTATCCAACGTAATAGTGGATAAAAGATGTGAAATGTGGGTGTATAGTATGCCTCTGTCACCCCCTTGGGGTTAAAGCGTGAATGATATAAAGATATCTTAATTCGTTTATACTAAATATTAATTACGTACTAGGATAGGAGGTCAACAAGGGTCGTGCATAAAATGCTTTGTCTAGACTACGAAAGTTTAGTTTTACTGAAGATAAAATATTGAGTTTTCAATGCTTTAGCTATCTAATTTTTTCTCTTTGATCCTATATTATTGAGGTCCACGAAATACGTTTGGATGAACCTTCATAAAATACACACAAGATAAAAAAAATATCAATCACGCCTTATCCCCGAAGGGGTGGCAAAGGCGTATTATATGCCCACTTTTCACCGTGTGGATTCCTGTCCCAAGTAATAGGTGGTGAGCCCATTGCCGTGTTGAAATAGACAGACGCAGGTTGTGGCTACCTGGTGTTGAATTTTTTTAAGCCGCCCATAAGGCCTTCAACCAGGTTTAACGACTGCCATTTTACTGGCAACCGGGACCAACGGCTTAACGTGCCTTCCGAAGCACGGAAACGCTCGCAAATGTAAATGCCGCAAAGTGGTCACCCATCCGAGGACCCGCCATAGTGAAAGTTGCGTAACTCAGTGATCGTTTACATAACACTGAGACGGCGGGGCCACGAGCGCTTCAGATATTGGAGTTCATCAATTTGGTTTCTTGTAATATACCTAAGTTTTTTAATTAATATGAAGTAAGTTGTTTAATTTACATGTTGTGAGTGTTCCTCTGTGGAATAGGTCAATATGATGATGATGATGACTTGAACTCACAACAATATCTTTCAGGGTAACCAGATCTTTTTTTTTATGGATGCTATGCCGGTCTCCTACCGACTAATACCACATGTTTTCCTTTATTTGTCTACAGATAGTCTGAGCAGATAGATTGTGAGCCCTCCGAAGAATAGCCCCAGGGCTCCTGACAGACTTTGTCTGCTACCGCAGGCTCGTTCAGGGGGTTCGGGTGTTGTCTAGCCTCTTTGGGGGGAGGATAACTGGATCCTTAGTCACAATAGTAACTGATAATGCATACTGTCAATATATTATGCCTGATCCTTAGTCACCGATAATACTGACAATATTATTACTTTTTTTTTTTTCTTTTGTCTTCCGTACATTTATTGTACATTATTCCAATCAACGCACTACCATTACTCGAGAAACAACTTTTACCATTGTTTTATAGTATCTGTTTCTCTTATAAACAAGCAATTATTTAAATTAGAACTTACAAAACCCCTATACGAGTTGCGTGTAACTGAACGTAGGTCGATATTGAGGTCTGAAAAGTAGTTGAGGGTGTTCGTTTACACAGCCAAGCTATTTTCTGTTTAAAACTTAATAACTAGCAAAATTTAAATTTTTTATAAGTGGTTATTTACAGTGCAACTACAACACTTTACATACATACATATTGTTACGCCTTTATTCCCAAAGGGGTAGGCAGAGGTATACTATATACATCCACATTTCACCGTATGCATTTTTGTCCCACGAAACAGGTGGTGAGGCAATTGTCGTGTTGAAATGGACAGGCGCAGGCTATGGCGACTTGCTGTTTAAATATTTCAAGACGCCCATAAAGCCTTCAACCAGGCTTATCGCGTATTAAATTACAAGTATTTGATACCTCAGATGATTGTTTAGTTCAATAATCAACCATTTTTCCAGGTCTCCCGGTTCTCAAAGGAGGGAAGAGGCATTACGTACTTTTCCTACTTCCTCACATTATCTTCTGATCAATTTTGTTGCGGATTCCAAGACATGCTAACTTCTCCTGGCACTTCACTGAGATCTAGCTCGGTGTAACTTTTCTGGTGTTTTGGTCATTGCTGTAGATTTTGGTTTACAAAAGTCACAGTAATGGGAATTAGGGTGGGATCAGTCTCAATTAAAAAAAAAGTCAACCATTTAATCTATTTACTGAACGTTATGTCCACTAAAAACTAAAATATATGTATATAAAAAAGTGAAGTGGAAGCGCTCGTGGCCCCGCGGTCTCAGTGTTCTGTAAACGATCACTGAGTTACGCAACTTTCACTATGGCTGGTACTCGGATGGGTGACCACTTTGTGGCATTTACATTTGCGAGCGTTTCCGTGCTTCGGAAGGCACGTTAAGCTGTTGGTCCCGGTTGCCAGTAAAATGGCAGTCGTTAAGCCTGGTTGAAGGACTTTATGGGCGGCTTAAAAATTTCAACAGCAGGTAGCCACAACCTGCGTCTGTCTATTTCAACACGGCAATGGGCTCACCACCTATTACGTGGGACAGGAATCCACACGGTGAAAAGTGGGCATATAATATGCCTCTGCCACCCCTTCGGGGATAAGGCGTGATGGATATTTATTTATTTATTTATTTATATAAAAAAGTCAAAAGTACTCGATACCCAGACTTGCATGTATGAAGCGATTGATGACTCTACAAGAAGCGAAAGCAGTATGCATGTATCGCGAAGCCTGGCGATCTGTGCTCTGTGACTACCCCGTCAGGGATACAGCGTGAAGATAGTTAGTTAGTTAAAAACTTGTCTTACAGAATTCATAAAATTAAATTGGATTTAAATACATCGGTATAATACTATCGTCAATGTATACACCTCTGTCTACTACTAAATAGTATAAGGCATAAGTGTACCACCACTTACTACCACTGATTAGAGTAATACTGAATTTCCATAACAAACTAGACAACCAATATTAAAAGATAATATCATTAGCTATGTATAATAAATAGTAACGGGGTATAATTTCCCCAGGGCCTAGTCCCCGCCCAGTGATTTAGAATCTGTTTTAAGAGATAATAGAAGCCAATATTGTGTCGTTTCCGAACAACGGATAGGGCTGTCCAATTGTTCCGGAAATGGGAAAAGATTCCGTTAGATCTGAAAAGAGGCTCGTGCTGAAAGGAATAAATAGGACTTTCAAACAAGTTTTTGGAGTTAGGAATGTGCTAAAAATTTACGAACTGTAGATGGAATATTCTGCGGCGTGAACTGGAATAAAAGAATACCTCATTAAATTTTACAAATTGTCTCCCCACCAAATAATACGTATGCAATTTTTTTAATGACCGTTGTTAATTTGTAGTAATGGCAGTAAAAATTAAATAACTGGTAATATTTTAGTATTTTCCTAAATAGCAATATTATATTGTACTAGATGACCCCCACGGCTTCGCCCGTGGCATATTTCGAACTCCCATCGCACCTATTTAATCCTGTCGCGTTGTTTTTCCCGATTTATCGACATTTATGACTACTGCTCCGCTCTCCAAGGTAGTAGCGTGAAGATATATAGCCTATCTTTCAAGTTGGATCAAACTGCACACGTTGTGCAAATTTGATTAAAATCGGTTAAGTAGTTTAGGAGTTCATTGCGGACAAACAACGTGACACGTAATTTATATATATTAAGATAGAGAGGGTCGTTTAGTATGGCTGAAGGTGGCATGCAGCCGGGTGTTGCCGACCTGGTTTGAGTAAGTTCTAAACACGTTACGGAGGTTCTTACGGGCTTCAATATGTTATTGTGTATGATGGATAGCTTATGGTTATACAGACTTTTTGGTCAGTTTGCACTATAATTGTACCATTAATATGATATGATATAAAAATATTTTGTCAATTAATGTGTATTTTGTTTTGTTTTAGGTAAAACTATTCACTAACACCAGGAGTGGTACGTTAAAATACCTACGGCTGCCATATTTTTACAACAGAATATCCAAACAAACTGCGGTTCGGGAATCGAATATCAAACCTTACGATAACACTTAAAAAAATCTTATACCATGACCACAAAACAAGGAAACAATGTCACTCGCGCGCTCTTAACTAGAGACGCCTTACAATAATTATTTTACATAACCAAGCGTGTCAGAGGGGGTCACCCTTTTTCATACGATTACTGCAGACGAATGGTAGGCAACTGACAGGTCGCGTATGCGATTTCCGTTTACAGTTTGACGTAAACTTGGCACGTGGTATTACCTTCGTCTCTATCAAGCGCTATCGAGAGGGAGTGAGCAACACTCCTTGCCATCGAAATAACAATAAACTTGTTGTTTATTCCGAGTTATCAAAAGTTGTGAAACCAATCAGGCGTTGTGTATTAGTTCTAAAACTAGCCCCGACGATCGTTGTGCTACCGAGGTGCGGCAAAGCTGACTTAGTGGGTCGAGGGGCTAGACGTGGTCGGAGAAATATCTGCATCGTCGAAATGAACTGACTGATATAAACAACATGAGTTCTAGAAGTCTTCCTCTTTAGTTCTGGTCAGCTCGTGGCTGTTATAGCAAATTAATTTTAGGCAAACTAAGTTTGGTCGACTGTTCTCACATAACTCCAAAGAGCAATGAAAGTTAATTATTGTAAACTATACCTACATTTTATAAGAGCATCCATGGAGTTTCTTGCCAGATTCTTCATGAACGGTTGGCTGCCCTTGGAACTGTCAACTAGAATCGCTCTCATTTTAATTATTGTCATGACTATTTATAAATGCCTAAAATGGTTTACATGAATAAAAATATTTTTCATTTTGAAACTACAATGACGTCAACACTCAATAGCTCAAAACTACTTAATACGTTGAACGTCAGAACGGACACATGGTGTCCGACAAACTACGACATAACAATGGGTCGTTATTTTTTGGCAGTTAATGTGTTAAATTATTATTTTCTTTTACAACTTCATCTGGCGCACTTATGGGGTTGGGAGGTCAGACGACAGTCGCTTGGAACAATGCTGAAAATTAAAAGCTAAAGAATAATATAATAAAGGATATTTATCTATCACGCCTTATCCCCGAAGGAGTGGCAGAGGCATATTATATGCCCACTTTTCACCTGGGTAGTATGTAGGTAATAGTACCTCTATTAGAGATTAAATGTTCTTTAGTACCACTTAAGTATAGACCTAAGAGGTAAATTAAATCTTTATCTAAGCGTCCGGCCCAGTTGCATCCAAACCCTGCCTGGGCTCTGGGGTTAACTCTTTACTAGGAGCGGCTATGATACGATTTTTTTATTTTTGGCCGGGCTGTAATGAACTCCAGCGACAGCGATAAAACTATAAAAAATATTAGCATTTCATACGAACATTGATTTTGACTGGGGGACCCATATTAACTATATCCATATTAAAATTTTATGTACAATCTACATATTGTATAAACGAATTGACGTGTGTAACTCTCACTAAAACTCGAGAACGACAAGACAGATATGAATAATATTAAAATGTTTCTGGAAGTCTACAGGATGCAAGAATTCAAAAATTGCAAGGAATATTGTTAAAAGCTACAATAAAATTGTCCCATAGCAACTGTTGGTACCGTTACATAGAACAGGGTGCTGAAGCGGTGATTAGATATGCTGTATGTAATACTATATGTAAGTATAGTATTATAACACAACGACGTGTGGTCGCTTAAACTGAGCACCATTATGAAATATTTAAAAATAAACCTATCTATCGTCTGATTGTCGGATATTGCAAAGGTTCGCAATATATTGAGCCCCTGAGGCTTAGCGCTGGACCTCAGGAAATCCTTAATGATCCAGATACGTTTTCAAAGTTACGACCTTTTCTTGCGATGGGTTTTTCGATGGCAATGCTAAATGCAAAATTAATTCGGAGCTGATACACTTTTCTTTTACTACATTTTAGCGTCTTCTCAGTTACTTACTATCTGAAAATAGAGTTTATTTAGGGAGTACGTTTAGCGCGGACGGGAGATGTGATTCGGATGTAGAACGGCGAGTAGCTGCCGGAAACAAATTTAAGAAAGAAATAAGAAAGAAAAACATTTTATTCTGCGTGTAAACATGCATAATACAAAAAATGGCATTTTAGGAATCTACATAAAAAGAGAGAAAAAAAACATTAACTTAAATGCCTATAAACGCCTCATCCACGCAGAACAGGGGACACTTTTCAGCATTTGCTGACGCGCGGGCAGCATGTTACTGCTGACACGTGACAGCGCTGATTTTAAAAAGTTACCCCGGAGAACAATTGAAATATAATTAGATTTTAATAATAATACAATCTAATGATAATGCCAAATGTGCAAAAAGTATTTTCTGAAATATTATATATCATATAACAGAAAAGAAACCGTATAGTTTATGGTATGACAACCAGCAAGGGACAGGAACGCTTAATGTCCCATGCTGTCTATGTCAAATGTCAACCTCAATGTTTGTCTGTCATCCATTATTGTTTACAAAATAATTACATCCTATGTTTACATGAACCATATATTCTTTAGAAGTGCGATATGTTACTGCAAATTGTGTTATGTTCTAAAATATTATACAACAATAAAAAAAAAACCGCGTCGTAATTCGTTTCGTAGTTTTAAAGATCTAAGCATACACAAGGATAGACAGCGATAACATAATATGTGGTGATAACAAATGCAAGAAGACAACATGAATTATGAGACCGTTCATCCCGTTGTCACATCGTGTTCGGGTACACAAATTGGAGGTAAGTTACATATTTTAAATTCCACTTTAATCAATCACTGATGATTATTATCACCCACACTCGACACTGCTTCTCTCTGTAATGCATTCACTCTCTAGTAAAGCCACTTACAAATCACTCATACTGATCCAGGATGCCACACTGAGCATCACCGCTGAAACACTGAACTCCACCGACCAAACAGTAAAACATCTTAAATTATAATAAAAATAAATATAAATACAAAAGCACAATATGTTAGGCTGAGCGCCCATGAATATACCTGTCATAATCAAATATATAGATTATATTAGAAGAACAATATATAAGAATATTTACACATGAGTGTAACATAATTAATTAGTGTCTTTTGAAAAATTATTTATTATATAAGTTTATGGAAATTAATATATATATTAAGTTTATTATACAATCACATAATAATGTTTTATGCATATATAAAGAAATACACTACTGTTGCAATCTAGGAACTTAATTGTTTTTGCAAATACAACACCCTAACATGTTTCATAAAAGTGTACTTTGTTTTCAGCCTGCGGAGCGGTGGGGACAGAACAACATGTGTTGCAGCATATCTGAAACAGCCCCTGAAAGCTGAGGTCCTGTGTCTAGGAAGCGAAAGAGGGGGCAACACAGACCTCCTGCTGTACCTCTGTTTGTCATGTCTCCAACTTAATTTTTCATAGAGATAAGTGGGCATTTGTGTCACTATAACTCCAAACAGTTAACGGTGCTTTGTCCCAATTAGTAATGACAAATCATCGTAAAAGAATCACGACTCGCGATTCATAACGCAGTGCTAGTGCTAACGTTTCTTTTTAGCAGCGAAACCTGGGTATATTACAAGATGCATGAAAGTAAGTTGAATACTGTGGAGATGCGATCACTTCGAAAATCGTGCGGCGTAACTTTAGCCGACCGAATACCTAACGAAGTGATATGCAATATGGCAGGTTTGAATGAAAGTTTCAGAGTTAAGCTAGAATAGGGCGTGATTCGGGGTGTGGACACATGTTGGATGTAGACTAAGTGAGGAACGATTGACGAAGAATATAGTGCGAAAAGTGAGAAAACCCTCTAGGTAGAAGGTTTCAGGGTAGACCGAGACTTACAATTATGAAGACCACGTGGGTAGATTGCTCAAAAACGGGAATAGTCAAAAGTACTCAGATACCCAGATGTATGATGCATTTATGAAGCGTTTAATGAATCTGCAGAAAGCGAAAGATGTATGCATGGATCTCGATGCCTTGCGATCTGTCCTCTCTAACTACCCCGTCAGGGATACAGCGTGAAGACAGTTCGTTAGTTTAATTTTAATTTGTTTTATAATATAGTGTTTTTTTGTTAATATAATTTGCTTTTTGGATTTTATTACGCAGAGAAGCGCTCGTGGCCCCGCTGACACAATAGTGTTCTGTAAACAATCACTGCGTTAAGCAACTTTAGCCATGGCTGAATGGGTGGCCACTTTGTTGCATTTACATTTGCGAGCGTTTTTGTGCTTCGGAAGGGACATAAAATATTTTCAGCTTTAAATAATATATATACTAATATTTAAAGCTCAAGAGTTTGTTTGGTTGAACGCGCTAATCTCAGGAAATACTGATATTATTAGGATAGTCCAGTTATCGAGGAAGGTTATAGGCTATATAACATCACGCTACTACCCAGGAGAGCGGACCAGTCCGACCAAACAAATCAACCAAATTTTCAATATTTTTGTAAAAGTAATAAGCGACGGGAATAAATGGATGCGACGGGGATTCAAAATATGTCACGGGTGAAACCGCGGGGGTCAGCTAGTACATACATATAATATAGACATTAATAGACAACGTTTAATACAAGAACGCGAGAAAGCTCTCATAAACTGTAATTAAATACGAGTAAAGACAAAGTTCGCTCAGATAATAAAGTGAGAGGTTGTTATATCCACATTTATCTCTAGATGTTTCAGTTAATATCAGCTCAGATTTTGTCTCGCAAATCTGTAATGTCATCATCACCATCAGCGTTGTTCCGGTCGGCTTTCCAGCTTAAGCGTTTCCAAATTTCTGAGTGTGTTGTCTTTAGTATTATGTAGGTATGTAATAATATTTATCCTACCTTAACCGTTCATAAATACTTCAATTTAGCACTGGGTACCAGTTACAAATCGGTTGGACCAATGGCGTTCTTTCCGAAGTACACAAAAACCCTCATTAAGAAATAGTAAATTTTACAACAAGTGCACAAAACGAACCATTCTTATCGGAGACTGATTGTCTAAGTCGAGGATAAAATGGTTTTTTGGACGAGATACAAACTCTGCTTTTCACTTCGAATGCGAAAAAATGTGCTTATTTTTGCAGCCTATATCCCCTGCACAAATAAGCACTTTCAGAGCTAAAACCATTAACGATCATTTATCTCAGGTAGCGTTAGCTCCATATCGTAGTCATCGTTTACAGACTTGACTAAGCAAACTAAGCTTACTAGCTTAGTTTGCTTAGTTTAGTACGTAGTCTTTTGTAAATAACTGTTGGTTTGACAAAGAATAAACTTTACTCTATGTTGGAAAAGTCATTGTTTTCTTAATTACTATGCTATTTCGACATTTTACCAAATGAAACGACCGAATGCTAATACAATTGGTAGTAGTAACACTACTACCTAATACTTGAGACACCCACTACATTGTAACGGATCCTCTTTTTTTTACATCGTGACATAGATGGTGAAACGAAGGATCGGGACGGTTAGACTGGTCATGGCCGTCATCCTGGCTCCTCTCCAGTCATTTACTGGAGAGGAGCCAGGATGACTGCAGGTGAACTGTTTGCCGTCTGTACAGGAGTAGGTTCAAGATTCAAGATGCGGTGGCATGACATGAATTTCATGCACCTCTAGCGGGATCCGAATAAACTTCGAAAGAAGCAGAGGCGGCCGCGGCGCGCGCCACATTCTGCAGGGAACCCTATGTTATCCTTCCGAGGAGCTAAATGGAGGAGATTGTGTATTTCGAATCAGTTGGCATTTGGCATGCGATATAAAGATTAAAAGAAAGAAAAAGTATTCAATTTTTGACATGACCTTCATAGGTTCAATAAAAGGGAAGGTTGTTTAAGTCTTTTGTAAATTTCGAATAGATCCGACCGCGTGACATGAAATGGGTAAAACTGTTCTGTGTTCCTTGAATTTCAATGTTAAGCAGGTAACATTTCTTCATTTTGCTTCTGTTTCTGCTGTGTGGACAACTCTTTTAATAAACCTCTATTGATTTGCTTTATTTTTGATCATTTAGGTCTCTCTCTTGTCTCTTGAACATCTGTTATTATAGTATATACTTTAATAACCGATGTTCGGTCCTCATCTATTGCTCCCAAAAATGCTAAATAAAATTTTGTTCAGTCAACAAACTATGTGTATTGCTTTAGTTAGACAAGTAGTGATGTCCATATATAAGAATGCGTAGAATTTACATTTATTCAATATTCCGAGAATCTTCGTCCGCGGCATTCTTAATATTATCATTTGTTATAAACTTAAAACACAAGCCATGCACGATGATGGCCAATCACGTTTGCGATGTGCTTTTTAGAATTCCTAACTTTTTATAATTGAAAATTCATAATGCTAGGTAGCCGCAGTCGCAAAGGTGTAACCTATGCTAGCAGCATAAATTTGAGCGAAGCGTTAAATCAAACTAAGTATTTTCCCAAAGACAACATGATTTGTGCAGATAACTTTTTTATTATATCGAATTTAATAAATTCGCCTATCTGGATTTGCAATACTTCCATAATGAAGTATTTTTAAGAATGTAGCAACACAAAAGCACTTCTCGCATCAAATGGTGCTGATGAGTCAGTTGCTAATTGTTTGCCCAACTCTCGCTAGACAAAGTAACTCCCCGCCCCGATATCCCAAATGCATACACATCAGCACTTTGTAACTTCCTAAGTGATTGGGCACGAATAAATTTTCTATATTACCTTAAGGGTCGATACACACTTACTAGCTTTTTTTCAAAACGCGCGATTGACCGTAAAACTGCAAATATACTGCCCACTGGTAATATTACACTGGTATATTGAATTAAAATTGAGGATAATTAGACCATTTAGAGAATTTAGTGACTTATAGTGTAGTATACGGCTTGTTTGAGTATCAGAGGTACGAAAAACATTTTAATTCTCGTTGTAGGTCTTTTGATTTTCATACATATATACATATTGTCACGACTTTATCCCCGAAGGGGTAGGCAGAGGCATATTAAACGCCCACATTTCACAGACGCAGGATGTGGTGACCTGCTTTTGAATTTTTTTAAGCCGCCCATAAGGCCTTCAACCTGGCTTAACGACTGCCATTTTATTGGCAACCGGGACCAACGGCTTAACGTGCCTTCTGAAGCACGGAACCGGGGTGGGTCTAAAGGGCCAAATAAATTTAATAAATTATGTGACTATTTTAGATGTTAAATTTGGAAGAAATTTTGAACCTGTTGCCTTTTTAGTGAGGTGGTAACAAAAAGGTTAAAAGGTGTTATGTGCTAGACACTAATTAGCACGACCAATTAAAGTCCTGGTAGTCTCGGACTATAATGACTATTTGATTTTCTCAAGAGTACGTCTTATGATATGTATATTCATTTCTAGGTACATAAAAATAACGTTTTGATTCTTGTTGTGTTTAAATCATTTAATATGTATATTAATTTCTGCATTAGCGGACGCCCACTGCGCTTTGAAGAAACTTGCCCAAAACCCACAAGAACGTAACGGAATATTCCCACTCGGACATGTACAAACTCTAAGGGGTTTAAGCGAGTGGATGTTTAATGGTTTTTTTAACAATGTTTATTTAACTATAAATTTTAATAAAAGCAATTCAAGAGAGTACTATAAATAATAACATTGAAAAACTAGAAGATTTGAGTAAACAGTAGACGTTGCAAAGGTAAATAAATAATTAATGCGGAAATGAAAAAATAAATCCATTATTCCTCGTAAACTTTTGAATTTGTAATATTAGTAAAATTACAAAGGATTGACCTATTCCCCATATCACTATTGCAACTGTTGTGAACTCTTTTTCCGTACAATGGACGACAAGCTTTCGATATCACGCGGGTAGTTTCCGCTCGGTATGAGTTGATCTTTAATTGTTTGCTTAAAGCGAACGGTCCAGTGTGTGCTATTCAAATGATGTTGAAATTTGGCCAGCTGTTTGAAGAGATATTTGCGAATACGTACTAGAAAACCTACATGAAAAAATCTTTTATTTGCTAACTGTTGACTTTTAATGCTCCATAACTTTTTCACGTGTTTTTTTAGAAAGGAAGGTAGTAATTGCGATGCATGGGCATACCTATACGTCATTAGTGAGATTGTAGAGTTTCTTTCCATTTCCATTGACTCTAAGACCTTTACTTACGTGTTCTGCTTTGATGACGAAGAGTAATTCTTCAAATGGATACCTGTTTTTAATTTAGAGTTGAACATAGACAAACATATTGTCACGCCTTTATCCCCGACGGGGTAGGCAGAGGCATACTTTATGCCCACATTTCACCGTAAGCGTCTTTTGTCCCACGTAGCAGGTGGTGAGCCCATTGCAATTACATAGACAACATAAGAAATACGAGTATCTACCACTATACTATACTACCAAGAACAAACATCAAAAAAATTGTTCTGTAAAAAATGGACTAGCGGTGATAATTATTTTAAATTTACAGACATGTTTATCATCAATCATGAAAAAAAATAGACATACTATTTTTGTTAGGATTCCGCCGCTAGCAAAGACTTTATTTTATAACATTTCCAGTTATTATTGCCATAGCAACTCGAATACCATTATAATTCAATAAGAAAGTTGAAGCATGTTATTACGTCGCATTAGTCATGTCGCCTTGAAACGTAACCGGGTCGTAAACCCCCACATCGCCTTCACCTATATACGAACTATTTATACGGTTGAACCATCCGCCGTAATTACTGGATATAAGAACTAGTTTATTATACTTTTTAACCGCCTTACTGAAACGAGGAGGTTATGTCTTCGAATGGTATTATTTTTTTATGTATGTGCATCGATTACGTTTAGATTTATGATTTACGTGATTCTCCTTTAGTTTAATGCAGAATAGTCGCCATTTGGTCTCATAAACATTTAACATAATTTGGCCCAATAGTTATCATTTTATGAACATTTTACAATCTTTACTGTGTGAAAATTTGTCCGATTTGTTGACAATTATGGTTACGGCTCCGTTCTCCATGGTAGTAGCGTGATGATACCCATAGCATTCCTTGATGAATTAGGTATCTATAAAAAAAAGAATTTTAACTGACTTCAAGAAGAAGGAGGTTCTTAATTCGATTGGTATTTTTTATGTATGCATACTGATAACGCTAAGATTAATGATCCGATTTACGTTAGGTAGTCTTTAGATGAATTAATTGAAATAGCTTTTTGGTCCCAAAAAAATTACAGAGTTTGGCCTAATAGTTTTCATTTAATAAACATTTTTTTAAAGGACTGTGACTGAATCTGGCCTGAGCGCAGGCAGCAGCTTTGAAAATTTATAGAACTTGTAATAGTTTTCATTTACTAACTATTTACGACAATTTGGTTGTAGCCACTTATCTTATATGAAAATGAATTCAATGATATTTGTTATGACTTACAAACCGACAATCCTTGCATTATTACCTTATAATAAATAAATATAAAATAATTTATTATAAGGTAATAATTATTACCTTTATAGAACGTGAGGAGGATCCCACCACACACTCTCGATTCGTCAATCCTAACGTCAAGGATAACCTCCACCAATTGTAACGGAGGAATGACGAACCGAACTCCTCAAGGAAAAGGATGTAGGAGAGGCAAAAGGAAACCCTACCCTCCAGGCCGCCAAAACTTTTGCAATATTCCGCTTTACAAGGTGGCACCTAGTCGACACCTTTTGCCTCTCCTACATCCTTTTCCTTGAGGAGTTCGGTTCGTCATTCCTCCGTTACAATTGGTGGAGGTTATCCTTGACCGTTGTGTGTTAGGATTGACGAATCGAGGGTGTGTGGTGGGATCCTCCTCACGTTCTACGATGGATTTCCGCCATGTAACGCCCGATTCAATTAGTTATATTACCTTTATGTTGCAAATAAAAAAAGCAATGTCAAAAGTAGGGAGAATTAAGTCGAAACTGCTCTATCATAATAGGCCCTACTACTTCATTTAATAACGATATCTCTGCAAAATGATTCGTCAATCGTTCCTCACTCTTTCGTTGGACGTGTGCCAGAGAGAAGTGCCAGTCTGGTAAAAGTCGGGTGCCCTAGATGATCCCAGCGTGTTGTTTAGGGGGATTATAATAATTGCTACCTTATACTGTAGAAACAACTCGGGAATGCCTACTCCATGCCGGTTTCTGCTAGTACCATAGCTTACCCGAGTGTGAGCGTTGCCGTGGTGTCGATCCCTCGACCCGCGCTGCTAAAATCTGGATACAATATTTTCCGTCACGACCGAAGGTCTGTCACGGTGAAAGTCATGTACTTCGAGCACAGGCTGTCCAGTTTTTATGTCATTGTGTCTTAGTAACTATTATCAAATGTACAAGCCACCGAAAACCTGGCACTCAAGATCCTAACCCTATTTTTGGTCCGGAAAGCGTTTTCGATAATTCTTGTACGTGTTCACTAGATTTACCGGTTATGGAGCCGAGTTTAAATGGTACGATGAGACAGGATTAATTAATTATCGAATTGATGCTAATTCTGTTGGAAAACTGATGCGCGTCGCCTAAGGTCGTCCGTAACTAATGGCGACTGTAAAACATTCAGTTCTACTTGTGTTAATGAGCCCGGTTTGAATGCATGTGTTCTTTCTTTGGTCGCAATACGTAAACGACATAGATTTGCAATGGGGAAGAAAACTGTCAAATAATTCATTGTTTATTACAAAGCAACTGTCAATCTCCATACTTTTTCGTTCGAAATACGCGTTTTTTAATAATTTATTGAAGAATTGGTCACTGTCTGGCTTTTAAATGTGGCTCTTGTTTTTTCTATTCCTCCTCTAATTTATCGACTCGCCATGTAAAATAAATGTTGTTAAGCTTTTTTCAGCAGAAAAAAGAAACTTAGAGCAAAAATCTAACGCAGGATGAAACTTACTATATATAAATAGGTTTTGGTAAGAAACTCAGGTCCGTATTCCAGAACGTTTCTCAATACTCGATCAACGCTTGAGACTAGATTTTGCCATAGAAAATCTACTCTTAAGTGTTTCTTGAGTGTTGGTAAACGTTCTGGAATACGGCCCTTAACGTTTTTTGTCTAACAAACACACAGCGCCCTCTACATAAAAGTTTTGCGTTTTCTTCCCCATTAAATGACATCGGCTTGAGCTAGTTGCCTCAACCCTTTTATTTCTGTCTAGTCTAGAATAGTGTATATAACCTTAAAATAATATACACTTGCACTCAAAACTTACGGTAAATCGGTGTCATATAAAAATCACGCAATGTAGAGTAAGTAACATTTGACCTATCGTAGCATAGCTTAATATAAACTTAAAGCACACTATATACAAACATACCTGCGCGTAAACCGTTTATTTCCGACAATTCTACGCTAACATTCAAAGTGGTGAAAGGCATGAAGTAAGCTAGAAATATCACAATAGTGTAGCTTGGCTCGGCCTATTTACACGATGACGTCAGTCTGACAGCAATGCGGCTTTATAGAACTGCAGCTTGGACGACGAATGGTTTTGATACGATTTGTTAGGTGTTAGATGCCTGCTAGTTTTAAGTGGATTTGTTCAATGTTGCGCGATTTACATTGTAAGGTCAGCTCTAAAAAAATCTCTCTTCTCTTGCAATGTAATTTACTGGGGTGAGATTTCTCGAATCATGACAATGAGACAACGTTGCTTTACGGCAGCTAAACCTGGGTATGTCAGCAGATGCATGAAAGTAAATTGAATGCTGTTGAGATGCGATCATTTCGAAAATTGTGCGGCATAGCTGTGGCCAACCGAATACGTAACGAAGTGATACGCAATATGGCAGGTTTGAATGAAAGTGTCAGCGGGAAAAGGCGTGCTCCGTTGGTTTGGACACCTCCAACGAATGAGTGAGGAACGATTAACAAAGAATATATATTGTGCGAAAGTAGAGGGTCAAGGTAGGCCTTATATATGAAGACAATGTGTGCAGATTGCTTAAAAACGGAAAAGTCACAAGTACTCGAATACCCAGACGTGCATGTATGAAGCGATTGATGAATTTGCAAGAAGCGAAAGAAGTATGCATGGATCGTGAAGCCTGGCGATCTGTCCTCTCTGACTACCCCGTCAGGGATACAGCGTTAAGATAGTTAGTTAGTTAAACAATGAAAACATCAATTTATTTGCACTATCAAGTAGTACTCAGTCTACCATCACGTCGTGAAAAATTTGTGGTTTTAAAATCTTCCACTTTGTTACTAGGTTTGCTTGGCGGAGAGAGCAGATCTGTGATTTATTTATTTTAATACCGCTTGAAAGTCCTTAGTTAGTTAGTTGATTAGTGTAGACTGAAGCGAACGGGTCGTTTTACAGCGATTTCAATCCCAGAGAAATTAAAATGTATAAAATTCGAAAGGAATTCCGGCAGAACTCAAATAAAAATCCCAACAAAAAAATCCCATTTCCCATTCCCGGTATTCCCACAGGAACGGAAACTACGTGGGTAAAACCATACACAACCTAAAATTTGTTGAACGTATTCTTTACATACTTACGTTAGATGAGCACCAAGAAAGAATTCCCGGTATTCCCACGGGAATGTAATCTTACTAATATTAAAAATGTGAAAGTTTATAAAGATTTCTATATTATTTGGACGTTTGTTATGTAGAACATTTCCGAAAGTTGATGCCCGCGACTCCGCTCACGTGAAGTCACAAAGTTAGTACCTACACAAAAAGTTTTTCTCGCAAGAAAAGAGGATTTCCCGGGCTACAAAGTAGGTACCCTATGTATTAATTCAGGAAATGTCTCGCACAAGATATTCAGTTCAAGTAGTTTCGCCCGCGTGTTTATTATTCAGTTTTAAGTAACTCATCAACAAGTATCCCGATTTAATTCGAAAAAAGCTTTAACTAAATTGCAAAAGTAGTTATCAGACGTCGGTGAGAGCAGATTGCGAAAAATCGAAACACACTTACGGCTTCGTCACCGCGTGATGTCACCCTTCCGTATATGGAGAGGCTGCGAATCACGTTTGGGAAACGACCCATTGTCGTGGCGGTCTTATAGGTCAATTTGTGGTTTATTTTGGCGCCATGGTTTCGAGGTGTGTGGTTGGTTAGTGGGGATTGTTTTATTTGGTTGTGGTATTTCGTTTATACTGTAATTTTATTCTTTAAAAAATGGTTGTATTTTAGTAGGCACATAAAGCATTTGGCCCCAGTTGCCAGTAAGATGGCAGTCGTTAAGCCAAGTTAAGCCCATTTTTCAATAGAAAATTACCTCAACCTGCGCCTATCAATTTCAAAGCGGCAATGGTTTTACCGCTTGGAACGTAGGACAAAACTGCGTACAGTAAAATGTAGGCGTATAGTATACCTCTGCCTGCCCCTTCGAGAGTACAAGGCGAGACTGATAAGTCAGTAAGTAAGTATTCTTCTGAAAGAATTTTGTCAAAATCATCAACTGACTAGATACAGACTTTGGTAAACCAATTAAGGTACAATACAGTCGTCAAGTTAATTTGACAAGGGTGTGAAAACTACTAATTTTGTTGCGGCAAGGGGTGGCTTTTTGGCTTTATTTATGCGCACTGGGGCTGTTAAACACTAGTTTAAGATCTCGAAAGATTAGCACTTTAGTTGTCTATGGTAAAATCAAACCAGTTAATAAGGATGCACATTTTTTAATGTTTTCATTCTAAACTCAGTAGTTGTTGTAGCCCTGGCCATATCCGTGGCCGTAGTTGTTCGGTCCACCCTGGTAACCGCCGTAACCTGAGCTTAACTGGCCACCTTGCGAGCCGTAACCTTGGTTATAGCCATTTTGTCCTCCATGGTATCCAGCGCTGCCGTATTCGCTGCCACTACCGTAGCCGCCACCGCCATAACCGCCTCCATAGCCTCCCGGTCCGCCCACATAACCGGTCCCAACATAGGGTGCTGCCTGAATGGCCGCCACTAAAGCCAAAACTGTGATGACCTGGAAAAGACACCAGATGAAGTCTATAATGTATATGCTAGCTGAGTCAGATAGTTTTGTCAGTTTATAAATATTTTGACGGCAATACCACCCCTAACGTGGGACAAAAATGAAAACGGTGAAATTTGAGCGTCCAGTATGCCTCCTGCCTACCCCTTCGGGGATAAAGGCGTGTCAATATGTATATATGTGTGTATGTATAACTATTTTGAATGAAAAGGAGATGGAAAGTTTTGGGCCTAAAATGTAATGAGTTGGGACATAGTCTAAAAAATTGGTTATATTTTTTTATGTAAAATACCAAAAATCTGCATAATTTGTCAATCTACAAGCGGAGAAATCTGGATGCGATTATTAAATAAATTTTAATCGAATAACTATCTCATTAATTGATTAGGTAATTAATTATATAAACAATCCCTGTATCAAAAGTTGTATCAATAGTTTTTGGGTACATATCCATAGTAATGATAATATCTCGTACATATATATAAAACTTATTTGTATATTAATAAAAATTTTGAATATTGATTTCAAAAAGTATTGATCTCAAAGGTGCTAGATGCCAAACCAAAAATATAAAAAAATATATGCAGCTTGACAGTTTCTGGTAGGGATGCGTTATCAAATGTAAACTATCGATAGGTACTCTAAATCATTAATATGGAAAAAAAGTATCGTACTCGTAAAAGTAGGTATTCAAACAAAAGAATCAATATTTCAGGGGAATCTGTTATACCTTGGACAGAGTCTTTGGCTCCTAGGTACCTAGGAGTAGGACCCGAGTTCTTGTTGTAAAACACGTGTTGTGAGACTCCATTTTTAACTCAATCTACCGTACAATTTATTGTTACTTTAAATATATTTTCACTTGATATTGGCAAAAGGCGTAACGAATAGAGTCGCTAAAGAGCTAATAATTAAGAATAGAATAGAATGGAGTTGTACCTAGAAAAATCGCAATATTTAAGGTATCGCATTTATAATAAAAGTGTTTTTTTATTTCATTTTGGACCTGCTCTGTCCAAAGTAGAACGGATACGTTCCCAGATAAAGCCTGACCAGAAACACAAAAAAACCTGCATTGGTGTCGCCACTTGCATGTATCTTTTTTTTTGTTTTAGGAAACTTCGCCCCACACTAGAATTTTCTCCTGTGTCATTGGTTCAGTTACAAACATAGAATCTCACATGCACATATTGCACATACGCTCAGACCGGAACAAATATTTTGTAGACCATACAAAATCTTTGTCCCGTACGGGAATCGAACCCGCGACCCGTTGCGCAGTAAGCGATCACTTGACCACTGCCCTAACCTTGTCGTCTTTTATATTATGGTCATGATATACATCTAGTTTGTTATACCTACCTAGAACAAATTTTTTTTTTCAATAGTTTAGTGGTCCCAAGTTTTTGAACTGGTTTTTTCTACTTTTTTTATATGTTGGTATGTAATTCAGCGGATTTAGCTTGCTACTAGCCGGCGGGTTTCAATGCAATATAGGCCATTGTTCTTGTACAATCTGCTAGTAAATAAATATAGCTACCCAAGCTTTACTAGTTACTAATAAATTCGCTGGCTTGTAGCTTGTAAACTCGATTAACTTAGGTGATAAAGATAACTGAAATTCCTTAATCAAATAAACTTTGGATCATAACCTCACTTTCACTAAACCTCCAATATCTCCGCTTTCAGATTGTTAAAACTTACAAAATGTTCAATATCAAAGCAAAAATAACTGTTATTTTATTGTAATATTTAAAAAAAATGTTTTAACTTACAAATAACTGCATTGTCACTAGTAGCAATAGGTTCAGGGTGTAGTAGATACCGACTGTCGTATAATACTATCACATCGATACTAATGTAGGATCGTCAGATCGATTGTTTTAAAGTAAATTGTAGGACATTAATTGGATTTTAACGATATTATAATGGAACGATATTTGTGATCAGTTTTCCAAATTACCTCATCATTGCTCCCGCGGTGACACAGTCCACCTGGCGGTATATGATAGTGCAGGTAACTTCAAAGAAATCTTAAACACAGGCGGATTCATTTTTCCGAACGCAATCTACTACTATCGTGAGAGATATGTATTAACCTGCAGCTACGCCCGAGACAAAATAAATGATGGAATAGTACATTATTGCAAGTACGGGAAATAGGTAATTGCAGGCCGAGTATGACTTTGAAGGCCGAGCCGTAGGCGAGGACTTCACTAATACGAGACAGTCAATTGCCATTCCGGCTGAGGCATATATAGTGCTCGTCTCAAAATAATACATGGGAATAAAACAAAAGGATTATCATTTTATTTAATTGATATTAAAAGTTACACAAGCCATATTGGGCAATTACCTACTAGAAAAAGAAAATATTTTTGATTTTCCTTCAGTGGATTATGCGCAGAAAGATGGAAAATCTCAAAAATAAAATAGTAAGTATTTGCGAATGCCGCTCTGAGCTCTAGGGTTCGATTCCCGAGTCAGAACAATTTTTTGTGTTATCCATAAAAGTTTGTTTCGGAGTTTGGGTGTTTCCTATGCATAATAAATGTATGTATTTAGAATTATTTAAATTTCTTTATAAGTTGTCTAGATCCTATAGCATAAACTTATAGGTCACTTTGGGCTAGATTGTTGTTGGGTGAAAAAGTGTCCCAGAATATTAATTTATTATTTATAGCACATAGACACAACTTTTTAATGTTCCAGAATCCAACACCCCCACACATAAAACAAGATAAATGCACTTATTTTAGAAAATAATGCCGTGGTTTTGCAACTGCCAGTGCTGTTCTGCGAGCGCTGCTACTGCCAGTGATATTGGTGTGGACGCTGTTTATACCTGCGAGAGCTGTTGCCAGTAAGCCAGTGCTATTTTGTGAGTGCTGTTACTGGCACAAACACAAACAGCGCGTACTCTAGAGTGTCTGCTAGCGCATTTGCTGCTGCACTAAAGATACTTTTCATTTAAATTGATGATACCCTGAGTTCTAGCGAAGATTTAAAAAATTCAGTGCCGCAAACTGGCCTAGTACCGGAACAAGCATTTTTACTTATACTTACAGGCATTTACAAATGTCGCATCAGCCATTTTTAGAAGATAACCTGAGGGGCGTCATTACTATTCCACCCAAGCCACATTACGCCTTTTAAGTATATTACTAAAATGCTTTGTCAAGTACTTATGCTACTATCAGTATTTTTTTTTTAAATATTTCATTTCCGTCATGGGCAAAGCCAATTTTCAATACAATTCTTGCTAAGGTATTCTAAATACTAGCCTCGCAGGGCTACCTACTACTGCTAGGTGCTAGGGGCTCGTTGCGCTCATTCGACTTATAACCAAAAATAAAAAATTTCTAACATAGAACACATGGCTACACTATTTTTGCTTATAGCGCCCCAGACCCCCCAGCATCTCGATTACTTCTTGACTTATTCTCATTTATCCACAATTACATTCATTCCAATTCTCTCGTGTATTCTTCGCGCTATTTCATTCCTTTACCAACCTTTCATTCTTTACTACCGTAACTAAAACTTATATGTACTATCATCTTTTTTCCTGTCCTCTATTACCACACCCGTCTCGCTTGTATACCGCTCGCACTTTCATTGCAGTTCTTTCATATTTATGGGACGGGAAGGGTAAAATTAATTATTTAATGTTGAAATTTTATGTGTTGTTTGTACTAATGTTTTGTTCAATTTATTTATACTTATTTATCTACTTTTATTACTAATGTTCGTATACACTGAGTCATAAACTATTTTATACAATTCTTAGTTTGACATTTTACTATAAATACTCGTATGTTGGCATATCTTAAATCTATATTTTTTAATTAACCTCTCTCCTATTTATATGCTACTCTACTATAATAATATTGTTAATTGCCAATATGATTCATATTGATGGACAATATTTTAGGTGCTGTTTCTCAAATTGACTGCCATGATTATTTTATGAGTATACTTTAGGAACTAGCCTTTGTGTTCTTTGATTAGCTTTGGTCAGTTCAATGTGCTTATCTCAATATCTAGTGATATCTCCAGGTCCGTCCGACGTATAGGGCACTCGGTCAGGAGATGGACGACCGTCTCCTCTACTCAAGTCTCGCAGGCGCAAGATGGGTCCACCTTACACTTGGAGAGTGCCAAGTATGAGGAGAACCCACCGTGTCCTGTCAGCAGTTGGGTTGTGGTGCCGGCGATCATCATCTTGCGGACGATACTATACGCTTTCACTGCACATGGGAAGAAAAGCCTTGTAACGGAGGCCGTCCCGCCCTCTCTGCATCTCTTGTTCCACTCGTCAAGCGTACCCCGCCTAAGGGCACGCTTCACGAATGAGACAGGATACAGACCGTAGTCCGGTGCTCTCTTCAACGTCAAAGCCGCTTCCTTCGCGTGCGCATCGGCTCGTTCGTTATCCTCCCTCCTGGCCTTGACCAGAATAAGGAAATTTCCTTACCCTGGGCCAATCCGCGATAAATAGCGGCCCTGGCTTCCACTGCCAAGGGATGGAAGGCATGACGGTTGATTACCGTCAAGAGAGCGGCTCTGCTGTCGCTGAAGATACCGAACGTGGACGTGCCACGCCTGAGGACCTCACTGGCCGCTTCGCATAACGCCAGGAGCTCGACTTGGTATACGGTGCAATGGGGCGGGAGAGCAAGTTTGAGGGCCTTAGTTTCGGTCCGGCTATTCCACTGTCAGTGGTTTTTTTTTTCACGCATCTTTGCCATGGTCAAAGCTATCTCAACATGGCATGTATAACTAGCTAAGCTATTTTGAAGCAAGACCTCGCAATTAAACTTATCTAAACAATTTTAACTCACACATACTGTCTTATCTTAACATTCCAGTTCTGCTCGCATTCTTCTCGCACTTTTACACTTTCCCGGTCTGTCACTCTATTTTATAATTACCTTAAATTATCTTCTTTCATTCTGGCCCCAATAAGCATAGTCGTCCTGCTTTTATCCGTCCTCCAGCATTCATTCCATACCTTTCATACTTATGGGATTAGTGGTATATCGGGTTTCTCTTTATTTTCTTAACAATATTACAATATTTGAAATTTTACAATCTTCTTAACATCTAATACTATTTCTATTTTAGTTCCATTTGCTTAATTGAAATGTTACTAGACAATATACATTTATTATATTGTTGTACATTATTACTTACACTATATTTGTTAGATTAACTATATTAACAATTTTGTTACCATATTCAAGGAACTCTTTTCTGTGTTTTATAATAATTCATGGCAAGTTTTGTACTGTTATAGCAATTTGGGTTTTTATTTCTAGATCCGTTCTTTCGGCGCTATGGATCGGACAATCTACTAATAAATGGACCACGCTCTCGCTAACTCCAGGTTCGCAGGCACACGATGGGTCCGCCTTAAACTTGAAACGAGTCAAGTATTCGGCGAACCCACCGTGTCCTGTTAGAAGCTGGGTTGTAGTGCCGGCGATCGTCATTTTACGGACGAGACTGTACGCCGCCACTGCGCAAGGGAAGAAAAGCCTGGTGACGGAGGCGGTCTCGCCCTCCCTGTACCTCTTGTTCCACTCGTCAAGCGTGCTCTGCCTTAGAGCCCGCCTGAAGAATGAAACAGGGCACAGGCCGTAATCCGGTGCTCTCTTCAGTGTCAGAGCCGCTTCCTTCGCGAGCACATCTGCTCGCTCATTGCCCTCCAGCCCTGCGTGGGCCTTGACCCAGAATAAGGAGATTTCCTTACCCTGGGCCAATCCGGCTGAATTGCGGCCCTGGTCTCCACTGCCAAGGGATGGAGGGCATGACGGTTTACTACCGTCAAGAGAGCGGCTCTGCTATCACTGAAGATGCCGAACGTGGACGCGCCACGCCTGAGAACCTCACTGGTCGCTTTGCCTAGCGCCAAGAGCTTGGCCTGGTAGACGGTACAGTAAGGCGAGAGAGCAAGTTTGAGGGCCTTAGTTTCGGTCTCGCTATTCCAAATGGATAGCGCAGCACCGACTCGGCCCTCAATCTTGCTCCCGTCGGTAAATATTCTGACGTCAAATTTATTGACTTTTTCTAGTTGTTCCTCGTCTACCAGACTTGTGAACTCCAGGACGGTATGCTCAGCGGGGTGAGGCATCTCCAAAGCCGAGGTCATTCGTTCGACCTCCCTTTCTCCCAATCATGACTGGTTTACCCCTCTCTTGGCCTCATATAATGAGGCCACCTCGAGAACTCGAGAGGTCCAGAGGGAGCAACCCAGCCGAGATCAGCGCCGAGTTCAGGGAGAATTTACGATAGGCCTTGCAGAGCTTTTGGGCGAAACCGCGCTGTACCACGTTCAGCTGCTTTCGGAAACCAAGCTTCTCCGCCGTTGCGTGCCAAGCACTGGCCGCGTACAACATCGTCGGCTCCACGGCCGCCACGTAGATCGTCCGGATCACCTCGGGGTGTAACCCCCAGCTGATCCAGGCCATCCTCGCTAGCTTCCTGTAAATGCCGATCGCCTTTCTGCATATGTTAGAAACGTGTGTGTTGAATGTGAGTTTGTGGTCAAATGTGAGCCCCAGGATTTTTATCTCGTTGGACATGCCAATGTCTATCCCGCCTATGCTATGGCGCGGGGCATCGTACTTTAATCTACGCGTAATTACCATTGCGCACGTCTTGTGCGGTGCGAACTTTAATTTGTTTCCGATGCCCCACGTTGCCGAGAGAGGCATTGGCATGTCCCTCTATCTCCAGACCGGTATCTCCATCGAACACCAAAACCACATCGTCCGCGAAAGCCTGCACGTAGACGTCCCTGTGCTCCAACTCTTTTAGAAGCGGATTCAGAATCAAGTTCCACAGTAAGGGACCGCCTATCGATCCTTGGACGCACCCTTTCTCCGTGGAGCGTCTACACTCCGCGCCCGCATACCTTACCCTTACACTTCTCTCGGTAACGTAGCTGCCGATCACCCTCCTCAAATTTGCCGGACACTTTTCCTCAGCCAGCCGTACCTTTATGACAGGCCACCAGGCGCTATCGAAGGCCCCCTCTATGTCCAGAGACACCATAGTGACTATTTTCTTTTCATGAAGCTTAGCCCCTATGTGCCTCATAAGGTCATAGAGGGCGTCCTCGGTGCCTTTTTGGTTATAAAGCGGTACTGGCGAGCGTTCCGTACGTGTGACTCACTCACACGTACGGAAAGTACTAAGTATCTAGGAACAATAATTGATGAAAAACTAGACTGGGATAATCACATAGTGGCCATGGCGGGCAGGATCAGGAAAACCATTTTTATTTTGAAAAGGCTGAGAAATGTAGCAGATAGCAATACCTTAATCCAAACGTATCGGGCCCTTTGTGAATGTTTGGCCAGATACTGCATCTGTGCATGGGGAGGAGCATGCGAATCTAATTTCATTGCAGTGGAAAGAGCACAGAGAGCTGTATTAAAGGTCCTATTACGCTTACCTTATCGCCACCCAACCCCAGACGTATATGAACAGACACAGGTGCTCACGGTGAGAAAGTTGACCGTTTTGGATATGCTGAGAAGATTTCATAAACTGAACATAATCACACCATCAGAGAAAGCCAAGCGCATTATCCGTTGCAAAATACCCTCAGTAAGAACATCTTCTGCACAACTGCAATACAGAGTACTTGCCCCTTCTTTTTACAACAGACTTTTAAAGGTAGACAGAAAGTGTAATAACTACAAAAATAAGAAATTTGAAAAAAATGTACTAAAGTGGTTAAGAGAATGTACTTATGATGAAATAGAAAATCTGATAAGGGATAGGTAAAGATAAAACACCACTCACTCACTCACACGCACACACACTCACACGCACGCACACACACACACACACACACACACACACACACACACACACAAACACACACACACACACACACACACACACACACACACACACACACACACACACACACAAAACACCACACAGATACACAGTCGTACTCACAAAACGTATTATTGTAATTTTACCGTTTTTTTTTCTCACAACTCAAATTACTCACGACATCAAGCATTAAGCATACAAGAACGGCGAAGACACTGTTTCTCAAAACACAGTTTCACACTAGTTTGAGGATCAGGGGACTTCAATTATTGTAACTATTTATGTCAATTATTATAAAAAAAAAATTATTATTATTAATAAGCAGGCTTGCAAATTAGTAGTAAGAGTCGACTGACATAGAACTTGTCGTAATAAAGTATACGAAAACGACGATGGTCACTTCAGACTGCACAGTAAAGAATTTTAAAATCAAACCAGTTAATAAAGATGCACATTTTTTAATTTTTTAATCCTAAATTCCGTAGTTGTTGTAGCCCTGGCCATATCCGTGGCCGTAGTTGTTCTGTCCACCCTGGTAACCGCCGTAACCTGAGTTTAACTGGCCACCTTGAGAGCCCTGGGAAATACCACCGGCGTTATGGTCCTCCAGCTGATGATGATGGACAGTCTAAACAAAACAAAACAATTTTAAAACAAGATAGAATAGAACAGAACCTCAAAAGGGTTATGATACTTTAGTGCAACGAAAAAAAGGATTGTAAAGCAAATTCGTTTTTAGGCAAAGACGTGTTAGAAAGGAAAAAGTTATTAGAAATATGCAGAGTATTGTGGACGCATAAACGATATACTGTAATTGTTCAACACAAGAGATCTAGAAAAGTGTTCAACAAAAGGCAGCGCGTAACATTTTCGCGGAGTGTGCAACTATCAAGGATAAATTCTGAAATTTTGTGCGAAAATTTTAATAAGACTTTTGCATGTCAATCACGAAAGGTAGACTGGCATACGGAACATGTAAATATACATTATAGGTGTAATAGTTTCAGTGGTTTTAAAGAATCATTGAGTATCACAAACCATTGAGTAGTTCGACTAAAGAATAGTGAGCAGCTATGCCCATGTTTCTGAAGTAACTTACAGAGTCAAAATCATTTTCTAAATGATGGATGTCATGTCCTTCTTGCAGACCTTGCGAGCCGTAACCCTGGTTAGTATAGCCATTTTGTCCTCCCTGGTATCCAGCATTGCCGTATTCGCTGCCACTACCGTAGCCGCCACCGCCATAACCGCCTCCATAGCCTCCCGGTCCGCCTACATAACCGGTCCCAACATAGGGTACAGCCTGAATGGCCGCCACTAAACCCAAAACTGTGATAACCTGGAAAAGATACGAGATTAAGTCTATAATGTATGCTAACTGAGTCATTATAGTTTTGTCAGCTTATAAATATTTTGAATGAAAATTTACTGAAAAAAGAATAAAATAAAGAGTCACTAAAATCTTTAAAGCGAAAATAGTTTTTATTCCATTGTAATATTAAAATAAAAATGTTTTTAACTTACAAATGACTGCATTGTCACTAGTAGCAATAGGTTCAGGTGTCGTAGAGACTGTCGATCTATCACATCGATACTGAATGTAGAATCGTCAAATCGATTTGTTTTATAGTAAATTGTAGCACATTAATTGGAGACTAACGATATATTTAATAGAATGTTATTTGTGATTAGTTTTCCAAACTATACTCATTATTAAATTTCCACACTTTTAAAATATATCGTTCCTAGAACATCGTTTTGCAATAATAGTTGATGAGATTTTGATTGACTAGGTTCAGGTGTCGCTATCATCTAATGTCTATGGGTAAATACTAGACCCCATTATTAAGGGGTCCGTATTGGGTTGCATACATTTTAGAGGCATAACTTAAAAATTGCATAACGTTTTTTGGCATACTCTTCGTTTCGCATAACGTTCAAACAGAATAAATCATTAGGCATACTTTATTTTCCCATAACTATTTTATAATAATGATATCCCCGCATAAAATGTTTACGCATATTTTTTTTACAATAACGATTACTAATCATAACATTTATTGGCATATCACTCACTCTCGATAGATTTCAAGCCATACATATAGAATACCATAATGTTAACGAGTACATTTTTTTATTTTTATATTTAAGCTTGAACTGTCTAAGATTGAAATGCCCACTGATTAAAAATGCCGATAGTCACTATACTGAAGTTCAAAATTTCAACACTTATATACAGAATATATAAATAAAATACAAAAAGGAAGTAGTTAGATTGAAACGACCGATTCTATTCTGGCGCGGAGGAGGAGTGTTAGGTCACAAGTGACCTAACACTCCTCCTCGCTTCGCTCGTCGTCGTACCTATTTACGACTTTGCTCAAGACTAGTCTAAAAAAATAACACTTAAAATATCGTTTTATATGTTACAGCTTAAAAACTTGATGATGATTTACAATGGTGTCTTATTATTTTTTAAATATTCTTGGTCAAATTATTATTCATTTATGATTTAAATGGTTATCCAAACCTCCATTATGCGTTTTGTATTTTATGATAAATTCTCTTTAGGCGTATAACAATTATACCCTTTTAATTTATGCTGATTAAAATTATGATAAAAAATTAGAGTAAGTTAATGTTATGCCAATAAAACCATTATGTGTTTATAACACTCTGCCTATCATAATTTATGCGAGAAAGCTTTATGCTGAAACTGTTATGCCAAACTACATTATGCTGAAAAAAATTATGCGATCGAAAGGGCACCCTTATTAAGATTTTCAATATTTGAAATTATTACTTGGATTTGGCAAGATTTATAAAACTAATCGTTTTTTCAATCAAGGTTTGTGAGTTTATTTACTTTTACATCCTCATATGTCCATTAATAGTGTGATTTTGTAATTTTCTATGAATAAAACATAACCTCGTTTTGTTTCGCATTTCTTTGCTCTAAGTCTACTTTTCTAATAATTACTGATTCTGTAGCACGTAAATATAACAAAATGTCGAATACTAATAACATGATAATGACGCGTAAGGCCTTGGCTCGTCAACAAGAGACAAGGCTTCAATTAACGTTGAAAGAATTACAGATTTTTAGGGAGAAGTGCGATAAACTGAACAAGGAAAGGGACGAAAATGAGTTAGAACTGCTAGGTATTTTAAGTAAGAACGGACAACTCAAAAAAGAACTGGCACAGTTGCATTCACTGTATACTGATACCTTACAGGATCGGGATAGGTTACAACTTATAGTTGACAGTTTTGACTCATGTAGGGAACATTATGAACAAACTCTGCACCAAATTAGAATACTAAAGGAGGAGCTACAACGATCGGAAATCAAAATATCGCAACTAGAAGACAAGAAACAGAGCACAGTGGTTCAATCTAATCAGAGTTTGTTCGATGAACTGATGGCTACAAGCTTAGATACTGCTACAGCTCACCCTTCCATTGTCATAGACCTCACTTCGGATGATGAAACCGGGGGCTGTTCTAACTCATTAAAAATTATTAAGTGTAGTAAGAATAAGTTAAAGAAATATTTAAAAATTAAAAAGTTTATTACTAAATCTAAAAAAATGATACATAAATACAAGTTTTTTATAAATAGCATGTCACTTAATAGACAGAGATTGCAACTGATTGACCAGGTAAATATGTATATGTTAGAACTTGATACTGTTGCACAACAGTACAAAACTGATACACAGGCCCTTCAATGTCAGATTGACCGACTTCAAGACTCTTTGAAATCAATTTCATATAAATATGAAACAGCAGAGAAACAGAGTAGGGAACAGGTGTTAGCCATAGGTAAATTAGTAAATTCATGTCATTGTCAAAATGACCAATTGACATCCGCAGGCCATGTTCCCTCCTCACCCTTAAGTTGTGAAAGAATTAGATGCAATGATGAATTTTCACCAATTAAAACTGTGTGCAGTGTGGATAATAGTATATTAAGTTCAAGTAGTAATTGCGAGGCATCTACGAGTATAATAGAAAAGTTGCAAATAAAAAGTGATGCAAAGACCATAGTCTATTGCGATGAAATAGGTAAAAATTTTGGACATTATTTATCACAGTTAAGTCATTCTGTAATAAATCATACATATCCAGGAGCTTCATACTCTCAAATTATAGATTTTATATTGACTGGTACACACTGCATGCAGTCTACTATAGTGGTGCTGGTTGGCAGAAGAGGCAATATTAATAGTGACAAACTTTTAAAAATTTTTGATAAGTTATCAAGTCTGCAAGTAAAACAAGTAATTTTGTCCACCTTGCCATACAGCACTGCTATGAGCCACAAGGAAAATCACTTAAGATACAAATTAAATATGAAACTACATACCATGGTATCATATTCCAAAAAAATTGAATTGTTCGATTGGAACATAATCTTCAATAATAATAGTTTGTTGACATTAGATAGATATTTTCTATCAAAATTTTTACAACGAAAGGTAGCTCTGTTGCTATCTAATTTTTTAATTTTTCAAGCCAAATTATTGGCAAGTACAACTGCTTTTATTGAGCAGGATAGTTTTGATACTTCACATTTGGAAAATGAAATTCCAAAAAACTAGTTTATAGGACAACAGATAATAAATCTGGCCAGTTGACTTTGGCCCCTGAGAATAATCTTAGTAAAAATATTGTTTTTATAAACCTGGTGCACCATAATGTTAGAGGTTTAATAAATGGAAAAGATTTAGAGTTAGAGCTATACATTAATGCAAATTCTATTAATATTTTTTGTGCTACAGAGCACTGGTTAAAAGATCATCAAATCACATTGTTGAACTTCGTAAATCACCAGGTTGCTAGCTCGTTCAATAGAAAACATTCTAAACGTGGAGGCTCTTTAATATTAATTAATAAAAACTTAAAATTTAAAGAACGTAAGGATTTAGTAGCCCTCTCCATTGAGCGAGTTATTGAGATTGCCAGTATTGAGTTTGAGCATTTCATCTTGTTAAGTGTATACAGTCCCCCTGATGCTTCTTACATTAAATTTGAAGAAAAGCTTGAAGAAGCACTGTTCAAATGCCAATGTTCTAAGAAATCTATAATTGTTTGTGGAGATTTTAATGTTGATATATTAGATACATCATTAACTCCATCAGAGAGAAATAAAATGAAAAATTTATTTAAATCCTTTAATCTGCATAGTACATTCTTAGAACCCACTCGTATTACAGCCACCAGTGCAAAATGTATTGATAATATTTTTACTGATATTAAACCTATAGATAAAGGTATTGTGGATCCTGTGGAGTCAGATCATCGTGGCCAATGGATAAAATTTCCTAAAAGTAGTAACAAAGTCAGCAAAAAACAAATTAAATATGTACCAATTAACCAAAGTCGTTTGAATAATTTTAAAGAAAATGTATTAAAGAGATTACCATATCTACCTAACTTCACTTGTGTAGACCAGTCATATAAACACTTATTTAATTTGATTAATGATGAGTTTGGCAAAGTTTTTACCTCAAAAACACTACAGATTGGTGGTCGTCCAGTTTTCAGTGACTGGGCAACACCAGGTATCTTTAAAAGTAGAAATAAATTATTTGAATTATATTCAGAAAAATCATATAATTTTAGGCAAAGCTTTCAGGAATATGTTAAAAATTATTCAAAGATATTTAAACAAACGTGTCATCTTGCTAAGTCAAACTTCATTAAAAATAAAATTTCTAATTCTGTAAATAAAATAAAAATGACTTGGAACATCATTAACTCTGAATGCGGTAGATCTTTAGTGACTGAAAGGGATTTCCACTTAAAAGTAAATGGTTGCCATGTTACAGGGGACCTGGAAGTGGCTACGGAGTTTGAACACTTTTTCAAAAATATACCTATTTTGACAACAAAATCTCTCCAAGCATCTTCCAGTTCCGCTGAACTTTTATTAGAAGAATCTGTTCTTTGTTGCAGGGATGCATTTGTATTCACAGATATTTGTGCTCAAGACATTGTAAAAACATTTAAATGTATCGAAATTAAGAAAACCGCGGACATTTGGGGGTTATCGGTCAAAACTGCATCATGTATAATTGAGGCAATTGCGCCCCATCTAGCAACTGTGTTTAATGACTGTGTTTCTAGTGGTACATTTCCTGATTTAATGAAACACAGCAAAGTCGTTCCCTTGTTCAAGGCTGGCAGCGCTACAGAGCCGTCTAATTTCCGACCAGTGTCAGTGCTGCCAACTTTGAGCAAAGTATTTGAAAAAATAATCTTGAATCAAATGCTATCCCATTTTAATAGTCATAAAATACTCCATGCGATTCAATTTGGGTTTACGAAAGGGCGCTCAACTTCCGATGCTGGTGTTGAGTTATTAAAATGTATTCATGAAGCATGGGAAGACAAGCACGATGCATTAGGTATATTTTGCGATCTATCAAAGGCTTTTGATTGCGTTCAACATGAAACGCTGTGCAAAAAATTACACCACTATGGAATAAGAGGCAAAGCTCTCGACCTTCTGTCTTCATATTTGAACAATAGAATACAGAGGGTCGATATTAATGGTACACGTTCTGTAGGATCCATGGTTACAATGGGTGTGCCGCAAGGCTCGATACTTGGGCCATTCTTGTTCCTCATTTATATTAATGATTTACCATTTTATGTAGGGGACAGGAATAGGATTGTTTTGTTTGCAGATGACACCTCATTAATTTTTAAAATTAAAAGACAATTAGATAACTATGACGATGTAAACAATGCAATTGCAAGAGTAGTTCATTGGTTCAGCTCAAATAATCTTTGCCTTAATGAAAATAAAACTAAATGTATAAAATTTACTCTACCAAATGTAAAACAAGTTGCGGCCAATGTTCAACTGAATGGACAAGTGTTAGAGTTTGTAGAATCAACTGTGTTCCTAGGTATAACTATTGATGCCAATTTGCAGTGGGGCCCACACATAGAAAAGACAGCCTCTAGATTAAGTTCGGCTGCATACGCTGTAAAAAAGATCAGGACTCTAACAGATGTGGATACGGCTAGAATGGTTTACTTCAGCTATTTTCATAGTATTATGTCTTACGGTATTCTCCTTTGGGGGAGTGCTGCAGATTTAAATATTATTTTTGTTCTACAAAAGCGGGCTGTACGCGCTATTTATAATTTGGGCCCCAGAGTTTCTCTCCGGGAAAATTCAAAGAAGTGAATATTCTAACCGTACCATCACAATACATTTTTGCCAATCTTATGTATGTCCAGAAAAATCTATCACAGTTTTCTAAACTCTGTGATAAACATAATATAAACACTAGAAATAAAAATAATCTTTCAGTCCACCACAGTCGACTACATAAGATTGGCGATTCTTTCCAGGGTAACTGTATACGCTTTTACAACAAGCTTCCCTGTGACCTGAGAAATTTACCTTTAAATAAATTTAAAAAGTTTATTAAAAACAAGCTTTGTGAAAAAGGTTTTTACTCCGTTACAGACTATTTGCAGGACAGGGACGCCTGGAAATGATCTGCTGGCAAAATGAAATAATATTAAATTGTAAATAGGCCATCAAAAAAAAGCCTTCCTAAGTTTCTTGCCGGTTCTTCTCAGGTGGGCCGCGTTCCGAACCGGTGGTCGCTTTAAATATTTTAAATAGTGTATGACATTTTGTAAGCGCCGTTAAAATGGTCTATGCAAAATAAAGATATTTTTATTTATTTTTTTATTTATTTATTCCACGTTCCGTCTGTTTGTGTCTCGTCCTAGACACGTAAAGTTCTCCTCGCTGTTACAACAAATACTTAAGACTTAGAAGCGTTCTTAGCCCCGCTAACTCAGTGTTAGGTATACGCTGGGTTAAGCAACTTTCGCTATGGCTGGTCACGGATGGGTGACCGACTTGTGACCTTTTCATTTACAAGCGTTTTCGTGCTTCGCCTTTATAGAAAGTCGTGGCAATATGTACTCTGATATCAAGTATATTAATCCTATTACCGGTCGGAGTACTTGCGAAGGTTCATAATTTTCATGTCCGCAAAAATGGCGTAGAATCGTAACAAGTTATTTTACTTACAGATCTTTATGAGATGTAGTATCAGCCGTTCTTAGCATATGACCCGTAGGAATGTCATTGATACCCAAGAATGTAACATTACGTTTAAGTTTATTACTAGTACTAGTTGCAGAGATATATCATACGCTCACATTGTGCATTCCTGTCCTACTTATATAACTAACTATCTTCACGCTGTATCCCTGACGGGGTAGTCAGAGAGGACAGATCGCCAGGCTTCGCGATCCATGCATACTTCTTTCGCTTCTTCGAGATTCATCAATCGCTTCATACACGCACGTCTGGGTATCCGAGTACTTTTGACCTTTCCGTTTTTGAGCAATCTGCTCACGTGGTCTTCATATGTAAGTCTCGGCCTTCCCTGACTCCTTCTACCCTCTACTTTTGAACAATATATATTCTTCGTCAATCGTTCCTCACTCATTCGTTGGACGTGTCCAAACCAACGGAGCACGCCCTTTTCCAGCTTAACGCTGACACTTTCATTCAAACCTGCCATATTGCGTATCACTTCGTTACGTATTCGGTCGGCCAAGGTAACGCCGCACAATTTTCGAAGTGATCGCATCTCCACAGCATTCAATTTACTTTCATGCATCTGCTGACATACCCAGGTTTCACTACCGTAAAGCAAAGTTGGCACTAGCACTGCGTTATGAATCGCCATTCGTGCTTCTTTTACGATGCTTTGTCGCTTTACTAACTGGGACAAAGCACCGTTAACTTTGTTTCCGGCAGCTACTCGCCGTTCTACATCCGAATCACATCTTCCATCCGCGCTAAACATACTTCCTAAATACACAATTTCATTCACTTGCTCTAGACGTTCCTGGTTTACCCTAATCTCGCATTTAGTTCTTACGTCACCTCTTTCAAATACTAGAACCTTAGTTTTACTTGCATTCATGCGGAGACCCTTACTTTCACACCCCTCTTTCATATTAGTGACTAATGCCTGTAGGTCGGCTTCTGATGAGGCCATGAGCACCGCATCATCAGCGTACAGCAGACAGTTTACTGTAAAGTCACCCAAATTCACACCCATATTAAAATCTTTCAACTTCTGCAGGCAACTGTCCAGATACACTATGAACAGCCAGGCGGACATGACACATCCCTGTTTGACGCCTGTACAGACATCAAAAAGAGGTGACACATCCCCCCCTACTCGCACGCAAGCCTTACAGTCCCTATAAAGCGACTGTATTGCCCGCAGTAGCGAGCCGTCCACACCATATCCTGGCAGCAAGTCCCACAGCGTTTCTCTCACAACGTTATCAAATGCTTTCTCTAGATCCACAAAAGCGCAGAAAACCTTCTGGCTAAGAGCCAGAAACTTTTCCGCGATCATGCGGAGAGAAAACACTTGATCCATGCAACCTCTTCCACGTCGGAATCCGCATTGAGCCTCCCATAAATACCTTTCAGACTTTTCTTGCATTCGTGCCGTTATAACCTTTGCATACACCTTACTAGCTAAGCTGACCAAGCTGATCGCCCTGTAGCTGGAGCAGTTTAGGCGCGAGCCTTTCCCTTTGTAAATAGGTACTACAACTGCTACTCGCCAGTCATCTGGGACCTCACCCGTCCGCCAGCACAAGTTGCATAACAGACAAAGTGTGTCCCAGACACGCGACCCACCGTACTTGATCATCTCAGCAGTAACTCTGTCTTTTCCCGCAGCCTTACCACATTTCATACTTCTTATCGCTTGTTCTATTTCTTTCATACTAATGACTTCAATGACATCGGGATCCGGAGCATCGAAGTGAGCTCCACTTCCCGATGTGGCATCTCTGTCTTTTCTTGCATACATCTTTCCATAATATTCACTCCATCTCTGCAGGACGTCACTTTGGTCTGTTAGGACGTCATTGTTAACACTAAGCACTTTATTCATACTGCAGATTGCCGAACAACTCCGGGTCTTGCCTACCTCTTTCCAGAAGAGCTTGGCATTATCCCGGAAATTGGACGACAACCTTTCATCCGCTTTCATTCTGCACCTTTCACGAGCTTCTTCTATCAGTGCCTTCGTGTTAACTTTCTGCAGCTTGTATCTCTCTTTCATATTAAAATCATTCCGCGAGGCTAAGTAGTCTAGCCATGCTTTCTTCTTCATTCGAACTGCTTCTTTCACTTCCTCATTCCACCATGCATCACGCTTATTACTACTGCCTCTTTTGGTTTCTCCACACACTTCCACAGCGGCATTTATCATACTGTCCCTAAGGTTCTGCCATACACTTTCCACATTCTCACTGCTTACATTGACGTCGCCAAGCTTTTCGGCTACCCTTTCATTATATTTATCCCTAATGGATGCATCCTGCAGCTTCCAGCTTTTGATGCTATAAGTCGGCCCAGGTTCAGGACACTCGGTACGATGACGCCAACCCGCGAACAGACCCCTAATCCTAGTTATGACTAGGTAGTGGTCTGATCCCAGCTCAGCGCCTCGATAAACCCTCGTGTCCATCACCTGTTTACGGAGCCGACTATCCATTAGGAATAGATCTATCATGTTTCTCTTTGACTTACATCTCCTCGTATACATATGAATTTGTTTGTGGTTGAACATTGTGTTCGCCACAAACAAATCCTTCTCCTTACAAAATGCCAGTATTAGCTTGCCAGCGTCGTTCACCCTTTTATCCCCATACTTCCCGAGTACCGACTCAAAACCATTGCGAGCGGTACCCACCCATCCATTCAAGTCTCCACATACTATAAGTCTTTCATTTCCTTCTATCACATTTAGAGCTTCTCTCATACTCTCCCAGAAGTCCTCTAGCTCACTCGCGTTCGACGAAGATACTGGCGCGTAAGCAGCTACCAGGAAAATCTTCGTCAAACCAAGTTTTACACGGATCCAGAGGATTCTAGGACCTACCAGTTTGTACTCATACATACCGGAGGCCAATCGCGAGGACAGCAAAATTCCAACCCCCCGACTGCCATGCTCGCTCTCTGGTACTCCAGACCAAAGCGCGAGCATCCCACCCGGGAGCTCCAAGACTTCGCTGCCCTTGCGCTTGGTCTCTGTCAAGCACACTGCATCTAACTTTCTCTCATTCATAACATCCATCAACTCATTCATCTTATCTGTCATTCCTCCCCTAACATTCCACGCAGCTACCCTGCACTCCATCCTCCACTTCCCGCCGTGTCGGGCCGCGCGTGTAGGGTGGCGGTCCCCTACGCCGCTCTGGCTCACACTTTTCGCACCAGCGGGGACGAACTGGTGCGCGTCGCCTCGGGGGCACGCCCTAGCATAGTTCGCCCTGGTGGCACTCGTGTTGGAGTAGAATTGCAGCCGTAGCTGGCAGGGATGGCGACGTGCACGCTTCTACTCTTCATCCCCTAGGTATCTATAAGGTAAGGTAAGCTCATTGCCGTATTGAGATAGACAGTCGCAGGTTGTGCCTACCTTCTGTTGAAATTTTTCAACAAGCCCAGAAGTCCTTCAACTTGGCATAACTACTGCCACGTTACTTGCAACCGAGACCAGCGGCTTAACGTGCTTTCCGAGACACGAAAACGCTCGTAAACGAGAAATACTCGAAGCCCCGCCAGCTCGTCGGGTACTTACTTACGCTATGGTCGATCGTGCGATGGATTACCGTTTGTGGCAGTACTATTAAGGATAAAACAACTTTATTGAGGATAAAACTTTGTTTAATGAGCACGGTGGTTTATTCTGTGTCTGGGTGTTATTTATCACTACATATTATAAAACAAAGTCGTTTTTCGCTGTCTGTCCCTATGTATGCTTAGATCTTTAATACTACGCAACGAATTTCGATGCAGTTTTTTTGAATAGATAGAGTGATTCTTATAGAAGGTTTTTTATGTATAACTTAACTTAAACTTAACTATCTTCACGCTGTATCCCTGACGGGGTAGTCAGAGGGACAGATCGCCAGGCTTCGCGATCCATGCATACTTCTTTCGCTTCTTCGAGATTCATCAATCGCTTCATACACGCACGTCTGGGTATCCGAGTACTTTTAACATTTCCGTTTTTGAGCAATCTGCTCTCTCTTTTATTATGGTATCAAAGACTCTGCACTGGATCTTGTTGCCTCCTACTTAAATGATCGGATACAACATGTTGATGTTAATGAAATTCGCTCCTCTGGAGCATCTGTAGCTATGGGCGTACCGCAGGGATCAATTCTAGGTCCGTTTCTATTATTAATTTATATTAACGATCTGCCATTCTATATACAGAACTTGTGCGACATTGTTCTATTTGCTGATGATACGTCACTTATTTTTAAAGTAGATCGTACGCTTACTGATTTTGACGGCGTTAATAGTTCACTTGCCCAAGTTGTAGATTGGTTTACGACCAATAATTTGCTAATAAACGCTAAGAAGACAAAATGTATCAGATTTAGCATGCCTAATGTCAGGAATTGCGGTACAAATATAACATTATAATAATAATAATAACCTGGCAACCCTACACGTCAAATGTCGTTTTGCTGATAATATTTTAAATAATATTATAAATTAATTGAAATTACTGCAGAAACTGTGTATATATTCACATTAAAGGAACAAAAATGATTTTGATTCATCAAATTAACGGAATAAAACCTATATATAAATACCATAATATTTTAATGATGATGGATAGATATGACGTTTAATGTCATGTTTTATAAGGCAAACGAAAATAAATATAATGCAACGACAAAATGATTACAAGATCCAGGAACAAACTCAAAGCACCAGTAACACCTCCGGACTCGTCGCACAGCTCCGCCTCGCAGCCCACGGTGAGCACATTAGCTACACCGACTGCTGCTGAGGCGTCGAGCTCTAGTTCCAGCGACGAGTTCTTCTCTCCGCCGTCGTCACCAACACCAGCGCGGCGGCGTGGGAGAGGCCGGCCACCGACTTGCTTGGCGTCCCGAGGCCCACAGGCTTCGAATAGGGCTCCCGCTACCGGTGGTGATGTGCGCCGCATGAGATGGACTAATTCTATAAACGAAAACGTCATGCGGGCATATTTTGTGGCTACAGAGGGGGGAATCAACCTTACTGCGTACCGTAGTCGGCTATTAACTGTGTTTCAGGATTTTGAACCAGCTGTTAACGTCTCGGCACAACGATTATCGGATCAGGTACGGGCTATTCAACGTTGTAACATGTTGGATAGTGTTGTACTTGAGCGGCTACGTTCTGAAATAGGAAATAGCCTCGCCTGTCGAACTTCATCTCAGGTTGCAAGTTTAGAGGTACCAAACACACCGCATAATGATGAAGTTGTAGCTGTGGAGGCTATTGCCGTAAGTAACCAGTGCAATGATAAATTAAGGAGTGCTTTGGAAGATGCAATGCTGGAATATCGATCTATGAGTCCAGGCTGTAGACCTAGCCTACCGCGTTTGCCTATGCATAAACGAAATATGGCCCTGGTGTGTGCTCTAGATTCGCTATTATCTGAATATTTGGATAATAGTGAATACCTTTGTGATACGCACTCGATTCTATACTGTGCAGCCGTTGCAGCATGTAGAGTAGCTAGAGTGAATTTTTTTGAAAAGAAACTTGCTTCTCCTCCTAAACCTGCTGTGCCAGCTTGGCAGTATAGAATTGAGCTCGTATCGCTCGGGCTAGGGCACTCATCGGGAAGCTAATCTGTTTTAAATCGGGAAATACTCGACCGAAGGTCATGCGCTTTGTGAGACAGGCGTTCTCGGGCACTAACATCACGCCTCAAGAATTTATGAGTATGTCGTGTGTCACAGAGCGCATTGACTTTCTAAAACAGAAAGTTTATGCATGGGCCAACCGGATTCGACGTTATAAAAAACGCGTAGACCGATATACCCAGAATCGCATGTTCCAAAAGGATGAAAGGTGGGTTTATCGAAAATGGGAGAAACCCGATTCCGATGTGGATGATGGACCGCGACCAAATGATGATGCCACAAATGCATTTTGGCGTGGTATTTGGTCGAGGTCCGTTAGTCATATTGAAGGCGAATGGATGAGAGAGGTTGAGCGGGCATGTGAATCTATTCAAACAATGAACCCAATAAACATAATAGAAGACGATGTAGCAAATGCAGTCCGTTCATTGCCCAACTGGAAATCAGCGGGACCGGACGGACTGCATAATTTTTGGCTAAAGTGGTTCCGTAGTTCACATGCTCGCTTAGCAACTCAATTCCAGTCGTCTGTAGAGTCGGGCTCTCTGCCCGATTTTATAACGACTGGAATAACCCACCTTCTCTATAAATCTGGCGATGCCTTGGATCCCAAAAATTATAGACCAATCACGTGTTTACCAACAGTCTATAAACTTCTAACATCCATTTTGAGAATCAAAATTACTTCACATTTAGATAAAAATTCAGTCTTGTCTTTGTCTCAAAATGGATGTAGAGGTGGGACCCGAGGCACCAAAGAGCTCCTTATTATTGATATGACCATTAACCAACAGGTACGCCGTAATCGTCGCAGTCTGGCGACATGTTGGATTGATTATAAAAAGGCTTTTGACTCTGTGCCTCATACCTGGCTTCTGAGGGTGCTGGAGCTGTACAAAGTGGATGCAACTCTTTGTACTTTCCTGCGGTCATGTATGAGGCAATGGAGAACAGGCCTTTGCTATCCAGGATGTCGTCAGATTGTAACAAATGGCTTGCCTATTGAACGGGGCATATTCCAGGGCGACAGTCTCAGTCCTTTATGGTTTTGTCTGGCACTGAACCCTCTTAGTACTATACTAGAGAGTTCAGGGCTAGGCTTTCAGTTGCGGAGAGAAGGTCGAGTTATATCCCACCTGCTTTACATGGACGACCTTAAGCTATTTGCCACCACCAAATTGGAACTGATAGAACTATTGAAGTTAACAAAATCCTTCAGTAGTTCTATTAGAATGGAATTTGGCGTTGACAAATGTGCAGTCATGCATGTAAAGAAGGGTGGGATTGTGGAGTCTGAAGGTGTTGAGCTTTCGGATTCCATAATACTCAGATCTCTCTCCACTACCGAGACCTATAAGTATCTGGGTATATCACAGGCATTAGGAATTAATCAATCTGGTCTGAAACAAACATTGAAGGAGCGATTCTTTGGCCGTCTGAAAAAAGTACTGAAAAGTCTTTTATCAGGCGGTAATAAAGTGCGTGCCTTCAATGGGTGGGTCATACCGGTCCTAATGTATTCCTTCGGTATACTTAGATGGACTCAGACTGAATTAGATGCCCTGGATAGGAGAGTGCGGTCCCTGTTGACCACATTTCGAATGCATCACCCTCGTTCATCAGTAATGAGGTTGTATATCCCTCGGAAGTGTGGAGGTCGAGGCTTTTTAAATGTCAAGACCCTCCATAACCGTGAGATATGCAACCTCAGAGAATATTTTCTCAATGCTGACACGAGGTTGCATCGCGATGTGGTTGCAGTGGATAATGGACATACCCCGCTCTCGTTGGCTAAAGAGAATTGGCATAAACCTATAGTACTTGGTGTTACTGATCGCAAGGAGGTATGGAAGAGTAAGGAGCTGCATGGTCGTTTTTATCAGGCCTTACACAGGCCTGATATAGACTTCAATGCATCAGTATCTTGGCTACGATTTGGTGATCTCTTTGGAGAGACTGAAGGGTTTGTTTTTGCAATTACTGACGAAGTTGTAATGACAAAGAACTACAGGAAGTATATCCTGAAGGATGGTACGGTAGACATCTGTCGGGCATGTCATCGTCCCGGAGAATCCCTTAGGCATATTATTTCTGGTTGTTCGAGTCTTGCAAACGGTGAGTATTTGCATCGACACAACCAAGTAGCCAAGATCATTCACCAGCAACTTGCTCTTAAGTACAATCTTGTTGATTTAGAGGTACCATACTATAGATATATGCCCGACCCAGTTCTCGAAAATGGTCATGTCACATTATACTGGGATCGATCTATTATCACGGACAGGACTATTGTCGCCAATAAGCCTGACATAGTGGTAATAGATCGATTAGAACGCCGTGCAATGATATACCTCACGACGAGAACCTCATGAAAGCCGAGGTAGACAAACAAAAGAAATATTTAGACTTGGCTCATGAGATTGTCGACGTGTGGGGTGTGGATTCAGCGATCATTGTACCGATAGTCATATCTGTCCATGGACTTATAGCCAAGAGCCTTGACCAACACCTACAAAGGCTCGCGTTAAACAGCTGGATCAAGGGCCTGATACAGAAAGCAGTTCTTCTCGACACGGCACGTATTGTGAGGAAATTCCTTTCTCTGGAGCCCTAACCACCGGTAGCTTAGTCCCTGTACCCGATACCGGTGGGTCACTATTTTTTTTATATTTTTAAATGTATTTTTTATTTTATAGATATATTTAAAAATGTAATTGATATGTTGTAAAAATAAATAAAGAGAATAATAATAATAAACGTTTAATTCAGGCAATTAAATCCCATATTTTCATTACATTGTAGATCGTCATAAAATATAATATAATCAAAATAATTATAATACTAAATTAACATACTATAATTGTAATTGTATTTTTAAAATGTATCATTATAATTAATTCAATGCATAATTGTAATCAATAACTTAACTTATTTCATAATACATAAAAATTCGGGGACTGAGTAGTCTCATCAATTTAATACATTGTCCTTTATTTCCTACCTATGTAGGTATTGTCAGCTAATATTTAATATGGCAGATATCGTTTTCATAAACATTTTTGAATACCGTGCGAATTAGGTCATTCTTGGAGGAGTACAGACGTCTATGAAATGAGGTTTTTAGTCCCTTTAACAGCTCCATCATATTTTTAATTTTGTTTTCCTCAAACATGCCAGACGCGCTACACCGCCAAGGCAGACCGAGCATTACTCTGAGAGCGTTGTTATATTGTACACGGAGGGTGCTGTAGGAACCCTTCGTGTAGTTGCTCCATAGCTGGCTGGTGTAGAACGCCTGGCAGTACGCCTGAAAGAGGGTCAACTTTGTCTTATACGAGCAGCGCGCAAACCGCCTCGCTAGCATGTTACTGCGCGTTGAGAGGGCACGTCTCTGTCGTTCTATATCATCGTTATCGTCAAGGGTACTGTTGACAAAGTGTCCTAGATATTTAAATTTAGCAACTACAGTTAAGGAGCTATTACAAAGACTGAATTTGGGTACCTTTTCCGGACCCCGTCCAGATTTAAAAATCATCACTACCGTCTTTTTTACATTGTACGTAAGGCCATGTGTGCGAGCATATTTTTCACAAATATTTATCATTTTACAAAGCCCCGCTGGAGAGGGGCTCAGCAGCACCATGTCGTCGGCATAGCTGAGGTTATTGACGCATATATCACCGACGTGGCACCCGACTCTCGTGCTACTGAGCTCCTCCATCAGCTCGTTAACGTAAAGATTAAACAGTACCGGCGAGGTCAACCCGCCCTGTCTAACACCACATTCAAGTCTATACAATTCAGAGAGTGCTTCTCCCCATCTTACTTGATTTTCTTGTTTATCATACCAATATTGCAAAAGATCAGTAATCTTTTCAGAAACTCCGGTACTTCTTAGCTTGTTCCACAGTATAGAATAATCTATTGAGTCGAACGCGCGACTTAGATCTAAAAAACATGCGTATACCGAAGTATTTTTGGATGTGTAGTACTTTACCGTGTTTTTCATAGCAAATATTGCCATATCTGTGGACAAACCTTTCCGAAAACCGAACTGCGCGTTATTTAATGGAATATTACTAGAAATAGAAATACGAATAGATAGAGTGATTCATAGAGAAGGTTTTAATGTATATTTTTTTAGTTTTTGTATACATTAACTTAATTATAACGATATATGTTGGCGGTGTCGGTAAAAAATAAGCCGTCTGGGAGCTTTTAACGAAAACGCTGCCTAAACCCTTTAAGATATAACAAAATAATGTATTGTGGAATTATGTATCTAATATAGGTTTACAAAAAAGTCTATTTCAACACGGCAATGGGCTCACCACCTATTACGTGGGACAGGAATCCACACGGTGAACAGTGGGCATATAATATGCCTCTGCCACCCCTTCGGGGATAAGGCGTGATGGATATTTATATTTTATATTTACAAAAAAGTCCGCGACGGTATATGTCTATCTCTTAAGGATAACGTACTATATCCATCTTAATACTTAAAAAAAACAGTAATAATAAAGCGGTTATTTAAAGGCTATTTACACAAATACATTATTAATCCTTATCATTTTTAATATGTTAGTTGGTTTCGGCATTTTATGAAGATTATTTTGTCCCTGTACACTTAGCAAATTAAATGAATATCTTAGGCGATATGGCAATATCAAAAAAAAATGCGCTAAGAAATTAATTTCGTGTAACAAAAATTCGACCGGGCCGTGCGGGCGCGGGCGTAGTAGGCACTTGAGAGCGGAGAAGTAATCAAATAATTTGGAAAATGTTCATACATTATCGTGAAATTAATATAAGACGGGATTAAATGGGTGCCACGGGGTTCGAAGTATGTCACGGGCGAAGCCGGGCGGGTCAGCTAGTTTATAATATGTATGTATTTAGAAATATATAAGTATGTTTATCAGTTATCTAGTTCCCATAACACAAGCTAATATTAGCTTACTTTGGGCTAGATGGCGCTGTGTGAAAAGTGTCCCACAATATTTATTTATTTATTTATTTACGAGTATTTCCGTGCTTCGGAAGGTGCTTTAATTTCTAGAGCAGTAACATGGTAGTCGTTGTGCGACGTTGAAAACTAAACCTAAACCTAACCTCTTTCTTCTAACTTTTTGGGAGTAACCGCTCTTGAAGAAGAAATTTCTTATTTGGAGACTATATAAATAGATTAATTTCTTTTGGATTTGCAGAAACCTTCAGTCAGTAATGATCTAAAGAATACGTAGTGGTGCAACACACTATTTACCATATTAAAGATATAAATTGTAGTTGTAAACTTTCGCTTTGAATACTCATAGTTTATAATAATCGGGACCTCAAGCGAAATAATATCAACTTTCGCCAGCCACGATCACGGGTGCTGCCAGGCGTTCGAAACGACAGTGTAAGTTATTTCGCATGTAGTCCCTAGTCATTTATCGAGTATTATAAGTATAGTTTCATTCTAGGCGTCCGTAGCTTGAACATGCCCCAACGTTAATCTATCTCAGGACTGACCTTAGTGAACACCACTTAACTAAGCGATCGTTTACCAACCAACACCAAGCACTTGGGGCTGCGAGGAATTCAATCAATCACTTTGTAGACAGTAGGCTATGAGCGCACCGTTTCTGACACTGTTTGTCTGTGTTACGTTAGCCCTTTGTGTTTTGTGTGTGTTTAGTTTTTGATTTTAGTCACGTCTCTATCTCCAGAGTGGTAGAGGCACATTATACGCTCACATTTCATTTTAAACTCCCGGCCCCGACGCAAAAACTACGTCTGTGTGTGTGTGTCTGTCTGCATCTTAGCTCCCGAACGGGTAAACCGATTTTGATTTCGTTTTATTTGTTTGAAAAGTGAATTAGTCGGAAGTGTTCTTAGCTATATTTGATGAAAATCGGTGGAGCCGTTAAAAAATTTTGGGTGTGAAAGTGGGGAAGAATAATGTGTATTTTGTCCCATGTAACAGGTGGTATGGTAATTGCCGTGTTGAAATTGACAAGCTGTGTGCGAGTGACTATACTAATGTTGTTTTAATGATAATTGCCCGTGTAATTAAATAAATGCATTATTATGAATAACTTGTCAGCAATGTTGTTGTTGGTCACCAGGTAGTGTACGTAATGATTTAGACAATAATGTTTTCTGTGCCATCATACCTTGTTTCATTCATGTTTCAAACCATTCGGTACATCTCATGAACATAATTGAAATGTGGAAAGATTTCATGCTGAAGGGGGCTTTGAATTAGCGCCTTCTCCCTTCCTTCCTTGTTTACCACGGAGTCTAGTTTACCTTCAGATGGCAGCATCTTACAAACAAAGCCTCAAATTGTCATTGTGGGAGATGACCAGGTACGAGGGTTGTCCACAACATTGATTACCAATAGGAAAAACAAATGGAATGACAATTATACTGTTTCAGCCATGGTCAAACCTGGTGCAACCTGCTATTAGATTCTAAATGAAAATTCTACTTTTTTTCAACTCGCTTACAAAGAAAGATATTGTCATTATTTCAGTGGGGACAAACGATAAAAATCCTATAAAATTATGTAAAGAGCTCTGTATATCACTAATCAATTTAGAGAAATGTCAGAAAGTTTTTATACTGGGTGTTCATTATAATAGATAACTTAATGAGAATATGTTAAATCAAAGTATAAAACTCTTAAGCCAGAATTATTCTAATTGTAAATTTATTTGTAACAAAAAATGCGATTTTTCTATGTTCTATACTCAGAACCACAATCAGTATTTAAAAAAACTTAGTTATCAACTTAATATTGAAATAGATTTCCTGAAATATAGTCAACAATACCTTAATATCCTCCCGACATGATAGTCATGGAGGCTCATGTATTTTATTAAAAAACCCTCTTAGAGGTGTGCAACTTGATATGGAGAAGTGGTGTAAAATGAACCTGATAGAATGTAGCAGTTGAATTGCATATGCATTCTGTCATAATTTTATGTATTTACAGACCTCCGAGAAGGGATAATAATACAGTACACATTTTTCTACAAAATCTAGATAAGATATTAAATTATGCATGCTTTCAACGGAAAAAAAAGGTTGTGCTTTGTGGAGATTTTAATATTAATACCTTAAAAAATGATGCTGTTTCTCTTCACTTTGAAAATATATTACTAAGTTACGGTTTGAAGTTAGGTGTGCATGAACCAACACGTTTGCTCAGTGGCACTTGTATTGATAATGTCAGAGGTAGTAAATGTGAGATTATTGAATTGGCCATTTCAGATCACACCGCTCAGCTACTGAAATGTCCTGTAAAAGAGGCCTATTCATTATCTCATTGGTATATTTTTAAACGTTACTATAGTAAGGAAAACATGACAAAATTTAGAAATTGCTTGCAAAACTTGACATTAAATGATATTTATATTTCAAATAATGCTAACGACGCTTATAATAAATTTCATGATCATTTCAAAGTATTTTATGACATGTGTTTCCCAGTTAAGAAAATAAAAATATCGGCTACGAAAAAGCCAAAATGGATTAGTAAAGGAATAAGAGCATGTTGCAAACGAAAGCGCCAAATGTTGAGGGCTCTTCGCAAAGATCCTATCATTATCAATAAAACTCGTTTTAAAAGTTACTCGAAAAGATTGAAGACTATAATTAAACTTACACAAAAATCACAGAACAGTAATTTTATAAATAATGCTGCTAACAAAAGTAAGGCTACTTGGCATATAATAAATAGGCAGAAGAAAAATAATACACTATCTGAGGGCTTGCAATCAATAGTATTTGATAATAAAACTGTAACGGATCCTCAGAAAATTGTACAAATATTTTATAGACGAAGCGGAGTTAAAAGTTTGTAATAATAATGTGACATCATATAATTACTATTCTAAAATTGACATAAACTATAATTCTATATTTATTGCACCTACAATTCCTCAGGACATAGCTGACATAATAAAATCATTAAATAATACAAATAGCTCAGATTATGATGATATTACGACAAACACTATTAAATCTGTTGTAAATTTAATTTCTCCAGTATTATGTCACATTACCAATCTATGTATAGCAACAGGTGTGTTCCCAGAAAAATTGAAATGATCTGTAGTAAAACCTATGCACAAAAAAGGTAACAAACAAGAACTCTCTAATTATAGACCTATAGCGCTACTGCCAATATTCTCAAAAAAAATTGAAAAGGTTATTTACAACTCTTGATGTATTGATAGATGAACAGTATAGTTTCAGAAAGAAAAGAAACATAAATATGGCTATTTACAAATTGTTCGGGAAAATTATAACTAGTATTGACAACCGGCGTCCAGTAACGGCTTTATTTATGGATATGAGTAAAGCATTTGATTTTGTAGACCGAAAAATACTTCTTAATAAATTGGAGCGCTATGGTATCAGGGGCAACGCTCTGAACCTTATAAATTCATATCTTAGAGATAGGCAACAAATTACAACGGCCAAAAAAATATGTGTCAAAACGAAGGTTGAACGAACATACACTTCTTATAAGAAGATTAACTACTATGGCGTTCCACAGGGTAGCATTTTGGGACCCCTACTGTTCCTTATATATATTAATGACATGCCAAGGATAATTCATCATCCCATGGTTTTGTTTGCTGACGATAGCACGGTGATTGTTAGTGAAAATGACTGTGCGTCATTAGAGAATAAAATAAATTGCTGTTTAAAGGAACGAGTCAACTGGCTTACAGTCAATAACTTAAGAATAAACCTAGATAAAACAAAAATAATGAATTTTGAGCAGAGAACAAATCATAGTAAACCTAACGTTCACTACGGCAATAGTATAATTTTGGAAACCAATTCTACTAGATTTCTGGGAATTGAATTAGATCGAGATATGTCGTGGAAAACCCACACACAAAGTTTATGTAAACGCCTGAGGCAATTTTCTTATGCGCTATATAACTTGTCAAAGGTGGTTACTGAGACTACCTTACTTACTACGTACCATGCGTATGTAAAATCTGCGCTACGCTATGGAATTATTTACTGGGGTAACTCTACAAATACAGATGCCGTATTTCGGGCTCAAAAGAGATGCATTAGATCAATGTTTAATATTAAGAGTACCGACAGTTGTAAGCCTTTCTTTTTGGACTTTGAAATTCTAACGATGATCAGCCTATATATATTTGAGGTAGCAATGTTCGTTAAATGCAACATGCACTTGTTCGATCATTTAAAAAGTTCTCGTCTAAAATACAAAATAGGCGTTAAACGACACAAGAAGGCCATTTATAATAAAAGTTTCTTGGGAATGGCCCCAAATTTTTTTAATAAGTTACCTGTTTCCACTTTGTCTATAGATGATCAAAATGTATTTAAAAAACAATTATTAGCTCTTCTGCTTAGCAAGGCTTACTATACAATTGATGAGTATTTGACAGATACTTTGTAAATCGAATAGCAATTGACATTTATTTCTATTTTCATTGACATTTAATTTTCATGGATTATGTTTTTAATTTTTATTGACATTGAATTTGATATTACACAATATGACATCGATTTAAACTGTAATGAAATGATGTAATTCCAAAATTGTACTTGTCTTCTATCTATCATATCTGTATGGTTATTGATTGGGTGTACTAGAAATATTTGCATGACAATAATAAACTATAAAGAGCACATTATTAAGTTAAGTTAACTAATTTGTACTTATTTTGCATGCCACTTTTAGTAAAATATGGCAGCCTAAATTTGTATGTAAGATCTTTTATGTACCCATATTTGCAAATAAATGAATTGAAATTGAAATTGTTTTATTATTTTCTTCCTTCTTTTACCGCTGAGCTCCCGAGCCACGCTCGCAGCTGAAGACACCATAGAAAACGGACGCATTCCATCTTGTACGCCGTCGTACAATATAAACCTGCCTCTCGGTGGCGTAAGCAGTAGTGAATGCGACTGCCGCGCTGAGGGCTCAGGTTCGATTCCTGGGTCGGAACAAATATTTCTGTGATCTGCAAATGTTTGTTTCGGAGTTTTTGTGTGTTTCCTATGTATAATATGTATTGAGATGTATATAAGTACCTATGTTTATGAGTTGTTTGTTTTTTTTCCCATACCACATAAATACATGTGTAAACAAAATGTCCTACAATATTTGTTTATACTTATTATGCAATTATTAATAATATTTTTATTTCGTTACAGGTACATTTAAATAATGAAAGAAGGATATACTACGATAAGTACTTTTTATTATGCATAAGAAAGTGACTATTGTTTATGTAGTGGTCGACATAAAATTCCTATTTTGCGGCTTAAGGAAAAGTGTTTTCTTTATTTAAATATTGGTAGAACACGTTGAGTAATATTTACTGCAATAAACTTAAGACAAGAGCTTTGTTCTTATAGACGTACATTTTATTGGTTGTACGGAAGTGTACCAACTTTGGCACTCTTCTCCACCGCTATAGGGTTCGATTTTTCGTAAATACTTTATTTTTTATTTTATTATTTGTCTATCACGCCTTATCCCCGAAGGGGTGGCAGAGGCATACATATTGTATGCCCACTTCTCACCATGTGTATTCCTGTCTCACGTAAAAGGTGGTGAGCCTATTGCCGTGTTGAAATAGACAGACGCAGGCTGTGAGGTTGTAAATACTGTTTTTGAATTCTAGAAAACAAAACTATATCCCAAATTTGAGCTATTCATGATCTGGCCTGAGTTAATGTATTTCTTCACGCTTAGTTGGATTTGAACATTTTTAGAGACATTATTATGCCAACTTTTTCATATATTTTTGACGTGACTCAAACCTAACTATGGCGATGCAGACGACCAAGGTGTCTCCACTCACTTTAAATTAAAAGTTAAAGTCGGGTTTTTATAATCAAACAAAGTAAATAATATAAATAGTTTTTAATAGTAAAATTAACCGGCTACTCCGTAATTGTTGTACCCGTGTCCGTACTCTCGTCCGTAGTTGTTCTGGCCACCTTGGTAACCGCCGTGTCCTGAGTTTAAGTAACCACCTTGAGAGCCCTGCGAAATGCCGCCGATGTTGTGATCTTCTGCCTGGTGATGATGGACAGCCTGAACGAATAAAAAGTTTATTAATTTTGTTATAATTATCTTAGTATATAGAGGGAGCTAAAGAAGGTTGTCGCTGTGCTAGTAAAAATACTAAGGAGGGCGCAGTTGCATGCAGTACTGCTTCGCTTGCAGCATATAATTGGAGTGAAGTATTTAACTGATTCTAATTTATTAAATAAAACAATTTATAAACCTATATGAAGAACAGCGCACGCTTTTTTATTTACAATAAAAATTTCGCTAGAACTCTGTTTCGCTAGAAAGCCAGTTTCGATTTCTTAAATTTCTCACGTAAAATTCTACTCCTTATTGCTTAATCACACTGTTTTTTTTATTTTAAAAACGGTTGAGTCGTATCGTATGCGTTTAAAGCCAAACACTTCTTGCTCAATGGGAGCTCCGCTTCAATAATTATTTATAATTTATGAACGGACACAATGAGGTAAATATACGAAAAAGGGACATGTCTTCTTAATGTTAAATATAAATTAATTGTAGATAATATAAAATCATGCGGAAACACTAATTTTTAAAGTGAACGTTTCTTTTAGCGCGATACGCATATTTTAAATAAATAAATATCCATCACGCCTTATCCCCGAAGGGGTGGCAGAGGCATATTATATGCCCACTTTTCACCGTGTGGATTTCTGTCCCACGTAATAGGTGGTGAGCCCATTGCCGTGTTGAAATAGACAGACGCAGGTTGTGGCTTCCTGCTGTTGAAATTTTTTAAGCCGCCTAAAAGGCCTTCAACCAGGCTTAACGACTGCCATTTTAGTGGCAACCGGGACCAACGGCTTAACGTGCCTTCCGAAGCACGGAAACGCTCGCAAATGTAAATGCCACAAAGAGGTCACACATCCAACGACCAGCCATAGTGAATGTTGCGTACCTCAGTGATCGTTTACCGAACACTGAGACCGCGAGGCCACGAGCGCTTCAAATATATTTTAAATAAAATAAATAAAATAAATATCCATCACGCCTTATCCCCGAAGGGGTGGCAGAGGCATATTATATGCCCACTTTTCACCGTGTGGATTCCTGTCCCACGTAATAGGTGGTGAGCCCATTGCCGTGTTGAAATAGACAGACGCAGGTTGTGGCTACCTGCTGTTGAAATTTTTTAAGCCGCCTATAAGGCTTTCAACCAGGCTTAACGACTGCCATTTTACTGGCAACCGGGACCAACGGCTTAACGTGCCTTCCGAAGCACGGAAACGCTCGCAAATGTAAATGCCACAAAGTGGTCACCCATCCGACGACCAGCCATAGTGAAAGTTGCGTACCTCAGTGATCGTTTACCGAACACTGAGACCGCGGGGCCACGAGCGCTTCATGTTAATAATAATAATAGTAAATATATTTTTATATTTTTAAGGTGAGATAAAATCTCTGGACTCATAAATAAATTGTTAATAAATTTAGTTTTAAAAATGGCAGTCGTTAAGCCTGGTTGAAGGCCTTATAGGCGGCTTAAAAAAATTCAACAGCAGGTAGCCACAGCCTGCGTCTGTCTATTTCAACACGGCAATGGGCTCACCACCTATTACGTGGGACAGGAATCCATACGGTGAAAAGTGGGCATATAATATGCCTCTGCCACCCCTTCGGGGATAAGGCGTGATGGATATTTATTTATTTATTTAAAATTAAGTTTTCACTTCTGTCGGCACTCCCGGAGTGCAACCCTTAATTTGTTTTAAAGTATTTTTAAAAGTTAGGTACTTACAGCGTCGTAATCGTTTTCGTAGTGTCTGATATCATGGCCTTCTTGAAGGCCTTGCGAGCCGTAGCCCCTATTAATGTAGCCATTCTGTCCTCCATTGTAGGCAGAGTTGCCGTACTCGCGGCCGCCTCCGTAGCCGCTGCTCCCATACCCGCCGTAGCCTATCCCACCAAATGGAATGGCCTGCACTGCCGCCACTAAAGCCAAGACTGCGATAACCTGTACAAACAGATACAATATTAGTAAAGTGTTTACATAGGCTGTCATGTCGAACATACATTTCTTTCACCTATTTAAGGTGGGAAATATTATTGAATAGGTATAGGGTAGGTTTTCATCCATGATATAAAACTGATGAAATTTTATTAAATAGACCTGGTAACTCTTTTATTTATATTAACGAATTTATCTAGAATTATAATAAATTTATTACATTTTTACAGGGTATAATTCTGCTTGAATTAAGCAATAGTATCTAGACTGCTGATAACATATTGCACATAAAGGACACTGAAACTACAAAACAAACATTAGTGATTCCACCACCACGAAGTAAATTGAGCTACCTGGGAAGTTGGTCACTGTGAACTTTTTACTGGGACTAATCCCAGCCGTATTCCCATTACTGTGACTCATCTGAAACCCACGATCTACAGCTATGACCAAGAACATAAAAGGAAATCGAACCCGGAAATGTTCTAGGAGAGGTTAAAGTATCTTGGAATATATCATTGAAATTACTGAAAGATAATTTGTCACTGTGGTCTATTAATATTTTAAAACCACCTGGGATGAAAAAATAAAAGAAGCCAAATATGAAACTTACCAGAAACCTCATTGTCACTAGCAGAGGTAGTAGGACCTACTGAATGTTGATCTATCAAATCGATACTGAATATCGATCTGTCAAGTCGATATGTTTTATACGTATAGTACATAGCTTCTACTTCATTAGATAACGATATTATAATGGGATTGGGTTTAGAAATTAACCAAACGAGCATTTGGATTTTCCTAATACATCAGATTGCTACCGTAATACCTATTATATTAGATTTGGTAATTAAGATCACTGCGATAATAATAATAATTTAATAATATCAATCTCATTAGTTTATCGACTGCCATGTTATTGGCAACCGGGAACCAGTGTTTTCGCAGATACTTCCAAACTCTACCTGGATTCGAAGTCTGTCTAAATTTCGGTATTCCGACCTCTCAACCCAGTAAGATCTCTGAGGCCCATACAACCTTACACGTTAGCGGTGTACCTGTTGAATAAGGACGAGGCAATGACGCAGGCATCTTTCCGCCGACGCCCTAAATTAAAAAAAAACCTAGTAGAAACAGCTCCAGGTTTGGAAGCAACTGAGAATACAATAACATGAAGAGAGAGAAGAAGTGGTCTGACATTTATTTTGATTATTATCATGACTTCTCATTTCTTAAATAGTCAGTCCATTATTACGAGTACTTACTAGAAATCGAGAAAGTTAAACATATTTTGATTTGAAGCGCTCATTTTTGTGTTTATCGCAAATAGACAGAAATACGCGGTGGATGTCTGTGTTCATCACTACATATTAGCGGAATTTTGAAGAATCCTTACTTAGTAGGTGTCTACATCATAAGGTTAGCGTACCCTAAAGTCTCAACTTCCTTAGTGTAAACAGTTTCGCCTGGGCGTTGATAGGGTAGCGAGTCACCCGTTATTTTATTAATATAGATGTTTATCAGTTACCTAGATATCATAAGCTTAAATTATCCAAATTTTTGGGTTAGGTGTTTGAGAAAGTCTCTACATATTAATTAATTAAAGGATTTTACAATAATTGCGCTCGTTTTTAGATATGTCACCTTGATGAAACAAAGAGCTATCAAATTTTGTTGTAGATACTAGTTTGGTTTTGTTATTTAACTATAAAAGGTACACGGTATAACAAAATTTAGAAATTGTTTCAAATTTATAAACAACTAACTGACCCGCCCGACTTTGCCCGTGACAAACTTCGAACCCCGTGGCACCCATTTAATCCCGTTTATTAATTTCACAATAATGTATGAACATTTTCGAAATTGTTTACACTGTTGATTGATGGCACTTGGTGGAACTTGCTACACATCTTGAACAAAAACACTTATACTGTTCCACTTATTTATTATTTAAATAAGTGGAACAGTACAAGTGTTTTTGTTCAAGATTTTCGAAATTTGTTGATCACTTCTCCGCTCTCCAATAGGTCGTACTGGAGAGCGGAGAATTAATCAACAAATTTCGAAAATGTTCACACGGCCCGGTCGAATTATGGTTACACGAAATTTATTTCTTACATCATTATTTTGATTTTGCTGTAAATCGTAAGATATTCATTTAATTTGCAAGGTGTAAGGGACAAAATAATCTTAATGAATTGCTGAAGCCAACTAACGTAGTAAAAATGATAAGGATTAATAGCATATTTGTGTAAATAGCCTTTAAATGGCCGCTTATTGCTGGTTTTTTAAAGTATTAAAAAGGATATAGTATGTTATTCTTAAGAGACAGACATATATCGTCGCGGACATTTTTGTAGACTTCATGAGATACACAATTGCACCATACATTATTTTGTTATATCTTAAGGGTTATTGTTGTAAGCGCCCAGTCGGCCCTTTTTTCCGACATCCCCAACAAATATCGTTATAATTTGTTCAATGTATATACAAAAACAAAACCTTCCAAAAGAATCACTCTAACTATTAAAAAAACCGCATCGTAATTCGTTTCGTAGATTTAAAGATCTAAACATATATAGGGACAGACAGCGAAAAGCGACTTTGTTTCATAATATGTAGTGATATCAGTAATTTAATATCCATTTTATGCAAACACATTTCTGACATCCATTGCCGCCCATAGGACTGACATAACTTGCATTCTAAACAAAATTGAAATCCTTTGAAACTGACGGAGGGTGCATAGAGACAGCAGAATCACGAAAATGCTATAATTTAAACTCAAAGGACAATAACTAATCAGTCATTAGTGTCTGTTAACCGAATGAATTAGGAAAATCCAAGTATGAAATTCATTTAGACTTGAAATTCCATTATAAAATTGTAATATAATGAACTACTCGGTGAGATTTTCAATATTAAGACGTATAAAATACATCGACTTGACAGATCGACATTCAGTATCCATTCGATAGAACAACATTCAACTCCTACTACTACTACCCGTTACAATGAATTTCTTGGTAAGTTCAATATTTCTTATGAAGACCTTGATCTTAAAAATATACGATACGGTGATCACTTCCTGCTGGCTCTTTGATTCACGAACAAGCTTAAAGTGTTCGTCGAACAGTCAAAAAGACATTGGAGTATAAAAACACGATCCGTAGGATTCAAAAAAACGGGCCCTTTGAGATCTCTAAATGCATAAAGGAATATTCTTCGGAAGGTTTACGAAGGATGGTATTTAAAGGAGCAGGTGGGGGCCGCTTGCTCGAGTATCATATTACCGTTGCGTTGTTATTGTAGACGAAATTTATAAATATTTGACCTTCTTTGAATATCTTACTTATGACGTATCTTTGTCAGGTTATCGCAGTCTTGGCTTTAGCGGCGGCCGTACAGACCAAACCTTACGTTGGGCTTGGCTATGGCGGCGGGTATGGAGGTCTCGGCTACGGGGGTGGTGGCTACGGAGGTGGCGGCTACGGAGGAGGTAGCGAGTACGATAACTCTGCATACAATGGAGGAGGCCAAGGCCACACCAACCAGGGATACGGCTCGCAAGGTTACCAAGCGGGACATAATGACGGACACGTCGTAGACGACTTTGACTCGGTGAGATTTTCAATAATGAGTTTTTATGTGAATTGAACAATTATTATTGCACCATTGTAACTATTACATTTATACGTAGTTTTTAAATATTCTTCTTTAATTCATGGTCGTTGAAAGAATGTAACGTAAAGCTGCAAAATTACTTTTTTTTACTGTGACTTTATCCACTGATATATCAGTAACAGATGGGGTATGTCGAACAAGCAGTATATCTTCAAATCTTTGTATCTTCCTACAACGATTTCACAATGAATATTTAGGCTCGCTTTGACAATTAACAATATAATCAACTATTTTTTCAGGCTGTCCACCACCACCAGTCTGCAAACCACAACAGTGGCGGCATTTCGCAGGGCTCTCAAGGAAGCAACTGGAATGCTGGTCACGGCGGTTACCAAGGCGGTCAGAACAACTACGGACGGGGTTACGGTCAGGGCTACAACAATTACGGAATATAAGACGATTTGAATAAAAAAAGTCTACTGGACATTAACATGTTTGATTTTATCTAAGTCGGTACAAGACACAAATCCTTGTCAACACAGTCAAGCTTACAAGAGTACTTCATTAATCATCATGAGAGGGTATTTTATAGTGCCCTGTCAGGTGTTCCTTACCTACCTTTGTTTCTTTGCCGTAAAGGTCTCAACAATAATTTTAGTGTATTTATCTATATAAATAAAAACGAATCGCGAAATATGTTGCTAAGCGTAAAACTCAAAAACTCTAGAACTAGAAGGAACTCTAGAACTCTAAGGAAGGTTGTAATGGTGATAAAAGTTCTACAAATTGCATGGATGGGAAACGGGGACGGGAAAGCTTCATTACGCGGACGGAGCCGCGGGTATCAACTAAATCTATATAAAGATGATATCGACATTTAAATTAAAAATATGTTTTAACCGACTGAAGCGAAAGAAAAGTCATTGTTTTATTCAATGTGTAATAAAACAACGTGTAAAGTAGAAAAACACTCTCAGGTAGGTAACAGATTTTTTTTTTCATATTTTGCTCGCCAAAGTGACGCCGCCCCCCTGATGGAAAGCCATGGCGACATCTAGTGAATTGAATGAAATTGAACTGTCACAAACTATCAACACTAGCTCTCAAGTTGGCGGCCCCATGGTGTGCCTCTTCACGTACGCTGGTAGAACATTTCAAATTTCTATTGTTCGACAGAGAAACGATCTTTTGAACCGAATTACTCCATTCGGTCAACCACTTTCCATCAGGTGGGCTGTATGCTTGTCTGCCACCTCAGTGGTAGAAAAAACCACAGGGTACGTTTATCAAATCCATAGACATGTTTTGGTGCTCTATATGAACATGTTCTTTAAGGATTTTTAACCTTTAAGAACATGTTCATTTATTTATTCGAGAGTTTGGTTGTTCTTAATTAAATTACTAATAAATACAAAACATTTATACTTTACCACGTGAGCAGATTGCTCAAAAACGGAAAGGTCAAAAGTACTCGGATACCCAGACGTGCGTGTATGAAGCGATTGATGAATCTCGAAGAAGCGAAAGAAGTATGTATGAATCGCGAAGCCTGGCGATCTGTCCTCTCTGACTACCCCGTCAGGGATACAGCGTGAAGATAGTTAGTTAGTTAGTTCCTTATAATATCACTTTCTTGTCCGGCTTACCGTCTGTCTGTCCGTTACCATCGATTTTCTTAGGAACGGGTAGACAAGTCGAAATTTATACCAAATACTGAGGTCAACACGATAAAAAGATATGGGGAAATTTACGTTTTCGCGAAATCTTGTACTGTACTCCATATCCGCCGCCTACATCGCCGGGACCATAGCCAAACTCACCATAATGTGCTGCCACTACTCAAGTGATACCCTTAAAAGTTGTTAGTTAGATATTTCGAGGGGGCCTTTAGCAAACCACTACACAAGTCTTCATTACGACAATAGTGGGAAGAGCGACCTTACTGAAGGATTAAACCGAAATATTAGAAAGTGTTCAACAAAAACAAAAGTCATGATCTAATTTGAAGCGCTCGTGGCCCCGCTAAGTGTTCTGTAAACGAAAACTACTTTAAGCAACTTTCGCTATGGTTCGGCCATGCCATGGAATATAATGGTTACCCATCCAAGGGGATGGGTGACCATTTTGTGACATATGCATTTGCGAGCGTTTCCGTGGTTCGAAAGGCACATTAAGCCGTTGGTCCCTGTTGCCAGTAAATTGTCTCGTTAAGCCAAGTTGAAAGCCTTATTAGCGACTTGAAAAATTACGACAGCAGGACACCACAGTATGCGCCTATCCATTTCAACACGGCAATGAGTTCACCACCAAAAATGGATACGCTGAAATGTGGGCGTTTAGTATGCCTCTGCCTACCCCTTCGAAGATAAAGGCTTGAGGATATGTGTGTTTCTAATTTGAAGTATAAATGTTTTGTAATTATTATATATTGAAATGATTATAAAGAACAATAAAAATCTTGTAAATGTTTGATTAAAAATCCTTGAAGAACGTGTTCAGAAAGAGCACCAAAACATTTTTTAATGTAATTGAAAAATGTACCAAGTGGTTGACCAAAGGGCGTAATTTAGTCTAGACACCGTCCTACTTGAGAGTGTTTTTCTACTTTAAGTACACATTGAATAAATCAATGACTTTTCTTTCCCTTCAGTGTAGTTAAAACATATTTTAAGCTCTTTTTAATTTTAATGTTGATATGATCTCTATAAAATATTGACAAAAATTATTGTTGACACCTTTACGGCAGAGTTCACTTAACGCTAACGTTAAATATCCTCTTGTCATGAATATGGTTATGTCATGTCATGATTATGGTTTGGACACGTCCAACGAATGAGTGAGGAACGATTAACGAAGAATATATATTGTTCAAAAGTTGAGGGTAGAAGGAGTCAGGGAAGGCCGAGACTTACATATGAAGACCACGTGAGCAGATTGTTAAAAAACGGAAAGGTCAAAAGTACTCGGATACCCAGACGTGCGTGTATGAAGCGATTGATTAATCTCGACGAAGCGAAAGAAGTATGCATGGATCGCGAAGCCTGGCGCTCTGTCCTCTCTGACTACCCCGTCAGGGATACAGCGTGAAGATAGTTAGTTAGTTAGTCATGAATATTAATATAATACTCTTGTAGGCTAGTCTATGTTGACAATGATTTGTGTCTTGTAGCGACGTAGATAAAATCAAACAAGTTAATTTACAGTAGACTTTTTTTTTATTAAAATAGTCTTATATTCCGTAATTGTTGTAGCCCTGCCCGTAATTCCGTCCGTAGTTGTTCTGACCGCCTTGGTAACCGCCGTGACCAGCATTCAAGTTGCTTCCTTGAGAGCCCTGCGAAATGCCGCCGCTGTTGTGGTCTGCAGACTGGTGGTGGTGGACAGCCTGAGAAAATAGATTAGTTAATTATATTGTTCATTGTCAAAGGGAGCCTAAACATTCATTTTGAAATCGTTGTAGGAAGATGCAAAGATTTGAAGATACACACTTTCTGCTTGTTCGACATAGAACACCAACATCAGTAGATAAAGTCACAGTAAAATAATGTTTTTTTGCAGCTTTAATTATGCTACATATGTTCAACGATCATGAATTAAAGAAGAATATTTAAAACTACATATTAATGTAACAGTTACAATAATGCAAGATAATTGTTCAATTCACATAAAATCTCATTATTGTAAATCTCACCGAGTCAAAGTCGTCTACGACGTGTCCGTTATTATGCCCCGCTTGGTAACCTTGCGAGCCGTATCCCTGGTTGGTGTGGCCTTGGCCTCCTCCATTGTATGCAGAGTTACCGTACTCGCTACCTCCTCCGTAGCCGCCACCTCCGTAGCCACCACCCCCGTAGCCGAGACCTCCATACCCGCCGCCATAGCCAAGCCCAACGTAAGGTTTGGCCTTTACGGCCGCCGCTAAAGCCAGAACTGCCATAACCTGATTAAGATAATTCATAAGTAAGATATTCAAAGAAGGTCAAATATATAAATTTCTACCACTATACGAACCATATATGCTAGAAATTAAATATGTAATCAAAATTATGTTTGTAATAATATTGTGATGAAAACGAAGAAAACAAAACTTCAAACTTACCAAGAACTTCATTGTCACTAGTAGAGGTAGTAGTAGAAGTTGAATGTTGATCTATAGAATGGATACTGAATGTCGATCTATCAAATCCATGTCTTTTATACGTATAGTACTTTAGGTAATATTCATTATTTAACAATTTTATAATGAAATTTCATGTCTAAATGAAGCTCGTACTTGGATTTTCCTAATTCATTCAATTAACGGGCATTGTAATGACTGATTAGTCAGTGTCGTCTGTGTTCAAATTAAGTATCTTCATGATTCCGCTGTCTCCATCCACTCTCCGCCAGTATCAAAGGATTTCAATTATGTGCAGAATGCTGGTTATGTTAGTAATAATGGCGGCAATCGTAATTTCAGTGATGTGCTGGATTCGATAATAAATTTGTAACAATTTCAACATTCTGTTATACTGTTGCCCTTTCATAGTTTAATAACAAAACCAAACTAGTAACTAGAACAAAATTGGATAGCTTCATTACCTATATAAAATCGGGCATAATTATCGTAAAATCTTGTAAAAAATCAATCAATAATATACGTAAAGCAAAAACATTTTACCCCTTTTTAAGAAGACTGTTTAACTTGAAATTTGACACAATTAAGGTTTATGGAGAAGATGTACACAAAGCTTTCTTTTTTTCTTTTAAATTAAATTTTGTCGAAGGCAGTAGCCTGTATTATGGAGTACAGTGTTCTGACGTGGAGGTATGATGCATAATTTATTATTATGTGACATTTCATCATGGTACAGAACAACTGTCTTTTCATAAAATAATTTCTTCTTTTCATTCTATCAATTTCATTTTTGTGTCACTACTATCTTTTCCGCACGGCTTGTCCGGTAACTTATTTTGAAGTCTACTCGATTTCTTGACTATTATGTTTACTCCCCTGATTGCTTGAGTAGGATTGCCATGAGCCAGTTTATTACATAAAGTCTTTTTCATTTTAAATGATACTTCGGGTCCTATTCGCGACGTATGTTATTAGATACAAAGCCTACCTTATAGTTAAAACAGCTTTCACTTATAGTTAAAGCATTCATTTATTTGTACCAGATAGCTATATGCGTGGCTCGGGTCGCCGACAACATCGGCTTCTGACAACGCCACTATCCTGGCACTTGCGGCAGGCGGCTGCCGGTCCCACTGCCAGAGCGGTGGAGCTACCTAATAATCTACTGCGTACAAATCCCGTTTAAAATTATTTAAATCAAATTTGGATTGAACTGGCATTATGTTGTCAATTTTAATTTTATTGTATCACATAATGTATGTTAACTGAATGGGTGGTGCTAGTAATATAAAGACAAGCATAGAAATATTAAAGTTAGCATAGCATATAAGCGTCTTGGTGTGTAACTGTAAGCTTATACTATTTTTCTATTATACAATATACAATAAATAAATAAACGTGGCAGTCGCTTACATTACCACTTACGCCACCGAAACTGATATAGCATACTGCGTTTGCCAATTCATCTTTCTAACTGAGAAGATTGTACAAAATACACGCATTGAATTTGAACTACCTGTGCTCCAATTCTTGATCACACGACTTGTCTTGAATGTCACGAAATGTCTTTAGTTCTCGTGTTGTGCTGTTTCTAAATATGAAACAAATGACATTTCACCAGCAAATATTCGTGTAGGTACGCTTTCAAGACGTATGGTCGAGAATACAGCCCTTGAGTTGTTTTTATTAAGTGTTACTATGTAGCGATAGTCACTTTGTTGGAGGACTAAAATAACATTATATTTATTTCAATATATTTTCAAGCTGTAAATCATAGGTATATTGAGTAGAAGCAATGCTTTATTCATTTATATTAAGTAATCTGTTTGCGCCATATTTTCTTTCTACAATCAACCCCGTGTCTTGCTTATCTACGCTACGGGGAGCGTTGTTGCTCTTTTGTTTATAAATTTACATTTAACGCTGCACCCTCGCCTACTGGACGAATTTTTTGAAATATACATTACTTGCAATACTTTCATTCGTCTAAATCTGTGTTTAAATTTTCGCCTCTCTCAAATGCTTCCAAATCCTACCTAGATTACCTGGGGTACCGCATTTATTGACTACAGAGACCAGTAAAGTATTTTTCAGTACCAATATATTTATCTGTACTGTTGCATCAACATAAATAACCACATTGTTTTCATGAACGTCAAATCGCTATAGTGAAACCAATAGGCACAATATGCACCCCTGGGAGAGTACAAAATTAAAATCTTTTACTTTTCTATACTTGTATAATTTTTATAACGGCTGTGGCTATTGGAACTATTCTTCGTAACAGAGTCGACCAAAACAAACATAGTTTTTTGCTGTAAATCAGAGATCATTTCGATCCCTAAATGCTGCATTTGTAGCCCCGCTGTACACAATGTTTATCGATATATAGATGGTTATCGTTTGTGGCCGTGGTTCTGGTTGCGACTACCATAGCCATGAAGAAAATACAAGAAAAAAGAAACAACATAATTTTAATTCTTCTTAACGTCACTTGTACATCAGCGACATTTTGTAAAAATTGAAGAGCTTATCTTTTAGATTTCTATACTCTCACAAACTTTCTTTGGAGCTAGTTCATAGCCCCCATAGTCCTGCAGCGAGCTATGTTTGGCGTATCTTTCAAGGATGAATTTCTAATCGAAGGTTATCCCGCTGCCAGATGGACGCGACGACCAAGAAGCCGCAGGGAGTGACTGGACTCTGAAGGCGCAGGACCATTATTATGTAATGGCAGAACTTGAGAGAGGTATACCTCCAATAGTGGACTGCGGTAAAATGATTTCAAAATAATACGAGTATGGCAAAATTTTGCGCTCTATTTGGATACAATATCTGGAGTATTTATAATATAAAAAAATGATTAGCTGGGCGTAATTGCTTATTACGTCAATATATAAATTTTTGATATATTTTATCTCATATAAAATTAAAACAGGCGTTATTTCTTCTGAATCTAAATATTTCTACAAAATGGAAAGAAGACGCTACTTTAAACGGATATACTCGTACCTATACATTTTTGCATATGCATGAATTCATTGGACACTACGCGGCAAAATAAGATGTATACTAAAATATTATAATATGTCACTTATAATTCACGCTTTTATCCTCGAAAAGGTGGCAGTGGTGTACTATACGGCCATTTTTCATTTTGTCCGACGTAACAGGTTTGTATGTCAGTATAACCTTTGTTTACAAAAGTTCTCGAGTAGGTATATTTTGCAAAAGCGGTTATTAATAACCCTGTAGATATACCATAAAAACATTGTTAAGTCACAACATCTTAAGCCTTTTCTTCCCCGAAATACCCTCCGACTAAACCTTTTACGAAGGAACTGAAAGGGATTCGTGTTTTATTAGTTATTAGTGTTTTTGTAGAGGCATCAATGCAAACAAGTAAATGAGATTACTATTTAATATATTTTTATTATATTCCGTAATTATTATAGCCGTGTCCGTAATCCCTTCCGTAGTTGTTCTGGCCACCTTGGTAACCGCCGTGTCCAGAGTTTAAGTAACCTCCTTGAGAGCCTTGCGAAATGCCGCCGATGTTGTGATCTTCTGCCTGGTGATGATGGACAGCCTAAACAAATACAATGTTCGTTTTATTAGTTACAATTTAAATTTGCTGTTTAATATAGAGTGAATTATTGAATACTCTCGTTGTCAAAATTCCAATTATATTTTATTTATAAGTACGAACTAGTATGTGTATACGGTAAAGGCTAAGTGAATAGTATGCCTCTGTATACCTTTTTGGGGATAAAAGCGTGACAATATGTATGTATGTATAAGTGGATACAGAAGATCAACAAATTAATTTAATTTAATTTACTTGAATAAAGAGACTTTTGGATTTACTTGAATAAAGTAATGGCAAAAATTTATTAGGTTAAGAAACTCTACAAATAACCATACAGCATTAATATAAATAATTTTTAAAATGACTTACTTTGTCGAAATCATTTTCATAGTGTCCGATGTTATGTCCTTCTTGAAGGCCTTGCGAGCCGTAGCCCCTATTAATGTAGCCATTCTGTCCTCCATTGTAGGCAGAGTTGTCGTACTCGCGGCCGCCTCCGTAGCCGCTGCTCCCATACCCGCCGTAGCCTATCCCACCAAAAGGAATGGCCTGCACTGCCGCCACTAAAGCCAAGACTGCGATTACCTGAAATGATAATACGTTAGTGAGATAGTTTATATGGCATAATATAAAACAAACCTCATTTAATCAGTAATCTTCATTATTTAGAACATGTGTATTCATTCGAAGTACATAATAATAATCAACAGAAGCAAAGTGTGTGATTTATTAATTACAAAATCAGGGGAGCAACCCAAAAATAAAACTAAAACAAAATAGGAAACTTACCAAGAACTGCATTGTCGCCAGTAGAGGTAGTAGGAGCTACTGAATGTTGATCTAACGAATCGATACTGAATGTCGATATGTCGAGTCGATGTATTTTATACGTATAAAATTCATTATTTAACAATATTGTTAAGAAATTCCAATTCTAAATGAGTTCCAAATATGATTTATCTAATAGATTAACTTAATACCTTGTAATTAAGAGCAATTTGTAATAATAGATTCGTTATCGACTACATTTAGTTTTAAGTTAGCATCGGGTGATTCTGTCTCCATTTCTTATACTTAGTTACTTTTAAACTAGACTTAAACATACCTTAGACTTTGAGTAAGGAGTCGCAAAAGTTCAAGCTCAAGGTCAAAGAGCAATTGAATGTAGTATGCTGAATGTAAGACTACAAAATCCAATATTGCCGCTTGGTTGCTATCCGCTTGGCCGGTTCAGTTTCCCTGGCGAGGGTAGAGGGTCGTACTGGTCGTGTTTCATATTCACACTAGCATAATCATGGTATTGCTCCACTAGCTACTAAATAGCCTCATTAAAGCGCTAGCACGGTGTCAAAAAAAATGATTATCCACCAAATACCACACTCAGAGTATCTTGCTGGAAATAGTGATCAACGCGTTGCAGCAGCAGCAGCGTATTCCTCATTAATATGTTTATAACCGTATACCAATAACTAAGCGGACCCCGGGCGTCGCGAGACGCAACTGGGACAGACGCTCGGATGATGATGATGACCAATAACTAACAATCCAATACCTATGTCATTTGTTATAAATTGTTTTTGTAACAAGGACTGTGGGCGGAGTGCATAACAATTGTTCTTTGACTACTTTTACCGACTCTGTTACGGCGAGTATTCTAAAGAGTTCTTTTATGTAATTTCGCCTTCCACTTGTTGGACCCGATCAACACGTGTGAAATTCAGTTATTTGTATAGTATCTTAACCATCTCGAATATAGAAAAATAGCTACTCTAAAATCTTTGTTTTCCACGTATTCCTACCACGGGTTTCTCAAGCTGAGCATGTAAAGACAGTTCTTAACGTCTTCAATAGTCTTTCTGGCAAGAACATGACCTTCAATCTTTGGATATTCCCCTGACTCTTTATTAGTCGAGTGACGTCTTATTAAGACGAGCTAATTAAATTGTATTCGCTGTAATACCTTTGATAGAGAGCATGTCATTTATAAATAATTAAAAATACGGAAGATATCGCTTTGGAACCCTAGCGATTATGTTTTTGCAGGCTACTGACTAGTTAAACTCACACGGTGCCCTTCCATCTGCCTATGTGCAGGAGTCTCGGGTGAGCCCTCGGAAGGATAGCCTCAGGGGTCCCGACAGACTTTCGCCAACGCGGCCTCAGACCTTCGGGAGGTTCGGATGCCATCCCGCTCCATTAGGGATACCCCCGTAGTGTTATCTTACTTTTTTGGGGAGGGTTCGGGTGCAGTCCCACATCGTTGACAGGTGAAGGGTGTGCGTATAGTTATCTTACCACGCCGCCATCTAAGGCCTGTTATTGTAAGAACAGCAGCAGTCATGGACGTCGGTAGTCTTGGGCTAGGACAGGTCTGCGGCGGTAACTAATGAGCTTAATTCGAGGTACGGTTATTGCTTGTTGAGAATTTTGCTGGCTAGCTTGAACGAAAATCTATCAAAATCCCGTTTCTCAACTTCATAGAAATATAATCTGAATGAGAACTAATGAGAATACGTGCTTCTTCTGCTTTTAAATAAATACTAAAATGTTATATAATATTATTTTCAACACACTTGCTCGTAAAATGGATCTAATTTCATCGGTTCTTAGATACATAAAGCAGCTTATTAAGCACGCGTGCGTTATGAACCCAAATAGTGAAGTTATATTCCATAAACGCGCTCGTGGTCACGCGGACTCAGTGTTCTGTAAACGATCACTGCGTTAAGCAACTTTCGCTTCTCATCACCCATTAGGTGGGACGGGAATACTGGAATATATGATAATTAAATAAATTAAATAAATATTCTATATAAATATTTGATTTTTTGTAATCAGCAACGGGTTGTCATAGACACTATGTAAATATTTTTTTAAATATATAAACTCTATTACTTAAAATAAACGTTTATTTTCATACCAATATTTAGTTTTGTCTACAAATTAACAGTGATTAGTGTTATTCAATAAAAACATATTTATTATGCATTTCAAAAACTAGGCTGTATAGAAGCTTTTGCGTATGCAGCTACGAGAGAAAATAATTTGCGCGCCATTTCGGTCTAATTATATTTTCTCTGTATTTATACTAGTTCAGTCATTACGTCGGAAAAATCGGGTTAGAAGTGCAAATGAACCGACAAAGCCAAATTTTGCATATTAATTGGGCTAAGGCTTAAGTCTTTAAGGTAAGTAAGGGCTAAGACTTTTTTCACATTGAAAAAGGTGTGAGACAGGGTTGTGTAGCGTCACCGGCGCTGTTTAACCTATACATGGACAGTTGTTTGAAAGAACTGCAAGAGAGTGCGTATGGTTTAAAAATGAATGAACTGCTGTCAAATGCCTCCTAAACGCTGATGACCAGGTAATACTGGCATCATCGGCGGAGGAGTTGCAGTTGATGGTTAACATTATGCATGATACGCTAAAAAGCAAAGGAATGAAAGTGAATGTTAATTAAGACAAAGGTAATGGTTTTTGAAAGAGAGGAAAGTATGACAGATTGCTCGATTTTTGTGGAAGGAAAACGAGTGGAACAGGTGAAAGAATTTGTATATTTAGGTTCAAAATTTGTGAGAGATGGAAAGTGTGATTGTGACATTGAACGAAGAGTTTTGGCTGGGAATCAAGTAAATGGAGCCATGCACGCCTTTATGAGCACTCAGAACGTGTCTGAGAAGGCAAGACTGGCTGTGCATAGAGGAGTACTTGTTCCTACACTCATGTATGGTAGTGAAAGTTGGGTGTGGCAGAAGAAGCATAGAAGAAAAATTAATGCAGTGGAAATGAGAAGTCTGCGGAGTATAGTTGGAGTGAAATTGATGGACAAAGAAAGGAACTGTGTGATAAGGGAACATTGCGGTATGGTAGAAGAAGTAGTGACTAAGATAGAAAAAGGTATGCTTAGATGGTTCGGACACGTGGAGAGGATGGATGAAAGTAGACTAACGAAACAGATTTATACGAAGAGAGTGAATGGGCAAACTGGTAAGGGGCGACCTCGACGTACATATGTCAATCAAATAGAAGACATTTTGGAAAAAGTTTAGGTCAAGAGTACCCTTAACCGGCGTGTGTGTATGGAAACACTTATGAAAGTGGAAGAAGCGAAAGTTGTATGCCAGGATCGTAGCAAGTGGAAAGCCATAGTCTCTGCCTACCCCGATGGGAGACAGGCGTGACGATATGTATGTATGTATGTATGTAAGGCTTAAGTTCAAATTGTCGACCAAAATAACCTGATGGGTTTTCCGCCATCTTGAAAAACGGGTTAAATTCAGTTTTTTTCATCATAACTCGGTTCCCCGTTGAGATACTTATGACATGACACGGGTCGCTCCAATATCCCCCGGTCTGCAGTGGAAGAAAGTCGTGAACAACTTGTGTCTGAAATCGAGGCTACTCTTGCAAGTGTGTCCGATTGGGGTAGGCAAAATCTTACATTAAACCTTACCAAGACTCAAGTTTGTGCATTCACCGCTAAAAAAGCTCCATTTACTGTAGCGCCGCAATTCCAGGGCACACCTCTCTCCATCTCTACTAGTATTGGGATCCTTGGTGTTGAGATTTCTAGTGACGTCCAATACCGTAGTCATTTAGAGGACAAGGCGAAGCTGGCGTCCAAAGAGCTCGGCGTGCTCAACAGAGCGCGGCAGTACTTCACTGTGGAGCAAAGACTGCTCCTCTATAAGTCGCAAGTGCGGCCACACATGGAGTACTGCAGTCACCTTTGGGCTGATGCACCTGAATACCAGCTTCGACCTTTTGACTCGGTAGAAGGGCGTGCTATGAGAATTGTCAACGGTCCTCTACTAGCAGGCGGTGTTGAAGTCCTTCGTGATAGGAGAGACTTCGCCTCTTTATGTGTGTTCTACCGCCTGTACAACGGTATGTGCTCTGAGGAATTGTTTGACATGATGCCTACGGCTACCTTCTATCATCGCACCGCTCGCCATAGACAGGGTGTTCACCCTCACACTTTGCGTCCGGAGCGCTCACATACGATTAGGTCCGAGGCTTTATTCCGCGTACGCTTTGATTGTGGAATGAGCTCCCTGCCTGGGTTTTCCCGAACGTTTGCAGTATGGGGTTCTTCAAAAGGGGTCTTAGAAGGTTTTAAAGGGTCGGCAGCGCGAGTGCTGCACCTCTGGTGTTGCAAACGTCCATAGGCTACGGTGATCACTTTCCATCAGGTGGGCCGTATGCTAGTCTGCCACATCAGTGGTATAAAAATTTTTTTTTTACAGTTTTATTATATTTTTTTTTACTTTTTTCAAGATGGCGGAAAACCCATCAGGTTATTTTGGTCGACAATTTGAACTTGAGCTTTTCTAGCCAAACGTAATATCCAAAATTTGGCTATCTCGGTTCATTTGCATTTCCAAATGTATATAATGACTGGACATTGCATATTTAAAAATTTCAACTTTCAATAATTAATTAAGAATAGTTGAAATGTGCGAAAGTAGAGGGTAGAAGGAGTCAGGGTAGGCCGACACTTAAATATGAAGACCACGTGAGCAGATTGCTCAAAAACGGAAAATTCAAAAGTACTCGGATACCCAAACGTGCATGTATGAAGCGATTGATGAATCTGCAAGAAGCGAAAGAAGTATGCATGGATCGTGAAACCTGGCGATCTGTCATTTCTGACTACCCCGTCAGAGATACAGCGTGAAGAATAGGCGAGTGTTAAGCATTATACACGAGTGGTTTCGTTCTCTTGTGAAAATAACATGTTTGTGTTTTGATGTTATACTTGTAGGTACGGATATGGAGCATGTTACTTAAGTGGAAATAATATTATTTTGATTGATTTTTCATTCTGTTTCCTCGCAAGTGGTTGAACTCACTAAACTGTATTACGCCCTTGTCTACGGCTCGGGCTGAAACCCGCCTCGTGCGTTAAAACCATAAACCACCATAACGCACTTGTATCGTAATGTTCTGTTATATATAAATTGTTCTGACAATACGGAATAATAAAATATCTTTCTGTATCTGTACCCCTCAACGAATATCAACGGGTCGGGACTAGTTGATGGGATTGCCCGTAATTTTAATGGTGCAAGGATGATCTGAGGCCTGAGGAGGCAGGTCGGCAGATCGCCGATGTTACAAAAACAGACCCTAGTAAATGGTGGCATTGCGCACGAATCACGCGCACGCCTTGTACCCGCCCGAAGGAAGCGGAATAACACCCGAAGCCTTCTAAGCCGAGACCGCGGTAGCGGACAATGCGAGGGCTCATCCGGGAGTCCCAGCCAAAGGCAGACGGAAGAGCTATGTGATTTCAGTCGGTAGGAGTCCTGCACAGTATCCACGAGGATTTCCATACGAAATAAATTGTAACTAGTAACCTGTAACACTGCGCTAAAAGGTATTTTTGACTTTGAATCGTTTTAGATAATAATCAAACAAGTTGTTCATATTTAGGACTCCTTTTAATTAATACCCTTATTTTCGGTATCCGTAATTATTGTAGCCCTGCCCGTAATTCCTTCCGTAGTTGTTCTGCCCCCCTTGGTAACCGCCGTAACCAGAGCTCAATTGACCTCCCTGAGAGCCCTGCGAAATGCCGCCGCTGCTGTGATCGGCCGCTTGATGATGGTGGATAGACTGAAGATACAAATGCAATTATTAATATTTTTACTCAGAAATTGATAATATACAAATATGTAATGCGGAGGGAGGTATTAAACCCTATTATTTAGAACAGTAGTATAGTAATAGTACAGTAACTAGCTGCGTGTCAGTATTTACTTCTTATGGGCATTAAGCTGCCTACACATCAAATCTGCCAGCCTAGCCTGCCGGCATCGAGCCGGAGTCTGTGTGTAGACATCCTTTTATTAATATTCGACATTAGCCAAATTACCATGAAAAGAAACTTTTTAACTGACGACAGAAGTTTTTAAATGATTATGAATTTTAAATATAAATTAATTCGATTTTGCTATTACCGAGTCAAAGTCGTCTACGACGTGTCCGTTATTATGTCCCGCTTGGTAACCTTGCGAGCCGTATCCCTGGTTGGTGTGGCCTTGGTTTCCTCCATTGTATGCAGAGTTACCGTACTCGCTACCTCCTCCGTAGCCGCTACCCCCGTAGCCACCACCTCCGTAGCCGATACCATAAGGCACGGCCTGTACGACCGCCAGTGAAGCCAAAACTGCGATGATCTAAAATTAATCATAATTAGCTATACTACGCTCTTTTTGTGTGTTAATAACTATTTTTTTTATACCACTGAGGTAGCAGACAAGCGTCCGGCCCACCTGATGGAAAGTGGTCACCGTAGCTTGCGTAGTTTGCGACATCAGAGGTGCACCGCTCGCGCTGCCGACCCTTTATAAACCTTCTAAAACCCCTTTTGAAGAACCCCGTACTGTACCATATATAATCACATACATATTTTATTTACACACTTTTACGTGTTCTATTTTGATATATACACGTTCTCCTCTCGCCGGTCTGCTAGTAGATATCTTTTATAGATATAAGCAGCACTGTGGTAGAAACTTCATAATCTCCTATGCACGTCTTCATGGTGTCCTGATTCGAATGCCGCAAACCGTTTGTTTCTATCATTTATGGTTCCTGAGAAATAGTTGCGTGTAGACGGACTTTGCGTACTAACAGACTGAGCCTTTTTTTAAGACTTTTCTTAACTTTAGGGTTTAGAAGTTTAAAAAATATATTTTAAACTTCAGGTTTTTAAAAAGAAAACATTAAACTTACCAATAACTGCATTGTCGCTAGTAGAGGAGTAGGAGCTACTGAATGTTGATCTAACGAATCGATACTGAATGTCGATCTGTCGAGTCGATATGTTTTATACGTATACTAATATAACATTAATTAGAAAATAACGATTATTGAAAGGAATTTTTGGTAAATTAATATAACGAGCACCAGTTTTATGAATGTGATTTCCAAAAGAATTACGTAATTATGGTAACATTAGCTATCTAGCGAACGCCCCGCGGTCTCACCTGCGTAATTTCTGTGCCTATGGGAATAAGACGTAAAATGTTGTCGAAGTTAGTCCTTTAAAATTAGCTATCTGCCCGTGAAAGCCCTGTTAAAATCGGTCCTGTCGTTTTAAGGACAGACAGAGAAAAAAAATAGAAATGATAGCTGCACCTAACAGCAAAATATACGGGAACTCCAGTCTCCATATCCTATATCAAAAGTAAGGTTGTATTGATGCTGAACATGAACCAAATTAAAAATTCTGTTCCATCTCAAATGCCTTTAGCTGTATCTCGTATGCCTTTACATGTAGACAATCCCTATAATATACAAGTGTTCTTGGTCGCTGCAGAAGCTAGTTCCCACATGTGGTTCGGAAATCTTAGCTCGTCCCAGTAAGGACGCTGGCATGTAAAGAACCACCACTGTTGTCCACATCTAGAGCGCTGGTAGCTTCATTGAAAGAGCTTAGGTTCCTATAAGAATTTGTATGCTAGATATGATCATTTTACACTCTTCTACTTACCGGTGCTTTAATGTAAATGTTTTACTCCATAATTTGATAATATGATTTAGACTATACGAAAAAATTACATGTTAAGTAGTCAACATACCACCTAACCTAATAAATTTTATGAAGCATCATACAGTATATCCAAATCGCAGTCCCCATGTGATAGTTTTCCCAGAAGTCCAGTCATTTTAGATTTATCTGCGGAAAAATGCTCAGTGACCTTAATTTTTGTACACACCTTTATAACGGCATTGTAATGAAGATGTGAAAAATCGACATTAATATCGAGCCAGTTAAAAAAAGTTCAAATTCAGCTAGGAGTCAGGGTAGGCCGAGACTTACATATGAAGACCACGTGAGCAGATTGCTCAAAAACGGAAAGGTCAAAGTACTAGGTCAAAGTACTCGGATACCCAGACGTGCGTGTATGAAGGGATTGATGAATCTTGAAAAAGCGAATGAAGTATGCATGGATCGCGAAGCCTGGCGATCTGTCCTCTCTGACTACCCCGCCAGGAATACAGAAGAACAAAGAAGAAGAACCTTTATATTTTTTTAGCTATACAATACTGTACTATAGTATTGTATAGCTAAAAAAAATATAAAGGTCAAAAGGTCGCGAAAATCAGTTTTGTGCCAATATATATTTATAAATAGCATAGCATAAGTATTGTACAGGTCATTATAAAATTGATTGTCTTAAAATTATCTACAAAAAATGTTTTTTTGCATTTTTCTATAATCTTTTCTGTTTTTGGAGTCGAGCGCTGAGAAAGCGACTAGAATGCACTCACATACGGCACTGTATACCGTACGCCGAGGCGTCGACTCTATAGCTTTTTATTTATGTTTTTAAGTGTCTTAAAAAACTTCTATCTGATAATTGGGCATTTTGTGAAACATATACTAACATTATAGAGGTTTAGGAACTTAGTAAAATCTACTATATATTGTATAAACGACCTCCACTGGCAGATGTTCTGTATTTTATTGTTGCGAGACCCGTTCCTTTATACCTGCTACTGTCTGTCGGACTGTGTTTAGCTCAGTTGAAAAATATTTATTGAGAGTTAAAGACGTTATTTCAGTAGTTTCATGCTCTTGAACAGTTTTCATGATGAGTTATACATATGTTTTATATACTACTCGGGACTTCACGCGAAACAACATTCTACCTACATTAACCGACGTTATACATGTTTTTTATGCAATTTATTGTAATCGGATGGTGATGTAGTAGAAGGCGTGGATAATGACCTATATTGACCTACGAGCAATAGTTCGCGAGATATTTGCAAAAAAAAATTTTTCACGACCTTTTGACCTTCATAACTTTTTAGTCGGCACGATATTAATGTCGATTTTTCACATCTTCATTACAACGGCGTAATAAAGGTGTGTTCAAAAATTCAGCTCACTAGGAATTTTTCCGCAGATTGGAGTTTTAAATGCCTAAAATGACTGGGCTATGGTAGCATTGCCATGTTGTATGGTTATGATTAATATTTGTACAAAAAAGAAACCAACCTTCTGGTCACGACTTTGCTCCATTAAGTATCTTTGCTTTTATATATGTACAAAGAAACTAGACAGCTAAGGTCAATCTACTGTTCATGCTGGCTCTGGTATAAGCTTTTCTCAGTGTTGATAGCTAGTTTTTCATTTTATATTTATTCGTCTTTAGAAAGAACCAATTTCTTAATATCCAAATATAACCCTTAATAGAAATTATCGAATCATTCATCATAAACAGGTTAATCTTAATTATTTTTCTAGTTAAAAATAATTAACAAAATATTTCTTTTAATTAAATTTACTGCCGATTCTCAACAGACAGAGAGGGCTCTTTGACTCGTATGTTTTATTGTTACGAGTATCTTAACTTTAAATCTACTTACATTTTCTTTATGACCGACAAAGATAGAAATATTGGTAATATCTGGTAGCTTGGCGTGGCTAGCTTCTGGACGTCGTCGGTAGCACTCCTGGTTGAAAATGTCCATTGCTCTCGCGTCGCCGACTATGCATAAACCCCCTTTTGAAAAACCTCATACTGTAGGCATTCTGAACAACAGTCTAAGCGTCTGCTGAAGAAAACCCCTATCGGACCTTACCGTATACGAACCGATTATTTCATATCACCATTTTATAAACATACTCAATCTATATCTTCCTCCAGTCATTTACTAACGATGCAAAGCATACCAGACATGACATAGCATACAGATTTTTTTTTTTTTTAATGTTGAACACACAAAGACGCGAACGGTAGAATTTGAAGTCGTCTGTCTGTGCAGTGCTTTCTGTACCATGTTTTAACCCTGATATTAGTTATGAAGTTAGTTATGAAGCGCTGGTGGCCCCTCGAACTCAGTGTTCTGTAAACGATCACTGAGTTACGGAACTTTCACTATGGCTGGTCCTCGGATGGGTGATCACTTTGTGACATTTACATTTGCGAGCGTTTCCGTGCTTAGGAAGGCACGCTAAGCCGTTGGTCCTGGTTGCCAGTAAAATGGCAGTCGTTAAGCCTGGTTGAAGGCCTTATGGGCGGCTTGAAAATTTCAACAGCAGGTAGCCACAACCTGCGTCTGTCTATTTCAACACGACAATGGGCTCACCACCTGTTACGAGGGACAAAATGCATACGGTGAAATGTGGGCGTATAGTATGGCTCTGCCTACCCCTTCGGGGATAAAGGCGTGACAATATGTATGTATGTATTAGTTATGGCAACATTTTTTGTAGTATCTAACTTAAACGCTGTTTCCCTGACGAGATAGTCTGACAGGACATGTCACCAGGCTTTGCGATCGTTGCATAAATAGCAATCCTAATTATTTTGGACCATTAGAAAGCATAATATCCAGAAACAGTAGAGGCATATATTTTACATTAATATATGTAGAATCTGTGCCGTAAGTAAGGAATTAATCTTCGTAGCGGTTTCGACATAATAAAACAAGTAAATGACTGGGATTTCATAATGTAATACACTCTGAAATAAATATAATAGTAACGTTCTTATAATGTTTTAACATGGTTGTAGCCGTGCTTGTAATCGCGTCCATAATTGTTCTGGCCTTTTTGGTAACTGCTGTGTCCAGACTTCAAGTGGCCGCCTTGGGATCCCTGCGAAATACCGCCGATGTCGTGGTCTCCCGACTGGTGATGGTGAACAGTCTGTAAAAGTAATGCATACATTTATTATTAATACTCAAAATTATTTATAAATACCGTGTGGTGAGACCTTCATCATCTATTACTAATACTCTTATTAAATACGAAGTTTTTAATTATGTAGATTTGTAAACTAAAAAATTATATTAGTTTTGGATAACTATATTATTTCGTCATGTTTTTTACTGTTTTCCCAGTTGCTTTCAACCCTACCCAGCTTTGGAACTTGTGGTCAATTATTATCTGGCTGCTAGGAGTTGCTATCGCTTGACTTTTCATTTTCGGCATTGTTGGTAACAAATACCGTCTCACCTTTGAACCCCATTGGGGCGCCACCGTCGTTTCCTCGTCCGTTGATCACTTTGACATTGACAATGTTTTATTTTAATTTTAATACGTTATTGATCAGTTATTTAAATTACTTACGGAATCAAAATTGTCTTCAACGTGTCCGGTATCATATGTTTCTTGGACACAATCTAAACCGTAACCCTGATCAAGGTAGCCGTTTTCTCCTCCGTAGTAAGAAGAACCGTCGAACTCACTGCCTCCTTCGTAGCCGCTGCTCCCGTAGCCGCTCCCGTAGCCACCGTCTGCATATCTGACAATTCCATAGCCATTGCCGCCATATCCACCTGTTCCATAACCGCTGCCTCCGTAGCCGGCGCCATTGTTGTCATCTACATAGAAGGGAATATAGACTACCCTAGCCTGGACAGCTAATACTGAAGCCAAGAGTGCGATGACCTGCCAAAGGTAATTACATAACGATGATATTTAAAAGAGGCATATTATTATGTCATTGCGGCATCCATTCAAGTTTTGTATCTCACGTCATGAATCAGTTGTCGTTTATATCACGTACATACATACTAGTGTCAAATGAGAAATAAAAAGAAAAAGTTCGCTATCTTCACGCCGTATCCTTGACGGGGTAGTCAGAGAGGACAGATCGCCAGGTAAATAGAAATAGAATTCCTTATTTTTTTCTTATATTGAAGAACTGCATATAGAATGGTAACATATAACGTCACAGATACTTCGTAATGAGCAATATTTTTTTTTAATTTTTTTTTTAATTTTATTAATTAAAAAAAAATGTTTAATTAAATATAATGTAGTATAATTTACTCATTATACTACATTATATTTTTTTCTATTATACCTATTATTATTATTTATTTAGAAATAATATTCTCTTTTTGTTTGTACTGTTGATTGATGGCACTTCGTGAATATTATTTTTCAGTAACTCTTGTATTTTTAATTTAAAAAGGCAATGTTTTTTTAAATTTTAATATAACAAGTCTTTCGGAAATCATATTTTTACTAAACTAGGAGACTAGGAGGAAGTCAGATTCACAAGTAATAGAAAACTTAATATAAATCTTACCAATAACTTCATTGTTGCTAGTGGGTGAAAATGCTACTGAAAGTGTATATATCAAGTTGATGTATTTTATACTAATTAGAGGCGCATTAATTAGACATTAGCCGATATTTTCATTAAGTTTATAATCGTTGTGTGAATCAGGTTTCTGGGATCTTATCAAGTGTGCGACGATTTACCAATTTTTAAATTGATTCGGCGTTTGAGTAACACAAGCACATAATAGTTGTATGTAACAACTATTATGTGCCAGTGTAGTATGGAACTGATTGATCGCTATGAGCATCATCTTCCTATTTTGGAAAAACTAAATTTAAATTAAAAAAAAAAGTAATAAACTAAATCTGTCTTCACACTATATCCCTGACGGAGTAGTCAGAGCGGACAGATCGCTAGTCCTCGCTTTTCATGCATATTTCTTTCGCTTCTTGCCGATTCATCAATCGCTTCATATATGCACGTCTGGGTATCGGAGTACTTTTGACTTTTCCGTGTTTGAACAATCTGCTCCCGTGGTCTTCATATGTAAGTCTCGGCCTACCCTGACTCCTTCTACCCTCTACTTTCGCACAATATATCTTCTTCGTCCTTACTCATTCGTTGGACGTGTCCAAACTAACGGAGCACGCCCTTTTCCATCTTAACGCTGACACTTTCATTCAAACGTGCCATATTGCGTATACATAACGTATCACTTCGTTACTTATTCGGTCGGCCAAGGTTACGCCGCACAATTTTCGAAGTGATCGTATCTCCACAGCATTCAGCTTACTTTCATGCATCTTCTGACATACATAATTAAGCAGGTTCCATAGATGGGGAGCAACAAAGCTCCCGCATCAGCACAGATCAGATCAAGTAAGATCATTCCTTTTTTATCATTCAAACATCATGTCGTCTTTCGAAGATATTTTAGCACAGCAACAGCAACTACTCCATCAGGTATAGCAAATCTCACAAACTTCAAAAAGAATAGCTCGGATCACAAGACCTCCGATTACTTACGACGTAGGTATAAATAATAAACTATATAAATGTGCAAGTGGAAACCGTGCAAATTTAGAGAAAGAACAATTAGTCTTTTTAAAAAATAACAAAATAAAACTAAACTATCTTCACTCTGTATCCCCGACGGGGTAGTCAAAGAGGACAGATCGCCAGGCTTCGCGATCCATGCATACTTCTTTCGCTTCCTACAGATTCATTAATCGCTACATACATGCATCATACATACATCTGGGTATCCGAGTACTTTTGACTTTTCCGTTTTTGACCAGTCTGCTCACGTGGTCTTTATATATAAGTCTCGGCCTCTACCCTGACTCCTTCTACCCTCTACTTTCGCACAGTAACAGTGTATGCAACTCCATCAACAAATTCTGTTATCCAAACTACTTAGATCTAGTTTTATTAAAGCTTCAACCCATTTTATCGCCGAGAATTAAGCTGTTCTCTGCACAGCAATATAAAATTAATAAATTACTTTCACAGCGCCATTTAGTACAAGCAAATATAAACTTGTGGTATAGGATCGAGAAAACTGATAAATGTACTTATACACGAACTAGTTGACGCCCGCGGCTGGGCACGCGTAGTAAAGTTTTCCCGTTCCCGTTTCCCACTGGAACTTGTTCCCGGGATAAAAAGTAGCCCATGTGTTATTCTGATGTATAAGCTATATTATTGTAAAGTTACATCAAAATCTACTGCCGATTTTGATATTACTTACAAACTTTCGTGTTTATAATATTTGTAGAAGTTTCGCGTTTATAGTATTAGTAGGTAGCGCTCGTGGCCCCGCGGTCTCAGTGTTCTGTAAACGATCACTGAGTTACGCAACTTTCACTATGGTTGGTCCTCGGATGGGTGACCACTTTGTGGCATTTACATTTGCGAGCGTTTCCGTGCTTCGGAAGGCACGTAAGCCGTTGGTCCCGGTTGCCAGTAAAATGACAGTCGTTAAGCCTGGTTGAATGCCTTACGGGCGGCTTGAAAAATTTCAACAGCAGGTAGTCACATCCTGCGTCTGTCTATTTCAACACGGCAATGGGCTCACCACCTATTACGTGGGACAGGAATCCACACGGTGAAAAGTGGGCATATAATATGCCTCTGCCACCCATTCGGGGATAAGGCGTGATGGATATTTATTTATTATTTTTTTTAGTAGGATTGTTGGTAGACCATATTTTGAATAAAAACACTAGGCAAAATCGGTCAGGTTAAAAAGTAAATTTTGTGTAAAAGTCTTTAAATTCAAAATATGTAACAAGTTTCTCCAAGTGCAATCAATCAACAGTGTAAACAGTTAGTAGACCATAGCTTAATCGCTGCAGTCTAGCATTTTCGGTAGTATATATACGAGTATAAATTGTCTAGATCCCATACCACAATCTTACAGTGTTTACCCTGGGCTGGATGGCGCTGTGTAAAAAAGATGTGCCACAATATTTAACTTGTATAAGAATCACCATGGCAGTTTAAAATCATAATTATATATTACTAAATACATACATTTGAATACCCAAACTCCGAAACTTCAACTTCGAAAATGCACACGGTGAAATGTGGGCATATAAAATAAAATAAAATAAAAATATCTTTATTTTGCATAGACCATTTTAACGGCGCTTACAAAATGTCATACACTATTTAAAATATTTAAAGCGACCTATAGTACTCTGCCTACCCCTTCGGGGATAAAGGCGTGTTAATATCTATGTAAACTCTAAAACATCATTTGCGCATCACACAAAAACGTGTTCCAACCCGGGAATCGAATCCGATACTTCAAGTGTCAGGTCACAAACACTAACATTTACGCCTCCAAGGCTATACTATACGGCTTTATTAAACGGTTTAATGAGAATGGTCTCACGGGGTACTACGAAATCATGAGTGAATAGTTCTTACTTCATGACTAATTCTTTTGATTTACATTTTCATTTTTTTTTTTGCTGTGAGATATACTTTTGATGCCCTTTATTGGTAAAAGACAATGAAAATTTTTTTTGACTAAACTTGCCATTGACTTAAATTGAACCCAAAAAAATTGTTATCTATACTAATATTATAAAGCTCAGGAGTTTGTTTGGTTGTTTGTTTGGTTGAACGCGCTAATTTCAGGAACTACTAGTCGGATTTGAAAAATTATTTTTGTGTCAGATAGCTCTTTTGTCGAGGAAGGCTATAGGCTATATATCATCACGCTACAACTCTGGAGAGACAAATCGGGCAAATTTGTATGCATTATTGTAGAATTTATATGCGATGGGATTAAATGGGTGCGACAGGAGTTTGAACTATGCCAAGGGCGAAGCTGGGGGGGTCGTCTAGTAATAGGTAAAGATAAAAAGTCAAACAAGCGAATAAAGATCAAATTGTTTTTATATCACAGCCTGCAAACAACCACTACTTTCCGGCTCCGTAATTGCTGTAACCATGGTTGTAGTTCTGTCCGTGGCTGTTCTGGCCGCCTTCATAGCCGCTGTGGCCAGCATTCAAGTGACTTCCTTCAGAGCCTTGCGAGACGCCGCCTTTGTTGCTGGTCGATGACTGGTGATGGTGAACAGACTAGAAGAAGCAAACATAATTTTATTAGGGTGTATAGTTTTGGATTCAACATTGTGACTTTAAAATCTATATATCTATCTTCACGCTGTATCCTTTACGGGGTAGTCAGAGAGGACAAATCGCCAGGCATCGCGATGCATGCATACTTCTTTCGCGTCCTGCAGATTCATTAATCGCTTCATACATGCACGTCTGAGTATTCGAGTACTTTTGACTTTTCCGTTTTTGAGCAATCTGCTCACGTAGTCTTCATACGAGTATGTAAGTCTCGGCCTACCCTCACTCCTTCTACCCTCTACTTTCGCACAATATATATTCTTCGTCAATCGTTGCTCACTCATTCGTTGGACGTGTCCAAACCAACGGACCACCCCCTTTTTTAGCTTAACGCTGACACTTTTATTCAAGCCTACCATATTGCCATTATTTTGACTTTAAAATAATCGGCAGGTAATGTCAAAATAATTAAAACTGTTTAATAGGTGTTACTTACGGAGTCAAAATCATTTTCTGAGTGTGAGATATCATGTCCTTCTTGGTAACCCTGGGAGCCGGAACCCTGGTTAACGTAGCCTTTGCCTCCTTTGTTGTAAGCAGAGTTGCCATACTCGCTACCGCTTCCGTAGTTGCTGCTGCCGCCACCTATATAACCACCACCTCCAGCACTGCCAGGGCCATAGCCTACCCCATAGGGTATAGCCTGACTGGCTACCACTAAAGCCAAGACGGCGATAATCTGGAAAAATTACATAAAATAATATTTATGTAAATTTTTAACTAATTATCTTCACTGACGAGGTAGTCAGAGAGGACAGATCACCAGGCTTCGCGATCCATGCGTACTTCTTTTGCTTCTTAAAGATTTATCAATCGCTTCATACACGCACGTCCGGGTATCCGAATACTTTTGACTTTTCCGTTTTTGAGCTCACGTGGTCTTCATATTTTTAAAATACACTGTATTCCACAAATATATTGTAAAGAGCTCCCATGTAAATTCATTAGCTAATATCCGCGTCGGGTATTCGTACTGCTCGGAAATGTTACTCAAAATAAGTCCAGCCGATTGAGAAATTAACTACCTTAATGACGTCACGTAAATAAAAAAAAAATAAGCAAACATGACTAATGTCATGTTTGCTTACGGTGCCTTCACTCGTATGGACCTGTTTTTTTCTTTCGCAAAGTGTTCTGCAGCCCTAGCAGTATCAATTACTACATATTAAAATAATGTGAATAGTGCCGGTTTACGATTTACCTTCTAGAAACCACCAACCCAACGATGACACACGGATAGTTGCAAAGTGATGGGAGAATAGAAAGAAAGCTGTCTGACCCCGGGTCGTTAATTTCATCAGATATTATTATTACGAGCATTTCTCAGTATTATCAATTCGTGTTCTTCTATATTTACGAGCTTTAATCATTTATCTTTAGTTTACAGACTTTTTCATCTACATCATAGTAGAGATTCAAAATACAATTGTTATAAAAAAAAACAATTGTTCGTTTTTAATTGTTAACCAAATGCCACTTACCAAGTACTGCATTGTCAATAGTTGTAGAGTTGATAACGACTGAATGTCTATGTTATAGACGAGACAATTTTATAGTAACGAGAATCAATCACATTAGAAGTAAACGATATTTTAATGTGACTGCTGGTTCTTATTACTATAACGTAAATATTCCAAATGCTCTTTATTTTTGACATACCTGCACTTTTTAAATTAAATATATTCTATACTAAATTCACTTAACCTACTAAGTTGGTAGTGATACGTTCCATCCTAATATTAGGATAGAACGTATCAGTCTAGCAACCAGGAGGCCGAGTCTATTATTTTACAATAAAATCTAAAACTAGGTAGTCTACTAAATCTATCAATCACAATCGCACTTCACAATCTGCATAACAGAACCACAATTCAAAACTGTTTCTACAGTCTTTACTCCAGTAAAACATCAATGAATTTATTATTTATTCAGGACCAGTGTGTACAAGTACGCATTGACCGTTTTTTGAGTTTTTGATGCCGTTATTCAAACAATCAGTCGAGATTTTATAGTAGCATAATATGTGTGGTGTTATACATTAGAGCGGCCTTGTTGGCAATATTAGCTAGTATTTATTTGCACGCCTCATAAGCGAAGCGTTGAGGTGGGTACTACTGTCACTTCGCGCAAAACATCTGATTTATCAAACTTAAAATGTCTCTATTTATCATATATTTCACTTATAAAATAATATATACACACACATATCAAGAAAAAACACTATTTTTAACACTCATTATATTTTTGATGCCATTTTTGTTATCTAAACTAGTTAAAAAACCGTTTAAAAAAGTTCCTTCTTGGACGTCCGTGTGTCTGTATGTTACAGATAATTTTCTTGTTAACACGATAACGACTGTAATACTTTACTAATCGAGTCATTTTTTTCTCTTACGCATCAGTATAATTAGGAATAGAACCCTTTCAATTTTCACGGTCTGATTCGATGTGGTTTAATTATTATTATCTTCACTTTATTTATTTCATAACCCCTACGCGACAATTCATAGCAAAGTTTGTAAGCTTGTAATTCAATTTTTTTTTATAATATACTAAAAGCGTGTGAGGCGTGCACTTTTGGGTTTTCCATTTTTTTTAAATTTTAAAATTCTTGGTATTTTGTCTTCATTCGAAAACCAAGGCCTTTTAAAAAACAGCACATACTTATTTAATAAATCTGAACGCAATATCATCACACAATTTTGTTAGTACTTTAAATAGTCTGTTCGTGTAAACTGCATATTTTGATACATCCAAAGGGAGATCAACGTTTTATACATAACCATAGCCACCATAGGGTTCATGAGTATTTGTTCGTTTCAACTGACTTGTAGCCGAAATTCTTTGCAAGATTTTGATGTGTGATGTGTTATACTTCCTCGTGTTAATTGTTAGTTTTACGCCGTCAGTAACAATCCAATATGGGGGAAGTACACCGTCTCTGCTTTTTAAGCTATTGCATAGTTTTTATCGCGGGCTTTGAGCGCGGCGACCAAATTAAGAAATTCCGTAACGAAAAAAAACCTAACACCCGAGCTCACACGAATTTCACCAAGCACGGCCGAGCGTTTGCTTAACGTGTATGTATATAATACGACTGTACAAGCTCGTACGGATCAAGACGAGTATATATAATTATATATCCATCACCCCTTATCCCCGAAGGGGTGGCAGAGGCATATTATATGCCCACTTTTCACCGTGTGGATTCCTGTCCCACGTAATAGGTGGTGAGCCCATTGCCGTGTTGAAATAGACAGACGCAGGTTGTGGCTACCTGCTGTTGAAATTTTTAAGCCGCCCATAAGGCCTTCAACCAGGCTTAACGACTACCATTTTACTGGCAACCGGGACCAACGGCTTAACGTGCCTTCCGAAGCACGGAAACGCTCGCAAATGTAAATGGCACAAAGTGGTCACCCATCCGAGTACCAGCCATAGTGAAAGTTGCGTAACTCAGTGTTGTTGTTTCAGTTTATCGCTCGTGGCCCCGCGGTCTCAGTGTTCTGTATTGACAAAAAATGCTATGCAATAGCTTTACCGCGCCAGTCCCCGAGTGCCACACGTTTTTTTTATTATATTATATATATTAACAAAATTTGCCATCAACAATCTGCCAGCTACGGCTGCAATTCTACTCCAACACGAGTGCCACCAGGGCGAATGATGCTAGGGCGTGCCCCCGAGGCGACGCGCACCAGTTCGTCCCCGCTGGTGCGAAAAGTGTGTGCCAGAGCGGCGTAGGGGACCGCCACCCTACACGCGCGGTCCGACACGGCGGGAAGTGGAGGATGGAGTGCAGGGTAGCTGCGTGGAATGTTAGGGGAGGAATGACAGATAAGATGAATGAGTTGATGGATGTTATGAATGAGAGAAAGTTAGATGCAGTGTGCTTGACAGAGACCAAGCGCAAGGGCAGCGAAGTCTTGGAGCTCCCGGGTGGGATGCTCGCGCTTTGGTCTGGAGTACCAGAGAGCGAGCATGGCAGTCGGGGGGTTGGAATTTTGCTGTCCTCGCGATTGGCCTCCGGTATGTATGAGTACAAACTGGTAGGTCCTAGAATCCTCTGGATCCGTGTAAAACTTGGTTTGACGAAGATTTTCCTGGTAGCTGCTTACGCGCCAGTATCTTCGTCGAACGCGAGTGAGCTAGAGGACTTCTGGGAGAGTATGAGAGAAGCTCTAAATGTGATAGAAGGAAATGAAAGACTTATAGTATGTGGAGACTTGAATGGATGGGTGGGTACCGCTCGCGATGGTTTTGAGTCGGTACTCGGGAAGTATGGGGATAAAAGGGTGAACGACGCTGGCAAGCTAATACTGGCATTTTGTAAGGAAAAGGATTTGTTTGTGGCGAACACGATGTTCAACCACAAACAAATTCATATGTATACGAGGAGATGTAAGTCAAAGAGAAGCATGATAGATCTATTCCTAATGGATAGTCGGCTCCGTAAACAGGTGATGGACACAAGGGTTTATCGAGGCGCTGAGCTGGGATCAGACCACTACCTAGTCATAACTAAGATTAGGGGTCTGTTCGCGGGTTGGCGTCATCGTACCGAGTGTTCTAAACCTGAGCCGACTTATAGCATCAAAAGCTGGAAGCTGCAGGATGCATCCATTAGGGATAAATATAATGAAAGAGTAGCCGAAAAGCTTGGCGACGTCAATGTAAGCAGTGAGAATGTGGAAAGTGTATGGCAGAACCTTAGGGACAGTATGATAAATGGCGCTGTGGAAGTGTGTGGAGAAACGAAAAGAGGCAGTAGTAATAAGCGCGATGCATGGTGGAATGAGGAAGTGAAAGAAGCAGTTCGAATGAAGAAGAAAGCATGGCTAGACTACTTAGCCTCACGGAATGATTTTAATATGAAAGAGAGATACAAGCTGCAGAAAGTTAACACGAAGGCACTGATAGAAGAAGCTCGTGAAAGGTGCAGAATGAAAGCGGATGAAAGGTTGTCGTCCAATTTCCGGGATAATGCCAAGCTCTTCTGGAAAGAGGTAGGCAAGACCCGGAGATGTTCGGCAATCTGCAGTATGAATAAAGTGCTTAGTGTTAACAATGACGTCCTAACAGACCAAAGTGACGTCCTGCAGAGATGGAGTGAATATTATGGAAAGATGTATGCAAGAAAAGACAGAGATGCCACGTCGGGAAGTGGAGCTCACTTCGATGCTCCGGATCCCGATGTCATTGAAGTCATTAGTATGAAAGAAATAGAACAAGCGATAAGAAGTATGAAATGTGGTAAGGCTGCGGGAAAAGACAGAGTTACTGCTGAGATGATCAAGTACGGTGGGTCGCGTGTCTGGGACACACTATGTCTGTTATGCAACTTGTGCTGGCGGACGGGTGAGGTCCCAGATGACTGGCGAGTAGCAGTTGTAGTACCTATTTACAAAGGGAAAGGCTCGCGCCTAAACTGCTCCAGCTACAGGGCGATCAGCTTGGTCAGCTTAGCTAGTAAGGTGTATGCAAAGGTTATAACGGCACGAATGCAAGAAAAGTCTGAAAGGTATTTATGGGAGGCTCAATGCGGATTCCGACGTGGAAGAGGTTGCATGGATCAAGTGTTTTCTCTCCGCATGATCGCGGAAAAGTTTCTGGCTCTTAGCCAGAAGGTTTTCTGCGCTTTTGTGGATCTAGAGAAAGCATTTGATAACGTTGTGAGAGAAACGCTGTGGGACTTGCTGCCAGGATATGGTGTGGACGGCTCGCTACTGCGGGCAATACAGTCGCTTTATAGGGACTGTAAGGCTTGCGTGCGAGTAGGGGGGGATGTGTCACCTCTTTTTGATGTCTGTACAGGCGTCAAACAGGGATGTGTCATGTCCGCCTGGCTGTTCATAGTGTATCTGGACAGCTGCCTACAGAAGTTGAAAGATTTTAATATGGGTGTGAATTTGGGTGACTTTACAGTAAACTGTCTGCTGTACGCTGATGATGCGGTGCTCATGGCCTCATCAGAAGCCGACCTACAGGCATTAGTCACTTATATGAAAGAGGGGTGTGAAATTAAAGGTCTCCGCTTGAATGCAAGTAAAACTAAGGTTCTAGTATTTGAAAGAGGTGACGTAAGAACTAAATGCGAGATTAGAGTAAACCAGGAACGTCTAGAGCAAGTGAATGAAATTGTGTATTTAGGAAGTATGTTTAGCGCGGATGGAAGATGTGATTCGGATGTAGAACGGCGAGTAGCTGCCGGAAACAAAGTTAACGGTGCTTTGTCCCAGTTAGTAAAGCGACAAAGCATCGTAAAAGAAGCACGAATGGCGATTCATAACGCAGTGCTAGTGCCAACTTTGCTTTACGGTAGTGAAACCTGGGTATGTCAGCAGATGCATGAAAGTAAATTGAATGCTGTGGAGATGCGATCACTTCGAAAATTGTGCGGCGTTACCTTGGCCGACCGAATACGTAACGAAGTGATACGCAATATGGCAGGTTTGAATGAAAGTGTCAGCGTTAAGCTTGAAAAGGGCGTGCTCCGTTGGTTTGGACACGTCCAACGAATGAGTGACGAACGATTGACGAAGAATATATATTGTTCAAAAGTAGAGGGTAGAAGGAGTCAGGGAAGGCCGAGACTTTCATATGAAGACCACGTGAGCAGATTGCTCAAAAACGGAAAGGTCAAAAGTACTCGGATACCCAGACGTGCGTGTATGAAGCGATTGATGAATCTCGAAGAAGCGAAAGAAGTATGCATGGATCGCGAAGCCTGGCGATCTGTCCTCTCTGACTACCCCGTCAGGGATACAGCGTGAAGATAGTTAGTTAGTTAGTTAGTTTTTTTAACAAAATTAACACACAAAATGTTATACTGATACTTGCACTAACTAGAGATGTCTTGTGCGATGTCTTTTTCATTTTTTAAACTTGTAATGGCTTATTCATAAGTAAATAACTGTCTTCATGCTGTATCCCTGACGGAGTAGTCAAGAGAGGACTGATCGCCAGGTTTCGTGATCCACGCATTCTTCTTTCGCTTTCTACGGATTTATTAGTCGTTATATACATGCACATCAGGATACCTGAATTTTTGACCTTTCCGTTGGCAAACTGCTCACGTGGTCTTCGTTTGTAAGTCTAGATCTACCCTGACCTTCGCTCTACTTTCGCATAAAACATTATTTGTCAATTATTCCTTACTCTTTTTTTTCTTAAAAAAAAATATTCCTTACTATGTATCTCGTTGGACGTGACCAAGCCGTTCGTTACGTATTCGATGGGCCAACTTTAATTTTGTTTGGATAAAATCTAAGTACAGTTTAAAGTGCAGTTTAACAATTTGTGCAATATCAGCGTTCAATCTCTTCTCTCGTATACCATTGTACACTATACAATAAATTTGAGAGCACAGTTAGCTTAAGTATTGATTGTCTATGTTATGCGAAAACAGTACAAAAACAGTTCTATTAAACTACAGTCGGTAGGTATCCTTATCGTGTTTAATCTTTTAGGTATACGTCTTTGATCGTGATCATCCAAGAATGATTCAATTGAACACGGAGGGTGCTTATCCAATCGCCATGACGAAAATGAAATAACGGACAGAACCCTTATTTGAAATAAAGCGAATTATTTCAAATAAGTGTTCTGTCCGTTATTTCATTTTCGTCATATCACTGAGGTAGAGAACCGCATCTTTGTTACGCATGAAGATCAAAATTAGTCCAGCTGTTTGCACAGTACCTAACCTAAGTACAAGTACTTAGGCTTGGTACTTTGCAAACAGCTGGACCGATTTCACGATTCCAGTGAAAATCTCGTTAAGATAAATCTTATAGGCGATTAACGGGGAATTTTATGAATGATTTATTAATGGAGTATATGTTTTAAAAGCTTTTAAAATTTAAATGTGTTTATCCAGTTTATAATAATTTATGTATACTCGAATGTCTCAACTGCAACTGAGTTTACTAGTAGGTGTCCTAGAAGTCGTGTTTGGAGTTTTCAAAATAGAGGCGTTCCGTCATGCTCTATGGCCTGTCCTTTCGAAATAATATAAAAAGCCCATGAAATTTACAAAAGGTACAAATTTTATATAGCATTTTACAAAAAAGCAAACACACCTATATCCAATGCAAAATGTAAGCCATAGAGTTTTGACTTCAGCGTTTTGAAACGTGTTCCGATTTCAGATGATAGAAAAGAATCACTTAGTTCTTTATTTGCCACATGGCACGCGATACCGAGGCGGCAGAAATATTTTATGTTCCGCAAATGTTTGTTTCGTAGCTTGGGTGTTTCCTATGTACAGTATGTATTTAGGAATATATATAATTATGTTTATCAGTTGTCGAGATCCCATACTACAAGCTTGTATTAGTTTGGGCTAGACAGCGTTGCCTATCCGATACCGAGTCGGCAGAAATATTTTATGTTCCGCAAATGTTTGTATCGTAGCTTGGGTGTTTCCTATGTATAGTATGTATTTAGGAATATATATAATTATGTTTATCAGTTGTCGAGATCCCATACTACAAGCTTGTATTAGTTTGGGCTAGACAGCGTTGCCTATAAACTTATCTCTCACAGTATGTCTCACAATATATATTGTTTGTTTCAGGTACTTTCAATCAATACTTCTTAACGGCTACCACGTACGCTACCCTTACGGTACGTCTGAGTACTGTATCGTACAAAAAGAGCACAGGAGCTTTCTTTGGCGTACTTTAAAGTAGTAGAATAGTGGAGGTTTTCCAAACACTACTGTATGAGATTCCTTAGATATATTTGACTCGGTTACAAAAGAGGGTTAAATAAAATACGTAACATAATATCACAGTTTTCTTTTTTAATCTGTCAGAGCCAGGTCATTTTCCGTGGTTATTGTATCCGTGTTCGTAGCTTCGACCGGAATTGCTGGACGCCCCGCTGTTTTCTCCGTGGCCGGAGTCGGCGTGACCGGCAGAGCTTCCCTGAGACCCTTCACTGGTTTCGACCGCCGTGGATATGTGGTGATGGATAGTCTGGAACATAATGAGAACGCTAGTGATATCCTCCTTCAAACAGAAGACATGAAACAACTTATTAGCTCCTTCAAAAAACTTTAGTACGAATGCCATTGTCGTGTCAGTTTTACGAACTTATTATGGGATGACATATTTACAATTACATACATTTTCACGATTGCTCTAGTCTCAGGTTCAGAGCGGGGGGATCCATAAATATTTGGAGCGGAGTTTGTTTATTTTCTAAATATAAAATGTATGTATTCAGAAATATATCAGTTGTCTTATACGGTAACACAAGCTTATATTTGCTTTATTTACAATAGATGGAGCTGTATAAGAATGTCCCTCAATATAACATCTAACAGTCATCTGTCATTGGTTAAGTTTGTATTGTTGTCGATACTATTATATATTAGTAGAATAATATTCAGTCATAGAAACAACACTGCTTTTCAGCGCACATGAGCCTCACTTTACGCTCATGAAATCTCCTGAGCACCTCCCCAAACATATTGAAAGTGATCTTTCATTTTCGTCATGCGTAACTGTATTCTTTTTAGAATTCCGACGTGGGTGAATTTTAATGGAAAACATAATATTTGCTTAAAAACATATATGTATACAGTGTCATTTGTAAAACACCAGTAACCTGTTACTGCTCGCGGTCCTTACAGAAGCAGGCCCAAGACGGCATGATGGGAAAATTTCACGTCCCCCTCACGCCCCAAGAAACGATATACTACCCGAACCAACACCTAAAGAAGCGGGATAACACCCGAACCCTTAGGTTAGGCCGCAGTGGTAGCCAAAGTCTGTCGGGAGCTCTGGGACATATTTCCGAGGAGTTACGTTACACACCTTAAAAAAAAGAAAAATCCAGCAACCTGTTAAGACTGGAAAGTTAACATCTTTTAAAAAAAATGTACAAGTTGAATTACAGTACTACGCAACTAGCGAAAGACGCAGGGGATGGAGGTATGCCGGTGATAGCTCCTTTGATCTTGACATTTTTTTAAACGAATCGATGTGCGGACGTCTATCGTTCATCGGGGTAGGACAAAGAGACCTCAACAGCGAAATCCAACAGCGAAAGCCTATGACACTGCACGATTGTTCCATGTATGAAGGTAGGTACACGTTTCGTAAAGAATTGTCGAAAGTGGTAGAACAAACGTTGTTGGTTATGATCTTAACTATCGACTCCTAGCAGGTTGCTGGTGTTTTACAAATGAATTTGTATATATAAAAATACTGCACTACGAGTATAATGGTAACTCACCTCTACATAGTCATCTTCCACGTGTTTAATTTTGTGGTGTTGGCCGAGACCTTGGCTGACGGAATCCTGGTTTGTGAAGCCACCGCCCTCTGCATTGAAGCCAGATTGCGCTCGTGCACCACCAACAGCATAGCCCGCTCCTCCAGCTCCCACACCACCAGCATAGCCCGCACCTCCAGCTCCCACACCGCCAGTATAGCTCAGTTCTCCAGCTCCGACACCACCTGCATAGCCCGGTCCTCCAGCTCCCACACCGCCAGTATAGCCCGGTCCTCCAGCTCCCACACCGCCAATATAGCCCGGTCCTCCAGCTCCCACACCGCCAGTATAGCCCGGTCCTCCAGCTCCCACACCGCCAGTATAGCCCGGTCCTCCAGCTCCCAGACCGCCAGTATAGCCTGGTCCTCCAGCTCCTACACCGCCAGTATAGCCCGGTCCTCCAGCTCCCACACCGCCAGTATAGGCCGGTTCTCCAGCTCCCACACCGCCAGTATAGCCCGGTCCTCCAGCTCCCACACCGCCAGTATAGCTTGGCCCTCCAGCTCCTACACCGCCAGTATAACCCGCACCTCCAGCTCCCACACCGCCAGTATAGCCCGGTCCTCCAGCTCCCACACCGCCAATATAGCTTGGCCCTCCAGCTCCTACACCGCCAGTATAACCCGCACCTCCAGCTCCCACACCACCAGCATAGCCCGCACCTCCACCTCCCACACCGTTAGTATAGCCTGGTCCTCCAGTTGCTAGGCCACTGCCCAGGCCGCCTGCTTTTCCTAAGCCAGCTGTTAGACTATTAGCTATGCCACTTGCATGTGCTAGGCCGGTTGCAATTCCATTTGCTATCCCGTTTGCAATTCCATTTGCTAGACTATTTGCTATGCCTCCGGGATTTGTTAATGCCGTCGCAAAGTCAGAGAAGAAAGGCTTTGCTTGAACCGCCACTACAAGAACTAAGGAGGGAATTACCTGAAAAGGTTATTGTTGTCATTAATAAATATAAAAATCAATGCCACTTTTCGTTGTAACTTTATAACTCGAGAACGGGCTCACCTTTCCAAACCAAATGTTTAGGCTTTGTTCGGACTATTTAGTAAATGGTTTATGTGAAGTTTGCACAAAATCGGTCGAGCGGTTCTTCATTTACCACATTTTTGGTGGCGCTAACGAAGTTGCGCTCAGCTAGTTAGATATATATTTTTATACCTCTATGTTGGCAGACAAGTGTACGGCCCAGATGGAAAATGGTTACCGTAGTATATGGAAGTTTGCAACATTATAATAGTTTCAAGACTAATAATATAAAGCTGAAAAGATTGTTTGTTTGGTTGAAGGCGATAATCTCAGGAACTACTGGTTCGAATTGAAAAATTCTATTTGTATTGGATACTGCCATTTTTCGAGAAAGGCTATAGGCTGTATAACATCACGCTACTACCGATTAGAGCGGTGCAGTAATCATAAATAGAGTCAACAAATCGGTCAAATTTGTACATTTACGGTACGGGAAAACTTCACAACGCGGGCGAAGCTGCGGGCATCAGCTAGTGCTAGCACCGAAATTCTATGGTTTTACTTTATCACTTACAGAAGGCCACTTAGTAGTTAGCGAAAGTTTCGCACAACTCACAAATTAAATAATATTTTCAATAATCTTGTTCTATACTTACAAAGAGCTTCATTGTTGCTGCTGTAGATATAAGACTGAATCTTGATACACTAATTTACTATGTTATATACCAGTCATTAATTATAAATTATATTTTATTAGTTACTTTGTAAGACTATTTTATAATGTAAAAGTTATTCTTCAAATGGGCAATTAAGTTTTCATATTAGGAGATCGCTCGTAGAATCTAAATAAAAAATATTTTTATTCGTGTAGACCATTATAGGCATTTATTAATGAATAGTCATGACAATAATTAAAATGAGAGCGATTCTAGTTGCCTGTTTTAAGGTCAGCCTACCCTTCATGGAGAAGAATCTGGCAAGAAACTCCATAGATGCTCTTTGGAGTTTCTTCTGGCTTACAATAATTAACTTATATTGTAGCCACTAGCGCGCGTAGCCCCGCTTGCTCAATATTTTCAGTACACAACCATTTCATCGTAGGTACTATCAGTCCATAAGTTTTAGCGTTTGAAGCATTACCATTTAGAGGCGTTGCTTGCTGTTTCTACGACAAGCACATGAAGCTATTGGTCTGAGTACGGGTACCTAGGCGTTAAACCAAGTTGATATAAGTAGCTTTAGAGGATTGAGAGAGTTTTAAAAAATACATAATGTACAGAATATTTTTGGGTCAATACATTTTATTATTTATATTATTGCTATCAATAACAATCACATTCCCCGGGTCAATATCGTTAATGTGTTTGTTTCGGTGTTTTCTATGTAAAATATATAAAAATTTAAAAGAAATAAAAATGGGACACTTTTAAAATAGAGCCATCTAGCCCAAACTAAACTATAGGCTTCTACCATGAAATTTAGACAACTGACAAACATACTTATATATTTCTAAATACGAGTACATATTCATCAGAAGAAACACCCACTCTCCGAAAAAAACATTTGTGGATCACACATACATTATTAATATTAGAAATATATGAAGTATTATTATTTATGATATTTCAGGTCTTATTCGCGACGTATATTATTAGGTACAAAGCCTACCTTATACACATAAGGTAGGTTTTGTACTTTGAAGATATATGACGTATGTTTATCAGTTGACTTGATTCCATAGGACAAGTTTATGTTAACTTAATTTGAGCCAGATAGAGGTGTGTAAGAATGTCTCAATAAATTTATATTATGTTCATTTACTTATAGATATAGTTATTGAATGAATTTTAATGATTGCTGGCGGGGGGCAATCTTTATCAAACCAAGTAATCGCTGAGGTCAATTAAGGTAATATCATAGGTCTTTTATGTACAATAAAGCTAAGCATTTGTTCCATTATAGCATTCTTGTTATCACTTAGATTACAAGTGAGTTGTATTTATTGATTGGTAATTGATAAAGAACATTAGTTGCATAGTTCCTAAAATCGATTCAGCTCAGAATGCCAACTTCGCAAATGCCAACCGGTCGCAAATAATCAACTTCTTACATTGCCATCATCGTAAAAAGCCAATTTCACAAATAGCCAACATCCCAAAATACCAACTTCTCAAAATGTCAATGACATACCTAGGAGAAATGTTGTCATTTTTTCTTAATATACTTTTAATTAAGATAATAGCAGGTGCTTTTCGGCCATGAACAGGCCAACTGAAACGCCTTAGTAATTCCATACTTACTTTTCACTTACTAGTTCCTCAACTTGTAGTAAAATAATTAAAATATAATTTCTTTACATTTTCACGGAACTCTCTTTGTGTTAACTTGAGTAACATCTCTTTCAGAAATTATAACCAAAGGACAAAACAATTTTCGAAGTTTTTAAAGTTCGAAAACAATTTTTGAAAAGCAATAGAATTTAGGCTATAAATAGCAATAATAGCATAAGCAATATTTCTTATGCTATTATTGCTATTTATAGCCTATAATTAAAATTTAAAGTGGATAAATTTTTCAGGCTCGAGCTGGACTCGAACCGACGTCTTCTGGTTGAACGCACCGAACCACAACTTACTTCATTTACTAAACATATTAAAATTAAAACTGAATATAACAATATTTAAATTATAACGATATGTATAGATAATTTAGGCAATATACCAAAAAACTTTAAATTATTTACTAAAACATTCCTCGAGAAACATTCTATTAGTGTAAACAGCAGAAAAATAGGTGCATTAGTTTTTGAGTTTATCGCGAATAGACAGACAGACGCAGCGTAGGTCTTTTTTCAATTATCAAAATCAAATCAAAGGTATCTTCTTTTCAATTAAAGCGAACTGAAATACAACAAACAAGTTCCAAGTATTTATCGGTTGAAACATAATCCCCGAGCTGGAAGCGCGCAGGTAGATTGTTAGCATCGTTTGTCTGGAATTCGGTGTCCAGTTTTTTATTCGCATTAATTGGAGAAGCCTGAATAAAGCCGTTTTTTTCGGCTATGGAGAAGATTTAATTCATTTTCTTCGATGATCAAAGGCGTTTTTCGAAGAGAGGAAAAATTCATTGTTAAAAATTATGTTGGTCTGAAGGTTAAAATTCGAATTGGTTTTACACTAGTTTTTTGTAAAAGGTTAGTAGTATCCTGCGGCTTTACTTCTTATAAAAATGTAAAAGAATTCTTAAAAAATACAAGCTGTGCTCACAGTCTTCAGTCGCAATATACTTCAAAACCGAGTTTCGATTTCGATTTGTTAATCGAAATCGAAACTGACTAGTAATTTGTCAAATTGAGCCAAATCTGTTACCTAGTTATGTACAGCTGAAACATATGAATAGTTTTCGATTAGTTTCGGTATATAAATTATATTTACATACCGAAACTTAGAGGACATAGGAATCTAATAGAAAAAAATATTTTTGAAACCGGCTACCGTAAAGGTCACAGAGTATAAACTATGTATAAAAATAAAAAATAAAAATATCTTTATTTTGCATAGACCATTTCAACGCGACTTACAAAATGTCATACACTAAAACTAAAGAAAAAATAATATATTTAAAGTGACCACATGTGTTCTTTTTAGTATAGTGTCGATAATCGTTTTCACACATTTTTTTAATAACAATCGAAAAATACGGTTAGGTATTATTTATTTATTTATTTATTTACACTTTATTGTACGCCGGAAAATACAATTGTACATTGAGATAGTAAGTTAGGGGAATAGTGAAATGAAATGAAATGAAATGAAATGAAATATCTTTATGCCTGCAGGTCACAAAGTAACACTTATGAACGTCAAGATTATTGCTTCTATATTTACATTTACTGCCAGATTCGCAAAGCAATAGGTAGAGCCTGAGGAAGAACCTGGCAATAAAACTCATGGCCACTCTTTTTTAACCGCCAGTAATTACATTAGTTTGATGATGACATGATGTTTGACCAATAATATAGTAATGAATTTAGACAAAACAAAAACAAAATCAATGTTATTTTTAAAATCATATCAAAATTAGACCTATTCTAGTTGCCAGTTCTAAGGGAACAGTTGCCAGTTCTAAGTACAATGGGAAGCCTTATCGCATTAAGCGATTTCTACCAGGCAACCTTTGGATGGAGAAATTTGGTAGCAGGTAATGAGTGGTAGCATCAAGACGTACTTATTATAACAATATACATTATATATTACATAATATAAATACAAGAAGATAATATATTTTAACTAAAAATACTAAAACAATACATATATAAATAATATAAAACAAATATGGCATATTAATTCTGACAACGTCAAAGAGAACTTAAAATATTATACATTTATTTACTGCCTCTGTGGCGCGGTGGGAGTGCATCCGACTGCTACGCAAGAGGTCGTGGGTTCGATTCCCACCCAGGATAAAACTTTGTGTGATAAGCACGATGGTTTATACTGTGTCTGGGTGTTATTTATCTATAATATGTATGTATTTAGAAATATATAAGTAGGTTTATCAGTTATGTGGTTACCATAGTACAAGCTCTGCTTAATGTGGAATCAGATGGCGGTGTGTGAGTTGTCCCAACAATAACAATAACAATATTTATGCATAATAAACAAAAATGTGGGTAGGTACTAACTACAAAAACTATTAGGATAAGTAGTGCTTAAGCCACACTAGTTACAGTAGTGTATTACACATTTAAAATTACGTTGTGGCATCCCCACAATAAAGGTTATGCCTTCTGTGTAATCATATGCTATTGTAATCTCTAGCCAGCACCATCAAGCCGCTTGTGATGCAAATGCACAAGCTGTACAGCGCTTTAGCCACTGTTTGTGTCTACTCGACGCTCGTTGCCGAATATCTGATTGGATGAAAGAGATTTGTGTTGCCGCCTTTACTAGCAGTTGCATTTTCCTTTGGTTTGCAGTTTCCATCTATTTTTTTATTAAACCGAAGTGTTTTAGTTTATAAATATAAATATATTGTTGGGACAACTTACCGGTACAATTTTGACAGTACAAATTTGGTCCATAAAAGGGATTATTAACCCGTCATAGCATTTTCCATGCTTCGGAAGGCACGTTAAGCCGTTGACATGGCAGTCGTTAAGCTAAATAGAAAGGCCTTATGGGGGGCTTGAAAAATTTCAATAGCAGGTAGCCACAACCTGTGCTCTGTCTCTATTTCAGCACGGCAATGGACTCTCCACCTATTTTGTGGAACAGGAATGCACACGGTGAAATGTGGGCGTATAATATGTTTATCCCTTTGGGAATAAAAACGTGATTGATTAACAAACATTTTCTGCGTTATTTTTCTTCTTAGTTCCTCATAATCAAGAATCTTAGTATAAATAAAGCCATAAAAGCAATAGAATTCAATACCATAGACATTTGCCCGTGTACGTACTCATTATGTAACCTTGACTGTTTGTTTATAACATCTCTTGCGCCGTACTGGGAAGTAGTAACTGCTAAGGGCTTGTAAAATGAGTCACCGCCTGTAATAGAAGAGTGTGCTACATTAATTAAATTATTATTAGAACCAATGCTATGGAGGTTGAACTATTTAAGCAAATATACTTAGTACAATAACTAAATACATGTTGTAGGATCCTGGTTTGCCATTTGCCCCCAGTATTTCACATATTGTATACAACCTCTTAGGAGTAAGTCATTGTGCACACTGATAAGATTTCCAACCTCCAAATAGGTTGGAAATCTCTTATAAGAAAGTTGAACAAAGTATTGATATTGAGTAAGTATTGGGATAGGTACAATAACACCGCTTGTACTGTTACTGGACAAAATTTGACAGAATTCGCCTCTGACAAGTGAATCCAATACATGATGTTATACATTATGTGTAGCAAGTTCCACCAAGAGCTATCAATCAATAGTATAAAGAATTAAAGGGATAGGGATTATTTTTTTATTCTGTTTCTTATTTGTCATGGGTTTGTCCCACTATATAGACTTGAAGTCTGCCCTTGGTTTTCTCCTCTTACAATAAAATACTGGGTCATGTAAGATAAGTCAACCTGGGGGCCGAGTGTGCTATTTCAATCGTGTCGAAATAGAATCGAAATCGCCACTCAATAGATAGCCACCGGTACAATTTTGACGGTTTTTTGTAGTTCTACTATTACAATCGTACTCCAATAGACATCCAATTCTACTAACACGTACCGCGCCAGTGGCCGCTAGACAGTTGTATTTTTGTTAGAACTGACTTAGAGACTTCAAGTCTGCCCTTGGTTTTCTCCTCTTACAATAAAATACTGGGTCATGTAAGATAAGTCAACCTGGGGGCCGAGTGTGCTATTTCAATCGTGTCGAAATAGAATCGAAATCGCCACTCAATAGATAGCCACCGGTACAATTTTGACGGTTTTTTGTAGTTCTACTATTACAATCGTACTCCAATAGACATCCAATTCTACTAACACGTACCGCGCCAGTGGCCGCTAGACAGTTGTATTTTTGTTAGTCTGCTAATATTTTGAGAGCTTAAAACAGCGATTCTGGGTCGTCTGTTCTACGGCCTGTCAATAGTAGACTCGGCTCTCTGATAATTGTCATTAATGCTATTGCGGGCTATCATAGCAGCCCTCAATAGCTTATCGTCTTCACTGCTTTCCATCAGGCGGGTGACGTCTTTTTAACTTACCGAGTTTGAAAAAATTACTTTCTCTTAATACTATTCTCCAATAGCAGATGCGATAAGCATCTATTATAGTGTATCTGTTTATAGACCACTTTAAGACACTAGAGGGATTGCCCTCGTCTCCCAAAGGCCCTCAAAATGCGGACACTTTGAGTCAACCTTACAAAACATCGCCATTTTGAAAGGTAAGAATAATAATTCGATGTTATAAATAAATAAAATAAAAAATAAATATCCATCACGCCTTATCCCCGAAGGGGTGGCAGAGGCATATTATATGCCCACTTTTCACCGTGTAGATTCCTGTCCCACGTAATAGGTGGTGAGCCCATTGCCGTGTTGAAATAGACAGACGCAAGTTGTGGCTACCTGCTGTTGAAGTTTTCAAGCCGCCCATAAGGCCTTCAACCAGGCTTAACGACTGCCATTTTACTGGCAACCGGGACCAACGGCTTAACGTGCCTTCCGAAGCACGGAAACGCTCGCAAATGTAAATGCCACAAAGTGGTCACCCATCCGAGGACCAGCCATAGTGAAAGTTGCGTAACTCAGTGATCGTTTACAGAACACTGAGACCGCTAGGCCACGAGCGCTTCTATTTATTTATATTTTTTATTCGATGTTATATTGTAAGAATAATCCCAATAGGGCCGCACCTCTAAAGAAACAAAAGCTTCGATCAATATTCGCTAATGGAAGCTAGTACTACCTAACACCCACTACCCGCCCGCCGCCGCTTGCACGTACAATACATTACCACTTTATTCAAAAACTAAATTAACTTTAGCACTTGTTTGCTATAAAACTTGGATTGCCTTTTATATAAATAGATGCATAGTACAAAACAGTTCTTTGTTTTATGGCAGGGACATTAAATACGTCCATACAAAATACATACATATATAGTGTAACGCCTTTATCCCCGAGGGGGTAGGCAGAGGCATACTATACGCCCACATTTCACTCTATTTATTTTTGTCCCACGTAACTGGCGTGAGCCCATTGCCGTGTTTAAAATAGACGGGCACTAAATTTTTCAAACCGCCTATGACCTTGGCCAACGGCTTAACGTGCCTTCCAAAGCACGGAAACGCTCGCAAATGTAAATTCGACATAGTGATTACCCATCCAATGACAGGAATAGCGAATGTTGTATAACGCAGTGTACGTTTTCGGAACACTGAGATTGCGGGGCCACGAGACCTGTCGAAATAGGTTGTATTGTGTCCTGTTGGATTCAAATGAACGACAGTATATTTAAAATACTGTCAATTTGACTCATAATAATAAACGAGGTTATACCTATCAGCTTTTCCGTGACATACTTTGAAGCCAACAAATGAAGGTCGGGAATAAATAGGTACTAATTCCTAAGATTAGCGTGTTCAACCAACCAACCAAACAAACAAACATACAACAAACCAACTCTTCAGCTTTATATATAGGTATAGATATAGATTTTTAAAGCTTTGTAAGAAAACAACGGACGTAGACGCTCCGTTTTCTCGAGACATGATACTCGTAGTGGCACTTAAGCACTCATTGTATCAACTCAATAACATAGTGTTGATGTAAACCTCCTTTGCCAGGCACTACATGCTCGCAAACGGCCGACCATTAATTTTGAGCTTCTTCAAAAATCTTTTTATTTTGTACTCAACACAATATTAATTCTTTATTGGTAGCTTATGAATTGAAAAGGAAAGGGGTGACCGACTCTGTATCTTTAACCTGAAGCGTGAACTTCGTCATAGCTTAGCATTAGGCATGATGAAAAGACATCATTGTACTATAACACTTGTAAATGGTTAGTTATTTTACCCCAGAATAGTTATTAGTACAACGGTGTGTCATTTATTTAGTAACTATAGTGATTTTGCAGTTGCAGTAACTTACTCACTCTTTAGTTAAGCACAAAGTAGATGATACAAGTAATCTTCAAAATATAAACCTACTACGCTACTACTCCTACTAATATTTTATCGTTTTACCCCAGAATAAATAATATTACTAACGTTTTACTATGTTTTCTCTAAATTCGTTACTAACCACGTTTCACATTGAAAGTAGCACTTGTCTGGAGATGTAATTGACATTTGAAAAATCTTTCTCAATCAATCCATAACAGAATTCTATTCAGTCTCTTACCGTGATATCGTTAATACGATTATGAAATACAAAACACATTAAAACTGTGATAAATTGGATATGTTCATGCAATGATGGGTTTAGTCCATAGTCTCTAGCGGCCAGTAATTATGAATTTCGAGCTTTCAAAATTTCCCCATGTACACCCAAAATTAGTTTAAAACAAACAAAATGCTAAATAAATATCGCCACCACACGTAATCTGAAGTGAAACCTTTCAACCATTCAATATAATCAGCCGCCCAACTTTCGTTGTGAAACTTTTAGATTGTGAACGAGTTCCTTACTAACGGATAAATGGGAACTAATAGCGCTTAATGAGTGCAGTTTGTTGTAACGAACTTTTTAAATTTCCTCCTACTCATTGGTTAAGGTGAATTATGCTTATATAATACTAGATTACTACGTTTATTGTTATTTAATATTATTATTGGTTAAGGTGAATTATGCTTATATAGTACTAGATTAATACAGCTTCGCCCGTGGAATAATTCGGCCTCCCGTCGCACCTATTTAAACCCGTCGCTTATAAATTCTACAATGATGCATAAAAATTTGCCCGATTTGTTGACATTTATGACTACTGCTCCGCTCGCCAGTGTAGTGGCGTAATGATATATAGCCTTCCTCGTTAAATGGGCTATCTAACACCAAAAATTTTTTTCAAATCCGACCCGTAGCTCCTGAGATTAGCGCGTTCAACCAAACAAACAAACAAACTCTTTAGCTTTATAATATTAGTATAGATTCGTAGAAAAAAACGATTGCTGGGTTAGCTGACTTGGGAATGACAATTTGATAAATCGTAAAATAATCGTATATTTTTCTTTCGACGTATTGTATTCTCCCATGTGAGATTCCGTACTGGTTGCACTTTGTATAAAAACTAACAAACGCTCCGCTGGTTCACCCGCGTATTTTCATTTCTCGTAGAATACGGGTATAAAATGTAGCTTGAGTGAGTCCTTATAATATCAGCTTCTTTCGGAATATACTAGTTTTTTTTTTTATTTTACGTGTGGAAATCCTTATGGATTGGAAGCCGGACTTTTACCGACTAAAACCACACGGTGCCCTTCCATTTGTCTATGGCCAGGAGGATTCGGGTGCTGTCCTACTTTTTTGAGTTCGCACGTCACGCCACCGTCTAGGGCTTGCTTCCGTAAGGACGGCGAGCAGCTCACCCTCCGTCCTCAGGCCCCTGGTCATGGAGACCGGTGGTCCTGGGCGAAGAATAGCGCCCCCGCCGCAGACTGCGGTACTCGAGAGGTACAGTTCTCTCCCGTTGCCTCTCCGCCGCCACTTTTGATATATTACTTTTGAAACGACCACCTGTCAGAATGATTGCTTTAGTACTTAATCAAAGTGTCATTTTGCTCTAATGCCTCTCGGAAAGGTTTTGTATTTGATATTAGTATAGATATGAAATGGTCTCGTAACAGACATCACATGATCTAAATGTTGTACCATTTCTAAAACAAAAGCCATTAAACGATATTGGGTTAACTAAACCTCGAATAATTACTTACCAGTATTTATAACTGTGAACTAACTTGTGTAAGTTAATTTAAACTGTTTCGTGTTAAACTAGCTTGAGAAGTGATCTCGAAGATTTGGGATATTAATACTTGATTAACTTAAATTAGCTCATTGAGTTGTTAAATTAAAATGAATTGAGCTAATCATGAAATTTATGTTTATTTTGAGTGTTATATTTTTAGTGAAAGATACAGTTAGTTAAATTTATGAGAAATTTAGCAAAATAATTGCTTTAAAAATTTATTCAGTTTCTTAGGTATTTTTTTCTTAATGTGCTTGGAAATCCTCATGGATGCTGTCTCTAATTGACTAAAATCACCTCTGACAGAATGATGAAAGTTATAGATAATATATTTATACCTAATAAGGTAAGCACAGACCACTATATGTGGTCTGTGCTTACCTTATTAGGTATAAATATATTATTCTTCATTTCAAAAGTCTTATATCCTACGTTTTCACTAATTTTATTTTGCCAAACTGCCGACCTCCGAGAGCGTCTACTAGAACTGAGATTAGTTCTTAGATAGGTCACCGGGTTGTTTGGAGTTCCACACACACACACACACACACACGTTATCCTTGCGGAAGGCATATCATCTCGCAAATGACCTGACCTTTACCTTTATGATCTCGTTGGGTTCCTCTACATTTCCATTTTTTATTTAATTTCACCTTCCTGTTGAAAAGTCAAAGATTGGGAGGGCACTATCTAAGCCTGAAAGGCTACTCATGTTGATGGCCCCAAGATATGCCTTCTCACACTCCTTTTAAATAACACGGAGTTGTAAGAGGACGTACGCTGGTGGTACAGAACGCCAAATCCTTCACTTAACACCGCCTCTCATAAATCTCCTTTTCTTCTTAATTTTAGTGTATTCCCGATTGCTTTCAAATCCTCCTTGGATTTGGAGCCTAGATTCCACTGTTATTTGGCGGCTGGCACTGCTTCTAGGAGCAGCCACCCTTTGGATATTCATTATTATCAGCATTGTTGGGAGCGACTGCCGCCTGACCTCTCAACCCCATGAACAGGTGTACCGCTAATAGGTCGTTCGGGCCCACGAGACTTTGGTGGATTGGTACCCCCTACTGTTATATGCCTTTTTTGTACTATCACCGATATTCTAAAAAGTACATTAGGTACCCAATATTATTTCATTAAGGTCCTTCTATCATCGAACCACCCGCCATAGACAGGGCGTTCACCCTCACACTTTGCGTCCAGAGCGCGGAATAAATAACCTAATCGTATGTGAATACGGTTAGGTCCGATATAGGCTTTATTCCGCGAACGCTTAGATTGTGGAATGAACTCCCTGCCTGGGTTTTCTCGAACGTCTACAGTATGGGATCTTGGTTCAGACAGGACTTGATCCCGTTACCGTTACCTAACTAGGGAAATGCTCTAACTAAACCAGTGAGCTACCAGAACTAAAACAAGTTGAAATTCTTCACTAACTGTTATCGTCATTTTACAAATTTTGGGGTTCTTCAAAAGGGGCTTAAAAGGTTTTTATAGGGTCGGCAGCGCGAGTGTTGCATCTCTGGTGTTACAAAAGTCCATAGGCTACGGTGACCACTTTTCATCAGGGGGGTCGTATGCCTGTCTGCTGCCTCAGTGGTATAAAAAACTGTTACTTATAATCACTAGGCTTGTACACTAATAACGATGAATCACTTCTCATAGACCCATTATTAAGGATTAATCAATTTAAGTAACAATTTATGATGATACCACACGCAACAGCGAAATTGTACAAAGTCATTGTGAGTCTGCTTTTATCTAAATATTGCTGCGATGGCAAGTAGTAGGTAGGGTACTTTTAGGAGGTAGAGGAGTAGGTTAGGACTTAGGTTTTTGAATCGGGGTTTTTTTTTTCACATTTTATAATTAATTTAGTATTATAACCCATGAGTTTACGGTGCGTCAAAACCTGCTTCTGATCTCTACAACCAGTTATCACCGATCATTACATTTCCATTGCGGCGTCAGGAACTTAAATGGTTTAATCATTAATATAATTACACCTATGTTTGTCGAGTAATTGAAGAAAACTGTCATTGTAGTAATGTGGTTTTTGTTTTTGATTTAGTGCGAGTGTCAAGAGAATTTTGTGGGATAATTAGTAAGACATTTTTTTACACAACGCCTATTAGGTCAGAGTAAGCTAATATAAGCTTGTTTTATGGGACCGAGACAACTGATAATCATACTTATATATCTAAATTCAAACATATTATTTATTTTATTTATTTATTTATCTATCACGCCTTATCTCCGAAGGGGTGTCAGAGGCATATATATTATATGCCCACTTTTCACCGTGTGTATTCTTGTCCCACGTAATAGGTGGTGAGCCCATTGCCATGTTTAAATAGACAGACTCAGGTTGTTGCTACCTGATGTTGAAATTTTTAAGCCGCCCATAAGGCCTTCAACTTGGCTTAACGACTGCCATTTTATTGGCAACCGGGACCAACGGCTTAACGTGCCTTCCGAAGCACGGAACTGGGGTGGGTCTAAAGGGCCGGGTAAGTTTAATAAAATGTGTCTATTTTAGATGTTAAATTGGGAAGAAATTTTGTACCCGTTGCCTTTTTAGTGAGTTGGTAACAAAGAGGCTAAAAGGTCTTATGTGCTAGACACTCCTTAGCACGACCAATTAAAGTCCTGGTAGTCTCGGACTAGTCCTGGTAATCTCGGACTAGGAATACTTAGGAATACTTAATATTAAACATGGGAAACATCAAAACTCCAAAACAAACATTTACGGATCACACAAATATTAGTTTCGCGTTGAGACCTTAGGGCGGCAGTCGCATATATGTATTACCACTTACGCCACCGAGATAGTGAAAATATTATGAATACTGCTGTGACATACACACACACACCACAAATGAAACTATTTTCTTTTTAAGGGAAGTGTACAGCCATAGTTCGTCAGTGACTGATGTGATGTCAAAATACATGTTGTGCAAGATACAAAGAAAAATAGTTCGCATGCTATATTAAATGGGCGAATGGGCCTGTGCTATGTATATGTACCTATGTAAAACTAAGGCAAAATGCTATGTACCCCATTTAAGGCAAATAGATAATTATGAATTATGAGTTGTATTTGGACCTATTGACTTAACTGAAGAACTTGTTAACTCAGTTTGCAATGCTCGTTAATGAAAATGCCAACAAGGAGTGCCAACAACAGTTTTGACAGGCGCCCTCAAACTCCGTCGAATTATTATTTTGACGAGTTTTAAATGAAAAATAAACCCTAGAAGTCAGTACTTAAGACAAGGGCACAATCTGCCCCTTCAAGTTCGACGGTAGTTCACCACGATTTATGGCGGCGATACGTCTGACTCGGGTTTTATTGTACCCCGTTGATGTACAGCATTATCTTTATTGCCTTTATGGTCATATTCTGTCGTTTCACCATGCTGTAGTTCCGTACGTTTATGCGTAGAAGTTATGTACGACAATTGAATGGAACTTTGTTAACTTAAGGTTTGGGATTTTGATCATAAGCTAGATACATATATCCAATTATCTCTAAAAGCTTCTTTCTTACTTCGGCTATTTTTCATTCATAGTGAGCGTGTGGTTTTAGTCGGTTTGTCCCCGCCATCACATCCGCGGGGATTGAATTCGTGATAAGATTAACTAACTTCTCTCAAGGAGTAGGCTGAGGCATTATATATCCCCATATTTCACCTGTTGTATTTAGTGGTAATATGACTATTGTCGTGTTGAAACGATTAGTCTTCAACCTAATGATAGGTTTTCTGTTTTTTTTTTGTTGTACTATTATTGTGTGAAATGTAACAAACACTGAACACATGAAAGAAGTTAGACTTACGTGTGGAGGAAACCCACCACTTGTTTTGATGCTGATATTGCAAACTTAGTTGTAAATATGACATACCAAGACCAGTTAGTGCTAACTGGTTACTACGAGTCTAAAACTTCTTCTATTTGTTCTGTGGAATAAAATGTGCCTATGCATCTATGTTCTAGAGTTGTCACAATTATAATATAAGTAAAGTTTTCCAACGAATGAATGAGGAACGATACCCAGATATGCGTGTATGAAGCGATTGACGAGTCTTCAAGAAGCGAAAGAAGTATGCATGGATCGCGAAGCCCGGCGATCTGTCCTCTCTGACTACCCCGTCAGGGATACAACGTGAAGATAGTTTAGTTTTTTTTAGTTTAATAGTACTTTTTGAAAGTTATATTTATAACTTACTAAAACCATTAAACCAGATAATATCAGATTACGGAAGTCAGATACTAGTTTCCACAGGCGCTGGGCCGAGCGGTTTGCAATAGAGCTAGGTTTAATTAAACGTATTTCCTAGTAAGTTCAACCGCTTGATTTGAATAACTGATCTTGTTCAACTACGAGCTATGTTCACGGTTTTGTTAATAATTATTGTGAGAAAATATACTAGACGTACAGAGCACTAAAGGCAGAGTTCTCTAGAAATGTAATTAGAGTATGTCTAAGCATGACATGCGACAGTAAAGTTAATAAATAAATGTTGGGAGACCCTTTTTACACAGCACCATCTAGCCCAAACTAAGCTATAAGCTTGTACTATGAGATCTAAACAACTGATAAACATACTTATATATTTCTAAATACATAAGCATGTTATGTATTATAAATAGGAAACACTCAAACTCTGAAACAAACATTTGTGGATTACACAAATATTTGTTGTGACCCGGAAATCGAAGCCGTGACGTCAGCGCGGCAGTCGCATACACTATCACTGCGCCACAGAGGCAGTCATTACCTGAATATCACCAGAAATGACAGCGAAATTCGTTGAGGTGAAGGGATGGATGGATGGTCAGACTTTAGTAGCCACCAAAAATGTTGAATATTAATATATAACATAACTGCCTCTAGTAGCAAATTAAAGCAGAGTATGGTTTCAAATGTTGACTTTCAACACGTCAACATTCAAAGAGGTAGATGCTAAGAAAAATAAATCACTATAGCCACGATCACTATAATATATACTCCTTGTAAACATTTCGTATCTAATAACGTAAACTAGACACAAATCACATCCGACCGCAAGCGATAATATTACGACAGACCACATCTCATATACGTAACGAAGTGTTACGCAATATGGCAGGTTTGAATGAAAGTGTCAGCGTTAAGCTGGAAAAGGGCGTACTCCATTGGTTTGGACACGTCCAACGAATGAGTGAGGAACGATTGACGAAGAATATATATTGTGAGAAAGTAGAGGGTAGAAGAAGTCAGGGTAGGCCGAGACTTACATATGAAGACCACGTAAGCAGATTGCTCAAAAACGAAAAGGTCAAAAGTACTCGGATACCCGACGTGCGTGTATGAAGCGATTGATGAATCTTGAAGAAGCGAAGAAGTATGCATGGATCGTGAAGCCTGGCGATCTGTCCTCTCTGACTACCCCGTCAGGGATACAGCGTGAAGATAGTTAGTTAGTACATCGCCTATTGTTCCTCCGATTAGTGAAGTAAACCGCAACAATATGTGAACAAGTGCATTGAAATCTGCTGATTTACACACATGGGAAATGCCATTGGCGTTACCTGTCTGCTTGTTATGATCCTCACAAATAACTTTCGCTTCTTTTACGTCTACACACATGAACGTTCGACTACAGAGTAGGTGTTCCTGATAGTGAAAGTCAAAGTGAAAAAACTTTATTCATGTAGGTCACAAAGTAACACTTATAAACGTCAAGGTTATTGCTTCTACATTTACATTTACTGCCAGATTCGCAACGCAATAGGTAAAGCCTGAGGAAGAACCTGGCAATTAAACTCATGGCCACTCTTTTCTAACTGCCAGTAATTACATTAGTTTTATTTACATGATATTTGAACAAATTATATAGTAATGAGTCTATACAAAAGAAACAAAATCAAATCAAAATGAAAGCGTTTCTAGTTGCCAGTTTTAAAGGTAGCCCACCCTGATGAGGAAGACTCCGGCAAGAAACTAAATAGCTGTTATTTTAAAATGCAGGTATAGCTTACAATATTAAACATACATTGTTCCCTTGGAGTTACGTGAGAACAGTGGACTAAACTTAATTTGCCTTAAATATAAATAGTATTATTTGTAATAATTGCTATAACAGCTAGGAGCTGACCAGTCCCAACAGAGGGCACCCGTTCACGGGTATGACGCATATATCAGCCATCGCCCTACTCAACCGTATTATAGGGAATAAGGCGACCCGATACATGCACCACTACTGCTAGGACACTTAGGCGAGCATGACATACTCAAACTGCACAGCAACCATCATGTCAATTTCAAAAATTATAAAAAGCTATGTGGACGGTGCTCACACAATAACAAACTCAAATTACATATAATTATATTAGTGAACCTGACGTTTCAGATAATTTATGTTGAACAAATGTAAATTATATTTATAATGTTTCTTTATTATTATTAATTCTATTTGTATATTTATGTGGCGACTTACTTCCATGCATTTTTATCATTTATATAGTCTGAAATTTTATAATATGCCTTGTTACACAATTTGGCCTTGACTGTTGTGTTAAACATATTTATTGACAATATTCTAATTTTATCGGGACGTTTGTTATAGAATCGTATACATTGCCCCATAAAAGAATTGCTGATTATTTCGAGACGAGTAGAATGTAATACAAGATTATCTTTATGCCTAGTGTTTACATTATGTATATCACTTTTTTTAAGAAATGTGTCTATGTTTTTGTGCACATAAAGTAAATTCTCATATATATACTTTGATATAACGGTAAGAATATTAATTTCTTTGAATCTTTCTCTTAGAGATACCCTGGGACCAAGCTGGTATATTGCTCTCACAGCTCTCTTCTGTAAAATAAATATCGTATTAATGTCCGCTGAGTCTCCCCAGAGAAGAATTCCGTATGACATAACGCTATGGAAATAACTGAAATAAACTATTCTAGCCATTTCAACATCAGTGAGCCGTCTTATTGTTTTTACTGCATATGCAGCAGAGTTAAATTTGCACAATTTTCTATATGTGGTCCCCACTGCAACTTTGAATCAATAGTTATACCCAAAAACACAGAAGCCCCAACAGTATCCAACCCTGATCCATTAAGTTGCACATTGGTCGCCACCTGTCTCACATTAGGTGTCGAAAACTTAATTACTTTAGTTTTTTTATCATTTAAAAGAAGATTATTAACGTTAAACCAATGAACAACTTTTGAGAGTGCACTGTTAACATCGTCATAATTAATTAATTGTCTATTAATTTTAAATGTCAAAGAGGTATCATCCGCAAACAGCACAATCTCATGTTTATCCCCAACATAGTAAGGTAAGTCATTAATGTATATGAACACAGCTGCCAGATGTGGACACTGATAATATCATCATCATCATCCGAGCGTCTGTCCCAGTTGCGTCTCGCGACGCCCGGGGTCCGCTTTCCTACATTTTCTTCTCCACTTCGCACGGTCTTCGGCATCCCCTGTAGTGAGACCATTGGCACGCATGTCATCCCTTACGACGTCAAGCCAGCACTTCTTGGGTCTTCCCCTCTTACCGGGACCCGGCGGGGCTGACATGGCCAGACATTTGTTACCTACGTAGCCCGGCGGTTGCCGCAAGACGTGACCATACCAACGAAGGCGACACTCTTGCAACTTGTCTGCAATGTCACGGACGTGAAGGCTGCCGCGGATGCGAGAGTTTCTCACGCGGTCCATCCGCGTGACCCCACACATCCACCGCAGCATCTTCATTTCCGTGACACGCAGCTCCTGCTTGTGTCGCTCCAATATCGGCCACGTCTCACTGCCATGTAAAAGGACAGGTCTAATAATGGTTTTGTAGACCTGTCCCTTCAACCGGATCGGCATTTTAGGGTCACAAATGACACCGGTCATCTCCCGCCATTTGGCCCACGCGGCAGCAATGCGTGACTTGACATCGCAATCGATGTCACTGGACGTGTGAAAAACAGATCCCAGGTATTTAACCTGGTCCGTGCGCTCGACCAAATCACCGCCTATGCGGACGGATGTGGGATCTGTCGAGTTTATTGCCAAGTACTCGGTCTTCGCCACATTTAGTTTCAGACCGCCGTTCTCAAGCGTCTCCTTCCACGCCTTTACACGTCGCACCAATCTGCCCCTGTCCGCGTCTGCCAGCGCAATATCGTCAGCATACATGAGCAACCATGGAGGCTGCTCATGTGGGTTTCTGATGCTGTCCGACAATTCGTCTAATATTACACTGAACAGTAGCGGACTAAGGACCGAACCCTGGTGTACCCCGACGGTGATGGGGAAGGGTTTCGTGTCGCCAACAGCAGTCCGAACCATTGAATCGGAGTCACAGTACATGTCCCGGATAGTGTCAATATAGACCTCTGGAACCCCTTTGGACCGCAGTGCCCACCAGATCATCGCACGAGGAACACAGTCGAAGGCCTTCTGCATGTCTAGAAACAAACAGTGCAGAGGCGTGTTCTTCGACCTGTATTTCTCTGCGACAACCCTCAGGGCAAAAACAGGGTCCGTGGTCCCATGACCAGGGCGAAACCCATATTGACACTCCGAGAGAGTACACTCCTGCCGGATCCGAGAGTCTATAATCCTCTCGAAGATCTTCATGGTGTGGGACATCACCTTAATACCGCGGTAGCTCCCGCACTCCTGCACTGACCCCTTACCTTTGAAGACTGGAGTAATTATACTCAGTCTCCATTGATTTGGGATCTGCCCGCTGAGGAGTCATCATCATCCGAGCGTCTGTCCCAGTTGCGTCTCGCGACGCCCGGGGTCCGCTTTCCTACATTTTCTCCTCCACTTCGCACGGTCGTCGGCATCCCCTGTGGTGAGACCATTGGCACGCATGTCATCCCTTACGACGTCAAGCCAGCACTTCTTGGGTCTTCCCCTCTTACCGGGACCCGGCGGGGCTGACATGGCCAGACATTTGTTACCTACGTAGCCCGGCGGTTGCCGCAAGACGTGACCATACCAACGAAGGCGACACTCTTGCAACTTGTCTGCAATGTCACGGACGTGAAGGCTGCCGCGCATGCGAGAGTTCCTCACGCGGTCCATCCGCGTGACTCCACACATCCACCGCAGCATCTTCATTTCCGTGACACGCAGCTCCTGCTTGTGTCGCTCCAATATCGGCCACGTCTCACTGCCATGTAAAAGGACAGGTCTAATAATGGTTTTGTAGACCTGTCCCTTCAACCGGATCGGCATTTTAGGGTCACAAATGACACCGGTCATCTCCCGCCATTTGGCCCACGCGGCAGCAATGCGTGACTTGACATCGCAATCGATGTCACTGGACGTGTGAAAAACAGATCCCAAGTATTTAACCTGGTCCGTGCGCTCGACCAAATCACCGCCTATGCGGACGGATGTGGGATCTGTCGAGTTTAGTGCCAAGTACTCGGTCTTCGCCACATTTAGTTTCAGACCGCCGTTCTCAAGCGTCTCCTTCCACGCCTTTACACGTCGCACCAATCTGCCCCTGTCCGCGTCTGCCAGCGCAATATCGTCAGCATACATGAGCAACCATGGAGGCTGCTCATGCGGGTTTCTGATGCTGTCCGACAATTCGTCTAATATTACACTGAACAGAAGCGGACTAAGGACAGAACCCTGGTGTACCCCGACGGTGATGGGGAAGGGTTTCGTGTCGCCAACAGCAGTCCGAACCATTGAGTCGGAGTCACAGTACATGTCCCGGATAGTGTCAATATAGACCTCTGGAACCCCTTTGGACCGCAGTGCCCACCAGATCATCGCACGAGGAACACAGTCGAAGGCCTTCTGCATATCTAGGAACAAACAGTGCAGAGGCGTGTTCTTCGACCTGTATTTCTCTGCGACAACCCTCAGGGCAAAAACAGGGTCCGTGGTCCCATGACCAGGGCGAAACCCATATTGACACTCCGAGAGAGTACACTCCTGCCGGATCCGAGAGTCTATAATCCTCTCGAAGATCTTCATGGTGTGGGACATCACCTTAATACCGCGGTAGCTCCCGCACTCCTGCACTGACCCCTTACCTTTGAAGACTGGAGTAATAATACTTAGTCTCCATTGGTTTGGGATCTGCCCGCTGAGGAGTATGCGGTTAAAAAGGTTTACTAAGATGCCCACACCGCGAGGACCCATCGCCTTCCAGGCTTCGATGGGGACTCCATCGGGTCCGACAGCTTTCCGATTCTTCATGCGGCGAAGCGCAGTCAGGACTTCTCCAGGCGTTACCGGTGGCACTAGTCCTTGATTCGGAGGGAGGTCCGGAGGCTGCACCTCTTTATGCTGCTTATTAAGCAGCTCGTGGAAGTACGAGCGCCATCTCTCCTTTACCGCGAGGTCTTCGCTTAACAGGTTGCCCTCAGGGTCTTTTACACAGCGACACTTGGATATATCCTGTGCCGCTTTGACCCTGGAGCGCGCCAGCTTATAGATGAGCTTCTGCCCCTCAGACGATTCCAGCTTATCATACAAAGGTTGTAAGTGGTCTCGTCTGGCTCTGGCTACAGCTCTCTTTGTGGCGCGCTTGGCAGCCCTGTACGCGTCGCGGTCTTCGGAAGATCCGGTCGCTTGCCACTTTTTAAAGAGGGCTTTCTTCTCCCTGGTCTCCCTCAGGACTGCGTCGTTCCACCACCAAGTTTCCTTGTCACATTTGCGTCCACCCTTAGACTCACCGAGCACCACCTTCGCCGCTCCAAGGATGGCCGCCTGAACTTTGTCCCAGTAATCTTGAACTGGTTCGCCTTCAGTGTCGGTGCACTTGTCACCGACAGCTGAGACGAACTCCTGGGACCTAGTTTCATCAAGCAGCCACCATCTGATGCGGCGCTGGCACCGCTCGATGCGTTTGCCTTTAGGCTTCACGCAGAGGTCCATGACAAGGAGACGGTGTTGTGCAGTAAGACTCTCACCGGGTATGACCTTGCAGTTGGCCACCTTGCCGATGCTGTGTCGCCTAGTGAGTAGGAAATCGATCTGAGTTGTACGCCTCCCGCTCTTGTAGGTGATGAGATGTTCGGATTTCTTTTTGAAATACGTGTTCACAATGGCCAGATCGGCAGCCGCACACGTTCTGAGGATAGTTTCTCCTTCAGTGTTGCGGGTGCCGTATCCAAAACCACCATGAACACGTTCAAACTCCTCACACCTCTCACCCACATGACCGTTTAGGTCGCCGCCCAAAACGATTCCCTGTGACAACGGAATGCTCCGAAGCACTCCCTCGAGTTGGCCCCAAAACGACATCTTATCGGCGTCGCTACAACCGGCCTGTGGCGCGTAGGCACTTATCAGGTGGGTAATAATCCCATCGATAAGCACCCTCACGATCATAAGCCGGTCGCTACAGCGTTTCACCTCCAAGATGCCGCTCTGCAGCCCTTCGGAGAGCACCACGGCCACCCCGTTCTCCCCACCAGGCGCACCCGTGTAGTACAGCTTGTAGCCTTTCTGCAAAGGCCGGGCTCTGTTGCCCTTCCACCGAGTCTCCTGCAGGAACGCCACGTCCACCCTCCGCCTGGAGAGTACTTCGGCCAACTCTACCGCACGCCCAGTCAGCGTGCCAATGTTCCAAGATGCGAAGCGGATTCGGGTTGGGGCTAACTTCTTTAGCCGTGCTGGCCCGACACACGGCAGCCCTAGCCCACTTGCCACAGGAGTCGGGCGGGGCTCCTGCGCGCCGTTTTGCGGCGGCGCCCTATCCCTAGCAGCATTCCTTTTACTTCTTTTCATTATTTGTTTCGGCGGGTGGCTTTTATGGGAGCGACGCCCTCAGACCTCCCAACCCCAGAGGGGAAAGCCCGCTGAGGAGTATGCGGTTAAAAAGGTTTACTAAGATGCCCACACCGCGAGGACCCATCGCCTTCCAGGCTTCGATGGGGACTCCATCGGGTCCGACAGCTGATAATATGAGAGACAGTTTTAACAGATAGACTCCACAAATCTTTAGTGTTTTTCATATTAATTGCCTTAAAAGTTTTTAAAATATCTCTAGGACTAACAGCTGAAAATTCAAAGTCTGTGCCAAATTCCTCCACGCCATGTTTTAAAAGTTGTTCAGCATCGTTAGAGCAAGACGAGAGAGTTCTTGTATTTGAAAGAGGAATGTTAGAAAAATATTTTTTAAATTCAGCTACTTTAAAATCTGATATAATATTTACGTTATTTATTTTTAAATGAAAATCATGACTGCACACTTTGGATTTACCGGTTTCAATATTTATAACATTCCAAGTTTCCTTAATAACATTATTTGAATATTTGATTTTATTTTTTAAATAAATTGATTTTGCTTTCAGGCAGGTTTGTCTAAATGTTTTTGAGTATTATTTTACAAACTCTTGAAAATTTGGATTATGATTATAGGACTTCTCTTCGTATAGTTGATACAATTTCTTACGACTTTTATAGATTCCTGGAGTTGCCCAGTCACTGAAAGTTAGGCCTTCACTCTTAGATAAGTGCTTAGGAGTAAAAATTGAGCTGAACTCACCATTAATCATGTTGACTAATGAGCTGTATAAGTGATCCACATTTCCGTGACAGGGCAAAAATTTTACTTTTTTTGTAATATTACATTTAAAATTTTCTATACGGTTCTCACTGAATGGTATCACACTTATTTGTCTTTTTACATTACTTTGAGAATTACAAAAGGAAACCAACTGCCCTGTGTGGTCCGAGTCAACCTTATGAATTATAGATGTATGTATTGATTTCACACTACTAAATATGTTATCAATACATCTTGCAGTAGTGGCCGTTATTCTAGTGGGTTCCATAAAATTGTAATATAAATTAAATGATTTTGCTAAATTCAGAAAATCTATACTTTCTGAAGACTTATCTAAAACATTTATGTTAAAGTCTCCACATACAACAATTGTTTTATGGCCATTATATATTTTACTTAAGGCTTCCTCCATTATTTCAAAAAGAGACTTAACTGGCGCGCATGGTGGTTTGTACAGATTCAACACAATGAATCGCTCCAATTCAACACATGAAATCTCCACAACTAGCTCAACAGAGAGGCTCACAATATCCAATCTTTCTTTAAATTTAAATATTTTATAAATTAATATTAAAGAGCCACCTCGTTTATAGTTATTACTATTGAACGAGCTTGCAACCTGGTGATTATTGAAGCTATGAGTGAATTGATGACTTTTTAGCCAGTGCTCATATAAACATACAATATCAATACTGTTACAATTCATTAACAACTCCAATTCTAGCTCTTTACCTTTTAAACCTCGAATGTTTTGATGCACCAGGTTGAGACACTTCTTCATACTGTTACAATTCACAGATATGTTTGATGGGTTCATATTTTTACTTGAAACCCTAGTTATACATTTTTTTTCTTTAGCCCCAGAATAGGGAGGTACATATGTTGGTACTATGCAAGAAAAATTATCTGTTGTCTTATCACTAAGTTTAAATTAAATAAATTTGAATTGTCAGTAGTAAAATTACTGACATTGTGAATGTCATATAAACATTGCTCAATAGGAGCAACTTGTTTAGCCAAGTTCTTGGCTGATATATCTAATAATATGATAGCGAAGTAGCTATTTGTAGATAATAATAATTATCTTTTGTCAAATAAAATGATTTTCTAACATAGTTGTTATTATCAATAAAATGAAACTTTTTATTATTCATACATAATGTATGGAAAGTCATATTTAACTTATATCTAGTTATATTTTCCTCCTGTGACAAACTGTTACTATAGGGGAGTGTGAACATTATAATTTTCTTTACATTTAAAGAATCCAGTTTATTTATATAGTTTACCAAAGTGGACTTGTTCAAATTCCCCCTATTTCCCAAAAATATCATTAAGGTTTTATTATTATTATATACATACTCAGTAGCTGATTTTAATATGTACTGGTGGGAGATTCCTGATCTGGAAAAACTAGAAGGAAATTTTCATTTACACATAACTGATAATTTATAATAGTTGCTCGATCCTATCTCAGCTAAATGCTGCACAACGTCAGTCGCCTTTTCAGATTAGCGCCCATCACAAAGCTGACTTGTTCATTTGATTGCTACGTAGGCAATAAATATGTACCTAGGTCGACGCTTACCAGATTTTCCACTAACATTTGTCTCCGTTTTACGAATATGCCAATAAGGTGACAACAATAACAAGCACACGGCTAAATGACCAAACTATCTGTGTTTCTCATATCTTCTTTCACACACTGCAATGTTTTCAAATCCTCGAACAAGCGTTACTTGAAATATTTTTTTCTTATCCTCGTGAATTGATTTTTTTTCCTAAATGTTGTGAATAACATGTCGTCTCAAGTTATGATTCTATTTGCCCGGGCTAGTTTAAACACAATAGATGAATGGCGTCAATTACTGTTAACCTATTAATAAACGGCTCGCAGCGCAAGATCGTATGTATCTGACCTCCGATAGAGGATGAAACAGGTAAAAGCTTTCCAATACCTATCAATGGGACACGGCGACATATATATTTTATCATCATGAACTTCTTATGTAGAGATACCAATCTGGTAAATTTGACAAGGAAAAATGGACTACTCTTTCGTTTTGCGTAATATATAGGCATGGAGTCCATTTACCAACGATCTGATACTCAGTTGACTGAGTGCAGTCCGTTAGGTTGGTAGTTTAGCACGGGCAACAGGGCTGCGATCTAGGGGTTCGCGATATGAATGTTGCCATTTGTCAGCGCTCGCCCGTGAACGTGGGTAGTTGGGAATATAGCCATAGGTGCGTGAACGTTTTATGTAAGCAATATAACCGTAAAGGCACTTTATTTGTATGGTATGTAAGGTATATTTCACTCGAAGAATGGAAACCGTTCTTTTGGGTATTTTCTATGTAGGTAAATTTTTAATGTAACTATTTTTAATGCATGTAATGATGGGACCTAGATCCCAGAAACGAGAACATAAATCCAGAAAGCTTTCTGGATTAAAGCTTTCTGGTTAAGTCATTTAGATTTCGTGGGAGTTGCAAGCTGTAATTACGGCGTATAGCTATTGCATTTTCATTAAAAAAAAAACGATCTTCGATCACGGTTCTAATTCTTTTTTTACGTGGACTCATCGTAAGGTCTTTTGGTGTGGTCATCTGAAAATTTTAAAATGCATACATTTTCAGTTGAAAGTTGCTTAACATATACTAATACATAATTATCTATTATCTATAGGCTGCGAAAGTATAGAAGGATAGAAGTAGTCAGCGTAGGCCGAGACTTACATATAAAGACCACTTGAGCAGATTGCTCAAAAACGGAAAAGTCAAAAGCTCGGATACCCAGACGTGTGTGTATGAAGCGATTGATGAATCTGCAAGAAGCGAAAGAAGTATGCATGGATCGCGAAGCCTGGCGATCTGTCTTCTGACTACCCCGTCAGGGATACAGCGTGAAGATAGTTAGTTATTTTTTTTATCTATAGGGTGCACCTTCCTTACCGGCTAGTTGGTCGTAGGTAATGGAACATTGTGTTGTGTTATTCTGTCGATTCATTCGCCGCCTTTGTTTTGATTACGGCAAGTTGCCAGTGAAACACTTACTTACCTCGCTTCTAATGAGATGGCAGGCGCTTAACGACAAACTAACAGTTAATGAAACTAAATGGAAAATAATCGTTGTTAGTTTGAATAGACAGTGCTTTTGCTAAAACTAACTATCGTCACGCTGTGTCCCCGGCGGGGTAGTCAGAGAGGTCAGATTGCCAGGCTTCGCGATCCGTGCATACTTCTTCCGCTTCTTGAAGATTCATCAATCGTTTCATACACGCACGTCTGGGTATCCGAGTACTTTAGACTTTTCCGTTTTTGAGCAATCTGCTCACGTGGTCTTCATATGTAAGTCTCGGCCTACCCTGACTCCTTCTACCCTCTACTCTCGCACAATAAATATTCTTCGTCAATCGTTCCTCATTCATTAATTCATTTGCTTTTGCTTGTATATAGAATTTAACTCGTGTCATTAACACGTACTGAATTATTCCTCCTGCTGCTTCGAGAAATTTCCTTTGTCATTCAAGTATCATTTCCAAGTAGTCAAGTTGATAAATCCCATTTCCGATAACGATCACGAACGTTAGGTTCTCTATTCTATCGGAATAAACGAATTTTCGAATGTTATAACAGCCTCATTTCCACATAACTCCCTTTAATTAATATTTGAAGATCTTAATTGCTTCCAATAATTTAATTTAGATACTGATCTTCCTTTTCGTATTAATAAGAACAGTATTGAATTTAGATGGACAGCGATTAGAGATTTTAATTTCTGTTCATTTAAATGTCAACTCAATAAGTATCACCTTTATTTTAGTCATGAGACAAGTAGGTATATTCAGTGGCCAGAACATTGCCCTGGTTAGGTAAAGGTCACGGGTTCAATCCCGATATTTATCCCGCAGGGGGTAGGCAGAGGTGTACTGTACGCCCACATTTAATTAACCGTCCCACGAAACAGGTGGTGAGCCCATGGCCGTGTTGAAATGGATGGGCCTAGGTTGTGGCTGCTATACCATCATCCCTAAAAAGCGCTTATTCCCCCTTTAGTCCCTCGTTAGGGACTCCTTTATTTTTCACTAGCTGACCCGCGCGGCTTCGCCTGTGACATATTTCAACTCCCAGTTTATCACTGACGCCGTCATTCCTTTATCCCCGTCGCGTCACAGCCATTTAATCCCGGTGATGATATATAGGCTTCTATATACTATACCATACTATAAGATATCGTAAAAACGCATTTGAAAGCAGAGTAGATCCCAGAACGCACATCCTTTCGGGTTCGGCAGTGCGCCGATGACGCGTCTGAGCGATATTTATTGGCCAGCGAGAGGCGACCACTATGCGCGGTCGCGCATGCGCTATCCGCTTATCTCGCGCCATTACATTAGTTGAGAACAAATTTGATTACAATAAAATGATTATAGTGAGTTAACCTTAAAAGATAGCCATGTGCTGTCACGGACTTTATTTTAGAACTTTTAAAGAGGAATAATTATGTAATACATATTTTTTGCGTAACATTAATCGTTTAGGCAGCGTTAGTAACGGAAGCTTTCAAATAGAATATTTTTTCTCTCGATTTTGCCACATTTATCATTGCTGCTCCGCTCCTATTAGTCGTAGCGTGATGCTATAGAGCCTATAGCCTTCCTCGATAAATGGACTATACAACACAAATATAATTTTTCTATACGAGCCAGTAGTTTCTGAGATTAGCGCGTTCAACCAAACAAACAAACAAACTCTTCAGTTTTATAATATTAGTATAGATACACTATACATATTTCCCTACAAATTGTTCCCGGACGATCATAAAGGGTTGGTCACAGGAGTACATATTAGGTGGTTTTATACACAACACTAGTGTTTCATTACAGATTACAGTGTACGTCGTTAGCCACTTTTATGGTGAACTTAAACGCTCGATACTGGTGAACTTGATACGCTCAAAGGGCTGTGCCTAGTAAGTCTGCAGTATAATATGTTTTTTTTTATACCACTGAGGTGGCATAAAAAAAAACGTACGGCGTACGGCCCACCTGATGGAAAGTGGTCACCGTAGCCTATGAACGTTTGCAACACCAGAGGTGCAGCACTCGCGCTGCTTTATAAACCTTCTAAGACCCCTTTTGAAGAACCCCATACTGTAGACGTTCAGGAAAACCCAGCAAGGGATTTCATTCCACAATCGTATCGCATAATCGATGAGGTATTTAGTCATTATTATGTCAAATTAGTCACCGAAAGCTGATCGCTTAACTAATGATGACATATCGATTTTCAAATGATGAGATTCGTTACTCAAATAATTTGATTGCAACAAGTTCGAGTAGGTTATGTTGGTTGCATAGGTTGTGTATATTCTGCACGTTCGAGTTCTTGGGTGAGGTTGTCTTTTAAATTGAACTCGGAAACTCCTTTTTCACAGCCTGCTTTGTGTTGGACGCAAGATTTTCACTCTTCTTGTACATTGTATTGTTCTCATCTGTATAATTATTTTAAAGGGCATTCGCGTTTTTCAGACCTTTTGGAATCAATCATAATACTCGGTACCGGTACACCAGTGCCAGCAATTACCACGGATTACTCCGAATTGAGAATATGAAATTCCCAATGCACCACCTATGAGGCTTTGTTGCCCCGAGAAAATTGTCTGTCCAATCTGGACAATAAAGAAAAAAGGGTTTATTATGTATATGGTTTTATCAAATATTTATACCAATTATAATTATATAACGCAGTGATAGTGCCAACGTTGCTTTACGGTAGTGAAACCTGGGTATATCAGCAGATGCATGAAAGTAAATTACATGCTGTGGAGATGCGAACTTTGGCCGACCGAATACGTAACGAAGTGATACGCAATATGGTTTGAATGAAAGTGTCAGCGTTAAGCTGGAAAAGAGTGTGTTCGTTGGTTTGGACACGTCCAACGAAGGAGTGGGGAACGATTGGCGAAGAATATATATTGTGCGAAAGTAGAGGGTAGAAGGAATCAGGGTAGGTCGAGATTTGCATATGAAGATCACGTGAGCAGATTGCTCAAAAACGGAAATGTCTAAAGTACTCGGATGCCCAGACGTGCGTGTATGAAGCAGTTGATAAATCTTAAGGAAGCGAAATCAGTATGCATTGATCACGAAGCCTGGCACGCTGTTTCCCTGACGGGGTAGTCAGAGAGGACACTCTCTGACTACCCCGTCAGGGATACAGCGTGAAGATAGTTAGTTTAGTTATAAATTTCCGACAATTTCATTTGTTTAATACATAAAAAAATTAAAATCACGCCTATCATTCACCGGGGTAAGCAGAGACTTCTTCCATTTCTTTTACTTTAAATAAGGGCCGTATTTTAGAACTCAAGTTACTCAATACTCAAGAAACACTTGAGAGTAGTATTTTAAGGCAAAAACTAACCTCAAGCGTTTCTTGAGTATTGAGTAACGTTCTAAAATACGGCCCTAAGTATTGTCAGTGTCACACACATTTTATACCTATTTCTACATTAAAATATTACAATAAAAATGTTTTTTTTTAATACGATCACTGAAAAATAAATGAAATATCTATCATGGTTTAATATTTTAACGCAAAACACTTTGAACTCACTTGTTGTAAATAATATAAATCTACTTACGTACCCACCGGAATTAATCATAACTTTATACTTAAAATGACGTTGACGAAAATGAAATATTTTCTCGGTGTAACTTTTCTGGTGTTTTGGTCATTGCTGTAGATCCTGGTTTACAGGAGTCACAGTAATGGGAATGTAGGTGGGATAAGCCCCAAAAAAAATATATGAAATTGTATTTTTTTGCTTTTGACATTTAAAGTGTCTAGGTAATAAAGACTGCCAACAGAATATGTCTACCATACTAGCGGCACGCTATGATGGCTGTTTTGACGTTTGTCCTTTCATGAAGTTTCGTATTAATTTTAATTACTTTTTGTTTTGTAGAAATATGTGAATAGTCGACCATATTAGAGGGTAAAACAAGTAAATTATCATCACTATTGTACTCGTAATATGTCAAAACTGCCATCATAGCGTGCCGCTAGTATAGTATTAATGTAACAATAGTATACACTACAAAATACATAAGAATCAGCCTTCAGAATAAGTTGAGTACAATTCTCTTGTACCTCTTGTACCTAGTTCTGAGAATTGGCTCTATTTAGAAGTTAGCGGGTTAGTAAGGCGGTCCTGGGATCTTGTATCTATGTGAGTGTGACGCCTCTGCCCTCGCGTGTAGTTGGAGATATAAAAGGAGTGTGTTTTAGCGAAGATCATTTGAAATCGCTCGATTTGGTAGAATTGGTAAAAGGCTGATAAGGAACCTATTGTTCTTAAGTTTTATTTTGTCAAATCAGCATCCTACTAATATTATAAACGCGATATAAAAGTATGGATGTTTGTTACTCTTTCACACAAAATCTACTAAATGTATTTTGATGAAACTTTACAATAATATAGCTTGCACATCATAATAACAAATAGGCTACTTTTTATCCCGGGTACAAGTTCCTGTGGGAAACGGTAACAGGAAACTTCACTACGCGTGGGGAGCCGCGGGCGTCAACTAGTAATATATAATGTGAATGTCATGCTGCCGTGCAACCGAAAGATTCTTTATAAATTAACTAAAATTTGTACTTATTAGATGTTTTTCTTTTGTTGCAGGTAAATTATAGAAAAAACTGGCAGTTAAGGGCTTAAATACATAACAATCGCTTACATAAAAGTTCATGTAAGTTCTACATATAATCCCAGATGCAGATTGATGAGATGCATCTCAGGCTATATAAACACACTAGGTGATCCCCCCGGCTTCGGCCGTGACTTACTTTGAACTCTTGTCGCACCTATTTAATCCCGTGCTTATAAATTCTACAAAAAGCTTTAATATTTCCCCGAATTGTCGACATTTATGATTACTGCTCCGCTCTCCTGGGTAGTGGCGTGATGATATATATCCTACAGCCTTCCTAGATAAATAGGCTATCCAACACAAAAATATTTTTTCAAATCCGACCAGTAGTTCCTGAGCTTAGCGCGTTCAACCAAACAAACAAATAAACTTTTGAGCTTTATAATGTTAGAATAGATTAGATGCCTCTGCGACATATGCTAGGGAAAGTTATGATATAAGCCTTCTTCCACCGTTAAGGTACCTATGCAGTACATCGTATTATACAAACAAAGTACGTGCCTCTTAGGGTCGTATTATAGAACCTTACTCAAGCCTCAAGTATTACTTAGAACTAGTTTTAAGCTGAGCTTTTATTATAGAACCTTACTCGATTCGTGAAACGTCAATCTAGAATCACCTGAGAGCTGTCACAGTGAAATGACGTTTGATTCATATTATAGAACAGTGCTCAAGTGTCATTTCAGTAATCCTTTATTTTAAACCATATTCAGCTCAGATTCGCTACTTGATTCGAGATTTGCGAGCAGTTTTCGTAAGTTTAGTCGACACCACGCTCAAGCAGAGATTTTAATTAACAAAAATAAAAGATGGCCTCCTTTATCTTTCTAAAATTGATATTTTTGAAGATAAATAGACTATTACTTACTTATCATTCACGTGTTTATCCCCGAAAGGGTGGCAGAGTCATATTTACGCCCCTATTTCAGTGCCAGCACATTCTACCAAACAGCAGACCCGTACCAATCAATAACAATTACTTTACAAAGATATTAATTCAGTATGATATTAATACCGAAGACGGTGTGATCTTGTATTGTGTGGCAGTGTGGACCGTATTGCTTCATTATTTTATTTCAACTACCACACTTTTAATAGAAATGTGATAATAAAATAATACCTATGATAATAATGATATATGTGGATATTAAAAAATAATGTCATTATTATGGTTGTGTTGTAGAGTCAATGTCGCTTATGAGTAGTGTAGCTATGTACCATCAAACACATAACATTAAACACAAGATAATACCTTAAATGATGGAACATTTGTTAAAGCAATACCAGCGTGGACATCCTTTTTATGCCACAGCATCCTTTCAGGATAGTACTGTAGCTTGTGCTGTACTGCACTATTGTGCCTATTATATTAATATCCCTATTGACTTCCAATACACTTTACCCCCTAAGAGAGTACTCCATATAATAAGAACATGATCATTCAATATGTAGGAGGAATAGGAATAGATAAAGGAGAGGTTTGGATAAATTTTCAAAGCGATTTGTAGATGCTGACTTTCATATAATTTTTATTAAAGTGAGAAACATGACTTGGTTTAGGATGGGGTTTGACCCGTAACCTATGTCTAACCAGGGCAATGTTCTATGCCACTGAGGTATCATAACCATACCAAAATAAGTTGAAATTATTTACTATATTTTCATTGTCACTCGTTCAAGCCCCATCTTGAACCGAGTTATCTTTATCACTGTAATAACATTTATTTAAATGAGAGGTGTGTACACTACAACTTATAACAACCATCATTAATAGATAAAATATTTATTTTAATGATTTTTTTATACTATATTAAATAAATATTCATATTAAACAATACAATTATATTTTATTTTATTTTATTTAAATAAAGAACCTAAAAATAATTAATCATTATTATTATTATTTCTTAAGATAATGATTTGATGACAGATTCTTTGGTACTTTCTTGTGGTGAATATTGTGCACGACAGGCTCGGCAAGTTTTTGGACGCTTGTGTCAATGTCGACTATCTCATTAATAACAAAAGGACAAGAGTTTCAACTTCGGTTCTCTGAGATACTATTATTTCCACAGTATCTGTTTCAGCTTACAATATCACTGTAACAAAAAAAAATCTTCAGGTATCTTACTGGCTCGGTGGTGTAGGTGATAGTGTATGTGACTGCTACTCATGTGAAGGTCCCAGATTGGAATAAAATGTATATATTTAGATATACATAAGTATGTTTATCATGTGAGTAGTTCCCATAACCCAAGCTTAAAGGGTTAGATGGCGCTGTGTGAAAAGTGTCCTACAATGTTTATTTATAAACTCATTACCTACATACAACTTTGATTCACGGTGTTAAAGCTTCTGTTCTACATGTGACTTTAAGCTCTATCTTTCTATCCTCTCAAGGTTTTTTATGACAGAGCCCCGAACCCTATGAAACCAATGTTACAAAGTGTACAAAACTCTTAATATTTTCAACAAATAATAGGTAATTACCCGGTATGTGTCAATAGTCTCTGGTATTTAAATTCAGTGCACATGTTACATTAGATATCTGGATCCATATCGGCATCAGGATAAAGACCTCTACAGACAGTGGCTATATGGTACTGCCTTTCACACGTAAGTTCATCACGCTGTCTTGCTCTGAAATTTTACCACAAAGCGGCTCAACTGCTCTCCGGATGCCTAGAACAAAAATAGAATGAATCTTATTAAACAGTTATCATGAATTTCTAGATGGTGTATATCTGCACAAATATATAAGACCATAAACCTCCAACACTTACTGTTTCGATAGTTTTTGTAGTAAATATACTTTTCTGAAATATTGGCCCAAGACGTTGTATGGCATCGTTTTTTATTTTGTATACCTAATATTCTTGAAAGATTTCAATATTTCTAGTAATAGATTCCTTTGGACGATCGTAAAATTCTTCTTTTTTCAGATATGTACAGAATTAGAAGAATTTCAATTAATTTACAATGTAAACATAACACTGGCACCATAATATCAAATGTCAGTCAAGCAAAGTTTATTAAACTCGCGATCCATTTAACGCAGAGAAAAGGTTCATTTTATGAGTCCGGGACTTCCTCTACAGCAGTTTTTTGTTTTGTATTTTGAAGTAAGGATACTTTAAAGCAATCACAGACGTGATTAAATCATTTCAATGAAAAAAGTAAATAAAAAATAAGCTTTTGAAACATAAATATCAAAAAGTAAGCTGCGTGGAATGAAAACAAAATATGTAAGAAATAAAAATGTAAAAATGTAATAGAAAGCAGACTGTTTTTAGGCTTGCAACATTCCAATGCGTATTCTGGCGATTGGAGATTTGGATATTTACTCAAGGTTACTTTTCACCGATCTGAGCATGGGGATAGTTCTATAATAAACCACATGCTTATGTCTAGATTTAGCACTCAAGTGTCAATCTGCTAAATTCCGTTTATGTGTGACTTGAGTTAGTTTCTGTAATACGACCCTTAGATGTAACTCACCATCGATCGTTTTTTCAACCTTGGTTAGGTACTACCATTTAGTACCTTCATTTAAAACAAACAATTTACGTAGAGTTACCTGTTTTCTTTCCAAGCGCGCCCAACAATTTCATGGTGCATGAACCGGACATTTATTACGAGTGCCGAACATTCGTTTGAAGACAAATGACGATGAATTTACAATATTTAGTCAAGCCACATATTAATTCTGGTTCTATTATCTTATATCGGTTCTAATTAAAACGCTGAATTTTAGATATAAATGCATCCACAGAATGAAGAGATTGATTATTTCGGAATTAATCATAACTTTATACTTAAAATGACGTTGACAATACAGTGAAATATTTTCAGCTTGTTTCGGTACGGTTCCGTTAGCTCAGTGGATTAGAGCATTGCCCTGGCTAGGTATAGGTCACGGGTTCAAGCCCCGACCCGAAACAAGTTGGCCTTTTTCACTTTCATAAAACTTAATACAGCTTACATAAAGTTTTTATGAATAGTTTAAATAAGGATGGAAACCTCTTTTATTCTTTACTAGATGACCCCCACAGCTTCGCCCGTGGAATATTTCGACCTCCCGTCGCACCTATTTAATCCCGTCGCTTATAAATTCTACAATGTTGCATAAAAATTTGCCCGATTTGTCGACATTTATGACTACTGCTCTGCTCCCCAGTGTAGTAGCGTAATGATATTTAGCCTATAGCCTACCTCGAGAAATGGGCTATCAAACAGAAAAAGAATATTCCAATTCCGACCAGTAGTTCCTGAGATTAGCGCGTTCAACCAAACAAACAAACAAACAAACTCTTCAGCTTTATAATATTAGTATAGATGTCCTTAATTGTATAAAATAATAATTAACACGTTAGTAGAGTAACACGGTTGTAGAGTTCTTTCACAGACAAAGAAAACAATATCACACGCGCTATATGAGAGTCTCCTAACTTTATACGTTTCATCAACCAATCTTATCCGGTGCGACACTCTTAATACGATTACACTAATTACTATAAATGAATGTCAGGCAAATTACAAGCTTCTTATGCTATTTTCGCCTACAGTTTGACGTCAACTTAGCACGCGATATAATTATCACTTTCGTTTGTATAAGGCGTGAGTAAGCCACATTCCTTATTCTTTTACTTATTGTAGTAGTGAACATCTTAGTTCTATCACGGTATATATGTCGAGAACACCCTGTCCTTGCTAATTTGTGATGCTCTTGGTACACTTGGCAACATGCTGTAGTACTTACATAGTGGTTTGGCAATGTAAGCTCCTCTTGCTATGTTCTAGCTAATAATAGAATTTGGAAATTGGGAGCCATTTCAGAAGAGCTATTTCGTGACTTGTGTTTATTAATAGGAGGAAAATCTTACGTTCTGACGTATGACGTAAATTGTTCGAAGATTTGGTATGGATAGAAAATTCAAAATCATTTCATATTTAATGTGTAATTTTTATGATCAGTATGTTATAGCGTTATTGATATCCGGTTATGACCTAACCAAAGTCAGTTTTACATAGATAGGTACAATACTTGAATGTTATCACATTTATGATATTTCGGATCTTATTCGCGACGTATATTAGTAGGTACAAAGCCTACTTTATACTTCCCGACGTTTCGACTGGATTACACCAGCCGTGTTCATGGGACTGATGAATTCAACGTCTCTAATAATATACGTCGCGAATGAGACCCGAAATATCATAAATATGAGTAACAATCGCGAAAGTTTGCAAACATTAATATCTGATATGCTTATACCCAATAAACCGCCGGGCTACGTGGGAAACAAATGTCTGGCCATGTCGGCCCCGCCGGGTCCCTGTAAGAGAGAAAGACCCAAGAAGTGCTGGCTTGACGTCGTAAGGGATGACATGCGTGCCAATGGTCTCACTACAGGGGATGCCGACGACCGTGCGAAGTGGAGGAGGAAGAGTAGGAAAGCGGACCCCGGGCGTCGCGAGACGCAACTGGGACAGATGTTAAACCCAATATGTCGATCCGAGGTTATACTCCAGTAATAGTAATACCTCGTCGTGTGGTCTCTCTGGTCCGTGCTGAACCTGAAATTCATAGCAGTAGTATTATCAACTATATTACCAAAAACTTCCAGTCATTTCTACAAACATATTTTTCTCCATCCAAAGGATGACTGTAATGAAAGGGCTTTAAGTGATAAGGCCGTATTGTACTGCTTTAGTTGTAACAAACTATCATTCTGTATTTATTTATGTATTCTTAGTGTTCAATAAAGTATAAAATAAATAAATATTATGACATGAAAATATAGGTGGGTAATAATGAAATGCGACGCCCGTTCCCGCCACGTCGTCGTATCGCACTTTTCACAAACATTGTAACGATTTTGTTGCGTGACGCGTGGTTTAAATGTAACTGCGTGTAAACACGCATTACCACAATTTCTGTGATGTTTCCACTATACTGGGCTTAAATCGTTTATTTTGATAATGTTTGTAATATTTAACACAGTTTGTAGATTGTGGTAATGTCTACAAACCATGCTTCTATTATTTGAAGCTATACCAACTTTCAGCTTTACAAAACATCTGAGAGTTGGACGTTATGCTCCATGGACCTTTTCATAATTATACTTTCTGCTCACCTATACTAATATTATAAAGCTGAAGAGTTTGTTTGTTTGGTTGAAGCTAATCTCTAAATAATCTTTGAAAATTCGTTTTGTGTTGGATAGTCCATTTATCGAGGAAGGCTGTACGCTATGTATCATCACGCTACTACCATAGAGAGCGCAGCAATAATCACAAAAGTCGACAAATCGGGCAAATATACATATTGTAGAATTTATAAGCGACGGTATTAGGTTAGGTTGAAATATGTCACGGGCGAAGCCCTAGTTGAACAATAACTCCAAAAGAACAATGTAAGTTTATAACTAAAAGAGCATCCATGTAGTTTCTTACCAGATTCTTCTTCAGTTAATTAAAGTTAAGGAAGACAACTTGGCTCTGGACGGGAATTGAACCCGTGACCTTTGCCTAACCATTGCAATGTTCTAGCCAATCAACTACCCGAACCGTACCAAGATAAAATTCTTTACTTTATTTTAAATCGTCTTTTAAGACCAGAGCCATCTATCGAGTTACTTAACAACTCTGATGTCAACCATTTTATTTTTGTTTCTTTTGTATAAATATCATGTAAATCAAAAAAACAAACCAACAGCATGAAACGTCTAATGAAATGAAATAATAAATAAATATTGTGAGACACTTTTCACACAGCGCCATCTAGCTCAAAGTAAGCTAATATTAGCTTGTGTTATGGGATCTAGATAAGTGATAAACATACTTATATATTTCTAAATACATACATATTATAGATAAATAACACCCAGACACAGAATAAACCATTGTGCTCATCACACAAAGTTTTATCCTAGGTGGGAATCGAACCCACGACCTCTTGCGTAGCAGTCGGATGCACTCCCACCGCGCCACAGAGGCAGTCAAAAAAAATGAAAAATATTTATTCATATAGGTCACATTTACTGCCAGATACTCTAAGCAATATGTAGAGCCTTATGAGAGAGAGCCTGCCAATAAAACTCATGGCCACTCTTTTCTAACTGGCGGTTAGAAAAGAGTGGCCATGAGTATTGCTTAGCGTATCTGGCAGTAAATGTGACCTATATGAATAAATATTTTTCATTTCATTTCATTAGACGTTTCATGCTTTTGGTTTGTTTTGCTGCGGGAGGGGGTATAGAATCACTTCACAAATACTGCTAATGGTCATAAATCTGGTTAGCTAAATATATTTTAATCACAAACTTGGTGCCGTAGCCTGTGCGATTACTGTGCCAAGGCCTCGGGTTTGAATCCCAGGTCTTAACAAAATTTTGTTTTATTTTCGTATGATCCATCTAACCAGGATTTGACGTTCAGACTTCCATGCTGGGTAATTTTCTAGTGTATGCTGAGTTTTTTTTATTCGAACCAGTAGTCCCTGAGTTTAGCGTGTTCAACCAATCATACAAACTCTTTGGCTTTTATATTAGGGCTGTATTACAGGACGTTTATAAATACTCAAGGAACACTTGAAAGTAGTATATTAAGTCAAAAACTAGCCTTAAGCGTATCTTGAGTATTGAGAAACGTTCTGTAATACGGCCCTTAGTGTAGATAACACTTTATAAAAACAAATATTATAGCTATATTCAAAATAATATTCAAGTAAAGATTGATCTTAACCCTCGCCGAGAGGAGAGGATGAGATTCAAGAGCCATTGAAATTGGTTCCACGAAAAAAGGTGTCATATTGACCTCCACAACCGCTTTCTTTTATATTTCCAATATGTGCGTGGCTGGGAGTTATTACTGAGGTACATATATTATTTCCTCCATGCCTGTATTTTTAACTTCAAAGATTTGTAAGTTGTTCACCGGCTTCAAATAAGTCGCATTCGAATTTCAATACGAAATTTCTTCTGAGAGATCACTTTCGCACCGCTCAAACAGCTTAATCGGATTTCGCTTAATTGCGGCGTATAGATTGTTATTGACGTCTATTATTACCTGGTGAAAAGTAAGCGCTTATCATGGCTCTGTCTACGCCTTAGAGAAAAAGGCATGACATGAAAGGTGAAACACTTATCCTGAAGGATTGCAATGGGGTTTTTAAATATGTCGCGAGCCTTGGGGCATAAGTTTATTGAGTGATTAAATGCTTTCCCAGTTGTCCGAAATTGGCATAAGTAATTTTGGAATAGTTAAGTTTACGATGCGTCTTTAAAGGTTTTGGAATAACTGTCCAGTTGTAGCATGTCATACCAATGTAGTTGGAACTGCACACCAACAAACCCGTCTTTGATTGTATTCTACCGGATCTACCACGATGAGTGTTCTGTTGTCTCCTTTTCGACCCGGAATTACACGTGCCGAAAAGAGATGCCACGCCACTCTTATACAGGGCAAAGAATCTTTGCCAGATCCGAGCTATTCATTTTATGAAATCGTTTCACTGTCGAACCATATAAACTGAAAACTATCTGATAGCGCAAGTGTTTCCCTCTTCTAACAACCTTGGATTCTGTAAGATCGTGAAGTGGCACTTCATTGGGTTTTCAACTTGAACCACTGTCAATAGACTTGTGGACTTTCAGAGTAGCCCTCAATTCTTTGAGGTCGCTATTGCTTGCCATCAGGCGGGCGACGTCATTTTCGCGAATTAAATAATAAAAAAACCTATGCGGTCTCAAAACAAAAAAGTTATTCTGAAAGTTAGCAACTGTAGCGCCTTCGCCCGGGTATAATCAATTCTGAGATGAAATCAACACAAATACTCCCAAGGTACTTGAACGGAACTTATTCCCCACGATTCTTTCAAACTAAGACTCGAAAACTTACGTATCACCCGCTTAAAGGGAGACGAGGCGTGTAGCAAGAGTGGAGTGGAGATCTTTCCCAGTTTGAAAAACTGCTAGACTGTTAGCACAAGACTTACATTTTATTTTCTTAGCATTTAGCCATTTCAATGTTTTACTGTTGAAAAAACATTGATTGGTGGGGTTTTTTTATACTACGACATGACAAACAAGCTTACGGCCTACCTGGTGTTAAGTGGTTACCGTCGCCTATAGACACTTGCAATCTTAAGGTTAACACTGCAAGTGCGTTGCCATCCTGGGGCCTAAGATGATATGCCTTCCATGCCCAGTAATTACACTGGCGGGGTTACCTATATAGGTTAATAAAATTAAAATGTCTGTTAGTAATTCTTAAAAACAGCTTTATACTAAATACGTATCTATCTATACTTCTATACTAATATATAACGCTGAAGAGTTTGTTTGTTTGTTTGAACGCGCTAATCTCAGGAACTACTGGACTGAATTGAAAAATTCTTTTAGTGTTAGATACCCCATATATCGAGCAAGGTTATATATCATCATGGTACTACCCAGGAGAGCGGCGCAGTAATCATAAATATCAAAAAATGGGGCAAATTAACATTATTGTAAAATTTATTATCGAAGGAGTTAAATACGAGCGACGGGTGTTCGAAGTATGTCACGGGCGAAGCAGGTCACCTAGTGCTAATATATAAAGCTGTAGAGTTTGTGTTTGTTTGGTTGAACGCGCCAATCTCTGGAACCACTGGACCGAATTGAATAATTATTTTCGTGTTAGATACCCTCATTTATCGAGCAAGGCATAGGCGACATGTATATCATCACGCTACTACCCAGGAGAGCGAAGCAGTAATCATAAATGTCAACAAATCAGGCAAATTTTCTTACATTATTGGAAAGTTTATAAAATATGGGATTAAATAGGTGCGACGGGAGTTCGAAGTAGGTACCTATGTCACAGGCGAAGCTGTGGGGTCAGCTAGTGAAAGTATATACTATAAAATCCGTATATTCTTTAAAGAATAAATAAACCAATTTTTGTCATAATAATTAAAGAAAATTATTACTAAAGCACTCGGTAAAATAAAAATATTATAAACTAAACATTAACCTAAAACTTTGATAAATTACTTTGCGTATTTTCATAATTAACAAAATATGTGTACTAGTTGAACATATTTTTACTCGTATAAGTTCTACGCCACCGCAACTTTTAATAAACCGCTCAAACCGAAACTTCTTACTCATAATAAAATGGTGGCCTTTGAACTAATATTACTAGTCAATTAATATTACTCACGTAATGTATGTGTATAATTAAAGGCAGAAAAATTTAGCATCAAACCAATACTTGCAAGGATCATGATCCTGGGAACAGAAGTCTACAATTTTACAATAAGCAGCCTTTTTATTTATATATCTATTTTTATTTATTTATTAATTTAACTAGTATTTTTTACTACTAACAGAATATCAATCGCAGTAAATATACATATAGGTACCTACATACAGATTGTATTTATTGTAGTGCGATTGTAATAGTGGACTATGAAGACTCAAAATGTACCGTCGTCGACTTTCTATTGAGCGTCGATTTCGATTCTATTGTGACATGATTGAAATAATGGATTCGGCCCCCATAATCGAACCTGCCGTTCAATAGAAACATTCCGTTAAAAGTGAATTTACCAAATATTTTTCGGCATACTCTAAGAGATGGCGTTAGTAGTAGACGTTACGATAATGACCCGCTAGATGGTAGCACCGGTATATTTAACAATACAGTTAATTCAAATTAAAGTGTCTGTTTGTAATTATAAATTAACAACTTTTCACTTAATACATATGAAAGGTATAAAAAAACTATTTTTTTAAATACTCCTGTTTAATCTCAGAAACGGCTGGACCGATATTAACTTAAGGACTTTCACTGTCAGATAGCTGATTATAAGGAGTAACGTAGCCTAATTTTTATTCCCACGGGAACGGACACTAAGTGAGTGAAAACGCGGGGCGTCCGCTAGTAAATAATTGTAGAGTAACTAATACTGTAATTAGTAGTAGTAATAGAATACAAAATACTTCAAAATTATTGAAAAGCTTTGTAAAAGGCGTCTTATTAGAATTAAATATAAAGATGGTTTAATTTTGTACCCTGTTTGAACTTTCTTTTAATAATTTGTTCAAAAATACGCTTCGATAAATCGGGCTTAATATGTTTACATAATTAATTTGGTTTTATATTAGACGTGCTAGAGATTCGTTCCCTAGAATATTACCGACGACTTCAATGCCGAATCACTCGGGTTATTTTTTTGAAAATTAATCATACCCAAATATTTTTTGTCATGATATTATGTTTACTATTAAATCTTACATTTTAGCAAAGAAATTATTTAAACAAAATTTACAAAGAGTAATACCAAAAAAATACAATTAAAACATCTGAGCTTTATAAATACGTAGAAATATCAATTCATTGTTATATTGATCTTAATGTGTTCAATCTTTTGAGCACATTATAATTTACGTACATAAAAATAACAAAATTAAATTTATGTAGCGAATGCTTTGCCGAGACTAAATTATACACATACATTATTTAAAAAAATATATATTTATGGACAGTCAGTCGCTGTACATAAATATATATTTTTACATAATAATTATTTAAAACAAAGTAATAAAAATTTATGTAGACAACTTCCTAGCATACACTTTTAGAAAAAACTTAATTGGGTTTTTTATCATTAAATATTTTTGTAATGTTAAAAATTATTTTTGTTATTTTAAAAACCTTAAAAAGAGTCGAAAATGTCGGAAGTGTACACATACCTAGCCTCCGTAACGAGAGACTAGACAAATTTTAGCTTCCCTTTCTATATTGCATGTAGTTGCAGACAGTTGACCACCGAAAAGCCGACCATCTATGCGACATGCTAACCGGGATACGAACCCTCAACTTATAATGCACAATACGATACGCGCGTGTTGTAACAATCGAGCCACAAGACGAGTCGTAGAGTAAGCTCAATTTTATCTTCGGTAGAGGTGCGTGACGTCATCACGGCTGTCTATACATTTATGAATGTGTGCGTATTGTTGTGCCTGTGTTGTGTATTACATCTAAAACTGTTCTTTAATGTTATGTATAACGCTGTTGTGTATTATTGTATACAAGTGTGTGTGTGTGTGTGTGTGTTTGTTATTTTCTTTTTTCTTTTCTAACGATTGTTTTTGGAGCATAAATTCAATCTGTCTTATAGACAGACTCGTTTTTACCTCAGAACGCCCTTCTTCTAAACAAAAACAAAAATATTTGTGTGTGAAACTTATTTACAACATTTTTTTACTATCATACGTCGATAAAGATGTTTCACTTATGATAAAGAAGTTTTAGTACAAAACAACATAGCGCGTTACCGAAAAACGTGATGTTTTTTACAGCTTAAAAATTTCTCTCAACGAAAAAACAAACTGTTTTTTGTGTACAAGTAACAATGTATTATATCTATCAATATATTATATATCTTTTAAGGATACGTTTTTAAAGTAATTGGTATGCTAACTTTTACATAAATTTTATAATAATAATTAAAGATTAAAAATTTGCTTGTCCTTTTACACTATCTACTCGTATACTTATATAATTATCGGATGCTCGTCATCAACGCCGAGCCTAAACCGTGCCTAATCTGTTCTATTGACGCACAGCCCACTCCGTTGAACGACTTGCACTTAAGATTGGCACCTATTGGATACACAAATATCACGCCTTTTTTTCTTCAATGGGTACGTAGAGCCAAGTTAGAAAAAGACAGAGGCAGGTTGTCGCCACCTGCTATTGAAGCTTTTCAGGCCACCCATAGACCATCGATGTGGCATCGATATGTATGATTTGGGCATCCATTACGAAAGTGTTTTTTGAATTCTCCCACCTGAAATGTATACAGGTTCGAAGTGTGTCGCAGGTATAAACTAGTAAGTACATACATACATACATACATGACTGCCTCTGTGGCGCGGTGGGAGTGTATCCGACTGCTACGCAAGAGGTCGAGGGTACGATTCCCGGGTCGGAACAAATATTTGTGATCCGCAAATGTGTGTTTCGGAGTTTGGGTGTTTCCTATGTATAATATGTATGTATTTAGAAAATTATAAGTATGTTTATCAGTTATCTAGATCCACACAAGCTAATATTAGCTTCCTTTGGGCTAGATGGCGCTGTGTGAAAAATGTACCACAATATTTATTTTATTTTATACATACAAATTGTCACGCCTTTATCTCCGAAGGGGTAGGCAGAGGCATACTATACGCCCACATTTCATCGTATGCATTTTTGTCCCACGTAACAGATGGTGAGCCCATTGCCGTGTTTAAATAGACAGGGGCAGGGCTGTGGCGACTTACTGTTGAAATTTTCAAGACGCCCATAAGGCCTTCAACCAGGCTACCCGACTGCCATTTTACTGGTAACCGGGACCAACGGCTAAACGTGCCTTCCGAAGCACGGAAAAACTAGTAATTTATATCATTATTACAATTGTCTATAAATTAAAATGCTGAAAGTCAACTTTAATTTGGGTTAAATCGTTTTATTTTGCCCTATCGATAAAACAGACATTGTCAGAGCCGAGTCTCGAGGCAATCGTTCCGTTCGCCACACTAGCCGAATGTCATTCCGCTTTCGATTCAGGTTGAATCTGAATATTTAATCAGCGTAAAGCAGTTGTCGTGTTCCCCTGACAGATGGGGAGCCAATTAATTTCAATGTAAAATTCACAATGAAGCCGAGAAAGGTCCTTGTTTAATAATTAAATTGATTCTATAAAGGAGTTATAAATAGTAGATTTTACGTAGAAGTTTATTTCGATCATTTTGCTGTGATACAATTAAGAAATATTCCGAATGACAATTGGATCCATTTTTAGATACGTTAATAATAATCTTATGATGGTCATAATCATCATTTATCATATTGAAATTTTAGATATTAGCATTTAGTAAAGTCGCTTGACCAGAAAAAAATTGGTAGTGCTACCTATTTTGTCCAACCAGAGGCCTACCTTGGCAGAGAGTAGGAATACTAGGAAAGTACAACAGCGGCGTCATAGAGTCGTCACTGCCGTACTCTGTGACTGGGACAATTCCCTTCCGGTTAGAAATCAAACCTTCAGGACTTCACTCTATCTAATGATGTGTAGGGCGAAAGATTCTACATTATCAGCCAGCTCTATCTTTAGTACCTAATTGACGAAACAAACCATAATTTTTCACCTTCACGCTATATTCAAAATTTGTTTTAAGATTTTAACAATCCTAAATTTAAATTTCATCTAAATTTTAATTAAATTTTGTCACTTTCCAGTAGGTTTCGGTGGTGTAATTGGCAACTAGAAGGCGTTGGTTCAAGTCCAGCTCGAGACTAAAAAAAAAATTTACTTTTTATTTAGATTCAACAATTCTAGTACCTAAGTACTCTACTGTGCACAACGAGTTGTTCAAATTTATACAGTGCGTCGCACTGAATGCATTCAATTTTAACTGTGGAGTACCTCAAGGCGATATACCAGACTCTAGAAATATCTTTAACCTAAAATCCAAAATACTAGATGACGCCCGCTGTGAAGTTTTCCCTTTCCCGTTTTCCACAGGAACTTGTTCCCGGGATAAAAAGTAGCCTATGTGTTATTCTGATGTGCAAGCTATATTATTGCAAAGTTTCATCTCATTAGATTTTGCGTGAAAGAGTAACAAACATCAATACTTACAAACTTTCGCGTTTATAATGTTAGTAGGATGAATCTTTAACCTTCAGTGCTATGATATGCACTGTTATTTGTTTTTACACAAAGACAATATTCTTCGAGTTACACTATGCTAGAAAACAATATTACTGTCAACATTGGCGTTTATTACAACATTAGGTAACCCTCGGCTTCGACCGTGACATACTTCGCACCTAATTAATCCCGTCGCTTATAAATTCTACAATATTTATTTCCCGATTTTTCGACATTTATGACTACTGCTCCGCTCACCAAGGTCTATAGCCTTATAAGCCTATAGCCTTCCTCGATAAATGGGCTATCTAACACAAAAATATTTTTTCAAATCCGACTAGTAGTTCCTGAGATAAGCGCGTTCAGCTCTCTTCAGCTTTATAATATATAGATTGCGACTCTAACAGATTGATTGTACCCGGTTGTACCGCATATTTCCGATTACATTCAGATATCGACCACGTTAACCTTTTATTTAGTCAAGGGTCTGTGACACTGAAACGGGTTTTATTAAAGAATACAATTGTGTCAGTTCGTTTTCGGTAGCAAATAAATCGTTCATATATCTACGAGTAGGATTGTACTCGGGAACCATTCACGCAATATGCCTTGTTTTCTTCTTTTATTACGAATAAGATAGTTTTTCTTGATTCGGTTTCTGTATTAAATACTACAACTTATATTACTTTTGTGTCTGTAATTTTCCCTGCTTCGGAAGGCACGTTAAGCTGTTGGTCCCGGTTGCCAGTAAAATGACAGTAGTTAAGCCTGGTTGGAGGCCGGGCGGCGTAAAAAAATTTCAACAGCAGGTCGCCACAGTCTCAGCAACAAAAATGCATACGGTGAAATGTGGGCGTATAGAATGCCTCTGCCTACCCCTTCGGGAATAAAGGCGTGACAATATGTATGTATTTGTGTAATTCTCAGGGTAAGTTACAGTGTGACGGGGGACAAAAATGCTTTCAAAGAAATGTGTGCGTATAATATGCCTTTGCCACCCCTTGGATCGAAATGGCGTGATTGATAAATAAATAAATAAATTCAAACAACGTTGACAAACAAACAAACATATTCACCCAACCCTATACAAACAATAGCTACGAACTTGGAAATAATCAAAATATCACTCCAATCTGATAACGAAAAATTGTTTCTTACCTCTTTGTATCATTGAATGCGATCATATTCCGAAGTTACAAGCAAAGTTTCTAACAGCTGTAAGAGGCGTGTGTAATATAATATTAGACTGTGTGTCATTTCACCGAGCAAGCCGCGTCACCTGTCGCGTTTACTGCACGTCATATCCTGTGTTTCCTGCCACGAACTGCTCATATTACTAACAGGTTTACTTCTAAATAGCAGCATTTCCTCTCATACTAGAATTATATCTTTCGTTAACGTCGTTCATTATTTTATACTAAACGGATTTTACACGTGTAAATTTCGGGAAGCGCTCGTGGCCCCGCTGATTCAGTGTTCTGTAAACGATCATTGCCCTAAGCAACTTTCGCTATAGCTGGTCCTTGGATGGGTGACCACTTTGTGGCATTTACATTTGCGAGCGTTTCCCTGCTTCGGAAGGCACGTTAAGCCGTTAGTCCCGGTTGCCAATAAAATGGCAGTCGTTAAACCCAGTTGAAGGCCAAATGGGCGACTTCAAAAATTTCAACAGCAGTTCGCCTCAGCCTGCGCCTGTCCATTTCAACAGGGCAGTGGGCTCACTACCTGTTACGTGTGACAAAAATACATACGGTGAAACTTGGGCGTATAGTATGCCTCTGCCTACCCCTTCGGGGATAAAGGCGTGACAATATGTACGTTTGTATGTAAATTTCGGGATAGCCCGATTAGTTTCGGACCTAACAAAAAGGTTTAGGTCCGAAACTTGTCGGGCTATCCCGAAATCGACACGTAAGTAAAACCGTTTAGTTAGTAAATTTTTTCCCGTCATATGTTTTTATGTATTACATACATATTTATTTCTTTATGTATACCAAGCTAAAATATATGTCTATCTCGACTTCCTCCTATGTACACAAAAGATATATCTTTCAATCTTTATTGGAAATAAGAAAAGAAAAGACTTTCATCCGTGTCCCTGCTGGGTCCTTACACGCTCGTGCAGTAAATAAGGCACCGGGTCTAAGTTATCCGATATTAGGCGCCTTTTCATTAGCTAATTGAGGAGTTAGGCCTGCTAAATTATTCATTATATTTTGCGTGTGATTTATATTACAAGAAGCACGTAGTATTGTTTTTAAAGTTTATTCTACAATTTACTATTCTTTTTCCTTATATCTGTACTATAATATGCTTGTGTTATGATATTTAGATCTTTAGTCAATAAATTTATATCTATATTTATAAGAAGTATGCATGGATCGCGAACACTGGCTATCTGACCTCTCTGACTACCCCGTCAGGGGTTGGTTTGTTACTCTTATAGACAATGATGAAATTTTACAATAATAAAGTTTCAACATCAAAATAACAATTAGGCTACTTTTTATCCCGAGAGCAAGTTCCTGTGGGAAACGGGAATGGGAAATCTTAACCATGCGGACGGAGCCAACTAGTACTTTTCTAAACATACTAGCTGACACCCCGCGACTTCGCCCGTGACAGACTTTGAATCCCTGTCGCATCCAATTTATCCCGTCGCTTAGCACTTTACAAAAAATAAATTTTGCCCGATTTGTTGACATTTATGATTACTGCTCCGATCTCTTGGGTAGTAGCGTTATATTATCTAATAGCCTATGGTCTTCCTCGATAAATGGACTATCCAACACGAAAATAATTTTTCAATTCCGACCAGTAGTTCCTGAGTTTAGTGCGTTCAAGTAAACAAACAAACTGTTCAGCTTTATTTATTAGTATATATGGGTGCAATGGGGCTCTACCGAGATCTTCGGTGCCTAAGCTAACCTACCTTGTAAGTGGTGCGCCTGATGACTAAAGGTCGAGGTCCTAGCGAAAAGAAGAAAAAACATACATAACATACTTTCACGTCTTTATCCCCGAAGGGGCAGGCAGAGGCGTACTATACGCCCACGTTTCACCGTATGTTTTTGCTTTTTGTCCCACGTAACAGGTGGTGAGCCCATTGCCGTGTTGAAATGGACATGTGCAGGTTGTGGCGACCTGCTGTTGAAATTTTTCAAGCCGCCCATAAGGCATTCAACTGGCTTAACGACTGCCATGTTACTGGCAACCGGGACCAACGGCTTAACGTGCCTTCCGAAGCACGGAAACGCTCGCAAATATAAATACCACAAAGTGGTCACCCATCCGAGGACCAGCCATAGTGAAGGTTGCTTAACGCAGTGATCGTTTACAGAACACTACGTCCGCGGGGCCACGAGCGCTTCCGCTTCGAAAAGAAGAAAAAAAGCGTTACAAAACACTGTACCAACCGTCAAGTCAGCGTGGTACAGTAAGACCGAGGGTCACGTGGCCCCTTTGACTCAGTTTTCTGTAAACGATCACTGCGTTACGCTACTTTCGCTATAGTTGGTCAGTGACCACTTTGTGGCATTTACCTTTGCCATCGTTTCCGTGCTTCGGAAGGCACGCTAAGACCCGAGTTCACCAACTACAACATAATCATTGATTACGTAACCGTTCTGTTAGCATTAAACAGTTGTTTAACCCAACCGCGTTTTTTTCGAGTTCACCATTTATTTCCAACCAACGGTTAGCTAACCAAACGTTTTTGAATAAGTGAGTCGAAAATGACCGAATGATGGAATGGTTTAACATTTTATTGTGAATGTTGAATATCTTAAATGTCAACGTCAATCAATTTTAATTGTTAAACTCAATTAATTATTTTTACGCGTCGTGTTTGTTTTCTTTGTATTAATATATATTGTGAGTGAATATGGAAGATAAACGCAAACGTACTGTGAATTTCACCAGTGACGAGAAATCTGTACTTACGGAACTCGTAATAAAGTACAGGGACATTATAGAAAATAAAAAATCGGACGCTACAACAAATGCCGAAAAAGCAAGTGGTTGGAAGGATCTGGCTGACGAGTTTAATGCTCTGAGTGCTCACTGCAAACGTACTCCTGAGATCTTAAAGACTTGCTGGGAGAATATCAAACGCCAAACAAAAAAACAATCAGCAAGTCGGAAACGGGAGCTGTTTATGACTGGTAAGTAAACGTGGTCATTAAATAACGAAAATATTTGGTTGTTCCGGATTTTCGTGGTATTTATAACATAACATTATTTTTAGGTGGTGGAAGACCTAATGGAACTAATAATATTAACTTTAGATATTACTAGCTTTTAAGTTAATCTGTATTATCTTTAATTAATACCCATAATTAATTTGTAGGGTATAGAAAAAGGCACCATACAATCAACCATCAGTATTGAGGATTGTATCCAGATTGACTCCAACAATGAGGTTTGTTTATTTATACCTAATAAGCCGTAGGCCTAATACTATAATAGTACATACATGTGTGCACAACACATAGGTGTATTCTTCATAAGTCCATTCACTATTTACATGCCCATTTGATGACATGGATTATTTTTTCTCTTCAGACAAGAGGTGTCAAAGTCAAATAATTTGTTTCAAATAGGCACACATAAGGTGCATATATTATACATGTTGCTGGTCACCGTAGGATAAAAACCCAAAACCTCTGCGTCAAGGGCCCAATTCTTTAAGCTCTAGACCACAGAAGATGTTCATTGTATGTTATTGTTGTATAGTACAATACTATCATCACGCTGTTTCCCTGACGGGGTAGTCAGAGAGGACAGATCGCCAAGCTTCGCAATCCATGCTTACTTCTTTCACTTCTTTGTAGTGTTGTTTATATCTAAGATATGAAAGTGTGGTGTTTATGCACATAATGTATTTCTGTTTCAGTTTGTACATGGGGAAAACGAAGTGGTCATAGAAGTAGAAAACGAGCCTTCATTTACCCAGAGCCCTATAGCCGGAACAAGTACGGAAAAAAAAGGCGGAGTTATAAACACAAAATGGGATAAGGTACATTACACTACAAGCGCTTTCTTGTTTTTATTAATTCAAACAATGTGTAATATTATTAGTATGTAAAAATTAGTTATGACTATGAATCAGTTTTCAAATTCGTTTACTATATAATATACTAGCTGCGACCCGCGGTTTCACCCGCGTAAGTCTGGATCCAGTGGGAATACCGGGATAAATGGTAACCTATGTCCTCCAGGTCATGGTCTACCCATGTGCCAATTTCATTCAAATCTATTCAGCTGTTTAAGCGTGTTTAAATAAATAAACTCACTTTCGCACTAATAATATTAGTTAGGTATTTGCTACAGTCTCATGACAAAGAATAAAATGTATTACTACTCTTTTCTGTACTACTAGTCTCACAGGTTGAATTAAATTATTAAATACCAATATTAATATTGTTTACAGGAAAATAATTTGAAATGGGAGGGGTGGACACCAACTTCGTTAAAGAGGCCACTATCAGAGGTTCTAAAATCATCGAGTAAAGATAATGAAGGAAATAGTTGGTTAAAAAGAAGGAGACCCGCCCAGCAAAGTTTGAGTGACCAGCTTATTCAAGAAAAGATTAATTTGGTCCAAACATTGATCCAAAGCTCAAAAGAAGAGCCCAAACATAGGATTTTAATTTTACAGGAACAACTAAAACAAGAAAAACTTAAAACTCAAAAATTATTGCAATAAAACTGTTAGACCTACTCGTATTTATAATTTTTTAGTTTTAATTTTTTCTTGATATAGTTGTCCTGTAAAATTAACTCCCTATTTTTGGACTCTACTTGTTGAGCTTTGAATCAATGTTTTGAACAAGTTAGCTTAGCTTAACTTAGAATAAAAAAATGTGTAAAAAAACTTGTTGTTTTTATTATCTATCATCACAGAATAATTATCTAGATTGCTATAGTAATAATATTTATTTTTTCAGACAATCATTACATTAACATATACATTTATATTGTTAGTATGAGCTTAAAAACTATGTTAGTACCTACCTAATAACTAAGGGAACTTAAGTCCTCTGGGTGTGGCTCCACACCAGTGGACTTAAGTGGCTATCTAACTTATTGCCTATTGCCTAGGGTGACAATTACTTTAAAACATAAATAAATAAATATCCATCACGCCTTATCCCCGAAGGGGTGGCAGAGGCATATTATATGCCCACTTTTCACCGTGTGGATTCCTGTCCCACGTAATAGGTGGTGAGCCCATTGCCGTGTTTAAATAGACAGACGCAGGTTAAAAAAACATAAAAACATTCATTGTAGTATTTTAAAGTAATTGTTTATAAGTTTTCTCCTCTCTGGATTAATGTCTCTCGCTTCCGTACCCATGTCAGGCTGCCGTTGCTGCCTTATCCTGCCTTGTTCTATTATAGATTCCCAAGGAGCAGGTAGTTCCAAATCAGGGTCATCAGGAGGGCATTCTTCTTGCTTTGACTGAAGGATATTGTGAAGGACAGCAGTGGCAACGATTATTGGAAGGCAGTTCTTTAAATGCACATGTATTCCCAATGCAAGTACTGGAATCTCTTCCATATCCCAAACAACCTTTCTATGGTATTTCGAGTCCTTATCTGTGATTCGTTGTATAATGACTCTTCTGCTCTCTGAACTCTATCAAGAGGCATCATCAAGTACCTTCTATTCATATAGCCACTGTCTGCCACAAGAATGGACTGGTTGTGTGTGCCCAACTCGAACATAGCAATCCTACGGGATGCACTAAAAATGCGCTCATCATGAGTACTACCTGGCCATCTTGCTACAATATCTGTAATTATAAGTCCAGCATTGCATATAGCTTGAACATTTATTGACATATAACCTTTTCGGTTTCTAAAAGTTTCCGCGTGATTACCTCCAGGTGAAATAATTTTTACATGGGTGCAGTCCAATGCCCCTATTACTTTGGTTAATTTGGCAATGTTATAAAACTCCATTTGAGTCTTGCGAATTTCTTCGGGGGTTTCTGGAAACCGTATGAAATCCTTATTTAAAGAGGCAATTGCAGCAGTCACTCGATGGATCACCCTGCTCGCCGTAGGTCTGCTGACACCAGCAAAGTCTCCCTTAGTCAGCTGGTGACACCCTGTGGCATAGTACCTCAAAGTGAGAAGCAGCTGACTTATGGGTGACAGAGAATAGTTTCTGAAAATTAAATTATAACATATAGCAGCTAATAAACCTCGAGAGAGTAAAAAAAGTAAATCCTAACTATAAATGCGAAAATGAGTGTTTGTTTATTTGTTACGCTTTCATGCTAAAATTGCTGAACGGATTTGGATGAAATTTGACAAATGGGTAGACCATGACCTGCAATAGGACATAGGATACTATTTTTATCCCAGCGAATTTAGCGCGGCTAGTACCTACATCATAAATCTAACCTCAAATTACATAGGTACATAGTTTCTTGACCCATTGTTACCTACAGTACCTACCCCAAACATAATTATATAGTACGAAACTTACCTGTCGCTTGAATATTCCAACTTCCTTTCAATTAAATCAAGTAATTCCAATGCACTACGTTTGTATAAACGAAATCTTGTAGCAAATGCTTTCTCGTCATATTCCTCGAAATAATTGCGCCGTGTTTGGAATATACGGGGAGTGCGCAAAATTATTTCTATATGTTCAAAATCATCTAGCACATTATCCTCTTCAAAGATATAATTCAAAGCGTCTTGCATTTTTACTTTGTACCTAACTAAAAGTGATGCACAATGCAAACTTCACGCCAGGAAGCATAAACCAATGGTTAAACTGTGTTGGCTACGTCGTTTAAGCTAATCACCCGATTACAGAACATAATCAATGGTTAGTGAATGGTGAACAGCAAAATAATGTTAAACAGCCGTTCATGGATAAAACATCTGTTTAAAATTTAACCATCTGTTGGTGAACTCGGGTCTAAGTCTTTGAGCTCGGTTGCTAGAAACAGGTCGTTAAGTGAAGTTGAAGGTCCTATGGCCGGTTTGAAATTCTCAACAGCTGGTAGGCACAACCTGCGTCTGTCTATTTTAACACCGCAAAAATGAATAAACAAAAGAATAGTGGGCGTAAAATATGCCTCTGCCACTCCTTTGGGGACAAGGCGTGATTGATAAACCTTCTCAAATAGGGTCTACGTAAAACCACTGTCCATTAGTTCATTGACGCAATTCATATACGCTGATATTGATAGATAATTATACTCAGGCACTGAACAATTCAATGTAGGTACTTATGCCACAAAGAGATCCTGAGTGAGTGAAAATTGAACCATAAGATTTTTTTCATTCAAGTACTTTCTTCAATATACACAGGCCAGTTAACGTTGCATAGGATAATAGGAAATTAATACCATTCTGTAGTGCGACACTTATTTTTAATTTTGTTTATGTTGTTAATAAATATCTTAACAAATTAAATAAAATAAATAAATATCCATCACGCCTTATCCCCGAAGGGGTGGCAGAGGCATATTATATGCCCACTTTTCACCGTGTGGATTTACCTGTCCCACGTAATAGGTGGTGAGCCCATTGCCGTGTTGAAATAGACAGACGCAGGTTGTGGCTACCTGCTACTAACCTACTATTAAGCTACCGCGTACAAAATAAAAGCCATAATTAATTTATTTAGTAAAATTGCACGCGTCATGAAAGCAAGTCTCAGCGATATCCAATGATTACGACGGACACTATCAGTTGGTATTGGCAGTACCCTCGAGTTAATGACGGTTCTAAGATATATCTACACTCCATTCTCTCCGAAGCGATAAGCAAAAGCATACAGTACACGTAATAGGTGGCATGTCACTGGCAGTTGGAACTTTAACGGTCACCTAGTATTAGCATATTTGCCAAGTTAATTAAAGAATTTATAATGACAATAGGACCTGATACTACTTACTACTGTTTAGCCCACATGACTGCACATTGTTAAGTGTAGTTTTGAAAACATTCAGTCGAGTAGCTCTCAAACATTGCTACATACAGACATGCCTTTTCTCTTTATAAACCGTAACATATCATATTACACATCAGTTTTCACGAGAATGTGAGATAGAACTTTGCTCTCCGCTACACCGTTATAGCACGCCTTATTCTTACTTAGGTATAGGTTATATAGAACATCCTGTTGCGGGAGTATACGGGTCGCTATCGAATCCCGAACTAATATTTGTACAGCCTCCCATCCACAGTTTCGTCTGTTTGTGTTCGCATACCAACAAAACAAATGCGCAACTTTATAACTTCTCATTGTGCTTTTGGTTGGTATAATTTACGGCGTCTTGCTAGAAGTACACAAACTTGTGTTAAAATCTTTCGAGTTTGTTGTTTCTATCCGGGTTTCTTAGCTAAAATTAATTTCTTTTGTATGTGGTTTGTGTGACTGCCTGATTTGGGTTGAAATTAGTATATCTCTTCGCATCGCAAGAATAAATAAATCTGACACTAATAAGTTCCTCTCTCCTGCAAGAATAAATAAGTATGTCACGAATTATTTCCTATCTCTTAGAAGTTAAAATGAAGTTTGACACGAATTACGTATTACGATTGCAATGCATTTCTGATAGAGAGATATTCCTCTGTGCGGAGTGTACTGAGGAAACTTCTCAAGGGATAAATATAGAGCTTGGACATACGGGGTCGGCTATTTTAGTTGGTCTATCCGTACCTCTTGTTGTAACCTGGCGCCTATCTTGGAATTAGAAGATAAGATAACTATCATACCTAAGTAAGCTAGAAAATATTGAAAGGAACCTTGAGCTCTACAACAGTTTAGTAGCAACAAGGAATCGACCATAATATGAAGAAATAAGAAATCAAATCTTGAATGAAAGGGATCTCCCAGTGATCACGCTGTGTGCGACACTAAACTAACCCAATCTTCTCTCGAAACCACCTGGACGGGAAGTCTCAACGTATGGTTGAGAATTGGACAGAAATTTAGTGGTGATAGTCCGAGACTACCAGGACTTTAATGGGTCGTGCTAATTAGTGTCTAGCACATAAGAACTTTTAGCCTTTTTGTTATCACCTCACTACAAAGACAACTGCTTCAAAATTTCTTCCAAATTTAACATCTAAAATAGATATTTTATTTTATTCTGTATATTCGACCCTTTAGACCGACCCCAGTTCCGTGCTTCGGAAGGCACGTTAAGCCGTTGGTTACGGTTGCCAATAAAATGGCAGTCGTTAAGCCAAGTTGAAGGCCTTATGGGCGGCTTAAAAAATTTCAATAGCAGGTCGCCACAGCCTGCGCCTGTCCATTTTAACACGGCAATGGGCTCACCACCTGTTACGTGGGACAAAAATGCATACGGTGAAATGTGGGCGTTTATTATGCCTCTGCCTACCCCTTCGGGGATAAAGGCGTGACAATATGTATGTATGTATGTTAGCAAAAAATGAGACAAAAGATATTTCACTTGTAATTGTTTGTTTACGCATTCAAGTCGCCGCGTACCGATCGACGATTGGCGATCTGTCATCTCTCACGAAATGATGAAATTCGTTTGGTAAATCAACGATCACCTTTTTTAATTTCCATAGTAAAATATCAATTTAAAAATAAGATGAAAGAGGACATTTCCAATCACTCACGTTGAACAATATTTGTTATTAAAATATATACACCAATGCGCGTACATCCCAACGTGATTTATCGGAAAAAATTTTAATTAACTCCTGTGTTGACGTCATCTCAATACTTTGATAAAATAATTTAATGAAAGCTTCTCATAGCTATTCAGCTAGGAATGCCAGAAACCCAGTCTACATTTTATAAATACATTAGATAGTTTTTATTTACGTATAGTTTTAATTGTTTTTTACTAAGAGTAATGAAAAATAATTTTTTGTTTCGTTTTTGAATTAAATTAATACCTAAAATTTAATTTCACTCGACATTCCAAGAGACAGTCATTTATAAACTGTTTCAATTACAAAATATAAAATATAAGTTACAATGAAATATTTTTTTAAAACAAGCTGTTATTAAAATTCTGTGATATTTAATTTAATATTGACACGTCCAAATGGCTGTAGTTGATTGTAAGCAGAGACAACGATCCGTACTGAACTGAGGGCCTCTATTCCAGCCGGTAGCACCCGGATAGCGACCCTCTTGTTTTATAATGTAATTCTCAGCAAACTTTTTCATTTAATACTAATGGTAGTGGTGTATGTATTAAAATGTGTTCTTTATAACGGCGTCACATAGCTAATCATGCATTGACATCCAAACTAAACGTGTATACGTACAAAATTCCGAGAGGGTAGGCAAATGCATCATATTCATAGCAAATGCATAGAAAACTTGTAAAAAAACTATGCTATTAAAGTCAATTTTTTTCAGTCTAACAGCCGCACTCAGAGTCGTTCATTAAATTAGTTTAAATTGTCATTTAACTAATTATGATTAAAATAAATTATTGGCCGTTGCTCCTAGAGACGAAAATTAATGGTTCATTAGTTAATGCCTACTTAAGTCAACATAGGGCGGTGCGCTGTATCGAAACGTACTCGTATGTCGGTAAAGTGCAATATCGCTACATACCTAAGGACATTTTAATAATTTTATAAAATATATATGAAGCGCTCGTGGCCCCGCGGTCTCAGTGTTCTGTAAACGATCACTGAGTTACGCAACTTTCACTATGGCTGGTACTCGGATGGGTGACCACTTTGTGGCATTTACATTTGCGAGCGTTTCCGTGCTTCGGAAGGCACGTTAAGCCGTTGGTCCCGGTTGCCAGTAAAATGGCAGTCGATAAGCCTGGTTGAAGACCTTATGGGTGGCTTGAAAAATTTCAACAGCAGGTAGCCACAACCTGCGTCTGTCTATTTCAACACGGCAATAGGCTCACCACCTATTACGTGGAGCAGGAATCCACACGGTGAAAAGTGGGCATATAATATGCCTCTGCCACCCCTTCGGGGATAAGGCGTGATGGATTTTTTTTTTTCTTTTTTTTTTTTTTTTATAAAATATAGTAGTTTTTATAGGGTAAAGTTATTATTATCCTTCAAAATAAAAAAAGTTTAATGTTTTACTATTATTTTTAAGAAAAATTACTATCAACTACGGAATATTTCCTGAATGCATGACTATAGATGTGGATCACTTTACACATATCACTATACATATCGCTCTTTGATTCTCTCCGCAAAAAACATAGGTGACATAATAGCGCTAACACACGTTCGGATTTGGTCTGCCGGACTTCGACAGATCAAATCCGCCGAGTCCGCCAACCAAATCTGTCATTATGAAAAAGTGTCTTTTTGGAGAAACATTAAATTATATCTGGCAAAATTTACGAAAAACTAGCTAGAACGGCAACATTGATCATATCCGATGCGGATTGAGGCGAATTCAATTTATAATAATTATGTCCGCTGGACTGCATATCAAATCCGCGATCGGGAGAAACCAAATCCGAACGTGTGTTAGCGCTATAACCATACTTTTGGCACGTGAACGTCAATTTAATGTCAATTTAACATTTAAGAAAGGGTTCAGGGGCCGTTAAAGTTAATTGACAATAATGACTCATTAACTGTCTCTGAGAGTGAATTTTTATTAATCTTTACTTAAAACTCCTTAATCAATAATTAAATCGACTCTGAGTGCGGCAGTGAGTGTCTTTCAGTGGTTATTAAGTTTTCTGAGGTGGAGATCCTTTACGATATTCTGAGATAATTTCTAAAACTCTTCCGAATAGTATATAATATAAATTGTGAGTATACACCGTAAACGTTTAAAAATAACATCTAATTGTATTATTTTTATTTTCAGGTAAATATGAATTCCAATTCAAGGTAGCGACATTTTTGAGTAAGTTTATTTCTGAGAAAATAAGTTTAAGACGTTATAACGACATCAATCCTTGTTGCTCTCAGCTGGTGACAGCGCTCGTTTAGCCTTTCATATTGTGTTTCTCACTTGATCACAACTTTGATCTCGTCATTATTGGACGGTGCGATGTTGGCACAAAGGCACAAAGACTATATTATACAAAAATATGTACATAATTTCTTGGTATTTTTGTTATATCGATAAGAATTATTTTAATATTCTCATTGATATTGATACTCTGGCAATGATTTTATTTTCTTTTGAAACTAAGTCTTGACTTTATTTAATGTAGGAACGTATAAAAATATTTTTAATGTTCTAGTACAAAAATAGGGTAGGCCGAGACTTACATATGAGGACCACGTGAGCAGATTGCTCAAAAACGGAAAAGTCAAAAGTACTCGGATACCCAGACGTGCGTGTATGAAGCGATTGATGAATCTGCAAGCAGCGAAAGAAGTATGCATGAATTGCGAAGCCTGGCGATCTGCCCTCTCTGACTACCTCGTCAGGGATATAGCGTGAATATAGTTTGTTAGTTTTTTTAGTACAAAAATACCTAAATCTGAACCTGAATCCATAAAAATCTGCCAAATGGCCTTGTTTGACCTGTCCAACCTGACTATATAAGTATTGTTGGCTTGTCTGCCACCTCAGTGGTATAAAAAAAAACGTATTTATTTATAAGATGTTTGTCGATCAGTGTTTTCTAGACAAACCTAAATAATTTTATGAAAATAAACGTTATTTGTTACATTTTAAGTACCTAAAGAGTTGATATATTAACGATAATAAAGGAGGGGAGGAGGATCCCACCACACACCCTCGATTCGTCAATCATAACGCACAACGGTCAAGGATAACCTCTACTAATTGTAACGGAGGAATGACGAACCGAACTCCTCAAAGAAAGGGATGTAGGACAGGAATAAGGAAACCTTACCCTCCAGGTTGTCAAAACTTTTTGCAATACTCCGCTTTACAAGGTGACATTAAGTCGACAAGTCGACACGTGTTTCGCCTACACACGAGGCATCTTCAAGACTGCTTGGCAGCAAATGATCATTTGCTGCTCATCAAATGATCATAAACTCTACTAATTGCTGCGGAGGAATGACGAACCGAACTCCTCAAGGAAAGTGATGTAGGACAGGGAATAGGTAACCTTACCCTCCAGATTGTTAGCACTGTACAATACCGCTTTACAACGTGACATTAAGTCGACACGTGTTTCGCCTACACACGAGGCATTCTCAATACTGTTTGGCAGTCTTTGGAAAATGAAATAGGAATACATATTAATTCTGTCGAGATTGAACTTTTTGTGGCTTGCAATTCTTCTTGTGAAGCGCTCATGGCCCCGCTGATTTAGTGTTATTTAAACGATCACTGCGTTAAGCAACATTCGCTATAGGTGGTCTTTGGATAGGTGACCACTTTGTGAGAGTTACATTTGCGAGCGTTTCCGTACTTCGGAGGCACGTTAAGCCGTTGGTCCCGGTTGCCAGTAAAATGGCAGTCATTAAGCCTTGTTGAAGGCCTTATGGGCGGCTTGAAAAAATTCAACATCGTGTCACCACCGCCTGCGGCTGTCTATTTCAACACGGCAATGGGCTCGCCACCTGTTACGTGGGACAAAAATGCAAAAGGTGAAATGTGGGCGTATAGTATGCCTCTGCCTACCCCTTCGTAGAAAAGGGGGTGACAATATGAATGTAATTCTTCTTGTATATTCAACGTTGTCTCATATTGTTTACATTGGGGCAAGGCCCCTATTTGCAATACAATTTTGGGATTCCCTATATAATCAAACCATTGTAGCTTTCGCTATTTAAATATCAACATGACATTTGTTATAGCAACTGTTACAAATAATATTATTTAAATTTAAGGCCAACTAAGTTTAGTCGACTGTTCTCACATAAATTCAAAGGAACTATGTAAGTGTAATTTTAATGAACACAACAATTATTTAGTTTTTTTTTTGTATAATTTCTTTACTGTATAATTGGTCAAATATCATGTTAATCAAACTGTGTCAAATGGCGGTTAGAAAAGAGTGGCCATGAGTTTTATTGCCAGGTTCTTCCTCTGGCTCTACCTATTTCTTTGCGAATCTGGCAGTAAATGTAAATGTAGAAGCAGTAATCTTGACGTTCATAAGTGTTACTTTGTGACCTACATGAATAAAGATTTTTGATTTGATTTGACGTAACATACTTTCACGCCGTTATCCCCGAAGGGGTAGGCAGAAGCGTACTATACGCCCACGTTTAAACAAATTTCAAAAAATGAATAAAGTTGTCTCTATACTCTCGCAAATGGATACACAAAATATGTTTCATCCCTAATCAAAAAGAATTTTTGGATCAACTTCAAATATGAAGTCATGTTCCCTGTGATCCCCTTTTACCAATATCCAATAGATTGGACCACCTTAACAGTCCAATACCATTGCTGTTCTGCGATGACAATTCTCGCGAACGACACCAACTTGTTCGGTAAACGATACAAAAATGACATGAAAACCTTTCATCCGAGAACGAATAAGGTCATACGACCCCGCAATACCTATCACCCGATCAGGGGATAAATGAAGTCACTGTAGGTTCCGTAGAAAAGCGAAAATGTTGTTCTTTTGTGAAAAGTTTTTGTTGTGACGAAATTCTGGGCCCCATACAAATACGTCGTGGCGTTTTGTTTTTATAGGCTTTGGGATATTTTTGTTTGGAGTCACTGTTTATTTTTGGACGACGGGTAAAATAAAAGCAGAAACTCATTCGAACAGATTTCAATTATTAATTTTATAGACATTATGTAGTCACCATACAAAATAAGTTTTTGAAGTGAAACTTCTTTATCGACGCTGAGAGAAATTTTATAGCAGTAAAAAAAATCGTCATTTCTTTCGGTTACGCGCCATTTTGTTTTGAAGTGAAACTTCTTTATCATAAGTGAAACTTCTTTATCGACGCATAAGAGAAATTTTATAACTGTTAAAAAGTTGTATAGTGGTTTCACTTCTAATACCTGTGTACTTTTAATACCTGTGTACTCTGGTACACACACATTTTTTTAACCTTTAATTATATTTTAAAAAATATCATTTTTTCTACGGTGATCCCTTTTTTGGTTTTTAGTTACTAGTAAATAATAATCGCGGCTGGGCCCGCGTGGTGCAGATTTTCGCATTTCCAACAGGATTTTGTTAAAAATATATAATATCGTTATACATTGTTTTATTATGGCTCTCACTCAGAGTTTAGGCAGCGTTTTCTAAGAAAATCCCCATTGCCTTCAGTTTTTTCCAACATCTAAAACAATTTACTATCATATTTCACAGACAAGCATACCGGCGCTTTGGACGACTTTGTACATATGTAGTAATTGAACAACCTGTTTTCATAAAACTTTGGTTGAATTGGGATCATAAGGCTAATTGTTAGTCAAACAATATGATTTGCCTGTTTAATATTAAACGATTTCTTAAAAAAAAACTAACCAATTAACTATCTTTAAGCTGTATCCCTGATGGGGTAGACAGAGAGGACAGATCGCCAGGCATCGCGATCCAAGCTTACTTCTTTCGAGTTAATAACGAGTTCTTGTTAAGTCTAAACTGTCTCCAAGACTGCCGTGTAAATATTTTGCGAAAAATAAGGGTACCATAATTTAGTTGACGGTTTTATGTGACTGGGGAAGTTACTCCCGACATAATGAGCGCCTTCCTGCTCGTACCATCCATTAAAGTTTATGCAATAGACTGTTGCATAGATATTAGACATACCCACACTGTTGTTTAAACTCGTAGCTCGTTTTAATTTTTACTTTTGTCACTCTAGTTTAATTTGTTAGAGGTGCCATTTAAGATCAAGCTAAACTGAAAATACACACACGGTGAACTATTTCCATCAGGTTGGCCGTATGCTTGTCTGCCACCTCAGTGCTATAAAAGCATTTACCGACGTGTATAGAAAAAAATATAACAAAATTCTAATTCAAATTGTTCTGAGACAAGGCTGCATATATTTTTTTAGACATTCCTTAATTAATAGGACTTGTGAAGTTGTACCTCTACTTGCTCTAAATATCCACTACGTATGACAGCACCGAAAGCCTCGGAGCAATATTTCAACCAATAGGGTACGTGCGGTGCATGAATTTGAATCGGACTACACATTTTCATTTTCTGATTTGCATTGTTAGTGGCACAGAATCGCTGCCTAACACTAGCTAATAGAGAATAGAGACGAAAATTAATACCCTACAGACGTTGTCCTACAGTATACCGACTTCAGCGCCATTCTATTTTTTTTATTTGTGAATTTAAACCACCCAGGGCGCCACCCAAAAGCATACAAAAAAAATCAAATTTGTCCAGGCGTTTAGAAGGAGTTCATGACATACACACGTACAGTAGAATTATACATGTAAATATAGTGTCACATTGAACCTGAAACCTTTTTAATAGCAATACGGTTTACTAACCGTATTGCTATTATCGGTTGCCGCAAGATGCCACAAAGATCCTTCTTTGTGGCATCTTGCGGCAACCGCCGGACTACGTAGGAAACAAATGTCTGGCCATGTCAGCCCCGCCGGGTCCCGGTAAGTGCTGGCTTGACGTCGTAAGGGATGACATGCGTGCCAATGGTCTCACTACAGGGGATGCCGACGACCGAGCGAAGTGGAGGAGAAAATGTAGGAAAGCGGACCCCGGGCGTCGCGAGACGCAACTGGGACAGACGCTCGGATGATGATGATGACGGTTAGTATCTTTGTATTTCATCCTACTGCCATACATTAAAAGCTGATCTGAAAAATGGGAAAAAAAAGTTCCCAGTTGACAGACCAATCTAACCGAACATCTGACCAACGGAAAACATCCATTAAATCTTACGGGAGCGTCGTCATTTATTATTTTCATTAATTACTTATTTTAAAGGTAAACGTCAGCAACTAATATAATTAACGCGACGGCAGGTAGTGACGTCTGAAATCGCTTGTTATTTCTGGGGGTACAGGGGAGAGGTGCGGGGGATATTGTTGATTTAGGTCACTGGGCTTTAAACCAGTGTTGATGTTAACTGAGCAGGACAGATTTTAAAACTGTCAAAGAACAGTACAACCTGTATTAAAAGCTAAAAGCATTTTAAATTTTTATGTACTTTCCTTATCATTCACGCTTATATTTCCGAAGGCGTGGCAGAGGCATACTATACGCTCACATTTCATTGTGAGCATTTTTGACCTACGTATCAGGTGGTTTTTGAAATGGTAGTGATGATGCAACACAGACGTGTACGGCTGTGACGCAGTTTGGCTACGTGGGCTTTATACCCTTATGTACCCTAGGTTTCCCTATAACTCAAAAACAACAAGAAATAGAGGAGTCACCTACTACACATAATGAAGCGAACCACTAACCTGCAATCGGGCGTCTTCCTTCAGTAGGAGCGACTGCGGATGTCCAGGCAATGCTTGATGGTAATCAACAATCACACGCGGTTCTTATTTCTACGGTAGAATGAACAATTCACACTACTAAATCCGTCGAAGTGACGAGATTAGGTATATTTTGATAGCCTCCAATAGGCGTATCATAATTCAATACAGTTGCAATAACTGGGAAACTGAGCTCTTCGAATATTACTACTTTAGAATAATAACTTTCGTGAGCGATGTTCATTATTACTAAATAAACGGCTTTACTCACGTGTAAATTGGCGCAGCTTCCAACGTAGCTTGACGCTCCTCTTGAAGAAGGACCTCCGTTAGGTCCGAAACTAGTCGGGCTATCCCGAAATTTACACGTGAGTAAAACCGTTTATTTAGTATTAATTACGAGGATTATTCAAAATTCAGTCATTTTTACAAATATCGACGACAAGAGAGGATTCAGCCAATCGCAGCGCCCACGTCAGAACACCACGATACAGAATTAGCGGGCACTTCAAAATGGGACGAGATGCTCACCTAAATCTTATCGTTCTTTTGAGTATAGGTAGTATATAATGCTAGTGGAGATAAGCAAAAGTATTGCCTAACCAGGTAGCATGGAAGGTAATTTCTACTATATACAACTATTTTTTCAATGAAGCAGGCAGTAGCATATTGTCAGTTGTACTTTAAGTTTAATTTTATAGGTAATTAACTAATGCCCGCGGCTCCGCTCGCTTGGCGAAGATTTCCAGTACCCGTATACCACAGGATCATGTTGTAGAATTAGCATTAAAGTTTATGAGGCTGTAGATCTGGATATACTCAACCAATTTTAAAATATACTGTTAAGAAGAAGTTGTTAGTAAGGTGTATTATCCGTTGGAATAAAAATCTAACAGTAAAGTTAAATTCAAATCGTTCCAGTATTTCAGAGCTACAGCCTCGAAAATAATTGTAGTACCTATATATATTAGGTAGAGCCTATTAGAACCAAGATAGGACGGACTTCGAATGGATAATGAAAAATCCCCAAATTCGGCTTTGTCAGAACTTAGACAGAGTCAACGGCAAAAAATAAAAATAATTTTGAATTTCAAACGCACAATATAGAAAAGATAATATTACTGATGGATCCACTTATATTTGCATTACTGAATATAATTACCAAGACTTCACTCGACTGTGACTCCAGACAACATTGAATAAATTATCGCCAAGTTTGTGATAATTGAAACCAAGATATTCTCTAAGGGGGGAGGCTCAAGTTGATCGATATGCCAAGAGGTCTAAGGCCCTCCTCTACTTGAAAGAGAAGGTTTCTTTAGTAGGCTTTTATGTTCTTAAATTTCAAGTGATTTGTTTGGATTTTCTTTTGTAACGACCTAAAGGTTGGAGTAGCTAATGAATTTTGGATTGATTTTTAAAGTGTTTGATTCTTTGTGTCTGCTTTTGAGCTAAAATACTTAATTATTAATATAAATTTGATCACATATTTTTAAAAAAGTCCAACATGCTTTTTAAAATATACCTAGTCCATAACAAAATTAATAAATACGATACACAATATTACTTAAGTATAATTATGTAGTGTAAGTATGTATTTGATACTTTTATGTGAAAGTTATTTGTTCAGAATCGATAGTGTATCGATTAGCTAGCTAGCTAATGTTACAACAACCTAAAACTAATGTGTATAGTGATTAGTTACCCAGTACTTCAAAACATCATGCTAATAAACCTACAAGAGTTTAGAGCCAGTCTTTGATTTTGTATTCTTTTTCTCATTTAAGTCCAAATAACAAAAAAAAAATGTGGGTGTGTGTGTGTGTGTGTGTGTGTGTACTTATGTGCACGCGTTAGAAGTTACACTTCTTTGGCGTAAAAAGATAAAAATCTTCTTATTTTTTTTATCTTTTGCCTTAGCCTACGTTTTTGCCTTTAACTAAAATGTTGACTATAGCTAACTTCAGGGCGTTTGAAAACAGTTGTCATGTTCACGTCGCTCAATTTGGAACGATCTACCAATTTGCCCTATGTATTTTTTACCACAATTAGAGCATGTTAACTCATAAACTCCACTTTTTTGTATATGTATGTATGGGTGTGTATACCGGTTTTTTAAAAAAAAAAACGATTTAATCAATTATCTGTTTACTTGTAAAAAGAGGTATTTGTATCAAAAGTGAATCAAAATGTATCCGGATCCGCACAATATTTACCAAATTGCTGCTTGACAAGTACATAATCTAGTCATTTTTCCGGATCAACTCAATCCATTCATATGTGCGGTGGGTCTAATTCTACATCAATTTATGAAACACCCAATAATTCCGGAATTTCCCGAACCAATCATACATAAACGCATTTCACCCAAATGTGTATTACAAGTTCATTTGGAACAATAGATCAGCCCAGCAATGGTCATCGAATTCTCTGCGCATTGTGGGTCCATTGTGTTATCGATGTGTTTTAGACGTCAATAGATGGTTTGTTAACCATCGATAATGGTTATGAAAAGGGTGGATATGTGTTACCCAATGTAGAAGTATGTGATTTGTCGGTTTGTGGGTAACTTGTTTGCGGGGTAGTGCCTGTCTGAGGATAATATGTACAAAACTACTAATTTTCATATTGTAATATGTATGTGTATGCATATGTATTGTATATATAACAGATTAATGTACATATTTTATTATAATGTTTGTTTGTAAGTCAGAATCGTAGCAAGTGGAAAGCCATAGTCTCTGTCTACCCCGATGGGAGACAGGCGTACTGATATGTACGCAGGCAATGTAATAAATCGGAAAAAATACGATAAGCAAATAATCCACCTAATCGAAAATGGTAACCGTAGCCTTTAGATGCAAGCTTTGGACATTTGCAACATTAGAAGTTTAGTGCTACGCTACATTTGCGCTGACGACCCTGTGCGTGTTGAGACACAGGAACAGGCTATGGCTACCTGCTGTTAGAACCTTTCAAGTCTTTAACTATTGACTTAACACATACCATCGTGCCTTCGTGAAATGAAAGAATGATGAACGTTGAAAAGAAACATGAAAGCGCCATATACCATCACCCTTTCAGACCGTCCAACATCTCAGCATCTTTTACAAAACACAGAACCAATGTGTCTATCAGCGCTTTGAATAATCATCATATTAAATAAAACGTCTTAATAACTAAGTACTTCTGTGTTTACGCAAACAAAATACACCTTCTTGCTTCTTGAGCTGTATGTTTGTAGATCATTCTCGTCTACGTTTGTTTTATCGCTACTGAACTTTTTATTTCCGTTGCATCTCTCTCCTCACAATCACAAATGATTACAGTTTATACCAGGCTTTTAATCCTATAACGTCCTCGTAATTTTCACATTGTAAGCCACATTATGAAGTCGTTAAATATAATGTCATTTCACAAATCGTGTTTCAGCACACACGACACACACGAACCAGTGTACGATGTCCGCGGGTGCAAGTCCACTACTCGCCGCAAAGCTCCGCATATCTGAAATGAATGAATGTAGATTTACATATTTTACATGTATTTTACATGTTGAATTTTCAGTGATTCTCGTTGATGGTAACCATAAATGCATCAATATAATGTAACTAAATCAGAAATGTGTATATTTATTTACAAATACGTATAGAACTGACAAATAGTTGGGTGCATTAAAGTTGTTTAAGAAAAACATTGTGAGTTTATTGGTTTGTCTACCGTTTCTTTATAGATAGTATTATTGTGTAACACTAGACTGTCACTCTTACTTTTAAAGGGGTCAAAAAAGACTATCCTTTCAACATAGACTGTTCTGCCTCGGTGGCGCTGTGGTAGTGTATGCGACTGCCGCGCTGAGGTCCTGGGTTCGATTCCCGGGTCGGACCAAATATTTGTATGATCCACTAATGTTGGTTTCGAGGTTGGGTGTTTCCTATGTATAATATGTATGTAATTAGAAATATATAATTATGTATATTAGTTGTCTAGATTCCATAGTGCACGCTTATGGCTTTGTTTAGTCTAGATGGCAGTGTAAAAAGTGTCCAACAATATTTATTTATCTGTGGCATTACCTATTTTGTGCTTAACTACTTTCTTATTCTACACTCGTAAATTTATTGATGTTTTAAACTACGCGATTTTTACTGGTTTTGCGTCTTATTCGCCACGTATTATATTATCAGTTAGAAGGCTTACATTATTGTACTTCACGACGTGTCGACTGGATTACTTTGTAAACTTTTCTATTCAAGCCAGACAAAATGGACAAATAGATAACCGAAATAGGTCACATAATGGATTAATTTTTCACAAGACTTGATGCCTCCATAGTTATCCACTCTATTGATTTGTTGTCCGGCTTCATCGGATGATCACTTCTATCTATGAGCCGGACTGTCTGTAATCATTTATAGCATTGCAGTTTGCAACGCTATAAATAATTAAATTGGTAGCGTTATCCAGTGTAGGCTTCGACTAGGATTTAGGTCATTTTTAAAACTAACTATCTTCACGTGTATTTGAAGAAAAGAAATCGCAAGGCTTCACGATCTATGCATAGTTCGTTCGATTAACTGAAAACGCTTTTACAACAAGCTTCTCTGTGACCTGAGAAATTTACCATTAAATAAATTTAAAAAGTTAATGAAAAAAGCTCTGTGAAAAAGGTTATTACTCTGTTGAAAACTATTTGCAGGACAGGGACGCCTGGAAATGATCTGCTGGCAAAGTAAAATAATATTAAATTGTGAATAGGCCATCAAAAAAAAAAGCCATCCTAAGTTTCTTGCCGGTTCTTCTAAGGTTTCGAACTGGTGATCAAAGAGGTTAAAGATATATTTATATATTTTTTGATTGCTACAGATTAATTTATCGTTTCATATATTTCATGAGGGTAGAAGGAGTCAGGGTAGGCCGAGACTTACATATGAAGACCACGTGAGCAGATTGCTCAAAAACGGAAAGGTCAAAAGTACTCGGATACCCAGACGTGCGTGTATGAAGCGATTGATGAATCTCGAAGAAGCGAAAGAAGTATGCATGGATCGCGAAGCCTGGCGATCTGTCCTCTCTGACTACCCCGTCAGGGATACAGCGTGAAGATAGTTAGTTAGTTAGTTAGTTATATATTTCATAAATTTTTAATAAAGTGGAAAAAGACAATTCGATTCGAGACAGGGATTGAACCTATGACCTTTGCGTAACCAGGGCAATGTTCTAGCTACCTGAACTACCCGAACCGTATCGAAAAATGTTGAAATTCTCCACCGTATTTTAACTGTCATTTAAAGAGTATGACCAGAGCCATCTATCGAGCTAATGAACAACTCGATACTAATGAACAGTGTTACAACCATTTTTAAACATTGATGCAATGGACTCCACTCAGTCTATGGAATTTTTTTTTTAAAACAGAAATGTAGCAAAATAATTGCTTTAAAAAATGTATCCACACTCTTGACGTTTTCATCTTTTAACAATCTGCTCACGTTGTTTTGGTCTACTTACCCTTAACTCCTTCTACCCTCTACTCTACTAATTGTTCCTCACGACGCGACACCGCGAGTCGCGACAAGTCTTGAATTATTAAGATATCGAGCAATCTACTTACAAAATTGTTAACAGATCTTAATTACTAGATTAAAAATATTTCCAACTTCATTTGATTAGATTGAATCGCTCGTGGCCCCGCTGACTCAGAGTTCTGTAAACGATCACTACGTTAAGCAACTTTCGCTATGGCTGGTCACGGATGGGCGACGACTTTGTAACCTTTACATTTGCGAGCGTTTCCGTGCTTCGGAAGCCACGTTAAGCCGCTGGTCCCGGTTGCTGGTAACATGACAGTCATTAAGCCAAGTTGAAGGCCGTAATGCGGCTAAAAAAATGTTAACAGCAGGTAGCCACAACCTGCCACAATCTGTCTATTTCAACACGGCAATGACTCACCACATATTGCGTGGGACAGGAATACACATGGTGAAAAGTGGGCGTACAATATTCACTTCCTTCTTCCACCCTTTCCGGGATAAGGCGTGATTGATAAAAAAATTGTATAATTTCGATGCGAGAAATTTTACCATTCTCAGGATTATCCTTAACAGTTCCTACCAACGAGATATATACCCCGAAAGAGATGCTAGTATAAACAACAATTTATTGTTGCGAATATTTCGAGATTTAGGTATTGTGTATTTTACATTTTCTGAGGAGACTCGGTATTAAATTAATGTAAATAACCTTTTGAATAAAAGCAACGAAAGATAATGATTAAACTTCGACAAATAAAGTTAGTAGGTACTTTGCTCAGTCTTAGAAACTCTCTCAATTAAGTGCTGGAACCTTTTTGATCACTGTAGGCTACCTGAGTGAATGAATTAGATTTATAATAACAGAATTTTAATGAATACAATATAGTTTGATTTTATTATGAGCCTAAATATCATCTATCTACCTATATATCTTCACGCTGTATCCCTGATCGGGTAGTCAGAGACGACAGGTGCCATAGGCTTCGCAACCGATGCATATATCTTTCTTCTTTATATTGTGCCTAAAAACGATCGCCTTTTTTAATATTATTACGCCTTTTGTTTTAGAATTGATTATATAGTTATAGATAACGTATTTTTATTCGGTCCTTTAGACCCACCCCAGTTCCGTGCTTCGGAAGGCACGTTAAGCCGATGGTCCCGGTTGCTAATAAAATGGCAGTCGTTAAGCCAAGTTGAAGGCCTTATCGCCACAGCCTGCGCCTGTCCATTTCAACACGGCAATGGGCTAACCACCTGTTACGTGGGACAAAAATGCATACGGTGAAAAGTGGGCGTTTAATATGCCTCTGCCTACCCCTTCGGGGATAAAGGCGTGACAGTATGTATGTATTAAAATACAGACAGCGAAATCATCAATCAGAAGCGCTCGTGGCCCCGCGGTCTCAGTGTTCTGTAAACGATCACTGAGTTACGCAACTTTCACTATGGCTGGTCCTCCGATGGGTGACCACTTTGTGGCATTTACATTTGCGAGCGTTTCCGTGCTTCGGAAGGCACGTTAAGCCGTTGGTCCCGGTTGCCAGTAAAATGGCAGTCGTTAAGCCTGGTTGAAGGCCTTATGGGCGGCTTGAAAAAATTATTATTCCGTGATCATGGCGCTTGCGAGTCTCGAAATATTTCGGATACTCGCGCATGAAAGTGGACGTGGTAAATATCCTGATATTCAATATGTCGGTTATAATAATGATTACGATGGTTTAAATTGTTATACCACAAATATGTTTTTAAATGCTGTATGTAATTGTAAATATGACATGTCAAGTAGAGGGTTGAAGGAGTCAGGGTAGGCCGAGACTGTCATATGAAGATCACGTGAGCAGATTGCTCAAAACGAAAAAGTCAAAAGTACTCGGATACCCAGACGTGCATGTATGAAGCGATTGGTGAATCTGCAAGAAGCATACTAATCTGGCGATCTGTCCTCTTTAACTACCCCTTCAGTGATATATCAGTTTATGTCTCCAAAAACATCAGTACCTACCTAGGTCCTAAATAAGCGTGTATCTAATACGACATGAGATGAGAAGGTCGCGTTCCCTATTATTTCAACTAATTTACCGTCGACGGTGAAATATGAACGTGTCAGCCATTTTCTTTTTCGCTCCAATTTACGCAGAGATTATTACTCTTCTCTCGTACACATCAAACGTGACGTTTAATACAAACTTCGAGATTTATATCTTACAGGATTACATTTTAAGTGGCAGCATTAGAGCAGGGGGCGGACTTTGATCTGATAAGTATTTACTCCTCATGTAGGAAAAAACTTTTTACTTTTATTTACATCTTTATCCCTGTAGGGGTGGCAGTAGAATAGTATACGCCCACATTTCAACATAAGCTTTTTTGTCCCACGTAATAACAGGTGGTCATTCATAATGCCGCTGCTGTTCAGAGTTTAATCAGTTATTTGGTGGGTGACATTTCATTTCTAAATATGGTTACACAAAACAGAATTTATTACTATTCGTAGTTAACCTTTTACGTGTGGAAATCCTCGTGGACTTTTACCAACTAAAACCACACGGTGCCCTTCCATATGTCTAAAAATTACAGTTTCAGTTTTAACCTAGGCGCCTTCAAGTAATGACTTAAGACGCTTCGGAAAATTAATCTGATGACGAATCTTTTTATAAGAAATGAGGCGAGATGTCCTGAAATAATGAATAGAATGGAATACCTGAAAAGGCGGACGATGACGTTAATTTTTAATTAAGTGAAAAAAGACAATTCTATTCGAGACGGGTATTGAACCCGTGACCTTTGCCTAACCAGGGCAAAGTTCTAGCCACTGAACTACCCGAACCGTATCGAACCGTAAAAAAGTTGAAATTCTTCACCATATTCCAATCGTCATTTAACAGTATGACGTTGTCCACATTCATCATCATCGAGCGTGTGTCCCAATTGCGTCTCGCGACGCCCGGGGTCCGCTTTCCTACATTTTCTCCTCCACTTCGCACGGTCGTCGGCATCACCTGTAGTGAGACCATTTGCACGCATGTCATCCCTTACGACTAGCACTTCTTGGGTCTTCCCCTCTTACCGGGACCCGGCGGGGCTGACATGGCCAGACATTTGTTTCCCACGTAGCCCGGCGGTTGCCGCAAGACGTGACCATACCAACGAAGGCGACACTCTTGCAACTTGTCTGCAATGTCACGGACGTGAAGGCTGCCGCGGATGTGAGAGTTCCTCACGCGGTCCAACCGCGTGACTCCACACATCCACCACAGCATCTTCATTTCCGTGACACGCAGCTTCTGTTTGTGTCACTCCAATATTGGCCACGTCTCACTGCCATGTAAAAGGACACGTCTAATGATGGTTTGGACCCTGTCCCTTCAACCGAATCGGCATTTTTGCGTCACAAATGACACCGGTCATCTCCCGCCATTTGGCCCACGCGGCAGAAATGTGTGACGTTGTCCACATTAAAGTAAAATATTTATTGGAGTAATGGAGCGGAGATTTTTATTGGAGCGGAGCTACCATGGAGAAAGAAGAGTGAACGTTTGATGAAAAGAACATGTGATTAATCATAATGAGGAGTAGGTTTTCACGTTGAGAAATTTAGCAATTTGTATATATTGGGCGTATAGTATGCCTCTGCCTACCGCCGTCGGGGATAAAGGCGTGACAATATGTATGTAGCGCCATCTAACCCAAAGTAAGCTAATATAAAATTGTGTTATGGAACTAGACAACTGATAAACACACTTACATGTTCTTAAAAAAACACAGATTGTACATAGAAGACACCTGAATTTCGAAATAAACATTTGCGAATCACACAAATACTTGTACCAACCCCATGAATCGCACCCTAGACTTAGCGCGGCAGCCCGGTACATTACTATGTACGCCGCCGAGGTATTCAAATCTATGTATAACTTAGTAATTGAATACTGTATTCCGATCAACCAAATAGGTATTAGAGCTTGCTCGATACGAGTACATAACTTAACCTTTTACTTAAGTAACTAATATTATTTAGAGGGAAATGTGTTGCCTACTAACTCTTTTTATACCTTAACTCATTGTTGTCAAAACTTAACCCTCTCAGAACTTAATTTGCATGTACGTGAGAGACTTTAGTTACCCTCTACATTTTCGTGTTCAAGTCTCGTGCGTCACAAAAATATGGCGTCGAACGTGACTACCGATAAGTTAACAAAGTCTTTATACCCTATTTAAAAAGGTTGAGTTTTTGTCCCTTTAACTTAGTAAAACTAGAATTCAAATGCCATACCATCTGTCAACGGAACCATTTATTGGCTATTATCAAATGGGAAGTGCTTTTACTAATTCATCTAACGTATTTTTTTTAACGTGTAGAAATCCCCTCGGTTGTCATGCCGGACTCGAACAGGCTAAAACCACACGGTCCCTGCCTACCTGTCTATTTCCGGACGCCCCGGGTTACTCCTCAGAAGGATGTCCCAGTGCTCCCGGCAGACTTTGGCTACCACCGCGGCCTCACCTAGGGTTCGGGTATAATCCCGCTTCTTTGGAGTTGGTTCGGGTATTATCCTGTTTCTTGGGGCATGAGGCGTACGTGAAATTTTCACGTTATGCCGTTGTCTGGGGCCTGCTTCTGTAAGAACAGCGAGCAGCCCACCCGCCGTCCTCAGGACCCCGGTCATGGTGACTTGAGACTATGGAATTACTCATAGGGTGATGAAGGTGTTATTATCAGCGGGTTGATCCTAAGCAGTCTTATCCAACACTGCTTTTAAAATTTAAGAGACCTCATAATCATAATGAGCGATATTGCCGAGAATCGACACAGAGAAGCCTCGGAACTATATACTGTCATTAGATGATTTCTTAATGTATAGCGCCAATAAGAATATTTAGAAAATACGTCCGTCTTTCTTAGAGAAAAATCACTAAATAATACAAGTAATAATCCTATACATAAAAATTCACAGAGAGTTGTTCACGCTCGCGTTCTGTTACAGTCAAAAGTTAGTGATGGAAATTAATGCTATTTTTTGTTAATTTCATTAGCGTGCTAATTTTTATCTCTTAGCATGCGACGTACTATTGCTATGCTAATATGAACATCAATGAAGTAAACATCAACTTGCTAGGTCCTCCCGTTCCTGAGAAAATTGATGATGACACATGGATAGACAGACGAACTGACGTCCAGACGGACATTATGAAAAAAAAATAAGGGTTGCACTCTGAAAATTTATTAATAATTACCAAAAAACGAAAAATTTACCGGGATCGACGTTAATGATGATGATGATGAAAAAAAATTCTACACCGAAAGAGTCTTAATTGATTACGCAATATTTTTTAATAGGACCTGAAGATGACCGGGATTAACGTAAGATGATAATGATGATGATTCTATTATTTAGTAGCAAGATATTGAATCTACAAATTAACTATCAAGAATAAATATTTTTCTAGACGCATTCGCGGTCTGCTATATGTACATGCATATGCCTAACGGTGTCGTGGGTCCAGATATTTATCTCATCTAAAAATAAGCGTACCGCTCTAAAATAAGTTTTCAATTCAATAAAAATAAAAAAACTTTAGTTCCGTTGTTTTCCTTTCGAGAGACGGAACCCAAAAAATACATTTTGTATTACATTATTTATACCACAATAAAGTACAATCACACGATTTTAGGGTTTATATATTCAAAATAAAAGAATAATACATAAAAACCAAAGTATCTACAACTCGTAAAAAGTACGTACGAATTTCGACTTCTTACTCAACTCAATGGCATTCACAGAATGTCAAAAAAATTTATACTAAAATGGAATTAATAACCCCAAACACAAGCATTTAATAGTTAAAAATAATGGGCTAAATATCAAACATGCACTTTTTCATTCGCACACTCCGTATTTCGCAATAGCACAATGACACGATCCATTCATGAATTAGACGTGAAAATTCATTTTAGCAATCGCAGCGACGCATCATTCGCGGCTCGCCTGCCTCATGATTTAGTCGTCGCAGCGACGCAGCGTTCACAGCTCGCCTGCGATATGAATTTGTCGTGAATTATAATTATGAGTTTTGGCAATTTAATTTAGCATTCACAACTCGCCACTCAGTAGCGGCGCGAACGTCGATGCGCTTAGTCATGTATTGGAGGGAGATTGTGGGTTCGTGACGAATTGTCAATTATTGCGTAATCGATGTCTCTTAGCAATAATTAATTTTAACAAGTACTGTTCATTAAATTAATACGAATGGAGTCTTAGCAATTAAATATGATTGCTAACGCTAATATTTCCTACACTAGTCAAAAGAAATAGTAATACTGTGTAGTCTGAATTGCCTGCTATTCCTTTGAAGTAGTTAGTAGAAACCTACACTTAGTGACACCATACACTCTTGGTAATTTCTAAATCTATTGCTTTGTATAATGTTTAAGTGACATTGATTACTTGCTCTATAATAAAATTATTCGTTATCTAACAAGCGGAGATAATCGAAACAAAAAATGGAAACCCGCAACATTTAGTTGAGCTGAGACACAGTAATTCCATTAGATAGCTCCCATCTCTCGGCCTTGACATTGATAAATATCGGCCGAGGAACTAATTAGTCCAGCTTTGGGCCTGTGGGCAACCGGGCGCCGATTTGTTAGGACTTTGGACGGCTATCCGGTAATGAGACAGCCGGAAATGGGTTCCCTTAATTGGCGTTTCGCTGAAGGTCTTAGGTTCCATGTTGTGATATGTTTACCTACTGACCAAGTGAGAAAATTGTTGTTTTGGTAACTTAGTTTTTTAATCAAAATGGCATTGACTTTCTCTCAGAAAATGTATGTTTTTATCTCAGCGAATATACTTAAAATGGAAATGGGTTTGTAAAATTCTTTGTAGAAATAGCCCCGCTACGAATTACTTCAAATTGTAGCAATTTAAGCATTCAAATTTAAATGCTTGTTAAGAATAAATGCTTCATTTTTGCTTTAAACTAAACTATAGTTGAGTCTAATCGCTATTTTTAAGCTTTAACTTTAGTTATAGTTATGTTTCATCTCTAAAACGCTGTACGTTCCCTGACGATCCATGCAAATTTTCTTCGCTTCATGTAGATTCATTAATCGCTTCAGACTTACACGTCTTGGTATCCGAGAACTTTGACCTTTCCATTTTCGGCAATTTGCTCACGTGGTCTTCATATGTAAGTCTCGGTCTACCCTGATTACTTCTACCCTTCAATTTCGCACAATAAGTATTCCAAAATACAATTTGCAGGGTTCAACCAAGAACCATGAGATTTTGTATTCGACGTATTTTGTATTCCTGAGGAAGACTACTGTCTTACCGTCCAGGCCCGGCCCCTGCGCTAGAGTTTCATCCCTATGTCAACATTGAAAGTGAGACCGTGGACAGAAGTACCTACACTGTGTTGGTTGTTCTAAACACTTGAAACTAACTAACACTAGTACTTACTCTCGGGTGAGAGTCTGTGAAAAAAAAAGAGAATACACAAGAGGAAAATTCTCCTCAAAAAGCTTTCCTGCATCGCCAAGTTGAAAATGAATTAAACGATATTAATTAATCTAAATGATTGAAATGTTTGTTAATCCTTCTAAAAGAAAATTAAGACGACTTAAATTTAATCGAATTATGAATAAAATTTTCTTAAAATAATTTGATAAATCCAGGCCAAGTAAATAGTAATTAATGTATTCGGCATCCCGCGGGAACATTTAAAACGGAATCCACGTTCGGATATTACATTTTATTAATTTTGCACGCTCCGCGGCGCAAATTGACGGATCGCGTGCGCGCCAATGGAGCGACAACTGATGTGGACTGTAGGGTTGGGGATCCCCCACTCTACTAATAGGTATTCTTTTAACTTTAAGGCACCAAATCTCTGGGATTCAAAGCAATACACCTACTGTTTACAAATAACTTCAAAATTCTTTGTAGTTTTGCAACAGTATTCTCGGTAGAGATTAAATTATTACTTACACATAGGTTATTTAAAGAAATAAAATATGGTTTATTCACGAGTAAAGTAGACCTGCGAGCCCGAAACTACAGCCTTCAGACATTACTTGACAGATTTACTATATTCGTGTACATTTCTGACGTTTCTCACTCAAGTCATTATGCCTGAAGGAACTTGTTCACTCAGCGGTTGTTGCTATCGGGTTTTACAATTTAAGAGTATTTTGTAAATTTGTGTTTTATTTTATTTAGCGTGCGTGACGTCATTATAGGACGCTGCCCGAAAACAAGCATTGCGTATCATCATCTCTAGCGATACATATAACGGTAGCATTATGCTGAGGTGGTAACCACTTCAGACCCCATTATAATAGATTAGATTATATATCACATTTCTTAATATCTTTTTATGTGCGTTTATGAATAAATGTTTATAAATTTGAACAATAATAGATCCTCACGTTTCAGCACCGTAGATATCACTTACATGTATTGATAAAATAATAAGCATAAAATAACACTAGGTTTAAAATAAATATTGAATGATGGCAACCCTGAGAAGTGCTGCTATCCAGCATCCAATACAAATGTATATCGGGATAACGTGGTTCATCGTAATCGCGGCAGTGAATCCGGCGAGTCGTCGGATTGGAGCGTGCTATTAATTAACGTTTTTTACATAATTTAATCCGCAACATCCGTCAGGCTGGGATGCTTTTTCCTTCATAAGCCTAGCGTTGAATAAAGCTTCTACTTTGGCTATTTTAAATTTAAAGTTGTTGTTTTTTGTTGTTGAGTTGATTTAGACTTCTATAGGAATGATTATTTTAAAGGCCCATCAACCTTGGAAGGAATTTTTTGTAAATAAAGTTAGTTACATACACACAGTGTCACGCTTTTATCCCCGAAGGGGTAGGCAGAGGCATACTACACGCCCACATTTCACCATATGTATTTTTGTCCCACATAACGGGTGGTAAGTCCATTGCCGTGTTGAAATGGACAGGCGCAAGCTGGCAGGCAATTTTTCAAGCCGCCCATAAGGCCTTCAACCAGGCTTAACGACTGCCATTTTACTGGCAACCGGGACCAACGGATTAAAGTTAATTGTGCCCACGAATATAAACATGCATCCTATCGTTACGCATTATGAAACTAGGTATTTAAGCAATCGAATCGATTACTAATGACGAATCGAGTTCAAACTTGAGAAACAGAATAAAAGAGATTTGAGTAGGTCCATCCATACGTTAACCCCGCAGCTTTGTCCGTGACGTACCTCTTATTAATTTTATACAATACTGTATGAAAATTTGCCCTATTTGTTAACATTTATGATTACTACCCCGCTCTCCCTAAATCCTTTTCCTACCTCATCCTCTTCCAATCCTCATTCCGCCAAGCCAATGGTTGCCGTGCCTATGTGCTGCGTAGCTAGGGGCGAGCCTAGTCTGAACGTGCCATATTGCCCTGGGACCGGGCGACCCCAGAACAAGGCTAGACTTACCTAGATAAGCGGGGCTCTGTCTAGGTGGACATGATATTTCCCTAGCTAATCGTGGGAACGCAATGGTTTTAAAAAATAAAATCCAGAATGGCGGCGATGTGGTTCGCCACCCGTCACGTCTCGTTTCCCATCGAGGCGAAAAGTGGACTGGCGATAGCCACTTTGCTACTTTGAATGTTAGAGGAGGAATGAAAGACAAAATTGAAGAGGTATGCGAGATGATGCGAGAGAGACGAATTGATGTTCTGTGCGTGAATGAGACAAAAAGGAAAGGGTGCGATACCACCACACATGGAACCCCCACGGCATACTGGTCAGGTGTCACTACTACCAGTCCAGCGTGCCAGGGTGTAGGTGTTATACTTTCTGCAAGAATGAATGGATGTGTGACTGAATATGAATGTGTAAGCCCAAGACTCCTTTGGTTGAGGTTGAAGGTTGGACTCACCCGCATCTTTGTTGTACGAGTTTATGCTCCGCAAGATGCGCGGTGGCGTCGATCACCGAAAGACCAAAGTGAGAGACAGGCATTTTGGGAGAGTATGAGTGATGTTTTCAGTAGATGCAAACATAATGAGAGGATTGTAATGTTAGGTGACTTTAATGGTTGGGTTGGAGTGAAGCGTGATGGATATGAAAGTGTATTAAGAAAGTTTGGTGACAAACGAATGAATGAAAATGGAGAAAGTCTGCTTATAGTATGTTTGGAGAGGAATCTTGTGGTAACTAACACCATGTTTGACCACAAAGATATCCACTTGTTTACGAGACATGAAGGAAATCAGAGAAGTATCATCGATTTTGTGATTGTAGATGCAAGGATGAGAAAGAAAGTGTTAGACACCAGGGCATACTGCGGTGCCGGGATTGACACAGACCACTTCTTGGTTGTTAGTCGAGTAAGAAGTCTGTTTCGATGGTGGCGGCATCGTATGTATGAACCCGTTAGTGTATTAGAACGCATAAAAGTTGAGAATTTGCAAGAGATAGGCATTAAAGAGGAATTCATGAGCTAATTGAGCAAGAAATTTGAAAATTCTGATGAAGTGTGTGAGATCGAAGACGAATGGAAGTAATTTAAGGAAGGACTCGTGGAAGTTGCGATTGAAGGGTGTGGGGTAAAAAAGAGAAGCCAAGGATGTAAGGGAAAGAGAATGAGTGTAGAAGTCCGAAAGGCATTGTCTGATAAGAAGAAAGCATGGTTAGATTTTTTTTGTTTCTCGTATAGCTCATTCTGCAATTTGATACAGAAATATAATATGGTAGTTATATGTTATTGTCTGCATTTACATTGTAATAAGTTAACAATATATTTGGTTAATAAGATTCTTATATTTATACTCAATAGTGGATGATGCGAGAGAAGCGGTGGTAAGCGTAAATGAGTCGGATTTAGTTTATTGTAGAAAGTGTGAATTATGTGTTGTTGAATTCTTTGAGAGTGTTAACTATTGGCTGACTACAAAAGTCAAATAAAGAATGCAGAAGGCAACGGATGTGGATCTAAAAATGGTGAAAGAGGAGTACAAAAGGTATAAGCGTGTTGCAAAAGAGGTGATGAAAAGAAAGAAAGAGAACGACAGAGATGAATTTGATAAAAGGTTATCTGATGACTTCCAACAGAATATGAAATTATTTTGGAAGTTCATAAGAACAGTGAGGGTTCAACAGACGACATCGCATCTCAACCATATCAGAAACCATGATCGTCGTCTTGTGAAAGGAGAAGAATGCGTGTTAAAAAGATGGAAGCAATATTTTGAAAGTTTGTTTGAAAAAGAAGATATGCAAGTACATACTAGTTTCTGGGAAATAAATGAAATTGGCAAGGAAGAAGTATGAAAGAAATAGTGGAAACATTGAATAGCATGAAATTGGGAAAGGCCACGGGACTTGATAGGATCTCTGTCGAGATGCTGAAAGCGGGACAAGGCGTGGTAGCTTGCCAGCTGTACTGCCTTTTCAACCTTTGTTGGAGGAATGGCAGCGTACCAAGAGATTGGTGTAAGGATGTCATCATGCCGCTTTATAAGGGAAAAGGGTCACAGCAAGAGTGCAAAAACTACCGCGGCATAAGCTTGCTCAGCATCGTCGGCAAATTATATGCAAAAGTTTTGATAAAAAGAGTGATGAGGACGGCAATGCACGGATTAGGTCTTTTTCTTACGATGCGTAGTAGAAAAGCTTTTGGCGAAAAGTCAAAAAGTCTATTGCGTATTTGTAGACTTGGAAAAGGCCTATGATAGAGTGGTGAGGAATGAACTGTGGTCAACACTGGCCAGGTATGGAGTAAACAGCCACTTGATACGAGCACTGAAATCTCTCTACGAGGGCTCCAGTGCTTGTGTCAGGATCAACGGAGCTTGCACAGACTTTTTTCACATTGAAAAAGATGTGAGACAGGGTTGTGTAGCGTCGCCGTTGCTGTTTAACCTATACATGGACAGCTGCCTGAAAGAACTGCAAGAAAGTACGTATGGTATAAAAATGGATGAACTGACCGTCAAGTGCCTCCTTTACGCTGATGATCAGGGAATACTAGCATCATCGGCGGAGTAGTTGCAGTTGATGGTAAAAGTGAATGTAAACAAGTCGAAAGTAATGGTTTTTGAAAGAGAGGTAAGTACGACAGATTGCCCAATTCTTGTGGAAGGAGAAAGAATAGAACAAGTGAAAGAGTTTGTATATCTGGGTACAAAATTTACGAGAGATGGAAAGTGTGACTATGACATTGAACGAAGAGTTTTGGCAGGAAATAAAGTAAATGGAGCCATGTACGCCTTTATGAGCAGTCAGAACGTGTCTAAGAAGGCAAGACTGGCTGTACATAGAGGAGTGCTGGTCTCCACACTTATGTATGGCAGTGAAAGTTGGGTATGGCAGAAGACGCATAAAAGTAAAATCAGTGCTGTGGAAATGAGAAGTCTGCGAAGTATAGCTGGAGTGAAGTTGATGGATAAAGAAAGTAACAGCGTGATAAGGGAACATTGCGGTATGACAGAAGATGTAGTGATTAAGATAGAAAAAGGGATGCTTAGATGGTTCGGACACGTGGAGAGGATGGATGAAAATAGACTGACGAAGCAGATATATGTGGCGAAGATGTAGTGATTAAGTTAGAAAAAGGGATGCTTAGATGGTTCGGACACGTGGAGAGGATGGATGAAAATAGACTGACGAAGCAGATATATGTGGCGAGAGTGAATGGGCAAACTGGTAGGGGTCGACCTCGGCGTACCTATGTCAATCAAATCGACGATCTTTTGGAAAAAGGCCAGGTCAAGAGTACCCTTAACCGGCGAGCGTGTATGAAAACACTCATGAAAGTTGAAGAAGCGAAAGCTGTATGTCAGGATTGTAGCAAGTGGAAAGCCATAGTCTCTACCTACTCCGATGGGAAACAGGCGTGATAATATGTATGTATGTAAAAGCTGTAGTTACTGAAATTACCGCGTTTAACCAAACAAAAACTAACTATGAATTGGACCCCAAACGATATCCGATAAATGGAATGATTGAATGAATGAATGAATGTTTGTCGTGGGAATCTTAAGAATCGAATGAATAAGAACGTAATACCAACGTTTCGACTGTGAGTGTCGCCGCAGCTTTATGTCAGGGGGCCGAGTCTGCAATTTCAATCGTGTCGAAATCGTCACGCCACCGGTACAATTTTGAGAGCTTTCCGTAGACTATTTCGATTGTCGGCCGATAGAATTCTACTGGCACGGCCGCTAGTCAGTTGCATTTTTGATAGTCTACTAACATTTTGACAGCTAAAAACAACGATTGTAGTTCTATTCTACGGCTTGTCAATAGTAGACTCGGCCCCCGGGTCGAGCATTTATATAGTCCGGCATGAAATATCTAATAAATATCCATCACGCCTTATCCCCGAAGGGGTGGCAGAGGCATATAATATGCCCACTTTTCACCGCGTGGATTTACCTGTCCCACGTAATAGGTGGTGAACCCATTGCCGTGTTGAAAATAGACAGACGCAGGTTGTGGCTACCTGCTGTTGAAATTTTTCATGCCGCCCATAAGGCATTCAACCAGGCTTAACGACTGCCATTTTACTGGCAACCGAGACCAAAGCTTTACGTGCCTTCCGAAGCACGGAAACGCTCGCAAATGTAAATGCCACAAAGTGGTCACCCATCCGAGGACCAGCAATACTGAAAGTTGCCTAACTCAGTGATCGTTTACAGAACACTGAGACCGCGGGGCCACGAGCACTTCAACCATGAAATATGTAAGAGTTCTTATAGTTTTATCGGCCTTTGGTGTAAGGAAATAAATTTCCGGCATTGTTGTAGGGACCGTTTTTATCAGTAGTAAGTTTACAGTGTATTACTGGACTCTAGACTAGATTGTGCTCACAGCTTCACTCGGTAATAAATAACAGGATTGCTATTAGTAACAGAAGTTAGTTTGGAACATTCTTTAAGGTATTATTGGTATACGAGTATCTGTGTACCAAAAATCTTTACCACAGAACTGAATATTACTCGTAGCCCTTTTTATTCTGATTTAACGTCTTTGTTATTAATCAACCATTAAAAATGTTGATGTTTTTGTTTTATTTGTGACTAGCGGACGCGTCGAGGTTTACCTGCATAGCGCACGATTTGGTGAGAATACGGAAATAAAATGTAGACTGAGTTACTCCTAATCGTTAGAATCAATCCATCTGACTTTTAAACTTTCGCGTTGCATGATTAAAATAAGTGTCAAATACAGGTATTAACTTTTATAAATATGCATTTCAAAATATGAATTAAGGAGTCTGCTTGTGACCACGGCTGGTGCAACCCAGTCGAAACGTCAACCTATTTAAGGTAAATAAGCATGATCGCGTTAATACCTGTATTTTACACTTATTTCAATCCATCTGTTTTAGAGATTAACCGAACACACACAAAATGTTTAAATAATGTTTTTTTACTTAGTACCGCATAAACTTTTATATACATTTAATGACAACCAATTAATTTGAATTACAAGCAGACAATAATATTATTTCACTGTACGAGTATAGCTGAAGTGTCTCACTTTAGTACACGATTGTATTTCAGCCTTTCAAACGGAGTGTATTGATGAGGAGCTATGAAAACAAGTTATTTTGTTGTTAAGGCGGCTTTAAAATATTAGCAAAATACTAGTTGATTCCAAACAAAGAGCTTGTAATATGGTAACCAGATAACTGATAAACATAGTTATATATTTCTAAATACTATTATAGATAAATGACACCCAGACACAGAAGAAACCATCTTGCTCATAACACAAAGTTTTATCCTGGGTGGGAATCAAACCCAAGACTCTTGCGTAGTAGTCGGATACACTCCCACCGCGCCACAGAGGAAGTCAAGTTTGCAGGTCCTATGGATATGCACCCGATAAATATGCATTTCAAAGTATGCCGTTCGCTTCCTGTTGTAGTTTTTGTGTGAATTATCTTCACAATCAAAACCAAAAGTAACCTATTCAAAGGGTTTCGGTAAATACTTCCATAATGACTTCACATACCCATGCCTACAAAATCACACCTCTTTAAGACTGTGTATAGAGGCCGATCCTTGACTTAAACCTCTTCGGGTGCTGCCTCCATCGATTACCATATAAATTGCGCCAGTCTCGCCTCGTTTCCCGGCCTGGGAAACTGCGTGCTGTTATTTATCCCCACCCCCATCCAGCCCCCCACCTACTAAACAAACTTGCTCAATAAATATTGAATGAACAGCTAGAACCTACTTCTTATTCATAAACGCTTCGAAATACGTTTTATGAAGTTTGTTTTAATGTTTTCAATTGTGTTTGTAATAAGACATTTTTGAAAATATTAAAATATTAAACATTTCTACACAGCGCCATCTACTTTATATTAAACTAATATAAGTCTGAAGCGCTCGTGGCCCCGCGGTCACAGTGTTCGGTAAACGATCACTGAGGTACGCAACTTTCACTTTGTGGCATTTACATTTGCGAGCGTTTCCTTGCTTCGGAAGGTACGTTAAGCCGTTGGTCCCGGTTGCCAGTAAAATGGCAGTCGTTAAGCCTGGTTGAAGGCCTTATGGGCGGCTTAAAAAATTTCAACAGCAGGTAGTTACAACCTGCGTCTGTCTATTTTAACACGACAATGGGCTCACCACCTATTACGTGGGACAGGAATCCACACGGTGAAAAGTGGGCATATAATATGCCTTTGCCACCCCTTCGGGGATAAGGCGTGATGGATATTTTATATTATTTAATATAAGTCTGTGATATGTGATTTAATCAAGTAATAAACATACTTATGTATTTTTAAATCTATACTAGCTGAGTCCCGCGGCTTCGATATTCACTTCCTTCGATGCCCGTGGTATTTCGATTTGTGTTTATCCTGTATAGTATGGAAATTTACTTGAATTTTTAACAATAATGATTACTACCCCGCTCTCCTGGGCGTGACGATATTAATAGCCAATAGCATAGTAAAAACCAAACTCCACAAACAAACATTTGCGCATCACACAAATATTTGTACCGAAGACCAGTATTTGAGCCCGATACCTCAGAACATCATACACTACCACTTTCGTACGCCCATATTTTATTAAGCACACAGCTTCGCCCGTGGAATATTTCGACCTCCCGTCGCACCTATTTAATCCCGTCGCTTATAAATTCTACAATGTTGCATAAAAATTTGCCCTATTTGTCGACATTTATGACTACTGCTCTGCTCCACAGTATAGTAGCGTAATGATATATAGTATATAGCCTTCCTCGATAAATGGGCTATCTAACACAAAAATATTTTTTCAAATCCGACCTTCGGAGTTAGCTCCTGAGATTAGCGCGGTCAACCAAATAAACAAACAAACTCTTCAGCTTTATAATATTAGTATAGATTTTTGTCCTACATAACAGGTGGTGAGTTGTCGGTTGTTGATCGTCACCGTGTTAAAATAGACAGACGCGGGTTGTGGCGACTTGCTGTTGAAATTTTTTCAAGTAAGGCATTCAACTTGATTTAACGATACATGTGAAAATGAAAATGAAATTTTTTTATGCCTGTAGGTTACATAGTAACACTTATGAACGTCAAGAATATTGCTTCTACATTTACATTTACTGCCAGATTCGCTAAGCAAAAGGTAGAGTCTGAGGAAGAACCTGGCAATAAAACTCATTATTAGATTCTTTCTAGACTCATTGTCATTACATTAGTTTCATTAACATGACATTTGGACCAATTATATAGTAATGAATTTATATAAAAAAAACAAAATCAATGTTGTGTTTAAAATCATATTAAAATTAGAGCGATTCTAGTTGCCAGTTCTAAGAGCAACCTACCCTTAAAGAAGAAGAATTTAGCAAGTCAATGGATGCTCTTTTAAAATGTAGGTATGGCTTACAACATTAATGTGTATTAACTTATTTAAAGATGGTACACTTTATGATGAGTCGTGATCTGTGTACATCATTCCATTTAATTCCTCTCTACTCTCTGATCTTATAACTAGGCAAGTGAATTGTTAATCTTACAATTCACTTACCTAGTTATAATCTCATGACCCATTTTAGTAAGAAATATAAAAGGAAAAATCTAACATCTTTATAAGCTTTTATTGTATCGGTGCTCACAAGAAGTACAGCGGTTATATCGCTGCCATAACGTCCGCTTTATCCAGCTATAATCGTCAATTTCACATAAAAACATTGCTAAGACAACGCAGCGCTGTAAAAACGAAATTACTTAAGCTGTAAGCTGTCCAAGTGATTTACGCTTACTCAGCATTCGTACTTAATAGCGCGTGATGATTGTTTCTCACGCAAATTAACCTTTATGAGGGCCGCTGTAAGATTTTAAGACTGCAACTTATAGTTAGATTGTGGAAACGGTAATGGTGAAGATGTTCTACGTAGAGAGAAACTAAACTAAATATTATAAAACGGAATAGTTTGTTTGTTGATTGAACTGACTGACAGGAAATACTGGTTTGAATTGAAAAAAATATTGTTTTTGCTTGTTTATCGAGGAAGTTTATAGGTTTTATATCAGTTAGTGGTGCATAAGCTCAGTCCGATATTTGTAGCGAAAGCTTTTGAATACAACTTAAACCTTTGAAATAATGTCAATGTCAGCTTTTCCTGTTGTAAATATCATGGCGTATTATGATGTAAAAAAAATTATATCGCTCATTTCACTTTACTAACAATCTGTAGAGTAAGTATCGACTACCTATCCTGTCATATATGTCTCTTTTCAAGAAAAGGGACTTAAGAAAGATACTCATTAATTCGAATCTTGGTTCCTCTGTTACAATAGGTTAGGACTATCATCGAAACCCGCCTGAACGAGGCCGCGGTAGCGGACTAAGTCTGTCACGAGCTCTGAGACTATCCTTCGGAGGGCTCGCCCGGGTCTCCCGGCCATAGGCAGATGGAAGAGCAACGTATGGCTTTAGTCTGTAGGAGTCCGACATAGCATCCAAGAAGATTCCCACATGATAAAAGCTAACATTGACAGTTGTGGGCTAGGATTAACGCTAGGCGTGTGGTGGGTTCCTTCTCCTCGCTACCCTGCTATTTTTTTTATACCGCTGACGTGGCAGAGACACATACGGCCCACCTGATGGAAAGTTATGTTATCGTCTCCCTTTATTTTTATTTTGGAGGACGCCTGGAGATCCGCTACGTGGTGAAGTCATCCCGTACCTACTTCCCACAGGAACCCGTTCTCAAAGTCCCACCCTCCCACAACTATCCACATTGGTCCAGCCGATTCTGTGTGTAAAAATATCTAACATAGTCCCTCACAATCTTTCGCTTTTGTAATATTATCAAGTACAGAATACTGATTTCACTGTTGAAAATCTTGGTAAAAAATAACAATTTACCACTGTTTGTAGCCATTTGTTTTGTTTGCTAAGCCATTAACTAAGTTGTCGGCCGAGTAGCAACTACAAAGTTAAACGTCGGGCTGTTAGCGCGTTTGCGAATTCGTGTCCCGCCATAACTAATTTCCGAGTTGGTTCACTTTCGAAAGTTGAATACTGCTATTGACGTGTAAAGATTTAATTGTAGAAATGGCTATGAGTAAAATAGGTGATCTATAAGGTTGATAGTAACATATATCGAGAGCCCAGATGATTCAGAAATCCCATGAATTTGCTGCTGGGAGATATTTCTTATAGAAATAAGCAGCACCATTGTACCTATGTTTCCTCCTACTGTTATTTTCTTTATTATTAGTGTGTACATGAACAAATAAATAAATGAACTCTTTTAATATATTTTCGACCAGTGGACGTTCTACGGTTTCATACGTGTGCCAATGTTTGTCCCACGTGACAGGTGGTGAACCCATTGCTGTGTTGAAATAGATAGATGCAAGTTATTGTCAGCTGCTATTGAAATTTTTCAAGCCGGGTACAACCGGGACTAATGGCTTAACGTGCCTTCCGAAACACGGACACGCTGGTAAATGGAAAAGTCACAAAGCAGTCACCCATCTGAAAACGCAGTCATCGTTTACAGAACACATAAGTTTTCCACAAACTTATGTGTTCTGTAAACTGAGGCTCAGAGCTCTTCACCGTCTATGCTCATAAAAATATTCATCAAAATTGTGTTAGTTCTGACCAATTCTTTTTATTTGTTTCAGGTAAACAAAACGACGAAAGCTTTCGAGATAATGAAGGATAAATGTAATACGGTCAGGTGACTTGTTCCGGATAGGAAACGCTTTATCGAAGCCTCCGTAACGAGACGTTACGGTGACGTGACTTCCCGTGTCGGAAGGGAGTGTCGCGTTCGTCCGCCCTGTATATTGAGGTGACCCTGACCTTATTATAGTGGCATAGAAAATTGGTTGTGCCAAATAGTAAGGGATTCTTTATTTAGCTGTCGTACTTCTGATCAGAATTTATGTTCCAAATGATTAAGCAGAGGCTTTTCATTTTGTAAGGTTGTGATTTATAATCGAGACGGACAAACATAAAATACTAAATTAAATTAAAAAAAAACCTATATGACACCTAGACTGGCATTGTAATTTTTGACTATTTTTAAATATAATGTAAATAAATTATTGATATGTGTAATAGCTCGTTTATAATCTAACATTATTCAATGGCGATGTCATCTTTAAATCTTCAGCTGTAATACTTTATCTCATCTAGGCCTACTGCCATGCTAATCATACCTATCATCCTTCAATAACTCGTTTAATATTACTAAAGTGTGCCAGCCGCTGTGTCGTACAAAGATTTTAAGCATTATAATACCGGTATCTCGGTAAGCATACGCATAATTTTATACTATGAATACATTAGTGAGAGTAAACTTTGTAAGTACGTTTTATTCCCTTAGAGGCATGAGATTTTATGTAGGTATAGTTAAGCAAATAAATTTACCACCAAACACCAAAATACATACATACATACATATTGTCACGCCTTTATCCTCGAAGGGGTAGGCAGAGGCATATTAAACGCCCACATTTCACCGTATGCATTTTTGTCCCACAATGTTGTGTTGAAATGGACAGGCGCAGGCTGTGGCGACATGCTGTTAAATTTTTTTAAGCTGCCCATAATATTGCTATACCTAGATACTAATAACGAGATATTAACGAAATATCGGAAAAATAATATTAAAATGATATATGGTAGGTATTCCGGTAATAGTAATATTTGTTTAGCAATAACCGTGACAATTTAAAATCCTATATCGCCAAACACCATGCAATGGTTAATATATATAGGGATATGGACTAAAATATATGGTGTTTTTATCTTCTATCTTACAAAATGTAATGAAAATGTTTATTTTTTTGTTCCACGCGCAAGTTAGCGTGTCGTGATTTACATTGTTTTGAACACTCTAAATGTCATACATCCATACATACATATTGTCACACCTTTATCCCCGAGGGAGAGGAGGCAGAGGCATGCTATACACCCACATTTCACCGTATGCATTTTTGTGCCATACAACAGGTGGTGAAGTCATTGCCGTGTTAAAAATGGGCAGGAACAGGTTGCTATTGGAATTTTTCAAGCAATTTTAACAACTCACTATTTATTATATTAATTTATTATTATTTATAAATAAAAATATCCCTCTGTATTATGTTGTTTTCCAATTTACCTCACACAGTTTAAATATACAAAATTTTGGAAGTATAATGTGACTAAAATGCATGGGAAATTCACAACCATTCTTTAAATTCACTTTTGCACTATAAAATGTGTTTTGTGTCAAAACTACAACTGTTACCAGAGACTGAACAGTTATGTTAGCCGCTGCGACAGACAGATGCATCAAAAATACATTTAGACAAATGGTTCCTGTGGAACGAGGATATTATTGGTGCGCTGGCATATTTTTGGTACGATGGAATATTTTTGTGTATATTTTGTCACCAGTATTTTATCCCACTAATATTATAAACGCGAAGGTTTGTAAGAATGGATGTTTGTTACTCTTTCACGCAAAATCTACTGACTGGATTTTGATGAAACTAATATAGCTTACACATCAGAATAACACATAGACTACTTTTTATCCCAGGAACAAGTTCCTGTGGGAAACGGTAACGGGAAAACTTTATCACGCGTGCGGAGCCGCGGGCGTCAGCTAGTATTCCAATATTTTCATACCATTCATTTCATGTTGTTTTATTTTTTTATTTATTTATGCTTACTGATTTGAGTTTTTATTAAAAACGGAAAGGTCAAAAGCACTCGGATACCCAGACGTGCGTGTATGAAGTGATTGATGAATCTCGAAGAAGCGAAAGAAGTATGTATGGATCGCGAAGCCTGGCGATCTGTCCTCTCTGACTACCCCGTCAGGGATACAGCGTGAAGATAGTTAGTTAGTTTAGTTAGTTTTTATTTTGACTACAATGGATTTCCGCCATGTAACATGGCGGAAATCCATTGTAGAACGTCATCAGAAACATGGTTCTACGATAGATTTTATTATTTTTTATTTTAGAAACGTTTGATTGTTAATGCTAGGCTATGGTAATTACATCTTTCCGAGGAGTTACCCGGGGCGTCCGGCAATAGACAGTTAGGCTGTGTGGTTTTATCCGGTTCGAGTCCGGCATGACAGCCGAGGGGATTACTCACGTTAAAAAAAAAAAGCTATGGTAATTATCTGACAGTATGTTTGTATGCTGCCTAATGACAAAATTATCGCTGTTTTTTATATTGCTATTTCTTTCAAAACTTTCGATTGTGCATCCCTATTCCCACAAATATGGAAAATTTCATTTTATCGATATATATATAAAAATGAATTGCTGTTCGTTAGTGTCGCTAAATAAGATTTCTCTTATCGCAAAGGAGCTCGACACCATTCGCATGTACATGATCGTTGAGTCGCTCATAGCTCCTCTTAATGCCGAGTGTAAAAATCGAAGCCCTCTTCTGGTGCACCAGCACAAAGGTGACAGCAGTACTCAATGTTTGGGACTTATAGAGAAGCAGCTGCTTTTCCGGGTCATGATTTACTTGTAATGTATTTATTATAACTCGGCTACTAACTAAACACAAAATTAAAAAAATTGAAGGCGACAAGATGTCCACCGGGTCAGCTAGTATTTCATAAAAAATATACTGGGGGGTTTGTGGACATCGACAAATAACAATTTAAACGCTTGATACGGCAATTAGTGAGGTGTCAGCTTGACATATTGCGACTAATTACTTTGGATAACTGCTGGCCCAAGGACACCGGCCCTGTTTATAGATTTATTTTGTGCGTAATTTGGTTAAGGTTTGGTAAAATAACGTGCGTAAATTGGTTAAGGCTTATTATTCGTTTTGGTGGTTTGTGTTCGGTTGAAGGTGTCGTAGCCCTGCCAACTCAGTGTTCTGTAAACGATCACTGCGTTAAGTATCTTTTGCTATGGCTGGTACTCAGATGGATGACCGCTTTGTGGCATTTCTATTTAAAAGCGTTTCCGTGCTTCGGAAGGCACTTTAGCCGATAGGCTCGTATACCAGTAACATTCCAGTCGTTATATCAAGTTGAAAAGGCAGCTAGTCACAACCTGCGCCTGTCTATGTCAATCTACTATGTTCACTAGTTCACCACCTGTTTGTTACCTGGGATTGATACGGTGAATTGTGAGCGTAAAGTATGCCTCTGCCATCCCTTCGGGTATGAACACAGTGACTGCTAAACATAAGTTTTGGTATGAAGATACCGGTAGTCGTGTCCATACAAACTTTCTAGAATTTGGATATAGTAAGAGTTACATATGAAAATTATTTGTAGGATGTGGAGAAAATAAAGCATATTCTTGGATTTATGTCTTCGGTGAACATCTCAATAACTAACTTAACTACCGTAAAAGGTCCGTTATTTAAATTTATTAAAAATTTTCTTGCCACTTATGAAAGAAAAAGATTTAGTTTTTAAGAAAATAGTTATAAGCACATCATATCAGAGTATCAATAATATTACGATAAATGTAAACATATCGTTCTGTTTTCTGAGTAAACACAGACTTCAAATTAACTGTGTAACTATTAGACAAACTTTCAATTAATTAAATGCTTCACTAAACTTCATATTGGCGCCCAACATGGGCTCTCACAAATTCGATATTTCCTATAATCTATTCGTCTCAATAAACAGGAAACAGGTATAACTGGAATGAAAATTCAAAATATCATTGAGTGTTTAATATTTTAGAAAGCCATTGTTGTTAATTCTGTTGTTGAAACAACTAAACTAAATTTCTCTAAAATTTTCTTATTTTTATTGAGAGATTGCCAAATGCTATTCTGTTATTATGTCGAACTAAACTTGGTGATATCATAAACAGCACTAAATTTGTATTTGACTTCACTAAAATTCCATTTATGTGATAAAATTCAACAACAGTCTATGCACATTTTTCACTTTTTGTTGAATAAAATTCAACATAATATTCACATAAAATGAATTTTAGTGATATCAGTTACAAATTTAACGTCACACAAAAATTAGACGTTATTACTAAAATTAGTCTAATTTTAGTGAAAAGTCTAATTTTAGTGGGACGTTTATTAATTTTAGGAACCGTTTGAAACGTGAAAACGTGTTAAACGTTGTAACGTGAAATATGTACATAGGCAGTTCAATCACCAAGTTAGTCGGTATGTATTTACATTCGACTGTCTATGTACATTTTTCACGTTACAACGGCAATCTCTTAATAAAAATAAGGAAATTTTAGAGAAATTTGGTTTAGTGGTCTGAACAACAGAATTAGCACCAATGTCTATTTTACCTCTTAGTTCAAAATTAGTTTAAAATATATCTCAACAACTCGATTGATTGATTGAAATCAAATCAAAACATTTTGATTTAGTAGATCAAGTTACACTAATTTGTTTGTTTGTTTGGTTGAACGCGCAAATCACAGAAACAACTAGTTGAATTTAAAAAATCTTCTTGTGTTGGATAGCCGATTTATCGAGGAAGGCTATAGGCAATACATATATCATTACGCTACTACTCCAGAGAGCGGAGCAGTAATCATAAATGTTGACAAATCGGGCAAATGTTTATACATTATTGTAGAATTATGAAATAAATAGAAAATCGAAATATGTCACGGGCGAAGCCGCTGGGGTCACCTAGTTACATATAAACTAAAACAACTTGGCAATAACAACTCACGTTCGCTCTTTTCTACTCCATCACTGAGTTCCTTTAGTCCATTATGGCCCGCGTAAATTCCACCAGGCTTTCCATTTGATTTTGGGATATTATGTTGCAAAAATAATTCACTTTCATTAAGAGAAATGGAGAGTCAGTTCCTTTATTCGATTTTCGTAGTAAAAGATGTATTTTTATAAATACTTCCTTATAAACAAGACTACCTCTCAAATTCTTTTAGTTTTCCGCCCGAGATGGCAAACTGTATGTAAAATATGTTTTCCTCTATTCGAATGCTTTGCATAAATTGGTACACAAAACGATTGATTTCATTCAATTACAAGCTTTGAAGAACTCGCTTTTATGCAAAACTTCGCTTTTGTTACGCCAATAAATGTTGAGCTACTTTCTAAAATTAGATTTAAATAATTAATTCTTTAACTAGATAAAAACAAAAGGTGACATTGTCTTTAAGGACAGAATACTGAAATATGCTGTAACATTAGTTTTGTGTACCCAATGCGTTGAAGAAATATATTTAAATTATTCTCAAGCTCATTATGTCTGGTGAATGCATCTTTTATTGAAGTCAGTCAAGAACAGCGTATCATAAAATGGTACTTGTAGTTTATGATTTTGAAATCAGTATTCAATTTCTGATTTTCTACACAATTATCGACTCAATTTTGAAGTGCTTACTCGTAGCTCCGCTAGCTTAGTGTTTTGTAAATTATCACTGGGATATGCATCCTAAGCTACGGTCGGTTCTGAGTTGGGTAACCGTTAATAGTATTTTACGAACGTTAAGCAGTGGTCCCGGTTGCCTGTACCTTAGTAGTTTTTAGGTCAAGTTAAAACTATAATGGCAGCTTGAAAATTTTCAACAGCGGGTAGCCACACAATCTGCCCCTGTTTCACCACGGCTATAGGATTGTCAGCCCGTGTTGGCACTTGTTGTATTACAAACGTCTTAAGTCTGCGATAACTACTTTGGATGGCCCATAAAGCTTTTCTCCATCCTGAGTAGTATAAACTAAATTATAACTACGTGTTTTACTTTCATTTTTGTCTACTGACAAAACTTATTTCTGGATTTGTTGCGGCCTTTTCATTTTGGTGTCTTTAAGATATTCTTATCATTCCGTGCATTGACTAAAAGCATTTACTGCTTTTAGTCAATGCACGGAATGACTGTTTTCATAGAAAATAGTCATTTGCGATATTTTTATTAGCGCACCCAGAATTACGCAGACTGATAAACTCGACAACAACCGTCCGTATGACAAGGCCATAATTCATCAACGTTTCGCTGTTTAATTATCTCATTAAACACAATACTGACATACTAAACTAGGAATGTATACAGGTAAACGCAAATGTCGTCTCTGACACAATTTATGTGGTAGAGGTGAGGTCGAGAGTAACTAGCTGCACTTTTGTTAGTGTATGTAGTATTTATGATGTTTCATTTGTATTGATTAAGTACACAGCGCCATCTAACCCAAAGTAAGCAAGTATAACCTTAACAGCTATAATGTAGTCGTTTTGATTGAAAATCGAATATCCTTAAAAGATGATAGGAGGCGTTCTTAACTTATATTACCAACTACCGCCGGTTACGTAAGGCAACTTAAGTGAAATAGGTAAGATTTCAGTTAGTAAGACTGCTTACTTATTTACGGAGCTCTTGAAGAGCTCGGCCATTAAACTAAGAGTTCAGGACATTACAGTAATGCGTAAAAAAGCGGACGGCCAACATTATTAAATCTTTCCTCAATTTGTAAGAACATGTGTTGGAAGAAATTGTTTTATTGGGTAACTTTGTAGATAAATATGGAGTGGTTTTGAAAGATCTGTAAATATGTTTTCTTAGGTTAGGTAGGGGTACAAATAATATACTGGGGTCGCTGAGATTGGTGGTTGTTTGGTTCTTTACTAGGATATAGAACCTCCACTCACACTCTTTTTTCTAGTTAAGATAAAGAGCATGGAGTTTCCATAAGTACAAAAAAGGATAATTTCGATAAGGTTTTCTAAAACTCTATATTGGGGCCCAACTTGGGCTCTCGAGTAGCAGATAGTTTGTAACAGGTCAGGTTCGTCAGGTATTTTCTACTCAATAGATTACCTTTCAAATTGTACAGGTCCGTCGTTGTATACTTTGAGCTACCCACATATTTTATTACGACATTACAGCAACATAATACATTCCAGCTCGACTGTCCACCGTCAACTGAAACATTGTAGTGGAGGGTAGACATATTGGTGAGTGATGACGTAAGCACATACAATGGCCGACACAGACTGATTGTCGGGTCCAACTTAATGTTTACTAACATTAATATACTCAACGTCTGGGGGAGACTTGGTTGTTTGTGTGTTACATACTTACATGCTTAGGTGATATATTTCTAGTCATAAATAATCCCTATTTAGTCCTATATTTTTTTTTGACCGTGCGTACTTTTTACTTCTAATATATAAATCAATCACGACTTAACGACGTAGCAGAGGCATATTATACGTCCACAATTTACAGTGTGCATTATTGTCCCACGTAATAGGTGGTGAACCTACATACATACATACATATTGTCACGCCTCTATCCCCGAAGGGGTAGGCAGAGGCATATTAAACGCCCACATTTCACCGTATGCATTATTTTGTCCCACGTAACAGGTGGTGAGCCCATTGCCGTGTTGAAATAGACAGACGCAGGTTGTGGCGACCTGCTGTTGAATATTTTTAAGCAGCCCATAACGCCTCCAACTGAAGGCGAGAAGTTAACGACTGCCATTTTCTTAGCAACCGGGACCCACGGCTTAATGTGCCTTCTGAAGCAGCGGTGGGTCTAAAGGGCCAAATCAATTTAATAAAATAAAATGTTTCTATTTTAGATGTTAAATTTGGAAGAAATTTTGTACCCGTTGCCTTTTTAGTGAGGTGGTAACAAAAAGGCTAAAAGGTTTTATGTGCTAGACACTAATTAGCACGACCAATTAAAGTCCTGGTAGTCTCGGACTGTATATATACTGTATATAGGTATATGGACTGTATATATATAATGGGGAATAGGTGGTGAAACCTTGTTGAAATAGACATATACAGGTTCTGACTACCTAATGTTAAAAAATTACAGGCAACCCATAAGGCCTTCGACTTGGTTTAATGACTACCACGTTACTGGCAACCGGATCCAACGTCTTAACTTGCCTGTCAAAGCAAGGAAACGCTCGTTAATAGAAATACCACAAAGCGGTCACCCATCCGTAACTAGCCATAGTCAACGTTTCTTAACGCACTGATCGTTTATAGAACACTGAGTCAGTGGGGCCACGAGCGCTTCTAAAATGACCATCTAATACTTAAATATTTAAAATTCGAATGAAATATTCTAAATTGCAAAAAGACGTTGACTATAGAACAACAAGTCGAAGACCAAACCTGCAAAAATACTTCTTTAGGAACTTGCGATAGTACTATATGACCACACATCTTACCACCGGAACCACTGACGGCCATGACAGCCCGCCATTAGCAGCGGATGATGCCGTCTGCCAACTTCCGTCCGATGAGGGTACTTATACCTGTACCGTTGGTATATTCTCTAAAAGGCTATTAAGATACAGTTTTCATTTTTTGTTTCATTTCTTGATGAATATCTGTTCGAAATTCACAACAAAACCGTAAAAGGTAAAAAAAGGAAAAGTCAATTGAAATCCCAGTAAAGTCATACTAGTTGTACAAACCTCGGGGTACATTCTAGTTGTATAAATCTCAGTAACTATGTAAGAATAAAAAATAATTTTAATTACTCACACATAGGTAACTTTGATTTAAGCAATTATTTTGCTAAATTTCTCATATATTTTTAATAAAGTGGAAAAAGACAATCCGATTCGAGAGGACCTGTCTCGAATCGGATTGTCTTTTTCCACTTTATTAAAAATTTATGAGATAGGTAACTTATCGAATTCCCATAAGTCCCAACCTTTATGGTTAAGTAATTACACCGTAAAACAACTCTGCTTGCAGTTTTTATGATGGACTTACAGCTTTTTAAATATTCTTGTTGTACCGTTTTTCCTTTTTACGGTTGTAATATGTCTTCAAATTTCCGTTTTGGGAAGCATCATAAATGCCGACAGACTGGGGTGTTGTAAGGTTCAATCATTTTTATTATTTCTTTCTTTAGGAAAATTAATATCCTTTTCTGTTATCAAAACTGAAACAATTTACTTTCACTGAACATAATTTTTCGGCTATTCAAATAGTAATTACAGTCGTAGCTGCGGGGGTATTGTGGCGTTTAATACGCATCTTTGAGAAAAGTCACTTTAGTCACGTCTGACACATTTGATAAATATCACAGAGACCCATTGGATCAATTGTCAATCCAGTATCTAAACACTGGAGACAAAAAATACTCATAAATCAATGTAGACACGAGTACTGTCAAAATCCTGTTGGACACGCAATAGTGGAGACAAAAGGATTAAATAATCCCGTTGAACCCATCAATGGAACCAACAGTCCTAAACCGAAAATACATCTGTAGGTACTTTATTATGATAAGCGCTTACCGTAGGATATTCATTTGTACTCTATTTTTTGCTCTACTCTGAGGAGGAAATAATCGTACATGTCTTATTCTGATGTATAAACTATATTAATGTAAAGTTTCATTACAATCTATTCAGTAGTTTTTAGGTTAAAGAGTAACAAACTGTAATATTAGTAGAATAGCATGAAGTCTACAAACAAATAACGCGGCCTTTACTATCTTATAGAAACCAGTTTCAAAACAGTAAGGCAAACTTCAAAATCGCCTATGCAGGTATTCATGGTGCCCTAAATCGAATACCGCAATTGTTTTTAAGAAATACGGACTGACTGAACCGTTTTATAAGACTTTTCTAAACTTTATTGTGGGAATTTTTTTATTACACATCGTCGTGAGTCCAAAGTAAGCTAACATAAGCTTGTGTTATGGGATCTAGACGACTAATAAACACACTTATAATTATATTTATTATATACATAGAAAACACCCAAACTCCGAAACAAACATAAAAAATACATACATACTGTCACGCCTTTATCCCTCAAGGGGCAGGGCAGAGGCATATTAAACGTAACAGGTGTCCCACGTAACAGGTGGTGAGCCCATTGCCCCGTTAATTTCCCCACAATAAAATATGGTATAGAAGTCTAAAAGTATACGCTACTAGCACAACCCAGAAAGTGTTCGTCTTATAGTGTGGCATCGTAGACTCAGGTTCTGCCGGTTTAGCATCGTGGACTGTTATTTATTACCGTTTCAATACAAAAATGCCAAATATGCCAACTATCATAACCCTCAAAAATATATCTTACAAAAATATGTCTATATTTTCATACGCTTCTACAAAAGTATTTCGTACATGTCCGAAACGATATCAAAGGTCCAATCTATAACATATTTTACTGCCAATATTGTTGGTCGGAAACTAACCCCTCTCATGCTCACAGAGTAAAGGAACGGGTGTCTTGCTCAACGTCTCTATATAAACCCCCGGAGGCTACGTGTTAGAATTCTACCGTCATACGCAAGGATCAAAAGTTTAACTTATACGTCATAAATATATATACTCGATATCTATCTGTACTAATATATAAAGCTGAAGAGTTTGTTTGTTTGGTTAAACGCGCTAATCTTCCGAAATACGAATTAAAAAATATTTTTGTTATGGATAGCTCATTTATCGAGGTAGGCTATAAGATCTATAAAGCCTATATATATGTATTTATATATATCATCACGCTACTACCCTGGAGAGCTGAGCAGTAATCATAAATGCTAACAAATCGGGCAAATTTTCGCACATCATTTTTAAAGTAATAACGGGGGTTCGAAATATGCCACAAGAAAGCCGCGGGGGTGAGCTAGTACGTCATAAATATATAAGTGAGGAGTATACAGCCGCGTAAAACAGTATTACGTCGTCAAATGTTAATACCTTCACACATGTGATGTGTGAGGGTGCACTTATATCTACTGGCCATAATTTTTTTACTAGCACAACGTATCCTGCTTTTCTTGACAAGCGAGTAAAATTTTAACAAGCGTAGATTGTTAATTAATAAGTAGCAAGAGTATCGCCTTCGCTGGTATGCCCATGTTTTGCTGCAACCGCCGAGCTACGTAGGGAACAAATGTCTGGTCGAGTCGGCCCCACAGAGCATCCAAGAAGTGTTGGCTCGACGTTGTTAGTGATAACATGCGAGCCAATGCCCCAAAGCAAAATTCTCTTATCTGAGTTCCATAATCCGTCTTTCATCGTCACCTTTATCTTCGTTTACTATGTACTTGACTGCCTCGATGGGGCAGTGGTAGTGTATGAGACTGCCGCGACCGAGGTCCAGGGTTCGATTCTCGGGTCCGAAAATATTTGTGTGACCCACAAATGTTTGTTTCGGAGTTTGGGTGTTTCCTATGTAAAATATGTATGTATTTAGAAATATATTTTATCAGTCGTCTAGGTCCCATAACACAAGCTTATATTAGCTTACTTTGGGCTAGTCGGCACTGTGTAAAAAAAATTGTCCCACATTGTCCCACAAAATATCCCACTTATTGATTTTGATCTAACAAATCTTCATGTAAAAAAACTACACAACATAATCACGCGGCTTCACTGCCGTATCTGTCATAACTTTTAAAGTTCAGTCTCTACTTTATCGGTATTGCTACACGTTAAAAATTAAATGAGGGCTACTAGTAAACGAAATTTCATTTTATCTGTCTTTATGTGTTATTTTGTTATCTCGTCCATTATGTCTGAATGCCTATTAATTCTTTAATATTTTGTTTGGATAATTTTACCTGTAAACCTTTTAATAACTAGACGACCTGACCTCGAAGTTCAATTCACCAGTTCACTGTAATATATTCCTGCCAACATCTACTATAATAGGTGTGTGAATGATAGTCACATGTCGGCGATTGTGTCATCAACTAATAGTGTCTATACATCATAACGTGCATTACAGTAACCGCCATGAGTTATGTCCTCCAGCTAATGGAATGAAAATGAGCGAAAAAAAAACGATAGAAGACGATTCAGATAATATCTGAATATATGATATAATATATGATATAATATATGATATATTATGTCTGACTCACATGAGTAAATACTATTCACTCACGTTAAATTTACTAAATCCTTTTCAGTGATTAGCCACTTAGAGGCTATACTTAGAAAAGTTACAAACAATCTTAATACCTTCAATCTGAGATTTCCAATATTTGTGAGTACCCTCCAAATCAAATTCACGATGCGATAATGGAAAACAAAAAAGCTGCTCAATATGAAAACGTATTAGTGTCGTATTGTACTGTCAATATATTGTCACTTGCCGTGTTTTATTTTAGAACATATTTTTATTGACTGACTCCGATATATGATAAAAGATGTCTACGAATTGTTAGGGGAGCTGCTTGTCGATGTACAAATATTTACTGATGTATTTGTAAACGCGACAGACATGTCAAATGAAATACTCGAGACCGATCGACTTGTTTATATGGATTATATTGCACTAGCTGTGCCTCACGGGTTCCCCTAAGGCCGCTATCATAGTCTACAGGGTTCTGATAGCGGTTGACGGCTCAGGAATATGCATTCTCACGCTTCTCCTAAAGTACTCAGGTTTGTAAGAGGAAGGCAACAAATGCGCCAGCAAGGAGTTCCATGTTTAAAATCTGCTATTAAATGTCGGGTAGAGCTATAATTTTTAACTGGCAACATATACCATTAGCCAGTAATTCACGTGCAGATCGAATTTAATACTCCAATGGATCGGTGGTTTATAACTGAATGTGGCTGGTTCCTTTGACAAAATGCGACACCGCTGTTTCGGGCTATTAGCTCCTCGTAGCGAGTGGCATTGGTGCTCGTTTGACCTATTTGTTATCGGTTTTCTGCCTAAATATTGAGATACAGTTGAAAATTTATAATGTATCACAATAATTCGTGAAAATTATTGGAGTACGGGCACATTTACGAGCTAGGAGGCCAGATGTCAGTCGATCCCAACGATGCTAAAAATAAAAAACCAAACCAAGCTTAATAGCAGCTTGGTTTGGTTTTTTATTTTCAACCACTAAAAGAGTCATCTCTAAATCCAGGTAGGGTTGGAAAAATCTAGAATTAAGAAGAAAAAACTGTGTAGTTTTATTTTTGTTGTTAATTTAACAATTAATAAACTAGTTACAACTAATAAACATTTTTTTTCTATACTTATCGAGATTTTGTAATATTGACAAAATTTTGTGTAATGCCTTAACATCAAAGAATTGAACATTGAAACTACCTCTTTTATTAAAGTATTTTTTTTGTTTATATAAAAGAGGAAAGTTAATTGAACTGTAACCCTCCAGAGAACCTTTAATTAATTCCAATATTGTTATAACAGAAAGGTTCTTATGCATCGATTGAAAGCTTTGACGCTATTTGATACCTTTAACCCTTATTAAGGACCTTAACTCATATTTGAACTGTTCAAAGCGGATATTCTTAAAGCCCTTACCCGGCTTATCCGTGCCTGTAAATATTGTCTATTTATTTTGTTATAATTTAGGCTTGTTTTGCATCTCTACCTCAACCCGTTTGCATCGTACAAGAGATGGTTAGGCTCTTGGATTACTGGCAACGGTTGTAGCGTAACATGTAAGTTAATGAGCAGCTTTTGTTTCATGGTAGGAAAGATTTATTGTCAATAGATACTAAACAATGAATTCTACTTACCTATCATACATACATACATATCGTCACGCCTTTATCCCCGAAGGGGTAGGCAGAGGAATACTATACGCCCACATCACCGTATGCATTTTTTTGTCCCACGTAATAGGTTGTGAGCCCATTGCCGTGCTGAAATGAACAGGCTCAGGCGGTGGCGACCTGCTGTTAAAAGTTTTCAAGCCACCCATAAGGTCTTCAAGTTGACTTAACAACCAAACCATGCCATGTTACTGGCAACCAGGACCAACGACTTAACGTACCTTCCGAAGCACAGAAACGCTCGCAAATGTAAATTCCACAAAGTGGTCACCTATTCAGGGACCTATAGCGAATGTTGCTTAACGCAGTGATCGTTTACAGAACACTAAGTCAGCGGGGCCACTAGCGCTTCATTTACCTATCAGCCACGCCTTTAATTACGTAGGGATACGCAGAGGCAAATTTACCGTATGCATTTTTGTTCCACAAAATAGGTGGTGGTGAGTCCATTGTCTTGTAATGTACATATTTTTTTTAATCGGCCATATGGACTTAAACTTGGCTTAACGATTGCCATGTTACTAAAACTATCTTCACGCTGTATCCCTGACGGGGTAGTCAGAGAGGATAAATCGCCAGGATTCACGATCCATGCATACTTGCAGATTCATCAATCGCTTCATACATGCACGTCTGGGTATCCGAGTACTTTTGACTTTTCCGTTTTTAAGCAATCTGCTCACGTGGTCTTCATTATGTAGGTCTCGGCCTACCCTGACTCCTTCTAACCTCTACTTTCTATGTTACTGGCAATTGGGATTAACGTCTTAACGTGCCATCCGAAGCAGGGAAACGTTCATAAATGTAAATGCCACAAAGCGGTCACCCATCCTAGAACCAGCCATAGGGAAGATGCTTAATTCAGTAATCGATTACAAGTATGCATTGATCGCGAAGCCTGGCGATCTGTCCTCTCTGACTACCCCGTCAGGGATACAGCGTGAAGATAGTTAGTTAGTTTACAGAACACTGAGTAAAAGTAGCTACGAGCGCTTCAACTCTCACACTAAATATATTTTTGTAATACTTTTAACTTAAATCAATCGCAGCATCGGGTCTACTACACATATCTAAAATTATTTTTGTACACAATAAAGTATTGATGAGATTGATTTGGAACAAGATTTACAATTAGAGTATATTTACAAAGGCAAGCCGCATTTTGCCGATAAAAGCGCCCAGTCCGTTCCACGCAAACGAATTGATACGTCAATCAAATGTGTCGTAGACGGGTAGCGACTCAAAGAACACAGGAAATCAGTGTATTTTATACTGTATGTAATTTATACATAGTTTATTGTAACCATCGATGATAACTTTCTTTGTTAATATCTTTGTTACGATTAGCGACATTATTTATACCATTGATTGATGGCACTTGGTGGAACTTGTTACACATATTAAAAACACCACTTGTACTGTTCCACATCATTAACTTTGTAAACCTAAACGGTTTCGCCTCACGGCATTCTCAAAGAGTATTCATATTGTGTGTACCTTTGAGTGCCGTGAGGCGAAACCGGTAAGATTTACAAGGTGAATGTTGTGGAACAGTACAAGTAGTGTTTTTTATTGAAAGAATATTACAACGCGACATTCTAGCACCTCTATACTTACCTACGGTTTTCCGATGATCTGTGTCAAGGCAGTGTTGGCTATGTCTTATTTTTCTTTTAAAATAATTTATTTCATGCACTTTTTTGGGACTAATCCCACCCGCAATCCCATTACCGTGACTCCTGTTAACCAGGATCTACAGGAATGACCAAGACCACAAAAGTTACACCGAGCTCGATCTCGGTGAAGTCCCAGCAGAAGTTAGATTTCTTGGAACCCGCAACGAAATTAATCAGAAAATAGTTAAGTAATTTTGTAACATTTCACGCTCGTAAAGCCTTCACTAGACCAGTTCATCAAAATAATAATGTGAAGACTAATTTAAATATCAAATAGTATACCTTATATTTAGCAATTCATTAAATAATTTCTTATTCGCCATAATCCACGCACAAAAGCATGTGCAAATACCCTTCATTTGATAAATTACCCTCTCATCCTATAAATGAAAACTGTCTCACTACATACTGAAATGCGTAAGCTTAAATCATTCAACAAAAACTGAACTCGCCAGATTCGTAAGCGGGGTTGCCAGTTTTGAGTATCATATGGAAGTTATACAAGAATGTAGCAGAAATAATGAGAATAACGGACTCGAATTTAGAAGGCTTTCTCAAGTATTTTTTAATTTCAGCTATTACGGTTTCCTTTTTATGATAACAAGTTGTTTACATGAAGAAAATTAAAAACCACATCGGGAAAATTTAAGTATGAAACTGGCAGCCCCAATTCAGTTTGAAAAGAGAAGCTAGCCGCCGTCCACCAGAATCCGTTGGATTATCCATGTAAGCTAGCGGATTACAGTTGACAGTCACGCCAGAAGACGGATCTCGCAACTCTTTATCCAGCTGTTTCAATTAAGTCCGTTTCGAATTTTCACTGACAATGACGTGGATGTAGCTATTTATACCTAGAGTTTGGCTTAGATAGGAGGGTAGTTCGAAATATTCGTGTCTTTGAATTGAGGAAAACAATGAAAGTGGTATATATACGTATATTATTCGAGTTTGATTGAACTGAAGTGAACCTCGGAAGTGGGTTGAAGGCAAATATGTTCGCGTATGATATTCCCTATAATATAGGCGGTATCTCGGAATAATAGCGACATTTGTAACATATTATGCGTCAAACGTTGGAAGTATATAGATGCTGGTACGCGTGGAATTTATTACATTCTAGATATTCAAGTTATATTTGCGGTATGACGAAAGTAGTAACTAATATGAAATATTAAGTGTAAAAGAATATGTTTTTAAATATAAAGTGTACTACAGGTAAATTATACCCGAATCTGACTACTAGACTTCCAGTTCAAGTATTTTAGATAGAAACTCACTAGAGGTCACGTGCACTAATCTGACAGTTTAGTGTAAACTGTCAGTCTAAACTGTCAGATTAGTCGATAGCGCTTGACTGTCATGCGGTCTGTTGTTTCGTTTATACGCCTGTGAAAGTTAGATTTATTATTTTTTGAATCACTAAGGTGACAAGCATACGGCCAACCAGCTGAAAAGTGTTTACTGTAGCAACACCAGAGGTGCGCCTCTTGCACTGCTGACCTTAAATAATACATACATATTGTCACGCCTATATCACCGAAGTGACAGGCAGAGACATACTATACGCCTACATTTCACCGTTTGCATTTTTGTCCCACAACAGGTGGTGAGCTCCTTACCGTGTTGAAATGGACAAGCGCAGGCTGTGGTGACCTGCAATTCAACTTCAAGGCCTTCAACTTGACTTAACGACTGCCATTTTACTGGCAACTGGGATCAACAGCTCAACGTGCCTTTCCAAGCACGAAAACACTCGCAAATATGAATGCCACCCATCAAAGGACCAGCCATAGCGAAAGTTACTTAACGTAGTGATCGTTTACAGAACACTGAGTTAGTGGAGCCACGAGCGCTTTACGAACCCTAAATGATCACGATCGATTATATTTGTTAAACGGTAGAAAACCGTACCCACCATTTTTTTATATTCTTGTATCAAAACATCAAAACATTTAAGCATATAATATAATGCGTTTTCAACTGAACACAGTCATGGATTCAGTTTCACAATTAACGAGTTCAAAATATTATTTGCCATTCGTCTGTTATAATTGAAACAAGTCCCCACGTTGGGCGCCAACTAAACGTATTTCTCCAGGTTTTAATTTACTGAAGGTATATTTATACCTGTGTTTATATATACCTGTATACACCTGCATGTTTGCGTTCAGTTTATTATGTAGCTGGAGCGCTGTAATGTTATAGCTGCTGTAATTTAACTTAGAACGCGCTTCTACTCTTGAAAACCGCTGTCATGTTCAAACTTGGGTTTAATAAGTTTTAGAAATGGAAGCTGGTGCTTTTAATTTTATGCTTCACATTATTCATGATATTGAATGATTCTATAATTGAAAATAATGATAGAAAAGTGTGGTATATATATTTTTTAATGAATAAAAAAAAAAATTATACCACTCTGAGGTGGCAGACAAGCGTACGGCCTACCTGATGCAAAGTGGTCACCGTAGCCTATGGACGTTTGCAACACCAGAGGTGCAGCACTCGACCCTAAATGAATAATCAACAGTAATTATTGATTAATATTACTAATATATGTTAAAGATTGTTGTTGTTACTAACTTTTTAGACTGTAAAATTTGTCTAAAAAATAATTTTAGAGAACATTAAGGACGCTGGCAAAAAAAAAATATATACTTTATTGGGTTAATAGGTACCCAATATTAACTTAGTTATGGTTTTTACATATTCAGTTTATATCCACAAAATTTAACAATTCAACATAAGTAGATCCAGTTACAAAATTATGAAAAGGTTTAAGAATTCAAGGGCTTTTTAAAATTAACGCGATGGAAATGATGAAAGAACAAAACTGCCATAATAGAGAATCTGTCTAGTACTATCCCGACTTGCACTACGTCGCCTTTTACTATCATTATTAGATAATAGATAAGTAGCAGGCTAAATCTCTAATTTCAGAGATAGGGGGTAGAATACGCGAAAGGACCCAAGACTCCCACTCCGGCTCGTATCTGGTGCAAAGAATGGCCATTGCGATTCAGCGCGGCAACGCAGCTAGCGTTATGGGCACTTTTACACCTGGTACTGTCAGGGGTGGGTTATTTAATGAAAAATAATGTATGTGTGATATATTAAGGAATTTGCAACTGTAAATTGTAATTTATCTATTAGATAAATAAGAAAATAAAAACATAATGATTAATCACCAAAAAATAAATTAATATTATAAATTTCACATGAGCAGATGTATAATTTTTGCCAACATTCCACTTTGTCTTTGAATGCTTAGTGAAAATGTATCTATTGAACATACAATTTTATGCCTAGTAACATATTTTGCCCTGTCATGAATATAATATGTATATTATTCAGTGGAGAGAAATTCTATTCATGAGTTGTATTCAAATTCTGTGTAACATTTGTTGCCTAGCAATATTTTGCGTAACTAATCGTTTTACATGTAAGGAAATATGGGTAATTGTAAAAAGCAAGAAAGAAGCGTGAAAAGAGGTTACAGATTTTTTGAAAATTTTTTATGAAAAATACTTTTGAGATGATTATTTTGCAATCAAAACTGATACTCGTAAATAGGGCTTTGCGTCATACCTACATATACCGAGACATACAAAGCGGAATATAATCTAGCAAAGACGTTCTTGGAACCTAGTACAAACGACTTGGTGTTACAACACTAAATTTTCATGAGTGTAAGATACATCTTACACCCATTAAAATACACGATATGACTTGTCCATAGAACACTGGTGACGATGACAAACGTGCTCAATCCAGGGAGAAGTAATTATTTTTAGAATTTTTCGAGCAAATTTTCGTAAAGTTTTTTAAAAAAGAAGAATATTGTTATACGTAGTAGGATCTGAATATAGACCAGGGGGACCAAGTGCGAATGAGACTAAGTTCGAATGGGTCCAAGTGCGAATGGGTCCAAGTACGAATGAAGCCAAGTGCGAATGGGACCAAGTGCGAATGGGACCAAATGCGAATGAGGACAAGTGCGAATGGAACCAAGTGCGAATGGGACCAAATGCGAACTCAGAACGAAGTGCGAATAGGACGAAATGCGCATAACCTCTCCTAAATTGTAACTTTATCACGTATCCTTTGGCTAACTAACTAACTATCTTCACGCTGTATCCCTGACGGGGTAGTCAGAGAGGACAGATCGCCAGGCTTCGCGATCCATGCATACTTCTTTCGCTTCTTCGAGATTCATCAATCGCTTCATACACGCACGTCTGGGTATCCGAGTACTTTTGACCTTTCCGTTTTTGAGCAATCTGCTCACGTGGTCTTCATATGTAAGTCTCGGCCTTCCCTGACTCCTTCTACCCTCTACTTTTGAACAATATATATTCTTCGTCAATCGTTCCTCACTCATTCGTTGGACGTGTCCAAACCAACGGAGCACGCCCTTTTCCAGCTTAACGCTGACACTTTCATTCAAACCTGCCATATTGCGTATCACTTCGTTACGTATTCGGTCGGCCAAGGTAGCGCCGCACAATTTTCGAAGTGATCGCATCTCCACAGCATTCAATTTACTTTCATGCATCTGCTGACATACCCAGGTTTCACTACCGTTAAGCAAAGTTGGCACTAGCACTGCGTTATGAATCGCCATTCGTGCTTCTTTTACGATGCTTTGTCGCTTTACTAACTGGGACAAAGCACCGTTAACTTTGTTTCCGGCAGCTACTCGCCGTTCTACATCCGAATCACATCTTCCATCCGCGCTAAACATACTTCCTAAATACACAATTTCATTTACTTGCTCTAGACGTTCCTGGTTTACCCTAATCTCACATTTAGTTCTTACGTCACCTCTTTCAAATACTAGAACCTTAGTTTTACTTGCATTCAAGCGGAGACCCTTACTTTCACACCCCTCTTTCTTATTAGTGACTAATGCCTGTAGGTCGGCTTTTGATGAGGCCATGAGCACCGCATCATCAGCGTACAGCAGACAGTTTACTGTAAAGTCACCCAAATTCACACCCATATTAAAATCTTTCAACTTCTGTAGGCAGCTGTCCAGATACACTATGAACAGCCAGGCGGACATGACACATCCCTGTTTGACACCTGTACAGACATCAAAAAGAGGTGACACATCCCCCCCTACTCGCACGCAAGCCTTACAGTCCCTATAAAGCGACTGTATTGCCCGCAGTAGCGAGCCGTCCACACCATATCCTGGCAGCAAGTCCCACAGCGTTTCTCTCACAACGTTATCAAATGCTTTCTCTAGATCCACAAAAGCGCAGAAAACCTTCTGGCTAAGAGCCAGAAACTTTTCCGCGATCATGCGGAGAGAAAACACTTGATCCATGCAACCTCTTCCACGTCGGAATCCGCATTGAGCCTCCCATAAATACCTTTCAGACTTTTCTTGCATTCGTGCCGTTATAACCTTTGCATACACCTTACTAGCTAAGCTGACCAAGCTGATCGCCCTGTAGCTGGAGCAATTTAGGCGCGAGCCTTTCCCTTTGTAAATAGGTACTACAACTGCTACTCGCCAGTCATCTGGGACCTCACCCGTCCGCCAGCACAAGTTGCATAACAGACATAGTGTGTCCCAGACACGCGACCCACCGTACTTGATCATCTCAGCAGTAACTCTGTCTTTTCCCGCAGCCTTACCACATTTCATACTTCTTATCGCTTGTTCTATTTCTTTCATACTAATGACTTCAATGACATCGGGATCCGGAGCATCGAAGTGAGTTCCACTTCCCGACGTGGCATCTCTGTCTTTTCTTGCATACATCTTTCCATAATATTCACTCCATCTCTGCAGGACGTCACTTTGGTCTGTTAGGACGTCATTGTTAACACTAAGCACTTTATTCATACTGCAGATTGCCGAACAACTCCGGGTCTTGCCTACCTCTTTCCAGAAGAGCTTGGCATTATCCGGAAATTGGACGACAACCTTTCATCCGCTTTCATTCTGCACCTTTCACGAGCTTCTTCTATCAGTGCCTTCGTGTTAACTTTCTGCAGCTTGTATCTCTCTTTCATATTAAAATCATTCCGCGAGGCTAAGTAGTCTAGCCATGCTTTCTTCTTCATTCGAACTGCTTCTTTCACTTCCTCATTCCACCATGCATCACGCTTATTACTACTGCCTCTTTTCGTTTCTCCACACACTTCCACAGCGGCATTTATCATACTGTCCCTAAGGTTCTGCCATACACTTTCCACATTCTCACTGCTTACATTAACGTCGCCAAGCTTTTCGGCTACCCTTTCATTATATTTATCCCTAATGGATGCATCCTGCAGCTTCCAGCTTTTGATGCTATAAGTCGGCTCAGGTTCAGGACACTCGGTACGATGACGCCAACCCGCGAACAGACCCCTAATCCTAGTTATGACTAGGTAGTGGTCTGATCCCAGCTCAGCGCCTCGATAAACCCTTGTGTCCATCACCTGTTTACGGAGCCGACTATCCATTAGGAATAGATCTATCATGCTTCTCTTTGACTTACATCTCCTCGTATACATATGAATTTGTTTGTGGTTGAACATTGTGTTCGCCACAAACAAACTTTTCCTTACAAAATGCCAGTATTAGCTTGCCAGCGTCGTTCACCCTTTTATCCCCATACTTCCCGAGTACCGACTCAAAACCATCGCGAGCGGTACCCACCCATCCATTCAAGTCTCCACATACTATAAGTCTTTCATTTCCTTCTATCACATTTAGAGCTTCTCTCATACTCTCCCAGAAGTCCTCTAGCTCACTCGCGTTCGACGAAGATACTGGCGCGTAAGCAGCTACCAGGAAAATCTTCGTCAAACCAAGTTTTACACGGATCCAGAGGATTCTAGGACCTACCAGTTTGTACTCATACATACCGGAGGCCAATCGCGAGGACAGCAAAATTCCAACCCCTCGACTGCCATGCTCGCTCTCTGGTACTACAGACCAAAGCGCGAGCATCCCACCCGGGAGCTCCAAGACTTCGCTACCCTTGCGCTTGGTCTCTGTCAAGCACACTGCACCTAACTTACTCTCATTCATAGCATCCATCAACTCATTCATCTTATCTGTCATTCCTCCCCTAACATTCCACGCAGCTACCCTGCACTCCGTCCTCCACTTTCCTTTGGCTTTTTCTTTAAATTGGTTTGTACAAAATGTAGCCTAAGTTATTCCTTATAATATCAGCTACCTGCCAGCGACAGTCCCATTTACATAGGTCAATCCGTTTCAGACATTAGCTGGAACAAACAGAGAAACAACTTTTAAAATGTAAGTTTGTGTATTAAAGTACCGTCTATATATAGCGTATATGCGGTAATTTAGAATTACAAACAGGCAATTAAATTTCTATGATCTGTATGTATATATATATTTAGAGAATATAGACATATTTAAAAAAAACGGCAATACAAAACGAATATCAAGTGACATCTGTGTGCCCATCTTGCTTTCCAACACCACTCGAACAGACAGTGTTTATTTACAGTGTTCGTATTGGACAACGTTTGGTTAGTAGAACACGATTTCATTTTGTATTACATTGGAGACTCATGTGTTTCTCGTTTCACAATCGTCTCGTTATATTAGTTGACTGCCTCGGTGGCGCAGTGGTAGTGTGCGACTGCCGCGCCTGAGGACCCGGGTTCGGGGTTCGATTCCCGGGTCGGAAAAAATATTTGTGTGATCTACAAATGTTTGTTTCGGAGTTTGGGTGTTTCCTATGTATATGTATGTATTCAAGAATATATAAGTATGTATATCAGATGTCTAGATTCCATAACACAAGGTTATATTAGCTTACGTTGGGGTAGAAGGCGCTCCGTGTAAAAAAAAATATCCCACAATATTTATTATTTATTTATTTATTATTATTTATATTACATCTCATATTAGTAACTTTTGCAGGGGTCCGCCATACCACAAATAATAAAAATCAGCTCCACACGAACTCGAATACCCAAGTTTAGTGGAGCTTTAGGTAAATGCGACCTGATATGGCGACGCTCTTTCGCTTTGCTTACTCAGTCAACCTATTATCTATAGTATAAAGCTGAAGAGCTTGTTTGTTTGGTTGAACGCGCTAATCTCAAAAACTACTGGTCGGAGTTGCGTTAATCTCAAAATTCTTTTTGTGTTGGATATCCCAGTTATCGAGGAAGGCTATATATAATCACGCTACTATCCTGGAGAATGGAGCAGTAATCATAAATGTCGAGAAATTGAGAATTTTAATACATTATAGTTGACGCCCGCGGCTTCGCCCGCTTAGAGAACTTTTCCCGTTCCCGTTTCCCACAGGAACTTGTTTCCGGGATAAAAAGTAGCCTATGTCCATCTCCTGACTCTAGGCTACTTCCCCACCAATTTTCAGCCAAATCGGTACAGCCGTTGTTGAGTTATAAATAGTGTAACCAGCACGACTTTCTTTTATATATATAGACTAGCTGTCCCGCCCGGCTTCGCCCGTGACATACTTCGAACCCAGTGGCTCCCATTTAATCCCGTTGTTTATTAATTTGACATTCGCAATATTCATTACTCTTTACTATTAATTCTCATTGATTACTTCTCCGCTCTCCAGTACCTAACTACCTACCTACGCCCGCACGGACGGTCGAATTATGGTTACACGAAATTAATTTCTTTGCGTTTTATTTTCAATTTGCGATAACCCGTCAGATATTCATTTAATTTGCAAGGTGTAAAGGGACAAAATAATCTTCATGAAATGCTGAAGCCAACTAACATAGAAAAAAGATAAGGACCAATAGCATATTTGTGTAAATAGCCTTCAAATAACCACTTTATAATTGATGGTTTTTTAAAGTATTAAAATGGATATAGTATGTTATTCTTATAAGATAGACATATTTCGTCGCGGACTTTTTTGTAGACCTACATTTGATACACAATTGCACAGTACATTACTTTGTTATATCTCTAAGGGTTTAGGCAGTGTTCTTGTTGAAAGCTCCCAGACGGCTTATTTTTTCCGACATCCCCAACAAATATCGTTATAATTTGGTCAATGTATACAAAAACTTAACAAATTATACATAAAAACCTTCTATGAGAATCACTTTAACTATTAATAAAAACCGCATCGTAATTCGATTCGTAGTTTTAAAGATCTACGCATACATAGGGACAGACAGCGAAAAGCGACATTGTTTTATAATAAGTAGTGATGAAGTTCGCAGGACACAACTGTTTCGAAGGGAGCCAACCACGCGTCTGAGCCGCGCGGCTAGGTACTTTACAGAGGCACTGGCAACGCCGCGATGACGCTACACACACAGTCCGATAGCGCATGCGCACTCTGTTATAGTCTCCCGCTTTTACACCAATAAAAAGTAAATTACGAATAATTCCTAGGATATTCGTTGAAATTAAATGATATCAAGGGCAATTTTGTTCAAAATTAAATGGTTATGATGAATAACGAATTTATTTTGTTAAAGAGTAATATCATGTTTATAAAAACATCTTCGCCATCAACGCATTTTTTTAGATTAAAAATTTTATAACATAAATAAGGTTGTAGTGTATTAACCTTAAAAGATAGATATGTGCTGTCGCGGACTTTTTTTTAAAACTTTTAAAGGGGAACAATTTTGTAGTAAATATTTTTTGTGTTACTTTAATCGTTTAGGCAGCGTTCGCAACGGAAGCTTTCAAAGCGAATATTTTTTTCCCCGTTTTTGTCACATTTATCGCAGTTGTTCCGCAACTATTGGTCATAGAGTGATGTTATATAGCCTATAGCCTTCCTTGATAAATGGACTATTCAACACAAAAAGATTTTTTTTAAATCGAACCAGTATTTCCTGAGATTAGCGCGTTTAACCAAACAAACAAACAAACAAACTCTTCAGCTTTATAATATTAGTATAGATTAGTATAGATTAAGTTGTAGAATTTATAAACGACGGGATTAAATGAGTGCCACGGGGATCGAAGTGCATCTCTCGCGAAGTTAGGCATGTTCAACCTTTTTTTTAGAACTTAAGAGTGTCATAGGTCAGTTTTTATCCGGAAAAACAAAATCTTTTTAATTCCACGGAAAATCATTTTTGCGCAATAACCATATTCAATCTAGGTACTTAATTATAATTTTCTTTTCGTATTGTTTCAGGTATGCACAACAATCTATCAATCAGGTATTATTATAATAGAATCAAAAGGAAGAATGTTCCGATCGTCGGAAAATAACAGGTTCTTAGCTCTTAAGCTTATTAAAACAGAAATGTTACGTAGAGAACGAGTTTCAGACCATGATGTCTTCACCAGGTCGCAGCACACCACCGTTAAAACCTTTGCGATATTAATAGAGATTAGTAGGAAAGCTGACTCCAAGTACTTGAAGTCTTTTATGAATTCGGGACTAGCGCTAGATTAATGAAGATGATTAACAGAAGTTGAACACGTCACAATTTAGTACACAAATTACGCTTCGGATCGATTAGGGAACGTGATGATGACAGGGAAACAGTTTCCAAAGTTGCAAACTAATTTGTCAAGCCTCAAATGTTGATTGGAGTACAACCATTATAGACCGCTCCATGAACCAAATTACCCTATTTACTCAGCGTGAAATAAGTTTACAAACTTATACTATGTTTAAAAAAAATAGCTGTCAGCCCTGTGTCAACACTTTAGTTTGTTTGTCAGACACGCCTATATCACCAAAGCAGTGACAGAGGCATATTATACGCCCTCATTCCACCGTATGCATTTTTGTCCTACGTAACAGGTGGAGAGCCCGTTGCCGAAATGAGGAGGCGTAGGTTGTGGTAACCTGCTATCGAAAATTTTCAAGCCCTCCGTAAGGTCAACAACTTAAATTAACAACCATGCCATGTTACTGGCAACCGGAACCAACGGCTCGTCAACGGAAATGTCAAAAAGCGGTCACCCATCTGAAGTTGTTTTTGAACATTATTACTTATTCAAATCGTTAAGATTTTCGGTAGTAATTTTTTTCAAAATCGTTAAAAATATTAAATTTTACAAGCAAATTAAGTGTAGTAACTATTAATACGTGTAAAAGTCATTTATCTTGAAACCCTTTTAACTGTATGCATGTCCTAAATTCTCCCTACTACCGGAGCTAGTACAAATAGGGTAGGTTTATGAGCACGTCCCAGGTCACGTACTCATTACAATCTTTAATGACACGCAAGTTAGGACATATAACTCGTTGGAATGTAGGCTACAGGGTACTGCGGGTATACTGCCAGTAATTATGGTCTGAAAGGGTTTGGTAATACAGGAGAGAGTAATATTGATACATTGTCTTGTATTTACATACTACAGACTCGGCAAACGTTGTTCTTCCATTTAATTTATATTATTAAAATGTTCATGGAGGGAGGTTGCGCTGGAAATATGGAGAATATTATTTTCTAAATCTAACGCATTTACCTAGTTTTATGTGGTAATGTCGATTATTAGACATAAAAGTTTGCTTTAGTAAAAGATAGTGAAGTATCGCAGAGAAATGCTATTTTACGTGTTAATTGCACAAAGTCCATTAAAAGCTCTCACTACCTTTCTGGGGCAAGACTAAATGGGAGCCCTTTCGGTCGCATAATTTTTTTCAGCATAATGCAGTTATGACCAACATTTTCAGCATAAAGTTAGTTCGCATAAATTATGATAAGCAGAGTGTTATAAACGCATAATGGTTTTATTGGCATAACATTAACTTACTCTAATTTTTTTATCATTATTTATCATAAAATACAAAACGCATGATTAGATAACCGTTTAAATCATAAATTAATAATAAATTGACTAAGAATATTTAAGAAATGATAAGACACCATTGTAAATAATCATCTCACTCAAAGCCAAGTTTGTAAGCTGTAACATATAAAACGATATTTTAAAAGTATTATTTTTTTAAACTAGTCTTGAGCAAAGTCGTAAATGGTACGACGACTAGCGAAGCGAGGAGGAGTGTTAGGTCACTTGTGACCACAACGCGCTAGCGGGCTGCGGCAGCGGCCAGCGATGTGCCAGAACTAAATCGCTCGTTTTAATCTACCTACTTCTTTTTGTATTTTAATTATATATTCTAAATATAAGTGTTGACATTTTGAACTTAAGTATAGTGACTATCGACATTTTTAATCAGTGGGCAATCTTATCAATCAATCATATCAATCTTAGACAGTTCAAGCTTAGATATAATAATAAAAATATGTACTCGTTAACATTATGGTATTCTATATGTATGACTTGTAATCTTTATGCGAGAGTGAGTGAGATGCCAATAAATGTTATGATTAGTAATCGTTACTGTAAAAAAAAATATGCGTAAACATTTTATGCGGGTATATCATTATTATAAAAAAGTTACGGGAAAATAAAGTATGATTTATTCTGTTTGAACGTTATGCGAAACGCAGAGTATGCCAAAAAACGTTATGCAGTTTTAAGTTATGCCTCTAAAATTTATGCAACCCAATACGGACCCGACTAAATTTGATTTAAGACTATTTATTTATTCATTTTTAAATGACCAACGACTAATAACATTACCAATAGACTTATATCATAAATATATGGAAGCCAATTATAGGTCTCCATGCATGACTATTTCAAACTAAAATATAAAAGACGAAGATTTTAGGTTATAAAGAAATATTAAATAAATAAGGTTTGGCACAACAGCCTAAATGCCTTGCCATGAACATTAATTTAAAAAAAAAGTTGCTATGTGTAGATGTATGTATGTAGAAAGATAACACGTCGAATACATCTAAACTAATTTATAAATACCGTAATATAGCCCCTTATACCCGTAATGAAACTGGTCCCCGAAGAATTCTGTAATATAAAACCTTATTCGAAATTTTCACGCGACCAAATTACTCTCTGCAGCGCAAAACTATCCAGTATCTCACGTGCGGTGACGTCACAACCGCGTATGACGTTACCCTTACTACCTCATTACTATCAGCGCTCGACATATTAATTATGTGAAAGTTCACTGACAACATATTACGTAGTGCCGCGGTACGTTGGCGCTTAGTCATTATAATTCTGAAAGAGCTACTCTCCAGTTTCATTATTGTAGGGTTAAAAAGTTATTAGCCAGGTAAAAGCGCCTAGTTGTAAAGTTAAATTGCCTTTTTATTTAGAAGCTAACGTCTAACGTAAATGCTGCTCCAGAAAGTAATAAAGGTAAAACAACTTGAGGTCCACTTTCTATGGTTTTCGAATTGTGAAATTGGTCGCCATGACTTTTCACCAATAGGGCGACGCGACGATCCGCGGCGGCGGCGAAAATAATAATGTAAAAAAAATAATTCTTCAGATCATTCCACCTGATTTAACGATTGATTATTCACTACGTCATCGTCAGACAGTTTGATTATGGAATTCTCTGCCCCTGCATAAACGCATTTTCCGATTTCTAGACCTACTCTTACACTGTTGGCACTATTGAACTGAGCCATATCTCAGTTCAATAGTGCCAGTGAGCCTGTGCTACGGTACTGCCTTCCGCCGAAGATAAAATCTTGTCAATGAATTAACTAGAGTGAAAGAATGTATTCTTGTCCTTTTTGTCATTAAAATGTATATTTTATTTCTCTTTAACATCTTTTACTCTCTCATCACTACTAGAACATATATTATTTAGGCACTTTTGAAATGTTTTCTCCCAAGTTATGTGTAGTTAAATATTATTTATGTGTACAACAAATAATAAATATAGTACACTTTTAGTTTATTTTCTTTTAACCTCTAATTTTAACGAATATCGGCAGAAAAGCTTAAAAATATCTATTTCACATCCATTATAACTGAGGCTCTAAATTCAATCTATCAGTCAAGTGTCAAAACGTATGTAATTATGTCATATTAATAATTCATCACGGTTTTGCAAAGTGTGTTCGTAAGAGAATATATATTCTAAAACTGATTAACCTTTGCTTAATATATGTTTCGGATAACACCCACATTTTCCATAAATATGATATCCCTTTGCATTATCACGCAGCACAAACCTAACCTCTTAACGACACGTTTCTCTCAGGCAATTTATCCACTTCGCTTCACATTTTTTGGCTAATTCCCTTGGCGGTTGATCCTACTCCACGACGCACGTTCCGTTCCATCTACCCTTTCTTAAATCATTCATGTCTATCACTTGTTTGTGTTCTGAATTAACGCGCATTCCATTCTTTTTTTAGTGTTCTGCTCAAGATTCTCATGTAAATTGTTATAAGCAACAGTATTTTACTCAAGGAAAAAACATACAAAATTGCCTAAGAGTTTTTCCATGCCCTCTTCTGCCGAGTAATACGAGTATAAGTTCTAAAAATATTATATCTACCGTAGAGTAAACCTATTCACCACTCCTAGTGAATCCGAGAACCAAATTAAATCTGGTTCGAGATATTGCTGAGTACAGCTCAGCAATATCATGTAAATGCTTACATGCAATGTAATAGAAAATGTTTAACACAAATTGGAATCTGTGTTTACTATTTAAACTAATAGATATTTAATTAAACTGGCGCCCAACGTGGGACTAACAAAATAATCAAATTGTCGACTAATTAGAATGGAACAATTTTATTGAAGTGCTATAATTGAAACTACAATGCGACAAATTAAACGGTCTTATTAGACTAAGGATTCCCTTAAAAAAACATTCCACGAAGATCTCTGGGGCCCAAACGATGTCACCTACTAAATAACGGACGAGGGAACGACGCAGGCGGGCGCCTTAGGGGTTTGGGAGGTCAGACGGCAGTACTCTCCACAATGCAGCAAATCATAAACTAAACGATAGCTGTTCCTAGTAGCCAAATAAAAGTTGATCTCAAAATCCCGAGTTTTGAAGCAATTGGGCATACACAATGTTAAAGAAGAGAAATGCGGTAGTAATTAAAATAAGTGATAATTTGACAATAAAGTGGCGTTTGATCAATACAATGGTGCTGTAATGGGATATTTGTCACTGTTGTAAATAATTGCGTTTCCGTGCAGGCACGTTGAGCCGTTGGTCCCGGTTGCCATAACATGAATGTCATTAAGCCAAGTTGAAGGCCAGGCAATTTTTCAAGTCGCCCATAAACTTGAAAAATTGCAGGTAAAACAGCAGGTAGCCACAATCTGTGTCTGTCTACTTGAACACGGCAATGGGCTCACCACCTGTTACGTGGGACAAAAATGCATACGGTGAAATGTGGGCGTTTAATATGCCTCTGCCTACCCCTTCGGGGATAAAGGCGTGACAATATGTATACGTATAATATGCCTCTGCCACCCCTTCGGGGATAAGGCGTGATGGATACAGGGCAAGGAATATTGCTCGCTCGCTCTCACTCGCACCTAATAGAGGCGGAAAGTACGAGTAATTATAATGCTGCTTGGCTGTTATAGGAAAGTCATTAGTTTCAGGTTTCACCTGAACCAATAACGCTCGTAGAGGTATATCATTTTGTAACAACAATTCCTTCTTCTTACCATTTTAACATTGTAGCACCTAACTGAAAGATGATTTTATAGCGTGCAGGATTTTAAAAAAAACTTTCTAGTGTTACAAATAGTGTTCAGACGGACAGTATGCTTGATGGTTACCTTAGTAGTTTAAAAAAATGAGTTATAGTTGTTTTGCTTTAAAGCAAAACTTAAAACCCTCCTTCGTCCTTTTAAAAGTACTTTGTATGGACTGTTAAATTTAAATTGAACATCCATTTAAATTCAAAGTTGGGAAAAATTCGCCCGTGAGGCTCAACTCCTAAGGCTATCTGTCGAATGCAGGAGAACGAAACTAGCTTACAACTTGCAAGAGTTGGGTAAGTTTTTCGCGTTGCAGGCACTGGCGTCATAACTTTGCATCTAGAATGCCAAAAAGTTTGGGGTCTTGAAATTTGTTGCTAGTTAGCCTAGAATTTTAGAATGAACTTGTAGGAGTAAATGTGTGAAAATATAGTTTAGTAATCGTATGCCTAACTAATTTTTTAAATTATCTCAGGTAATACATGAAAAAGATTGAGTAAAAAGAGACTATGGTTGAGAGGTCCTATTCATGGCGGAAAAAGTATCAATCTCTATTGAATACCTATATGTTAAATACTATGGATCAGTTGACCGATTCCGAATGTACCCGACTTTTTTACGCGTGGAAGTCGGCAGGAGTACGGTTAAGCATTGATGAGGTATCAATCAATGCTTAACCTTACTTCTGCCGACTTAAACAATACGGTAAACTTCCATCTGATTGATCCGGTAAAATATTTGACATATAGATCCATTCATTACCAGCGAAGATGTCGTTTGATTAGATATCGAAGAATTGTGAATCGCGGGGCTCCACTATAGAGATGAAAAAATTGCAAAAAGATTTCTCCATGACCTGAGATCTCAAATATGATAATATTTGAGGACAATTTAACCAAGGCCTAGTGGGAGTTGTACTTGGACAATATACCATTGACAAATTTAATAGACCATGCTAGAACAATGTTCATCGGACTACCAGATTAAACACAATTGCAGTAACATAGATCATTATAACAACACGCTGTCCCGCACAAGGCCCTAATTGCTTTCGTGGTCCATTTGAGGGTGGCCAACGAGGCCAGTGGTAACAATGAAATTAAGTTTCTTTGTAAATTATGGTGTTTATAACGTAATGGCAGTCGTTTTGTTAATACAAAATAAAAAGCGACATATACTCATGAATGCGCGCTTCTGGCTTTTTTCTGGTATAATTCAACTTGTCTAAAATACGAGTATCATAACAAGTATTTCGAACAGTTCTTTCACTTAAACACAATCCTCTCCTTTCCAAACCTGTCTTCTTCAAAACTTGATGAAATCTCAACTGAATCCAGAGCGCTCCAAACTTCTCTACATCGTACCATAGCCTAATCAATTTTCGATCTGGGTCTACTTTTCAGTCTGGGACAACGCAGACTACAGTGTTGAGTGAATCTGTGCGTTCTAAGGAGAAACTAGTCCACTTCACTATCACATCTTTTTTAAACCAATAATATAAATTATAAACAAATTAAAAAGGATACTTCCTACTATTTCAGTGTAAATTATAACCTCCATAAGCCCCTCGAACGCTTTTAAAATTTAATGAGTTTTCTTCAACCAATACTCATAATTAATTTCCCTTTTAATATTTTCAGTTTCCAAGTTCCCCGTTCGGTGGATTGAACACCAGAGCAATACATTAGTGATTTCCTGCGGCTTTCGCTCGTTCGGTTAGATATTAACGGTTACCTGGGCTGTGGACGGACCGCGGTCGCTTCCGTGTCTACTTAATGGAAAACTAGTAGGCAAAGAGGAAAGGTTTACTGTATGAAAAAGTAGATTTCTGAATTTTTGCTTCCAAGTTTCACTACGTGTAGAAGACAACTTTAAGCTAAGGGTATAGTTAAATTGAGAGAATGAATGAATAATTATTCGCAGGAACATAGGACGTTAACGAAATTGACTTCTCAAAATGCGTTTTTCATTTCTGCAACAACTAATATTGATTTTATTTTCACATAACTTTCACATAGTTACGTCGATAAGAGCGCCTTACTGCGAAACAGAATATCGTGAGCTCGATTCTCACTCATGAAATGGCGTAGTAAAAACAGCTATAATAAGTAGAAACAATAGGTAACGTAGTAACAATCGTCAAATACCTAAACCCCATATCAATCCATCAATATTTGTGGGTAGTTGTTGGTTAGTCCGACCGCGGCAATCGAATTTGCCAGATATGAACAATTGTTAGACGATTGTATATGCATAAAAAATATATATTTTATACACAGTCGTTCGTCGTAGACTACATTTTTTTATTTTTTTTCGGACCTACATGAATGTAAGTCCGAAAAAAAATTGTATGCTCCACAATTGTTTGTTTCAGAGTGTGGGAGTTTCCTATGTATAAGTATGTATTTAGAAATATATAAGTATGTTTATTAGGTATCTAGATCCCATAGCACAAGCTTAAAGTTTAGTTTAGGCTTGATGACGCTGTGTGAAAAGTGTCAATATTTATTTATTTATTTACAAGGGACATCCTTTTGAGGAATTAAGCGGGGTGCCTGGTGCTAGACAGAAAGGCAGGGCCCATGTGGTTTCAATCGGTTCGATTCCGGCATTAAGGATTTCCAGACGTTAAAACGTACGTTACGTTGAAATTTCAAAATTTGTATGTGTTCTGTTCATTACATAATACACTTTGTAGACAATTTTGATGTAATGACTATTTGAAAGCTCACATATACTACGAGTACCTCGGCTTCTCCACCTATCACAGTGCATTAGAAAATTGGCTTGCTCCAAAATTATCTTGTCAATTATTTACCAGTACATACGTATACTGGCTGCAACAGACCCGTTGGGATTCTATTTGCTAATAGGCAACTCGTAGTGAGTAATGTACTACGCGTTTAATCACTTCAGTACCAATTATACTGTAATTTGTCTCAAGACGGAGTTTGGCATTAGCTAGGGCTTTGCGTGCTTGTCAGATATTAATTAGTCTTTGATTAAAGAAGAAATCTGAAGATCCTTTGTCTGAAGGAAAGTCCTTTCCTGGCAAAGGTGGAATACTTAAGGTGGCCATATTGTGACGATAGGTGGTGTCCTCCGTCAGCATATCAGGTGTTATAAGATACTGGGTTCACACTGCCCGTGGCCATTAGCTATCTTTTTACATTTACCAATTTATAATATTTTTATATGTACTTCAATTTTAAATAAAAAAAATAAGTTGTCATCGAAATCTCATTTTATTAATATTGAGTATTCGACAATTTAAAAAGTTTAATTGGAAGATTGCAAATATTGATCAGACTTACAGTTTTAATAAAAAATACGGGTTGCACTCCGGGAGTGCCGATAGAAGCGAAAACTAAAATTATTTATGAGTCCAGAGATTGTATCTCATCTGAAAATATGCGTACCGCGCTAAAAGATGTTTTCAAAAATTGACCGGGATCGACATTAATATGATGATGACTAAACAAAATTCTGCACTGAAAGAGTCTTAATTGATTACACAATATTATTTAATAAGACCTGTAGATGACCGAGATCAACGTTAGATGATGATGATGATTAAATTATTTAGTAGCAAGGTATTATATTTAACAATTAACTATATTAAAAAAAATATCTAGACGCGTTCGCGGTCTGCTATATGTACATGCATATATGCACAGTTGCACACACTATAGCTGCGTCTCGTAACGGTGTCGCGAGTCCAGAGATTTTATCTGATCTATAAATATGCGTACCGCACTAAAAGATGTTTTCACTTCAAAAAGTATTTAAAATAAACCTGAGTATACCCCCCTAATGCCTCATTATTTTGAGAATGGTGTCTTTCCTGAGCCTGTATTTACATTAAACTCTAAATATAACCCCCAGCGAGTAACTTGACACTACAATCTCAATTAAGATAATGGAAGCGAGCGAGGGCCGCAGGCTTTTTGTTTAATTACCTACACAATAATTGAATATTTCACCCATATTTTAGTTACATTAAATTGAGACGTGTTGTCAAACACAATATTAGGTGTGTCGTGTTGTTTCAGAATACTGTGATTATAATGGAGCTAGTAGTACATTTTATACGGACATATAAAGATTTTGAAAAAAAAAATGCCATAAATATAACGTCGAATTAATGTCTACAACTGGGCAAATGCCTTCCCCAAAATAGTTCAAGTTTGATTTATGATTACTGCTCCTCTCTCCAGGTCAGTAGTGTGATGATATATAGGCTTCTATATACTATACCAAACTATAAGATATCGTAAAAACGCATTTGAAAGCAGAGTAGATCCCAGAACGCACGTCCTTTCGGCAGTGCGCCGATCAGAGGTGAGTCGCTCTTTACTGAAACGACTCTGGGACTCGTTTCTTTAAAGTGAGTCACTGATTTAAATCTTTTACACAGCTTGAAATGAATCTTTTGCTCTATTGAATCTCGGTTTCAATCGGCTCGTGGCGCTCGCTGACACGATTGAGTGAGATACACTGTTCGGAGCGCTTCGGGTCGCGTAGTCGCCGTTGCGTCGGAGAGCGCCGACTCCGTCTCTCTCACTGATTCGCTACTAGTGGGTGATAGATAGAGACAGCAACACTAGCTCACCTATACACGCATTAGGTACGCGTTGTTATTATTTTATTTGTTTGTTTTAGTTGACCTTTGTTTGTGGAAGAAAACACCGGTTTGTTTAAGTTGGGTCTGTGATTTTCAATTACATAAGTGTTACAATAAGTAAAAAACTAAAGACAGTTTAGTGAAAGAGTACGTCTGTCAGTCCTAAGCCTGAAGAAAGTATGAAGGAAAATCGATTTTTATGGTACACATTAGTCAAATGAAATTCAATTCAACAAAATACTAACATAATATTACTATATTAATATTACTAACATAATAAATACTTTACATAATTCTTCAAATAAAGGTCAATAATAACGATTCATTTTAATTTATTTGCGCTAATAAATCGAGCTTAGATACAAATTGAGTCACTGATACAAATGAAGCACTGAAGCACTTTACTGATTAGAATCTTTGAACTGATCCAGATACAAATGATCCATTCTCAACAAAGATAAGTTTTTGCCACCGCTAGCGCCGATGACGCGTCTGAGCTATATTTATTGGCCAGCGAGAGGCGACAACTATGCGCGGTCGCGCATGCGCTATCAGCTTATCTCGCGCCATTACATTAGTTGAGAACAAATTTGATTACAATAAAATGATTATAGTGAGTTTACATTAAAAGATAGCCATATGCTATCGCGGACTTTATTTTAGAACTTTTAAAGAGGAATAATTATGTAATACCTACATATTTTTTGCGTAACATTAATCGTTTAGGCAGCGTTCGTAACGGAAGCTTTCAAATAGAAATTATTTTCTCCCGATTTTGCCACATTTATCATTGCTGCTCCGCTCCTAATAGTCGTAGCGTGATGTTATATAGCCTATAGCCTTCCTCGATAAATGGACTATTCAACACAATAATAAATTTTCAAATCGAGCCCGTATTTTCTGAGATTAGCGCGTTCAACCAAACAAACAAACTCTTCAGTTTTATAATATTAGTATAGATGAAAGGAAACGCTGAAGATGTTAATAGGGAATTCCAAATATAATAATTGTATGCGGTTCATGAATAGTAGGTGTAATTCAGTGATACATCATGTATTATTAAATAAATCAATATTGTTAAACAATAATTCTCACATTGTAAAATTGATAAAATTTCTTTGGGTTTTCAAAATATAATTGAATGTGTTGGATGTATACCAACACATTCAAGGAGTTTAAATATCTTGACTAGAATTTACCCCTTATGATGTGACAGTTGACACACATACTTGAAGCTCCTAAAATCTAGATAGCTCGTAGAAGGCCTTAAGGCCCATAAGGCCTTCAACTTGAGTTAGCGACTGCCATGTTACTGGCAACCGGGACCAACGGCTTAACGTGCCTTCCGAAGCACGGAAACGCTCGCAAATGTAAATGCTACAAAGTGGTCACCCATTCGAGGACAAGCCATAGTGAAAATTGCGTAACTCAGTGATCGTTTAGACAACACTGAGTTCGCGGGGCCACGACCGCTTCATTCTATACTATAAATATGTATAATATAAAGTAAACAACGAGGTGTATAAATTATAAGTGGTTTTATTTCCAGTAAATAGAATCATCTAACGTAAAGCACTCCGCATCTCAACACGCTCCTCAAGTGCCTGTCGTACAAGCGTCTCACGCCGCCCGCAGCGAACATTACTCCAACAATAATACATTTTTTGAGTTTCGCCGAAATTTTCAGACGTTGTTAATGTGTTTCGTGAAGAAATGCTCGTTCTGTGTAAGCCCGTGATACGTGTGTAGGTGACGACGTTGAGATATTATCGTGCCGTCGCTCTGACAACTCACTGACTTAGGCCCGTATTCCAGAACGTTTCTCAAGACTCAATCGACGCTTGAGAGTAGATTTTATAAGGCAAAAACTAGCCTCAAGCGTTGATTGAGTATTGAGAAACGTTCTGGAATACGGACCTTAGATGGACATTCTACGGATACATTTCATATTTCTTCTCGGCTGACCTTGAGTGAGTATAATGATTTTTGATCCCGTGCTGCTGGTCCTGGTCCATGGTCGGTCCGCGATGAGCTATCATTGTTAGCTCTTGAAATTTGTTACAAGGTTTTCCATGCTGAGAAGGCACGTTGAGCCGTAGGATATGGTAGTTGTTATGCCAAGTTGAAGCTGTTATGGGTGGCTATTCGCACTGCAGTGGTCGGAGCGGTGCGATTGAATTGACCCATAAATTGAATAAACCACGAAGTGAAACTACTGAATACTCATATAAGTTTAATTGATTTGAACCTAGTCACGCCTGAACACACTTTATGTACCACGTTCTTCCTTGTCCTAAATAATCGCTAAATGTTATACTATAATAAAAAAATATGTATATAGTTTTTTTTTGTTATAACTAGTAACTACTAGCTAGTGACTATGAATTACTCTCAGCAAAGAACTCTGCAGCCGGAAAATCCGATGAATACGACATAATGTATTCCAAATTATATGATCTTATAATCGTTTTGTATCTTTACTAATAATATAAAGAGAAGATTTTCAAAAAGTTTATAGTTCCGTACAAAATTTCGAATAAGAAAACTTCACTACGCGGGCGAAGTTACGGGCATCAGTTAGTATTTATATATTTTACAATTATGTTCTGTAAAGCGGAACTGGCCCTTTATTTTACAATTAACAACTACTGCGATAGAAGGGATTCTATCGTGTGATTGAGGAGGTAGAGCTTTTCTGGTTGTGAAGGGTGTAGGTATAACCCAATTAAAGAAGTAATTAATATATTTTACCGATTTTATTAAAACTGTTAGTAAGTCTACTCAAGATAATGCAGTAGTTAAATTTGGCGCCCGTGCGGTGACTATAGAATGCTGAATGCACGCACAGTGCCCGATCGCTACCCGATTCGACAATTGAATATACTGAAACAGCCCTTAACATAGTTCGCAAGAGACTTTGCCATTTCGCAGTATTTCCTGTATACACCCTGCAAACCAAATAGAACACTCTGTTGTATGAATAGCGTTGAATTTTTTTCTCACAACTTGTTTCGACAGCCCTCTTAAAGAGAGCTTTTTAAAATTCACTTGACGCCACTGGCTGAAGAGTTCCTTTGCAAAGTGGCATGTTGTTTATTAAAGCGACCTACACATAGGGTCATCCGGTATTATCCTTCTTACAGGATAAAGGAGCAATTTTATTAGGACTTATTTATACGAAAAAGGTGTCTAACAAGCATAAAAACTAGGAAAAGTGATCAAAGAAAACTATAGATGTTTGCAAAGAAGGATTATCACGCATCACCGACGCAACGTTACTTGGAAACCTTTTTTCAGCCTTTTACCCCACTTGGGTAAATCATGGTTGGACTATAATTATCTTCTTTGTGTAGGTAATCTTGACAGAAGGATCGAGATCCCCGGTCCCTTTTTAATTACCTTAATTATAATTCTACTAGTCCGCAATTCGCCACCGTGGTTGACCTTAATCCTTGTCGGATGAAAGGACAACACTGTGTTGTGCGAAATTGTGGAAATAATGGGATCAACTTTTTAAATAATGAATTAATAAACCTTATTATTTACAACTTACACGTACACTTTGTACATAATAAATAAAAACAAAATATAATTTAGGTATCAAAAACTCTTGCTAATCTTCTTTTTCTTTTCTTCATTGTGACTCTTTTTATTATTTTAAAGCATTTATCTCCCAAATATGTGGCATTGTAGACCGTAGTTCGTATTCAACGAAGAGAGACATGTTTGAACTTCCACTATCGTTAGAATCGATCACCACGTTGATTGGTTGGGTTCCCTGCGCACTGACTTTGCGGGGAGAGCTGCTCACGAATTTGCCCTGACCTATGGGTTCTCCCAATTGGTCAAATCTCACACGAGGATACCAGGCAAGGAGAACATTGCTGGACCTTCTGCTGACTATGCGTTCTGACGGATACACCATCTCAGTGGATGCGCCGCTGAGCACATCAGATCACTGTCTCGTTCGAGTGCCTAACGCTAAGGCTGAGCCCCGGCCCAAGGAGTGGCAGCATGTATGGCATTACAAGTTGGCAGAATGGGATGGACTACAAGAGTACTTTGCATCATATCGGTGGAGGCGGCTTTGCTTCACTTCGATGATGTGGACTTCTGCGCTGTAGCAGTTGCTGAGGGGATCTTGGCGGGTATGGAGTGTTATATTCATCACCGCTGGATTTCTGAGGAGCCTAAAAGCAACCGTGGTTTAATCAGCTTTGCAGAGAAGCTAGAATGCTAAATGCCTATAAAGCTCCAGCTAATAATGACATCAACATCTCTGAAGTGGAAACGCAAACTGAATGCCGCTTCGAGGGCCAAGCAAAAACAGTTTTTGCCAGGGCTTAATTCGATTTAATTGGCAGAATTGGTGAACGACTACCCTTCTGGGAGTAATATAAACTCATAAAGTTTGTACAAAAACAATAAAACTGGCACTTTTAATATGATTGGGAGTCTCCTTTCTTACATCCGTTCTTTTGCTGGAGTTAAATCTGGACAAAAACAGTTTTAACTAACTTTTGTAATCATGACTCAAACAAAACTTACGCTAATAAACCTCGACATTTTTATTTGATTTAGAAACAATAAGCTGATATTTTTTTATGAAAGTGAAATTAAAATGCGTCGTATTTTTCTTATAAAACCCCCTTCAATTTTCAAAGTTTGAAATTATCTCCGCCAAACCTCAAGGGTTTCAAAGTTATATCAAACATTTAATCGAATCATAACGAAACTCACCTGAAAATAATCTTACGTAGGGTCCTTTATAAAAGCACTTAGCAGCTGTCAAACGCATGTTACAAGAGGTTCAGGAATTCAATTTGGTGTATATGAAAAACAGAGTATAAACATCCTGCTGGTTGCTCATTAATCGAAGTTATAATTGTGAATTAATTATTTGGTTAATTTTTTACGCTCCGGCCCGTAATGTTAAATTAGCAAAATGTTGAATTCCCTAAATGTAGAATCCCAAAAAGTTTAATTTGCAACTTGTAAAATTGTGCTATGGGATTCAAGCAACTTGCGATGACACTCTTCTACATATTCTTTACATAAATACCTACATATAGTCACGCTTTTATCCCTGAAGAGGCAGACAGAGGCGTACGGCCCGGCAACCCGCTGTTGAAACCTGCTGTTGAAATTTTTAATAAGGCCTTCAATTGCCTTAACATGGCTACTACTCCCAACTAAGAACAATAGCTTGACGTGCCATACGAAGTACGGAAACGCTTGTAAATGGAAATGCCACAGAGCGGTGACCCATCTGAGTACCAGCCATAGCGAAAATTGCTTAACGCAGTGATCGTTTATAGAATACTGAACGGGGCTACGACTGCTTCAATTTCTGTTTGAATTCTGCTCCAATATCTGTTTGAATTAAAAAAAACAGCTTATATTGGCCTGGTTTTATTAAAAACCTTTATTTCCCAAAAGACCTTACCTATTATGCAATAATGACCTAAAACCACACAGTCTTTCAGTCTTCGTGACAGCAACCTGCACGCAATCTGTTGACAATCTTCCGTCCTCCTCACACACATGTATGGGCCAATAAGAAAGAGGAAAACAACTAGTGACTTATGTGAGGAGTAGAATCAATACTATATGTTGGAGCGAATAACATGCTGCTTACATTCCTATGAATAATGTATATCACAGAATGAGGGCTGTAGTGTATTAGTAATATTTTGATTTATAGCACAGCTGCATTGGACTTTATTCCTCGACCATAAAGTACAAATTCGCTTGTAGATTTTGGAAAGATTTTGCTATGAAATGTATTGCAGCTTTTGTAGGAGAATTCAATTATGTTAAATGTTTTGACGAAATTATGGCTTTTCTTTAATAATTTTATTACTAACCAGCGACACCCGCGGCTTCGCCCGTCACATACATCGAACCCGTCGCACTCATTTATTCCCGTCGTTTATTACTTTTAGGATTACTGCTCCGCTCTCATGTAGCCTTGCTCGATAAATAGGCTATCCGACACGACAAGTAGTTCCAGAGATTATTGCGTTCAACCAAACAAACAAACTTTATACATTAGTATAGATATTACACTTAGGAGGCACTTGATGGAAAGGGGACGCATCTATGAATATAAATATTGTGGGTCACTCATAGCGTTTTCTAACCCAAACTAAGCTTTAAGCTCGTGCTATGGGATCTAGGCGATTGATAAACATACTTACCTATGGAAGACGTTTCTAAAAGCAGAGATGTTATTACACTATGTTATTTACCTACATATTGTAAGTATAACTAATCCGGATTAGTCACACCATTTGTACCTCACGAAATGCTGGCCTAATTTTAGTAATCTTTGCTTTGTTATATTTTTCTCCGTTCTGAATAGCATAATAAAATTCTTAATATATCTTAACCATTATCATTGACGCATAAATACATAGACTTACACCTTATTCCCCGAAAGGGGTAGACGTTCTAAACGCAGGCATTTAACTAGTTATATTATTGTCCCACGTAACAGGTGGTGGAAAAATATTGGCATGTTGATATGGACTGGGATGGTTTGTGACTGACTTTATGCGGTTGAAATATTTTCAAGCTGCCCATAATGCCTTCAACTTGACTCAATTTACTGGTAGCTGGGAACATCGGCTTCACGTTTTATCCAAAGTGCGAAAACACTCGTATGTTGAAATACCACAATCGGTGACCCTCAACAGCACAGATTGCAAATTAAAATGCTTAACGCAGTGATCGTTTCACAAAGAAACACTGAGCTGGCGGGGCCGCGAGGCTACGAGCATATCTTTTCTTGAAATAAAGCGCTCGTAGCCCCGCAAAATATTGCAGCGATTCTTAGATACATTATAATTTCCCATACTTTTTAACTTTTGGGTCGAACTTAGCGAAATGGACGAATTTTCATAGGTCGGTCAGTAATGAATGTTTTAGCAACCTTCGTTACGTAATTTCTATATTTAATTATTTATCTATCACGCCTTGTCCCCGAAGAGGTGGCAGAGGCATATTATACGCCCACTTTTCACCATGTGTATTCCTGTGTCACATAATAGGTGGTGAGCCCATCGCCGTGTTGAAATAGACTGACGCAGGTTGTGGCTACCTGCTGTTGAAATGTTTTAAGCCGCCCATAAGGCCTTCAACTTGACTTAACGACTGTTTTGTTACTGGCAACAGGGACCAACGGCTTAACGTGCCTTCCGAAGCAAGGAAACACTCGGAAATGTAAATGCCAGAAAGTGGTCATCCATCCTAGGACCAGCCATAGTGAAAGTTGCGTAAAGCAGTGATAGTTTACAGAACACCGAGTCTTCGGGGCCACGAGTGCGTGTTATATACATCTTAATTTGAGATTTCACGATTATTCTCAAATAGAAAATCTTAAATTAGACGCGTAATAAAACATTTGACAAGTAGGTACTACAATAAGAACCCACGCAGCTATATCAGATATTAAATGTAAATAGAATGAATCTATAGAAGATTCCACCCACACTCTGTGATAAATTACCGACCTATTCTCGAAATTAAAATCTATTTTGGTTCTGACTGTACTTCAGTGCTTACTACGGTTTTTTCCCGAAATCCCCACTGCTTAAATAAATTCAGCTTAGTGGGGATTTCTGGAAAAAGAAGTTAAAATCCCCACTGGTGGGGAATCGTCGGTGGGGATTTCGGGATTAAACAGTAACTACTGTCGACTTAACTCGAAACGGCCGCGTTAAAAGGTGACATTATACAGCAATGTAAAAGTTACCCTTCGAAGTAAAAAGTTAGGTTATCTATTGAAGTTTATGACGCGGGCAAAGTGCTTTTACCCTGAGCACAATAACGGCGAGGGAGTTCTTTTGTAATTTTTCCAGTAAGTTCTATTGTACCTAAAAGTTCGTGTTCAATGAACAAGTCATTTATTTTGCGGAGTTAATGCTATAAAGGTTCAAGAAAAGGTTTGGTGACGTCATTCAAGATTATCCTTTATTTGTTCGTAAATTCTATTTCTTCTTTATCGTACTTTCAAAGTGTCTCTCTGATTGTCCCGCGGACTCGGTGTTCTGTAAACGATCACTGCGTTAAGCAACTTTCACTATGGCTGGTCACGGATGGGTGACCACTTTTTGGTATTTACATTTGCGAGCGTTTCCGTGCTTCAGAAGGCACGTTAAGCCGTTGGTGCCGGTTGCCAGTAGCATGGCAGTCGTTAAGTCAAGTTGAAGGCCTTATGGGCGGCTTGAAAAATTTCAATATCAAGTAGCCACAACCTGCGTCTGTCTATTTCAACACGGCAATGGGCTCACCACCGATTACGTGGGACAGGAATACACATGGTGAAAAGTGGGCATATAATATGTCTCTGCCACACCTTCGGGGATAAGGCGTGATAGATAAATAATAATAAAATCCATAAATACCGTTTGGTCGTCAACCTTATTAATATTTTAGCTGCCAACACTTTTCATAAAAAGGGGGGCACACATTTAGCGATGTGTGCTTTTTTGCGTGCATTTTCACACAAAAGAGCTGTAACAAACCATAAGTAAGCAAGTTTGCCATCGAGACAGCCAGGAATGCGAGAAAAACTCCAATACTATTTGTTCTGTACTGAAGTATATTTATCACCGCACAGCTAACAAACGGTGGATAGGGGAATTCGGCGTGATTATATGCATCTATGTGTCAAACCATAAAACACTAATTTCAAAAACACATATAAATCTCCAACACGTACGCATAAGCAGAGCCCCATTTTCAGCCTTTTGAATAATTTAGCTACGTTTTTACCGGCCTATCTGCATTAATGGCGCCATATTCCCGTGTGAGGGCCGTCTCGTCTCAAGGACCCCTTAAACCCCAAAGGCTGTTATTCAAATCCGGACGTTAGTAATTGTCACATTATGTGAAACTTTTTGACTGACGTGTGTTAAAAAGATTAATGTTAGTCTACCCTCAGAATGTGCCGCAAAAGGGGTATTTTTATCGTTTTTATGCGGACTTCCGATGAATGAGTAATTGAAATAAATGATCGGGTGGGGGTGGGGGTGGCAGTAAGTTGGCGTTTTGATTTATTGCCCGATTTCGGCGTGTAATTTGCGTAAAATGCTTTGGGATTTGAGATTTACACTGTTAGTTGAGATTTTATTTACAAATGTGATTCTATTTTAACCCACGATGCAAAAAGGGATGTTATAAATTTAAGTAAATGTTAGCGGTGACAGCAGTGGCATGTTACAATTAGCTCTAGTGAGGAGAATTCTGCAAAAAAATCCACACGTATATAATATAGTAGGAAGTACTTGTAGCCTCGCTAAAATGATGTTCTGTAAGCGATCACTTTTGACTGGTCCACAAATGAGTGACCGATTTGTGGCGGTTCCATTTACGATCGTTTCCGTGCTTCGAAAAACACGGTATGCCAGTAAAATGGCAGTCGGTAATCCAAGTTGAAAGCTATGTGGGCGGTTTGAAATGTTTCAACAGCAAGTTGCTACAACTTGCATCTTGCGCAATTCAACATGGCAATGGGCTCACCACCTGTTACGTTTGACAAAATGCTTATAGCTAAAGGCGTGATTGATAAATAGATAAATAGTCACCAATTGGTACATTTAAAGTATTTAAAAAATATTAGGTAGAGTTATATACTGCATGAAAAGGGAAAAAAATCTGAGGTATGACAAATTATCTAATCCCATTCATCTACACAGATGTACAGCTATCAAAAGCAACAATGTTAATTTTTTTACCAACACCGGAATGCAAGCACTTTTTCGGTGTCCAACTGCGCGTAATAAGGCAAGTTCACACGAACGACGGCGCCGCAGCGACACCGTGGCAAACCGTCCTTGAATACGAAATTAGGCCAATATCACGATGAACTACATTCCCAAGCGGAAAGTATACTTTTAACCCTTTTCTGTAAAGTGAAATTAGTCTCATTACTCTTTATGATACCCCTTCTTAGTTGCTGTAGTGGGATATTTCTGTTTTACTTTTTGGTACCGCCATGGAGCTTTTAATTTTTAAAGAACAGTAGCCCATTAGAAACTGCATCGTGGCGTTCTATCTTTAGATACTATCCGGCTATGCCAGCGTAGGCAGGTACGTTGTCTTTGAAGATATAGATATTGATATATTGGAAACCCTCGAACTTTATTTCAAAGTGTCAACACTGACAAATCAAAGTTTCTTAGAAAATACAAACGTTGCACTACAATAGTAAGGCACTGTCTATTGAAGGGAGGTAGGTAAGACCTTTAACATTGATTCAACAAGCCCTGCAACAGGTTACCGTAGGCAAATTTGTGGGAGATGGAATTTCCCATAATTTTCCAAGCGTGGTAACATTCGGATCGTCTTTGAGTATTAAGTGCTTTTGAATTTACCTTTTCGGTCGATTTATTGTGATGTGTAGCCCATCAATAATATTCTTAAGAGTGGTTTTGTTTTCTCTCCATCTCCCACAAAAACCTTAAAGTCTAACCTTTTTATTTTCAATTAGCTGGTTACTGTTGTGGTGGCTTACAATTGAGCCCGTAAGGCCTTTAATCTGATTTAATGACTGTTATGTTACTAGCAACGCTCTTGAATAGAAAGCTACAAAGCGGTTGCCTATCCGAGGACCAGTCATAGCGAAAGTTGCTTAACAGAACACTAAGTTAGCGGTTAGCGGGCAACGAGCGTTTCCTGGGGTAATAGTAAATATAATAGAAAGAGTAAAACTTTATTTGTACACCATGTTTAAACTAATTTACAATAGATTTCAAATAATATTGTACAAAGGGCGGCTTTTATGCTAAAAAGAATTTTCCGCCAGACATTCTAAGGATGGAAGGATTTATTTCCAAATGATATTTCTCAGACAAATGGGTAGTTTAGGTGTAAACGTATAAAGCTACATGCAAAACATACATACCAATGAATAAAAACTCAAATAGCTGCATATATATTTTGACTGCCTCGGTGGCGCAGTGGTTGTAATGCGACTGCCGCGCTGAGGTCCTGGGTTCGATTCCCGGGGTCGGATCACATATTTCTGGGATTCACAAATGTTTGTTTTGAAGCTTGGGTGTTTCCTATGCATAATATGTACGTATTTTGAAATATATAAGTATGTTTATCAGTTATCTGGTTACCTAGCTTGTGCACTGCTTAGTTTGGAATCAGATGGCGTTGTGTGAGTTGTCCCAACGATATATTTTTATTTTTATTTAAGTATGCCTATCAGTTATCTAGATCCCATACCACAAGCTTATATTATCTTACTTTGTGCAAGATGGCGCTGTGTAAAAAAAAATATCCCACAATTTTTTTTTATATTATGCACATAAATACCAATGCATAAAACATAGGAACTACGTAAAGCCAGGTAATAGGATAATCTAATTTTACGAATATGATGTGACTCATATCTCCTTTATCTAAAATAGCAAACATATTTCCAAATTTTACTATAAGTAATCGATCCCCTCAGTAACTTCTTGTAGCCGGTCGGTCGTCTGTGGGGAATCGGCAAACCGTAATCGTAAAGTTAGCGTGTAACAATATTGCCGCACTCGTGCCATAAACAGCACACAACGTTTACAGCCCTCTGCGGGAATCCTTAATATTTAATTACCCTTATACTCTAGGAGTCTGGTAGAGTCGTTTGTATGGTTCTATAGGCTTTCAGCACTTTGTTTGGGGTGAAAATCAAATTTGAAACTAGAGGACACCCCGCGGTTTCACCAGCGTAGTTTCAGTTCCCGTGGCCTAATGTACTCCCTAAACCATCAGCAATAGGTCAGTGAAAGTCCCGTAAAATTGGTCCATCCTTCCTAATTAACCGGTACAAAGAGAAAGAATTTTTTTTATGTAAGTAATCTCAAAAAGTTAAATTATTTGATGACTAGCTGACCCACCCGGCTTCGCCCGTGACATACTTCGAACCCCGTGGCACCCATTTAATCCCGTCGTTTATTAATTTCACGATAATGTATGAACATTTTCCAAATTACTTGATTACTTCTCCGCTCTCAAGTACTACGCCCGCGCCTGCACGGCCCGATCGAATTTTTGTTACACGAAATTAATTTCTTTGCGCATTTTTTTGATATTGCCATATCGCCTAAGATATTCATTTAGTTTGCAAAGTGTAAAGGGTCAAAATAATCTTCATAAAATGCTGAAACCAACTAACATATTAAAAAATATAAGGATTAATAATGTATTTGTGTAAATAGCCTTTACATTACCGCTTTATTATTGGTATTTTTTTAAGTATTGAAATGGATATAGTACGGTATCCTTAAGAGATAGACATATACCGTCGCGGACTTTTTGTTAGACCTATATTAGATACATAATTCTACCATACATTATTTTGTTATATCTTAAAGGGTTTAGGCAGCGTTTTCGTTTGAAGCTCCCAGACGTCCTATTTTTTATGACACCGCCAACATATATCGTTATAATTAAGTTAATGTATACAAAAAATAAATAAATAAAAATAAATATCCATCACGCCTTATCCCCGAAGGGGTGGCAGAGGCATATTATATGCCCACTTTTCACCGTGTGGATTCCTGTCCCACGTAATAGGTGGTGAGCCCATTGCCGTGTTGAAATAGACAGACGCAGGATGTGACTACCTACTGTTGAAATTTTTCAAGCCGCCCATAAGGCATTTAACCAGGCTTAACGACTGCCATTTTACTGGCAACCGGGACCAACGGCTTAACGTGCCTTCCGAAGCACGGAAACGCTCGCAAATGTAAATGCCACAAAGTGGTCACCCATCCGAGGACCAGCCATAGTGAAAGTTGCGTAACTCAGTGACCGTTTACAGAACACTGAGACCGCGGGGTATACAAAAACTTAACAAAATATACAAAAAACCTTCTCTATGAATCACCGAATCTATTTAAAAAAATTGTATCGAATTTCGCTGCGTAGTTTTAAAGGTCTAAGTATACATGGGGCAGACAGCGAAAAACGACTTTGTTTCTCAAGTGCCTACGCCCGCGCCCGCACGACTCGGTCGAATTATTGTTACACGAAATTAATTTATATAAAATATAAATAAATCGCCTAAGATATTCATTTAATTTGCAAAGTGCAAAGGGACAAAATAATCTTCATAAAATGCTGAAGCCAACTAATATATTAAAAATGATACATACATACATACATACATTCATACATACATACATATAATCACGCCTGTCTCCCATCGGGGTAGGCAGAGACTATGGCTTTACACTTGCTACAACTTTCGCTTCGTCAACTTTCATAATTGTTTTCATACACGCTCGCCGATTAAGGGTACTCTTGACCTGGCCTTTTGTCAAAAGATCTTCAATTTCATCGGTATATGTACGTCGAGGTCGACCCTTACCAGTTTGCCCATTTACTCTCACCGCATAAATTTTCTTCGTCTGTCTATTTTCATCCATCCTCTCCACGTGTCCAAACCATCTAAGCATCCCTTTTTCTATCTTAGTCACTACTTCTTCTGTCATACCGCAATGTTCCTTTATCACGCTGTTCCTTTCTTTATCTATCAATTTCACTCCAGCTATACTTCGCAGACTCCTCATTTCTACTGCATTAATTTTACTTCTATGCTTCTTCTGCCATACCCAACTTTCACTGCCATATGTTAGTGTAGGGACAAGCACTCCTCTATGCACAGCCAGTCTTGCCTTTTTAGACACGTTCTGGGTGCCCATAATCTGGGTGTAAATTGCTTCATTCACTTGATTGCCAGCCAAAACCCTTCTTTCAATGTCATCATCACACTTTCCATCTCTCGCAAATTTTGAGCCTAGGTATATAAATTCAATTCACTTGTTCCACTCTTTTTTTTTCCACAAAAATCGAGCAATCTGTCATGTTTTTCTCTCTTTCGAAAACCATTACTTTCGTCTTATTTACATTCACTTTCATTCCTTTGCCTTTCAGCGCATCATGCATAATATTAACCATCAACTGCAACTCGTCCGCTGATGATGCAAGTATTACCTGATCATCAGCGTAAAGAATACATTTGATAGTCAGATCAGTCATTTTTAAACCATACGCACTTTCTTGCAGTTCTTTCAAGCAACTGTCAATGTATAGGTTAAACAGCCACGGTGACGCTACACAACCCTGTCCCACATCTTTTTCGAAGTGAAAAAAGTCTGTGCAAGCTCCGTTGATTCTGACACAAGCACTGGATCCCTCATATAGAGATTTCAGTGCTCGTATCAAGTTGCTGCTTACTCCATACATGGACAATGTTGACCACAGTTCATTCCTCACCACTCTATCATAGGCCTTTTCCAAGTCTACGAATGAGCAATTACCTTTTTGACTCCTCGCCAAAAGTTTTTCAATTACGCATCGTAAGGATAAGACCTGATCCGTGCATCCTCTTCCTTTCATAAATCCTGCTTGCACCTCCCACATTTTCCCTTCAGTTTCATTCATCACTCTTTTTATCAAAACTTTCGCATACAATTTGCCGACGATGCTGAGCAAGCTTATGCCGCGGTAGTTTTTGCACTCTTGCTGCGACCCATTTCCTTAATACAGCGGTACGATGACAGCTTTACACCAATCTTCTGGTACGCTGCCACCCCTCCAGCAAAGGTTAAAAAGGCGGCACAGCTGGCAAACTACCACGCCCTGTCCCGCTTTCAGCATCTCGACAGAAATCCTATCAATTCCCGCAGCTTTGCCTAGTTTCATACTATTCAATGCTTCCATAATTTCTTCTATACTTATATCACTTTCATTGCCGCTTTCACTCACTTCCCAGCAATGTGTCTGTGCTTGCATACCCTCTTTTTCAAATAAACTTTCAAAATATTCCTTCCATCTTTTGAGTACACATTCTTCACCTTTCACAACACTGCCATCATGGTTTCTGATATGGGTGAGCTGCGATGTTGCCTGTTGAGCTCTCATTGTTCTTATGGATTTCCAAAAGAATTTTATATTCTTTTGGAAATCATCAGATGTCAAAATCATCTCTGTCATCCTGTTGTCAAAATCATCTCTGTCATCCTTCTTCTTTCTTTTTATCACCTCTTTTGCAACACGCTTAAACCTTTTATATTCATCCTTTGCCATTCTTACATCCTCATCCGTTGCCTTCTGCGTTCTTTGATTGACTTTTGTAGTCAGCCAATCCAATCATGCTTTCTTCTTATCGGACAACGCTTTCATGACTTCTGCACACATTCTCTTTACCTTACATCCTTGGCTCCTCTTGTTTACTCCACACATTTCAATCGCAACTTCCACGAGTCCTTCCTTAAACGACTTCCATAATTTTTCCATCTCACATACCTCATCTAAATTTTCAAATTTCTTGCTCACTTTACTTAAAAATTCTTCTTTTGTACCTATCTCTTGCAAATTATCGACTTTTATGCGCTCTAGTACACTACAGGGTTCGTGGACACGGTGCTGCCACCGCTGAAACAGACTTCTTACTCGACTCATAACCGTATGCCCGTATGCCCGGGTGTCTAGCAATTTCTTTCTCAGCCTTGCATCAACAATCACAAAATCAATCATGCTTCTCTGGCTTCCTTCTTGTCTCGTAAACAAGTGGATATCCTTGTGGTTGAACATGGTGTTGGTTACCACAAGATTCTTCTCCAAACATACTTCAAGCAAGCTTTCTCCATTTTCATTAACTCGTTCGTCACCATATTTTCCCAATACACTTTCATATCCATCACGCTTCACACCAACCCAACTGTTAAAATCACCTAACATTACTATTCTTTCGCTCTGTTTGCATTTACTCAGAATATCACTCATACTCTCCCAAAATGCCTGCCTCTCGCTTTGGTCTCTTGAAGATCGGTACCACCGCGCATCTTGCGGAGCATAAACTCCTACAATAAAGATGCGGGTGAGTCCAACCTTCAACCTCAACCAAAGGAGTCTTGGGCTCACACATTCATATTCTGTCACACATTCATTCATTCTAGCGGATAGTAGCACACCAACACCCTGGCACGCTGTACTGGTATTGGCTACACCTGACCAGTAGGCGGTATATGGTCCATGTGTAGTGGTGTCACATCCTTTCCTCTTTGTTTCATTCACACACAAAATATCAAGTCGTCTCTCTCGCATCATCTTGCATACCTCCACTATTTTGTCTCTCATTCCTCCTCTTACATTCAATGTAGCAAAGCGGCTATCCCTAGTCCACTTTTCGCCTCGATGGGAAACGTGACGTGACGGGTCGCGAACCACATCGCCGCCATTTCGGATTTTATTTCTACTTATATCCATATCAGTACCCACGAGATGCTAGGGAAATTTAAAATGATAAGCATTAATAATGTTTTTGTGTAAATAGCCTTTAAATTACCACTGTAATTTAATATTAAAATTGATATAGTACGGTATCTTTAAGAGATAGACATATACCGTCGCGGACTTTTTTGTAGACCTATATTAGATACACAATTCCACCATACATTATTTAGTTATATCTCAAAGGGTTTAGGCAGCGTTTTCGTTAAAAGCTCCCAGTCGTCTCATATTTTCCGACACCGCCTACATATATCATTATAATTAAGTTAATGTATACAAAAACTGAACAGAACATACATAAAAACCTTCTATAAGAATCACTCTATCTATTTAAAAAACTGCATCGAAATTCGTTGCCTAGTTTTAAAGATCTAAGCATACATAGGGACAGACAGCGAAAAACGACTTTGTTTTATAATATGTAGTGATACTCGTAACAATAATATTTTTGACTGTGACCTAAGAATTTTCATCCATATGTCTGTGAAAAGACATATATCATTACATCATTTTTCAAAAATCCAAGAACAAGTCCTTTCAGCGAGCCTCAACACTGGAGCACACAAGCGCCTTAGCAAATCACCGCCTCTGAATTCATCTCAGTTGAATGCCGTCTGTCATCCAAGCCCCGATCTTAATCCGGTTGATTATGATTTACGGTCTCCTTTAGGTCGTGACAGGCTCAACAGGCCATGTAATGACGACACTTGAAATATTCTACAAGTTGGGTGGAGTAAGATTTTCCCTTGAAGATAATGTTTCAATCGATAAAAGATTAGAATTTTTTTAGGATAGGACAAAATTACCTATAAATTGGTCGATCGATTCAATTTTGTTGACTTATTGATATATAACCCAATTAAGGCCTCGCCTAATTTTCGCTATAATAATCTTTTCTCCGTTTTCCTCATCTAGTATCCAGTCTCTACATGTGACCATTTCTAGGACGTTGGCTCATCCTTATATTTACTGAGTCGCGGTCTTCACTTCAATACTTGCCGGGTCTATCTGCCATTAGTTCTTCAACAGATATGAAACGTGCTTTCTCTGCGAGCTAAGTCGACCACTTTGATTCGTTTACAGAATTTTGTTTTGGAGTATGCTCTTGAAAGTACTCTATTTATAGCTCGCTCTATAACTCTCTGTGTGCCTTTGAGGATACTAACTAGGCATCCACGTTGTAACACTTGTAACGTTACTACTTTCCGGGAGGGGAAAAAGTAAAGTTTAGGAGGAAACTGTCACCAGGACTGGAGGAGTCCTGGCTTAAAAGGAAAAGTAAAAGAAAAAGAAGAAAAGGTAAAGTTGATTTAATATAATATAAAAATGTTAAGAAAATAAAACCAAGGAAAGCCGGGAGTAAAATTAGGTCTTGATTCTTCAAGTACAGCCGCTAAGATGGGGCCTCGAGTAGGCCTCCACGTTGTTAGGAAGAGGGGGCCTCGAGTAGGCCTCTACGTCGCTGAGAAGGGGGCCTCAAATCCCCTCAAGGCCTCTACGTCACCGACCTCGGAGAAGCTGGTCGCGAACTCAGGCAGGTAGAGAGCTGAAACTGACGAGCGGTCGGCGTCTTTCACAGAGCCGGTTAAGAACACACAACACTGCAGACCATCACTTCACTATTTCTGGAGAGCACAACCCTCACACTCAGCACTTATTCCCAGCACCTCTCAAGGTGAGCACCAAAAGTAGACTGATTTGACGGCCCCGGCTTCCTTTTCCAGAGCATTTCAAAATTTAAACAAATTTAGAATTAAGTTCTTTAGAATATAAATTTATAACAAGGTCTAATATCTATACAACCTAACCTACTGGCAGCTCTAACAATAAATTAAAAATAAAATCTAGGCTTGTCATTAACTGACATTAAAAATTACAAAAGGTAAACAAACATTAAGAGAGCATAAAAACTCTTAAATTATCAAGGCCTATGAATGCTACAGATAATGGTCATGCAGATAATTTGAAAGAATGAATAATGAAACATTTAATCAAAAAAAAGTAAGTAAAAAATGATACATTACATTTCCCCAACAACCCCGGAAAATTTTTGATTGTAATGAAAAAATTTTGTTTATAAGAAAGAAGGCATTGACCAGCTAAAATTAACCTATATGACTATTCACAGTGGTACAGAAAGTTTTACAAAAGATAAAAATTACGTTTCCCCGATAACCCTTGAAAATTAACAACTGAGAAAATTTCGATGTTGTAATAGAAAAACCTTGCTCTTTCATACACCTTTCATCAACCCACATTTCATACTCCCTCAATCATACATACATCACTAACATACTTAGGGGATATGGTTCACATTCTATGACACATACTCCACAAGGAAAAAAAAAATTTTTTTTAAATTACGATGGCTTATTTATTTAAATTAGGTGTCGTAATCCGCACCTTTTATAAAACCCGTTAAAATTAAAAGAAATATTTACAAAGCTTTCCCAGCTTAAGAAAAGCAGTCAAGGTTTGAAAGCATAATTGCTTAAGAAAAGCCTTCAAGTTTCAAGTAGTTCAAGTATTAAAAATAAAGCTTTCCAGCTTAAGAAAAGTAGTCAATGTTAAAAGCATAATTGCCTTTTCAAGAAGCTAAGTTGAAGAATTAAAAACGATACACAATGGCTTATTTTAAGAGTTGTGTACCGCTCTATGAAGAAAAAAGAAAAAACAGAAAGGAAAAATGCCAAAAGTGTTTGGAGAAAGTAAACCTTGTGAAGTATTTACAATGAACTTAATGTTAAATGATAAGTAAAAATATTTTTAGAGATATCAAGGGAAAAAATACCGTTGAAACATTAAAGTTTAAAAAAAAATAAGATTAAACAATTTATATAAAAACACAGCACATATAAAACGACACTTTCAACAAAATATAAAACGTGCCATTTTCCTCTTAAGCCGCTCCAAAGTGAAAAAAAGTGGTGACAGTCTCTCTTATGTTTCAGATCAAAATCAAAGCATGATAAGCGAAAAGTTCAACGTGCTAATCTCCCAGAAGGATTAGATACATTTTATAAATTTTGTAAATTTTGTAAAGATATAAAATAATAAACGAGTTTATTACCACATGTTGCCATGGTAACAATGTTGCCGTAGTAACAAATCAAACTAAATGAAATAATGTTTAAAGTGTTAATTTATGTTAAGTTTTGTATAAACAACCACAGGATATTGTCCTGCAGCCGTCGTGAAGTGTCCCAGCCCCCAACTAGTAAGAGACCACGAATGGTTTTAAGAACACTCACTAGCGAAGACTGGGTACGATTACCAGAGGGTAACCGCAGAGGTGTGCAAGTGTGTGGGATGCAGTATAATGATGTATTAGTAGAGTGTTATAATGTGCCTAGGTGATAACGACTATAGGATATTGTCCTTAGTACGTCGTAGAGAATCCAAACCCCAACTTGTAAGTGACCACGAATGGTTTTAAAAACACTTGCAAGCGAAGAATGGATGACAATTACCATTGGGTAACCGCCGTGGTGTGCAAGTGTGTGAGATGCAGTATAGTGATGTATAAGTAGAGTGTAAAGAAGTATTGTAAAGGTCGAGGTGGATGAGGTGGTGAAAATATAAGCTTACCAAATAAAAATAACTTGAGCAAGTTTGTTTTAGAATTTAGAGAACCTGAAAATAATTAAAAAGGGGGGGGTTAATAAGAAGTTGGGCGCCAAACTGTAACGTTACTACTTTCCGGGAGGGGAAAAAGTAAAGTTTAGGAGGAAACTGTCACCAGGACTGGAGGAGTCCTGGCTTAAAAGGAAAAGTAAAAGAAAAAGAAGAAAAGGTAAAGTTGATTTAATATAATATAAAAATGTTAAGAAAATAAAACCAAGGAAAGCCGGGAGTAAAATTAGGTCTTGATTCTTCAAGTACAGCCGCTAAGATGGGGCCTCGAGTAGGCCTCCACGTTGTTAGGAAGAGGGGGCCTCGAGTAGGCCTCTACGTCGCTGAGAAGGGGGCCTCAAATCCCCTCAAGGCCTCTACGTCACCGACCTCGGAGAAGCTGGTCGCGAACTCAGGCAGGTAGAGAGCTGAAACTGACGAGCGGTCGGCGTCTTTCACAGAGCCGGTTAAGAACACACAACACTGCAGACCATCACTTCACTATTTCTGGAGAGCACAACCCTCACACTCAGCACTTATTCCCAGCACCTCTCAAGGTGAGCACCAAAAGTAGACTGATTTGACGGCCCCGGCTTCCTTTTCCAGAGCATTTCAAAATTTAAACAAATTTAGAATTAAGTTCTTTAGAATATAAATTTATAACAAGGTCTAATATCTATACAACCTAACCTACTGGCAGCTCTAACAATAAATTAAAAATAAAATCTAGGCTTGTCATTAACTGACATTAAAAATTACAAAAGGTAAACAAACATTAAGAGAGCATAAAAACTCTTAAATTATCAAGGCCTATGAATGCTACAGATAATGGTCATGCAGATAATTTGAAAGAATGAATAATGAAACATTTAATCAAAAAAAGTAAGTAAAAAATGATACATTACACACTTCTGAGTGTCGGTTACATATTCATAAGATTTGATTTACTAACCTTATTTTTATATACATCCATTTTGTGGAAACAAACTCAATTTTCACAATACTTTAGTTATAACTCTAAAGTGATTTGTCTAATTATTTAAAAGTTTATAATATTTCACATTGTCTGTTTTTGTTCTGAACGACATGAGTTTGACGTTGTCAAAACTGTGACCGTCGTTTCGACTCTTTTATTATTAATATTATATTAATACTCTAAAATTAACGCGTGCGTCTATGGTGTCTTTCAGTTTGGTGCTGGACATTGAACTTAGATAGATTGGCTGTCCTGACTCACATCCACCCATAATGTATTGCGTGAGGTGTGACAAACAGGAATAGTAGGGTTTTCATGTTGGTTTTGTTTATTTATTTTTTGATTATTTGTCAAGGCTGTATAGGCCGTATGACTTTAGCCTGCCGTAATCGAGCGAAAAAAAAAACAAAGGAGATCGTCCCTTTTTGCGACGACATGGCGTCATGAGAATATGCCTGTCATGGTGATTTAATTCGGATTAATATCCGAAGTTTTTTTAGCAAATATGTAGACATAATGGTTGTTGCTGAGGTGAGAATATTTGTTTATATTTGTTTCTTCGTAATCGGTAAGATTACTTGGCCTTTGCGAATAATATGTTCTTACGATGGTTGTACTTTGTATTTCAGTCTGCTTTTCAAGAGACTTAGCAAATAATATGAAAAAGGATGATGATAGAAGGATCTAGTTAAAACCCCACTGAAATAAGTGGTAAGTTAAAACTATATAATCTCTTAGACTGCATTCCTTAACAGAATGTTGAGGGTGAAAGTGATTTTTATTACAAATTACTAATGTCTGTATCTTTTCTGTTGTTACAGGGGTTTATGTTTATGTTTTTATTTTTTTACATAATAATTGAGTTTAACGTGTTTCACGTTCTCTGCATTCTACATTTTTTACTCCTTGTGAATGTCTGTAAGAAGACTTAAAGTAAGCTGAGACAATGTGCAAAGAGGATATTTTTCTCTACTCTGGTTACCTACTACCTGGACTTCTAGAATAGGAAGAGATGTGAAGGATTTGGATGTACCCCAACCTTATATCCAGACAAGTAGTAATCTTTAATTTGTTTCTATGTATAATAACCCGGTTAATGCCGACTGATGTTGATAGTTTAAAAGGAATAACTTTTAACTTTAAATATTCATTTTTCTATTACATATGTAGCTTTCAACTACTTTAATATACTGGACTACCGATGTGACGTTCCAGTTACACATATTTTATAATCTTTTTATTATCACAAAGGAATATTAATGTGAAACTTTATTTTTACCTTGTTATGTTGTAGTGTATGATGATGATGATGATGATAGGAAGCGGTGTTGTGTGTTAACAAAATTCAAAGATAGTTTAAATGTATGTCTGTATATAATTTAGATATTATTAAGGCATCTGACAACTGCTTTAATATTTGTCATTTTAGACCACGCCCATTTCCATACTTTGGTTTATATTTTTATTTGTACTAATATAAACTTATTTTTAAGTGACCATATATATATATATGGATTCCACTATGCTTGACTAAGCCATTTCTTTTTACTTTCATTTATGTATATTCATGTCTACATATGGATATAGTTTAAATAAATATAATTAATAAGTTGATAGCGTGAGTTTTTAATTGCATCATTCGTTTGATGGAGAGATACCTGGCGCCCTCTTTTTTATAAATTCTGGTATTTCTCTGCTCCAGGTTGGTCCATACTCACTCCCTATACACATGCTCTGCTAGCTGGTGCACCGGTGATTCTTTGAGATAGTGTTACTTACACATCTCCAGGGATTACCAACCGTACCTGATGGGTGTATGTTGGTGTGTTGTTGCTACCTAGTGCGCTCCACCCCTACCAAGCCCGTCAACCGTTATAACGGCTTGGCACCGTAGGTAGTAGAACGTGCTGGTTGTGAGTTCAGGCATTGCGGAAAATTACAATATGTTTAACTCTATTTTTTCGTTACAGATATACCGTATCTGGAACTGGCGGAGCCCGAGGAGGGGTACCACGGGCTGATCAAGGAGAACGAAACTCTAGTGGAGGTGACGCCGCCCATTCGCGCCCGGGGCCCTCTCTGCTCCTTCGTCATACTCAATAATAAGCACCATGGAGAAGCGCCCTTCGAGGTAAGTCATCAATTATTTATATTTCGTTCGCTTTTCGTTAGCACCATTTAGATAGTATAACAGTCAATTTTCTTTTCAAAATCTGGAGAATCTTAACTGATACCGCAGAAAGGAAACGAGTTTCCTAATTTTCTTCCACACTGTAAACATAAACTGTGACTGACTCAACTTTTAACCCATTTTTCGTAATAACGAGCTGCAATACAATGTGTTTGCACATTACACTCGTAAACATTACAAGCTGTACTCGTAAACTGCATTCATTTATTCCGTACCAACATAGCAATGTAGTGCATACAATGCGATTTTACACTCCAAGGCTATAAACGACTGCACCACAATGACCTGTAAATCTCTCGCGACAGTAACAAACAGTCAGGAGTTTCTAAAATATAACGCGGAGTAGGCATATCTTTAAAAAACAAACGCTCCTAAAACAGCAATGGTTGTCCCGACTAAAGAGGTAGCCTAACACATAAGTCTTGGCTTCACAACAAGACATACGCGTTAATGGTCTTTCTACTAAGAATCCTGAAGACCATATAAGAGGAAAATCATTTGAAATATTTTGGTAACAGTTAGTATTCTGACCTGTGATATACCAACGTTCACACTCGAGAGGGTTTCAAATCTGCGTCATTTCTTTTGTCGAGGGAATTATAGTCCGCTAAGCTCTCGAGCCACGTTCTAAGATAACGAAATATTTCACCTTTACGTCTTGGGGCAACGAAGGCATCATCTACCAGCACTAGTTAAGTTACAGAATACGTTAAAAATGACATTAATAACTGAACAGATCTAGAATGATCCAGAACTCCAATGCGAGGTCTTCAGATGTAACTTGGACTTTACGTCTCGTGGTGTTCAGCATCTTTTGCTGCGATACCATTAAATATGCACTAAAAGAGTGTATGTATAGCGAGTTTAGTAGCCGCCGATGCGATAACTATAAATGGAAAAGTTACGATTGGCTGCAATAAAGTGCAACAGGATTGTCCCCCGCTGCGAACTATTTCACAATACATTTGTTTTGTGAAGCTATTGACTAAGTTAACGGTCCTGAACTAGTGCTTTAACTTTATCTGTTTCGCCATTTTATGCCAAAGAGATAAAGTGAAACAAAGAATGTTTAATATAATAAACCCATACCGACAGATAGAGATGACATTATAGGTCGATAACTTTTTACTTGATGGAATTTATTACTGCCTCTTACGCTGCTCCTATGTAGAGGTGTTTGTAGCTGTTTAAATCTTAAAGGATATTTTTTTTTTGCGTGTTTGAAAATACTCGCAGGGTGTAGGCAGGTGTTAAAGAATCTGTTGTTAAATCCTGAACATTGGGTTCAACATAACTATAGCAGAATAAAATGAAAGCTCAGGGCACAGCGTACCCTTCGACTCTTTCTTACGTTCTCATGTTGGACTAAGTTTGTTTAAGGATCTCCAGCACCCAGAGCATAGGGTAGCAAAGGGTTAGGTTTAACCCTTTGCTAGTACCAATTGCTACCAAACCTACTTGGATTTTGAGCCTGCGGTCCTCTTTTATTAGGCTTCGCTTGGCGTCATCCATCTTAGGTCCGGTTACGTCAGGCCCGTGTGACCGTCAGTTAGCAGTTGCACCAAATCGACGATTTGGTTGGATTGAACCCCGATTTTTTCACCCACATAGTAACCAATTACAGGGATATACTAACAAAGAGTCTTTCCTGGCAAGCCTTTCTCTAAAACCATACGGTTCCTACCCGATTATTTTACCCCGGTCGCCCCGGGTAACTCCTCGGAAGGATGTCTAATTCTCAGCACAGGAGCCCAAGAGAGTTTTGAAGGGCATATAGCAGGCGGTTCCAGATCCTAGCTATTGTTTTTACTAGCTCCATCGGAGCTGAGATGGGGGCGGATTAGAATCTCTCGAAATGAAAGTCCTGGGACCCTGACCCGATCCCTAGCAGCCAATCAGATTCCATAAAGAGTTCAAAGACTTATGGTACTGTAACAAAAGCTTGTTGAACCGCTCATCACTAAAATTCTCCTAAAATAACCAGCATTTATGCACAAATACATCCTACTAATATATGAACGCGAAAGTTTTGTAAGTATGGATGTTTGTTACTCTTTCACGCAAAATCTACTGAATGGATTTTGATAAAACTTTACAATAATTCAACTTACACGTCAGAATAACATAGGCTACTTTTTCTTCCGGGAACAAGTGTGGGAAACGGGAACGCGAAAACTTCACCACGCGTGCGGAGCAGCGGGCGTCAACTAGTGATTCATATTGTTTTAGTATATTTACATCTGCTGATCCTTCTCTGCAACTCAGTATTTTAGTTAGAATATATATCCCGTGGGAGAAACTTGCTACTAAGAGATTAGCAATATCTGACTTGAGCCGAGGCGACCATTCTACTATAACTATTTTGTTATCCCGGAAATTGTGCAACAGAATTTTATAGTCTAGTATATTATAAAGCACATGCATGTTTATGCCTATCCAACACAAAGATTTTTTCAATTCAAACTAGTAGTTTCTGAGATTAGCGGTTTCAACCAAACAAACATACTCTTCACCTTTATATATTAGTATAGATGTAACAACATATATGTATGTACATAGAAACAATTTTGAAAAGCAATTAGTATGCTAACTTTTTCTAAATTTAAATTTTAAAGTAAAAAAATTAAATTTAGAAAAAGTTAGCATTTTAATTGCTTTTCAAAATTGTTTCTAATGTTTAGGCAGGTGTCATCACAAATCGAATGATTATAGATGCAATTCTATACATTCGTACCGTGCAACTTTGCTAAGTGCCGGTAGATGGCGCCTTACGTCGCCTTAAGACGTAAAGAGGTGGATTAATTCGTCAGTTGCGAGCAGGTCACGGTGGTGTAGTTGGTAACGCGTATGGTGCGTTGAACCAGAAGACGCTGGTTCGAGTCCAGCTCGTGACTGAAAAAAATTTCCACTTTAAAATTGAAATGTATGTACATAGCTTACGATGGCGTGTTTGTGACAGAAAATCGATGTGCTGCGGTTAGAACCACGATATGTCTAGACCAGAACATATGTCTGCTGCAGTATTCATGCCATTTCTCAATTGCTACTTTGTATAAAGTGTACTAAATGATGTTCAATAATTTCTTAGCGTATATTTATAACCTAAAATAATAAACAAATTGACAATTCAATATATATTAACTAACTAACTATCTTCACGCTGATCTCTGACAGGGTAGTCAGAGGGGACAGATATATATTCACATGTCAAATTCAAATATCCCGTCCCTGACCGCTCCCGGTCCAAAGGTGCCCATAACACTAGCCGCGTTTCCACGTTGAATAGGTACAGCCAACCTTTGCTCCAGGAACGATGTTTCTTAGCGATTTTAAGTATAGATTTACTGGACATTAATTTTTTGTCAAATATATATAACTAGATGACCCACCCGGCTTCGCCCGTCACATACTTCGAACCCTATGGCACCTATTTAATGTCGTCGTTTATTAATCTCACAATAATGTATGAACATTTACCAAATTAGTTGATTACTTCTCCGCTCTCCAGTGGGTACGCCCGCACGGCCCGGTGGAATTAAGGTTCCACAAAATTAATTTATTTGCGCATTATTTTGAATTTTCTGTCTCCTAAGATATTCATTTAATTTGCAAGGTATAGAGGTACAAAATAATCTTCATTAAATGTTGAAGCCAACTAACGTATTAAAAGTGATAAAGATTAATAACTTATTTGTGTAAATACTCGTAGCCTTCAAATTACCGCTTTATAATTGCTGGTTTTTTAAAGTATTAAAATAGATCGATGTATATAGTATATTACCCTTAAGAGACATATACCGTCGCGGACTTTTTTGTAGACCTATACTAGGTACACAATTCCACCATACATTATTTTGTTACATCTCAAAGGGTTTAGGCAGTGTTTTCGTTGAAAGCTTCCAGACGCTTTATTTTTCCGACATCTACAACAAATATCGTTATAATTTACTCAATGTACACAAAAACTTAACAAATTATACATAAAAACCTACCGTATGAATAACTCTAACTATTAAAAGAAACCGCATCGAAATTCGTTGCGTAGTTTTAAAGATCTAAGCATACATAGGGACAGACAGCGGGAAGTGACTTTGTTTTATAATATGTAGTGATAGTGATGTACAACATATTACATATACATCGTTGAACTAATTGAAAATTAAATTGTTTAAGTTTCACCAAAATCGGTTTAATTGAAGTGATAATACACCTTAAACTATGATAAACAAAAATTACTACTAATAGTACATATATCTATCTCTAGATGACCCCCACAGCTTCGCCCGTGGAATATTTCGACCTCCCGTCGCACCTATTTAATCCCGTCGCTTATAAATTCTACAATGTTGCATAAAAATTTGTCCAATTTGTCGACATTTATGACTACTGCTCTGCTCCTGAGAGTAGTAGCGTAATGATATATAGCCTATAGCCTTCCTCGATAAATGGGCTATCTAACACAAAAATATTTTTTCCAAATCCGACCGAACGATGCGCGTTCAACCGAACAAACAAACAAACAAACTCTTCAGCCTTATAATATTAGTATAGATATACCTACATGTCACATACATACACAACACATATACATACATGGATACTACTATCCAAGAAAGCGGAGCAGTAATCATAAATGACAACAAATTGGAAACAATTTAATGAAATTTTTGTAATAGTAATAAGCGACGGGATTAAATAGGTGCTACGGGAATTCGAAGTATGTCACGTGCGAAGCAGCGAGGGTCAGCTAGTCAACAATATAAGGGAAACACAAGCGATACGATATTTTATGTGCGCTGATTTTCAGTAAATTTTGTTAAATGTGATTGTCAATTCAATTGTCAATTACAATCCATTGTTTTATTCACGAAAACAAATCAACAATTATTGAAACGTTAACAGATAAGTGTAATTGACAGGTGAAAAGCTGATTTATTTTTGTGATACTTAAGGAAAATTTCCCACCGCCCGTAATCTACCACTAATAATATAATAAAGCTGAAATGTTTGTTTGTTTGTCCAAACAAACCAGCTGTTCCTGAGATTAGAGCGTTCAACCAATTGAACGCGCTAATCTCACGAACTACTGATCGGATTAGAAAAAATATTTTTGTATTAGATAGCCCATTTATCGAGAAAGGCTATTGGCTATATATCATTAGGCTATTTCCCTGGAGAACGGAGCAGTAGTCATAAATGTCGACAAATCGGGCAAATATTTATGCAATATTGTAGAATTTTATAAGCGACGGGATTAAATAGGTGCGACGGGAGTTCGAAGTATGTCACGGGCGAAGCCGGGGTCGGTAGTCGCCTAGTATGATAATAAACGTAGGACAACCGATTTCTAGATCGCATCTTAAACGAACTTGGGGTCGATTTCTATAACGTCGTATCCACCTTTTAATAAATGACAAAATTACTATCAAATATTTGAATTCCATTGAAATTTGAATACAATTTTTTTTTTATATAAATTGCTTGCCATATTACTGACGGTAGCTACTTTGACAATCAGCTCAAACAAACGGGCCGTAAATAACAATAAAGCTACCGTCAGTGCCTATACGGGCATTCGAATATTATTTATGTGAATTCAATTAAAATTCGAATACTATTTTTTTAATCAAAATAAACATGGCCTGTTTCTGAAGTGATTTTGAAATTTACAAGTATGTATTGCAACAGCTACTATAATATAACTATAGGTATTATATTTACGTTACTCCAATACGAATGAGGTGGAATATTTCATTGGCTTCGAGGTGGCTCGGTAACTTAACCGTCCAGAGTGGCCCCCGCTGACTGGGAATGTGAATCTCGCTCTTGCTCGTCTCAATAAATTTTAAGTTTTTAATAGAAACTGGCCTAACCAGCAATAGATAGGTACGTGTTTCCCTTATTACCCCGAATTCTTTGGAACGTCAATTTGAATGAAGAACCTTGGCCATTCGCCATTTTGAGAACGTAAAAATAAAATGGGTCTCCAAATTACCGTTGTAATGCTACTGATGTTCAGAAGAAAATTTAGACTCAATGTACATTACGGAATGAAATGAAATGGAGTGGAAGGGAATGAAATGGGCGGTCACCCCTCCGTGGACCATCAATTTAAAGGACCGTTCCTCATTGTCATCACAGCATTAGTCCCGGTTGGATCAATTTGAAGTCGGCTTTTTATTAGGATATATCTTACTCCATGCCAAGTCAAGACCTCATGCCAAGCGAAGCCTGGCGATCTATCCGCTGTGACTACCCCGTCAGGGATATTGCGTGAAGTTATCTTAGAGTACAGTACAATTCAAGTATTACTTATTAACTGACGCTTTCTAGCGATCTGATACGTCTACGGTCAATTTACCGCAAACCATATCTTCACAGTTCTCAGACATACATTTAAATAGTAACGCCTAATTTTTAAAGGGTTAGGCAGAGGCATACAACACGCCCACACTTCACCGTATGCATATTTGTTCCACGGAACGGGGGGTGAGCCGGTTGTCGTGTTGAAATGGACAGGCGCAGGATACGACGACCTGGTATTGAAAATTTTTAAGGGTTCAACTTGGCTAAATGACTGTCATGTTACTGGCAACCAGTACCGAAGGCTTAACGCGACTTCCGAAGCACGAAAACACTAGTACGCGCTAAACTCAGGAACTAGGTCGGATTTAGTAAGAAAGTTAATATAAGCTTGTGGTATAGGATCTAGACAACTGATATACATACTTATATATTTCTAAATACATACATATTATACCTAGGAAATATCCAAACTCCTAAACAAACATATGTGGATCACACAAATATTTGTTCCGACCCGGGAATCGACCACTGCGCCACCGAAGCAGCCATAGTGAAAGTTGCTTAACGCAGTGATTGTTTACAGAACACTGAATCCGCGGGGCCACGAGCGCTTCTCAAGCTTTTTCAAGCAAGCTTCAACAGTTTTTATACGCCCACATAACGTTTTACCAACACCATTACCAGCCCTTTCTACTAAAGTCTTGTACCCAAGTCACTACAACTAAACATTATCTTTGTAGTTATAACTTAGTGGTCCCCAGAGCACACTACAGCAGCGCTGCATTATATATATCTGTTTCTCCTTTGGGGCAATAATTTTCCGAACATGGGCCTGTTTTCCATTTGACGATTAATTAGTCTGTTGCCGAGAATAGGCGTTCATGTATGATGGATGGCCCTCGTGGACATATAATGTTCTGTCGGCATATCGGTACGTTGTATTGGGTAAATGGGTATGTACATATTATCATTTGGAGTTGCTGACTTTTGAAATATACCATTTATTCTTCACAACTTCTTTCATGTGGACGGTGATAAAACGTTCATCACACGTAGTACTGGAGTGATGTGTTGTGTGTGATGTGCTGAGTTTAAGATACACATCATCACACCTGTCTCCCATTGGAGTAGGCAGAAACTGAGACTTTCCACTTGCTGCAATCCCGATGTACAACTTTCGCTTCTTCCGCTTTCATAAGTGTTTTGATACACGTACGCTATTATAATAAAGGGTACTCTGATCTGACCTTTTTCCAAAATGTAATATGGATGTATTTTTGTTTGTTACTCTTACACGCAAAATCTGCTTAATTAATTTTCATAAAACTTTAATATAATATGTATAGCTCATACAGCAGAATAGGCTATTTTATTTATCCCGGGATCACAGTCCCACAAGAACTTGTTCCCGGGAATGGAAACGCGAAACCTTTACCACGCACGCGGAGCCGCGGACATCAACTATTGTTCTAATTGAGAAATTTCTGAATTGAAAAATAGTCACTGAAATATTTTATCTCAAGAAATCATATTCGTTCATTGAAAATTTAATAAAACATTACATGTACCACTATAATTTCAGGACTGAAATTTAATAAATTAATTCGAATCCGTACGAAAGCAGCAACAATAGCCTGATATTATCGTTATTGGAATCTAACCCGTCCGGATATATCCGGCCCTTACCCGACTCTTAGCGCTTTAACTCTCACATCAACATAGAAATTAAGTTTTCCAAACACCATAAAATATTTGCGAATTGCGCAATGAAGATTAGATTACATCCTATGGGTAAGACAGGTATTGTTCTAATTATAGGTTAAATTAAATATTATTGAGGGTAGAGATCATTCTACTTCTTTATGGGTGCCTGTGAGCCTGGGTTGTCTTTAGACTTGTGAATGAAGGCTTCTTCGCTCGATTGTGTTTTTATCACTTGACTGGTTTAGTCTCCTGGTTGGGGACAAAGGGGTCCGTAACTTAATTTTGATTTTATTTTTTCATGTATAAATTTTTAAAGCAATTATTATGCTAAATTTCTCATAAATTTTTAATAAAGTGTAATAAGACAATTTGATTCGAGAAGGGGATTGAACCCGTGACCTTTGCCTCGTCATTTAAGAGTACGACCAGATTCTTTTTCACTTTATTAAAAAAATATTTCTTTCTTCATATAAATGGAATTTATTGTGAAACAACCTTTAGTCGCCAAACCTCTGTTCGACTGTACGATTCGTCGAATATTTTAATCGTTGCACTGCTCTTTCGAACCAGTTTTACTTTAAAACAACAAACACCGAGATAGGTGAAAATTTGACACTAAGAATACAGACTTTACTCATTAACTGAGGTCTTTGGATTCAACTAGAAATACCGCTAAGATGAGAGCTTAAGCAATGAATTCGGTCGAAAGCTATTTGTGAAAATAGTTTTCTAGAAATTTATATTTAACGTATTGATATTTAAATAAGCCGTTGGTTCCGGTTGCCAGTAACATGGCAGTCGTTAGGCCCAGTTGAAAGCCTTATGGGCGTCTTGAAAAATTTTAACAGCAGGTCGTTACAACCTGCGCCAGTCTATTTCAACACGGCAATAGGCTCACCACCTGTTACGTGTTAAGTGCATACGCTGAAAGTGGGCGTATAGTATGCCTTTGCCTACCCCTTCGGGATAAAGGCGTGACAATATGTCTATATATAGAAGCGCTCGTGGCCCCGCGGTCTCAGTGTTCTGTAAACGATCACTGAGTTACGCAACTTTCACTATGGCTGGTACTCGGATGGGTGACCACTTTGTGGCATTTACATTTGCGAGCGTTTCCGTGCTTCGGAAGGCACGTTAAGCCGTTGGTCCCGGTTGCCAGTAAAATGGTAGTCGTTAAGCCTGTGTCGTTAAGGCTTAAAAATTTCAACAGCAGGTAGCCACAACCTGCGTCTGTCTATTTCAACACGGCAATGGGCTCACCACCTATTACGTGGGACAGGAATCCACACGGTGAAAAGTGGGCATATAATGTGCCTCTGCCATAAGGCGTGATGGATATATATATATATATATATATATGATATTTAGCGTATTATGAAGTGTAACAATTATTTTGTCCACAGATAATGGTTATAGACGAGAACGAAGCGCGGCTGCGCGTGCGCTTCCCGCTCAACTGCGAGAAGCGACGCAACTACAAATTCGACATCGCCGCGGTCGGCTGCGACGGATCCTACTCCAATACGTAAGTTATTTACCGTTTTAAGTCCACTGGTACGGGAAAAATGCTATGGATGTCCGACCGTTCGTCCGGCCATTCAGTCTACAGGTCGCATTTTGCATCGGATTTGCATGCAACTTGGCATGGACAATCCTTGATTAGCCAAAAACTTTTAGCCAGGGGGTTTTTCGATCGGGTGGGGAAATGGAGACAGGGGAGGGGAAATGGTTCCTTCATGGGTGCGCAACAGGAAAGTCATGCATGCTCTCTACTAATAATAATTAACACATTAACCAAAAAAGTACAGTCCGAGACTACCAGGACTTTAATTGGTCGTGCTAATTAGTATCTAGCACATAAGTCTTTTTGTTACCAAATCACTAAAAAGGCAACAGTTGTTCATTTATTAAATAAAGGACAGGTATGTATCTGAACGTATGTTTCATAAATGTGCAGGGTCCCAGTCCACATAACAGTGACGGACGTGAACGAATACGCGCCGACCTTTAGCCAGGCGGCTTACATCAAGGCGGTGGACGAGGGGCGGATCTACGACGAGATCTTACGCGTCGAGGCCACCGACAAGGACTGCACGCCGAGATACGGAGACGTCTGCAAATATGAGATCCTCACTGACAGAAGTCAGCCATTCACTATCGATAATGAAGGTAAGCTTCTTACCAATGTTGAAATACAAAATTATGCATGAATTAGCTTTCGCTCAGCGATTTAACCCGCGCAGTGCCTGAGTACGGGGATAAAATGTAGCATAAGTTACTCCTTATAACATCAGCTATCTGCTAGTGCAACATACATACATACATATCGTCACGCCTGTCTCGCATCGGGATAGGCAGAGACTACGGCTTTCCACTTGCTACGATCCTGGCATACAACTTTCGCTTCTTTAACTTTCATAAGTGTTTTCATACACACACGCCGGTTAAGGGTACTTTTGACCTGACCTTTTTCCAAAATGTCTTCTATTTGATTTACATATACATGTACGTCGAGATCGCCTTACCAATTTGCCTATTCACTCTTTTTTGATAAATCTGTTACAAATATTTTGTGTGATCCACAAATGTTGGTTTCGGAGTGTGGATATTTCCTATATATATATAATCTAAATGTATTTTGAAATATAAAGTATGTAAATCATTTTCTAGATCCCATAGTACAAACTTATTCCTTAGTTTGGGCTAGATGACGCTGTGTAATAAGTGTCCCACAATATTTATTTATTTAAGTGTTTACAAAAACTGTATCTTAACAAGCAGCCCCGAGAGGCCTCAAGGGATTATAGGATTAAATAATGAATGGCGTTTTTTTCGCTCGCATCCTTTGGGAACCTAATTGCTTTTAGATTTCCTCTGCTAGCTTTACCCAACTATACGAGAAAGAAGTCACTGTGTTTGTTGAGATAAATCCTTTTTGATTCTGACTTCTGATTGTTACGTAATGGGCAATGTACTCACTACGGGTTACATGGGACAAAAATGCTGACAGTGAAATGTGGGCGTATATATGCCTTTGCCTTTTCTTCGACAAAAGCATCGCATATTTTAAGGTCTGAAAGTAAAAGTCCTTATGACTATGGCTGACGAAGAATAAGTCTATTTTATGCCTTTCTGGAAATAGATATGATGGTAGATGTAGATAAATGGTTGTTTTTTTTTTCCACCAGGCATTATAAGCAACACTGAAGCGCTGGACTACGAGAAGTCCCACAATCACATCCTGTCGGTGGTGGCGTACGATTGCGGCATGATGCAGTCCGCGCCCGTCATGGTCACCATTAAGGTGAACAAGCCCTGCAAAGCTGGCTGGAAAGGTAATATGAGATAGCCATGAGTTTTACTGCCAGGTGCTTCCTCAGGATCTATCTATTGCATTGCGAATCTGGCAGTAAATGTAGAAGCAATAATCTTGACGTTAATAAGTGTTACTTTGTGACCTACATGAATAAATATATTTTCATTTTCATTGGATAAATTTTTGAAGCAATTATTTTGCTAAATTTCTTATAATTTTTTAATAAAGTGGAAAAAGACAATTCGATTCGAGACGGGGATTGAACCGGGGATTCAATAAAAATGCTAAAGTTTAGAAAGTCTTATAAAAAGGCTCAGTCCGTCTATGCCTCCGTCTGTACCCATATATTTCTCAGGAACCAAAAGAGATATAGACAAACGGTTTGCGGCATTCGATTGAGGACACCGTGAATACGTGCGTAGGCGATTTTGAAGTTTCTACCACTTACGGGTCAAATCTACTTCCTTCTTTAGTGAAGTCAGAATAGGCAATTTGCGAGTCTAGAAGTCGTCGTTCATTTAATCAAACTATTATTTTGCCCTTATTTATTTATATTATTTTATATTTTTATATTTATAAGCAGTCGTTAAGCCCAGTTGAGGATCTTATGAGTGGCTTGAAAAATTTCAACAGCAGGTCGCCACAGCCTGCGCCTGTCCATTTCAACACGGCAATAGGCGCACCACCTGTTATGTGGAACAAAAGTGCATACCTACCCCTTCGGGGATAAAGGCGTGACAACATGTACTAGTTGACGCCCGCGGCTTCGCTAGTGTAGAAAAATTTTCCCGTTCTCGTTTCCCATAGGAACTTGTTCCCGGGATAAAAAGTAGCCTTTGTGTTATTCTGATGTATAAGCTTTATTATTGTAAAGTTTTATAAAAAAATATTCAGTAGTTTACGTGAAAAAGTAACAAACATCCATACAAACTTTAGCATTTATAATATTATTAAGATTTATAGTAAGAATATAATAGAAAAATGTTCCGAAACGCTAAGTTTATTAAGTAATAGGTACAGTCGATTCGATTAGTTGTTGAAATTGAGCTGCCTCAAGACAACTTGAATACCCACCCACGTGTACTGAAACATGAATCATTGATTATCAATCCAGCAGTATGTTCATAATTAGATATGCTCGCTCAAATGGAATCAAGAAAGAAAACTAAATTGAGACGGGTTTTGAACCCGTGACCTTTGCCGAAGCAGGGTATTTGTTTCAAAGTTATTCAGTAGCTCGATGGAGATGGCTCTGGTCATACTGTTAAATGACGACGTTAGAACCAGTGTGATCAAAGTGACATTTTAACCCAATCTTGAGGCTATTACACAATGACAAATAAAAATCATAAATCTTCTATGCCACACTGACGGCATGGAAGATTGACAGGCATGCCATACTGATAGTAATATGTTTTCTAAAACATACTATTGTGGCCTAGATAAGCCTAGTTTAACGTTTTATTTTTATAACACTGAGATGACAGACAAGCATACGGCCCATCTGATGGAAAGTGGTCACTGTAGCTTATGGACGTTTGCAACACTAGAGGTGTAGCACTCGCGCTGCCGATCCTGGAAAAACTTACTAAGTTTCTACAGGATCGGTAGGATCGAAGAACCCCAAAAATTGTCCAGTGAAGAGAGTTAATGACGAATTTCAACTTGTTTTAGAACGGTTCTGGTAGCAACAAGATCCCTTTTTCACTTAAGTAAAATTAATTACTCTAAAAAATTTATCAAGAAAGAACTTCCTATTCGAACAATTGACGAAGAATCTATATTGTGCGAAAGTAGAGGGCAGAAGGAGTCAGGGTAGGCCGAGACTTACATAAGAAGACCACGTGAGCAGATTGCTCAAAAACGGAAAAGTCAAAAGTACTCGGATACCCAGACGTGCGTGTATGAAGCAAATAATGAATCTACAGGAAGCGAAAGGAGTATGCATGGATTGCGAAGCCTGGCGACCTGTCCTCAATGACTACACGACTAACTGTATACCCGTCAGGGATACAGCGTAAAGATAGCTAACTTCCTTTTCACCTCAAAACCAATACCTATAATTCCAGGAGTAGCCGAGCGAGTAGACTACGCCCCGGGTACAGGTCCGCTGGCGTTGTTCCCGGCAGCGCGCCTGGAAACCTGCTCATCCGATGAACGATGCCCTGGAGTCACCAGAATCCAGTCAGTAGTCTCCCTCCAAGCCTCCCGCGCCGGTACTGGCTGCGACAGAGACACCTATTCGCTGCACTCTCAGAGGACTATTTGTGGTAAGGATTGTCAAATGATGATTTATGGTTAGTGATTGGGAAATGTTCTCACCAATTTTCTGTAATTTTCAGGATTGGACCCAAAAACGATCGATTTGCTGCCCAGTCCTGGCGCTGGCAACGAATGGGCCAAGTCGCTTAAACCAGATTCAGGTAATTAGACAATATTTAGAAATTTTAAATATGAAACTGTAAATGTCGGAATAACAAACTGCTGTAAATATAAACCAATATTTTTATAAGTCTAAGGATTCTAAATGGGTGGAGATATTATTTTTGTAACACAAATAAATATCAACTTTCGTACCAACCTCAAGTTTGAGTTCCACACGTCTTATTCGTACTTGTGCTATCTGAAGTTGATGTCGTGTAGACTAGCTATTACACGTGAGTAACTCGCCTTTTATACATACATCTTACTCATTTATAACATATATTTAGCAAATTAACTTTCAGCCTGAGGTTTCAGATTGGAATCCCGGCTCGGAACAAATAATTTGTCTAACCCAGAAATGTTTGTTTTGAAGCTTGCTTGGTTATTTATTATTAATTGTATATTACTCGCATAGCACAAACTTATTATATTAGCTTAACTAGGGAACACCCACGGCTCAGCCCACGTAGTTAGGTTTTCTGGTACGCGATTCCCACAGGAGCCTGATTCCAAACTAAAAAGTTGATTGTGTTAAAGCAGTGTGTCAGCTACCAAAAATTGAAAAACTACAAAAAAATGGTCTATACAAATTTGCAACCCCTTTTGAACCCCTTAGAGTATGAATTTTCAAAAATCCTTTCTTACTATCCACTTACGTCACTTAAGGAATGCAAACTTGAATGGTTGTGTTGTGCGTTGATCCATCAGTCAGTTAGTTTCTGCTTTTATAAATATAGATTTGGACCTAAGACGATTTAATCACCGTTTGCGCCTATACCCCGCTTGCCATTTGCTTAGAATCTTTAGTCTAGACCGCTGTTCCGCGGACTCAGTCTATCGTACACGTTTGGAGTAATATTAAAAGAAAAAATGACGAAATAGGCTGTGAAATGGTGTAAAAGTTATAGCGGTCGAACAACAATTTTTTCTTTTCACTCTAGTAAAGTTTTATTTCATTTACATAACTATTTTAACCAAAAACCATTAATGATTGAATCATACCAGCAACTTAATCGGCCTATATTCAATATTCGTTCATTCTCTATAAACATTATAAAAATAATTGCCATCTAAAATTAGCCGAATAATATTGTGTCGAATTCGTATTGCATACCTACATTTTTCTATGTGTTGTATTTTTATTGCGAAAGCGCTCGTGGCCCCGCGGTCTCAGTGTTCTGTAAACGATCACTGAGTTACGCAACTTTCACTATGGCTGGTACTCGGATGGGTGACCACTTTGTGGCATTTACATTTGCGAGCGTTTCCGTGCTTCGGAAGGCACGTTAAGCCGTTGGTCCCGGTTGCCAGAAAATGGCAGTCGTTAAGCCTGGTTGAAGGCCTTATGGGCGGCTTAAAAATTTCAACAGCAGGTAGCCACAACCTGCGTTTGTCTATTTCAATACGGCAATGGGCTCACCACCTATTACGTGGGACAGGAATCCACACGGTGAAAAGTGGGCATATAATACGCCTCTGCCACCCCTTCGGGGATAAGGCGTGATGGATATTTATTTATTTATTTTATATTTTTATTGGTTGTTAGACAGTGACAACACTTCATGCAAGAGTAGCAAAACATAAATAAAACTGCGTGTGCGTACATTCATAAATATGGCTATTTATGATCGTGTGTATAAATGCATGAAAGTTAGCATTGTGTGTAGTTTCCCTCCGCACGAAAGTTGGTTGAACGTGATTTCATACTTTATTGAGCACGTTACGCGTCCAGTGGTTAAATCTTCTTAGATTTGGACTTATTGTTTTTAAAATGTATCTCAATATTTGTAGGTCTGTCCATTTCAACTCGGCAATAGACTCACCACCTGTTACGTGGAATAAAATGTATGTATGTATGGCAGGTCGTGACGGCGAGCAAATGTTTGAATTCGACGGCGAGACCACGGCGGCCGTAGTGCCCGAGTCGGTTCTGCCGCACGCGCTCGTGGGGTCGTTCAGCATCTCCACGTGGATGCGTCACGCCGCCTCGCCCGAAGCTGACAAACATCGCAAGGAACACATCTTCTGCCTCGCAGATGACCACAGTAAGCACATAAACACTACCTACTGCTTAACCCATTTGTAACAACTAACTAAGTCTTGTTGGACACGTCCAACGAATGAGTGACGAACGATTGACGAAGAATATATATTGTTCAAAAGTAGAGGGTAGAAGGAGTCAGGGTAGGCCGAGACTTACATATGAAGACCACGTGTGTATGAAGCGATTGATAAATCTGCAAGAAGCGAAAGAAGTATGCATGGCTAAGTCACGCGGCTTCGCTTGTGACACACTTCGAATGCCGTGACTCCCATACCCGAGGGCTCACCCAGGAATCCCGGCCATAGACAGATGGAAGGTGTGGTTTTAGTCGATAGGTGCCCGGCATAGCAAGCTTAGTAGACTGCCTCTGTGGCGCGATGGGAGTGCATCCGACTGCTACGGAAGAGGTCGTGGGTTCCATTCCCACCCAGGATAAAACTTTGTGTGATGAGCACGATGGTTTATTCTGTGTCTGGGTGTTATTTATCTATAATATGTATGTATTTAGAAATATTTAAGTATGTTTATTAGTTATCTGGTATAAGCCCGACTCTACCAGGACTTTAATTGGTCGTGCTAATTAGTGTCTAGCACATAAGACCTTTTTAACCTTTTTGTTACCACCTCACTAAAAAGGCAACGGGTTCAAAATTTCTTCCAAATTTAACATCTAAAATAGACACTTTTTATTTTTTTTTATTAAATTTATTCGGCCCTTTGGAATCACAAGTTCTGTGCTTCGGAAGGCACGTTAAGCCGTTGGTCTCGATTGCCAATAAAATGGCAGTCGTTAAGCCAAGTTGAATGCCTTATGGGCGGCTTAAAATTTCAACAGCAGGTCATCACAACCTGCGCCTGTCCATTTCAACACGGCAATGGGCTCACCACCTGTTACGTGGAACAAAAATGCATACGGTGAAATGTGGGCGTTAAATATGCCTCTGCCTACCCCGTCGGGAATAAAGGCGTGACAATATGTATGTAACTAACTAACTAGTAACCAGTTTAACGTCATTAAAAAAGATTCAATATTTACATTACTACAAAATTCTTAACAGGTACAACCTGTATTTTATATACTACTCGGGACTTCACGCGAAACAATTTTGTACTTACATTCACCGACGTTTAGGTACAACCTGTGTGTAGGAATCTGTTAAGAAATCTTACGGTTACTCTTTTCCAACTACAAATTATCACAATACATTATTGTTTACTAATCAAAAAACAAATGTATGTATAATTAAAAAGTGGCAAGCGACAGACCACTTACATCCTCTGTATGATAAGCTAGAATCGTCTGAGGGGCAGAAGCTCATCTATAAGCTGGCGCGCTCCAGGGTCAAAGCGACACAGGATATATCAAAATGTCGCTGTGTAAAAGACCCTGAGGGCAACCTGTTAAACGAAGACCTCGCGGTAAAGGAGAGATGGCGCTCGTATTTCCACGAGCTGCTTAATAAACAGCAATAAGAGGTGCAGCCTCCGGACCTCCCTCCGAATCAGGGACTAGTACCACCGGTAACGCCCGGAGAAGTCCTGACTGCGCTTCGCCGCATGCATAATCGGAAAGCTGTCGGACCCGATGGAGTCCCCATCGAAGCCTGGAAGGCGATGGGTCCTCGCGGTGTGGGCATCTTAGTAAACCTTTTTAACCGCATACTCCTCAGCGGGCAGATCCCAAACCAATGGAGACTGAGTATTATTAATCCAGTCTTCAAAGGTAAGGGGTCAGTGCAGGAGTCCGGGAGCTACCGCGGTATAAAGGTGATGTCCCACACCATGAAGATCTTCGAGTGCATTATAAACTCTCGGAACCGGCAGGAGTGTACTCTCTCGGGGTGTCAATATGGGTTTCGCCCTGTTTTTTCCCTGAGGGTTGTCGCAGAGAAATACAGGTCGAAGAACACGCCTCTGCACTGTATATTTCTAAACATGCAGAAGGCCTTCGACTGTGTTCCTCGTGCGATGATTTAATGGGCACTGCGGTCCAAAGGGGTTCCAGAGGTCTATATTGACACTATCCGGGACATGTACTGTGACTCCGATTCCATGGTTCGGGCTGCTGTTGGCGACACGAAACCCTTCACCATCACCGTCGGGGTACACCAGGGTTCGGTCCTTAGTCCGCTTCTGTTCAGTGTAATATTAGACGAATTGTCGGACAGCATCAGGAACTCGCATGAGCAGCCCCCATGGTTGCTCATGTACGCTGACGATATTGCGCTGGCAGACGCGGACAGGGGCAGATTGGTGCGACGAGTAAAGGCGTGGAAGGAGACGCTTGAGAACGGCGGTCTGAAACTAAATGTGGCGAAGACCGAGTACTTGGCACTAAACTCGACAGATCCCACATCCGTCCGCATAGGCGGTGATTTGGTCGAGCGCACGGACCAGGTTAAATACTTGGGATCTGTTTTTCACACGTCCAGTGACATCGATTGCGATGTCAAGTCACGCATTGCTGCCGCGTGGTCCAAATGGCGGGAGACGACCGGTGTCATTTGTGACCCTAAAATGCCGATCCGGTTGATGTCCTTTTACATGGCAGTGAGACGTGGCCAATATTGGAGCGACACAAGCAGGAGCTGCGTGTCACGGAAATGAAGATGCTGCAGTGGATGTGTGGAGTCACGCGGATGGACCGCGTGAGGAATTCTCGCATCCGCGGCAGCCTTCACGTCCGCGACATTGCAGACAAGTTGCAAGAGTGTCGCCTTCGTTGGTATAGTCACGTCTAGCGACAACTGCCGGGCTGCGTGGGAAACAAATGTCTGGCCATGTCAGCTCCGCCGGGTCCCGGTAAGAGGGGAAGACCCCCTGGCTTGACGTCGTAAGGGATGACATGCGTGCCAATGGTCTCACTACAGGGGATGCAGACGACCGTGCGAAGTGGAGGAGAAAATGTAGGAAAGCGGACCCCGGGCGTCGCGAGACGCAACTGGGACAGACGCTCGGATGATGATGATGGAATATGTATGTATGTATGTATGTTACCTGGTTACCATAGTACAAGCTCTGTTTAGTGTGGAATCAGATGGCGTTGTGTGAGTTGTCCCAACTATATTTATTTATTTATTATACGTATTAAAAATCTCGCGGCACCTATTTTGTCTTTATTTCATTTTAAGATAATGTATTAAAATTTATCCAATTTATTTACATTTACCTTTAGTTAGATACTTGTTTCGTTTTTCTAAGTAGTACGGTATTTCTCGATAAAAGAACTATCCATCACAAGGATAATTTTTCAATTTAAAAAATCCAGTCGTGCCTGAGTTTATTCGTTGCCTCGATCGTTAATCAGCAGGTGAGATTGTTTGGGCCCCGGAGATCTAGGCGGGGCCCCTTACACCCCTTACACACGAAGGAACTAAAGTATTGATGGCTAATAGTTAAAAATACATCGATCTACCCTCCATCGCTTTGTGATGCATAACAACACATTACTGGGGGCCAAGTCTACTAATTCAATCGCGTCAGAAAAGAATAGAAATCGTCGCTCCCTAGAGAGCCCACAGAAAAAAATGTCCGTTTTCGTAGTCAACTATTACAATAGGGCTCCAATAGAATTCTATCAGCCAGTCGCTAGAATGTTATCAAACGTGTAGCGCCATAACTCTTACTTTGCATTTTTGGTTGTCTATATTAATATTTTGAAAGCTAAAAACAGCTATTTTTGTCTCTATTCTGCAGCTTGAGAAGTGTGATTGTGAAATATATAATAGTTATGAAATGAATGTAAACAAGTCTAAAGTAATGGTTTTTTAAAGAGAGGTAAGTACGACGGATTGCTCAATTCTTGTGGCAGGAGAAAGAGTAGAACAAGTGAAAGAGTTTGTATATCTGGGTACAAAATTTACGAGAGATGGAAAGTGTGACTATGACATTGAGCGAAGAGTTTTGGCAGGAAATAAAGTGAATGGAGCCATGTACGCCTTTATGAGCAGTCAGAACGTGTCTAAGAAGGCAAGATTGGCTGTACATAGAGGAGTGCTGGTCCCCACACTTATGAATGGCAGTGAAAGTTGGGTATGGCAGAAGACGCATAAAAGTAAAATTAATGCCGTGGAAATGAGAAGTCTGCGAAGTATAGTGAAGTTGATGGATAAAGAAAGGAACAGCGTGATAAGGGAACATTGCAGTATGACAGAAGAGGTAGTGACTAAGATAGAAAAAGGGATGCTTAGATGGTTCGGACACGTGGAGAGGATGGATGAAAATAGACTGACGAAGCAGATATATGTGCCGAGAGTGAATGGGCAAACTGGTAGGGGTCGACCTCGGCGCACGTATGTCAATCAAATCGACGATCTTTTGGAAAAAGGCCAGGTCAAGAGTACCCTTAACCGGCGAGCGTGTCTGAAAACACTCATGAAAGTTGAAGAAGCGAAAGCTGTATGTCAGGATCGTAGCATGTGGGAAGCCATAGTCTCTGCCTACCCCGATGGGAAACAGGCGTGATAATATGTATGTATGTATGAAATGAAATGAAATTTATTTGCTTTCAGTATGGTATGATAAGTTGGTATAATAGTATATATGATGTGTCTCACATACCTCGTCGGAACTATGTCCAACATGCAAAAATTTATAAAACTTATATATATCTCTATTAAATTATATGTCAATACTATTACAATATATAAATTTACAATGTCAAGATAATTAAATTTAGTCTATTAAGTTTCCATAAATTCCTTCACGCTATAAAAACCCTTATCTAAGAGCCACCTGTACAGTGTCGATTTAAATTGCCGCGTAGGTAATTCTCTTATTTGCTTAGGTAACTTATTATATATTTTTATTGACATAATGAAACAATTTTCCTGTCAGAGAGAAGTATTTCGCCGAGGAAGAATTAACCTTGATGGATCTCTGTATTTCAGCCTAGAGTTTACATTATCCCTTAACGCTTCAAAGAGTGTATCGTTTTCCCTTACAAAACAGCCAATTTGAAATATATACATTCCGGTTAGTGTTAGTACGTTGAGCCTCCTAAATAGAGGTTTGCATGATGCCCGCGGATTAACACCACAAACAGCTCTTATACTTTTCTTTTGAATAATGAATGCTGCCTTTATATCAGTAGTGTTGCCCCAAAGAATAAGTCCATATCTCAAGATTGAGGCCACATACCCATGATATGCGGTCAATGCTGTCTTTTGACCCGAAATATTCCTGAGCTTTTTGATCGCATAGACAAATTGATTTAGTTTTTTACAAATTCTTTCTATATGCGCTCTCCAGTTGCAATGTTTATCAATCGCAATACCTAAAAATATTGTATCATCTACGGGTTCTATAATTTCGCTACGACATGTCAATGTATAATCATTATCATTATTTCTATAATTGTAATTAGTAAACTGGATATATTTTGTTTTTGATGGATTTGCTTGAAGATTATTAGATTCTAGCCACTTTAATACTAATTCAATTTGATTATTCAGAATGTCTTCATAATTGTCATCCTTATTATTGTTAGTAATAATGACCGAAATATCATCGGCAAATAAAATACACTGGTTTCCAATGACGGTAGGCAAATCATTAATATAAATCAGAAATAAAAGCGGCCCAAGTATGCTGCCTTGCGGTACACCGCACTAATGTCACGATGCTTTGATGTGTGAGAGGTGCATACAAGTTCTTGATTTAACCTTTTCACTTCTACGAATTGCCTTCTATGTTCTAAATAGCTTTTTAACCAATTTAAGGCGGGACCTCTTATGCCATAGGATTCAAATTTTTTTATTAAAAGATTGTGGTCCACAAAATCAAATGCCTTACTCATATCATTATATCAAAAAAGACTACACAGACAGGTATGCGTTTGTCAATATAGTCCACTACATTTTGAATCAGCTTGTAAGCTGCTAAAGTAGTCGATTTCTTCTTTTGGAATGCGTGTTGCTCGTCTTTAATTATTTTAAATTTGTTCAGAAAATCACTCACCCGTGTGCATTATCTTTTCAAATGCTTTTGCAAAAATGGATATTAGTGTAATGGGTCTGTAGTTGTTTACGTCTTTTTTACTCTTCTTTTTATGCAATGGTGTAACTAAAGATAGCCTATCAGGATAAATTCCCTCCATTAGAGAAAGATTTAGAAGATGTTTTAATACAGGACAAATAATGTCTACACAATGTTTTAAAATGAATGTCGAGACTCCATCAAATCCAACCGATTTTGTGTTGTTTAGAGACATTACAGTGCGTATAACTTCCATATCCGTCACAGGTTTCAAAAAGAGACTACAGCAAGTGGTTGGTATTTTTACCTTTTTAGGGTTAATCTTCACTGTGTTCACCTTATTAGTTGAATCAATGAAGAAATCATTAAAGATTTCGGCTATTTTTTGTGGATCCCTAACAATATTAGTATTATATTTAATTTCGTCTATGGTATCGTATGACTGGGCGCAATCGACTTTGTTCTTGATAACCTGCCACGTCGCTTTACATTTATTTCTTGATGTGTAAACAAATTTATAATTAGTATTTAGTTTAGCCTTAATTATACAATGTTTTAATATTGCTACGTATTTTTATAACTGTATCTTACCTTCTATGGTCTTTGGTTTGTAGTATCGGTATCGTAACTTCCGTTTTGTCTTTGCGGAATTTCTAATACCCTTCGTTATCCACTTAGGTGTACCCAAATTACTGCAAGCCTTCCGTTTCTCAATGGGGAAACATAAATTATATAGCAGGCAAAACATATCATGAAATTCGTTGAAAGCTTCATTCATATTACTTTCATTTACAACACCAGACCAAGACAAGGCCGAAAGACAATCCATAAATCTATGAATGTTAGTTGGACTAAAATTTATTTTTTTAATATACCAATAATTTAAACTGACTGGTGGTTTAGTAACAGGAAATGTTATTGTTTGACCAGTATTGTGATCCGAAAGATACAAGTTATGTATTTCACCTTTAACGCAGGTAAAATTGCTGGCTATATGATCTATACATGTTTTAAGTCGGGTAGGCTCGGTGATGTGTAAATTAAGTGCATAATTTGTAATTAGGTCATTGTAGTGAACTTATTTTTCCTGTCTTTAATGTATTAATATTAAAATCACCTGCGATGATTTGTTTTTGTCATAAGTTTATTTAATAAAATGTCAAGCTTATTTAAAAATATGTTAGCATCACTATCTGGGGTTCTGTACAAACATAATACAGTACAGTTTCAGTAGACTACCTTGTTTAGGACCAATCGCAATAGAATCGCTTCATATATAGTACAGTATATAGTAGAATAGTAGACTTGGCCCTCTGGTTTTACCACAAGTGGAACTCTCTGTCAGCCAGTCGGTCATGTCCCTTATATATCTGACATCGAACGGGTGCACCTTCCAGAAATGAACCGTCACCACTACGCGCTGTTCGTCCGCAACTGCAGACTGATCCTGTTGCTGCGCCGCGACTTCGGAGAAGGCGACCTGAACATCTTCAGACCTGCCGAGTGGAGGTGGAAGCTGCCTGAAGTGAGTCAATCTTATCTATTTATATATATACTAGTTGACGCCCGCCGCTTCGCCCGCGTACAGAAGTTTTCCCGTTCCCGTTTCCCACAGGAACTTCTATCTGGGATAAAAAGTAGCCTATGTCCGTCTCCTGGCTCTTAGCTACCTCCCCACCAATTTTCAGCCAAATCGGTGCAGCCGTTGTTGAGTTATAAATAGTGTAACTAACACGACTTTCTTTTATATATATAGATTTACTAGTTGACGCCCGCGGCTTTGCCCGCGTAGATAAGTTTCACGTTTATAATAATTATCAACGTCAAAGTTTTTGTGGATGTTTGTTAATCTTTCACATAAAAGCTACTGAATGAATTTTAATGAAACTTTACAATAATATAGTTTATGCATCAGAATAACACATAGGCTAATTTTTATCCCGGGAACAAGTTCCTGTGGGAAACGGCAACGGGAAAGCTTCTCTACGCGGGCAAAGCGGCGGTCGTCAACTAGTTTATAATATTAGAAGGATGTCGCCTTTAAGTCAGTACAGACAAGGTTTTCATCCTCACCCTTTGCGTCCGGAGCGTTGCACACGGTAACGTCCGATAGGGTTTTTTTCCGCATACACTTAGAGTGTGGAATGAGCTCCCTACCTGAGTTTTCCCCAGTATGGGAATCTTCGAAAGGGTTCTTAGAAGGTTTTTGCAGGGTTGGCAGCGCGAGTACAGCACCTGTGATGCTGCAATCGTCTATTAGTTATCAGGATCGTAGTAAGTGGGAAACCATAGTCTCTATCTTGCCCTATGAAAGACATCAGACAGGCGAGATGATATATACGTATGTAAGTACATTCCGTTGTCCTTTTCAGGTGTGCGACGACGAGTGGCACCACTACACGGTGAACGTGCGGTTCCCCAACGTGGAGCTGTTCGTGGACGGCGAGCTGTTCCGATCCGCGGACGGGAAGTCTCCCGAGGTCATCGACGACTGGCCGCTGCACCCCGCGCTGGGGGTCAACACCACGCTGGTCGTGGGCGCCTGCTGGCAGGGTGAGTCGCGACATTCATTGTTTATATTAAAGTAAACCAGGTGACAAACAAACACATCGACCTGTGAATTTCAATTTCAACCATAGATATTTTAACCATCCCGGATCATTTTAGATAACTTTTTTATACACCCTTACACGCAACATTAAAAGATTTTCTTTTACATTTATTATAAAACATATATAATTAAAATAAAAAGATAGACAAAGAACCAATTCAGTGGGATCCCCTTTGCGCAGTGCTGGAGGAGTATCCTGAACTCTTGATGACCAGTTACGAACAACATCGACATAATTGTCGATGTTGTTCGTAACTGGTAATTAATTACACAGTTAATCACACAGTCAAAGAAATAATAACTTTAGTTATTTTAAGAAGCCACATTTGACACTTGATCATAAATCGCCAACATATCCTTGTAACGGCGGGTATATAATATTATACCCGCCGTTACAAGGATATGAAGCGCTCGTGGCCCCGCGGTCTCAGTGTTCGGTAAACGATCACTGAGGTACGCAACTTTCACTATGGCTGGTCGTCGGATGGGTGACCACTTTGTGGCATTTACATTTGCGAGCGTTTCCGTGCTTCGGAAGGCATGTTAAGCCGTTGGTCCCGGTTGCCAGTAAAATGGCGGTCGTTAAGCCTGGTTGAAGGCCTTAAAGGCGGCTTAAAAAATTTCAACAGCAGGTAGCCACAACCTGCGTCTGTCTATTTCAACACGGCAATGGGCTCACCACCTATTACGTGGGACAGGAATCCACACGGTGAAAAGTGGGCATATAATATGCCTCTGCCACCCCTTCGGGGATAAGGCGTGATGGATATATTTATATAATATTATAAAATTTTTCTTCTCTTCAATTGCTAAACTTTCCACACATACATATTTTATTATCAAAATGCCAGAAGAAAGCTATTTTACTATCTACTTTCACTAATAAACCATTGTAAAGAAAAGAAACAATTTCTGTTTCAAAGAACTGAACGTCGCGTCGTTACAACGTTGCGGCAGAGGACCCTTTCCTTTTTAAACACTACTGAGGTTACCAAGTTTCCAATTGGACTGGGATTCGACTGAAATACTATACTACTTTCTTTTTGATAGCTTACTTTTGCAATATAACTGATCGATTTATATCTGTTAGAAGTCCGTATCGGTTCGTTCACTTTAATCGATATTTTTAATCTAAAACTATGAAGCTAAAACTAACATTTGTCAAATGTGGCCTATTATAATGACTCAACTATAGTGATGAATGTTACCTGTACAGGTACAGAGAACGACATGAAGCACCACCTGCACGGCTGGTTGGCTGGTCTTGGAGTACTGCGGGGGGCCGTTCAGCCCCCCAGGGCGCTATCGTGTCTGGCGCACTGCCGCGAGGGACTTAGCCTAGCTCCTGACCTATGTGAGTACTGCCAGCACTGGCTTTTATACTTCTACTTTCCGCCATCTTTTATTTAGGGCGTAACTGGTCGAGGTGAACGGAACTTGAGAGAGAGAGATATAAGTTTGGGAAGATAGAAAGAGATAAAGTTATGTTTCGACTACTTCTGTGGCGCGGTGGGAGTGCATCCGACTGCTACGCAAGAGGTCGTGGGTTCCATTCCCACCCAGGATAAAACTTTGTGTGATGAGCACGATGGTTTATTCTGTGTCTGGATGTTATTTATCTATAATATGTATGTATTTAGAAATATATAAGTATGTTTATCAGTTATCTGGTTACCATAGTACAAGCTCTGCTTAGATTGGAATCAGATAGCTTTGTGTAAGTTGTACCAACGATATTTATTTATTTATTTATCTAAGTCACAGTGCAGGCTTATTGTCTGTATCACTCTGTTGACGCAAGAGAGAGCAGTACGGGCGTGCATTTACTTTCTCTTTTCCTCTCATAGCTAGTGCATGAAATACATAGGTATTCGATTCTGAAGAATTAGGAGAAAAGTATCATACGTTGTCACTAAGCACTAGCAAGAGATTTTAATGTTATATCATACATTTTCATTCATATCATTCATTCATTTTATTTGTCACATACATTCCAAGTCAACGTAGCCTTGGTTTATAGGCGGAAATACGTCTTTAACGTTATGGAGAGGTTTTCAAATTTCAGATCAATCGTACTTATAGATTTTAATGCAGTTTTTTTTCATTCCCTGACATGTACTTTGGAAAAAAAATCCTCGTCAAAATTGGTTAATCCGTTATAGAGCTATGATGCCACAGAAAGAGAGATATTCAATTTAACTTAAACAACCCCTCATTTTTTATTGCGTCTGTACAAAAACTTATTAACTAATTAGTAAATTGATACGCAATAAAACAGGTTTGAATGAAAGTGTCAGCATTAGGTTGGAAAAGGGCGTGCTCTGTTTGTTTGGACACGTCCAACGAATGAGTGAGGAACGATTGACGAAGAATATATATTGTGCGAAAGTAGAGGGTAGAAGGAGTCAGGGTAGACCGAGACTTACATATGAAGACCACGTGAGCAGATTGCTCAAAAACGGAAAAGTCAATGAATCTTGAAGAAGCGAAAGAAGTATGCATGAATCGCGAAGCTGGCGATCGGTCCTCTCTGACTACCCCGTTAGGGATACAGCGTGAAGATAGTTTAGTTTTTTTTTTAATTTGTGGGTAGTAGTGACATGTGAACGTATGTCGTAGATCTGAAGTCGGTGTCCGTGGAAGGCGACGGCGTGGCCGACGTGGAGACTCTCCTCAGGCGCGTGTCGTTCGGCGACGCGCGGGCCTTCCCCACCCCGGGGAGACGGAACGTGCACGTCGCCACCACCATCACGTGAGCACCACTACACACATTGTAACGTTGACGGGCTTGGTAGGGGTGGTGCGCACTAGGTAGCAACAACACACCTACGTACACCCATCAGGTACGGTTGGTAATCCCTGGAGATGAGTAAGTAACACTATCTCAAAGAATCACCGGTGCACCAGCTAGCAGAGCATGTGTATAGGGAGTGAGTATGGACCGACCTGGAGCAGAGAAATACCAGAATTTATAAAGAGAGGGCGCCAGGTATCGCTCCATCAAACGAATGATGCAATTAAAAAACTCAAGTAATCAACTTATTAATTATATTTATTTAAACTATATCCATATGTAGACATGGATATACATATATGAAAGTAAAAAGAAATGATTTAGTCATGCATAGTGGGACCCATATATATATATATATGGTCACTTAAAAATAAGTTTATATTTAGTACAAATAAAAATTTAAACCTAAGTATGGAAATAGGCGTGGCCTAAAATGACAAATATTAAAGCAGTTGTCAGATGCCTTAAAAATATCTAAATTATATACAGACATACATTTAAACTATCTCTGAATTTTGTTAACACACAACACTGCTTCCTATCATCATCATCATACACTACAACATAACAAGGTAAAAATAAAGTTTCACATTAATATTCGTTTGTGATAATTAAAAGATTATAAAATATGTGTAACTGGAACGTCACATCGGTAGTACAGTATATTAAAGTAGTTAAAATCTACATATGTAATAGAAAAATGAATATTTAAAGTTAAAAGTTATTCCTTTTAAACTATCAACATTAGTCGGCCTTTACCGGGTTATTATACATAGAAACTAATTAAAGATTACTACTTGTCTTATATAAGGTTGAGGAACATCCAAATCCTTCACATCTCTTCCTATTCTAGAAGTCCAGGTAGTAGGTAACCAGAGTACAGAAAAATGTCCTCTTTGCACATTGTCTCAGCTTACTTTAAGTCTTCTTACAGACATTCACAAGGAGTAAAAATGTAGAATGCAGAGAACGTGAAACACGTTAAACTATCAAATATTATGTTAAAAAAACAAAAACATAAACAAAAAAACCGAAAACATAAACCTAAAACACAAACATAAACCCCTGTTATCCCTGTAACCAACAGAAAAGTTACAGACATTAGTAATTTGTAATAAAAATCACTTTCACCCTCAACATTCTGTTAAGGAATGCAGTCTAAGAGATTATATAGTTTTAACTTACCACTTATTTCAGTGGGGTTTTAACTAGATCCTTCTATCATCATCCTTTTCATATTATTTGCTAAGTCTCTTGAAAAGCAGACTGAAATACAAAGTACAACCATCGTAAGAACATATTATTCGCAAAGGCCAAGTAATCTTACCGATTACGAAGAAACAAATATAAACAAATATTCTCACCTCAGCAACAACCATTATGTCTACATATTTGCTAAAAAGACTACGGATATTAATCCGAATTAAATCACCATGACAGGCATATTCTCATGACGCCATGTCGTAGCAAAAAAACAGCTTTCTTTTCTTTTGTCCCGCTCGATTACGGCAGGCTAAAGTCATACGGCCTATACAACCTTGACAAATAATCAAAAAATAAATAAACAAAACCAACATGAAAACCTTACTATTCCTGTTTGTCACACCTCACGCAATACATTATGGGTGGATGTGAGTCAGGACAGCCAATCTATCTAAGTTCAATGTCCAGCACCAAACTGAAAGACATCATAGACACGCGTTAATTTTAGAACGCGCCAAAAGAGTCGAAACGACCGTGACAGTTTTGACAACGTCAAACTCATGTCGTTCAGAACAAAAACAGACAATGTGAAATATTATAAACTTTTAAATAATTAGACAAATGACTTTAGAGTTATAACTAAAGTATTTTGAAAATTGAGTTTGTTTCCGCAAAAGGGATGTATATAAAAACAAGGTTAGTAAATAAATCTTAGGAATATGTAACCGACACTCAGAAGTGTTACAACATATTGAACACTATGCCGATTTTTATTTATTATTTATTTATTTTATTCTTCACTTTTTAGATTTGAAAGTGCCGCTATAAAGCGCTATAAAGATAAGAAATCATATGATTTGTTATGAGGCCTTTTTGTGGCGTGGTGTCAATAATTAGACTTAACTTGTTAGACTGTATGGGAAGTGTATTATTTAATTGTAAAAAGAGAAAGAACACCCATAAGGCTTTCAACTGGGTTTAATGACTGCCATGTTATTGGAAACCGGGACCAACTGCTTAATATTCGCTACGAGGCACGGAAATGCTCGTAAATAAAAATGCCAGAAATCGGCCACCCATCTGTGACCAGCCACAGCGACAGATGCTTAACATAGTGATCGTTTAAAGCTGGGCCACGAGCGCTTCGAAATTATGCAATTAATTATATCGTTGAAATTGTCTCGCAGGTGCGACAACGGTCGTATCATCAAGGCTCGTCCGGCGGAGTCGTACATCATGGTTCTGGCGCCCCAGACTCCCAGTATCCTCCTGAATGGCACTGCGGACCTGGCCCGGGACTACGCGCACTTCCGCGCCGGACTCACGGTGTTCCCGGACCTGGCTGTAAGGGTACTGAGTGCGGGACATCACGCGCTTGCAGGTAACCACTTCACACTGAGATTTGCGCGGGAACTTTATAAATGGCGGCCGCTTGCTGTATATTATTTTACAAAACTAATGCAGTAACCTTGTTTTATGTGTAAGACATGTCTTAGACATAAAAGTTGTGTAAACGTGCTATAGTGAAAGACAGTGACATATTGCAGTGAAAAGCTATTTTACAACGTGTCGTGCAAATTTCACGTAAAGCCTCATTAACGCTCTAACACGTTAATGGGGCAAGGACACTGGAAGGACTGGACAAGTCTAAATTAGAAGATAATATTGAAAAAATATAAGATTTGCCCAAAAGGTCTTCGTAACCAGGCCATAAAATAATTACAAATTAAAAAAAATGACTTCACACTCTCCTCGGTTCCGCATAAATGCTTTTACGATATTTAGGTTGTCAAATTGATGTCACCTACCTATTGGGACCCCAGTCATCATCATCCGAGCGTCTGTCCCAGTTGCATCTTGCGACGCACATGATCCGCTTCCCTACTTTTACTCCTCACCTTTTAAAGTGAAACTTCTATATCGACGCTAAGAGAAATTTTATAGTTGTATAAATAACGTCGTCACTTTGTTTTGAAGTGAAACTTCTTTATTGACGTATGAGAGACATTTAATAGCTGTAAAAGTTCCACCACACACATATTTTTCTTATTGGAGTCCAGTATTTTACCGTAATGTTTAGATTGGAAGTAGGTATGTGCGGTTAGTTCCAAAGAAATCTCACCCCCTTTATAATATAAACTACTGGGGGAGAGATTTCTTTGGAGCGGTCTGTACTTGTTACTCGTGTCCAAAAGGGTTTATGTATGTTTACGATTATCTTAGTGGCCTATCTTAAAAGACGTGAGTGATTTTAGAGATTTGTTAGATTTGTGTTCTTCCCCAATGTCAACGTCAGCTAAATCTGCAATTTTTTTATAATATATTACTTTAATATTTCGTTCAATGTATGATTTTCAGAAGAGAGCCAGAAGTTGGACTCTTGCGTGGTATCGGTGTACCCGGCTCTGAACCCGGACCACGAGGCGCTGGCCCTGAGGGACGCCGCGGACCTGCCCCTGCAGTACGACATCCGGGCCGCCGTGACACGCGACGGGGTCATACTCACCGGAGCTGATACTGTCCATAGCTATCAGAAGGTCAGTACCCTATCTAAGGATTTCTTTTGATTGCTATCAAAATGAAATGAAAAATAAGGGTGTGTTCTACTTTTTTAGAACTTTCTTTATTGCACAAAACTCTATCACTTAGGTGTTTATTAAAGCTGTTGGAGAGTGCATTTTATTTAAATTCGATTTTGCCGTTTGTGGCATACTTTGTACTTTTGTGTACTAAAATTTGACCTAACAGTGATCCGGCTCGAAGGACCACTGTTCGAATTAAGATTCTATTTCGATTTATTGGTTTTGAGACTTCCGGAAAATTTTTGAAATCCAGGACCAAAGCAAAAATATGTAAAGCTATAATTTTATAGATTTTTTTTTTTGGAAATTAAATCTAAACTGCAAATTCTGTTTGTCTACTATATTTTGAGTCAGCTCAAAACTCGAAACTCACCCCTATACTATGTGAAAACGTGTTTGTTCCTTTCTTTGTCAATGGATTTGCCATGATTGTGGTGGTTGTAGGTCCTAATCCCGATAAAATGTGATAATCTAATCCTAAAAACAGGTCGTTAGCTTAAAAAAGTTCTGCGTTTGTAAAAGTACAAGCGTCCCCTAGGGAGTTTAACAACATTAACTGTTGAGTGATGTACACAGGTGCTTCGTGAAGTCGAGTACAGTAACAAGAAGCCGGCCTACTACCTCAACCGCGTGTTCAAACTCACCTGCTCCGAACTGAACGGGCGCTTCACAAGCAACGAGTACGTGCAGACGGTACGTATACGCTAAAACATTTGATGTCATGTATCGAACAAGGAGACATGAGACCAAGTATGACGTCATAGCTTAGTTCTTCTTAACTATTTAACAATTTATGTCCACAATATCATAATAGAAAGATGAAAAGAGTAAGATAATGGTACAACGGTACTGCTTATTTCTTGAAGTAATCTCTTCCAGCAGACCGGCGAAAGGAAAGTTTCAAGTAATAGTTGAAAACACCTATTTCTAAATAAATTTAACTTAAACCTTATAATGAAATTAACTTTAAAAACAAATTATTAATACATTTTTTGTCGAATTTGTAGGCCTACTGTAGACTCACATTTTGTGTTTAGTCACACGTTATAGTTGTTGTTGCAGTACTTAAACGGGCAGGGGGAGTTTATATATCGGATGCTTAGAAATTAATTCTGGTTTCATTATAACATATAATATTCCATAAATAAATTTAAAACTATAAGTTCCCTTGTGTGTGTCTCCGACTCAGTGTTAAAACTTACTTTACTTTTGCAGTTGACGGTAGTACATCCACACATGGCAGGTGCTGACTCCAGCCTTTCTCGGGAACTGCATCCTAGCGGGATGGCGGACAAGATGGATGCCATAGCACGAGACAAACTGGTAATTAAATAATATCATTTAGATCTATGCGAAAATAGTGGCAGACTCAAAACGTATTTTTAAATGTAGGCGTCTTAATGGGTATGCTGAAGACCAAAAGAGATGGAAACATATCAGGCATTAGGTTTCGATGCGACTGCTTGGAGTGTTAAATTGTCCCTAAAAGATCTCCAGGACCAAATTCCCCTGCAATCTGGTGTAGGTCATTTGTAATAGGACACTCGGTCTAAATGAGCCCAGAATGAAGCTACCGTTTGTAAACTTAACATAACACTGTAAGGTATGTGCAAAATTACTAATACCAAAGGTCATGCATAGAAGTTTATATAGGCCGAAAGTTGTGACTATGGGAGTTCTTTGTTAATATCATTTAGTCGTTGGTAATTAGGTTGTATTAGATAGGTTTTATTGAAATGAAGATAATCCTTAAATGTATAAGTATGTAGATTAACTACTTTTTATTTTTCTTAGGTTTTCTGTAATTCTCAGCGCGGCAGTGGCATATACTACCACTGCGCCACCGAAGCAGTCTTATCTAATTTTTATCTGTGTTTTTTTTATGAGTATCTGTCGTCTTTTTCTTACGAAGATACCCGGACTCTTACCGGTCCAACACGCAGAGGGACTTTGAGAATTGTAATCTAATAGGAATAGTAGATTATGGTACACGTGTTTAAAGTTGGTGATTACAGCTGAGAGGCTATTGAGCCTGTGTAAAGGGATCCGAAGACGGTAATCAACAATACACATTTGTATCATACGTCGTTTTTCAATACGCTTATGAATAATATAATAATAATAATAATAAATATTCTTTATTGTACACCATAAAAGGAACACATTTTAAGAAAAAATAAGAGTTTTAAATTTAATGTACAATAGGCGGCCTTATCGCTAAAAGCGATCTCTTCCAGGCAACCTTTGGATGGATAGAAAATCGTGGAACTGATAAAGGTAGTGCACAATACATACTTACACTTAAAAACTATATAAATACTTACATAAGAATATACACAATAAGAAAAATATCTACATTATATACCAATACATACACGAGGAGACACGCACCTAGTACTAAACAGACATAGCCAGAAAATGATCCTTTAACATCCTCCGGAACGATAGCAGGGATTGTGCTCGTCTTATGGAAACAGGCAAAGCGTTCCACAGGCGGACCGCTTGTACCGTAAAGGATTTATCCATGAAATGGTGGAATGCTGAGGCATTCCCAGTTTCAAATTCTCTGATGACCTTAAAAATTTAGAGTGTGTGTGTCATGATGGAACCCGAAACGTTCTTTAAGATATCGAGGCGTGAAAGGATTGAACAGTAAACTGTATAATAAGCAGAGAACGTGAGTATTCCGTCGAAGACGAATTGGGAGCCACTTAAGCGTTTTTCTGTATTCGGACACGTGATCATATTTGCGTAGGCCAAATATAAATCTTATACAAACATTTTGAAGACGCTCAAGCCTGTCAAGTTGCTCCTCGATGAGATTAAGATAGCTGACATCTGCATAATCAAGGATTGGGAGTAAAAGAGATTGTGCGATCGCAATCTTAGTGGCTGTAGGGAGAAAATTACGTAATCTGCGCAATGATCCTGCAGATGCAAATATTTTGCGTCCAACTTCTTGTAGTTGCTTATCCCAGCACAAAGTCCTATCGATGTGTATTCCTAAGTTCTGAACTGTATCACTTAAATTGATAGGAATACCATCAAAAATAACCTGGGGCAACTGTGTGTAGTCTATACGTGATATTATCCAGGGACTACCCACGATAATGACCTGAGTCTTTGAAGGGTTTACCTGAAGCCCATAATTAAGGCTCCATTCGCATACACGTTCTAAATCCAAATTAATTGTAGCAATTGCTTCCGGCAACTTTTTCAATGGCGCTTGTGTGTATATTTGTAAATCGTCTGCATAAAGGTGGTAGGATGAAACTAATTTTTGGGAGATCGTATTTATAAATATAGCAATGAGTAAAGGAGATAAAACGCCACCCTGCGGAACACCAGCTGAAATATTACACCAAGAAGACAGGGAATCTTCTATGCGTATACGTTGCCGGCGGCCAGACAGGTAACTTTGAAACCAAGCAATCACCGTAGGAGATATGTTAATAGAGCCAAGTATGCCAAGTAGGATTTCAAAATCCACAGTGTTGAAGGCGTTACTAAAATCGAGCAAAGATAATACAGTGACATTGCCGTTTTCCATGCCTGCTCTTATGTCGTCCGTAACATTAACCAGGGTAGTCACAGTACTGTGTCCAGGACGGAAACCAGACTGAAAAGGATTAAGCAAAGAGTTTGTACAGAGGAAAGTATTGAGCTGGTTATAGACAAGGCGTTCAAGAACTTTAGAAAGGAAAGGTAATATAGAGATAGGGCGGTAGTGAGAAAAAGACGATGGATTACCCTTTTTTGGTATAGGTATAATTTGAGCTTCTTTCCAAACAGATGGAAAGAGATTCCTTTCAATAGAAAAATTTAAAATATGAGTCAGAACAGGAAGTATTTGATCAAGGATAGGTATGATCATGTTACGGCTTACACAGTCATTTCCCACTGCATTTGATGTAATTGACATAATGCTCTTCTTAACATCACTATCAGTGAAAGGATCAAAGAAGAAGCGCGGATAATTAGGAGTTGGTAGTAATGAAAGACAGTTAAGTGTGTTTATCTTGGCGGTCCCACCAAAATTGGACGAAGATGAAAAATGCAAATTAAGTGCTTCGAGGTCAACAGTTTTAGGAATAGTATTTTCTTTAGGTTTTCCAACTCCTATACTTTTCAAAAATCTCCATACTTTAGATGGATCACCATTATCAACTGATGCATGAATATACTGGCGTTGTGCATTTCTACACACCTTATTACAGTGATTACGTATTGCGACATATCTTTCAAAATTGGAAGCCGTTGGTCTACACTTATATTTGCATTTCGCTGCAGCTTTTTTTGCCATTACTTCCTTAATACCATCAGTGAGCCAAGGAGCAGGCAGATGTTTTATTTTTACGGCACGCGCTGGTGCATGTGTATCAAATAATTTTACGATTTGATTATTATGCATATTGACTTTTTCATCAATGCATTCTGAAGTAAACAAAGGATCCCAGTCAACTTGATTAGCGTCATTACGAAGACCACTGAGGTCCATACCACTAAAATTGCGCTGCCACAAAATTTTACATTTTGCCTTAGGAGGACGAAGTTTGTAGGAAAGGAAAAGTAGGTCATGGTAAGAAAAGGCGTCAGCATTACATTGACCATGTCTAATAACATGCTGCCTGGATGTGACTAGGATAAGGTCTAAGAGAGATGGTATTCGACCAGGAAAGTGATGAGTAGTGTTTAGAGGAAGAATGGAAAGATTGCATGATTGAGTTAAGCGATAAAGGGAAGAACTGCGGGAGTCATTTTTTATGAGGCAGGTATTGAAATCACCCAGAATGATTGTGTGACTGTAAGAGGGAGTTAAATTTTCTAAAAGACGTTCGAATGATGTGAAATAGTTTATATGTAACGATGGGCAGTAATAAACACCTAGTAAAACTTTTGAATGATTAAGATCCACTTCCAAAAAGAGATGCTCGCCAGCATTCGGGGGTGGTGGCTGTGCTGACATATCAATGATGTGAAAAGGAATTTGTGTACGTATATATATAGCAACACCACCACCAACCCCGTCGCCTCCACGATCATTTCTTATCAATTGGAAACCTGGGAGTGAATAAGAGGAAGATGAGTGAAATGTCCTAAACCAGGATTCTGAAACAAGAATTGCATGTATGTTCTTACAGTCAAAAGTTGCCAGCATCTCAGGGAAATGGGCGGGAATACTCTGGGCATTGAAATGGACTACATTAAAATTTTCAGGTACATCAGAAAAATGATAATTCAGTGTATCAGCGAGTGACGGAACGCTGTCGAAACTACTATTGAGGTTAGATGCTGTATGAAAACTTTCAGCATCACTATCTGTCATAGATAGGTATCACTATATTTATGTAGAAATATATATAAACAGGTAGGTACAATATAATACAGATGAAGTGTGAGAAGAAAAATAAGTTTGAAAACAATAAAAACTATCAACAATATACAAGTCTGACCGTCTATCCACCCGCCAGTTGAGTGTCCGAGTTAAAAGCAATGTAGGTACCTACTGCAGTAAAAACTTAGTATAAGAGTAAAAGAACTCGAAATAGAATTTTACTTTTTAAATTCAACCACAACCTAGAACCAGAATTAAGCACTTGTCCATAGTAAAAACGAAACGAATCTAGTGCTATTTTGGCTATGGCACAATCTGACAACTGACATTCACAACACAATATATTGCCGTTGACACTTGGATGCCGTCGTGTTTTTAATTTATAAACGTTTGTTTACTTGTTTAAAGTATTATTACAATACCGCCAAGCGAAATAGTATTACAGTATTGCTAACTAAAGGAGTAGCATTAAATATCTTCTAAATAGCAAATACAGCATCCAGGTTATGATAATTGAGAAAGAAAATACAGTGATAACAAAAGTGAAGGATAAAATATTGTTATGATCACTGCAGCACCACCAAGGATGATAAATATACACAGAAATTGCCTACTTTTTGGAAGCAACAACACGTCGAGACTTGCTATTCACGTTTTTCGGGACCTCAGCTGGTTTGTCATTGGAGTCAGTGATATTTGACAGATCCTGAAGCGAAGTTATGCGATGACGCGTTCCCTTCGAGTCAATCAAATGAATGTATCCCTCTCTTGTCCAACTTTTGTTGACGCCAAACCTTTCACGGGCTGCTAGAAAGGCCTCATGCCGAGCCTTAGTAAGGAATTCGGAGAGTGTGACACCAGAACCCTTCAAGACCGTTTTCGTGAACCAGATCTTATCTCGTACTTGTACACTGTCAAATTTGACCAAAATAGGCCTAGGTTTATGGGCACCAGATGGGCGGCCCATCCTGTGACACCTTCTGACATCACCAGCAACAAAAGTGCAAATACCGAGTTGCTGTTTAACAGTGTTAACAATTACAGCAGTTGTTTCCTCCGACTTATCTTCTGCTATACCATGAAACAACAGTATTTTACGCCGTCCATGCATCTCAAGGGTATCCACTTGGTTGACAAGCCTGTCCACCTGGCGCTGAAGTAAGTTCACAGCCTCCAACATGAAAGTCCTGAACAGCACAAAATCAGCTGCAATAGCTGATGTACCAGCAGAAGGTGACACAGTGGAGGCCTGCTGCAGTCTTGATTCAAACTTTGCAAGACCATCAAGGAATGTCAACTTGAGACTGGATATAGACTCTTTCATGTTGCCCTCCATAGTGCTGTTGTATTTGGTACAAATTGTTGGAAATCACTCACACTGGTAGGTGAACTAGTCTAATTATTATTAATGTACATTAACTACAATATATATACTTGTAAATATTTATAAATTAAAATTAAAAAACGAGCAATTTAAAATGATACTTGATTTCACGACTACTATATAAAAATAATATATTAATAAATAAAACAAATTAGTTTTTTATATGCGCGCGCATTGACCACAGAGTAAAGAATGAGGTTTCTGTTTTTTTTGTTAAAATTGTTGCGAATGCGAAAGTTTTGTTATTATACACGTACAAGATGAAATTTTCTATTTAAATACTTAATAAGAATATTAATTTATTTGTTCTATTGAACGCGATCTTTTAGGTATCGATTTTTTTTAGAATAATGCAGTTCATTCAATATTATAAAAAAAACTATTATCTCACTAGTGATTTAATAACAATCAAACAACCACAGTTTGATAATAGGTATCAATTTGTGCCTAATTGCAGTGAGATTAAAGCCATATTATGAGTAAGTGTATTGAAAAGAAATCTGTATTATTATTAAGTGCGTGGCTTGTCTCGTCCCACCAGACGGAGCGCGGTCCGCAGCACGCGCCGGCGCTGGCCCCGCGCGTGTACGCGGCGCACGCGCAGCGCGCGCCGCACTCCGCCGAGCTGCCCGTCGCGCGCCTCGTCGACCTGCGCCCCGACCAGGGACCCCCTAGTGCGTACACGCCAGCTGCACTCTCTAGTACTTGCACATACATACGCACATATTGTCACGCCTTTATCCCCGAAGGGCATACTATACGCCCACATTTCACCGTATGCATTTTTGTACCACGTAACGGGTGGTGAGCCCATTTATGTGTTGAAGCGACCTGCTGTTGAAAGTTTTCAAGCCGTCCATAAGGCCTTCGACCAGGCTTAACGACTGCCATTTTACTGGCAACCGGGAGCAACGGCTTAACGTGCCTTCCGAAGCACGGAAATTTTAATTTAATAAAGTGAGTCAATGTTAGATGTTAAATTTGGAAGTAGTTTTGAACCCGTTGCCTTTTTAGTGAGATGGTAGCAAAAGGACTAAAAGGTCTTATGTGCTAGACACTAATTAGCACGACCGATTAAAGTCCTGGTAGTCTCGGACTGGTAGCCTTGTAGTTGTGTTGCTGAAAGTACAAAATTGTAAGCTCGCTATAGATCTCACTATAGGAGATGCTGATAACCAAAAAACGTGAAAACGTAGCAGTAAAATTAATCTTGAGGATGAGAGCCTCAGATGCGATCGGGAGTAATACGTTTTTATTTTTGTAAATTATGGTTCGTTTCCAGTAACGTGCACCGAAAACGTCAAGTAGTACGTCGTGTTGTCCAGTTTTTTAAATCCAATAAAAATCCATAATTACCAGCGAAAACGTATAAGATTATTGTGGAAATTTTTTTTTACACATATCTTTATAGTTATAAAACTTGTACTATGGGATCTAGACAACTGATACACATACTTATATATTTCTAAATACATACAAATTATACATTGAAAACCAATATTAGAATATTTATAAAAAAATCGTCTAGTAAAGCTTCTTTAAACCCCACAGAGTAACACAGAAGGGGCTATTAGCCTGTCATGACATCAAGCTCTCTAGGGCCCAAGCTGCCTTACCTGCTGGTAGTGCACCTGCTGACTAACAGACAAGGCAAAGCCCTTTCAGGGTTGGGAAGTCAGATGGAGGTGCTTCCAATAATGGCGAAAATTAAAAAACCAAATTCTAGCAGCCAAATAAAAGTGAACCTCTGCTCCTAATCCTGGTAGGGTTTGAAAGCCACTGGGAAAATACTTAAAATTAAGAAGAAGATTGGTAAATGTAGTATCACCACCAAGTGGCGGTTGGCAAATTGGTGGAGATACTACAGATACTACTACTACTAATCGTACCGTACTATCGTGGAGGAAACAAGAAGGAGCCGCCTACAGTACGTATCTTTCAACCATTTCGCATATCCTATATCCAGCAGTACATACTTTGGATGCCGAAAATGTGTAGAGGACTACACGCAGTTACACAGTCTAATATATTTTCGTTGCAGACCACGTGGCGCTGCTGATCGGCGTGGTGGCATGCGGCGTGGTGGTGCTGGCGGGCGGCGTGCTCGTGGCTCGAGCCCGCGGCGCGCGCACTGCACGCGGCCGCGCGGCGCCGCCCGCGCACGCCGCCGCGCTGCACGCCGTGCGCGCGCGCGACCACGACTCGGAGATGGCCTGGGACGACTCCGCGCTCACCATCACCGTCAACCCCATGGATGAGGTGAGATGGCATGTTCCACTTGCAACGGGTGCCTTTTGGTCTGTGTAATGCACCTGCTACATTAAAACGATACTCTTAGTTTTTTTCTTGTTTAAATATTTTGGGACTCGAATTATCGAACTAAGACATTTTGACTACCTCGGTGGCGTAATTTGTAGTGTATGTGACTTCCGCGCTGAGGTCTTGGGTTCGATTTGTGTGAACCACAAGTATTTGTTTCGGAGTTTTGGTGTTCCTTATTTTTGTATATATTTATATATAATACACACATCTATCATATATGTATGTTTGTCAGTAGTGTAGATCCCATAGCACAAGCTTACATTAGCTGAGTTTGGCTATTTACTTGACAGTCGCATACAAATACCCAAACAAATCACGAATTGTATTGCAATATAACTTGTATTCGTCCACAGTCGGCGGCCCCAACGTGTGGCACGCACTTGAACGCGGCCGACAGTTCGGACGGAGAGTCGTGCTCCGATTCCGACTCCGACCAGCATGACTCCTCCGATGAGGACGAAGAAGGTAAGATTAAATGTCCACTATACTATGTACCGTTCTGTGTGTTTTGTATATTTTATATTAACTCCATTTTCATAGAGATTCAACTAAAAATAGTGAGCTCAATGTACATAGCACTATTAGCATTACCTCACTAATCCTATTATAGTGACTAGTACCATATTGTCCGCATATGAATTGGTAGACTATAATTGTTTTGTTCATCATTATCCTCAATTATTTTGTTTCGCAGTGATGGCAGGCAAGGAGCACAAATACAGGAACATCAGCCAGTTGGAATGGGACAACAGCACTATGTAATGCGCCCGTACTTACCGCCCGCGTCACGCTGTCACGCGGGTGACCTCTATCCCTCCACCTTACAGCACTGCATTCCTACCACTAGCGGTACTTCTATACACGCCAAACCACGAATATCAGCTTTATATGGTATAGAATAAGGTACAAAATGTTTCTAAACCTTCAAACAAATTAAAGTAAACTTCATACTGACGTATGAAGTTAGGACTTAATAGATATTTAAAAGTATATGTCTTTTATTCCGTAATATCGGTGTACTTTGTAATATATGTTTCTTTGGTTATTTTCTTTTTGAGTATTGAACAAATATGTTTAATTTCCGTACTTAAGTATGAGTCCATTTTAATAACACTTCATGAAGAAGTATTAGTGAAACTGTCAAATTAGACTAAGTACGCGCACAAATACGCTTTTGACATGATTTTACAACTTATTCTCACAAACATAAAGTCTAAATTCAGATTATTGTTCAATTCTCTCACCACAATCTATCTTGAAGACGTGTAACGAAGTATCGCTATAATAACGCGAAAATTAAGTACATTTTTATAATGGAATTGATTTTAAATCCGCATCAGTCAAAAACGTACCTAATACATCTGTAGTGTGTATAAAGCTTAGCACTAACACCGCGTGGCACAAGATTTGGTATGATATATCGTAGTCGAATGGATGTGCGCTTTTCACGAAAACTGACAAGTGTCAAATTTGATATCTGTCGTTAGTGACAAATGTGTGTAATGTTTTATTTGCAACGATTGTTGCTGCACAAAGGCCATAAAAATAATTGGTATGCAACAATTGTCAAATTTGACAGCTGTCAAAAGTGGCAGCTGCAAGTGGAATTCGATGATTTGAAATCCAGAAATGATATAAAAAATTAAGGTATGAATGTGAGAGTGTGGCGGACATCGACTTCGATATAAGAATACATTTTATTTGTAGTTATGTCTAAGGTCTTTAAAATTGATCATATCAAATTTATACGTAAAACAATAATCTGTACCCTGCTCGCTTGCTTTATGTAGAAGGATGATCGTCGTTGTACTAAAATGTATAAGATTTCTAACACTTTTTCTATTCGTTTCTACACTTAAGATAAAATGAAAGAATACTTTATGTATTAAACCGTAGTCGTTGTAATTTCGTATGGAATCGGTCGTAAGAGGAACCTTAGCGTGTAAGCGTTCAGATACAATGATTGTATATTATTGGATACATAAATGGATGTAAGCTTCTATCGTTCTGCACACTAAGTTGCTATTACGGGGAAACAGTTGAAGTACTTTTGACCGTTTTTAACTTATTCCCGGGTATTTCAGTCCTCCATGTTATATTTTTATTTCCACAGCGAAAATAATGCATTTTTTATGGTACAAAAAGCTGCATGATCCAAAATGTATAGTTTAAAATAAAATAAAAAAGTATATGTCTCGACAACTACAGTGTCCAACACTTTATACCCTTTACGAGCTTTCAACAAAACGGCTTAAATGTATATTAGGCACAGAGTTATTTGAGAAAATAAAACATAGATGTACGATATTATATACATTATACAGAAAATATCGGTTTAGGATCAGCTACTATGTAATAAACTATATTAATTATATATATATTTTGAATGCGTTAAGGATTTTTACTAACAATTAGGTACTAAGTGGCTATATGTTAGTACGACGCGCTCCCGAGGGGAATGGCAAACGGAGACGCGTCGGTAGACCTAAGTGTAGGTAGGTTTGTTTTCCTTTGACAGCTGTCATCTGTCAGCTGTCAAGCTTGGGCGCGGTCTTTCACTCTAACGCGCCGCGCCCGCCTCGCTCTGTCTCACTCGGACGTTGCATATCAAGGACCGTTTGCCATATTAGCATAGTAATGTCTGTAAGAACACTGACTGTACATTTGTTAAGCAATGTTGTGGACATATTCATCGGTGTACTTCTTCTAGATGACGTCACGTGTTGTTTTCTGTCTCTTTTTAACTACGTTTCAATTGACCGAAAGTTAAGTTTCGTGTAGCGCCATCTGTTATCGGGAACTCATCTTTATTTAGTTGTGTAATATAAAAAAGAGATGGCGTTACTATGTTTGAACAGCGAGCGTTCGCTGGGGGCTTTTGTTACCGTGTCTAAATTATTTTTGTTAGTAGATGAACAATTTTAGTGCCATTATTATTGATGTTTTGTACAACAATTTGTTTTTACCCCAGTACGCCCTCGCTGGGTCCACATTTCGTTATTATCCTCGACAACCGTCCACTATTTTCCGATATGATTTTCCCCTAGATCTGAAAAACAGTTTTTATCATTGACCGAAAAAAGCTCAAAGTCCCGCACAAATTGCCTGCATTGATGTTGGCGATTACTGCCATTTTACTTTTAGACCCGAAGATATTATGTGAGGTTGCTGCTTATATTTTACAATAGATATGATTACTATTTTGATTGTAATTCATTTTAATTTCTATTCTTTTTGTATTATCTTGGTATTACTACTGTATCATTAGGGAACTTCATTGATGTATGAATTATTATATTTTAGCTAAAATTAAAGTTGGTTTAAAATATTTACTGCTGTTTTATTTACAAACAAATATTATTCTGCTTGTAGTGTATTTTTTTTTCCTCGTTTGATTCTCAGTTGATTTCAAATGCCGTCTGACCTCCCAGACCCGTAAGGGCCCGCGTCCCTTGCCTCGTCCGTTATTTAGCAGTTGCATTAGTACTTACTAGCAGGAGAGGTCGCGGTCCCAGAGGTTTTGGTGGGGCTTTTCTGCTCTGTCTGTTTCAGCAGTGTATGATCTATTATTGATATTATAAAAGAAACAACGGGTTGAGCTCTGGTAATGCCGGCAGAAGTGAAAACATGAAAATTAACGTTGTGCATTTTTTCATTTGGAATGGTTAAATAAATTGGAATAATAAAATTGTTAAAATATATAATAGTACTATAATTAAATTGTTAAAATACAAAATTCATTTATTGCGCCATCTAACACGAACATAACAATTTATATTACATTAAAAAGAATTCGTAATATAAATTCGCCGCTTTAACGAAACAGCAAAAGCATATACATATTCGCCGTGCGGTAGAAAGAGAGAGGGATATTACTTCCTCTCCTACGGCAACCGGCGGTCTACTGTCCCTCCGTCGTACCGTTCGATCAGGTCACATGTCCTAACGCGTCTTAAAATTTTTTACCCATCGCAAAAAGTGCACAACGCCGCTAAAGAAGTTTTTACTTTAAAATTATGTAATTTGGAAACCTGGTGTTCGCTACAGCCTTTTCCGTCAGAGAGCAGCACAGAATAGTTGCTTTATACTAATACCAGATGGAGCCGTTGTTCCAGTACTCCAACAGCTGTTTATACATATCTCTCCAGCAACGCGATGCGAGATTTGTAGAAGTTCGACTAGTTATCGCTAGATGGTACTTACCGCAACATGCATACCATTCACAGTTGAACGCTGTGTCGACGTTTTGCAATGAGAGGTTTTCTCCTGTACCATGACCTAGTGACATTTCAAAACTACTGGCTGCAAAGGTTGATAATCGAATGCATTGGTCAATTGTTTGTTAGTACTTAACGATGCACAGCTACTATGATATAGGCGAATAGCAGATAAGTGTCAAGCCCCGTATGATATAATACATCACAAGCTGATCTGGCCAAGCAATGGGTAAAAAAGTTCCCATTAGACAAACCAAACTAACTGTCGGTCTGGGGGCCAAGTCTACTAATTCAATCGCGTCATAAGAGAATAGAAATCTTCGCTCAATATAGAGCCTACAAAAAATAATACAGTTGCGCTCCAATAGAATTCTATTGGAGCGCAACTCGAGAAGTTTGATTGTGAAATATATAATAGTTATAGTAGACTACCTAGTTTAGTACTAATCGCAATAGTATTCTATAGAATAAAAATATCTAGAACAGCTTTCTATTGAAAAATAGTAGACTCGGCCCCCTGACCAGCGAGAATTTAAACACCTACAGCCAGACGTACACTTGGCACGCGGTATTATTTACTACTATCGTCCCTATTAGGGAGACACAGCAAAATTCCTTGCTGTGTCCGGAACGATATATTTTTTAAAGTGGAAATTTTTTTTCTCCTTAAGACGTAAAGAGTTGGAATAATTCGTCAGGTTCGAGTAGATTTCGGTGGTGTAGTAGGTAAACGCGTCTGGTGCGTTGAACCAGAAGACACTGGTTGTCCAGCCCGAGAATGAACCAAAAATCCACAATAAATTAAAAAAAAATAGGACGTATTTTCAATAAACCCTCACACTTCACTCTTCTGGTCCTAGTTTTCCCCAATAATGTAATAGGTATAAGATACATACAAGTTGTATTGTTATTGAGGGACGAATTTCTGTCTCTCTAATGGCTCCATGGCTCCGTTTTAGGTGGACGAGCAAGACTTTGAAAACTCAAAAACTTTAAGTAGGTAGTAAGATATATCGTGTTCTTTAAGCGAATGTCCTTGCTTTGCAACATGCTACCTACTACAACAATCGATAGAGGTCCCCCCTGATGTGACACTTATAGAGCCTACACTGAGCGTTTCCGGACCGACGTAGCACGTCTTTTTTTATCAGTTTAATGCTGAAGTTCTCATTCAATCCTGTCTTGCCTGCGTTGTTATTGTTTGACATTACAATTTATTTTATTTTTTTAATATCGTCGACATAGAATGGCAAACTGGACGTAGATATACGGAATTTGTTACCTGCTGTATAGCTGCCCGGTATCTCTGGCGGCAGTGGAAGATCAGCGCTACGAATATTATATCAGTAGCATTAGCTGAACTGCAGTCTTTTAAGCACACATTCTCCTATGACACTAGTTAGGTTCTACTGTTTTCACCTCTCTTATTATTTTTATGATTTTAAAGCTAAGTAGACGTGTACTGGCAAATTTTGTGTGTTTAATATAATGTTTTAATTTCTTTCCTACGCCGCGTACTTAATTGCAGCAACGTCCAAGATCGTAGTCCCGTTTACACTCGGTATTTCGGCAGCGCGAGTACTGCATCTGATGTTGCAAACGTCTATAGGCCACGGTGATCACTTACCATCAGGTGGGTCGTAGGTAGGTATGCTTGTTTGCCATCTCAGTTGTATATTTATTTATTATCCATTTACAATTACCACTCATATAACATTAGAATAATATCGAAAAACCACAGGGTTATCTCGATATTACATGCTGTTTGCGTAGGTACTAATAATCAATGAATAAGTACAAATATTATACAGTCGACTCTTGTTAATTCAAACCTGCGATAATTCGAACCTCTCTAAAATTCAAAGTTATCACGAGTTCCCTACAAAATCTCTTTATATTTCGAACTAAATCAATACATTTTTCCCGGCTTTGAGTGGTCTGTAATCAAGAAATTCCGTAAGGAAAAAATCCCTAAGACGAAGGACGAGACGAGGTCACACGAAGTTCACCGAGCACGGCCGAGCGTTGGCTTAACGTGTATGTACATATATTATATGGTACGATTGTACGAAGCTCGCACGGATCGAGACGTGATGATAGTGAGTGTGAGTGTGAGGGTGAGGGTGGGGTGAGGGTGAGATTGAGGGGTGAGGGTGAGGGTGTTTGGGTTTTTTTTTGTTTTTTTTTTGTGTAACTTGAATTAATATCAAAGAAAAACAAAGGTTGCTATGCAATAGCTTTACCGCGGCAGTCTCCGAGTGCCACACGTCTTTTTTTTTCTCTCACTAACTTCGAACCATTTGATATTTCAAACACTCGATAATTCGTAATATTTTAAGAATCCCTCGAGTTTCGAATTAACGAGAGTCGACTGTAATTACTATCTACTATACGAACTCTAAAGTAAGCACCTATTTGTTATCACTGTTATTTATTTTTATGTTTCTTCTTTTTTATACGGGTAATCTTCTTTTTTTTTCACGAAGATACCCAGTCTTTTGGTAGGCTTACATGGTCCCCATAGGTCCAACACGCAGAGGCCCTTTGAGAATTTTAATCTAATACTTAGGGAATAGGACCCCCACTGCAAATAGTCCACGCCCGCCTTAAGTAGAAGAACGGTAATGGATCACCTCCAATGGGAGCTACGAAATGAGCTATTGGGTTGAGTGTTAAATGGATTTGATGATTTAAGCTATTGATGAAAACGGCGTCAGCCATTTTAATATATTATTTTAAAAATACTGACAGACGGTGACTTGCCAACTCACTAGATGGGCCCCCTATACAATCGCCATAGGCATGATAAGCCTGTAAGGCGACAGAGGGCAACACCGGTGTGAGCGGCTAGGGGTGTCAAGCGGTGGGGCGCCGGTTTCGCCATCGCGGGTAAGACCCGGAGCGGGTTTCCCCGTAGTTAAAGCCCTTGAAAATGACACTTCCACCTCCAAGCATATAGCTCTTTCTCCCTCCCTCTAACCGGCCAATTAAGGCAAGCGAGAGTTGAGATTTGCTGCACTCCCGGAAGTAGCACTCTCAATGCTCTCCCGTTAGCCCATTATAGGCGTGCAGCCTCATAAGCGAAGCGTTGAGGTGAATACCACTGTCACTTCGCGCGTAACATCTGATTTTTCAAACTTAAAATGTCTCTATTTATCATATAAGCACTTGTAAACTTATTGCACTTGTAAAATAATATACACACACATATCAAGAAAAAACACTATTTTTAACACTCATGATATTTTTGATGCCATCATTGTTATTTAAACTAGTTAAAAAACTGTTTAAAAAAGTTCCGTCTTGGACGTCCGTTAGTCTGTATGTTACGGATATTTTCTTGTTAACACGATAACGACCGAAATACTTTACTAATCAAGTCCTTTTTTTTCTCTTACGCTTTAGTATAATTAGGAATAGAACCCTTTCAATTTTCACGGTCTGATTCGATGTAGTTTAATTGTTTTTTAATAATAAATTATCTTTAAGCGATAACCCCTACGCGATAATTCATAGCAAAGTTTGTAAGCTTGTAATTCTATTTTTTCGTGTGAGGCGTGCACTTTTGAGTTTTCCAAAATTTTTATTATTAATATTTATTTATTCATATCACTGCATTAAGCAACTTTCACTATTGCTGGTCCTTAGATGGGTGACTGCTCTGATGGAATTTTCGTTTTTGAGTGTTTACGTGCTACACGTTAAGCAGTTGGACATGACAATCGTTAATCCTAGTTGAAGGCTTGAAAAATATCAATAGCAGGTCATCACAAACTGTGCCTGTCCATTTCAACACGGCAATGGCTCATCACTTGTTACGTGGGACTAAAACATGCAAACGGTGAAAAGGGGGCGTAAAGTTGTTTTTCCGAAGGAATGAGTACCAAGAACTGAATTCAAACCCTAAAAAGACCTAAGAAATGCCTTTGCAAAGTGGGAGACATGAAAAGCAAAATATGTACGTACATCATACAGGCAGGTGCTATAGAAAAGGATAACATCCCCCAGTAGAGTTAGTATCCGTTACCTAAGTCTCGTATGTATGTTTAGAGTCTAACCCGACAATAGGAGAAAAGTACCTAATGGAAACTGCGGGGTATAGCTGGAGTGAAATTAATATAATAAATAGAATAAAAAATAAAAATATCTTTATTTTGCATAGACCATTTTAACGGCGCTTACAAAATGTCATACACTATTTAAAATATTTAAAGCGACCACCGGTTCGGATCGCGGCCCACCTGAGAAGAACCGGCAAGAAACTTAGGAAGGCTTTTTTTTTGATGGCCTATTTATAATATTGTAATATAATATAATAATATTGTGGGACACTTTCCACACAGCGCTATCTAGCCCAAAGTTAGCTAATAATAGCTTGTGTTATGGATCTAGAAAACCGATAAACATACTTATATATTTCTAAATACATACATATTATAGATAAATAACACCCAGACACAGAATAAACCATCGTGCTCATCACACAAAGTTTTATCCTGGGTGGGAATCGAACCCACGACCTCTTGCGTAGCAGTCGGATGCACTCCCACCGCGCCACAGAGGCAGTCAAATTGATGGACAAAGAAAGGAACAGTGTGATAAGGGTAACATTGCAGTATGGTAGAAGATGTTTAAATGGTTCGGACACGTGGAGAGGGTTAATGAAAGTAGGCTAACGAAATAGATTTATCAGAAGAGAGTGAATGGGTTAACTGGTAAGGGGCGACCTCGACGTAGGTACATATGTCAATCAAATAGAAGACATTTTAGAAAAAGGTCAGGTCAAGAGTAGGTACTGCCCTTAACCAGCGTGTGTGTATGAAAACACTTATGAAAGCCATAGTCTCTGCCTACCCCGATGGGAGACCGGCGTTTCAATATGTATGTTATGTATGTAGAAGTTCAACTCTTTTCATCTCATCTTAAGTGTTTTCCCAGTTGCTTCCAAGCCCTTGCTTGATTTGTACCTACCTGGATTTGGAGCCTAAGCTCCAAAAAAAAAAAGATAACTATAAAAGATAAGTGGAAAAAGGTAACTATACCTAGTTTTCTAATTTCTCATGGATACCTTTAGGTACTAGGTAGGTATAGGTTCCTACTGGATAAATAATTTTAGACTATATTTACTTATAGTGAAAGGGAAATCCCTTTAAATAAAGTCGGAGATTTTAATTTTTTCTCGTCAACCTTAGATGATAGAATAATAAAATATTGTAGATTTTCGTTGATGAGTATTTTTCTACTAAGTGATAGGTAGGTACGTTTTTTAAGCTTAAAGTTGGTCAGGGTAGTGTAGTAGGTCATACCAACCAATGACAAAATTTTCACAAGAAATTATTTGAATTAGAAACGAAATTTAGGTACCTAATAACAGAAAATAATGCTTTCACAACAGTTTACCAGATTAATTACAAAATTTTATTGTCAGTCTGTCACGCCTTTATTTTATTACTAGTTGACGCCCGCGGCTCCGCACGCGTAGTGAAGTTTTCCCGTTCCCGTTTCCCACAGAAACTTGTTCCCGGGATAAAAAGTAGCCTATGTGTTATTCTGATGTGTAAGCTATATTATTGTAAAGTTTCATCAAAATCCATTCAGTAGATTTTTATTATACCTATACATATTTGTCATTTCAAGAATCTTGAACTAAAAATATATACCTAACTATTAATGTCCAAATAGTATAAATGAATATTAACATTTCTATAATCGCCATGATTTATTGAAGTGAAAAAAAAAATGCAATTGTAATCTCTACACCAACACATTGCTCTGTGTACCGCTGTGCAAACCTTATAAAACGTTCCTCAAACATACTGCATAATACACAGCGTAAGACCCGCCTAATAAGTACAAGCGAGACGGAAGCACACAACCTATACACGCACAACAGAGATGGAAGAACTTGTGTAGTAAATGCGCATCGTTGGAAAGGGACAGAACGATATGGGGCGTTGGGTTAAGACAGGGAGCCGGTTGGTGGAAACTGGTGAATTATTGAAGGGGCGACCGCCCTTTGGCAGGGAAAGGCGCGGCAAGGCACGGGAACGGCAAGTCGCGGTAGCCTGGTGCCACTTGCCGCGCGCCTTTCTTCCGTCACGCCAATTTTGGACAATCGCCACTTTTTGTCCTGGACACTATTGGTGGAGTGTAATGAGTGTGATGTTCATTTTGTGATTTTGTTTGGACTGTCATGGATGTAGAGTGCTGGTGAAAGAGAAGTTTGCAGGTCGGTATAGTGCTTACTATTTAATCTAAGAAACAATTAACGCATCCTTCCCGTAGCGCAAAATAACAGACGACTTCTAAACTAAAACCAGTTTAAAAACCTCAAGTGGTAGAAACTTCAAAATCGCCTACGCACGTATTGATGGTGTCCTGAATCTAAAGCCGCAACCCTTGGTCTCTATCTCTTATGGTTCCTGAGAAATATATGCGTACAAACGAACGGACTGACAGACATAGCCGTTTTAAAAGACTTTTCTAAACTTTAGGGTTTAGAAAGTTATTTATACGGAGTTATTAATTACTTAGCACAAAAAGACTAATAATAAATGACCTCGTACCTCGTAGCCCTCTGTTATATCAATGTTCTGTAATCAATCCTTACGTTAAGTTGTCAGCTACAGTCAGCCTTGAAATGGGTGACCGTTTGTGGCATTTACAAGCGTTTATATTCTTCGGAAGGCATACTTAGCCATTGACTCAGATAAGCAGTATCATGGCAGTCATTAAACCAAGATGAAGGACCGAGCTCGTCTGGTGTTGCAAATATCCATAGGCTACGATGACCACTATCAAGTGGGCCGTAGCTTATTTGTTTGTACATAAGATTTGACACCTTAGTAGTACCAACAGAAATCATAAATCATCATCGTACATTTAGATTAGGTATATACCTATTACCAACCAATTACAATTAAGTAATTCATGATTAATAATGGAATTAAAATAAATAAATATCCATCACGCCTTATCCCCGAAGGGGTGGCAGAGGCATATTTTATGCCCACTTTTCACCGTGTGGATTCCTGTCCCACGTAATAGGTGGTGAGCCCATTGCCGTGTTGAAATAGTCAGACGCAGGTTGTGGCTACCTGCTGTTGAAATTTTTCATGCCGCCCATAGGGCATTCAACCAGGCTTAACGACTGCCATTTTACTGGCAACCGGGACCAACGGCTTAACGTGCCTTCCGAAGCATGGAAACGCGAAATGTAAATGCCACAAAGTGGTCACCCATCCGAGGACCAGCCATAGTGAAAGTTGCGTAACTCAGTGATCGTTTACAGAACACTGAGACCGCGGGGCCACGAGCGATTCTGGATTTATTTCTGAATAATGGATTTATTTAGTGAAAACATAATGTTTTGCCTGTAGGTACCTACCTATAAATAAAACATAATGTTTTGCCTGTAGGTACCTACCTATAAATAAAACATAATGTTTTGCCTGTAGGTACCTACCTATAAATAAAACATAATGTTTTGCCTGTAGGTACCTACCTATAAATAAAACATAATGTTTTGCCTGTAGGTACCTACCTATAAATAAAACATAATGTTTTGCCTGTAGGTACCTACCTATATGAATTTACAGCACCTACTGTTAATCTATGTGGATGATAAACTAAAATTTAAAATTATTATTTAATTACAGGCGTCTACTATCTTAAATGTGCTTACTGATTAATCCAAAAGTTAAAAGTTTAATTTGGTACAATTATGACGTACCAGCTGACCCGCGCAACTTCGTTAGCGCCACATCAGACAAACAGACAATTATCTTTCTTAATTTTTATTCAATAAAACGTATCCTATGTTTCTTCTTATACCTGCAAGAATACCTATGTGTACAAAGTTTCGTGATGATCGGCTAAGTAGTTTTCGCGTGAAAGCGAAACAAATAAACTTACATTCACATTTATAATATTAGTAGGGAATATGTCATTTGGTAAACGAAACGAATTTTGTAAACTCTTACTTTGTAGGATGTAGCGGGGATAAAGTAGGTACGTCGCGGGAAAGTCGCCTGGCATAAGCTAGTATGTTCAGCGCCTACGACTAGGACTAGGCCACTTTCACTCCTTTCTTAGAAATGGTTAGGTATGTGGCTACCGTCTTTTTCAAATAAACTTTCTAAATATTTTTTCCATCTTTTTAGCACACATTCTTCTCCTTTCACAACACTGCCATTATGGTTTCTGATATTATGAAGGTGGGGTGTTGTTTGTTGACCTCTGTTTGATTTTATGGACTTCCAAAAGAATTTCATATTCTGGTGAAAGTCATCAGATAACCTTTTATCAAATTCATCTCTGTCATTCTCTTTCCTCCTTTTAATTACCTCTTTTGCAGTACGTTTATACTTATTATACTCATCCTTCGCCATTTTTACGTCCTCATCCGTTGCCGTCTGCATCCTTTGATTGACTTTTGTATTCAACCTGTACAACCATGCTTTCTTCTTATCAGACAACGCCTTTCGGACTTCTGCACACATTCTCTTTCTCTTACATCTTTGGCTTCTTTTGCTTCCCCACACACTTCCACCGCAACTTCCACTAGACCTTTCTTAAATGACTTCCATACGTCATCAGAATTTTCAAATTTCTTGCTCAGCTTACACATAAATTCCTCTTATATGCCTATCTCTTGCAAATTCTGGACTTTTATGCTTTCTAGTACCTACACTAACAGTGTCGCCACCGCTAAAACAGACCTCTTATACTCGACTAAAAACCAAGAAGTGGTCTGTGTCAATCCCGGCACCGCGGTCTACCCGAGTGTCTAACACTTTCTATCTCATCCTTGCATCTACAATCACAAAATCAATCCTTTTTATCTCGTAAACAAATGGATATCCTTGTGGTGGAACATGGTGTTGGTTACCACAAGGTTTTTCTCCAAACATACTTCATGCAAGCTTTCTCCATTTTCATTCACTCGTTCGTCACCATACTTTCCCAATACACTTTCATATCCATCACGCTTCATATCAACCCAACCATTAAATCACCTAACATTACTATTATTTCATTCCGTATGCATTTACTCCGAATATGGCTCACACTCTCCCAAAATACCTGCATCTCATTTTGGTCTCTTGAACATCGGCGCCATCGCGCATCTTGCGGAGCAAAACTCCTAATACAAAGATGCAGGTAAGTGCAACCAATCATATAATAATAAATTTATTGAGAATGCACAGCACTTCCGTATTGCTATTAGAGTTGAAACAATAAACCTAGGACTAGACTAGTACACGTAATATTTTTTTTTTGCTAGGTTGCTGTGACCCAGACCCTAATTTTGTATTAACATTTCTTTCTAATCTTCAATATTCTAAATTAAAATCCTCGTCTTCCACGTCTCATGGCCGGTTTCAATAATCTATCTTTTTTTAAACATGGATCGCTTCCACAGATAAACAGTTGATTTGTTACTTTTGTGACAGATAGTTCAATGTCGTAGGTAAATATTTATCTTATTTATCTTTATTTATCTTTATCTATCTTTGGTTATTGAAACCGAAATTTTCGTAGATAGGTACCGATGGTAACTATTTCGACATTATTTTAGACAATAGTAAAAGTTAGATAGATTATTGAGACCGGCCGTTAGTCATTTACAGTCTTAAGTCAAAGTCAGTATTGCCCCAGTAAGGTGGTAAAAGCGTTATCTACTTAATAAAGCTTCTGTAGAATTTGTGAAGTAAGAAGAAAGATCACATTCATCGTCTTATAATCACTTTCTTTCACTCATTTGCTTTGTCGAAAACTTTATAGGTATCTAAGAACCCACCATTTTATACATAAAACTAGCTGTGTCCCACGGCTAGCTTCGGCCTTCCCTTGTTTTGAACCGCTGTGGCACCCATTTGATCCCGTCGTTGAAATTTAGCAATAATGTAGGTATTTATAGGACAAAATTCGAATGACATACGACAGACGGTGAAATGTAGATGTATAGTATGCCTCTACCAACCCTTCGGGGATATAGGCGTATATATAGGCGTATTATAAATAAACAATACTTAACTTTGCCAGATTATTAAAACTTAATATTACCGCTCTGCTCTCCTGAATATTAACATGATGGTATTATTAAAGCCTTCCTCTGTAAATGGGCTATTCAACACAAAAACATTTTTTCAATTCCAATTATTAAAATAAATAAATATCCATCACGCCTTATCCCCGAAGACCCTGGCAGAGGCATATTATATGCCCACTTTTCACCGTGTGGATTTCTGTCCCACGTAATAGGTGGTGAGCCCATTGCCGTGTTGAAATAGACAGACGCAGGTTGTGGCTACCCGCTGTTGAAATTTTTTAAGCGGCCTAAAAGGCCTTCAACCAGGCATAACGACTGCCATTTTACTGGCAACCGGGACCAACGGCTTAACGTGCCTTCCGAAGCACGGAAACGCTCGCAAATGTAAATGCCACAAAGTGGTCACCCATCCAACGACCAGCCATTGTGAAAGTTGCGTACCTCAGTGATCGTTTACCGAACACTGAGACCGCGAGGCCACGAGCGCTTCTTTTTATTAATCCCTATAAGATTATCGCGTTCAATAAAATAAAACAAATAAACAAAATCTTCAACTTTAAATATTAGTAAAGATCGAGTAGATAAAAAATATGCACTAGTTTTAAATAATATTATATTCGCCATTTTTCAAATTGCCGCCCAAACTCATATCACCACTCATATTATTCAAATTTCACAATAATTAAGAAAATACACTCATTGCAACACCTATATTGGTCACCTATAAAATATTTCTATCCTGTGCTAATATTGACAAGATTCTTGGTCTTTAAGCAACTTACCTCACCAACGCTCTCAATAACAAATATGTATACCAAACTCAATGACCATAAACTACAGTAAGTCCAGTTTGACAAACAGATCAATATCAAACAAGGACTTGCTTAATCCTTCCGTCGGCTGTTGTCAATACACAAACTATTTGCGTGAATCGTTTGTGAAAGGGTGTAAAAGTTCCGGCGGATTACACCTTTCGTTAAAAACCCTTTTTACCGTCTTAGTATTTGTGTCTCTAGAGCGGATGGTAGGCGTTGGATGTAAACAGGATATTTAAGGCTTATTATCTCTATTGAGTAGGACATATCGCATTGAATTTAATAGCTATTTTGAGGTTTCTACGAAAGTAAAAGGATTTCTCTAAATATTCTTTGATCATACCTAAGATTGGGAAGTTAAAAAATATTGGTGTAATTTAATTTGTTTAACCTCAGATCAGTTAGTCACTACTTTGTTTCGGGTTTTCCTAACGAACTTGATATTCAAAACCTTAAATTATACTTAAAATCTCAAAAGTTACCGAAGGAATTTCACATACTGAGTATTTATTTTCATACAATTCACTTTTACTATTTTGGTAGTTAATACAAACTAGATAAGGCACTGTTACAACCACTGAAGATTAATAGTTAAATACCTACTAGGTAATAATAATACTAAATCATTAAACAGTCAAGCCCTTTGTATTTAGTTTCTCTTCGAGTATTTTAACACTCAAAAAAATGTCCTCGTGATATACCTACTTATGAGTAAAATCCAATGCTGTAGTTAGGTAGAGAATCTGAAGGCGAAAATTAACTGTTTATGTATCTAAATAATTTAAAATAATTTACTTTTTCAATTCGGAAAGAAAAGAAAAAGTAAATAATTTAAATGATTGAGATAAGAAGTTAATTTTCAGGTACCGATTAATTAATATTTTGTGTAAATTGGTTGAAAAATTACTATAAATGATTGCAATATATAAAACAGCTGTAGGTTTACGCACGAAGTCGAAACTTGTCACTAGTATCACAGCTGAAAGATCTGATAGAGGAGCTGCTGAAAGAGGAAGGAGTTTAGTAGGTATATATATTGTGCTAGTATTTTATAATAACGGTACCTCTCTAGTCGAAAAACATTTAATAAATTTACAAACAATATCTTTAGCCCCTTCTCTTCACACTTACTTATTAACACCAATAGGCCCTATGACATACTTGCTCGTCTGTGAGTTATAATCCAATAACTGCCCTCACGCACTCCGCCCTCTCACAGGGCCTGGGAGGGATCACCTGCGGGGGATCAGGTGACACGGAGGGGACGAATTAACCGTTAAAGAATATTAGCCGATGGACGTGAAGTGAACCATGTGGGGCATTATGACACCCTTTGACAAAGATTATTTTGAATATTCTGACACGAATTATTGCGAAGGATTTTAGTAGCCGGAGTCTAGCATACTGATTCAGTGTTTGTGGGTCAATCTATGACTCTTAAGTTCTAAAGTTCACAATACAATAACTATGTCTCTTTTTATTTACATATAAAATATCTATATATATCAAACAAAGTCGGGCTTGTTCGAACACTTAAACTCTAGAATGGCTGGATTTTAATTTTTTTTAAAGTGTTTGTAGATAAATATATAAATTTGTTAAGCCTGCATACATGTTGGCTTAGACCAACGAGAGCGCTGATAAACATGACAAGTAAAGTAATTGACAACATGTGGACACTAATGAGGGAGTGCGCGCGAGCGCCTTTGATTTGTGGCTTTGTCTACGATTTGTGCCGAAAAACCGACAACAGCGTTCCGAAGTGCGGCAAGTGGTCGCGAGCCACCGCAAGTTGTGACAAGATACGCCAAATGAGTTCTAGACACGTTGGCGCTTGACTTTACTCGGCTAACTAGGCGAGCGACACCGAGCGATGGCAAGACAATGCAAATATACTGTCTGTACGTTGGTATTGGCATTTACTCACGTATAACGTGTAATGCAGGCTTTAGAAATTTTAACAAATTCTTTTCTTCATGTCATTAGACCCCATAGTGAAACAAAAATCTCAAACCATGTCTCAAACCATTTCAACCGCGTATAGAGGTCAGTGTTATTAACAGATTTGTTGTATCTGTCTCCAACTCGAATTGCAGATTACACAAACATACACAATTATATAGGTTTAAATAACTTTATTTCTCATACATAGATTAGAGAGATTTGAGTCCGTGACTACCAGGACTTTAATTGGTCGTGTTAATTAGTGTCTAGCACATAAGACCTTTTAGCCTTTTTGTTACCACCTCACTAAAAAGGCAACGGGTTCAAAATTTCTTCCGCATTTAACATCTAAAATAGACACATTTTATTTTATTAAATTTATTCGGCCCTTTAGACCCACCCCAGTCCCGTGCTTCGGAAGGCACGTTAAGCTGTTGGTCCCGGTTGCTAATAAAATGGCAGTCGTTAAGCCAAGTTGAAGGTCTTATGGGCGGCTTAAAAAATTTCAACAGCAGGTCGATGCAGCCTGCGCCTGTCCATATCAACACGGCAATGGGCTCACCACCTGTTACGTGGGACGAAAGTGCATACGGTGAAACGTGGGCGTTTAATTTGCCTCTGCCTACCCCTTTGGGGATAAAGGCATGACAATATGTATGTATGTATGTATGTATTTCTCATACATAACCGAGGTAACACCCTTTCCAATCCCCAGAGACAACTCCAAGAGTAGAATTTCACATTTAATCTAAAACAAATATAATTTATACGGTGTGGTACGTCGCATATTTTGTGGGAGGCCATCGAGTGAGAATGTTGCAAATATTTGCTTCGGTTAATTGGTAAGCGAGTTCAACTCCTAGCCGCGGTAATGTTGACACTAGAGGGTGACGCAATTTTGCGCTCTAATGGCGGGTGTAATTACTTTATACCGGAAAAGATAATTGGATGAGAACAATGTGTATACAATTTGGGTGTAAGGGACCCTAATATGAGCTCCGGGGCCCAAAGCGACCTGAAAATGAAAAATCTTTATTCCTGTAGGTCACAAAGTAACACTTATGAACTTCAAGACTACTGATTCTACATTTACATTTACTGCCAGATTCGCAAAACAATAGGCCACCATAACAATAGGCAATAGTAGAGCCAGAGGAAGAACCTGGCAATAAAACTCATGGCCACTCTTTTCTAACCACCAGTAATTACATTAGTTTGATTTACATGATATTTGACAAATTATACAGTAATGAATTTATACAAAAAATAATATCAATCTCAAAACCTCAACTGCTTGTGGTGCATATACCGATTATTGCCGATTAATGAAAACGGCAACGACGCAGGCGTTAAAGGCGGGTTAAAGGGTCAGATGGTAGTCTACATACATACATATTGTCAGACCTTTATCCCCGAAAGGGTAGGTAAAAGAATACTACTTAAAATGCCACCACATTCCACAATTTTTTTTGATAGTTCCTTTAGCGTCACAGCAGTTCGCTTGTGGAATAAATTACCGCTGGCTATTAGACAAACTGAGACACTGCAAAAGTTTAAATCAGCTGTTAAAAGCTATTACTTTAACAAGCAATAAATAAAAATATTATACATTACATAGGAACACATATAATAGGTAATTACTTGTATATATTATTTATATATTTAAATATTTGTATGTATAGATTTATATTATTTAATTTGTGTAGTATATATTTATAAGTATTTTATTTTATTTTTCAATACTTATTTCGATTTGATTATTAAGTATTGTATTATATATATTACTTCTATATAACTTGACGCCAACAACTACCAGTTAGTTCCTAACAATATATTTTTTCCATCCAAAGGTTGCCTGGCAGAAATTGCTTTAAGCGATAAGGCCGCCCATTGTACTGCTATTTTTGTATCAAATTTCTATATCATAATACTGTCTCGGCGTACAATAAAGTGTATAATAAATGAATAAATAAATAAATAAAATAATGTAAAAAATATAGCAAATTATAGGTGTTTCTACCCCCCATTTAAAAAATCTTTGACTACTAAACGAATTATGATGAAATTTCGTACAGAACGTGACTAGAATTTGAGAAAGAACATTTTTATAACCTATAGAAAACTCCACGGATGTAATATCAGACTCGAATCGACTAGAATCCTACACCAGTACCAGGAGTCTCGGGTAGGTCCTCCCTTCAGATGTCATGTTGGACTCGAACCGGCTAAAAATACACGGTCTCTGCCTATCTGGTTATAGCCGTAAGCCTCGAAAGAACTTAATAATAACTAGATAACTTCTTCTTATAACTAAAAAAAAAATATTTCAGTTCTTCTTAGTTCGGGTATTATTACGCTTCTTGAGGCGGAAGGATGCCCAAGGCTACCATTTATTGCAAAAAAAAGGATTAGAAAAGGATGAAATAAAAATTTTATCTTGCTTTATTTAGTCATTGTAGAAAATAAAACTGTAGTGCCTACTAATTATTATCATTCATTAAGACTCTCACGGCAATGGGCCCCCCACCTGTTACGTGGGACAAAAATACATACGTGAAATGTGGGCGTATAGTACGCCTCTGCCTACCCCTTCGGGGTTAAAGGCGTGACAATATTTATGTATGTATGTATGATTAACACCCTAGGCTGTTAATAAAAAAAAGATCTAGCGTTGTACCTACCACAGCAGTTTCAGGTCGCATATGGTAAAGTCCGATAGTGGCTTTCTGCCGTTCCGCGTACGCTTAGATTGTAGAATGAGCCCCCTGCTTTGGTTCTACCGGACATCTACAGTATGGGGTTCTTCAAAAAGAATCTTTGAAGATTTTAGCAGCTAAAGAAAGAAAGAAAATAATGTATTGCTATTGCACAACGTACTTTACATATATTACATTACAACATAAGTTCCTTAAAAATACAAAATAAGAAAAAAACCGCACGGACGACAAAGCTTTATGGGAGTTTCATTTGCCTGCCCAAGGTGGGTGAAAACAAACAAAAACAACATCAATGTCTTTTGCCACGCTTAGCCTACCTACTAATAAAATATTATAAATATTGATAATTACTACGTAGCAGCACGTGTTATTAAGGAAATGCGCTCTGGTGTTACAAACGTCCATGGCTACGTATCGCAACTTCGTAAGCGCCACCAAAAATGTTAAAAATGGAGAACCGCTCGACCGATTTTGTGCAAACTTCACATAAACCATCTACTTAATAGTTCGAACAAAGCCTAAACATTTGGTTTGGATAGGTGAGCCAGTTTATGAGTTATAAAATTACAACGAAAAGTGGCATTGATTTTTATACTATAAGTTTGTATTGCAAGATAAGTGTAATCAAATCAAAGAAAGTATTCCTAAAGCTATTGATGTTTAAAGTAGTAAGTACACTACCCGTTCGCAGCTTAAACACCTTTAGGTTTTTGTCTAAAGTTGTAATTATAATAAAAAATTTCAACAAAAATAATTCTTTATCATTGCACGAATTATGAGCATCAAATATTAAAAATCCTGACATTATAAACCACTCGAGGCGGCACTTAACGTCGGGAACGATCTCGTCAGTCCCGCAAGATGTGATCAAGCGTAAATAGACCACAATTAGTGTCACCAAACTCCATCTTCTCGCCTTCAAAAACGGTATATTCCAAATTATATCTTCTTTAAAATTTTTTTTTGATCTGGTTTATAATTTTAAACCTTATTCTCATCTGTTTTTTACTACCGAGGTAGCAGACAAGCATACAGTCCACCTGATCAAAAACGGTTACCCATAGTACAAAAACTAACTATCTTCACGCTGTATCCCTGACGGGGTAGTCAGAGAGGACAGATCGCCAGGCTTCGCGACCCATGCATACTTCTTTCGCTTCTTGAAGATTTATCCATCGCTTCATACACGCACGTCTGGGTATGCGAGTACTTTAGACTTTTCCGTTTTTGAGCAATCTGCTCACGTGGTCTTCATATGTAAGTCTCAGCCTACCCTGTCTCCTTCTAGCACACATCACACAAAAACCTGTTTAGGAAATTATTTTTCTGTTTTGAAATGTTTAAAACCTTTACTTTTATAAACTTAACATAAGGTTGTTTTGTAAGGGGCTCACCTAGATCTGAGGGCTCGAAGTAAACCTCACATGCGAGATTACACCTTCTGACTGAGCTAGAGAAGCTACCAGCGTTTCCGTCATCATCATCCGTGCGTTGTACAAGTTGCGTCTATCTCAGTTGCGTCTTGCGACGCACGGGGTCCGCTTTCCTATTTTCTCCTCCACTTCGCACGGTCGTCGGCATCCCCTGTAGTGAGACCATTGGCACGCATGTCATCCCTTACGACGTCAACCCTGCACTCCTTGGGTCTTCCTCTCTTACCGGGACCAGTAGGTAGTAACCTACAAGCGTTTCCGTGATCAACAAGCTATATCATGACAGAGTACTGCATCCTATCCAAATAAGGGTTTGCCTTACGTGGGTATCAATTACATTATGTTAACATATTGAAATAGTTAAACAAAAATATTGAGCTTAATAAAGCTTTCGTAGACTCTCGTAGCCAGTTGTAGCTATCCTATTATATTGAATACGTAGGTAATTTTGTAGAACTTTACGAAGTTCAAAACTGTTTTTAATTTTTTAACTATCTTGATTATTGACGGGGTAGGCGGAGAGCACTGATGAGGCTGTTCTGTTCCTTTTTCGTTTAAGACGGCCTCGATTGCCAGTGATAAAATGATAATCTTTAAACCAAGTTGAATGTCTTATAAGTGGCTTAAAAAATTTCAATAGCAAGACCTCATACCTTCCTTCATCTTCATCCTTTCCATACTATCACCACCTTATTACGTGGGACAAAAACAAATGGTATGTGCCTATGCTATGTTCTGCCTACCCATGTTTACTTAGTGTATTTTAATGCCAAGAAATTACAATAAATATACCTAATGAAAATATTACCAAGTAACAAATATTACCTATCAACTACCAGCCCATTACACAAAAATAATCGCTTTATTTACAAGAAAATAGGCAATTCCGGACCACAATCATAGCTTTTCAATTATCAACGACATCACTTCGCCGCAATCCCATAATAAACACGCCAACACCCCATAACAGAGCCATAAATCTTCACTAACATAACCTGAACTCTAACACACCCCCTCGTAAAAGCGTTTGTTTGCAAACTTCGATTCACCGAGTATCAGAATATACTGGACATTATTAATGACCTTTCAAATTGAAATATCATAGAAATGAAAAAGAGATAGATATATGATTTATTTCGTGCTAGAAGAAGACAGATGTACCGATTTAAGGCATTTAGGGATTAAAGTTGACGGATGTCAGGAACACTAATCGTTTGATTGGGGTTCGATTCCCGGTCGGACTGTGACGGTAATGAGTTGTTTTGGTGACAGATGTCATTACAAGTGACGTAGAGTACTTCGATTTAAGGCATCATCAGTTATATTAAGAACTAGCTGATGCCCGCAGTTTCACTCGTTTTTTCCGTAGCCGTTTTTTCCCAGTGTACTATAGTAAGGTAGTATGTTATCCTTAAGAGATCGACATATTCCATCACGGACTTTTCTGTAGATTTATATAAGATACACAATTCCACCATACATTATTTTGTAATATCTCGCTATATTTTGCTTGAAAGCTTACAGACGACTTATATTTTCCGACCTCTCCAACAAATTTCGTTATATTTTAGCTAATGTATGCAAAAACATAACAAACTATATACTAAAACATTCCTTGAGAACCACTCTATCCATTGGAGAAAATAGCATGAAAATTGGTGAAGTAGTTTTTTAGTTTATAGCAAACACACAGACAAGCCAGACGCGGGGGAGGACGTTGTTTTATGTGTAGGTAGTGATGTAAAAAAAATAACAAATTATATACTATAACATTCCTTGAGAACCACTCTAACCATTGGTTAAAACAGCATGAAAATCGGTGCAGTAGTTTTGAGTTTATCGTGAACAGACAGACAAATCAGACGCGGCGGAGGAATTTGTTTTGTAATGTGAAGTGATAGTGATGAATTCCGTATTTCATTTTAGTGTATTCCCAGTTGCTTCCAAACCATATCTGGATACCACCCAGCCCAGGGACCACGTTTATGTGACTGCTAGGAGACCGTCTCACCTTGCAACCCCATGCAGGCGCTTGAGTCGTTACCTCGTCTTTTAGTCAGCTGGTGCACCGCTACCAGGTGCGGTCGCTAGGGCCCCGTAACCCCTGATGGGGTCCTTACATCCCTTTTTTCTTTATTTTTTATTCCACTGTGGTGGAGGATCTATACACCTGATGGAAAGTGGTCACCGTAGCCTATGGACTTTTGCAACACCAGAGATGAGCACTCGCGCTGCCGACCCTTTAAAAACCTTCTAAAACCTCTTTTGACGAACCTGTAGACATTCGGGAAACCAAAAGCAGGGAGCTCATTCCACTACCTAAGTGTACGCGGAATAAAGCCTCTATAAGACCTAACCGTATCTATGTATATCTAACGTAACACCGTGTCTATGGCGAGGCGGTGCGATAATAGAAGGTAGCCGTGGGCATCTTAACTATTATACAATAGGTACCCGGTTTGAATATAAGTTACCTTTCATCTCTCAAATATACAAGATATTCTCTAACCCCTGTTAATCATTTTAGCATCATAGATATCTCCTCTGTGACTTATCACTTCATCTCTTTGTGGTTAATCTGGTGTCAATATCATAATTACTCTCCTGAATTATCTCGGCCGGGAATCGAATCTGATACGTTCGGCATCTCGACTAGGCGCTCTTAAGATATTACAATGATAAGGCACAGTGTCGAAGCCTTTATACAAAACTAGACCTTATATTATAGGTGTTAGAGTTTAAAATATTTTATCTGGTTTGTCATATTGTGTATCGAAGAACATGCATTACTCAAATTAGTTGGAATAGTATTTAATACTAGCTGAGCCTCGTGGCTTCGTCCTTGATATACTTCAAAGCCCCTTAGTACGCATTCAATCCTGTAGCTTATTTATTAGACAATGATTTAGAAAAATTTACCCGATTTGTTGGTTGTTCTCTTTCCTGGGTAGTATCGTGATGATATATAGCCATCCTCAATAAATGGCTATCGAACACACAAAATGATTTTTCAATTAGATTCAGTAGTTCCTGAGATTGGCGCGTCCAACCAAGATAAGGTTATACACCACGACTTCGCTACGTCGTACTTCGTAAAAACCCTTGTTAAAACACTCTAAGATGCTCTCCTTCTCAAAAATCCTTTCTCACTGGATACCTCAATCTATCAACGCTGACTAGAAAGGTCAGACAGAATTTTGATTCCAATTTATCTTTTCTAGTGACTATAAGAGAATGTACTGTTGAATATCAAAAGACGTTATGTGTACTTTTAGTAAATATGATACATATGATTAAGTCACGGTGTCTTTTTGTCATATAGATTTAGGAAATTTATATAATATTTTTTTTATGGGACCAAACAGTAACAATTCTGCATCGAACTAAAGAAGAATCACGTAAATCGGAACATAAATCTCAGCGTAATCGAGGTACATACATAAAAAAATACCAATAGAACACATCACCTCTACGTTTTTGGAAGTAGGTTAAAAAAAGAAAGTGTAAAAGGTAAAATAGTAGGAAGAGATGCATGTATAAAACGATTAATGAATCTGTGGAAACGAAAGCAGTATGCATGGATCGTGACGCCTGGCCATTTGACCTCTCTGACTACCCCGTCAGGGATATAGCGTGATCGTGCTCGAAGCAGTGTGAAGTTTACAGTTTGCGTTTGTTACTCCGTACTTAGGAAACAATTCGGAAGACGCGATTTGATCTTCTAAAATCTACACTTAATAAAATTTAAGTTGTATTTTTGGTCAGTTTTCCTAGGTTGGAACGGCTGAACATATATATATAATAATTTAAATTTAATCAAAGAGCTAGATGGATTTTCATTATTCACGTGAATGAAGTCACAGCAGCCCACCATTGCCATGAATGATGCCATGAATTAAAACGCTTTTAGCCTTTCTTTAATTATTTAGTATTGCTATTTAGTTTCGACTCCCGGGTCGATCATATATGTGTGTGGTAAACAAATGTTTGTTTCGGAGTTCGGGTCTTTGCTATGTTAGTATAATATATTGTATTTAGAAATATTTAAGTATGTGTATCAGTTATCTAAATCCCATACCAGAAGCTCATTTCAGCACAATATAAAAAAAAATCTGATTTAAGAATTGAAGCATTCATTAATAAACCAGCAAACCTTAAACATTTTTTCCCAACCCCATACTAATGTCGTTTACAATTATTCATTACGAACGTTCAACATCAAGTAACGCCGGGGTATAAACAATGCACTCACTTGAGGAAACAAGGGACAATGGTTTAGTGGCTGTTGTGTACAATACGGATGTATTGTTGGCCCAACATTCGGTTCGTTTCTACTTCAACTAGCACCTGGTTCACGTAACTACAATATGTTTGTGAACTATTGCGATTTGTAATTGATTAAATTGTTTTAGGTTTTGCATTTATAAAAGCGCTCGTGACCCCACTGACTCACTGTTTTGTAAACGATCACCGCGTTAAGCTACTTTCGCTATGGAATGCAAGGATTCGCACGGATGGGAGACCGCTTTGTGGTATTTCAATTTACGAGCGTTTCCGTGCTGCGGAAGGCACGTTAAGCCGTTGGTCCCGGTTGCCAGTAACATTCGTTAAGCCAAGTTGAAAGGCCTGAAAAAATTTCAGCAGCAGGTAGCCACAACCTGCGTCTGTCTATGTCAACACGGCAATGGTCTCACCACATATTACGTGGGACAGGAATGCACACGGTGAAATGTGGGCGTTTAATATGCCTCTGCCACCCCTTCGGGGACAATGGGGTCATACATTATTGTAATTTGGGTGCTATGAGACCTTCGGGACCCAAACTAGAATAACGGATGCTAAAAGACAAGTAAACTCTAAACATAACCCCTGTACAATACCTGGCCAGCGTCTTGCAGTAAGGATAATCGTCCTCTCAAAATGGCGTCTGAAGGAAAGAAAGAAACAAACACATTTATTAGGCACATACAATAACAAACAAAAAAATAAGAACAAGTTAAATAAAACCCTTATAGGTACTAAAAAATAAATGAAATTATTAAATCTTACTTCCCAACCCCTGCGTCTGAGGCGTTTTGTCGTCCGATAGTCAACGGGTGCATTGCCAACAGCTATAGTAGCTTGGAACCTAGGATCCCGGTGATCTATTCTGGTGGGGCCCCTTATAACCAAAATAATTGACAGGTCTATAATCTATACCGATAACCGATTTGGAAAATTATTTCTTTAGTTTGGAAGCATCGGTTGACAGGTTAAGGAATAATATTTAGTGTAAGCTTCTTATAAAAAGAATATTTTCGATTTGCGTCATCGCAGTAACTTGAAGTTGTATTTCAGAATGTTTCTCAATTCTTAAATAACGCTTAGCACAGTTTTTTAAGGCGTAAAACTAACCTTAACGCAGGGATCTTTTACAAAACAGAACTGAGTTAGCTGGGCAACAGTATTGCGAAAAAAACATAGGTTTCGAAAAAGAACCATAACCAACGGGTTAACGGGACGTTAAGCGGTCGGTTCTGTTTGCTGAATTAAGATATCCAACTAACTAAGTATCTTCACGCTGTATTCCTGACCGGGTAGTCAGAGAGGACAGTGCCTATATATAGTCATACGTACACGTCTGGGTATCGGAGTACTTTTGTAGGCGGCTTGATAATCTTCCTAAACTGCGAAAAACATCCCCTGTGCCTATAGTTTTTGCGTGGCTAATTAAACTATTGAAAGATTGATTTATAGTTTATTTTTATACATTACTAGCTGACCCGCGCACCTTCGCCCGCGACATACTTCCAACCCCGTGGCACCCATTTAATCCCGTCGCTAATTACTTTTCCAAAAATGTATAAAAGTTTTCCCGATCTGTTGACATTTATGATTACTGCTCCGCTCTCCTGTGTAGTGGCGTGATGATATTTAGCTAAGAACCTTCCTCGATAAATGGGCTATCTAATACAAAAAAAAATTTTCAAATCGGTCAAGCCGTTTTCATGCTATGTCGTGACAACGTAAAACGGGTTTAATTTTTATATAAGGTACATACATATCACCAAGCCTGTCTTCCATCGGGGTATGACTATGACTATCTCTTTTCTACAATCCTGACATACAACTTTCACTTCTTCTACTTTCATAAGTATTTAAAAAAAAACTTATATATTTGGAAAAAAAAATTAAAATTAGATATTCAAAAGTAACAATATATAATATATTGAAGAAAGATGACATATTTTTATAGAAATAATGTAATTTAAAGTGAATTCATTAATTTTGCTAGATAGTAGATTAACAAAATGACATATTAAGTTAGTGCTTGAAACTGAGTTAAATTAATTTATTATAATATGATATGATATATAAAATTATAGTTTTTTAAATGATCTTATGTACCCATACTATTGCATTAGGTTAGCCTGTAATAATAGTGATATTCTGAAATAAATAAAAAAAATAGAAAAAAAAAGAAGCGCTCGTGGCCTCGCGGTCTCAGTGTTCTGTAAACGATCACTGAGTTACGCAACTTTCACTATGGCTGGTCCTCGGATGGGTGACCACTTTGTGGCATTTACATTTGCGAGCATTTCCGTGCTTCGGAAGGCACGTTAAGCCGTTGGTCCCGGTTGCCAGTAAAGTGGCAGTCGTTAAGCCTGGTTGAAGGCCTTGAAAATTTCAACAGCAGGTAGCCACAACCTGCGTCTGTCTATTTCAACACGGCAATGGGCTCACCACCTATTACGTGGGACAGGAATCCACACGGTGAAAAGTGGGCATATAATATGCCTCTGCCACCCTTTCGGGGATAAGGCGTGATGGATATTTTAATAAAAAAAATGATACACGCTCGTCAGGTTAAGAGAACATCTTCCCAAGCCAGGTGCTTGGGAAGATGAATGTAAATATAAAGAAAAATTTGCACGAAATCAACAAAACAAAATTAACCCGTGCTTAAAGCCGTCATCGACAAATGAAATACTGGAGAGTCTCACCGCTAGAAACAAAAGCCGCAGCGGGCGGAGGGTTAAGCCGTGTATCGGCAGCAATTAGCGGCACAATACCGCGCGCGCGCACAGTTGACCCTGCGAATATGCTGCGGGTGGAATCCACGGTGCAATTATTACTGCCGGCCGAGGGGACCCCGCTGTGCAGTGTTTGTTATTCAAATTAAATGGTTTGCGGACGAGTTGGTGCGTGTATTTCCTAAACTTCAAACTTACCTATGGTAGGTAACTAGAGTGTGCGATTGCTGTAAAAATTCACAAATTTGAGCATAGTTTCATTGTTTATTTAACTATCACACCACCTTATCCCCGAACGGGTGGCAGAGGCATACATATTCTCACTTTTCACCATGTGTATCCCTGTCCCACGTAATAGGTGGTGAGCCCGTGATTGTTGTTAATTTGACGATTTTGTTATATGGATAAGCTTGTAAAAAAATAAATTTAAGTCACAGTTATCAAGTTTCTTAATAAAATAATTGCTTTTTAGTAAGAGGTACTTTTATAAAATTAAAAGAAAAACTTGTCTTTGGTAGATACCTAGGTTAAGTGATTGCTGCAAATATTGGCTGGTACAAAAAATAATGGTAATTCTGGGAAATCACCTAGTTTGTAGATTAAGTTAGGTACACAATTTCCAAATAGAAAACAATTACAATAAAATGAAGTCTGTTGATCTCTGATTAAAATGCAATGAATATGGGTGCCTATTAAAAGAAGTCTTTATTTTGCATAGACCATTTCAACGTCGCTTACAAAATGTCATACACTAAAACAAAAGAAAAAAATAATATATTTAAAGTGACCACCGGTTCGGAACCTGAGAAGAACCGGCAATAAACTTGGGAAGTTTTTTTTTGATGGCGTTTTTAAAATTTCATATTTTCATTAGGTATATCTTTTATGACTATATTATTTCATTTGCCAGCAGATTATTTCCAGGCAACCCTGTCCTGTAAAAAGTCTTTAATAGAGTAATAACCTTTTTCACAAAGTTTTCTTTTAATTTACTTTTTAAATTTATTTAATGGTAAATTTCTCAGGTCACAGGGAAGCTTGTTGTAAAGTGTAGGTATACAGTTATACTCTGGGTTACCCCACATAGATCTCCGAGGCTTAAGCAACTTCTGCTAAAGGTGGACCTAGTAACCAACGGTAACTTACGTAGCTACGGGGTCAGACAGCATTCGCCGAATATTAAACGTCAAATGGTATATGTTCTTATCCACTCAAACGTTCAGACGACCAGAGCAGCCCCTTTTTTTTGTTGACTGACCTCATTTCAAAACGTTTTTAGCTGTTAATGTTTTTAAACTTTCGCGATTGTCACTCATATTTATGATATTTCGGGTCTTATTCGCGACATATAGTATTAGCACAGTATAAAGAGTAAACCTACCAGTAGCGTTACGCCTTTGAAGTTGACAAAAATGCCGACAATGTCTAGACAGTGATGCTTGTAGGGTTGTCACAAGGCTGATGTTATTTATAATTTATTTATTAACTCGTACTCGCAATCAACTATCAACATTATAATAATCTTAATCTTAAAAATATTATAAATGTGAAAGTTTGTAGAGATGTTTGTTACTCTTTCACGTAAAAACCACTGAATAGATTTTAATGAAACTTTACAATAATATAGCTTATACATCGGAAGAACACATATACTTTTTATCCCGGGAACAAGAAACGGGAACGGGAAAAGTTCTCTACACGGGCGAAGCCGCGGGCATCAACTAGTATGTATATATAATAAATCAATAATATAAATACCGGTTTAAAAAAAAGGATCTGAGATTTCATCAATTGCCGCACACGGAAGTAAATAAGCTTCATTTCATGTCGAATCGATAGTTTTTTTTTATGAGAAAGCGTTTACGAAATGGCTGCCGCGTAGTAGATATAAAATTATGGGGTTTCTAGCAATCAATATGGCCGCCGAACTATTCTTATAAAATTTCATGTTGAGTATCGTATAAGGGGCTTTTTGGTATGCTGAGCACGAATTTCGTGTTAATTTCGCAATCCATAATGGCTACCGTGTCGTTAAAAAACAACAAGGGAATGGGAGCATGAACCATGAATGAGAATTGACGATGAGAACTAGGGATGAGAAATGGGAACTGGAAGCTGGGGATGGGAACTGGGAATTCAAACAAGGGTGAGCTGACATATGTGATCTCATATTATTATGTTTATTCTTTTCACGGGTATCTTCTTATTTTTTTATGAAGATACCTGGGCCTTTGGTAGGCGTATGGGGACATACTTGTCCAACACGCAGAGACCCTTTGAGAATTTTAATCTAAAAGGAAATGGGACCCCCACTGCAGACAGTCTACGCCCGCCTTATGTAGAAGAACGATAATGGACCACCCCCAATGGAAGTTAAACTATTGTAAAATATGCTAACTAAGAAATGGGCTATTGGATTCGGGGTTTGATGAACTAGGTGATTAAATCTATGGATAAAGGCGGCGTCTGCCATTTTAATATCTGATTATCCTAATTTTGGCAGACGGTGACTTGCCAACTCACTAGATGGGTCAGACCCGGAGCGGGCTAGTTACGCCCTTGAAAATGACACTTCCACCCCCGAGCATATAGCTCTGGCTCCCTCCCTCTGACCGGTCAATTAAGGCAAGCCAGAGTTGAGATTTGCTGCACTCCCGGGAGTAGCACTCTCACTGCTCACCCGTTAGCCCATTAAATGCTAACCGGTGCAGACGGGCAACAAAACTCTGAGGAATCGGGACCGATGTGTAGCCACGCACATTCAGCTCGCCACAAGCTGCCCTGCGGATGTAAACTTTTCAATAACTTTCTGATACATTTTTTGTTGATATCAGAATGTGGATGACTCAAAAAGCTAATCTACTATACCCTCATAGGGTTGCGTAAATCCTATAAAAGATTACGACTGTCCTCGATGGGTATATTATTATTTTTATTAATTTGTTCACTTTGTCTCCGCCCCGATGAGCACTCTCAGAAAAAAAAAACCAAATTCTATGGAGATACGAAGTTAGTCGGGTATATTTGGTATATTATTAGTAGTAAATGAGTTATGTAGTTATGTAGGAAGCGCTCGTGGCCCTGCGGTTTCAGTGTTCTGTAAACGATCACTGAGTTACGCAACTTTCACTATGGCTGGTCCTCGGATGGGTGACCACTTTGTGGTATTTACATTTTGCGAGCGTTTCCGTGCTTCGGAAGGCACGTTAAGCCGTTGGTCCGGGTTGCCAGTAAAATGGCAGTCGTTAAGCCTGGTTGAAGGCCTTATAGGCGGCTTGAAAATTTCAACAGCAGGTAGCCACAACCTGCGTCTGTCTATTTCAACGGCAATGGGCTCACCACCTATTACGTGGGACAGGAATCCACACGGTGAAAAGTGGGCATATAATATGCCTCTGCCACCCCTTCGCGGATAGGGCGTGATGGATATTTATTTATTTATTTTATTTATAGTAAATGAGTTAATGATAAATATTTTCGGTTTTTGACTAACTGGACTTAATGTTGTTTTCAACAAAAAATATTGGTTACGCTTTGAACAAGTTTAAATATTAATTATGACGAAAAACTTGAACACAGGATAACATAGTATAGAGTATAGTTATAATCCCACATGTGTGGCTCCGCATACCATAATAATCTTATGCGATACCCAACATGAAATTTATAACAGTTGGCGCGGCGGTCATATTGGATTGCAAAATTAACACGAAATTCGTACTCAGCATACCAAAAAAACCCTTATACGATACCCAACACTAAATTTTATAACCACGGCGCAGCAGCCATATTGGATTGCAATATTAACATGAAATTCGTACTCAGCATACCAAGAAACCTTTTATACGATACCCAACATGAAATTTTATATCCACGGCGCGGCGGCCATATTGGATTGCAAAATTAACACGAAATTCGTACTCAGCATACCAAAAAACCCCTTATACGATACCCAGCATGAAATTTTAAAATCATGGCGCGGCGGCCATATTGGATTGCAAAATTAATACGAAATTCGTACTCAGCATACCAAAAAACTCCTTATATGATACCCAACATGAAATTTTAAAACCACGGCTCGGCGGCCATATTGGATTGCAAAATTAATACGAAATTCATACTTAGCATACTAAACAATCCCTTATACGATACCCAACATGAAATTTTATATCCACGGCGCGGCGGCCATATTGGATTGCAAAATGAACACGAAATTTGTATTTAGAATATTAAAAACCCCATGAATTAAAGAAATCTATACAAAAATTCAAAAATCATAGCAAGCGGTCGTGAATGCGTCAGCCCTGAAAGACTGTCCCGAGCCAGTAACAACATTTTGTTCGCAGCTCGGGACAAACCCTCCCGCGTCTCGTCCCTTGTCCCCCGCACGATTGCTCTGTCTAGACAGCTTCGTCGACCGACTGTATGTCTTTCGGCTGTGGTATTAGGTACAAAGCCTACCTTATACTTTCCGACTTCGCATGGTCTATGGTTTGAACGAATAAATTCCATACCAGTAGAATCGATAAATCGCCCGTGTAACGCAGCACTAATAACTACATGTGTCCAAATCCAGGTACGGTTTTCTTTAATGCCACTGGGAAAAAAAGTATGTGTACTCTTAAATAACTACGAATATATGAGTAAAAGTCCTTTAACAATGCCGATAGAAAAACGTCTGCGGTGAAAATACTCCCTCAAATCACCTCCGATCAATTCCGATTCAAACATTTTCAAAAACAAAAAGGAGTCATTTCAATCGAACGACTCACTCATAGGCGGGAGGTAATACGTGAGTGAATAAGGGCGGCTTCAGACACACACGTCGCGCCTCAACGTCGGCGTCGCGTCACCCCGCTGTGACGCTTTCCAATTTACTTAAAAGATCGCGCTTTGTGATGCTGCCGCGGGCGGCCACAGACACACCCACTACAGTCTACACGAGGAATGTCACAGAATAGAAATTCGATGTTTTGGTAGTGACTCAATAAACATAATATGCAATCATCATAAAACTATATTATATTCTAAAAGAAATGTATTTTGCATAGACCATTATAACGGCACTTTAAAATTGTCATACACTAGAACTAAAGATAAATTAAATATTTTTATTCGACCGGTTCGGAATGCTGGGCCACCTGAGAAAGACCCACAAAGAATCTTAAGAAAGTTATTTTTAAAGGCCTTTTTACAAATTAATATTATTTCACGATGTCAGCAGATCATATCCAGGCGTTCCTGTCCTGCAAAGAGACAGAATAGGTGGGTGGGAGTAAATTTATTTAATGGTAAATTTCTAAGGTCACAGGGAAGCTTGTTGTAATAACGTATACAGTTTCAGATTGACTATCTAATATATCTTTATATTTTTATTTGTAGTCTAAACCCATTTCACTGTGTTTTTATTCTTTATCTCAGTGTATATTTTCCCTGTTGCTTCCAAAACCTACCTGGGGGCCGAGTCTACTATATCAATCGTTTCGAAAAAGAATCGAAATCATCACACAATAGAAAGTCATCGGACAATTTTGACGGATTTTCGTAGTCTACTATTACAATCGTACTCCAATAGACTTCTATTGGTCGGCTCATAGAATTCAACTAACACGTACCGCGCCAGTGGCCACTTGCACTTGCTATTCAGTTGCATTTTTGATAGTCTGCTAACATTTTGACAGCTAAAAACAGCGATTCTGGTTCTATTCTACTGCTTGTCAATAGTAGACTCATCCCCCTGGGTTTGGAGTCTGGAGTCCACTATTATTTGACTTCTTAGAGCAGCTATCGTTTGATTTTTGATTTTCGCCATTATTCTGAGCAACTGCCGACTGACCTCCGTTGGGAGGTCAGTCGGCAGTTGTAAGCAACAACCTTTCAACCTCTGGCCAATGAGCGTTGTATATCACGGTCTAACTATTGCAGCTTTCCAGTCTTCAATTGCAAACGAAGTTTAGTTATGTCAGTCTAATGTAATGTCGTTTTGAATTCTAAACATCTACTCACTACAAATTCTCTTCTTTCCAGAATCAAGAAGAAAGCTCATTAACAAAGATCAAAATGCAACCGTTCCAGTCTACCGCCCGTCCCGAAGGGCCTCGGGAGTCATCACCTGAACGAGGCAAGTCACCAGACACTCCCACTACACCAGTCCTGAACTTCTCCATAGCCCGCCTTATGGAACCTGACAGAAAGAAGTCAGTCTCACCAGAGTTACCAACGCCTCCACCAGGCTTTCTGTCATATGGAGCTCAACTTCTGGATTCGGCATTCAAACAATACATTCCAGCAACAAGAAGACAGTTGGTTTCCCACTATCCTCTTCTCTATTACGGTCCCGATTTAGTATCATTAACATATGCTCACCAGCTTCATTTACCAAGACCTGCACCACCAACTTCCCCTATACACCGACCTTCAAGTCCTATGCCTCCTGCAGCAGATCACGCAGTCTCCTCGACTACCGGACCCACGTCTTCACCAGCGAAGAACAAGAGTTTTGCCTGTGGAGATTGTGGTAAAGTGTTTAACGCGCATTACAATTTGACAAGGCACATGCCTGTTCACACTGGCGCTAGACCTTTCGTTTGCAAAATCTGTGGTAAAGGCTTTAGACAAGCGTCTACTCTTTGCAGACATAAGATTATACATACGTCTGAGAAGCCTCATAAATGTTTAACGTGTGGTAAAGCCTTCAATCGCTCATCTACCTTAAACACACACGCGCGAATTCACGCCGGATACAAACCATTCGTGTGTGAATTCTGCGGGAAGGGTTTCCACCAAAAAGGAAACTATAAGAACCACAGATTAACCCACAGTGGGGAAAAGGCATATAAATGCAGTATTTGTAACAAGGCGTTTCATCAAATTTACAACTTAACTTTCCACATGCACACACATAACGAAAGAAAACCATTCACTTGCAGTATTTGTGCTAAAGGATTCTGCAGGAATTTTGACCTTAAGAAACACACGAGAAAGTTACACTTAGGAGCAGGGAGTTCACACAATGGAGACTCATCTTTGGACACTCAGGACGAGTCTACCCAAGAGGCATCAACTAGTCCTTCTGACGAAGCAAGTCGGATTGCTTTCAGACCATTTCTATCCTCTACGTATCCGAGGTTATTGGATCCCTCGCGAATGACAGCGCCAAATTCGTTCTTTTCCAAACTATTGTGACCAGAGGCTGGCTATTTTAATAGCTATAGTGATAAAAAGGAGTGAATTTATTATGGAATTGATATTATTTAATGTATATTAGATTAAAGTAGCTGGATTTCTTACGGAGTAAGATGTAAATATTTATTAGAAAAGGTGTTGAACTGTATCTACGAAATACTAACAGGGATGACTCTACTACTGATAATAGCTACAGCGATTTATGATGTGTGTTAACCCTTATACTACACCTATCATAGATCGCTGGCTAAAATCTACGGGATCTGAGTGACCCTAAAATGCTAGGGGTTACAGGGTTGGAAGGTAAGGTTTAGATGAAACTGAAATACACTAATATAAGGAAAACTATAAAAATAATGAGGCGTAAAGGTTCTAATATTCAGTGCCGAAAGATCGTGGCAGTACCAATAGGTTGAAGTATTTTGCAATGGCAAATCAACACCCAATAAATTTATGACGTTTTAATATTATACCTAAATCGTCCACTGCTTCACTTTATGAATAAGCTTAACTTAAAGTAGCCATTAGTTCAATCTAACAATATTTAGAAAGTTTCAAAAAATTTGCATTTCATATATTGTAGACTATTTTTACCACTACTTACGGCACTTGGTACAACTAGCCACACTTTTTTAATGAAAAACTCTTGTACTGATCTACATTGTATGTAAATATAAACATTTCAAGAGAATTTCAAGAGTTTTTCACTCGAATAGTCATAGATTAAATAAATATTGTGGGATATTTCACACAGCGCCATCTAGCCCAAAGTAAGCTAATATTAGCTTATGTTATGGGATCTAGATAACTGATAAACATACTTATATATTTCTAAATACATACATATTATACATAGGAAACACCCAAACTCCGAAACACACATTTGTGGATCACACAAATATTTGTTCCGACCCGGGAATCGAACCCGGGACCTCTTGCGAGCAGTCGGATACACTCCCACACCGCGCCACAGAGGCAGTCGTTTTTTTAGATTGTATATAAGATCGAGAACTCACTTAGCACTGTGACTGCAACGCGTTATCGACCACCAAATGTCGGATTGCACAACCGACATTTATTTGTTCACCGACATTGTGTATAGAATTTGTTTGTCATATTGTCGCGTCGCGTCGCTGTCATGTAGTCTCTGCCTAACTGTAAAATTTATATTTGTAATAATGTAATATTATATTAAGCAACAAGGAATTGTTTTCACAATGAGAACGAATAGCATGACGGCGTGAATTCTCAACCAAATGATTTGAAAGTGTAAAACTTACTGGAACTTCACACTTCACTTCACAATGTCTTCTGTCTGATATTGAGAATCGGAAAATAGTAGAGGATAGAGAGAGAGAGAGAGAGAGAGAGAGAGAGAGAGAGAGAGAGAGAGAGAGTAGTAGAGTAAAATTTTGTTTAGTACATGTCGTGTTGTCGAAATTGGCGGCCATGACTAAGGTATAATGAGGAACGTATATTCAACGCTTGAGGCTAGTTTTTGCCTTATAAAATCTACTCTCAAGCGTCGATTGAGTATTGAGAAACGTTCTGGAATACGGCCCTAAGTATATTATTATATATTCATGACATCTATCAATGATATTGTGATGTTATTAAACTCACGCACATTGTAACACTAGGTTTTAAAAAAACGGGATTTTGCGTAAAAACACTGATGTGCGAGGCAGGACTCGAAGGCGCAATCAGGTTTCTGATGAAGGCTTCCGGACGAAGCCGAATCAATTGTCGATCCACATCGACAATACGTTGTTTTTGGAATGGAAAATTTTGTTTTTTTTAATAATGATATTGTAGAATATACACTAGAAATACAATAGAAACATCGTCTTCTTGTCAATGTAGCATTTTGCTTCCACAAATCTATCCTATCCTGTGTTATCCTGTGTCATTGACAATTTTTTTTTTTAATAATTATTTAATGGCCTGGTTTCTAAGACCTTTTAGCCAAATCTTATTTTTTATATCATCTTTCTTCAATCTTATCTTCTAATTAGTCCTGTCCAGTCGATGTCGTGTCCTCAGGCTACGTCCTGGTCCTTGCCCTCAGTATAATGGTGATTCTTATACTAAGGTTGTCAGTGGACGTTTCGCGGCAAGAGAGAAAATAGCATTTCACTGCATATATATCATTGTCTTTCACTATAGCACGTTAACACAACTTTTATGTCCAAGAAACCACCACTCCCGCACATAAAACAAGATAAATGCACTAGTTTTAGAAAATAATATAAAGCAAGCGTCCGCACTTGTCACTCTTCCCGCCAAATGTTGTCATTGACTAATCTGAATAAGGTTACTAGACAATTACTAATAAATAAATATTCAAACAAAAGAAAAACTAAAGACTTTCAACTTGTATCGATACGGTTCAGCTAGTTTATGCCCTGGTTAATCAACGATCACGGGTTCAAGACCCATCCTGAACCATGTTGTCTTTATTCACTTTAATGTAACACAACACTTGCACAGAGAAATTGTAGCTTCATGGCAGGAAAGGTTTACAATGGGATCCCAAAAGAAATTAGAGAACAGCGTTTCAGAAGTTTTCAAAAAGAGCTAAAAAAGTGGCTGATTGAAAATTGTTTTTATTCCATAACTGAATTTGAAAATTATAAATCAAATAAAAATGGATATGTGTATCTCCATTATTTCCACTCCATCTATTTAAAATGTAATCTGTAATCATAGTATTTGACATATAGCTATAGATAACGTTTTTTTTTTAATAACTATAGTATTGACATGAATAATGATAGTATTAACATTTGTTTTATTTGTTTTGCCAAGGATGATGACCAGTCTTTCGAGACTAATTTCGAAAAATTTGTATTTTTAGTTTTTATTTTGTTTGTGCTAGTTTCTGGTCATTGATTATTATGTAAAATTATTATAAATATTTGCTTGCCGAAGAACAAAGTAGGCGAAATATGAAGATCCAAATCATAATTATGTAATTCTAAGAACTGTAACACCATATTTCATGCGAATAAATATATCTATTTACCTATCTAATAAATATTAAAAGAAAAAGAAGATAAAATTAAATATAAGATATTTTTTATTTATTTGTGATATAATTATAAATTGTATTATAATATACGCTACGTCATGTTTAAAGTATTGATACCACACTTTCTAGGGTGCTGTGGAGCCGAATGTCCTTTACGAAAGGCTTAAGTTTTTAAGTTTGTCGAACCTATAGTTTTCATTTCTCTAATTAAAGGTATTACCGATTCAAATCATTTATTGTGTATGTATTTTGTTATTTTCTCGTGGTCATATTAGTATGACAAATTTGTATGACCACGAGGAAACTGCTCTTTTTACTGGCCCAAAGGAAGTCATGCTGTTCTCTAATATATTAATGTAGAAACTTATTATTAAGTCAATATGTAAATATAAAAATAAAAATGTCACAATCACAATATGTAAATAAAAAAAATTATATATTATTTGAATGTAGCTAATATTATAGGTAGTTGTAACAAATGCAATATTGAATGTAATTAATAAATAACACACTCAGATAAACTGTAAACTTATGTTTTTATTATAAACCTTTTTAGACCTTTTTTTATCGTGTTGAAATCCCCACAGATGTTATGCAAGGACCAGTATAACGCCGGACGCCCCGGGTTACTCCTCGCAAGAATGTCCCAAGGTTTCCGATTATAAAATTTCAGACTGTATAAATGATAAAAATGCATGTGCTTAAGTCGCTCTAAGTCAACACACATAAATATACAAATAGAAAAAAATATAATAAAGAAACATAATAAATATAATAGACAATAATACTGTTAAAAATAAAAATTCACTTTAATTATGTAAACGAAAACTAATGTAATTGCTGGTGATTTTAAAAGAGTGGCCATGAGTTTTATTGCCAGGTTCTTCCTCAGGGTCTACCTATTGCTTTGCGAATCTGGCAGTAAATGTAGAAGCAATATTCTTGACGTTCGTAAGTGTTACTTTGTGACCTGTATGAATAAAGATATTTTAATTTCGTTTCCGAAAAACTGTTCCAAACAATGAATTGGATATCATAGAGCTCAACATCTCTTATTCGTCATTTTAGTGTATTCTCAGTTGCTTACAAAGTCTACCTGGATTTAGATCCTGTAGTCCACTTTTATTTGACTGCTAGGAGCAGTTAAGCTTTGATTTTCTGCATTATTGGAAGCGACTGCCGTCCGTCAATCTGCAGAAGCACTGCTGCAGCAGGTGAAGTCACGTGACCCTCAGAGATCTCGCAACCCAACCTTACCCTTTTGGCATTATTTATATATATAGACCTTAACTATGAAATTGAAAAACCCATCATCACCATGGGTCTTTTCACTTCATGGCTGGTTTACAAGCCTAAGCACGGGAGTTTAATACCCATACTACATCTTTATGAGTAGTTCTACGTCTTAAATAATCCTAATAATACTATAAACGCGAAAGTTTGTAAGTATGGATGTTTGTTACTCTTGCACGCAAAATCTTCTGAATGGATTATGATGAAACTTTACAATAATATAGCTTACACATCAGAATAACACCTAGGATGCTTTTTATCCCAGGAACAAGTTCCTGTGGAAAACGGGAACGGGAAATCTTCACCACGTGTGCGGACGTCAACTACATATATACCGACGTTATGAACCAGCGCCCGTGGTCGTGATTGGACTCGTTTTTACGTCGTTATCAGCCTCTACCATGTTGAGTTGTGACCACATACGTACCTACATGTTTTGCTTAAGGCTCTTAGGAACTATGTAGAAGGCAGGCAAATGGTAGATGTTCTTAAATTATGCACGGAGCATTTAATCTACGTTCTTTATATGCATAACAGGAGCATGGATTTCTTTGCCTGAGGCTGTTACCAGTGCTTACAAACCTCACCTGGATTTGGAGCCTGAAGTCCGCAGCTAGTAGTAGCTATGGGAAGCAGAGGGAGTACTACTTTCAGGAGAGGTTACCATGGACTCCGAAGATCTTACGGCCCCAATATCTGTACTTAACCCCCGGTTCCAGTTATAATGTATGTAATGTTATCCCCGGAAGCCAGTTGCATTTGGTTTCATTTCCCTAATAGATGGTGAGCCTATTGTCGAGATGAAACGGGCAGAGACGTTATTCTATCAAATCCAGAGACTCCAGCTGATAGCATAGCCGTCCTACATACAGCGTTACCCTTGCACTACTGTAATACATGCACTTTATATAGATCGAGCTGTTCCGGTTTGAACTTCTTTTACCCTTGAGAGAATCCGAGCTTTTTGGCTGCTGCAGCTAATAGAGCCTAAAACGCAATTTATGACCCAAAATTTACAGTGACTCTTTTGGTGAAAAATAAATAATCCTGGATTTCTGCTGCATTGCGGTTGCTGCAATAGGAAACCGTTTGGAAAGATAATTGGATATTTGTTATTCCTGGGACAAACATATATTTAGCCCACTGGCGCTGGACCGTATACTGGATGTCGCCACAGTTTCCACGATCTTACTGCAAGTTTACTAAGAGGACTTCGGATGCACTCGATACATAACGCTAAATGATATTAATATTTTCTTCTTCCACTTGAACAGAGACATAATGTGGCTACAACATACTCACTGCAGTATTTTCCTCTCCGTCACAAGCTGTTCCTGTTCCAGTCACTCAAGCACCGGCCAAGACTACCACGGTCTATGACAAGCAGCTGTCCCGGGACCTTAATGTTAAGAGACTAAAACATCGGGTATTGCAGTGTGAACTGCAATACTGCACAGTTTTTCGATAAACAGAAAAAAATTACAATGCAACATATTCTGTAAGCTATACCACCTACATTTGATATAGACTACAAAATCTGCTTCAAAAAACAAACCAGAAACAATTATATTTCGACCGCGAATCATGCCCAGCTTTAATTATTATGACTGCGAACCGCCATTGTTGTTATAGAACAATATGGCCGCGACCGTTGCGCGCGCACCCGCCACGTCACTTCCGGCCGCGACAATGCGCGCGCGCCGCATAAAAGCGCAGCGCGATATTATTTCAACTATTATTTTCAACTAAATAACGTACCGTGATTACGATTTGTAAAAGGCTCGAGTTACTAAAATGACGTTGACTTTGCACTGATTGCCGTTATGCTGTGGTTCTCAAAGTTTCAATTCATAATTTTTTTTTTGGAAGGCATTTCTGTCAACTTTGACCCTGTGCGAAAACGGAGTTAATGAACCGTGGGACCGTTGTAACCTACATCCAGAGTCCTCCTTACGGCTAGTGTTTGACCCGAGTGAGGAGAATGGACTCGAAGCGGTTGAGTACCAAAGGCACCTACTTGTTGCTTAGCTTTGTACCCATTCGTGAACCACCCAATCTTATATAGCAAGAAGTATCAAAGTTATTCATTTTACAACCCAAAGTGGCGACCAGGGTTCCTCCCGCCGGACCGTTTTGTCACAGTAGGAGTTCCTAAATGAATTATTTTATCAGGTAATCGGTGTCTTTGACTTAGCATTAAACATACCTACAGTCATGTCTCTTTCCGTTTAGGTTAGGCACGAACTATGTATTGGAACACAAGTTGGATAAGAAAAGAGAGAGTGACTCCGCTGTCTCGATCCATACTGATACTATTACATCAGAAAACAGGTTACACTATCTTACAAGCCATGTTGACTTTGAAAGCTTTAAGTCTCAAAGACCACCTACCACCTAGAAACTATTAAATTATGTACTTAACACTGACTGTCTCGATGGCGTAAGTGGTATTGTATACGACTATCACGCTAAGGTCTGGGGTTCAATGCCCGGGCCAGAACACATATCTGTGTGATTTATTTATGCTTATAACGGGGGCTTGGGAGTTTTTTATGTATGGGCTCACCACCTGTTACGTGGGACAAAAATGCACACGGTGAAATGTGGGCATATAGTATGCCTCTGCCTACCCCTTCGGGTATAAACGCGTGACAATATGTATGTATGTATGTACTTATTTAATAATGATAATAATAATTTCTTTGTTTTCTCTTCACAACAGTTACTTATATTTAGAAATATATTTAATAAGTATGTTTATCAATTGTATAGATCCCAAACAAAAACCTTATAATTTATGTTGAGCTAGAAGCGCTGTATAAAAAAAATACCCATTCTATTTTATTTTTAACAATCTTTGAGCATTTCTGACATTTGCGAGCATTTCAAGGTTATAATTTGTCCCCGTGGCGTTGAGATCCATATTAAACTTACGTGTGGGTAATTGAGCATTATTGTTATAATCAGAGCGCACTGCTCACATTCTCATGCCAACTTGAAGGGGCAGCTGCTGGGCGTGGGATGTGGACATTAAATTATGATTTTGAAATTTTTTCGATCAGTCTTGGTGAATTCAAGCACCCGATGGCTACTGTTCTGACAGACTCGCTTTTGATACTCGGGTTGAGCAGTGTTTGGTTTTTAATTGTTTCACTATAACTTACAATGAATTGATAGATGTCATTTCATGTCATGTCATCTGCTTCCAGCGATTATTTTATAAATAACTAATTGACGCCCGCTTCGCCCGCGTAGAGAAGTTTTCCCGTTCCCGTTTCCCACAGGAACTTGTTCCCGGGATAAAAAGTAGCCAATGTACGTCTCCTGGCTCTACCTACCTCCCCACCAATTTTCAGCCAGACGTTGTTGAGTTATAAATAGTGTAACTAACACTACTTTCTTTTATATATACAGATTGGCAGGTTGTTCTCGAGAGACTCGCTATGCCACGAGTACCGCCTTCAACATTAGGTTTACTATATTCTGAGACAAAACTTTACTATATTCTGAGACAAATCTTTTTTATCAACAGAACAACCTATTTTAATTATATTTTGTAAAAGTAAATTTCCATGTTATGTTAGTAAATAGAATAGACACATTTTCAAAAATATATGTGTGTTTAGTTTGTCGTGTGCAGTTTTGTGCCTACACGTTTCAATAAGATAGCATCAACTGTTGTTAGAGAGTTCGTAGAATCTTTAAAACGCTACGGCTCATGGGCGAATTGCATTGATAACGATGCGATTCGCCCATGTTGAAGACATGGATGCAGTAGTTAGTAGCATGTAGTTCTGTCGGGTATTTGCTTATGCTGACGATACCGCGTTTCTTGTTCATGGGCCAAACTGGGATGAGGTAAAAATCAAAGATCATCTGCAGATGTTAACATACTTATGCTTACCTATTACGCTCTAGCACAATCAATTATTTCATACTCCATAACGACCTGGGGCGGTGCAGCTAAGGCCACAATGTTACCACTAGAGAGGGCCCAAAGAGCAGTACTGAAGGTTATGACCAAAAAACCATTTCGATACCCCACACGTCAACTCTACTTAGACATTCCGGTCCTTACGGTTAGACAACTCTTCATACAACAAGTAGTCCTTAAAAAGCACATACGACTTCCATATGACCCGAGCATATATAGCAGTAAACGTCGCTTAGATAAAGTGTGTCCAACAATCCGACACAAAACTACGTTAGCGAAACGCCATTATACAATTATTGCAAGTCAAGACTAAAAACATGACTTCAAGCGCAAAGTTATACATATTCAGAGGAACTTTTGCGCTCAGAAATTGCATAATCATGTGAATGTACGTCTGTACGCTTCGCTTAAACACTGTATAGTTATATGGAAAGTTACCCACCTACACAATTAAACACACACTCAGCTCACATCCACACTGTCAAACACACACACTCCACACTCTCCCACACCTCGTATGGCAATGTGTTTTATCTTATTCTTTTTTTATACAAAATTCTTTTTTTTTTTCGTATTCTCACCATCTGGTCCCCATAAAACAGGCTTGCCTAGCTTAGGGACTCAGAAAATCAGAAATCCACCTCAGTTTAGCAATGCGATGGCTGCAAACCGTGCTGTTTGGGATTATCCGTAACCTACCTGTAACACAGTTATTTACTAGTACGGGACTGGTCAGGGCTTGTCTTGATGGCTGTTGCGGCTAGACGTAGTTAAAGTGCTAAAACTGTTAGTTGGTGGATACATGTATGATTGTTTTATTGTCAATAAAGTTTTATCTATCTATCTATCTAGCTGTATGCCCCAACTCTCACATGTAAATACTTAGTTATCTGTAATAGAATCTATACTAATATTATAAAGCTGAAGAGTTTGCTTGTTTGTTTGGTTGAACGCGCTAATCTTAGGAACTACCGGTTTGAATTGATAAATTATTATTGTGTTGGATAGCCCATTCATCGAGGAAGGCAATAAGCTATATATCATCACGCTACTACCCAAAATAGCGGAGAGCAAATTTTCATATATTTATGTAAAAGTGACAGGATTAAATGGATGCGACAGGAGTTCAAAATATATCACGGGCGAAGCCGCGGGGTCAGTTTGTTAAATATAAAAGTCAATCTATACACTGAGAGCTGGCAGCTACCTCGAACAAAGAATTAGTCTGACTATTCAAAGGGGGAACGCTGCCAGTATCTTCGGACCCTGGCTAAAGGGACTCCTTTTAAAAATGTATGTTAGTTATATATAATATTTTTAAGGTTATTTAATAATTTACATTTAATCAATTGTATTCTTAATAAATAAAGTAGTATCAAAGATAAATATAATATATCTATACACTAATATAACATCAAATTTTATTATAGTGAAAAAAGACAACTTGGGCAATTTGACTAACCAGGGCAATGTTCTAGCCACTGAACTACCCGAACCGAACCGAAACAAGTTGAAATTCTTCACTATATTTGTATCTGTTTTAATGAAAGTGAGCATACAAATTGCTTTAAAAAATTATTTACTAAAATTAATTTTTTACATTTAAAATTTAACATAGGGTCAGTTTTACCTATAGAAAACAGTACTAATAAAAGGGCAGTGGGGATTAGTACAATACTGACAATGATGCCCCGACTAGGTGTTGAAGAATTCCTCCCCATCAAAATCAACCGGTAAGGTCCCCATAAGGCTGGCTGCATTGCCACGTTGTATGGCAATGCTAATTTTTTGAGTCAGAAAGATGGCGGCCTTATGGTCACGAGAAGAATCGACCAGTCGCTTTAGTTATCTTAGTTAAATACATGTGTTTACTGACACATTTGCAATGTTTGGTACTATAATATTTATTAACTACTTCCTTTTTTATTTATCTATCTCACCTTATCCCCGAAGGGGCGGCAGAGGCATACATATTGTATGCCCACTTTTCACCATGTGTATTGTGTATATGTGTGTACAGGCGCAGGCTGCGGCGACCCGCTGATGAAATGAGGGTTTTCGATACTTTTTCTGCCGCCAGGCGGCGCTTCGTATGCGTCAGGTCCAAACAGCTGTCAGATAGCACAGAATCTTACCGAACGTATTATTATTTTAGTAAAATTTTATGTATTTGGAAGTGTTATTGATTTTATTATGGATTACGGCCAAAGAAAGGTTGCCGAACTGAAGATTGAGCTCAAAAAGAGAGGCCTCCTTTTTTATTTGCACACATAGGCACTGCACAACACTGTGGCATTTTGGAAAACAATATTCCGTTTGTAACGTTTTTAAGAATAAATAAACCAAAAAAATGATCGAAAAATATGAATCGTGTATGTGTTTTGACAGGTAGTTGGACCTGACGTTACAGCGCTGCCATCTCACGGGGAACATTTCAAAAAACCCTCATTTTTAAAGCTAATTTTTTGGTACAAGGCCTTCAACTTTTCTTAACGACTGCCATTTTATTAGCAACCGGAACCAACGGCTTAACGTGCCTTCCGAAGCACAGAACTGGGGTGGGTTTAAAGGGCCAAATAAATTTAATAAAATGTATCTATTTTAGATGTTAAATTGAAAAAAATTTGAACCCGTTGCCTTTTTAGTAAGGTGGTAACAAAAAGGCTAAAAGGTCTTATGTGCTAGACACTAATTAGCACGACCAATTAAAGTCCTGGTAGTCTCGGACTCCGGACTATATCGGACTCCCTTTTTTCTTTAATTTTTACTACCCTATTCTGTAGAACCACAGAAAGAGTGTATTTCACACGATTTCTCACTATGCCAATCGTTGATTACCTACAACTTGCCTGTATGAGGCGGTGCTTGCAAAATCCTTTGCATAAAAGTAGGTATTGTTTTAAAAGCTTCTCGTAACAACTGAGCTAATGAATTGTGCTAGGCGTCAATAATGAGTTTTAAAAACGTCTATTGATGACCACTTTATATCAATTGTATGTATGGGGCATTGTATACTATGTAATGATAAGCAAGTTGAATGGTGTGGAGATGCGATCACTTCGAAAATTGTGGGACACTTTTTTTTACAGAGCGCCATCTATTCCAAACTAAGCTATAAGCTTGTATTATGGGATCTAGACAACTGGATATACATACTTACATATTTTTAAATACATACATATTATACTTAGGAAGCACCCAAAATCCGAAATTCTGGATCACTTGTGGATCACTTGGAAATTGGGCGGCGTAACTTTGGCCGACCGTAACGCAATGATACGCAATATGGCAGGTTTGAATGCAAGTGTCAGCATTAAGCTGGAAAAGGGCGTGTTCCGTTGGTTTGGACACGTCCAACGAATGAGAACGATTGACGAAGAGTATATATTGTGCGAAAGTGGAGGGTAGAAGGAGTCAGGGTCGGCCGAGACTTACATATGAAGTCCAAGTAAGCAGATTGATGAAAAACTGAATGTTTAAATATCGGATACCCAGACCTGCAAATATATGAAGCGATTAATGAATCTACAAGAAGCCAAAGAAGTATGCTTGGATCGCGAAGCCTGACGATCTGTCCTCTCTGACTACCCCTTCAGGGATACAGCGTGAAGATAGTTAAAGATTAAGAAAAGTTTTGTATTTGTGAATTGTAGTAGAACATAAAGAAAGTACAAGGAGTTAGTGATAGTAGAGGCAGCGAATACGGTACTCATATTTTGACAATAAGACCCCTGGAGCATATCACACGAGCAAATTGGCGTCATGTATTCGACAGCTAGTAAGACGAATGACGCGGACGAGGGCGCGGGTGACATCCCTAACGAGGCATGGGCTTCGACGCGTCGCATTCGTCACGCCTCGGGACTTAGTGTGGTTTGACGCATACTTCCACACCTAATTTGAGTTCGTAGAGTGGTTAGGATATTTGGGACATTCTCTCACCAATAAAAAAATACGGGTTGCTCTCCGAGAGTGCCGACAGAAGTAAGAACTAATTTATTTATCTAGACGCGTTCGCGGTTTTCACTTCAAAAATAATAAAAATAAAAATAAATATCCATCACGCCTTATCCCCGAAGGGGTGGCAGAGGCATATTATATGTCCACTTTTCACCGTGTGGATAGTGGGCATATAATTTATATTAATTCAAAAATAATGATTATGAAAAATAAATTCTACACTGAAACAGTCTTAATTGATTACTCAATATTATTTTATAAGACCTGTAGATGACCGGAATCAACATTAGATGATGATGATGATTATATTATTTAGTAGCAAGGTATTGAATCTACCAATTAACTATCAAACAATTATATCTAGACGCGTTCGCGGTCTGCTATATGTACATATGCATAATGCACAGGCACACACTATAGCTGCATCTCATAACGGTTTCGCGAGTCCAGAGATTTTATCTCATCTAAAAATATGCGTACCGCGCTAAAAGAAGTTTTCACTTCTAAAACTTTTTAAATTTAACTACATCAAACTTTTAAATGATTAATTAGCTCTTAAGATAGTACAACGTATCTTGTCTCTCAAGGTCGACTTGAAATATTATAACTCAATATCCATAAGAGATCCAAATGCTCAACACAACTTTGAATAATTATGGTAAAAGGATACTTTAAAAAGATATTCAAGGATGGGAGGGAAGAAGGATATAAACCCTGAAAGGCAATAGTAGTCATTAAGTTGATCCTACTGAACTGCTTCACGCTTCACAGGTAGTAAGACGAAGGAAACATGCTGCTAAAGACTTTCAAGTTTCGTATTGATACGAGTAACGATCCTCTTTATTCTATACTAGTTGACGCCCGCGATAGAAGTTTTCCCGTTCCCGTTTCCCAGAAGAACTTGTTCCCGGGATAAAAAGTAGCATATGTGTTATTCTGATAAGCTATATTATTGTAAAGTTTCATTAAAATCTATTTAGTAGTTTCTACGTAAAAGAGTAACAAACTTTCGCATTTATAATATAACTAGTTGATGACAGCGGCTTCGCCCGCGTGTAGAAGGTTTTTCGTTCCCGTTTCCCACAGAAACTTGTTCCCGGAATAAAAAGTAGCCTATGTGTTACTCTGATGTATAAGCTATATTATTAAAAAGTTTCGTTAAAATCCATTCGGTATTTAGTAGTTTTTACGTGAAAGAGTAACAAACATCTATACAAACATTCGCATTTAAAATAATATTAACATTAAGATTAATTTGACATAAATAACAAGACAATTATGCATGTAATTCTGATTTTACTTGACAAATATCATTAACTATTTTATTATTGTGACAATCCCTTTAATTTTAATTTTATAACCTTTTTTATTATTGAGTTAATTAACTATTGATTGAACTACTTTGATTGGCATTATTAATTTGTTTATATGTTTTTTTTTTATATTTTACACACCATAGCTATGGTTGAATGTCTGAGAGTGGACATATTATTATTACCTTTATAAATTCTGCCAATAAAAATATTTCAAGATGATTTCATGAGATTTCATAATATTTCTTAACAAACCTTCTCAATTCGAAACTTAAGTGGTAGATAATGCCTTAGGCATCAAGATTCTGCAATTAAAATCTTATAAAAAAAAAATCTTACCCTAATACAAACTCGATCCTCGGGGGTAATACGATTACACAGGCATCCAGCGATTGTCAAAACAATGAATCGCCAATTTGAGTGAACAGTGAGAGTTGATGCGACTTGACGGCGAAGGGACTTATGAGGAGCATATTGCTTGGGTTTTTTGTAAACCCTCCACCCTCCGCGAGGGGACGAACAATACAATGAATCTACAAACTCTCAGCTCTGCCTCAGGCGGAATGTAGATTAAATATACAGAAAGTACAATATTTTTAAGCATTTTGCCTAGTATTTTTAGTAGTATGAAACGATTAATAAATCTACAGATGGATCGCGAAGCCTGGCGATCTGTCCTCTCTGACTACTCCATCAGGGATACAGCGTGAAGATAGTTATTTTTAGTAGTAATTGTATTATTACATAGTAAAATTTTGACAAACTTTTAAATGCATAGTAATTATGGCCATGTTTGACAGCTGTAAAGGCGAAATAACACAGGTAAAATTAGTATATATCGTAATACCGAATTATCTTTGATCAGCTGTACTATAGGGGATTTCAAGCGGAGCAGGCAAATTATGAAAGGCTAGTGTCACAGATTAGTTACGTATAAAATATAATACAGTTTATATACTACTCGGGACTTCACGCGAAACAATTTTGGTGGGTGTTGAAAAAATGTTGAAATTCCCGAGTAGTATAGAAAATATGAGTATAAACCACGAAAGTTTAACATACATACATACATATTGTCACACCTTTATCCCCGAAGGTGTAAGCAGAGGCATATTAAACGCCCACTCTGCTGTGTTAAAATGGACAGGCGCGGGCTGTGGCGACCTGTTGATGATTTTTTTAAGCCACCCATAAGGCCTTCAACTTGACGACTGCATTTTATTGGCAACCGGGACCAACGGCTTAACGTGCCTTCCGAAGCACGGAACTTGGGTGGGTCTAAAGGGTCGAATTGATTTAATAAAATAATATAAAATGTGTCTATTTTAAATGTTAAATTTGGAAGAAATTTTGAATCCGTTGCCTTTTTAGTGAGGTGGTAACAAAAACGCTAAAAGATCTTATGTGCTAGACACTCCTTAGCACGACCAATTAAAGTCCTGGTATTCTCGGACATCAAAAGTTTAAAAATAACATTAATACAGTTTAATTCACGTACAGTGATATTAGTAGAAAAGATAATCTTTTTTCTATAAGAAGATCTTTACTTATTTTTATTTCAAAAGCCACTACTTTTACACTTCCTTCATAACATCTGTTTAGTGTGTTGGGTGTGACTGTATGACCTGGTAAGTTGTATATGACATAAGGCAATGTAAGTATAATACAATTCAATTTAAATATGCCCTTCTGCGCCTGTCTACTCTATATAGGTTATTACGACGTCGGCTCTCATGTTTTATATGATTTGTTCATTGGAGTGCAGTTAACATAATGTTTATAGGTCTGTGCGCCCGCGCCAGTTCATTACTCGATGTTTATTAACTGTTGATACAATTTAGGGGTCATCCCTCAACCGTTTATTTAAACAATGTAATCGATGGGTAGGATTAACGATACGAACGGACGAACGATTAAATTAGTAACGATCAAAACGATTATGATATTTAAGAGATTTTAATTTAGAAAAACTTAAGTAATTTCTTATCAGTCAAGCTTTTACTGCTGAAGGGGTAAGAAGAGGCATACTATACGCCCACATTTCACCAAACTAAACATAGGCTAAATGGTGACAAACCTTTCGATCCGAGACACGGAAACTGTGGTAAATGGAAAATTGCGACAAAGCAGTCAGCCTTCTGAGGACCGTCTATGAAAGAGTCCAAGCTTACGTTAACTGTCCTTTGCCTAGACACAGGCACTTTACTTATGGCCTACACTGGGACGAGTAGAATCGAGGAAGAATCTCTTGGTAGTTTAATGAGTAGTAGCAGTGATTTGAGTATATCAGTATGAGTAGTAGTAGTAGACTCTGGTTAAGCGGGCGAGAAAAATGAATTCGAAGTGGACTGTATTTGCGGGGAAAGACAAAAATGAAATTTACACGCGGTTGACGCGCGCGCGGTCATTGCAGTACTAACAGAGCGTCTTCAGTTCGTGTGTCGCTGCCCGTGAGCGACGTTTTAGATAGCGCGTAATACAGCTGTCTGGCTCCTCTTTTATGCGAGATAAGGTAGGTGCGAAAGAGAAATGGAATAAAGGGAAGCGGGGGGAGTGTCGACAACTAATTTATTAAAAACAAATGTAGATCAGCGATGCAACATAGAAAAAATTACGCGGCTACTCTTTTATCGTATACCGGCGCAACCAGGCTCCTCTCTAGGGCTGAGAGTCTCCTACAAGACACCTAGGAGCCGAGTCTACTATTGACAAGCCGTAGAATGTCAAAATGTTAAAGTGTTAGTAGACTATCAAAAATGCAACTGACTAGCGGCCACTGGCGCGGTACGTGTTAGTAGAACTCATCGGCAGACCGATATAAGTCTATTGGAGTACGATTGTAATAGTAGACTACGAAAAAAAGTTAAAGTTGTACCGGTAGGTTTTTATTAAGCGACAATTACGATTCTTTTCTGATGCTATTGAAATAGTAGACTTTTGGCCCACTGTAGCCTCTTGGCAGACAAAGCTTTCCACCTTGTCAAAAAAGAAATGCTTGTCAATTCGCGGTTTCTACTTGTCAAATTTCTTCTGTTCCATCTGTCATCGGTTTAGAGCTAGGTGGAACAAAAACGGGGTAGTGTTGATGGCGGTCGCAGAGGAGTATTTTACTAAAAAAATCTACTTTCAGTTAAATGTTAATAATGTTATTAAAACATTTCTAATTGAATTATTTATATATTAATTACAATTATTTGCAAGAACACGGGTATATTAATTTGTTAGAAAATACTTATCTAAGCTGGTTTTATTATATTTAGAACTGACAGCTACTATAAACTTTACACATATTAAACAAGGAAGGTAAGAAATCTATATATACACCTACTTATAATATTATAAAGAGGAAAGATTTGTTTGTAAGTATGTTTGTAACGAATTGGCTCAAAAAGTACTGGACCGATTTTAAAAATTCTTTCACCATAAGAAAGTTAAGGGTTTCGTTTCGAAATCTCCAATAGGAAAACTTCACCGCGCATGCGAAGCTGCGGGCATCAGCTAGTATTTACAGGCATCAAAAAGTCTTCCACATCGCTGTCAGCCACAACTGTACCAAGAATGCTGGCAGCATTGCCACGTTGCCATATTTCTAATTGATAGATTGGTTGACTTATGACTTATTTAAAAAAAATCTAGCATTAAATTCACATATTTTTGTAAATTTTAGTTGAGCTTTTATTTATTATATATTTTTATTCTTATTTATTTGATTAGCCTTACATCTTATGATGAAGTCGGCGATATATTAGTTAGAAGCGGTCGTGGCCCGCGGACTCTGTGTTCTGTAAACGATCACTGAGTTACGCAACTTTCACTATGGCTGGTGTATGGGCTGCTGCTTGAGGACACACACACCTTGCATATTTGCTCACAATGATAAGTCACAGATAGATAAATAAATGGTTTTTATTCACTAACTTGTAACTAATGCTAGGATGAGTGATAACGAGTATCGCGTATTAATGCTAATTGCGTACTGATCCTAATTAATGCTAAATTATATGAAATAATTGAAAAGTGCTGATGTATGAAGCGCACCGCCGCGGTGTACGAATTATGGCTCGTACAGCTGGTCCTCGGATGGGTGAGCACTTTGTGGCATTTACATTTGCGAGCGTTTCCGTGCTTCGGAAGGCACGTTAAACCATTGTTCCCGGTTGCCAGTAACATGGCAGTCGTTAAGTCAAGTTGAAGGCTTTATGGGCGGCTCGAAAATTTTAAAGGGCAGATTGCTACAACCTGCGTCTTTCTATTTCAACACGGCAATGGGCTCACCACGTATTACGTGGGACAGGAATACACATGTGGGCATATAATATGCCTCTGCCACCCCTTCGAGAATAAGGCGTGATAGATAAATTAATATAACTTAAGTATAGGTAATATTAAGAATATTGTATGTTGGTGCGTTCTACTATCGTGCGAATACAATCACATGGTGACAACTGCATCGTCGAGAACGAAGTCTTATTCTGATAACTTACTCATATTATGCATTTATTAAAAAATATAAATGACAGAGCTGTACACAGTGAAAAGTGGGCGTATAATATGCCTCTGCTACCCTTTAGGAGATAAGGCTGGCTGATAAGACATAAACAATAAATAATTTCCACAAAATGTTTTTATACAATTAAAAATTAATACTTGTTGAATCTCTTTTACACGTCTTGAATGAAAAACACTTATAATACTTACTACCTTCACTTTTTAAAAACATGACCGGTTTTGCCGATAAGGTTTTCAAAAAAGTAAAGAAAATAATATACAAGTGTTTCCATTAGAAAAATGTCTTACATTCAGAACGTTAAAAATATTTGAGGTCCTGGATCTAAGAAACAAAACTGTTTCTTAGATCTAATGAGAAATATGAGTAAATAGAAATATGAGTAAATTCAGATATGAGTAAATAGAAATATGAGTTGATAGAAATGTGAGGAAATAGAAATATGAGTAAATAGAATTGAAAATACTTAACTGTACACCAATTAAATAATTTTTCAATCAAACAAATCAGCCCATGGCACTCCACTGCTGCACATAGGCCTATCCTAATTCATGCCACAACCCAAGCGACTTCCGCATCCAGTCCCTCATTTCGACCTTTTCCAGGTCGTCGGTCCATTCAGTTGATCTCCACTCCAGAACTCGTTTGCTATATCGGCCATCGGTGCTTCTACAGATGTGGCCCGCCAATTGCCACTTTAACGGGCTTACTCTGCGAGCTATGTGAGTCGTTGGTTCTCTACAGATAACTTCGTTTCGGACTTTATCCCTCAAAGGCACCCAGACTATAGCATAGCTACCTCTACCTTGTTGTGCAATTTTTAGGGCATGGACTAGCCCCAACTATTTGTTTTTGTTTGTCTGTTTGTTCCAGCTTGTCTCTGAAACGGCTGCTCCAATTTTGACGTGACGTTCACTGGCAAATAGCTGATGTTATAATGAGTAACTTAGGCTAGAATATTACTACAATAGTATTCCTACGGAAACGGGCACTACGCGGGGGAGACCGCGGGTCTGAAATGAGATGAGAGTGAAATGATGATGAAAATCAGAGTCTGCTTGTCTAAAATATATACATGAAAACTACAGAAATACAGAATAAGGCCTCAAATCGCCACATGCCGTCCAAAATTCGAGTTTTCCAAGTAAACCCACGCCCTAATAGTATTATTAATCCTCAACACAAATCATTGTGCGGAGCCAACGGAGCACAATGTCGGAGGTCGTAAGCTTATTAGTAGATGATCGATTCAGCTCCCATCTTCACTATATCTAGCTATACATATCGGGACAATGAATTTGGTTCATAATAACGTTTTGCTATAGACTATCTTATGCCCCGCGGTTTTGCTCACGAGATATTTTGCCCTTTACGCATTACAAGGTCATAATTTCACAAAAATCTTTTTTTTATTAAACGTTTTTGAACCAAATCAAATACCTGCGTAGGTGTGTCACCTTCCAACCCCGTGACCCTCTAAACTATGTCGATGCCTTGTCCGTTGGTCAGCAGGTTGACCCCAGAGATCCTGGTAACTTCTATCTTTTCAGTTTAATCATCAGTAATTTATATATATTATAGTCGAGTCTATCAAATGCAGCCAAAGAATGTATAATAAACAGAACTGAGGTAGGAAGCCGCTGAAATTTGTCCAATCGAGCAGTAATTTTGGTGAGTAACGTAAGAGAATCTATCTGGTACACGTGCAGAAACTTGTCTGATGTTTTTGTCTGTCTATGAAATAAAAAAAATACACACGCAACTTAAAATTTTAATTTGATGATTTCCTCACTTCTGTGTACGCAGTCGGTTAAAAAAAAGAAATATGTGACCCTAACTACACAATAGGACTTATACGACATTTTATATTAAATAATAAGTAGATATTTATTAAAGCGCATAACCTTTCTATAATATCTACTCTCATCTTCAAGCACCTATTATCATCTCGACACATCACACGTTCGCAGGTAAAACTCATTTATTGCGCAAAATTATATTTCGATTGAATTCAAATTCTTTTCATAGTTAGATAACTAAATCTGTCATTCGAGAAAAAATTACGGAAGCGAATATCCTCGCCACAATCGGAATATTCGAAAAAAAACGATATTCAGAACTGTAATTCCGGATTATTTGAGGATTAGGAAACATTATGTCGTGTTGGTCAAACGTACGATTGTGTCGAACACCGGTAGCGTTTTGTTGTGGAGTAATAGAGTCTAATACGGATGAATGTTTATGGGTGTTGCCGCGAATCATGGTGTTAATGAATGGGGGCGTTCGACGGGTTAAGAATTTGTGAATGTTTGTGTGTGGTTAAGGCGAAGTAATAACATGTTTAGTGCTAGTGTTTAGTTTTAAGTCAGTGCTACTGCAAATGTCCGGTGCCCAATATGAATTCGTTCCTTTTGATGTCGAGTCACTAGGTCTATGGGGTCGCGGAGCACATGGTCTTTTCACGGCATTAAGTAAGCGTCTGAGGGAAGAAACTGGCGATCCTCGTGCAGGTAGCTTTCTCGCGCAAAGGCTGTCCTTAGCTATTCAACGTGGGTATGCTGCCCGCATCATGGGTACCTTACCGAGGGGGCCCAGTTTATATTTTGATAGATAGGTTATGTAGATTTAATTTAGGTATAGTTTTAATTGCTTATTACTCAGATTAATTTAAAATTGTTATTCTATTGTTAGTGACTGTAATAAATTATTTATCCATGTTTAGTTACGTATTGTAAGAAGATTTGTATCTAGGATATTTAAATTTGCACTTTCACGATGCATGCATCCAGGCTCCCGGGTAATTAAACTTATACGTAGGCCTTTTCGATAATAATTAAAGTTTTGTTGGCCTTAACAGGACATCAGAGCTTCGCCATTGAATGAAATATTATATTATTATGCTAAGTAGGGAGCCATAAGTAAATACCTCTGTTTTTACAAAATAAATATTTTTCTTTTCATCTCTTATTTCAGAGATTTTCGTTAAACAATAACATAGCCATTTATTTACCGCATCATGCTTTCAAATGAAATGACAGGGCAACCACAAAAGTCAGGGTTGTTTTTGACACGTAAAGTAAGAAATAACTTGTCTCTTAATGAGCAGTTATTGGTTTGTCCTACCTTGCAGTCAGAACTTAATTGCATCACATCATGCAATGGCGTTACTCACCTATTATTATTATTTCGTATAAACCTTCGCCTTAAGCAATCTTTAGAGGAACCACGCCAGACAACAAGGCGTCGCCGTCGGGGCAGACCGGAACCTGGGCCCTTGTACAATAGGTACACGACGTACAGACACACCGCATGCCTTTGGTTCCTATAATCTCACTATACTAGGAAGCCGACAAACTTGGCAATTTTATTTCGTATAAAAAATTGTAGTTGTGTAAAGTTGAATGAAATTATTTACAAAAGTGGATCAGTGAAAGTGTTCAATACGTTCGAAAGTGTTTTTTATGCTACTGAGGTGGCAGACAAGGTCCACCTAATAGAAAGCGGTTAACGCAGTCTAAGGACGTTTCCAAGAGGTGTTACACTCGCGCTGCTGACCCTGTAGTGAAAAGGATAGCGACGGGTTATGACTATCGGCTTTTAGTTATTTTCAAGTCGCCTAATATGCCTTCAACTTGAATTAGAATACTTAGGTAAGTACTCTTTTTACGTGTAGACTTCATAAAACAGCAGCAGAGCTTACTCTCGAACCGACTTATTACCAATTGACATTACTTTGATTTAACCGATATCCAATGCCTCTTATTCTTACCGAGATCTTTACTTTTTTTAGGAGATAACGAGAAGCAGCATATCTAGCCCCCGAGACGAGCCTCATATCGTGGCTGGCCCTGCAGTAAGAATGACGGTGAGTATACGCATTTCCCCGCTTCAACTAAAACATTTTTGCAGGTTTTTTTAAACCAAGAGACACTATTAAAATTAGGTATATCATTTACACAATTTTATTACTTGGATTCCACTTCTAGTGCCATAAAACAATGGAAAATTGAAGGTGTACGACATCAGTGAGTTAATCGAATCGCCGTCTAGGTGTATATAAACCTATATTATCTGTGGCTAAACCAAATGGATGCTGGATCTAAAGTATCTTAAACCGGAGCTTAAAACTAAGATTATTATTATATTATTAGTCTATAACGCCTTATCCGAAGGGGGGGAAGAGGCATGCATATATTTTTTTTATTTAAAATATCTTTAGGACAACTCTCACAAGGTCATCTGATTCCAAACTAAGCAGAGCTTGTACTATGGAAACCAGTTAACTGATAAACATACTTATATATTTCTATACTTATATATAATAGATAAATAACACGGAGACACAGAATAAACCATCGTGCTCATCACACAAAGCTTTATCCTGGGTGGGAATTGAACCCACGACCTCTTGCGTAGCAGTCGGATACACTCCCACCGCGCCACAGAGGCAGACAATAAATAATAAATATCTAAATATTGTATGCCCACTTTTCACCATGTGTATTCCTGTCCCAAGTAATAGGTGGTGAGCCCATTGCCGTGTTGAAATAGACAGACAAAGGTTGTGGCTACCTGCTGTTGAAATTTTTCAAGCCGCCCATAAGGCCTTCAACTTGACTAAGATGAGAGAGAATAATGTAAGGAATACGAGCCATAGATCATAACAAACATATATTTTAATACGCGCATATAGCCGCCGGCGCGCTCACTTATCGGAACATATGTTCGCAATTCACTTGTTTGTGCGCATATAGAGTTTGTAAGGGGAGTCAAAACCAGTGCTGTCGCTCGCTAAATAGCAAATAATTTTATTACACGTAAGTTTAATAATAATTATCTTTGATAATTTATTCAGTGAAGATCTAGTATAAAGAAATTCCATTCATAAATTAGATACCTACGTCATAATGTTATGACAGGAGTCCCTTGACTCACAATGTCACAAAATTTCGTAGTTCGTGACATTCTATTTCGTGAACTCAATTGAAGTCTGACGGGAGCACATTATGCCGAGCAGTTACCCGGGCGTCCGGCAATAGACAGATAAGCAGGGACCGTGTGGTTTTAGCCGGTTCAAGTCCGGAATGACATCCGAGGGGATTTCCACACGTTAAAAAAAGGTAAGTATAAAACAGCGAGATTTGATTTCTACATAATATATCTCCTATTTTTTTTGTGTCTTTTGATAATAGGTGACAATTATCAAACACTCGATAGCAATCCCTTTAAAAAAAAATTTAATAGGGCTATTGGACATGGTTAGCACATTTTTAATAGGGCTATTGGACATGGTTAACACATTTTTAATAGTGCTATTGGACATGGTTAACACATTTTTAATAGGGCTATTGGACATGGTTAACACATTTTCCAGTTATATCATCGTCCACGCAATAGGTGGGTAGAAATGCCTTCAACATGAAATTGCAAATTGTTCTTCAACTTGGCTTAACTACTGACATGTTACTGGCAACCAAGACCAACGGCTTAACGTGCCTTCCGACGCATAAAAAAGCTCGTAAAAGGAAATACCACAAGGCGGTCATCCATCCATAACCAGGTATAGTGGACATTGTTTAATGCTGTGATCGTTTACTGAACACTGAGTCAGCGGGGCCACAAGCGTTTGTACGCAATAGATTGAGCAATACATGATTCAAGAGCCATGGACTAGCCCCAACTATTACGTTTATAATGTACTAGCTGACCCGCGCGGTATCGCCCGTGACAAACTTCGAACTCCCGTTAATTTATCAGTAACTAAACTAAAAACTAACTATCTTCACGCTGTATCCCTGACGGGGTAGTCAGAGAGGACAGATCGCCAGGCTTCACGATCCATGCATAATTCTTTCGCTTCTTCGAGATTCATCAATCGCTTCATACACGCACGTCTGGGTATCCGAGTACTTTTGACCTTTTCGTTTTTGAGCAATCTGCTCACGTGGTCTTCATATGTAAGTCTCGGCCTTCCCTGACTCCTTCTACCTTTTACTTTCGCACAATATATATTCTTCATCAATCGTTCCTCACTCATTCGGTGTCCAAACCAACGGAGCACGCCCTTTTCCAGCTTAACGCGAACACTTTCATTCAAACCTGCCATATTGCTTTTATAGTTATAGTTTATAGTTTTGCGTGTATAGTTTATCAGTCACGCCTTTATTACCGTCACTCCCATTCAATCCCGTCGTTTTTACTTTTACAATAATATATGAATATTTGCCCGATATGTTGATTACTGCTCCGCTCCTCAGGGTATCCGATTTTGCCACATTTATCATTGCTGTTCCGCACCTATTGGTTGTAGCGTGATTCTATATAGCCTATAGCCTTCCTCGATAAATGGACTATTCAACACAAAAATAATTATGCAAATCGAACCTGTAGTCCCAGAGATTAGCGCGTTCAACCAAACAAACAAACAAACAAACTCTTCAGCTTTATAATATTAGTATAGATATTTAAATATTAGCATCTACCATCTCCATTGCACCCATGCGAAGCCGTGCCTGGTCGCTATACTAGCGGCACGCTATGATGGCCGCTATGAGCAAAACATCATCACTATTGTAATATGTTAATATTACAATAGTGATGATGTTTTGCTTGTTTTACATAAGTACCTACTCTGTTCTCTACCGTAGTATAAATACCCACCCTCTAATGTGGTCGACTATTCACATATTACTAAGAATAAAATGTAATTTAAATTAATACGAAACTTCATGAAAGGACAAACGTCAAAACGGCCATCATAGCGTGCCGCTAGTATAGTACGAGATAGGTACATCATTTAGGGCACATGCAGAAGGATAAATTTGTGTATATTTATTTTTGTGTTATGAAGAGTTGGTATATGAAATGGAAATGAAAACGATTTGCGGGCACACGCTCATGCTGATAACCAATCATCGATTATAAATGATGTAGTCACGCGCCAGCCATTACATCCCCAGCGTTTAACTTAACCGTTTGTACAATATCACCCTATAACAACACCAAATCACTAGGAGAGCGGAGCAGCAATCATAAACCTCAACAAATCGGGGATATCTACAAACATTAGGTATTCTAAAATAAATAATTGACGGAGAGCCTCGGAGGTTCGGAATTTATCACGGACGAAACGCGGGAACTCATCTAGTGGATTAATAGTTACTATGAGTAGGTAGTATCCGACCCTGTCGTCCTTCAATTCAGGAAACTACGAGTTAGAGTTTAGAGGCACGTTGAAGTACTTATTCGATTAAATGATTTTGATTCGATTGATCCTCCCGCATCACGCACACAAGCGCAGTCTTTTGAAGTGTGAGTGTGTTGGGATGTGGAGTGGGCGGTAGTCGGCGTAGGCGCAAGTTTAGATTAATACGTTAGATAACATTGAACCAATAATTTTGGGGCAACCAGCTTCAAATAGCAGAGAAGAAGATCTATCGGACTATATAGATACTTAAATTCCTGCATCACCAGGGACGCCTGTTAATGATTTTCTGGCTGCGTAAATTAATATATATCTGTAAATAGGCCATCAAAAGAAAAGCCTTCGGATTTTCTTGCCGGTTCATCTAAGGCGGACCGCGTTCCGATCCGGAGGTCACGTTAATACTATTAAATTTATCTTTAGTTCTGGTGTTTGATAATTTAAACGTTTTTTTTTTATTTTTACTAGGAATCAATACAAACTGTTGGTCCGCGGCCTGTCAGGCGTGATTACTTTAAATAACTAAAAACTAACTATCTTCACGCTGTATCCCTGACGGAGTAGTCAGAGAGAACAGATCGCCAGGCTTCGCGATCCAAACGGAAAGGTCAAAAGTACTCGGATACCCAGACGTGAGTGTATTAAGCGATTGATGAATCTCGAAGAAGCGAAAGAAGTATCACTTTAAATTATTCTAGCATTCTCCTTTCGTGTCGGAGGAAACATCTCCGCCCGGTTATTAGTGTATTGCCAGATGTTTAGTTTCTTTGACAGTCAGTTACAAAATCAAAGTACTGCTCCTATGAAACTCACTTCTTTTTCTATGTTCAAATTTAGGGCGGGGGGAAGATCAACCAACTAAATGAGTGGTTGGTCGTCCTCCTACTCTCAACATCTGTCCGATGTTGGGTTTGGCGAACGGTCTAGGGAGTAGCGCAGGTCGCAAAGATCCCCCAGACAAGGCCAGAGGACTATCCTTCTCGAGGTTGCTGCCCGTTCTTGGTCAATTACCATCAGTAATTGACGCAACCAAAACCTCTGGCCGCCCTCCACCCCCCCCCCCCCCCTTTTCACTACCTTTTCCACTCCCAACCTCTCCACCCGGGCGGGCGCGCTGGCGGACTGGCGAACACGAAGAGGTGAACGCCTGCGAGCTGGCGCGCGCGACGGTAAGTTACTATCCCACATCCCATTCCTGGTCATCCCCTTCCTTTCCCTCCCCCTAATCCACCCAACCCCTCCCCCCACAAACCGGCAGCCCCGGAAAAAAACCACCAATGCGCAATGTCCAAAAAGCAAACGTATCTACCACAGGAGGGTACCGGCGGAGCCGGAGAACCCCTCCCTGCGCCACCAGCAGTATCGAACAGTGCTGCAGCTGGTGGCGCAGGCAGCTCCGTATCTGTGGAGGAGCAACTTGCGCGAAACACAACGAGTACAAAGGAACAAGGTAGTCGCGGACAGATGCGTCCCGGTAGGTCTCTTTCGGAGACTCTCGGGGACGATCTGTCTAGAGTTAGGATTGGAGATGAAGAAGCTTGGGTCTCCAATTCCAAATGGAAGCGCCTCAAGAAGGCCCGCAGAAGGAAAATGGAGTCAGGACAGGGCCAAGCTCGACCCGGCGTGGCAATGGCTAACCAGGCCAATGCGACTGCGGGGCCTGCAGGTTCCAGGCCTGCCAAAGTAAGAAGGCAGGGAACTGACCCTGGTGAGCAGACGCAGCAGCAGCCACCGAAGCGCCCCAAACACCACCAGACTGGTCGGGACGAGGGATCAAGGCGACCACAAGCAGGTCACAGTGATCTCTCGGTCATTATCCAGCGGGAGGATGGAGTCTCGGTGGATGAGGCGACGGCTGCTGAAATCAGGCGCAGACTTACGCTGCAAATAGAAAAAGGCATCATCGCCGGACTGCGCAGTGGAAGCCTGACCTTCGTCGCCTCGGGCCTGGTGGCCGAGGGGTTCTATCTCGTGACACCGGGCACCGAGGAGTCGATGAGGTGGCTCCTAAGCTGCGAGTTCGGCGAGCAGAACGGAGTGCCACTCAAGGCGAAAAGGCTGGAGCGTCACAGGATGATGATCTGGCTACCTGGAAGCGCGGAGGGCCTTACTATAGAGCCTTTGGACTTTATTAAGGCCCAAAACGACAACAGGGAAGAGGACCTAAAAGTTTCGCAGTGGACGTCCATCAGGAAAGAAACACTACCCCTGGGAGTGCGGCTTGTGGTGGGCGTTCCTAAGGAGGCAGTGGAGGCGGGTAATGTGTGGCTGAATTACCAGGCCACACGGGTGCTCGCACGACCACTCAATACAAAGGCACCACCAGAAAGAATAGGGAGCACAACACAGGGAAATGCGCTCGCTGGCGGCGGGGACGTCACCCAGCCTGGAACCTCTACAGGAGGTGCCACTGGGGGGTGTTCGCCGGGTCAACGGAGTGCTATCCCAACACACAGTACACCACAACACACAACGGGTAGGGCTGTACCCCGGGATGGCGTGGGCGAAATGCAGGGGGAGATCCGTAAGGAATCACCCTCTGATAATCGTGACGCACCAAGTGAACAGCAGGCGACACCCAACCTACATATGCCAACACACACCACCATACACACCCCTCCTAGTCTGCGGATGGACCTGACCCCCCCGCCGAGCATGGCGCTTTTGCAGCCGTACTGGTGTGGGGGGCGGGCCGCAGACGCAGATCGTAAGTAGGAGGACACACAAACACTCACGCAAGCCTACATTCACACTCATCACTCAGATGTCAACACACAGAAACACTACACAAAAACACAATAAAATAAAAGTAGTTCAACTAAACCTTCACCACTGCCGCGAGGCTACCATCGAACTTTGCCGCTATGTGGTGGATGAGACAATAGATATCGCCCTACTGCAGGAGCCATACGTACTAAACAAACGTATAGTTGGGCTCGGCTCTCTGGGAGGAGACATCATATATCATGAAAATGGTGAGTCAACCCCGAGAGCGTGCATTTATGCCAGCAGCAGGACGAGAACATTAGGACTAATAAGGGCAGATTGTTACAGTGACCTCGCGAGCGTTGAATTAACGCTACAAACGCGAAAGGAGAAGGAAAGGGTACTCCTAGTCTCAGCCTATCTACCAAGCGAGAGAGACTTCGAGCCGCCAACACAAGAACTTCGAGAATTAACAGAAAAATACCAGGGTAAGTGCATACCTATTATTGTAGGCTGTGATGCCAACGCACATCATGTTGCCTGGGGCAGCACGGACTGCAACAAAAAGGGAGACTTACTTTTAGACTTCATAAGTGCCTCAGATTTAGGAATAATAAATATGGGAAACACACCCACTTTTGTTACACGAACGAGGCGAGAGGTGTTGGATATTACTGTTGCAACTGATAGAATAAGCCGACACATTAGTGACTGGAAAGTGGACGAAAGTGACTCTATGTCAGACCATAGGAGAATCACTTTCAGTTTGGAGAGCAATATTGAAAATGTAATGATTAGAAACGCGAGGAAAACTGATTGGGTTAAGTTCGAAAGCTATGTGAAGGAAAACTGGAACCCTAGTCAGAAAATCCCGATAAGAAGCACCAGTGATATAGAACGGGAAGCCAATAGGCTGGACGAAACCCTGAGAGAGGCATATCACAAGGCATGTCCTCTAAGGGAGATCAAACCGGGCAAAGGACAACCATGGTGGACAAAAACACTAGGTAAGAAAAGGAAAAAAGCTCGCCGGGCCCTTAGACAAGCCCTCAAAAAAGGGGATGAGGAAAGCTGGCGAGCATATAGGGAAGAAAGAAATTCGTTCAAAAAAGAATGCAGAAAGGAAAGTAGGAACTGTTGGAGAGCGTTTTGTGAGGGGGTCGAAAAGCAACCAGATGCTGCACGACTGATGAAAACGCTCTCCAAGGTCAACTCCTGCAAACTAGGCAGCATAAAGAACGGGGAAGAATTAGTGACTGATCCCGAAAAGATTCTGGAGATCATGCTGAAAACTCACTTCCCCGAATGCAAGAGACACACAGATAACAAAACGCCAGTCGACTCAGTTAACATCGAGAGCGTAATGCTGGATAGTTGTATAACAGAGGAACATCTGAGATGGAGTGTCAAATCGTTCCAGCCTTATAAGGCTGCTGGACCAGATGGGATACTTCCGAAGATGCTGCAGACGGTAATAAACCACATAAGCGAAGACCTACTTGCTCTGTACAACAGCAGCATTAAGTCAAGATACATCCCAAAGAAATGGAGAGAGGTCAGAGCAGTCTTCATACCGAAACCTGGTAAATCATCTTACCAGGAGGCAAAGGCCTTTAGGTGTATCAGTCTCTCCTCTTTCCTACTCAAGACATTGGAAAAAATACTAGACAGGATAATAAGAGAACAAATAGATAAAAGTGAATCACCTCTGCACCTAAATCAACATGCGTACATGGAGGGCAGATCAACGGATACAGCCCTCCACTACCTGGTGAACAGGGTGCAGAGATCGATAGAAAATAAGGAATATGCACTAGGATGCTTCTTTGACGTCGAGGGAGCCTTCGACATGGCCACTCCCGAATCGATAGAAGCTACCCTCGACCGCGAACGAATAGATAAAGACATATCAGAATGGGTGAAACTAATGCTGAGGCACCGACTGATACAGGCAGAGATGGCAGGCGTGACCCTAAAAGTAGAGGCAAGCAGAGGCTTTCCACAGGGAGGATGCCTATCGCCTTTACTATGGTGCCTGCTAATAGATGAACTTATCAAGAAAATTAACAGCTTGCACATATACACACAGGCATATTCCGACGACGGCGTGCTACTGGTCACCGGCAAGGTGCCAAGTGTTATGTGCGACATCATGAATAGAGGACTGAAGGTAGCTCTAACATGGTGCAAAAGCAAAGGGTTAAACTTGAATCCCGACAAGACAAAGGTAGTGATATTTACGAATAAAAGGAAGAAAGACAATTTTGGACCGGTGAGACTAAACAACCACACCCTGGAGGTGGTTGAGAATATCAGATACCTGGGAGTCACACTGGACAGCAAATTGACTTTTAAGACTCACATAAAGAACACATGCACTAAAGCCAAAATGGCGTTGATGCAATGTAAAAGTGCAATAGGAAGAACCTGGGGAACGAAACCAGCAACAGTCATATGGATATATAAATCAATTATCCTACCCAGAATACTGCACGGGGCCATAGTATGGTGGCACAAGGCAGCGAACAAGACAAACAAAATAGAATTAGACAAGGTACAGAGGCTGGCAGCCCTGATGACAACAGGTGCTATGAGGACAACTCCCACAGCTGCGCTAGAGATCGTATTGGGACTCCATCCTCTGGATCTAGAAATTAAAAAGAAAGCAATTGAACAATGGTTTAAATTGAAAAGCGTGGGCCTATGGAGAGGTAATCCTCAAGATGGCGGACATGCTAGTATCAATAAGAAATACGAAGACAAATTGTCAATGATTCTCTCTAACAATGACCTAATCAAGAAGGAGAGGGTTTTTGACAAAAAGTATAGAATACATATAGGACAAAGAGAGAGCTGGCAGACGGAAGACACCGGAGGCGTCATCTGCTACACTGACGGCTCTAGAAAGGAATCTACTAAGCTCTCCGGCTCCGGAGTGCACATACAATGTGCAAATGGAACGGAGATTAATAGATCAATACGGTTAGGCAAATTCGCAAGTGTCTTTCAGGCGGAAATATGCGCCATCACAGAGTGTGCGCAAACTATACATCGCCATACAGACATAAAAAAGGTGACTATCTACAGTGACAGTCAAGCAGCATTGAAAGCCCTAAATAAAGTAGAGACAATGTCAGCAACAGTCAAGGAGTGCAAAAAATCACTCGAAAAGCTGGCGGAAAGAACTGAAGTCCACGTTGCCTGGGTCCCCGGACATGAGGGAGTCCCGGGCAATGAACTAGCGGACAAACTAGCCCGGGAAGGGGCTGACGAATGCGTGATCGGACCGGAGCCATGGCTTCCGATCGCTCATAAGATCACGAAAGGAGTAATTACCAGAAGCATAACAGTAGAAACCAACCTCAGATGGAGGTCCTCGATAGGCATGAGACAGTCGAAGATCTTCATCAGGGGAATGGATGCGAAAAGGACAAGCCGACTGGTCAAACTTACCAGAGCAAACATGAGGCTTGTCATAGAGATCATCACAGGACACTGTCGCCTCAACAGGCACCTAACAGTGATAGGAGTAATGGATGACCCATTATGCCCAGAATGCATGGAGGAAGAAGAAACCAGCTTCCACCTACTAGCTGAGTGCCCCATGTATTCGTTAACAAGATGGGAAATTATGGGCACCGACAGACTAGAAGAAGAAGACATAGAACATCTGAATGTGGATCAGATAGTAAGCTTCTGCAAGGAAACAAGAAGGTTCGACGGGGCGCCGTGAAGACTGCTGGGATACCCAATCCAAACCGCAAGGAGAAGTTTTTCGGGGAAATGAGCGAAGTGGGCGGCAAAAGATGCGGTCGGATCGTTCGCTCGGCGGTGCCGGCGTCCCCAACAAGAAAATAATAATAATGTTCAAATTTAAATTTCGGGTCGGGAGTTACTTATGGAATTGGGAGGTCAGACGGTAGTGGATCCTAGGAATGCCTAAAATCAAATGTCCAACGATGGCGGCTATTAGCGGTTAACGAAAATTGGACCACTGGCTACAATTCCAGATAGAGTTTGAAAGCAACTGGGAATACACTAAGACGAAGAAGTACCACTTTTATTCAGTGAACAGAATCTTCTCCCGAACCAAACGATTTAACAATATCTTTTCTCTACGGTGTCACAGAAATTTGAAACCCTCTCCCAGAACACGTGTTTTGGCCTTCTACCAGTTTATTTTTCTAAGCGACATAGGAGAGATATTTCTTACAGCCGTCAACTGGACGGCCACTGTCAATATTAATTCCTAAAAGCGCTCGTAGCTTCGTTCACTTGGTGTTCTGTAAAAGTTCACTGCGTTAAACAACTTCGCATGGGTGATCACTTTGTGGCATGTCTATTCACGAGTGTTTTCGTGCTTCTGAAGGCACGTTAAGCCTTTAGTCCCGGTTGCCAGTAACATGGCAGTCGTTAAGTAAAGTAGAAAACCTTATGAGCAGCTTAAAAAATTTCAACAACATATCGCCACAAACTGCACCTGGCAACCTGGTTCACCTTTTTTAAATATATATTTGACACGTCAAAATCAAAGTCAAAAAAAACGCTGGCAGAGTTCCATATCGTGCAACACAAAAAAAGATCTGCGAAGCCATGGATGACATCTCTACCCCGCCCGTACTGTTCGGGAACGCATGGGAGAGGTTCACCTCCTGTTATGTGGGTATATGGTTTGCCCCTGCAAGCCCTTTAGGGGATATAAGGGTGAATGATAGGTACTAAACCGACTGAGAAATTAATCTTCCAACTCTATCCATTCCTTGATATGTGGTCGCCGTCTGAATTCTACAAGCGGTTCTTGATCAGACAGGTTCCATTTTGCGATTTAATTTTATAGACACTTTGGGCAATAAAACAAATAAAACACAAAGTTAAAATAGATAACACGATGAGCTTCTACTCATAAAATCACCTGCACACGTGCCGGTCCCGGACCGACACGTGCCGGACAATCATCTGGCACGTGTCGGACCCGGACAAACTAATTATCAGGCGATATTAACCGGATGCAGCTAATGTGAAGTAATCGAAATATGTTATATTGTTGTATTCAAGTACCTGTTGTCGGTAATAGGTTATTAAACGGGTGATGAGTGTGTTTATACTGGTGTGTAGTAGTTCATGCAACTACCTACCTTATGAATCTCGGTTCGGAACCGGTTCATATATTTTCACTTTTTAAATAAATAATGAAACTAGATGCCGTCCGTCAATGGAGCGAAGCGTTTTGCCGTTTTTCGATTTCTTTTGTCGATGTCAATTTTTTTCTTTCGGTGATTATTCCTCCACGGTATGTCCGATTTTCGATTTTATTTTTTCTAAACCATCTATGGCTAGATGTCATATTATGGGTCAAATTTGATCAAAATGTGTTGAGTGGTTTAGGAGGAGTTCGAGGACAAAGCGAAAATCCGAATCGGGGAATAATGGATTACTTTAAATGGATACAAATATTATATTAACTATTATTACAATATAAAATATTATAATATAGAAGCGCTCGTGGCCCCGCGGCCTCAGTGTTCTGTAAACGATCACTGAGTTACTCAACTTTAACTAGGGCTGGTCCTCGGATGGGTGACCACTTTGTGGCATTTACATTTGCGAGCATTTCCGTGCTTCGGAAGGCACGTTAAGCCGTTGGTCCCGGTTGTTAGTAAAATGGCAGTCGTTAAGCCTGGTTTAAGGCCATATGCGCGGCCTAAAAAATTTTAACAGCAGGGTGGCTACCTACTGTTGAAATTTTTGCGCCTGCTAATCTGCGAAACCTGCGCCTGTCTATTTCAACACGGTAATGGGCTCACCACCTATTACGTGGGACAGGAATCCACACGGCGAAAAGTGGGCATATAATATGCCTCTGCCCCTTCGGAGATAAGGCGTGATGGATATTTATTTTATTTTTTTATTTATATTAACTATTAATTTGTTTTGTCGCTTTTATACAAATTGGCCTTCGTGCGACTCGCGTTTAGCCAGATTTTTATCATGATCTCTATAATATTAAGTTTACTTCGGGGGTGAATTTTCGCGCAGTTGGCCGTTTCTTCTATAGGTAGGTACCTACAATTAACAATTAAAGCACTCAATAGTTTGTCACATAGGACCCGTAATAGTTATACTATTACCGTGGTGCTTCCTTTTTAGGGTTCCAAACCTAAAAAGGTAAAAAAAGAACCCTTATAAGATCACTTTCTTGTCCGTCTGTCTGTCCATCTATCCGTCTCTGTGTGTGTCACCATCGATTTTCTCAGAAACGGGTTGACCTAGCAAATCGAAATTTAGACCAGATACTGAGGTCTATATAGTTCCTATTAATTGTATAAACATCAAGATCCTCAGACAACATGATAAAATATATATCGGGATTTTTTTTTGTTTTCGGATTATCTCTACAATTGTGCTATAAGCCTTGCTTTTAACCAAAATTGTGAATTGTAGGGCAGCCAGAAGTACCCACCCTATAGGGTTAGGGTCGAAAACCTATAGGTATGGTAGTTCCTGTTGACCTAGTTTTTTTCTATAAGATGTACACCTATTTCCCTTCCAGGACTCTCGTTCTCTGTTCCAAATCCTACAAATTATCTTCTGATTAATTTTTGATGCCAGTTTTAAGAGATTTTAACTTCTCCTGAGATCGAGCTCGGTGTAATTGTTCTGGTGTTGGTCTTAGCTGTATATCCTGGTTATGGGAATGCGGGTGTGCTTATTCCTAATACCTTGGAAACATCACTAAACCCACAAAATATTAAGATAATACTTATTTTGTTTTGTTTACTGCCACCCCTTCGGGGATAAGGCGTCAATCACGAAGGGGTGGCAGAGGCATATTATTCGCCCACTTTTCCCAATGTCCACAATATTTATTTATTATATTCACTGTGTGTATTCCTTTCCCATGTACGTAACAAGTGGTGAGCCCATTGCCGGGTTGAAATGAACAGGCGCAGGTGGTGCGACCGGCTGTTGAAAATTTTTTAGTCGCGTATATATAAGGCTTTTAACTTTGCTTAACGAGCTGTCATTTTACTAGCAACCGACATCAACGAGTTAACGTGCCTTTCAAAGCACGGAAACGCTGGTAAATATAAATGGTCACCCATCCGTAGAACCAGCCATAGCGAAAGTTTCTTGACGCTGATCGTTTACAGAACACTGAGTTAGCGGGGACGAGCATTTCTTCTTATTTTGTTATTAATAACAAGATAGATAAAAAATATAAGTATCGTTAGGACAACTCACACAACGCCATCTGATTCCAAACTAAGCAAAGCTTGTACTATGGTAACCAGATAACTGATAAACATACTTATATATTTCTCAATACACACATATTATAGATAAATAACACCCAGACACAATAAACCATCGTGCTCATCACACAAAGTTTTATCCTGGGTGGGAATCGAACCCACGACCTCGTAGCAGTCGGATACACTCCCACCGCGCCACAGAGGCAGTCAGATGATACCTACCTATAGGTATAAGGGTCGCAATATCTACCCCAGAACCCCAATCTGAGTCAACCCCGCGGCGACGTCAATATTTGCTCAAAGTAATCGGTTTGCAACTCGCGGGCCGCGGCTCCAGGTCCCTGGAGTATCGAGATACTTGTCCGTATGTCTCATGTTTAACCAACTTTCAATATAGTTGGGGATTCCCTAGTCGTTTGTATGTTATACCTATAATAATAACTAGTAGTTCTGTGAACCGTAGACTTCGGAGTAAATTAAGGAAAAAGGCATTTCCCTTCCCCTGCCTCCATTTCCTCTCCGATCGAAAAGCCCTCTCGCTAAAATTTTTTGGCTATATCAAGGATTGTCCATGCCAAGTTGCATGCTAATCCGATGAAAAATGCGACCGAATGTAGACTGAATGGACGGACGAACGGTCGGACACCGATAGCATTTTTCCGTACCAGTGGATTTAAAACGGAGACGTTCGTCGGCTCGCTTCGCTCGCCTCCTCAGTCAATAAGGCCTTTTATTCAAACCCACTTAAAATCGTTACAATGTAATTTTTTTTTTGACAATAATTTTGCAAGAACTAACTTAAAAATTGGAAAAATTATTCCCGTATTTGCTGTTTGCTTGTTTTTGTAGGTCTGTTTGCCAATAGGCAAAGGCCTCCTCCAACATTTTCCATTCTAATCTTTCCTGAGCCACTCTGTTCTACATCACTCTTGCCACTAATCTGATGTCATCCTCCTCCTGTCATACCTCAGGAACAGTAAAAGGAAGTGACGCAGTTTCAGTGATCTGCGTCTCTTCCTTTTACCGTTCCTGGGGTACCATATTGTCACATCATGTTATACTTTTAATAAGTATTGTTATTCTTCAGTTTTCTTTTATTCCAAATTCTAACTTCTTTTTATTTTTATTTAGCTGCTTGGGGCCCGGGCACGATCATATCTTTTGGCTTTTGATTTTCCGCATTGTTAGGAGCGCCTACCATCGGATCTCTCAATCTTAACCCCGTAGAGGCGCCCGCATGGTTGCCTCGGTAAGCTCGCTTGGTCTTCTAAATAAAATAGAAAAGTCTTTATTTTGCATAGACCATTTTAAAGGCGCTTACAAAATGTCACACACTAGAAGAACTACGGTTCAGAACGCGGCCTATCTGTGAAGAACCGGGAAGAGGCTCGGAAGGCTTTTTTTATAGCCTATTTACAAATTAATATTATTTCACAAAACCAACAGATCATTTCCAGGCGTCTTTGTCCTGCAAAAAGTCTTTAACCGCGTAATAGCCTTTTTTACAAACCTTTTTTTTAAATTTACAAAAACAAATTGTACAAAATTGAGACATTTGTCTCCCTCCCCACTCTCTCCCTTCGGCTCATCTCCTAGATGAAGAAATCGCTTCGGTTCTCATTCGCGCACTCTGCAACTCCTTACTTTATATATAGATATTTTTTTTAATTCTTGAACTAATTTATAGAACACGCCACTGTATTTAGTTCAATGTAAGAGGTGGAGAGCCTATTGCCGTGTTACTTACAGGGATATGGTAACACGAAGGGAAGCGCTCCTGGCCCCGCGGACTCAGTGTTCTATAAACGATCACTGCGTTAAGCAACTTTCACTATAGCTGGTCCTCGGATGGGTGACCACTTTGTGACATTTACTTTTGCGAACGTTTCCGTGCTTCAGAAGGCACGTTAAGCCGTTGATCCCGGTTGCCAGTAACATGGCAGACGTAAAGCTTAGTAGACGACCTTACTGGCGGCTTGAAAATTTCAACAGCAGGTCGCCACAACCTGCACGTGTCCATTTCAACACGGCAATGGGCTCACCACCTATTACGTGGGACAAAAGTGCATACGGTGAAATGTGGGCGTAACTATAGTAGGTATGCCTCAGCCTACTCCTTCTGGGATAACGGCGTGACAATATGTATATGTCGAGGGATAGGGTGCTGCTGTTAATTTTTTTCAAAACTTAGAGACTTGTATAATGTCCTTCTAAAAGGCCACAAACGATCACCCATCGAACCGATGGTAGAATAAGATGCTTAACACAGGAGCTAATACAGCTACGAGTTTTTAGGCCCTGTTTCCTGTTGTATGTAGGTAAGTAAGTATCTATCTTGACTACCTAGGTATCAATCTATCCATAAGCACATAGGCGACTATATAAAGAGCAAACTTGTTACAAAATCGATGTGTACGAAGCCTTAACGCGACACGAAAGGGCGGTCGCGAGTCACGACTAAATTATTCACCAAAAGCAACACTGACAACCTATACCTTTCTCTTTCAAACTTACACCAGTCACATAACACTGTCTCGTTCTTGTTTTGTATAGCAGGTATTGCGCTTTCGGCCGCCATATATGCTCGACTCTTTTCATCGTAGTGTGTGGATATATGTGTATCTCGTTTGCTCTCATTAGGTTAGTCTCGCGGATGTGTTTGCTCGACGCTTGGCAGTCGCATTTTGGGATGTGGGGTAGAGTAGGTTACTGAACAGAGAGTTTGACTTTTGGAAAAAATAAATTGTTTTCATATTAATATTATAATGTGTATTTTCGTGTGGGGCAGTTTTATATCGAGAATAACATAGGCTATTTATTGACACTGAAAAAAAATATTACTACTTGAATTAAAAGTGCACCAGACTTCAGTACAATTTAATTAAGTTGAAAAAGGTTAAGGTAAGGAAACACCCTGAAGATTAGGTAATGTTTATTGATCATTTTCATTAAATATGTATGTAGGTAAGATTACAATTTTAAAAGTGGAATAATTTGAAGCCAAACAAAGAGGTAGATTAATTCGTCAGTTTCGAGCAGGTCACGGTGGTGTAGTTGGTAAACGCGTCTGGTGCGTTGAACCTGAAAATGATGATACGAGTCCAGCTCGTGAGTGAAAATAATTAAAAAAAATTGAATAATGTACGCCTCTCTTGTGATGTCCACTACTGAACTACACCTATTTAATAATGTACGCCTCTCTAGTGATGTCCACTACTGAACTACACCTATTTAATAATGTACGCCTCTCTAGTGATGTCCACTACTGAACTACACCTATTTTTCCATTAGGCGTGCGGCGTTGATTAGCGAGCTAAAGTAATAAAGGAATAGAGCTACCCGAAATTGTGGGGTAACAGTTTACTCTAAAGGTAGGTTTAGGTATGTAATAGACCCTACCATAATGTTCTGCCAAGTGACGTCACACGCTTCGGGTTGGGAGGTCAAACGGCATTCGCTCCCAAAAGTGGACGACAGCTGTTTCTAGCAGACAAATAAGGGTAGACTCCAGGCTGCAGATCCAGGTAGGGTTTGGAAATACACTAAGGTGAAGTTGATTTAGCCCTCTAAATCTTTGATGTACCGGGTGGGGTCTTTATTTAGTCCTCATGACTACTGACAACGTCCCTCAATTTGACGGCCCAATGATGTGCCTCTTCACGCTTTGCTTGAAGAACCCAGGGTTATTAGAGGAGGGAAACACGTGCGCTGGCAGAACGTTCCAGGTTTCTATAGTTCGACAGAGAAACGATGTTTTAAATCGTTCCGTTCTGGGGAAAATTTTCTCCACTGTGTGAGAGGCACCTTTGCCCCGGCACGTGTTGTTCAAGAACGAAAAGGAGAGGAGATGTCATTACTTTCATTAATTACTAGTTGACGTGTGTGAAGTTTTCCCGACCTCGTTTTCCACAGGAACTTGTTCCCGAGATAAAAAGTAGCCTATGTGTTATTCTGATGTGTGAGCTATATAATTGTAAAGTTTCATCAAAATCCATTCAGTAGATTTTGCGTGAAAGAGTAACAAACATCCATACAAACTTTCGCAGTTATAATATTATTAGATTAAGATAAGATTAGGATTTCAAACGTCTAATCAAAATCAAGCAACCACTTCAGTTTGTTTACTTAAAACAAAAATAAAACAATTATTTTAATAACATCAATAAAAACGCAAATATGTTCACCCCAGTGTGCCACAAGTGGGGGCGCAGTGTAGTTCGCCATCAAAGCGAGTGGTGTGTAATGAGCACATCGAGTGTGCTCAGCCCCCTCCGTCTAACGTCGTGAATATAAACTGTAAGAAGCGTTTTTGTTGGAGATTGCCACTATGCAGATTTTGTTGAAATACTTTATAATAATGGTTATTAACATAATCTATACAAATAAATAAACCTGATGTATCAGTTTGTAATTCCAAACTAACAGTTTTTCACTAAATGCATATGAATACCTATAAGTAGGTTTATAATATACATACTTGCCTACATAATAAAAACAAAATGTGGGTGTACCAGAGTACACAAGTAAGAAGTGAAACGTTTTTACGACATTTTTTTAAAGCTATAAAATTTTTCTCAACTTCGAATGACCGTTCGTCTGAACCGATTATTTCTAAACTTAAATTCAAATACATTATTTATGCACCATTTAACGCTTTGTAAAGTTCAGTCACAAATGGTGACCAAGGCAGTAGCTTAAACAAGGTAACTATATAGTGATCACTTAAAGATCACTGAGCCAGTTACCAAGTAGGAAATTAGGTATATATAGGACGTAGTATAATACTATTACTTATTCTGTGATATAGGTACGTTATAGGTACGTTACGTAGGTAGTGTGTGTGTGTGTGTGTGACGTCATAGCTACATGCGGCCCAGCCCGCGAGCCAGGAGCGGTTCCTTGCCCACTCGGCCTTACCACCTCCGCAGCGCCTTATAAAACGGGCCGCACTGGCGGTCCTCGGCCCTTCTCTGCTGCAGAAGCTCGACAGGTGCCGTCTCCCACTTTATCTCGGGACACGTCTCAACGATTCTTACCTTCTTCTCATTGCTTTGTATAACGTTTGATTTGCCGAATAAATGCTCATGTACATGCAAATACACCTTTCCTTCATCTCTGTGCGTAAGTTACCCCAAATTCATCCCCAACCTGGGGTAGGTTACACTAGTTAGATACCCAGACGTGCATGTACTTATTAACCGTATATATGTACAAAAAGTACGTACTACGTGCATGTATAAAACTATGCATGGATCGCGAAGCCTGGCGATCTACGAGTATCCTCTCTGACTACCCCTAGAAGATAGATAGTTTTTTTTTATATTTGACATGTTATGACGCCTTTCAGGCGGAAGGCGATGGAAAGCAGAGACGACGACCCGTGATTGAGGGCCGCTATCCCAGACGGTAGGGCCGCCATAGCGACCTTCAGTTTTACGATACAGAAACATGCCTTTTCACGTTTCTCGTAAAGGACCCAGCAGGATTGCAAGAGGAAGGAAACACGTGCATTAGCAGAGAGTTCCATGCTTTTATGATCCATTTTCGAAATCGGCTGAAAAGACATGTCAGTCTACAAATCAGCCTATGGATATTTGAATAAATAAATATCGTTGGGAGAACTCACACAACGCCATCTGATTCCAAACTAAGCAGAGCTTGTACTATTGTAAGCAGATAACTGATAAACATACCTACTTATATATTTCTAAATACATACATATTATAGATAAATAACACCCATAGACACAGAAAAAACCATCATGCTTATAACACAAAGTTTTATTCTGGGTGGGAATCGAACCCACGACCTCTTGCGTAGCAGTCGGATACACTCTCACCGCGCCACAGGCAGTCAATATATGGATAGACGCCACAACACACGGTCCTGTCTTCCCCAACCAATCCCTCCCTGCGAACTTTTCTAGGTAGTACCTAGGTATGTAAATAGAGGTACCTATACATTACTCTTATTGAAGAGCTTCTTTTATCTCGTTTATTTTTAAACACGCGTTCAATACAAGCATCACTCTACATCACACGAGACACCTCTCATACATAATGCATTAAAATAACTGACATAAATTAGGAAGTTTTGAGCACCTGGGGCCTTTGAGAGGGGAGCGGAAGGCGCTTTTGTATGCAAACGAACAGGCGACGGAGAGAAATATTCTTTTGATTATGATAAACGCGGAGTTCAGAACAAAGAGCCTTAAGGAGGCTTCGCATAAGTTTGTTTGTTTAATCAAATTCTATAGAGGTAATACCTATTACCTACTGCTTTTTTTTGATACTAATGTTAAATAATTATTTTTTTTAAAATATTGTAGCTGTTTCTTTTATACCACGGAGGTAGCAGACAAGCGTACGACCCACCTGATGGAAAGTGGTCATCGTAGCCTATGGACGTTTGCAACACCAAAGGTGCCAAGTAAAAACCATCTAAGATCCCTTTTGAAGAACCTCATACTATAAACATTCGGTGCAACCCGGGGCGTCCGGCAAGAGACAGTTAGGCGGTGACTGTGAAATTTCAAGCTACAATGTCGTACCTACGTGTACAAAGAGCACCACTAAGGCAGTAGGTAATTATTATCATCTTAATGGGAACCGGAACTTCAAGTTAAGATGAGAAGGGATAAGTAAGATCAAAGGAATAAAACCGATGACGGCTATCTGTCACCAGACGTCACTTCACATTTCCGCGAGACTCTCCCGACGCGGCAAATATAAATAAAAATAATGGCAACACCGTCCTCCTTGCTTTTATAAAGAGTCGATTCAATTAAGTAAATTCTTTAATACGCAAATAAGCGGAAGCGAGTGTCGATGGGATCAAAGCTCGTTTGATGGCACTCTTGCAACCCCAACGATATCAGCGAGCGTACAAGTCGACGACTTCAATCGCAATACTCGATCATCAATGCGATGTTTGTTCTAGGTATAGTAAAAGAAGAATAAATTGTTTTCCTACCTCAAGATAACTTTTATTTGTAAACCTAAATCCTACTAATATTATAAAATCGAGAGTTTGTAAGTATGGAGATTTATTACTTTTTCACGCAAAATCTACTGAATGGATTTTAATTAAACTTTAAAATAATATAGCTTACACATCAGAATAACACATAGGCTACTTTTTATACCGGGAACAAGTTCCTGTCTCTCTCATCTCCTAGTATTTTTATGAACTACTAATGCGGGAGACTCATCTGATCGAAAGTAAGTACATAGACTACCAGTTGCGCCGCCTGGTTTTGCCTGTGACATAGCTCCATTATATTCTTAATATTTTGCTTGTCAAAATGACACGTCGCGTCGCCCGCTAGATGGAAAGCAGAGACGACGACCCGTGATTGAGGGCAGCTATCATAGAGACAGGGTTCAGTACAGGGAGCAGGGCTCCGATAGCGACCCTCAGGTATATAGGATAGGACCCAGAAAGTTGCATTTTCAAGTTTCTGGTAAACGATCCAGGTTTGTAATACCAAGATGGAAACACGTGCGCCGGTAGAGTGATGATGATGCGAAATAAGATAGTATTATAAGGTAGTACAGGGAGCAGGGCTCCGATAGCGACCCTCAGGTATATAGACGACGACCCGTGATTGAGGGCAGCTATCATAGAGACAGGGTTTCTGACAACCAAAAGATTTTAAAGTACTAGTAGTACTTTAAAATCTTATGGTTCTAGGCACGGAACGATTAGGGTGGGACCAAGTGGGACAATTCTTCAGAATACTCAAAGAGATATGGAAAAATGCAAGTAAACTGGCAATGGTGCTACGGATTTCCAATGGCTCAAGACTGCGGTGATATTTGGACAATTTATAACTTTATACCGCTATTTTACCCCCATAAGTTTAGATTTTTTCAAAATCGTTTACCAAAATATATTTTTATATACCTAATAGGTATCTTGTAAGTTGTATAATAAGTAGGTTTTGTAGAAAACTAAATACTTCCCTACCTACTTCATAAAGTTCTAAAACCTCATAGTACTTCATAGTATAGTCGTAGGAAACAAATCTGTTATTTAGATATTTCAATTTTATTTATCTTTTTTTGTATAAAAAACAAATACAACGAGCCCTATTTGAAGCACTGGTATTATAGGTGTCAAGTATTTCGAAGAGCTCGCTCTATATCATGATATCTTGTGCAGCTGAATGATTCTGCCTCCCGTTCGTCCCCGTCTCCCCTATTTCAGCCCTTGATGCCAATCCTCGCTTATCGCGATTTGATAGCGCTTTCGAAGCGATATTCCATCTGATATAATGGGAATGAGATGGGTTACGTGGGTACCTACCTAATGTGTGTAGTTCTAAGCTATACTACGTATACAATGTACAACTGTCTTTATGTTGATGGGGTAGTTAGAGAGATCTATGAATACGTTTTTCGCTTCCAGTAGAATAGAATAAACTTTATTGCACACAAATATAAATCACTGACATAAAGTGATTATAAATTAGTAGATTCATTTATTAATTCACTAGTTGACGCCCGCAGCTCCGCACGCGTGGTGAAGTTTTCCCGTTTCCCACAGAAACTTGTTCTCGGGATAAAAAGTAGCCTATGTGTTATTCTGATGTGTAAGCTATATTATTGTAAAGTTTCATCAAAATCCATTAAGTAGATTTTGCGTTGAAGAGTAACAAACATCCATTCTTACAAACTTTCGCGTTTATAATATTAGTAGGATACATGGACACCCAGACACGCTCTGGGTATGCGAATACTTTTGACCTCTCCGTTTTTGAGCAATCTGCTCACGTGCTGCTTCTAGTAAGTCTTGGTCTATTCTGACTCCTTTTTTTTTATAAATTATTTAATGGCCTGGTTTCTAAGACCTTTTAGCCAAATCTTATTTTTTATATCATATTTCTTCAATCTTATCTTCTAATTAGTCCTGTCCAGTCGATGTCGTGTCCTCAGGCTACGTCCTGGTCCTTGCCCTCAGTATAATGGTGATTCTTATACTAAGGTTGTCAGTGGACGTTTCGCGGCAAGAGAGAAAATAGCATTTCACTGCATATATATCATTGTCTTTCATTATAGCACGTTAACACAACTTTTATGTCCAAGAAAGCACCACTCCCGCACATAAAACAAGATAAATGCACTAGTTTTAGAAAATAATATAAAGCAAGCGTCCGCACTTGTCACTCTTCCCGCCAAATGTCCTATTCAGACTCCTTCCAGAGGGTGTAAAGAGTTCACACAATTAATATTGTTCGTCAATTGAATCGTGTGTAAGTAATTGTAGGTACCTAATTTTAATAGATCACCAATATCTGTGTATTGGTCGATCTGTCCTCTGTGACTACCCCGTCAGGAATACAGCATGAAGATTGAGTTAGTTAAATAGATATTTTGACGTGTCGGGTTAATCGATTTCAACTCATGTGGGCAACTCGAGATTACTATCTTTACGCTGCATCCCTGACGAGGTAGTCAGAGAGGGCAGATCGCCAGTCTTCGGGCAACATGTATAGGTACTTCTTTAGCTTCATACGAGTAGGTATTAATACAAATTCATTAATCGTTTCATACATGCACGTCTGGATTTGTTTATTATTATTATTAACTAGCAGGCTGGCTGTTTTACACAACTGATAGGTAGTGTTTGTATTATTTTTCCTTAATTTTTTTTGTTTAATTTTTTTCCAGTAGTAGACATATATTGCCACGCCTTTATCCACGAAGGGGTAGGCAAAGGCATACTATCATCAAGTCTGTTCTTGAATCGAATTGTATTTCCAGCTGGTACCACAAATTCTGGGAGTTTGTTCCATTCGCTGACAACTAGCTATTACCTACTTATGATATGTCTATGTGGATTGGTGTTGGAGAAACTGGAACTCAACTTCAAGTGATGCCATGTCCTCTAAGGTGAACATTATTATCTGGTACAAATTAGTTGTCCAGATCTCTATTAAAATCAAGATAACGAATCAAGCACCCTGGACACGTAAAACCCTACACATCTGGAGTTAAGTGTTTTGAATTGGGAAGGCATCAAAACTTATTGGCTTAAAGTAACTTCACCTTTTAATTACTATCTTCACGCTATATCCCTGACGGGGTAGTCAGAAAGGAAAGACCGCCAAGCTTAGCGATCCATTCATACTTCTTTCGCTTCTTGCTCATTCATCAATCGCTTCATACAAGCACGTCTGGGTATTAGAGTACCTACTTATGAATTTTCCGTTTTTAAGCAATCTGCTCACGTGGTCTTCATCTATAAAATGGTCTTCATATGGCGAAAGAAGTAGTGTGTAGAAGGAGTTAGGGTAGGCCGAGACCTACCCTAACTCCTTCTACACACTACTTTCGCTCAATATATCTTCTTCATCAATCGTTCCTCACTCATTCCATTTTATTAAGGTTCAGTAAATCATTCAGCTGATCATTTGATTTGATCTTCAATATAATATCAGACATGATCAAACAACGATCAACTATATTTACTTACTAGATGACCCCCACAGTTTCGCCCGTGGAATATTTCGATCTCCCGTCGCACCTATTTAATCCCATCGCTTATAAATTCTAGATGCATAAAAATTCGCCCGATTTGTCGTGTGCGTTTCGATTGCTCCGCCACGGTGTCCTACCAAAAAAAGCACTCCGTCAAAATCTTGTCAAAATTTGTCAATACCGAAAGCATCAAACCAAAAATTTGTCAAAGTAAAAATAAAAAAGATATTAGGGTTTAAAGTTGGCCGCGCGAACGAAACGTGGAGGATTGCGCGGCCACGGAGATCTCAGCAACTACATGGGTTAGAGACCTAATTCTTTTTGTCAATTAAAGATTGAATTTGTCAAAAATTGTCAAAAATTGTCATTCTGTAAAAAATATTACATTTGAAAAAAATCTTGGATATTTCAATAATTAAATTATTAATTCATTAAAAATTGCCATTGCCTTCGGGGATCTGCGGGACTAATAAACTTATAAGGTAGCTCGTGCCATATTTTGAGATTTGCCGAGGAAGAAAGTTGGGAGAGTAGGTAGGTATAGTGATATATATATTATAAGAAGCTAGGACTTGGGCAAAAATTAAAACTAGACTTGAGCAATTTTTGATTGATTGTATATGAAGTTGAAACTTAGCATAATTTTGGGCGTTTATGTAGGTTTATCGAGACATGTGAATATTTCGCGATTTGGGCCAATGTAGTATTGGTAAATACTTTGATTGGCAGTAATTGGGCTCTTGCGTCGTTAGTGGCAATACTAATTTAACCTATGGTTTATCGTACACAAGCGGGTCCATATTTACCTAACCAAGTTTTACACATTTTTTTGCCATGTCTCTTAAACGGTGCATCTGAGCTTGAAATAATGAGATTTCTAGTCCCCTTTGTAACCCCGAACACCTACTCCTCTACTAATTAGAAGATAAAAAGGATAGAAATTTGACGTTTTAATTTTTTTCTTGTTTTTTTTAAAATAACACCTCTACTAATTAGAAGATACAAAGGATAGAAATTTGACGTTTTTAGTTTTATTTCATGGCCGCGTAATGTAAATAAAATGGATGAGACGTTAAAAGGTTTGTTGAAAGCCACTGTGCCTCAGTCGCATTTAATTGTCATACGTAATACCAATTTCAAGCCACCTGCTAATTGCTTTCAAAGCGTGGTGGCTATCGAACAAACCAAAGCGACATAAATATAAATTGTCAAAGTTACATAACAGCACGGCAGATCGAATCCATTGCGGACGCAATATGGTGGTGCAGTTCCCGTCCAGTGTTATTATAACTATTAATCAAATAAAATTCGAGCACAAACATCATTACTTTATTATATGGTTCATAGTTAAGGTTTAGAAACAACAATGTATCCCGAATTTGAAATAAATCTTTCCGTGAAACGCGCTGCTGCACAAATAAAATGTTAAACAAAATGTTTATAAATTGATAGGTTCTATTGAGTATATTGTTCCTACCATTGGAACAATAGGTCACTATAAATGTCATTTTATAAGAAATGCTAGGATGCTTTGCTATGACGACAACAACAGCAAAGTAACTAAGAGCCCAATAAATCCAGTTTTCATACATTTTCTCACATATGGTTTTGTAGAAATGTAACCAGAATTATTGGATAGCACATTTTTCACAAAGTTTTTAAAATCTATTATCGGCAGCAAAGTTCAAGTCACGGCATTTTATATCATACCTAATGATAACTGGTATCTATATTTAATAGTAACAATCGAAACTCACAATCTAATTGAAATCATACATCTTTTTTCCGTTAATTACCTAGGTACCCAAAATTATTATTATAAAACAAACATTCCAGACAAGATTCCTTTTTAAGGCTCATTCAAGGAACTTAAAGAATACATTTACCAAATTTTACGTTTCTATGTTTAGTAATCTAGGCTAAGAGACACGCGGGTGATACAATAAACGGTTGTAAAAACTATAGAATACTTTATCCTGTGTGTGGTTTCACCCGCGTAGTTAACCTTTCAATAGAAACGTATAATTTTGTGATTATCTTTAGGTGGTATCTCATTGAAGCGATAATAAAGGAAATCCTAACATTCGCACGGGAAAGGGAACTCCACGAGTGAAACCAAAACAACCCAAACTATTAAAAAATAAATACCTTAAATTCGGTGAATTGATAAAAGCAGCAAGAAAGGAATTCCTGGTATTTCCAGTGCAATGAAATCTTATTAATAATATAAACGTGAAAGTTTGTAAAGGTTTTTATATATCAGATTTTTTATATATTTTATTAATCACATTTAGGTAAAAATCGGAATATAGATAAACCATGTCGTGGAATATCACATAGGGAACTTTTATACCGGGAATCATCTTATTCCCACGATAAACACTTTTTGTGCAATAATCAAATCTCATACGGGCGGAGTCACGAGCATAAGCTAGTTAATAATAAATTTACTTGAGAATATAATCTAAATGAGAATATCACAGAGAAAGTAAAATGATAATTGTAAACGCCACTATTGGCTACGCTATTGCCACGTTATTATTGTTGTGTACAAACAATAATAACGGTCGAAAACAGTGTAAGGTTGTAATAGGCTTATTGTGTGTAAAATTTAGGGTTGAATCACCGCGACACGAGAATTTTATATATTAGAAGATTAGATAAATACGGACAAAATGCTGACAGTGAAACAGGCGCGTACAGTATGTGTCTGCCTACCTTTTTGTGGCTATAGGCGAGACTGATATGTGATTTTTAAATTAATTTTACAATTATTCATTTTCAAAAACAGATCCTGTACAGATCTGCAAAGATTTTTAATTCATGACATGTTATTGTTACACCGCGTGGACATTTTACGTCGAAGACGTGCAGCTGCTGCTTTTTTCATTATTCAATAATTATTGTGAAATATTTTCCGATAATCACTACATTTACTGTTCCATGTAAATTGGTTAGTATATTACAATCTAATTAAAGTAGGTACGACATCTGTCTTTCTCCATGTTTTCGCCGCGCGCGTAACTAGAGTACGATATTGCGCGAGCACAACTCCTGACATTTCTTTGTTGCACTCTCAAAAATCGAGACGGGACTGGTACGTCACGCGGCTTCGTCTAACGCGCCAATGTTCAAGCTGCCGCGCACGGTACCTATGCGGAGCCAATGTTCAATGGCATGCCGCGCAAAGTCGATACGCCGCTTTGTACTACTACTACTACTGTGATATTTACCATGTACTAATTATTTTTTCATCGAGTAACAGACATTTCGGTTCTGTTACAAACGCCAAGACCACGAGTCTATTAAAGATCGCATTTATTATATTTGTTGATTTTTAAATGTTACTGTTGAGATTTACAATTTTTACATTATTACCTACATTTTAATAATTTTAAATGACTAAATCATTTAATTATTAAAATATCCAAGTTTTTTATTTAAACGTAATATTTTTTTCAAACTGACCTAGATGTTTTTAAATTTCATAGCTGTCCTCTAGTTATATAGCAAATGTAAAGATATTCCCAAATCAAATCGAAATTATGGTCACCCTGGTAGAACATTGTATGGGACATCATTATTTTTGATTTAACACGCGTTGAAAATGGTTTTGAGGGTAAAACGATACGTCATTTTATTTATTTTATTTATTTATTTATTTATGTACACACAGAGCTCAAATTACAAAAAGAAAAAACATTATGAAAAAAAAACATTGTACATACTTAATTTTAAAATTTCAAAAGAAATCTCTTCCAGTAGGCCTGAGAGAGGAGAAATTGTAGAAAACAGAGCTATGTAGTGTGCGTAGGTTAATAAACTTACATAAACTATAGTTACACATATACATAAGTTAATAAATATTGATAAATTATAATATACATACATATTATATATATACTAAACATATATTCATATTTAGATATATATATATACATACCTAAGCTAAGGTAAGGAGGAAATGTAATGATCTTTCAGCTTTTTTTTAAAAAGAGAAATTGTTTGACATGTTTGTATATCAAGCGGTAAACAGTTCCACAGCCTAACCGCATGAACAGTGAAAGAGTAAGAGTAGAAATCAGTTCTGTGAGAAGGACAATTGAGGCGGAGTTTAAGGTGGGATCTACATGAATCATTTGCTGCATGAGTAAGAAAGAAGCGTTCCCGTAGATAAGAAGGACATAAAGGATTATTTAGGATATTGAAAAGGAGGCACAAAATTCGAGTATTCCTACGAAGACGAATAGGGAGCCACTTGAGTTCCTTTCGAAAATGAGAGACATGATCATACTTTCGGAGATTATAAATAAATCGAATACATAAGTTTTGTAGTCGCTCAAGTTTGTCTAATAGCTCCTCATTGGCATCCAAATAGCAGGAGTCCGCGTAATCGATAATAGGTTGGATTAAAGTTTGAGCAAGGGAGACTTTAATTTTCATGGGCAAGAGAGTTTGCAGACACTTGAGGGTATGAAAAGTATAGTGAACCTTTTTACTGACCTCCGCAATATGAGCCTTCCATGTCAAATTACTGTCAATGATGACACCAAGATTTTTGGCGGTGCTGGTGTATTTGACTGCAATATTATCAAGCAGGATAGGAGGAAGAGAATTCGTATCGAGTCCACCACACATGTGTCTGCTACCAATGATTAATGCTTGAGACTTTTTGGGATTTATGTGAAGACCAAATGAATTTACCCACTGACTGATAGCACTAAGGTCATGGTTCATAGCAGAAATGGCACTTCTGTATTCATTTAAAGAAAAATGACGATAAAGCTGCAAATCGTCTGCATAGAGATGGAAGTTAGAGGATATGACTCGAACAGCAGAGTTAATGAAAATGGAAAAGAGTAAATGAGAAAGTACGCCACCCTGAGGGACGCCAGCACTGAGATTACACCATTCCGAAAAAGAATCGTTAAGGCGAACACACTGCGAGCGTCCCCGAAGATAAGAGTCGAACCAGGTCACAGACTCCGAGGAGAAATTTAGAGATTTAAGAATTCCTAAAAGGATATCAAAATCCACGGAGTTAAATGCGCTACTGAAATCTAGCAGCACAAGAACCGTGAGTGACTTCTTCTCCATAGCCCAACGAATACCGTCGGTCACCTTTAAAAGAGCCGTCACGGTACTGTGGCCTTGTCGAAAACCAGATTGATAGGGATTAAGAAGATTATTCGCTGTTAGGTAACTAGATAGTTGTCGATAAACTAAATGTTCAAGTACTTTGGATAAAAAGGGAAGAATGGATATGGGACGAAACTGGGACAAAAGTGTAGGGTTTGGGGACTTAGGTAGTGGAATTATATGCGCTTGTTTCCAAGCTTTAGGAAAGCAGCCCTGTTGTATTGAGCAGTTGAATATATGTGTCAGGATGGGGATTAATATTGGGAGTATAGGAATAAACATTTTTGAACATAATTCATCGTTACCAACAGCAGAAGAAGTGATTGATAAGAGAGATTTTTTAACATCTACCTGATTAACTGTAATGAGATTAAACGGAGGACCCGATGGAAGCGATAGAGTCGAGAGATCATGTAAAGTGCTAGACTTAACAAGCGGATCAAATATGATAGGTGGTTGTGAGAAGTGCGTGTTAAGAGCACTCAAGTCAATATCATTACAGTCAATAACAGGTGACTTGCCTATACCATTGGCTTTAAGAAATTTCCAGATTTCGGAGGAATTGCGGGTATCAAGAGATTGATGAAAATGGTGACGTTTAGCATCACGACACAGACGACTGCAGCGATTACGTTTGAAGCGTTTAAAATTCTCATCTGTTGAAGTGCGCTTATACCTTCGCTTAGCCGCATCTCTTCTGGCCATAGCGTCTTTAATATTTTGTGTTATCCATGGAGCAGGGAGATATTTTAATTTAATTCGTCGTTTAGGAGCATGTCGATCATAGAGAGACGTTAAAGTTTCGTTAAACAACAATACCTTTTTGTCAACAGTATCACCATCAATGACTGGCGTCCAGTCAATTTCATCAGCATCTTGCCGCAATGCCTCTAGGTTCACGCCCCGAAAGTTCCGCAAAACAGAAAACTGCTGCTTACGTTTAGGAGTGCGAATAGCCATGGACAAATAAATGAGGTCGTGGTATGAAAAGCAAGCAGTAACTTGTCCATGAGAGGTAACTAGGTCCGGAGAGGAAACAATTATCAAGTCAAGAAGTGAAGGGGTACAATTAGGGAAATGATGTGTAGCAGAGAGAGGTAAGATATGAAGATTAAGTGAAGAGATGAGAGATTGCAGAGCATGGGTACGGTGATCATTCTTAATCAAACACGTATTGAAATCTCCCATTAGAACCACGCGGTTATAAGTAGGACAGAAATCATTTAATATAGTCTCAAGCGAGCCAAAGTAGTCGATATGTAGGTCAGGGCTGTAAAACACTCCGAGAAGTACCTTTGCTGTGCTGAATTGTTATTTCAACAAAGAGATGTTCCGCAGACTCACTGCAAATAGAGGAGGATGTAGAAATTATTTTAAAAGGAATATCTTTACGCAGATACATAGCCACACCTCCACATCGTCTACCAGGTCTGTCATTGCGTACCAGCTCAAATCCAGGAAGCCCGTAGGTAGTAGAGGATAATGATGGTTTCAAAAATGTTTCTGAAACTAAAAGAGCGTCAAGATAATCACTGCTAAAGGATGCCAGAAGATCAGAGTGATGGTAGGAAATACTCTGAGCATTGATGTGAGCTATATTTAAATTCCTAGGATGGTCAGAGAAAATTGAAGTTAACTGTTCATGTAAAGTAACAGCTGAAGAACTGCCACCGCTGGCACTAACAAAACTAGTGTCTGACAGTGAGCACGAAAGAAAACTGTCATCGCTAGATAAATCTATGCAATCCATAATAATAATTTAATAAATAAAATAGTATATTATAAATATATTAATTAAATAGGATAATAAAATAAATAATAATATCAGATAAATCACTAATAATATAAGTATAAATATATAAATATAGAAAAAATTGAATAAAAATATGTCTGTTACGGTCAAACACACCCACTCGCAAGCTAACAAAGAGATTTTACAAGTTAAAATAAAATTAGAAGCGCTCGTGGTCCCGCGGTCTCAGTGTTCGGTAAACGATCACTGAGGTACGCAACTTTCACTATGGCTGGTCCTCGGATGGGTGACCACTTTGTGGCATTTACATTTGCGAGCGTTTCCGTGCTTCGGAAGGCACGTTAAGCCGTTGGTCCCGGTTGCCAGTAAAATGGCAGTCGTTAAGCCTGGTTGAAGGCCTTATAGGCGGCTTAAAAAATTTCAACAGCAGGTAGCCACAACCTGCGTCTGTCTATTTCAACACGGCAATGGGCTCACCACCTATTACGTGGGACAGGAATCCACACGGTGAAAAGTGGGCATATAATATGCCTCTGCCACCCCTTCGGGGATAAGGCGTGATGGATATTTATTTTATTATATTTATAAAATAAAATTAAAAAAAAAACATTAAAACTAACCACAAAAAAAATCACTAAATGAAAAAAAAAACCTTAAATTAGTTAGGTAATAGACTTTTAGATAACATCACAGACAAACAAAATAAATAAAATAAAAAAGTCTTAAAAATTTTTTTTTGCATTAGTTGTCAACGTAAAAAACAAAAAAATATATATATATTTAACAGTTATGTAAAAAGACCAACAAAATTAGACAGGATTAAGTACATACCGTGCGTTTCAAGTTCGGTGTGTAACCGAACGCAACACAGTCTGTGAGTATCTATCTATCCCATATGGCACAAAGGCCGAAGTAGCCATGCCATAAATATTATTAAAAAAAAACTATCCAAACAACAAATAACATGACTTATATGACAGATCAGATGACAGACGATAAACAATTGTGCATTTAAAGTTCATTTCCACCTGTATTATTCAAAAGAATTCGCTGGGTAGCACCATAATACGTAATTGAATTCATACCTTCAATAATGTAAAGTAATAAGTGTGATAATACGACTAGATATAGTATTCACAACAAACAAGTTCACTAACGACGTCGGCTTCTTGTGGTCTTAGAATCTGCCTTAGAAGACACACCTGGCACATTCGATGCTGTTGGAGCGGACAGTGGAGCCTCATGAACCACAGTGGCGGGAGAGCTTGGAAATCTTGCGATCAAGGCTTGCAGTTCAGACATTGTCTCGATCTTATGACGTGCCTTATCAGGTGTTAATATGTTGATAGCCCCTCCAGTAGTCCAAACATGTTTCATTTGGAAGTGTTTACGGGCAGCTACAAAAGCTCGATGTCTAAACTTCGTGAGAAATTCAGAGACTGTGTATCCAGTACCTTTTAAAGAGACCTTATTATCCCACACTAGTTGACGGTGCTCCATATCACGAAACCTGACGACAATAGGACGCGTCCGGCCCTGGCTGGATCCAAGTCGATGGCACGCGTCAATAATGTTTGTGTTAACATCTGGCAACTGCATTTTGTCGGTTAATATGTTGATAACAGTATTATGAAGCGTTTCATTTTGCTTCTCAGGAATTCCGTGGAACAATAAAACTTTTCGACGCATTACTGTTTCGTGACGGTCAAGTCCAAGAGAAAACAGCTGTGCCTGTGTCTTCAAGTGACCCAAGGAGTCCATGATAAATGACTTAAACTCTTCAAAGTCTTTTGAGAGAGTTACAATATCAGTGTGCACTGGGACAGAAGTGTCCAGTGCCCTCCGTAGCCTCTGTTCATGATCTTGAAGACGACTGCTGAATAATTTTTCCAAATCCTCCAGGCTCTTTTCAAATCTGCTGTCCATATTAAATGTGTAACTTTAATGCTTGTAGTAAAAGTGAAACAGGAAATTTTAATTTATGTGGCGAGTACAGGTGAGTTTGGCAACTAACTAATACATAAATTAATGTATTTAATGTAAAATTACTATTTATAAAGAATTAATTATTGGGAATAACAACTTTTTAATGTTACTTTACGCCTACCCACAATTTTTTTTTTTTAATGAGGTTAATATGCCGAATAAATGAAAGTTTACACCAAAATCCTAGCAATTATAGGTAGCGAGATAACAGCTTACAAAGTAGCGTTTCGTTCGCGCGGCCACGGACTTTTTGTTTTGGACCGGTATCTCCGGTTTAACTAAACTTCAGTAGTATTTATTGCTTTCATTAGTGTTGACAAATTAAGATCATTCTTCTGGTATAAATTTTACTATAAGAAATCTTACGATTTAAAAAATAATCAACATTAAAGAAACAACGAGTGGAGGATTGCGCAGCCATAACTTCAAAGGCGAATATTTCGTAAAATATTGCTGTAAAGCTTATAATTCTTTTTTTGACAATTTTTGACAAATTCAATCTTTAACTGACAAAAAGAATTAGGTCTCTAACCCATGTAGTTGCTGAGATCTCCGTGGCCGCGCAATCCTCCACGTTTCGTTCGCGCGGCCCACTTTAAACCCTAATATCTTTTTTATTTTTACTTTGACAAATTTATGGTTTGTTGGTTTCGGTTTTGAAAAATTTTGACAAATTTTTGACGGAGTGCTTTTTTGATGAGACGCCGTGGCGGAGCAATCGAAACGCACACAAATATAAAACACTGACATAAAGTGATTTTAGATTAGTAGATTTATTTATTAATTCACTAGTTGACGCCCGCAGCTCCGCACCCGTGGTGAAGTTTTCCCGTTTCTCACAGAAACTTGTTCTCGGGATAAAAAGTAGCATATGTGTTATTCTGATGTGTAAGCTATATTATTGTAAAGTTTCATCAAAATCCATTCAGTAGATTTTGCGTTGAAGAGTAACAAACATCCATTCTTACAAACTTTCGCATTTATAATATTAGTAGGATACATGGACACCCAGACACGCTCTGGGTATCCGAATACTTTGACCTCTCCGTTTTTGAGCAATCTGCTCACATGCTGCTTCTAGTAAGTCTTGGTCTATTCTGACTCCTTCCAGAGGGTGTAAGGAGTTCACACAATGAATATTGTTCGTCAATTGAATCGTGTGTAAGTAATTGTAAGTACCTAATTTTAGTAGATCACCAATATCTGTGTATTGGTCGATTTGTGACTACCCCGTCAGGAATACAGCATGAAGATTGAGTTAGTTAAATAGATATTTTGACGTGTTGGGTTAATCGATTTCAACTCATGTGGGCAACTCGAGATTACGATCTTTACGCTGTATCCCTGACGAGGTAGTCAGATAGGACAGAGCGCCAATCTTCGCGCTCCATGTATAGGTAATTCTTTAGCTTCCTATGAGTATTAATACAAATTCATTAATCGTTTCATACATGCACGTCTGGATTTGTTTATTATTATTATTAACTAGCAGGCTGGCTGTTTTACACAACTGATAGGTAGTGTTTGTATTATTTTTCCTTAACTTTTTTTGTTAAATTTTTTTTCCAGTAATAGACATATATTGCCACGCCTTTATCCACGAAGGGGTAGGCAAAGGCATACTATCATCAAGTCTGTTCTTGAATCGAATTGTATTTCCAGCTGGTACCACAAATTCTGGGAGCTTGTTCCATTCGCTGACAACTAGCTATTACCTACTTATGATATGTCTATGTGGATTGGTGTTGGAACTGGAACTCAACTTCAAGTGATGCCATGTCCTCTAAGGTGAACATTATTATCTCGTACAAATTAGTTGTCCAGATCTCTATTAAAATCAAGATAACGAATCAAGCACCCTGGACACGTAAAACCCTACACATCTGGAGTTAAGTGTTTTGAATTGGGAAGGCATCAAAACTTATTGGCTCAAAGTAACTTCACCTTTTAATTTCTATCTTCACGCTATATCCCTGACGGGGTAGTCAGAAAGGAAAGACCGCCAAGCTTAGCGATCCATTCATACTTCTTTCGCTTCTTGCTCATTCATCAATCGCTTCATACAAGCACGTCTGGGTATTAGAGTACCTACTTATGAATTTTCCGTTTTTAAGCAATCTGCTCACGTGGTCTTCATCTATAAAATTGTCTTCTTATGGCGAAAGAAGTAGTGTGTAGAAGGAGTTAGGGTAGGCTGAGACCTACCCTAACTCCTTCTACACACTATTTTCGCTCAATATATCTTCTTCATCAATCGTTCATTCGTTCCTCACTCATTCCATTTTATTAAGGTTCAGTAAATCATTCAGCTGATCATTTGATTTGATCTTCAATATAATATCAGACATGATCAAACAACAATCAGCTATATTTACTTACTAGATGACCCGCACAGCTTCGCCCGTGGAATATTTCGATCTCCCGTCGCACCTATTTAATCCCATCGCTTATAAATTCTAGATGCATAAAAATTCGCCCGATTTGTCGACATTTATGACTACTGCTCTGCTTCCCAGTGTAGTAGCATAATTATATATAGCCTATAGCCATCCTCGATAAATAGGCTTACACAAAAATATTTTTTCAAATCCGACCAGTAGTTCCTGAGATTAGCGCGTTCAACCGAACAAACAAAAAAACTCTTCAGCTTTATATATTAGTATAGATAAAAGAAAGTCGTGTTAGTTACACTATTTATAACTCAACAACGGCTGTACCGATTTGGCTGAAAATTGGTGGGGAGGTAGCTTAGAGCCAGGACATACACTTTTTATCCCGGAACAAGTTCCTGTGGGAAACGGGAAAACTTCTCTACGTGTGCGAAACCGCAGGCGACAACTAGTTTGATATAAAAGCAAATATTATCTTCTACGAATTCAACGAAATTGTGTACTTATTAAGGTTTAATTTGGATGCTAATTTTGCTGTGTGATGCCATTCTTAATAATAAACAACCAAGAAAGATAAAGAAGGAATACAGGTATAGGGAGAGAAAATCCATCACCTACTAAGTAACCAATACGCTCTATGTGTCACAATTCTAAACACTACATCCTCAATAGACTTGTCATCCTAGGTCACATATTATTACAAAACAACACCGCTAGATGTCACTTTTCTTAAATTCAACTATTTTCACAAAATAATATGACCTGCGAGATATCACCCGGCGCTCCGCTTGAGTGAGGAATTATTTTCCGTATCCTTCTCCCACTGAAATTTCAAATAAATATTGTAGTCTCTTTTTACACAGCGCCATCTAGCCGAAAATAAGCTAATTTTAGTATGCTATGATATGACACAACCGACAAACCTTCCTGAATATTACTAAATAAATTACATATTGTATTGTTTATATATAACTCCAAAACAACATTTCTGCCTGAAACCTCAGAACGGCGGCAGTCGCATACACTATTAGCTATCGCCACAGAGGTAGCCATGTAGTAGTGACACTTCATATACTATATGTATAACTACACACTGTAAACAATAAACATATTTCAATTCCTTAGAATCTCGAAGGCAAAAGATTGTATCTTTACATACATACATATAATATCGAGCCTTTATCCCTGGGGGGGTAGGCAGAGGCGTACTATACGACCACATCAGATTGTGAGTCCATTGCCGTGTGGAAATGGACAGGCGTAGGCTGTGGCGATTGTATCTTTTACTATTGTTTCTGATGCTCCGAGGAGAGCTCAGACAACAGTCGTTCTTAACAGAGCCGAAGATTAAAGCCAAATGGTAGCAGCTACTAGAAGCCAAATAAAAGGCTTCAAATCCAGGTGAGATTTTAAAGCAACAGGGAGAATTGGTTGACAAATAATTTTGTCAGGAAGTCAATAAATCCATTTGGAAGTAATAATTTTAATGATGAGATAGATGGAGAAAGGATGGAATCGGCGATCCTAGTGGAACACACGGTATATAAGATACGTATGTCGATCTCAACGGTTATGAAAACAGAGCAGGGGCTAATCAAAGACAGTAATTTTGTAATTTCTTTATTTTTTCACCATTTATCGTAAAACTTTCCTACGGCACACCGCGCGTCGCAGTCGCGCACCAATATTATGACTTGTGTATGTCGAGCCATTCACACGTCACATCGCATCGCGGCTTCGCGCCATATCACGTCATGACGTCATATGACGCGACGCGTGGCTGCGATTCGTCACTCATGTCACGACGGCTATCGCGCAACACGTCCATCGTGCAGGTTACACAGAACACCACTAGGTGGCGCTTTTATAATCGTTTTATATGAACGTGCTGTGCTCACAAAACTTGAAAGGAGACAAAATTAATTTTGAATAAAAATATAACAATTTCCATCGTTCTTATATAATATAAATAAATGTTTAAATTTTGTAGAGTAGAAATAATATGATATCCATCGTAAGTACACACAAGCACCAATTAGCTGCAGTTTAACTGCCTCTTCACATATCGATATTAACCATTCGGTCTACAACTCACAGTACAATATTGCTTGGCAATTTTAAAAAGTGTAGCTTTTTCGTCGTAGACCGAAATTCCTAAACATTCCCTTATCATACATACAAATATATAAAATGAATGGTATAGACACTGCAATTATCCATCGAATTTTGAATTACTATCTAAGACAAGATGTCATACAAAACTTCAACTTATGTTTTACATTCGAATTCGATCGGGAGATCCTTCAATGTGCCAAATACCATCCGTACAACTTAGTGTCAAACACCATACGTAAAAATAAAAAGTATATAAATATTACTATAATAATAAAACCTATAGGAAGAATACATCACACTATACAATCTTTGGATACAAATTCTTACACGCGCTTCTATTATGTTATCTACAAGAGAAGAAAATTCATATGGCACACATTCCGCATTCATAAGTGACTCACTGTGCAAATATTAAATTGAATTTATCGACAATTGCAGATAACACAACACGAGCGCCTCGGCACGCGGCCACCGGTCGACTGGCGTAAATAAACAGTCGGCCTGCGTCCGCGCACCTACGCACATCAAAACCAGTCTCAGTACTAGCGTGTCATACACGAATTGAGAAAATTTGGAAGGTATAAATAAACCAAATAAAATTTATCCTCATCACATGAGCCATGTCAGTCCGATCGTTCCACTTCCCACTCGTTACGGTATGCGCCTTACCCACTATACCGTCGCACATTGGGTGTCTATTAGTGAGCTACCGTCATCACGAGTAGTTAAACATATATATAAAAAAAACTGAAAGTTACACAAATTAATGTAACGTTTTCCGTCTGAAAGAATTCATTCATACTTCTTATACATATCCTTTTCAAATCGAAACCCCCTCTTCATACACAACACCCAATATGCCATCAGCTTAAATCTAACAACCGCATTTATATTGCCATCTATTTTTTACAACTTAGCTTCATTCGCGAACGAAATCGCGTTTTATTTGAGATACGAACGCGTGCGCACATACAAAGTACACACTCGGACGTTTGCGTGCACGGACACGCTCGCATCGAATGCAAACCTATCTAGACAACGCCCTGTCGCTCGGTACACTACAGAACACAGTTTGTATCCATCATCCTCATCCTAAACCAAACTTTTATAAAATGACCGATCATGTTCAAATGTCCCGCGGTAACCACACGTGAATTGTCATAAGAGTGCAGTAGCACAAACTGAACCGTTTAGCGAAGCGATGGTACTGGAATATTTGAACAACATCGAACCATTAATGTATCGATACTATACATAAAATATTTAGGACACAATATTACGAAATTGTTATTTTTTTTTTAATTCTACAAATGATTTACCATTATTAATACAAACTACAAACAATTGGCAGTATCATTGTTTACCTCCCACTTTCCTTCTCAGTGATATTTTAGCTCGTGACGTGTTATGACGTCCTTCGTTCGAGCTGTTAACGTTAGCAGGCGTCGTTCACATTGCGATTGAAAGCTGATTTCGTACCGTAAGGGCTTGCTTAAACAAGGGACTGTCCATAGAGAACAAAATCTCCTCAATCTCAAAAAATATCCACAGAGATCTTTCCACGCTTGAGTCCATAGTTCTCAGTTGACATTTTACGTGTTTATAAACAATTGTCACACGGACGTTTGGTGAGGCACACGCTATGGAATATTGATGTACGATAGTTCTATTTCTTACAGGGATTTATTTCAAGTATGGTCTTTGAGTATTTGGGATATATTCGAAGGGCAAAATTGCACCCCTATGAGGACTGTCCTCCGTCTGCGCAAGCCCAGCTATACGTTAATGTGAACGTTACGAATAAACGCAAATGCGAACGCCGCCCGTACAAATTACGTCAACAAATATATCTCCTAGCTCACTTATCATACCATCCGACAGTTGTACATGGGCGACAGAGTCGTCCCGATAAAACTGTCGGGTCACACTTACGTTAAGAGAAACCGAAACTAAAATAGTGTCATCGACCCGCAATTGCAATGACGCGAAACTGAAGCAATCTCCTTCTCCCCATGGACGTAAATACAAAGGGTAACCTAGTACGTTCTTGTAATGAAAACGCGCAAATTTGCTGCACAGCAAACTGCGCCACCACTTATTGATGACTGCTAACGTGTTATGGCACGTTCTAAGCATACATTTACAAAACGAACTAGCGTGTGTCCTTGAAAATATTTTTTAGGATACTTTCGAACCGAAATCCACACGCCAGTCAGATCAAGACTATCTCCTATGCCTAACAACAACTCCTATCACTTGCATGTGATCCCTTCAACCGTTTACACTAACTCTGGGGACATTAATGGATGTTTATGTCTCGTGTCCCCAAACCGCGAAGTTTACATCTCACCGAATCAATGTTGCAACTTATCGGCCACACGTCGAAGCGCATTAACCCTGATAGTTTTTTTTATTAACCAAACAAATCCAACCCCTGATTGAAGAAACACTACTTTTTTATTATTATACTTAACAGACATATATGAATCATCGAATTACAAACATGGCCTCAATCCAGAAATGGCTGAAATTTGCCACAAAAAGCAATATTCGTGTACACATGTCGCCGTATCGCTACATACGGTTGTGCCGTCTCGACGCCGTGTGCTTAAATGCTCTATCAACCGCCCAAAATTATAACTTTTACAAATACATAACTAAATCCACAATATGGAACTGCAAACCTATCCTGTTTTAACTGCATATCAAAACCGCCCAGTACGGTGTATTTTCATACTGTTACATTGTTCTCTTATATTTTTTTTTATTTCAATCTTCAGGTACTGTGGTATTGCTTAAATGTAATTATAAAATGATTTTATTTTGTACATTGGCGGTATAAGGCGGTAATCGGTGTGTAAAACGGGTCAGAGATCTATAACCGCGACTATTTCTATGGGTTTGACGACACTAAACGACCATTTCACCTCTGAAATATTCATTTTAAAGTGATATTTAACATTGTGGAAAATCGAAAGATCCGGCTCGAAGGACAATTCAGATCCGGTTTGAAAGGACTATTTCGAATTACAATTCTCGTAAGTTCAGAGATGATACGACCCTATAGCGCCTTGTTTTTAATTCTTTGACCCGGCTCACATCGTCGAGTGATGTCTATTGTAGTGTGTACGGGAACAGTAAAACAATGAACGGTGTGTCACAGTGTGTTGTCAAAACAAACGGTACTATTTAAACGTGCAAATGACATAGAAATTAACGATAAATTATCTTTTAGCAAAACATCAATTAATATCAGGAATATAATTAAAACTAACGTACTATTTATAACTCTGTTTTTTTTTGTTTAGCTTTGAATAGTTTCGTATCTATAGTGACCTATTTAACACTTATAGAGCGTGGAGCGGCTCGGTAGACAACGGCGGCGATACACGAGTATCTATAATCGATTTTTTCTTGACACCAATGGCGCCAAACCTTTCCGATCTACTTCAATATATTAAATAGACTCAGACAAAAGGTGTATCGCCGACGGTGCGTCTTTTATAATGAATACTATAATAATTGACTATCAACCTCAGACTGCACACGCGAATTATCGAAACACTTGATCAAACACAGTAATGGGACTTACGGACATACGTTCGGTAAAAAAAAAGAAGCGGGATAACACCGGAACCTCCTTGAGGCGAGGCTGCGGTAGCAGATAAAGCTGGGAGCCCTGGAGTTATCCTTCCGAGGGATCACCCAGGGCCTCTTGCTATAGGTAGCTGTAAGGGCAACGTGTAGCTTTAGTCGGTAAGCGCACGACATACCAATCATGATTATTTCCACACGCAAAAAAAAACTAAAGGAATAAGGAGGAATCTGTCTCGAATCGATATAAAAAACGCATAGATAAAATAAATCATCAAGAAACAGAACTAAAACAGGCTTTTTAAACGTTTCTGTACGAAAAAAATACGATAGACGAACATATGTCAGTAGTCAGTATAATAAACCTAAGTTAACAAGTAGTAATGACTGGCAAGCGGTGTGAGGGGGTCACCGGGTCACGGGGTCAAAGGGCGGGGTCGCAGTATCACAGAGGGCAGCACTAACACTCGGCTGACAAGGAACCCACGCGATATCCAGCTCCATATTAATAAACTATATTTACCATTAGATATAATCTTCATTATACACATTTATAATTAATTTTTATTGACTGAGCGCCGGAGCTAATATAATCATCTTTTATCTATAAACTCTGTAGATATTAAACGTCTATGGAACTAAAATTACATTTTGTACCATATACTTGTTTATTTAAAATTAAGCCACAACACAAGGGGCGCGGCAAATGGAAGCCACGCCCCGCGATTCGTGCACACGCGCTTGCGCATTATTTAATAATGTACTTACATATTTTCGTTTTCGAGAAAATATGATTTAATATGAGAAATGTTCAGTTTGACTGAGCTTCAGTTTGTGTTAACTGCAAGTAATGAATACAAGAGGCGTACAAAGCGCGTGTACACGTATACACTTACAGTTCGGATCGCCGGAGAATCGCGACCCCATGGCCCCCAGACCCACATGACCCCGACCCCCCACCAAACAACAAAACTAGCCTAACTTATGTTATATCAACGATACCGCGCCGCTCACGCTGACGTTTATATTTCTATATTTTATTCGTATAGAGAAGGTGATTTTTTTATATAGGTATTTTTTTAATTTTTTTTTCTTATGTAACATTTTCTTCGGACGTCACCAAGTGTCACTCTAAATAGATAATGGTCTCAAAATGGAACTGTACTGTAAATTAACCTATAGATTAACGTTCGGCTGCGATCGGAACTGTCTCAATGTGGAACTCCGGTGAGTTCTACATTGAGACAGTTCCGTCTGCAGCCGGATGTATCTGGAACTATATCAATGTAATCTTAGAGGGTGTAAAATACGCTATTTTTTAATGTAGGACGCGGAATCGCAGATCTTTTGAGATCTCCGGTCCCGGCGTGGAACTATAGAGAACATTACCAAATCAAAAAGTAAGTTTAATAACGAGGTCTCCGTGTGTACCAATGTCGACTCATGTACCAATTAATTACTAATACAATTATAGACAATAGAATCTAATACAATTATATTTGTAAAACACATTCAGTTCATACGTAGCGAAACCATTTTTTTTAAACTCAATTTTCAAAAATACATATTACTATGTTGAAATATACACAATTTTTATTATACACATGCGGCAACATATAATCGACATATTCAGTTAAAAAACTGAAATTTTATTAAAATTTTTCGTTTATCAAAAATGCATTCGACACTAAATATGTCGTTACCTTAAGACTCAAGCAGACGAACTTTCGAACATTAGAGATCAAAACACAATAATTTTGACAGTTTACAACCAAAACATGTTGACTGCCTGATTTGCAAAGCTATAGGTAGAGCATAGTTTATGGCGTAAGTTTTCTTGCCTAATCTGATCAGATTAGGCAAGAAAACTTACGCCATGAACTATGTCTCCCACACGCACATTATAATTATAGCAGCCAGCAAAATGTATTGGTTTTACATTTCAGAAAGACCGCAAACTAGGTACTTTTAGCAACGGGAACCAGCGATTTAATCGCTTATTAGCAGCTATCGAGCGCTCCAAACTGCACTTGCCAATGGCGGACAATATGCCTCTTAAACGCGCGACTCTGGTATCTTTTATACTCTGTTTTTTTTTACCACCGACACAAAATCGCCGGCCACCGACGCAAAATCGCTGGTCTCCGCCGCAAAATCGCCGGCTACCGACGCAAAATCGCCCGTTACCGATGCAAAATCGCCGGTCAGCCCCGCTAAAAATAGACAGTCTGCAGTGTCCCCTTAAAAAGAGAACTAAGTAAACATACCTTACTTATTAATTTTGATTAATAAAACATGTGAATATGAACCAAAAGCAACGTTACAATATGAAAAAAAACATCGATAGAAACCGGTATTATGAAACCGTCTCTGCAACGTTTATCGCACGCCACGATAGCAACCGAGTTAAATCACTAAGTGTACCAACATCGTGGTACATTGAGAAAAATAAACTGCATGATCGGTAAGAAAAAAAATTAAAGCATAATTTTATCGCGTAAAAAATATGATTTCATGTACTAAGCGTCATTAGTTAGCAATTAAAACTGTAGTTTGTATATTGATTGTATGTTAAACTTAAAAGTAATGTAAATGAACATCACAATCAAATTCAAGTACCGACATTGTTACAAAAGAAAAATATGTAGATTATTAAAATATTCACAATAGTGTGGGTAGATTGACATAAATAAATGGAATCCATAATTTTGGAAAGACTTAAAACTGAAAAAAATGTGACTGAAACACACAGACAGATAGATAAACAAATAGATAGGCTAAAAACAGCTCAAAAATATTATTTTTTAGGTTTGGGAATCTGGGTCAGTATCCCATAGTGGTGTAGCTGACATATCTAAGTAATTATTATCCATTCATTGGGTAGATTTGAATCCGTTTCAGAACATTATATTGGGTCATCATAATTAATTAATCAGTAAAAATACAAATATTGAACTCAATAGCTATGACTTAACTGAAAATATAAAATATTTGTATCTCAAAAGAGTATATTTCAGTTTTCGATAAAGTATTTTTGATGTTTACAGTGATGACCATTTACATTACTTATATGTTATCATGTACGATATTTAACCATTATATTAACACATCAGCGGTTGATGCGACACCCGCATGCACGTGATCGCCTAAAAGCTACCAATAAAAGGTGAAACTTGGGGTGTAGTCATAATAAAAAAAAGTTACGAATGAAAAACAAAAAAATGCATAAATACATTAGTTAGAAGGCACGCCCGACGCCTGATGTAGTGCTGACCTAAGCTACTCTGCGCCCGCGCACTCCAATACATACATACATATATACACACGTACACACGCGCACACACACACTCACACACACACACGAGACCCGCGCCACAACGTCACACGCACACACTCATAATACAACACTTCCTAATAATCTATTATGTTTTTAATGCATGATGAGATATGACAAAATGGTGGCACGAATTTATGTTTTTTTTTATTCTTTTTATAGTGAAAGCATGAATATACAATAGTTTAACATTTAAAATAGAATATCTAATGATTTTTTTAATGGCAACACCGATGTGGCAGCTGTAATGTTGCATTTTTTTTTACGTTGTGAAGATGTCGTATTGTATGTAAAAATACCGTGTAGCGTGTTTGTGGGCGGATCGCTCGTAACACAGGGTGCTTACATAACCAAACTTAACCTATCCACATGCACCCGGCCGCGTCCGGCACATATATAGGCGGAAACAACAATACACCATATATAATGCAATGATACATGATTCGATATATTATCATAATTTTCATGTTTTTTTTCCAATTCTTACAAAAACCCGATACTTGTCGCTATGAAAAGTTTTATAATTTTCAAATCACGTTCACACTAAATGCAATTATATATGCTGTTCTTTAAACTAATTACTATAGCCAATTTTATATTAATATTCATTTTTTTTTGCAATTTATTGCAAAAACTAAAATAAATTTATAAAAAAAAGATTTTACTTCAATTTAGAATCGAAAACGTCAAATGACGTAACACAATATAACCCTATTAGATATATAATTACATGGACAGCGGCCGCGTCCATCACACGTAATAACATTTTAAATCTGTCGGATTGTACGCCTACGAGTATATCACAGCAGTGCGTGTCACTTATCTAATGATTCGAGTAACCGACGCGTGCGCCGGTTGAATACGAGCCCTGTAAACACCCGGTGCCTTAAAGTTATAATACGAGGGAATTATGTGAGCCGTCCTTTACATGCTATACAAATGCGAGGGAAAATCTGCTAAGCGATGTTTGAACCAGTGTGTCGGGCTGTGTCGTGGCGCATCGCATTTTTTTGTTCATTAATGTGTCGTATTGTGATGGCGTCTTGTATGGCTCTTTATGATCTGGCGCACCACGACATGGTTATGTGAAACAAGATTTAATTCAAATTAATTTATCGTGTCAAAATGTATGTAAATCCTTAACCGCGATAGTGAGAGCTCATAAATTATAATGGAGTGCCAAGCTGTTTATAGTAAAGGACCGCACACATGTCACCACACTTCTCCGCACACACTCGTGCCTGTCGTATCTCAGTTTAAACAGACAAAAAAACACTATCATTAAATAATTCATATTAAAAAAACACATACACCTACAAACTAGATAAGTGGGTTTTACTTTTTTCAGTTAATATTATTTTTTTTTTCATGGTATTTTGACCAAGCCAGGGATGTACACTCTTGCCTATCCAATGTAAAAAACCGAATATACCGACATATTATATTATACACATCGCCTGGCTATTTAATATCATATAACTTAACAAAAATAATATGACTTAATCTGGAATTAAAAGTCCATCTCGTTACAATGAATCATCAATCGTTCTATTTCATTCTCGTTATGAGCCGAAAACTATTTACACAAATTAGGCAAAATTAAAACCGAAAAGAAGTGATAATTTTAAAATAAAGCTCAAAGCCGTCTAAAGTTAGTTTTTTTTGTTACAAAACAATAATAGTTGACCCTCTCTAAGCGGCCGCTCAGTAATAATTTAGATTAAAAAGGCCACGAACATGTTTTGTGTCGAAATAGCCCGCGAGCTCCGACCACAGTCGCCGACATTCCTGCCCCTCGTATTTCTTCATTCCTATCACAATAATAATCATCAACAAGAAATAAAATTGTTAAAGTGCAAACATTATTTAGTACCTTCATGCTGAGAACGGCTGACGCCCATAGGCGTCGCAGCGTCAAATATACATAACTACATAATAATCATATAAAATACTATATACACATAATAATAAAGCGTCAGTTTAGTCGTATGTCGAACGTACGGAGACCGGAACGGAGAACGGAGTAAAGTGTACATGTGTGCCGGCCGTAGGGGGTCGATCGGCACGCAGTAGTGGTGGGGGTACCGCGGGGGGTCGGCTGAGTCGGCGAGTTCAGTACGGGGTGCTACCGCCCTCGCATCAAATCCGGTTCGTCGCGGGACCCGTGAATGTGTCCTGGGGGTATACACACGCGTTACTAGCACATCGGTCTCCTTGGGAGGATCCACTGAATCAGTCACGTTAGATGATACAAAAGTCTGGCATAAAGCTCTTTTCTTATCCGTTTCCATTGCAACAGACTTCCACAGTACAAATTTCCAATGAAATAAAGTGGAGACGAGATGTGGATATAAAGCTATGTAATTACAGACCTACATAAGCTGTTGGCGACCTGCTTTTGAAATTTTTCAAGCCGCCCATAACTAGGCTTAACTGGCTATGTAATAAGTTTTTTTTTTTTAATGACACTTTTGTGCAGCGTTATCACTAATGGACCATGGCAAACGTTTATCGGCAGGTGCACCACTTGTATATGACGTTGACTTGTGCCATAAAGCTCTTTGTAGCTTCCCTCCGACCAAGAACTTCCTATTGTCGGAGGTCGGCTACGTGTGTGTGGCGTACGATGAATGTCAATAACATTGATATTATTATTACTGATAGTATCGAATTGACCGTAGTTTGTGCAAATGCTAACACTAGCATTTTTCAGGCCAAATGGCATCCTGTGAAACTCTTAAGAGCCAGTCATTCAAAATGTAGATCTAAGTGCGTGTAGCATATTCTGTATGATAAAATCGACTTTGTACAATTATATTAATGTAGAGTCGTTCTAACTGCAAAGTAAAATGAACTTGGTATACTTAAACATAAGGGCGACAGTCGAATACGTACTATGTCGAGAGCTCGAGGAGCGGCGCGGTCAGAAGGCGCGGCGCCGGCGCCTCCACTGTTCGCGCCCGCCTGTCACACACATGTACTGTTACTGCGAAGTCGTAACGTCACAGATCTAGGGTTCTAGGAATAGCATTTTTACATGTGGAACCCCTCATTCCTTTCCACGGAGGTAATGACAAGACTGATATTTCAGAATCAAACCAGACGGTAATTCATCAGGGCAAGAAAACATACTATGCCATCAAGTAGAGACCCTGGGGAACCAGACCACCCTTCGGAAAGTAGACAAAATGGCAAGTAGACATTTAGAGAATTAACATTTTGGGAAGTGCGAACATTTTCAACGTTTTGAGAGGTTGTTGTTTTGAACCCAAAGGGATTAAGTCCCTGTTTCTAGGAACACGTCGGGGATAGCTTGTTTTTGCTAAGACGACAACTAGCTGGCAGTATCTCCCCCAGGCCCACAAACCAAATCCTGACCATTTCTGGTTGATCCAAGTGGTGCAGACTGCGAATATGCCACCAAACACCCACAAAGCAACCACAGCAGTAGTGACACTATGGTGTCTAGTCTTGTCGTTTTCGATGCAGGAAAACATCGAAGCAACCATACGTGAGAGGCTCTTTAACCCCTAGCCTGAAAAACCCTAAGCGCCGACGTACCTGGTGCGAGTCGGCGGATTGGTGCGCGTGACACATCTTGTCGCAATAGTCGGCGAGGATGTCGCGGAAGCGCGTCCAGCACTTTTCTGGCACCGTGATGGCCGTGCGGAAGTTGCTCTTCACCTGCAACACCAGATGTTGCACAGATTTCACTCCTCCACTTGTAATACTCGCTCACTAATTCTACGGATAACTCAAGGAATGTAATTTAATAGCTAGAGGTAATAGTGGGTTTTCCAGAGGTGTTATTTTGAATAGTCCGCTATTTCGGTAAATGTCACTTTTGAAGCTGTCATTTTTTGAAATTTGACAAGTAGACTCTACGTCATTAATAAAAATGGAACGATACACGCTTTAACAACGCATTAAAATTCACTATAAAAATGGTAAAGGAATTGGCGTACGTCTATTTAATAAAATTTCTTCATACATTATGAAATACAAAGTGAAAATTAAGACATCTCTTGAAAAGGGATTCACCTCTCTCCTATTACACCATTTAAGATTATTTGAATGATGCAGCGATATGGAAATGAGTTATTTGCTCTTCGCTCAAGCTATTTCGCTAGGTCGCTAGGGCCCCTAACACCCAATGGCAAGAGGTAAGGAAAATAAATATTCGTGGAATAACAGGATATGAGTAGGGTATAAAAATAAGTTGTGTTAGGTGCTTACCTCGCTAACTTTCATGTAAATCCCACGGTTGTTTTGCCCAATGTCGAAATAAAAATTCTTGTTGTCCACGCGCAGGTGCCGACCTTCCGGTAGCTCGCCTTTGAAACTGTAACACAAGGGATTTTCTCTATTAGTTAAATTAATATATAGGTACAAATAGTCACGACTTATTCCCTGATGGGGTAGTCAGAGTCATACTGTCAGTCGTGCTATCGCTACCTGCCATAGAAAATTTACAACTTAGCTTAGCGATTAACATTTTATTGGCGACCGGGACCAAAGGACCAATTTAGTAAAAGTACTCGATCAAATAACAACTTTTAATCTACTTAAACAGAAATGAATCACTAAAATGTCTTGCTAGGTTCTAATCTCGAGAATGACTGGACCAATTTTAATAAAATTTTGTGTGTGTCTGAGTAGGTACAGGGAATATTTTTGGATGTAGGATGATTTTCAGATAGACGTGTGGGAGCGCAGGATAGGAGGAAATATTTTTCATTTGTTTTTCGTTTGGCTGTGTGAGTGATTAATTAATAAAACAGAATATAAATAACACCCAAATCTACCTTCTAAACGCATGCTTTGAAGTAATTCAATAGTTTCTACTGCGCTGTAACATGAACATAATTTCGCATAGAATGTGAGGTTTTTTTTGTTGCATTTTCACATAATAGATATCTTTTTATTTACCTAAATATATTTATTTTGAAATGAATTTCTTGACTGTCACCTTGCACTTGTATCCACAGATTTTATCATTTGTTTTTTAAAACTACCTTCTTGTCGAAGCATGTTTAAAGAAGTATTCGCGTCAAAAAACATCAAATTTAACACATCCGCTTGAACTTAATAGATAAGAAATTAACGGTACTAGGTAGCTATCCCCAAAATTCTACTTAAATATACCGGAAATGATAACGTACATATGGAAAGTTTGCAAAATAATTTAACAAATATAATGCTATCCACTAATCTACACTAAAATTAAAAGTGAGAAGTATGTTTGTCCGTCCTTCTTTCATGTATTAAAGATTGATTTTTTTTTAATGAAGGGAGATTTTGTTTAAACTACATATTATAAAACAAAGTCGCTATCCGCTGTCTGTCCCAATGTATGCTTAGATCTTTAAAACTACGCAACGAATTTCGATGAGGTTTCTTTTACTAGGTAGTGTGATTCATAAGAAAGGTTTTTATGTATAATTTGTTAAGCTTTTGTATACATTGACTAAATTATAACAATATTTGTTGGGGGTGTCGGAATATAACACCGTCTGGGAGCTTTCAACGAAAACGCTGCCTAAACCCTTCGAGATATAACAAAATAATGTATGGTGGAATGGTGTATCTAATATACAAAAACCCTTTTTTTAAATTTTGTAGTACAAAAAGTTCGCGACATTATATGTATATCTATAAAAAATTGTGTGATGAGCGCGATGGTTTATTCTGTGTCTGGGTGTTATTTTTTTATAATATGTATGTATTTAGAAATATATAAGTATATTTATCAGTTATCTGGTTACCATAGTACAAGCTCTGCTTAGTTTGGAATCAGATGGCGTTGTGTGAGTTGACCCAACTATATTTATTTATCTCTTAAGGTTAATACTAATTATAACGGAACGAAGTGCAGGAGCTGGAACGTGAGATCGAAGGATGATTGTAACAACGAAAGGAATGACTGAACGGAATGATGTAAGTGTAGATGAATGATAATGTCTATGTGGGCTCTCTCGATTGATGTGTGCTAGTAAGATGACAAGTTACGAGTGCCAGTATTCTTTTGATTTCCAAAATATAAGTTTTAGTTTCACTAAATCCAAGTATTTTTTCTTATCAAATCCCACATAAATTGGTATAGAGTATAGATTACTTAAATAATCTTGACAACGCGAAACCACAAGTAACAAGTAGTAGTTTTATAAGTGTAGATGGTGTGGGGTAGATTTGGTTCCATTAATGAGTTCTGCAATCACTTCCCGCGATGATGCGCTCATGAAAGTGTGTCGTATTTGCGCAATATCAATCAAAATGTTCACGCGATAACATTACGCACGTTACTTCTATCTTTAATCGCAATGCATTAATATATAATTTTTAGTTCATACATTCTTTATATTAGAAACTTACGGAACTACGCGGTTTCGCCCGCTTGATGTCCGTTCCCATAAGAGTATAGAGATAAAATGTAGCCTAAGTTACTCCTTATAACATCAACTATCTGCCGATGAAAGTTCCGTTAAAATCGGTCCAGCCGTTTCAGAGATTAGCTGTTAGACACACAAAAAAAAGAATTATTATGTAAGTACCGTATATACTTTTTCATATGCATTTAGTGAAAAACTGTTTATTTTGAATTACAAACAGACACTTCAATTTTATGTATTACTATGTGACCCCCACTGCTTCGCCCGTAACAATACAATGTGTAAAAATTTGGCCGATTTGTCGACATATATATTTACTGCTCCGCTTTTCAGGGTGATGAGATTTAGCCTATAGCCTTACTCGATAAATGGGCCGCGGATGTCCTCTAGTAATGAAATAAGAATAATTCAAGCGTATCGATGATAGCACATATATTCAATAATCGAGTTGCAGCAATTATCGAGAGAGTAACGAATACTGCGTGGCTTGCACCGATCGATATCACTCATCTGTGCGGTCGCACGGCACGTTATTGAATTAAGTGTATAATCTACGTCCTATATTACGATGAAGTCGGGCAATTGCAGCCCTCAATTACATACTATTAATAAAATATTGTGTTATGGTAACCGCTTTCTAAACGAATAGATTAGTAAGGGACTAAAAATATACGACTAAAAAATTCACACGGTTGAAGGGACCCGCAAATGTATAAGGTGAAATATGTCAATGGTTTAGAGAGGATCAGATTGGGTCGGTAGTTTAGCGTAGCCACTAGCACGTCCCAGCTTTTTGATGACCTTGTTTTTCGTAATTAACCTATGACCTAATTAACTGAAAATTGAGATATCTTGGAAACTATAAAACCTAGAAGAAAAAATTAAACTACTTAAAAATAGTAAAATATATACCGATACTACGTATAGCTAATTTTGTCCAAAAATCCAAATTAACTAATATATTGTAACAAAATCGTCAAAGTAGGTTAAAAATTCAATAAATGTTATTTTTCAGAAATTTGCTCCTTGGACTAAAGTGATGCTCCCGGATTGGGTAAAGACGCAGCCATTGATCGACCTTGTAAAAATACCACATTAAATTATGATACAGTCAGCATATTAATTGCTTTTCAAAATACAAGTACTTATTTGGAATGTTTGGGCAGGTGTCAACATCAATCGAATGTTTGGGCAGGTGTCAACATAAATTGAATGTTTATAGATGCATTCTATAAACTCGTACCGTAAAAATAAGTGCCGGTATTTGGTGCAAAGGGCGCCCTAAGACTATTAAGGTAAGAAAGCGGGATCTATAAACCTTAGAATTGTTGAAATTGTCCCAAATAAAATTATGGTTATTCAGCAAACTAATTGCGTGGAAAAAAACTTGTTACATGAAACAATAAAGGCTTATGGTCAAAAGTGGGCCTATTTATTGCCTTTGCCACCCGATTATACGAGGGTGTGTCAAAAAGTTAGCGAAATAAAAGGTAAGATGAGGTAAGGTGGTTGAGACTTTGCGCGTGATCTTGATAAATGGCAGCTGCTTGCTGTATATTAATTTCCAAAACTAGGGCATTAACCTTGTTTTATGTGTAAAAATGGTAGTTTCTTAGACAAAAGTTATGTAAACGTGCTATAGTGAAAGACAGTGATATATTGCAGTGAAAAGCTATTTTACAACTGTCGTGCAAATTCCACTGAAAGCCTCATTAACGCTCTACCACGGTAATAGGGCAAGGACACAGGACCTATGACTGGACTTGACATCGACAAAGGACTGGACAGGACTAAATTAGAAGATAAGATTGAAGAAATATGATTTAAAAATTAGATTTGGCTAAAAGGTTTTCGTAACCAGGCCATAAAATAATTACAAAAAAAAAAGTAAGGTGGTTGAAATTAAAACCTTACTATTTTTCCTTTTCAATAATTTCCCCCTATACCTAAAACATTTTTTAGATTTTTCACATAACTAGTTCATATTCTTAATGAGGTGCTTAACTAGTGACTACCTGGACGAGTAAACCTATCCCCACCATTTCCTCCCTTCTGCGAACTTACTGACACGCGCCCGAAAATCATTAACCAGCCTCAGTACGGTAAAAACTACTATAGCCACGTCACGAACTCCATTTTATTTCAAGTCCAACAAGTTCAAGTTTTTTATAACTTACAATTAAAAAAAAGGTAAATAAAAAGGATTTTAAAATTTAAAAACTAGATTATTATATAATTTAATGTAAAGGTTATTTTAAAATAATCGGGCCAAGGCGACAACCCAGGTGTACGCCGCCTGAAAAAACTAATTGGTATAAAATTTTGCTAATACGAGTTTAAATAATATGCACAAAATTAATATTTGTAGCCGCTATTATGTCAGCGATGACCAATTACACTAGTATTAATGTGGTTTAATTTTAACGCGATAGTGATGACCAGATCAATTACTTTACTAAAATTAATATTTAACATATTCCGCGTTATTTTTTTTTATTGTTACAAATCAAGAAAATACATTAACTTAACAACTGTAAGATGCTGCCATAAACTCATTTGAGTTTTTCTGTGCATCAGCGTCATCGACATATTTCAGGTACATTTATTAGGACCTATTTATAATTAATAATTCTCGTATTCATATATAGATAAACATGCTGCTAAATTATTACATCTACCAGTCCACAATAACAAATAGCATTCTCAGATAAGTACATGAAATCAATTATAAAGCAACACTATGAATACTTAAGCATAACCATCTATTATGCAGTTAAATAGACACTATTTGTCCATATTTTACTTTTCTGACTGGCTGAGGTCTTTATGACCACAGGCCTCAGACATTCCATACAAAGTTAGCTGTATATAAATTACTAGTGGTCCTCGCGAGCTTTGCACCGCCTTAGAATCCAGTTTAAATTACGTTATACGAGTATTACATAATTCTTTTCTAGTTCTTTTTCGCCTATTCTGCTATTTGAGACGGACACGATTACAAGAAAACCAAAAATTAGTCCAGTCATTGCAGTCATATATAGGTTCGACAAACCATACTTTGTGTTATACATTTAGATGTGTGTACATACCCGCCGTCGTCGGTGCCGAAGTCGTCGAGCAGGTCGGTGAGCGCGTCGCGGAACTCGATCATGCCCTGCGCCGGCAGCGCCACCTGCGAGCGCGGCCCGCCGCGCGTGATGGTCTGCGACACGCGCAGGAAGCGGCCGCGCGAGTTCTCCTTCAGGTCCAGGTAGTACCGCCGGTTGTCCTGCACGTGACACTCACAGCTCACTTAGCCGTCGCAGAATATATTTACGTAATAGGGGACAGTCGCTGACAGGAAGAGATCATAAGGATGGACTGGCTGCGCAAGAATGTAAAGTTGCGGGTTTTGGCAAAAATGCAAATGAACTATAGTAATACCTACGATATGCTACCTGAATGAGCAGGATGACTAAATCATTCAAGCAGCCTGCCGCAGTTGAATGAGAAGGAACATGTGATATCAAAATCTTACGAGCACCAATTAGGGTCACTTGATAACTGATTCACCTGTTGAGCAATGCATCGGGTTCTGATACACGCATTTTGGAGTTGGACAGTCGTGGAAAGGCCAAGAGCTGCGGAGCCCAGAACCTCACCTGCTAGCGGTGAACATGCTAACCAACTAACGAGGTAATGACGCAGATGAATATCTCCCGAGGTTAAAAATCTCCCAAGGTTAAAAATCTCCTGTGGTTGAAAATCTCCCGAGGTTAAAAATCTCCCGAAGTTGAAAATCTCCCGAGGTTGAACATCTCCCGAGTTTGAAAATCTCCTGAGGTTGAAAATCTCCTGAGGTTGAAAATCTCCCGAGGTTGAAAATGCTCTATTAATCCCGAAAATCAAAGTCCATCGATAGGTGCTCTTAGAAACCAAATAAAAATGGACACTAGGCTTCAAATCCAGATGGGGTCTTGAAGCAACTGCAAATACACTACGAGTATGATGAATAGAGAAGACAATGGCAATTTTTATTATTTTTTTTATTATGATGTAACTGTTTGATTACCTCATAACAATACTTGAGGCTAATAAGTAATTTAAATTTAACTTAACTTGCTAAAAAAGCTTACTGAGTAAAGAATGTGTCCATTGGCACTTTTCTTATGGTCTCTATTATAATGTACACATTTGTTCATGATATGTGTTCTTCAGGGGTAGCACTTCACTGCACTCCGTAACACTATTTTTACTCAAAAGGCTTAGTCCTTTTTAGTCTTCTTACAGTGTCCGGCAAATTGGCAATTGGTGCCACAAAATGTGAAACATTCTTGATAAAATGACACAAGCTAATTGATGCAGTCAAACGTTGAGGTTGGCTGTGATCTCTTCTTTTGGTTAACATACTAATTGCTTGAAAAATTTGACCAAAGAAATCACAATGAAAGGTGAGTCGGGCCTACTGTTACCTAGTCTAATGAATTCTGGGTATCGTGATTTACAAGACCTAATCACTCCATATATCGTCTCAATAATATAATGAGGAGGACAAACCTTGAGCATCATTTCTGACTTGAGTTTCCCATCGTCCGGCACATTGTCAGGGTTTGGGGGTCCGAGTGAAGAGTAGAAATCGCTGAAACTGGACAAGTGATCGCGGAACTCAGCCGCTGTGGACATCGCCAGGAAGATCTGACTACGCCGCCCGTCTGCGCCGATCTGTATGACATAAGTACCTTTTTTTTTTAAAACCGTTCAGTATTTTGTCTTTAAAACCGTTCAGTAAGGTTAGTTCTGGTTGCGATTCTACGGTCTCCTGGTCTTTTTCTTTATCTTTGCGCTGTCAAAGACCCATTATGGAACATCTAGGAAGCGATATAGGCCGAAGTACCCTCGAATTACATTAGCCTACATATGTACGTACGCTTATGTAATTCGAGTGTGATTATGATCATGCCTGTTTTTAAGGGATAGGCTGATACTATACGCCCACACTTTAGCAGATGTATTTTGGTCCTACATAATAAATGGTGAGCCTATAGCAGGGTCGAAACGAACAAACATAGATTGTGGCTACCTGATCTTATAATTTTGAAAGCGTCCATTGTTGGTCTTGAAATAAAAATAGAATAAAACTAAAGGTTACTTACTATATATTATAAGATTATATCACGTATTAATTCTTTAAATTATTTTAATAACGATTAATAAGCAAATTAAATACTTCTCTCATTTTTTAGCTCAAACTGTGCAATATATTACGCGGCACGCCACCAAGCAATACGAGTCAGTAGAATCAGAGTTATGACTACTTTTCTCTGCACAACCAGTATAAGTGCCTGGTGACGGCAATAGGGTTACTCCCCTAATACATGCGACCAACAAAACTAAAAGCAAATTGTGGTATGTAGACCCAGTTAAGGCAAGTCCTTTGCACAAAATTACGCGGGCGCAACTGCGGGGAGTAGCTACTGAAAGATCGGTAGTAAAAATGCTTGTTACGTCATAAAGGAGGCTAAACGGATAAAATTTGATATAAAGATAGATCTTGACCTGACACAATACTTACTATATACCCTATAATATGGTGGGAAATTTAGTGGGCCTTTTTTTCTTTTACACGGCGCCATCTAACCCAAAGTAAGCTAACATAAACTTGTGTTATGGTATCTATAACGGATAAACATACTTAGGTATTTCTAAATACATAAATATTATACATAGGAAACACTCAAACTCCGAAACAAACATTTGTGAATTGCACAAATATTTTTACCGACCAGGGAATCGAACCCTCGGACATCGGCGCCGCAGTCGCATACACTACCATTGCGGCACCACCGAGGCAGTCAAATAATATAGGTACTTTTTATACCGTATTAGGTTTATGCGTCCCGTATAAATTATGTTCGCGCGCACGTCCGTTGGTAAATTACAGCTAACGACCATCTCTAATATGTCAGCAAGAACCTGCAATCGAAATCGAATCATCCGTTTGGCTGATATGATAAGCAGACGAACACAAATACACTTATAGCACCTCTCGTTTAATGTTAAAGTTTGAAAAATGAAAATGCAAGTAGAGGGTTAGACCTTAATGTAACTTAGTACTGATTTTCTAGCACAAAGTACCATAAGGTGGAATCTAGGTCATCCAGGGTTTCAAATCAATAAACCTAGACACGCCGCCATAACGCGCACCACTCAACAGGTACTGCCATTAAATGCAGATATACACGCACGCCTCATATCCACATGGAGATAGGCAGAACAGCGCATTAACGTGCCCATATGACTTATCGACAGTAAGAAGCAGTTTCATGGGCTGATTTGGCTTTCTATACTCGATATTGCTGGAAGTGAAAAAGGGGGGATTGTTGGTTTGGAGCACTGCTTTGCTGTTGTAATTTGGTCCAGGAGTACAAATCTAACTATGTCAGACCCTGACTAAACCTCTGCGAACTTTGCCTTGCTCTAAGAAAATGCAAGTGATCACTTTTGATCTGGTGGCCCGTATGTTTGTTTGCCCCCTTATTAGTATAAAAAAAATAAAGATAGACTCTTGCGCTAGTGCCAAAACCGATAGAAAAATATTCATCCGCCATCAATTAAAGGATCAAGGCCAGCGTTCCACAAAAATCTAATAGATTGGTGTCCCCCAAAAGGAAACAGAGGCGTGCGAAACCAACCTTTATGGAGTAATCAGCACGCTCTCTGGAGTAATCAGCACGCGTTATGAAGTTTTCCCGTTCCCGTTTCCCAAAAGAACTTGTTCTCGGGATAAAAAGTAGCCTATATATGTTATTCTGATGTGTAAGATATATTATTGTAAAGTTTTATTAAATTCAATTCAGTAGATTCAGCGTGAAACAGTAACAAACATCCATACTTACAAACTTTCGCGTTTATAACATTAGTAAGATCTACGGTAGTATGGAGCGGCATATTTTATATTAATATTATACAACGGAAAGATTTGTTTGCTTGTAGTGATGAACTCTGGAAATACTAAACCAAATTTTAAAAAATCTTACATTATTCGAAGTTATTCAGAATGTCCAGAAATCGGAATAAATTTGGGCATATATATGGTTTCAACAGATGTTACAAGCTTCGAAGTATGTCACAGGCGAAGTGTTACACCACACCACAGTTAGTTATAAGCATATCGTGTATTTCATCCACGCTTATCGGAAATAAGTACTAAGAGCGAGATGCAAAATCTTAACAACAGCTTATCACAGCGGGCCTGCGTGCTTGACAGAGTGCTTGGCGACACTCATAGATACTATACATGAACATTATAAAGACACCGCAGTGGGGGGTGTGGGTGCGTATAACCCCATAATACCATCAGTAATAATGACAACACAATATTAAACAACTGCCGCGGTGGCGTGGTGGTAAGCGACTTCCGCGCGCGTTACGGAATCTGGGTCTTATAACATGTGTGTATTTAGAAATATATAATATAAGTTTATCAGTTGTAGAGATCCCATAGAAAAATATCTAAACTCAGAAACAAAGAGCCATTGCATAGCTTTTTTAACGTGTGGAAACCCCATCAGATTTCATGCATTAGTCCAACTTTAAGGTCCAGATTAAACCCACAAAAGAGACTCAGCTATCTGGAGCAGGACGCCCCAGTTAAGCCCTCAGAAGGATATCCAAAAGAGAACAGCCCCACCTCTTGGTTCAAGCTCTTCAATCCTACTTCTTGGCCTGCTTCTGCTGAACAGGCTGTGCGTCGCTCCTAAGCCCCCGGCCTGTTAGGTATTGCCTATTTGTTTTGCATTATGTGGACAGAAATCAAATTTATGCAGTGGAAGTCTGCGGTGTATAGCTGGAGTGAATTTGATGGACAAAAAGGAGCAGCGTGATAAGGGAGCATTGCGGTATGACAGAAGATATAGTGACTAATATATAAAAAGGGATGATATGTTGTTTCAGACGCGTAGAGAGGATGGATGAAACTAGTCTGACGAAGCAGATTTATGTGGCGAGCAAATTTGCAAAGTTATAAGGGTCGATCTCGGCAGACGTATTTTAATCAAATCGAAGGATTTGGGAAAAGCTAAGGTCAAGAGTACCCTTAACCGACGAGCGTGTATGAAAAGTCTTATGAGAGAGCGTAGACGTAGCGAAAATTGTATGTCAGGATCGTAGCAAGTGTAAAGCCTCAGTTTCTACATATCCCGAAGGAAGACGGGCGTGATGATATGTATATATGTATGGCCTACTTTGTAATGACTGCAATTTTTATTATAGCTGCTACGTTCGCCCGTATCGCGAGTTGATCGCGGTGGGTTCAATAACCCTACTGATATTTTCGCTATCTCTATAATCAGCATGATAAATTGAATAAACGATAATGGGCTGACGTAATAGCGGAAACTGTGGGCCAAACTAAAAGCAGGTCATACAGTGACCCCGGACGGGTACAGCTTAAAAAAAAAATTGCAGAGCGGACGTACGATCACTGGGTTAAGCATCTTACGCGCCGGTGGGTACTAAGGTTGAGGAACTTTCCATTTAGGGATGTTTCTGTGCTTCGGAATGCACGTTAAGCCGTTAGTTCTTACTAAAGGTTGGTTAAGCAATAATTTGGTCGTTAAGCTAAGTTGAATAATGAAGCGCTTGTGGCCCCGCCGACTCAGTGTTCTGTAAACGATCACTGAGTTACGCAACTTTCACTGTGGCCGGTCCTCGGATCGGTGACCACTTTGTGGCATTTACATTAGCGAGCCTTTCCGTGTTTCAGAAGGCACGTTGGTCCCGGTTGCCGTTAACATGGCATTCGATGAGTCAAGTTGAAGGCCTTACGGCTTAAAAAATTTCAACAGCAGGTAGCCACAACCTGCGTCTGTCTATATCAACACGGCAATGGGCTCACCACCTATTACGTGGGACAGGAATACACATGGTGAAAAGCGGGCATATAATATGCCTCTGCCATACTTTCGGGGATAAGGTGTGTTAGATAAATATTAAGCGAAGTTGAAACCCGTAATTGGGCGGCTGAAAGAATTTTACAGCTGGTGGCCTCATACAGTGAGTTTCATCACGACAATAGTATCGGCAGCCCGAGTATATTGCCTCTAGTGCTGCAATAGTCCATAGGCTACGGTAACCACTTTCAATCAGAAGAAGCGTATGCTTGTTGGCCACTTCAGTGGTATAAAAAAGGATGGGAATCCAACTCCAACAACCTAGAGAGGTCTTAAAGGCTAGCGATCAAACTCTTAGGAATTTCCTTTTTAAGATAAGTGTGCCTAGTTTACCAATCAATACAAGTGAAGATGCAAGAAGTGTGACGTAAATACCTACTATCTTATTATCTAATACCTACTGTCTTAAGTGGGTTTAAACCAAAGGGAAAATCCACACGTTTAAAATAGGAAATACCACCTCTAGTATGAAGTAGGTTGGTAGACCATCAGAATGTTAGAAAACTACCGACCCGTTTGGTCCAGTGATATCTCACCTCTGCAACCTTGATGAACCTGCCGCGGCGATTTTGCTTCACGTCCAGGTAAAATCGTTTGGATTGTATCTGTAGCATTTTTGTAGCCAACTCCTGCTCCTGTGGCTGCTGACCTGCACAACACGAGAGTTTTAAGTTAACGGCTTGCGTTTAAAAATGTGCGTAAACCATTTTGAGGAATAGCGTTAATGATGACTACATATGGCTTAGAAATGAAAAATAATGAAGGATTATTAATATTTCAGGCATAATCTCAATCAAATGACGTCATCGCTGGCAATATAGTAGTAATGCAAAGACGTTGTGGTTTTGTTTCGTTCCTAGGTAATCAATGATTTCTATGTTAAGACCTAGAAACAAAACTAAAGCATAAAAAACCACAAGGTCAAAATATCTGAAGTATTTTTTATGGCTCAGCCCAAAGCTCTCATGTCCAGCATTACATTAAATAAAGGCCCGGTAGCATAGTGGGTAATGGGATCATGGGAAGTGTAGAGAAATAGAAGGCCAGGTACTCAGCAGGGTAGAAAACTAAATTCGACCCCGGTATCAAGTTGTTAATATTGCATGAAACACCGGTGAAGGTGCTCTCTGCGGTATCAGAAGCCTGTCATCTGTAGTCGGTCTGTTTAGACCTAAGAAGAAAATTATATTGCCGGTTTTCGTCAATTTGACTTTATCTGATCTGAATTTTCATGAAACATACAACACAACTACGCGTATTGTAAATAATTAAAGGACTTATAACTAGCTTCCATTTTGCTGAGAATGGCTTCAGATTATACATTCTTAACCAAATATCGAGCCTTGTTACATATATATATTCGTAAATAGCTCGTCCTGGTCAGTGATTTAGAAATCGACTTGAATGTACATAATTCGATGCACGCAATGTAACGCTCCAAAGCATTCCGCACGACATGTACTTCGTATTCGCATGTAGTACGGGCTACCCCCACCTCACCCAAAATCGTCTGCACCTATTTGTCCCGAACGTCCGCAATAACCCCTAATTCTAGAGTTCAACAAATTTTGCGGTGAATACTAGACGGGCAGACAAATTGTAAGAGGATACTTGCAGGGCGCGGCCCGTTTCAATTGCGAATTGACTTCATATCCATTAAGGTCCAGGGTCATAATCGTTCAGTTATGAATATAAACGTAATTTATATCTAATGCCTTTGAAATGAGAAACCACAGACAACTTTAATGATTTATTGTCAACCTTTGTGTTCGACGCCGATATTCGCCACAATAGAATTTAATACAAAGGTAAATAAAAGAATAACTATGATATTTGTTGTCGAAGATTTCTCAACTTTGTAGATACTATTTGTCATTTTTCGCTTGGAAAAACGTATTCTTAGTTTTTGGAAGACTGTGTATAATAGTAAGCTTTGAAGTAACAAACATGAATAATACGCACGAATCTTTAAGCTGATGTACTAGCTCAGATTGCCTATAGAAGTGTTCAAAGGACTTACGTCAAGGGGCTTCAAAAATGCCAAATATATTCGAGGTGATACATACTACTGGTTTTTACATCTGAGTTTTAAAGTTCTTCGTCTGCCACATTACTGCGTCTAAGTCCGAAAATCTATTGTCCCAAATGTACAACTTTTAAGCGGGGACATAAATAGAATTAGTATTATAAAAAAGCGAACGGAAAATATTTTTGAAGATATATTTATAAATAAATAAATATCCATCACGCCTTATCCCCGAAGGGGTGGCAGAGGCATATTATATGCCGACTTTTCACCGTATGGATTCCTGTCCCACGTAATAGGTGGTGAGCCCATTACCGTTTTGAAATAGACAGACGCAGGTTGTGGCTACCAGATGTTGAAATTTTTCAAGCCGCCCATAAGGCCTTCAACCAGGCTTAACGACTGCCATTTTACTGGCAACCGGGACCAACGGCTTAACGTGCCTTCCGAAGCACGGAAACGCTCGCAAATGTAAATGCCACAAAGTGGTCACCCATCCGAGGACCAGCCATAGTGAAAGTTGCGTAACTCAGTGATCGTTTACAGAACACTGAGACCGCGGGGCCACGAGCGCTTCAAATTTAAGATATTTTTATTTTCCTTTTATTTGTCCTGTTCGTGTCTTCCATCAAAATATTGATTGTCTACCACTCTGTTCTCAATCAGGTACCGATTGCATAAATGATTTGTTTATCTACCCTGATGATTAATAAAAATAAAACAGATGTGAAAAAAATTTTTTCAACTAACGTGGACTTTTTATCTCGCATGATATGCGTGAAGTCTTCTAGCATGGGGGAAGGGGGGAAAGACGAAGGTTTGAATTCAGATCAAATAAAAAAAAGATTAAATTATGTTACAATCATCATACTATTTTGAGCGAATAAAAATGTCCCACAATATTTATTTATTATTATTTATTTAATACTAAGAACTGAAAGTATCTGCCAAATTTCATATGTCATAGAAGAAAGATACATCCGGAAACCGGATTCTGATGAATTTGTTTGAATTGAGAACCTTATAATTTTGCCTCTCACATCTTTTCTCTGTTCCTTATCTAGATATCTACTCGACATATTCACAAACCTCGCCCACAGCGAGATTTTATTTAACCATTTGCTAAATTGAAATATCCAGAATTGAATTATGTGTAACGAATTCGAAAACATAATTATGAGTACGCAATTTTCTTCGGAAAAGGTTCATGGACGAGTGGTTGCGCGTACCTAACATATTTTGAAAGACTATGATAAGAGCTGGTAAACTGTACTATCAGGTCGAGGGAGAATGCTGGATACGAACGGCGCATAACCAGTCCATCAGAACTCTCAGTAGATCAAGATGATAATGATGCTAACCCGGACCAGAGACTATCAGTATCAAAGTCATTTATTTCTTATTTTCCTTCAGTAATCATATCATTACAATCACCACGATTGAAATGCCCTAAGCACCTGTGAAGAGCTTGTGCCTATACCGGCTGACAAGGGGGTAAGGAAAATTAGGAAAGTAGGTCTTCAAATGCGAATTTTTTTTTATACCACTGACGTATGAAAAATTTTTATACTACTGAATGTCAGAATTGGTGCTCAGGTGATAATTTCGGATACAATCCCTACCATGACATGTATTGGCTCCAACAACTTTGTGTTCTTATTAAAAAGACATCTATATTATCGCACTACTGAATTTAGCTATAAATTAAATAGTAATTACTACTTATTTAACATACTGTGGGTTTAACTTACCGGAGTCAAAATTATTTCCGCCCGCGTCCATGCCTTGACCATGATATTCTGTAACATACCAAACACCAATTAGGTATTTACGTGTGCAGATATTTAAACCTTATTATATGCTATGGAGCAAGCTACACTTGGAGTATCATTGAGGGATAAACTCCGAAACGAGGTAATCCGTCGTAGAACTAAAGTGGTCGATATAGCTCACTATAAACTGACAATGTGCTCGACATATATGTTGAAGAACCGATAGCCAATGGAGCAGATGAGCTCTGGAGTGAAAACCGCAGCTCGGTAAATATGAAGGCTTTATGGATCGTCGACTTAGAAAAGGTCTTATGGAGGGACTGTATAAGGACGTGTAGAATGGCGAAAATGTTGACAGGTTAATGTCCAGCAGTGCATTGCCATTAGCTTTTTATGGGCCCATTTAAAACACAGGGCTTAATCAGTAGAATACAACATCCAGCCTTTTCTGAACTCATAAATATCCTCAAATGACGTTTTCGTACATTTTGTCTACAAATTTGCTTTAGCGAACGTCTTCAAGGCTCATTATAACTGGTTTTATAGCTAGGCCAGACATAATTTAAGTCTGCCGTTCGGCAGTCTTTCACCTTGGCCGTCTAGGTGATGACCTTCGTGAATAATTACAATCATTACATTAACATAGGGCCGAATAAATGAAACACGTTTAAGTATACGTACAAGCTCTTTATTGGCATTATAAAATTACACAATCATGTAAAACATGTATCATTCAATCATGTAAACCATGTTTGGTGGAATTGTATGCTAATGTATTTATAGCGGTTGATTTGTTTCACTTCTATGCTTAACTAGTGTTGTAACGCTGCCTTTTATTGAATCTAATCTTAAACTTTAAAATTAATTTGTTAATATAAAATCATAATTATCAAAGCCTTAGGTGGCTGGGCCGAAAGGAACCGCCCATTACTGCAAACACAAAAAAAATGTAAAAAGAAACAAAATTACAACTCGGTACAAATAGAGAATATACTACAATGCAGTTGCATAATATTATAAATAACTTTTTTTTATATGATTTTCCAGTAGGTATATGGCCTCTTGAAGATATACGCTGACAATTCCACCAGATTCTACATTTATTGTAGCATCTTATTTTAGTTAATGACAACGTGAATATTCGTGAGGTTTTGAAAGACTTTTTCACCAGAATTCAAAAATATTACTTTTGTTACAAGAAGTTGTTGACAGGCTATATTTAATTAACATGAGGATCGTTACGACAAGTACCTATGAATACAATAATTTCGTTAGTTTTTATGAAATATTCTACTCATAAAATAACTTGAACAGTTAGTAGTTCAAAGTAAGTAAAATTCATGGTAGACCAGATTTATGGCTGACTATACAGTCAGTCATAAATCTGGTCTACCATGATTTTTCGTTGCATTAAATTTATGACTGTGATAAACGTCACCCTTAGTGATAATTACAAATAACAGAAACTTGTCAAAAAGATTTAGTTCTATTCCTTGTTTTATTGATTATGATCTGAAATTATGTACGTTAGGCATGTATTACCGTTTCTTTGTCGACAATGAATAACATAATGAAAATAAAAGAAAAACTATCACTTAACAATAAGCTTCGACTTTCGAGACCGACTGAAAATGTGTACCGATGTATGTGTAAACGTTCACTGCGTAAGCAACTTGCGCTGAGGCTGGTGCTGGTGCGAGCGTTTCCGTGCTTCGGAAGGCACGTTAAGCCGCAGGTCCCGGTAACATGGCAGTCGTTAAGATGCCAAGTTGAAGACCTTATGGGTGGCTTGAAAAATTTAACAGAAGGTAGCCACAACCAGCGTCTATTTCAACACGGCATTGTGCTCACCACCTATTACGTGGGACAGGAATACACATGTTGCAAAGTAGGCCTATAATATGCCTCTGCCACCCTTTTGGGGATAAGGCGTGATTGATGAATTGAAAAAATGTAGGTAATTATTGAAATAGTTATTTTATGTAAAAAATTCAAACAATTCAGCAGTTACAGCTACATTGCGCGTGGCAACATGCACTTGCCAGGATTTACGATATAAGGGGCAAACAGAACCAACTATTAAGCTGTCCCAAAACTATTTATTACTTGATAAGCTACACGTCGCTTTACACGAGGATATGGAAACTAGGGCAGCGCTGTATTCAGACTTCAGCCAACAAATTGCTGCAATAATTATCGTTACTGCAGTTGGATAACTAGCACGCAACACAACCTGTAAATAATTATTAGCATTAAAGTCCTTTAATCGCTTAAAAACTGCAGTTATGTTGTACAACAGTATGGGTAGGACAATGTTCTACCAATATCTTCAGGAGACAAGCTAGCTTTATAAATAAAGAAGGAAAACTGTAGAGAAGAAAATGCCTACTAAAGCCCTGTGCCAACCTGCCCGGCTTGCGTGATTCTGTAACACTTTAAATACCTTTACACAACAAACATATTTATAAGAGATGTTTATTTATTTATTTGTATATGTACACACTAGAATTGTAATAGTATACGAGGAAACATAGGTACATTGGTAGTGCTTATTTCTATAAGAAATATCTGCCAGCAGACCTACGAGACAACGTGAAGATTTAGGAAAAAGCCAAGTAAAAGTGTGTAAATAAAAGAGCAATACAACACTAAGTTAACAAACATTAAAAAATACAAAATATTTATGAGTACATTATTATTATTCGAAACTATATAACTATACAATGATACGAACGTCTTCGATTGAGATCAACATCTCACTAGAACTCATCTTCGTTTGAGATGCGAGGATTGCGATTTCGCGGTAGGATAACCGCGAAATTCAATTGTACTTCAGAGTTTGGAGTGTGAATAGAGAATCACGAGAAAAAGAATCAATCGAGCGACTGCGTGCGTCTCGGTGGCGTAAGTGGTAATATGCAACGGCCGCGCTGAGGTCTCGGGTTTAATTCCCGGGACGCACCAATATGTGTAATCCGCAAATGTTTGTTTCAGAGTTTGTCTGTTTCCCATTTGGAAATATATAAGTATGTTTTTCAGTCCCATATCACAAGGATTTCTAAGCCTACTTTGGGCTAATTGGCGCTGTGTATAAATGTCCCACAATAGTAAAAAAAAACATTAGTTATGCATGAAACTTCAATTTTAGAAGGAGTTAAAGAGGCTGTCCAGAAATATTCAAGGAACAAATCCAAAATGGTGCTAAATTAAGTTGTATTCAGTAAATTTTTGCGTTCCTATTATCATACATATAATGCATATATTATGTTAATATTATTACGTGTCATTTGGGATTATTATAATTTGAGCGTTTAAATCCAGTATAAATTAAATGAAGATAAGTAAGATAAGGCCGAGTTTTAAGATATTAAAACGATAAATCCATATAAACCATAATATTACATAAAATGTCCATTTGAAATTAAAAAAAGATATTTGATGATTGGGGCATACTTTCTTCAGTCATTTTAAGTTTGTTCAAAATGGCGGCCACCTAAGATATTTGTATAAAATGATAGACGATGACGATTTTTTTTTTACCTCTAATTTAATAGATCCGATCGGTTAATGAAATAAGTGAACATCTTGAACGATAAATAGTTAACTCTTTACTATTTTGATCTATTACAGGAGAACCAAGACCTAAAACTAGGTAGAATTACCATAAGTCAGTAATGCGATTTAAAAAGGTAAAACAACTTGTAATGTACGAAATTCTATGGTTGTATGTCATAATAAATATATATATGCTAATTTGGAGTCCAATGCTTTTAACGGTTTGATCTTTGCTGGTACTTTTTTACTCGGTTCGCCATCTGCCACGTAGAGCAGTAGGGCGACTTGTGAAAGACTATTAATCCTGAGAGGGTTAGACTACTCTTAAAATGATGATGAAAAATATGGTGGAGAATTTCAACTTGATTCGGTTCGGGTAGTTCAGGTGGCAAAGGTCACAGGTTCAATCCCCCTCGAATGGAATTGTCTTTTTCCACTTTATAAAAAAAAATAGGGTTAGACTTCTCACTAAACATTACAGTGTTCCGCTTCCCCTTAAAACCGAGTCGCTGGATAGACAAGATCTGAAGGCACTGCAGTCATGGTACAGATTCTTTTTGTTGCAGGGTGGCTGTGTGAGGGCCTCCAAGCCCTAGAGCAACGCCAGATTACCCACCACGGTGTTCAGCTTCGCCTCATCTGGACCACAAGAAACGCCAAATATTAATTCACTGCGATCCAACAAATGGAAGTCCCAGGGTGGGACTCTCCTTTAAGGTATCTGAGCGGCCCTCCATTGCTCCTTAGGATAACTATTTCCCGTGTTTCACTCTCGAGGGCCTCTCTGAGCGCAAAGGGGGAACGGACGAACGGGCGCTGCTAGATGAAACCCCCGGAATATGAAGGGATGTCAACCTCCATTTGACTATTGGTGAGCGGAATCGACCTTCTTCCACGGTCAATCTATTCGGGGGCACGCATGAACGCCTCGAGTCGAGTCACGGTACAGAGATGGTATAGATACATGACATCCATAACGAGCAACTCAACAACTGCTTCAATATGTGTTCACGCCGTAAAAACAACTTCAATAGTAATTAATAAAAAAAAAAATTATAAAGTAGATGAGTAATATAAATTAAAGTTGTTCGCAATGTTCTAAATAAATCACCATATTCTAGATCGTAGGCAATGATGATAATTCGTAAATTAAATCGATAGACGTACCGTAGCCACCCTTCGCAACTACTAACTAACTAACTATCCTACTATATATTTTAACTATACTACTAACTATCCCAGCTTCCTTCGCATACCTATCATTTATATTCGTGCCTGTCCGTGTTCATCATGACAGGTGACGCAACCAGCTGTCATATGTAGTTGATCGGCAATCTACAACTGAAGATTGACAAATGGCGATCGTGGTAAGAAGACGCCTACGGGAAGTGACAGATCTAAGATCATTGACCCTCAGGATCTAATCACGTGACCAACATACTTTCGAAAAGCAATGCAGATTTAATATGTTCAGGGATTAGTTGTCTAGTTCCAGACCAATAGGCAGAGATCGTGCGACTCATGTATAGGATTACAGAGAATGGACACCGGTGCGACAATAGTTGCACAAGCCGCATTCGACCGGCAAGTGCTAAATGTGCACTGATTAGCGACCACTGTTGTTTCTATGTGCGAAATAATTCGCGTATTGGCATTAAATTATCAAAAGGTCAACCACACAAATATTTAAATATTTTGTACAAACTTTCTAAACCAAATACTGTTTAACAAAGACTTAAAGGACGAACGGCTGTCTACGAATGTCTACTTAAAACCAGACGACGAAATGACTCATTATTTGCACAGCTATTGCTCATATCAATCGCAATAATACCTAAATCGATTCTTTGCCTGTAAGCCTAGATAGTTCGGTCCATTACTCTAATTTAGCGGAACAAACGAGTCAAACCCACACGAGCTAACGGGGAGATAAAATGTCGGTATCGAACCGCTTAAGACTACACATCATTTTCACATCTGTCTGTGACCAGAGAATTAAGTACCCTTAAAGTTACTAGGACCCTGATCAGCTCTGGTCGCAAACCAAAAGTTGCGTTTTAATAGCAACTTATATTAGTAAAACGTTGACAACTCGAACTATATTAAGAATCCTGGTGTCTGCCTAGTTGGCCTATTTGCTTATTCGATGGTTCTGTAACAGCGATTAGCTTAGTAAGCGGTTTCGAACAAAGAGCAGTCCAAATTGTGGAGAAAAACTACAAATAAGAGTTTTGAGTCAACGCTCAATACATTGAAAAATACATTTGACTGTTAAAGCTTCATTGTTCTGCTGGTGAATACCCGACTTGATACGAAATGTTCTTAGAATTTTGACCAGGTGTGTATATTCTACAATTTTAGATACCGTACAACGCTTTGGGCAACTGGTAGCTTTCCATTGGCACTTTAAACGTGGCGAAGACCTCGCACTGTAATGGTGTCACTACTAAAGACGATGACGACCGTACGTACGTAGTACGTTGTAAAATATTAGCGGAACATGGGCTCCGATAGGAGAACTTTATATGGAACCTGAATTCTGACGAGTTTCCCTCGGATGATAATGCTATCTTAACACTGTATCCATGACGGGTTAGTCAGAGAGGACAGAGCGCCAGGCTTCACGCTATCTTTCGTTTTGGAGCAATCTGCTCATGTGGTCTTTATATGTAAGTCTCGGCCTACCCTTGAATCCTTCTACTCTCTACTTTCGCACAATATATATTCGTCGTCAATCGTATCTCACTCATTCGTTGGACGTGTCCAAACCAACGGAGTACGCCCTTTTCCAGCTTAACGCTGACACTTTCATTCAAGCCTGCCATATTGCGTATGACTTCGTAATTTCGATAATGTTAAAGGACTTAAGTCAAAAAAGAAAAGGAAAAATATGCTGTACGTATGTAGTTTTTTAATTCAAACATTCGACACACATAGAATGTGTGATATGAATTCTAAAATTAGACACGTCCCAAAGAACTGTGAATTCACAATCTAGGTCATCATCATAAAAATCGAGAGTAAAACAGCCGCGATAGCGCAAAATGCTAATACTTTTTGTTATCTCAACATTATCCTTTGTTTCTAATATACTAGCCTAGAATTAGCACTGTGCTATTTTGAAGTACACAAATTAATGTACGGTATAGGTGCACCAGAAATCGGAAACCTAGACAATTCATTTAACGAAATTTACTGTACAAAGTTGACCTGAATACATCTACCGATTCGTATACAAAGGCTCTGTCAGTGTACGCTACTTTGTAGCCATTAAAAAAAACTACCCAATCACCGAGCGATTAATTTGTTACCGCGCAAATTCAAAGAAAAATATAACATACATTTTTGAACGACGAACGGGGCCCCAACTAGGGTGACTATTGCAAAGTAAATTGCGACCAATAAGGCTTTGGCAAGAGACACTTACGATTTGTTATGTAAGTAGTTCAAGGCGGGTCATTGGCAGCAAGATGATATTGTTGCAGACACAAGGCAGACATGAAAAAAAAGTGAAACTGTGTTTTTTTTTCATCAAAAAAAGACTAAGCCACAAGAAGCGGGGTAATGAATGAAGATATAAATATTATATTGTGAATTATAAGGAATTGACGTTATTGTTTAGGCTTAGAGTCTAGTGTATAAAATTTTCAAGTTATATTACTTGTTTGAGAGACAAAGGCCTTACTTGTAGCAAGTTGATGGAGAGGCCGGTGACGTAATCGCAGCGTCTGTGGTGTCGGCTATTTCGCAGACAGTATAACGACCGAACCGGTGCTTTCGACACTTGATCTGTCAAATGGGTTTTAATTTTAAAACCCTGCAACTTAGACAAATGCTATAATATTTTAGAGCCTCCGGCTTTGTATTTTTGATTTGATGCCAAAAGAATATTAGTTATTTTTTTTAATTTCTATAGAATGCTGCGTTTAGTTATTGCTCTTAGTTGTTTGATAACAATTTCAATCTTATGAAGTTCAACATGTCTGTATAATCAAATACAAACATATTCAGAGTAGAATAATATAGACTGATTTCCATATATTAATAGTCGGTAACCAGTCAGAACTAGATGTTGAAGTTTTTATAACAAAGAACAATATGTCTGGCTATGTTCAACTAAAATATTAGATACAGTTTCATGTTTATTAAATAATTGTTTGAATCGTGACCATATTATATCCCTTCTTTTCTTCCATGTGTCTCCCAGTTACTTCCAAACCATACCTGGATTTGGAGTATGGGGGTCTACTAAAATTTGGCTGGTAGGAGCAGCTCTTGTTTAGAGTTTTGGTGGATGTGAATGCCGTCTGCACCTCTAGTGAAGTCACCTCCGTCGTAGCCTCGGCTGCTAGTCAGTAGGTGAAGGCTTAATAATTATTTAGGGTCTCACATAAAAGATCTTGTTCCATGGATAAGAAAAATAAATCCCAAGCTCGTCAGTAGATGACATGCATGCAAAATAATAGTCTTATTTATCTACAAAAGAATGATCAGTGCTCCAAAGGAAAGCCTTGAAATCAAATGCAATCGAAACAAAAGCTTTGTACAGGATTCATTTGTCACTGTGGTGCTATTATTTTTATTTACAGTAAATTCTTGTTAGCCCTGGAATAAAATTTCAAACGGTAAATTTGTTGGGGATTACACATAAATCTTGTATCCTAGAAGGAAAGAGTTCATGATATGAAGTGGATTTAATGCTTTCTTTACTTTTGGACTGCCATTAACGACTCCTGCGAGAAGAAACTGGTAAGGTGGAAAAGTCGAACTGCTTAAAGTACACTTATATACATAATTTACTGTATGTCGCACTTTTGTAAAGTTGTACAATACCATACCCTCACTCACTAACAGCGTTCTTACACCTATGCTATACCTTTGGGAAGAGTATAGAGCAATATAAAACAATCGTAAATAGTTTTACGAGATAGCAGACGTATTTATGGCGTAAACTGTCATGATTTCGACATTACAGATAATTAATGATGCTAGTGAATAAACAAATGTAGCATTTTCTATTTATTTAAGGGACGTCCCGAAGATTTCGTCGTCACGTGGAAAGTTCATTTAAAAGGATGTTTTAATAGGGATGAAGCTTAAAGCTTGGTAACCTCGAGAGTTGTGCGGCGTTACCTTGGCCGACCGAATACGTAACGGAGTGATACGCAATATGGCAGGTTTGAATGAAAGTGTCAGCGTTAAGCTGAAAAAGGGCGTGCTCCGTTGGTTTGGACACATCCAACGAATGAGTGAGGAACGATTGACGAAGAATATATATTGTGCGAAAGCAGAGGGTAGAAGGGGTCAGGGTAGGCCGAGACTTACATATGAAGACCACGTGAGCAGATTGCTCAAAAACGGAAAGGTCAAAAGTACTCAGATACCCAGACGTGCGTGTATGAAATGATTGATGAATCTCGAAGAAGCGAAAGAAGTATGCATGGATCGCGAAGCCTGGCGATCTGTCCTCTCTGACTACCCCGTCAGGGATACAGCGTGAAGATAGTTAAGTTAAGTTTCTGTATACAGTAATTCAAACTTATGCAATCAGAATTTATAATGTTATCCTTCAAAGTGTACTTGATTCTAACCTACAATATACCAGCTAAATGTAAAAAAAAATAGTTCAGTATGCAGAAAAAGCACATTAATTTGCTCATGCATATATTCATACATCTACATCCGCAGTTTCCCTTGCATGGATAACAGACAAGCATTTTTCATGCACAACAAAAAACAAATTATGCATGAAACAAATATTTACTTTACATTTATGAATCTTACGTGACTTAAAGGGAAAGTTGTTATGCTAAAAACTATGCCACTTGTATATATTTTAATTAACTATTTTTTGTGTATTCAATGTTACACACAATTCGCAGGCAATAAGCACTCTTTTGACCTTCGACTAAATCAGTCTACAATTTGTCTGAGTCGTTTTAGAACATACATACATATCATCTCACCTATCTCCAATCAGGCTAGGCAGACATAGATATTGTGGAACATTTTTCACACAGTGCTATATAGCCCAAATTAAGCTTTTAGCTTGTGCTATGGGATTTAGATAACTGATAAACATTCTATATCTCTAAATATATGGGTCATTCCACAAAAATCTGGATACTTTTGATGATGTTTTGTCCTAGACCTTTTTAATATGCTTTTGGATACTTGAGTAGTCAATATTATATGTAATTGATTAACTATCTTACATCTAAAGGGAACACTCATTTTACGCTTTATTTTAGGAGAAATTTAGAGTTTTTTAAATTTATGCATCTAGGGACTGAGAGCTCTGGTTAGGGACTGATTATTGGGCATCTAGGGACTGATAGGTATTGTGAGGGACTGATAAGCAATAATGATATGATAATAAAATTAGTTGGCTATGTATTTGGAATCATATTTATTTGTAAAATATTTTGAATAAAGTACGTAAGACAAAAATCAAAGTTCGTTAATACTTTTGAGTAAAAATAATAATCAAATAATCTTCTAACGAAATTATTGTACAATCTTTAGCAGTTATTTGCTGTGTGTCACTTCTTTGGTTAATTAGACATCCGTATTGGGTATTTAGACAACCACAATCAACTACTAATATGATAATGAACAATTAGTAATACTTATTTTTTATGATAATCAGTCATTATTGGCACATACATTCGAATTCTTTGACAACCTAAAGTTTTTACTGCTAAAGTAATTGAGCTAAAATATAGTATTTAAATGCTTTTTTAGATAAAACTATAAAAGTAAAAACAAAAAGCCTTAGCCTAAAATAAGATTTACAAAATCAACATTCTAACTACTCAACAGCAAACAAAATCTTTAAGTTTTATAGTAGTCTTAGTATTTGGACTTATCAGTTTATATGTATCATTATTTAGTTTAGTAACATAGAAGACTTAATATCTAAATAAAGTAATCACCATCATTCATTTTTCAAAAACATTTATAGCCTTTTTAAAATCGTAAAATACTCTATCACCTTTGACAATCAAACAGGGCATCGACAGTTTTTCAATCACATCTTCATAAAGTACGTCAGCGACATCACCTTCATCTAATTTAAATAAGTTTCCTTCTTTATTACATACCTTAAGAAAAGTAACAGTCAATTCTCCTTCTTCGTCATCATAGTATGAACAAATTGCAGCGTAACGGTATTCTTTCTGTTTCACCATAAATTTAACTAAAACGTAATCACCACTGTCATAGGTCACTTTCATTTTATCTTTTATATTCTTACTTATGCCTGCTTGTTCTATAGTTTCGCTTTTACGTAGGTTTTGTAGAGAAATATCTTGTTCCGAATCTGTACTATATACTTCAGCTACATTGATATGGTTGGATTTGTTGGTGTATTCCAGAGTTCCTAATTTATGATGATTGCAAGTTGTGCTACAGAAACAGCTCAATGATTTCATAATAAGTTTATTTGGAAAATATGCGTGGCCCGTAACTTGATGAACTAAAAGTGTACCTTTGAAGGCTTTTAAGTTATTTTCATTCTCTTTTATCAGTTTATGAATCGTCTCAATATCAGAATCTTCAATAACTGAAATTTTTATTCCAGGGCAGTTTTCACGTAAAGTAGCAGCAAAAGTGTATAAATTTGTTATATCGGCTCTTTGTGCAATACATTTGTCTGCAGTTCGCTTGCAAGTTGCTCCCACACCATCCGGAGCTCCTTTCCCGTGTCCTGCTTCAAGGTAGTTCCATGAAAAGGTCACAAAATTTGAATAGAAATCTACAATTTTACGAGCCAGTATGAAAAACATGACTTTATTTCTATACTGAGTTACGGGCCCATCACTCATAAAGTGCAGATTTTCTACGGTAAGGGGCAAAGACGCGAGTACTGGTTGTAAATGGGCCCAAATGGCTGCAACACTGTGGGATAAATTTAAAGAGACAGTGCAATGAGAAGAAGTTGAATCTTTTTTATAGACAACTACGGTGTGCATAGAAATTTGCGAGCGTGAACCCCCAAAATGATAAGCTTGAATTTCCTGGTTACATTTTGTGCTAAAATTTTCTGAGAAGTCCATATGTACTACTGCGTCTCTTTCCGTCAATGATTGTTTGAGAGATTTTAAAGTATTGTACTGGTGAACAATGTTAACTTCATGTTGGAAAAATTTTTGCAGATCATTTTCCAGTTGTATAATCAAATTGCGTGGCTTCACATTATTTGTCTCTTTTTTATACTTTGAAACTAAACGTTCTTTTTTTGTTTTAGAATCTGTAATTAATTCTTTTCCATGTGTCCACTGATTTACCAAAATATCTTTGCTGTTATCAAACTCAGCATATGGTAAAACTTTAGTAGAGCAGACTTTGCACAGTCTCAACAAACATTTTTCTGAATAACGATTGCAACAAAGAATTTGTAATCCTGTTTGATAATTTTCGAAGCTAAGAATCTTAGATTTTATTAAAGCAGATAATTTTAGATTAATATTTTCATGTATGATACAGGCACAAGTATCGCGATCTGTTAACTTAGGAGAAACGACCCAAAATGGGCGTAATCTACAAAACAGTGAATAACCAATTGTCAATGTTTTTGTTTGCAGAAACTTTTGGTGTAAATTTTTTAATGAGTCTAGCAAATACCTTTTTTGTTTTTTATTTTTATTGCGAGTAATACACTCCTTTTTTCCTGCTGCAGCGCGACTATTACCATCGTCTTCATAAAATCTGTGAACCATTTGGACTGCTAAATTTTTCTTAGTTTTATCATTTTTTTTAGAAGTTTTGCGCCGAAGCTTGTTATACAACATAGAGCTATAAACTTGTCGCCAAAGTTTATATTTTTCTACTTTGGGACCAGCCAGAAGCTGTTTAAAGTTGGATTTTTCTTGATGAGTTCGAGCTTTTGAAATATTTTCTGTAATTTGAGCCTGCAAAACTTCGCCAAATAAAGCCTTTTTGACCAGTTCTCTACTTTCATTAGGATCTTCTGCCATTTGTTCTATTTTACTTTTAGGTGTGAGTAATTTCTTCGATTTCTTCATTTTTCGTTTCAATCTATTGTACTTCTTCTGTTGAGTGTTAAGTTTCTTCTTTAAATCATTAATAATCGCACATTTTTCCTGTAACACTTTATTTCTTAAATTCCGTTGATATCGGCTCCTTCGTTTAGCTTCCACTTGTCTAAGGTTTTCATTATTGTTATTATTGATCTGCGGTTCTGGAGCTACATTTTCTTCATTTTCAGATGTAGGTGGCGTATTCTGAGCAACATAATTTTCACAATCTTTTGTAATTGTTTTTTTCTTTCTGTAATCAGTTGAATACTTCTTCCACTGTTTTCTAATATTTCTCTGCTCACGTGGGGTCATATCCTGAATAGACTTACGTTGTCCCTTCTCTTTCTTTTTTAAATATTTCAGTCTTTCTTTCTCTTTATATTCTGCCAAAAGAACTGGATCACTTTTGATTTTTTCCAAACGAGCTTTGGCGGCAGCTGATTTTTTATTGGCTATTTCCTCTTTGGAAAATTTTGGCTTCTTTTTAGGTGGCATTTTTCTGCAAAATGGAAAGATGACACTTAATATATCTTGTATGTAGTCCTAAACTAAGCAGTGCAACAACTTATTATCAGTCTATAACTTTATAGTTTCTAAACTCAAAATATGAAACATTTTTAAATAGATAACATAAACCCTAAATGACTTTTTCTTCCCTTTATATCTTTTCATAAAGTTTCTAGGTCTATTTACTTATAACCTAGATTATGACATTTTGCTTACATCACAAAATATTAAACATCATTCCCTAACTGTGTCCGTCAGTCCCTAGCTCAATTAAAAGCTAGGGCCTGATGGTCCAGGGACTGACGATATGGAGTAAAACTTAAGACAAATGCTGGTTAACTTCTAATTAAAGCTGTTTAATACGATGTAACAAAGAAGACCGACAAATCACACGTAAATATTATTTAATTATCATAGATTTCCTATTATAAACAATAAAAATTACTCACCGAGGGAATGACGTAGTGACTGAATCAACACGTGTTTCCGCAACAACTGCCGCGTTCGCACTGATTCACAAAATGGCTGACGCTCAGCGAGTGTGGTTTATGGACAACTTGGTGTCGTTCTTTTAAATCAACTAGATGTCATTCACTCTTCATTCATATAATGGCGCGAAATTTGTTAATCTTGGCTTAGCTAGGGAATGACGGATAAAATCGAGGACTCTTTTTTAACTTAAGTAAATCGAATTATGTTTTATTGAAACTACAAAGTATTAATAGAATGTAGTGTATGTACGATAAACTACATAATTATTAAATCAAATAAAGTATATAGTTGATGTAACTATAAATATAGTTGCCGAAATATAAATTTTTGGAGTACGGACATGACTAGGGACTGATATTTTGAGGTCTTTATGAGAGATTTCAGATATATTTTAAATAAATTTATTTCTAAATATATGGGTAATGAATAAAGCACATTGTAAGCGGTTACTTAACAATTTTGAAACAAAATATTGCTAATTATTCTATGTGATATGTGTCACGGACAATGAGTGGTACTATTATTGTGGAATGACCCATATATATATTATACATAGGAAGTACTCAAACTCTGAAACTACAACTACCACTTACGCCACCTATGTAGTCAGTGGCTATGGCTTTTGACTTTCTATGATCTTGGCATACTATTTTCGTTTCTACTTTCATAGGTGTTTTTCTACATGCTCGCCCATAAAGGGTACTCTTGTACTCTTTTTCTCAAAGGTCTATGATTAGATTGTCATATGCCATGCCTAGGTCGAACCCTTATGACTTTGCCCATTCACTCTCACCTGATAAAACTATTTAGTCAGTCTATTATATATCCATCCTTTCCACATATCCAAACCATCTAAACATACCTTTTATCTCTTTATTCTATTTTCTTGTTGGGGTTGCCGGCACTGCCATACAAAAAATCCAATTGCATTGTTTGCCGCCTACTTCATTCAACCTTTTATATTTTTCTGTCATCTGCTATGTTCCCTATCATGCTGCTCCTTTATTTATCTATCAAGTTCACTTATATACTACTATGGTTTTTTTGCCACACCCATCTTTCATGGCCATACAAGCACTCCACTATGTCCGGCCAGTGAATGTTCTGACTACTCATAAAGGTATACATAAATTTTTAATAAAGTGGAAAAAGACAATTGGATTCGAGACAGGGATTGAACCCGTGATCTTTGCCTAACCAAGAAATACATGGCTCCATTAACTTGGTTTCCTGCTACACATCGGTCAAGTCACTGTCAACTCTCACAATTTCAGAACAAGTCAATAAAGTTACTTCAATATTGCCAATTATTTAACTCAATTGTACTGTACAACAACCCCAATAAATTATACCTATTATCATGATGATCTCAACTTATCCAGCACTCCAACATATATGACCTGAATATACACATACTGTGTACATACTGTATACGCTTTTACAACAAGCTTCCCTGTGACCTGAGAAATTTACCATTAAATAAAATATTTAATGGTTAGTAAGGTTTTATAAAAAATTTTCAACACTATATTTATAACTAATGTACCCTGACGGGGTAGTCAGAGAGGACAGATCGCCAGGCATTGCGATCCATGCATACTTCTTTCGCTTTCTGTGGATTCATTAATCTCCTCATATAGGCACATCTGGGTATCCAAGTACTAAGTATATTTTAAGTGATATTATCGATTTAAATGCTAGTTTATTGGTACTAAGATAGAAATGTATGATTATTTTAAACTGACCAATGTAATTTCTATCTCTGTGAATGTTTTACAATTGGATATGGAATGTGTTAAAACTAGCTTTATATTCTAACTTGATTAAAACCATAAATTTCTATATAGGTTGTGTAAGATTTTGTGTATAGTAGCAGTACTTAGGCCATCATTTTAAGGATTAAATATCAACAGTAATAACATCAATTGTTCAATGTACTGTAAAAAAACAAAACCTACAAAATTACAGTGTATGTGTACAGTTAGGGTTGTAGGACCACAGGAATATAGCCTTATGGAGTCCTTAAATCTGAAAATGGCTTTCTTTGTATGATGAAATTTATAATTTACACTGTCAAGCATTCACTTACAACACACTGGAGATGTGAGGAACTGCACCATACTTGTGTTCTTTATCACACCATACACATCACATGAACTTCTAAAGTCTTCTAATATGTCCACAAATCTTCTTGCAACTGTTAGATGCCATTTTTCTTTGTTCAAGTGCCCAATCCAGGTATGTATTTTGACAATCCTTTGTTCTTGATACATATAGTAGAAGACATTCCAGACAGATATTAGCACTTTCACTATTGCACAATAGACCACAAGAAAATCGCGAGCGATGGGACATCACCGAAATGTAACCCCTCATCAATGAGAACAAAGAAACTTTGTATAAAAGACTGCTATAAAAGCTAGACACGCTTGCGGATACGGTATATGCGGATTCTAATAAGATTAGCGAGGTCAGTGGGTAAAGTATGGACAGAAGAGAGCCAGACGGAGGCGCGGCCACTGACCTGCCATACTGTCGCGACGCTCAGCTGACCACGGCTGACGATGCCAAAGAGCAGCGCGGCGCGGTGCGTTGACGCTGCGGCGCGCAGCTAGCAGCCCGCCAGACCCGAGCCGAGAGCGTCTGGCCACCTCGGCCGCCGACACCGGCCCGCCCGACGACGAGAGGTCGCAGACAAAAAAATCGATAGGTCGTCAACCTCGCCGGCGGTCGGCCGGAGCCGGTCCCGGGCGGCCTGTCGCTACACCACCCGTACGTATACCGAGGACCGTCCCGCGCGAGGATCCTTCGGTAGCCTCAGCGTCAGAGATAAAACAAACCCGAAATCGCCATTTTGAAACGGGAACAATGAGATATTTACTTTTGGACGTTAGGATCGTCGAAGCCGTCGTCAGTGACGGTTGACGGACGCGGCGCGAAACCCGAGAACTCCCAGATTTTACACCGCTCTAAATAAATACGTACTCTGACTAGAAAGCCTCTCGTCACCGCTGCCAATATCCGACATCGCAATCCACACCGAAATCTACAGGCGATCCACCGACTGATCTTTTCGAAGACTCAAACTCAGACAGCTCTAATTATCTATGGATTCGAAGCCATCAAAATTAGGTTCTTTAATATGTCATGTCTAGTTTTTAGGTTACGATAAATTTCAATGTTGTTGGGTAATCTAAATAAATTCACTCTTGAAATAGTAAAACTTATTTGATTCTGTAAAACAAGATATTTTTGTATTTTCTCTTTATATTGTTGTCCAACAATTGCAAAAAAAACATAGGTAAGAATTTTGCACACTAAAGAGGCTAATTTCTACACTTCTACTTGTCTATAGTTTTGACATTGTCGGCTGTCAGTTGGAGATAATGAAAAGACACACGATCAATTTTACTGTCAAGTATAACTGAATTAAGAATTGATGTTGCGACCGGTTAATTTGACGGAAGTTTGCTGGATATGCTGGGTTACTGCTTTAATTTATCAGCAATATTACGAACATGAAAGTTTCCACATTTGCAAGAGATTCTAACGCGGTCCGCTCCGCACTCAGTTCCTCTTTTTCAATCCTGGCAATTTGAGTCAGCAGGACTCAGGAGCTATCGTATCGTATTGGGTAAGGCCCGATAATGGCATCCTTCCATAAACAATATAATAATAATATATTTATTTATTTCTCCTCACAAAAAGAAAAACAGAATACAAGATCAAACAATACGGGTTACAAGAAAAAAACAACAAGACCCATGAGAAATGCTCATTATCTATATGTACAATTTTTTTTTTCCTCTTTGTGGGAACCTGGTGTCTGATTTAGGTTAAAATAAAGTAACCTGTGCCACAGATCACCAGGTCACCCCTCAAATACAACTACAAATACAACATTACAACAAAGATCGTAGACATATATAATGGTGAGCAACACGATACGTGATTTTTTTTAATGGTCGTTAAGTGTGCAACTTGTAACGTTATGTGCGTGTGTGTGTGTGTGTGTGTGTGTGTGTGTGCGAGAGGATGTATGTGTTAGTGTGTGATGGTCCAGCCCCTGACAGCACACTTACACTGTAATTTTGACATTGGATAAATACATAAAACTCTATTGAATTTATTGTATAAATTACCGCTTTGGTAGTTAAAAAATCGATGGGAAAAGCTTGTGTTTAGTTTTGGTTTTAAACACACTCTATTTTTTCTGCGTCTGTTTGCTACATTTTCAGGATCATAACTCAAGAGTGGGTGCTGTCTCATAACAGTCTGCAGTACAAAGAGCTGTCGAACGGTCAAGACAGCCCACTGCTTGTATACTGTAGGATGGCGTAACGGTAGAAAAAGACTTACTTTTAATACTGCTCGTTGAGCGCTCTCCAGCTTTAAAAACTGTGTCTTCAGCTTACCCCCCCAATTGGTGATGCAGTAAGTTAGTTGGGACTTTCATAGGGCGTAATAAACTGTCCTAATCTGTTCCTTGTCCGCAACGCAACGTATTCTCTTGAATATTGGCATAAGTTTGCGAATTCTTGCAGTAAGTAAATCTATTTGCTGGTGGAAATTTAATTTACTGTCTATTAATACACCCAAATATTTAATTGAAGTTGTGCTTTGCAGACAAGGACATGAGCAGCCCAAGTCACCAAGGGTATCAATATTGCAGCAATGCGAAAAAATCCTGTATGATGATGGACCGATACCCGTAGTTCTCAGAGTAAACGCTATATATTTTGTTTTATCTGTGTTAAGGGTCAAAAAATTGTCACTTAACCATTCCGTCACCATATTAAAGCCTGGTTGGGCACGTGAGAATGTCTCCTCCCAGGTATCGCCACTGAAGAGCAATGCCGTGTCGTCGGCAAACGAGACAATTCTACCCTGGGTCAGTTCTAATTTACATAAGTCGTTAATATATGTTAGGAATAATGTGGGTCCTAGAATACTTCTCTGAGGTACTCCAAACCACACAGCAAGCTCATGACTGACAAAGTGGTCGATTTTTACGCACTGGAATCTATTTTTTAAGTAACTTTTAAAAACACTCAACTGGATACCCCTGCTCCCTAGATTTTCCAATTTATTCAGAAGAATAGGTACAGAGACTGTGTCAAAGGCCTTGGCCAAGTCTAGGAATATAGCTATTGTTTTCTTCCTTCTGTCCATATTCGACACAACAAAATCCGTTAACACAGTAACAGCATCAGCCGTAGATTTATTAGATCTGAAACCGAACTGCGCTTGTGCCAGAAGATCCTTGCTTTCCAAATATTTAACTAATCTTTTATTTAAAATGCGTTCGAAAATCTTTGATAGTGTCGGAAGGATTGATATAGGCCTATAATTGTTGACACAGTCTCTGTCCCCACCCTTGTGGATCGGGTGGATCCTGGATTTTTTAAAGGCATCGGGAAAGGTTCCTGTCGTGAGTGATAAGTTACATATGTAAGTCATTAGAGGAGTCAGTACATTTTTATTTATTTTAAGAACATCAGCTGATATCATGTCAAGTCCCACAGCGCAGTCACTTCTCAGACCCATGATGAGTCTCTCAACCTCTTCATTATCTGTTGGTAACAATACGAAAGAATCGCGGCATGATGCTACCACGCGGGTGTTATCCTTGGTAGTCGTGATAATTTTCTGTGCCAAGGTTCTACCAATATTGGCGAAATAGTGATTTACATTATTTATTGACTGTAGTGGGTTGCTGGTACTAATTAACTCTATAGGGGTCTCCTTTTGTTTTTTTTGTATATGTTTATCTTTAACCGCTTTCCATAACTTCTTGCTGCTTTAACCTGCATTATCTAACTTCTTTCTTTCATGGTCATTTTTAGCATTTTTAAGGATAGTTGAACAGAAATTTCGATACCGTTTATATGTCATCATTAGCGTTTCATTGGCTGGTTCCTTTTTAAGTTTTTTATACAGATTGTCCCGATTTATAAGACATTTGAGTATACCTGGCGTTATCCACGATTTTAATGTATACCTTCTCCTTGATGTTTTAATTACTTTTGTGTTATTAATAATTATTGAGCGAAGTATACTTAAAAAGAAATCTGTAGCATCATTTGGGTCCTCAATTGTAAATAATTTGGTAAAGTTCTGTTCATTAAGCGCTCTAGTCACTTCTTCATGGTCAACTCGACTGTAAATTTTTTCGGGCTTAGTTCTTTGCGTAGTTGCAATATAGTGTACAGTGCTATAATGGTCCGTAAGTGTTGTTTCGACAACAAGACAGCGTGCTCTCAAGTTAGTCCTAAGCATCACATGATCCAGGCACGTTTTGCCATGGGTGATAAAGGTATGAGCTGGTAGCATGCCATGGAAGGCTAAAGTATCCAAGTAAGAATCAATATAAGAATCCATACTGTTCTCGCCAATATCAATGTTAATGTCACCAATTATGACCATATTTTGTGCAGATGAATACCTAGTGAGAACATCATTCAATGATTCTATAAAGGTGTTGACATCTTTAAACCCAGGTGGCCTATAAATTCCCAGTATCACTGTGCTATTATTTGGTTTTAATACTAGACAGTTAGCATTTGTAATTTCTGTTTCTTCAACTACCATCATCAAGTCCTGCCTGATGTAGGCAACAACCCCTTCGTTCTGGGTGATATTATTGACAGTGGCATATGAATTATAGCCCTCTATAGTTGGAATGGTATCAGTACCTGGCAGCCTGCACTCGGTCAAAACTATGCAGTCCCAATTCACAGCTGTTCTTGTTAAAAGTGATAATAATCCGGTTATATTGCCATTTACGCTCCTGATATTCTGGTGAATTATTTTTAGGCAACTTTTAGAAGTGCCTTGGACAAGCATTAAATTTTGACAGTCCTCTGCGTTACAAAGATATGACTCAGCGATCTCAAAACCATCAATATCATTTTGTATATCATTTAATTCATTGAATTTTATTGAAAATATTTTTTCCTAACAATTTTCCGTGTCCTGTACCAGCCATTGCGTGTATTAATGTAAATGCATGTTGATGGCTCGAACCTACCTCTTCGGGAACGATGCATGAGTCTGCCAGTAGCATGCATTTTAAGTAAACCGAAGTGAGGTGCCATACAACTCCGAGCGCATCCGGGTAAGTCATAAGTATTCGTAAATCGTCTGTCAGGATATGGGTACATTGCTCCATATGTGTATAGGGCACGAAAAGAAACAGTTGAGGCAACAATAACTAGTTGAGTCCTAAAAGAAGGTATGGTAAGAATTCCAACCAGCTGTAGCAGTAACTGATCATCTGTAAACAATCCCAATATCAGGCCTAGACAGCACCCAAATCGTTCAACCCCAATCTTTTCATGTAGTATCAGTGTTATATACAAAGTGTATGTAAGTGTAATATTTGAGCATGATATGACAGTAGTAGTTTTAATAACAGTAAATATAATTGTACAGTGTGTATGGGTTGTGTGTATGGTTTTATGTAGAAGAGTTGAGTTGTGTATATAATACAGTGAATGATTGTGCTTGATGTGTATCCCTTGCAGAGTAACACTCACAGAATAATGCCTAAAATTTTCGTGGCCAACAAAATATTTTGAAATATTATTGATTTCTTTGTTACACTGGTTGAATAAACGGCTTATTGCAATTAATCTTTCACCACACACTCCCACTAGTGAGATCTTTGTTAGTATGATATCTAGTAATCTATAAAGAGTTCATATGTAATAATTATCATTAGTAATAAGCGGAACCCGACAATTAGACAATGAGTTTTCAACTCTGACTACCCCGTCAGGAACACAGCGTGAAGACAAATTAGGCTGCCTTTTGTGCTTGTAAAAGATCCGAAGTTGATCGAACATAAATAGCCTTTTCACCTTCTCTTTCCCGTAGAAAAATTTTATTGTTTTGATGCCAACAGAATTTAAAATTATTACTTTTAGCAAAGTTTCGAGTTTCATGAAATTGTATTGCGCGCGGGGCCACACAAGCACCGATAGTAAAGTTCAGCACCGATAGTAAAGTTCACATGTATGATAAGCTGGAATCGTCTGAGGGGCAGAAGCTCATCTATAAGCTGGCGCTCTCCAGGGTCAAAGCTGCACAGGATATATCCAAGTGTCGCTGTGTAAAAGACCCTGAGGGCAACCTGTTAAGCGAAGACCTCGCGGTAAAGGAGAGATGGCGCATCGAAGCCTGGAAGGCGATGGGTCCTCGCGGTGTGTAACCGCATACTCCTCAGCGGGCAGATCCCAAACCAATGGAGACTGAGTATTATTACTCCAGTCTTCAAAGGTAAGGGGTCAGTGCAGGAGTGCGGGAGCTACCGCGGTATTAAGGTGATGTCCCACACCATGAAGATCTTCGAGAGGATTATAGACTCTCGGATCCGGCAGGAGTGTACTCTCTCGGGGTGTCAATATGGGTTTCGCCCTGGTCATGGGACCACGGACCCTGTTTTTGCCCTGAGGGTTGTCGCAGAGAAATACAGGTCGAAGAACACGCCTCTGCACTGTTTGTTTCTAGATATGCAGAAGGCCTTCGACTGTGTTTCTCGTGAGATGATCTGGTGGGCACTGCGGTCCAAACGGGTTCCAGAGGTCTATATTGACACTATCCGGGACATGTACTGTGACTCCGATTCAATGGTTCGGACTGCTGTTGGCGACACGAAACCCTTCCCCATCACCGTCGGGGTACACCAGGGTTCTATCCTTAGTCCGCTTCTGTTCAGTGTAATATTAGACGAATTGTCGGACAGCATCAGAAACCCGCATGAGCAACCTCCATGGTTGCTCATGTATGCTGACGATATTACGCTGGCAGACGCGGACAGGGGCAGATTGGTGCGACGTGTAAAGGTGTGGAAGGAGACGCTTGAGAACGGCGGTCTGAAACTAAATGTGGCGAAGACCGAGTACTTGGCACTAAACTCGATAGATCCCACATCCGTCCGCATAGGCGGTGATTTGGTCGAGCGCACGGACCAGGTTAAATACCTGGGATCTGTTTTTCACACGTCCAGTGACATCGATTGCGATGTCAAGTCACGCATTGCTGCCGCGTGGGCCAAATGGCGGGAGATGACCGGTGTCATTTGTGACCCTAAAATGCCGATCCGGTTGAAGGGACAGGTCTACAAAACCATTATTAGACCTGTCCTTTTACATGGCAGTGAGACGTGGTCGATATTGGAGCGACACAAGCAGGAGCTGCGTGTCACGGAAATGAAGATGCTGCAGTGGATGTGTGGAGTCACGTGGATGGACCGCGTGAGGAACTCTCGCATCCGCGGCAGCCTTCACGTCCGTGACATTGCAGACAAGTTGCAAGAGTGTCGCCTTCGTTGGTATGGTCACGTCTTGCGGCAACCGCCGGGCTACGTAGGTAACAAATGTCTGGCCATGTCAGCCCCGCCGGGTCCCGGTAAGAGGGGAAGACCCAAGAAGTGCTGGCTTGACGTCGTAAGGGATGACATGCGTGCCAATGGTCTCACTACAGGGGATGCCGACGACCGTGTGAAGTGGAGGAGAAAATGTAGGAAAGCGGACCCCGGGCGTCGCGCGACGCAACTGGGACAGACGCTCGGATGATGATGAGTAAAGTTCACACGTAGGTATGGGGACCTACATTGGTATTTCAAAACGTCTAAATTAACGTCTAATAGGTTTAGGGTTCTTCAAAATGGGTTTTAAAAGATTTTCATAGGGTAGGCAATGCAATTGTAACATCTCTGGTGTTACAAACGTCAATAAGCTATGGTGAACTTATATCTTTTTTTTTTATTATTGCTATTATGATAAGAAATTTTATTGCATCCTTTTATTGTAAGTTTATTGGTGTACATTACTGATGTATTGTATTGTGATAACTTTAGATTAGGGTTGTTATGGATATAAAATTTCAGATACGAATACGGTTACCGGTATTAGAATAATATTATGCCGGATACGGTTACGGTTACGGTTACGGATATGTAAATATTTCGGATAGTTTCGGGTAATTTCGGTGTCAGATATTCGGATTTAAAGGAATTTTAAAATTAAATTAGTTTTATTGTTGTCATTATTTCGTATTACAAACGTTCCAACCAATTTAGTTGTTATTAAAATCAATATCATATTAGTTTTATGGTTAAATCTATCCAATTAAATCCACAAATTTTCCGTACCTCTAAAAGTAAAAAATTAACGCTTATAAGATCACTTTCTTGCCGGTCTGACTGTCCGTTTGTTTGCCTGTTGGTCCGTGTGACACGTCACAATCGATTTTCTGAGGAAGTTGAAATTTATAACAGTTATTGAAGTCTATAGTCCATATTCGGTGTATAAAAATAAAGGTCCTGAGTCAACACGATATAAAGATATAGCAATATTTAGATTTTTGTGAAACTTGTTAGTAGGTACCAAAGTAAACCCTAATTTTCAACTTTTTTATTTTTCTGAAATTTCTCTTTTCTTACGCTATAAGGCCATGCTATTAACCAAAATTGATAATTCTAGGCCAAAATTGATAATTCTAGGTTAATGATGAATGATATTTACTATCATAGTTTTTACGACGTTAGATAGCTGTATTGTTATTTAATTTTTTATTGAATCAAGCCAAATTATTGGCTTATAAACCAGCTCCTTTTGGAGCATTATAAGAAAAGAATGACATAAAAACTTGGGAAATTATCTCAAATAACTAGTTTGTAAGACCACAGGTAAAAATCTGGCCATGGTTATAGGTCTTTTGAGCCCAGTTGTCAACTTTTTTTAAAGACACTGAAAATAATATTGGTTGTAATAATTCTGAGTACTTCTAATAGTTTAAACTTAGTTCACCAAAATATTGAAGGCATATCTGAAAAACTACTACAAATAAAACTTTATATAAAGGAACACAATGTTCACATTTTTTATATTACAGAACATGGGTTAAAAAGTCATGAACTATTGTTCAACAATGAATTCTATTCACTTAGCAGTGCGTTCTCAAGAAAGAAAGCTATTCGTGGTGGCTCTCTTATATTTGTATCTAATCATTTAAAATGTAAAGAACGTAAAGATATTGTGGCCCTTTCTATTGAGCTGCAGAATTGTCCTGTATTGAGCTTGAGCAACTCATTGTCCTCTGTGTCTACAGTACTCCAGATAGGGATTATAATTTATTAGAAACTGTAATGGAAAATGTATTGAAGCGTTTGTTCACTAGTAGAAAACATGTTGTAGTGTGTCGGGATTTTAATGTTGACATACTTGTGCAGGCTTCGAAATATATTAGATTTATAAATTTGTTTAAGTCTTTTGGCTTACAAAATTTATTTTGTGAGCCAACTAGAATCACCTCACATTCTAGAAACTGCATAGATAATATATTCTGCAACTGTGTATCAACAAAAAGGGTGATACTTTAATCAGGAAGATCTAAATGGCTTATATGACTCCTTGTTTAATACAATTAAAGCTGAGTACAACAACATATTTAAATCAAAAACATTTTATAAAAACAAAAACTTGCAATTTTGTGAGTGGGCAACTACAGGAATTTACAAAAGTAGGGCTAAGTTGTACGAACTCTATGGTATGAAGAAATTTAATTTTGATCCTGCCTTTATTCAATATGTTAAAATTTATTCTAAGACCTTCAATAAGGCCTGTGCTGCTGCCAAGTCGTTACATATAAGTAATAAAATTAAAGAGTCAAAAAACAAGGCAAAAATGACTTGGAATGTAATTAATACTGAAACCGGTCGATTACTACCCCGTGAAAATAACTTTGAGTTAATTATACATAACAAAGTTTTATTAATAAATTAGATGTAGCAATAAAAATGAAAAAATGAAACGAAAGAAGTATGCATGGATCGCGAAGCCTGGCGATCTGTCCTCTCTGACTACCCCGTCAGGGATACAGCGTGAAGATAGTTAGTTAGTTAGTTAGATGTAGCACAAACATTTAACAACTATTTTATAGACATACCCGCGAAAACAACTAGCTCCTTAAATTCTTGTCCAATAAAAGCTCAACGCATGCTTGGGGGCAGCGTGGAACAGTGTAGTGTATTATTTGGCTTTAAATGTGTAAAAGTCAACGATATCATTAAAGTATTCAAGTCGCTTAACTCAAAAAAGACGTATTTCTGTAAAATTGATTGAGTCTATTATTGTTAATATATCATCACATCTAGCTGAAATATTTAATAAATGTGTTAATAAAGGAGTGTTTCCAGATTTATTGAAATACAGTAAATTAATACCTGTATTTAAATCTGGATTCAAAACCGACCCTGGTAATTTGAGACCAATTTCAATATTACCAGCATTTAGCCAATTTTTTGAAAAAAATATATTGCAACAATTACAAGCTCATTTTAATTTAAAAATGCTATTACATAATAATAATAATAATACCCCTCGAGGACAGTCGTTATCTTTTATAGGATTAACGCAACCCTATGAGGGCATAGTAGATTCGCTTTTTGAGTCATCCACTTTCTGATATCAACAAAAAAATGTATCAGAAAGTTATTGAAAGGTCACATCCGCAGGGCAGCTTGTGGCGAGCTGAATGTGCGTGGCTACACATCGGTCCCGATTCCTCAGAGTTTTGTTGCCCTTCTGCACCGGTAAGCATTTAATGGGCTAACGGGAGAGCAGTGAGAGTGCTACTCCCGGGAGTGCAGCAAAAATCAACTCTGGCTTGCCTTAATTGGCCGGTCAGAGGGAGGGAGCCAGAGCTATATGCTCGGGGGTGGAAGTGCCTGCGCTCCGGGCCTGTCCCGCGAAGGTGAAACCAGCGCCGCACCGCTCAACACCCCAAGCCGCTCACACCGGTATTGCCTCCTGTCGCCTTACAGGCTTATCATGCCTATGGCGATTGTATAGGGGGCCCATCTAGTGAGTTGGCGAGTCACCGTCTGGCAAATTTTTGATAATCAGATATTAAAATGGCAGACGCCGCCTTCATAGTTATAATCACCTAGTTCATCAAACCCCCAACCCAATAGCCCATTTCTTAGTTAGCATATTTTACAATAGTTTAACTCCTATTGGAGGTGGTCCATTATCGTTCTTCTACATAAGGCGGGCGTGGACTGTCTGCAGTGGGGGTCCCATTTCCTTTTAGGTAAAAATTCTCAAAGGGCCTCTGCGTGTTGGACCAGTATTTCCCCATATACACCTACCAAAAGCCCGGGTATCTTCATAAAAAAAAGAAGATACCCGTGAAAAGAAGAAACATAATAATAATATATCTTTATTTTCAGGCATCATGAGAAAAGTTACAGATGTTATAAACTTATTCTACGGCCCATATATAAATAACTTAAAACTAAAAATACATATAAAATAAACTTAACCTATTGCACACGCGACGTCGACGTGTCGCAGGGTGAGGGGTCGCGTGTTGGCAGACGTCCTATGAAGCGTCGGAACTTCACCCCCGGCGGGCAAAAATCGGGACTCAAGAAGGTGGCGATGCGTAGTGTGGGAACCCTCACCACAAAAGAGTTAAAACTCACTTTGTGATGTGATTCCAGCTTCTCCACAATCAAATCCAAACCGGTTTTCTTCTGGAGGTAGACCACGACGTCTACGACGTTCACATTGTAGTGAACTCGCGATACGTAGATCAACGTAGTCACCGGAGCGTCGGGCGAGTCAAATTCTGCTGACTCTTGCACTTGCAGCTCCTTCGCGACGAAGTCGGGCACTTCATCAGGATCACTTTCTTTCAGCATAATCAATCAAATCAAATCAAAAAGCATCGTTTCTATCATACCCTGCTGAAAGAAAGTGATCCTGATGAAGTGCCCGACTTCGTCGCGAAGGAGCTGCAACAACTCCCACCAGTGGGATTCGACCATGTCGACGTGACGACATGAAGGACATCACGTACCTGAAATCCAGCCTTGCCAGTGAGATGGCAAAATTAGAGGTCTCTGATAAAACTATCAGTGGGCTACAAACGGAATTATTGTTACTTCGTAGCAGTAATTCAGTTAGTAGGTCGCCAAACGTGGCCTCTAATAATGTCAACGTACGGCGAGGCGCGCAAAATGCGTCACTGTGCAGTTTGGAGTCAGCAGAATTTGACTCGCCCGACGCTCCGGTGACTACGTTGATCTACGTATCGCGAGTTCACTACAATGTGAACGTCGTAGACGTCGTGGTCTACCTCCAGAAGAAAACCGGTTTGGATTTGATTGTGGAGAAGCTGGAATCACATCACAAAGTGAGTTTTAACTCTTTTGTGGTGAGGGTTCCCACACTACGCATCGCCACCTTCTTGAGTCCCGATTTTTGCCCGCCGGGGGTGAAGTTCCGACGCTTCATAGGACGTCTGCCAACACGCGACCCCTCACCCTGCGACACGTCGACGTCGCGTGTGCAATAGGTTAAGTTTATTTTATATGTATTTTTAGTTTTAAGGTATTTATATATGGGCCGTAGAATAAGTTTATAACATCTGTAACTTTTCTCATGATGCCTGAAAATAAAGATATATTATTATTATGTTTCTTCTTTTCACGGGTATCTTCTTTTTTTTATGAAGATACCCGGGCTTTTGGTAGGTGTATATGGGGAAATACTGGTCCAACACGCAGAGGCCCTTTGAGAATTTTTACCTAAAAGGAAATGGGACCCCCACTGCAGACAGTCCACGCCCGCCTTATGTAGAAGAACGATAATGGACCACCTCCAATAGGAGTTAAACTATTGTAAAATATGCTAACTAAGAAATGGGCTATTGGGTTGGGGGTTTGATGAACTAGGTGATTATAACTATGAAGGCGGCGTCTGCCATTTTAATATCTGATTATCAAAAATTTGCCAGACGGTGACTCGCCAACTCACTAGATGGGCCCCCTATACAATCGCCATAGGCATGATAAGCCTGTAAGGCGACAGGAGGCAATACCGGTGTGAGCGGCTTGGGGTGTTGAGCGGTGCGGCGCTGGTTTCACCTTCGCGGGACAGGCCCGGAGCGCAGGCACTTCCACCCCCGAGCATATAGCTCTGGCTCCCTCCCTCTGACCGGCCAATTAAGGCAAGCCAGAGTTGATTTTTGCTGCACTCCCGGGAGTAGCACTCTCACTGCTCTCCCGTTAGCCCATTAAATGCTTACCGGTGCAGAAGGGCAACAAAACTCTGAGGAATCGGGACCGATGTGTAGCCACGCACATTCAGCTCGCCACAAGCTGCCCTGCGGATGTGACCTTTCAATAACTTTCTGATACATTTTTTTGTTGATATCAGAAAGTGGATGACTCAAAAAGCGAATCTACTATGCCCTCATAGGGTTGCGTTAATCCTATAAAAGATAACGACTGTCCTCGAGGGGTATTATTATTATTATTATGTAATAGCATTTTTAAATTAAAATGAGCTTGTAATTGTTGCAATATATTTTTTTCAAAAAATTGGCTAAATGCTGGTAATATTGAAATTGGTCTCAAATTACCAGGGTCGGTTTTGAATCCAGATTTAAATACAGGTATTAATTTACTGTATTTCAATAAATCTGGAAACACTCCTTTATTAACACATTTATTAAATATTTCAGCTAGATGTGATGATATATTAACAATAATAGACTCAATCAATTTTACAGAAATACGTCTTTTTTGAGTTAAGCGACTTGAATACTTTAATGATATCGTTGACTTTTACACATTTAAAGCCAAATAATACACTACACTGTTCCACGCTGCCCCCAAGCATGCGTTGAGCTTTTATTGGACAAGAATTTAAGGAGCTAGTTGTTTTCGCGGGTATGTCTATAAAATAGTTGTTAAATGTTTGTGCTACATCTAACTAACTAACTAACTATCTTCACGCTGTATCCCTGACGGGGTAGTCAGAGAGGACAGATCGCCAGGCTTCGCGATCCATGCATACTTCTTTCGTTTCATTTTTTCATTTTTATTGCTACATCTAATTTATTAATAAAACTTTGTTATGTATAATTAACTCAAAGTTATTTTCACGGGGTAGTAATCGACCGGTTTCAGTATTAATTACATTCCAAGTCATTTTTGCCTTGTTTTTTGACTCTTTAATTTTATTACTTATATGTAACGACTTGGCAGCAGCACAGGCCTTATTGAAGGTCTTAGAATAAATTTTAACATATTGAATAAAGGTAGGATCAAAATTAAATTTCTTCATACCATAGAGTTCGTACAACTTAGCCCTACTTTTGTAAATTCCTGTAGTTGCCCACTCACAAAATTGCAAGTTTTTGTTTTTATAAAATGTTTTTGATTTAAATATGTTGTTGTACTCAGCTTTAATTGTATTAAACAAGGAGTCATATAAGCCATTTAGATCTTCCTGATTAAAGTATCACCCTTTTTGTTGATACACAGTTGCAGAATATATTATCTATGCAGTTTCTAGAATGTGAGGTGATTCTAGTTGGCTCACAAAATAAATTTTGTAAGCCAAAAGACTTAAACAAATTTATAAATCTAATATATTTCGAAGCCTGCACAAGTATGTCAACATTAAAATCCCGACACACTACAACATGTTTTCTACTAGTGAACAAACGCTTCAATACATTTTCCATTACAGTTTCTAATAAATTATAATCACACAATTTTAAACACAACATTGATTTTGTTTTTTTTTTTATAAATTCATTACTATATTATTGGTCAAATATCATATTACTCAAACTAATGTAATTATTGGCAATTTAATTAAATTGTTTAGAAAAGAGTGGTCATGAGTTTTATTGCTAGGTTCTTCCTCAGGCTCTGCCTATTGCTTTGCGAATCTGGCAGTAAATGTAAAAGCAATATTCTTGACGTTCATAAGTGTTACTTTGTGACCTACATAAATTAAGATTTTTCTTTCTTTCTTTGTGACCTAGAATTATCAATTTTGGTTTCAACGTAGGTATAGGTTCATACGTTTAAGTCGAAAACGTAATTGGTAGTTCCCGTTGACCCAGAACCATAAATTTTGTTAAAAAGCAAGCAACGGCTCAAATAAAGGAAAATCCAAAAAAAAAAGTTGATAATTAAGGGGTGTCCTTTTTGTTGAAGACCTTTGAGTTGTATGGGCGCTCTAGTGGCGATATAATTGCTCCGCCACTAAGACTACAATTATTTTTCAATTAATGAAATTAAAAAGTGATAATATAAAATAGTAAGTAATATAATCCTACAATGAAAACTTTTTACATATTCAGTGTAAACAAACTATACCCGACAAAACTAAAACCTTTTATAGATTCATATAGTTTGACTCCATCTTTATCCGAAATTGTCTAAAAGTTTTATTTCGGATTTAGTTACGGTTACGAATACTTCTTTATTTCGAATATCCGATAGTTTTGGTTACGGTTACGGAGCTCCAAAACATCCCTGCTTTAGATTAGTTAGTCGCCAATCCACATAACGTCAATACGTACCTTCCTATAATTACCTCGACCGACATTACTTGAACAGAATGTCATTTTTATTGAAAGTGTTTGTCAGCCTAATTTTTAACAAAGCTATAATTTGTGACATGATTCGGTAGGACCAACTAATTTAAATGTGTTCTGAGGTTTTAAATGTCGTTCTGGTTATAACGTGAGGTACTTTTTCTCGAATATCAGTTATAAGGTCACTCATAAACCAGAATAATCACCGGCACATACCTACGCGACGTAACTACTTCACCTGTCAATGTAATTTGACTTGTGAAAATGCCAAGCTAGGTTGGATAAGTCCATCGTTAAGTCATATTAAGTACCTACTCTCGAACTATTCCTGTTGTTTAATACTTGTAAATTTAAATGTAAAATGTTCTATATTGATAACCTATGATACCATACATAGTTACACTAATAATGGCAATAATCACTTTATATTATCAAAACTATATTAATAACTATAATAATATAATAATATTTTCAAGTCGACATCTCTCAATGGCAACACTGTCCCTAGACTTAAGCACCAGGACTTTTGGCGGGAAGAGTGACAAGTGCGGACGCTTGATGTATATTATTTTCAAAACTAGTGCATTTATCTTGTTTTATGTGTGGGAGTGGTGGTTTCTTGGACATAAAAGTTGTGTTAACGTGCTATAGTGAAAGACAATGATATATATGCAGTGAAATGCTATTTTCTCTCTTGTCGCGAAAAGTTCACTGAAAATCTTAGTATAAGAATCACCATTATACTGAGGGCAAGGACCAGGACCTAGGACTGAGGACACGATATCGACAAAGACTGGACAGGACTAATTAGAAGATAAGATTAAAGAAATATAATATAAAAAATAAGATTTAGCTAAAGGTTTTAAAAACCAGGCCATAAAAAAAAACTTAAGCACTAAGAGCCCGCGCGCACGAGCAACTAAGTTGCTGAGACGAATAAATCGCCGTGCAACTTAGTTGCTCGTCCGCGCGGGTTCGACGATGAAGTATGCTAATAAGTTTAGGATTAAGCCCCACATTCACGGCAGGCCGCCTTGCCGTCCGCCGCTATAAGTTAATTGTGAATGTTGTTGCACTCCTGCATGGCGGCCTGCAACGCCGTGCAGGTTGTGATTCGAGTCCTGCAAGCTCCACCCACTGCAGGACTGCCGTGAATGGGGGGCTTTACACGGCCGTCGTTAGTTGTCTTTGCCCATCTTGAGCAAGCAAAGGAAACTTAGTCCATACACCCTTTTCTTCGGTATTTATATTTTCTTATTATTTAGTTTTAGTCCTTTGTCGATGTCAAGTCCTCAGTTCTAGGTCCTGATCCTAGCCCTAGTAAAGCAGTGACTTAATTAGGGCTTTCTAAGGAGATTTGTAACTAACACAAAAAAACCGCTGTCACTGCAACATTTCACTTTATCTATCATAATCCTCCATTATTAAACACAAAATCACAAATTATACACTACTTTTGGAAAATAAAATACGGCAAATCATGCTCTTTCGGCGAATAGAGTTAAGCACCACCGACCTCCGGCACATTACGTCTGCCATGCTATGTTGTTACTAGAGTTGAACGAACTTTTGGCATATTATGTTTTGTAGGGAACAATCCCTTGAATTGTTCCCCATAAATTGTATGTGGTAACTTGAGTTCAGTATTTGCTTTATAGAGAATCTTCTTCATCCTAAGTGTTTAGGTAAACACTTAGGATGAAGAAGATGTTAATTTTCAATACCAACGCTCGAAATTATAAACTCGATAATCTAGTTACCGGGGTAATAAATAGATTATGAGATTATTATTATTTCCTTTATTTATTTTAAACACATAAAAATTAAATTTTTAAATAAATTATTCATAATAAAAATCTACTTAAAAAAAAAAATTAGTATCCCGCCGGCATCGGGTACGGGGACCAAGCTACCGGTGGTCAGGGCTGCAGAGACAAGATCTTCCGCACAATACGTGCCGTGCCCAGAAGAACCGCCTTTTGCATCAAGCCCTTGACCCAACTGCCTAACGCAAGCCTCTTGAGATGTTGGTCGGGGCTCTTGGCAATCAGACCATGTGCCGATACAACTATCGGAACAATAATCGCTGAATCCACATCCCACATGTCGAAAATCTCGTGAGCAAAGTCCAAATATTTTATTTCTTTATCCTTTTCGGCTTTTACGAGATTATTTTATTATTATTATTATTTGTCTCTTCTTCTCAGGTATCTTCTTTTTTTTTTCTTATGCAGATACCCGGTCTTTTGGTAGGCTTACATGGGGACATACTGGTCCAACACGCAGAGGCCCTTTGAGAATTTTAATGTGATAGGAAATGGGACCCCCATTGCAGAAATTCCACGCCCGCCTTATGTAGAAGATCGGTAACGGACCACCTCCAATGGGAGTTAAACTATTGTAAAATATGCTAACTACGAAATGTGCTATTGAGTTGGGGGTTAGATGGAACTGGGTGATTAGAACTATGGATGAAGACGGCGTCTGCCATTTTAATATATTATAATCAAAATATTGGCAGACGGTGACTTGTCAACTCACTAGATAGGGGGCCCCCCTATACAATCACCATAGGCATGATAAGCCTGAAAGGCGACAAGGGGCAACACCGGTGTGAGCGGCTTGGGGTGTCGAGCGGTGCGGCGCCGGTTTCACCTTCGCGGGACAGGCCCGGAGCGGCTCTTCCACCCTCGCTAAACATACTGCCTAAATACACAATTTCATTCACTTGCTCTAGTCTTTCCTGGTTTACCCTAATCTCGGATTTGGTTCTTACGTCATCTCTTTCAAATACTAGAACCTTAGTTTTACTTTCATTCAAGCGAAGACCCTTACTTTCACACTCCTCTTTCATATTAGTGACTAATGCCTGAAGGTCGGCTTCTGATGAGGCCATGAGCACTGCATCATCAGCGTCTGCCTTTGGTCTCGGGCACAAACGAGATCATTAACCCGGCTCCCGGGGTGACAGAGTCACCTTCTCTGTTTCCCACTTGAGTAATTCCTGTCAGGCGCGTCCTTGTCGCGGGGGTGGGTATCTATCATTCTAGTAGGCCGGAATGAATGGGTGGCCGAGTTCTGCAGGGACCCAGCTCCATGGGGTATAACATGGAACCCTTGCCCAGGGATACGGGTGAAGACCTCAACGGTTGCGGCTGCGGAGATGGAGACCATCGGAACGACGGCGTGAGCGGAAGGGGCAGGTCACTAGGACTGGAACTATAAAAGCAGCAATATCTGTTAATATTTGCTATTTAAGGGTGGAGGAAACGGGTGTTTCGGTACTATCTTAAATACCATATCGGAGGACTCCCGCAAATAACGAAAAGACTGCATCGATTTGATACACTTACAATCGTGTGTAGCAAGGTAATGCGAAATACCTTAAGGGCGTTTTGTCAGAGTCCAAGAGTGGCTTACGGCCTTTTCGCTGCAGCCTGACCTCTGCCAATCGTACCGGTTCACCGGTCCATTAGACCACAGGGAGACGGCCGAGTGAAGTGGATCTGCACCCGCGCAACCGCTTATTCACTATAAATACGCTCACGCGCAGATGACCCTTGCAATTTCTTCCCGGATTTGAGCTTTAAAAGTCTTACGGCGATGGAGTGCCAGATTACAACTGACACTCTGCACGTGGGCGGCCTGGAGAGAGTGGTCGCTCCTGGAGTCGATTAGGGCGGGACTCTGGTTTCGGCAGCCCTGCGGGCGACAAAGCAGCCCTATTTAGGATCGCGCTCTGCTTTCCCCTGCACAGGGGAGGGGCCTAGAAAAGGTGGCCCGAACATAGTCCGCCTTCACCCGACTGGGTGCCATACCGCGGCCACCTAGGCATCATCAAATGCGGTAAAAAACAAAAAAATAAACGGACTGATATAAACACAAAACGACTTTGCATTGCCACCTGGAACGTGAGAACTTTGCTGGATAATGACGGTAACTTTAGCCCGGAGAGTAAAACTCCTCTCATAGCAAGAGAATTAGCCCGATATGGAGTAGACATAGCAGCAATTAGTGAGACCCACTTGAATGGTTCAGGAGAACTTTGGTCGCCGGATCAGGATAAAGAGGTCTTTTATCAACAACTTCGACGAACCCTTGTAAGCATTCCAAAACATGATAAAATTATACTGCTGGGTGACTTCAATGCCAGAGTTGGTGTCTATCATGATTTGTGGAACGGTGTCATGGGCAGGCATGGCGTTGGGGGATGTAACGATAACGGCATGCGTCTTCCGTCGTTGTGTGCTGTGTTCGATCTGGGTATTACAAACACATTCTTTCGTCTAGCAAATAAATATAAAACCTCATGGATGCACCCAAGATCTAAGCACTGGCATTTGCTGGAATAAGTGATTGTTCGCCGTAGGGACCTGCGCGACGTTCTAATAACGAGAGCAATGCGCGGCGCACTGGGTTGGACGGATCACCGTCTTATCAGAACAAAGATGCATCTTCAGCTTAAAACCCCACGAAGAGCACCTCACAAAATAGCATCTAAAGTAGCCTTCGCAAAACTCATTAACTCACTTGACATAGCTAATAGTCTCGATAAAAAATTCTATACTGATTATCCCGCGCAAACTGAGTTTTCTGGTGTAGATGACGAGTGGCAGGCTTTTGCGGGACATCTGAGTGTTTGTACTTTAAGCATCGTCGTGGTGAGACCTCAAAAAAGAAATCAGGATTGGTTTGATGCATCGAATAATAGCATCAGAATGCATGTTGAAAAGTACAGCCAAGAACTGAACTCTAAATTCACGAATGAAAACAGCAAAAAGGAAGCTCAACACCAACTAAGAGCCAAGGTTCGTGAACTGAAGGATAAGTGGTGGAAAGACAAAGCTGCTGAACTTCAGCTTTACGCAGATACTCACCTATCTGGAAAATTCTTTGAGGGAATCAAAGATATTTTCGGTCCATCGGGATCTGGAGCATCGAAGTGAGCTCCACTTCCCGATGTGGCATCTCTGTCTTTTCTTGCATACATCTTTCCATAATATTCACTCCAGCAGGACGTCAGTTTGGTCTGTTAGGAGGTCATTGTTAACACTAAGCACTTAATTCATACTGCAGATTGCCGAACAACTCCGGGTCTTGCCTACCTCTTTCCAGAAGAGCTTGGCATTATCTCGGAAATTGGACGACAACCTTTCATCCGCTTTTATTCTGCACCTTTCACGAGCTTCTTCTATCAGTGCCTTCGTGTTAACTTTTTACAGATTGTATCTCTCTTTCATATTAAAATCATTCCGCGTAAAGTATCCTGCTAATATTATAAACCTGAAAGTTTGTAATAATGAATGGATGTAGGTTTGTTACGATGTCACACAAAACTATTAAATGGATTTTGATGAAACTTTACAGTAATATAGCTTACACATCTGAATAACACATATGGCACTTTTTATTCCGGAAACAAGTTCCTGTGGGAAGCGGTAACGGGAAAACGTTACTACGCGGGCGAAGCTTCGGGCCCCATTTAGTAGATGTTAAATTGTATGACCTACTCTACCTTTCATGTTTTATGAATGAATGAAGTGAACTTCACTGATCATCCTTACTTGCTTGCTTTGTGAAGAATCATTTTTAAAAACGTTTTACTTATATTTTTTTGTAAATATTTTAACTTTTTAAATTAATTTATTAGTGCATCGGTTTTCCAGATCTGAAGTAAATAATAATATTAAGTGGTTGCAAATTTACATACATACATACATACATATCGTCACGCCTGTCTCCCATCGGGGTAGGCAGAGACTATGGCTTTCCACTTGCTACGATCCTGGCATACAACTTTCGCTTCTTCCACTTTCATAAGTGTTTTCATACACACACGCCGGTTAAGGGTACTTTTGACCTGACCTTTTTCTAAAATGTCTTCTATCTGATTGACATATGTACGTCGAGGTCGCTTACCAGTTTGCCCATTCACTCTCTTCTGATAAATCTGTTTCGTTAGTCTACTTTCATCTATCCTCTCCACGTGTCCGAACCATCTAAGCATACCTTTTTCTATCTTAGTCACTACTTCTTCTACCATACCGCAATGTTCCCTTATCACACTGTTCCTTTCTTTGTCCATCAATTTCACTCCAGCTATACTCCGCAGACTTCTCATTTCCACTGCATTAATTTTACTTCTATGCTTCTACTGCCACACCCAACTTTCACTGCCATACATGAGTGTAGGAACAAGCACAGCCAATCTTGCCTTCTCAGACACGTTCTGACTGCTCATAAAGGCGTGCATGGCTCCATTCACTTGATTTCCAGCCAAAACTCTTCGTTCAATGTCACAATCACACTTTCCATCTCTCACAAATTTTGAACCTAAATATACAAATTCTTTCACCTGTTCCACTCGTTTTCCTTCCACAAAAATCGAGCAATCTGTCATACTTTCCTCTCTTTCAAAAACCATTACTTTTGTCTTATTTACATTCACTTTCATTCCTTTGCTTTTTAGCGTATCATGCATAATGTTAACCATCAACTGCAACTCCTCCGCCGATGATGCCAGTATTACCTGGTCATCAGCGTATAGGAGGTATTTGACAGTCAATTCATTCATTTTTAAACCATACGCACTCTCTTGCAGTTCTTTCAAACAACTATCCATGTATAGGTTAAACAGCGCCGATGACGCTACACAACCCTGTCTCACACCTTTTTCAATGTGAAAAAAGTCTGTGCAAGCTCCGTTGATCCTGACACAAGCACTGGAGCCCTCATAGAGAGATTTCAGTGCTCGTATCAAGTGACTGCTTACTCCATACTTGGCCAGTGTTGTCCATAGTTAATGCCTCACTGGTCATAGGCCTTTTCCAAGTCTACAAATATGCAATAGACCTTTAGACATTTTGCCAAAAATTTTTCGGCTATGCATCGTAAGGAAAAGACCGGATCCGTGCATCCTCTTCCTTTCATAAATCCTGCTTGTACATCCCAGATTTTTCCTTCAGTTTCATTCATCACTCTTTTTATCAAAACTTTTGCATACAATTTGCCGACGATGCTGAGCAAGCTTATGCCGCGGTAGTTTTTGCACTCTTGCTGTGACCCTTTTCCTTTGTAAAGCGGCACGATGACAGCCTTGCACCAATCTCCTGGCACGCTGCCATTCCTCCAGCAAAGATTAAAAAGGCGGTACAGCTGGCAAGCTACCACGCCATGTCCCGCTTTCAGCATCTCGACAGAAATCCTATCAAATCCAGCAGCCTTACCCAATTTCATACTACTCAATGCTTCCACAATTTCTTCCATACTTATGATGCTTTAATTGCTTAGTTCATTCCTTTCCCAAGAACTTGTTTGTGCTTCCATATCCTCTTTTTCATATAAGCTTTCAAAATAATCTTTCCATCTTTTTAGCACACATTCTTCTCCTTTTAGAAAACTGCCACCCTGGTTTCTGATATTACTGAGTTTCGAAGATGTTAGTTGACCTCTCACAGATTTTATAGATTTCCAAAAGAATTTTATATTCTGCTGGAAATTATCAGATAACCTACTATTAAATTTATCCCTATCATTCTCTTTCTCTCTTTTTATAACTTCTTTTGCAACTCGTTTATACCTTTTATATTCATTATTTGCCATTTTCATTCATTCATTATTTGCTCATCCGTTGCCCTCTGCATTCTTTGATTCAACTTTGAAGTCAGCCAGTCCAACCATGCCTTCTTCTTGTCGGACAATGCTTTCATGACTTCTGCACACATTCTCTTCACCTTACATCCTTGGCTTCTTTTATTTACCCCACACACTTCCACCGCAACTTCCACTAGACCTTCCTTAAGCGTCTTCCATAATTCTTCAATCTCACATACTTCATCTAAATTTTTAAATTTCTTACTCAATTTATGCGATCTAGTACACTTACAGGTACACACGATGCCGCCACCGTTGAAACAGACCTCTTACTCGGCTGATAACCAAGAAGTGATCTGTATCAATCCCGGCACCGCGGTATGCCCGGGTGTCTAAGACTTTCTTTCTTAGTCTTGCATCTACAATCACAAAATCAATCATACTTCTCTGGTTTCCCTCTTGTCTAGTATACAAATGAATCTGTTTGTGGTTAAATATGGTGTTAGTTACCACAAGATTCCTCTCCAAACATACTTCAAGCAAATTCTCACCATTTTCATTCACTCGTTCGTCACCAAACTTGCCCAATACACTTTCATATCCATCACGCTTCACTCCAACATTACAATTCTCTCGTTCCGTTTGCATTTACTCAGAATATCGCTCACACTCTCCCAAAATGCCTGTCTCTCACTTTGGTCTCTTGAAGATCGGCGCTACCGCGCAGCTTGCGGAGCATAAATGCCCAAAAACAAAGATGCGGGTAAGTCCAACCTTCAACCTCAACCAAAGGAGTCTTGGGCTCACACATTCATAGTCAGTCACACATTCATTCATTCTCGCGGACAGTAGAACACCGACACTCTGGCTCGCTGTGCTGGTTGTGGCTACACCTGACCAGTAGGCTGTATAGGGCCCATGTGTAGTGGTGTTACATCCTTTCCTCTTTGTTTCATTTACACACAAAACATCAAGTCGTCTTGCTCGCATCATCTCGCATACCTCATCAATTTTGTCTTTCATTCCTCCTCTAACATTCAATGTAGCAAAGTTGCTATCCATAGTCCACTTTCCGCCTCGATGGGAGACGAGACGTGACGGGTTGCGATCCACATCGCCGCCTATCCGGATTTTTAAATTTTTAATATCCATTGCATTCCCACGAGTGGCAAGGGAAATTCAAAGTCCGCCTAGACAGAGCCCCGCTTGTCTAGGTAAGGCTAGCCTTATTCTGGGGTCGCCCGGTCCCAGGGCACGCAAATTTGTATAATCAAAATTTTTAAAAAGTACCTACCTACTGCTTTAATCAAAATATATAATAAATTTTCAAGAGAAACCTCTGAATGCTGATCACATATGTTTATGGGTGCGATTACCGTGACAGCCATTCCTGAGTTCATGTATTTCATTATATTTAGTAATTGTGTTTATAAATTTTAAAACTTTTAATCTTTTTGTGTGCATCCTCATTTTTCTATTGTTTATCTATACATATTCCTCATCTTTCCTCAGTCGTAGGTCCCGTCGCTTCCTGTCGACCGCTGCGCAATCACCGCCATGCCAGAGCCAGGCGTGGAGATGATCACTCAGCGGCAGACAGAAAGATAGACTGAGGCCGGCACCCCGATGGTTTCCAGGTCTGAGCTGGAGGCCGTTTTTTATATACACACGGAGCTTGCTGCGGGCAGTGGCCCAACGCCGTACAATACCCGACACAGCGTGTAACCGATAACCTCGGGCTGCATCGACGGGTCTCCACCTTCTTCTCCTGCGTAGAGATACTGAGTGTTAACAGCTATCAAAGTTATTGTAGGTCATAAATAAAAATAAAATAAATAAATATCCATCACGCCTTATCCCCGAAGGGGTGGCAGAGGCATATTATATGCCTACTTTTCACCGTGTGGATTCCTGTCCCACGTAATAGGTGGTGAGCCCATTGCCGTGTTGAAATAGACAGACGCAGGTCATAAAAAGACCATTATTACAATAATATTCTGATTTTTTTTTAACCACACCCTCACCACACATTTTTCTGAAAGCCCTAACACACGACCGGATTTGATCAGAAATCTTACCGTCTGTAGAGCAGTCCGGCGGACATAATTATTATTAATTGAGTCCGCCTCGATCCGCATCGGATATGATCAATGTTGTCGCTCTTTAATAAATATAATAAAATTTTTTAATAAAATTTTTCTCCAAATAGACACTTTTTCATAATTTTTTTCCCAATGTTGCCATCTTAGTTAATTTGTCAAAAATGTCCCCAGTACCGATTTTACCTTTCCCCAAAAAATTACTTTTTCATAATTTTTTTGCCAGAAAGAAAAAAGAGCTACGTTAATACATAACGTAGTGTTTATTTACTCTATGTAGAGGAATACTGCATACCAGTTATTAACATAGATAAGTAAAATTGAAATGTGTGTGTGTGTAATTTCAAATTTGCAGCTTTTCACTAAATGCATTTAAAATAATATACTTTATTAGAAACTTTACATTTCCACAAAAGTTCCTTAAAAAAAATAATTTTATCTTAGAATAAGGAAAAAGCCCCTAATCTGAACACCCTGTCTGGTCGTCTGGTCGTCCGGTGCGGTCGCATCCGGTCGTCTGTTGCGACAACAGATTTGGTCGGCAGACTCGGCGGATCAAATCTGTCGAGGTCCGGCAGACCAAATCCGGTCTAGTATTTAGTAGTAGCTAGAACGACAAGATTGATCATATCCGATGCGGATCGAGGCGGACTCAATTAATAATAATTATGTCCGCCGGACTGCTCTACAGACGGTAAGATTTGGTCGGGCGGCCAATCAAATCCGCTGTCTGGTCGGATCAAATCCGGTCGTGTGTTAGGGCTATTAGCGTTAACACACGTTCAGATTTGGTCTGCCGGACCTCGACAGATCTGATCCGCCGAGTCCGCCGACCAAATCTGTTGTCGCAACAGACGACCGGATCAGACCGCACCGGACGACCAGACGACCAGACAGGGTGTTCAGATTAGGGGCTTTTTCCCTATTCTAGGGTAAATTTTTTTTTAAGGAACTTTTGTGGAAATGAATAGTTTCTAATAAAGTATATTATTTAATATGCATTTAGTGAAAAGCTGCAAATTTAAAATTACACTCACACTCATTTCAATTTTACTTATCTATGTAGATAACTGGTATGCATAGTATTCCTCTACATAGAGTAAATAAACACTACGTTATGTATTAACGTAGCTCTTTTTTCTTTCTGGCAAAAAATGTATGAAAAAGTAATTTTTGGGGAAAGGTAAAATCGGTACTGTATCGGTAAGATGGCAACATTGGGAAAAAAATTATGAAAAGTGTCTTTAAATTAAATCTGGGGAAATTTACGACAAAGTAGCTAGAACGACAACATTGATCATATCCGATGCGGATCGCGGCGGACTCAATTAATAATAATTATGTCCGCCGGACAGCTGTACACACGGTAAGATTTGGTCGGGTGGCAAATCAAATCCGCGGTCTGGCCGGATCAAATCCGGTCGTGTGTTAGGGCTTTATAATAGAGCTAACACACGACCAAATTTGATCCGACCAGACAGCGGATTTGATTGGCCGCCTGACCAAATCTTACCGTCTGTAGAGCAGTCCGGCGGACATAATTATTATTAATTGAGTCCGCCTCGATCCGCATCGGATATGATCAATGTTGTCGTTCTAGCTACTTTGTCGTAAATTTCCCCAGATTTAATTTAATTTTTCTCCAAATAGACACTTTTTCATAATTTTTTTCCCAATGTTGCGATCTTAGTTACTTTGTCAAAAATGTCCCCAGTACCGATTTTACCTTTCCCCAAAAAATTACTTTTTCATACATTTTTTGCCAGAAAGAAAAAAGAGCTACGTTAATACATAACGTAGTGTTTATTTACTCTATGTAGAGGAATACTGCATACCAGTTATCTACATAGATAAGTGAAATTAAAATGCGTGTGTGTGTAATTTCAAATTTGCAGCTTTTCACTAAATGCATATAAAATAATATACTTTATTAGAAACTTATCATTTCCACAAAAGTTCCTTAAAAAAAATAATTTTACCCTAGAATAGGGAAAAGCCCCTAATCTGAACACCCTGTCTGGTCGTCTGGTCGTCCGGTGCGGTCTGATCCGGCCGTCTGTTGCGACAACAGATTTGGTCGGCAGACTCGGCGGATCAAATCTGTCGAGGTCTGGCAGACCAAATTTGGTCGTGTGTAAAAGCCCTAACACACGACCGGATTTGATCCGACCAGACAGCGGATTTGATTGGCCGCCCGACCAAATCTTACCGTCTGTAGAGCAGTCCGGCGGACATAATTATTATTAATTGAGTCCGCCTCGATCCGCATCGGATATGATCAATGTTGTCGTTCTAGCTACTTTGTCGTAAATTTCCCCAGATTTAATTTAATTTTTCTCCAAATAGACACTTTTTCATAATTTTTTTCCCAATGTTGCGATCTTAGTTACTTTGTCAAAAATGTCCCCAGTACCGATTTTACCTTTCCCCAAAAAAATACTTTTTCATATATTTTTTGCCAGAAAGAAAAAAGAGCTACGTTAATACATAACGTAGTGTTTATTTACTCTATGTAGAGGAATACTGCATACCAGTTATCTACATAGATAAGTGAAATTGAAATGTGTGTGTGTGTAATTTCAAATTTGCAGCTTTTCACTAAATGCATATAAAATAATATACTTTATTAGAAACTTATCATTTCCACAAAAGTTCCTTAAAAAAATAATTTTACCCTAGAATAGGGAAAAGCCCCTAATCTGAACACCCTGTCTGGTCGTCCGGTGCGGTCTGATCCGGCCGTCTGTTGCGACAACAGATTTGGTCGGCAGACTCGGCGGATCAAATCTGTCGAGGTCTGGCAGACCAAATTTGGTCGTGTGTTAATAGCGTTAAAGCCTTTACCCTGGTATCCCCGTGACGTGTCTACTACAGAACAAGGAATTTTACACTCTCACTCTCTCACGCCCTAATAGAGACGACAGCAATCACAACTGTAGTACTATTACTTGTTCTGTGTCACAACATACTATAAACTATAAAACAAAGTGCTCCTCCGCATCAGGCTGTCTGTTTGCAATAAACTCAAAAACTACTGCACCGATTTTTTTGTTGTTTTCACCAATGAATAGAGTGGTTCTTGAATTTCAAATTCAAATTTATTTATTTCATAAACATAGGAAAAATATACAGATGTTATTGTGAGCGTGGTGATCTACTATGTTTTACCTAAAGGCACATGAAACATTAAATAGAAGATATAAATTAATTAAATGCAGAATTGAGGAATGTTTTCTATACTAATATTATAAAGAGGAAAGATTTGTAACTTTGTTTGTAATGAATAGGCTCTGAAACTACTGAGCTAATACAAAAAAAATCCCCAAAAGCTACATTCTTCTTGAGTAACATAATCATCATTTAGATATTGAAAATCCAATAAAAATATTATATTATATTGGATTTTCGAAAAGTTTTGAGTTCCGTACGAAATCTGAAATAGGAAAACTTCACCACGCGAGCAAAGCTGCAGGAGTTAGCTAGTTAATAATAATAAAACAAGATTCGGCTTTAGTCATATAGTATTTAGTGTTGTATAGGTAAGCGGGTGACGCCCCCTGACACGCTTGTATATTTTTAGAGTATTCGAAATTTATAGAGTAGGGCATTTCTTGTATAGTGCTAGTGGCATTAATTCCTTGACTAATTTCTTTCATCACATGCAGTTATGAAAAAAGTAGACACGAATTTAATCAACGTTAGCTTTATTACTTATTATACCAGTTTTTATAAACTCCTGTTTCTTACACATTTAAAACAATCTTTTTGTACATCTACAATGGAGGGAATGGCGGTGACCATAGACATTTATCAACATTACAAATTTATGGTCTAAACTCTACAACATTCACCAACTGATACGCCTCTGGCTTTTAAGTCAAACTTTGATTCGCTCAATTGCCAATATTGGTAAGAGATTGTCACGTCTTTTGTTTTCCAGTTGAAGGATGCTTTCGGGTGCGAGGAGAAGTTATCCACCTGCAGCCGTACCAGCGTTACATTGTAATTTGTGGGAACCTGAAAATTACAACGACAGACTGTTTAATTGTGGCTTAAAAACTGCCATCTAACTGAAAAGCGGGACCAACGGCTTAACGTGCCTTTCGAAACACGGGAACGCTCGTAAATGGAAGTACCACAAAGCGATAACCGATCAGAGGACCAGCCATAGTGAAAATTCCTGTGATCATTTATAGAACCCTGAGTCAGCGGGGCCAAGCGCTACTGTGGGATGTACTCGAGAATTAGCATTGATTACCTGTGTAAATAAAAATAGTGCGCTCATAGCACGGTAATGGGCTCACCACCTGTTACGTGGGACAAAAATGCATACGGTGAAACGTGGGGGTATAGGAAAAGTATGCCTCTGCCTACCCCTTCGAGGATAAAGGCGTGACAATAAGTATGTATGTATAGCTCCGCCAGCTCAGGTTCTGTAAATGTTCACTGCGTTAAGTATCTTACACTAAGGTTAGTCCTGGGATGTTTTGTTTCTGTACTTGGCAAGACAGATTATTCCGGCTTATTGATCCCAGCTGCCAGTAACAGGGCGATGGCAGTAGTCAAGCCACCACCTGCTACTATCCATATTATAACAGGACAAAAACATAACTGTTGAAATGTTGGCGTTTTGTATGCCTCTACCTTACACTTTTGGCGAATGAGGCGTGACTATTTGTATTTGTATGGGACAGGAATACACGAGGTGAAAAGTGGGCATATAATAAACCTCTGCCACTCCTTCAAGGATAAAGCGTGACAGATAAATAAATAATTTATTTGTATGTACGACAAATAATGCAAGACTTACGGTTATTTGCACCGATTTCACTTTTTCGGTGGGCAATATGTTTCCCGTGGCGTGAAATATGAGCTCGGAGTTAGGACCATCCTTACCAAATTGACAAGAAACGCATTGAGACCCCAAAAATAACAAGTACAGCTTGAGAAAAGTGTGTAACGCCATTTTTTTACTGGTGATCGATTGCAAGAGAGTAGTTTTCTATAATAAAATGTTTTATATAAAAAAATAATTAGCTTCGGTAATTGTATTATGTTGAAAATGTTTCGGTAATTAAGTATATATTTGATGTCCATGAGACTGTTTTAGAGTTCCTTAAACATTTATTATTTTAACATTTAAACTCTCACTTCTGAGTCAGACGTCACAGGCCATATTAGGGAACATTCGTGTGTCGACGCGACATGATCAACTTGCTCAAGATTATTCGCAAATGGCCCTTCAGACAAAAAGTGTTCTATGATATTTCGGGTCTTATTCGCGACGTATATTATTAGGTGCAAAGTCTACCTTATAATTACCGATGTTTCGGCCGGATTACACCAGCCGTGGTCACCGGTGGACATAATCGCGGATTAAGACCCGAAATATCATAAATATCATATATCACTTATGTATGGCAGAAGACGCATAAAAGTAAAATTAATGCCGTGGAAATGAGAAGTCTGCGAAGTATAGCTGGTGTGAAGTTGATGGATAAAGAAAGGAACAACGTGATAAGGGAACATTGCGGTATGACAGAAGATGTAGTGACTAAGATGGAAAAGGGGATGCTTAGATGGTTCGGACACGTGGAGAGAATGGATGAAAATAGCCTGACGAAGCAGATATATGTAGCGAGAGTGAATGGGCAAACTGGTAGGGGTCGACTTCGGCGCACGTATGTTAATCAAATCGACGATCTTTTGGAAAAAGGCCAGGTCAAGAGTACCCTTAACCGGCGAGCGTGTATGAAATCACTCATGAAAGTAGAAGAAGCGAAAGCTGTATGTCAGGATCGTAGCAAGTGGAAAGCCATAATCTCTGCCTACCCCGATGGGAAACAGGCGTGATAATATGTATGTATGTATATCATAAATATGAGTGAAAGGTTTAAAAACATTAAAGAGTGTTCTTTTGATCCCCACCGCGAAGCTTGCTTTAAATTATATACAATTAGGTACAGACATTAATATAAAACTGTGAATATAACGAATCACACTATTGTATATCGGGCACGTGTACAATATTATCTGATAATGAAATGACCTATCACAAAGTTGAAGATTATAATAATTTACATGTTTAAAATTGATGACTGACGGGGTGTAAGGGGCCCATCTATTACCTCACGAGCAAGACAAACACGGAGGCGCCCTTATATATGGTGTTGGGAACTTAGAAGGTCAGGCGGAAGTCGCTACTAATGCTGACAATAAAACGTTTAACTATATTTGGTCCGATTTAGGCTGCTTTCAGATTAACCATCAACTCAAAAATTGAAAACATTTACGCCTATGTAAACAATCGTGTCCAGAACCAATATATTCCACAGGTCTTTCTTATGTCTCACCATAAAAGCTTGGAAATTTCTGCCGGCGCACGTGTCTCCCTCCTCCTACAATCATCATCATAAAACATATTCATGAAGACATGGTGAGCACATTAGGAGAATCTGCTCCATCCTATTCCGGTGTAAAAAAATGAGTAGTTGAGTTTAAGCGAGGTCGGGAGAGCGTTGAAGATGATCCTAGGTGTGGAAGGCCTTCAACGTCTACCACCAAGGAAAACATCGATAAAATATGTGATCTTATACTAAATGACCGAAGATTGACCATCAATAAGATAGCTGAGGTCACAGGCATCGGTTATGGTCGGGTTCAAAACATCATAACTCAAGAACTGGGGTTCCATAAGGTTTCTGCTCGTTGGGTGCCTATGTTCCTTTAAAAAACTCGTTGGCTTCACAATTTTGATGAAAGCTGGGTTCACCACCATACTCCCGAATCCAAGCAACAATCGAAACAATGGAAAAGGTCCGGCTCACCCACTCCGAAGAAAGCTAAGGTCGTTTTGTCGAGTAACAAAGTCATGGCTTCGGTATTCTGGGATGCGTAGGGAATAATTTTTGTGGATTATTTACCAAAAAATTACTCTTAAAATGACGATATAAATATGGTGGAGAATTTCAACTTGATTCGATACGGTTCGGGTAGTTCAGGTGGCTAGAAAATTGCCCTGGTTAGGCAAAGGTCACAGGTTCAATCCCTGTCTCGAATCGAATTGTCTTTTTCCACTTTATGAAAAAATTATTAAAAAAAATTATTTACCAAAAGGCCAAACTATAAATTCAAGTTATTATTCTAACCTTTTACGACGGCTTCGCGAAGAAATCAAAGAAAAACGGCCGGGTATGTTGCGTAAGAAAGTTTTGTTCCATCAAGACAACGCGCGGGTTCACACTAATGCAGAATCAATGGCTGAGATCCATAATTGTGGTTACGAATTATGGCCCCACCCACCTTATTCGCCGGATTTAGCCCCTCTAATTATCATTTATTTCCGAATTTAAAGAAACATTTAGATGGTTTGAAATTTTAAAATGAAAAACCAAAGAGGTCATAGATGCAGTAAATGGTTATATTGACGATCTTCCGGAATAATTTTTTTTGAAGGTATAAATAAGTTGCAGTTCAGATGGAAGAAGTGCATTGAACTAGATGGTGACTATGTAGGAAAAATACATTTTACACCCACGTTTCTTTGATTCCCATGGTCAGGTTACGAACTTTTGGATTTACCCTCGTATATCTCTCTCTAGCAGGAACTTTCACAATCTCTTTTTTTTTATTAATGTTTATGGCATAGCTTCTTCGGCCTTTGTGCCTTTTTCACAATCTTTGATTTAGACAATGTAGAAAGCTTCTCTTTGTGGTGTTTGAACGTTGATTCACTCCAGTGTTACATTCCCTTTGGTTCACTCCTTGAGATATTTATTGCTTTCATTTACTATCAGACGTGCATGTATGAAACGATTAATGAATCTGCAGGAAACGAAAGAAGTATGCATGGATCGCGAAACTTGGCAATATGTCCTTTCTGCCTTGTCAGGGATACAGCGTAAAGATAGATTGTGGGACTGTTTCAAAAGCGAAAAGTCGCCCATGCACCCTTTTTTTTTTATTAATTATTTAATGGCCTGGTTTCTAAGACCTTTTAGCCAAGTCTTATATTTCATATCATATTTCTTCAACCTTATCTTCTAATTAGTCCTGTCCAGTCGATGTCGTGTCCTCATTGTCCGTCCTGGTCCTTGCCCTCAGTATAATGGTGATTCTTATATTATTTCGCGGCAAGAGATAAAATAGCATTTCACTGCATATATATCATTGTCTTTCACTATAGCACGTTAACACAACTTTTATGTCCAAGAAACCACCACTCCCGCACATAAAACAAGATAAATGCACTAGTTTTAGAAAATAATATAAAGCAAGCGTCCGCACTTGTCACTCTTCCCGCCAAATGTCCCCCATGCACCCTAGTAAGGGTTGAGCACAGATACACAAGAGTAAGAAGACAAAACATATACCTTTGTTTAAGGTGCTATACTTCTTCCTTTTCACTCTTTCCATTTGTTGTATAAAGCTATCTTAATGTCCGTGGGGTTGAGCTTAAGCTACATCCTTCCACACTGAATCGCCCTTTTCTAAGCGATTTTATTTTTATGTTAGGTATTGAGAATCGTTATTCCTCTGTGATAAGAGCCTCAATTGGAAGGTTGGGTTGTAGTAGTTATAGTATGGCATGCCAGGTATATATTTATTCATTACAGTGAGCCACTCTATAATGGATACTAAACTTGCAAAAACACACCAATCACAATGTAGCTCCATCTGATGTCACAAATAATAAACAAAAATGTCTACCGAAATGAATGTAGATCAAAAATGCCTTTATTTCTGATTTTGTAAACATAATTTTACCAAGGGATATTTTAATAATATGGAAGGCGTGAAAAAAACAACACACTAATATTACAAATGACTATAATTTTTGTCACAATTTTCCATACAATGTTAATAATAACTTTTTACCTTAGGTCTATTTATAATACATTACTTATTATATTATTTATGTTGTATTTCAATATTTAAAATTCTTCCTGTTTACTTCTAATTACATCCACGGAGCAAGTTTTTTTGATTAATTTATTCAAAAGTTTACTTCGAAAGTAATATTCATCAGGATCACCAAAATGAAGAAATTCTATTTTTGAAAACATTTCAAACAGTTTAATATGATACACTATTATGTAATTCGATTAGATCTTATAATACTAAAAATATTTTTTTTTGCTTAAGTCACTACGAGAAGTAGTTATATCGTTAAAAACTGTACAAATATATCAACTTTAGTTACTGCTAGCGTAAATATTATAAACGGACACAAAAACCAGTCACGATCAAATTGTCGTAAGCGTCATCGCTCAACAGATACGATACTGTAAATATTAAGTAGTCACGTTAAGGTAAATTGTACTTCATAATAAAAAGAAAATGACGACGCGCCGCGGTATCACTGATCAACAAATCAAACACTATTAAGTCTACTCAATCCAATAAATATTCAGAGTTATAAGTCATCTTGATTGTGGACATAACTATTAAAATAAAAAAATTGATCTACATAATTTATATTGACGAAATTTCCGCGGTTTTGTTATCGTTGTAACAATATTTTTATTCCATTCGTTCGAATGGAGAAGAATTCAATAAATGTAATGTAAACGAAACTATATATATTAAACGGAATTTAAAGATGTACCTTTAAAAGATACTCATTCTAAAGGACTTAAAACGTTTATTGTGAAACGTTCAAATAATAAGTAACGCCCGATTCAATTAGTTATTATATTAATGTTTGCATAAAATAAAATAACTATTTGCGTGCACTAAATTGCTAAGTCCATTCAAGGAATCAGATTTTTAATTGAAATCTAATATTATAATATTTATAATCTATTAACATTATACCGCGGCAATAACAGATAGGCCGCGCCGCGTCGTCCAAAACTACAATAAACAAGCACCGTAATAAAATGCGAGTTATTTGAGTAATGCAAGACGTGGAATTACCTTGGCTGCTTTCACACTGGGATAATGATATGCGACAATTAACTTCTATGTACTGATGCCATCAACGATATAATTCATTGGAACAGTACAACAGCCAAGGTAGAACATAACGATTACAACGATGAATAACAAGCAAGTATAATATAATATAATTAATAAAATTGAGCTAGGAAATACTCCGCCTTCTGAATGGCGACTCGACCCCCTGTATCAAATCTAATAATTTTTATAGTTATAAAAAAAAGTTTTGATACAGGGGGTATCAAAACTTTTTTTAATAACTTTAAAAAATATTATGGCATTTTGATGTAACAATGAAATATTGTACCCTAAATGCAAGCATACTGTGTTCTTGTAGGACACATTAAATTAATTAAGTAATAGACGAATGAAAAGTTGTAAGCGACACGCTTACATCTTTCTGCAACAATTCTACAGGAGTTGAAAACGTACTATTTAAAAATAAATATTTTCCAGTAAGAGTGTCGTACTGTCGCCTAAAACTTTTGAAGATTCAATCTTTACTTCTAATAATAAATTGTAAAGTTTAGTTTAGACAAGATTAGTGACAAAGGGGGTGTTAGTCACTATACATTAAATGCTATCACGTGAATGCAACTACAAATGTGATACGATTAAATTTAAAAAAATAATAATTAGAGAGGCGAAGTCAAATTGTCAACGTTCACTCGTTGAGATATTTATTGCTTTCATTCGAGACTATTTAGTTATAATATTGCTTTGTTACTCCTGCATTTACGTATCTTTTGGCACGACAATACTGTGTGAAGCAACTCATTGATGTCGGTGGATGACGTCACGGGTAGCAGACGGAGTGTGGAGAGGGGGGTAAAAGCGATACTAAGTCACAACCAAGCAGCGCGTGAAGCACTTTTTTCATACAACTCTAAAGACCAGTGAAATTGACTTGGCCAACCAGTTCTGAAATTGACGTACAGATGTAGAATTTTACTACATAAACCAATGACAAATGACAAAGGCTTGATATTATATACCTTAGAAAAAAAAAAGCAACTTATGTATTCAACCTGATACCAAAATTTTGCTAGCGAAGAACCTTTTTTTAATGCATTTTCCAGATTTCAACGAAAATTTAAACTATTAAAATGTCGTAAACGACATACTAATAGTTAAAATATTCGATTTCTTTGCAGAATTTCAGCTTCAGCTTTCATTTTGCAGATTTTATCTCTTTGTCAATAACATATTTTTACAGACGGGATAAAAACGGCATATCATGTATCTTAAGGGAAACGATTTTTTCAAAACTGGTTAGCAAAGGTTTTTATTGTACATACGGCCGTAGACTTCAGTGTGAGCTCATGAGTCGTGCAACTATATTTAAGGCAAGATTGTATAAATTTAACTTGGGATTATATTTAAGATTAGTTGATGCCTACGACTTTACGGCAATCAACAGATTTTATACATTCTTTTACTAAAATAAAATTAACTTGTGTTATTCGCTGTAGCATCAGCCCCTTTGATAATCTTTAAAATCGGTCCAGCCGTATAGGACAGAACAAACAGACAAAACAATAAAATGGATTTATTATGTTAAAGGTGATATTTGGACATTACAAACAGATACTTTTTCTTTATTTGTATGGACTATAAGATTATATTCGAGTACTTGAGATGCATCATAATAATATTTAAGATCGTAGTTTCTTTTTTTTTTTCAATCCATCAACTGTTTATCTCAAAAGTGTCTGAATATGAATCCAGACCCGTCAGACCCGCACATATAAGTGGGACAAAGATGTACACTGTGGGCGTATAATATGCCTCTGCCAACTCTTTAGGGATAAAGGCGCGTATATTATCAACTAAATAGTTGCTAGACAGATTTGTGGCGCTCGACAGTGTTGAATATGTTCACCTCAAAACTTATGTGGCATTTCTAACCTTTTAATTGCTCTGTATAGGTCTCCTATCGGAGTTGGCGCATAGTACCATACGACAAGAATGGTGGTTAAATGCACGGCAGAAAAGCTATGCCTATATTAAGGAACTTGATTTTTTTCATTAAATTACTAGCTACGGGTATATATTTTAATAATTGGTGGCACCTATAATTGATACTAATTTATTATTGAATTCGTTTCTGTATCTTACTTGATACATTATGTAAATGATTAAATAAAAGTTGTTTTGAGTTTTTATTGCCAGATTCTTTTCTCACGGACTCTACTTATTGCCTTGCGAATCTGGCAGTAAATGTAGAAGCAAATAACCTTGACGTGCATAAGTGTTACTTTGTGACCTACACAAAGTTAGTACAAGTTCAATAAACAATATCACCCCTCCGAACAAAGCTAGTCACATTACAATGAGTGAACATGCAACTGGTGTATAACAAAATTGTACTAAGTTATAATTATCATATGTTAATTTTCGAAATTCCATAATATTGCCACGAGTTAGAATTAAATATTACAAAAATATACATATTGTACAAATAGTTGAGCGACTCAATGCATACACTGGTCAACCCTAACAAATACGGGCGGTGGATCAGTGCGCGGTGACCCTTCCATCCGACGAGTTTAAGTACATAAGGTTGTCGCGCACTGATTCCGCTCTATATCTAGAGAGATAAAATAACTTCGGGTCAGCCCTGAGCCGTTTCACGTAATGTGACTCACGTGACCAGGGCTGCCCCGCGTATTGAGTGTACAAGACTAACACTAACTCGTTGATAGAGACTTAAATTAACGGCTAAAATTTTGTCCAGCACGACCGACCGGAGTTTAGTCCACTCTCCCCAATGGTACAAATCTAGTTTTTATACACCTGGTAGGAAAGTCGTTCGTGTCAGCCGAACGGTTCAATGCAAGTGTTTGATACTTATACACAATGTAAAATAATATCAATAGAAATTACGAGATAGGATAGCAATACTGTTATCACTCGACTTTGCTCTTCTTTATATGAAGGAATATTGGCCAGTAAATTTTAAGGAAACGGTAAATTATTATCTTCATATCTTGTTAATTATTGGTACAAATAGCTTCTGCAGGGGCATCGTTCTATCATCAAAGACATCTAGTAACAGGATGACGAAATACTTTGCAATTTTTTGGGTAAGTCGAAAATCAATTTTGTTTTACAGAACTGGGAAAGTATTTAGTAGTGTTTTAACTGGTATTCAAGTTTTGCCGTTCAGTAACTGTGAAATAATAGTAAATTACACTTATAGGAACCCCAAAACTGTATTTTTCTCTGTCTATAAAAACAATATTTTTGTCAACCCTAAAAACTGAATTGTCAGTCGATGTGAATCAGTTTCGAAAGCCTTATATTTAAGCTTTTATGTATTAACAAGATACTAAACAATAAATGATACAAAGACGGACTCATTCAACTACTCTACAAAAAATGCTATGTGACTTAACGCGTCACAAAACGTTCACTCTGTCCCGCAGTGCACACAGCGTGACCGCGTCATAGTAACATGTGAATAGGCCTTTATTTTACACGTGCACACCACGACTATCTATCAACCGATGACAGCATTCGTAAATATAAATCTCTCTGATGGTTAAGCTTACTCTGAACATAGTCCGAGTACGAGCTTTTGAAATTTCAGTTGCAAACGAAAGGGTTTGAATATACATCTGTAAAAAAAAGAAGGGAGGCCAGTCACGCAATTTATATAAATCGATAGCTGTCTTTAATTTGAGTAGAAAATATTAAGACATCACCGCGCTTAAAGTGTCACGATGCTGAGGTATTCACAATCAAAGTCGCTAAGATGGTCACGTGATCAACTTTACCTTATAGCTGAAAAAATGTGACACTTTTTGTCAGTGCCGTTTTATTTTTTGTTTGTATATATATCAACTATTCATGTATATAGAATTATATTGCTAGCCGTCAAATGTACCACTATAGGTATAACACAAATCCATGCAAAAAAAAATTAAAACCCTTTCATTTTCTCTCTCATTTTCGAATCTGCTTGTTCAATAAATTACGTCAGGGAACCAAGGAGGTGTTTAATCTAATCTCACTAAATCTCACGTGGGGAAGAGGAGCGTTTTGGCAAATATAAGTATCGCAATAAAGTAAAATAAACAGATTAACTTAAACAGATTCTCAATTGGTTGAATAATTATGACAGCCATCCAGCCCAATTAAGCCCATGTAAGATTTAGAAACTGATAAATTTATTTGAGAGGGAATGAGATAAATCTCACCGCGGGGAAAGGGGGGTTATGAAAAACTCTCGAAAACGCCTACCGTAATTTTTGAACGCCCCTTTACGTAATAATTCTCTTGGAGAATGAAAAAAAAAATAGAATCATGTGCGAGTTTCAAAATTTAATGGAACCATGGAAGTATCATTAATAGGTTTTCCATGAATTTTATTAGTCCCCTGAGATGTACCGTTTAATGAGCAACACACAACTAAAAAAATAATTGTGCTAATGATGAAGATATAGTATTTATTATTTTTGGTCTAATAAAAATATATTAGACCAAAAATACTAATAAACTTAATACCAAAAGTAATTTAGGTGCGTTTCGGAAAGAATATGAGAGTAATATTTTTAAGATATGCGCGTACACTGATAGCTCAAAAGCAATATAATGAAGTTGGCTGATAATTGTTACATGATGAAGTTAGCTGTTTCCATGAAAACTCATTCAAAATAGTTTTTATTGTATTAATGCTTTTTTTTTATTAATATATTATTCCTTTTTTCAAACAAAGTTTTTTTTTACTTTTAAATAGCCAGTACTATTAGCGGCAATGTTCAGAGCGGTTATAAATATCGGAGAGTTTCAACTTACGATCTATAAAAATATTCGACAAAACAAATCAATGTTCGACAAGTTAGATTGAATTTATGCCAGGAACATAGTTATTATCACAATTTCACATCTTAGGTGGCGTGAATATATGCTTTACTGCAAGAATTTTGTATGAAAAAATAATATTCTTTACGATAAAAATGCAGAAGATTTGAGTAATATTCTAATCATATAAAAGAGCAGCAAAAATCAGTATGTATTACAAAATGTAATATAAATCACACGTCAAATTTGCTTCACTCTTTCGACTCTGAAATATTATTAGAAATAAAAAATGAGAAAATGCTATAAAAATAAAATTTCTTTAGTAACTAAACGTATAGGATGACGTCATTCCTTTCCATGGCATTCAAGATTCTATAAGACGTACAGTTGTCAAACTAACTGATAAAAAATCATTCACTAACCAATTAATATCTACCGTTCAATGTATAAATAAATACTATGTATCACGGTTGGAAAAAAAAAATTCTTGCAATAAAGCCAAACTCATAGTATAACCATCCAAGATCAAACAAATCCATCCAATTAGATACAGTATACACAATACACGATCTCAATTAATGTACAAAAGAGCAAAAAAAAAATTAGGGTTTAAATAAAAAATATAATATCAAAAAGGCGTAATAAAGCACTCAATTATGTACAAAGGCAAAAGACTGAAAGTACAGGAGCGATAACTCCTTGTACATTCACTGCTGACATTACCGAGCACACATTAACATACAAACGTCTATATTTTCTTCCCCGTCAGGGATACAGCGTGAAGATAGTTAGTTAGTTTAGTTTATTTACTTCTCTTTCTGTAAAATGTGATTTCAGAAGCAACAAAAAGAGACAGCATAATTTACGTTTCATTTTTGAGATTTCCAATGAAAAACGTTCATATTTAAATTACATAATTCAAGAATAAGACGCTGTAGTGAAATAAATATTAAACTAATGTCGTTCAAAATCTCACAAAAATGAAATTTCGTAGAACAAAAGTTTATAGAATTTAAGAAAATATTCGGTGTCAAAATTCTTTTTAGTTTATGAAGAATAAATTCACTCAACTAATATGATGGTATAATGTAAATGTACATGCGGTACGGTCAGCAAAACTTAAAACAAAAAAAAAACCATTAACACTAAAACCAATGACGCAGTATGCGCGCACCGTTAATAAGTAAAAATAAATATAAAATAATATACCTTAAGCAATCTTAAATACCCTGTTGATTTCATTTTTTTTAACTTATCATGATTCCCCACTTGAAGTTACGAAAATAAAATTTTAAAAAGAGCTTTTGCAGTAGTGCAGCGGAACGAACTCGAAAACTTCATTCATTCGTTCTTTCAATTGTCAGACTAAACGAATTAATGAATGTAGTTTTTACTTGTAACTTTAACCTACCAGACCAGAATGTTTTACCAGAGATCATCTAATAAGACGGAGGCTCTTAGTTTTAATATCATACCTTCAAGCTAACAAGCATATATTATTGCTGATAATGGATAAGGGGTCTTCAGGATCTAAGATCTCAGAAGTCCAAGGTAACGTCCTAAGGGTTGGCAGAGCTCTGACGGCATTACTGCTATCCTAGTAACTAATGCAATCGACTGATTGCCGACTGACTTTTCAATCTGTTACTCGTACATCAGTTTGTAGAAGTATGTTAAGGCCTCAAACCCTATTTAATTTGACGGTCAATTTTCTACTTTAGTTATTTGGACATACGTTTATGAACTAAATGTACTTCTATTTTTGGATTCCGTCGCGTTAAATTCGTTAGAACACCTGCGGTGTCGTGCCGCAGCACTATCGCAAGTACGCAGAACAAACGCAGCACAAACGCAGTATAAACGTACGCAACATTGAGCACGATTCGACCGACCGATGAGACCACGTTTCAATTACCTATCATATCATATAAATTCTTCCAAGTAAACCTATCTTTAAAGTATATGTCTTTATTACGTATGTAATTTTCGTTTTTATTTAGCTTATATTTAAAGATTTTAATCGTTTGTGCAAAGAAAAGACTAATATTAAGTTTTTTTTTGTACAAGATTGTTTTATTTTTAAATTATTCATTCTCCCCGATGTATACCTGACTATATACAGACGGTAGTCCGTTTCTCTACGGACACACTTAAACTGTTGTATGCGGAAGGACTTTACATGTCGACTACTTGAATAGGACTCCTATTTTGTTAGATCTACATACTTAACACAACTCGGTACCTAATACACATCAAAATGGTTCAAATAAAACATCAACAACATACTAAGACGTTCAAGTGACGCGTTCTGTGCCACTAGCCATTTCTTTTTCACACATTATATCGTAAACGAGGAAACACACCAACCCATCAGCACCTATTTAATCATTATGCATCGTTAAATTAAATCTAAAAGGGTCTAAACAAGTAATACGGTACAACGAGACTCGCTAGCGTCAACGATACGCCCGATGCCGGAGCAACGATTCGCTCAACGATTAAAATTCTAGTGTAAAAAAAATTACCGTAACTAAAACAGCAAAATCACTGCGAATACGATTAACTTAGCTGGTAACAATGTCAGTACACATATACATATAAAAAAAGCGACTGACGTATCGTTGAGTGTAGCGTAATAGAGCCTTATAATAAAAAAAAATGGCGCGTGAATATTAAAAAATTATATATAGGTGTACAACATTATGTCAAAAATTATGCTATTCACTAGCGATCCGAATCTACTGTAACTGTTCGGGTAACGTTTCGTAAAAATGCATAGTGTCCATGGCAACGAGGGGTCGATGACCTCGCACGCCGGTGTGCGTGTTCAGATACATCACGCACACAGCGTCACAGAGGTCAACGACCGCTCCCTAATGGCCGTCTCCTCGCCAATGTAATCATACGTTATCAAAATGCTAACTTGAATTATAAATAGCGTCACATAATCTAATGTAACACGAAAATTAATAAATCTAAAATAATGTATACATCATATTCGTAGGCCGTCCTTGTGACTTAGATAAAAATAGGATTTATTTTTAATTATTCGAGCAATTTGTTTGGGAGCGAGAATGTGCGATAGTACAATAGGTTTTTTTTTAAAATTTGACTAGCCGACACGAATTAGTAAAGTGACTAGAACGCGAAACTCATCATTGGCAAGACTCCGTATTATATCGAGCGTTTATCCGAACGGTTGTAGCGATATGGCATATCAAATGGCCATTTTTGTTAGATTGTAGATCACAGACATTCCGAATAAATTAAGTACAATCCGTCGCAACGAACTCGCTCCCCGCAAACCACCTTACCAACTAAACATAGCATTCAATGTGATGTACCTAGCGATCGGTTAATAAAAAAAATACATAGTAAAAAAAATTTGTGATGATTTCAAACCATACATACAATATTTACAAATAAACCCTAAAAATTAAGCTCATCATTGAAAAAGATTATAAATTACATCACTAACGATTGCTTTACAAAACTTGTGTTTATTTTTCCCTACGGTACGTCCATTCGAGTCGATAGTTCAGTCCAATTAGCTACTTACACTATGAAAGTATTTCGTCCGAATAAGTTCACGCACAAATGTCGGCATCTTACAAAAACTATACCTACCTTTTACGCAAACGTACGAGTCAACGTTCTTGGACACGATGGCGATTTTATTCATACAACTTTACCACGCCATTTCTTGATACTTGTATGACAAACTTAAAACACAAAATACTCGCTTACTAGTAGTAATTAGTCGAATATTGAGTGTATTAGATTTGTAAACAAAAAGTACAACACTTCAGCTATTAATGTATGAGTAGCCGAATCACTTTAGGCAAAGGATTTCGCTTCGACAGTCTTTAAATTCAACAAAAGCTTGTTAACAATATCTTCGTTTAGAGCTAAGGGCAACAACTGCTTAATCATATAAACAAACTTTTTCTCAAATACAAGTCTATTTAGACCTTTAAACAGTTATTTAATATGTCACTAAAGTTATATCATTCAAATTGGTTAAAATGATAACGTTCCGTATTCATAATTACGAACTTAAAGATATTACATTTGTATCTATCTTTTTTAGTTAGTTTTTCTATCTGAGTAAATTCCGATTTTGGTACTAAGGTCCGTATTCCAGAACGTTTCTCAATACTCAATGAACGCTTGGGGCTAGTTTTTGCCTTATAAAATCTACTCTCAAGCGTCGATTGAGTATTGAGAAACGTTCTGGAATACGGCCCTAAATGAGCTCGGTTCTGAAAGACTGTATAAAGGAGCTAGGTAACGCATCGTGTCCAAGCACGTTCCCGCCCGTGCACGTGCACGTATACGCGTCGGTCTCGGACGCACTAACAGAAGCCGCCGAAGCCCACGGAAGGTACCGAGGGTACGGAAGGTACGGCCGGCACTCCCGCGGAATGCTCGCCGTTCTTGTGCAGGTCGATCAGAGGCGGCGCCGAAAGGTAGTGCGTCTGGAAAGAGACAAGTGGATTTATTATTAGGTTATTGTGGAATTGCAAAAACAAAATAATTAAAATAAAATGGTTTTAGGGCTCCAGTTCTATTGTTAGATCTTTTTATTGGAGTGAAACTTCTTTAAGAGCATGAGTGCAAAATTTTACAGATGAAACTCTAGTCAGGAAGATGTGCAACGTTTTTGGCGAAGAAGAGGGAGAGAGCTATTGAGACCGATTGAAAGGAGTGAGCAAAGGCGAACGTAGCATGAAGCACATAGCCATGGAGCGAGAGTAGGGAGCAAGCGAGTGAGAAATATCGAGAGAGAGTGAGATAAAGCAAACGTCGCATCACGCACAGTACCATAGAGCGAGAGGTAGGAGAGCTGGTGAGAAAGATTGAGAGAGAGTAAGGGAGATCGAGAAAAAAAAACACGCTATTGGTTGATGTATTCGTTTTGTAGTTACGCACGCATTTTATTATTTTTTTAAGTCCCCATATCGTCATCAGTTCCGCCACTTTGAAGTTAAGTCATAAAGTTGGCACATATACCTTTCTGGTTCTAGAACTATCTTCATTTTGGCAAACACGTGATATTGATTCACCTCACTGATTCCTTACCACGTGACCGTTGGCTCCGCGTAGCCGCTATAGTGGGGAGTATTGTAGGCCTTCATCAAGATCTCCGGGGTCCAAGCGATCTCACCTGTTAGCGGTACAACGACACGTCGGATGGGAGGTCAAACGGCAATCGTCACCAGCAATGCTGAAAGCTAAGAGATAGATAATAGCTGCTCCTAGCTGTCAAGTGGACTCCAGGCTCCAAATCCGGGTAGTGTTGGAAGCAACTGGGAAAACACTAAGGTCCGTATTACAAAACGTTGCTCAATACCCAAGAAACACATGAGAGGTTTCTTGAGTTTTGAGAAACGTTCTTTAATACGGCCCTTAGATGAAAAAGTGATGAGTACATACATGCTGATGGTGCGCGGGTGGCGGCCCCGTACCCGTACTGCCACTCGGACAGGCGGCATGAGTACATACATGCTGCACTCGGACAGGCGGCATGAGTACATACCTGCTGCACTTGGACAGGCGGCATGAGTACATACCTGCTGCACTCGGACAGGCGGCATGAGTACATACCTGCTGCACTCGGACAGGCGGCATGAGTACATACCTGCTGCACTCGGACAGGCGGCATGAGTACATACCTGCTGCACTCGGACAGACGGCATGAGTACATACCTGCTGCACTCGGACAGGCGGCATGAGTACATACCTGCTGCACTCGGACAGGCGGCATGAGTACATACCTGCTGCACTCGGACAGGCGGCATGAGTACATACCTGCTGCACTCGGACAGGCGGCATGAGTACATACCTGCTGCACTCGGACAGGCGGCATGAGTACATACCTGCTGCACTCGGACAGGCGGCATGAGTACATACCTGCTACACTCGGACAGGCGGCATGAGTACATACCTGCTGCACTCGGACAGGCGGCATGAGTAGGTACCTGATGCACTCGGACAGGCGGCATGAGTACATACCTGCTGCACTCGGACAGGCGGCATGAGTACATACCTGCTGCACTCGGACAGGCAGCATGAGTACATACCTGCTGCACTCGGACAGGCGGCATGAGTAGGTACCTGATGCACTCGGACAGGCAGTACTCGTACGTACCTGCTGGTGGTGCGCGGGTGGCGGCCCCGCGTACCCGTTGTAGTAGGGCGCGTTGTAGGGCGCGTAGGGCGCGGGCACGCCGGCGCCGTACCCGTACTGCCACTCGGACAGGTAGCCGGGCGTGGGCCGCATCACCGCCGTGCCCCAGCCGCCGCCGTAGCCCACGAACGGACCGCCGTACCTGCACACGCACACCACAACCGTTCATCACTGCACCTAGTAGCATAGTAGCATGTGTGTATGGGGAAGAAAACGCTAAGCTATTAGTAGAATCTGTCAATGAGGAAGAAACGCTAAACTTTTATGTAGAGGGCGCTGTGTATTTGTCACACAGAAAACGTTTAGTTTCATTGCAAAACCTTTTTTTAATCATGTTTATGGCATGGCAACTACGGCATTAGAGCCAATAGCAAAAAAAATGTAAGGAAAACTAAGTTTAGTTGACTATTCTCACATAAATCCAAAGGAACTATGTTAGTATCATTACTGTATAATTGGTCAAATATTATGTTAATCAAACTAATGTTATTCAATCAAATCAAACTAATTACTGGTGGTTAGAAAAGTGATCATGAGGTTTTTTGCCAGGTTCTTCTTCTGGCTCTACCTATTGCTTTGCGAATCTGGCAGTAAATGTAGAAGCAGTAATCTTGCCGTTCATAAGTGTTACTTTGTGACCTACATGAATAAAGATTTTACATTTTCATTTTCAAAACCTATAATCTGCTTCGTCTTGCGTTTTATTTTGGCTCTAAGTATCTTTATTTGTGATGGAAAAAAGCTTTACAACATTATTCGAACCTGGCGAGTCGTTAAATTAAAGGAGGAATTGAGAAAAAGAAATAAGAACCACATTTAAAAGTCACACTGCGCCCCATTCTTTAATAATTAATTAAAAACGCGTTTTTCTATCGAAATAGTATGAAGATTGACAGTTGCTTTGTAACAATCATTTGACGTCCTCTATACTTTTTTTTTATACCACTGAGGTGGCAGACAAGCATACGACATAATGAACTATTTGACAGTTTTCTTCCTTATTGTGGATCTTTTTTCTGGCTATGGATTTAGACAACTAATTAACATACTTGTATATTTCTAAATTCATACATATTATACATAGGAAACGCTCAAACGCATAGACATTTGTGAAATACACAAAAAAAAATCCGGCCCGGAAATCGAAATCCCGGAACCTTAGCGTGGCAGACGCGTACACTACCACTGTGCCACCGAGGCAGTAAATGGTGATGAAATTGGATTGCTCTTATCATCTATATCACCATGAAAATACACAGAACTATAAACGTAATCATAGCAATGCAGATCCCAGGCCTCCGAAGCAACTGTTCACACGCGTCCAGGAGATGTGGCTCCACATCTCCTGAACAGTAGGATAGCGTTCGGAGCAAATCAAAAATAACTCTCAAACGGTGATGCTGTAGAAAACCCAAGAGGTTTACTATTTACAGAAAAAAACGTAGACTGTAAATCCAGATCTGTTAGGACTCTTAGATTTTATTGCTACTACTATCAAAATTAATAACACTAAAAATAATATAGATAGAATGAAGTGATATTGTTACGCCGGTGGACTAGAGAACAAATTCAAACGTCATTTTCTGGGCCTTGGAAGCGTCCGTTTCAGGCCACCCTCTATCAATTGCCACCGTAACCGGAAAATCCCTTTTCAGGCGTTTTCATGACCACTTATGGGCCTAAGTCTAATTCAATATGGCGAAATTTCAAGGAGTGAAAGGGATAGCACTATTAGAAAGAGACAGCTACACTCAGAACATTCTAGAGCTGTGTGATAGAGATATCACCAGCAGGGGCAGTAATAGTTCGAGAAATTTTCAGCGTATGTGCTGAAGGAGCAACATGTATCATGTGGAACATTCTAGAGAATGTACCCGAGTGTAGGTACGGTAGGAATTCTCCCGAATGTTCTAGAATATTAACAGGCGTATATAAAGGGCCGAGCTCGCGGTTACTGGACTGTCTCCTTTGAGGAAGCGAACAGTGCGAATCAGAGTGAACAGTGTGATTGTGTTTCACTGCGAATATCTAAGCGAAGAATTTGTGTTTAATGTAAATAGTAGCGGCTATTATTTGTAGTGTTATAAATAATTATGTATTTTTATTTTTATAGAAATTAAAGTGTTTCTTTTTAATTTGTGGTATCAGTGCAATTCCTATTAGTAACCACACCCTACGAACGTAACAATATTATATTTACTTCATTCGATCTATATTATTTTAGTGTTATTAATCACATATTATGTGATTCGCGCAACCGCGCGTCCTACTTATTACATTTTCTGCAAATCGTAGAAATGACGGGGGGTTTTGCTTATGCTGCGGTTTACATAACCGTGCATAACAGATCGAAATCCGACCGCAGCTTCTGTCAAAATATCCAACATGAATCACTCACCCATTATTCCCGTAGGCAGCACCTCCATAGGCCCCATAGGGCGGGTATAACGCCGACGCATAGTCCGGAAGGGCGGAAACAGGCGCGGGAGCTTGTTCCGGCGCAGGAGTCGTCGTCCCCGTGCCGCCCTGGGACCCAGTGGCTCCGCCTTGACCCTCGGCGATGGACGGGATCTGGTCCACCAGGGATTCCAGGCCCGATAGGGACTTGGACGCGACGTCCTGAGCTTTGGGTTTCACTGCACCTGAGTACTCGCTCGGTGAACCTGTGGGGTTATTGTTATGATTATATTTGAGGAGTATTGTACACAATCAAATATGTAAATAAGCCTCACGTGTATTACTTTTTTTATTTGAAACGACAGCGAGTGCAATTATATTATATCGTTAACGATAATAAAGGAGGAGAGGAGGATCCCACCACACACCCTCGATTCGTCAATCCTAACGCACAACTGTCAAGGATAACCTCTACATCTACATGGTGGGATCCTCCTCCCCTCTTTTAATATCGTTTTCATTTTATTTCTCTGCCATTTTAAATTACTAGTATTGCGTAAAATATACGGCATGTGCCTATCTAAGCTATAAGATTTAAATCTATGCACATATCAGGCTGTTCCTATTTAATTCATCAGATTGATAATCATGACAACGAAAATTACTATACAATTGGGATCAAAATATATATGATGAAATGTAGGTGTATAATACGATTTTGTCTACCCCTTCGGGGATAACTACGTGACTGATGAATAATTAAATAAAAAATGTCATCATGTTCCTTTTTTGACTGTCAAAACCCATCCATCAAACATGACTCGAACGACCAAAAGGTCTGTTATAGCTCGAAGGAACAAACAGTCTCCTAACTTAACTAGCATCCATATTTTACATACAGCCTACCTTATAGAAATCGGTCACCGTAGTCTATGGACGTTTGCAACACTAGAGGTGCGGCACTGGCTGTTTTTTTTTATATGACTGAGGTGGCAGACAAGCGTACGGCCCACCTGATGGAAAGTGGTCACCGTAGCCTATGGACGTTTGCAACACCAGAGGTGCAGCACTCGCGCTGCCGACCCTTTATAAACCTTTTAAGACCCCTTTTGAAGAACCCCATACTGTAGACGTTCGTGAAAACCCAGGCAGGCAGTTCATTCCACAATCTAAGCGTACGCGGAATAAAGCCTCTATCGGACCTAACCGTGTGCGTGCGCTCCGGACGCAAAGCATGAGGGTGAACACCCTGTCTATGGCGAGCGGTGCGATGATAAAAGGTTAAAGTCGCGCGGCGAATGATGAGCTCTGTAAGAAAGTGGAAGGGGTATGCGCAGAACTCATAAATTAGGTCTATCTGGCGGGTGACAGGAGGTGAAGGGCGGGAGTATAGAAGCGTGGAAAAAGGACTGCTTGAAATTCTACACGCTCACTACTCCGCGATATGTCGGCACGTGTCGTCACTAGTGTACGGAGACTAGTGACGACACGTGCCGACATATCACGCACATAAAATATTATACTCTTTTGGCAAATCTTATAATAGCGTATTGAGGTTTTGATGCCCCGAGAAAATTGTGTGTCCAATATAGACAAGAAAGAAAAATGGTTTATTATGTAAATTGTTTGATCTAATATTTATACCAATTACAATTATCATTATTGGCGTTACATAACGCAGTGCTAGTACCAACGTTGCTTTACGGTAGCGAAACCTGGGTATGTCAGCAGATGCATGAAAGTAAATTGAATGCTGTGGAGATGCGATCACTTCGAAAATTGTACGGCGTAACTTTGGCCGACCGAATACGTAACGAAGTGAGACGCAATATGGCAGGTTTGAATGAAAGTGTCAGCGTTAAGCTGGTAAATGCGTGCTTCGTTGGTTTGGACACATCCAACGAATGAGTGGGGAACGATTGACGAAGAATATATATTGTACGAAAGTAGAGGGTAGAAGGAATCAGGGTAGGCTGAGACTTGCATATGAAGACCACGTGAGCAGATTGCTCAACAACGGAAAAGTCAAAAGTACTCGGATACCCAGACGTGCGTGTATGAAGCGGTTCTCACAATCTTAAGGAAGCGAAATAAGTATGCATGTATCGCGAAGCCTGGCAATTTGTCCTCTCTGATTACCCCGTCAGGGATACAGCGTGAAGATAGTTAGTTTAGTTATAAATTTTCGACAATTTCATATGCTTAATACAAAAAAATTAAAATCACGCCCATCATTCACCGGGTTAGGCAGAGACTTCTTCCACTTCTTTTACTTTAATAAGTATTGTCAGTGTCACTCACATTATATACCTATTTCTACAATAAAATATTACAATTAAAATGGTTTTTCTAAAAATACGATCACTGAAAACTAAATAAAATACCTATCATGGTTTATATATTTTCACGCAAAACACTTTGAACTCACTTGTTGTAAATAATATATACCTACTTACGTACTCAACTACCTAAGTTTTAAAAAATGTCAAAAGGTTTAAAGCAGAGTCGTATTAAACTTGATACTTTGTGTAATAATATTGTGCGCGATTATACATGCGCAAACTATCCCCACAAATTTTTGTCTGTTTCTGTGGGCATCATATCAAACAACTCCTCAGAACACAGACCGTTGTACAGGCGATAGAACACGCATAAGGAGGCAAAGTCTCTCCTGTCGCGAAGGGCTCGACACCGCCCGCTAGGAAAGGATCTTTGACAATCCTCATAACACGTCCTTCTACAGAGTCAAAAGGTCTGTAATCGAGGGCTGTATGGTGGGATCATCCTCCCCTCCTTTATAATCGTTATACGATGGATTTCCGCCATGTAACGCCCGATTCCACATGTTAAAATCTTCCAAGCCCTCTTTTGAAGAACCATACTATGGATGTAAGCAGGGAGTTCATTCATCAATCGAAATTATTGATGAACAAGTCAGGCTCAGAGAGAAAGAAGTTTGTTCATCTATACTATATACTAATATTATAAAGCTGAAGAGTTTGTTTGTTTGGTTGAACGCGCTAATCTCAGGAACTACTGGTCAAATTTGAAAAAATATTTTGTTGTGTTTTATAGTCCATTTATCGAGGAAGGCTATCGGCTTTATATCATCACGGTACTCCCTGGAGAGCAGAGCAGTAGTCATAACTGTCGACAAATCTGACTAATTTTAATACATTATTGTAGAATTGATAACAACGTTCGCTAACCGTTCGCGCCTTTTTTTGTAATTAACCTATGATCTAATTAACTAAAATCGTGATATCTTAGAAACTATAATATCTAGACAAAAAATTTAAAGTACTGAAAAATCGTAAAATATATAAAGATAAAACTTTTAATCATAATTAACTGATATATTGGTATAAACATGAAATAGTAGGTTAAAAAATAAATAAATGTAATTTTTCAGAAATTTGCTACTTACACGAAAAACTAATATAAAACACTATTATTTTTTTACATAATCAAATTCCTGGAATTATAACGATTAAAATGATATATATGACACTAATAACTTATAATTATTCTAACTAAAACTTAATTTAATATATATAAAAGACTAAATCACAAAAACATAAAAAATGGCGGAAAAATGGCCGCCGTCAATGTTTATATCGTGTTTACTTTTAATTGTGACATTGTGAATTGTAGATATTATACCTCTGATACACGGGTTTTTTATCCACGATTCTAACGGCATGAAATTCATTCATTCAAACCATAGACAACAATGTTTAAAAAGGTTTTGAAAGGAGGCAAGTACAAAAAACACAAAAAGCAAAAATGTCACAGCTTGGACGTTTGAGTGGTCGACGGGATTCAATAGGTGCGACGGGAGTGCGAAATATGTCACGGGCGAATCCGGTTTCACCTAGTAAAGTATAAAACAATAGGTATGTAAAGAAGGTGTGTGCAAGTGTAATGTTCGAACTGACCTGGTTGGTGGTGGTGGTCCGAGTGCGGCGTGTGCGCGTCGGGGGGCCGGAAGCCGCCGCCGCCCGCCGCCAGGGGGGAGAACGCCTCCCCGCCGGCCGCCGGGCTGGACCTGGAGGAGCAACTCATGTTTATATTGCACACTAATCGAGCTTACTGTATATGTGCTTTGTTTTTATATACCACTGAGATGGCAGACAAGCATACGGCCCACCCGATGGAAAGTGATCACCCTAACCTATTGACGTTTGCAACACCAGAGGTGCAGCACTCGCACTGCCGACCCTTTATAAACCTTCTAAGACCCCTTTTGAAGAACCCCAAACTGTAGACGCTATTGATGATTTATAAATTCTTTTAAGCGCTCGTAGAACCGCTAGCTCAGTGTTCTGTAAACGATTACTACGTTAAGTAATTTTCGCTATGGTTGGTCAAGGATGGGTGGCGTTTATATTTACGAGCCTTGCTTTGTAAGGCACGCTGAGCCGTTCGTCCCGGTTGCCGGTAAAATGGCAGTCGTAATGTCATGTTGAAGATATATTCGCGGCTTTAAAAATTTCAACAGCAGGACGCCACATCCTGTGCCTATTTCAATACGGCAATGGGCTCACCGCCTGTTACGTGGAACAAAACTGCATATGGTGAAACGTGGGCCTATTATATGCCTCTGCCACCACTTCGCCACTGCTCTTACTCAAATATCGATATTTTAACTCCATCATGTATAGGTTATATACTCCATATTTTGCAGTACATGAAAGAAAATACTATTGTATGAAACATTGCGAAACTAATGAGTGAGGAACGATTGACGATATTAATATAGTTAGTTAGTAGAGGGTAGAATGAGTCAGGGTAGGCCGAGGCTTACATATGAAGACCAAGTAGGCCGAGGCTTACATATGAAGACCAAGTGAGCAAATTACTCAAAAACAGAAAGGTCAAAAGTACTTGGATACCCAGACGTGCGTGTATGAAGCGATTGATGAATCTTGAAGAAGCGAAAGCAGTATGCGTGGATCGCGTAGCCTGGCGATCTGTCCTCTCCGACTACCCCGTTAGGGATACAGCGTGAAGATAGTTTTTTTTTTAAACATATCAGTAAATATTATGTACATACAATATCTGAACTGGAGCCTCATTACCCAATATCTCAAGTCACCCCGTAATATAAAGGGTCGATATCAAAACAGACCATTAATCTTTAATCCATTCCACAACACTTCAGAAATCATCTTTGTTTTTAAAAGATATTGGTATGATGCCGTTGCTATGGACTGATGGTTTTATGCTATAGTTGAAAGTTTAGTGACTTACCTATTGAAGTTACTAGGATACATGGAGGGATGCTGATGCATTTGGTCTAACCGAGGACTCTCTGCTACACCAGGACCTGGAAAACATCGTTATAAACGTTTATAATAATGACAGACTTACATCAATTTTTGCTTTTACGTCTAAGGACCGTAGTACAGTACGTTTCTCAATACTGAAGAAACACTTGAGAGTAGTATTATAAGGCGAAAACTAACCTTAAGCGTTTCTTGAGTATTGAGTATCATTTTGTAATACAGCTCTAAGGCCCTTATTCCAGAACGTTTAGCAATACTCAATCGACGCTTGAGAGTAGATATTATAAGGCAAAATCTAGTCTCAAGCGTTGATCGAGTATTGAGAAACGTTCTGGAATACGGACCTAAGTGTTGTCCCAGTCTGCCACTACTGCGGTGGCAAACAAGCATAGGGCCCCACCTAATGGATAGTAATCACCGTAGCCTATGGCCGATTGCAACACCAGAGAAGCCCGTACACCCCCTTTGAAGAACCTATTCTGTAAACGTGTGGGTCGAAACAGGTAGTTTACTATAGAAATTGTTGATAAACAAGTCAGGCTTCCGAACAAAAATAATAATAATAATATTGTGGGACACTTTTTACACAGTGCCATCTAGCCCAAAGTAAGCTAATATTAGCTTGTGTTATGGGATCTAGATAACTGATAAACATACTTATATATTTCTAAATACATACATATTATAGATAAATAACACCCAGACACAGAATAAACCATCGTGCTCATCACACAAAGTTTTATCCTGGTGGGAATCGAACCCACGACCTCTTGCGTAGCAGTCGGATGCACTCCCACCGCGCCACAGAGGCAGTTCAAATATTGACCCCTGAACCCCCACTCCTAAAATGTATACTGACCCTGGTCTTGCCGGTAGTGGAAATGCTCCTGCTTATCCCCTGGCGGCGGGCTGTAGCGCGCGGGGTACTGCAGGCGCTGCTCCGTGTCGTACAGAGCGCCTCCGAACGTACCGCCCACTCCTGCCGGAGACATCTCGCTACCCGCTGACGTCTGTGGGACAAACAGACAGATCAGGACCATTAAATATTGTGAGACATTTATCATGGGTACCGGAGTTCAACTTGCGTCAATGTTATTGAAGAGCATTTACTGTCTAGCTATAAGCTGTGTGCTGTGTAAAAAAATAAATCTTTAAAAATTAAAAAAAAATTAACACTGCGCCATCTAGCACAAAGTCAACTAATAGAAGTTTGTGGTATGGAATCTAGACAACTGATAGACATACTTATATATTTCTAAATACATACATATTTTACATAGGAAATACCCAAACTTCGAAACAAACATTTGTGGACTACTTTGGCCTTCATCATCATCATCATCCGAGCGTCTGTCCCAGTTGCGTCTCGCGACGCCCGGGGTCCGCTTTCCTATATTTTCTCCTCCACTTCGCACGGTCGTCGGCATCCCCTGTAGTGGACTACTTTGGCCTTATGGGTAGTTTAAAAATTTCAACGGCAGGTCGCCAAAGCCTTCGCCTGTCCATTTCAACACGGCAACTCACCACCTGTTACGTGGGACAAAAATGCATACGTTGAAATGTGGGCGTTTATTATGCCACCGCCTACGCCTTCGGGGATAAAGGCGTGACAATATGTATGTATGTAAATATTTGTTCAGACCCGGGAACTTAACGTGTCAGTCGCATATACTATCACTGCGCCACCGAGGTAGTTGAGACTTACTAATTATCACGGCATCTCGCCAATGTGGCAATGTAGGGTTTCACCGACCTCATTTACAACACAAGCAGCGGACATTTACATTTAAAATGAACTGTATGGTGTGTCTTATAGCCTAAATTATAGCATCGGTTTGTAATTCCTAAATAACTGTATTTTCACTAAATTTATATGAAAGTCTATGCGGCATATCCATAATCAAATTTTAAAATTGTTGTCTGTATGTCTGTTTGTTCTGGCTGAAACGGCTTGACCGATTTTAACAGGACTATGGAAGATGGCCGATAGATGATGTTAATAGTAACTTCGGTTACATTTAATCACAATATTATGGAGTAAAACCTCAGAGCGTCCATTAGTAATATATATAATTATACATGAAAGAGAAAGAAGGATGCGTGGATCGCGATGCCTGCGATCTGTCCTCTCTGACTACCCCGTCAGGTATACAGCGTGATGATAGTATAGTAAAAAAAACTAACTAACTATCTTCACGCTGTATCCCTGACGTACTTCTTTCGCTTCTTGCAGTTTCATTAATTGCTTCATACATGCACGTCTGGTACTTTTGACTTTTCCGTTTTTGAGCAATCAGCTCACGTGGTTTTCAAATGTAAGTCTCGGCCTATCCTGACTCCTATAGTATAGACTATAATTATATATTGCTTACCTTATTATAATCCGAAAGCGAAGAATTACTATTAGATCCGGGATGCATATCCGTGCTCCCCATCGGACTCGCGTCCCTCTCCGGGTCGGGGTCTCTGGGAGGCTCGAAGTCCAGCTGCGCCATGCCAGGGGACACCGGCCCAGGGGACGATATCGCCGCGCCGATTTCACTCGACAACTCCCCACCAAAGCTACCTCCACTGGCGTTGGTGAAGTGGTGGGGTTCCGTGTACGTGGGGGTTCGGGGTGGAGGGGCGGGAGACGAGTGTTGGCTGTAAGGGGTGTGTGCCGGGGATGGTGTGTAGCTGTGTAACCCTCCTGCAGGGGAAGCCGCGGGAAATGGCGTCGTGCCCCCCACTACGTTTACCCCCACAGGCGCGGGGGATCGGGAGAACGGCCGCCCTTGACCCTGTGGACGACAGATTTCATTTTGTTATTCTATTTTACTTGCAAATAATTATACACGTTGAACCTCTTTTTCACCCCTTTAACTCTCATATTATGCCCGTGACGTGGAAAGAGGATTTACCATATTTCAATTCTTACAAAGTTACTAGTACTAGTCCTATTGAACAACTCAGTGTTTATTGTCAGGTCAAGGCTGTGGAGTGCGGTGTATTATTATTATTTTCTAGTGGGGGACGCCGGCACCGCCGAGCGAGCGATCCGACCGCGTTTTCCTCCGCCTACTTCGCTCATTTCCCCAGGGAGTGCGGTGTAAGAGGCACCACCAAGATCTATTGGTCCAAGTAACCTCACCAGCTAATGACTACCTCACCTACGAATGGACGAGACAACAACGAAATAGGTAGTCATTGCTATCAATGTTGAAAATCAAAAGCCAAGCGAAAGTTACTCCGAGCAGCCAAAAAAAATGGATCTCAAGCTCCAAATCCAGTAAGGTTTTGAAAGAACTGGAAATAAACAAAGATGATAATGAAACATGTGGGAATGCAAATGGGAACATTCCCAAAAATGTAATAAGAGAAAAGACTCTTCTTGGGTGTTCCACTGGGCTTGATTTCGAAAAACGTCACACAGTGAACTATGCATTGTCGCACGAAAATTGGGTAGATAGGGCTTACGCATACGTCGATAAAGTTTCACTTCAAAACAACGTGGCGCGTAACCGAAAAACGTGACGATATTTTACAGTTATATAATTTCTCTCAACGTCGATAAAGAAGTTTCACTTCAAAAGGTTTTTACCTGCGGCGCGGGCGAGTGTGAGTATGGGTGTGGGTGGTGCGGGTGTGGCGACTGCGAGAACCGCGCCCCACCCGGCCCCACTTGCCCCACCTGTCCCACTTGCCCCACCGGACCCACCGGGCTCTGTAACCAATGCATCCTACTTCTCACCACCACACATCACTACTAATATCATAAACGTATGTACGTTTGTTGCCGCATCAAGCTCAAAACAGCTGCTTCAATTCGGATAAAATTCAATATGGAGGTAGCTGTTACACATAGGTTACTTTTTATCCCGTAAATAGGGATACAGGTACCGGAAAACTTGTAAAGTTTTTCGGTTTTCCTGAGCTCTCGAATCGTCAGGTGGTCAGAGTGTTGCCCTTGTAACGCAAAGGTCACAGGTTAAAAGTTGTATTTTTTGACTATAAACGAAGTTATACGAAAAAGTGAACATGAGTCAAAAGTTGTACAAAATTGAAATGTTGATACGCAGCAAAATGACTTCAAAATGGCGGAGCTACACCCTCTGCCGCGCGCGATTTATTACAAAGTAAAGTCTTTGATCTTTTACCTATAAGTGATGTAATTGAATTTTGGATGGAGATGAAATATATGGAGCTACAACAACACCAAACTATTCCATATCCCCCGAATATGTTATCATTAATATCTTTGAATTATATGGTAGTAATTTTAAAGACTTTTTCACGCCAAAACTATTGAATACTCCAAGTCTGTCAAAAATACTTTCTGGGATAAATTAAATAGTCAAAACCAAAACTTTAATGGCCGGTCTCAATATTCTATCCTCAGTTAAACATAGATCGCTACACAACACACTAACACAGATAAACAGTTGATTTTTAAACTTTTGTGACGCATAGTTTAATGCCGTAGGTAAATGTTTCTATGTATCTTTGGTATTTGAAACCAAAATTTTCATCGATACTTACCGAAGGTAACTATTTTGACATTATTTAGACAATAGTAAAAGATAGATAGGTTATTGAGACCGGCCGTAAGTGGATTATAGCCTACGGTGTATGTAACCGTTGATCAGTATTGTATGGTTCGGTGTGATGTCATACCTGCGCCTGCTGATGTGGGTACGACGCCGGGCTGTGGGCGTACAGCGGGCTGCGGCCACTGAACGGAGCGGGTCGCGGCGCGGGGGAGCCGTAGGCCGCCGCGGCCGCGCTGCCGGCGCCGGCGCGGGGCGGCGACGGGGCCGAGAAGGCCGCCGGGCTTGAAGGGAACTGGAATTCAAGCAAAACTTGTATAACGGCTCGATTGCTCACGAATTCGTACATAGGATTCGCTGCATAAATTACGTTTTTTTTTGTCTAAATAAATAAATATCCATCACGCCTTATTCCCGAAGGGGTGGCAGAGGCATTTTATATGCCCACTTTTCACCGTGTGGATTCCTGTCCCACGTAATAGGTGGTGAGCCCATTGCCGTGTTGAAATAGACAGACGCAAGTTGTGGCTACCTGCTGTTGAAGTTTTCAAGCCGCCCATAAGGCCTTCAACCAGGCTTAACGACTGCCATTTTACTGGCAACCGGGACCAACGGCTTAACGTGCCTTCCGAAGCACGGAAACGCTCGCAAATGTAAATGCCACAAAGTGGTCACCCATCCGAGGACCAGCCATAGTGAAAGTTGCGTAACTCAGTGATCGTTTACAGAACACTGAGACCGCTAGGCCACGAGCGCTTCATAGCATTCTTTTTTTTATATTAGTGAGTAATCAAAAAAAAATCATATTTTATGGAACGAATTCTACGTAGATTTTGATAATTGATACTTAAAGTCAGGTTCGCTGCACGGTGTTTTCGTGTTACTGACATGTTGTCCATTCGTCGCAGTAAACAAAACTTCACATCACGCCCCTAACGTGTTAGTAACACAAGAACACGTTGCGGCTGACCCGGCTTAAGACATAGTAAACCTTAAGGTTTTTAAACCTTATAGTGCATATTTCGAAAATGTAACTTTCATGCAACTCCAGTTACATAAAGCAAAATGGATGGTCAACTATTATTTAATATTTACATGAAGCAATTTAGTGAATAATATTTGAATATTTTTTTTTGTCTCGAATACATTAATTTTTGTGGAAGCGATATAACAATTTTATCGCCCAGGATTGGTGTTACTCGTTTACATTGTATCATCCCTGCTTTCTATCAGGTAGCTGGAGCCATTTTGACGTGTCATATATATAAAACTTATGTGCTTTAGACCATACGACTGAAGTAAACCTTCTTTAGCTCCGTATACTGGATATGAGAGAAAGAAAATGAGTACTCACACCTCTTGCTTCTACAGTAATATACGAAACATAACTCTCTATCTTTGTATCTTAAATAACTTATATCTCCGTCTTAACTTTCTAGCGCCTCGCCCAATCACACTTTATGTAACGCATACGGCAGTTTACATCCCCAAATCAAACGTGCTTAAAGAGATTTAACTTCAAAAACGATAATGTCCCATACCTGTGGCTGCGGAGTCCCAGCTGGCCTAGCCGGGCTTGGCGAGTACCCCTGCGAGCGGGGTGAAGCGTATACTCCGCGATCTCCCGCATAACCCCCTCCCGCACCCCCAGGGGAACCGTACCCGCGGGACAGACCCGCCAGAGGGTTGGACACGTCCAGGGGAGACTCCATTCCTGTGAACAACAAACAATGATACAGATTTTGCTCGGAAACATCGCGAATGGTAGACGCTTGCTGTATATTATTTTCCAAAACTAGTTAATTGACATCTTGAACTAAAACACTTGTACTGTTCCACTTATTTATTAATTAAACCTGACCGGTTTCGCCTTACGGCATTTTCAAAGGTTAGCACATATTAAACATATTCCGGTCAGGTTTAAGTAATAAATAAGTGGAACAGTACAAGTGTTTTAGTTCAAGATGTGTAGCAAGTTCCACCAAGTGCCATCAATCAACAGCAGTTTCTCAGACATAAAAGTTGTGTAAACGTACTATAGTGAAAGACAGTGACATATCGCAGTGAAATGCTATTTTACATCTTACCGCGCAAATTCCAAACCACCATTAACGCTTCTACCACGTTAACGAGAACTTTGAACGAACCTATACATGAATACGCTGCTATCTACAAAAATAATTGACTTCTTTTGAATAAAGAAGATTCATATTATCTACTTGAATATGGTCATTTTTGAAGAAACATGTAATACATATGAAAAATCAATAAATTTTGTTGTTGGCAACCATGCGTGGCCCGAATAATAATAAATAAATAAAGCAATGATACAGATGAGACGCTACACCATGAGTCATACAACCGTATGAGGCATAGAAATCGGAAAATTATGAGAAGGTGCACTTCATGCAGAGCAAGGTGGTACTTCCATGTGTCACCGCTATAAATATGTTCAACAGAAAATTACGTTTAAAATCTTCACTAGTTCTTAAATCACGTACCATGGATATTATCCATAACTTGCGGAGGTTTAAAATTCAGTTTTCACATGAAAACGCTTGTAAAGTCAACAATCATTGCACTTCCGTTCAGTTCCGTTCTAATCAATCTGTTACCACTACACACACTAGGCACTACACACCATGTAATATGACGTAACCATTTAAACCAGGCATTTGCCTAGCTGCGAGCTTAATTTCAGGACATAATCAAGTCGCGAATCGTAGGTACAAATAAAATATACATGTTGTGGACTCTTCTGGAGAGAAACAAGATTTCACAATATTTGCACAACTTCTTAAGTTGAAGTGCTCGTGGCCCCGCGGACTCAGTGTTCTGTAAACGATCACTGCGTTAAGTAATTTTCACTATGGCTGGTCCTTAGATGGGTGACCACTTTGTGGAATTTACATTTCACGGCACGTTAAGCCGTCTGTCCCGGTTGCCAGTATCATGACAGTCGTTAAGCCCATTTAAAAGCTCTACGGGTGGCTTGAAAAATTTCAACAGAAGGTCACTACAACCTGCGCATTCAACACGGCAACGGGCTCACCACCTGTTACGTGGGACAAAAGTGCATACGGTGAAATGTAGGCGTATAGGATGCCTCCGCCTACCGCTTAGGGGATAAAGGCGTGAAAATATGTCTACGTTCTTAAGTTGAATATGGTGAAACCACCATTATGTACCTATTAACACGTTAATGTAAATAAAGCTTCATTCATTCGTCCTTACTACAGACAGAGACTGCGTACCTTGGTTGGCTTGTTGCTGGAAGTAGTTGGGCGCGTCGCTGGCCATCTGCTGGTGCGGCTGGTGCGGCTGGAGCGGCTGGTGCTGCTGGTGCGGGTACAACATGGGCCCCTGCGGCGGGAAGTCCCCGGCGTGCGCCAGGTAGCCCGCGCCTCCTTCGTGCGCGGGCGCGTGTATGGGCTGCAGCGTGTTGAGCGAGTTGCCGCCCGTGCCGACTAACGCGTTGGGTTGCTGTCACAAGCGTAACACAGTAGTCAATTCACAAGTATAGGAAAGAAGTTTACGTTTCGAGAAACTTATTTTTAGTTTTACATCGATACTAATATTATAAAGCTGAAGAGTTTGTTTGGTTGAACGGGCCAATCTCAGAAACTAATGGTCGGATTTGAAAAATTATTTTTGCGTTAGATAGCCCATTTAAAGAGGAAGGCTATATATCAACACGCTACTTCCCTGGAGAGCCGAGCAGTAGTCATAAAAGTCTACAAATCGGGCAAAATTTGATGCATTATTATAGAATTTATAAGTCACGGGATTAAATAGGTGCGTCGGGAGTTCGAAGTATGTCACGGGCGAGGTCGGGGGTCACCTAGTTACTTGTAAGAGTCCAAGGTCTCCGAGGCCTAAGGGACCTGCTAGTGGTTACCTGCTTACTAACAAAGCAAGGGAGTACAGAAAGCAGTCTCCCCTAACAAACGATAGGAAAACCAAAACTCCTCCTATAAGACAAATAAAAATGAACATCAGATTCAGAAGCAACTGAAAAAATAACACTAAAATGAAGAGAAGACATACATATAAACAAAATGACGGCAACTCACTTGCTGCTGTTGATGTTGCTGGTGCTGCAACAAGAACTGTTGCTCCTCAGGCCTTATTTTCTTGGGTCTTCCTCGTTTCTTCTTCGGAGGCTGTTCACCCCCCGCGGAGTCCAGTTGCGGTGGTGGCCGTGGAGCTCTGGGAGCACGAGGTGTAGCTGGAGCGGTCTCACCGTTTTCCAGCTTGACTTTCTTCGGTCTTCCCCGTTTCTTCTTGAGTGGAACCTCGGTGCCGTCTTCCAGGATAATGGTGTCTCCCGGCTCCGGTTCCATCGTCAGTCTGCAAGGAGCTTGCTTGCTCACTGCGTCTGCCTTTGCTTGTCGGCTTAGCCGGTTGAGTTTTATAGGTCGAAGGAGCGGTAAGCGCTTGGCTTTTTATAAAACAGTAAGAAAAATGCCTGCAAAAGCCTTATTTAAGTGTGGTTATGTATTATATTATCGTCCACGGCTTTACCTATGAGAAGAAACCTTCGACCCACTTTCAAGATAGATAGAAATATGAACATTTGTCACCAAACTCAATCCCAGGGTTTTAGAAATAGTGATTTACTTGAACATTTTGCACGCACGCCAAGATTAGCAATACAGATTATTTTGTATATTGGGGAATTTAGATTATGGTACACATAGATTGTTGCCAGAATGTCATTTTTGACATAAGTCTAGTAAAAAGAACTTAAGAAAGGTATCTACATCATCCATTATGTTAAATCGTTCACTAAACTTAATAAAAACTATTAATATATTTAAAAAAAACATTACAAATGATTGTATATTCAGAACGAGTATAAGTTTAATTCGCAAAATTCCATCGAAATTTAAAACGAAAGTACACCGTTACTGGTAATCAACGCGTGCGAACAAAAGTTACTTCAGGGATATTTTTCAAAGTACATAAATAATATGAATCATCTACCTACCTAGTAACATAACATAAAATAGATATGGAAACGGAACAACATATTTATTGAGTAGTATGATTTTTATGTTTTAAAGATCGTGAATATATTGACTATATTTTCTTTAATATAAAGTATTGCTTAGGCAGCGAGAGATTACCTTCGTTTTTGGCTGAAACAATCGGAGAATTTGAAAATAAATGGAACATAATTTCAATGAAAAATAACTAATACAATCTAATTGAGCAATGCCAATTTTGTTATGGACGGATAGTATTTGGTTAATTTTGTCATATCGATTTCCAATAGTGATCATTAAAAAAATTGTATACAAATATACAATTTCTGGACATGTAAATAGATCGAGTTTGGCTGGTGATCACAATTTGGTGACAAATCTATCATTTTAGTAAAGTGAGATATATTTAACAGTAAAAAGAAGTTGCCAGCAATAAACTATAAAATATTTTCATATATTCTAACAGCATTTCCTTTTAAAGGTGCAGCGAGTTTCATTACCGACTTGTCTTATTGATTTTTACGTAGTAGTGGCTAAAGTGATGCCCTAGTGACTATCTATGAAGTGACTTGGGTTGTCTTGCTTGGTTCTTTCCTCACACCTTAACCTATTGCTTTGAGGATCAGTCAGTTGCGACGATAAGTGAGAACTTCGTTACGTATTCGGTCGGCCAACGTTACACCGCATAATATTTGAAGTAAACGCATCTCCACAGTATTCATTTACTTTAAGCATCTTGTGAATTGTGAGAATTTGCAAGAATGTGAGTTGTGAATCGCGAGGCGTGCTTCTTTTACGATGCTTTGTCCCAGTTAGTAAAGAGACATCTTTACTAACAAGGACAGAGCACCGTTTACTCTGTTTCGGGTAGCTATTCATCGTTCTATATCCGAATCATATTGTCCGTCCGCGCTAAACATACAATGTGACTCGACTGCCTCGGTGGTGCAGTGGTAGTGTATGCGACTGCCGCAACTGAGGTCCCGGGTTCGATTCCCGGGTCGGAAAAAATACTTGTGTTATTCACAAATGTTTGTTTCGGAGTTTGAGTGTTTTCTATGTATAATATGTATGTATTTAGAAATATAATACTTATGATTATCAGTCGTCGGCGCTGTGTAAAAAAAAACAAAAATGTACCACAATATTTATATATTTATTTTGAAGCGCTCGTGGCCCCGCAGTCTCAGTGTTCTGTAAACGATCACTGAGTTACGCAGCTTTCACTATGGCTGGTCCTCGGATGGGTGACCACTTTGTGGCATTTACATTTGCGAGCGTTTCCGTGCTTCGGAAGGCACGTTAAGCCGTTGGTCCCGGTTGCCAGTAAAATGGCAGTCGTTAAGCCTGGTTGAATGCCTTATGCATGCAGGCGGCTTGAAAAATTTCAACAGGAGGTAGCCACAACCTACGTCTGTCTATTTCAACACGGCAATGGGCTCACCACCTATTACGTGTGACAGGAATCCACACGGTGAAAAGTGGGCATATAATATGCCTCTGCCACCCCTTCGGGGATAAGGCGTGATGAATATTTATTTATTTTATTTTTATTTTTTACCACAATATTAATGTGTTAAGTAGATATGGGTACACACCTGCGGATCTCCATCTCCTCCTGCGGACGGCGGCTGGTGTTGTCGGGGAAGACCAGCTCTGCTTCTTCCACGTGCGGCAGCAGGCCGTTGAGGTAGTCGCGGAACTTCTTGAGCGCGGCGTAGAACGGCACCTTGTCTGCCGCACGGGGCAGCTGAGCGCATCTCGCCGAAGACGACGGCATCACCCACATGTACTGGAAGGAGACCAAGGGTCAATTGCTACCAACATTGACACCATAGAAATCGAAAAACAGGAGACACGCCAGAGAACATTTGTGTGTCGCCGTGACATGATCAACAATGAACAATAATAGAGGGGAGGAGGATCCACCACACACCCTCGATTCGTCAATTCTAACGCACAACGGTCAAGAATAACCTCTACTAATTGTAACGGAGGAATGACGAACCGAACTCTTCAAGGAAAGGATGTAGGACAGGTAAAAGGAAACCTTACCCTCCAGGTTGTCAACATTTTGCAATACTCCGCTTTACAAGATGACACTTAGTCGACAAGTAAAGTTTATCGTTCTACGATGGATTTCCGCCTTGTAACGCCCGATTCAATGAGTTATGATCAACTATCAAGTCGGTACGATTGAATACGATGAAAACCTTCACCGGTCCTGAACTCGTGCGGTTTTATGCATGGCTTAGGAAAGTTTTAAATTCAGTTTTTACATGAAAAGGCTCTATTTCAAGCAAATTTCGCGGTGGGGATCAAAGTAAACAATATTTGTCTAAAGCCGTTTGCGAATAATCTTGATTATATCGTGTATCCGACTGCTACGCAAGAGGTCGTGGGTTCGAATCCCACCCAGTATAAAACTTTGTGTGATGAGCACGATGGTTTATTCTGGGTCTGGGTGTTATTTATCTATAATATGTATGTATTTAGAAATATATAAGTATGCTTATCAGTTGTTTGGTTACCACAGCTCTGCTTAGTTTAGAATCAGGTGGCGTTATGTGAGTTGTCCCAACGATATTTATTTATTTGATAGAGGAAACTACACCAAGGGGCGGAGCCGCGAGCATCAGCTAATTACAAAATAAAACCGTAACTCACAGTATTAGTCCCAGCGATAGTGTCTGGCTGTTTTCCAAAGCAGAAGTCTTTCTTCCCGGAGAACACTTCATAAATGAGCTTCCCGTTGAAGACTGCCACCTTCGGCCGGAAGGTCTGCAGTTTACCCAACAAGATCGCGGAGCCCTCCTTAATCTCCCGCCTTGTGAGGTCAGCAGACCCCTTGGTCGGCCGTGACACCATGTTCGTAAAACCGATGCCGAAGTTCAGGAGCTGAAAGGGTTATTTTAACATTTCAATTTTTACACTATTACTAATATTGGTGTAAAGTTTGGGTGTAGGGGCCCCACTAAGATCCCCGGGGCCCGAGCGACCTCACCTGCTAGCGGTGCACCAGCTGACTGACGGACGAGACCACTAGGCAGGTGTCTTATGGGATTTGGTGGTCAGACGGCAGTGGCTAGCAACAAAGTCAAAAATTAAAAGCCAAAGGATGCTGCTAGCAGCTAAATAAAAGTGGAAGCCAGGTTCCAAATCCAGGTTGAGTTTGGAAGAAACTGGGAAAACACTTAAGATGAAGAAGAATTAGCTTGCTCAGTTAAGCAGCTTTACGATACGGCTAGTAACTAACTAAACTAACTAACTATCTTCACGCTGTATCCCTGACGGGGTAGTCAGAGAGGACAGATCGCCAGGCTACGCGATCCATGCATACTTCTTTCGCTTCTTCGAGATTCATCAATCGCTTCATACACGCACGTCTGGGTATCCGAGTACTTTTGACCTTTCCGTTTTTGAGCAATCTGCTCACGTGGTCTTCATATGTAAGTCTCGGCCTTCCCTGACTCCTTCTACCCTCTACTTTTAAACAATATATATTCTTCGTCAATCGTTCCTCACTCATTCGTTGGACGTGTCCAAACCAACGGAGCACGCCCTTTTCCAGCTTAACGCTGACACTTTCATTCAAACCTGCCATATTGCGTATCACTTCGTTACGTATTCGGTCGGCCAAGGTAACGCCGCACAATTTTCGAAGTGATCGCATCTCCACAGCATTCAATTTACTTTCATGCATCTGCTGACATACCCAGGTTTCACTACCGTAAAGCAAAGTTGGCACTAACACTGCGTTATGAATCGCCATTCGTGCTTCTTTTACGATGCTTTGTCGCTTTACTAACTGGGACAAAGCACCGTTAACTTTGTTTCCGGCAGCTACTCGCCGTTCTACATCCGAATCACATCTTCCATCCGCGCTAAACATACTTCCTAAATACACAATTTCATTCACTTGCTATAGACGTTCCTGGTTTACCCTAATCTCGCATTTAGTTCTTACGCCACCTCTTTCAAATACTAGAACCTTAGTTTTACTTGCATTCAAGCGGCTAGTACTAAGTTGTAATTCCATTTATAAGCTTTTCCATGCTTCCGCTGGTCCATGTTACCAATAAAGTCGTAGTCGTTAAGTAGAAGGCCTTATCGTCACGCCTATATCTCCGAAGGGGTCGTAGAGGCGTATTACACGCCCACATTTCACCGTAACAATTTTTGCCCCTAGTAATATAGGTGGCGAGCTGTGTTGAAATAGACAAACGGAGGTTGTGGCTACCTGCTGTTGAAATTTTTCAAGTCTTTCAACTTGGCTCAACCACTGCCATGTTACTGGCAACCGAGGCCAGCAGCTTAAATAAAGCGGTCACTCATCCGTAACGTTTATAGAATACGTGTTAGCGGCGCCTCAAGCGCTTCAAGTCTTATGGTATAGTAGCCGTAACTTGAAAAATTTTCAATAGCAAGTAGCGATACGGGGGACTTGCTCGTCGTCTGGAATTTACAAATCGCATACATTTCATTTTAGCAGTAACATTAACTGTCGTTGCAATGTACTGACCCAACCCGCCCCTGTATATTTCAACACTGTACTAATGTATTTTCAGCTTAGCTGACGTATATAAAATCTAAATAATATTATAAATGCGAAAGTTTGTATGGATGTTTGTTACTCTCTCACGTTCATTCACAAGGCTACGGAATGGATTTTAATGAAAGTTTACAATAATATAGCTTAATACCACATAGGCTACTTTTTATCCCGGGAACAAGTTGCTGTGGGAAACGTGATCGGGAAAACTTCTCTACGAGGACGAAGCCGCGGGAGTCAACTAGTATGAATATAAAACAGCTAGGTCCTAGCCTCACCATCATACAATAGGTGTAATGCAGGCGTATAGTATGCCTCTACCTACGCTTTCCAGGAAATAAGGCGTGACTATATATGTATGTAAGTACATGTATTATACAGTATTGTGTCAACTAGACCTACGGTTAGTGATTGTGCGTAGCTATTTTTGTAATAAGGAAACATGACAGAATTATGCCAGTTCATACTCCACAGGACAGTTTAAAGTAATATTTTAAATAACTAACATCTTTACGCTGTGTCCCTGACGGGGTAGTCAGAAAGGACAGATCGTCAATCATCGCGATTCATGCATATTTCTTTCGCTTCCTGCATATTCTACTATTGATATTATATATGTAACTATATAGCTTTTCTCAATAAATCAATGGCATCTAACTAATCGTAAATTATTAATCGTAATATGTCAATACGTGGTCGGAGAGGATGGATCGTAAGGCTTTGCGATACAAGTACATTTCATTCGCTTTCTGCAGATTCATCCTACTAATATTATAAACGGGAAAGTTTGTAAGAATGGATGTTTGTTACTCTTTCCGCAAAATCTACTGAATGGACTTTGATGAAACTTTACAATAATATAGCTTATACATTAGAATCACACATAGGCTACTTTTAATCCCGGGAACAAGTTTCTGTGGGCAAACTTCACCATGCGTGCGAAGCCGCGGGCGTCAACTAGATAATCATACATGCACGTCCGAGTATCCGAGTACATTAGACTTTTCCATTTATGAGTAATCTGTTCACGTCGTCTGCGTATGTAAGTTTCGGTCTAACTTGACAACTTTAACCCCCTACATTTACACAATAAGCATACTTCGTCAATCGTTCCTCACTCATTCGTAAAAATTGAATATAAAAATAGCAATATTTGTAAATACTAACCTTATAGTCTTCATCGGCACTCATCTGCTCCCGAGTAAGACCGGACAGATATAGACACTTCCAGAAATGATTTCCGGGCCCGGCGTAGTGATGTCCCTTATACGCCGCAAATAGTCCGGGATTTATTCCGATCTGGATAGCAAAAGAGAAGATTATAGGATCGTGGCATAGTTATAATAAGTAGGGTTGTTTTTATACACTTACTTTAGAGCATTAGAGGTTTGTGCTCAGGTTTTGCAAATGTCCTTAAGATATGGTGATCACTTTAGATTAGTTGGGACATGTATGTTTGTTTGGTATAAAAAAGTAAAAAAAAAAACGAATAACAAATAAATGAAGATCCTCAAGAGTTCCGACCAGGCTAGGTAATCCCAATCCTCAAAAAGGCACCCACAACAGCATCGTTCATTAGTTGGCAGGTGTAATAGTTTTCCACGGAGATATTGGTTATTTTTTATTTGTTTTTTTTATACCACTGAGGTGTCAGACAACCGTACGGCCCACCTGATGGAAAGTGGTCACCGTAGCCCCTTTTGAAGAACCCCATACTGTAGACCTACTGCAAAAAGTAAAATGTTAGGACTACTCTCACAAAAAGTAACACAACGTCCCTCTTTTAAAAAGGCAGCGGTGTCAAGACTCGGTTTCCGAGGCAAGGTCTTTTTAAAAGACTACCGCTCGGTTAGTCGTTAGTTTTAAATGCATTCAATTTATAATTGAAAGGTATGATCCTGGCAATTACAATAGCAAACACGAGGGCGCGGTTATGCCAGTAATTTAGATTACTAGTTAGCAAAAAACATATTACACACAGTAATTACTATTCACGTGCCTGAAATAGACTCCGATCCGTTGATTGCAGCTGTTTACTCATCTATAATGAATAATTTATAGACAGGTTTTTATGCTGAATCCGTTAACGCTCCGGCAGTGCTAATTAACGTAATAACGTTGGCCTTATCATGCTTAGGCATAATGCACTCAACTAGTCTTCACAACGTGACATTTTCGCTCGCTTTATGGAATGTGATCACAACTGGCCTTATTTTAGCATTGATGGGGTTTGCTGCCTACAATACCTGAACGTCATGGCCACTTTTCCATCAGACAAGCTTTTTAAAAAAGAAATTGCTTTTTTTGCTGCGTTTAGAAATCAACATCGCTTCGAGACGCTATTTGAAGCAAGAGGCATGTAACCAGGGGATCCGAGTCTGCTATTTTAATCGTGTCGAAATCGTCACACAATAGAAAGCCACCGATATAATTTTTTACAGTTTTTCGCAGTCTACTATTACAATCGTACTCCAATAGACTTCTATCCATCGGCCGATAGAATTCTACTAACACGTATCGCGCCAGTGGCCGCTAGTTATCTGTAATTTTGATATTCTACTAACATTTTGACAGTTAAAAACAGGGATTCTGGTTCTATTCTACGGCTTGTCAATAGTAAACTCGGCCCCCCTGTACTGGCGGCTTTTCCATTAGACAGACAAGCTTATTAATTTTTTTTTTGTTGCATTTAGAAATCAACAGCGCTTCGAGAACTGTCTGAAGCAATAGATGTAACCAGTTAATGTCAAGTGGAATCTTCTATGGGCGCATAGATCAACAAGCTGAAGAGAATTTCAGAATCAGTCGTGATGATTGCCACGTGTTATGTGCACGGTATTGTCTTTTATGATTTAGAATTTTATTAATCGTGGCTTTAAACAGTATCTTTCATAGCCGGAAATTTAATCTAATATTAACAAACAGGCGGGCTATGTCATTTAATCTTGTTAAAAACTAACTAAGCTAAGTAACAATACAAGATACAACGTCGATCATACTCACAATGATGATATCGAGATTCTCAGCGAGGTGGTCGGGCAGGGTTCTCCGAGACACCTCCTCCTCACTCATGCCGTTAAACCGGTCATGTTTCTTGCGCTCCTTCACCGGTCTCGGCACCAGGGTACCGTCCAATACACCATCGGCTTTGATTTCCATTCTGAAAAAAAAAAAAGAAACAATAATTTAAATATATAGAGATAAATAGAATTATATGAATACATTTTTTAAGCAATTATTTTGCTAAATTTCTCACATATATTTAATAAAGTGAAAAAAAAGACAATTCGATTAGAGACGGGGATTGAACCCGTGACTTTTGCCTAACCAGGGCAATCTAGCCACTGAACTACCCGAACCGTATCGAATCCAGTTGAAATTCTCCACCGTATTTTAATCGTCATTTAAGAGTATGACCAGAGCCATCTATCGAGCTACTCAACAACTCGATCTATGGATAAATTTTTAAAGCAAATATGCTAAATTACTCCTGAAAAAAGCCAATTCGATTCGAGACGGGGATTGAACCCGTGAATAAAATTATATATATACATATATATATGATCACATTTTTTTCTCTTAAGGGGCTATTATACCCCACCAGTAATTCGATGATATACAGAGATGTGCTATTGGTATTATAGATTGTCCTGAGGTAACAAAAAGCCTTGAGCCGCTGCTGGAGCAATGTAAAATAGCTTCCTTGGCAGCCAAGCTATTCTAAGCTAATTTTCTTATTTATAAATACTATTGATTGATTTTTTTTTTTTTTTTTTGATTGATAAAGAAAGAAACAGCGTAATAAGGGAACATTGCGGTATGACAGAAGATATAGTGACTAAGATAGAAAAATGAATGCTTAGATGGTTCGGACACGTGGAGAGAACGGATAAAAAGAGACTGACTAAGCAGATTTACGTAGCGAGTAGCGGACGTATGTCAATCAAATCGATGACCGGCGGGCGTGTATGAAAACACTTATGAAAGTAGGATAAGCGAAAGTTGTATGCCAGGATTGTAGAAAATGGAAATCCATAGTTTCTGCCTACCCCAATGGGAGAGAGGCGTGATGATATGTATGTGTGTGTGTATAAATACTATTTCGAAGCTACCCGCCCCCTTTTGTTCCCGAACAACGGGTGTCGGGTAGAGGTGTCACTCTCATACAGTGGAGAATTTTTTCACATTTCACCATATGCATTTTTATCCCACGAAACCGGTGGTGAGCCCATTGCCGTGTTGAAATGGACAGGTGCATGCTGTGGCGACCAGATGTTGAAAATGTTCAAGCCTCCCATAAGGCCTTCAACCAGGCTTAACGACTGCCATTTTACTGGCAACCGGGACAAACGGTTCGGGGATCAACGGCTTAACGTGCCTTCCGAAGCACGGAAACGCTCGCAAATGTAAATTCCACAAAGTGGTCACCCATCCAAGGACTACATATAGCGAATGTTGCTTAACGCAGTGATTGTTTACAAAACAGAGACAGCGGGGCCACGAGCGCTTCAAAATGAATTTTAGTTTAGTGAAGGAAAATTACGTTACTGTCTAAACTGGGAAATTAGAGTGGCAATGAGAGTAGCCCCCAATGATTTAAATTTTCCATCAGGCATGCATGCGAGCTAAACAGGGAAAGAAAGTCTAATATATCCGTCTTTTGCTATAGACCTCAGATAGGTGACCGCTTTCTGGAGTTTTCAGAAATCTCATTAATTCTGTAAAATTATGTTTGGAATTTTCCCTATCGCGGTATTTTCTACAAATTTCATACAACACTACAAATAGAGAAATAAAAAAATCGTTTTCAAAATCAATTCTCAGAAAATCCCAGATTTCAGACAAATTAAACATACATAATCCTATACAGAACGGCGAACGAGGTAGGCAGACCGACAATCAATAATTCTATAAAGCGAAGTTACACCACACCGCATACAAACCTTGGGCCCATAAAAGCACCGATGACGTATAATTAGTGGTAAATATGTGCCAGAGACCAAGGCTAGGAGCCGATTAAATTAATAGGTATACTCTTGAAGAGGATAAATTAGTTAAAATTAATACCAATTATACAGGATTACTTACTTATTGATAAGTAACATGTATTTATTAAACTTTATTGAAAAAGGTTGGAACGCAGCATAATCTTTTCCTTTCATCTTGTTATATAACCAGTTGCTCTTTTTCTCTCTAAATCTTAGTATTTAGACAGTTGACACAGATCAGGACACTACAGAGACACTATCTGGGTTAAGAGTCTGGGGTTTACTTATAATTGCAGTGAGACGTGGCCAATAGTGGAGCGACACAAGCAGGAACCGCGTGTCACGGAAATGAAGACGCTGCGGTGGATGTGTGGAGTCACGCGGATAGACCGCGTGAGGAACTCAACAGCCGGGCTACGTGGGAAACAAATGTCTGGCCATGTCAGCCCCGCCGGGTCCCGGTAAGAGGGAAAGACCCAAGAAGTGCTGGCTTGACGTCGTAAGTAAGGGATGACATGCGTGCTAATGGTCTCACTATAGGGGATGCCGACGGCCGTGCGAAGTGGAGAACAAAATGTAGGAAAGCGGACCCCGGGCGTCTCGAGACGCAACTGGGACAGACACTCGGATGATGATGAGCAGCTACAGTTAGGCTTTTAATATTCGACATTATTGGGAGCGAGAACCTCCCAACTCTGTCTGCATCAATGCCTCGTCCGTTAGTCAGCAGGTGCACCGCTCAGGCCCTGGAGATCTAGTAGGGTCCCCTCGAATTTAAGAGAAATAGAAGAATACAGATATATAAGAATAACATTTTGACATTTATAAAAAATAATTAGGGTCAAAATTTGGCTAAGAATATCCCAAGTCATCATCATTTTTCTTCGGTCGCCAAAATGACTCCTTTAGGTTACTTGCTTGCCAACTCTAGTTACACAAGGTTATTGAGGATATTATAATAAAAAGAACTTTGCCAATTTCATTTTTGCTGTCTGTGCGTCATAGTGTTGAACGAGAGCATGTATATATTGTTCATTAATCGAAGATTGTCTAATGGTTGATCTCTAAATAAGATTGGCGTCAAAAATAACCTTAGCCCTTAAAGTCTGGACAGAGGAAGAACAGTCTACACTACACAAAAAGGAGTATTGTAGTAATATTCCCAGATTACGTAGATACGAGCGGAAGTGGGTGTGCAATGAAGCTCTTCTGAGATCTTCAGGGCCCAAACCAATCTCATTCGCAAGTGGTACAACTGCTGACTAACGAAAGAGGTCATGGTGAAGAGAAGGAAATCTCGAAACAAACCCTTGTACCATCCCATCTGGCCAGCGCGGTAAAGCTATTCATTTATACGCTCATTGCTTCTATGTGAAGGCTGGTTTGATTAATTGATTGAACGAGTGAGGAAGTGGACAGTCCAGGCTGAACATAAATTGTTACATGATATATAAGTTAAATAGAAATATCGCGTAAAAGTGCATTTATGCACACACAACGGATTTTGCTATACACAGTTTTAAGATATATAAAAGCTAACGATAAAAATTAAACGCACATTGCATATGGCAATTTCGTAATGCGTATTACAATTGGTGATATGAAGATCCTGTCCAGGGTGCACCAGAGATTCTAATAAAGCACGTTTCTATAAGCGGACGTAATTACACACAAGTAGTATTTATTATACGACAATGGATGGTGAAACGTAGAAATACGTAGATGTTTATGACAACTTATAGAAACTTTTTTTTCACTTCGGGTATTTATTTTACAGTGGTCTTTGTCACCGAAGGGGTGTCAGAGGCATACTATACGCCGACATTACACTGTATGAATTTTTGTCCCATGTAACAGAGGGTGAGCCCGTCGTTGCCGTCTTGAAATGGACAGGTGCAGGTGCAGATCTACCGTTGTATTTTTTTAAGCCTATAAATTTAAAGCCATTAATTCGACTTAACGACTGCTATGTTACTTGCAACCGGGACCAAAGGCTTCACGTGCCTTCTGAAGCACGGTTTGGAAACGTACCAAGACGCATCCAAATCTATACCAATATTATAAAACTGACGAGTTTGGTTAGTTGAACGCACTAATCTCAGGAACTACAGGTCGGATTTGAAAAAATATTTTGGTGTTGGATAGCCCATTTATCGAGGAAGACTATAGAGCGAGCAGTAGTAATAAATGTCGACAAACCGGTCAAATTTTAATGCATTATTGTAGAATTTATAAGCGACGGGATTAAATAGCTGTGACGGGAGTTCGAATTATGTCACTGGTTAAGCCGTAGGGGTCACCTAGTTTAGAATAAAATCACAATATTTTACCAATTTGAACAGTCCGTATTACACAACAATGAAATGTGCCGCATCAATGCCTTTCTATTTCTGTGAAGACTTCCAGCTTCGCCATCGTGGCAAATTATATAATTAGTTGTAATGAGGTGAGTCGGACATTAAGTCGCTAGGTGCGCTCGGGCAAGCGTTAGTTAGCTCATTTGGCTCGTCTAGCCGGGTCACGGCAACCCAGTGGCGGTTGGAGACCAGACAGTATTGTTCGATAAACAAAGTGCATACATAACCGTGCAGTCAATTTGCATTTTGCCATCGTGAAAGGCGTATTGTGAGCGTCTGTCTCCCTCCGGTCACGTCCGAGTTGTTTTTCTTAAGTTTTTCAATTACATTTTACTTTCTATAACAGTTTCTTGTGATTTTTGGGAAGCTATCACGTAATCGCTTCTTGGATCACGATTCGTAGTTTAATCTTCGTTAATGGCAATATCTCGGTGATAAAATAGTTCTATTACTGAATGGTTTTACTTTTTAGGGTTCTGTACCTCAAAAGGAAAAATCGGCACCTTTATTCACTTTCTTGTTCGTCCGTCAGTCTGTCAAGACGAGACCCTTTATTTCGGAAACATTCCGTTACGTTCCCTGGAAGCGGTGAAAACACCAAAGTTTTAAGTTAACGTAGACAAAAGTTATGCTCATTTATGAAGCAAAATACGTATTTTTCGACACATTTAAATCAAAATTCGCCGGGGACACAGCTATTATATGGTATTTCTCTATTCCAATGTAGTTGGTTGCTTTAAACAGGGCTTCAATAATCATCACTCAGGGTTTGATGTTCATTATTGTAGTTCTTAGTTATGGAACTATAAGGCAGTCGTTTATAAATAAAAATCGCCTAGTGCGTATACTGCTCAAAACAACTCGTGTTTGAATATAGCGTCAGATTTGATGAAACTTCTCAATTTGTTATTCGGAAAAGTGAACTATCCAGTGGCGGTTCGACTTGAGATAATTGTTTTATTGTTTAATTAACGCGTTTAGTAATATACATATAGATGTACGAAATGAGGTTATCCGTCAAAGAAACAAAGTGGTCGACGCTTTCAGGGTAAGCACATCAAAGTGGCAATGGGCTGGTCACATCTGTAGAAGAATCGACGGCCGATGGAGCAAACGAGTTCTGGAGTGCAGACCGCGACTCGGCAAAAGTACAAGTACGACAAGGCGGGCGGCTTGAAAAGTTTAAACATAAAATGAAATAATGAAGAAATATGAAATTTGGTGTATTTCTATTTCATAACAAAGTTAAACCAAACTTTTAAATCAAATAAATGTCTATGGCTGGCATTTGTCTCAGTATTAGATATGCTGAATAAAGACCTTAGGGAGTGGCGGTGGTGTAAAACAAATTCCAAATCGACAACTTTGAGTGCAATAATATTATGTCTCGCTCGTAGCCCCACTCAATATGTGATGAGAAGGGATGAAAGCCATGTCACTAAAAGAACTATGTATTTGAAATTTAATGGAGAGCTAGAGGAAGGCCAAAGAAAAAATGGATGGACTGTGTTAGGAGTGATATGAATATGAAAGGAGTGAACGATCAGATGACGAATAACAGGTATGAATGGAAGAAGAAGACATACTGCGCCAACCCCAAGTATATTGGGACAAGGACAAGAGGATGATGATGCTCGTAGCCCCACTCAAGTGCTCTGTAAACGATCATCACGATAAACATCTTTCACTATGGCTGGTCTTCAGATAGATGACCGCTTTGTAACATTTCCATTTACGAGCTTTTCCGTGTTTCGGAAGGCACTTTAAGCCGTTATAGATATATAGATGACCGCTTTGTAACATTTCCATTTACGAGCTTTTCCGTGTTTCGGAAGGCACTTTAAGCCGTTAAGACTCGATTCTTCGGAAACAGATTTTGGTGATGTGATGATTGATGTTTATCAGTCGTCTAGATCCCATAACATAAGCTTATATTAGCTTACTTTGGACTAGACGGCGGTGTGCAAAATAAATGTACCACAATATAAAAGAAAATGTCTCACAATATATTTTAATGCCAATTGTATCTAACTTCAATTCAGATAAACTGAAGCTTACATTTAAAACTTACAAAGCAGCTCAGGTTCGAGCATAGCAAATCGTTTAACCTCTACACAAATTAATGCAATAATAGAAAGTGAAGTGAAAATAACCAACTCAACAAGTGTAGAACTTCCAACTTCAGCCACCTTGATCTGATTATTTCGCTCAGATTTTTGGCTAGCGATAGTGCGGCCGCATTGGTTCCGGTACAAAAATACCCTTGCGACGTAAACACATCGCGGGTTGCGCACGCGCCGGTCAGAACCGCGGCCACCATCACTACAGCACGACTTCATTTACTAAAAAAAAACTAAACTATCTTCACGCTGTATACCTGACGTGGTAGTCAGAGAGGACAGATCGCCAGGCTTCGCAATCCATGCATACTTCTTTCGCTTCTTCAAGATTCATCAATCGCTTCATACATCAATCGTCTGGGTATCCGCGTACGTTCTTTTTACTAGTTTTACTAAATGTTTTAGAAAAGATTTTGGGGAATGCCGTATGCTGTATCGAGCCTACTACAAGCAAATGAGCACACGCAAATCAACACACTGTCCCTGTTATCATACAATCTCAACACACGTATTTTTTTTATGTATTTATTTTCTTTTACAATAATAATTTATTAAAGTTCATCAGATTTGAGAATTGAGATTTTTAAAATTGAACATACTCGTATTCACAGAAAATAGTACAAAAAAGGAGTGGGGATTATTACAAGACACAATTAAATGATTTATTTAAACGTAACGTACTTCGTTTCTGATGGGGGTCCCCCGACAGCACATTTTTTGTTAAAGTGTCATGTAGATGGCTTTTCTAGTCACTTGATGGAATTTTGACAGTTATGAAGTGGTAGAGTAGTGAACAAGTATCGTCAAGGGACCTTGTAATTGAGGTCGCGAATCGAATACAGTATCACATTTAACTCGTAATCGTAAAGAACTTCATATTTCGAGAAGAAGCGCTCGTGGCCTCGCGGTCTCAGGTTTCTGTAAACGATCACTGAGTTACGCAACTTTCACTATGGCTGGTCCTCGGATGGGTGACCACTTTGTGGCATTTACATTTGCGAGCGTTTCCGTGCTTCGGAAGGCACGTTAGCCGTTGGTCCCGGTTGCCAGTAAAATGGCAGTCGTTAAGCCTGGTTGAAGGCTTTACAGGCGGCTTAAAAAATTTTAACAGCAGGTAGCCACAACCTGCGTCTGTCTATTTCAACACGGCAATGGGCTCACCACCTATTACGTGGGACAGGAATCCACACGGTGAAAAGTGGTTATATAATATGCCTCTGCCACCCCTTCGGGGATAAGGCGTGATGGATATTTATTTATTTATTTATTGAACAGAGTTGGTAATAGTACATTATATACCTTAATGTCCTATTTTCAAATCAGGTATCACACATAAGTCGGACCGAGTTTCTTTATTAACGCAGGGAAGCTGGTCATGGAGGAGTGGCTGGAGCGACAATATGGCACAGACATGACATACTGGATGTCACAGATACTTACAGGGCCCACGCCCGGTAAGTATCTGTGCTATATTGCTTCGGTAAGTTTTTGTGGCGTATTAACTGGGAAATAATACCGGAGTGCCAGCACTGGCGGAATACATAGCGTAGGAGCTGCAAAACCGGGATCTTGTTGCGGGTCTGGGCGTGGACATTCTAACGCTGGAAACTATGGTGAGAGCCAAGGTCTCCAGCGGGAGCAAGCGGGACAGAACTCTTTCTACAGAGTTACGCAGTCTGCGGCAAGGGCGCCGCAGGGTTGTCTTCGCCCCAGATTACCTCTACCATGACCGGGGGCCTGAAGACGGCGGGTGGGCTGCTCGCCGTTCTTACACAAGCAGACCCAGGTCGGTGGCGTGGCGTGAGAGTTACACGCACGCCCTTCGATCCCCTCAAAGAAATGGTATAAAACCTAAACCCCCCAAAGAAGCTAGATAACATTCAAGCACCCAAAATATGCAGGATGTTATGTTAGTGTTCGAGAACTTTTTGGAGAAAACGACAAGGTATAGTGTCGGGGAGTAAAAATTAAATTTCTGTTTAAAAAAATAAACAAACACGCCAAGCTGTCTGTTAACACACGCGACGGTCTGCGTGCAATTTGATTTATCTGAAGGGGAAAAATGCACGAAAACTTCGCTTCTACCAGACGCTTTCTTTATCTGAGCGTTATTTCCCGTTTGCTACCAAAATCTCCATATTGAAACTTGGGTGTACTTTCATTTATCAAAATATCCCACAATATTTATTATTATTATTGGCTGCTAAATACAATTCGCATTTTTTATTCGACCATTTAATACTATAATAGGATTTATTGATATAACTATTTTAAACACGTATTGTAGTTACACATTTATTTATAACTCAAGCACCGATGAGCCGATTTCTATGATCTTCAATTCGTAAGAGTTTTCTCTACACAGAAAAATTAAAACAAAAGCAAGAAAAAAATATATGAAAACGTTATTTTTTTCATAAATTTTCTATAGAACCTAATTCTTAACGATGCAAAGCTCGCCGGAGTCGCTAGATTGAGATAAATAAAAACAAGCATGAAAATTTTTCATTTACAAATATATATATATGCATAGGGCTCCGCACGAACCTGGCAAGTATTAGTGTACCTTCTCGGGTATGTAATACTCGTCTGCATGGTAGGTAGATACACTATAAATTTGAGAGAGTGCGATTTGTATTGGTAGTCGACAGCCTACATGACCTTTATACTGATTGCCTCTGTGGTGCGGTGGGAGTGTATCCGACTGCTACGCAAGAGCGTATACGTTATACGTATTTCGGGGTCTTCAAGGCGTGAAACACTATTTAGGTGTGGTAGGAATGGTAGTTGCTTTATATGCAAGGGGATTAGCACCGAAAGTTGTGTCCTTTGGGTGTAAACCACTACCAAGATATGAATAAGGTATGATACCTGCTAGCGGTGTACCTGCTATCTAATGGACTAACAACGACGTAAAATACAGGGTTTGGGACGTTCGGAGACGGTTCAAAGCGAGCATAGGCTAATCTCCTCCGGGAGATTGTGGGAGGCAGCACATCTATCCCCCCGCGGAGAGCCTCATATTAGGGCATTCCCTTAGTCGGGTCGCGGTGACTAGCCCTCAGGCCATTCTGCGACTCGGTTGGGAAGAAGTTGGAACACCGCTGGGTTTAGTGGGTAGGACGGCCTCTAAAGGCCGGGAGTCCCACACACCGTTTCTGCTGCCCCTGCAGCAGAAATCGTGGCGCCTGCGAAAAAAAAGTGTAAACTAGGCCCCAAATCCAGGTAGGGTTTACATTCACTTTAATACAACAAGATAAAGGGAGAGTTTTGGCAAACTTCCGGAGCAACCTATGGCAGGCAGTGAGCGTCAATAAAGATGATAATATTGTCCTTTTTTACACACGTCAAAATGTCGTCGACCGCCTAATGATAAGCAAAGACGAAGAACCGTGATTGAGGGCCGCTTGAGGTAGCAATCCGCAGGGCTCCGATAACGACCCTCATCTTGACGGCTTATGTATGCTTGAGGTATGCCTTTTCACGCTTCTCTTAAAGTGAAAAGTGAAAAATCTTTATTCATGTAGGTCACAAAGTAACACTTATAAACGTCAAGATTATTGCTTCTACATTTACATTTACTGCCAGATTCGCAACGCAATAGGTAGAGCCTGAGGAAGAAACCTGAGGAAGAACCCTAAAAGGACACAGGATTATAAGAGAAGGGAAACACCTTCATATTCTTGAATGACATGACATCATTTAACGAGCTAGACCTATTGCAAATAAACTGGGTAAATGCGAGTCGGTCTAGCCCTTCGAGGGTAGACCCGAGTTTTAATTTCAACAAGATACCTTCACGCGGTTCCAAGATAAGTCTTGACAGACAGACGGACGGACAACAAAGTGCTCCGTTATTTTCCTTTTGAGATACGGTACCCTAAAAAGTATCGGTATTCTAGTACAGCAATAAATCAGTTGTAATGAAGCAAGTTAAGTTGTAATCAAGCAAAAAATGTTAAAAACATGGTACGTATAATCTCTCTAATATAAGTTTACATACGATTGCGTGACACGGTTTTTTTTTTGTAAAAATTTAATTGTGGCTTTAAATACATAACTCTTGTCTACCCATCCGAGTATGATGCACCTGAGAATATTTATTTATTTATCTATCGCGCCTTATCCCCGAAGGGGTGGCAAAGGCTTACATATTGTTTGCCCACTTTTCACCATGTGTATTCCTGTCCCACGTAATAGGTGGTGAGCTCATTGCCGTGTTGAAATAGACAGACACAGGTTATGGCTACCTGCTGTTGAAAATTTTCAACCACCTAAAAGGCCTTCAACTTAACTTAACGACTGCCTTGTTACTGGCCTGGCAACCGGGACCAACGGCTTAACGTGCTTTCCGAAGCACGGAAACGCTCGCAAATGTAAATGCTACAAAGTGATCACCCATCCGAGGACCAGTCATAGTCAAAGTTGCCTTACGCAGAGATCGTTTACAGAACACTCGGGGCCACGAGCGCTTCATATAAATATTTAGATAAAAACAAATCACTGCGATCTTGGTCTGGCAGTGGTTTTGTAAATGGAGTTTAACAATTGACGCGCCCTTCATAGTCGTAGCGAGGGATCAGACGACTTCTAAATCGAAACCAGTTACAAAACCGCAAGTGGTAGAAACTTCAAAATCGCCTATGCACGTATTCATGGTGTCCTGAACTGGTGTCGCAAACCGTTTGCCTCTATCTGTTATGGTTTCTGAGAAATAGATGAGTATAGACGTACGTACAGACTGACAGACAGAGCCGAAGAAGTTTCTAAACTTCTGAGAGTTGAGTCTGCTACTTCAATCATGTCTAAATAAAATCGAAATCGTCGCTCAATAGAAAGTCACCTGTACAATTTTGATAGTTTTTGTTTTTTTTTACTATTGCAATCGTACTCCACTAGACTTCTATCGGTCGGCGGATAGAATTCTACTAGCAGGTATCGCGCCAGTGGTCACTTGCCTTTATGATAGTCTACTAGTCTACTAACATTTTGACAGCTAAAACAGCGATTCTGGTTCTATTCAACGGCTTGAAAGTAGAAGAAAGTTCCCTTCGGTAGCGCACTTGCGAGCGAAAGTTTGTGAGTGTGAATATTTGTTACTACACGCTCCATCGGCTGGACTATATTGGATAAAATTTAGGTTCAGAGGTAGCTGACACTCCAGATTAACATACACACTTTTTAACCCGGGAACAGGTCCCTGTGGGAAACGAGTACGGTAATATTTGCACCACACGGGTAAATGTATAGGAATAAGAATGTTGGTTTCTTCTTCGCGCACAAACGTCTGGACCAATTTGAATACAATTTGATGTGGAGATAGCCGACACCTAAATTAACACATAAGTTAGTTTTTATCTCGGAAGTAAGGTCGCGTGGGACTATGTTACGGGTAAACATCACCACACGAGCGGAGTCACGGGTGTTCTCAAGTCTAACAACAATTTCAGCGTGCTGATACGTTAATAATGCATCGTGATGAAATTTCAGTATGTTACAATTTCGATTTTATATGTTACGTATATAAAATGTGAAAGTCCACAACCTCGGAATATTAACATTTTAGATTTAGCCTGTACAACGATAATATACTTGTTTATACCCGCGACTATGCCCTCGTAGAGAAGTTTTCCCGTTTCCTACTTGATCCCAGGATAAAAAGTAGGCTATGTATTATTCTGATGTGTAAGCTATATTATTGTAAAGTTCCATTAAAATCAATTCGGTAGTTTTAGAGTAACAAACTAACAAAACTTTTACGGTTATAATATAAAGTAGAATTATAGCTATACCGTGGGCATCATACAATCACAACTAGTTAAGCACCTGAAATTTACGAGGAACCGTAATAGACATTGCGTCAGCTAACTTGGGATCCCTATTGGACCCATGAATGGAACTGTTTAATGAATGATATGTTTTTTGACTCTAACTGCAACACAGAGTTGTTCATTAAATTAGTGTAAATTGTCATTTAACTAATCATGATTAAAATAAATAATTGGCCGTTGCTCCTAGAGACGAAAATTAATGGTTCATTAGTTGTTACCAACTTAAGTCAACGTAGGGCGGTGCGCCACATCGAAACGTATGTCGGTAAAGTGAAATATCGTTACATGCCTAAGGAGATTTAAATAATTTTATAAAATATAGTAGTTTTTATAGGGAAAAATTATTATTTTCCTTCAAAATAAAAAATGTTTAATGTTTTACTATAATTTTTACGGAAAATTACTATCAATTACAGAATATTTCATGAAAGCATGACTATAGATATGAATGGATCACTATACATATCGCTCTTTGATTCTCTTCGCAAAAAACATAGGTAACTTATAATTTCATAATTAATGTCATAATGACAGATTTGGCTGGCGGATTCGGTGAATTTGATCTGTCGAGTTTCAGCAGACCAAATCCGAACGTGTGTTAGCGCTATTATTATGAGAAAAATAAAATTAAATCTGGGAAAATTTACGACAAAGTGGCTAGAACGGCAACATTGATCACATCCGATGCAGATCGAGGCGGATTCAGTTAATAATAATTATGTCCGCTGGACTGCTGTACACACGGTAAGATTTGGTCGGTAGGCAAATCGAATCCGTGATCGGGACAAACCAAATCCGAACGTGTGTTAGCGCTATAACCATACTTTTGGCATGAGAACGTCAATTTAATGTCTATTTAAGATTTAAGTAAGGGTTCAGCGGCCATAAAGGTAAATTGACATTAAATGACAATAATGACTCATTAACTGTCTCTGAGAGTAAATTTTTATTAATCTTTACTTAAAACTCCTTAATCAATCATTAAATCGACTCTGAGTGCGGCAGTAAGTGATACAAGTACAAACTGCCTCAGTGTCGTAAGTATTAGTGTATGCGATTGCCGCGCTTAGGTCGAGGGTTCGATTCCCGGGTCGGAACAAATAGTTGTGCTATTTGCGATTTGAAAATGACTGTTTTGGAGTTTGGGTGTTTTCTATGTAAAATATGTGTGTATTTTGAAATCTAATGTTCATCAGTTGCCTAGATCCCATCATACAATCTTATATTTGATTATTTTGAGGTAGATGGCACTTTGTAAAAAGATGTACCAAAAAAAGACTGAATTACTTTCAAATCCAAATAACCAACAAACATTAGGATAGTGCACTGTGAAATGTGTATAAAGAAAGAAAAAAAATATATTGAGATGCATAAGTAACAGCTTCACATGTATCGATTTGATTGATTGATTATAAAGGGTCGACGTAACCTTACAAATCATCAAATCCTTCAAATCGGAGACGTTAGAAAGGTATTTATTATGGTATGGTATGGTATTTATGAAAATACATACATACATACATTTCACCGTATGCATTTTTGTCCCACGTTACAGGTGGTGAGCATATTGCCGTGTTGAAATGGACAGGCGCGTGTTTAAACCGCCCATAAGGCTTTTAACTGGGCTTAACGACTGCCATTTTACCGGCCACTGGGACCAACGGCTTAATGTGTCTTCCGAAGCACGGAAACGCTTGCAAATGTAAATTCTCACAAAGTGGTCACCCATCCAAAGACCAGCAATAGCCAATGTTGCTTAACGCAGTTTTCGTTTATAGAACACTGAGTCAGCGGGGCCACGAGCTCTTCTATAAAAATAGAATCGAAAATATGCGTACCAAGACTGTAGGCTATATGCCTGTGAACAAAATGATCCTGTCGTGAATTTAGAACATTAATGTGTTACTACATGAAATTGAAGCCCATTTAGCCCCCTAACTCAGTGTTCTGTAAACGATCACTGCTGTAATCATCTTTCACTATGGCTGGTCCTCGGATGGGTGACCACTTTGTGGTATTTATATTTCCGAGCGTTTTCGTGCTTCGGAAGGCCCTTTAAGTAGTTGGTCCCGGTTGCCAGTAACATGGCCGTTAAGCCAAGATGAAGGCTTTATGTGAAACTCATATTTTTTTAATAAAGTGGAAAAAGACAATTTGATTCGAGACAGGGATTCGGGTAGTTCAGGTGGCTAGAACATTGCCCTGGTTAGGCAAAGGTCACAGGTTCAATCCCTGTCTCGAATCAAATTGTCTTTTTCCACTTTATTAAAAAATTATGAGTAATTTAGCAAATAATTGCTTTAAAAAAAATTATTTATGTGAAACATTTCAACAGTAGATCGACACAACCTGCGCTTGTCCATTTCAAATAGGCTCACCACTTGTTACGTGAGAAAAAATGCATACGGTGTAATATACTCGTAGTATGTACCTGCCTACCCCTCCGAGGATAAAGGCGTGACAATATGTATGTATGTCACTAAATCAAAAAATACCAATACAAGTACAGATGGGTTGGGACAACAGATTCTGTAAAGAGACAGCGTACGGTTGAGAGAATGCTAGGTCACGGCCCAATGGTCTACAAATGGAACACCATACAGCTAATACCAAAGGAAAAGTATGGTTTTATCTTTCCTTATGCCGCTGAGTTGACAGACCAGCATAAGGCGTATCAGGGGGCCGAGTCTACTATTGACAAGCCGTAGAATAGGATCACAATTGCTGTTTTTAGCTGTCAAAATGTTAGGAGACTCTCGAAAATGCAACTGACTAGCAGCCACTAGCGCGTCACGTGTTAGTAGAATTATAAGTAGAACGGCCGACCGTCCATTGGAGTGCGAAAGACAACGAATACTGTCAAAATTGTACCTTGGGCTTTTTATTGAGCGACGATTTTGATTCTATTCCGACACGATTCAAATAGCAGATTCGGTCCACTGATTGAAAGTGGTCACCGAAACCTATGAACGATTTCAATATTAGAGGTGCTGCGCTAGCGCTGGCGACCTTGCAGAAATCTTCTAAAACCTCTTATGGGAACGCCATATTGTAGATGTTCGAGAAAACCGAGGTAGTTTAATCTAGACAACCGATATTTATACCTAATCTTTTAACCTGTTGTCACAAAATTTAGAAAATGGCCACATTATACCTATTATATTAATAAAGAATATATGTACTATTAAGTTAATTTCTACAAATAGTTTATTATTTATTCTGTCAGGTGACCCTAGGCCACGCGACCTCACGAATTCCCCGAACATTATGATATAACCTTTTGAAGTCGGTTTAAATTCGAGAAAATGTATTCATTCTTTTTACATTTAAGCTTTAAGACAACCCTATATCAAGATAAAGGGCACGAACAGGCTGTAGGTATATATACGTATTGCATCAGGTACTAAAAGGCGTGGGCCGCGAAGATCGAATGGCTTGGGTTCCGTGGCGGCGGAGAGGCGCGCCGTGTATAAAGTGGGTCGGGGCTCGAAGCGCGGATCGCTAATTCGGGCGCGGGGTCAACGACCCCGCTCACTCACGCACTAATTGTGTCACCATGCTGCATCATAACCTACCTGACGACGACTAGATGCTACATCTGTCTCTAGAAAATTGTTTATGGGTGATAAAGATACACCTATATGTAGGAATTGCGTCATCTATACGACAACTGTACACAACAGGTTTCTAAGAGATTGTGTGGTTGAGTGGATTCACGATTAACAGACAGAACATAATTAAGTTTTGACGCAAGACTCGAAATGGGCTTGTTCTGGGAAAAGGACTATAAGACTGGTGAAATGTGAAATGAAACAGAGAAAAGAAATAGCAGGCAAGCGCAGTCAGGGTTAAAGAATAGGGGTGTGAGTTGAAATGATGCGTTTGCCTCGATTCTGTAGGGAAATGTCTTTAAGCTGTTGTGCGGAATATTTCAACAATTCTTGGTGCGTAGTTTGGGATATGCGCCAAACCATCCTGAAGATAGCTAGTTATGTGAACTGTGAGTACTTGGAGCACAGTCGCATGGTCACAGGAGGACCTATACATTAGTTGTTACGTATAATTGATTTTTCACGTATAATTAGGAGAGGAACTGACTGACTATTGGAAAATTTTGGAGCAAGACAGCCATCTATATCGTGACTGACACCGTGTTCTTACTTATCGTGGTAGATTTGATAAGACTACTGAGGCGATTGTGTTAAATGGACATGAGTACATATGGACATGAGTATATATGGACATGAGTACATATGGACATGACTACATATTAGTAAACAGGGCCTATCTGGAGAAGAAAAGTTGCTTGACGGTGTTATGATGCTACCAATGTCCAGCCGCTAGTAAAATGTTACAAAGGACACTATATTGAACATCGCAGATTCTAATGTATGGAATGAGAATAAATTTAACGGCAGTATTACACGTAATCGCCGCAACTCGGATAAGTTATCAAAGGCTAATTAGCTATAGCCGCGATAATAGAGAAATTGTAATTAGCTTCCCAAGGTAACACGACTAATGCTTGCTAATTATGACTTCAGAAGTACCTACTTTATGGTTAATCAAAAATTTATAGACACCATGTGATAGGCTGAAACGGGCAAAAAAATAAATCTCATCTCTCCCCAATACTATGGTGTAAATAGGCGAGGCATTCGTTGTGCTGTGGGCTGCTTTAGGAAAATTTGATTGACACCCCATTTGCAGGGGCACGGAATGGAGACTACACATAGATTTCTGTTGCACAAGTCAATCTAGCCCGAAACTGCTTCAATAGAAGATGCTCGTAAAAATACATCCATCTCAGGATAACCCGTATTCTACTATGCTTAACATGCATCGTTTACAGAAAACTAAGCTAACAGGGCTATGAGCGCTCCAAAATTAATTAAATGTGACATCTTGCTTAGTAAACTAAAGATTATACTTTAGCTCAAACGTCCTTGAATAATACATCAGAGGTCAGGTTCGTGGGAACACAGACAGTTCTATAAAACAATTATACATACATCAAGGTAAATATTATAATGGTTGGTAACTGCTAAAAAGTATCATTTATATTCACATTAATTTGTGCACGCGGTTTTGTCGGGTGTTTCCTGTTGGTCAGATCGATGGCTAGATTGATCTGACAAGTGGGAATATTTTTCCTAATGTTCTGATTGATTTATGATATGATAACATAGTAGTTCATTTAAAGCCAAAACTGTTTCCGCGTAGATTCGTAAGCCTAGTCCATGTTCTTCCTTAGGGTTCAAGGTTTTCATAGTAAATGTCACCAGGAGTTACTTTCGTATTTATACCAAGTATGGATCGGCGATCTATATTTACACATATTTACAAATCGTACAAATATTTCATTTCAACCTCAGGGTCGGCCCCTAAACTTTGTGTGCATTGTCAAATACGCTACCAGTGCATAAATTCTGGCGGCTGCTCCTGTTCCAGAGTGCCTTCAAATGTCCGCTCGATCGTTCCGTTCACAGAGAGACGTACGAGGACGATCGAATCGGGCACTGTCCAACTGGCTAATGTCCTCTAGGAGATCGTGAGGAGCAGCACATCTGCCCCCCCTTTCCCCCGAGGAGAATAAGGCTAGGGACTGCCTCATTTTTGGGCACTCCCTTAGCCGGTCGCTGTGAATAGCCCCAAGGCTTATTCTGCGACAAAGTTGAGAAGAAGGCACCGCGGGGCTAGGTCGGTAGGACAGCCCCCCCAAATGGCCACACACCGTTTCTGTGGCCCTGCAACGAATGACGGCGCGTACATGCATTCCTCGCGTCAACATAAAAAGAAACCAGTGCACAACTGAGGTGAGGTGGTGTCAATTATTATGAATCTAAATCTTCGACGACCGACGATAATGTGGTTCTTCAATTTACAAATGAATCTAGAGCCTAGCGCATATACAGAAAATCACAGAGGCGTGCTGACGCCCACATTTCGCCAATTATACTTTAAATTGAAGCTATAGTTAGAAATAGGTTGAAATCATTCCACTTCCAAAACTATACCTACATGTAGGTCAAACTATAATAGCAGTGTGTTAATATAGAAAACTAGGGCGTGGGCTAGCCTACAGCAAACAGTGGAGCGGTAGTGGAAGCGAGTAGCAGAATTCCTTCCATTCCAGCTGCGTCCAAAATATCCACTGAGGACCTCGAAGTAAAATTGGGTGCTGGTTGGTACATTTTTGTTGAGCGCTGTCGCTGTTAGAATTGATTACCGTAAGATCTTCCAACATTTCTATGGGCATACGAACGAGAACCTCATCCTGTTACTTTGCGATGAGATAGACGGGCGGAAACCTTCATGGGATTCCATAAATACACGTTCGTTTCCATAATTACATCGTTACGTTATGTGTCTTGTTTATTAAGTTTTTGAAAAGTCCGTTGTAAATAACATAAAATAAGAAAGAGGAGAAGTTTAACAGTGTTACTATAGTATCAAGATAATGCATTAATTCTACAGAGCATAATTAATTAACTGTGGCGTAGAATAAAATTGCTATTTACAAGTTCTACTATCAGCAAAACTACAAACTTATCAAAGTGAAATAACTTTAACAAGGCAGCCTTAGTGTACTGGAATCCAGAACAAATAAATACCTAAAGCCAAAAGGCATAGTACACTGTATGGTAAGGATAGAAAAACAAAAAGAACTTACCCATTTTCATCTTTGATCTTTTTCTTTCTTCCCCGTTTCTTAGGTTGATTGAGCATCATTTGTTGTGCGTGCATCATGTGGTGATCGTGTGGATGATGATCATGTTCATGGTGCATATGTGGGGGTACGGCGTGATGCTGAGGTCCCGCCAGCATCGCGCACATCGCATCTTCCTCAACAAATGAATAAGGATCTTCACACTCTCTTTTAATGCCGTTATACATATCGTCGTCTCTTTTCTGTAAAGATCCATACTGTTGCTGGTGGTGTTGGCTCATGTCGTAAGGCATTTCAGGTTCGCGTTTGAACCCGTAAGGGTCTGTTCCGCCGTATTTAGGGAAAGGGAAGTGTTGGTAATGTTGAGGTTCTGGATGGTGCGGGGGCGGCGGTGCCGGTGGTTCGAAGTGCCGGTAGGGCTCCGGTTCGGGCTCGTAGTGGCGCATGAGCGGCTCGTAGGGGGGGTCGGGGGGTGGGGAGGGTTCGGCGGGCGGCGCGGGCGAGCCCTCCGTGCTCGAGGGCTTGCGTCGCGCCGCCTCGCCGCTGTTACTTGTCTCGTACCCGTCGTCTTGGTTCTCCGTTGGCTTTGGTTTCTCTTCGCCCTCCTCCCTGAAAGCACAAAAATACAAAAGTTATTGAAATTTCACGAGTACAGTTTAAATACTAACAGTTTGTATCACCGATCCGTTGCGTTAGGGGTCATAGGTACCAAGTATGTTCAGTTGTTGTGCATAATAAATAATCAGTTAATACCTAGAATATATATTTGCACATAATAGGTCTAGGCTAGGAAATACTAATAAAACTAACTGCATTTTTCAAACACAAACTTACATTCCATGTTTAAAAAAATATCTCTCAAACAAAGTTCGAACCGAGCACATTAGCACGGATCGGGGCGGAATTCGTTGATGCGCGATGCGGTCTGTTATTGCGATTTTGAATAGAGATCACGAGCTATTAACTAAATAATCTTCATCAAAACCATTCATAACCACCAGGTCCATACTTTAAATCATAATTCATGAATGCAATGCGACCTAGCACATCACTAATATGGTAAGTAAATTTTTCCTTTGCGATGCAGCCAGCTCCACCCCGCTGTGATCCGTTCTAATGTGTTCGATCCTTAATGGAAATTTAAAAACAATGATTGAAATGATAACGACCCTCGACAAAAGGGTTGGTAAAACAAGATACAGTTCAATGGGATATTATTTTCTTCTACAGCGCTTTCCAGTTAAATCTAAAAATCTAAGACGAATTTTCCAAAAGTAATACGGATTCTACAGCAAATTAAATTTCGCTATTTAAACAACGTTCAGCAATATTTTGTTATATAATATTTCTACGTATATTAGCGGCATGATTTTTGGGAGAAAACAATCAGTGGCTTAACCATAACGTAATACAATATAACGCGCTAAGGACGTTATGGGTAAAGGGAGGGTCCCGTCGTTCACCCTTCACTGGTCGAAGGATCCGGAAAAAAGGGGTCAGAACGATCGGGTCTTTGTGTTGCGTCGAGTAACTTTTGTAAAGTACGTAAACGTGGTTTCGTAACTCGTAACTAATACAGGAATAGACAGAGAAGTAGTAAGAGAGCTGGACATCTCACTACAAATTCCAAAATTTACTTAAACCACAATGTGTCCGTAAATAAAAAAAAGGTCTTTTAAAAGTGTGCCTTATTATCATTTTTTAAGCCTTATTGTCATTATTTAGCTTGTATATTGCCTCTTGTAATTAATTGTTTATGCATTTTCGTAAGGTTGAAGGCCACTTTCATTTCAATTCATAATTTCCAGTTGAGGGTGGTGTTGATATGCTTCTTTACGCTCTGCTTGTAGTACTTCAAAGTCCCGCTTTAAGAGCGGAACATGTGAGCTGGTAGAGTTCCAAGTATCTATGGCATGGTAGAGAAAAGAGGTCGGGTATCTAGGTATTTCTTCATCTGATATAAGTAGGTCGAAATTTGATCGATAAAATTGTAGTTGAAACAATATTACGAGAGGGCTACAAATTAATGTGATGGCTAATGATATTTTTATTTTTATTGTTCATTTACGTTTTTTTTTGCTCTATTTACATTGGAAGGGAGGAAACACTGTCTCCTGCAACACAGTTCACACTAGCGCAGGAGGCAGAGAATCTGTTTTACCGCCAACATGTCAATAAAGATTTATTATTATTCGTATTAATCATTATTAATTAAAATAAAAAAGTAGGCATAGGATTTTCTTAAAGATGTTATTATGATGCGAAAGGTAACATTGGATCACATAAGACAGAAACCCCTACTATATATATATATAAAACAAGTCATTAATAAACCCAATACACAACCGTGATTCAAATAAATGATCCGTTTATAGACTGTAGGCCTAAAAAAATTGTATCCCTAATACAGTCAATATACAGCATGCATTTCATTCAAAACAAATTATTCAACCGATTGTCACGGGAAATTTGACCGTACTCCTAAAAAGATACGACACAAATTCCTTTTGGAATATTTAGAACAGCTGATCATACGAGACGGTAACACTCGCATCAGACATTATTCCATATGTAATAAACTTGGACGGCGAGCGCCATTCATAAAACTGTACAATTTGAATTATTACCAAGTTGCTACTTACTATTATTGGACTTGTTGTAAACATAACATTGTAACAGTTATTGATCATTACGTAAGTGTTTATGAACCGTTCTGTTTGTGATTTGTTTATTTTAAAACGTTAACGTGCGCGTTATGTCAATGTGTTTTTTTTTTGTTACGATAAGTTCATTGAATTTATTTATTTCTTCTATAAATATGTACTTCTTATGATTTACAATGAAATATGATACGATTATTTTCATTGAAGCTGCTTAATAAACAGCATAAACAGGTGCAGCCTCCGGACCTCCCTCCGAATCAGGGACTAGTGCCACCGGTAACGCCTGGAGAAGTCCTGACTGCGCTTCGCCGCATGAAGAATCGGAAAGCTGTCAGACCCGATGGAGTCCCCATCGAAGCCTGGAAGGCAATGGGTTATCGCGGTGTGGGCATCTTAGTAAACCTTTTTAACAGCATAATCCTTAGCGGGCAGATCCCAAACCAATGGAGACTGAGTATTATTACCCCAGTCTTCAAAGGTAAGGGTTCGGTGCAGAAGTGCGGGAGCTGCCGCGGTATAAAGGTGATGTCCCACACCATGAAGATCTTCGAGAGGATTATAGACTCTCGGATCCGGCAGGAGTGTACTCTATCGGAGTTGACATTGATGATATGGGTTTCGCCCTGGTCATGGGACCACAGATCCTGTTTTTGCTCTGAGGGTTGTCGCAGGGAAATACAGGTCGAAGAACACGCCTCTGCACTGTATGTTTATAGACATGCAGAAGGCATTCGACTGTGTTCCTCGTGCGAAGATCTGGTGGGCACTGCGGTCCAAAGGGGTTCCAGAGGTCTATATTGACACTATCCGGGACATGTACTGTGACTCCGATTCCATGGTTCGGACTGCTGTCGGCGACACGAAACCCTTCCCCGTCACCGTCGGGGTACACCAGGGTTCGGTCCGCTACTGTTCAGTGTAATATTAAACGAATTGTCGGACAGCATCAGGAACTCGCATGAGCAGCCTCCATGGTTGCTCATGTATGCTGACGATATTGCGCTGGCTGACGCGGACAGGGGCAGATTAGTGCGACGTGTAAAGGCGTGGCAGGAGACGCTTGAGAACGGCGGTCTAAAACTAAATGTGGCGAAGACCGAGTACTTGGCACTAAACTCGACAGATCCCACATCCGTCCGCATAGGCGGTGATTTGGTCGAGCGCACTGACCAGGTTAAATACCTGGGATCTGTTTTTCACACGTCCAGTGACATCGATTGCGATATCAAGTCACGCATTGCTGCCGCGTGGGCCAAATAGCGGAAGATGACCGGTGTCATTTGTGACCCTAAAATGCCGATCCGGTTGAAGGTCAGGTCTACAAAACCATCATTAGACCTGTCGTTTTACATGGCAGTGAGACGTGGCCGATATTGGAGCGACACAAGCAGGAGCTGCGTGTCACGGAAATGAAACCGCGTGAGGAACTCTCGCATCCGCGAAAGCCTTCACGTCCGTGACATTGCAGACAAGTTGCAAGAGTGTCGCCTTCGTTGGTATGGTCACGTCTTGCGGCAACCGCCGGGCTACGTAGGTAACAAATGTCTGGCCATGTCAGCCCCGCCGGGTCCCGGTAAGAGGGGACGACCCAAGAAGTGCTGGCTTGACGTCGTAAGGGATGACATGCGTGCCAATGGTCTCACTACAGGGGATGCCGACGACCGTGCGAAGTGGAGGAGAAAATGCAGGAGAGCGGACCCCGGGCGTAGCGAGACGCAACTGGGACAGACGCTCGGATGATGATGATGATATTTTCATTGAAGGGATTGGCAGAGGTGTATTATAAAGATACCTCAACAGTAGTAATTTTATCTATACATAAATTAAGAAGTGCGTTTTCGATCATACTGAAATTGTTGGTGTTAAATATTCTACAAAAAAAACAAATGATTGAAAACCGGAAATCCGGCTAAATCTTGTTGTGTATATTGTGCAAACTAGATGTGCAATACATATATTTATTTAAGGCGGTAGTAGATAGTGCTTGAAGTGTTACTTGTATCTTCATGAATTATTGGGACCTAATACTTTAAAATTTGTAAGAATATTCACAATGCAATAACGTCGAAAACTTTACGTCACTGAGCGGTAGTCCCTAGACACGTATATACGGTATTAGCTCTAAATGTCTTCATTTTGCTCTACGATACTACCTTAGATGGATCCCAAATTAAAAATTTGTGAAAGGGGAACGTTCGTAAACCTAATAAAAAAAAACCATTAATACATTTATTTGTCTTACTTTATCAGAATAGTAAATAGTAGAAGGCGCAGTCTAGTCTCCCGGGGATTTCCTTTCAAGGTTATACGCGATTCCCTGAACCACACATGGCCATAAAGAAACATAGTCTGGTTATAGTTGGTTTGAGTTGAATGGGTAGCTCTGGTGGGTTGAAGGTTTTTTCAGGCGTCAAAAAAGGTCCGCAGTCTGGTGTATTGATTTTACGTACCTGCTGCCTTGATGGATGCAGTAGTAGGTAGCTTATGCAAACTGTGTGGTGTGTAGAAATCTCCGGTGAGATTCCGGATATGTAACGAATCATCTACAAATTTTTATTTTGTTTTCTTTTATGTATTTTATATGAATAAATAGATTTTTTTAAAATTTATCACACTTCACACAAAGATTTTCTAATACAAACTACTGAGTTTAAAATGGTTTTGTACCGACTTTTAAGTGTTCTTACATTAGTAAAGTATTTATAATATTAACAGTAATTTTTATTTATTTATAATAATAATTTAATTGGAAATTATATTCATCATCATAATTATCTTCTCGTGACCAATTCGTTCTCCATCTACACAGAATAAGTATTCCAACCACCCCGACGTGGCAACCGGGCCAGCCTTTTGGGACCCTTAGCAGTCGACTTTGATTGGAAAAGAATTCTTCGATAGTCTTGTACATTGTTCGCACTCCATCCCAGATTGTAATATTATAAAGAGGTAAAGTTTTTGAATTGTAGGTGTAATCTCTGGATCTACTGAACCGATTTTGATTGTCTATCCTGGAAACAAGTTCCTGTGGGAAACCAATACGCGAAACCTTCACCACGCGGGTAGAGACGCAGGCATTAGCAAGTACATACTAAACATTTTATTAATAATATTTATTACAGAGAATTGCTTTCCGAACTCTGTCAAAATAGTTGACAACTTATAATAGATACCCGTGCCATAACTAATTGCCCGCAATTGTATGACAAATGATCTGTCTGGCGATTTATTTTCTTGAAAATATTTTAAAATGTGAATAACGCTTACAATTTTTAAAGAGAATTAGATTTTAATTGAGATTTCGCTCGTAAAAAACGAGGGAATTCCCATTACTAGGACTACTTGAGATTTTAGAGAACTTCGTATCTACTACTATGGACCTAAATAATGTGTGGATCTGGGTGAAGCATGAAAATAACCGGTTATTTTATGTGTGTTTATAATTGAGAACTTCTTATCTAAGGTGATGATGGTGGCGGTTTCGACTCAATTGGGATCGTGGGTTGTAGCTACAATTGGGAGAAGCCTACGTCCAGCAGTTGACTCCCATATGCTAAACTTATTGAACCATATACAGCTTGACTTAAAAAAGTATCAGCACCAAGTTTTTGATTGAAATCCAATTATTTTTCTCATAAAAGAAGTCCTGATATCTGCTGCCCGTATGCACTTTGCGCAACTGCGTTTGTCAAAACATTCATTCATGACATTTTTTCATGGCTTAATACGTGGCGAGCTTCCGTCGTAACATGTCTCTTTCGGCTGTCAAATATTAGTAATAGTTATTAGAACCTTTTACAATGGTGTCCGGATAATCGGATATTACGATAATGTACTGACAGTGTTTGGTCAGCTAAAGAGGCGTTGTTTCTTGTCATCATGTTATTAGAAGGTCAAGAATGTCAATGACCTCAGGACAAGTAATGACGCAGACAGAATAATGGGTTTACATAATCTTTGTAGGTACTTTAGAATACAATTCAATAGATAAAGATGTACATTTCGCTTTGTAACATATCCTCGTAAACGCATAACCCTCCTTTTTGTAACGCCACAGTAGAGTAAGAAACTATTTCTGCTTTCCAAGCGGGTCAATATGAGTTTGGCAACACGGATCAATTTAACTTGGTTTTGTTTTTGTACTCCACGGAAACAATTTTATGTTGAGCTGCTAGCAACCAGCGGGCGAGATAAGCGTTCCTACGTCGAGTCTCGTCGACGATGAAGCAAACTATATACCTATAGTATATTGTATACAATGTTGTTGAGAAATGAAGAATCAGAGATTTCGCCAAATTCCTAGCTTGGAAGATTTTTGTCGACATTGATTTGATCTTGGTACTGAAAACATGTAGCCATTGTCATAATTTTGTTATATCAAAAATTAATATAAACGACGAGTGACAACTGCCACTTAGAGAAAAGCTATCGAACAGCATTAAGAATCCTGCGTCGCGCTTTGAAAGTTATACAATGGTCGGAAATCCCTAACAAACTTCGGGTCGGACTAATGTTGACAAGTTGCTTCACAATACTTATGATGCAAACTTATTTAGACGTATTTTTATGTTCATTTTCATTGGCCAGAGAGGCCACGTTAACTATCACTGACAAATAAAAAAAGAACAAACTAGATCTCTCATTATTTCCTTCTAAAATTTTGGATATTTTCTGCATATGACTGTTTGCAAGAAATCATAATTTACAAATTTCACCTTTTCTAGAATACAATATCCCTAGGGATTTCGCTAAATCCCTGATTAAGTAATTTCCCTACCACCACGTACACACACACACACACACACAGACCTATAATGTATACTATAGAACTACAAAGATCTATAAAGATGTATAGGTAGGTTGGTACAATGTACTGAGTTATCACAACGCTAGAGGCGTAGTATTGTATTATCATGAAGTCGATATCAGACGTCTGTTATCTTGAAGAGAAGTGGGTCAACGTACTAGGGTCTTCTCCGGTAATGCGCTTGAATGCATACACGGTTTGAAATCTATATAGCCAAATCCCAGAGCGAGTTTGTTACTCTGCGTGCAAGCGAGACATACTAAAAGAATGAGTATTTAGACAGGGATGGATGATATACGGGAGGCAGGGGGCTTGCACGTACCCGAGGGTGACTGACTGAGCGCTTGAACGACTTTTGTGTGTATATATAGTTAGAGTAATCTGTAGCTATAGCTGTCTCTCACAAGTATTCGCAAATGATACCAGTAATAAACTTATTCAAAGCTTAACAAAAAACTATTTAGTAATTCTCAGGCATACGAAATTTCGGTATAAATTTTACAAGTTCCTTTCCAAAAACGTAATAAAATAAAACTAGCTCTTTTGCTAGATATTTTCTTTGCTAAATTAGTATTCATGACAAAAAAATAATGGGAATGAATCTACATAACTTCACCTGTTTATTAACTCTATAACATTTTTTGTATGGACAGAAACGCACACGGTGAAATGTGGAAGTATTATGTGCCTCTGCCACCCCTTCGAGGATAAAGGCGTAACTGATAAACTTTATTTGTTACCCTGTCCGGAACTTGCCCTCAGGTGATAATGATGATGTTTTTTGTAACCCGTTCCGAGGAGTTACCCGGGGCGCCCGGCAATAGACAAAGAACATGTGGTTTTAGTCGGTTTAAGTCCGGTATAACATCCCAGGGGATTACCACACGTAAAAAAAATGGTTTTGAGAACGCTAAGATGAATGCGATGCAAGTTTCTCTCTACTAACAACTAACTACTTCGGTGTATCTCTGACAGTCAGAGGGCAGATCGCTAGGTTTCGGAATCCACGCATACTTCTTTCGCTTCGTGCAGATTCGTTAATCGCTTCATACATGCACTTTTGACCTTTCCGTTTATGAACAATCTGCTCAAGTACTCTTCGTTTGTAAGTCTCGGTCTACCTTGACTCCTACCTTCTACTTAATCCTATGTTCTTCGTCAATCTTACATTCGTTGGACGTGTCCAAACCACGGAACCATTTTCTAGCTTAATGCCGACACTTTCATTCGAACCTACGATTTTGCGAATTCCCTACAGACCTCATTACGAAACCGGTAATGATGAGTTCCTTGAATTATTGATACCTTCTGACTTGCCTCAGATATGGTCAAAGGTGGAAAGAAAAGTGGAGAGAGCAACAGTTCCTATTGATGTGAAATCTTTCAACGTGAAGAATTTTTCACTGAACATACACGTTTGTTTGTTTATCGCCCCAAAGAGATAAGCCGAGCCGAGTACTCTCACAAGTTCTCACAGCTATTGCCAATTGTGTTAATAATGCCGTGTACATACATATATTATTATGTATTTTTATAGACTTAACATTGTCATGATCATATGCGTATTGCCTGCGATGATGATGACATTGGGACGTAACGCGGAACCGGTGTATTTTATCAACTTTCTATTTTTATGATAAACGTCTAGTTGGTTCGGGTTGAGACAACGACGGAGGCGCCCTTGCAAGGTTCAGTTCAGTAGAAAATCAAAAGACTAATCATAGATGCTCTTAGCAGCCAAAAAAGTGGACCCCATTCTCCAAAGCCAGGTAATTTGGAAATTATTTATACTGGTTGATTGATGGCACTTGGTGGAACTTGCTACACATATTAAATAACACCACTTGTACTGTTCCACAACATTTACTTTGTAAACCCAACCGGTTTCGCCTCACGGCCTTCTCAAAGGTAGGCAATATGAAAACTGGACCTAGGAAGTATTAGTCAAACACTATGTTTTAATTTCAACTCTTCACGCGTCCACGTGATAAAGGGTCTTGACAGACAGACGGACGAACGGACGGGCCACTAAGTAATCATTTGAGGGTTCTATTTTTTCCCTTTGAGGTACGGTACCCTAAAGATCATGAGTGCTAATCCTGGCAGAATCTGAAACCCTAGCCCGACAACCCTCATTACTGCTAAATAGCGAGCCTCAGGTTTCAATATGAAGACTCCGGATGAATGAGACCTGCTTCTAAAGGTGGGGAATATTTTATGTTTCTCGAAGCGTTAATTCAAGATAGGACCGAAATTATACTGTCACAAGATCTTTCAGCTATTGAAAATAAAAATAAAATAAAAATATCTTTATTTTGCATAGACCATTTTAACGGCGCTTACAAAATGTCATACACTATTTAAAATATTTAAAGCGACCACCGGTTCGGAACGCGGCCTACCTGAGAAGAACCGGCAAGAAACTTAGGAAGGCTTTATTTTGATGGCCTATTTACAATTTAATATTATTTCACTTTGCCAGCAGATCATTTCCAGGCGTCCCTGTCCTGCAAATAGTCTGTAACGGAGTAAAAACCTTTTTCACAAAGCTTGTTTTTAATAAACTTTTTAAATTTATTTAATGGTAAATTTCTCAGGTCACAGGGAAGCCTGTTGTAAAAGCGTATACACCCTGGAAAGAATCGCCAATCTTATGTAGTCGACTGTGGTGGACTGAAAGATTATTTTTATTTCTAGTGTTTATATCATGTTTATCACAGAGTTTAGAAAACTGTGATAGATTTTTCTGGACATACATAAGATTGGCAAAAATGTATTGTGATGGTACGGTTAGAATATTTACTTCTTTGAATTTTTCTCGGAGAGAAACTCTGGTGCCCAAATTATAAATAGCGCGTACAGCCCGCTTTTGTAGAACAAAAATAATATTTAAATCTGCAGCACTCCCCCAAAGGAGAATACCGTAAGACATAATACTATGAAAATAGCTGAAGTAAACCATTCTAGCCGTATCCACATCTGTTAGAGTCCTGATCTTTTTTACAGCGTATGCAGCCGAACTTAATATAGAGGCTGTCTTTTTTATGTGTGGGCCCCACTGCAAATTGGCATCAATAGTTATACCGAGGAACACAGTTGATTCTACAAACTCTAACACTTGTCCATTCAGTTGAACATTGGCCGCAACTTGTTTTACATTTGGTAGAGTAAATTTTATACATTTAGTTTTATTTTCATTAAGGCAAAGATTATTTGAGCTGAACCAATGAACTACTCTTGCAATTGCATTGTTTACATCGTCATAGTTATCTAATTGTCTTTTAATTTTAAAAATTAATGAGGTGTCATCTGCAAACAATACAATCCTATTCCTGTCCCCTACATAAAATGGTAAATCATTAATATAAATGAGGAACAAGAATGGCCCAAGTATCGAGCCTTGCGGCACACCCATTGTAACCATGGATCCTACAGAACGTGTACCATTAATATCGACCCTCTGTATTCTATTGTTCAAATATGAAAACAGAAGGTCGAGAGCTTTGCCTCTTATTCCATAGTGGTGTAATTTTTTGCACAGCGTTTCATGTTGAACGCGTTGTGATGTCAAGGTGAGCAGTCAGAGTAATCTTGCCTGATTTTATATGAGAAATTATGTGCGGCAATGTGAGGTATGGGAATGGCATAACCCTCACCCGCGCCACAGACCACGCATGGGACAGCAGAGAGTGCCTGGGACAGAGACTAATGTCCATATATGATGTCGTATGACCCCCACGACTTCACCCGTGACATACTTCGGATTCCTATCGCATCTATTTAATCCAGTCGTTTATAAATTCTATGTATGAAAATTTGTCCGATTTGAAGACATTTATTATTACTGCTACGCTTTCCATGGTAGCGTGATGATATATATATAGCCTTTCACGATAAAAATCTTAATTCAAATTTCCTCAATCTTCTTTCTTATTGCCTATCTAAAATGCCCCCGTCCTCTACGCCGTAGTCAAGGTCAGTCTCAACCCAGTATAATAGTTGTTGTTCTACTGAGGCCCACAGAGGACACCCCAGAATAATATACAGCAAGCGACCGCTCTAGTCATTTTTGTCACTACCACTGTGCCACCGAGGGAGTAAAAATCGATCAATTTTATGTTGTTTTTTTTCAACAGAAACAACTTCCTCACACAGATAGCATAAAAGTAAACAATTAAATTGCGTACCAGTTTATGACCTACGACGCCTACCAAGTCGCGGCCATGGACGTTTTAAGTTACATTATATTTGTTATGCGAAATAAAACTAGGGGAAACGGGTTATGCGCGTTTCGTCCCATTCGCACTTGGTCTCATTCGCACTTGGTCTCATTCGGACTTGGTCCCAACCGCACTTGGTCACATTCGCACTTGGTTCCATTCGCACTTGGTCCCATTCGCACTTAGTCGCAGGTTCGGGAAAACTACACCACGCGGACCAGCTAGTATAATAACATGACTGCATCAGACAGTCTGACCTTAATTTTAAAACTTCTTACAAATTTAGGAGTTCGTTAATTAGTATTTTTAATAATGCTGTACCTGTACCTGTGTTTAGTTGTTATTGCCTTTTCGCGTGTGTTATAGTTATTATTCGATTACTCAAACGTGAAGAACCCCTCGCGCCAAGAGCTTGAGAAATCTAGGGTTCAAAACCCCTTTTTTTTATACCAATAAGGTTGTAAATAATCAAACTGATCCAAAGTGACCACCGCAGCATATGGACGTTTCCAACATCGGAGGGTTTTAAGGTCTGACCCTGTGAATGCCTTCTATGGACCCTTTTGAAGAATGCCATATTTTAATCGTTTGGGAATATTGAGACAAGGCACACACAAACCAACTGAGAGCACGCGAAATGAAGCTCGTCTAGAGAATTTTTTTTTATTAAATCTCAATATTTTTTGGAAAAAATAATATTATGTTATGTTAAACTTTAATAGAATCAATCTTTTTATCTTGGTGTTTTCCTCTATAAAAACCTACCTAAATAAAGATTTATTTTTCAACAGACTTCCAAAAACAAGGTTATGTATTCGATTGGTTTTTTTTGTAGTCTTAAGTCTACTTTTATTAGGTAGCTAGAAGCTCGTTTGGTTTATGTTTTTTGGCATTCTTCATCAGAGCGAGTACCGTTCGACCTAACCGCGTAAAGACAATTGCGTCGTCTCCTCTTCCGCTGGTAAGTGGATGTATCGCTAGCTGATTGAAGTCGCTTGGGTATTAGAGATCTTGATGGGAATTAATCTACTAGGTGCACTTGTCGTCCCCGGTAAGTCTAAATGAAGCGAAGCGTTTTGCCGTTTTTTTAGTTCTTTTGTCGACTTCTATTTTCCTTTCGGTGATTATTCCTCCATGGTATGTCCGATTTTAGATTTTATTTTTTCTAAACCATCTATCTCTAGATGTCGTATTATGGGTCCAATTTGATCAAAAAAATTTAAGTGGTTTGGGAGGAGTTCGAGGATAAAGCGAAAATCTGAATCGGAGAATTTAATAATAATTACCAGATTTTATTCAAAGACTACATTTGGAGTCTGAAAACCATAGAAATCATACAACAGGAGAAGTGTCATACGGGAACAACTGTAAGTCGCCAAAAATGCTTAAGATTATTCGCAAACGGTGCACCGGACAAAGAGTGTTCTTTTGATTTTTGCTTAAAACACGGGGTTTTCATGTAAAAACTAAATTTAAAACCTTCGTAAGTCATGCATAATACCTATGGTATGCAAATCCAGACTAACTATCTAGACGCCGGCGCCGTATCCCTGACGGGGTAGTCAGAGAGGACAGGTCGCCAGGCTTCACGATCCATGCATACTTTTTTCTCTTCTTGCAGATTCATCAATCGCTCCATCATCCGGACTAGTGAAAGTTTTAATCATATTTGATATGTACTTGATTGTTGAGCATGACACACAAAGTTCCCGCGAGACATTTCTCCTGTTAAAACAACAACTAGAACTACTGCCCTCTGACCTTCTGACCTAGCAAACTGGCATCCAAATTTACATAACACCAAAAACATAAACTAACAAATGCTAAAAGACGACTAATGAAAATGTATCATTCCTATCTTAAGTATAGAAGTACATTGGCTGTCATTAGACGCGTCGGTCGATGCCTTGATAAAGGCATGGTCGTCCTACAACTGACAGGTAGATACCGTCGGCTGACACTGGGGAGGCGATCGACCACCCCTTAAAAACGTTCTACCAACCCCCCTATGAGCCACAGACATCCCTCTATGTATAATTTATATAAAGAACTATCTTCGTGTATCCATATACTTATATGAAGTAGGTACACGTAGGTGAATTTTCAAGTCGCTATGGGGGTAGGTAGTTAAGTACTGTATGGGTTTTCCCGAACGTATGGGGTTCTTCAAAAGAGGTCTTAGAAAGTTTTAAATGGTCGGCAGCAGGAGTGCAACACTTCTGGCGTTGCTAACGTACATAGGCTACGGTGACCACTTTCCATCAGGTGTATAAGGTGCTCAGTGGAAAACTTACTTAAAAATGTATTTAAATAAATAATGATTTGATAAATATATTCGTATTATCGTATCGGCTTATTAAATAAATCAGAATAAATATTTCGTTATTTTTACAAAGCATCATCTAACCCAAATGAAGTTAGTGCGATCTAGATTACTGAATCACAATCTGATGTGATGATATGCAGCAGTCGCAAATACTACCACTGCGCCACCACCGATGTCAGAAAATACAGTCAGCTTCAGAAGTTCCAAACTTACAGACTCTTCAATAAACATAAAACATAGACAGGTTCCACCACACCATCTATAACTAGAGAAAGGATGGGCCGATTTTTATGATCCCGAATATGGTGGACTCTACCCCGAATAGCAGAATAAGTAAAAAAATACAAATAAAAACTTTTTTATTTTAATTTATGTGTTTTGAAGTAAAACTTCTTTAAATAATAGCTGTGAAAAAATATGATGTAAAGAAGTTTCACTTCTTACGTGTAATGTGTTGTGTACTGTACACACATATTTTTTCTTGTTCTGCTATGAAACTCAAGGGCGGTGCAAAGCTCGCCGGGTCTACGAATAAAATCATAAATTAATACTTTTGTCTTAATAGTTACTTATTTAATACAAATATTATTTAGCCGCAGAGTATACTTGTTGTGTATATTATAATTTATAATAATAATTTTTATGAGGTTTTTTTTATTTTAATGAACAAATTTGGTATTTTCATTCATTAATACAGCTTTTATTTAGTAAATAAAAAAAACCTATAAAAAATATTTTGTATTTAATGTGTATTTAATTTGCAATTAAACTGTTGTATAACATTTTTTTTTATCTATTTAGCATTAATTGCTATTTCAAATTAATTACTTGCCACTTGTTTAATGTGTGGAACCGCCAAAGAATTTAAACCCCCCCAGCTAACGGTAAGATGATAATCGACTCAGGCAATGTGTTTTTAGAACCAAGTTACCCTTACTTATCATTCACGCCTTTATGGGGATGGCACAGGAATATAAACGCACACATTTTGCCGTTAGGATTTTTGTCCCACGTAACTGGTGAAAAGTCCATTACCTAGTTGTGCTTGTGGTGACCCGCGTTTACCAGTTACTGACCTGCTGTTTAATTTTTTTCAAGTAGCCAGTAGGGCTTTCAACATGGCTTAACGATTGCCATGTAACTGGTAACCGGGACCAACGGCTTACCGTGCCTTCCGAAGCACGGAAACGCTCATTAATAGAAATGACACAAAGTGGTCACCCATCCGAGGACCAGACATAGCTTAAGTTGCTTGAAAAACACTGTGTTAGCGGGGTTACGAGCGCATACAATTTGCTAGTTGAGGGTAAATTCTCATACATTAGACTTAGTAGCCCGCAAGCCAACGCTGGTGGACAAAGACGGAGATAGTCTCGGAGGGGATTCCCCTCTTAAGTTTTATTTTGTCCAGGATCCATCCCATTTGTTTCTATCTGTACCAAAATACATTTAGGGGAGAAAGCATAACAAACATGACTAATTTACTTTCACATTTATAAAATTTGAATTTAAAATACTGTAGATTCTATATGATAATTCCTTGTAAAATTAATAATTAATTAAAACATTATAATAAAATTGTGCGACATTGTCATATAGTTCTATCTATGATCCCGAATAAAAAATATAAAATTGGTTATCATGAGATTCAGGGCAACAGATTAATAAATACAATGATATAATAATTACATAAATCAAAATATAGATGATTAACCAATTTGTAAATAACACGAGAACAGAAGTGTCGCTTATTATTATCCTTGTATATATCAACCAAATGATTTCTATCCCGAATAACAAATTAAAAAAAAAAAACAAACAGAAAAAAACAAAAAACAAAGATATGAAAAAAAAATTGTGTCACCATTTTTTCTATGGTACCGTATGTTTTAAGCAGTGTGAGCTCGCCGCGGGACCACTAGTTATTCTTAAAAATAGCATCTCTCCAAATTATATTGAACACTAAGTGGCGGCATTAATTAATGGCTCCGTACAACGACGCTTAAACTTTTCAGAATTAATTGACGATCTAATCAGACGTCGAAAATAATGACGATGATTAATAGAAACTAGTTTAAAAAAAACCTTTTAGGCTGTATGGGTGAAGTCCTTTACCTTAGCAATAAAAAGGACAATAAAATTAATAAAGAAAGAATGGTTGATAATGTGAGCCGCATTTTTAAATCATTCTTTGTTTAATAGTTAAATGTCTCTATATAAATACTACACAGACGTTCTAGCTAAAGTTTCTAGACTCGTGCAATATGAATATTTTCGTAATTAGCGCACAGTGAATCAACTTTTTACCTACTGACTACTGACATTGACATCTATTTTTTTTTAATTGAAATGGTCAAAGCAATATTGCATAAAATCAACCAAATTCTAATAAAATTACTAACGCTCGGATTTATGTATATTTTTTATTTAGTTGTTCTGGCAACTATTTATCCGTCCCCCACCTTTATTCAAGAAAGCTTATTCTCGCATACAGAGTAAATTAATAGTAAATAATATGAAGTAGTATAATTGACGTAAAAAAAAGACACTAGATGAAACTCGATTTCGGAAAATATGCTGTCTACTAATGACGGATCTAAAAAAGTTCGGATATAACATTGACTGTCAGTGAAGCATGAAAATGGCGACCGATTTGTGTATATGCGTGCATTTAAAAAAAATAGGCCACTTGTCCCGTCCCTGGCACTTTCACACTCGCGATCTGTAATGACGGCAACTTAACATGGTCTATCTGTGCGAGTGCATTTCTTACAAGACAAATTAAACTGTGACACAGTTTATAAGTTTTGTACAGATTGAGGTCACAATAGTGACAAACCATCCGTATTTTTTTAAGGACCATGCTATTAATGACGTTTAAAATCTAGAGAAAGTACTAAAGACACACGGACTAATGACTAAAACCTGGATACCGATTAAAAATACTGATTTGGTACAAGGTGACGTGGAAATTCGTTTCCAGAATTTTGTTTAAAGAACTGTCTTAAAAGATCTAGTCTAGTTCAATTCTCAAAGATAAACTCGCAGATTAGTACTAACGAATTTTCCGTAAAAGTAAAAGATAAAGAAAGGAATATTTGCAAATTTTTATTAGTGACGTTAAAAATCTAGATCTGACTATACTCCTTCGAATACGAAACTTCCTTGAATGTCTCCAAAACTTTTTTTTTCCACATAACTTGTTTTCTTAGCTAACTCGAGTGGCTCCACGTTGAAAAAACCAACTCCCAAAGACAAATGTAAGTGCATATACATGCAGATAAGACCTTTACGACTCAATGTATTTTGTATAGGGTTTGAAAGGTTACGTATCATACAATATACATACGATATCTCGTGAGTGTTCAGGTACTTGTGAATAGTTAATTAGGAACATAGAAACGACGATATACCTTTTCGTAATGAGTTTTTACTCGGCAAGTATACATACAACCGCGGAGAGGCTCGTTGCTATGGTTCACTCGATCGATGCTGACGACGATCCCTCAACAGTACTGGCTTATTAAGTCCTTATGGCACCTCCTTCTTTAATATTAGATACGATAATGTCCCTTTTGTTGTACTCATCGAGACGTGTACGACATAATACGCTTTATTTGTCTTTCGTTTCTAATTACATAAGTTAGAAAAGGACAATGAAATGAATGAAAATCGATATGGAGAGATTTATAGAAAATTAGCTATAGGTCCGTGTTATAGGTCTTTATTGGGTAAGCCTGAGGACAATACTATCATTTTATAGATTTAAATTTATACTAATATTTTAAAGCTGGAGAGTTTGTTGGTTTGGTTGAACGCGCCAATCTCAGAAACTACGGGTTCGAATTGAAAAAATCTTTTTGTTTTGGATCGAGGAAGGCTGTAGGTTAATCATAAATGTCAACAAATCGGTCAATGTTCCATTCATTAATGTATAACTAAGAGATATATGGGTTGAAAATGTGCTCGTGGGTTCGAATTGTGTTACGAGTAAAGCCACAGAGCACAGTAAACGGTTAAAAGAGGCCCTATCACTAAGCATTTGTAACAAATAGCCTTGGGACATGTACTATAACCTGTTCTGTTCCTTGAGATGGACCCGTGGAAAGGAAATAGCTTTTGATAGTGTTAGCGGTTATGTTGAAATTATATCCGTCTTTGAGGTACTATCGACTGCCCTATCAATACTGCAACCAATTTTCAAGGACAGCTATCAATAGCGCTCGTGGCCCCGCGGCTCAGTGTTCTGTAAACGATCACTGATCTACGCAACTTTCACTATGGCTGGTCCTCGGATGGGTGACCACTTTGTGGCATTTACATTAGCGAGCGTTTCCGTGCTTCGGAAGGCACGTTAAGCCGTTGGTCCCGGTTGCCAGTAACATAGGAGTCGTTAAGTCAAGTTGAAGGTCTTATGGGCTTAAAAAAATTTAACAGCAGGTAGCCACAACCTTTTCATTTAATTTATTTGTGGAGCATAGGTTAACCTGCGTCTGTCTATTTCAACACGGAAATGGGAACACCTCTTATTACGTGGGACAGGAATACACAAGGTGAAAAATGGGCATATAATGCTCTGCCACCCCTTCGGGGATAATGCGTGGTAGATAAATAAATAAGCTATCAATGGCCCCGTATGCAATAATATCATACTAAGAACGATTTCAAAGCTAGGGGTGTCGCATTGTGTAGACGATCCTGGTAAAATTTAAGCCAGACTATCATAATTAGGATTACAAGGCTGAGGATAACGCGGTTCCGGTTGAAATATTAGAAGTTTAAAAAAAGATAAGGCTAACAATTAAACGGTTTCTTTTAAATGTTCAGTGAATTCAAGTGCCTAAGTAGTCTAGTTGTAGGTAATTTATGCTACTTTTAGAAAGTAATTTAATCTAACAGTGCAAGACTTTATATATTCTTGAACTGTTTTGATAACTATTAATTGGACTTGTTGTACTTATCAATGTGTGAAATAAATACTTTTGTGTATTAGGCTGCTTTTTTCTTCCACATTGGCAGAGCAGGGCAAAGAGGATAATATTTTTCTCTATAACCAGGGAATCCCGAACAGCTTCGCCCTTGACATACTTTAAATTCCTGTCGCACCTACTTAAACCCGTTGCTTATAAGTTCTACAATAATGCATAAAAATTTACCAGATTTGTCGACATTTATGATTACAGCTCCGCTCTCCAAGGTAGTAGCGTGATGATATATAGCCTACAGCCTTCCTCGATAAATGGGCTATTAAACACAAAAAGAATTTTTCAAATCCAAGCAATAGTTCCTGAGATTAGCGTGTTTAACCAACCAAACAAACTCTTTAGCTTTCTATTATAGAATAGAATAGTATAGAAGTACAAATGAGTCATTTGATCCAATTCCGACGTGTTTTCCTCGCCGCTACAGGGAGGTCTACATAAACACCCTCATTAGCACAAAAGCGTGTTTATTACACAACAAAATTTCTTACTTATTGAGTATAAACTAAAAATACAAAGTCTAAAATCGCGCAACTGTGTATACCAGCAGTGCCGACCAGACACCCTCAACCGTTGCGCCACCCGAGCATCGCTAATTAAGTCTTTCAAAAACATGTTCACTGCAGGAAGTGTCCAAATGTAACAAAAGTATTCCAAAACTGAAATATATTATACAATTAAATACCATATTTTATAGGCTAGGTTAAACACTAATTAATTAATTTAACTAACCGGCGGAACCGTAATGGGTTAACATCTAGATTCGTAATTAAGCCGTAGCGGGTGCAAACTTAATGTAATACACAATCCTAGCGTAAGAACCGAGACTTGGTGTTTTTATGGTTGTCATTAGGCGCCTAGACACAGAAAAACGAGGACGGGGTACAGACGGGGCGACTTTTTAACCCCCAACGTAAAACGAGGGGTGTTATAAGTTTGACGTCGATATCGGTGTGTGTGAATGTGGTATCGTGTATCGTGTGGCTCTCAAACGGATCGACCGATTTCGATGAGGATTTTACATTTGAAAGTTAGATTCCTTGCGGTGATTCTTAGCTATGTTTGGTTAATATCGGTTTTCCAAAACGATGTAAGGAATTTTAAGCGTATGATTACTCGATTAAGTGCTTAACGCGTGCCAGTATAATCGTTAAATGACAATTAATTGATAACTTCTACCTGATGCTGCAACCAGAATGGTCTCCAGAGAACCCGACTCTTTGAAAACTCACAGCAGACATATCGTATTTGGGTTCAATAGTACTTTTTAAGGGTTAATTTATTTAACATTTATGTACACACATAGCTTATTTAAATGAATTATAAATAAAAAGGAGAAGAAGAGTACAATGGTACTGCTTATTTCTAAAAAGAAAGAAATATCTTCCAGCAGTCCTTTGAGAGGATAGCTTGAAGAAGTACAACTGCGGTAGAAGTGTGTAAGAATCTTGATAAAAAAGAAAATGCACACTCAAACTTTTATTAATATACTAAATATATATAAATATATACTCAATACATTCATATATACTTAGTTAAGTACCCTCTGTTTAGGGTTGTTTCTTAAACTTAAACATTTTATGGCGTAGGTATTTTATTACATTTTTAATGTAATTATGTTTAAACATATAGAAAAGACAGTGCACGGATGTGACGCTGGCCGTCGCATCGCAACAGATGACGCTATAGCTTTATTGCGTCTCGACGTTTCTATACATTTTGTATGAAACAGACGCGAAAGAGACATGACGTGTCTGCGTCCTACGTCTGTTCTGTGTGTCCATCGGCTTATCCGAACGTTAAGGATCGACCACATGAGAATGGTCAGGAGCGGGGGGTTGCGCATCGCGAAATTTCGCTTAGATCATACATTTTATATGAACTATCTATGGTACACTATGCTGGATGTGGATACTCGGGCTTCGAACCGAAGACATCGCAGTTGTGACCATCACAACCACTATACTGATAAGTTACCAGACGGCCATGTTTGTTTGCTCATGTAGTAAATACAAATATACGCGCTTTCGTCCATTGCCACTTTTGACCCTGAATCAATAAAGAAATAATGATTTACATTAAACATACCGACGACGCGGGCGCACGGCTAATTCTTTTATAATATGCATTGCTTTACACTTCATTGGCACGTGACGTTTCTTACTTGTCTCCCTTTTTACCCGACTGCATAAAAATGATTCTCTAGTTTCTCACACTAATATTTTCAGTATAGATAAAATGATCAGTTTTTATAAGTGTGTACTGTGGCTAACGATGAGATTCGTGTGTCCGAAAAGAATCCAATAAAATTTCAAAATGAGATTGTGTGTGGTTTGGGAGCCGGTTATGTCTAACACATACCAACCCATAAAACGCCGAATAACACCCGAACCCTGAAGCGAAGCCGCGGTGGTAGGCAGCCTGTTGGGAACCCTGGGAGTACCCGGAGCGCATGGCGCAATACACTTAGGTCCGCCTTCCAGAACGTTTAATCAACACTTAAGAATTTTATAAGGCAAAATCTAGTCTCAAGCGTTGATCGAGTATTGAGAAACCTTAGAGAGAAACTTTGGGTTTGAGTCGCTTGGATTCCGGCATTACATCCGTTGGAGTTTTCACACGTTAAACAAGAGATTTATCCTCGAAATGCGACTTGGACCGTGATCCTTCATTTATAATTTTGGAGAGCTATGGTCGTTGTTTGAAATCAATTCTCTCTTTTATTATACAAAGGCGCGTTGCCTTATACTACCAGCAGCATTCCCCAATTCGAGTTAACTTTGTCTGCATGTTTACTGAAGTATATGTAGGTACCTCAATCTTCAGTGGTTCGATGGTTCAATAGGGTTGTCTCAAAGATTTTCAAATAAAACACAAAGCTGGTAATAATTCTTGAACTAAAACACTTGTACTTTTCCACTTATTTATTACTGAAACCTGACCGGTTTCGCCTAACGGCATTTTCAAAGGTTAGCACATATTGTATGTATTTTGGATGTCATTGAGTATTGTACTCAATGACATCCGAAATACATACATAGCATCGCACTTAGCAAGTGTTTTTTGTCATGTTGAAATGGACAGGCGCAGGCTGTGGCGACCAGCAGTTGAATTTTTTTCAAGTCCTCAAGGCCTTCAACTTGGCTTAACGACTGCCTTTTATTGGCAACCGGGACCAACGGCTTAACGTGCTTCCTGAATCACGGAAACGCTCGTAAATCTTACTGCCACAAAATGGTCACCCATCCAAGGACCAGCTATAGCGAAAGTTGCTTAACGCAGTGATCGTTTATAGAACACTATGAACTTCTTTACAAACTTTTATTTACAAAGTTAAGGAATCCATATTATAATGTTGGCTCAACCATACTGTACAAGGCCTTATAATACAACACGCTTGTGTACACCGAAACGTGGTACCGTAGTACAGGTTAAGGTCAACTGACGTGGTCACGATGGATTTGACAACGTTACTACATAACCGTTTGATATTTAACTGATATTCATATTTAGTAGATAGTATCGAAGCTTGGTTGCCAGTAACATGGTAGTCGTTAAGCCACGTGGAAGGTCTTATGGTTGGCTTGAACATTTTCAACAGCGGGTCGCCACAACCGGCGCTTGTCTATTTCAACAGCGCTATGGGCTTCGCCACCTGTTACGTGGGATAAAAATGATCAAGGAAATAAAGAAGATATAGGCGTAATCATATAGCCTTACTCGATATCCTATCGCCTAGCCTATCCATCCAACACAAAAAGAATAATTCAATTCGAACCAGTAAGTAATTCCTAAGATTAGAAGGTTCAACCAACCAAATAAACAAACTCTTCAGCTTTATAATATTAGTATGGATAGGATCAAAAATATGAGGTTTCAAAGAAAATACTTCTTCAATCGATAAAAGATGGATTTATGATGTATAAACATACAAAATGTTATTACTGACTGATTTATTTTATTATAGACTAGTTGATGATCGCAGCTTCGCCCGTATGGTCAAGTTTTCCTAGTTCGGCTAGTTTCCCGTATCTCACAGGGATATACATATCATCATGCTTGTCTGACTATGGCTTTCCACGTGTTACTATCCTGACATACAACTTTAGCTGTTTCAACTTTCTTAAGTGTTTTCATACACGTTCGCCGATTAAGGGTACTCTTAACCTGGCATTTTTCCAAAAGGTCTTCGATTTGGTTAACATACGTACGCCGAGGAAGAACCCTACCCGTTGGACCATTCACTCTCGCCACATACATCTGCTTCATCAGTCTATTTTCATCCATCCTCTCCATGTGTCTGAACCATAAAAGGTAATATGACTCCACAGGCGGAATGGCTTGTGAAATCAGTCACAGTGATCAAAATTTACACGATCCGGTTTTGAACACTGTGATTGGTCAATTCACGATCCACTCAGCCCAGCTACGCTTTAATGGAAACGCACACAAATGCCACGTGGATTTTTCTGTAAACTAATAACAAGAAATAAACATCTGTCCTCACTGACTACCCCGTTAGGAATACAACGTGAAGATAGTTAATTATAATCGTAGTACATTTTTTTGTTATATCTCTCGGGGTTTAACGCAGCATTTTCGATGAAAGCCCTCAGTCAATTTTATTATTTACGACATCTTGAACAATTATCGTTATATTTCAACTAATTTACATAAAACCTTGACAAATTTTATACCTAAACCTTCCTCATGAATCAATCATTGGTGAAATTCACATCTAATCATTTAGTAATTTTCAAATTAATCGTGAGCAGAGACAGACATACATGGCGAAAGACTTTTTATAATAAGAATTACCGATTATTCCTTTTTTTACATGTACGGAAACGGGTACGGTAAAAGTTCAGCACGCGGGCAAACCTGCGGGCATTAGTTAGTAAAATATATTTAATTGACAGCCATTTTATTTCCTACATTAACAATGTCAATGGCAGCCAAGAATTGAATTCCTGTATATTTTTCTTAAGCTTTTAGATTATATTCCGGCATAGAATAGAATACAACTTTATTTGTACACCAAATTAAATCTATGTTACAAAGATATTTGCAAGATATTGTACAAAGGGCGGCCTTATCGCTTAAAAGCAATTTCTTCCAGGCAACCTTGAGATGGAAAGAAAATGATAATAATTGTACAAAAGATGGGTAGATTTGGTGTATATGAAACTACATAATAAAATAAATACAAAACATATAATCATACAATAAATAAATACATACAAACATAGATACATACAGACATACATACATGCAAACATACAAACACTACTGAGTCAAGTAATGCTCCTTTACCATACGCTTAAATACAACCAGAGACTGGGCCCGTCTAATTGGTATAGGCAGTGCATTCCATAACCGCACAGCCTTTACGGTGAACGATTTATCGTAAAAGCTAGTTGAATGAGTAGGTACTGCCAATTCCAAAGATTCAGACGACCTCAAGGATCTTGTATGTGTGTCATTTAGGAACATGAATCGTTCTCTGATATATGTTGGGGAATATGGATTGAATAGTACATTGTAAAGCACAGAAAGGATATGAGTATTCCGTCGAAGGCGAATTGGAAGCCACTCGAGCAAGTTGCGGTATTCAGTTACATGATCAAATTTGCGTAACCCAAATATGATTCTTATGCAGAAGTTTTGAAGGCGCTCAAGCTTATCAAGTTGCTCTTCAGTGATATCGAGATAACTGACATCGGCATAATCTAGCAAAGGAAGAAGGATAGACTGTGCCAGCGCAATTTTAGTGGCCGTTGGTAGGAAATTACGCAGACGGCGCAAAGAACCTGCAGATGCGAACAGTTTTCGGCTGACTTCTTGTAGTTGGGGTCGCCAGGAAAGCGTGCCATCAACCAAAATGCCCAGAATTTTTTACTGTTGTACTTAGGGGTAACGCAACACCGTTAAACATTATATCCGGCAATTGTGTCCAGTCAATGCGTGTCACCATGTTGGAAATGCCGATAATAGCTACCTCAGTTTTGGAGGGGTTAACGCTAAGTCCATATTGCTTGCTCCATTCATTTGAGTATTAGATTAGTATTTCAAACTATAATCTATCTCTATTTCTTGGATGTAAGGGGCCTCACCAAAATCCGCGGGCCCCAACCGACCTCAACTGCTGTGCACCTGATGACGGACGAACGCACGAGGCAATGATGCAGACTTACGGGGTTGGGAGATCAGAAGGAAGTCGCTTCAAACAATGCCAAAAAATTTCTAATAAATGTGAAGGTTTTTACAGGGTCGGCATCGCGAGTGCCGCAACTCTGGTGTTACAAACTTCCGTTACGGTGACCACTTTCCATCAGGTGGGCCGTATGCTTGTCAGCCGCCAAAATGAATTTCAGGCTCCAAATTCAGGATTTGGCTGGAATATACATACATGAAGAGAGTAAATCTACCTCTGTTCCAAATTCCATCCAGATCCATTCAGCCGTTCACCATTACAATGATACCACTAAGGATTATAAGAGTGGGTATAAGAGCAAGTATTCTTTTTAGTCCTAAGGCAACCCCTTAGGACTAAAAAGAATACTTGGTATATAAGGTCCACACAAAATTGTCGGCTGCGTCTATAGACGGCGCATGCCATTTCTCCTGTATTTACAATTTCTATGATTGATGCCACATAATATACAAACTCAATTCAGTTCGAACTTCAATTTTTATGTCAATATCTGAAATTGATTTGAACCCACGTGGCACACATTAATCTCGTCGCATATACAATACTGTATGAAAATTTGTTCGATTTGTTGACATTTATGATTATTGCTCCGCTCTGGCATTCGCTTCTGGCGCTCCTGGCAGTAGCGTGATGATAGCCTATTGCCTTCCTCGATTAATTAGTTACCTATCACAAAAATATTTTTCGAATCCAACCAATAGTTTCTGAGATTAGCGCGTTCAAACAAACTCTTCAGCTTTATACATATATTAGTACTAGATGACCCCCCGGCTTCGCCCGTGGCATAGTTCGAACTCCCGACGCACCTATTTAATCCCGTCGCTTATAAATTCTACAAACTTGCCCGATTTGTCGACATTTATGACTACTGCTCTGCTCTCCAGGGTAGTAGCGTGATGATATATAGCCTATCTTTCAAGTTGGATTAAACTGCACACGGTGTGCAAATTTCATTAAAATCGGTTAAGTAGTTTAGGAGTCCATCGCGGACAAACGTGACCCATAATTTATATATTTATAGATAGAGATTTGTCCTGGGTCGAATTGTAGCTACGAGCTCAGGAGCTCAGGTTTCGTAGCCAAATAGATTACTCTAATCACCAGACAGAGAGTCCAGACAATAAATCACACCAGCATATGGCAGTCTGCTGCTGGACCTAGGCCTCTCCCAATTCTCGCCACAACTCGGTCCTGCGCCTTTCGAATCCAGCCCCCCCCCCTCTCCTCCCCGCGACCTTTTCTAGGTCATCGGTCCGACCTTACTCCAACATTAAACAAGTACAATAACGTTTGTAAATGTGTTTAATTCGTTTGTGTTGTTTTAAATGCAGTAATTTGTGACGAAGCGTGCAACTTACGTGACAAATGCGTATAAAGAAATCTTGCGCGCGTATCGTGCCGTTTGTAGGCGATTAGCGCGTCAAGTAGCAGCCATTTGAGTTATTAATAGGGTTGTGACGAAACTTATTATCAGAGATTCCTCTTTTTTATGTCGATTACAGTCGGATTCCTCACTTTGGACCAGTGTTCTTATTATCTGTCAAACTTTGGTATTTTTTATACCACTAAGACTGACTTTTGCAACACAATTCACAATCTGGTAAAACTATAAAAGAGTAGGTTCAATCCAGCTGTACGTGAAACCTCAAAAAATGATATTTTGTAAAATATGATATTTTGTCATAAAACTAAACGAAAAATATTTAGTTATTGAGAAATAGGACAAATTTTCTCATAAAACAACTAAAAAACTGTAGAATAAATTTTTTAACGTCTACAGTATGTTGTTCTTCAAAAGGGGTCTTGGAAGATTTTTACAGGGTCGGCTGCTCTCCTCTGGTGTAGCAAAAGTCCATAGGGTACAGTGACCACTTTTCATCAGGTATGTGACCTGAGAAATTTACCATTAAATAAATTTAAAAAGTTAATTAATTACAAGCTTTGTGAAAAAGGTTATTACTCCGTTACAGACTATTTGCAGGACAGGGACGCCTGGAAATGATCTGCTGGCAAAGTGAAATAATATTAAATTGTAAATAGGCCATCAAAAAAAAAGCCTTCCTAAGTTTCTTGCCGGTTCTTCTCAGGTGGGCCGCGTTCCGAACCGGTGGTCGCTTTAAATATTTTTAATAGTGTATGACATTTTGTAAGCGCCGTTAAAATGGTCTATGTAAAATAAAGATATTTTTATTTATTATTTTTATTTATGCTTGTCTGTCACCTCAGTGGTATAAAAAAAGATTTTTTTTTTTACTAAATTAAACAGAATACTGTCAAATTAATAGATGGCTTAAGTACTCTAAACCAAAAAAACATAACATTAGGTACTTCTAAAATGTAATGTGCCTCTGTCCACCCCTTCCAATGTAAAGCGTTTCCCACCGTTTACTGCTGATGAGAATAAGTCACGAAACGTTACAAGAACAAAGGCGTATAATCGTTATGACAAGCGAGCAATGTATTTTCACTTGACACTTTTATTGAATTTTTTTTTTTTTTATAAAATGCATTAGTAATGTACGCGGCACTAACCTTTAGCCTACGGTGATTCAAGTTTAGCATAATAGTGTACAGTATGTGCGATAGTTTATGGCTATTCGGTTAATTTGAACGCTATGAGTAATGCATACAAAGCAAGGACTGTTGCTAGCTCCCTCTTGCTTACGACTAATAAAGAAAAAATAATAATACTGCGTACCAAGTTTATGTCAAACTGAATGGGAAAATCATATACCCGACCTGTCAGTTGCCTACCATTCGTCTGCTTCGCCCGTGGAATATTTCGACCTCCCGTCGCACCTATTTATTCCCGTCGCTTAAAAAGTCTACAATGATCCATAAAAATTTGCCAGATTTGTCGACATTTATGACTACTGCTCTGCTCCCCAGCGTAGTAGCGTAATGATATATAGCCTATAGCCTTCCTCGATAAATAAGCTATCAAACACAAAAATATTTTTTCAAATCCGACCAGAAGTTCCTGAGATAATCGCGTTCAACCAAACAAACAAACTCTTCAGCTTTATAATATTATAGGATAGATATCTCTCTAGAAGACAACACAATGTTATTCATAGACACACCCAAACTCCGCATCAAACATTTGCGGATTCGATTCTACACTCATTCCTTGTTACATGGCATCCCTAGGTTTCACTATGTGGGCCTATGTACTTGTTTGTCATTGTACTTGTATGGATTCCGAAGAACAAATATTAATGTCACACTCATATGTCAATTTTTTCAACTCTCAGTCTAAAAATATGAGTTCATAGACAGGGATTCCCGCATTCCCCTATTAGACGGTAACCAGGTTTTTTTCTAGACATTCCTGTGTCGCTGCGACATGCTCAATGTGCTCAAAATTATTCGCAAACGGCGCGTCGGACAAAGAGTGTTCTCCCCACCGCGAAGTTTTCATGTAAAAATCTAATGTAAAACCTTCGCAATTCATAAATAATATCTATTATATTTATTATTTATCTATCACGCCTTATCCCCTAAGGGGGGCAGAGGCATATTATATGCCCCACTTTTCACTATGTGTATTTCTGTCTCACGTAATAGGTGCTGAGCCCATTGCCGTGTTGAAATAGACAGACACAGTTTGTGGCTGCTGCTGAAATTTTTCAAGCCACCCATAAGGCCTTCTACTTGACTTAACTACTGCCATGTTACTGGCAACCGGGACCAAAGGCTTAACTTGCCTTCCGAAGCACGGAAACGCTCGCAAATGTAAATGCCACAAAGTGGTCACCCATCCGTAACCAGTCATAGCGAAAGTTGTTTAACGCAGTGTTCGTTTACAGAACATTGAGTCCGCGGGACCTCGAGCGCTTCGGGGTACTAAATATCTATGGTACGCGATTCCAGGACTAGTAAAGGTTTTGATTGCACTTGATATGTACCTACTTCATGTTGCAGCGACACACGTGTTTTCCTGCGTGCCATTCTCCCGTTTTTATGTCTTATATGGCAACAACTTTGTAGGTAACTTTTATTCTAGTAACAGGGCAAAGCCTTACTAGCAGAACTAACATTCACAAAATTAAAAAAAAATCCTTCCTACATTATGTGTGAGTTATAAAATGTTGTACCACACACACGAACTTTTAACCCTGATAACTTTTTTTTTTGTAATCTGACAATGACCGCTAACGTCACCTTATCTAAGGACTTCCTACAAAGCGCGATCGAAACTTGTACCATAGCAGCGGCCATGACAGTATCTTGTATGCGACTATATTCAAATATAATTACTGTAATTTATCCATGTGAATTTTTCTTAGATAATCTTTTAATTGCCACTTGTGTGTGTAATTTTAGGTATTTGATTAACTTTAAAGACTGGTTTCTTTCCTAGATTTAACGTAATGTTTGCGTTACTCCCTGGGACCAGAGCATTTTCGATACAAAGTCATTCCAACTTTACTCCAAGGGCCGGCTAGTGACCAGAGACCTGTAGTCTTACTGACTACTAGTGCAGAAACAGTAAACGATCACTGTAGTATTTGACATACGCTAAGGTCGGTCGTGAGATTGGTGACCATTTGTGGCCAGTAACATAGTAGTGGTTATGCCAAATCAACATTGCTTGTTTCGGAGTTTCAGAGTTTGTGTATATTCTATCTATACATATACAAATATATAAAGAGGAAGAGTTTGTTTGATTATTTGGTTGAAGGCGCAAATCTCAGGAACTACTGGTCGGATTAGAATTATTTTTTTGCGTTGAATAGTCCATTTATCGAGGAAGGCTATATACCATCATGCCACAACCCTGAGGAGTGGAGCAGTAATCATAAATGTCGACAAATCGGGCAAATTTTTATGCATTATTGTAGAATTTATAAGCGACATGATTAAATAGGTGCGATGGGAGTTTGAAGTATGTCACGGGAGAAGCCGAGGGGGTCACCTAGTACTATAATAAAACGTAAGAGACACTTCTTTTCTGTGTACATTTAATATATCAGCAATGTTTGTCCTACGTCGGATCTTATTGTTGAGGATCTCTTTCACAAAGTTACTTTCGAGAATGGCCCTCTGAGTAACAAGTTTCTCTGTGAACCTTCAAGCATAGCCTTCTGAGTATCAGCAAGCTTCTCAGTGAGGACCATTCTCAGGGGGTCATGTCTCTGCCTTATATCATACATTGGACGAAGACGATGTAAAGTACCTACTTATGTTGGGTAACTAGGTAACTGGTACCTAGGTAATTTAATTAAGAAGCTGTTGTGCTGGGAATGAAGGTATGACGCAATATTAAAACCATTTTCGTCATTCGCATATACTCCAACCACCACCTACAATCATTACTAACTAACTATCTATATTTCTTCACGTCGTGTCCCTAATGGTGTAGTCAGAGAGGGGAGAATCGTTAATGGTTTCATACATGCTCGTCTGGGTATCTAAGTAAGTACTTAATACTAATACTTAAAATAATACTTAAAACTAATAATAATAGTAAACAGAAAGGTCATAAGTATGACCTTTCTGTTTTTGAGCAATATGTTCACTGTTCTTCGTATGTCTCGGTCTACCCTGATTTTTCTAGTCTATACTTTCGCACAATAAATATTATTCGTCAATCGTTCCTCACTCATTCGAAGGACATGATCAAACCAACGTAAATAATGATATATTATTGGAATGTAATACCATTATCCTACTAATATTATAAACGCTCTTTAATTGAAAAACTGAATGGATTTTCATGAAACTTTACAATAATATAGTGTTACACATCAGAATAACACATAGGCTACTTTATATCTCGGGAACAAGTTCCTGTGGGAAACGGGAACGGGAAAACTTCACCACCCGTGCGGAAAACGCGGGCGTCAACTAGTTTTAAATAATGACTGGGTCCACATTAAAATATTTTTTAGGGGCAAGTTACCAAACATTTTTTTTTAATTTGTTTATTTCGACTTGATTATAATTTCAATAATACATAAAACAAATTTTTTGTTACTAATTTGAAGTTGCATCTATTAAATTAATCTAAATGTAAATACAAAATCATTTAACCACAGTTCATCAAATCGGGTGTTTGTATTTTATACCTAAATCTCAAAATTTGCTCCACTTCTGAAGATCCAATTTTACTGATGGATAATGCACTTGCACCGAACTGCAAGTAACTGCAGTCGACCACAACCAGTATCTATAAATAAATATCGTTGGGAGAACTCACACAACGCCATCTGATTACAAACTAAGCAGAGCTTTTACTATGGTAACCAGATACATTCTGTAGAAGACTGTGATGGTATATGGCAGTTCTCATCTTCAAAAAGGTGATAGAACCTCACAGAAGACATACAGAACTGTCTCCTTCTGAATCACATGTGTTAGCTTCTTCCTGGGATATTACGAATCTCAGAAGATGACTTTATAACTACCCAAATAGCTGGGAACTGTCTCACTGCGCCGCTGGATAAGAAGCTACGTCCATACCCCCAAGGTCTTTAGCGGGAACAGTCACATTAACTAATTAGATTGTAACTATGCACGCTAACTAAGTTCCTTGTGAGTCCAAACAGTATAATCATAAACATTTATGTATATTTTTTATTAATATACACCTATTTATGAATATTTCCCACATTATGATTTTATCTTCGCGATTAGTTACAATGTGAGAATTTTAAACATCATTATTAATTGTGCGACAAGTCGAAAACAACAAAAAAAGTGGGAAAGTCAATCCCAGGCTTCTTATAAACCGGGGACTGACGCTCAAATAGCCATGTAACTGGAAACAATCAGTAAGAGAGGAGTGGTGGGAACCAACACACACCCTTGATCCTTAACAAAAGAAAGGTTCTTTAGAAGAGGGTTTAGAAGTTCTTGAAAGTTCTGCAGTACCAGTGTGGTCGTCGGCATTTGCGAACATTCTGCCACGACCACTTTCGATCAAGGAATTATTAAAAAATTGAATTTCACAGCGAATTCAGTGTGGATTTTAAAATTTCTATACAAACTACCATTGCTGGACTACACCAACGGTATTTTTCCCTGGGCTTCTTGAGCAAGTGCTTATGTATGCCATGAACTAAAAGTCTCAGCAATACGATTGAAGGTTATGTTTTAGAGACAAAATAAATTATGATTACAATAAACTTACTACGCATCGAAATTTTAACAAAAATCTATGGAATGGAATGTTATGTATGCAGGTTGGAATTAATTCCGTTAAAGAGTTCACATTTGTCTATTATATAATGCTAGTTATAAGGAATTTTGATGTAGATAACTTAATGAAACTATACAATGCCATATGCATGGAATTGATGGAATTCTACAAACTTGTTTTGCAAAGAGCTGGTATGCACAAAAGATGTTTTGCAATTAAAGGACTGGAACGAGTTCTATTCAAATCCTCTCAGTCATCTTATAACACAGGCTTGGAGTTTCAGACAGGATTAGCTATCACTCTAGTAAAAGTAGATCCATGGTGGCGGGGTGTAGTTTTCCAAAGAATACTTCTTCATAGAAGGAAGAATTAACCCACTAATGAAAAAAAGAGGTCCTTATGATAGCGGTTAAGACTGATCAGAAGCTAATAAGCCGATGTGAAAGATTAGAAACAATTTTGAAAAGCAATTAGTATTATTGAGTATGCTAACTATATCCTACGATACGACATGAAAAGGTGGATTAAATCATAAGTTTCCAGTAGGTCTCAGTGGTGTAATTGGTAACACGTCTGGTGTGTTAAACCAGAAGAAGCTGGTTCGAGTCCTCGACACAAAATATATTAAATTTAAATTTAGATGTGAATTAACTCCACATGGTTTCAAATGTCTTGGGGTAGGAATTTTTCAAAAAAATATTCTTAGTGGATGCATATATAATTCTAACTAACTATTATGTCAAGGTTGAGCCGTTGTTCGTTAGATCAGTTGATAATACTTGCCTTTTAGTTTTTAAATTTCTTACAGAAATTTTTGATGTTTTACCTAGTCAAATTAATCAACACTCAGAGAGAAATAAGCTGATACTTAATTTAGAATAAATAAATAAATTATATACTCATGATGATCATATCAAATAGATGGGTATCTGCCTACCCTAATAGAAAAGAAGTGCAACTGTATGTATGTAACTAAGCTATCATACAAGTACAAATGCAACGAACAATTAAGAAAGGATATAAGGAAATATAATAAGGGTAAATTGTCATCTGAAGTTATTCACATGTCACTTTTGTGTTCTATCAAGAGAACTTTATTTGTCGTGGAAAATTTAGAATGTCTTAACATAAGTGGTGTAAGAACTAATGTCTCCAGGATCCAAATCAACTATACCTGTAAGTGTTGTACTTGCTGACTGACACACGAGAAGATGACAATAAGATGGACTGGAACAAAATGAAGCCATAACACAAATTGTTCTCTAGAAAAATATTTAGTCTGCTGTAGCTTGCTATGAGGATCTTGGGGAACAGACACAAAGCAGTGGATGGTAAATAGCTTAAAATGATGATGAATGAAAGAGAAGTGTAGATTTACACTTTGGAAATTCAAATACCTACACTCTATACTAAATTACTCGTTAGTTGTTACTGAACACCGCTGCTGCTCGACCTCCCAACCTTTCTCTAGATGCCTTTGAAAAAGCCTCGACATTAGCTTTTATGTAAGGCTGACTCAGAATCTGGGGACCTTGATGACCTGGGGGCAACTTTATGTAATTTTTTTTTTTTAATGTGACAGAGTTTTTTAGACAATATATAGGACACTATTTCTTTATAGTAATTTGAAATGAAATTAAATATCTTTATTCATGTAGGTCACAAAGTAACACTTGTGAACGTCAAGATTGTTGCTTCTACATTTACTGCCAGATTCGCTAAGCAATAGGTAGAGCCTGAGGAAGAACCTGACAATAAAACTCATGGCCACTCTTTTCTAACCGCCAGTAATTACATTAGTTTGATGATGACATGATGTTTGACCAATTATATAGTAATGAATTTTTACAAAACAAAAATATAATCAATTTTGTGTTTAAAATCATATCAAAATTAGAGCTATTCTAGTTGCCAGTCCCAGGGGCAACCTACACTACACAAGAAGAATCTAGCAAGAAAGTCAATGGATGCTCTTTTAAAATGTAGGTGTGGCTTACAACATTAAAATTACACTTACATTGTTCCTTTGGATTTATGTGAGAACAGTCGACTAAACATAGTTTGCCTTAAATTTAAATAATATTATTTGTAATAATTGCTATAACAGCTATGAGCTGACCAGTCCCAACAGACTTTGAAGAATTAGACACATATAACAATCATATGTCCCATCTGATCAAAAGCAATGGACTGATGTAGCAGGGTACTGAGTTTAGAGCAAATCTTTGTTTGAAAATCAAATTTTGCCAAGACAAATCTGGCGAAACTAAAAAATTACATAAACAGCCCAACTCATGACGTCATGACTTAAATAATTCTCAAATGGACAACTCCTCAAGAAGTTTAAAGAGTGTTAAACTTCTTTAGAAGGAAAAATATGTGCCTTGTAAACAAAGAAAAAAAATACTAATCTCCATATTTAAATATAAAAAAAAATGTTAATATTAAAAGCTCATGATGGCCTAGGGTTTGCAATTGGTGCAAGTATTGTTAATTATTGCTTGCATCAAGGAATACACACTTCTATTGTTAATGTATGTTATGTTATTGTAAGCATTCATGACTCCATTTGATCAGTATTAAGCCTCTTGCAATAAGGTCAGCCTGAGATGGATAATTAATAAATTCAATAAGTCCAAATAAACATTGTGTTTTAAATCTAGCAAATTATGAATACACAAGATAAATATTATTCAACAAAGACTATTAGTAAGAAACAGCGATTTTTTTTTTAATAAAGAACACTATTTTTGTGATGGACAACAATGCATAAATTCACACTAAAACTATATGTAAGTGAATCTTAAGTGAGAGTGTTTCCCTGATCCAGCAGACCTATTTGTAATATAGGGTGTAATAATCATAAATTCCGATAGAATTTGCTAATATGCATGTAATTGTGTTCATAAAGATGTGCTTTGTTATTTATAATAAAATGATAATAAAATCACTTCATTCATAAATCTAAAGCCATTAAAAATAAATAAATATATTTTAGTGTTGATAATCTGCAAATAAATGATATCTTTTGAAATATTTTGTAAACATTAAAGATAATTTAAATTTATAGTAATGTTTTTGAATGACAGTTATGGTAATTTATGTGTAAACAAACATTAAATTGATCATAAATAAATTGCACTTGCTACCAAATTGATTGGCCAACGTGTCTGCCAACATTTGCCATACAATATAAAAGACATATTGCTGACTGAATTCATTGGTAACTTTTCCAAAATACAAGTTATAAGATTTGGAAAAGTTTTACCTGCAAATGTTACTTCTGCTGACTAACAGATAAGACAACACAGGCTTATGAAGTAAGGGGTTGGTATATCCGATGGTAGTCGCTTATGAGCTTAAGATGTAGCTTGATTTTTTATTGTTTAACATTTATCTTTAACATTAAACAACAATAACATTTATGACTCAAGAATGGGTGGGTTGATTTTTACTGACCCTTTCCTTGTTGGATTAAATTCTACCTAAAACAAAATAATTTTAATGATTTTCTATGAAATTAAACTCTAAAGTGGTGTAATTCTGCCAGGATTACTATTTAGCAGGTTAGCAATAACAAAAAGTTTTTACATTTTATGCTTTAATTACTCCTGATCTGGGTGACATTCTGTAGCATTTACAATAACTAGCATTTCCATGCTAATCTCAATGACTCCAAGATCATTTTTTGAACTGTTTACTACACACAAATATTCACTTTAATAACTAGGTGCTATCCTTCTTGAATAGCATAAATTGTTATTAATAAATATTAATACAGCTATTAAAAACATAAAGCATGTTATTTTATCAATTTATACTTCAGTTGGCAATGAATTTGTCAAACATTGCACCCCATGACAGTAAATCAAAATGTTCTTTGAATGTGGGTGTATTAGATCATAAACTATGAAGTTTTAACATATCAATGTTTAATTATGATTGCAAATCATATGATTTTGGTGTTTATTTGTTTATAAATATTTTTTTTAATGTTTCATGTTAGAGTTTGTGATTTTCGATTAGGTATTATAAATAAAACACAATAATGCTCTTACTTGATAAATTCATGGTAAATGGCAAGAATAAAATCACCATTAGTATGTATAAAAACTAGATTTAGTGCTATCCAGTTTTAACACTACAAAGAATGCAGAGATAAAACATTCTAGTGTGCAATCATGGGCATGATGTAACGCAGACACTTAAAAACCTGTAGTCCTTCTAGTTTTATCACTCCTACCAGTTTGTTAATATTTGCAAAGCAGGTAAATGACCTCCGCATAGGTAGGTATGGGATAGAATGCCTACATGTGAGAGCAATCAACCGTACTTCACCTGAGCATGAGGCTGGCTGCTGTTACATGAACTGCACTCCTCGCTGAGGTCCAGTCACTACACAGTCACCAACACAGACACATCCACTGATCAAACTGTTCAAAGAATGAGACTACACAAGGGGCTCTCTACACCAGTTAGCAACACACTCTCACTATTCATGTCTTATTGGACACACTGATACACTCAAACTGCACTGCTGAGCTGCTATTGTAGTGTAGGGGTGCACCACTCGCGGCCAGAGCGCTCGATCGCGTTCGCAAATATCACTAATGGCACCAATCACAACCTAACCTCAAAATGCACACTAAAATGAAGAATTGACAATCACACAGATGTTAGCAAACCCGACGGTACACACATGACATCACCACCGCGACTGTGTCGTATGAAATTTCACAAAGAACGATCGCGCTTGCTGTGCGAGGCTAGCAGTATGGATTTGTGGGCAAAATGCTTTGTTTGAGTAGGTAGGTACGTACTCGCAGCCTTCACTGCATATAGCTATAGCTAGGTAGGCGCGTATGTTGGGTATGTGTAGTGTGTATTGCACGGGTTATATGCACCTAGCCATAAATCACTCTGGCGTTTGTGAGCGCCACGGCCGGGCCGCGGCGAATGCGAGGTTCGAGGACAAACGCACCTTTTGGATTTCGCACCGCCCTTTGTCTCGGGGGCGGCGCGACAGGTTTGGTGTACCCCGTAAAAACTGTAAACACGATTCTGATTTACGATCCCGGCGGCCCGAGTCATTCATAAGGATGGCACCGGGGCAAGTGCGGGTGGAGGCGGTCACGCTCGGCCGCCGCGCTCGCTGCTCGATCGCTATCAGCGGTGCTCCGCCGTGTCCTCGGTCGGCTCGCACGAGCTCTAGCGCTAGCGGACGATGCGACCGTTTCGAAATGGCGCAACGCGGAGGCCGTGACGCCGCGACCGCACGAGCGAGAGAATGTCCGCTCGGCGTGAGCGAGAAACGAGCGCGGACGGGCCGTTTCGCAACCTCGGATGAGCTCGCGGGGACCGAAATAATCCACTACGTAAGTACGCGGGCGGAACAAGCTCGGCACCATGCCGTGCGTTAAGACGTCGAGACACTGATACTCACGGCCTGGCCACTCGCAGCGGGTCAGCAGCGCCGGCGTCCATGGCGCGCCCAGGCCCTGGCCGCGGCCGGGCTCCGGGCCGTCGGCCGTGCGACGCAACACTCTCTCCAATCTCACTCGAAACGCGACGACAAACACCGTCGCATCATCTTGACGACACTGCACATTGACCACGACACTTCTAAACGCGTATAAACACTCCGCGAACGGTGTTTTGTTACATCGGTTGACTTTTCTTTGAAAAATCAATATACATTTTCCCAGAGTTCAGAGATACGGACGAGTCGATGTCCAGCGCAGGTTATGTGCGTGAAGTTTGCAAGCTTTTTTAGCGCACCGGTGTTACCAACATTTTTTTGCCCATTTTTTGTTTTGGGTGTTGTGATTTTTTTCTAGTGATTTGCAGTTAACTTCAGTTGAGTAGTATGGTATTGGGTCTTTCTTATTACTTGCGTTACTGAGCACAGTAGCGCCAGTGTTTGAAAATGTAAACTGTCAGCGTGCTTTTCGATATTGAGCTGGGATATACAACTGCTATTTGTTGTTTTGTACGATATAAAGAAACAAAATTATGGTAAAAGGCTTGTATTCATATATGGACATGGTATTTACATTAAAAGCTTCATAATTAACTACAGAAACATGATAAAAAAATAGGTAATGTAGATAAGTCAATAATAGAAAATCTGTAAATATATTGATCGTATCACCTACCTATCTATAAATTATACTTAGGTACAGTTAACATAAAATAAAGTAAATAATAAAAAGTAGTAAATTACGTGTTAAAAATTTACGTAGAAATTTCCCCGCCCTCGTGAATCTGATAACAGTCGATACTGCGTTTCGGAATTAAGTTGGAGGAGTTGAATCTCACTTTAGACATAAAAAGTGAAGAGATCACACCTCCACTTGATCCTTGACGCGATATGTGTAGTTGAACTTCGTGACGTTGTTCTGGGGATGATGCCCTGTGATGGGGATGATGATGTACTGTGGCGAAGTGGCTCCACGCGTGAGCTGGAAAGATAGATCTGGCAGCACATGTCATTAAACTGTCTAGATCTCCTGTCCAACTCAGACGTGAATCCATACACGTGGAGAAGTATCTTCGGGTCGCGCTCTGAAACACAAAATGTAATATTTATAGTACGATATTTGTACAATGTGACAATCGCAGTGAGCGCGCACGATATGGAGCCGGCTCGTTCGGTATCACTGCTCGAAAAGGTGCGGCTAATGTTTTCTGATAAGAGCATCGCTTTTCCCTGTCGCGTCAGCGACCCTGTATAGCTACGTAGCGAATGTTCATGTAATTTAATCATCGCCATATTAAGAAGATAATTTATAAAGTACTTTGAGCGACAATCACACGTTGCGAACAAACACATGTGTGCTAAAGGACCACCATATGTTATTACGTAATCTTTGTCAGTTTATTTCAACAGTGACACTAATTTGCCGACGTAACGTGGTTAGTACAAAGGACATCTAAGGACGCGATCAAAAAAAAAATCTAAGGCGCAACTTGACGGTAGATAAGGACTGCCACCTCACCACTTTTGACCAGAATTGGGTAAGGAGTAGAAAATAAGGAGTTGTTTCACGCAAAACTGACGATTGGAACGACACTAATAAGTACCCGGCGGCGACGCGGTTACCGTAAGTACTCCTGGATGAAGACTTCAGCACAAGAACCACACGAGCGTTTCGACTCCACAGTCAATCGTAATCACAGACTACAGTCCGATAGAGGCTCGATCGATTGATGGGCCCATATTTATACTTTCGTCGATATCTTTTGATATGATATCGGTGTAGTGACACGAGGCACAAGCGTCCACCATGATCGTGATAAGATTCGATGAAACGAGGAATCGATTGGCCCCCGACAGCGGTATCGGGCGCGCAAACACTTCACTCAACCAATCAGCAAGGTATTGGTGATAAGCAGGTACGGGGACCTCACTGCGTCGTGGAGCGACCGGGGCGCTCGCCAACGAACCGCCATCTGCTGAGCAGGAGACAACAATCACGACTAGATGTGTTGTTTGCTCACCAGATACACCTTTATTACATTATAATTATCTAACTACTGACTACTAAACTATTTAATTATCTTACTGTCACTGATACACAAGCACTGCATCTTAATTTCTATAAGTTATTCAGATATATATTTCCTTAAAAAAAACATTGTACTCACTATGATTTTCTAAAGAATTCACTAAAATATCATGAATTTAATATTACAGTGGTAATATTAAGGATAATTTCAAAAGAACACATGTAGTAATGCGGAAAATATGTCAATTTCTAGATAATACCTAATTTATAGGATGTTGTAGGTACGTGATACGTGGAAGAATTTCGACATGTTTGATAAAACGCTCAGTCGCATATCTAACGGTGTCAGTAGATAAGACACAAGGTGTGTACTTTCTGGAGCACATATCGTACACCTGTATATTTCGTCGTACCTACTTGTTCATGCGATTGTAGCAACAATATGGAGGTGAAAATTCTCTATCGTTGTTTAGTAGAATTATACCTATGGCAAAACTCGGACTTTTAACTATTAACTAACTAACTAACTATCTTAACGCTGTATCCCTGACGGGGTAGTCAGAGCGGACAAATCGCCAGTCTTCGCGATCCATGCATACTTTTTTCGCTTCCTGCAGATTCATTAATCGCTTCATGCATGCACGTTGTCTGGGTATCCGAGTACTTTTGACATTTCCGTTCTTAAACAATCCTTTTTTTATACCACTGATTTGGCAGACAAGCATACGGCCCACCTGAAGGAAAATGGTCACCGTAGCCTATGGACGTTTGCAACACCAGAGGTGCAGCACTCGCGCTGCCGACTCTATAATCTGCTCACGTGGTCTTCATATGTAAGCCTCGACCTACCCTGAGTCCTTCTACCCTCTTCTTTCGCACAATATATATTCTTCGTCAATCGTTCTCCACTCATTCGTTGGACGTGTTCAAACCAACGGAGCACGCCCTTTTCCAGCTTAACGCTGACACTTCATTCAAACCTGCCATATTGCGTATCACTTCGTTACGTATTCGGTCGGCCAAGGTTACGTCGCACAATTTTCGAAGTGATCACATCTCTACAGCTTTCAACTTCAATACTACCGAAAAGCGACTTTAGCGCTAGCACTGCGTTATGAATCGCGAGTCGTGTTTCTTTTACGATGCTTTGTCGCTTTACTATTTGAGAAAAAGCACCGTTTACTTTGTTTCCGGCAGCTACTTGCCGTTGTACATCCGAATCACATCTTCCGTCGGTGCTAAACATACTCCCTACATACACAATTTCATTTACTTGCTCTAAACGTTCCTGGTTTACCCAAATATCGCATTTATTTCTTACGTCATCTCTTTAAAATACTATAACCTTAGTTTTACTTGCAGTCAAATGAAGACCCTTACTTTCACACTCCTCTTTCATATTAGTGACTAATGCCTTAAGGTCGGCTTCTGATGAGGCCATGAGCACCACATCATCAGCGCACAACAGACAAGCGCAAGCTATACAGTCCCTATAAAGCGACTAATACCCGCAGTAGCGAGCCGTCAACACCATATCCGGGCAGCAAGTACCACAGAGTTTCCGTCATAACGTTATCAAATGCTTTCTCCATATCCACAAAAGCGCAGAAAACCTTCTAGCTAACCGCTAGAAACTTCTCCGCGATCATACTTGATCCATGCATCCTCTTCCACGTCGGAATCCGCATTGAGCCTCCCACAAATGCCTATAAGATTTTTATGACTTGCATTCTTGCTGTTATAACCTTAGCATACACCCTACTAGCTAAGCTGACCACAAAAGTTGCATAACAGACATACGCGTCCCAGACGCGCGGCGACCCACCATAGTTAATCATCGCAGCCTTTCTACATTTCATACTTCAAATCGCTTCTTCAATCTCTTTCATGCTAATTAAAGACTTCAATTACACCGGGATCCGGAGCATCAAATTGAGCTCCACTTCCCAATGTGGCATCTCTATCTTTACTTGCATACATTTTTCCATAATATTTACTCACACACATTTGTCTGTTAGGTCGTCGTTGTTAGCACTAAGCACTTTATTCATACTGTAGATTGTCAAACAACTCTGTGTCTTTCCACCCGCTTTCCAGAAGAGCCTGGCTTTATCCCGGAAATTGGACGACAACCTTTCATCCGCTTTCATTGTGCACCTTTCACGAGCTTCCTCTATCAGTGCCTTCGTGATTACTTTTTGCAGCTTGTTTCTCTCTTTCATATTAAAATCATTTCGCGAGGTTAAGTAGTCTACTTTCACTTCTTCATTCCACCATGCATCACGCTTATTACTAATGCCTCTTTTCGTTTCTCCACACACTTCCACAGCGTCATTTACCATACTATCCGAGACACATATGCCAGGGCCTCGTCTGTGAGTCAACCGGTGCACGACTTACTTGCATACATCCATACAATACCACTACATACTTAAATTGTTTGTTTGTTAAATACCTCGTTAGCGCATTAATAGTGTATGCTAGCAGGTCATAACAGATAGACATTTTAATGAAAAGTTGAATTTAAATAATGCTGTACCTACTCGCCATGTTTAATAAATTTATATTACTTAAGTTATTGATTAATATTATTATAATTTAGTTTTTTTAATTTGTACACCATATTGTGTGGTAGGACATAGCGTACTAATATATAAAATAGATTTTAGAACTGTAAAGTAACCTATGCTCAACAAAAAAATTAATTAAATTGAACCTAAAAAATATATATAATATTTGTGTAGCTCACAAAACTTTATTGTGATATTTTTGTGTTTTCTATGCTCTAAGTGCCCCCGGCACTCGTGGTCCCGCTGACTCAGTGTTCTGTAAACAATCACTGCGTTAAGCAACGTTACAGATGTTACGGCTGGTTACAGATGGGTGACCGCTTTGCTGTATTCTATTTGCGAGCCTTTCCGTGCTTCGGAAGGTGCGTTAAGCCGTTGGTCTCGGTTGCCAGTAACATGGCAGTCGTTAAACCGAATTGTAGGCCTTTTTAAATTTTCAGCACCTTTGGTAAGAGGATCTTCCCTTAATGTTGGAAGATCATCTCAGGTAAACACGCAGGGACTGGGCACCACCAAGCTCTTCGGAGCCAAAACGAAACTCACCTGTACCTGCAGTGGACTCTGACGTAGATGCCCTGAATGTAGCAATTGGCAAAAGCTAAACCTACGTTCCAAATTTTGACAGAATTCGGAAGCAATTGGGAAGAAGCCAAGACAAAAGAAGGTGAGGTAGTTTTGTTTATCAACCACGCTTTATCCCCGAAGGGGTGGCAGAGGCATATTATTTGCTCACCTTTCACCGTGTGTATTCCTGTCCCTCGTAATAGGAGGTGCGTTATTGCCGTGTTGAAATATACTATTTTTCCAGCCGCCCATAAGGCTTTTAACTCAGCTTAACGACTGCCATGTTATTGGCAACCGGGACCAACGGCTTAATGTACCTTCCGAAGCACAGAAACGCTGGCAAATGTAAATATCACAAAGCAGTCACCCATACGTGAGCAGCCATAGCGAAAATTGCTTAAAGCAGGTAGTTTTAGTATTAAATATTAATATAGTTTATACGGGATCATTGCATTCAACCAAGTAATGACACACCATGTTCATAGTCCAACTGTTATTGAATTTATCTGATAACTGATTAAGCTGGGTGCACGTGCCCCCGGTTTTAATATGGAACATACCGCAATCTATGTCCTTCATATAGGCTTAAGACTTCTAAACCCTAAAGTTTAATAGTAAGTACATTACGATATAAGTGCGTTATGGAGGTTATAACGCACGAGTCGGATTTTTGCCCCAGCTGTAGGCGAGGGCGTATAGAGCTGAGTGACTTTGATGAGATGTTTTTCAACACACTTTTAAGGCAACAGAATAAAAAATCAATCAATATAATATTTTCTCCACTTAAGTATACATACCCTACATAGGTAGGCCATCAAAACACAAACATACTCGTTGAAATATACTATTTTTCCAGCCGCCCATAAGGCTTTTAACTCAGCTTAACGACTGCCATGTTATTGGCAACCGAGACCAACGGCTTAATGTGCCTTCCGAAGCACAGAAACGCTGGCAAATGTAAATATCACAAAGCAGTCACCCATACGTGAGCAGCCATAGCGAAAATTGCTTAAAGCAGGTAGTTTTAGTATTAAATATTAATATAGTTTATACGGGATCATTGCATTCAACCAAGTAATGACACACCATGTTCATAGTCCAACTGTTATTGAATTTATCTGATAACTGATTAAGCTGGGTGCACGTGCCCCCGGTTTCAATATGGAACATACCGCAATCTATGTCCTTCATATAGGCTTAAGACTTCTAAACCCTAAAGTTTAATAGTAAGTACATTACGATATAAGTGCGTTATGGAGGTTATAACGCACGAGTCGGATTTTTGCCCGAGCTGTAGGCGAGGGCGTATAGAGCTGAGTGAGTTTGATGAGATGTTTTTCAACACACTTTTAAGGCAACAGAATAAAAAATCATTCAATATAATATTTTCTTCACTTACGTATACATAGCCTACATAGGTAGGCCATCAAAACAAACATACTCGTAGTTTTCACGAGAGAACGAAAACACTCGTGTACTGCTTTTTTTATACCACTGAGGTGGCAGACAAGCATACGGCCCACCTGATGGAAAGTGGTCACGTAGCCTATGCTATAAAATACTCGCCTATTCTTCATTATTGGAAGTTGACATTTTAGATATCCAAATTATAAATACAAAGAAAAGAAAATTACAGAAAAATACCGCGCACATTATTTTCTGACGTCGTAGCTGCTTACGCTAAAGCTACTCTGCCGCACTCAGAGTCGTTCATTAAATTAGTGCAAATTGTCATTTAACTAATTATGGTTAAAATAAATAATTGGCCGTTGCTCCTAGAGACGAAAATTAATGGTTCATTAGTTAATGCCAACTTAAGTCAACGTAGGGCGGTGCGCCTTATCGAAACGTATGTCGGTAAAGTGCAATATCATTACATGCCTAAGGACATTTAAATAATTTTATAAAATATAGTCGTTTTTATAGGGTAAAGTTAATATTTTCCTTTAAAATAAAAAAAGTTTAATGTTTTACTATTATTTTAAGGAAAATTACAATCAATTACAGAATATTTCATGAAAGCATGACTATAGATATGGTTGGATCACTATACATATCGCTCTTTGATTCTCTTCGCAAAAAACATAGTTAACATAATTGCGCTAACACACGTTCGGATTTGGTTTTGGAGGAAAATTCAATTAAATCTGGGAATATTTACGACAAAGTAGCTAGAACGGCAACATTGATCATATCCGATGCGGATCGAGGCGGATTCAATAAATAATAAATATGTCCGCTGGACTGCTGTACACGCGGTAAGATTTGGTCGGAAGTCAAATCAAATCCGCGAACGAGACAAACCAAATCCGAACGTGTGTTAGCGCTATAACCATACTTTTGGCATAGGAACGTCAATTTAATGTCTATTTAAGATTTATGTAAGGGTTCAGCGGCCAATAAAGTTAATTGACATTAAAAGACAATAATGACTCATTAACTGTCTCTGAGAGTAAATTTTTATTAATCTCTACTTAAAACTCCTTAATCAATCATTAAATCGCGAGTCAGAGTAGGCAGACACTGCCGCACTCAGAGTCGATTTAATGATGTGAGTTTAAAAATACTAAAGGACATTTTGTTTTTAATAATATTTTAAGCAATAGTGTTTTTCTTTTAATATAGAGTTTATTTATTATATTAACATACAGTTTCTATGACAGACCTTTGCTGATTAAATAAAGCAAATAGTGCGGTTAAAGAATATAACTTCACTATTTGTATCTATAACACACGCGTGTTTTATGAGCTACTTTATATATCTAAACCCGGTAAAATTAGATCACTTTACGAGCAAGTGTGTTATAAAATTGCTTAGTCTGTCCGTCTATCCGCGTGCAGGCGTCTATGTCTCAGAAGATTATTGCCGAGCCGACGAAAGTCTCCGATTTAACTCCACTGGTATGGGAATAATGCTATTGATGTCCGACCGTCCGTCCGTCCATTCAGGTCGCATTTTTCATCGGATTTGCCTGCAACTTGGCATGAACAATCCTTGATTTAGACAACAACTTTTAGCGAGGGGGTATTTCGATCGGGAGGAAAATGAAGGGCAGGGGAGAGGAAATAGTCCAGTAGTGGTTGGCAAGAGCGCTCAAAACGATAAAAACAATGTAGATTTTTTTTTATTAGATGAAAAAAATTACTCCGAGGTCTAGCAAGTACCACCACTAGTAATATACTAGGTAATATACACTAGTAATATACGGCTTCGCTCGTGACATATTTCGAATTCCCGTCGCAACTATTTAATCCCGTCGCTTATAAATTCTACAATAATGTAAAAGAAATTGCCCGCTTTGTCAACATTTATGATTAGTGCTCCGCTCGCAAGTGTAGTAGCGTAATGATATATAGCCTATAGCCTTCATCGATAAATGTGCTATCCAACACAACAAGAATTTTTAAATTCGACCTGTTGAGATTAGCGCGTTTAACCAAACAAACAAACAAACTCTTTAACTTTATAATATTGGTATAGGCAGACAAACTGTTTTCGACATGCGATTCAAGACACCATGAATTCGGGCATAGGTGATTTTGACTGTTAAGCCGTTGGTCCCGGTTGCCTGTAACATGGCAGTCGTTAAGTCAATAGCCACAACCTGCGTCTGTTTATTTCCACAAGGCAATGGGCTCACCACCTATTACGTGGGACAGGAATACATATGGTGAAAAGTGGGCATATAATATGCCTCTGCCAACCTTTCGGGGATAAAGCGTGATAGATAAATAAATTTAATTTTTGCGAAATTGTGCTTTATAGTTTCGTATAATGTCGACGTGTGTGACACACGAGGCATTATAAAGACTGTTTAGCCAAACAGTCTTGAATTATCATAATACTCATTCACGTAAAAACTACTGAATAGATTTTAATGAAACTTTACAATAATATAGCTTATACATCAGAATAACACACAGGTGAATGGTTTTAGTAATTTACGCTGCCGACCCTATTACCTTTCTTTTAAGAGCGTCTTCATAGTTCAGAAGGTACGTTAAGCCGTTGGTTCTGGTTGCAGTAGCACGGTAGTCGTTAACCCAATTTGAAGGCCTTATAGGAGATTTTAAAGCTTTCATCATTCTGGCCACAACTGTCCCTTTCGGTGTAGCAACACGCCAATAGGGTTAGGGTTGGCAACTCGAGTGTAACAAATCTGGTGTTGCAAATGTCTAAAGGCTACGGTAAACGCCTATTCTTGCCGGCCTTATTCTTGTTTGATACTTCAGCATTATAAAAGTAATCTTATATTATAAGTCCGAGACTACCAGGACTTTAATTGGTCGTGCTAATTAGTGTCTGGCACATAAGACGTTTTAGCCTTTTTGTTACCACCTCACTAAAAAGCGCAACGGGTTCAAAATTTCTTCCAAATTTAACATCTAAAATTGACACATTTTATTAAATTTATTCGGCCCACCCCAGTTCAACGTCCCTTCCGAAGCACGGAAACGCTCGCAAATGTAAATGCCACAAAGTGGTCACACATCCGAGGAACAGCCATAGTAGAAAATTGCTTAACGCAGTGATCGTTTAGAGAACACTGAGTCCGCGGGGCCACGAGTGTTTTTTTTTTTATTACGTGGCATAAAACATACATACAACGCTAAATTAGAAAATATTGAAAGAGGTGGATTAATTAGTCTTAATATGTGACGTTAACGAAGTTGCACGGGTCAGCTAGTACTACTTTATAAGTATTTTGACATAAATTTAACACTTAGCTTGAAATATTATGTATTCTGTGATACTGCTAAGCTTATATTCAGAGTTAACCCTGATAACAAGCCTGATAAGGTTCTCGGTTTTTGGTTTTCGGTATAGCAACTGCCGTGTGATCTCCAAACCCCGTAGGGGCGCCTGCGTCGTAGACTCGTCCAGTGAGTTCTTGCACTTCCTCGTACACTCGCCAGGTGACTATGCCTGAGCACCCAGACAACTTACACCCTAGGATAGACAGATAGAGATACGAGTATATAATTAACTGAATCTGAGATATATAATTATCGAAATCCATTTTGAAAACTATAAATATTACATGACTAGATGACCCCCACAGCTTCGCCCGTGGAATATTTCGACCTCCCGTCGCACCTATTTAATCCCGTCGCTTATAAATTCTACAATTAATAAAAAATTGACCGATTTGTCGACATTTACGACTACTGCTCCGCTCCCCAGTGTAGTAGCGTAATGATATATAGCCTATAGCCTTCCTTGATAAATGGGCTAACTAACACAAAAATAATTTTTCAAATCCGACCAGTAATTCCTGAGATTAGCGCGTTCAACCAAACAAACAAACAAACAAACTCTTCAGCTTTATAATATTAGTATAGATAATAAATATTACAAGATTTTCTTTCACTCGAGCTGCCAACCCTATTGCCGTGTTGCTACACAGACAGGGACAGGTTCTGGCTATAATGATTAAATCTTTAAAATCTCCTACAAGGTCTTCAAGTTGGCTTAACGATACCATGCTACTGCAACCAGAACCAACGGCTTAACGTACCTTCTGATTCAGAAGTATGCAGACGCTCTTAAATGAAAGGTAATAGGGTCGGCAGCGTAAAAGTCGTGTAAAATTACTACAACAACATGCAACCATTCATCCATTTCGTTGACAATGAATTCAAGAATGAATACGATTCAATTTTGTCACACTGTCCGCGGACTACAGCCAAGCCGATGAATCATAAAAATGAAGTACAATATAACGGATTTGTATGAATATAGGTGAGGGGGAGTTAGGGCGTCTGGCAGCGTTTCAGTGAAAGCTCGCAAGCAGCGGGGGTTAGCCGGAGCACCGCGACTCACAAGGGTTGGGGGCCCGCCGTCCCCATCGGCCGTGAACTGAAACTTTGAAAACTTCTGCCGTATTGTGTTTACATTGAACTTTGTTATGTGGGTTAAAGTTAACCCAGAGTTCAACAACGTGTGTGCCACCCGTTTCACTCGATTGCAAACTTTGCGCTAACTTTGTCCTATCGATTTTCATCTCGTGTTTACCAAATGTTTTCAAGGTTAATCCGCTGATATTATCATATGGGGCCGAGACGATCGTAAAGGTTACATATTCCAAGTATCTAGTAAAGGATCAATATCGCAACAGACTATATATATTAAAGTAATATTGTCTTGGAATGTCTGCATAGATCTCAATCAACATTATTTTTATGTAGCTCATCAAAATGCCGTAATTAATGAACAACATGGCGACATTTAGTATTGAGGGCATCTCATAGTTCCCAAGACAATTGACAGTTTGACGGCCCTATGTTGTCTTCACGCTGCTCTTGAAGAAATAGGAGTGGTAAGAGGAAGGAAATAACTCCATTACTTTAGCGGACTCTGGCCGCTGTTAATTAGTAATAACCACTATATATTATAGAAATGTCATTACTTGTTTACATGTAGTGACTGAGTGGGTTAAAATATGAGCAAAGATACAACTACAATAACGATACGACTAACGATATTGCACGCTTAAAATAAATTTTATTTTTAGACCTGAGCTTTAAGAGAGAAGCTGTAAAAAAAAAACTTCTAAGTTAAAGATACAGTTTTTTATGCAACAAATAACAAAATATTTGAATGAATCATAAAATTGTACAGTATTTTTCATTGACCTAGAACTATGACTTTACGGTAGCGAAACCTGGGTATGTCAGCAGATGCATGAAAGTAAATTGAATGCTGTGGAGATGCGATCACTTCGAACTTTGGCCAAATACATAACGAAGTGATACGCAAAATGGCAGGTTTGAATGAAAGTATCAGCGTAAAGCTGAAAAGGGAGGGCGTGATACGTTGGTTTGGACACATAAAACGAATGAGTGAGGAACGATTGACGAAGAATATATATTGTGCAAAAGTAGAGAGTAGAAGGATTCAGGGTAGGCCAAGACTTACATATTAAGACCACGTGAGCAGATTGCACAAAAACAGAAAAGTCAAAAGTACTCGGATACCCAGACGTGCATGTATGAAGCGATTAATGAATTTGCAAGAAGCGACAGAAGTATACATGGATCGCAAAGTCTAACGATCTGTCCTCTCTGACAACCCTCTGGATACAGCGTAAAGGTAGTTAGTTAGTTAGAACTATGAAATTGGTTTACCGTCTTATAAAACAAGTTTAGGCAAAATTCTGAAAACTATACAATTGTATTTTACAATTTACATACAAATTTGTACGGAACCCTGGCTCGCACTGGTCGTGTTTTTATTTTATTGCGTGTAGACAGCAGAGGGCAAGATAAGGGCGTTGTTCTAAAAAACTATTTATGTATGCCAATCGCGACACAATGACCTAGAAAATCTACATGACAAATTGCTGACGTCTCAGACAGTAAAAATGTCAATAGTATTCGAAGTCTGTTCTTTTTAAACCACGACCGAAGGTGGTTTTATAAGTTTAAGTTTTAGTCAAAGGTTTTCGGATACCCAGACGTGCATGTATGAAGCGATTGATGAAACTGCAAGAAGCGAAAGAAGCCTGTATGTATCGCTAAGGCTGGCGATCTGTTCTCTCTGACTAACTCTTCACGCTGTATCCCTGACGGTAACCAGACGTGCATGTATGAAGCGATTGATGAAACTGCAAGAAGCGAAAGAAGCCTGTATGTATCGCTAAGGATGGCGATCTGTTCTCTCTGACTAACTCTTCACGCTGTATCCCTGACGGTAACCAGACGTGCATGTATGAAGCGATTGATGAAACTGCAAGAAGCGAAAGAAGCCTGTATGTATCGCTAAGGATGGCGATCTGTTCTCTCTGACTAACTCTTCACGCTGTATCCCTGACGGTAACTTTGTTTCCGGCAGCTACTCGCCGTTCTACATCCGAATCACATCTTCAGTCTGCGCTAAACATACTCCCTAAAAGCACAATTTCATTCACTTGCTCTAGACGTTCCTGGTCTCGCAAATCTCGCATTTAGTTCTTACGTCATCTCTTTCAAATACTGGAACCTTAGTTTTACTTGCATTCATTTTTTAATTAATCTTGTTTTAAGTTATTTAGGTGCACGAAACACACTATTTACAATATTTAAAAACAATTGCAGCAATATACCTACAGATCTATTCTGCATAGTTACGTAACCATCTCGTCATAACAAAATTATGTTTGACAGGGGACATTAGTATGTCAGCTACCATATTTCGTCATAATAAATCTTCTAATCTCGTGCCAAGGGCCTATTGTTTTCGATCAGCCCGCCTATTTACAACGGTTTAGGCGCAGAATGCCGAATTTCCAAAATGGGAACTGAGTCGCAAAATTCCCGTTTTATCTCTGAAAAGAATATCGAAGGATGCGTTTCCACTGAAGCGGAACTTGATGGAGTGGAGCGAAGTAGACCGTGAGTTGGTCAATCGCAGTGCTCAAAACCCGCCCCCTACATCAGTGGAAACAGTGCGAGCTTATTTTCAAATCTATTATATATATTTTAGTAAAATATATGACCACGTGGCCCTGACCACACAGAACGGGGTCGATCAGACTGTAGTGCCATGAAATGAGGGTAACGGAAAAGTGTAAAGTGCGTTTTAGCTTAGCTACCGACGATATACCTAAACATTACAAAAGTATTACAAGAGTTTTAAATGCCTAATTGTTTTTTCTTTTTTTGATATATGTAAATATTCCCCCCCACCTTCCTTTTTTAATATGTGTAAAGTTTATGGTAGCTGTAAGTTGTAAATATAAAACATTATTAAATATATTTTCAATAATGTAAAAAATAAACATTACAAAATAATTGAAGTTATGAATCATAATGGATGAGAAGGTAATTGAAAATGTAAAAGCACTGTTTTTATCAACAATATGGCTTATGATCTCTCCAAAAGGTTTAAATCATCGAAACACGGCTCAACGCAGCTCTGATGAAAAATCTTTATTCATGTAGGTCACGAAGTAACACTTATGAACATCAATATTATTGCTTCTACATTTACATTTACTGCCAGCAAAGCAAAGCAAGCCTGAGTAAGAACCTGGCAATAAAACTCATGGCCACTCTTTTGTAACCGCCAGTAATTACATTAGTTTTATTTACAAGATAATTGAACAAATTATATAGTAATGAGTTAATACTAAAGAAATAAAATTTAAATCATGTCAAAATGTGACCGATTCTAGTTGCTAGTTGTAAGGCAGCCTACTCTTTATGAAGAAGAATCTGGAAAGAAACTCCATCGATGCTCATTTAAATTGTAGGTATGGCTTACAATGTTAAAATTACATTGTTGTTTTGGAGTTATGTGAGCACAGTCGATTAAACTTAGTTTGCATAAAATTTACATAACATTATTTGTAATAATTGCTATAACAGCTATGAGCTGACCAATCCCAACAGACGGCATCCGTTCACGGGTTTGTCGCGTAGATCAGCCATCGCCCGACTCACCCGTCATAAAGGGAATAAGGCGACCCGACACATACGCCACCACTGCTAGGAAACTTAGGTGAGCATGATATAATAAAACTGTACAGCAATCATCATTCTACAAAGGTCCCTTTTAGTGGTAATACGCCCTATAAGGGACCTTTGTAGAATAACTTTGTTGTTTGTCTGTCTTCTTCACAACTAGTTTAAAGCAACGACTGTATTATGGCTCACCACTCTTATTTGTGCTGCGGTAGTCAAATGAAATTATTTGCGCAATTTGTTTCAGAAAACTCGTTTCAATGAATGACCACACACTTTTTGAAAAAACCTTTTCGTTTTATTATAATTTATCTATTACGCCATATCCCCGACACCCCTTCGGGCATATTATATGCCCACCATTCACCATGTAACAGGTGGTGAGCTCATTACCGTGTTGAAATGGAAATTACGCTATACTATATATATCAATATTCTATAAAACTCGCAAAAAAAATACACTGGTAGGATAGAACACTACTCGCATCTCCTTGTCTTGCCTTGTCATAAAAGAGGTGACCTCTCTTTCTTACACTACGCGTTTGTCTAGCACTAGTAGGCATGATTACATTATCATAAATTAAGTATTTACCTATTTGTGGAAGCCACGTCATAAAAACTGATTTAAATCGGTGTTTACGCTTCATAAATTTGGCGTAGGAAAATTTACTGGACTGTGAAAATGATATATGTATTGGGGAAAACAGTTCGACTTCTCATTTTCTTAGAGTAACATTGCCGCTCGGATCCTATTTTAGAGGAGAAAAGTGCCAAGTTTAATTTATAAGAATTTGATAATAAAATTAATACAGATTAAAATATTTGAACCGCTCGTGCCCCGCGGACTCGGTGTTCTGTAAACGATCACTGAGTTACACAACTTTCACTATGGTTGGTCCTCATATGAGTGACCACTTTGTGGCATTTACATTTGTGAGCGTTTCCATGCCTCGGAAAACACGTTAAGCCGTTGGTCCCGGTTGCCAGTAACACGGCAGTCGTTAAGTCAAGTTTAAGGTCTTATGGGCGGCTTGAAAAACTTCAACAGCAGGTAGCCACAACATGCGTCTGTCTATTTCAACACGACAATGGACTCACCACTTATTACGTGGGACAGGAATACACATGGTGAAAAGTGGGCATACAATATTTATGCCTCTGCCACTCCTTCGGGGATGAGGCGTGATAGATAAATAATAATTAAAATATTTACAAAACAAAAAACTGTAAGAAAATGTACATACAAAATTGACAATGCTTCGTCTAGGTGTCGAAAAATTTCTTTACATGGATATACGCTGGTAAGATTCCCATAACCTGCAATGCTTATTCTTTGAGTTAGAACGAGATAGTGAGTGTTTAGAGTACACAAAATATTAGACGTGATAATGCACTTAGATTTATTAGTTTGTTGAATTAATCTGATTTTTTTGTAAGAATGTCAAATAAGAGATGTTCGATTTTCGTCTCCATTAACGTAATTGTGTCGATCGACGGCAGAAAATTCACCTTAAAGGTTTTTTTTGCGGTTTTGTGTAAAATTTGACTTCGAGATCCGATCAGCAGAAGAGAACTCCTTCTGCTGATAGGATCTCGAAGACAAATTTTTGTTCGAGCGAGATTTGACTTATTTAAAATATGGCACAAATTGGACAATTCAAGTAGTGTGCAGACTTCCAGCGTACTGAGTGCGAAGCCATCTGAGTTACTTACCTATAACGGTGAGTGTTCTGAAGAACTCTTCCAATTGGTCCCACCCTCCCCCTTCCGTTCCCGAACAACACGAGCGGGGCAGAGATGTCATCCTTACTCCGTGGAGACCATTGTGCCTAGAATCGAAAGACTTAGACTTTCATATGTCGCACCATAAAAGCATGGATCTCTCTGCCAGCGCACGGGTGCCTTTTACAATCCTGGGTCCTTTAAGAGAAGAGTGAAAAGGCATATTTCTAGGCCGTCAAGCTAGATGAGGGTCGCTATCGATGCTCTGCGGATTGAGATAGCGGCCCCAATCACGGGTCGTCGGCTTTGCTTACCATCAGGCGGGCGACGCCATTTTGACGTGCCATATATAAACAAAAAGCAATATAGAGCATGCCATTAAAATAGGTAGAAAAATTCCAGTCCTTGCACTTGCTGCTGTTCTGATTTCAGAACAGCAGAATACTACCTGTTCCCGCAATTTCAAAATTTCATAGTGATCAATTTCTTACATGTACCCAGGTTCTTCTAGAACTTTTAATGTTTTTGCAGAATCAAAAGCAAAAACGTGCATGTACACCTGATGAGCCCTGGTTTTAAAAGTAGAGGTGAATTCACGAGTGTAGCAAATGTCCTAACGCTTCAGTGACCTTAATAAACTGTACAGTGATCTTATTTGTTTCATCTATTTCTTTCATAGGCATGTGTGCGAGTTTGAGCATCCTCTTCACTATCATGGTCAAACCCACCTCCGCCTCATGGCTTGTTCCAACCTACTGGTTATACAAGCCGAATCACGGGAGATGCGCCCCCTTACTTGCCAGTGGCTCTTTCCGGGGAGCGCACACATTTCTCCCTACAAATTGTTTATTTCTTTTTCCCTGTCCCTATGGTCAGCCTCTCCCACTCCTGGGGCGTGACAACACACGTACACAAAGACTATCATGGTCAGTTCAAGTTAAATTCTTCTTTCCGTCTCTGTATGAATTGAATAAAAAGGCACTTTATTTCTTCTTCTGCTTAGGGTATTTTCAGTTGCTGTTAAACTATCTCTGGATTTGGAGTCACGAATCAGCTTCTAATTGACTTTTTATTTTCGGCAATGTTAGGAACGACTTTCGTATTGATTGAAAGCGATTATTAGATTAGAAAAAAGTTTCTGTGAGTTTTTATTGTCAATTTCTTTTCTCTCAAGCTCTACCTATTGCCTTGCGAATCTGGCAGTAAATGTAAATGTAGAAGCAATAATCTTAACGTTTAGTGTTACTGTAACCTACTAATATAAAGATATTTTTTCATTTCATTTCAATACGGCACGGTGCATCGTAGCCTCGTCTCTTCGTCAGTCGGTTTATAAAGGTGAGTTCATTAGGGTATTGAAGATGTTGTTGGGGCGTTTTATAACTCATAAGTCACTTATTTATTTCTAGTAAATTCACCAGTATCAGACAATTTGTGTGTGTATCTACAGATAGTCGAAGCTCGAACTCATATCGATGATAACAGCCACACCTGAACCTATTTTTGTTATCAGCATACAGGTTACTAATATCAACTTTCACACGAATTTGTTTTTTTCACGTCCTTAGAATAGAAGTAAAGTTATAGATTTGATTTTATTATTTTATAACATTTTTTTAAGCGCTGCTTACTCAGTCTTTACGTAAAGGATGTTATGCTACGATTGGTCCTGAGTGCCTGTCGAATATATGCTGCATATTGTATTTATAAGATTCTCTGTGCTTCGGGATATCCCGGTTGCCTTCTAGTAAAAATTGTCAAGCCAAGATGAACGCCTATTGGGCGGCTTGAAAAATTTCACCACCAAACAGCGACAGTAAACCTGGTCCTTGTTTGTTTCAAGACGGCTATAGGGTCTGCTGCGTGAGAGTAACACCTCTGATATTTTAAATGTCCATAGCCTCCGGTCACCACTTTAGGTAGTAGTTTAGAAAAATTAAATAACATTGGCTGTTAGGTTTAATCTACAGTTAGAGAACTATGCTCTCAAAGCCATTACATAATAGCGAAGTTAACGGCCCTGAGATACTTGATTAAGAATCGTAAACAAATCAAGCTTCATAAAAAGCTTTGTGAAAGGTAAACTATTACAAATATTGTGACCATAGACCACGAGGTGCGCATTTTCTGTTGATTTATTAAAAATATAGTGACCATAGACCGCGAGATGAGCATTTTCTGTTGATTTTAAAAAGCGAGTTTCATGACTGAGTGATGTATAACTAAAGGTGATTATAATTTAGCCTCTGCCTACTTTATCGTGAATACAGGCGTGATTGTACATGGACGAACGTATACAGTCAGTAGAACCACGATATAGTTACGGTTTTATCTCGTTTTTTACACTTTATTTGTTGAAGGCGCGCGATAAAGATACGGGTAAGTGGCATTTGTCGCTTTATCGCAAACTATGGCGCGAATGCCACTCGCTTCAGGAAGTTCCATAATACTGATTCCAATGTTATTATTGTAGCAAATTGTAATTATAATATTGACGTGTTTGGTCTTCCCAACATTATTTTCCCATACATCCAAAGCACTCACGTCGTTGGGGTTGCCTTTCCCGTTTGCTCTTTAGCACCTGAGATTGTGTAGCAATTGGCAAACATATCATTTTCATCTTACATGCAGAAAGAATAGCTTATTCTTACTAGTTAGATAATATTTTCGAATTAGCTAGAGAATGACTGCCTCTGTGGCGCGGTGGGAGTGCATCCGACTGCTACGCAAGAGGTCGTGGTTTCGATTCCCACCCAGGATAAAACTTTGTGTTTAGAGCACGATGGTTTATTCTATGTCTGGGTGTTATTTATCTATAATATGTATGTATTTAGAAATATATAAGTATGTTTATCAGTTATCTAGATCCCATAACACAAGCTAATATTAGCTTCAAAGTAAGCTAAGTAGCGTAGCAGTCGGATGCACTCCCACCGCGCCACAGAGGCAGTCATTCTCTAGCTAATTCGAAAATATTATCTAACTAGTTAGAATAAGGTATTCTTTCTACATGTAAGATGAAAATGGCTAGATGGCGCTCGCTGTGTGAAAAGTGTCCCACAATATTTATATTATATATAATAGTTTCATATGTACCACACGCTATAAGCATAAGACACATTTCGCCATTAACAGAGTCATGTAAATATTTTTAATTAGGTAGGTATATAGTTTTGCACAATTTAGAAACTAATTACATACCTAAGATATTATAAGTAGAAGGCGTCAGTACCCTACAGGAAATAACACGATCAATGCTACAATTATTACAAAAAAAAAATTAGTTAAATATAAAAAATAATAAAAAATAAAAATTCCTTTATTTTGCATAGACCATTTTAACGGCGCTTACAAAATGTCATACCCTCTTTAAAATATTTAAAGCGACCACCGGTTCGGAACGCGGCCCACCTGAGAAGAACCGGCAAGAAACTTAGGAAGGCTTTTTTTTTGATGGCCTATTTACAATTTAATATTATTTCACTTTGCCAGCAGATCATTTCCAGGCGTCCCTGTCCTGCAAATAGTCTGTAACGGAGTAAAAACCTTTTTCACAAAGCTTGCTTTTAATAAACTTTTTAAATTGATTTAAAGGTAAATTTCTCAGGTCACAGGGAAGCTTGTTGTAAAAGCGTATACAGTTACCCTGGAAAGAATCGCCAATCTTATGTAGTCGACTGTGGTGGACTGAAAGATTATTTTTATTTCTAGTGTTTATATTATGTTTATCACAGAGTTTAGAAAACTGTGATAGATTTTTCTGGACATACATAAGATTGGCAAAAATGTATTAATATAAAATTGTCAATTACGAAAATATCAAAGTCATTGCATATAAAATTATTTTCAAAAATGTCATAAATGGCCCACGATGTTATACTATCCAGTTCGATGAGCCGTGAGATTTTTTGCCAGTATGTTTTATTATCTAAAAAAATATTCAAAATAACCATGACTCTGGTGAAAAAACAATTTTGGATGTAATACAAACAAGAAAATATATATCTACTTTGGTATAGGTAACACACATTCTCTCAAGATAAAAATAAGATTAAATGTAAATATTTTTATATCTTTCTAAAATCTTACTCTTATCAAATAAACAATTATCTACGCCCTGCTGACCTAGCGATTTGTTGTTTTAATTTAATACCTAACTTAGAGTTGCTGGTTAACTGACTAATATGGGACGAATTCATAAAATGAAGTTAATTCTATATTTTCGTTACCGTACTTGAACTGGCAATTTTCCAACTTTACCACCATGAGGGGTTTTCATCCCTGAGAACGGCTATTTAAAGGTTATTATGTAAAATTTTAAAATTATTTGCAGCGCAATTTATAATTTGGGCCGCAGAGTCTCCCTCCGAGAAAAATTCAAAGAAATAAATATTCTAGCCGTAGATCACAACACATTTTTGCCAATCTTATATATGTTCAGAAAAATCTATCACAGTTTACTAAACTCTGTGATATAGGTACATAATATAAATACTAGACATAAAAACAATCTTTCAGTTCACCACAGTCGGCTGCATAAGATTGGCGATTCTTTCCAGGGTAACTGTATACGCTTTTACAACAAGCTTCCCTGTGACCTAAGAAATTTACCATTAAAAAAATGTAAAAAGTATATTTAAAGAAAGCTTTGTGAAAAAGGTTATTACTCTATTAAAGACTATTTACAGGACAGGGATGCCTGGTAATGATATGCTGGCAAAGAAAATATTATAGTCATAAAATACATAATTAAAATATTAAATTGTAAATAGGCCATCAAAAAAAAAGCCTTCCTAAGTTTCTTGCCAGTTCTTCTCAGGTGGGCTGCGTTCCGAACCGGTGGTCACTTTAAATATATTATTTTTTCTATAGTTTTAGTGTATGACATTTTGTAAGCGCCGTTGAAATGGTCTATGCAAAATAAAGATATTTTTATTATTTTTCATTTTTTTAATAGTATAGCGGCCCTCAATATAACCTTGTAACAGGTAAGCGGTGTTATTTTGATGAGCTTAAAATATTATGTAGGTGTACTTATATAGGTATATATTGAATAGTTGCGGTCTCGTAGGTAAATGGAGCCACATTATACGACCACAATTCCCAGAACTATTGAATTGCGAGCTTATGCGTGGGCGTACAAACAGTTGCTAGTTGTATTTCGTCCCACGGCCACAGATGGGTTGTGGTTATACATGCTGTGAAAATTTTCACGTCATAAGGGCTGGGCTTAAGGACTACCAATACTGGCCTAGTAGCCAGGACTAATACAATCAATGGCGCGTCGAATTTTTCTCAAGTCTTACGAAACAGGGACTAAATAACTTCAATGTATTATTTAGTTCAAGGGCAGTTAAATTAAATAGTAATTGTTACTACATCACGTTAACTACGAGAGTTTCCGAAAATAAAGCTAACAGTATATTACAAAGTTTGAATGTTGTGAATACCTATTAGCAATTTAACTGAAGTAAGTTAACTTTACAAACATTGCGTTCATTAATCAAAAGTTTGGCACAGCGCTTCATATCCTCCATCTCCGCCGCCGCCCACCCCAGCTTTATGCAGACACACACATATTACTAGGTACACATAACACATTTTAGTGTTTGGGTCTTTCTCAATACCCCTCATATAGTTGGCAACACCGAAATGCGAAATGACAAATGTCACTTGCCCACGGTACGGAATAAAACTCGGGATGGGACGTTTATTTATTTATTTTATTAGTTATTAGATTAGATTAAAATAACGATGGATGATATTTGTCGGTTGTGTTGTTCCACAAGTTTTGTAAATAATAATATATTTGATGAAAATAATGCGCTTTATTTAAAAATGTCGTTATATTTACCAATAAAGGTATCATTCATTAGCATTTTCATACATATTTGTGTGATATTTTAACCTATAATGATAAACAATGATGTTTGTTTTTGTGTGCAGGTATTTAAGGACGATCATTTACCTCAGAAGATCTGTGATAAGTGCAGTTGCAAAGTAAATGATTTCTATCAATTTTGCAATGAAACTATCGAAGTTCAAAAACGGTGAGTTATGTGTTCAAAAGTCATCATCATCATCATCCGAGCGTCTGTCCCAGTTGCGTCTCGCGACGCCCGGGGTCCGCTTTCCTACACATCCACCGCAGCATCTTCATTTCCGTGACACGCAGCTCCTGCTTGTGTCGCTCCAATATCGGCCACGTCTCACTGCCATGTACTGGACCATAATTTAGTTTATTACTGTGAGTAACGTAATTGATAGCATTTTATTACCAGGTACCAAACATGTGGCGGAAGAGATACTTTATTTTTATTAGATACATCAGAGTACTTATGTTATATGCTTGCTACATGTATTTTATAGTTATTATATTAATGATTCCAGGCTACTTGCCATCCTGCAGTCATCAGGTACTTGCATTGACAATACTATTGATCTGTCGCTTGTCAAAAACTGTGCTTCACCTCCTCCTACAAAAACGCACATAGAGAGCCTTTGTGATACCAGCAGTCAAACGGAAATCAAAGACAAGATTAGCAAAAATGAACATGTATGTCCAGAGATTAAAAAAGAACCATTACCGGACCCACCATCACCTGTTAAACTGGAAGAAGATCACCATTTTGATGCTGACTTAGATGCTGATACATTTGATAATAGATCTTCTGACAGCGAAGATATATCTTTAATATCTCTTAAAAGTAAAAAAAGCAAATCATCATCTGTAAACGGGGAAATGACACAGAAGAGAGGTAGGAAAAAGAAGACAGATTTAAAAGAATGGCAAGTTCTAATGAGTGCCTTACCAGGAGCTGCTTTGTCTGTAGTGAAGAGGAACAATATTCCAGCTCTAGAAGTGCAGGTGGTTAAAGAAGAGATAGATGATCAGGCTAGCAATTCCGAGGGTATGATGCCAGAAACCGATGAGTTTCATTGTTGTATTTGCTTGATCCAGTGTTATAGCAGGAACGAGATGCTTCGGCACTACAAGTAAGTTGTCTAGTTTTTTATTGATGTTTTACGCACTGCAACTATTGTGATCTACCATTCATGTAATGGTAATAAGAATGTTTGTTGCGTATGAGATTACAGATTTTAAAATTAAATCCCCTACTGGTTGCCAATATGAATATTAAAGTATATATGTTATCTAAGGACATGCTCACAGTGTTAATTAGATAACTTGTGGGTGCATAGGGCCCCGTCAATATCTACATTATCAATTCAATGGGAATGTAAAACATTGGTGGGGCCAAAAAAGAATGGAAAATAAGATGGTAGTCGCTTTCAACATAACAAATCACAAAGGTCCAGTGTTGTTGATGGTGTGGCTTCATAGACTCCGCAATGCAACTTAAGGAGCACACCATACTGTCCATGAGGCAGATTGCAACCATATTTAAACAATTTGATCCATAATGGATCTAAAACACATTTTTTACTTGTATCTAAATGCCAAATAAATCTACAAACAAATACGAGAATAGCGGTGTTTTTACTTTTTTTATATTTAAAAAAATGGCTGTAATATTTACGATCAAAGTGCGTATAAGGGTGACGTCACAACCCTGCTCGTTCAACAGTCGCGCTCTCGTTCGCACCCGACCGCCGCGCCGCGCCCTGTCGCAGTCTGTTCGAGGTTGAGACGTCATAATGGGCGCGCCTAATCTCGGAAATTCAAAGAAGGACTAAAACTTCTCGTCTTTATAACTTCGGAAATACTGCATGTATTGAAGTGAAATAAATGCGAATGTAATGTACATGAGCTATGCTCCATTTTTATCTGTATTAGACAGAAATATTTAGGGTCGTATTATAGAACCTTACTCAAGCCTCAAGTATTACTTAGAACTAGTTTCAAGCTGAGCTTTTATTATAGAACCTTACTCGATTCGTGAAACATCAATCTAGAATCACCTGAGAGCTGTCACAGTGAAATGACGTTTGATTCATATTATAGAACAGTGCTCAAGTGTCATTTCAGTGATCCTTTATTTTTAAACCATATTCAGCTCAGATTCGCTACTTGATTCGAGATTTGCGAGCAGTTTTCGTAAGTTTAGTCGACACCACGCTCAAGCAGAGATTTTAGTTAACAAAAATAAAAGATGGCCTCCTTTATCTTCCTAAAATTGATATTTTTGAAGATAAATAGACTATTACTTACTTATCATTCACGTGTTTATCCCCAAAAGGGTGGCAGAGTCATATTTACGCCCCTATTTCAGTGCCAGCACATTCTACCAAACAGCAGACCCGTACCAATCAATAACAATTACTTTACAAAGATATTAATTCAGTATCATATTAATACCGAAGACAGTGTGATCTTGTATTGTGTAGCAGTGTGGATCGTATTGCTTCATTCTTTTATTTCAACTACCACACTTTTAAAAGAAATGTGATAATAAAATAATACCTATGATAATAATGAGATATGTGGATATTAAAAAATAATGTCATTATTATGGTTGTGTTGTAGAGTCAATGTCGCTTACGAGTAGTGTAGCTATGTACCATCAAACACATAACACAAGATAATACCTTAAATGATGGAACATTTGTTAAAGCAATACCAGTGTGGACATCCTTTTTATGCCACAGCGTCCTTTCAGGATAGTACTGTAGCTTGTGCTGTACTGCACTATTGTGCCTATTATATTAATATCCCTATTGACTTCCAATACACTTTACCCCCTAAGAGAGTACTCCATATAATAAGAACATGATCATTCAATATGTAGGAGGAATATGAATAGATAAAGGAGAGGTTTGGATAAATTTTCAAAGCGATTTGTAGATGCTGACTTTCATATAATTTTTATTAAAGTGAAAAACATGACTTGGTTTAGGATGGGGTTTGACCCGTAACCTATGTCTAACCAGGGCAATGTTCTATGCCACTGAGGTATCATAACCATACCAAAATAAGTTGAAATTATTTACTATATTTTCATTGTCACTCGTTCAAGCCCCATCTTGAACAGAGTTATCTTTATCACTGTAATAACATTTATTTGAATGAGAGGTGTGTACACTACAACTTATAACAACCATCATCAATAGATAAAATATTTATTTTAATGATTTTTTATACTATATTAATTAAATATTCATATTAAACAATACAATTATATTTTATTTTATTTTAATTTTTTAAATAAAGAACCTAAAAATAAATAATCATTATTATTATTATTTCTTAAGATAATGATTTGATGACAGATTCTTTGGTACTTTCTTGTGGTGAATATTGTGCACGACAGGCTCGGCAAGTTTTTGGACGCTTGTGTCCCAGTCGACTATCTCATTAATAACAAAAGGACAAGAGTTTCAACTTCTGTTCTCTGAGATACTATTATTTCCACAGTATCTGTTTCAGCTTACAATATCACTGTAACAAAAAAAAATCTTACTGGCTCGGTGGTGTAGGTGATAGTGTATGTGACTGCTACTCATGTGAAGGTCCCATATTGGAATAAATATTTGTGAGATCCCCAAATGTTTGTTTAGAAGTTTGGGTGTTTGCTCTATAACAATGTATATATTTAAAATAAATAAATAAATATCCATCACGCCTTATGCCCGAAGGGGTGGCAGAGGCATATTATATGCCCACTTTTCACCGTGTGGATTCCTGTCCCTTTTTTATTTAGATATCCATAAGTATGTTTATCAGGTGAGTAGTTCCCATAACCCAAGCTTAAAGGGTTAGATGGCGCTGTGTGAAAAGTGTCCTACAATGTTTATTTATAAACTCATTACCTACATACAACTTTGATTCACGGTGTTAAAGCTTCTGTTCTACATGTGACTTTAAGCTCTATCTTTCTATCCTCTCAAGGTTGTTTATGACAGAGCCCCGAACCCTATGCAACCAATGTTACAAAGTGTACAAAACTCTATAATATTTTCAACAAATAATAGGTAATTACCCGGTATGTGTCAATAGTCTCTGGTATTTAAATTCAGTGCATATGTTACATTAGATATCTGGATCCATATCGGCATCAGGATAAAGACAGACAGTGGCTATATGGTACTGCCTTTCACACGTAAGTTCATCACGCTGTCTTGCTCTGAAATTTTACCACAAAGCGGTTCAACGCTCTCTGGATGCCTAGAACAAAAATAGAATGAATCTTATTAAACAGTTATCATGAATTACTAGATGGTGTATATCTGCCCAAATATATAAGACCATAAACCTCCAACACTTACTGTTTCGATAGTTTTTGTAGTAAATATACTTTTCTGAAATATTAGCCCAAGACGTTGTATGGCATCGTTTTTTATTTTGTATACCTAATATTCTTGAAAGATTTCAATATTTCTAGTAATAGATTCCTTTGGACGATCGTAAAATTCTTCTTTTTTCAGATATGTACAGAATTAGAAGAATTTTAATTAATCTACAATGTAAACATAACACTGGCACCATAATATCAAATGTCAGTCAAGCAAAGTTTATTAAACTCGCGATCCATTTAACGCAGAGAAAAGGTTCATTTTATGAGTCCGGGACTTCCTCTACAGCAGTTTTTTGTTTAGTATTTTGAAGTAAGGATACTTTAAAGCAATCACAGAGGTGATTAAATCATTTCAATGAAAAAAGTAAATAAAAAATAAGCTTTTGAAACATAAATATCAAAAAGTAAGCTGCGTGGAATGAAAACAAAATATGTAAGGAATAAAAATGTAATAGAAAACAGACTGTTTTTAGGCTTGCAACATTCCAATGCGTATTCTGGCGATTGGAGATTTGGATATTTACTCAAGGTTACTTTTCACTGATCTGAGTATGGGGATAGTTCTATAATAAACCACATACTTATGTCTAGATTTAGCACTCGAGTGTCAATCTGCTAAATTCCGTTTATGTGTGACTTGAGTTAGTTTCTGTAATACGACCCTTAGACTCTTTTGTATTCTCCATTGTGGGGAAAAAATGTGTTCAAAATATGAACCCTTTTTTTGTTTAATTCAATCTAGTTTGGTTTTCAGAATTTTCCTATGGTTCAAGGTATCAAGTGATTGGTTATTTAAAAACTCAATAAGTATGCTAAAATCAATTATCCATTATGAGATCCATTTGAAATTTGAAATATTAAACTTTAAAGAACCAATTTTTGTTGGAGTCAAAGTTGACCCTCAAAGCCTCAACCTCCTAAACTGATGTGGTTCACTTGCCGTATGCTCTATCATATCATGCTACAAGTGGCACAAAACCTGAATACAGCAATCTTACTGTTCTGTTCCATAGTTATGTAAGCTGCAATCAGGTGTATAATGATCAATCTTGGCTGTTAATGGTGTACCTGTACAGATGAGGCAATGACGCAATCTCCTTTATAAAGTTGGAAGGTCCGAAGGCACTCATTATTATTACTTTTTTTTATACGAGGAAAGATTCGCTTACAATGGGCTTGTGTGCGGGTCGCCTAGCACCTGATCGTAGTGGAACATGGAATACTCACTGAAACTCCTCGACTGACTTTCTGCCCTAATAAAGGTGTTTTGGGACCTGTAAAACTTACCAAAACTCCTCTTGGATCACTCTTATTACTAGGCCTGCCGAAGACCATGCTGGTTAAAAAGTGAACCATTTAGTTAGAAATAATGAACAAGGCTCTTTAAAGTTATTAATATTCTAATTATTCTAAAGTGAATAGAGACCAGTACAAAAAGGGATCCTGTGCTCTAAAGCATCAATGGTCAAATAATGATCATACAAAAATGAATAATAGACTTATATTGATGTGTTACAGACAGCACGCCAGTGACACAGCAGTGAGTGAAGTACCAGCTGCGCCTGCGCCGCCTGAACAAGAACCGTTCCGCTGTACCCGCTGCCGAAAGGTAAACCCTTAATTACTCACAAATTCGTGAGTTCTAAAAACATTATAAGGAACGGCTTTGCCTGTGACATACGGACCGGTCTCCTTTTTAAAAATTTGAATCAGAATTTAAACAAACCATCAAACTCCCTGCTTATAAGTATAAATAATTAAACCAAATGGACTCGAATTTGTTATTGTTATGACTAGCAAAATTTTTCTCTACATAAGAACCTCTTGACTATAATTAACTTGATCGCTCATAGCCCCACTAACTCAGTGATCTGTAAACGATCACTGCGTTAAGCAACTTTCGCTATGGCTAGTCTTCGGATGGGTTCCATTTACGAGCATTTCCCTGCTTCGGAAGGCACGTTACGCCGTTGGTCCTGTTTGCCAGTAACTTGACAGGTGTTAAGCCAAGTTGAAGTTAAAAATTAAAAAAAATAAATAAATAATAAATTAAATAAATAATAAATTAAATTAATTTTAATAAATTTTCATTAAAAATTTACTGAAAACCCATAAGGCCCGTATTTTCATCTTACCCATTTCAACACGACAATAAATATCTACCACCCTTTCGGGATAAAGGCCTGACCGAGGAACTAACAACAAAATAAAATTAATTTATTTGAACAGTTGTTTTCAAAATTCTAAATGAGTCACACAGTTCTTTTTATTTATTTAGTCCTCTTTTTACAAAGCATGTTTGGGTGTTTCCTATGCATAATATGCACAACATCCTTACACACCCATAATAACACATCCCAAAACCATTGAAGGTAAATTGTTTGATGTATAAATCGACTATGTGCCCTTCAAGGTAAAATTTTAAAAAACAATGTATAATATGTGTATTTAGAAATATATAAGAACTAGCTGACCTGCCCGGCTTCGTCCGTGACGTACTTCCAACCCCGTGGCACCCATTTAATCCCGTCGCTTATTACTTTCCCAATAATGTATGAAAATTTATCCCATAGCACATGCTTAAAGCTTAGTTTTGGCTAGATGACGCTGTGTGAAAAGTATATATACATACATACATATTGTTACGCCTTTATCACCGAAGGGGTAGGCAGAGGCATACTATACGCCCACATTTCACCGTTAGCAGTTTTGTCCCACATAACAGGTGGTGAGCCCTGCTCTTGAACTTTTTCAAGCCGCCCAATAGGCCTTCAACTAGACTTAACGACTGCCATTTTACTAGCAACCGGGACCAACGACTTAACGTGCCTTCCGAAGCACGGAAACGCTCGCAAATGTAAATGCCACAAAGTGGTCACCCATCCAAGGACCAGTTATAGCGAAAGTTACAGAACACAGAGGTAGCGGGGCCACAAGCGCTTCGCTTGTGTGAAAAGTGTCCCACAGTATTTATTTATTCGTCAGAGCCTGCCCCGGGATGAGTGGGCCAGCCACTGGCAGCGCCACTGGGAGCGAGACCGGCGCCCCTACCGCTGCTCGCTTTGTGAGAAGACCTTCCGGGACGCGCTCCAGATATTCAAACATGGTGAGATAATGTTTCACTACCCCCATTCGACTTATAATTAAGGCGGATATAGCTCTCGGTAACAAAACTGACCCCTGTAAATGGAGATTGCATATGTCTGAATAGTGTAGATGGTGGTGAATCAATAGTCCCCACGTTACATTAGCGCCCAACGTGGAGCGTGGGGACAATTGATTCAACATCGAATACCACCCTCATGTCACAGTAATTAAAAAAAAACATTTTATTAACCATATATAAATATATTTATTTTCTATAAACCCACCAAACTGCTTGATGTTTTGTCGGTTGGATAGGATTAGCGCTGTTTACGTCTCCTTGTTAATGTACTTATCAGATATCTAACTACCTACCTATCTACATATTTCTACAGACTGCAATTTATTACTTTATAGTTTAGTAGAAGCGCTCGTGGCCGCGCGGTCTCAGTGTTCTGTAAACGATCACTGAGTTACGCAACTTTCACTATGGCTGGTCCTCGGATGGGTGACCACTTTGTGGCATTTACATTCGCGAGCGTTTCCGTGCTTCGGAAGGCACGTTAAGCCGTTGGTCCCGGTTGCCAGTAAAATGGCAGTCGTTTAGCCTGGTTGAATGCCTTATGGGCGGCATGAAAAATTTCAACAGCAGGTAGCCACAACCTGCGTCTGTCTATTTCAACACGGCAATGGGCTCACCACCTATTACGTGGGACAGGAATCCACACGGTGAAAAGTGGGCATATAATATGCCTCTGCCACCCCTTCGGGGAAAAGGCGTGATGGATATTTATTTATAGTTTAGTTAACTTACAGTGATTTTCCCTAAAGCTTTTTTTACAAAGACGCAAAATGTCTCTCGTTGTCTCAAGCGGCGCGGCGCGTACTGAATTTCTGTATTGCTGTGTGGATAAAGGAAAGGATTAGAAAGGCAGTACATCTATTCCCTTCTCGCTCGCACTCTATTTCCATCTATACTTACACTCCACGCTACCGACTGACAAAACAATAACGAAGTTTAAGTTTTTTACTGCCTTTACATAATCTTTGTGAAGGCACCAGCATTATGCGGAATATTAAAAGTCAATGGATAGCTGCTGATTAAGGTAGGCTTTGGAAACAACTGGCAAAACACTTAATATGATAAGGGGGCCCTTACACCTCATGATTGCACTAAATAGTACAGATATTACATTACAGGAAGAACACATAACTACAGCGAGGGAGTGGCCACGGAGCCAGTGGACAAACGTTTTGTGTGTGACCTGTGTCCTGAAGGATTTGTGTATATGAGGTATGTATTCACTTATTTATATCTTATATACAAATGTACATAAAAAATAACTAAAAAGACAGGTGAATGTAGATTTCACTTAACCGATTCGGCTATCAAAAATGATTACTAAAACCTCCCCCATGACTTAAACAGGAACAATCACAATACTAGACTGTGCAAATCCTTCTTTCCAAGCAGAAATTGTCTTTATAACATCAAATGGATTTAGAATCTATCGGACAGTAAAATATAATTTACTGACATTAACTGAGGACTCATCTTAGAGCGGTAGCATGTACTATATATACGTGGACACAATGACTTCATGTGGCCCAGTAAGGCTGTGGACCTACTGGCAAAGAGAGGATCAATCTCTTTAGGACTCAAACCAATCGTGTCGGTTCCTTTCAGCCAGATTAAATCCCTGCTTGGCCTAAGGACACTGTTAATCAGCAAGCAATGTACAGAACACTTCCTGTGTTCTGTACATAGTAATGGCCCCAAGATATTCCCTTGGGGCACGCCATAGCACGCCCTTGGTCAGAAGTAAAATGTTTTTCTGCAATTCGTTTATATAAATGTCTTAGTATGTTTTGTTTGCTGTTATACCGAGTGGCGCCGAGGATATCACATTAATTTGAACCACCTACAGTACATGTTGTCTTCTGCGAAAATACCCCAACATGAACCAAAAATACTAATCAGTTTAGCCAGGATTCACTTATGTTTGTTTAATTTATTTCATCATCATGTGTTTTTTAGAAAAGAACTGACCTAGGCAATACCTACATTACCTAGGTCAGTACCTCGGACATCGACCTGACACGTTGCCGCTCTTACTAAGATATTTTTAAATAAAATTCAACCACATTTCAATGATATAAAGTTAACAATTCTCAGTCTTTCGTCAGAGAGTGCGAAAATGAAAAAAAAAAAATTTTTTGTCTATCTGACCTAGCCGCATAGCTAGGGAGTTCAGCAGTGAGACAAATATCGATATTTGGATATTTATTAAAATATCACCGTCTAATAAAATCTCTACCTCAAGCATAAAATATCGATACAAAAGTCACATAGCAAGAGATTATGGTTTTAAAATAATAATGTATTAATAATTGGTACGGGTTACAGATAAATCCGCCATTTCTACAGTCTAATTAATCATCACAGCAAGTAAAATTAACTACTATGTACGTATTATAAATTCGTAATTTTTACAGACTGTTTACACTGGTGATTGATGGCACTTGGTAGAACTTGCTACACATCTTGAACTAAAACACTTGTACTGTTCCACTTATTTATTGCTTAAACCTGACCGTTAGCACATATTATTTGTATTTCGGATGTCATTGATAAGATAAGTTACCATATTGTACTCAATGACATCCGAAATACAAATAATATGTGCTAACCTTTGAAAATACCGTAAGGCGAAACCGGTCAGGTATGAGTAATAAATAAATGGAACAGTACAAGTGTTTAGTTCAAGATCGTAATTTTTAATTACTTTCTTGACCTTCTCTTTCGATACTCAGGTTGTGTTTTCAGAAAGCGATCACTCTTAGCGATAAGACTGTCATTGTAATCTCTAAAATTTATAGTTTTTAAAGAATATTATAATAATGTTATTAAATAATGAGTATAGGATTATCTATCTTATGCAAAAAGAACCCACATTGGGTAAAGTGAAATAAAATGTACAATGGTCGCCACATACCCGCAACACCAGTCAGACAAAATACAATTACTTTAAATTTGGTTTAATATTCTGCTAAGTGACTCAAAATTAAATATTTTGTTTCGATATGTCGATACTTTTTGAACAAGGCCGCTCTAGCTCATGGGGGCCGGCTGCTTTGATGTGTTTGAGTTATTGCTTGTTGCGGCTGATTTGAGTTATTTAAATTAACAACTATTTTAGTCTCTTAAAAGTTTTACGATTTAAGATGAATACAATAAAAAAAATCTTATTATAAGTGTATTGATTTATAGTGTATTTGGGAATTTACATTTCACTTACAATAGAAAATTATATTAACCATAAGGCAGTTGACCTTGTAACTTCCGTAGTCGCCATATCGTTATAAACACCAATTTTCACACTATTTTTGTTAAAATACATTTTATTAGTTACTATGAATTATTATAAAATCCAAAATACATTAATACATTCTTAGTAGCACTTCGTTGGTTTTAGTTTTAAGGTTTAAGTGAAAATATTTTTTATTTTGTAACTTGTTCGTGTGGAGGGAAGTCATGTACTGACTGTATTTAGTATCTACGAGTATGCCGCCGCGCCGACCGCCGGGTTGTTGTGACAGTTAAGTGTGTGATTATTAGGTACCGAAAAAGTTGTTAGTTACCTAGTTGAAATTTGACGTGATTTTTGTTTATTTTCTGTTTGACACGATGCCACGAGTGAATTATACCGCCTCTTAGTTCACTGGCATGATCCTCATTTACTGCAAATGCGACCATAGCGTTAAGGTAAGGACATACCGTGAGAAGTTCGGAAACAGACGCACATGTCCTTCTGAAACCCGAATCTTTGTAAGTAATGGCTGTGTAAAGATTGCGGGATAACCAGCACTTGGTGCCAAGGAGACCGCGGAGACCATATTTTACGACGATGTCTGCGGTGCATAGACGTAAATGGTGAACATATTGAGAACATAAAAATTTAAGTTATTTAGGTATAAATATGAAGTGTTTTTATTAGAACTGTTATAGTAGCAAGTAGTCATTTAGAAAAATAAAAGTGCAGTAGGTAACTAGGTATTGGTTTGATCATTCAGTCGCCTTTTGTCAACACAAACACGTGTTGTTATGGCAACCGTAACGTTGCCAGTTTTCTTAAAGGTGTTATAAATAAACAAAAACGGGATGTTCTAACTTTCGACTATTTTTATTCTATTTTTGGTATTCTATAAATGCATTTTTTTTTCTCAAAAATATTATTCTATGGATATGACTAGGTTTATATCAGGGAGTGTTATCAGGCATTTCAGTTAATGTTATAAGAAAGGAACCGCCCGGTATAGTTTGCTAGTATGAGTTCATAAGCGTTCCATTTATTTATTTTTTTCTAAGGAGTCTCCTATGCTTCACATTGTCAAATGCGCGGGTAATTTATTTTTTTAAAATAGGGTTATTTTCCGAGCACTTTGTCACAGCATAACATTGTAGCAATACAATAAATGATCTAGTCACCTACCGTTTTAGGAGGAATTAGGCGCTTATTCTACGAGCTATGTCGATCGATAGTACTCTGATGGATAACCTCGTTTCGAAGTTTATCTTTTTCCAAGCACAACTTAAATGTTTAAGGATCTACAATTTTTACACATAAAACAAAGTTAATGTACTGGTTTTAGAAAATAATATACTTTATACTGTTGATTGATGGCACTTGGTGGCACTTGCTACACATTTTCAATAATAACACTTGTACTATTCCACAATATTTACTTGATAAACCTTACCGGTTTCGCCTCACGGCATTTCTCTAAAAAAAAATAATATACGGCAAGCGTCCGCCATCCAACAAAATCCATACCAGAACATAGATCACTATAGACATCTACACACTATAGCATCGCTCGCGAATGTGTTCAGGCTAAGGGTATGCTTTCATAATTCCTACATGCTAACATTTGAATCAATTAGTAAAAAAATACGAAATAGCCCTGAGCTATGTGACACGTATTTTACGTGTTACAAAATGTCGGGTCAGCTCATCACAAATTGCATGGTTTTGGACCTGCTGAAGGTCTTTGGTCGCAGTACTTACTGAGAAATTAAGTTTTAACCGTTAGAATTGAATTTTTATAAATACGGGAGTTGGCTAATTTTGGTTGATCCATAATATTTTTGATGGTTCAACTACAAACAATTTTTTTTTACTACAATAAACTACATACCAAGCTTTTCAAGAATACGCAAAAAAAAACGATTTTTGCAAGTAGGGTTCACACAGGTTAAAACTTACTTTATATATTGAATTGATATTTTAGTAAAAAAAAAAATTTAGTCTTCGCAATCATAGTTCGAATTGATTCAGAAAATGTGCCAAATCCAATGATTTCCATGGATACAATTAATTTAATTACGACTTATAATTAAAAAAATATTTTACATCAATAACGTCCACGATAGTAATTTTATAAAATAATACGTTTCCAGGAGGATTTTTATGATACCAAAAAAAAACTAACAAAACACATCTAATTTTATTGAAAAAGCAACAAAATTTATAAGCAAAGAAGCAAATAAAAAAAAGGGTTCACCAATTTGACACCAATGACATTATAAATAAGTAAACGGGATTACTCACGTTTTTATGACCAGTAATAGACCGACCGGTTTCAGCTGTATTTAGACAGCCTTTTTCAGAGGTGAGAACCGTTCGCCGAGCACTCTTTACGCACACTGCGCGCATCCGCCCTCGCCGCTCGCGCGCTGCGCGCGTTTTGTTGTTGGGGTATTCGGTGGACGTAGGGTTGCGCCGAGGCACACGTGAGATCCGCTTCACTATCGCTCCCATCCAAACTATTTGGAGCGTTTCTGCATGCATAGCTCACTGTGTCTTCAACAGACTCGCTTTCCACATAACAACGAGCACCACGAAGGCACGGCTTCCATGTAGGAGGTAAACTCCAGCCCCCATCTCTATTAAAATTCGGCCGCATCCCCATGCTCCACCACCGCGGATCCGTTGATATCTTGGTTCTTCATGGAACGTATGTGCTCGCTGAGTCTCGTAGAAACGTTCCGCTTTGTCTCCCCGGCGTAAATGGTTTGAACAAAATTTTAAAATCATTGCCAGATAACCTTTATGATTCTCTTCGTCCTTTTAGCCCTGCTCCTCCGAAGATCTACGGTTTACCTAAGATACACAAACAGTCAGATAGATTCACCTACTCATAAGGCTGCTCGCTATCTGTCAGACATGTTACTTCCCCTTACGGGTAAGACAGATAGCTACGTAAAAGATTCGTCGCACTTTATTCGGTTATTGGAAGGAATACTTGTTAATGACGATGAATTGTTGGTGAGTTTTCATGTCGTGTCGCTGTTTACAAATATACCGATAGAGGACGTACTTGAGATAATGGCCGACTTATTAGAATACACTGGCATACCTATCGAGTATATGGAGTTGATACGCTACATACTGACTAGCGGCTATTTTGTGTGGAAGGGTGAATACTACCTTCAGATCGACGGTGTAGCCATGGTTTCTCCTATAGCTCCAGTTGTAGCCAACATATTGTTACGTTCGTAGGGTGTGTACTAATAGGAATTGCACTGATACCACAAATTTAAAAGAAACACTTTAATAACTGTAAATAAAAACAGTAAAACCACTACTAATAATCGCAACTGAACACACTAAACACAAATTCTTCGCTTAGATAATTGCACTGTAACAGTATCGCACTATTTAGCTTCTTCGATTACTTCGATTCGCACTGTTCGCTTCCCTTTATATACGCCTAGTAATGTTCTGGAATAATCGGGAGAATTCGTTCGGTACCTACAATCGGGTACATCTCTAGAATGTTCCACACGATACTAGTTCTACGCAGTGTGCGTAAAGAGTGCTCGGCGAACGGTTCGCACCTCTGAAAAAGGCTGTCTAAATACAGCTGAAACCGGTCGGTCTATAACTGGTCGTTAAACGTGAGTAATCCCGTTTACTTATTTATAACGTTAGGTTTCTAGTTAAAACCAATGGCATTATTTTTTAAGTCGGAAATCTATGCCGTGAATGCTATTCCCTCCCGGGTGACCCCTTGGAACAATAATTCCAGAGCTCCCGAACTTTCCAGCTATATGTCATGTCAACCCTAGTACCAAGGCTACCTCCAATGAACGGGTTACCATTATGCCAGGTACCTGCTGGCGCACCGAACTCGTGCGCATCCCGAAGCGGCGACCCGCGCACTAGCGCTTCGCTGCGGACAGTGCGCGCGACACTTCGCGCACATCAACTCGCTGCGGCGCCATTTGCGCGCTCACAAGGGCGAGCGTAACTTCCTGTGCAACGTGTGCGGGAAGGCGCTCACCAGCCGCGAGCATCTCAAGTTCCACATCCGCATTCACACCGGCTACAAACCCAACGTGTGCAAGTGAGTGCGCGCTATACTCTCTCACACAAACACACACACCCACAGACATACTCACGCCAAACACGCACGAACGTGCACGTACACGCAATCACTAACCATTAAAATAAGTATAAAAGAAATAATAAGTAAAAACAAAGTACGATCAATGCTTTAAGCTAAATATTACCCTTGTTTTCTTTGTTTTTTTATTATTTTGTATTTGAAGTGCTCGTGGTACCGCGGACGCAGTGTTCTGAAAACTATCACTGCGTTAAGCAACATTCGCTACAGGTGGTCCTTTAATGGATGACCACTTTGTGGAATTTACATTTGCGAGCGTTTCCGTGTTTCAGAAGGCACGTTAAGCCGTTGGTCCCGGTTGCCAGTAAAATGGTAGTCGTTAAGCCTGGTAGAAGGCCCTATGGGCGCCTTTTAAAAATTACAAGAGCAGGTCACCACAGCCTGCGCTTGTCTGTTTCAACACGGCAATGGGCTCATCACCTGTTACGTGGGACACTCTCCCCTCCCATCAACATGAATGGTTTACAGGAGTCACAGCAATGGTAATGGAATCATCAATATCATAATAGTAACATTTTTGTGACTTTTGTTTCCAGGACGTGCGGCAAAGGTTTCGTGAAGAAGTGCAATTTGACTCTCCATGAGCGAGTGCATTCGGGCGAGAAGCCTCACGTCTGTTCCCACTGCGGGAAGGCCTTCAGCCAACGGTCTACACTTGTTATACACGAACGGTAAGTCTTTTTTGGAACAAGGTTCCTTATCGCGTGTTGCGAAAGGGGGCTAGACGGAAATTAAGACCAAAACGTGTAACGACACTTTTTGCTATAGTTGTAAGCCGTGCGGCTTGCGAGTGTTTCTCTGTCTGTCTCTCTCTATCTCTCTCTCTCGCTCTCATAGAAAGCAAGCCAGATATTTTAATTTCGTCTTTTATAATTTTTTTTATATTTCTTTTTTATTTTAATATTATAATTATTTGTGGACAATATAACTCCCTTCCATCCGGGTGTCCCTTGACATCTCTCAAGTATTTACATACTTATATATTTCTAAATACATACATATTATACATAGGAAACATACAAACTCCGAAACAGACATTTGTGGAGCACATAAAAATATTTGGTCCGTAATCGAACCCGGGATCCCATGTGCGGCAGTCGCATACACTACCACCGCGCCACCGAGGCATTCAATCATTCGTATAGTTTTGTTAGCAGAAAACAGTAAGCCAGTATGGATAAAATGTTGAAAATTTAAAAAATAACTAATATCCAAGCATTTCTATATCTTCCACTCACTCCATGGATATCCACCAGAAGACAGAACGTATTCGTAAATGTTATAATTTTCTTCTTTTTTAATAATTTCAGTACACAAAAATGTCGTAAAAATGTAGAATTTCAGAATGATACATATCGTAGGAATGTTAATCAACATGTTATATGACGTTAAATCTATATATGTCGCCGGAATATTACATAAAATCGAAATTATTTATATGTCGTCGGAATGTCAAATACCGTCAGAAGACGTTACAGTGTTACGTGTCGTTAAAATATTACACTACGTTTGAACGTTACATTTCGTCGAAAAGTTACATGTTTAGGAAGACATGTAACTTTTCCACGAAATGTCTTTCGACAAATATTGAGTGACATTGCGTGTAATCGTAGAATACAACTCAATTGCCTATGCCACAAAGCAGTCTGCAGTCTCAAGACCTACGGGGCTACGATTTCTAATACAAGAGCTTAAAGATTTTTCCCTAACAAGCTTCGTCCTTCCAGGTACCATAGCGGCTCCCGGCCGTACGTGTGTAGCCTTTGCGGCCGCGGGTTCGTGGCCAAAGGGCTGCTGTCTATGCACTTAAAAACCACCTGCATATAGCATTCACTCACCGCTGCCAGCGACACTTTAGGTGAGCTACATTGGTTGCTGAATAAATTGATCTTCATAAGAATAAGGGTTTCTGTACTTCCTAATTTTTTCGTATTTAAAAACCGATCAAGCTCGTGCGCTGAGGGTTCCATACCTACCCATTATAAAATAAGTATCTTATAATGAAGTATTTGCCAATTTATCTAGACCTTCAAATTGTATGAGCGCCCATACAAATCAGAGATCTATGTTAATTGGTGTTAGATACCTCTTAATTATTAAATTTTTTAACTTTTTGGAAGTTTCCTTTATTTGTGTTGTAAGACATTGCTTATTGCCAAATTACGTGATTCTAGGTCAATGGGGACTACCATAAAAGTTTTCGACTCAAAACCTGAAGAGTCGATAACTGACAGCCGTTTGACCTGGAATTGTCAATGTTGATTAAAAGCAAAGTCTTTAGCATAACCAAAGGGAAAATTACAAAAAAATTATATTCGTTGCTCCATAGTCTGTAATCGGTATATTCAAAGCGGAAACGCTGCCAACCTTTGGTTTAATTATTTTTTATTATTATTACAGATTTACTGCACAAATGTGATGACGCCTCGTGAGCACAGACTGATACTATATTAAGTAGATTATATATAAATATACATTTGTATATACTTACTGTATATAATATAATAATAGTTTATTTTCACCATTACAAATAAGACAACAATTAGTAGATGTATAAGGGTGTATTATCTTACATTAAACTTAAGTGCCGTTTGAAGTCAAAAACTGTTTAAAAGAAGTATTTTTAGATTTAGTTTTAAAACAATAATGTCATATTTTGGAATGCCTTTGGATGCCTGTGATCTAATAGGAGTTCGCGTGTCTCGTTAGTACTATTGCTTACTCAGCGCGATGATCGTAATTTATGATCACAAACTTTAAATTTAGTCCCATTTTCTTGAAATGTTATTTACAATGCAATAAGTTTAAAAACTCCACGTCACTAAACGGTTGTTACTATTCACGTATAAACAGCATTAACTCTAAATGTATTCATTTTGCTTTACTCGTACAATATTCCAACTTAGGCTGTTCCCAAATTGCCGTCTTAAAAAAAATATAAGTTCTATACTTATTGGGTACTTACTTACTGTACTCTTGACTATCCAGAGTAAGGCGAACGAAGGGTGAACTCAGTTAAAGCCTGACCAACAAAATAAAAAAACCTGCTCTTGAGGCGTTAAATTCACTAAGATTATAACACTAAATATACACACGCGAATTGTCTGGTGTACAAGTATTAATATAATAAGTTGACTTTCGAGATAGAAAATCCATTTTACATGTATTTTGCAGTATTATGTAATATTCCAAGTATTGTAATAATTTATTTTAATCGTGTTTTATAATTTAATTATTAACAAACTTTTGTTCTAGACCACAAGACACAATCAAAACTACACTTTGGTTGGACAGACGGCAATATTAACACTTTTTCCAGGTTTTTTATTTTATTGGTCAGGTTTTATAGTAAATCTAATTTTATTAACTTTTTGCCTTATAATATATATTATACTAGCTGACTTGCCCGGCTTCGTCCGTGACATACTTCCAACCCCGTGGCACCCATATAATCCCGTCGCTTATTACTTTTCCAAAAATGTATGAAAAGTTTCCCCGATTTGTTGACATTTATGATTACTGCTCCGCTCTCCTGTGTAGTGGCGTGATGATATATAGCTAATATCCTTTCTCAATAAATGCGCTATCCGATACAAAAAGAATTTTTCAAATCGGTTCAGCCGTTCACGCGTGATGGCGTGACCAAGGGAAATAGGGATTAATTTTTATATACAGGCTGGCCCATTTAAAACAGTCAGTATGGGCAACTCTGTAACTATAAGACATGGAAAGATCTCTTTTAAGGAACTATGTCACCGAATTTAATGAAAATAAAAACTGCATTCATAGATTTAAAAGGAAACTTGTACTCGAGTCGGGTATCGAACCCGGAATTATCGAAGAATAAAACTTGCATTATTTTTAAATGGATATCGATTGAGTAGATCTCAAGCAGTAAATATTGCTATGAAACAAGATATCTAAAATGAATTAAAGTCATTCTTTTTCATATCATTTAATTTAATTTACTAGGTGATCATCGAAATGACCATCTTTTATTTTCAGTACAACTTTTAACTCGTTTAACTAATGATTTTCCTATGGGTTTTTATATCTTCAGGTGGTAAATAAGACTTCAAATTGAATCTATAGTATTAATGGTGACAATAGCTTGTTTTATACACTTCGTCCCTAACATAACCTCACAAGAAATAGTCTAGTTGGGTTAAACAGGAGATATCGCACGAGGGTCATTTAAAAGGGTTATTAGTACCAATCCATTTTTGAGAAAAGTTATGATTCAAAAAGTCTCTAGCTATTAGTCTATTGTGAGCCGGTGCTCCATCTAGTTGAAAATATGAAAGCAGTGTATTATAAGGAACAACACCGACCGAAAAAGCGGATGATCAATTCTAACACCTACAAAAACAATGACTATTATTCATTTTAGATGTATAACTAATAATAATAATAATTTTATAATCATAATTTTCACGTTTCATAGTAATATTTACTGCTTAAGATCTACACAATCGATATTCATTTAGAATACTGCCTCTGTGGCGCGGTGGGAGTGAATCCGACTGCTACCCAAGAGGTCGTGGGTTCGATTCCCACCCAGGATAAAACTTTGTGTGATCGTGCTCATCACGTAGTTTATTCTGTGTCTGGGTGTTATTTATCTATAATATGTATGTATTTAAAATATATAGTATGTAAATAGTTTGTTTATCAGTTATCTGGTTACCATAGTACAAGCTCTGCTTAGTGTAGAATCAGATGGCATTGTGTGAGTTGTCCCAACAACAATATATATATATATATTGCAAGTTTTATTCTTCGATAATTCCGGGTTCGATTCCCGACTCGAGTACAAGTTTTCTTTTAAATCTGGTTATGCGGTTTTGTTGTTATTGCGGTAGTGGACTGTATTATGCGGGGGGACAAAGAAGTAATCCTAGAACGATGTAAAAATAGGGAAATAAGGTGACTCACCCTTCGCCTCAGCTATGCACACGCTTGATGGGGCGCGTATCACCGCTCCTTGCAGGGCTGGCCAGCACCTACCTTCTGTATTCCCAAAATAGCTTCTCGGTCCTTGGTAATAATAGGTCTTCTAGGAGAAGCGGTAGCGGAAATTCATATAGAGGCGCGGCGCGGCGCGGTACGTCTCGATCGACGTAGGTTATAAATCGAAGTGAGATGTCAAAAAAGTATCTTGACATGCGGGTGCGCCAGTAGCGCGTGGTGCGAGATTATGTCCTTTCCAGCTCGTGGCTGTAGACGTCGAGTGAGTGGGAGTAGGACAGCGGTATATTAGGGCTAGGAATGGAGTAGGACACATAATACGTTAAAATAAAAAGGTCCAACCTTAAACAACGTAGAAACGGCCTAAACAAATTCTATGAATGCAGTTTTTCTTTTCATCAAAATCGGTGACATGGTTCCTTCGAAAAGATCTTTCCATGTCTTATAGTTTCAGAGTCCCCCGTTTAAAATGGGCCACCCTGTATATAGATTAGGTTTTTTGTATATTTCGCACAAAAACTTCGAAATTAGACGCATCAGAACTTAATCGAAAAAAAAAAAAATATTTTGGGAAACATACAACGAAGCCTAAAAAGAATTGGCAGCTAAATTTCGACACGAATATCGGTGTGTGTATTTTCCACCACGCCGAAACTCCGTTCGGGTATTATCGCTGTCGCTCGGTCGACTTCGGAAGAGTTCGTATTTAGACTCGTATCTCACCCTGTTTATTTGACAGGTAGCTACCTGGTCTGGCGTGATTGTGTTTGTAGGTTGGTATTATGTTGTTTCTTGCGTAGTATTTAAGTGTATTATTTGTTACTATCTTTTTGAAAGTAACGTTCTTACGCACCGCAGACTAGGGGAGTGAATGCGTTACGAAAATTTTCTTTCTCTATATCAGCTAGTAGATGGAGCTAAGGAAGTTTGTACATTCATTTATTTTGTACTTAATTAGATTAGACGAATATTGAAATCACTGCGAATATAAAAAGAAATAAAGATTTTATTTTATTTCATGGAACACAATTTTAACTGTCTGTATAGGTGAGCTCTGTAATAAAGTGAAAGGATGCGAACTCATAAATTGGGTCTGTTTGGCTACAGGACTGAAGGGCGGGAGCGCGGGCGCACTGAGTGGTCAAAATCCCACACGCACACAGAGTAATACTGCTGTTAGGTCGCACACTTCAGCGTAATCTATCGGCACGTGTTGTCACTTGTCTCAGTACTGTCGCGCACGTAATTATTGTATTTTTTTGGTGTTATAAATAAAGATGCCTCCGAAGATAACAGTGTTATCTAGACAAACAAGAAAAATGGTTTACTGTGTACATTGTTTTATTAAAATGGAAACAAATGAAATTGTTAGTAGCTTACAATTTATTAAAAGTTTAATAACTGTTAATAGATTACGCGAAGATTTGGTAACAACAACTCAAAGTTTACACCTTATTAAAAACAGATTAACAAATGATGTTGATATATTGGCAATACCCGATCTTTGTTATAAATTAGACCAGACTCAAAAATAATATGAAATAAATGAGTGAGTGAGTGAAAATAAATTACAATTAAAAACTTAAAGCAATGTCTGGAAAGAACGGCACATGCTACTAATACCTCTGCAAGCACTGTTAACAGGATCACTGTACGAGTACAAGCAGATAATTCGGAATTTATTGTAGTATTTAGAACACCTAGTAAAAAGATACCGCGAGCAAAACCAGTAACAAGTATAGATAATTTTGATCAAGGGGTAATAAAAGAGCCATTCATGCTTCCATATAACAAACAAAAACCTTCCGACTATAGAAAAACTTAGAAGAAAACTAAAAGAAGATATCAAATACAACTAAAAGAAGATATCAAATACAACTAAAAGAAGATATCAAATACAACTAAAAGAAGATATCAAATGCCAGGGATCAAAAACAAGTCTGAGAGAAATAATTAAGAATCTAGGTTTCAAATGGAGAAAAACTGAATATAAAAGACAAGTTCTCATTGAAACCTCCAATATTAGATTACAGCGGATCAAATACCTCCAACAAATAAGGCAAGAAGGACGTATCATAATTTACACAGATGAATCGTTTGTTGATTCGTCTCACTCAATCCCAAAGTCTGGGCGGATGGACCTTCAAGGGCTCAAAAAGCAGATTTCAAATGAGCAGCGGGTGGTCATAGTTCACGCTGGGTCAGAGAGTGGGTTCGTTTCGAATGCATTGCTCACATTTAAAGCTGGCAGTAAAACCGGGGATTACCACGACAATATGAATTTTGAAAATTATTCACATTGGCTGCGAACCCAATTAATACCCAATCTCCTTCCTAATTCTGTGGTGGTTGTCGACAATGCTGTGCATCATAATACCCAATTTGACTGCGCGCCTTCGTCGAATTCTGAAAAATTCTGGCTTTGTGGCAAAGATATCCCATTTGACATTATGCGATAAAGTTAAGAATACGCAAAAAGTAACCATATTGTTGACTCTGTAAACGAAGAGTTTATTATTCGGTGGAATGATGACAGCTCGGACTTTTATACTAAATAATAAGTGGAAAAAAAAATTGAGTCGCGTCTGGTGCGTTGAACTAGAAGATGCTGGTTCAGTTCGAGACTGAATTTTTTTGCTACTTTAAATTATTATTATTTTTTTTTCATTTTAATAATTTTACCTTTTGCGTTCATATGCCTTACAGTGTATATTGGTTGTGTCTCCCTAAGGTTTTTTTTCTTAAATATAATAAATTCTTTATTAAGGCAGCTTTTACAATTTCTTTTTATTAAAGTGGAAAAACAACTCGTTTCAGACGTGATTTAAACCTTTGCCTAACCAGGGCAGTGCTCTAAGTCAACTGAGCTACAAAATCGTACTGAAACAAGTTGAACCTCTCCAATATATTTGTATGCGTCATTTAAGAGCATAAGACGAGAGCCATCTATCGAGCAATGTAAGAACTTTGATATCATTGAAAATTATTACAACCATTTTTATACATAGATGCGATGGACTCCATTCAATCCATGAATACAATTTTAAAGCACTTAAACTGCAAACTTTTTCTTTTATTGTATAATTTAAATGTGAATGTAAGCAAACTAATCGCTTTAAAAGTTTTAATAAATGTTTTGCAGAAAAGTAAATTTGCAGATTTCCGGCTTCATAGTGAAAAAAATAACTTTTATTTCCATTTTTTTACTATAAATTTCGAGTTATTGGAAAATTTCTAATAACTCTAACTCTAGTTGTTAGAGTTTACTTAAATGTCTCTTAAAATTACTATCATTGAGTATTGTAATGAGGTCTCTGTATTATTTGATGTTTGGAACGAGACAATTAAAAGATGGCGAATCATAGTATATATGTTGACTGCCTCTGTGGCGCGGTGGGAGTGCATCAGACTGCTACGCAAGAGGTCGGGGTTCGATTCCCACCCAGGATAAAACTTTGTGTGATGAGCACGATGGTTTATTCTGTGTCTGGGTGTTATTTATCTATAATATGTTTGTATTTAGAAATATATAAGTATGTTTATCAGTTATCTGGTTACTATAGTACAAGCTCTGCTTAGTGTGGAATCAGATGGCGTTGTGTGAGTTGTCCCAACAATATTTACATTTATACCATCGATTTAACCGACAAATAGAGATAATTAATTGAATCTGACTTTACATAGCGGAAATCGTAGAATAGATAATAAATACGAGAACTATAGTATTGAAATTGTTACTTAGGTATAGTTTTGAAAAATATCGTCTTTTTTATTTGCATCAAATTTCGATATTAAATAAATTGTATAACACAAATAAGACTAAATTTATTCATAATATATTTTTAATGGGTTTTCTACAAATATAACGATAAACACAGTAAGATAACGAATACAGGCAGTATTAAAATGGCAGTAATAAATCCTTGTTTTATAAAATTGAATATGTTCTTTTATTTCACACTAGTTGTGCTCGCGGCTCCACACGCGTGAAGAAGTCTTCCCGTTCCCGTTTTCCAAAGGATCTTGTTCTCTGGATGTGTAAGCTATATTATTGTAAAGTTTAATCAAAATTCATTCTATAGTTTTCAAACCTACATCCATATACTACTTACAAACTTTCGCGTTTAGAATATTACGAAGTAGGATTGACCGGTCATCTTGTTAGGTTGCATTGCCGCACCGAATTGTACTTTACTATGCTTCTCTCCTCTTCTGTTACATAGAACTGTGGCTCGTAGCCCCGCGGACTCAGTGTTCTGTAAACGATCACTGAGTTAAGCAACTTTCACTATGGCTGGTCCTCGGATGGGTGACCACTTTGTGGCATTTACATTTGCGAGCGCTTCCATGCGGAAGGCACGTTAAGCCGTTGGTCCCGGTTGCCAGTAACATGGCCGTAGTTAAGCCCAGCTGAAGACCTTATGGGCGGCTTGAAAAAAATCAACAGCCGGTCGCCACAATCTGTGCCTGTCCATTTCAACACGGCAATGGGCTCACCACCTGTTCCGTGGGACAAAAATGCATACGGTAAATTGTGGACACATAGTATGTCTCTGCCTACCCCTTCGGGGATAAAGGCGTGACAATATGTATGTATGTAGAACTGTCATTTACTAGAGTGAAAACAATGACACGCTCTCGCTCCCGCACTCATTCTCGTCAGTCTTCTACAAGTGGTGCCATCTGCTGAGTAGCGGACGAGGTCATGGTGAAAAGAAGAAAATACCGAAACAAAACCCTGTACCAACCCTTCTAGCTAGTGTGATACAGTAAGGCCGATCCACAAAACCTCTCTTACCCTCTAAACCCTCCTTTTTTCTATAGGATTTACACCTAGTTGCTTTCCAGGTCTTTTCGCTTTGCAAAGGAGGGAAGAGGCGTTACGTTCTTTTCCAACTTTCTCAAATAATCTTCTGATTAATTTCGTTGCGGGTTCCAAGACATTCTAACTTCTCCTGGGACTTCACCTGACTTCACTGACTGCGTCTGTGGCGCGGTGGGAGTGCATCCGACTGCTACGCAAGAGGTCGTGGGTTCGATTCCCACCCAGGATAAAACTTTGGGTGATGAGCACGATGGTTTATTCTGTGTCTGGGTGTTATTTATCTATAATATGTATGTATTTAGAAATATATAAGTATGTTTATCAGTTATCTAGATCCTATAACACAAGCTAATATTAGCTTACTTTGGGCTAGATGGCGCTGTGTGAAAAGTGTCCCACAATATTTTTTTATTATTCACCGAGATCGAGCTTGGTGTAACTTTTGTGGTCTTAGTCATTACTGTAGATCCTGGTTTACAAGAGTCACAGTAATGGGAATGTGGGTGGGAATAGTCCGAATAAAAAAAGAACGGCACGCATGTAACAGCGGGGAGCGGACAGTCACGGTTGTTGCAGTGTTCACGTTATAAAACTATTTTGATGCCACCTCTATCTGTCTTATAGTTGAGTCATTATAATAGGCCATCAATATGAACGATTCGATACGGACTTCAAATATATATGAATCGAATCAGTTATCTTGAAAAAGTAAGTTATCAAAAAGAAATTAGTATAGAATTTCAGTTGAATCCCAATCCAATTATTGTAATAATTTTTCTATCGTTAATTTAGGAGAAACATCTGAAATCTAAACGATTTTTTTTACAGTCTTCACCGTAGCCTATCGGCGTTTGCAACACCAGAGGTGCATCGCATCACTCGCGCTGCATTAGAACTGTGTAAGGATCATATTTTAAGTGATCAGGAAAAATTGTGTTGATGGGGCAATGTTGCAAGCACATTAGATCTTAACATGTTAAGAAACCAAATATCGAAATGAAATCAGCAAACATACATACATACATATTGTCATACCTTTATCCCCAAAGGTGTAGGCAAAGGCATACTAAACGCCCACATTTCACCGTATGCAATTTAGTCCCACGTAACAGGTGGTGAGCCCATTACCGTGTTGAAATGGACAGGCGCAGGTTGTGGCCACCTGCTGTTGAAATTTTTCAAGCCGCACCATAAGGCCTTCAACTGAGCTTAACGACTGCCATGTTACTGGCAAAAATCAGTAAACCTGTCAAAATATGAAAAATATTTAAGACAAAGAAAAGAATGCTAAAGTAACATGAAAATAATTAATATATCCTAATAATAATAGGTCTTTACCTATAAAATTGCCGTTCAGCAGTAATGGCCATTTCAAATCAAAATAAATAAATAAATAAATATTCATCACGCCTTATCCCCGAAGGGGTGGCAGAGGCATATTATATGCCCACTTTTCACCGTGTGGATTCCTGTCCCACGTAATAGGTGGTGAGCCCATTGCCGTGTTTAAATAGACAGATGCAGGTTGTGGCCCGCCGCCCATAAGGCCTTCAACCAGGCTTAACGACTGCCACTTTACTGGCAACCGGGAACAACGGTTTAACGTGCCTTCCGAAGCACGGAAACGCTCGCAAATATAAATGTCACAAAGTGGTCACCCATCTAAGGACCAGCCATAGTGAAAGTTGCGTAACTCAGTGATCGTTTACAGAACACTGAGACCGCGGGGCCGCGAGCGCTTCAAATCAAAATAATTTTTGTTTGGCTAAGAATTCTTTACCTAACATCAGTTGTAAGGTACAGAATGTATGTACAATATTGTACAACCTCGATATCTATAAGGAGATGGTGCCCATCGGCCATCGGCCACGGCTAACTACAATCCATCTAAAAAGTTGGTCAGACCGGGCACCTATCGATTTTTAACGGTAGGTACCTCTGTTATTTATGAGGTGTTTGAGCTTATCATCAACATAAAGAAAATGAGAAAGATTGGATTCATTAAGTGTGAACAATTCACTCATTGTTCCATACAAATTGCGTTTAACGATAACTCCTTACTTTATTTCATGTACCACCACAAATGAGATGCAAATTAAGTCTTTATGTTGCTGACTATGTCTGTATGGTATCAAAATTACAATAAATATAATATTTAAAAGTTAAACTACTACAGCACTAATTTTAGCCGCGCCCATTGAACAGTTCGTGCTCTTGAAAAGAGCAACCATAATAAATAAATAGTATATTATTAATTATATTAGCTCAGCGCAAAACTCTAATCTAAATCTACTGAATGGATTTTGAAGAAACTTTACAATAATATAGCTTACACATCAGAATAACACATTGGCTACTTTTTATCCCGGGAACAAGATCCTGTAGGAAGCGGAACGGGAAAACTTCAACACGTGTGCGGAGTCGCGGGCTTCAACTAGTTATTAAATACAGCCGGTAGGGGGACTGTTATTCGTAAAGAAAAACCACACGGGCTAGTCGCGTAGGGCATCAAGTCTGAAATGAAGAAAATAATTATTAGATAAGTGTGTTTTCAGTTAACTATTTATTTAACGGTGTTTTTCGGAAACGGCCTAACGTTAAGTTTCTTTAGTTCTGTTTATCAACTTTAGTCTCAATAATCAGTAGACACTCTTCTAATGGAACATTAGTAAATAAAGATTCCACATCAAAACTTACCAAAATCTCATCCGCTTCCAACTTAATGTCTCTAACTATGTCCACAAAATGGCGAGAATCTTTGACAAAAGACTGTGTTTTTCCCACCAATGGCTGCAGTGCTTTGGCAATGTGTTTTGCTAGATCGTAAGTGGGAGAGTTAATTTGACTTACGATAGGTCGCAGTGGCACATTAGGTTTATGCACTTTTGGTAAGCCATATAATATGGGTGGCTGCGTAATCTTTGCTCGGTACAAATGGTTGAACTCGTCTTCTGTGAAATCTTCTTTGTGCTCCTTGATCAATTTTCGTATTTTACGTGTTACTCTCGATGTGGGATTATAATGGGTCGTTCATATATAGGCCAAACAAAACGAACCATCGCAGAAAGGGCCAAAGAACACATCGCAGCTGTGAAAAACCGCCAGTTCAACAAATCGGCGATAGCGGAACACCTCGAGTCGGGTAGTAATCACTGGTACGAACTCCATCAACCCAAAGTCCTCTCCACTGATCGCCACTATTATCCTCATGTTGTGCGTGAAGCTATTGAAATTAGAAGATACAATAATTTCAATAGGGAAGATGGATTCAAGCCATCCGGGATGTGGAATTCAGTGTTGAAAAAACTTGACCGTAGAAAACCTGTGCCAAACAATAGTATAATGTAATGTAATGTAATGCATACTCTCGGCCCTCACCATCAGTCCAGCCGCGACCACGGGCGCTGCAACGCGCTCGAAACGTCGGTGAATGTAAGTACAAAATTGTTTCGCGTGAAGTCCCGAGTAGTATATAAAATACAAATGAACCTACTCGTATAATATCACTAATATATTATCTATCTGTTCTTGACCCTGAGAAGCACAGAGAGTTATATTTATATCGTGTTCGCCGATTTGGTTTTTGGTTGAAATTATAAAACCGTAGATACCGAAATACGTTATTTTTAGCAAACAAACACTATTGCAATATATAAAAAGTAGCTAAATTGCGGAGACGCTCATCTTCAAAAACAGATCAGAGTAATGTTATAAATAATGCGTAGACATTTTTTTTTGCGAAACGAAATATGTTGATTCTACGTTCCAACGGGTACGCAGTTCTTCTGCAGCTCACTCGCTCATGAAAATAATGATGCAGGCTTCCTAAAACGAGCAATCTACATCCAGAGTAGAACATTCCTCTGATACGTGAAAATACGTGTAAATTTGTTGGCTATCAAAACAGTTCTCTATCAAAGATCATCGCCGGTCAACTAAAATTACGAGACGAATGTTATATCGATATGTCGTCGTGTTGTGTTAGTATCCGTCTGTACGCAGTCGTGTGCGCACGTTACTTCAATCGCGGTCACCCATCCTAATACACTTATTATCAACTGTCCTTGCCGCTATTTCGACTCTCAGACGCGGCTACTACACGTGAGTTACACTTACAACTTTTTAATTTATAATACTACTCGTTGATAACGCTAACCAACTACGCATTTTGCTAGTTGATAAGATTTGTAAGAATTTTGCAGATAGGTACGTCGTTGCGTATACTTTAGCGTTATGAATTAACAAATAAAATTTCGATTCTCTCGAACTCCCTTCACGCTGTATCCCTGACGGGGTAGACAGAGAGGTCAGATGTATTTACTGATTAATTTCGATGATAGTTCGAAGATAGTTTTACTTCTGGGACTTTGCTTGCGAGCTCGGTATAACTTTGCTGGTCTTGGTCATTGCTGAAGATTCTGCAAGTATCACAGTAACGGGAATGCGGTTGGGACTAGTCCCGGTGACTTCATCTTAGCGTTTAGGTAAGGTTGTTTTAAAACGAAGTATTTGACTTCAGATTCGGGGCTCTGCTTTATTGTTTATTGGAAGGGATTTTTATTCGGCCTACTTGCCAGTCATTGACTATTAGCAGGTGCCCCACTCTCAGAGTTAGGCCGGGACCTTACCTTGTGGGGAGAGGGAATGGGTAAATAATCTTAGCTATTTATTGTGTATGTCGAAAAAATCGAGCGCTCGTGGCCCCGTGGTCTCAGTGTTCTGTAAACGACACCGAGTTAGGCAACTTTCACTATGGCTGGTCCTCGGATGGGTGACATCTTTGTGGGATTTACATTTGCGAGCGTTTCCGTGCTCGGAAGGCACGTTAAGACGTTGGTCCCGGTTGCCAGTAAAATGGCAGTCGTTAAACATGGTTGAAGGCCTTATGGGCGGCTTAAAAAATTTCAACAGCGGGTCGCCACAGCCTGCGCTTGTCTATTTCAACACGGCAATGGGCTTACCACCTGTTACGTGGGACAAAAGTGCATACGGTAAAATGTGGGCGTGTAATATGCCTCTGCCTACCCCTTCGGGGATAAAGGCGTGACAATATGACTATGTCGAAAAATTTAACTCGAAAGCAGTTTACATATAAAAATGTGTTCAATATTTAATTAAGTAACCGAATTATTAATGAAATGTTTAATATTCAATGCGTTTTAATTAATTATTCAACTTGATTATATATGCGGTTTCTTTTACATAAACATATAGATTCTAGGTAAAGTGTTAACAAATAAATAGGTAGGTACCACAGAACAAAACCTATTTTTTTCCGATTTATGTACCAAATATAGGTCGCCACAACCTGCGCATCTCTATATCAACACGACAATGGGTTCACCATCCGTTATGTGGAACAAAACTGCATACGGTGAAATGTGGGCGTATAGCATGCCTCTGTCTACCCCCTCCGGGGATAAAGGCGTGAAAATATGTACGTACGTACCAAATATAGCCTTTTTAAACTTATGTTCCTGTATACGAACGAATTCCGGGTGCAGGAAAAAAGTGTGTATGGATTTTCTGATATGAAATTAAAATTCGGATACCCATACACATGCAGTGTGAAAGTATTAATGAATTTGCAGGAAGCGAAAAAAGTACCTATACATGATCGCGAATCCTGTCGATCTGTTCTCTCTGACTACCCTGTTAGGGATACAACGTGAAGATAGTTAACTATATAGTTAGATATATTGTCACTCCTTTATCCCCGAAGAGGTAAGCAGAGGCGTACCAATATGACCACATTTCACCGTATTCATTTTTGTCCCATGTAACAGGTGTGAGGGTCCCCAGGCCTTGTTGAAATGGAATGGCACAGGCTGTGGCAACCTGGTTGTTGTAATTTTTCAAGCCGCCCGTGCGCCCATGAAACCTTCAACTTGGCTTAAAGACTGCCAATTTACTGGTAACCGGAACAAACGGCTTAACGTGCCCTCCGAAGCACGGAAACGCTAGCAAACGTAAATTCCACAAAGTGGTCACCCATTCAAGGGAATGTTGCTTAACGCAGTGATCGTTTAAAGAACACTGAGTCAGCGGGGCCTAGAGTTAGTTCAGTTATAATATTCTCAAGAGACTAAGAAACAGTCTGGAAAGACTAAAAACGCGTTTTATACTGTTGTGAAAAAATCCACCATCTTTATTATAGCTAACGGCAAAATGAGTGTGTAAGATTCGAACCTACCACTCGCGCGCGCTCTTCTAGAGACGCCTAACTATATATTTCAGGGAGCAAGCAACATTCTTTACTCCGTGGCACCACTAACCACCCTCGACGCCAACCCAGACAACTGCTTTCAGTTGTTTAAGGCTCAATTCCCCCATAACCTAGAGTGAAATGTGCACGAAGTAAATTAAAGCAAATAAATAAATAAATTTTGTGGAACTTTTCTTCGTAAAGGATGACATGCGTGCCAATGGTCTTACTACAGGAGATGCCGACGACCGTGCGAAGTGGAGGAGAAAATGTAGGAAAGTGGACCCCGGGCGTCGCGAGACGTGACTGGAACAGACGCTCGGATGATGATGACTTTTCACAGAGAGCTATCTAGCCCAAACTATATATATATATATCTAGCTTTAATCTTGTGCTCTCGGATCTAGACAACTGCTAAACATTTTTATATATCTCTAAATACATACATATTATACATATGAAATATACAAACTCCGAAAGAAATATTTGTTCCAACCAGAGAATTGAACCCAAGACCTCAGCGCGGCTGTCGCATACACTACTATTGTGCCATCGAGGCAATCAAACAGATGAATGATTCAAGACGTAGAAATAGTTAAAAAAAATTATATAATTTTTTTATTACTTCTTAGAATCTAATTATCACACAAAAATACTTAATTAATCTCGTCTACACATATGCCGACAAAAAATGAAACGATAATACATACATACGTACGTTCATAGGCTACGGTGACCACTTTCCATCAGGTGGGCCGTATGCTTGTCTACCACCTCAGTTGTATAAAAAAACTACCATAATATCACGCCTGTCTCCCAACAGGGTAGACAGAGACTATGACTTTTTCACTTACCATGCTCCTGACATACAACTTTCGCTTCTTCTACGTTCATAAGTGTATTCATACACGCTCGCCGGTTTATGGTAGTCTTGGACATGGATACACCGAGGTCGACCTCTGGGACGATACTGATTTGAAATAACAGCTGTTTATATGGTAGCACTAAAATATTGGTACAGCCTAGGATTAAATACAGTTCAACACTAAAATGGATTGCATCAACAAACTATTACAAGAATCAAAGCCAAACCAGCCGTCAAATCTCTGGTTAAACAATATTTGAATTGCACCACTACAATGGTTAAATAATAATAATAATAAATCTTTATTCATTTAGGTCACAAAGTAACACTTATGAACGTCAAGAATATTGCTTCTACATTTACATTTACTGCCAGATTCGCAACGCAATAGGTAGAGCCTGAGGAAGAACCTGGCAATAAAACTCATGGCCACTCTTTTCTAAACGCCAGTAATTACATTAGTTTGATTAACATGATATTTGACCAATTATATAGTAATGAATTTATACAAACAAAAAAAACAAAATCAATGTTGTGTTTAAATCATATCAAAATTAGAGCGATTATAGTTGCCGGTTCTAAGGGCAGCCTACCCTTGAAGAAGAAGAATCTGGCAAGAAAGTCAATGGATGCCATTTTAAAATGTAGGAATGGCTTACAACATTAAAATTACACTTACATTGTTCCTTTGGATTTATGTGAGAACAGTCGACTAAACTTAAGTTTACCTTAAATATAAATAAGATTATGAAATGACGGCACAAGAAAAGAAATAGTTTTCGTATTATACCTTCCTTAATTTAAACAATTAATTTGTACTTTAAGTAATACTAAAACTATTATTATCTAATCTGTGATGTAATTATGATACTGTGATTATGAATTAAGATACAAGGACAAAACATGTTTATGTAAATTTTTATATAATTCCTTGTGTCTATATATCTGACTAGTCGACGCACGCGGTTCCGCACGCATGGTGAAGGTATGCCGTTCCCGTTTCCCACAGGAATTTGTTACCGGGATAAAAAGTAGCCTATGTGTTATTCTGATGTGCAAGCTATATTATTGTGAAGTTTCATCAAAATCCATTCAGTAGATTTTGCGTGAAGGGGTAACAAACATCCATCCATACTTACAAACATTCGCGTTTATAATATTAGTATGATTAGTGTAGCTATTACATCTCTCCTTCTTCTTTCTTCATCACAGTGTATTGCCAGTTGCAAAACCTACCTGGGTTTGGAGCCTGACGTCTACTTATATATAGCTATTAGGAGCATAGCTATCACAAAAATAAATAATTTATTTATCAATCACGCCCGAAGGGGTGGCAGAGGCATTTTATATACCCACTTTTCACCATGTGTATTCCTGTCCCACGTAATAGGTGGTGAGCCCATTACCGTGTTGATATAGACAGGCGCAGGTTGTGGCTACCAGCTGTTGAAATTTTTCAAGCCGCCCATAAAACCTTCTACTTGACTTAACGAATGCCTGTTACTGGCAACCGGGACCAACGGCTTAACGTGCCTTCCGAAGCACGTAAACGCTCGCAAATGTAAATGCCACAAAGTGATCACCCATCCGTGACCAGCCATAGCGAAAATTTTTTAACGTAGTGATCATTTACAGAACACTTTTTCCGCGGAACCACGAGCGCTTCTTAAATAAATAAATAAATATAAATAAATATAGCATTAATTAATAAAGTAAATAAAAGATTTACAATACTTACGGGGTTAAAAGGCAAAAAAACAAACGACTCAGGCAAAGGGACCCTTAAACAAGCAACTAAGACTGGTGCCAGTTCTTGGTTCAAGGGTATAATCAGTTTCATGATCCTCCTTTTTTTCCCTTATATTTAGTGTATTAATAATAATAGTTTATTGTTACAAAAATATTATAGCTTACACAATCGTTGTTTACATAATTTCTTACTACTTTCGTACTACAATATAATAATTAATATTAATTATTGTGTATAATATCAGCATCTGTTACTGAAATAGGCCTATAGCCTGTATTTTAGCACCCAGCGCCTTCCGACCTAAGACTGGTAAATCAATAATACCGTAAAGATTCGGTTTCGTCATATGAGTGTATTTTAAGCCAATTATATATGGACTTTTTGATTAAAACTTTAGTATTGTATATTCTCAGTCGCTTGCAAACCATACCTGAACTTTGAGCATGATGTCCATATTTAGTTGGTTAATAGTAGCAGCTATCCTTTGGAGGGCCGAGTCTACTATTTTCCAATAGAAAGCCGTTCTTTTCTATAGCGGTTTTATTGCGATTAGTCCCAAACTAGGTAGTCTACTAAAACTATATAAGTATATTTCACAATGACACTTCTGAAGCTGCTGAATAAAGACGAAATAACTGTGTTTAGCTATCAAAATATTAATATAATCTACCAAAAATACAAATTAACTTATTTACAGGCGCTAAACGTGTTAATAATATTCTATCGGCCGGCCGATAGATTTCTATTGGAGCGCTTTTGTAATATTAGATTACAAAATCTCTCAATTTTTTCTGTCGTCTCTCTATTGAGCGACGATTTATATAATATACTAGATGACCCCCACATCTTCGCCCGTGAAATATTTCGACCTCCCGTCGCACCTATTTAATACCGTCGCTTATAAATTCTACAATAATGCATACAAATTTGCCCGATTAATCGACATTTATGACTACTGCTATGCTCCCCAGTGTAGTAGCGTAATGATATATAGCCTTCCTCGATAAATGGGCTATCTAACACAAAAAGAATTTTTCAAATCCAACCAGTCGTTCCTGAGATTAGCGCGTTCAACCAAACAAACAAACAAACTCTTCAGCTTTATAATATTAATAATTATAGATATACATATATTTATATAGGTAAAGTCGCATGAGCCCCGGAGATGCTCCCTGGTCACATACAACTATGAAAAACACCGTATCTTATACTCGGTTCAATTCCTTCTCTCCGTAACGAGAGCAGTTATAGCGAGAGCTTGACAGGATTTCACATGTTAAGTTTCACATGTTGTTAGAATGGTTAAGAAGTAAAACTTTTGTCACTTATGATAAAGAAGTTTCACTTCAAAACAAACTTGGCGCGTAACCGACGTGACAATATTTTTACAGCTATAAAATTTCTCTCAACTTCGACAAAGAAGTTTCACTTCAAAAAAACAAGTGAAGTGTGAGTCGGACTCGGCCATAGAGGGATCCGTAAAAATACTTCTTTTTTGCGTCAAAAAAGGCCAAAACTTTTTTTAAGTAGACTTAGAACACACACACACAGACTTACAGAAGTTGTAATTTTTTACAATATCAAAAGACCGTAGACCTGAGGTCCTATATAGTTTTAATTTCAACTCCACACCTTTACGCGTTCCCAAGATAAAGGGTCTTGACAGACAGACAAACTGTCAACAAAGTGATTCTATAAGGGTTTCGTTTTTTCCTATTGGGGTAAGAAACCCTAAAAAGTTACGAAAAATTCGGAACTCTCCTAAAATGCTACTTTTTAACGTATAGCCTTCCTCGATAAATGGGCTATCCAAGATAAAAGATTTTTTTAATTCCGACCAGTAAGTAGTTCCTGAGATTAGCGCGTTCAATCAACCAAACAAACAAATTCTTCAGTTTTATAATATTACTAGATTTCAACTCGACTCCTTCACGCGTTCCCAAGATAAAGGGTCTTGACTGACAGACGGACGGACAACGAATATGGGCTTCGTTTTTTTTCCTTTTGGGCTAAGGCACCCTAAAAAGTTACAAAAAAATCGGAACTCGCCTAAAATGACACGTTTTTTTTTAAAAAATGTCAGACATTATTCATATTGTCACTCTAATAGCTGAGATCATTATTTGCATCAAACGAGTTAAATACCGAGTAATATCAGTGGCAAAAAAATTGTTTACGTAACCTCAACTACTTTAAATATAAAAAAAAAATGTTTCACAATTAGGTAAATTGTTGGACGTTCATCTGCGTTTGTGTTAAATATCACAACAATATCTGCTTCATACCATTGAACTATATTACTAGCGTATTAATAATAAGTATATAATAAGTATCCGGGTACCTACTTTTGACTTTTCCGTTATAGAGCAAACTGCTCAAGTGGTCTTCTTGTAAAAAAAACTACTCGGTTACCCCGACGAGCATGTATGAAGCGATTATTGAATCTACAGGAAGCGAAAGAAGTGTCCATGGATCACGATGCCTGGCGATCTGTCCCCTCTGACTACCCCGTCAGGGATCATTACATATAGCATCGTGAAGATAGTTAAGTAGTTTTTATAATAAGTATTAATAATAATACGTATAGGTATATAATACTACATAGTATTAATACCTCAATGCTTTCTACTAGTTTATATAATACGAAAGATAAAATTATAGGAAATAAATAAAATAAATATCCCTCACGCCTTATACCCGAAGGGGTGGCAGAGGCATTTTATATGTCCACTTTTCACCGTATGGATTCCTGTCCCACGTAATAGGTGGTGAGCCCATTGCCGTGTTGAAATAGACAGACGCAGGTTGTGGCTACCTGCTGTTGAAAATTTTCAAGCCGCCCTTAAGGCCTTCAACCAGGCTTAACGACTGCCATTTTACTGGCAACCGGGACCAACGGCTTAACATGCCTTCCGAAGCACGGAAACGCTCGCAAATGTTAAATGCCACAAAGTGGTCACCCATCCGAGGACCAGCCATAGTGAAAGTTGCGTAACTCAGTGATCGTTTACAGAACACTGGGACCGCGGGGCTACGAGCGCTCCTCAATTTCTCTATATATGTGTTTAAAATTATAGTACTTCATAATTTATACAGTAATCAGTTGTCTGAACGTAAAACGCACCAATAACTATTTATACAGATAATCAAATTTGAATGTCCGTTTGTAATTCCAAATAAACAGTTTTTCACTAAGGCTCGGCGCAAATAGGCCACCGACCACAGCCACCGGTGGCTGTCGCGCGCTACCACCACATTTATAAGAGTGTCAGAAGCGAGCTGTCGCTCTGTCGCACTCCTCACCGGTGTTTGGAAGCCGCCTCATTTTATAACCTGCTCGTTAACAGTGAAACATAACCTGCATTTCGATAATCTACAAAGATATCCAAAAAAGTTGTATAAATATTTTCGAACGAGTTTGACTACATTTCAAGAACTGCTTGTTGTTGGTGTTACAAGATGGATTAATACGGCAAAATACCAATATGCGGCAAAGCGTCACCCCTGCAGAAAGACTCTCAATCACTTGCTCACTTTTCACCATGTGTATTCTATTGCCAAGTTGAAATAGACAGACGCAGGTTGTGGCAACCTTCTGTTGAAATCTTTCAGCAGATGGGTCTTCCAGGCAGCGCAGACGGCGAACACAAACATCAGACCTAACAAACACGCACACCCCTGCCTTTTTATCGAAGCAGTTCTCGACAATATAGCCAGGGTAGCACAAATACGACGTATCGTCAGGGCGGCATATTTGCGTCTCCGTAAGGAACAACATTTCGGGCCGCGGTGTCTCAAGATGGTGGTGGATGGCGTTGAGGTTTGTATGGAGTCCACGGATGTTTGTGCACTCCACCTCAAAAAGCGTATGTGCCCTTGTACTATGGCGCGGGCATATAAGTCTCTCTGGCCGGCAGGTCGACTCGCGCCACCCACACTAAACGCCACTCAGCACCCACTGGTCCCACATCTGCTGCATCAAATCTCGCTTCAAGCCCGGCTTGCCAACCCAAGTGTAATTTAGGGGATTTTCCGCGGGCTGCATGGTGTTACACCACCGGTCCAAACAAAATAAAAGAAAAAATCTTTATTTTTGTGCACACGTCGTCCGTCGATCAGCAAGTGCACCACGTGCAGGTGAGGTCGGCTTGGGCCCAAAGCTGTCGATAGGCCGCTTACACCCAAAATGTTACGCGTGCGATACGTTGAACGTCGGACGGTTAACTGCGCGAGGGGTGGAGCAGTGCGACAGTGGCGGGTGTCAGCGTTTGGTGTGGCACGTAGTGGCCACTAGTGGCGAGTCGCGGACACTACTATAGCGAGTGGCCGCCACCGGATACACGTGTGCGGCGCGTCTATACAAGATATATTAAAAGGTGTGTTAAGTCGCCGTCGCTGGCCACCGGTGGCTGTGGTCGGTGGCCCATTTGCGCCGAGCCTAAATGAATGTGAAAGTGAGTTTATACGGTCTTACATAAAAAAATGTTTTTTTTTTCTATATATTTTTGTTTGTTCCGGCAAATGTCTAAAGCAGCTGGTCCACTGGAGTGATATTAAGTGAGAATTAATAAATGTTTTGTGTAATTATTTTATGGAATGGTTACTAAGACCTTTTATCTAAATCCTAATTTATATTTCTTCAATCTTATTTCTTATTATTTAAAATGTCCTCTACATCTTAGTCAAGTCTAGTCTTAAGTCAAGGTCAGTCTCACCTAAGTATAATGGTAGTTGTCATAGTGAGGTTTTCATCATCATCATCAATCATTGTCTTTCACTATAGCACATTAACACAACTTTTATGTCCAAGAAACCAGTACATAAAACAAGATAAATGCACTAGTTTTAGAAAATAAAATACAGCAAGCGTCCGCACTTGTCAATTTTCCCGCGTAGAATCGCTTAGAAAAGTGAAATGTGACTTTTAAGTCACCTAGTGTATTATATTAATATTCGTTACGTATTTGTAAATTACTGTGATGTAATTTACTTAAATACGCATTAAATATAAAAATACCCGCCCAAATTCCACAACAATCTTTAATTTATTATACAAAAATGTGTATTGTGACCTGGGATTTGAACCAAAGACTTTCAGGAACGGCAGTGGCAAACTCAAAAATCGTAGCACGCATTGACAATTACCCTGAACTGTGTTACCATCAGAACTTGAAGCTATTTCTATACAGAACTACTATTTTATCGTAATGCATTTGTCTCGTGAGTTATAAATAGGACCAGTGTGAATAGTGACAGGATCTATCCGGTGCTCAACACTCATTCAATAGATGAGGGGTAGACGAGGCCACATGGATACTGCGTTTAGTGGTCTTCAAAAAACTAAAACATTGTTCCATAGAAGTATTTGTAATATTTGACTATAAAACGATCGGGGGCCAAGTCTACTATTTCCATTGCGTCAGAAAAGAATCGTAATCGTCGCTCAATAGAAAGCCACCTCAATAGAATGTTGACTTTTTTTGCGTAGTCTACTATTACAACCGTAATAGACTTCTATCGGTTGGCCGATGAGTTCTACTAACACGTACCGCGCCAGTGGTCGCTAGTCATTTGCATTTTTGATAGTCTTTTAACATTTTGACAGCTATAAACAGCGATTCTGGTTATTCTACGGCTTGCCAATAGTAGACTCTGCCCCCAGATCAGACCGACCTTCAATAATCGGACAAAGATGGACGCGACGCGACTATTTATCGATAGATAATGAAAATATAAAACTCATTGGAGTAGATTTTATTAATTTCGATAACCAGTTCCTATCAATGGCATACGTACTTGGTTGCTGAGTTCTTTATGCCCAAACAGCCCAAAACCCTTTAGTATTTAAAGCGCCATTTTGACTTGCCAAATATAAAAAAAAAGATCTTAGATTTATTTCAAGAGTCCACCATTTATCGATTTCAACTTCACCGCATTCATACACCAAAACTTTGTGTAACTGTGCCGTAACACATAATAAATAAATAAATATCTTTGGGACAACTGACACAACGCTATTTGATTCCAAACTAAGCAGAGCTTGTACTATGGTAACCAGATAACTGATAAACATACTTATATATTTCTAAATACATACATATTATAAATAAATTACACCCAGACACAGAATTAACCATCGTGCTCATCACACAAAATTTTATCCTGGGTGGGAATCGAACCCACGACTTGCGTAGCAGTCGGATACACTCCCACCGCGCTACAGAGGCAGTCATCATACTTTTTTAACATGTGGTAATGCATAAACCGACTGAAATCAAGTGGTCCCTACACATCTATCTAGTAGCGGGCTCCCGGGTAACTCCTCGGAAAAATATCCCAGTATTCCCGGTTCCGGGACATAATATCAATCTAAATCATACCTATTTGACAATTTCCTTATACTTTTTGTTCTTGCAGCATCTTTGCCATACATTGACCCCTTATCATCAATATTACAACAACAAAATACAGATTTATCTTTTTGCGATACGCTATTTCGTCGTAAAAAAGTCACCGCGTGCTGAATTATGAACGTAACTTGATCACACTATTTACACTTATGTGTAGTGCAAAGAGCAAGGAATGATTGCTCTCTCCGCTCGTGCCTAACTGAGACAGACGAAAGTAAGCTTAATATCGCTTATGCGAAAATCGCATACACGAACTGTCAGTTGCCGACCATTCGTATGTAGTAATTAGTGTGTAATCATATGAGAAAAGGGAGACTCCCCCTAACACGCTTGGTTGTACCTGTGGTGTTGATCGATCAGTTAGCCAGTTTCTGCTAATACTATCTACCTACCTACCTACCCATTTATTTATAAATTGGTCTTTGGAATGTATTCTTTAAAAACCCCTGATTTTTATGCTGCCATGGAACATATAGGGCCTTATTCCAGAACGTTTCTCAATACTCAATCAACGCTTGAGAGTAGTATTTATAAGACAAAAACTAACCTCAAGCGTTGATTGAGTATTGAGAAACGTTCTGGAATACCGACCTGAGTAACCAAAACGCAATGTAGTATATAATATACATTCGCAAAAACTCATAATGCAGATGTTTTACCTAGGTAGTATTTGTGCTTTGACCCTTAGAGCTCGAAGTATCTCATGCCATTAGACCAACAATGACAGTTTTGCGTTCTGTAAATAAAAAAAAAACAATGTACTCTACCGTGTGTCAAGTATAATAATATTCTCACGCAATATCGTATTAACTCGTAATATTACAAGGTCATTTCGGTCGGTGTGTTCAACCAAGTTCATTACGTATGTGTGTAGATGCGAATGAGTAAGTGAATTCGATGCCATAAAATGATTTATTTCGGTTAAAAATGGTGCTAATTCTGTTGTTGAAATCACTAAACTAAATTTATCTAAAATTTTCTTATTTTTATTGAGAGATTGCCAATTGCTATTCTGTTATTATGTCGAATTAAACTTGGTGATATCATAAATAGCCCTAAATTTGTATCTGACATCACTAAAATTCCTTTCATGTGATAAAATTCAACAAAACATGTATTTAGATGCCGACTAACTTAGTGATTGAACTATCTATGTAAATTTATCACTTTTTGTTGAATTTTATCACATAAAATGAATTTTAGTAATATCAGATACAAATTAAGTGCTATTTATGATATCACCAACTTTAGTTCAATTTAATAACAGAATAGCATTTGACAATCTATTAATAAAAATAAAAAAAAATTAGAGAAATTTAGTTTAGTGGTCTCAACAACAATTAACACCGCTATCTACGTTACGATTTTTTTATTTTTTATTTTATTTTATTCAGGAAACAAACAGTCTTTTCCACACATTTTATTTTTACAATTTCTACTTATAGACCTGGAGTTCCATAACTTATATATATAAGTACAAAATTTTATACAGACCAAAAGAAGAAAACAAAAAATTACAAAATCTTATTCATTAGACTACATATACTACCATTCATATACCACTATACATAACTACGATACATATACTACCATACACATACTACCATACATATACATGAACATGGCTGCTCCACATGGACACCACATTATCCATCTAGGTTAAATACTTATTAAAATAAAAATTTTGCTTACAGCATTCAAATAAATCGCTCTTAATTCTCTTCTGTACTTTGACACATCGCAATTGAATATGTCTAGTTGTTAACATTGCTTATTATATTCATCAACACTTCTCCTATAGAAATTATTACTTGTATAAATTGTTCTATAAAAGGGAACTGAGAACAAGTTTCTTAAGCGGGAGCCAGGTCTTGGTATTCTAAATAAGATTTTTTCTAAAATGTAAGGGGAATCAACAATATTATTAAGAATTTTAAATAAAAACACTTGATCAAATATTTTACGACGGACATCAAGTGTAGTTAATGAATAACAAATCAGTAAAGTTTCATAAGGGATATTCTCATGATACCAACGAAAGTTCAATTGTTTGACAAACTTCTTCTGTATCCTTTCTATCCGGGCAATATGACTAGCATAATAAGGGCTCCAGATAGTGGACGTAAAGTCCACGAGGGATCTCACATACCTATAGTACAATAACTTCACTGTGCAAATATTATTAAATGGTTTAGAGATTCGCATTATAAAACCTAACTGACGAAAGGCTTTGTTTACTAAATAATCAATGTGCAAATTGTACGATAATCCAGGATCCATGACAATACCCAAGTCCCGCACCGACGACACCCTTTTGACAATTTGGCTATCAGTTCTATAGTCAATTAATAACGGGACACGATTTCGGATATGTGTCATTACCGAGCACTTATCAGAATTCAGGTACAGTTGGTTTGATGAACAATATTCCGATATTCTAGTCAAATCAGATTGTAATTCTAAACCGTCACTAACAGAGGTTATAATTTTGAAATTTTTTGCATTATCTGCATATAACAGATATTTTGAAAAATGCACAGACTCTCCTATATTTATTATTAATGTAAATAATAAACAACGATTAAACGTTCGTAGCCCCATCTGTTCAGCGTTATGTAAGCGATAACTGCGATAATCTTGTTCAGTTCTGAAATAGTCATTTACAAGCATTTCCGTACTTCAGGGGGCCAAGTCTACTATTTCAATCGCGTCAGAAAAGAATCGAAATCGCCACTCAATAGAATTGTCTACTATTACAATCGTTCTCCAATAGACTTCTATCGGTCGGCCGATAGTATTTTACTAACATGTACCGCGCCAGTGGCCGCTAATCAGTTGCATTTTTGATAGTCTACTAACATTCTGGCAGCGAAAGAATGCGTTTCTGATTCTATTCTACGTTCTGTTAATAGTAGACTCGGCCCCCTGAAGGCATGTGAAGAGCTTGGTTCCGAGTCTGAGCAACAGTAGTCAGTGAGACAAGTTGAAGGTTCTATGGGAAAGAAAGAAAAATATTGTATTGATAAAACACAAGATAATAAACTAACGCTTTATATATCGAGACACGTAGCTTACAAAAAATGGATTATTCCAATACAATCATCCTCACGATGTCGTGTCAAGTGTCAAATTCATCACAGAAATAACTCACGAGCAACCCACCCTTCCTTCGTGAATATTTAACATTTTAACAAATAGCCACGTCCATTTCAACACGTCAGTATATAGCCTCGCTACCTATTTTATTTATTGTAGACTTATAGGGTATATTAAATTTAAAACTAAAAGCCCTTGACCTAAAAACAATGAGACCATGATTTAATACTCTAATTTTTTGAGGAATTGGGTAACCCGCAGACTTTATTACACCATGTCGTGGAAATACCATCATCAAGGCATCAAAGTAACAGTATATCAAATTTTAGATCAATTGGACTTGTGGGTTTTATTGAGATCACTTCGGAAGTGAAATGTTGATCTTCAAAATTGATAGCGAAGTACCATCTCAAACGGAACGGACTTGAACAAAAAAAAATCGCTTCAAGTCAGATATTTTTTTTTACCTACTTATACTCTGATCATTTTGCTAGGAAACCTACTCATGGTCTTGTGACAAACATTTTAGTTGACCACAAGTTTAAGTGTATGCGTATGTTTATATATATATAGCACTCTCAGTAGATGTAGTTACTAGACAATCGGATACAATCAGTTAGTGGTAATATGTTTGATGACTCCGTTGCACGCAGCCGGCTGGTGGTCGGTAGGTCGGTGGTCGGCCACTTATGAGGACTATATCTGGACCGATTGAGTTGTTGCTCCCCATCGCAGTTCATTCACGAATTGATTCGGTTAGCTTATAGACCTAGGGCTTGCGTTATTGACAATGTAAGTCTTTAAATACTTTCAGTTGAAGGTCTGGACCTACTTGCTTTTTAATATAATATCACTACATATTATAAAACAAAGTCCTCTACCTCAATCGGTTCGCGATAACTAAAATAAAAACCTATTCCACCTTCAGAACAATGAGCGTATCAAAAACTCCGAATGCAAGGGAATAAGTGCTTCAATGAGAAGAGTTAAAGGCATGCAACATCGATAGCGTCTATAATGATAAATGGTTAATTATCACGATAACCTAGACACTGGCGCGTGCAAGTAGGTACTATACAAATTACCCATCTTCTTTTAGCCAAAGATGACAACAAAATCTTACGCAATACATATATTAATTTCAAAAATATCAAGTACTTAATTTACGACAACCCATAGATAAGAAATATTTTATCACGATGAGTGTATGTATATTATACAGTTGAAGAGTTTGTTTGTTTATTTCATATCTCAATAATTACTAGTTTTGAATAGAGAGAATTGAAAAATTCTCTTTGTAAACCCATTTATCGAGGACGGCATCATCGCGCTACTAAGGCCACGCATGCCTGCAAAGCGGAGTAGTAATCATAAATATCAAAAGAATAATCGGAAAAATTTAAGCGGAGCTCAGCTAGTTCCAAAATAAAACCAGGGGAGGGAGTCTACTATTGACAAGTCGGAGAATAGAAACAGAATCGCTATTATTTACTGTCAAAATGTTAGTAGACTATCAAAAATGCAACTGACTAACGGCCACTGGCGCGGTACGTGTTAGAAGAATTCTATCGGCCGACCGATAGACGTCTATTGGATTACGATTGTAATAGTAGACTACGAAAAACAGTTTATTAGCTCGATAGATGGCTCTGGTCATACTCTTAAAATGACGGTTAAAATATGGTGGAGAATTTCAACTTGATTCGATACGGTTCGGGTAGTTCAGCGAGCAATTCACAAATCTCGGATCCATATCCGCTACGACGCAAATGTCATTGATATTCTAGTTCTAGGAATATCGATGACATTTGCGCCGTAGCGGATTTGGATCCGAGATTTGTGAATTGCATAGGAGGTGGCTAGAACATGGCCCTGGTTAGGCAAAGGTTCAAACCCCGTCTTGAATCGAATTGTCTTTTTCCACTTTATTAAAAATTTACGAAAAACTGTCAAAATTGTACCATCACTTTCTATTCAGCGACGACTTCGATTCTATTTCGACACGATTGCAATAGCAGACTCGAACCTAAGGTCTTTATCACATCTCACACCCATTTGTACATTATCAAAATACACTTTCATTTTATTGGTATCATTTATTATTACATAAATATCTGTTGTCAGTGGGTGTGTTAATTTGACAAGGATTGTATAACATAACAAGATAACATTGAAATTATAAGGTCAAATTTCTCGTAAATACCTAAATCACAAGCGTCGGCTCTGAATATTGTTACTGGTTATTAAAAAAGTAAAATGTAAACTGATAGTATTCAAAGCAATTTTTATACCTCATTTACACTGTCACGCGAGCCACGAGACGAGCTGCGAGACGAGCCGCGAGTGTAAACACACTATTTAGGTACATTTTTTTTGAGCTCGCGGCTCGTCTCGCAGCTTGTCTCGTGGCTCGAGCGAGCGTGTAAATGGGGTAAAAGAGTTTGCGCGGACAATGCGATGAGTGGAGGACGCTTGCTGAATATTATCACATAATATTATTCTTATAAAATATCAATTATTTTTTTTATTTTAAGTGCATTGATCTTGTTTTATGTTTAATTAAGTGGATTCTAAGATATAAACGTCATTCTGCGAAAGACACTAGTGAAAATGCCATTTATAATTATACAGTAGTATACAGTGCAAATATCACTGAATGCTTCCAATACTTTACTGCGGTAAGATTGAGTTTGACTTAAGACGTACTTCGACTACGATTAGATGACGAAGATATAAGTAGAAATATTATCTAAATAATAAGATTTGGCACAACAACGGCCATGATGCCATAAACATTAATAAAATAAATGCTATATATACATAAGCGCTGGTGGCCCCGCTGACTGAGTGTTTTATAAACGATCACTGAGTTACGCAACTTTCACTATGGCTGGTCCTCGGATTGCTGACCACTTTGTGGCATTTACCATTGCGAGCGTTTCGAAGGCGCGTTAAGCCGTTGATCCAGGATGCCAGTAACATGGCAGTCGTTAAGCCCAGTTGAAGGCCTTATGGGCGGCTTGAAAAATTTCGACAGCAGGTCGCCACAACCTGCGCCTGTCCATTTCAACCCGGCAATGGGCTCACCACCTGTTACGCGAGACAAAAATGCATACGGTGAAATGTGGGCGCAAAGTATGCCTCTGCCTACCCCTTCGGAGACATAGGCGTGACAATATGTCTGTATGTATGTAAACAGTTTACACATATTGGTTTTATCAACTGAGATAATGGAGATTGAGTATCTATTTCAATTTTGACAGATGGAAGTTTTGGTGGGTTATCAAATGACACTGTGAAAAGGTTAAGGTTAATATTTATCTCGTCTTACTCGTTACAAATGTCATCATATTACTATGTTAATTGAACGATTTTCTGTTTTGTATGTCACGGGCATGCACTGCCCTAATGTCCTTGTTATACCATCCTAAGGACTTCAATGAGAATAGGCGGGAACGTAACGGAATTTTAGATGCTATAGGACCCTACCGAGATATTTGGATCCTCAACCAGCTTCACCTGTAACAGGTGCACCTGTTTGCAAACGGAGAAGGTCATGGCCCAGAGAACAAGAACTCGAAACAAGCCTTTTTCGTGTGGAATTCCTCAAGGATGCTATGCCGGACTCCTACCGACTAAAACCCACAGACGTCCAAGAGTAAGCAGACCAAACATTTTCCTGTGCTTATGGAGCAATACTTCATCCGTTTCACTCTTGCCAATTGGCGTATAAAGCTATCTTTGTTATTCCTGTGTAGCTACATCTAACTCACACTTTGACAGCGAACAGTGCGTAGCCAATTTTTCTACTACAAACAAGCTACAAACTTGTAATAACAACCGCCTCTATCATCTTTAAATCAAAGATTTATGTGCCGAAGTGAAAAAATAATAAATAAAATTATTGTAAAATTTTACAAAGTAGACAATAAATATACAAAAAGGTGATGTGCAGTCATGCAGTTTCATTATCAAGAAATCACCAAAAATAACTAAGTTAAGCTACCTATCTATGTGTGTGTAATAGGCTACGTTATTTTTTGCTAACGTTGGGTCTTCTGTCTTATTTGTCTGTGCTAAAACCACATGATGCCCTTCCATTTGTCTATAGCTGAGATTGACATACGTACGCCGAGGTCGACCCCTACCAATTTGCCCATTTAGTCTCGCCACATAAGTCTGCTTTGTCATTCTATTTTAATACATCCTCTCCATTTGTCCGAACCATCTAAGGATCTTTTTTTCTATCTTAGTCACCCATTCATCTTCTGTCATGCCGCAATGTTCCAATATCGCGCTGTTCCTTTTTTTATCTATCAACTTCACTTCACCTGTACTTCACATTTCCACTGCATTAATTTAACTTTTATGCGTCTTCTGCCACACCTAACTTTCACAGCCATATATAGGTTCATGTTGGGAACAGCATTCCTCTATGTACAGCCAGTCTTGTCTTAGACACGTTCTGACTGTTCATAAAGGTGTACATGGCTCCTTTCACTTTATTTCCTGCCAAAACTCTTTCCTCAATGTCATAGTCACACTTTCCATCTCTCGCAAATTCTGTTCTTTCACATGTTCCACTCTTTCTCCTGCCACAACAATTAAGCAATTCGTTATAAACCATTTTTCTCTTTGCTTCTCTTTTTTAAAAACCATTACATTCGACTTGTTTACATTCACTTTCATTCCTTTGCTTTTTAGCGACCATGCATAATGTTAACCATCAAATGCAACTCCTCTACCGATGATGCTAGTATTAACCTGCTCATCAGTGTATAGGAGGAGGCATTTGACGGTCAGTTTATACTTTTATAGACTATACGTATATCTCTTGCAGTTCTTTTAAGCAACTGTCCATGTATAGGTTAAACAGCAACGGCGACGCTACACAACCCTGTCTCACATCTTTTTTCAATGTGAAAAAAGTCTGTGCAACCTTCGTTGATCCTGACACAAGCACTGGAGCTCTCATAGATTTTAGTGCTCGTATCAAGTGGCTGATTACTCCATACCTGGCCAGTATTGACCACAGTTCATTCCTCTTCGCTCTGTCATATGTAATGCTATAAATTTAAATTGTGATCGAAATTTGACTAATGGGAGACCACTATCTAAATATATTAAAGTAAAAACTGACTAACTGATCGATCAACACACAGCGAAAACCACTGGGTTTAGAACCAAAAATTTTTGGACAATTTTTCCTTAAGTGACGTAGGTCTGATCTAAAGAAAGAAATTTTGAAAATTCAGTCCATAAGTGGGTAAAAAGGGGCTGCAAAGTTTGTATATAACAACGTGTTTTCTTGGTCTGATCAACTTTCTACGCCATACGGAACCGCAAGCATTAGCTAGTTTAGTATAAGATTATACGTCATGAAGTTGTTCAATAACGATCTTGTAATAAAGTCGCCAAACGCTTAATAAGTATATTAAGCCTTTATTGTGTAGTTTTAATATGACAATAAGACAACTACAATATGTACCGCGTTGTGGTATTTCCATATACTAGTGTTTCCGTGCTTCGGAATGCACGTTAAGCCGTTGGTCCCGGTTGCCAGTAACATGGCACTAATTAAGCCAAGTTAAAGACCTTGTGGGCAGCTTGAAAATTTCAACGGCAGTTATCCACAACCTGCATCTCAACGCGGCAATGGGCTCACCACTTATTACGAGGGACATAAAAGCATATAGACAGAAAGCATAAACAATATGTATCAAACGATCACATGTAGTTCTGCCTACAATCACATTTCGTGCCCCTTGGCGCTATGAAGAAGCCCTCCCGGCTTCTTAATAGCGCCAAGGGGCACGACACCACGTCACACTCACTCCTACTTGCGTATTTATATTACTTATGGAGGGTAGAGGTAAGGAGGACTATCTTATATGGGGGACAAGTTGAAAAAGTGTCCAGCTGTAAGCTGTAAGTAACAGTTCAAAAACCTTCCAGAATGGCGCTGGCGTAGCAGCAGTGTACGGTATGAATGTAGCAGTTGTAGACAGAAGTGAAGTGTGCTGAGTAAATAAATTTATTATTTTTGTTGACTAAAGTAGTTAGTAACAGTACAGATACAAACCTTCAACTATTTACGTAGTCCAAAATAATTTTGTAAGCAGCGGAAGTTGTTCTTTCCTTGTTTATTTTTCTATCTTACTCTAATAACTTTTGGCGTGGTTTTTAAAATTTACACTGATGCGATTGTAGCGCCACCCTAATTTTACGCATTTCGACGGACACTTTTTCATACACAGAGATAGTCCTCCTTACCTCTACCCTCCATAATATTACTCTGCAACGCAGATGACATAAGCACAGATTATAAATAGATGCCGCATTGAGCGAGCGTTTAGTTATAGTATTTTTTTAATAGTCGGCACGATAGCCGGGAAACTACGCAGATACCCAGTACCGGTTCTTGATATCAGTCTCGATGCCAGGCTGTAAGGTCACGGTCACGATGCATATCGTTATAGATCTTCTTCATCATAATCAAAAATCAAAAATATTTTATTCATGTAGACCATTTTAGGCACTTATGAATAGTCATGACAATAATTAAAATGAGAGCGATTCTACTCAGTTGCCAGTTCTAAGGGCAGCCAACTAACATGGAGAAGAATCTGGCAAGAAACTCCATGGATGAATTTTAAAAATGTTGGTATGGCTTACAATTATAACTTACATTGTTTTTTGGAGTTATGTGAGAACAGTCAACCAAACGTAGTTTACCTTATCTGCGTGTATTATCAATTGAATCCAACGTATAACTGGATTATGAACCTTAGGGTCCTCGGCTACTATAGTTTGACCACGACAGCTGTACCGCTCACTGCGTACGAAATTGTACGCAGTGATCGGTACAGCGGTCGTGGTCAAACTATAGAAGTGCTATCGTTTCAGCTGTACCGCTCACTGCGTACGAAATTGTACGCAGTGATCGATACAGCGGTCGTGGTCAATCTATAGAAGTGCTATCGTTTCAGTTCGTTAACATCCTTAGTAGTAAAATAAGTACATACTTATGTAATTTCGATAATTTATATAATCCTATTAGATATATATCTAATCGCTTGGAATTTTCAAGTTGGAATATGGCGATAGATAAAGGAGAGTACCTGTTAGAGGCCCCAATATCTTTCGATTTCAAGCCAACTTCTTGATCGAATTTCCAGTAAGGAAAACCACTCATTTCTAACCGCCAATTACATTTACCAAATATTTTAATACCATAATGTTAATAAATCGGGATCAATTTTATACATTACTAACGATTATAAAAATATCGTTAGTACGCACTCAACATACATGTATGTATATGTTATGGAACAAGTGAATCATAATGCCCGCCCAATGAAACATACAGCTCAACGGAGATTCCTGTTTCAGATTGGTTGATAAAAAAACAAAGTGTGTGCTTACGACCGCACGGCAGAAGAGAAAACTTTATAGGCAATCGCAATCAATTATTACGTATACATTGAATATACTAAACACAGCTACACAACAGCGAAGGGCAGCTGACTGTATCTTTCTTCTAACACTCAACGTTCCCGAGTTCTCCCGATCGAGCCTTTCACCTCAGAGCGTGACGGATCAGTCTAACTTACTACTGTGTGCGGTGCGCCATAAGAAGTTTTCACTTCAATAACTAAAAAAGCTGAGACTTCTAACCAAACCTATCCCTGGTGAACTATAGGTATTACATTACATAAATTATATACTTAACATGATTAATATTTATGTTTATGATTACTCTATACCTAGATTGATAATAAATGAGGGTGAGCAGGATCCCACCACATACCCTCGGTTCGTCAATCCTCGGTCAAAGATAACCTCTACTAATTGTTAAGATTACCTATCACCTGTCCTACATCCCTTTCCTTGAGGAGTTCGGTTCGTCATTCCTCCGTTACAATTAGTAGAGGTTATCCTTGACCGTTGTGCGTTAGGATTGACGAATCGAGGGTGTGTGGTGGGATCCTCCTCCCCTACTTTACCATCGTTCTATGATGGATTTCCGCCATGTAATGCCTGATTCAATTAATTATTTCAAATACCTAGATGTAAACATTAAAATACCCTTAATTGTCACATGGAGTTGAGTTTCTCTATAAATAAGTAACTTTGTATATATTATTTATATATATTTGTATTTATATATATTTGTATAACACACATTGTTGATTTTAATAGTCTTAGCAGAAAAAAAAATGTCTTTATTTTGCATAGATCATTTCAACGGCGCTTACAAAATGTCATACACTAGAACTAAATAAAATTTTAATATGTTTAAAGTGACCACCGGTTCGGAACGTGGCCCCACCTGAGAAGAACCGGCAAGAAACTTAGGAAGGCTTATTTTTTTTACAATTTAATATTTTAATTATATATTTTATGACTGAAAATGATATTTCATTTGCCAGCAGATCATTTCCAGGCATTCCTGTCCTGTAAATAGTATTTAATAGAGTAATAACCTTTTTCACAAAGCTTTCTTTTAATATACTTTTAAAATTTATTTAAAGTTAAATTTCTCAGGTCACAGGGAAGCTTGTTGTAAAAGCGTACACAGTTACCCTGGAAAGAATCGCAAATTTTATGTAGTCGACTGTGGTGAACTGAAAGATTGTTTTTCTGTCTTATGTTTATGTATATCACAGAGTTTAGTAAACTGTAATAGATTTTTCTGGACATACATGTAAGATTGGCTGAGAGGATTGGAAGAGAGCCCCAAGCTATGTGTGATGCTTACGGCCTGGCTGGTTTTAACCCAAACACAGTAATCAGATCAAAACCTGCTCGCGAAACCTGTTGCGGCAAATAGTAGCCACTTAATTACCGATTAACAAACTCACTGATAGTTAGTAGAAGTTAATGAGTCCGTTAACGATTTCTACACTTCACTTTTAAGTTAATTAGTTAGTCAATATGTTTACTTCATTAATTAGTGATTTATGGCTGGGTGCCTAATAAAGAGTATGACAATGAAAATGTCATTCATTCTTTCATAAGCAATTTTTTTTTCATTTACACTCTTATCCCCGAAGGGGTGGTAGGACACATACTATACGCCCACATTTAACCGTAAGCATTTTTGTCCCACTTAATAGGTGGGACAAAAATGCTTACGGTTAAACATAACCTATTGCCGTGTTGAAATGGACAGGAGCAGGTTGTGGCTACCTGCTGTTGAAATTTTTCAAGCCGCCCATAAAGCCTTCAACCTGGCTTAACGACTGCCATGTTACTGGCAAGTTAATAGAAAAAATAGAAAGTCACCCATATGAGACCAGCCATAGTGAAAGTTGATGAACATGACTTTAGCTTTTTTTGACTTTAGGAATCCTTTTTTAAAACAGAATTAGTATATTAGATTTTTTTTATAAAGCGAAAAAAAGATAATTTGATACGAGACGGGGATTGAACCCGTGTGTGAGTTGAGTGGAGTCCATCTAATCAATGTTTAAAAATGGTTGAACACTGTTCATTGGTATCGAGTTGTTGAGTAGCTCGATAGATGGCTCTGGTCATACTTTTAAATGACGATTAAAATATGGTGAATAATTGCAACTTGTTTCGATACGGTTTGGGTAGTTCAGTGGCTAGAACATTTCCCTGGTTAAACAAAGGTCACGGGTTTAATCCTCGTCTCGAATCAAATTGTCTTTTAACTTTATTAAAAAAATATGAGAAATTTAGCATAATAATTGCTTAAAAAAATTCCAAGTCTATTACATTATATTAATTGCTACAATTTTTATGTTTATATGTTAAAGTTCATACTTATTATGTAAAATATTCCTTATCATTGTCCACAGATAACACATAATTAAACCAAAACAATGTCAACCGTGGTGGAGACGCAAGCTCTGAACGGGCACGTGAACGGACACACTCACACGCTCAACGGGAATGCGCGTGCGCACAACGGAACTAATGGAGACGTCAGATCTTGGGCCGAGCAGTTTCTGCCTATGCCTCTGAAGCTTGATGATAAAATAAGAGCCCAAAAGGTAAGTTTTAAACTGTTTATGGACTCTGCAACGAAAAAACTAACGTATTTTTTAAAGAACGTTAATAATGGAGGGAGGAGGATTCCACCACACACCCTCGATTCGTCAATCCTAACGCACAACGATCAAGGATAACCTCTACTAATTGTATCGGAGGAATGACGAACCGAACTCCTAAAAGAAAGGGGTGTAGGATAGGAAAAAGGAAACCTAACCCTCCAGGTTGTCAAAATATTGCAATACTTAGCTTTACAAGGTGACATTTAATCGGCAAAGTCGACACGTGTTTGGGTTAGGTTTCCTTATTCCTATCCTACATCCTTTTCTTTGAGGAGTATTTTAGACCATTGTGTTTGGATTGACGAATCGAGGGTGAGTGGTGGAATCCTCCCCTTCTTTACTATCGTTATACGATGGATTTTCGCCATGTAACGCCCGATTCAATTAGTATTTTTTAAAACTCAGCTCACCAAATTGATGTAGCTCGTCTGATCTAGGGGCCAGTCTTACAGTTCACAAAACTGTTGACAGCCCAGGTGGTGGCCCAATAAGGCCTTTCAAGCTCCACTTGAAGAACCAGGGGTTAGCTACGCAGTGATACTTAATGTCAATATACAGAGCACTGCGAATGTGGGGCTACGAATGTTTGAAGTGTCTGACCCTGAGCCTGTTGCGTATTGCTTTATAGCTGGATCTAAAAGCTAAATTTATATAAATAACTATATTATTATTTAAATAACTAATGCAAACCTTTGCTTGATGTAAAATCTAACTGTCTTCATGCTGTATCCCTGACGGGGTAGTAAGAGAGGACAGATCGCCAGGCTTCAATGCATACTTTTTTCGCTTCTTGCAGATTCATGAATCGCTTCATTGCACGTCTGGGTATTCGAGTCCTTATGACTTTTCCGTTTTTGAGCAATCTCCTCACGTGGTCTTCATATTCTCGGCCTATCCCACGGAGTAGAAATTAACTTTTTCTTTCTATCCTCCTTGGCCATCCTGACTTTGCTTGATATGCTTGTCAATATTTGCTGTAAACAGATCTACTGAATCGATTTGGATACGTTCTCGATTTATTTACCAAGTCGTTTTCAATTGGGCTGGCAGACTGTGACCTAAATTTCTTTAATTATGACGCACATTGCGTTCTCAACGAATGCAATGTGTGTCATAATATTGTCACACACACATTAATTTGATATAGAAATACACCTAGGACAGTGTAGAGGATCCAAGATCTCCGGAATTATAATCACAATCGGGATTTTGATTTGAACTTACTACCTGTCCTATTTTCGCCTTCCGTGTTAGTTTGTTGGCGAGAATAAGGCAGTAGACAGGGTATGTCGATGTCGTATGGGATAGTCGGGAAAGAGCTTACTGAAGTTCTTGACAATCCTTAAAAAAAGAAAGAAGATAGAGCTACTAGTAGGCATTACGTAGACCTCTCTTTTAACAAAGGGTTGCATCTAAACCCTAAATTTGTAGCCAGAGGTTGACTCTTATTGGCAGTAAGGGAATCATATTATATGATTTTCGGTTATTTTGTGTTATTTGCATCGTTAACTGCCGCGACTACATTCAGACCTCTCAAACCCGATAAGTACGCCAAGAAGATTTAAGAAATATAAACGTTACCAAGTAAGATTGGCTATGTTATTCACGCTTCTATCCCTGAAGTCGTGGCAGAGGCACACTATACGCGCAAATTTCACTGTATGCATTTTTGTCCCACGTAATAGGTAGTGCGCACAATGCCATGTTGAAATGGACGACATAACTTGTAGCGATCTGCTTTTTCAAATTTTGAACAACCCATAAGGTCGTAACTTAGCTTAATGATGTACATGTTACTCGCACCCCGGACCTTACTAAATATCTTTATACTGTATCCCTGACGGGGTAGTCAGAGAAGACAGATCGCCAGGCATCTTCAGGACCTTCCGAAGCACGAAAATGCTCGATAATGGAAATTACACAAAGCGGTCACAATTACCTATTTAGCTGCCCTGAAGATCTTGGATATCTACTACTCCTTTATCCTTACACCTTATCTGTATCTCTTACACCCTTATACCTTTCAATTAACATCGGGGTTAAACCCATAATGATAGATGCCACACCACACCGGATGAATGTAATCAAATAAATAAAAGTAACTGCGCGGGCGCACGCATCGGTGCAAGGAGAAATTCACTGCGTCGGAATTGATAACCTAGGGGTGTATATACCTGTATTATGTTCATGAGATACCCTTTATCCCCTAAACTAGTGCATTAACCCTGTTTTAAGTGTGAAAATTGTAGTTTCTTAGACATAAAAGTTGTGTAAACATGCTATAGTGAAAGTGAATGATATATTGTAGTGAAAAGATATTTCTACTAATTCTACTGAAATCACCAATATCGCTCTACCACGTTAATGGGACAAGGACACAGGACCTATAACTGGATTTGACATCGACAAAGGACTGGACAGGACTAAATTAGAAGATAAGATTGAAGAAATATGATATAAAAAATAAGGTTTGGCAAAAAGGTCTTAGTAACCAGGCCATTAAATACATACAAGAAAAAAGAAAAACAGTGAGTGAGATTTATTTGAATGTTTCCAGGTTGAAACTCGACTACGCGCGCTGGTGCTCGATGGCAACGTGCTACGTCGTGTGGTGGAGATATTTGAGGATGAAGTGGAACGCGGACTTCGGATGGAGCCTTCTAGCTTGTTGATGGAGAACACCTACGTTCCGGAGTTACCTGATGGCACAGGTAACTATACCCAGAAGACTTCAAGAATTACGTTGTGAAGCAGTCCTGAATATACCATACCTCAAATGTGTCATTGTGTAGTGGAAGATAACTATCTTCAAGCTTTATTCCTGACGGGGTAGTCAGAGAGGACAGATCGCAGCTTCACGATCCATGCATGTTTTTTGCAGATTCATTAATCGCTTCTTACGTGGAATACGGGGCATTTTAGTGTCATACAATTCTTTAGATTGAATTCTTTGAAGAGTAGATCTAAGAAAACAAAATGTCTCAGTCGTTATAAATAAATAAATAAATATTGTGGGACACTTTTCACACAGCGCCATCTAGCCCAAACTAAGCATTAAGCTTGTGCTATGGGATCTAGACAACTGATAAGCAATACTTATATATTTCTAAATACATACATATTTTTAAATTCAGAGTTTGGGTGTTTCCTATATATAAATTGAATGTATTTGGAAATATATATGTGTGTTTATCAGTCGTCTAGATCCCATATCACACACAGCTTACTTTGGGCTAGACAGCGCTGTGTAAAAAAAAACTGCAGGAGGCCTGTCAGTAATTCTTTCTGTGACAATATTTACAGAGGAGGGCAGATTCTTGGCTCTGGATTTGGGAGGCACAAACTTCAGGGTACTTCTGCTGGAGTTACGTGGTGGACAGTATGTTATGCAACAGGTGGAACAATACCATATAAGGTCAGTACAACCTTGTGTGAATTTTTTCCCAATGGATTTATCACGACAATTGACCGAATTGAATTTCACATCCCTATATACCGTCAAGCCTTTTCACCGAAGGGCCTAGAAGAGAAATATTAAGCGTTCACATTTTACAAGGTAAGTATATTTTGTCCCACGTAATAGGTATGAGGCTATCGACGTGTTGGAATGGATGAGAGAACGTTGTGAATATCTGCTGTTGAATTATTTTAGACCGCTTATAAGACCTTGAGCCTTAAATTTGGCTTAGGGACTTGTTACTGACAGAACCAACCAATTAACATACCTTATACAGATCGTAAATGGAAATGTCACCAACTTTCACCCATCTTAGGACTGACCGTACCTTTACCTTACGATGCTTAAGATCATCGGAGAATCTGATACTAAAAATGCCGTCACATTCCACAACATTCTTAGGACATTCCTTTACTGTTTTGACTATAATATTGTGGAATGCGCTGCCATTGGATATACGTCGTACGAAGTCACTAGCAAACTTTAAAGACAAGGTTAAAAACTACTTCCTGTCCTTTTAACTAAGTTTTACTTGTATTTCTTTTTCTTTTATTTCTTCAAATTTACTGAGTACAACACAAATATTATCCTTGCTATTATATTAATCTGTAATTATATATTTGGGTGTGAATTTGGGTGAATTTAAAGTAAAATAACTAAACTAAAAAAAAAGTAACAGTAACTGCCGGAAACAGAGTTAACGGTGCTTTGTCCCAATTAGTAAAGCGACAAAGCATAGTAAAAGAAGCATGACTGACGGATCATAACGCAGTACTAGTGCCAACTTTGCTTTATCAAAAACTCAAACCTGGGTATGTCAGCAGATGCATGAAAGTAAATTGAATGCTGTGGAGATGCGATCATTTCGAAAATTGTGCGGCGTTACTTTGGCCGACCGAATACGCAACGAAGTGATACGCAATATGGCAGGTTTGAATGAAAGTGTCAGCGTTAAGCTGGAAAAGCGCGTGCTCCGTTGGTTTGGACACGTCCAACGAATGAGTGAGGAACGATTGACGAAGAATATATATTGTGCGAAAATAGAGGGTAGAAGAAGTCGGGGTAGGCCGAGACTGATATGAAGACCACGTGAGCAAATTGCTCAAAAACGGAAAGGTCAAAAGTACTCGGATACCCAGACGTGCGTGTATGAAGAGATTGATGAATCTTGAGGAAGCGAAAGAAGTGTGCATGGATCGTGAAACCTGGCGATCTGTCCTCTCTGACTACCCCGTCAGGGACACAGCGTGAAGATAGTTAATTATATATTATGTAACTACGCCATCAACTACCTCTTTCTTTCTTTCCTGATCTTCTCTTTCCACACTAAGGTTGTCTGGAAGAGATCGCGCTGTTAGTGATAAGACCGCCCATTGTACTCTCACTTGTAGTTTTTAGTCATAAAAATACTATGTATGTAATAGTGTACAATAAAGAATGATCTATTTATCTTAACGCAGTGATCGTTTACATTGAGCTAGCGGGTCTACGAAAAATAAACTTTATTTGCTAAATGAAGTAGTAACAGAATTAGTTACGGCAATTTGTTTTACAGCCATGAAATGCGGCTAGGTAGTGGTGAGGCGCTTTTCAAGTTTCTTGCGAAGTGTGCGGAAGACTTCCTGACACAACTGGGTCTGGAAGACGAAGAATTTTCTCTAGGTAAGCTTCATTCAGAAAGCAATTCTCATGACCTTGTATTGATAGTCAGACATTGTTTGAAGGTTTTCTTCACTCAAGACTAATAATGATGGCATGAGTATAACCAGGAATATAACAGGAAGCCCCATCTGAACTGGTTCTCCTTATTCTGATCATGTTAAGCCATGTCAAGCTGGAATTGCCAACTAGAAGTATGCTTCTATGAGTGGCTGTGGAGATGAGTTGTTTTCTTTCTAAATATAATGCTCGTTTCTTCATTTGAGTGGCATTCAGTGTATATTGCAAGCAGTGGGTCTTCTTTGGGTAATGAACATCTTTCCTCATAAGTTCCCAATTTTTATTATCATCTTCTAAAGATAGAAGGACTCGGTTTTTCCTGCAAAATTATGCAAGTTGAATTAGTGATTTAGTCAAACACGAATCTTACGCATATTTATCAAAATCATACATATCCAAAACGCTTCTCAATACTCAATCGACGCTTGAGACTAGTTTATGCCTTATGAGTTCTACTCTCAAGTGTTTCTTGAGTTACGATAAATGTTCTGGAATACGGCCCATAGTCTACTACTGGACGCCTCTACCATTTTCATTTCGGGAGGCTGATTGACTTTACTGTACCACGAAGGCCAGATAGATTGGAAACCAAATTAATCACGTCGATTATTAACTTTACAATACTGTTTAAAATTTCCCCAATTTCTTGATATTAATGATTACTGCTTCGTTCTTCTAGAAAGGAGTGTGATGATAGCTTTCCTTGATAACTGAAAAAAAGAAGAAATTTATTTTCAAAAACCTCACAACACACATAATATTCTTACATTTATCTACATTTTAATAAGTAATATGTTGTGTGAAGCAGAAAAAAGTTGCCACTTCAGCCAGAATGCTGCGCTATTAAATAGGCTACGAGTATAAAATAGATGCTATAAATGGGCTATCCAACACAAATACCTATATTTTTTTTATTCAAACCTGTAGCTCCACGCGTTGAACCAAACAAACAAACTCTGCAGTATTTTATAATCTTTCAGGGTTCACCTTCTCCTTCCCAATCAAGCAACACTCTATATCATCGGGAGAGTTGGTGTCTTGGACCAAGAGCTTCAACTGTGGTGGTATGAAGTCAGTTGACGTGGCTGCACTCCTTCAGAGGTGTCTTCGAGAGAGGGGTCTGAAAATCACCGTTGTGGTACTGCTCAATGATACTACTGGGACCCTGGTTGCTGGAGCTCATATGGACCATTCTGTTGGGGTGAGTATGGACTGGTGGCTTTTTTGTGCGTGGTGGAATGCATTTAGGTTCTTCGCTATCTAGCGCTTCATTCGAAGCAGAGGGACTCAACACCCCAGAGAAAGCTTTAGTGGGTCTACCCACTCAACCACCATTGTGTTAGGATTCAATGTGACAGCAAATGGGCAATGGGTTCTGGTCGGCTCGGGAAGCAAAAATAGACGGCCCCACAAGCTCCTTGAAGAATAATTAACACCGTCCCGAATTGAAATCGTTAGTTGCCTAGACTTGTTCAGTACACTAATTCTAAGAGAAAATGTTCTAGTTACCCTGTTAAGGATAGGAAAGTGCTAATGCTTGCACTAAATTATAATCTGGCAACATTCTGTATTCTAGATCGGTGTAATTATGGGCACAGGCTGCAATGGCTGCTATATGGAGAGAGCTTCCCGTGTAAGGCACTGGGAAGGTGCTCATGATAACGTGAGAGACATCTGCGTGGACGTCGAGTGGGGCGGATTTGGTGATAACGGCTGTTTAGACTTTATAAGGACTGAGATTGACAAAGAAGTTGATGCGAGGTCACTACTGGCTACCACTTTCACGTAAGTGTAAAAAAATAACTCAATATTCTAAAGAGACCAATAAGCCAAAGAACAGAAAGAGCTGTTTCCGTGATTCGGAAGGCACGTTAAGCCTTAGGTACAGGTTGCCAGTAACATGGCAAAGGTTTTTTCAGCAGGTCGTCACAAACTCTGCGTGTCCATTTCAACACGGCATTGGGTTCACCACCTGTGACGTGGGACATTAATGCATTCGGCGAAATAAGGGCGTATAATATACCTCTGTCATCCCTTCAGGGGTATAGGCGTGGCTGATAAACAGAAAAAGGAGTTCCTTAGTTATGTGTATAGGACTTTCATATGTATGCAAATGTCCAAATATGGGTTAAGGGGCCCACCAAGATCTTCGGGGCCCAAGCGATCTCACTCCTGCTGACTAACAGAGAAGGAAATGACGCAGGCCCCTTACGGGGTTGGGAGGTCAGTCGGTACTCGCCCCCAACAATGCCGCAAATTATAACCACAAAACATGACTTAATGAAGACGTGAGCTGAATCGCGGGCATCGGATAGCTGGTACAAGTGTGTGGGTTTTGGAATAAACTTTTCCTTTCTTTTATCCTTACTAATATTATTAATGTGAAAGTAACTCAATCTGTCTGTTTGTCGCGCTTTCTCGCCTACAAGAAACTACTAAACCGATTTAAATGAAATTTGGTACAAAGATAGTCTAGAGCCCGAGAAAGGACATAGACTTTTTGTACTGGGAACAAGTTCCTATGGGGAATGGGTACGGGTAAGCTTCGTTACGCGGGCCGAGTCGTGGGCATCAAATAGTTTTGTATATATTTTATGACCATTTAAATAGTAAAATGTAAATTTTACTATTATACTGTGCTGACTGTGGTGTACCTAGTAGTATGTATGTAGGACTTGTAGTACTCCGTTATGCACAGCCAGCATCAATTAGGATAGGAGTAAAACTCGGACTCAAAATACATGCGTTTATTCGAACACACAAGTGGCCCGATCTAGATTCTAGAGACGACTGCCTTACCCCGGGGCGAGGTACAGGTTAGTCGCTAATTATATTACAATAAACATTGTCGATGTCGCCACAATACTTTACACGAATTAGTTACCTACCTGCTTATCTTCGATATTTTTCAATGTTAATAATAATAAATAAATAAATAAATAAATTTATTTCCGTCTCATATCATACATTAAAAACATTTTACAATTAATTGTAAGGGCAGGGCAATTGATTTAGCCCTAGACATGAAATCAAAATAAAATTTTATTAAAAATATCGAAAAAAATATAAAATACTTACAGAAAATTTTAATACCAATAACAGACTCATGTTACCTCAAAATCTTTAGAATATTTTCTGTGTCATCATAATTTAGTTCACCCAGATATTTTGACAGGATCACTTTGCAAACCTTAAAGTTAGTTGTATATATATGCAATAACCTATTAAACTTATTATAAAGATATGGACCTAAAAATATATAAAATCTATTTAAGAATGCATGTTTGGTCATTGATCTGTCACAAACTATGTCATTTCTTCGTCGATCACTCGATATTGTACTGAGAGGAACTTCAGTGTGCTTTTTAAGTATAGTGTGAAGAATAAATAATTGACGTACAGTTAGAACATTACACGCTTTATAGAGTGTATGTGTAGGAAATAAGAAGGGGCGAAAGGTGGATACCTTTAAAACGGCTCTTTGCGCACGTTCCAGAGGAAGTAGGATAGTTTTAGCCGCACCCCCCCAGGAAGTTATGCAATATGTTAGCATAGACTGACACAAGGCCAAGTACACCTGTTTTATAAGAGTATACCTAATCGGCAATATTGCGCAAATTCTTAAATATATAAATTAGCTTACGTACTCTACTGCATAATAAATCAATATGTTTACTAAAATTTAGATTTGTGTCAAGAATAATACCTAGATATTTTACCTCGTTTGTAATTCGCAAAGCAGGGCAAGTACATGCAGTGTCATCAGATTTGCTACAATTATGTGCGTAAAGGCTTGGGTTAGAAAAATCGTAGTTAATATTTCTCATTCTAAATACTATGTACTTACTCTTAACAGTGTTCAGGGTTAGTAAATGATCTTGAAGCCACTTAGACACAATATTAAGACCTCTCTGAGCAAATGTATAAGCGTTATCACGCGAATCAGCTGAGAAGAGTAATGCGGTATCATCAGCATAAGAAATTATGACTCCATTCTGTAGTATTAGGTTGCAAAGGTCGTTTATATAAATAAGAAATAGAGTTGGTGATAAAATGCTTCCCTGGGGAAAACCATAACAAGTGCTTTTTTGTTCAGCACTTGTCCACTGGCCGATTCTCACACATTGATAACGATCACCAAGATAGTCAGAAAAAAGTTTCAGTTGAGTTCCTCTTATACCAAGGGCCTCAAGCTTTCGCAAGAGAATAGTACAGGAAACCGTATCAAAAGCTTTCGCTAGGTCTAGGAAAATCCCAACGGTGTGCATACCCTTATCCAGATTACTTGTTATATAGTTAGTAACTCGATGTACAGCTTGGTCCGTAGATCTTTTAAGCCGGAAACCATGTTGTACCACAAATGTTGTAACCTAGCTAGTGTATAATTCTATTCTCCTTCCAGGATTTGTAAGCAAATATATGTATAACTCCTGTAGCTACATTTTTATTTTGAATTCCAGATTCGAGAAGTACATCAGCGGCAAATACCTGGGTGACGCTCTATCCGCTGCGTTGGGAGCTTTGGCGAGAGATAAACTGTTTCCAGCTGTACCTATACCTGGTACCTTGGAGACTGCAGACCTCAGCCTGTTCGAAGAGTAAGTCCTAAATCGCATTAACTTCTGTGTCTATATTTGGAAGTCGAATATGTATGGGTACCTATATGAAATTGAACCTCTGATTAAAACTTCAACCATGTCTTCTTCTTCCTTTAGTCCCGTCACAGCCATATAAGACAGTAAGAAGACTATTTCACCCCATCGACAGGTAGCTTAGCTTAGTTATTTCTAGTGATTTCTTGAAAATGAAACTTTATCATTCTATGCACAAAACCTTTTTGTATATTTTTTGTCTACTTTTCTAACATTTAACAATAATTTTATGTAATACTAGTTGACGCCCGTGGCTTCGCCCGCGTATAGTAGTTTTCCGTTCCCGTTTCCCACAGGAACTTGTACCCGGGATAAAAAGTAGCCTATGTGTTATTCTGATGTATAAGCTATATTATTGTAAAGTTTCATTAAGATCCATTCAGTAGTTTTTACGTGAAAGAGTAACAAACTTGCATACAAACTTTCACGTTTATAATATTATTAAGATTAAGATTTTCACTTTGAAACAATAAATCTTAGATTTAAAGATGATAGCGGTGGTTGTCATTACAAGTTTGTAGCTTAGTTGTAGTAGAAAAAGGCAAAGGAATATGTTTGGTCTGCTGACTCGTATATGTCTGTGAGTCCTGTACAGTCCTCCGGTCTTACCTCAGTAAAGCGATGAATGCATTACTGTGAAGTAACAAGAAAAGTCGTATTTATCTACATTATAATAAATTTCCAGCACAATTACACATCATCGCAATTGTCTAATAATCCATTCGTAACACAGTAAATTATGCATATTCTTTTTTCTTTCTTTCACTATATTTAGAAAATAGTATAGAGCAAAAGTTCGTTAACTGGCAGCTAAACTTCAAATTCATTTATTAGTTAAGAAGACAGAAAGAAGAAATATGTCCTTGTCCCCGTAAAGCGATGGGAACTTTAATATAAACTTGTACTATGGGCTCAAGACAACTGCAAAACACTTTTAAACATCTAAAAATACATACGTATTATACATAGAAAACACCCCAACTTCGAAACCAACATTTGTGGATAACACAAAAATATTTTTTCGCCCCGGGAATCGAACCCTGGACCTATTTGGATATTTTTTTAAAGCTAAAATTGGTACATATTAAGTAATTTTCACATTAATTTTGATTAAAGTGAAAAAAGACAACTCGGTTCGAGACATTACCCTATAAACATTGAACATTGCCCTGGTTAGGCAAAGGTCACGAGTTCAATCCCCGTCTCGAACCAAGTTGTCTTTTTACACTTTCATAGAAAATTTACACAAACATTTGTTCCGACCCGGGAATTAAAGCTTTATATATTAAAGTATAAATTAGCTGTAAGTTTTCCAAATAAAATAAAATAATATGTTGTGTGCAGAGAGCATTGCCGGGGCGAAGTGTCTCGCACGCTGGCCGTGCTCCGTGCCAAGTGCGCGTGCGCGGGGCTGACGCGCAGCGACGCGCTCGTGGCGCAGCACACCGCGCACGTCATCTCCAACCGCGCCGCGCAGCTCGTCTCCGTCTGTGAGTAGCTGCCATACCCCACACACCACACATACGTAGACAAACATACGGCCCAGTGCGCGGGGCTGACGCGCAGCGACGCTCTCGTGGCATAGCACACAAAAATTTTAAAACGTATGAGATAAATTTTAGATTTTTTTTTTTTTTGGAATTTTGCTGTCCTCGCGATTGGCCTCCGGTATGTATGAGTACAAACTGGTAGGTCCTAGAATCCTCTGGATCCGTGTAAAACTTGGTTTGACGAAGATTTTCCTGGTAGCTGCTTACGCGCCAGTATCTTCGTCGAACGCGAGTGAGCTAGAGGACTTCTGGGAGAGTAAGAGAGAAGCTCTAAATGTGATAGAAGGAAATGAAAGACTTATAGTATGTGGAGACTTGAATGGATGGGTGGGTACCGCTCGCGATGGTTTTGAGTCGGTACTCGGGAAGTATGGGGATAAAAGGGTGAACGACGCTGGCAAGCTAATACTGGCATTTTGTAAGGAAAAGGATTTGTTTGTGGCGAACACGATGTTCAACCACAAACAAATTCATATGTATACGAGGAGATGTAAGTCAAAGAGAAGCATGATAGATCTATTCCTAATGGATAGTCGGCTCCGTAAACAGGTGATGGACACAAGGGTTTATCGAGGCGCTGAGCTGGGATCAGACCACTACCTAGTCATAACTAGGATTAGGGGTCTGTTCGCGGGTTGGCGTCATCGTACCGAGTGGCCTGAACCTGAGCCGACTTATAGCATCAAAAGCTGGAAGCTGCAGGATGCATCCATTAGGGATAAATATAATGAAAGAGTAGCCGAAAAGCTTGGCGACGTCAATGTAAGCAGTGAGAATGTGGAAAGTGTATGGCAGAACCTTAGGGACAGTATGATAAATGCCGCTGTGGAAGTGTGTGGAGAAACGAAAAGAGGCAGTAGTAATAAGCGTGATGCATGGTGGAATGAGGAAGTGAAAGAAGCAGTTCGAATGAAGAAGAAAGCATGGCTAGACTACTTAGCCTCGCGGAATGATTTTAATATGAAAGAGAGATACAAGCTGCAGAAAGTTAACACGAAGGCACTGATAGAAGAAGCTCGTGAAAGGTGCAGAATGAAAGCGGATGAAAGGTTGTCGTCCAATTTCCGGGATAATGCCAAGCTCTTCTGGAAAGAGGTAGGCAAGACCCGGAGTTGTTCGGCAATCTGCAGTATGAATAAAGTTCCTAACAAGGTCCTAACAGACCAAAGTGACGTCCTGCAGAGATGGAGTGAATATTATGGAAAGATGTATGCAAGAAAAGACAGAGATGCCACGTCGGGAAGTGGAGCTCACTTCGATGCTCCGGATCCCGATGTCATTGAAGTCATTAGTATGAAAGAAATAGAACAAGCGATAAGAAGTATGAAATGTGGTAAGGCTGCGGGAAAAGACAGAGTTACTGCTGAGATGATCAAGTACGGTGGGTCGCGTGTCTGGGACACACTATGTCTGTTATGCAACTTGTGCTGGCGGACGGGTGAGGTCCCAGATGACTGGCGAGTAACAGTTGTAGTACCTATTTACAAAGGGAAAGGCTCGCGCCTAAACTGCTCCAGCTACAGGGCGATCAGCTTGATCAGCTTAGCTAGTAAGGTGTATGCAAAGGTTATAACGGCACGAATGCAAGAAAAGTCTGAAAGGTATTTATGGGAGGCTCAATGCGGATTCCGACGTGGAAGAGGTTGCATGGATCAAGTGTTTTCTCTCCGCATGATCGCGGAAAAGTTTCTGGCTCTTAGCCAGAAGGTTTTCTGCGCTTTTGTGGATCTAGAGAAAGCATTTGATAACGTTGTGAGAGAAACGCTGTGGGACTTGCTGCCAGGATATGGTGTGGACGGCTCGCTACTGCGGGCAATACAGTCGCTTTATAGGGACTGTAAGGCTTGCGTGCGAGTAGGGGGGGATGTGTCACCTCTTTTTGATGTCTGTACAGGCGTCAAACAGGGATGTGTCATGTCCGCCTGGCTGTTCATAGTGTATCTGGACAGCTGCCTACAGAAGTTGAAAGATTTTAATATGGGTGTGAATTTGGGTGACTTTACAGTAAACTGTCTGCTGTACGCTGATGATGCGGTGCTCATGGCCTCATCAGAAGCCGACCTACAGGCATTAGTCACTAATATGAAAGAGGGGTGTGAAAGTAAGGGTCTCCGCTTGAATGCAAGTAAAACTAAGGTTCTAGTATTTGAAAGAGGTGACGTAAGAACTAAATGCGAGATTAGAGTAAACCAGGAACGTCTAGAGCAAGTGAATGAAATTATGTATTTAGAAAGTATGTTTAGCGCGGATGGAAGATGTGATTCGGATGTAGAACGGCGAGTAGCTGCCGGAAACAAAGTTAACGGTGCTTTGTCCCACTTAGTAAAGCGACAAAGCATCGTAAAAGAAGCACGAATGGCGATTCATAACGCAGTGCTAGTGCCAACTTTGCTTTACGGTAGTGAAACCTGGGTATGTCAGCAGATGCATGAAAGTAAATTGAATGCTGTGGAGATGCGATCACTTCGAAAATTGTGCGGCGTTACCTTGGCCGACCGAATACGTAACGAAGTGATACGCAATATGGCAGGTTTGAATGAAAGTGTCAGCGTTAAGCTGGAAAAGGGCGTGCTCCGTTGGTTTGGACACGTCCAACGAATGAGTGAGGAACGATTGACGAAGAATATATATTGTTCAAAAGTAGAGGGTAGAAGGAGTCAGGGAAGGCCGAGACTTACATATGAAGACCACGTGAGCAGATTGCTCAAAAACGGAAAGGTCAAAAGTACTCGGATACCCAGACGTGCGTGTATGAAGCGATTGATGAATCTCGAAGAAGCGAAAGAAGTATGCATGGATCGCGAAGCCTGGCGATCTGTCCTCTCTGACTACCCCGTCAGGGATACAGCGTGAAGATAGTTAGTTAGTTTTAGTTAGATAAATTTAAAAAAAAAAAAAAAAATGTCCTAACGAAGTTTCACATCTTACCTTTGTACTCAGGTACACACGATTTTTTTATACCATTGAGGTGGTAGACAAGCATGATGAAGGAAAGTGGTTCTTTTTTTGACGCGTTAAATGCGTTTATGCGCATAGCGTGAGGGTAAACACCCTGCCTATGGCGAGCGGTGCGATGACAGAATAGTAGTTTATGATACTGTTGCATAATAAGGATTCTTATAACATGAGTTTTTTTATAGTATCACACGAGTGTTATAAGACCAAGTTATGTACAGTGTCATACACTACTTTATCTACTCTCATACTATAATACGTAAAACAATATTGCAAATAAAATGATGAATATAACAACAAATTTATTTTTTAAATGTCAAATGTTGGCGCCAAGGCGCAAACATTGATTGCGCATGCGCGCTTGCGTCGCGTACTCGTTCATTGAAACCAATGGTTGAAACTTTTTTTTTTTAAGTAGAGGTTCTACCTCCTTGGTCCAGCTGGAGGTTATATAGGTGTATCGTTATGATTAAAAAGTTATATTATGATACAGGTGTCCATACAAGACCTGTAGCGTAATTAAACTTTTTTTTAATTTTTTTGGCCTGTTATGTTTGTTTGTCATAAGAATTTTGTTATCTGTTTGTCATAAGAATTTAGTTATCAGTTTTATAATCTTTGTATTATAGTATCAGAGTAGATAAAGTAGCTATGTATCATATCATACAATTCCTCAGATCGTTCGCTCATTGGTTGTACAGGCGATAGGACACGCATAAGGAGGTGAAATCTCTCCTGAAGTAATACCCAGAATTTCCAACAGGAAGACCAGCAACTGGTCCAACAACAGAAACAATATCAACTCTGCCATTTTAAAATAATCTGTGATTTGGATTTCTTAACATTATTGAAAGTGCCTCTATATCAGTTCACTGAAGAACATAGGCTTCTCTCAATCATTTAACCTCATGCGTTAGTAGTAGGTGAACCATTTGCAGGTGAGGTCATGGTCCCATTATAATAATAATGTTCATTATGTTCAACAGCTTTTGATGAGCTTGAGTCCGAAGAGCTTGGTGAGGTTATAGACCCTAGAACCTACATAAATCCAATCCCAATAGAACCTTACAGCAGTTAACTTTATAATTTATTTGTCCCAGGTATATCAAGCTTGCTTCGGCGAATGGACCGGCCGTATACCACAGTTGCGGTTGATGGGTCCGTATTCAAGCACCACCCTCGCATCGCCGGTCTCATGGACAAATACATAGCTCTACTCGCTCCGGATCATGCAGTATGTAGTTTTATAAACACCCAAAGCGCCATCTACAATACATACCTACGTTTTAATATGTTTTTTCCTAGATAAAAAGTAGCTTAATGTCCTAAAACTCCAGCATAGCAATCATGGCCACTCATGGGATGTTGTTGAAATTAAAACTCTTTTGAATTACCCACCTGCCCTCCGATCAACTGAGCCTGTGTGTTGATGAGATGAAGTGGAAATGTAAAAGCTCAAATTAATCCTGTGTGTGTCCTAAAGGCGACTATGAATATCACATATGAGGACCTACCAGAAGGAGGAAGTTTCCAGAACCCTGAGCAAGTCCGAATGAATCTTCACTTATAAAACTATTGGATGACTCACAAACTATCAACACCTACCTAAAACCCTTACACCTAGAAACGTGAAAATTTTAGAGTAAACTCCGTTTTAAAATATTTGACAATTTTCCCTCGCTTTAACAATTTTGATAACCAATTAGTATGTAAATATAACCAGTCTCGAGCTGGATTCGAACCTTACTTTACGTCGCTTAAGGACAGAAAGGGGTGGATTAATTCGTCAGTTACGAGTAGGTCTCGATAGCCTAATTGGTAAAGCGTCTGGAGCGTTAAGCCAGAAGACGCTGGTTGGAATCCAGCTCGAGACTGAATAAAAATTCCACTAACACAATGTTGGCACTCACAAAGATAAGAGCTTTAATAAATTCCACCCCTAAGGGGTGACCCATAGGGGGCTTGAAGTTTTTAGTGATTTTGGAAACCCACTCGCCCAGGGATGGAGTGCAACGGGAATTAGAAGTAAGACACGATTTAAATCGGTGTGCACAGCTAGTTCGCTATATAAATGAGTTGTTTTATATTACAGTTTACAGTAATGGGTGCAGAAGACGGCAGCGGGAAAGGATCAGCACTAACTGCCGCTATTGCTGCCCGTATCTCTAAACGTAACGCGTCGTAGAGCGCGACGGCATGTTCGCAAGACCGAAGATGGCCGAATGCCCCCGAAGAATTCCGAACGCACAGTGCCATCTGTATTTAACGTTATGAACTACTGTGGGGTTATTTTTAGACTTGGGACGTCACCAATGATATTTATGTATCAATTTTGTGATTTTAAAGCTCATTTTTATATGACATAGTAGGTATGTTAGAAATGTTGTATGTAAGAGTATGTGAAGTTATGTCTTGTTAAGCCAGTGTTACACTGTCGACTATTAATTGAAGAATTATTGTCAAATAATATATGTATATCAGAATAATTTGTATATTTTAAATTTCTTGAAATATTTTTATAACTGATGGAGAATGGTACATATGTTCCTATTGGATCATTTTACTGTAAAAATTACACTTGGATTTATGGAAAAAGCTTCGTCAATACTTTCGAAACGTGATTTCTTTAGGAAGTAGATTAAAATATGTTAAAACAGTTTTTCTAGAAAGTATGCAGTTAATTCAAGTCGTTATATTTTGCCATAACATAATTATGTTTAAATGTTTATGTAACTCGCTGGTCGAGTTAATTTTAAGTTGTAATGGTTGCATTTTTTATGAATATTCTTATTTGATTAATAAAACAAGTAGGACATTACTGGTGCTGTATTTACATATTGCTGGCACTGTGTTTTCGAAACCAGTGCCATATTTTTTAAGATATTGTAGAATAGGTTAGATATGGATTAAGGAATATAATTCTAAGTTAGCATGTAGGTAATGCAATGATGACTGATAGAGTAGTATGAACGTATAAACGCACCAGAGAGCAAAGTATGTAGAAAAGAGTTATTTTAATTATTTATGCTCAATGCAGAAGTGATAAATTTGTTAATACTAACGTTTATAATCTATGGCCAAAATATAGAATGATAATTTTAATGGCTTGTATTCTTTTTTAGAAAATAGGTATTGTCATACCTAAGTCATTGAGGATTAGGGCCCACTTTGTGCACGATGTATTTGAAACAATGTGAAGTCCCTACCCTGGTCAATAAATGACAGCTATTAAATAGTAGATTGTATAACAAGGGAGCAAAATAGTATTTTTATGGCGAGGAAAGAGAGAAGAGAAAAGGGAAAAATAATTTGCTCTCGAATTAAATACTCTACTTTTCATCCCCCCTCTATGAGAAAATAAATAAGAGACACTGTTAGCTTCTATAGTTATTGTTTCAAGAGTTAATTCATTATCAGTTTCATAACTCGAGGTAGTAGAACTCATTATTTTTGCAAAATACAATAAAATATGTACTGAGGTAACAAGAACAGAAAAGTAATTCGCGCGCTTATGTTTTTTTTTAGTGCGGATCCCCGTGCCGTGCAGCCAGCACGTACCAGCCAGTAATTCATACAATTTGCGTTCGATTTCTATGAATGATATATGTTCTAAATTCAAATCTCTTTTACGCCCAAAAAGTTCTTATCGGAAAAGAGCTATTTTGTTCCCACTTAGAGGAACAAAGCGTGACTTTTCGAATAGAAGGGATAAAAATTATCTTTCTATTTTATATTTTTCTTTTTACTTTCAATTTTAGAGTTTATAATTGGCGTGATGCGATGTACTAGGGTCCAATTAGGAAAACACTATTATGATTAATAAGAAGTCACTACCCTCATCACTAAATGACGGCTATTAAAATTATCATTATTTTTTAGACAGTCTATAAATGGCGTTTTACACCGAATTACCTAATTACTTAGGAGTTGGAACATTTTATGTGCCATTTTAATTATAAATACATGATTATATATATTTAATAATGCTAACTAAATCTAGATAAAATCATCTAATTGATGATTTTATCTATATTTACCTACAAGGTAGTGTATATTTTTATAGATATTGAAGTAGATAAAACTTTCACATTCTACTAAGTTTTAAATTTGGTAGAATTTATAATAATTTCTTTCGTCTTTTTTTACTGGACATATTAATTTAAACATTCGCTTTGCAAATATATAAAATAGGCATTTATGGGATGAAACGAATTATTTATCATGAATTAGTTTGATATTTCGGCTGGATTGCACCAAGACCGTAACCCAAGAAAACAAATAAGTATATACAATCATATTCTTACAATAATGTACAACTGTAATATGGAATTATAGAATAAATCTATCCGCTTATGACCACGGTTGGTGCAACCCCGTTTAAAGGATAAAAATAATATAATTGCACATCGGTGTGCGATTAGGGCCCTGCCGAGATAGCTAAGGCCTATTTGCGACTACAAATGAAGTATCACCTGAGTAACGGATAAGTTCATGGCGAAAGTCAGAATAAAATCCGTCAGGATCGAATTGGGATAGGCAGAGATTGATTGAAGTAAAATCGCCATAATATCTGTACAAATTACTCTACCAACTTTATTAATATGTATAATTTAATTAGAGTATTTTATTTTGAAATATTTTATATTTAAAAAAATAAATAAATAAATATTTATCACGCCTTATCCCCGAAGGGGTGGCAGAGGCATATTATATGCCCACTTTTCACCGTGTGAGTGGTGAGCCCATTGCCGTAATGAAATAGACAGACGCAGGTTGTGGCCTGCTGTTGAAATTTTTAAGCCGCCCATAAGGCCTTCAACCGGGCTTAACGACTGTACTGGCAACCGGGAGCAACGGCTTAACGTGCTCTCCGAAGCACGGAAACGCTCGCAAATGTAAATGCCACAAAGTGGTCACCCATCCGAGTACCAGCCATAGTGAAAGTTGCGTAACTCAGTGATCGTTTACAGAACACTGAGACCGCGGAGCCACGAGCGCTTCAATTATATTTAAATATTAAGTTTAGTGGTTTTAGACTTCTAAACCCTAAAGATTAGAAACGTCTTATAAAATGCCCATTGTATCCGTCCGTTCATCTGTACGCATTTATTTCTCAGGAACGATTAGAGATAGATACAAACGGTTTGCTGCATTTGATTCAGGACACCATTAATACGTGTTTATGTGATTTTGAAGTTTCTACCACTTGCGGTTTTGTAACTGGTTTCGGTTTAGAAGTCGTCTAATTCCTTCGCTACGAGGGGCGCGTAAAATTATTGCACAACATTTTTGTTTCTGAAATCTGTCGCCAATGTAGGGCCTTATATTAATTACATTGTTGTAATATAGGTATTTGATCCTATATTTTGATTTGTAGAGAATGTTCTGCTATACTAAGCGATTTTCATTGCTGGTCACACTTACCTCTGATTTTAAAAAGTAAAATATTTATTGAATTAATGCAATCCAGGTGCGCGATTTTGACTGACTCTGATTTCGTATAAGTGTTTACAATTTATATGTTTAAAACTTGTTATTTTAAAATGTTATGGTTGAATTTTATATGTAATTGTAATATAAATTTGTTTATAGTCAATAGTTTTATTGTTCCCCCATTCACATCTTCTGAGCGTTAATCCCGGTATTGTCAAGTCTTTAACTTGACTTAACGATTACCATGCTACTGTCACCTGAGACCAACGGCTTCCGAAGTAAGGACCTAGAAAATAGTCACCCATCGCAGAACCAATCGGAGCGTAAAATGAAAAAAAAAAAAAATAAACTAAATAAATAAATAAAATAAACGCAGCCTAGGTCTTCCTGTGCCCCTAGCTTCATCCGTCATTCAGCAGGATGTATGCCACCACGAGCAGTAGAAGTCAACAAGGGCCTGGAGGATTTTAGTGGGATCTTGCCTTGAATTTTCGTGTTGGCGTTTCGGTGCAATTAAATATATATTTAAATATATAAATATTGTGGGACACTTTTCACACAGCGCCATCTAGCCCAAAGTAAGCTAATATTAGCTTGTGTTATGGGATCTAGATAACTGATAAACATACTTTTATATTTCTAAATACATACATATTATAGATAAATAACACCCAGACACAGAATAAACCATCGTGCTCATCACACAAAGTTTTATCCTGGGTGGGAATCGAACCCACGACCTCTTGCGTAGCAGTCGGATGCACTCCCACCGCGCCACAGAGGCAGTCATATTGGTAGTCATATAATTGGTATCAAACATAGTGTCACAGCCTTTAACTTTAATCTATATATCAACATAGCTTACCTTTTTTATTGGTTTTGTAGGTACAATAGACAAGCGCAGGTTATTGTGACCTGCTGTTGCATGTTTTCAAGCCGCTCATAAGGCCTTGACCTTTGCAGGCAGACGGTGGTCGGAGGGTGGTGGCAGAGGCATATCCACCATTTTTCCACATATTTTACTGGTCCACATATTTTACTGCCTCGGTGGCGCAGTGGTAGTGTATGCGACTGCCGCGACTGACGTCTATGGTTCGATTTCCGGGACGAAAAAAAGATTTGTGTGATCCACAAAGGTTTGTTTGGGTGTTTCTTATGTATATTATGTATGTATTTAGAAATATATAAGTGTGTTTATCAGTCGTCTAGATCCCATAACACAAGCTTATATGAGCTTACTTTGGGCTAGACGGCGCGGAGTAAAAAACATCCCACAATTCCCAGTTTTCACCGTGTGTATTCCTGTCCTACGTAATGGTTGGTTAGCCCATTACCGTGTTGAAATAGTCAGATGAAGGTTGTCCTGCTGTTAATTTTTTTTAACTGGACAGTCATAGAGGTCATGGTTCGCAATCCACACATACCTATTTTGTTTCCTGCAGATTTATTAATCGTTTTATACATGCACGTCTGGGAATTCAATACTTTTGATCTGTCCGTTTTTGATCAATCTACTCGCGTGATCTTCGTAAAGTTCGATCTACCTTGGCTCCAAAGATAACGTCAAAAATAAAAAGATTAAACAAAACCACTAGTTCTAAATGCGGCCCTGTCCCAAGACGAACTGTAATACCCCATTAACATTCTTGCACGAGCCACGAGACGAGCTGCGAGACGAGCCGCGAGCTTGAAAAAAATGTAATGGTTGGTCTCGTGGCTCGTGCGAGAGTGTAAATGAGGTATAAAGAATTTTAGCGGGCATTTTTGTTTTTTTATGGCCTATTTATAATGTAATTACAAAAATAATAGAAAAATTACTATGTTGTGTCTTGGTATGGGCCATGATGAGAAGGGATGAAGTCATGTAACCATGGGCGTACCCAGGTTCTGGGCCAGGGGGGGACAAATCCGATTTTCCTAAGAAAATAAAGCGCTCGTAGCCCCGCTCAGTGTTCTGTAAACGATCACTGCGTTAAGCAACTGTCGCTATGGTTGGTCACGGAAGGGTGACCACCTTGTGGTATTTCCATTTACTAGCGTTCCCGTGCTTCGAAAGGCACGTTAAGCCGTTGGTCCCGGTTGCCAGTAACATGGCACTCGTTAGCCAAGTTGAAGGTTAAACGTCCTCCACACACATCCTTGGGGATCATGAGGCAGAACGGTTTATGACGTGTTCGAAGCAGAATAACATAATAGTGCTAACAAATTTTAATGTAGACGACCAAAACTCAATCAAATCAGCCTATGGCAGTCTACTGCTGGACGTGGGCCTCTCCCTATTCACGCCACAACACACGCTCCTGCAACTTCCGCATTTATCTTAAACGACTATAATCATATAGAAGTTATTTTTTTACCTTTATCTACAAAAGTCGGAGACATGAACCGAATCCAGGGGGGGGGGGGGGGCAGCTGCCCCCCTCTGCCCCCCCCCCCCCCCCTAGGTACGCCCATGCATGTAACTAAAAGAACTATAAAATGAAGGTTGATGGATGCACAACCAGAGGAAAGTTAAACAAAAAATGAATGGATTGTGTAAGGAGTGATATGAATATGAAAGAAGTGTGATCGATACCAGGATGAACGGAAGAAGAAGACATACTGCGCCGACCCCAAGTAAATTGGGACAAGGGCAAGAGGATGATGATGATATAATGTCCTTACACAATCATAAATATCACATGCGTGTCCAACCTAATCACAATAACGGCTTCCAATCTATTTCTGAATAAATAACCGTGGGAACTTCACGGTAATCTACATTATGGTAGTTAGCTAATTTCTGCGTAAATGCCGATATTAATACATCTTACCTACATACATACATGTAGTTGGGCTATTTCCTCTAAGGTGTAGGCAGAGGCATGCTTCTTCTACATCTTAGTGTATTCCCAATTGGCGCCAAAACCTACCTGGATTGGATTGGAGTTCACATTTATTGGACTCCTAGTGATATTATACATACATACATACATACATATTGTCACGCCTTTATCCCCGAAGGAGTAGGCAGAGGCATACTATACGCCCACATTTCACCGTATGCATTTTTGTCCCACGTAACATAACAGGTGGTAAACCCATTGCCGTGTTTAAATAGACAGGTGCAGGCTATGGCGACCTGCTGTCGAAATTTTACAAGGCCCTCAACCAGGATTAATGACTGCCATTTTACTGGCAACCGGGACCAACGGCTTAACGTGCCTTCCGAAGCACGGAAACGCTCGCAAATGTAAATTCCACAAAGTGGTCACCCATCCAAGGACCACCTATAGCGAATGTTACTTAACGCAGTGATCGTTTACAGAACACTGAGTCGGCGGGGCCTCGAGCGTTAGTGATATCAGAAGGTTCATTTTCGGGTTCATTAATGAACCGATACGACGATGTTGAGCAAAATTCGGCCCTCTGTCAGCATAGTTCTGTCAGTGTCAAACAACAGTGACAGCGCTGACATTCAGAGAGTGCCGAATGGCGCCACTACCCCACTCTGTCTGTGTAATGAGTCCCTGCGATACACAATAATTTACACATCAATTAATACATAAATAAATAAAAGAATACACAAAATTTTAAAAAGGTACTTACATCAAACTTAAATTTATACTTCTATACTAATTTATAAACCTAAAGAGTTTGTTTGTTTAGTTTAACTCGCTAATCTCAAGAACTACTGGTCGGATTTGAAAAATTATTTTTGTGTTGGATAGCCCATTATCGAGGAAGGTTATAGGCTATATATCATCACGATACTACCCTGGAGAGCGGAGCAGTAATAATAAATGTCAACAGATCGGGCAATTTTTATACATTTATGAGCGACGGGATTAAATAGGTGCGACGGGGGTTTGAAGTATGTCATGGGCGAAGCCGTGGGGGTTACCTAGTAAGTAATAATGCTACACTCAAGTGAAACAGGTGGTGACCGTGTTACCGTGTTGAAATGAGCAGGTACAAGTTGTAGAATCTAGTACTTACCTATTTAATATTAGGATGCAGAATAATGGAGAAAATCGGTGACTCCCGCTCAAAGTCGTTCGTGGAAACGCGGTTAGTGTTATGGGCATCTTTGACCGGGAGCGGTCAGGGGCGGGTTATTTAAATAAATAAAAAAATATTGTGCGACATTTTTTTTTTCTTTTACACAGCACCGTCTAGCCCAAAGTAAGCTAATATAAGCCTGTGTTATGGGATCTAGACGACTGATAAACATACTTATATATTACTAAATACATACATATTATACATAGCAAACACCCAAACTCCGAAACAAACAATTGTGGATCACACAAATATTTCTTCCAACCCGGGAATCGAACCCTGCGCCACCGAGGCGATTTGACATGTGAATATTTATTGAATTGACATTTTGTTTATATTGTAAATAAATGTATTTAGTTTTAATATCTGTGATAGATACTTTTATAATTTAATTCTTAATGAATTCGTTTCTGTTTCTATCAGTAGAACTCTGGAATAAATTTCGTATCACTAAGTATATATGTGTATATCTAATCATCTAATGTACACACTAATACGGGATTAATATCGAACAAACCGACTAAGGTCTGATTAGATACGACCCTTATCACAATCAATACAAGTTATAATTAGTCTAGTCTAGTAATGCGACAGCCGCGCTGAGGTCCCGGGTTCGATTCCCGGGTCGGAAGAAATATTTGTGTGATCCACAAATGTTTGTTTCGGAGTTTGGGTGTTTCCTTTGAATAATATTTATGTATTTAGAAATATAAAAGAATGTATAACAGTTGTCTAGATCCCATAGCATAAGCTTATAGCTTAGTTTGGGCTAGATGGCGCTGTGTGAAGTGTCCCACAATATTTATTTATTTACCTTAACGCTGTATCCCTGTAAGGGTAAAAATAAAATAAAAATGTATAAAACAGAAAAAAACCCATTCAGCCGCGACCACGAGCGCTTCAATGCGCTCGAAACGTCGGTGAATGTAAATAGAAAATTGTTTCGTTCCGAGTAGTATTTTTAAAACTACGCAACGAATTTTGATGCAGATTTTTTTACAGATAGAGTGATTCATAAGGAAAGTTTTCATATATTAGTTGTTTAGCTTTTGTATACATTGACAAAATAATAACGATATTGGTTGTGGGTGTCGGAAAAAAATCGTCTAGGAGCTTTCAACGAAACGCTGCCTAAACCTTTTGAGATATAACAAAATAACGTATCATGAAATTATGTATCTAATATAGGTCTAAATAAAAATCCGCAACGGGATATGTCTATTTCTTAAGGATAACATAATATAGGTATATCCATTTCAATACTTTACAAATCAGCAAATATATGGCGGTAATTTGACGGATATTTACACAAATATGTTATTAAACCTTTTGTTTTTAATACGTTAGTTGACTTCAGCATTTCATAAAGATTATTTTGTCCCTTTACATCTTGAAAAGTATATAAATATCTAAGGAGATATACCAAAATCAAAATAATGCGCAAAGAAATTAAATTCTTGTTAACATAATTCGATCGGGCCGTTCGGGCGTCCCGGAGAGCGGAGAAGTAATCAACTAATTTGGAAAATGTTCATACATTATCGTATAATAAGCGACGGGACTAAATGAGTGCCACGGGGTTCGAATTATGTCATGCCTCATGGGCGAAGCCGGGTGGGTCAGCTAGTATAAAATATGAGACAAAAACCCGTCTGTATGACGATGATTATTAGATACGTATATTTATTATACGTATATTATTACACGCAGACACTTACAATCGGCGATGTACAAGGCAATATGCACGCTATATAGTAATTGTGTAATAACCGTTTAGTAACTTACCCATTAAGTAAAGCTAAAGATGTTAATTGCTTCTAGGTGTGGCTTGATTCTGTGTAATAGGATATGAGTTATTCTAAAGGGTTATTAAACTTCATTTGTCTTCATCTTAGTGTATTTCCAGTTATTTGCAAACCCTACTTTTTTATTATTTGACACGTCGAAATGGCGCCGCCAGCCTGTTGAAAAGTAGAGTCGTTGACGGCTCAGAAATATGCCTTTTCACTCTTATCTTAAATGACCCAGGATTGTAAGAGCAGGGAAACACGTGCGCCGGCAGAGAGTTCCATGCTTTTATAAAGCGACACAAGAAAGACCTGCTAAATCTTTCGGTTCTGGGCACGATTGTATCCACAGTATGAGGACTTGATTAGTAGCAACTATGGTTTGGTTCTTCATTTTCATTGCTGGAAGGGTGGTAGCGATAGCCGACATTGTTGGTAGCGTTTTTTTTTAAACCTCTGTGGTGGCAGACTAGCGTACGGCCCACCTGATGGAAAGTGACCAGAGGTGCTGCACTCGCGCTGCCGACCTTTTATAAACCTTCTAAGACCCCTTTTGAAGAACCCCATACTGTAGACGTGATTGGTGTCTGACCAGAGCTTAAGGAGTATGTTGCTTCGTTCGTTAGTCAGCAGGTGCACAATTAGCAGGTGAGGTTTTTGAGACCCGGAGATATTGGTGGGAACCCTTACATCTGGTATGAAGCTCCGATGCTTAAAACTCTAAAAAGGGGTAATCGCGTTCTTTATAGGGTAAACAGGTAGGTACAAATAATTCGTATTATTCTGTCTTACTTAATGGTCACCAGGGTAACTCCTCTAGCACCTCTAGTGTTGCAAATGTCTATAGGATACGGTGCCCACGTTCTATCATATAAGCAGTATAGGTACTTGTTCGTCACCTTACTAGTATAATATAACAATCAATGATTAGTTGTTTTTTATTGGCGCGGGGTTTGCTTTTCCGCACAGTCATCCCCGCGGAACGGGGATGGGACTCCCGGCACTTTCGGGGCCATTCTACCCATTAAACCCCGTGGTGTTCCCCCTTCTTTCCAACCGAATCGCTGGATAGACATTAGGGCTAGTCACAGTGGGGCCAGATGTGCTGTGGTCAAAGCCTTGTAGATGAGATTGATTTAGACGCAAAAATATATAACGATATTGCCGTAGTGAAAATTCGACTTCACAATCCTCGGATTATAAGTTGGTAAACAAACAACATCGCACACAAAACGATTCATCGATTAAGTAGACACTAAATTCTTGTATGCAAGGACACAACTAAACCTTTAGCGAACTCGATATAAACCGGTCTTACCAACTAACATCCACTTAGATCGAGTTCTTACTATTACGGTTAGGTGCGAGACGTCGAGGTATACAGATATATTTTTTTATTTATCACTGAATCATCGCTCGTGTTTGTCGATGAGTATTTTAATAAGATTACACGTCCTTTGAAATATGCGAATGAAAGATGGCACGGAGATTAAGCAGAACCATAAAAAATTACTTAGGTAGGTACTAGGTACTTAATAATAATAATAATATGCTTTATTGTACTTACTAAATCACACACATTACATCAATAAAGATTAGTACAAGGATACAGTGGTTTCTTAAAGTTAAGTACTATGGGCAGCCTTATTGCACACAGCAATCTCTTCCAGGCAACCTTTGGATGAACAGGAAAACATACAGATACAGAGTCATAGTACTAATATTCATCACAAACTACACCAATAGAAACACAGTAAATAATACGATTACCAATTGTACTTTTTTTAAGAAAACAATGTCATCTTTAATTTATACAAATTAGTGTTTAGAGATAGTTTTAGAGGCTTCCCTGAAAAAAAAAGTATGTAAACCTAAGTGGCCAACTATTTAAAAAATATGCGCGCTTAATACAGTTTACGTAATGGTTATATAGAACACGATTTTATCCAATCGGAATAAAAAGTTATTGCTATTAGTACACAGTCGGATTAAATTTGATGAAATGAAAAAATAATAAATAGGAAGCGCTCGTGGCCCCGCGGTCTCAGTGTTCGGTAAACGATCACTGAGGTACGCAACTTTCACTATGGCTGGTCGTCGGATGGGTGACCACTTTGTGGCATTTACATTTGCGAGCGTTTCCGTGCTTCGGAAGGCACGTTAAGCCGTTGGTCCCGGTTGCCAGTAAAATGGCGGTCGTTAAGCCTGGTTGAAGGCCTTATAGGCGGCTTAAAAAATTTTCAACAGCAGGTAGCCACAACCTGCGTCTGTCTATTTCAACACGGCAATGGGCTCACCACCTATTACGTGGGACAGGAATCCACAAGGTGAAAAGTGGGCATATAATATGCCTCTGCCACCCCTTCGGGGATAAGGCGTGATGGATATTTATTTATTTTATTTTTGAAAAAATAATGATTTTCTTTTATTTTATTCGGTAATAATGTCAAGGGCGTCCTAAAATGTAATGTTACATATTAATGAAACTAATCTTCCTTTCCACTCCATAGACGACCTTTTGTTTAGTAAAGTTGTATCAACAGAATTATTTATTTTATCGTTTAATACAGTTTACGTAATGGTATAGTACACGATTTTATCCAATCGGAATAAAAAGTTGATGTGCAGAAGGAGTAAAAAAAAAGTCAAATTTAATTTGCACTCTTTTGCATACTGAAAATTTTAATTTTTTTTAATAAATTAAAGAGTTATATCACGTGCTCAAATTGTCTACCACCGACTCTAATACATGCACGACATCTTCTAATAAATGATCTTCTAAGAAATCGTGCGTAGGGTCGTTGCGATATTTTTTGAGCGGCTTCATGGATACGGTTGCGTAATTCGTCCAAACTTGTAATGGGCTTAGAATAAACTTCTTCTTTTAAACAGCCCCAGTACAAAAAATCTAATGGGTTCAGATCAGGAGAACGCGGAGGCCACAAAATAGGGCCCAGCCGACCAATCCATTTGTTCGGATACGTTGCATTTAAATACGCACGAACATTTATTGCATAATGTGCTGGGCAACATTCATTTTGCAACCAGTGGCATTCCCTGAATTCTTTGGACACCTCATCCATTAAATTTGGCAGATCGTGTTGCAAGAAGCTTAAGTAACTTTCTCCTGTTAAGTTTCCGGGCAGTTCAAATGGACCTATTATCTTTCCGTCCAGAATACCTGTCCAATAATTTATTTTAAATTGGTACTGGGACCTATCTTCACGCATTAAGTGCGGATTTGACAGTTGCCAGCTGTGAATGTTGTAGGAATCCATCTCTTTTGAAAGTGGATTCGTCGCTCCATAAAATATGGTCGAAAAATTATGGATCTTCTTCTATTTTTCCAGGCATTTGTCGGCAAAACAACAATCTTGCATTGTAGTCTCTTGGTTGCAGAGTCTGTACTCGTCTAATGTGGTACGGGTGAAATTTATTTTTCTTCAGAGTACGGTGCACGGTCGGGCGCGGAATTCCAGTACGTCGAGCTATTGATCTGGTAGACGTAGACGGGTCATGCTCAATTTCGTCAAGCACTGCCTCTTCTGTATGAATATCAGCTATTCTTCCAGTGCTTGTACCACTAACACCCATACCAGGCAGTCTACCTACTGAATAACATCTGTAGACTCTGATGAAGATTCGGTAATCCGGAAAGCGTCTGTTAGGGTATCTTTCCCTATAAAGAGCTGCTGCTGCACTAGCATTGCCCTCACATTTACCATAAACAAAATGCATGTTAGCGTATTCTTGCGCTGTGTACTGAATACGTGGCATTTTGAAACACAAAATTAGTCCAGATTAATGCCAAGTCATCTTAATATCACCACAAAAAAATCCAAATCGTAAGCAAAATCGAAAGTCCAGTAAAAAAATCCAGTAACCGTCGTTTTAACACTGATTTGGAATCACGGAGAAATGCAAAAAGGATGCGATACCGAACGAGTCGAGTGACGCACTAATTTATGTAATTGTTAACGGCCCTAGCGACCCACAAAAGAGGTACAAATTTCACCTGTCTCTGTCGCTCTCATAGATTTAATATGCCGTCTCGCTCACACTGAACTTGTGTTAGCGAGACGGCAAATTAAAGTTACGTGAGGGCCCGAGGCAGATAGGTTCGGAGTTTTTTTTTAGACAATGGTGCTTCTGTTGTTGAAACCACAAAACTAAATTTCTCTAAAATTTTCTTATTTTTATTGAGAGATTGCCAAATGCTATTCTGGTATTATGTCGAACCAAACTTGGTGATATCATAAACAGCACTAAATTTGTATTTGACATCACTAAAATTCCATTTATGTGATAAAATTCAACAACAGTCTATGCACATTTTTCACTTTTTGTTGAATTTTATCACATAAAATGAATTTTAGTGATATCAGATACAAATTTAACGTCACACAAAAAATAGACGTCACCTATTTAGGTGACGTCTAATTTTAGTGGGACGTTTATTAATTTTAGGAACCGTTTGAAACGTGAAAACGTGTAAAACGTTGTAACGTGAAATATGTACATAGGCAGTTCAATCACCAAGTTAGTCGGTATGTATTTACATTCGACTGTCTATGTACATTTTTCACGTTACAACGGCAATCTCTTAATAAAAATAAGGAAATTTTAGAGAAATTTAGTTTAGTGGTCTCAACAACAGAATTAGCACCAATATCAAACTTAAGGAACTCCTTAAGCGTCCACTCCATATTTAAAAATGAGTAAAATTCTATAAAGTATACATTTTTATTTTCATGAACAATTCGAAATTCGACTTCAATAAACTTTTTTGTGGCCAGCATTCTAAAAGAAATGTTTTTACTGTGTGACAATACTTATGACCTTCCTAGGTATATAGAGGATGTCCCGGAATGAATGGATAATCCTGGAGTACCTGATTGCTCAGCTATCAGGCGTATAAAAAAAAAGCAAAATAAAAAAAAACTCTTGTGGTATGAAAAGTAAACGATTTTTTTTTAAATATGACAAATATTTTACTTAACTGTACGTTAATTTACACTACAGCTACAAAAACACGTTCTTCTTATTTTTGTTTGTGTTTTAATATTCATCACAAACTACACCAATAGAAACACAGTAAACTGTAATGTAAAAGTACTCGTACTTTTTAAAAAAGTACGAGTACCTCTTGTACTTTTTTTAAAAAACAATGTCAACTTTAATTTTTAGCTATAAAATTTATACAAATATGTTTTTAGAGATAATTTTAGAGGCTTCCCTGTAAAAAAAAAGTATGGAAACCTAAGTGGCCAACTATTTAAAAAATATGTTGTGTAATAAATTTTTGACATACTGAAAAATTTGAATATAACCAAAAGATTCGTTTATCGTACCATCAAACGATACAATGAAGACTCTAGGTAGATGACAGGTCAAGAAGTGGTCGCCCTCGGTCTGTTAGGACTCCAGCAGTGATAAAAGCTGTGAAGGCGCGAATTCAAAGAAATCCCAAACGTAAGCAGAAACTGTTGGCCCTTCAGATGGGGTTAAGCAGAACCACGGTGAAAAGGGTGTTAAATGAAGACTTAGGGGTTCGGTCATATCGAAGAAAAACAGGACATCGTTTAAATGCTTGTCTAATGGACCTGATACTAAAGAGATGCCGCGCTTTGTTGAAGCGGTACGCGCGAAAAAAATATCGGGAAATTCTTTTTTTCGTATTAAAAATTTTTACCGTAGAAGAGAGCTACAACAAACAAAATGATAAGGTGTACGCACACAGTAGTGAAGAAGCGAGCAACCGTATTCCGCGTGTCCAACGAGGTCATTTTCCACTCTCGCTCATGGCATGGTTGGGAGTTTCTTATTGGGGCTTAACAGAGGTTCATTTTTGTGAGAAAGGTGTAAAAACGAATGCAGTTGTGTATCAACATACAGTCCTGACGAACCTTGTGGAACCTGTTTCTCACACCAAGTTCAATAACAGGCACTGGGTATTCCAACAAGATTCGGCGCCAGCTCATAGAGCGAAGAGCACAGAAGACTGGCTGGTCAGCGTGAAATCGACTTCATCTGGCACGAAGACTGGCCCTCCTCCAGTCCAGATTTGAGTCCGTTAGATTACAAGATATGGCAACACTTGGAGGAAAAGGTGTGCTCAAAGCCTCATCCCAATTTGGAGTCACTCAAGACATCCTTGATTAAGGCAGCCGCCGATATAGACATGGACCTCGTTCGTGCTGCGATAGACGACTGGCCGCGCAGATTGAAGGCCTGTATTCAAAATCACGGAGGTAATTTTGAATAAACTTTATTGTCATAAGAATCTATGTTTTGTTAAGTTCATTTTGGTATATAAATGGTTACATAATGAATAAACTTGTTTCAATTATTTTATATTAAACATGTGACATAATTAACTAGGTACATAACTTTAATTTGAGTCTGAGATATCTACAAAATCAAAGTGCCCGATAGTTTTAATATACCATTTTCTTAAAAGACACCACGGTTTGAGCACGCCTAATGGAAATTAGCCGTGAATTCCATAGCCTTGTTGCCTCTATTGCAAAGGATTTATCTGCAAACTTAAAAGAATGCTCTGGTATTTGCAGTGTTAAATTCTCCGAAGCTCTCGTGACTCTCGAATGGGTATCACCTAGGAACTTAAAACGTTCTTTAAGATACGAGAGGGTAAGGGGGTTAAATAAGATATTATAAAGTAAAGAAAGGGTATGAGTCTTCCGCCGAAGACGAATAGGGAGCCACTTGAGCATGTTGCGGTATTGGGATACATGATCATATTTACGTAAGCCGAATATGAACCTTATACAAAAATTCTGAAGGCGCTCAAGTTTATCAAGTTGCTCCTCCGTAAGATTAATATAGCTGGCATCTGCATAATCTAAAATAGGAACTAAAAGAGACTGCGCGAGATAAACTTTAGTGGATGTAGGCAGGAAATTTCGTAGTCTCCGCAAAGAGCCTGCCGATGTAATCAATTTCCGACTAACCTCCTGTAATTGCGGGCCCCAAGTTAAAGTTCTGTCGATACATATTCCAAGATTTTTGACCACTTTGCTAATCTTCATTTTTGATGGCATGCCGCTACATGCCATCAAAAATTACCTGTGGTAACTGTGTATAATCCACTCGAGATAATCATCCATGGACTACCTACCAGAATAAGTCGTGTTTTTACAGGATTTACTTGCAGACCGTAACTGTTACTCCATTCACAAATTCGCTCTAGATCACAGTTAATAGTGAAAAAGGCTTCATAAATTCTATCAAGTGGTGCTTGTGCATAAATTTGCAAGTCATCTGCGTAAAGGTGGTAGGACGAGAGGAGTTGTTATTTTTAAACTTTCGCATTATACTCATATTTTATATACTAATCGGGACTTCACGCGAAACAATTTTGTACTTACATTCACCGACGTTGTGTCCAGCCGCGACCACGGGCGCTGCAACGCGCTCGAAACGTCAGTGAATGTAAGTACAAAATTGTTTCGCGTGAAGTCCTGAGTAGTATAAAAAATATGAGAGGAGTTGTTTTGATATAAAATTAATAAATATTGCGAAAAGAAAGGGAGATAAAACGCCACCCTGCGGTACACCGACTAACATTTCACACCAAGAGGATACTGAATCATCAATGCGAATGAATTGACGGCGACCAGACAGGTAAGTATGAAACCAATCAATCACTGTTGGAGATATGTTAATAGATCTAAGTATCCCAGTAACACCTGGAAATCTCAGTAGATTTTATTGATATTAGGATGCCCATCCTAATATCATCCGTCACATTGATCAGAAACCAGATTGAAAAGAATTTAACAGTTCATTTTTACACAGAAAGTAGTTAATTTGGAAATAGACCAGACGTTTAAGGACTTTTGATAGGAAAGGTGAAATAGAAATAGGACGGTAATGGGAGTAAGATGAAGGGTTAGACTTTTTAGGAAACGGTATGATTTGAGCATCTTTCCAGCTGGAAGGGAAAATTCCATTTGAAATAGAGTAATTAAATATATCTCAAATCACTGGAAGTATTAAATCTAGGATAGGTAGGATCATTTTTCTACTAATATTGTCATTTCCCATAGCATTAGAAGAAATTGAGAGGATACTCTTCTTAACATCACAAGCAGTGAATTGATCAAAGACAAAAGAGGGGTACTCGGGAGTTGGAATGAAAGATAGTTCAATGTATTAGATTTGGTTTATATTGTTTGGATTTAAATTTTGTTTTGCCTTACCAAATCCCAATGTTCTAAGGAAATTCCAAATTTTGGCTAGAGTTCCACTTTCTATTGAATCTTGAATATGTTGGTGTTGCGCATTCCTACACACCTTATTACAGCGATTACGTATTTCTACATATTTTCCTCGATTATAATCCCTTGGACGATACTTATATCTAGCCTTTAAAAAGCCTTTAAAAAAAAGCCTAAAGATAGTTCAATGTATTAGATTTGGTTTATATTGTTTGGATTTAAATTTTGTTTTGCCTTACCAAATCCCAAGGTTCTAAGGAAATTCCAAATTTTGGCTAGAGTTCCACTTTCTATTGAATCTTGAATATGTTGGTGTTGCGCATTCCTACACACCTTATTACAGCGATTACGTATTTCTACATATTTTCCTCGATTATAATCCCTTGGACGATACTTATATCTAGCCTTTAAAAAGCCTTTAAAAAAAAGCCTAAAAATAGTTCAATGTATTAGATTTGGTTTATATTGTTTGGATTTAAATTTTGTTTTGCCTTACCAAATCCCAAGGTTCTAAGGAAATTCCAAATTTTGGCTAGAGTTCCACTTTCTATTGAATCTTGAATATGTTGGTGTTGCGCATTCCTACACACCTTATTACAGCGATTACGTATTTCTACATATTTTCCTCGATTATAATCCCTTGGACGATACTTATATCTAGCCTTTGCTCTGGCTTTTTTAGTCATGAGCTGTCTGATTTCTGCGGTGAGCCATGGTGCCGGAGAGTGTCTTACCTAATTGTGCGAATGGGCGCATGTACGTCATACAGCTGGACTAAATTCGATGTCAATATGCTTATTTTATCGTCTAAAGAGTCAGTGTTAGCTAGCACATCCCAATTAATTTTATTTGCATCCTCACGAAGTCTATCAATATCCATACCACTTAAGTTGCGCAGCCTTAAACACTTAGGTTTAGCTATAGGATCCCATTTTATAAGAAAGAAAGAGAAGGTAATGAAATGAAAAGAAGTCAGCTGAATACTGACCATGTCTTTCGACATAGTCGAAGGTAGAAACAAGAATGAGAACAAGAAGAGATCCTTCGAGAAGTCCTTCGACCCGGATAGCCTCGATAAGCCTCGCTTTACCCTGACCCTGATTTTGAAAAGCCCATTTACTGAGGAAGCTTATTTATTAGCATTCATCACGCTACTACCTAGGAGACCTTAGCAGTAATCTGAAATCTATTTAAACTCTATACATATATATAATTCTGAAGAGTTTGTTTGTTTGTATGTTTGTTTGTTTGGAATCTCAGCAACCACTGCTTTCAATTGAATTTTATGTTTTGTTTTAGATAGCCCATTTATCGAGGAAGGCTATAGGCTATATAGCATCACGCTACTAATAGGACAATTTTGTATACATTATTGTAGAATTTATAAACGACGAACGAAGCCGTGGGGTCACCTAGTATCAATATAATTTCATAGATTATTGTAAACTAATAAGTTACGAGGAAGTATATGTTAAATAAAATAAAATAAATATCCATCACGCCTTATCCCGAAGGGGTGGCAGAGGCTTATTATATGCCCACTTTTCACCGTGTGGATTCTTGTCCCACGTAATAGGTGGTGAGCCCATTGCCGTGTTGAAATAGACAGACGCAGGTATTCGAATTTCATCATAGGAAAAGCCCTTAGGGTACAGCTAGTTTATAACATTAGTAGGATTACCTTAAACTGTGTTTTTTCGATTGCTACAATACCTAGATATTTCGAAAGCCAATAACCCAACATCCTATCTTTTTCACCGCAATTTTTTTTACAGGATGTAGCATATTAACTAAAATACGAAAAGGTAATGTATTGCACTTCGAAAGACACGCGCACGCACCGGTAATGGCACCGGCACCGGTAACGGCTAATGGCCGAAACAGGACAACGCTTTCCATTTACCTCGATAGTTGTTACTATAGCGGTTTTATACCACTAAGGTGGCAAAAAGGAGTACTTATTTGAAAGTAGTCCCCGTATAGACAGTGTATACTATGACTGCCTCGGTGGCGCAGTGGTAGTGCATGCGACTACCATGACTGAGGTCCAGAGTTCGATTACCGGGTCGGAAAAAATATTTTTGTGTGATCCACAAATATTTAATTCGGAGTTTGGGTGTTTCCTATGTATAATATGTATGTATTTAGAAATATATAAATATGTTTATCAGTCGTCTAGATCCCATAACACAAGCTCACGAGTATATTAACTCACTTTGGGCTAGACGGCGCTGTGTAAAAAAAAAGTCACATAATACTGTACATACGTCTGGAGAGACCGAGGCAGGAAGCTATTCTAGACAGTGGCGTGCCGCGAGAGTTACATGCGCGCCCTTCACCCCCAAAGAAGGTGGCGTAACACACAAATCCTCAGCGGTATAAAACTCAAACGCATGAGGCATGAGGCGTGAGTGAAAATTTCACGTCATGCCGACGCCTTAGACCTGCTTTTGTAAGGACGCCGAGTAGCCCGTCCGCCGTCCTCAGGGCCCCGGTCTACCCCAAAAACCTGGCTTTAACCTTTCGTTCGTTCATCCGTGACTCCCAGTCATAGCCAGATGGAAGGGCACAGAATGGTGTTAGCCGGTAGGAGTCTAAAATGGCATACAGGATTTCCACAAGTAAAATAGGCAATGAGCTGATTCGACAACCTGTGTATAAATATTTCTAACCTGTGTATATATATATCTACTCACATTCTAAGCAAATAAAGATTGATTTTGATTATTATTATTATCAAAAAAGTGTGTATGTACTTATGTACACGCATGAGAAGTTACACTACTTTAGTCTAATAAGATTTCATCACACTTCATCACAGATAGGTACTACTCTTGGTTTGTAATAGGAATGATAAATTAGTTAGAATAAAAACAACATCAAAAGAATGAATACTACTTTGAATAAGTTGTCATGGAAACACTTATCAGCTAACCTTCATACATACATACATATTATCACGCCTGTTTCCCATCGGGGTAGGCAGAGACTATGGCTCAAAAATCAGCTAACTTCAGGGTGTTTATAAGTTGCCATGGAAACATTTATCAGCTCTTCATGGTGTCGGTTTTTCGTGACGGTGTGTCGGCGTCGTATCGTAAAAATTTACTCTCATCATTTTTCCATAACGCACCAAAAGAACTAAATCTTCAAAAAAAACTGTGTACGAGTCTGACGCGATTACCAAGTCATTATAAACGGCCGTATTTTTTTAAATAAAATAGAAATATTATTTTTCACAGCAACAAGAGGCCGTAGATCTGAGTGCAGAGTTTAGTTTTAGATTCAATTCGATTCCTTAACGCGTTTCCGAGATACGAAAGAACATTAAGTAATCCTTTAAGGGTACCTTTATTTATTTTAAGGTAACCCTTATAAAAACACCTACTTACCTATTTGACATAAACAATTATTTTTATAATATTTTATTTTTTCATAAATTGGTACGGTACTTACGTAAAAACCGATTGAATTTCCTACTATAAGACTGAAGATATTCTTTCTTGTAATTATTTTATGGCCTGGTTACTAAGACTTTTTAGCCAAATCTTAATACATATTTCTTCAATCTTCTTGCTTATTTATTATATAAAATGTCCCAGTCCTATATCTTAGTCCAGTCTAGTTTTAAGGCAAGGTCAGTCTTACCCTAGTATATGTATAACAGTGGTTGTTATACTGAGATTTTTTGACGATTTTAGACGGCAAGTAAGAAAATAGCGTTTCACTACATAACACAAATTTTATGTCCAAAAAACTACCACTCCCGCACATAAAACAAGGTAAATGCCCTAGTTTTAGAAAATAATATACAGCCTGTGTCCGCTTTTGTAATTTTCCTGCGTAGAATCAAAAGTATTCTTAGTAGAATCAATAGTAGAATCAAACGTAGAATCAAAAGTATTAGCAGAGCGTAATTCTGAAGATACTGTAAGATTCCTTATTTTTTATATAAAGGTTCGCTCCAAATCTCGAACCATAGATTAAAAATTATAATAATCATATAATCATACTTTTTATAATATTTGTGGTATACTTTCGGCTTGTGCAATGCGCCTACACATGTTAAAACTCGATTAAACTTTAGGGTAATAAAAAGATTATTCTTATTATGTTGTAACTAGTATGTTACTTCCGGTCAAACTGTAATATATTGTTATGAAGACGAATAAAAACTACAATCAGGAAGATAGAAGAATAGGAAAATCGTCTGTGATAGTGAAAAAACAGGAAAACAGTAGCCATTGCTGACTGTATATTATATGTGTTTTTGAACAACAATATTTTCGGGGTCGAAGCGAATTCTCTGGAAGCCGACGCCTTTACGAGGATAGGAGGCCGAACAGCTGTTGCTTTAAACGATGACGACGATCGGAACCCAAACGATAGCTAGTAGGTCATTATCACTGTACCCGTGGTTCCAAATCCAGGCAGGGTTTGATAGCAAACTAAGCAGAGCTTGCAAGTACTATGGTAACCACATAACTGATAAACATTCATATATATTTCTAAATACATACATATTATAGATAAATAACACCCAGACACAGAATAAACTATCGTGCTCATCACACAGTTTTATCCTGGGTGGGAATCGAACCCACGACCTCTTGCAAAGCAGTTGGATACACTCCCACCGCGCCACAGAGGCAGTCAATTGAGATTGTCCTAAGTCCGGTAGACTGTGGGGTGTGGTGTAATACGTATGGGAATCCCCTTAGATGTTATGTCAACGTGTCATTGCCAAGCTATCCTTCTAGCACCGGGCAAGCAGTGGCTTGAACCCACAACCGACGCGGCGACGCGAGGATTTGAACCGACTAAAACTGCCTACTGCCAGGCGCCCCGGGTAACTCCTCGAAAAGATGTCCCAGTGTTCGCGGCAGATTTTGGTTACCACGCACCGCAGCATTATATAAGGGCTCAGGTTATGCTGCTACTTTGGGGGTTGTTTGTTTGTTTGTTTTAACTGGGCCTTTTCCGCACTTAGCTACTTGATTAGGCCATTATGCGTGTATTTCTTCATCCTTTCACTCCAACCACCCAGGGCAGTCCCAGAAGGTCAGCAACCTTTTAAGGCTCTGGCATGCTTCCGGAAGTGTTTGCGGCGACTGTAGGATGCGCGCCCGGTCATCTGCCATGCACCTGCACTGCATGTGCACGTGTTGTGGCGTTTCCTCTGCCTCCATACATTCTCTGCACAAGGGGCTGTCTGTTACACCAATGGTGAAAAAGTGTTTGTTAAGGGGACAGTAGCCTGTTAAGATTCCTACAATTTTGCCTATACTTTCCCTATTTAGCCTAATGAAGTTGCGTGTAAATCTTTTAATATCTCCGGAATCGCCATCTTAGTTTGCCTACAACCTACAAAGTTTATCTATTCTTTGGATGTTGTATCAGGTATCATCTCGTTTCATGGGGCGTGAGGCGTTCATAAAATTCACACCACGCCCACTAGCCTTTTCCTTAGGTCCCTGGTCATGAAAGCCTTTATACTTGGGTAAAGATAAGTCTACGGCATTACTGATGCTGACTGCGGAACTCGGATGGGCTGATTCCTCTCTCCCGCCTCGTTCGCGAGCCTTGTGTCCTTGTTAACTAGTTTCCACTGGAGTCCATTGCCCGCACCATGGTCTCCAACATCAGCGGAGTGTGATATATAATGCGAATTTGATTATGGACTGAGCTATAAATATAGCGATGAAACATTTATGAGTTAACAATGCTAGAAAGACACGTTCAATTTCGTTTCAGTTAAACTCAGATATGTCTAAGATGTAAATTAGAATTGACACAATATGTATTTGTGAATATGCTAAACAGAGTTGTTTCATAATAATGTTGTATACCTGTATTATAATAATAAAACTATACTTAAATAAAGTGAAAGTTAATCTATCTATCTATCTTCACGCTATATCCCTGACGGAGTGGTCAGAAAGGACAGATCGCCAGGCATCGCGATCCATGCATACTTCTTTTGGTTTCTGCAGATACATCAATCGCTTCATCGTCTAGTTATCCGAGTACTTTTGACTTTTCCATTTTTGAGCAATCTGCTCACGTGGTTTTCATATGTAAGTCTCGGCCTACCCTGACTCCTACCCTCTACTTTCGCACAATATACAATGTGTTACAGAAATGTGTAGTCATTTGCGACGGTGGCGTTGAGAATCATATCAGTAACGCTAGGGGTTTTGATTCCCATCGACTTATCGTGTCGTGTGAAATGATTTTTTTCTTTCATCGACAGTGCAAAATATCGATATCCTATTTATGTTGTGTACCCAACACAAACAATAAACATACCTATTTCGAATGAACTCTAGCTTTGAATTCGAGTAGGTTCACCAAAATATTAAAATCAATCGGCTTTCTTCAATTCGGTTTTCGCTCTGCCCAACGCTACACACAGCTCAGATTGTAAAGTTATGTTACAAAGTAAGGCGAAGTCTACTTACAATTACAAAAATAAGATAAGATACACAATAAGTATCACTTAAGTACAGAGACAGCATTTTAAAATTTATTTGGTATCAATGTAGATTGCGAGATTGTCTTAAACGCTTCATAAACATATTGTCAACCTACTCATGTACCAGACGCTAAATTAACGAATATTACCTTAATTTTAACGCTTAAATGAACTGGTTCCGTACAGATATTTCAAAAAATACCTACTTTTTGCTGCAACATTTGCCAGATATGTGGATAATAAACGATTTATTTCGTGTTATGTCTTCCTCATATCATATATTTATTACACTTTAAATTGTAGGTGCACAAGTGAATTCATTAAAAAATATTCCGATTATCGTAAGGACGCCGCATAGCCTATGACACACTGTGAAAGCATATGAGTAGAATGAAAACAGTTTAGGGGACATAAAGTTACAATGCAACGGATACAAACATACATGAACACAAAAAAGCATTACCCTTCCACTGAGTCTACTTGGTAGAAGAAATAATAGGAAACAAATCCTTTTCCAAGTTAGGTTAACTTATATTTCGAAACATTTTCAAATGCATTTACAAGAAAAATTACCGCAAACGTCGCGATAGGCCTCCGGGACCCAAGTGACCTAACCTGCTAGCGGCACACCTGCTGAACAATGAACGATGCAACTACCTAATTGCCCTGACGGGGTTGGGGGTCAGACGGCAGTCGCTCCCAACAATGCCATTAAAAATCCATTTAGGATTTTGAAGTAACTGGGAATACACTAAAATCAAGGACAGACCAGGATTACATAATACTGTAGAAAGAAAGAAAGAAAGTAACGTTTAATTGATACAAATTACAATCATAAAGTTAGTAATAATTTACTAAATCTATTTTAGATATGTAATATTAACGTATCAATAGGAAGCGCTCGTGGCCCCGCGGTCTCAGTGTTCGGTAAACGATCACTGAGGTACGCAACTTTCACTATGGCTGATCGTCGGATGGGTGACCACTTTGTGGCATTTACATTTGCGAGCGTTTCCGTGCTTCGGAAGGCACGTTAAGCCGTTGGTCCAGGTTGCCAGTAAAATGGAAGTCGTTAAGTCTGGTTGAAGGCCTTATAGGCGGCTAAATAAATTTCAACAGCAGGTACTCACCACCTATTACGTGGGACAGGAATCCACACGGTGAAAAGTGGGCGTATAATATGCCTCTGCCACCCCTTCGGGGATAAGGCGTGATGGATATTTATTTATTTTTATTTATCAATAGGACCACAGCTCAGCATTTGCTTAGTGTGCACAAGTACACACTAGGCGCTAGTTTTCAGCTGCCGCAGAAGGTATTTGTCTAAGTGTTCACTAAACCGTGCTTTACGGTACCTTAAAATAATATTAGGAAACGTCCATTATTCACCCACACAAAGAAACAATAGGGTGAATCGTTCAATTCTGAGGTCATAATATTAATTTTTGAATTAATGGAACGTGAACAACCAGGAAATAGGTAGCTGACATTAAGAGAATCAAAGTTCACTCAAAAATCTCACCGGTGAACAATACCGTGATTACTATTCAACTTTTACTTTCTTAATTTATCATATTTTACTGATAAATTACCACTAACAGAAAAAATACGGTAATAATCGCCATGGTGTTAATGCCTAAAAACCAAATCGAGTTCAGTAAGTCCGAAAAGCTGGGTTTCGATGCAAACGCGAAGACATTAAAAGAAAAAAAAAGAAAAAAATGGACTGGAATTATTATGAGGTCACTAATAATTGGACAGTTCACCTTATTCTTGCGAATGTGTGTGTATAATGTGGGCGTTTCCAAATATTATTACAATCTGACTGCCTCTGTGGCGCGGTGGGAGTGCATCCGACTGCTACGCTAGAGGTCGTGGGTTCGATTCCCACCCAGGATAAAACTTTGTGTGATGAGCACGATGGTTTATTCTGTGTCTGGGTGTTATTTATCTATAATATGTATGTATTTAGAAATATATAAGTATGTTTATCAGTTATCTAGATCCCATAACACAAGCTAATATTAGCTTACTTTGGGCTAGATGGCGCTGTGTGAAAAGTGTCCCACAATATTTATTTATTTATTTAATCTTTAAATTTTAGGGTACCGTAAAGCAAGTTTTAGTAAACACTGACCGAAACACTTTCTACAGTATTGTGTAAACCTAGTAGTGTAGCAATTTGTTCCGTCGGTATCATTTGAATTCTAGCGTTTTTATTTCGGTTGCTAAAAAAGCTTACGTTTTGGACTTCTTCGTTCGTTACTGTGTGGCTTTGCACAGATGTTTGATTCTTGATACCTTCTTGTGTTTTATTAGAGTACTACGGGTAATAAAGTGTAAAAGGCAATCACGAAAACATTGTTTTATTTATTTATTTATTTATACAAACACACACTACCCTTACAGGTCAGCCCCAATGCGGTAGTGTGACATCTCATTACAACATCAACCTAACATTTCATCTATTTAAAACAATAGAAAAAATAAAAAATATATCAGCACTTATAGCATATTATACCTAGTGTTACCTTAGTGAATTCACTCAGTGAACAATGAAATAGATCGGTCTCCTTTGCTACCAGGTTCAAAGTGCGAAGCGCTCGCGAGAGCGGCGCCTCCTGTAGCAGGTTGGTTCGCCCACGAGGCACCTCCAGCAGACAAGGTTGGCGCCGCCTCCACACATACCTATTCGGTACACACAAACCCACTACTCCTAAAATGTCTGCATTGTAAATCCTACCTCTAAGAATTTTAAAGATATATAGTGCAAGCGTGAAATCCCTCCTAACTTTCAACTCATTATATCCAACCATGCCCCGAACGAACAGGGTTGGATACATAAGTGGGTAAAAGGGATACACACAATACAACCGCAAATATAAAACCCAACATATTTGTTCTGTACTCGCTCCACCATAAGACTATATTTAGTTTCATGGGGAGCCCAGATGGCTGCATTGCATTCTAATTGGCTCCTCACCAAAGCGCTGTATAAAGCCATAATTACTTTAATATTTGTAAAGTTACGGACCGTACGAAACACAAAACCCAAGTTTGGAAATGCCTTTTTACAGCATTTAATAATATGACCACGAAACGTTAGCTCCGTGCTAAAACTGACTCCCAAATCCCTAAGTTCTGTGACCCTCGGAATGTCTATACCATCCACTTTATAATTGTTTACAATAGAATGACGTGCGCGAGAAAAGGTGATTGTTAGACACTTTTGGACATTAAACTGTAAACAATTATTATGGCTCCACGCGACCACGCTATCTATATCCCTCTGCAGACGCCCACAATCATCACTAGAGCATATACTTAGTGATACCTTGAGGTCGTCCGCAAATAGTAAACAATTCGCGTGGCGAACTACTTCCGGCAGATCATTAATCATGATAATGAACTGAAGAGGCCCGAGGTTACTTCCTTGACTCACGCCAGACCAGGCGAAATATGGTGCTGATACATGCCCCGCATACTCCACATACTGTTGCCTGTCCCTCATATAGCAGGCGAAGAACCGGAGCACGTGTTGGGTGAAGCCGATCGCTGTTAACTTCATGAGCAGCCTGTCATTATCGATCAAGTCAAACGCCTTTATGTAGTCGAAGTAAGCAGCGTCTACCTGCCCCCCACCATTCACAACCGGCACAACTCGAGCCACATAATTAAGCAGTTTACTGGTAGTGCTTTTACCTGGTCGAAACCCATGTTGCGCCTCAGATAGCTGCGGTTCAACCTGCTTAAATATAATTTAAAGATGACCGACTCTAACACTCTTGTTGCTGCAACCGTATCAGATAGAGAGGTTACCAACTTACTTAAGTCATGAAAATGATTTGATTCCATTTATTACTTTTGATTCTGATAATTTAATACAAGAAAATGTTTCACAAATTAATGTTTTTTTTAACTTTTGCTATTTTCTCAATTTTTTATAATATTTCGGGTCTTATTCGTGCGTACTCGTATATTATTAGGTACAAAGCCTACCGTATACTTCCCGACATTTCCACCGGAAATATTGGAAATAAATCTATTTACTGATGTAAACTACGCTTAAATCCGATGTTTAATTTAAGTACGTTCCATTGTGACTTCCTGTTGCCTAAATGGTCTCACCGATTTTGAGACGGCTTATGTCATTTAATTTGAATGGTTTTACGGTACGTCATAGATAAGAATTATATTATATTATCTGTGGTCATAGGCTATGCGGCGGCGTTTGATTTTTGAATTAATGTACAGTGTGTATCAAAAATAATTAATAAATGATAAAGATAAACATAAAGGTGCAAAGGGGCCCCATCAAAATCTACTGAGCCCAAGTCAAGCGCTGTGTGCACATGATAATGGATGTGGCAACGACGCAGGCTTCCATTTACGGGGTCGGGTCAGATAGGGGTCGCTCCCATAATGCCAAAAACAAAAGGCTTAACGATAGCTGCTCCTTGCAGCCGAATAAAAGTAAACCCTAATAAAAGTGACTCCAAATCGATTTACGATTTGGAAGCAACTGGGAATACACTAAGACGGAGAAATAGATAAAGATACACGTATCTGGCAAATATTGCAACAAAAAATGTACAGAAATTCTAAAACATTGACGATGTTTTAAAATTCCTGTACGGACCCAACTTAATTCAAGCGTAAAAATGAAGTGTACCCCTGGTACATGAAGAGGTCTAGAGTAGGCTAAGAGCGGCGCGGCACATAGGCGGCTGGCGCGGGTGCCGACAAAGGAGCTGGCGCGAATGTTTAGGTACCTATAAGGTATACCATTTACTGAATTTTACCTAATAAACGGGAACTGTATTTTGTTGCCTTATCAGTGAAAATAACTTTCACCACTAGTTGTTTGGGTTTGTCTGTAGCGTCATAATATCCAAACGGATTGATGGATTTGACCGCGGCTTTCGTTCTTTGAAAGCTGACGTGATCGAGAAGATACTTAGCTACAATGTACTAGCTTATGTCCGCGGTTCAACCCGCGTATTTGATTTGAAATATCGGGATTGATTGAAAGTTTTCGTTTAATACTTTAACAATAATAGACGTAAATAAATTATCTTACTTTAATCGTATCCAGAATAGTTTCAATAGGTTATTTTCACGTGCTTTATGCTTTAAGTATATTATATAATATAATAAATAATATTCATTCGTGGTGATTTGTTGTGGATTTTTTGTTAGTCTCCAAATGACAAATCTCCAAATGTATTTTTTTAAAATATTCTTACTATCACGTTCAACTGCGTTAATTTTTTTGTCAAGTGTTTTCAAAATACGTTTTATTAGATGAGGTACATAGGCTTTGAAAAATGGCAACACTTTCGCTTCTAAAATTCATTTCCTCATAGTAACTCAGTGTAACTTGTTGTGATTATGGTGTTTTTTAGTAATAGTGAATATTACGAAATGATGTTTTGTATGGATGCCGTATGGGGCAAAGATTTGTTGACTATACAAGAGGGTCACCGGCCGGCGGTGGCTTCCTTCTCTGGATTTTTTTCGCAAGATGGTGAATCTGAATCGGTTCTACCTACCATTACGATTTATTTCGTGGGGCAATTAAGCAGCAGGGTGAACGTATCGAACCTTTACTATAATTGAGTTTAGTTGAATGAAGTGAACATCAAGTTATTAGTGTAATTTCGTGCTTGTAACCTTGTACCTACTTGGTCACTTTCTTTGAACTCGTAAAAAGAATACATTGAAATAGAGAGTGTAATATTGTATGCATTATGTGTGTCTGTAAAGTGATTGATGTCAGTGAATATCATGACCATTATCGTAGTTATGTAAAGTGATAATAATCCTTACCTAATGTACCTACCACGCTGCTAGGTAAGTTCAGAAACTCAAGGCCGCCAACGCAAAGTTATGGCGCCGCTGTGTCTAAATTGGATCCAGGTAGGTGAATTGACCAGGCATACATAATTATTACAGCTGAGCTCTGTTCAATGAACGTCCTTGAAAGTAGGTGATTATAGGTAGTGTTGCGACGTACTTATTTTAATACACCATCGAAAAAAATAAGGGTTTTCTTAAATTTGAATGAAATTACCGAGCCCATGACTTTTTTGACATTTCGCAATAGTGGCCGAGCATATGCTCAAGTTATCAGACATGTGTACCGAAGGTCAAATATAACTTCACTTTTTTGAAACACATTGTATATTCATCCTCAATCATTCCTCATTCATTCATTAGACGTGTTCAAACCAACGGAGGACGCCCTTTTACAGCTATACGCTGACATGTTCATTCAAACCTGCCATATTGCGTATTCGGTCGGCCACGATAATAAAATCAAAGCTACGTGGAAGATAATTTACACTGAAACAGGCAAGTGCAAACAATATGATAATTCACTAGAACTGATGGTAGATAACAAATTAACTTCGGTGCCCAATATGAATTCATTCCATTTGGTGTCGTGACGCTAGGTCCAAGGGGTCTTGGTCTTTTTACGGCATTAAGTAAGCGTCTGAGGGAAGAAACTGACGATCCTCGTGCAGGTAGCTTTCTCGCGCAAAGGCTTTCCATAGCAATTCAGCGTGGGAATGCTGCCTGCATCATGGGTACCCTACCGAGGGGATCCAGTCTAAATTTTGATAAATAGGTTAGGTAGTTTTGTTACTTTTAATGTTAAATGGATTTTTGTTTTGTTTTTGACTATAATATATTATATACTTAAACAAAAATAAAAATTAAATTCTGTAAAATCGGAAGTTGCAGAGATCTTTGAAAAAATTTTCACAAGTATACCCATAGAGACAACAAAATATCTGGATGCATCTCCCGTAGCAGCTGAGTCACTTTTAAAACAAAATGTAGATATATATGCGCATCGGATTTTGAGTTTAGTAATGTTACATATATTGATATTATCAAAACTTTCTCTGTCAGCGAAAAACACTGAAGATTTGTGGGGATTGTCAACTAAAGCAATCGCAGCAGTAATAGATAATATTGCCCCGCTATTGGCGGTGATCTTTAATACGAGTATAGCAGATAGTGTATTTCCTGATCTGATGAAACATAGTAAAATAGTACCTATTTCTAAAGCCGGCTGCAGAAAAACGCATCTAACTATAGGCCAATATCTGTATTGCCCTGGTTAGGCTAAGGTCACGGGTTCAATCCCCGTCTCGAATCGAATTGTCTTTATCCATTTTATTAAAAAAAATATGAGAAAGGGTACAAATATTTAGAAAAATTATTCTATTTAACAATTTTGCTTATCTCAGATGAATGATAGATAGCTAGGTAATTGACAATAAAACATTTCTTAATTACTGTTAACATAGACAATTTAATTCAAATACATTTAAGAACTAATACTTATTATTGTTTGAGAATTTAAATGTTTTTAAGTTATTTCTCTTAACAATAAACCATTGTCCGAATTTACTACCTCAAATCGTAAAGGAAGTAATCTCGGTCACTGAAATATTCAGTGTGTTCGAAAAGCCTACATCAAAATTTTCAAGTTGGTGACTCGGCCGAGTTACCCCCTAAGCCAAATAAATATTTGGCTTAGGTGGTAACTCGGACACAAAAAATCTGATCCATGGCCGGGTGAATATTTCATTTCGTACATATTGCATGGCGGACGATAAATAACACATTAAACTTTTTTTTAAATGTTACTTTCTTTTTGTTTAATTAACATAGGCCTGCGTTAGGCACAATCATTAAAACATCTTGAATTTTGTTAGAAATGCATGAAATTTTGAAAATAAAATCCAAAATCTAATCACCATCCTTGTCCCTTTTCCCAGATTTAAATAAATTTATGAGTCTTTCTAAAAAGTCTATTGGGAGAACGATTTTTTTAAGGCGTTTTCGGTTAATAGGTAAATTAATCCATATTATGTTTTAGTAACGTTTACGAAAGAACATATTTAAGTGGTATCATACCACTTAGAAAAATGTCCTTACACTCACACATAAATACCATTAAAAGTCATTCACGACCCAATATTTTCGCATTTACGGTTATGGACTAGATTAAACATAAAAGATTCGCTGACCATCCCCGCATTACGTTCGTGAACAACATACCCCTGAAAGTAAATATTTTTACTATGTAATTTAGAGTTCTCCTGCACGAAAACTGGTTTGGTTTAAAATATGTCTACATACCATTTGCCTTTTAAAAGGTGATTATTATTTTTTTCTTTACATAATTATTTGCTAGATATATCCAATATATATCCCTCTATACAGTGATAAACTTAACAAATTGAGCGCTGGGCGTTTGAAGGAAATGTGCAAAATAACATTTTCTTACGTCGCCATGTGTAGACTTGCTCTACTTTTTATTTCGGAGTACTTACTCGTATTTAAAATATCCTTTTATTTCTGAAATTATTAAAAATCTCATTGCCATTATTATCATTAATTCCCATTCTTTTTAAAATAAAATGGTAATTAGAAGAAATAAACGTTAATAATTTTTTATTGAGTCTGGAGGACGTAGCAATGACAGAGGTGGTAATCTCCCCCATCGTGGAGGCCAGCAGCTGTCCCAGTGACCAGGCGAGAGCCAAAGCTAGACGTTTCGGCTTCGGTCCCGATCTTCAGCTGCCCAGCGTGTAAAAATCAGCGGACGAACAGAACCTACTTATTGGGACTTCCGAAAGACCAAAGTGTATTCCTACAGTCCTGGGAAACTAGGTGTTACAGGTCCCTGACCCGAGGGAGTGTGGGGGTACAGTGCACAGTGAAAGTTACCATGAGGAACCATTGCTTCCGCTGCAGTTAGTCCCGTCACAAAGCAAGCTCTTACCGCTGTCTCACCGCACTACTTTAGTTGCGTTGCGTAGGGCTAAAGTACAGACCACCTCGAGATAGAGGCCCGTCAGGTATGGTAGTGGTCGTACCGTTCTAGAGCGGCCACGTTCACGAAAGGATGGGGGAATGGAGGTTCATTAATGGACGTACTTATCCGCATGCTACAGGTGAATCTAAACCACTGCTATGCTGCTCAGGATCTCCTGTGCCAGTGCATTGCACAGTGGACATTCGCCTACCGCAAGTAGTTATCAAGGAAGAAGAAAAACTTTTCTTTTACAACTGATTGCGTAACATGATTGCGATGACGAGAGGTCTATTAGGTTCTATAACGTGGTCACCGTTGCCAAGCCGTACTGGGTCTACCATAGGAGCCCAGTCACTATAGACAGATTAGCTTTTTTTAGCTTTGGGTGTTGACGTGGACACCTCGCGCCTTGCAATTATTACTAGGGGCCGATGCTGCGTTGCAGCGGAGTGGTTATCGTGGCCGATTATTTCTCGCCAACCTCTGAGCAATATCAATTCGAACTATGGCTCGCAGAGCAAGACGTCGTTCTTACCGCATTCCAGTCTTCTTCTTACTCCATTACCGTACCCAGTCCTTGGAATATTTCAACGCCTAGGGGTAACACTTGAGGCTCCCGAAAAAGCACTGGTAGGGGGAGAATTTCGGCGGTCTGGGTGACAAATCCATGACTGGAATAATATCTCCACCTGGGTGTTGCGTGTGCGCGGTTTGACCGTAGATGTATCGTTTGCGATCCCTGATCGCACACGCCGCGTCCAGGGCTGGCATGTGGTGGAAGGAGCGGTCGTTATTCGTCCACAGTTATATTTAGTTTGACGTTTCTTCTCCAACTAGCCACCGACTGGCTATCCTAAATACTTCGGCATACGTTGGGCTGTCAAACGCCTGAATCAAGGGCTCTCCAGGATGCAGCTATCGTGCAGGCCTGATTCCCGGTGGAGATCGTAATGTGCACGCAGCGTGCATCTCCGCTGTCGGTACACCAGACTCTGAGGCCCGAGAGAAAGAGCACACGAGTGTTACAAGGGTGCTGAACGGTCCCTCTAGGAGACCATTAAGCTGTCCAAGAATATGGCCCGAAAATAGCTCCTAGAGAATCTGGAATAGTAAGGCCATCCGCAGGCCCAAACCCCAGCCAATGTTAGAGATTACGTCGAGAACGAAGTGCCCGTAGTCACCAAAGGTGAGCTAGAGGTGCTGCAATAGCATTCCGGGGTGTGTATGACTCCTGGATCTCTATATTTGTTTTGACTATTAAGGTTTTGGCTCATCCTTCAATAAAGACTGGTTTCCCAAGGTATCGTATACGGGGAAATTGGTCCTTATCCAAAACGAGAGCGGCTTCGCCTTCCGGCTATTGGTCGCTCGTATTGCTCGACGAGGTATGCAAGCTCTTTGAGCGTACCATTGCAGAGCACTGCGTCGAAATGTCACAGTCATGGGGATCTGGTACATAAGCAGTTTGGTTTCCATCAGTTTGGTTTTAGTGCTCCTCCAATGATGCGATCAAGCGTGTCGGGTTCCTCGCGGAAGGAGGGTCATCACAGGTGAGATAGTCATGGCGGTGTCTCATGACATAGTCAACGCCTTGCCCTGGAAATGCTTTAAGAAGACGCTTATTTTCATATAGTGCCTCCCTGCCTCTAATGCATTGTCGGGGCTTATCTTTTAGAGAGAGCCATAGCTAACCAAAGCTAGGGTTGGCATGGCGAGAAGTGTTGTGATTCCCAGGGATCGGTCCTAGGACTACTTCTGTAGAACATCGGCTACGATTGGATGCTACGCGGTCCTTTGCTGAGAGGTCACTCTCGTGATGGCGCGAGGAGGAATGCATCAAGATGCAATCCTGAGAACCACGACAGGTGTTGCTCCAGTCCTGTGTCGAGGTTATTTTTCAAACCTTTGATTTTATTTCTAATTACCATTTCAATTTATTTTACTGCCCTATCTCGAGATCTAATTACCGTATATGGGAAATTTCATTACGATTATTTTTTTAAAGAAACGTGTATATCTCTTAGCAGAAAAGAGTAATTGCTGTGCCTTTCATAAAATTCAGTTTCTATCATTAAATTCTTTCCAAAAAGTTCATAAAAAACATGAATATGTGCATTTATTTTTTTATTCTCCAAAACGTCAAATATGCTCGAAATGAAATAATCGCCCGGCCGAGTTTCCAACTTAAAAATTTTGATGAAGGCTGTGACATCAAATTTTTATTAACATGTGCTCAGACGTATTTTTATCAACTTACATGTAATCAAACATTTCTATTTCTACACTAAACCTACCCATGGATCTTATATCTAATATCTTTTTCTGTCCATCCCAAAGTTGCCTGGCAGAAATTGCTTTTTAGCGATAAGGCCGCCCTTTGTACATTACCTTGCATTTTTATTTTCGTAAACTTTTTTAACTTGGTGTGCAAATAAAGTTATATTCTATTCTATTCTATTCAAACGTATTTTCTTTTTATTTATTTATTGTTCAATATGTGTAATTTGAGTTTGTCATTATGAAAGCACTATGTAGACTTATGTAGTTACCATTTTTGACAATATCATTGCTGTGCAGTTTGAGTATGTCATGCTTGCCTAAGTGTCCTGGCAGTGGTGGCGTATGTGTCGGGTCGCTTTGTTCCCTACAATACGGTTGAGTAGGGTGATGGCTGATATATGCGTCATACCCGTGAACGGGTGCCGCATGTTGGGACTGGTCAGCTCATAACTGTTAAAGCATTTTATCAAGTATATATTAAAATTTAAGGCAAATTAAGTTTTTTCGACTGTTCTCACATAACTCCATAGAACAATGTAAATTAATTATTGTAAGCCATACATACATTTTAAAAGAGCATCCATGGAGTTTCTTGCCAGATTCTTCTCCATTAAGGGTAGGTTGCCCTTGGAACTGGCAACTAGAATTACTCTCATTTTAATTATTGTTATGACTATTCGTAAGTGCCTAAAATGGTCTACATGAATAAAAATAAATTTGATTTTGATTTTTGACAGTTACGCCGCACAATTTTCGAAGTGATCGCATCTCCACAGCATTCAACTAACTTTAAAATTCTAATATTAAATTATTTACCAACATACGCCTTTATCCCCGAAGGCGTAGGCAGAGGCATACTAAACTCCTACATTTCACCATTAGTATCTTATCCACCATAATAAGAAGAGTGCCTATTGTAAGTTTCACTTTATTGTACACCAAGAAATACATTTGTACACTGAGAAAGTAAGTAGCGAGAACAGTACAATGGGCGGCCTTATCGCTGATTACCTGCTGTTGAATATTTAAAAGTCCTAGCAGTCATTAAAATGATCGCTGAGCTCCTAATCCAGGAACCTATTGAAGGATCTGGGAAGAGGTTAAGGTAAGTGGCAAGCCTACTATAGTACTCACAGATCCTAAAGTATCCTTAAATTTTATATAAGTATATATTTCTGCGAAAACCCTTTGTCGGCAAAAAGTAAAAATACTTCCTATTCACAGACGATTATTTCTTTGAGCCGTTCGGGGTCAAGATCTTAGGGTCATGGGTTCTAAACACTTGCAGTCTCAGTCAAGAGATTGCAAAGCGTGTAATAGATGGTACTCGTGACCAGAGGACCGAGTCTACTATTGACAAGTCTTAGAATAGAACCAGAATCGCTGTTTTTAGCTGTCAAAATGAAAATGACTAGCGGCCACTGGCGCGGTACGTGTTAGTAGAATTCTATCGGCCGACCGATAGAAGTCTATTGGAGTACGATTGTAATAGTGAACTACGAAAACTGTCAAAATTGTACCGGTGGCTTTCTACTGAGCGACGATTTCGATTCTATTTTGACACGATTGAAATAGCAGACTCGGCCCCCAGAAGGCTGGTTTCTTTATGTGGCAATGCTGCCAGTCTTCTGGGAACGCTACCACATGAGGACTGCGATGCGGAGAAATTTTATGACGCATGTTATGTAAGCAGTTTTCTTTTTAATATTTTGATTTAGCTTAATTTATTAAATAAATAATTTGTATTAATAAATCCATTGATGTATCTATTTGTGATGAATGAAGCGCTCGTGGCCTAGCGGTCTCAGTGTTCTGTAAACGATCACTGAGTTACGCAACTTTCACTATGGCTGGTCCTCGGATGGGTGACCACTTTGTGGCATTTACATTTGCGAGCGTTTCCGTGCTTCGGAAGGCACGTTAAGCCGTTGGTCCCGGTTGCCAGTAAAATGGCAGTCGTTAAGCCTGGTTGAAGGCCTTATGGGCGGCTTGAAAACTTCAGCAGCAGGTAGCCACAACTTGCGTCTGTCTGTTTCAACACGGCAATGGGCTCACCACCTATTACGTGGGACAGGAATCCACACGGTGAAAACTGGGCATATAATATGCCTCTGCCACCCCTTCGGGGATAAGGCGTGATGGATATTTATTTATTATTTATGTATCTATTTAATAATAAGTTATTGTAAAAAAATTTGATTGAGAATTTTATTTACTGTTTGTCTAATCGCTAGCAGTGTACTACCACAGATAATATAATATAATTCTTATAGTACCTACTAGCGAAGTAGTTTTCGAATAAAGGCATTTCTAACAGTGGAAATTGATAAATCATCCAATAATCTCCAATCTGATTATATAATTATGAAGATTATTATAATTATGTCGTGGATTTATTGTTATTTATGCTTATTATAATTTGATTGATGAGTTTCAGATCGTAAATCACAACTTCAACGCATTAACTTTACTATTTTTTTTTGATATGTCATTTTCCACCTTCAAAACCTTTAAATTCTAAACTTCCACGCAATAACTTTACTACTACTTACACGAAGTACCAACTTTACTAATATTATAAATGTCAGTTTGTAAAGATTATCGGCCTGCATGGTGACAATCAGGCCTTCGTTCAACCGGGAGCACACCTATCAGAAGGCTAATTCTCGTAATAAAAGCACGGTTAAAGTTAAGTTCCGATCTAAGCTCAGACTCCTAAATCTTAAAAAAGGTATTCTCGTAACAAAGTTTTATGCATCTAACATTAACTGTAAGTTGATTAAATCGAATTGAGACTGAAAGTTGAAAATGACAAAATCTGTATTCTGCTAGTCTTATTCTTTGAGACTCAATTTTGAATGAAATGTATTTGGTATTCTCGTCATAATTTATGTGTCAAATTTGACATTTATATGAGTTTGAATGTATATCAACACTAGATCGACGGAATACTGCTGAGAACATGTTTTTGTTCGGTTAAAACGCGATTCGTGTTAAATATGAGCGGATATTTACGACGGTGGCAATGAAATTCTATATTAATTGTCTCTGGGTGATGCTTAGCTGAAGTATACAGGGAATTGGCGCAGGATGTTCTCGGATAGCAGCCGTTTGCAGTATATTATTTTCAGAAACTAGTACATTAACCTTGTTTTATGTTTAAAAATGGTAGTTTTTTAGACATAAAAGTTGTGTAAACGTGCTATAGTGAAAGACAGTGATTTGCAGTGAAATGATATTTTTGATCTTGCCGCGCAAATTCCACTGAAAAAAGCCTCATTAACGCTTAACTACAATTTAAAAATTACAAAAAAATATGGGTTGCACTCCGGGAGTGCCGACAGAAGTGAAAACTCAATTTATTAATAATTTATTTATCTAGACGCGTTGGTACATGCATATATGCACACACTATAGCTGCGTATCGTAACGGGGTGTAGCGAGTCCAGAGATTTATCTCATCTAAAAAATTGCGTACCGCGCTAAAAGAAGTTTTTCCTTCTTAAATTGACCGGGATCGACGTTAATGATGATGATGATGAAAAATAAATCTACACTGAAAGACTCCTAATTGATTACACAGCATTATTTAATAAGACCTGTAGATGACCGGAATCAATGTTAGATGATGATGATCATAATGGTCGCGAGTCCAGAGATTTTATCTCATCTAAAAATAAGCGTACCGCGCTAAAAGAATATACACTTCAAAAATTGACCGGGATGGACGTTAATGATGATGATGAAAAAAAAATTCTACTCTGAAAGAGTCTTAATTGGTTACACAATATTATTTAATAAGACCTGTAGATGACCGGGATCAACGTTAGATGATGATGATGATTATAGTCGCAAATCCAGAGATTTTATCTCCTCTAAAAATATGTGTACCACGCTAAGAGGCGTTTTCACTTAAAAAAAAAAGTGTAGTTCATCTAGGGGTGATGGGTGCACTGTCTGTTTTATACTGTAACATGATGTTTTTATCGCGAGATTGACACGAGTCTGAACTGAAATCATACCTATGATTTAACTAAAACCTAACCAACATGCTATTGTAATTTTGGTTAGGAGAATACCGAAAATCACTCACTTCATAATTCAGTATAGATTCAATAACAGCTCATTCTGTGATGTTTATTAATTAGGAGAATTGGCCTTCAGGTGGTAGAGCCTCTATGTTTTCTGTCCTGTGAACCTAGCATAAAAGTGTCAAACGTGTTGATTTCCATGTAATTTGAACATGCAGTCCCGATGCATGTTTTATCGGCCCAGACGGGGGGTATCTTACTTAGCATATTATGCAGCTAAGTGGCCCCTAGTTGAGGATAATAAATGATGAAATTCTCGACATTAAATAGTTACTGAGAATAGAACAAGGAAAATTAATTAATTATTAAATTAAATAACCGTGTTGAAAGATTAAAGGTAAAACCTATATAAATTTTTAAATGTCCTAGCGAAGAAACTATGTCTTATTCTCTACGTGGTCGAAACCGCGAGCGTCGACTAGTACTCTATAAATAAAACGTGAATACTGCGAAGCCCCCTTTTGAGTTTTGTTTTATATTTCACAATTTATGTACACATCTCTCTTACATCGTGCTTCGTTGGTTAGGACGCGTCCAACGAATGAATGAGGAACGATTAACGAAGAATATATGGTATCCTCGGATACCCAGACGTGCGTGTATGAAGCGATTACTGAATCTACAGAGAGCGAAAGAAGTATGCATGGATCGCGAAGCATGGCTATCTATCCTCTCTGACTACCCCGTCAGGGATACAGCGTGAAGATAGTTAGTTTAAGTTTTCTCTATTACAAGGAAACAGGTTAAGTTGTTACGATTTGACGCCTAAATTGCTGGCACGATTTTGTATTGAATGGAATTGGGACAGGAATACACACGGTGAAATGTGGGCATATTTAATATGCCTCTGCCTAACTCCCGAAGGGGTTTCGGGGATAGAGGCGTTTAATAATTTTAATTTATGTAATTATTTTAATAATTTTTCAGCAGAGATGGGTCCTAGAAAGGAATTTAGCTGTTTGTAACGTGTCTAACATTATTCAATGCCAGCCATTATTATCTAACTGGTTTTGAATCAAGATAGCCGCGAGGCGCTTAACATGTAAGTGTACTTAATGATAACTATTTCCCAGATAATTTGTGAATTAAAGTGTTTTTTCATTTTAACATTTGCTATAGCTGGTACTTGGATGGGTGACCACTTCGTGGTATTTGCATTTGCGAGCGTTTCTGTGCTTCGAAAGGTACGTTAAGCCGTTGGTCCCAATTGCCAGTAAAATGGCAGTCGTTAAGTCTGGTTGAAGGCCTTTTTCTTTTTGGCGCCTTGAAAAATTTCAACAGCAGGTCGCCACATCCTACGCCTGTCAATTTCAACACGGCAATGAGCTCACCACATATTACGTGGGACAAAAATGCGAAATGTGGGCGTATATACTATACGCCCACATTTCACCGTATGCATTTTTGCCACTGCCTACTCCTTCGGGGATAAAGGCGTGACAACATGTATGTATGAGAACAAAGTTCGGATGTAATTTTACACGATTATAGCCTAACCGTATGCGACTACTCCGTTGAAGTTCCGGGTTCGATTCCCGTGTCGTAACAAATATTTGTGTGATTCGCAAATTCGTTGCATATCTACATATATAACATTATAAAGATGAAAGATTGGCAAGTTTTTTTGTAATGAATACGCTCAGAAACTATTAGGCCGATTTTAAAAATTCTTTCACCATTAGAAAGCTACATTCTTCGTGAGTAACATGGGCTATATTGAATTTTCAAAAAGTTTAGGGTACCGTACGATATCTCGAATAGGAAAATTTCATGACAATATAGTTTCACAAGATCTAAACTTGAACTATATATTATATGCCCCCGTCTAGTAAAAATGACTGAGTCCACTTTCATTCAAGTCATATTGCTTATCACTTCATGACGAATTCGGTCGGTCAAAGTTACGCTGCACAATTTTCAGAGTGATCGCATCTCCACAGCATTAAACTTACTCTCATGGATCTTCTGACAGACCCAGGTTTCGCTGCCGAAAAGCAACGTCGACACTAGCACTGCGTTATGAATAGCAAGTCGTTGTCGCTTTACTAATTGGGACACTTTGTTAACTTTGTTTCCGCAGCTACTCGCCGTTCTACATCCGAATCACATCTTCCGTCTGCGCTAAACATACTCCCTAAATACACAATTTCATTCACTTGCTCTAGACGTTCTTGGTTTACCCAATTCTTGGACTTAGTTCTAACGTCTTCTCTTTCAAATACCATATAATAAAATAACTAATAGGATAACAGAACAGATAATACATCTAAAAAAATATATCTGGTCTTAAATGACGATTAAAATGAAGTAAAGAATTTCAACTTGTTTCGGTACGGTTGGGGTAGTTCAGTGGCTAGAATATTGCCCTGGTTAGGCAAAGGTCACGGGTTTAATCCCCGTCTCGAACCGAGTTGTCTTTTTTCACTTTAATAAAAAAATTGTGATAAATATAGATTAGATAATACAATAAATAGTATATAAACTAGGTATAATAAAATAACTAATCAGTAAAAGCGGATATATTCAGTTCTAAGTAACTCACCTCGTATTTACGACACGAGTTGTGTCGCTGTCACCTTCATACATAATGCAGTCCGTGATGTGCCCGTGAGCATGTACCGTTGGCAGCAAGAGTAGCTGAGCAAGCAAATATCCAAGTTGATGTCATACTGAACATGGGTGATGCATAATACTTATGTTTTGTTTGAAAGTTTGAAAATAATCAATAGCACTTATTAGTTACCGTTCAGCTGTGGTTTCCAATTCTTTAATTTATATAACAACTAGATGACCCCCACGGCTTTGCCCGTGGTATTGTACAAACTGCCGTCGCACCTATTTAATCTCGTCAATTATAAATTCTAAACAAATGTTTAAAAATTTGACCGATTTGTCGAGATTTTTGATTATTGCTCCGCTCTCCAGGATAGTAGCGTGGTGATATATAGCCTATAGCCTTCCTCTATAAATGGGCTATAAAACAAAAAAAAAATTTAATAACCGTCTAGTTGTTCCTGAGATTAGAGCGTTCATCCAAAAAAACAAACGAATTCTTTAGCTGTACATACGAGTATTAGCATAGATTTTACATTAAAATCAATCTCAATAACTTTTTTATCAATCTCCATTTCTACATTTAGGCCCATATAGAAAAGTAATAATAATATCGTTAATATATAATATCGTTGGGACAACTCACACAACGCCATCTGATTACAAACTAAGCAGAGCTTGTACTATGGTAACCAGATAACTGATAAACATACTTATATATATCTAAATACATACATATTATAGATAAATAACACCCAGACACAGAATAAACCATCGTGTTCATCACTCAAAGTTTTATCGTGGGTGGGAATGAAACCCACGACCTCTTGCGTAGCAGTCGGATATACCCCCACCGCGCCACAGAAGCCGTCAAAATTAAAGCCCATGTACCTACGTTGCCATCTTTAATTTTCATTTCTGTTCGTTTATGTATAATTTTATTTTTATTATTGGGGATGAAGAGTAGAAGCGTGCCCGTCGCCATCCAGAGTATGAGACATGCTCTTAATGTGGTAGAAGGAAGTGAAAGATTTATAGTATGTGGCGACTTAAATGGATGGGTGGGTACCGCTCGCGATGGATTTGAGTCGGTGCTCGAGAAGTATGGGGACAAAAGGGTGAATGACGCCGGCAAGTTTATACTCTTACTGGCATTTTGTAAGGAAAAGGATTTGTTTGTGGCGAACACAATGTTTAACCACAAACAAATTCATATGTATACGAGGAGATGTAAGTCAAAGAGAAGCATGATAGATCTATTCCTAATGGATAGTCGGCTACGTAAAAAGGTGATGGACACAAGGGCTTATCGTGGCGCTGAGCTGGGATCAGATCACTACCTAGTCATAACTAGAATTAAGGGGCTGTTCGCGGGTTGGCGTCATCGTGCCGAGTGTCCTGAACCTGAGCCGAATTAGAGCATCAAAAGCTGGAAGCTGCAGGATGCATCCATTAGGGATAAATATAAAGAAAGGGTAGCCGAAAAGCTTGGTGACGTCAATGTTAGTAGTGAGAATGTGGAAAGTGTATGGCATAACCTTAGGGATAGTAAGGTAAATGCCGCTGTGGAAGTGTGCGGAGAGACAAAAAGAGGCAGTAGTAATAAGCGCGATGCATGGTAAAATGATGAAGTGAAAGAAGCCGTACGAATGAAGAAGAAAGCATGGTTTGACTACTTAGCCTCGCGGAATGATTTGAATATGAAAGAGAGATACAAACGAAGGCACTGATAGAGGAAGCTCGTGAAAGGTGCAGAATGAAAGCGGATGATAGGTTGCCGTCAAATTTCCGAGATAATGCCAAGCTCTTCTGGAAAGAGGTAGGCATGACTCGGAGTTGTTCGACAGTCTACAGTATGAATAAAATGCTTAGTGTTGACAACGATGTCCTAACAAAACAAACTGACGTCCTGCGGAGATGGAGTGAATATTATGGAAAGATGTATGCAAGTAAGGACAGAGATGCCGCATCGGGAACTGGAGGTCACTGTGACGCTCCGGATCCTGGTGTCATTAAAGTCATTAGTATGAAAGAGATTGAACAAGCGATAAGAAGTATGAAATAATAAAGCAAATTACAGTATAATTTAATACTAACACAGAAGGTAATGCAACATACACAAACAATTTACATTGCACCGGATACCTTATATTTTAGAGTGCGCCCGCATTGTGGCCCGCTCTGTGGCCACATTAACAGCTAACTTAATTCTATCTAATGTTTATAATTTTTACAACACTAGTGTAATGATAAAAAAATGTGGTAAGGCTGCGGGAAAAGACAGAGATACTGCTGAGATGATCAAGTACGGTGGGTCGCGCGTCTGGGACACACTATGTCTGCTATGCAACTTATGCTGGCGGACGGGTGAGGTCCCAGATGACTGACGAATAGCAGTTGTAGTACCTATCTACAAGGGAAAGGATCTCGCCTAAACTGCTCCAGCTACAGGGCGATTAGCTTGGTCAGCTTAGCTAGTAAGGTGTATGCAAAGTTTATAACGGTAAGAATGCAAGAAAAGTCTGAAAGGTATTTGTAGGAGGCTCTATGCGGATTCCGACTTGGAAGAGGTTGCATGGATCAAGTGTTTTCTCTCCGCATGATCGCGGAGAAGTTTCTGGCTGTTAGCCAGAAGGTTTTCTGCGCTTTAATGGATCTGGAGAAAGCATTTGATAAAGTTGTGAGAGAAACTCTGTGGGACTTGCTGCCTGGATATGGTGTGGACGGCTCGCTACTGCGGGCAATACAGTCGCTATATAGGAACTGTAAGGCTTGCGTGCGAGTAGGAGGAGATGTGACACCTCTTTTCGACGTCTGTACAGGCGTCAAACAGGGTTGTGTCATGTCTGCCTGGCTGTTCATAGTGTATCTGGACAGTTGCCTGCAGAAGTTGAAAGATTGTGATATGGGTGTCAATTTGGGTGACTTAACAATAAATTGTCTGTTGTACGCTGATGATGCGGTGCTCATGGCCTCATCAGAAGCCGACCTTTTGGCATTAGTTACTAATATGAAAGAGGAGTGTGAAAGAAAGAATTATATTATATTGAATGCAAGTAAAACTAAGGTTCTGGTATTTGAAAGAGAAGACGTAAGAACTAAGTGCGAGATTTGGGTAAATCAGGAATGACTAGAGCAAGTGAATGAAATTGTTTATTTAGGGAGTATGTTGAACGGTGAGTAACTGCCGGAAACAAAGTTAACGGTGCTTTGTCACAATTAGCAAAGCGACAAAGCATCGTAACAGAAGCACGACTCGCAATTCATAACGCAGTGCTAGTGCCAACGTTGCTTTTCGGCAACGAAACCTGGGTATGTCAGAAGATGCATAAAAGTAAGCTGAATGCTGTGGAGATGCGATCGCTTTGAAAATTAACTTAAACTAAGTGATACGCAATATGGCAGGTTTGAGTGAAAGTGTCAGCGTTAAGCTGGAAAAGGGCGTGCTCCTTTGGTTTGGACACGTTCAACGAATGAGTGAGGAATGATTGATGAAGAATATATATTGTGCGAAAGTAGAGGGCAGGAGTCAAGGTAGACCGAGACTTACATATGAAGACCACGTGAGCGGATTGCTCAAGAACAGAAGAGTCAAAAGTACTCGGATACCCAGACGTTCATGTATGAAGCGATTAATGAATCTACAGGAAGCGAAATAAGTATGCACGGATCGCGATGCCTGGCGATCTGTTCTCTCTGACTACCCCGTCAGGGATACAGCGTGAATATAGTTAAGTTAAGTTAAGTTAAATTTTTATTTATTTATTTATTTATCAGGCCTTATCTCCGAAGGAGTGGCAGAGGTATGCCTCTGCCACTCCTGGACTCCTGGACGGGGTAGTAATATGTTATATGCCCACTTTTCACCAATGTGTATTTCATGATAAATAAATAATAATGAATAATAAAACTCCTGCCGAACAAAAATGCAATGATGTATCTTTTTTATTGGTTCACAGAACTGGACAAAACAGTTCATTAATACCTATTTCATGTCAGTGTTCAACATAATAATCATACTACGATTACTTAAACAAAGAAAAAAAATCTTTACAGCATCGATATTGGTCGTTTTTTTCATTTAATTAATTTGATCAGGCAGATTGTATAATCCATTAGTGTTAGTAATATAATTAAAAAGTAAGGAATCATGAAACTTATACGAATAGCAATCGATCACACAATGACGAACACTATCGCTGATCGTGGTTTTATACTTAATAAGCCAGTAAATTTTTGACTTGAATCAACAGTGCTATTTATGGTTCCGGAGTAACAAAGTGTTACAGACTTTAAAGCATTTATTATAGTTTTATTGCTTTTCTACGTAGGTCAGGGTATATATGAAGACCACGTGAGCAGTTTACTCAATAACGGAAAAGTCAAAAATACTCGGATACCCAGACGTGCATGTATTAAGCGATAAATGAATCTACAGGAAGCGAAAGAAGTATACATGGATCGCGACGCCTGGCGATCTGTTCTCTCTGACTACCCCGTCAGGGATAAAGCGTGAAAATAGTTAAGTTATTGCTTTTCTAAATAATCACCATGAAGTTCGAAGCACTTTTTATACGCTGGAAACATTTTCATGGCACTTTTTCCATTTGGATTGAGGTATCTCCAAAACGTGCATTTTGTACGCATCAACAGCCTCTTCATTGCACGAAAAACGTTGACCATGTAATTTTTTCTTGACAGTCGGGGCTGTATAAATCTATTTCCTTAATGTTTTTTGCAAAGTTAATGAAATATTGAAACTAGCCTGACATTTCTTTTTAATTTGAAAGTGTTGAGCGACTTTTATTGCTGATTGTACCACGAGCGTGGTACATCGTGCGCTCACACGCTTAACGTTGAATTATTACATGTTCGTATGCGAATGCTAATATCAAGAGAAATAATATAAGTTCGTGTAGTATACGTGGTTATAATAATGTCTGTTACTTTGTATATCAGTTAATCACACAAATGTCTGGGTTACGATTCAGATCTGTACTATGAGATTTAATGTTGTGTATTGTAAAAGTTGTAATCCGTATTGTGTTTGATAAAAATAGAAATAAATCACTACCATCATCATTCCGTGCTTCGGAATGCAAAATGTCAGTCGTTAAGCCAAGTTGAAGGCCTTATGGACGGCTTGAAAAATTTCACACAGCAGGTCGCCACAATTTGCGCCTGTCCATTTCTACACATATTCTAAACAATATGATAGTTTGTATGAAAGATTCAGCTTGGAATGAAAGGAAAGACGTGGACACGTCCAACGAATGAGTGAGGAACGATTGACGAAGAATATATATTGTGCGAAATTAGAGAGCAGAACGAGTCAGGGTAGACCGAGGCTTATATATGAAGACCACGTGAGCAGATTGCTCAAAAATGGAACAGTTAAAAGTACTCGGATACCCAGGCGTGCATGTATGAAGCGATTAATAAATCTGCAGGAAACGAAAGAAGTATGATCCCTGATAACCCCTGAAAGATGCAGCGTGAAGATAGTTAATTTAATTTGAATAAATATGCTTATTTTTGTTTGGCAGCCAAACAGTCTTGATAATGCCTCGTGTGTAGGCGAAACGCGTGTCGACATCGTATGACATTCTAAAAAAGCGGAATGTTGCAAAAATAACATTTAAAAACAAAATAATTATAGTTTTTTAAAATGAATTTCCGCCATGTAACGCCTGATTCAATAAAACATTTATTAATAATATGATTTAACATTAATCTTAGTTAAAAAAACAATTAAAACTATATCTAAATAAAAAAAAAACTACCTAACCTATTTATTATAATTTAGACTGGGTCCCCTCGGTAGGGTACCCATGACGCAGGCAGCATTCCCACGCTGAATAGCTATGGAAAGCCTTTGCGCGAGAAAACTACCTGCACGAGGATCGCCAGTTTCTTCCCTCAGACGCTTACTTAAAGCCGTAAAATTAAAAAAAAAAAAAAAAAAAAGTAAAAGTAAAATTAAAATTTGTTTTAATTGCCTGATTCAATTAGTTATTTAATAAATATAACATGGCTTATGTATTAATACTGTAATTTTGGTATTTTCCGTATAAGCAAATGTGACAAGGATAAGGGTACAGTCAGCAGCATTAATATAGTGGTGACCAGACTGTTCTAAAATATTCCTAACAAATATAAATAAAGTAATATTTAAATATCTTTTAAAAAAAATGTTTATATTTCAGCCCTTGTGGCCCCGCGGACTCAGTGTTCTGTAAACGATCACTGCGTTAAGCAACTTTCGCTATAGCTGGTCCTTAGATGGGTGACCACTTTGTGGCATTAACATTTGCGAGCGTTTCTGTGCTTCAGAAGGCACGTTAAGCCGTTGGTCCCGGTTGCCAGTAACAAAACAGTCGTTAAGCCAAGTTGAAGACCTTATAAGCGGCTTGAAAATTTTCAAAAAGCAAGTCGCCGCTACCTGCGCCTATCCATTTCTACACGACGATGGGTTTTGCCACTTGTTACGTGGGACAAAAATGCATACGGTGTAATTTGGGCGTAAAATATGCCTCTGCCACACCTTCGGGAATAAAGGTGTGAAAGTATGTATGTATATTAAAATGCGGTAAAATGAGTACCTTACCTATATTGTCTGTAGTAATATTTTTGTTTATTTTGAATGTGAGGGGCCCTACCAACATCTCCGGGGCCCAAGCGACTTTACCTGCTATCGGTGCACCACCTGAATATCGGGGTTGGGAGGTCAGTCGGCAGTCGCTCTCAACAATTAAGGTCCGTATTCTAGAACGTTTCTCAATACTCAATCAACGCTTGAGGCTAGATTTAGCCATTTAAAATCTACTCACAAGCGTCGATTGAGTATTGAGAAATGTTCTGGAATATGGACCTAAAAGTCATATACGATAGCTGCTCTTATCAGCCGTACCTACAAAACTGGTTCCAAGTCTCCAAATCCACAATACACTCAGATGACAGCTGAAGAAGAAACTTTGTTTTTAAAAAAACAGTGTGTGTGCTTAGACCGCACAGCAGAAGTGAAAAATTCATTGGCAATCGCAATCAATTATTACGTATGAATTGAATATACAAAACACAGCGACACAACAGCGAAGAGCAGCTGACTGTATCTTTCTCACTCGGGGACAGTCGGCGTTACCGAGTTCACCCGATCGGGTATTTCACCTCAGAGCGTGACGTATCAGCCTAACTTACTGCCTACGGAAAAATGTGTGCGGTGCGCCAAAAGAAGGTTTTAGTTCAAAAGTTTTCACTTCAACAAGCTTTTTTTAGGTAAATGTGCCAAAAAGAGTAACTCTGAGCAAGTCCTTTCATTTGATACTCATATTGTCCGTAGTAATCTTTAGTTGTCCTCAATTTTGGATTTGAATGATGTCACTTTATTTTTCGAGTTATTCATAATCTGTTTATCTTCCATCTTAGTATATAAATATACAAAAAATAGGTAACTTCACCTATGAAATAACTTAAAAACAATATTCTAGAAGTATCTAAGAAGCGATGTGTTTGTCAAAACAAAGTCTATTTGTCACATATTATCTCATCTCGACGATTCCGTTTTATTTGCACATTATCATATCTCTATTAGACTTTAGACTGCATAACGTAACACAAAATACCTGAGGATTTATTAATTAACTAATCCTGATGTTTGACGCACGCAGTTCTCCTTCCCGTGGGAATGACTTAAGTTACTCCTTATAACATCAGCTATCTGTCAGTGAAGGTCCCGTTAAAGTAGGTCATGTCGTTTCAAAGATTAGCCGCCACAAAAACACAGAAAAATAAATGTTGTGTTTTATGTAAGTAACGATAAAATACTTTCAAATATTATGCATTTAGTAAAAATCAATGCTTTGAGTATCTTTAAGGGGTTAAACTCCGAAACGAGGTAATCCGTCAGAGAATCAGAGTGGTCGTCAACATTGCTCTTTTTTTTATTGTTGGGACATCTCACACAACGCCATCTGATTCCAAACAAAGCAGAGCTTGTACTATGGTAACCAGATAACTGATAAACATACTTATATATTTCTAAATAAATACATACTATAGATAAATAACACCCAGACACAGAATAAACCATCGTGCTCATCATGCGAGCATCGTGCGAATCGAACCTACGACCTCTTGCGTAGCAGTCGGATGCACTCCTACCGCGCCTCAAAGGCAGTCAAGTAAGTCAGAGTAAGCTAGTTAAGCTCTGAGTACTTGGCACTAAACTCGACAGATCCTAAATCCGTCCGCATAGGCGGTGATTTGGTCGAGCGCACGGACCAGGTTAAATACCTGGGATCTGTCTTTCACACGTCCAGTGACATCGATTGCGATGTCAAATAACGCATTGCTGCCGCGTGGGCCAAATGGCGGGAGATGACCGGTGTCATTTGGGACCAAAAAAGCCGCTCCGGTTGAAGGGACAGGTCTACAAAACCATCATTAGACCTGTCCTTTTACATGGCAGTGTGACGTGGCCAATATTGGAGCGACACAAGCAGGAGTTACGTGGCACGGATGAAGATGCTGAGGTAGATGTGTGGAGTCACGCGGTTGGACCGCGTGAGGAACTCTCGCATCCGCGGCAGCCTTCACGTCCGTGACATTGCAGACAAGTTGCAAGAGTGTCGACTTCGTTGGTATGGTCACGTCTTACGTCAACCGCCGGGCTACGTGGGCAACAAATGTCTGGCCATGTCAGCCCCGCCGGGTCCCGGTAAGAGGGGAAGACCCAAGACGTGCTGGCTTGACGTCGTAAGGGATGACATGCGTGCCAATGGTCTCACTACAGGGGATGCCGACGACCGTGCGGAGTGGAGGAGAAAATGTAGGAAAGTGGACCCCGGGCGTCGCGAGACGCAACTGGGACACACGGTCGGATGATGATGAGTAAGCTCGTTAAAGTGGAAGCCACATCTGCAGAAAAATCGATTGCCCATGGATCAAACGAGTTGGAATGGATACAGCGTACCGTACCGCCAGGGGAATGGTGGGTCTGAAGAGCGTATTAGATATTTAAATGCAGGCTTCCATTGTCAGCAGTTAGTTCCCATGGATTTCAGTGTTGACTGATTGATGTGTGCATGCTCCGACGCGACGGCCTTCTCACCACTTCGCGTGATAAGCCGGAGGTCGTGATGTGTTGAGATCACTGACAATAGGGTTGCCAAAACACAAATAATAATAATTTTTAGGGTTCCGTACTTAAAAAAGAAAAAAACAGGTAAAAAAAAGGTATGGCCGTTTATGACAGAAAAAAATATTTTTGGGAAGCCTCGGAGGTTGAATCCGACAGACACGTCTGGTTACGCCCAGGGCTCCACCAACGTAATAGGTTTTATCGTATCTATTTCTCACAGGAACTTGTTTCCGGGATAAAAAGTACCATATTCATAGCGTGAGCTACTTACACAGCAATTTTCTCCAAATTGGTCCAAATATTTGTGCAGGAAGAAGTAATAAACATGCAAACGCACACACTTTCATACATAGAAGTTACAACAATATCAGTAGAAGGATTTCTGGATTGCGATTATTAATCATGCCAGAAACATGGCAGTCGTTAAGCAAGTTAAAGGCCTTACTTTGAAAAATTTCAACAGCAGGTCGCCACAACCTGTGCTGGTCCATTTCAACACGGCAAGGGGCTCACCACCTGTTACTTGGTACAAAAAAAATGAACAAGTTGAATTGTGGGCAAATGTTAGCCTCTGCGACCTCTTCACGAATAAAGACTTGACTGATTATTAATCTTTTTTTATGATGCTGATTTTATTACTGATTTTTTTTTTGACAGATATTTTTTACCTTACAAAATGTTCGTGACAACCCTACGTTTGAATGTTACACTGACCACGTCGCGCCGACTGTGTTAGTTATACAACAATGACACAGATAGTTCGCCACTGACGCCAATTTACGCTTGGTAGTGAAACCATTTTGTTTTCGACAATAAACCTGTACATTGTCTGCGCAGCGATAGAGCACTCATGCGCATGTTTATTTCAGTTTCGTCATGAGTTGCACTGCGACTTGCTTAACACTTAACATACATGTTTGAGCCTCCTCAGCTAACTTTGAAAATAAAAATATGTTTATTTCATGTAGGTCACAAAGTAACACTTAAGAACGTCAAGATTATTGCTTGTAAATAAAATAAATAAATAAATATCACGCCTTATCCCCGAAGGGGTGGCAGAGGCATATTATATGCCTACTTTTCACCGTGTGGGTTCCTGTCCCACGTTATAGGTGGTGAGCCCATTGCCGTGTTGAAATAGACAGACGCAGGCTGTGGCTACCTGCTGTTGAAATTTTTTAAGCCGCCTATAAGGCTTTCAACCAGGCTCAACGACTGCCATTTTACTAGCAACCGGGACCAACGGCTTAACGTACATTCACATTTGTTGCCAGATTCGCAATAGGTAGAGCCTGAGGACGAAACTAACAATAAAACTCATGGCCACTCTTTTTTAATAGCTAGTAATAACAATAGATTTTGTTTACAGAATGAAAATGTTTTTTTTATTCGTCTTTCAATGCGTTACCAAATTGTATGGATCATGTTTGTACATCAGCCGTCGTGCGTACCAGCTCTTTAATAATCCGATAATTTTACTAAATTTAAAAGTGGGTCACCCCTATTGTCACATAAATCCGGTAACTCGAAGTGTTAAAATAATGCGAAAATTTCGCCTAGTTGACAACATTGCTAGTATACGCATAGAATCACTAAAATTTTTGTGATACGTTTTTTATTTTTCGCCTCCTCACTAAATGTAAGGCATTGTGGGCAAAGGAAGTAAACAAGTCGAGCCATCCACATACATACATACATATTGTCACGCCTTTATCCCCGAAGGGATAGGCAGAAGCATACTATACGCCCACATTTCACCAAAGCCATCTTAAAAGAATCTTTTTCATTTTATACGCTGCGCCAGTGGCTCAAGGATTCCTATTACCTCAGGACAATCTTTTGTACCTATTATTAGCACGTCGTTGCACATAAATTTATATTTAGGGATCTGTACTCAAAGGATAAAAACGGGAACCTAATATTAAGACTCCGTTTTCCGTCTGTCAGTCTGTAACTAGACTGTATCTCAGGAACCGTGATTACTAGCCAGATGAAATTTTCACAGATGATCCATTCTGTTGCCGCTCTTACAACAAATACTAAAAACATAGACATACAGATATAGACATATTGTCACGCCTTTATCCCCGAAGGGCTAGGCAGAGGTATACTTTGCGCCCACATTTCACCTATGAACTTCTGTCCCAGTACGTAACATGTGGTGAGCCCATTGCCGTGTTAAAATAGACTGGCGCAGGTTGTGGCGACCTGCTGTTGAAATTATTCAAGCCGCCCATAAGTCCTTCAACTGGGCTTAACGACTGCCATGTTACTGGCTACCGGGACCTGCTTAACGTGCCTTCCGAAGCACTGAAACGCTCGCAAATGTAAATCCCACAATGTGGTCACCCATTCGAGGACCAGTCATAGTGAAAGTTGCTTAACGCAGTGATCGTTTACAGAACACTGAGTCCGCGGGGCCACGGGCGCTAAAAACAGAATAAAATATATATTTAAGGGGTGATGTTCTTGCCGTTTTTGACTCGATATTAATATCGGCAACAAATAGCCGCTTGAAATTTTCATAGAATATTTAGTTGTAAATTCACTTTAAAGTATGCAGTGATACATACTGCATAATATTACTAAACAGACAATGTAACTTAGGTAGGTGAGAAAAGGCTAAATAATACCTGCAACCTTCCTAACACTGTTTTTTATCATCCCACTGATAATTGGTGAATACGTTATACAATGACCCTGGCAACATATATACATGTTTAGTATATAAATTATCCTTGATAATAATGTGTAGAACACTAAAATTCGATTCCCGTGTCGGAATAAACGCATATTAATATTAAATAATAGTAATAAATATTCTTTATTGTACACCATAAAAGGAATACATTATAAGAAAAATAATTTTAACATTGTATGTACAATAGGCTGCCTTATCGCTAAAAGCGATCTCTTCCAGGCAACCTTTGGATGGATAGAAAAATGTAATACTGATAAAGGTAGTGTACATACATACTGTCACGCCTTTATCCCCGAAGGGGTAGGCAAAGGCGTACTATACGCCCACGTTTCACCGTATGCTTTGCTTTTTGTCCCACGTAACAGGTGGTGAGCCCATTGCCGTGTTGAAGTGGACAGGTGCAGGTTGTGGCGACCTGCTGTTAAAAATTTTCAAGCCGCCCATAAGGCCTTCAACTGGGCTTAACGACTGCCATGTTAATGGCAACCGGGACCAACGGCTTAACGTGCCTTCCGAAGCACGGAAACGCTCGCAAATATAAATGCCACAAAGTGGTCACCCATCCGAGGACCAGCCATAGTGAATGTTGCTTAACGCAGTGATCGTTTACAGAACACTACGTCCGCGGGGCCACGAGCGTTTAAAGTAAAGGTAGTGTACAATCAAAACTATATAAATACTTACATAAAATATACATAATATCTATATTATAGATATACCAATAGGTAGGTACACAAGGAGACACGTACCTAGTACAAAACAGATATAGCCATATTGTACGATCTGCTAATATTTTTTACAGTCATGCTTCGGCTAGACGCCGGTGTGGAACATAAGGTAACCGGGTTGGATAGCTCGTTAGTAACTATGGTTATTTTTTTGGCGCGTGGAAGGCGTTTACGCGCCTTCTTTTCTACTGCAGGGGCAGCAGGAATGGTGTGTGGGACCCCCGGCCCTTTGCGGGCCGTCCTACCCACTAAACCCTGCTGTGTTCCGTCTTCTTCGCAACCGGATCGCAGGATAGGCCTGAGGGCTATTCACTGCGACCCGGCTAAGGGAATGCCCCAAGATGAGGCTCTTCTAAGGGGGGACCTTAGTAGCTATGGTATGATGAGCCTCGAGATGCTAGCTAAGATTTAATTTCCTAAAAAATGCATACATAGAAAAGTGGGCGTTAAATATGCGTCGGCGTCTTCAAGGCGTGACTAACAAACACATAAGCTTATAAAGTTCAAAACAAGTGTAAATACGTATTCAATTGAGATTCTTGGAGATAATTGTATCGATATCAATTGTAAACCAGTTCGAGATTCTGTTCTGATCATGCATTATTATTTTGTTCGAGGCAACATTCGCTATTTATTATGTAAATGGCAAGGCCGAGGTCATTATAAACAGGTATATTTTAACCGAATTCTTAAAAGGAAGAGTAATATATATTTTATATGCTAAGTAGTCGAAATAATATGCTTGCTTTGCTTTGCATGCTTGTTTGTTTGGTTGAACGTCTCGGGAAACTACTGGTTGGAATTGTAAAATTCTTTATGGCAAAGGCTATGTATTATCATGCTACTGAGATGAAATAAAAACTATTCATGTAGGTCAAAAAGTAACACTTATGAATATCAAGATTATTGCTTCTACATTTACTGCCAGATTCGCAAAGCAACAGGTAAAGCCTGAGGAAGAACCTGGCAATAAAACTCATAGCCACTTTTTTCTAACCGCCAGTAATTACATTAGTTCTAATTTCATGATTTTTGAACAAATTCTATAATAATGAGTTTATACAAAAGATATTATGGATCGCGAAGCCTGGATCTGTCCTCTCTGACTACCCCGTCAGGGATACAGCGTGAAGATAGTTAGTTAGTTACAAAAGAAGCAGAGCAGTAATTAAAAATATCAACAAATCGGAAATGAATAAACGACGAAGGGATTAAATGGGTGCCACAGAGTTCAAAGTACGTCACGCGAAAAGCCGCAGGAGTCGGCTAATCTATACTAATATTATAAAGCTGAAGAGTTTGTTTGTTTGGATAAACGCGCTAATCTCAGAAACTACTAGTCGGTTTTAAAGAAATATTTTTGTGTTAGATAGCCCATTTATCGAGGAAGGCTTTATATCATTACGCTACTACACTGGGGAGCAGAGCAGTAGTCATAAATGTTGACAAATCGGGCAATTTTTTATGCATCATTGTAGAATTTAAAAGCGACGGGATTAAATAGGTGCGACGGGAGGTCGAAATATTCCGCGGGCGAAGCTGTGGGGGTCATCTAGTTAATAATAATTTAGTTGAGCGTTGTTCTTTATAAGTATATAAAGGATTTCACGTATAAATTTCTAAACAAACTTTAAACACCTTTAAAGTGGTTGTTAATAATTATTATCTGGGTGTTGCTGACTCTGCCTAAACTGCTATGCCTTATTAATATAATAATGTTTATGTTTATTTATTATATATATGTATATATTATAGATATGTATACTTTATGTGTATGTATACATGTAGTGTTTATGTAAATTAATTTTAGCGCGTAACTCTTTAGTACCTAGTGTTACGTTGAAGGTACACCATACTGCCCCAAATCATTTTTTTCACCTTGGTTTCCATCCAAAGGTTGCCTGTAAGAGATTGCCTTGTGCGATAAGGCCGCCAATTGTATTACCGAAAGGTTTTTTTAATTGTATTCCAATACTGTTACATTTCTGGTGTACAATAAAGAGATAAATCAATCAATTAATCAATCAATCAAATTTCGGAATAACCGGATAATCTATTTTTCAACTAAATGGGCCTCTAAACCTTCAAGATGTGCTTCATGGATCGTCGGGAGTGGGTAGGAGCTTCATAACTCCCTGCCCTACGCGCTAAGAAGAATCTGTGATTGACACTTCAATATCCATAATATTTTTTATCTACTCTGATACTATAATACAAAGATTATAAAACTGATAACAAAATTCTTATGACAAACATTACGTATAGGCCAAAAATAATAAAAAAAAAGTTTAATTACGATAAAGGTCTTGTATAGACACCTGTATCATAATATAACTTTTTAATCATAACGATACACCTATACAACCTCCAGCTGGACCAAGGAGGTAGAACCTCTACTTAAAAAAAAAAGGTTTCAATCATTGGTTTCAATGAACGAGTCCGCGACGCAAGCGCGCATGCGCAATTAATGTTTGCGCCTTGGCGCCAACATTTGACATATAAAAAATAAATTTGTTGTTATATACATCATATTATTTGCAATATTGTTTTACGTATTATAGTATGAGAGTAGACGGCTCGTTTTTTTAAAACACACTCATGTTATAAGACCAAGTTATGTACAGTGTCATACACTACTTTATCTCCCTCAACCTCCGGAACCCTTATTATGCAACAGTATCATAAACTACTATAACATTAAATCCCCCTTTAGGATTTATGGTTTAATCCATAATATAATTCGCTGATGACATCTAATACAAAATCACATTAACAAATCACATTTTCAATATTCATGCGTGCGAATCTAGTTTATACGTACCTCATTTTATTAAATAAATATCCATCACGCCTTATCCCCGAAGGAGGAGAGGCATATTATATGCCCACTTTTCACCGTGTGGATTCCTGTCCCACGTAATAGGTGGTGAGCCCATTGCCGTGTTGAAATAGACAGACGCAAGTTGTGGCTACCTGCTGTTGAAGTTTTCAAGCCGCCCATAAGGCCTTCAACCAGGCTTAACGACTGCTATTTTACTGGCAACCGGGACCAACGGCTTAACGTGCCTTCCGAAGCACGAAAACGCTCGCAAATGTAAATGCCACAAAGTGGTCACCCATCCGAGGACCAGCCATAGTGAAAGTTGCGTAACTCAGTGATCGTTTACAGAACACTGAGACCGCTAGGCCACGAGCGCTCATTTTATTATATTTTTGTAATTCTAAAATTTTTATATACTCATGTTAAATTATTTGACTTTAAAGCTTTACTAATCAAACCACCACCAAACTCTTATAGGATCATTATGTTGTCCGTCTCTCTGTCAGGTCCCTTTATTTCGAGACCACGTGGATGTATCGAATTATAATGACTATGTAATGGACTATAGACGTATATATGTCTATAGTCACTTAAAGCAGTGAAAAATTTTAATGAATGAGGAACGATTGACGAAGAATGTATATTGTGCGAAAGTAGAGGGTACAAGGAGACACGGTAGGCCGAGACTTACATATGAAGACCACGTGAGCAGATTGCTCAAAAACGGAAAAGTCAAAAGTACTCGGATACCCAGACGTGCGTGTATGAAGCGAAAGAAGTATGCATGGATCGCGAAGCCTGGCGATATGTCCTCTCTGACTACCCCGTCAGAGATATAGCGTGAAAAATTTAAACGCCTAAGTTTATGTAAAAAGAAGATACACCTGTTTATGTAGTAAAAAAAAAGTGTGTACTTATACCTATTGAAAAAAAAATAAAAATATTTTTTAGTAAATAATTGACTTTATACAACGCACTGATAACCGAATCTCACGCTTGACCTTGCATTAGCCCATATATGAATGAACGCTGCGCACTCTTTGCGCTCTACCACAAAAACGGTTTATCCTAGGAAAAAAAAGTTCAAAGAAAAGTTGTAGAGAATTTTATATTCTACAACTTTCATTTTGGTGCAATCTCATTTAAGCAATAGGAACTGAAATATTCCTTCTACCTTCAATATCTTAAGTCGCGGACACGATAGGATTTGTTACTTTTGAGACAATATTTAGGTCGACAGAACAAAGGTTTATACCAATTTACAGCTTATTATTTTTTATTCCGAGGTTGATCCCTTTTTTTTACCTAATATGACTGGGCTATCTCTACAGGTAGCGAAAGAGATTAACGCTCAGATGAGCGGTGTAGCGACGATGAATTTATACTACCAAATGCGTGGCCTACTATCGTAAAATACCAACTAAAACCTTTACGTAACCCTGTTAAGGTAAGGTCTGTTCAACATTATGGCCATATGCATGCTTAATGGCGCATATATAATGGACAAAACTAGTATTTTTTATCATAAATGCCATGCCTTGAAATAGCGAAAGTTTGGTATGTGTCTACTTAATAAGTAAAATCTTGGTAGGTATTTGAAATGAAATTATTATGCCGACTAGCTGATGCCCGCAGTGTGGTGAAGTTTTCCCGATCCTGTTTCTCACAGGAACTTGTTCCCGGGATAAAAAGTAGCCTATGTATTATTCTGATGTGTAAATGAATCTGATGTGAAAATCCATTCAGTATTAGATTTAGTGTGAAAGAGTAACAAAATTTCGCGTTTATAATATTAGTAGGATTTAAGCAACTTATTAATTTTGCATGCAGATGAATCTGCGGAACATGCTAAGCATTAATTAATGTAAAACCTTTTAAAATACCATGTTTCACGCAATAAATGATTTATTATTTATTATTAGGATGGAGTATCGATTGTGGCGAAAATTAGAGCTGCCTATATAGCGCCTAAATAGTATAAGATTAACAAAGAAATAATACAAATAATAATAAAGCATGCAAATACAGGGGTCTAGGCTCCGAATATGATTTTGTCCCATTCGGTGTCGAGACCCTTGGTCCGTGGGGTCCTAGGGCTACAAGGCTTTTTAAAGAAATAGCAAAAAGGTTAGTCGACATCACAGGAGACCGAAGAGCTGGCAGCTACCTCGGCCAAAGAATTAGTTTAGCTATTCAAAGGGGGAACGCTGCCAGTATCTTCGGAACCTTGCCTAAAGGGACTCCTTATATTAATATATTTTAAATTATCATATTTTAAGGTTATTTAATAATTTGTTGTAAATACAAGCTTTAATGTGATTTTAATAATACATACATACAAACATATTGTCACGCCTTTATCTCCGAAGGGGTAGGCAGAGGCATATTATACGCCCACATTTCACCGCATGCATTTTTGTTCGACGTAACAGGTGGTGAGCCCATTACCGTGTTGAAATGGACAGGTACAGGTTGTGGCGACCTGCTGTTGAAAATTTTCGAGTCGCCCATGAGGCCTTCCACTTGACTTATCGACAGCCATGTTACTGGCAACCGGGACAACCAACGGCTTAACGTGCCTACCCTTCCGAACCACGGAAACACTCGCAAATTTCTCAAATCGCAAGGTTTTTCCAGGAAAAACATTTTTAATGTCAGTGCAGGCACGGAAAAACCGTGCGAGACGGCGAGAAGGATAAATAAATAAAGGTCAAACATGAGTCGAACTCTTGCACCAAGTGTTTCGTAAAATAATATTACATTATTTGAGTTGAAAGCCAATTAATAATAAATATTAAATATTAAAAAATAAATAAATTTTAGCTACGCGTTTCATGGAAAAGGGGTCTTCAAATACAGACGGACGGACGGACAACAAAGTGAACCAATAAGGGTTCCGTTATTTTCCTTTTGAGGTACAGAACCCTAACCCGGTCCCCCAGCCCTAAGTGAAGACTTCAATTCGAATGTAGCCGAGACTACGCTTGTTGACTAAGTAATGATAAACCGGTTTCCAAATCATCTAAACCTTTGCTTTTCCTGACGTTTCGTTTTTACTGACTTCTATAATGTACCACCATTCACCAACCAATCTTAATCTTATTAATATTATAGACGCGAAAGTGTGTAAGATGGACGCACTTTCACGCAAAATATACTGAATGGATTTTGATGAAACTTTACAATAATATAACTTACACGTCAGAAAACACATAGGCTACTTTATATCCCGGGAACAAGTTCCTGTGGGAAACGGGAAAAATTCACCACTCGTGCGAAGCCGTGGTGTTAACTAGTATAATATAATTCTGTAGTTCTTATTATTTCTATGTGAATGAGTAATGAATGAATGACAATTCATGTACATTGTGAGGCAAGTGTAGACGAGTTGGACAGGTTCATAATCGATTCAAGGTTTTTCAAACCTATTCATTCGATTAGGAATGTCATCAAACGAGCTCGTATCTGGCGAAACGATGATAATAATATGTATAGTACGGTTGGTACAATAATTAAACTAAATCTAAAGTAATATCTAAAGCTGAATAGTTTGTTTATTTGTATGGTCGAACGCAGTAATCTCTGTAACTTCTAGTTCGAATTAAAATATTCTTTTTGTGTTGTATAGCCCATTTATCGAGCAAGGCTTAGGCTATATATCATCACACTGCTATCCTGGAGAGCGGAGCAGTAATCATAAATGTCAACAAATTGTAATAAATATAAACGTAAGTATGTCATAGGTGAAGGTGCGGGAGTCAGCTAGTGTTTTTATTATGAGTCAATGGTACAACAAGAAACATCTTCAGACGTTAAAATTAGAATATAATACAAATATGATACGCAATATGGCATCGTTTGAAAGAAAGTGTCAGCGTTAAGCTGGAAAAGGGCGTGCTTCGTTGGTTTGGACACGTCCAACGAATGACTGAGGAACGATTGACGAAGAATATATATTGTACGAAAGTAGAGGGCAGAAGGAGTCAGGGTAGGCCGAGACTTACATAAGAAGACCACGTGAGCAGTCAAAAGTACTCGGATACCCAGATGAGATGCATGTATGAAGTGATTAATGAATCTACAGGAAGCGAAAGAAGTATGCATGAATCTCGATGCCTGGCGAACTGTCCTCTCTGACTACTCCGTCAGCATGTTTCGACTGGGTTGCTCCTCTCGAATCTACCCTCATATTGTCTATCCACGCGCCAGTAGTAGACAATGTCCCTATTCTGTACGCCGTCCGTATTCCGAACGTTACTTGACGGTGCAAAACGGCGAGGTTGTGTGATATGAATGACTGGATTCCACGACGTAGATAATCTTAAGCCCTCATTAAAATTTGAATATTTTTTTTCATTTCAATTGCTTCATGCACCACTCTCGAATAATAGTGGCGGTCAGTGGACAGGACTTGGGGACTGTGAAACTGAATCCAGTGATTAGTGCCTGATTGTAATAATTATGTGCAATCGCTGATTTGTTGGTCTGTCGGTTCTTTACAGTGACAATATCTTCTTTAATACTTTCAGATATGATCCGCTTTGTTTGGCCTATGTAGGAACTACCACAGCTGCAATTTATTTTATAAACGCCCGGCGTTTGTACATCCTTCGGTAGCGGTTCGGTTTTAGCAGCGTGATTAGTTCCTATTCCCGTGGGAACGGGAATAAAATGTAGCCTAAGTTACATCTTATTACAAAAAATGGCCTAAATTATAATATTTGCTACCTGCCGTTGAAGGTCTTTGGCAATGACCTGATCAGCAAAGTTAGCTGACTTAGGCCTTGGTAGGCCCCCACTTTTCATGGTCTGTATTCCTGTCCCCTGTGATGAGCACATTGCCTTGTTATTGATTTTTTTTAAGCGTCCTATAGAGCCGTCAACAGGGCTTAACGACTACCATATTACTGGCCACCGGAACCAACGGCATAACGTGCCTTCCGAAGAACGAAAACGCTCGCAAATGTACGCCACCCATCCATGATCAGCCAAAGCGAAAGTTGATTAACACAGTTATTGTTTGCAATAATACATATATTTAGAACACTGAGTAGGCCACATGCGCTTCACCGTTTTGATCTTTTAAAAATACTTATAAAAATTAAGCCTGCAGTTAACACTGATGCTTATCATTTAGACAGTCAGTGTCTATCCAATTTTCTTTATTAAGAATTATCCGATCTCGTGACAGCATCAAATTATTAACAGTATTTACGACGGCAATGATGCCGAAATTGGTTTTGTCACGGAAGAATCTTAGCGATATTTATTTCTATGGACATTAGCGATTGGTAGTCGACCTTGACCTTTCTAAGTGGAGAAGAAGTAGAAAAAGTCAAAGTTGGGCTCTAGACGCATAATTGTTGAAGAAACTCTATGGGCCGTATTCCAGAACGTTTATCAATACTCAAGAAACACTTGAGAGTAGATTTTATAAGGCAAAATCTAGCCTCAAGCGTCGATTGAGTATTGAGAAACGTTCTGGAATACGGATTTTGTGCAAAAGTAGAGAATAGAAGGAGTCAGGATAGGTTGAGATTTACATGTGAAGTAAAGTACTCGGACACCTAGACGTGCATGTATGAAACGATTAATTAATCTGCAGCAAGCGAAAGAATTATGTATGGACCTGTCCTCTCCTAGCCTGGTTATCTGTCCTCTCTGACTACCCCGTCAGCGATACAGTATGAAGATAGTTAAGAATTATAAAAAAATCTCATTGGAATGATTAACATTCAACGAATTTTAATTCAATGAAATTTAAATCAAATTTAGGCCAAATTCCTTCCGTCGTTTTAGTTAATCGTTACCTATTGTAAAGTTATTTAAACAATCTGGAAAAGGTTCAAATTTTATACCTTTGTTAGTAACAAGGACTGCCACGGTGGCGTGTATGCGAATGCCACGCTGAGGTCCCGGGTTCGATCTCTAGATCAAAGCAAATACCTACCTATTTGTGTGACTCACAAATGTTTGTTTTGGAGTTTGGGCGTGTCTTTCATATATATTTATTTAGTAAATATACAAGTATAACTAATTGAATCAGGCAATACATGCCGGAAATCCATTATAAATGTAAATATTAAACTGTAATTATTTTGTTTTAAATGTTATTTATGCAATATTAAAAAAAAAACCATTTTTTTGAAAACTGCTGCCAACCAGTCTTGATAATGCCTCGTGTGTAGGCGAAACACATGTCGACATCGTACGACATTTTAAAAAAGCGAAATATTGCAAAAATAACATTTAAAACAACATAATTATAGATTTTTTTTATATAAGTATGTTTTTCAGTTGTCTAGATCGCATACCACAAGCTTATATTAGCTTACTTTGAGCTAGATGGTGAAAAATATTGTCCCACAGGGTAATTACCTTGTTCCCATCAATCAGAATATACACAAAATAGATAGTAAATCTCGTGGCCCCGCGTTAAGCAACATTCGCTATAGGTAGTCCTTGGATGAATGATTCACTTTGTGGAATTTACATTTGCGAGCGTTTCTGTGCTTCGGAAGGCACGTTAAGCCGTTGGTCCCGGTTGCCAGTAAAATGACAGTCGTTAAGCGTAGTTGAACTGTTGTACCTTATGGGCAACTTGAAAAACTTTAACAGCAGGTCGCCACAGCCTGCTCCTGTCCATTTCAACACGGAAATGGACCTGTTACGTGGGACAAAAATGCAGAAGGTGAAATGTGGGCGTATAGGCTGCCTCTGCCTACCCCTTCAGGGATAGAGGCATGACAATATGTATATGTATGAAGTAAAGCTTTGTTTACATTTACAAAGAGGTTTGTTTAACCTATACAATAATTGGTCTTTTGGTCAGAACGGTATATCGCCCATTGTCCGTTAATGACGATACAAGGCCGCTATGATTGTGATTCTATTCATAATTTTTGTCGAGAAATACCTATTAGGTGTTTTATACATAAATGACACATCTAATTAGTGTTTACTATGTATAAATAGCGCGGTTTCACCCGTAGGAATATGTAAGGTACTCGTAAAGATGTAGTCAGTCACTTCTTATAACATCAGCTATCTGCCAGTAAAAGTCTCGTTAAAATTAGTTTAGCCAACCAGGTGAAATGTGGATGTATAATATGGCTCTGCCTACCCTTTCGTGTATAAAAGCGTAACAATATATACTATAACTTTATTTTATGTAGTATTAGGTAGATACGCAGCATCTGTTTAAATTGGATGCCGGTCACCCTCAGAGTGTACAAAAGGGGCAAAATCAAACATTTAGATTTTTGGAACGAACTTGTTTAAAGCTACTTACGGATAGTGCTATTTAGTAGTAATCGTCGTAATAATGAAATGACATAAGCCATGTGTGTACTTTTATAGCGTTAACACACGTTCAGATTTGGTCTGCCGGACCTCGACAGATCTGATCCGCCGAGTCCGCCGACCAAATCTGTTGTCGCAACAGACGACCGGATCAGACCGCACCGGACGACCAGACGACCAGACAGGGTGTACAGATTAGGGGCTTTTTCCCTATTCTGGGGTAAAATTTTTTTTTAAGGAACTTTTTTGGAAATGAAAGGTTTCTAAAAAAGTATATTATTTTATATGTTTTTAGTGAAAAGCTGCAAATTTGAATTACACACACACACATTTCAATTTTACTTATCTATGTAGATAACTGGTATGCATAGTATTCCTCTACATAGAGTAAATAAACACTACGTTATGTATTAACGTAGCTCTTTTTTCTTTCTGGCAAAAAAAAATATGAAAAAGCAATTTTTGGGGAAAGGTAAAATCGGTACTGGGGACATTTTTGACAAAGTAACTAAGATGGCAACATTGGGAAAAAAATTATGAAAAAGTGTCTATTTGGAGAAAAATTAAATTAAATCTGGGGAAATTTACGACAAAGTAGCTAGAACGACAACATTGATCATATCCGATGCGGATCGAGGCGGACTCAATTAATAATAATTATGTCCGCCGGACTGCTCTACAGACGGTAAGATTTGGTCGGGCGGCCAATCAAATCCGCTGTCTGGTCGGATCAAATCTGGTCGTGTGTTAGGGCTTTAAACGGTTAACACACGACCGGATTTGATCCGACCAGACCGCGGATTTGATTTGCCGCCAGACCAAATCTTACCGTCTGTAGAGCAGTCCAGTGTTGTCGTTCTAGCTACTTTGTCGTAAATTTCCCCAGATTTAATTTAATTTTTCTCCAAATAGACACTTTTTCATATTTTTTTCCCAATGTTGCCATCTTAGTTAATTTGTCAAAATGTCCCCAGTACCAATTTTACCTTTCCCCAAAAAATTACTTTTTCAAACATTTTTTGCCAGAAAGAAAAAAGAGTTACGTTGGTCTATGTAGAGGAATACTATGCATACCAGTTATCTACATAGATAAGTAAAATTGAAATGAGTGTGTGTGTAATTTTAAATTTGCAGCTTTTCACTAAATGCATATAAAATAATATACTTTATTAGAAACTATTCATTTCCACAAAAGTTCCTTAAAAAAAAATTTACCCTAGAATAGGAAAAAAGCCCCTAATCTGAACACCCTGTCTGGTCGTCCGGTGCGGTCTGATCCGGTCGTCTGTTGCGACAACAGATTTGGTCGGCGGACTCGGCGGATCAGATCTGTCGAGGTCCGGCAGACCAAATCTGAACGTGTGTTAACGCTAAAAGCCCTAAAAGCCCTAACACACGACCGGATTTGATCCGGCCAGACCGCGGATTTGATTTGCCACCCGACCAAATCTTACCGTGTGTACAGCTGTCCGGCGGACATAATTATTATTAATTGAGTCCGCCGCGATCCGCATCGGATATGATCAATGTTGTCGTTCTAGCTACTTTGTCGTAAATTTCCCCAGATTTAATTTAAAGACACTTTTCATAATTTTTTTCCCAATGTTGCCATCTTACCGATCAGTACCGATTTTACCTTTCCCCAAAAATTACTTTTTCATACATTTTTTGCCAGAAAGAAAAAAGAGCTACGTTAATACATAACGTAGTGTTTATTTACTCTATGTATAGGAATACTATGCATACCAGTTATCTACATAGATAAGTAAAATTGAAATGAGTGTGTGTGTAATTTTAAATTTGCAGCTTTTCACTAAATGCATATAAAATAATATACTTTATTAGAAACAATTCATTTCCACAAAAGTTCCTTAAAAAAAAATTTACCCTAGAATAGGGAAAAAGCCCCTAATCTGATCAACCTGTCTGGTCGTCTGGTCGTCCGGTGCGGTCTGATCCGGTCGTCTGTTGCGACAACAGATTTGGTCGGCGGACTCGGCGGATCAGATCTGTCGAGGTCCGGCAGACCAAATCTGAACGTGTGTTAACGCTATTATTAGCCCTAACACACGACCGGATTTGATTCGGCCAGACCGCGGATTTGATTTGCCACCCGACCAAATCTTACCGTGTGTACAGCAGTCCGGCGGACATAATTATTATTAATTGAGTCCGCCTCGATCCGCATCGGATATGGTCAATGTTGTCGTTCTAGCTACTTTGTCGTAAATTTCCCCAGATTTAATTTTTTTTTCCAAATAGACACTTTTCATAATTTTTTTCCCAATGTTGCCATCTTAGTTAATTTGTCAAAAATGTCCCCAGTACCGATTTTACCTTTCCCCAAAAATTACTTTTTCATACATTTTTTGCCAGAAAGAAAAAAGAGCTACGTTAATACATAACGTAGTGTTTATTTACTCTATGTAGAGGAATACTATGCATACCAGTTATCTACATAGATAAGTAAAATTGAAATGAGAGTGTGTGTAATTTTAAATTTGCAGCTTTTCACTAAATGCGTATAAAATAATATACTTTATTAGAAACTATTCATTTCCACAAAAGTTCCTTAAAAAAAAATTTACCCTAGAATAGGGAAAAAGCCCCTAATCTGAACACCCTGTCTGGTCGTCTGGTCGTCCGGTGCGGTCTGATCCGGTCGTCTGTTGCGACAACAGATTTGGTCGGCGGACTCGGCGGATCAGATCTGTCGAGGTCCGGCAGACCAAATCTGAACGTGTGTTAACGCTAAGGCATTATCAAGACTGTTTGGCAGCAAAAGCTTTTGCTGCCAAACAGTCTTGATAATGCCTCGTGTGTAGGCGAAACACGTGTCGACATCGTACGACATTCTAAAAAAGCGGAATATTGCAAAAATAACATTTAAAAACAAATATAATTATAGATTTTTAAAATGGATTTCCGCCATGTAACGCCTGATTCAATTAGTTGTTTCTAAAAAAGTATATTATTTTATATGCTTTTAGTGAAAAGCTGCAAATTTGAATTACACACACACACATTTCAATTTAACTTATCTATGTAGATAACTGGTATGCATAGTATTCCTCTACATAGAGTAAATAAACACTACGTTATGTATTAACGTAGCTCTTTTTTCTTTCTGGCAAAAAAAATATGAAAAAGCAATTTTTGGGGAAAGGTAAAATCGGTACTGGGGACATTTTTGACAAAGTAACTAAGATGGCAACATTGGGAAAAAAATTATGAAAAAGTGTCTATTTGGAGAAAAATTAAATTAAATCTGGGGAAATTTACGACAAAGTAGCTAGAACGACAACATTGATCATATCCGATGCGGATCGAGGCGGACTCAATTAATAATAATTATGTCCGCCGGACAGCTGTACACACGGTAAGATTTGGTCGGGTGGCAAATCAAATCCGCGGTCTGGCCGGATCAAATCCGGTCGTGTGTTAGGGCTTTTTAACACACGACCAAATTTGGTCTGCCAGACCTCGACAGATTTGATCCGCCGAGTCTGCCGACCAAATCTGTTGTCGCAACAGACGGCCGGATCAGACCGCACCGGACGACCAGACGACCAGACAGGGTGTTCAGATTAGGGGCTTTTCCCTATTCTAGGGTAAAATTATTTTTTTTAAGGAACTTTTGTGGAAATGATAAGTTTCTAATAAAGTATATTATTTTATATGCATTTAGTGAAAAGCTGCAAATTTGAAACTACACACACACATTTCAATTTCACTTATCTATGTAGATAACTGGTATGCAGTATTCCTCTACATAGAGTAAATAAACACTACGTTATGTATTAACTGAGCTCTTTTTTCTTTCTGGCAAAAAATGTATGAAAAAGTAATTTTTTGGGGAAAGGTAAAATCGGTACTGGGGATATTTTTGACAAAGTAACTAGATCGCAACATTGGGAAAAAAATTATGAAAAAGTGTATATTTGGAGAAAAATTAAATTAAATCTGGGGAAATTTACGACAAAGTAGCTAGAACGACAACATTGATCATATCCGATGCGGATCGAGGCGGACTCAATTAATAATAATTATGTCCGCCGGACTGCTCTACAAACGGTAAGATTTGGTCGGGCGGCCAGTCAAATCCGCTGTCTGGTCGGATCAAATCCGGTCGTGTGTTAGCTCTAAAAAAGCCCTAACACACGACCGGATTTGATCCAGCCAGACCGCGGATTTGATTTGCCACCCGACCAAATCTTACCGTGTGTACAGCTGTCCGGCGGACATAATTATTAATTGAGTCCGCCGCGATCCGCATCGGATATGATCAATGTTGTCGTTCTAGCTACTTTGTCGTAAATTTCCCCAGATTTAATTTAAAGACACTTTTCATAATTTTTTTCCCAATGTTGCCATCTTACCGATACAGTACCGATTTTACCTTTCCCCAAAAATTACTTTTTCATACATTTTTTGCCAGAAAGAAAAAAGAGCTACGTTAATACATAACGTAGTGTTTATTTACTCTATGTAGAGGAATACTATGCATACCAGTTATCTACATAGATAAGTAAAATTGAAATGAGTGTGTGTGTAATTTTAAATTTGCAGCTTTTCACTAAATGCATATAAAATAATATACTTTATTAGAAACTATTCATTGCCACAAAAGTTCCTTAAAAAAATATTTACCCTAGAATAGGGAAAAAGCCCCTAATCTGAACACCCTGTCTGGTCGTCCGGTGCGGTCTGATCCGGTCGTCTGTTGCGACAACAGATTTGGTCGGCGGACTCGGCGGATCAGATCTGTCGAGGTCCGGCAGACCAAATCTGAACGTGTGTTAACGCTAAAAGCCCTAAAAGCCCTAACACACGACCGGATTTGATCCGGCCAGACCGCGGATTTGATTTGCCACCCGACCAAATCTTACCGTGTGTACAGCTGTCCGGCGGACATAATTATTATTAATTGAGTCCGCCGCGATCCGCATCGGATATGATCAATGTTGTCGTTCTAGCTACTTTGTCGTAAATTTCCCCAGATTTAATTTAAAGACACTTTTCATAATTTTTTTCCCAATGTTGCCATCTTACCGATACAGTACCGATTTTACCTTTCCCCAAAAATTACTTTTTCATACATTTTTTGCCAGAAAGAAAAAAGAGCTACGTTAATACATAACGTAGTGTTTATTTACTCTATGTAGAGGAATACTATGCATACCAGTTATCTACATAGATAACTGGAACCAAATCTGAACGTGTGTTAACGCTATTAGCGTTAACACACGTTCAGATTTGGTCTGCCGGACCTCGACAGATCTGATCCGCCGAGTCCGCCGACCAAATCTGTTGTCGCAACAGACGGCCGGATCAGACCGCACCGGACGACCAGACGACCAGACAGGGTGTACAGATTAGGGGCTTTTTCCCTATTCTGGGGTAAAATTTTTTTTTTTAGGAACTTTTTTGGATATGAAACGTTTCTAAAAAAGTATAGTATTTTATATGCTTTTAGTGATAAGCTGCAAATTTAAAATTACACACACACTCATTTCAATTTTACTTATCTATGTAGATAACTGGTATGCATAGTATTCCTCTACATAGAGTAAATAAACACTACGTTATGTATTAACGTAGCTCTTTTTTCTTTCTGGCAAAAAAATTATGAAAAAGTAATTTTTGGGGAAAGGTAAAATCGGTACTGTATCGGTAAGATGGCAACATTGGGAAAAAAATTATGAAAAGTGTCTTTAAATTAAATCTGGGGAAATTTACGACAAAGTAGCTAGAACGACAACATTGATCATATCCGATGCGGATCGAGGCAGACTCAATTAATAATAATTATGTCCGCCGGACAGCTGTACACACGGTAAGATTTGGTCGGGTGGCAAATCAAATCCGCGGTCTGGCCGGATCAAATCCGGTTTGATTTGCCACCCGACCAAATCTTACCGTGTGTACAGCTGTCCGGCGGACATAATTATTATTAATTGAGTCCGCCGCGATCCGCATCGGATATGATCAATGTTGTCGTTCTAGCTACTTTGTCGTAAATTTCCCCAGATTTAATTTAGTTTTTCTCCAATTAGACACTTTTTCATAATTTTTTTCCCAATGTTGCCATATTAATTAGTTTGTCAAAAATGTCCCCAGTACCGATTTTACCTTTCCCCAAAAAATTACTATTTCAAACATTTTTTGCCAGAAAGAAAAAAGAGTTACGTTAATACATAACGTAGTGTTTATTTACTCTATGTAGAGGAATACTATGCATACCAGTTATCTACATAGATAAGTAAAATTGAAATGTGTGTGTGTAATTCAAATTTGCAGCTTTTCACTAAAAGCATATAAAATAATATACTTTTTTAGAAACCTTTCATTTCCAAAAAAGTACCTTAAAAAAAAATTTTACCCCAGAATAGGGAAAAAGCCCCTAATCTGTACACCCTGTCTGGTCGTCTGGTCGTCCGGTGCGGTCTGATCCGGTCGTCTGTTGCGACAACAGATTTGGTCGGCGGACTCGGCGGATCAGATCTGTCGAGGTCCGGCAGACCAAATCTGAACGTGTGTTAACGCTATTAGTGAAAAGCTTCAAATTTGAAATTACACACACACACACATTTCAATTTTACTTATCTATGTAGGTAACTGGTATGCATAGTATTCCTCTACATAGAGTAAATAAACACTACGTTATGTATTAACGTAGCTCTTTTTTCTTTCTGGCAAAAAATGTATAAAAAAGTAATTTTTGGGGAAAGATAAAATCGGTACTGGGGACATTTTTGACAAATTAACTAAGATGGCAACATTGGGAAAAAAAATATGAAAAAGTGTCTATTTGGAGAAAAATTAAATTAAATCCGGGGAAATTTTTGATCATCAAAACATTGATCATGGTCTGTCTCTGGTCTCGTCAATCTGGCAATCTGGTCGTTTGTTATAACAAACGACCGGATTTGATCCGACCAGACAGCGGATTTGATTGGCCGCCCGACCAAATCTTACCGTCTGTAGAGCAGTCCGGCGGACATAATTATTATTAATTGAGTCCGCCTCGATCCGCATCGGATATGATCAATGTTGTCGTTCTAGCTACTTTGTCGTAAATTTCCCCAGATTTAATTTAATTTTTCTCCAGATAGAGACTTTTTCATAATTTTTTTTCCAATGTTGCCATCTTAGTTAGTTTGTCAAAAATGTCCCCAGTACCGATTTTACCTTTCCCCAAAAAATTACTTTTTCATATATTTTTTGCCAGAAAGAAAAAAGAGCTACGTTAATACATAACGTAGTGTTTATTTACTCTATGTAGAGGAATACTGCATACCAGTTATCTACATAGATAAGTGAAATTGAAATGTGTGTGTGTGTAATTTCAAATTTGCAGCTTTTCACTAAATGCATATAAAATAATATAGTTTATTAGAAACTTATCATTTCCACAAAAGTTCCTTAAAAAAAATAATTTTACCCTAGAATAGGGAAAAGCCCCTAATCTGAACACCCTGTCTGGTCGTCTGGTCGTCCGGTGCGGTCTGATCCGGCCGTCTGTTGCGACAACAGATTTGGTCGGCAGACTCGGCGGATCAAATCTGTCGAGGTCTGGCAGACCAAATTTGGTCGTGTGTTAAGACCATTTGCCGCTCGACCAAATCTTACCGTCTGTAAAGCAGTCCGGCGGACATAATTATTATTAATTGAGTCCGCCTCGATCCGCATCGGATATGATCAATGTTGTCATTCTAGCTACTTTGTCGTAAATTTCCCCAGATTAATTTAATTTTTCTCCGAATAGACACTTTTTCATAATTTTTTTCCCAATGTTGCCATCTTAGTTAGTTTGTCAAAAATGTCCCCAGTACCGATTTTACCTTTGCCCAACAATTACATTTTCATAATTTTTTTGCCAGAAAGAAAAAAGAGCTACGTTAATAAATAACGTAGTGTTTATTTACTCTATGTAGAGGAATACTGCATACCAGTTATCTACATAGATAAGTAAAATTGAAATGTGTGTGTGTAATTTCAAATTTGCAGCTTTTCACTTAATACATATAAAATAATAATTCGACCCCTCCGGGCAATAAGTCGGTAATCGCAAAAAGCTAATTTTACAGGAAAAATTATTTACTGTTTTTGTTGAATTACTTTCCAACCAGTGGGACTATTGACATCATTGATACATGAAATGAAAGCTAATTTTTTTTGAAATAGTATTCATCTATCTTACAGTTTAAAGAATAATCTAATAAAAAAGATCTTACAGTTTAAAAAAAAGTTCTATTGTCCTGTAATAGTAACTTACCGGATTATTGTGGTAATTTTTTGAAGAGTGTTGATACGTACTAGCACACTGCAGACTTTTATAACGTTATTTTGTAAAGCAACAAGTGATCATAATATATCATAACCAAGTTATTGTAGTAATATTAAAGGGCAAAAAATACTGTACAAGTAAATTACAGGGTTGTTTCCGGAAATATGACAATAACATTTTTCAGTAACCATTCAATCCCAAAAATCATTTGAGTATAATATACAAAGGTATTTTTAATAAAATAATTCAAAATAAATAGATTAATCGTTTTTATTGCACATAACAATATTTCAGTAAATATTACACATATTTTAAACATAACCTGCTTAACAAATTAAGAAAAACAGTTACATAATTTAATCTAAACGAGGACGAAGTCGGATCGAGAGCTATGCCAGTAAAATTGCTCTAGACCCTAAGACATACGGGTAAATTTCACCTAAATCAATTTTTACCTAATTGCAGTGGCGAAATTTTATTTCGATATTTAAGGATTTATTTGATACATAAAATATTCTCCATAAAATAAAGGTACTTAATCTGGTCCATGTCCTAGACCAGATGGTGTCTATGGAGGTTGAATCTGTAGAGTTTAACGCCAAGTATTACTTAAGTTTTTAAAACCACCACTCTCAAGCATCTCCGTCCACGTTTTCACACGTTGCACCAAACTGCCCTCGTCCGCGTCCGCCAGCGCTGTATCGTTAGAATACATAGTCAGCCATGGATGCTGATGCCATATTTGAATCTCTTAAACAGAAATGGACTTAGTGGAATGCTCTGTGCTCTGGTGTACTGCGTCCGTGTGGGAAAGAGTGTTAAAGCCGCGCGCCAAAGCGATAGCTATAGCTAGAACCTTTGGACATCAGTGTCCACCAGATCATCGTTCCAAAAACACAGTCGAAGGCATTCTTTACGTCTACGAACAGAAAGTGCAGACTCTTCTTCCTGTACGAGTATTTCTTTGTCTCTGTGTCCTGTATTTCTCCAGTAATGAGAACCCGGGTCCTGTTTTTGTTCCAATGATAGGATCCTTAGAACAAAAACAGTGTCCGTAGTTTTATTACCAAGGTAAAACCCATATTGATACTCCAAGAGAGTTAACTTCTGCTAGATACGGAGGTTAATAATCTTCCCTAAATCTTCATGCCACGGTAGCTACCTCATTTCTACACTCACCGTTTTCCATTTGAAGACTGGAGTAATAATACTCAGCCTTCATTGGCTGGGAATCTCCTCGGTGAAGAGTACATGGTTTAACTTGATATAATCGAAAGAGTCTTCATTGACTCCGATAGCTTTTTAAATCATCATGCAGCGAAGAACAGTCTGGACTTTTGCATACTTTTAAAGTTGACATTAGTCCCTGATTCGGAGACTGCACCTCTTAAATTGCTTATTCAGCTGGTCGTGGAAGACCGAGTGCCATCGCTCTTTCATCACGAGTTTTTAGTTTACACAGCAGCACTTGAAGATATTCGACTTATCCGGATACTGGTTTTCCCCATGTTTCTGAACGCTACCGAGACCTAAACGCTGCAAGAAATTAAGGAAAGGATAATAGAAGGACTGGAAATGAGGTGCTAGAGGAAAATACTTGAAGTGACACAGAGTTTGGCACTGAGAGCTTAATAAGCACAGTCCAGGCTCAAAATCTTCAGTTCATTGGACACGTGTCATGATGTGACAACATCTGCATAGTGCGCCTTGTCGTACAGGGGAAGGATGAAAGCACAAAGCAGCATAGCAAGTCGCGAATGCGATGGACCGACCAGATAAAATCAGCAGTAGGCGGCCCAGTGCACGAATGCACTCGTATCACGATCCACAGGGAACGATGGCGTGGTAGTGAAGCGGATTACGGCTGAACAAAACCTGATAACGTGATGACCACGACCGCTCTGTCAAAAGTGAATTTTCAAAGAAGAGAAGTAGACTTGGAAATATCCTGTGCCGCTGTGACCGTGAAGCACGCCAACTTATAGATAAGGTTCTATCTCTCAGACAATTCTAACTTTTCCTACGTTATCTTGTCACCAACAACTGAGGTAAACGTTTAGGGTACGGCTTTATCTAGCAGTCGCCATCTTATGCGGTGGTGGCACTGCTCGACATGTTTGCCTTTGGATTGACTCTTTCTACTTCTCTCTGACCTACAGTTGCCTACTTTGCCCATCCTTTGTCGCAATAAAAGCACCAAAGTGTTGCACACCAATTCAAATTCGTGACTGTAAACAAAACAGACATTGCTGCGGCAGCGAAAACTTACACGTGTTTTACGGTTTACTATCTATTGCCATAAAAAATATAAATGTCTAATTTCTATAAAAAGAAATATAGAAATGTCTTGTACCTATTCATAGACAATATAAAGATCATTACATGGTTAAAATAAAATAAAAATAAAAATATCTTTATTTTGCATAGACCATTTTAACGGCGCTTACAAAATGTCATACACTATTTAAAATATTTAAAGCGACCACCGGTTCGGAACGCGGCCCACCTGAGAAGAACCGGCAAGAAACTTAGGAAGGCTTTTTTTTTGATGGCCTATTTACAATTTAATATTATTTCAGCCAGCAAATCATTTCCAGGCGTCCCTGTCCTGCAAATAGTCTGTAACGGAGTAAAAAGCTTTTTCACAAAGCTTGCTTTTAATAAACTTTTTAAATTTATTTAAAGGTAAATTTCTCAGGTCACAGGGAAGCTTGTTGTAAAAGCGTATACAGTTAACCTGGAAAGAATCGCCAATCTTATGTAGTCGACTGTGGTGGACTGAAAGATTATTTTTATTTCTAGTGTTTATATTATGTTTATCACAGAGTTTAGAAAACTGTGATAGATTTTTCTGGACATACATAAGATTGGCAAAAATGTATTGTGATGGTACGGTTAGAATATTTACTTCTTTGAATTTTTCTCGGAGAGAAACTCTGGGGCCCAAATTATAAATAGCGCGTACAGCCCGCTTTTGTAGAACAAAAATAATATTTAAATCTGCAGCACTCCCCCAAAGGAGAATACCGTAAGACATAATACTATGGAAATAGCTGAAGTAAACCATTCTAGCCGTATCCACATCTGTTAGAGTCCTGATCTTTTTTACAGCGTATGCAGCCGAACTTAATCTAGAGGCTGTCTTTTCTATGAGTGGGCCCCACTGCAAATTGGCATCAATAGTTATACCTAGGAACACAGTTGATTCTACAAACTCTAACACTTGTCCATTCAGTTGAACATTGGCCGCAACTTGTTTTACATTTGGTAGAGTAAATTTTATACATTTAGTTTTATTTTCATTAAGGCAAAGATTATTTGAGCTGAACCAATGAACTACTCTTGCAATTGCATTGTTTACATCGTCATAGTTATCTAATTGTCTTTTAATTTTAAAAATTAATGAGGTGTCATCTGCAAACAAAACAATCCTATTCCTGTCCCCTACATAAAATGGTAAATCATTAATATAAATGAGGAACAAGAATGGCCCAAGTATCGAGCCTTGCGGCACACCCATTGTAACCATGGATCCTACAGAACGTGTACCATTAATATCGACCCTCTGTATTCTATTGTTCAAATATGAAGACAGAAGGTCGAGAGCTTTGCCTCTTATTCCATAGTGGTGTAGTTTCCTGCACAGCGTTTCATGTTGAACGCAATCAAAAGCCTTTGATAGATCGCAAAATATACCTAATGCATCGTGCTTGTCTTCCCATGCTTCATGAATACATTTTATTAACTCAACACCAGCATCGGAAGTTGAGCGCCCTTTCGTAAACCCAAATTGATTCGCATGGAGTATTTTATGACTATTAAAATGGGATAGCATTTGATTCAAGATTATTTTTTCAAATATTTTGCTCAAAGTTGGCAGCACTGACACTGGTCGGAAATTAGACGGCTCTGTAGCGCTGCCAGCCTTGAACAAGGGAACGACTTTGCTGTGTTTCATTAAATCAGGAAATGTACCACTAGAAACACAGTCATTAAACACAGTTGCTAGATGGGGCGCAATTACCTCAATTATACATGATGCAGTTTTGACCGATAACCCCCAAATGTCCGCGGTTTTCTTAATTTCGATACATTTAAATGTTTTTACAATGTCCTGAGCACAAATATCTGTGAATACAAATGCATCCCTGCAACAAAGAACAGATTCTTCTAATAAAAGTTCAGCGGAACTGGAAGATGCTTGGAGAGATTTTGTTGTCAATATAGGTACATTTTTGAAAAAGTGTTCAAACTCCGTAGCCACTTCCAGGTCTCCTGTAACATGGCAACCATTTACTTTTAAGTGGAAATCCCTTTCAGTCACTAAAGATCTACCGCATTCAGAGTTAATGATGTTCCAAGTCATTTTTATTTTATTTACAGAATTAGAAATTTTAATTTTAATGAAGTTTGACTTAGCAAGATGACACGTTTGTTTAAATATCTTTGAATAATTTTTAACATATTCCTGAAAGGTTTGCCCATAATTATATGATTTTTCTGAATATAATTCAAATAATTTAATTTTACTTTTAAAGATACCTGGTGTTGCCCAGTCACTGAAAACAGGACGACCACCAATCTGTAGAGTTTTTGAGGTAAAAACTTTGCCAAACTCATCATTAATCAAATTAAATAAGTGTTTATATGACTGGTCTACACAAGTGAAGTTAGGTAGATATGGTAATCTCTTTAATACATTTTCTTTAAAATTATTCAAACGACTTTGGTTAATTGGTACATATTTAATTTGTTTTTTGCTGACTTTGTTACTACTTTTAGGAAATTTTATCCATTGGCCACGATGATCTGACTCCACAGGATCCACAATACCTTTATCTATAGGTTTAATATCAGTAAAAATATTATCAATACATTTTGCACTGGTGGCTGTAATACGAGTGGGTTCTAAGAATGTACTATGCAGATTAAAGGATTTAAATAAATTTTTCATTTTATTTCTCTCTGATGGAGTTAATGATGTATATATATTAGATATAGATTTTAATGTTGATATATAATATGTATATATCAACATTAAAATCTCCACAAACTATTATAGATTTCTTAGAACATTGGCATTTGAACAGTGCTTCTTCAAGCTTTTCTTCAAATTCAATGTAAGAAGCATCAGGGGGACTGTATACGCTTAACAAGATGAAATGCTCAAACTCAATACTGGCAATCTCAATAACTCGCTCAATGGAGAGGGCTACTAAATCCTTACGTTCTTTAAATTTGAAGTTTTTATTAATTAATATTAAAGAGCCTCCACGTTTAGAATGTTTTCTATTGAACGAGCTAGCAACCTGGTGATTTACGAAGTTCAACAATGTGATTTGATGATCTTTTAACCAGTGCTCTGTAGCACAAAAAATATTAATAGAATTTGCATTAATGTATAGCTCTAACTCTAAATCTTTACCATTTATTAAACCTCTAACATTATGGTGCACCAGGTTTATAAAAACAATATTTTTACTAAGATTATTCTCAGGGGCCAAAGTCAACTGGCCAGATTTATTATCTGTTGTCCTATAAACTAGTTTTTTGGAATTTCATTTTCCAAATGTGAAGTATTAAAACTATCCTGCTCAATAAAAGCAGTTGTACTAGCCAATAATTCGGCTTGAAAAATTAAATAATTAGATAGCAACAGCTTTCGTTGTAAAAATTTTGATAGAAAATATCTATCTAATGTCAACAAACTATTATTATTGAAAATTATGTTCCAATCGAACAATACAATTTTTTTGGAATATGATACCATGGTATGTAGTTTCATATTTAATTTGTATCTTAAGTGATTTTCCTTGTGGCTCATAGCAGTGCTGTATGGCAAGGTGGACAAAATTACTTGTTTTACTTGCAGACTTGATAACTTATCAAAAACTTTTAAAAGTTTGTCACTATTAATATTGCCTCTTCTGCCAACCAGCACCACTATAGTAGACTGCATGCAGTGTGTACCAGTCAATATAAAATCTATAATTTGAGAGTATGAAGCTCCTGGATATGTATGATTTATTACAGAATGACTTAACTGTGATAAATAATGTCCAAAATTTTTACCTATTTCATCGCAATAGACTATGGTCTTTGCATCACTTTTTATTTGCAACTTTTCTATTATACTCGTAGATGCCTCGCAATTACTACTTAAACTTAATATACTATTATCCACACTGCACACAGTTTTAATTGGTGAAAATTCATCATTGCATCTAATTCTTTCACAACTTAAGGGTGAGGAGGGAACATGGCCTGCGGATGTCAATTGGTCATTTTGACAATGACATGAATTTACTAATTTACCTATGGCTAACACCTGTTCGGTACTCTGTTTCTCTGCTGTTTCATATTTATATGAAATTGATTTCAAAGAGTCTTGAAGTCGGTCAATCTGACATTGAAGGGCCTGTGTATCAGTTTTGTACTGTTGTGCAACAGTATCAAGTTCTAACATATACATATTTACCTGGTCAATCAGTTGCAATCTCTGTCTATTAAGTGACATGCTATTTATAAAAAACTTGTATTTATGTATCATTTTTTTAGAATTAGTAATAAACTTTTTAATTTTTAAATATTTCTTTAACTTATTCTTACTACACTTAATAATTTTTAATGATTTAGAACAGCCCCCGGTTTCATCATCAGAAGTGAGGTCTATGACAATGGAAGGGTGAGCTGTAGCAGTATCTAAGCTTGTAGCCATCAGTTCATCGAAAAACTCTGATTAGATTGAACCACTGTGCTCTGTTTCTTGTCTTCTAGGTGCGATATTTTGATTTCCGATCGTTGTAGCTCCTCCTTTAGTATTCTAATTTGGTGCAGAGTTTGTTCATAATGTTCCCTACATGAGTCAAAACTGTCAACTATAACGCGTCATTATCATGTTATTAGTATTCGACATTTTGTTATAATTACGTGCTACAGAATCAGTAATTATAAGCAAAGTAGACTTAGAGCAAAGAAATGCGAAACAAAACGAGGTTATGTTTTATTCATAGAAAATTACAAAATCACACTATTAATGGACATATGAGGATGTAAAAGTAAATAAACTCACAAACCTTGATTGAAAAAACTATTAGTTTTATAAATCTTGCCAAATCCAAGTAATAATTTCAAATATTGAAAATTTTTTCCGATGTTCTAACTGTCACTACACCGGTACAATTTTTAAGTTTATATTTATTTACTTTTAGCACAATAAATGGTGAAAATGATTATTTAACACTCAATATGGTATTATTTGGCAATGATGAATTGGTTTTTAATTAAAATTATAATTATTTTTGCAATATTACAATATAAAATACGGAGCCAATTCAAATCAGCTGTTATACCTAGGGTTGCCACCCACAGGTTGTTTGACAACAAGAGGTTCTTTAACCTATGTCCTTTGACCTATGTCCTTTGACCCATGTCCTTTTACCTATGTACTTTAGAGCGGTTGCTAAAGAGATGCGTATATGAAGTTTTGATGCAAAGCAACTATTATGCGGTTGATTAAAAAATTGTCAATAGCCTAAAAACTAATAAATATTGATGTACTTGAAATTTGATTATATCCTTACACGCTTTGTCGTTGTGGCTTCAGAGATTTACAAGTGTGATAACTGCCAAACTGTACGTTTTTTTAGATTTTAATAAGGCAATGGGCTCTCCACCTGTTACCCAAGTACATAGAGAAAATGCACATAGAGAAATGTAGGCGTATACTATGCCATTGCCTGCGGGGATCTGCGGGACTAATAAACTTATAAAGAAAGTTGGGAAAGTAGGTAGGTATAAAATAAAATAAAATAATCTTTATTTTGCATAGACCATTTTAACGGCGCTTACAAAATGTCATACACTATTTAAAATATTTATAGCGACCACCGGTTCGGAACGCGGCCCACCTGAGAAGAACCGGCAAGAAACTTAGGAAGGCTTTTTTTTTGATGGCCTATTTACAATTTAATATTAATTCACTTTGCCAGCAAATCATTTCCAGGCGTCCCTGTCCGGCAAATAGTCTGTAACGGAGTAAAAACCTATTTCACAAAGCTTGTTTTTAATAAACTTTTTAAATTTATTTAATGGTAAATTTCTCAGGTCACAGGGAAGCCTGTTGTAAAAGCGTATACAGTTACCCTGGAAAGAATCGCCAATCTTATGTAGTCGACTGTGGTGGACTGAAAGATTATTTTTACAATACAATACGTCGTTACAATAAGTTGGTAATGTGCTATTATGGACTTTTTATTGTTATGCGAAATTCGGCATCTACGGGTCGGGACACATGTCTGTATTTTTTTTCAGAATTTTCCTACTGATATTAACGAAGATATTTGCAATTACCACTTTATTGTACGGAAACATGTCAACACAGGAATAACCAGAAAATCTTCATTATACATTATAAAGTGTTTTTCTTTTCGGTATTCGGTAAGTTGCTATTACCAGTTTATTGTGGTGAAAATTTTATAGTGATTGCCGGTAAATGCATATGTGATATTTATTTCGTGTTAAATTATAGAACATAAATCGGTAATAGAAAGTAACAAACATTTTTAGGTAGAAAACCATTAACATAATATCTGTAATATGTACATACCTACTAAACATTTCAAGTTCAAAAACGTCGCGGTCGACTTTGTATTTAATTGTTTTTAAGTCGTCGTGTGATAATATACCTTGTACCCAAGACATTTCTATATTTATTTTTAAATAAATTATGCAGGTGTTGTCACATCATGATACGTGTCCAAAGAACTGAAGATTTTGAGCCTGGACTGCTTTGTCCTTTGACCTATGTTCTTTGACCTATGTCCTTTGACCTATGTCCTTTGTCCTTTGAACTATATCCTTTGACCTATGTCCCTTGACCTATGTCATTTGACCTATGTCCTTTGACCTATGTACTTTGACCTACCTCCTTTGACCTATGTCCTTTGACCTATGTCCTTAGACCTATGTCCTTTGACCTATGTCCTTTGACCTATGACATTTGTACTATGTCCTTTGACCTATGTTCTTTGACCTATGTCCTTTGAATTATGTCCTATGACATTTGTACTATGTCCTTTGACCTATGTTTTTTGACCTATGTCCTTTGAATTATGTCCTTTGACTTTGTCCTTTGTCCTTTGACCTATGTAATTAGGCCTATGTGATTGACCTATGTCCTTTGACCTATGTCATTTGACCTATGCCGTTGACCTATGTCATTTGAATTCTGTCCTTTGACCTATGGCCTTTGACCTAAGTCAATTGACCTATGTCCTTCGACCTATTCCCTTTGACCTATGTCCTTTGATCTATGTCCTTTGACCTACGTCCTTTAACCTATGGCCTTTGACCTATGTCCTTTGACCTACGTCCTTTGACCTATGCCCTGTGACCTACGCCCTTTGACCCATGTCCTTTGACCTATGTCCTTTGACCTATGTCCTTTGAACTATGTCCTTTGAACTATGTCCTTTGACCTATGTCCTTTGACCTATGTCCTTTGACCTATGTCCTCAGACCTATGTCCTCTGACCTATGTCCTTTGACCTATGTCCTTTGACCTATGTCCTTTGACCCATGTCCTTTGTCCTTTGACCTATGCCCTTTGACCTATGCCCTTTGACCTATGTCCTTTGACCTATGTCCTTTGACCTATGTCCTTTGAACTATTGGTTCAAACCTTAAATTAGCACTAAGAAATGAATTTCAGCAGTAGTATTATGTAACTAAAATGTATATCAGTTTAATTGCGATTGCGCCATTCAGCTGTCTAAATTCAATTTTAGTACTATCTAAGTTCAGTGGGCAACTAAAATGACGTCATAGATGCGATATCCATTATGATTTAAATTTGACAGCTACTATCGTATCGATAGTCCTATAAATGCGTGAAATTGGTATTATCTGGTGGTCGCTTTAAATATTTTAAATAGTGTAAGCGCCGTTAAAATGGTCTATGCAAAATAAAGATTTTTTTTTTCTAGCCATCATGAACTTCAAACTTTTTATAACTAAATTTGTTTTCAAAGCAACTCGGTAACTGCCGAGAGCGGTTGCTAAAGAGATGCGTATATGAAGTTTTGATGCAAAGCAACTATTATGCGGTTGATTTAAAAATTTTCAATAGGCTAAAAACTAATAAATATTGATGTACTTGAAATTTGATGGGATTATATCCTTACACGCTTTGTCGTTGTGGCTTCAGATTTACAAGTGTGATAACTGCCAAACTGTAAGTTTTTTTAGATTTCAATAAGGCAATGGGCTCACCACCTGTTACTTGGGACAAAATGCACATAGGGAAATGTAGGCGTATAATATGCCATTGCCTTCGGGGATCTGCGGGACTAATAAACTTATAAGGTAGCTCGTGCCATATTTTGGGATTAGCCGAGGAAGAAAGTTGGGAAAGTAGGTAGGTATAGTGATATATACAATTATAAGGAGCTAGGACTTGGGCAAAAATTAAAACGAGACTTGAGCAATTTTTGATTGATTTTATATGAAGTTGAAACTTAGCATAATTTTAGGCGGTTACGTAGGTTTATCTAGACATGTGAATATTTCGCGATTTCGACTCATTTAGTATTGGTAAAGGGCTCTTGCGTTTTTGGTAGCATTTAAATATATTTATATATTTATATTTTATATATATATATATATATAATATATAAAAAAATATAAAATATGTAAAAGTTGGTATGGTTATATATATATTACCAAACCAACTTTTACACATTTTTGGCCATATCTCTTAAACGGTGCGTCTGAGCTTGAAAGTAATGAAATTTTTGGATTAGAAGATAAAAAGAATAAAAATTTGACGTCTTTCATATTTGTCTTGATTTTATTTTAAATAAGTATTTCAAATATAATTCTGTTCAAGCTTCATTTTCATTTCAACTCCTAGCTTATGTAGAGGTTGAAATTTTAGTAGTTTCTATTTCGAACTTGATGGAACGCATTACTAACCTGCTGCAGGGAGCAGCAGAGTGGCTTTGTGGGTCCCAATCGTGAAAAGCAGATTATTACACTACACCACCACGTTGTTCCGTATCGCTACTAGCGAGACGCAGGATAGGCGAGAATTCACTGCAAAATGCTCGCCCGAAATGCGGGGCCTCATATGAATATTGACGGGGTACCACGGCCACTCCAGTCGTGATCGCGCATGACAGCTTTTAATGCGGCGCCTCCAAAACTGAGAGCACGGGCGCAGCACCTGTATTGTTTTTCTTCGGAGAGCAAGGCGACCAAACTTGTCAGCTAAAATACATCCAAACCTACAATGCTGCAAACACTTTCTGTATTTCACTTCTACCAGTCAGGCGGGGAGTGCTAAACTTCGGCAGGCCTTGCAGGCTCTCTGCAATAGGATTAGCTGCCAGGAATTTTTACGATGATTTACAAGGACAGTGAACAAGTTTACAAGAAGTTTTACACCTGCAAGTGGGTCGCCGCTGCATCTTTTTGCGAGCAGTCATGCTCGCGAAAGAGGTGGCGGAGAGGGAGCGGAAGAGAATTCTCCCACTTGAGTTCCACAGTTCTGCAGTCCGGACGGCGCAGATTTTCTCGTCTAGAACTACAGGTCTCCGTGACCGGGGACGTGAAGGCGGCGGGTGGGCTGTTCGCCGTCCTTACAGAAGTAGGCCCTAAACGGTGGCGTTGCGTGATTACTAAACGTACACGCTTTATTCCCTTAAATAAGTGGGATTACACCCGAACCCCCCGAAGACGAGGAGACTAGGCGGCGGTGGTGAATAAAGTCTGTCAGGAGCTCTGGAGCTATCCTTTCGTGGGCTCACGCGGGAATCCTGAGCATAGGCGTCTGCCTAGAAGGCCTAGGTCCTGTCTAGAACGGCACCATGTTGTTTTTATCAGTAGGATTTCGGCATAGCATCCATGAGGATTCCCACACGTAAAAAAATCGGTCCAGGGTGCATCAGTGTTCCCGTGTCTGATGACCTCGAGCCAGCCAAAAAGGGATTATAGACTGAATCGCCAACGTAGAAGTTACCCGATTGGCATCTTATATAATTCTCAAACTGATCATCAATCCATTTTGAGAGATGTATTGATCAGAAAGAGCAGAAAGATTCAAATTTAAATTGGACCATCAAGGTACAACTAGAATCTTATTTTAGAAAAATCCAACAAAACACTCTTAAAGAATTCATATGAGACAGGGTAATGTAAAGAGATGAGAGAGATCGAGAACGCATAACTTGGACCAAAGAGCAATAAGTAGGTTAACATTAGAATGCATAGGAGAATGAAATGATATCGAGAATTTTAAGGCGCAAGTCGGCTTTATTTGGAAGTAGTTTACCTACTGACCAACAGACGAGGTCATGGCTAAGAAAAAGAAAACGGGTCCGTATTGGGTTGCATAAATTTTAGAGGCATAACTTAAAACTGAATAACGTTTTTCGGCATACTCTTCGTTTCGCATAACGTTCAAACAGAATAAATCAGTAGGCATACTTTCATTACCCATAACTTCTTTATAATAATGACATACCCGCATAAAATGTTTAAACATAATTTTTTTTACAATAACGATTACTAATCATTACATTTATTGGCATCTCACTCACTCTCGCAAAAAGATTACAAGTCATACATTATTATACTTTATTAGAAACTTTTCATATCCACAAAAGTTCCTTAAAAAAAGTAATTTTACCCTAGAATAGGGAAAAAGCCCCTAATCTGAACACCCTGTCTGGTCGTCTGAACACGGTAAGATTTGGTCGGGTGGCAAATCAAATCCGCGGTCTGGCCAGATCAAATCCGGTCGTGTGTTAGTCCTATTATAGCCCTAACACACGACCGGATTTGATCCGACCAGACAGGGGATTTCATTGGCCGCCCGACCAAATCTCAACGTCTGTAGAGCAGTCCGGCGGACATAATTATTATTAATTGAGTCCGCCTCGATCCGCATCGGATATGATCAATGTTGTCGTTCTAGCTACTTTGTCGTAAATTTCCCCAGATTTAATTTAATTTTTCTCTAAATAGACACTTTTTCATATTTTTTTTCCCAATGTTGCGATCTTAGTTACTTTGTCAAAAATGTCCCCAGTACCGATTTTACCTTTCCCCAAAAAATTACTTTTTCATACATTTTTTGCCAGAAAGAAAAAAGAGCTACGTTAATACATAACGTAGTGTTTATTTACTCTATGTAGAGGAATACTGCATTCCAGTTATCTACATAGATAAGTGAAATTGAAATGTGTGTGTGTGTAATTTCAAATTTGCAGCTTTTCACTAAATGCATATAAAATAATATACTTTATTAGAAACTTATCATTTCCACAAAAGTTCCTTAAAAAAAATAATTTTACCCTAGAATAGGGAAAAGCCCCTAATCTGAACACCCTGTCTGGTCGTCTGGTCGTCCGGTGCGGTCTGATCCGGACGTCTGTTGCGACAACAGATTTGGTCGGCAGACTCGGCTGATCAAATCTGTCGAGGTCCGGCAGACCAAATCCGATCGTGTGTTAAAGGCTTAAAGCCCTAACACACGACCGGATTTGATCCGACCAGACAGCGGATTTGATTGGCCGCCCGACCAAATCTTACCGTCTGTAGAGCAGTCCGGCGGACATAATTATTATTAATTGAGTCCGCCTCGATCCGCATCGAATATGATCAATGTTGTCGTTCTAGCTGCTTTGTCGTAAATTTCCCCAGATTTAATTTAATTTTTCTCCAAATAGACACTTTTTCATAATTTTTTTCCCAATGTTGCCCTCTTAGTTAGTTTGTCAAAAATATCCCCAGTACTGATTTTACCTTTCCTCAAAAATTACTTTTTCATACATTTTTTGCCAGAAAGAAAAAAGAGCTACGTTAGTACATAACGTAGTGTTTATTTACTCTATGTAGAGGAATACTATGCATACCAGTTATCTACATAGATAAGTAAAATTGAAATGTGTGTGTGTAATTTCAAATTTGCAGCTTTTCACTAAATGCATATAAAATAATATACTTTATTAGAAACTTTTCATTTTCACAAAAGTTCCTTAAAAAATGTAATTTCACCCTAGAATAGGGAAAAAGCCCCTAATCTGAACACCCTGTCTGGTCGTCTGGTCGTCCGGTGCGGTCTGATCCGGTCGTCTGTTGCGACAACAGATTTGGTCGGCAGACTCGGCGGATCAAATCTGTCGAAGTCCGGCAGACCAAATTTGGTCGTGTGTTAACGCTATTAAAGCCCTAACACACGACCGGATTTGATCCGCCAGACCGCGGATTTGATTTGCCACCCGACCAAATCTTACCGTGTGTACAGCTGTCCGGCGGACATAATTATTATTAATTGAGTCCGCCGCGATCCGCATCGGATATGATCAATGTTGTCGTTCTAGCTACTTTGTCGTAAATTTCCCCAGATTTAATTCAAAGACACTTTTCATAATTTTTTTCCCACCGATACAGTACCGATTTTACCTTTCCCCAAAAATTACTTTTTCATACATTTTTTGCCAGAAAGAAAAAAGAGCTACGTTAATACATAACGTAGTGTTTATTTACTCTATGTAGAGGAATACTATGCATACCAGTTATCTACATAGATAAGTAAAATTGAAATGAGTGTGTGTGTAATTTTAAATTTGCAGCTTTTCACTAAATGCATATAAAATAATATCTGATTGATGAATAATCAGAATAATTCAGATTTGGTCTGCCGGACCTCGACAGATCTGATCCGCCGAGTCCGCCGACCAAATCTGTTGTCGCAACAGACGACCGGATCAGACCGCACCGGACGACCAGACGACCAGACAGGGTGTTCAGATTAGGGGCTTTTTCCCTATCCTAGGGTAAATTTTTTTTTAAGGAACTTTTGTGGAAATGAATAGTTTCTAATAAAGTATATTATTTTATATGCATTAAGTGAAAAGCTGCAAATTTAAAATTACACACACACTCATTTCAATTTTACTTATCTATGTAGATAACTGGTATGCATAGTATTCCTCTACATAGAGTAAATAAACACTACGTTATGTATTAACGTAGCTCTTTTTTCTTTCTGGCAAAAAATTTATGAAAAAGTAATTTTTGGGGAAAGGTAAAATCGGTACTGTATCGGTAAGATGGCAACATTGGGAAAAAAATTATGAAAAGTGTCTTTAAATTAAATCTAGGGAAATTTACGACAAAGTAGCTAGAACGACAACATTGATCATATCCGATGCGGATCGAGGCGGACTCAATTAATAATAATTATGTCCGCCGGACGGCTTTAATAAAGCGTTAACACACGACCAAATTTGGTCTGCCGGACTTCGAAAGATTTGATCCGCCGAGTCTGCCGACCAAATCTGTTGTCGCAACAGACGGCCGGATCAGACCGCACCGGACGACCAGACGACCAGACAGGGTGTTCAGATTAGGGGCTTTTCCCTATTCTAGGGTAAAATTATTTTTTTTAAGGAACTTTTGTGGAAATGATAAGTTTCTAATAAAGTATATTATTTTATATGCATTTAGTGAAAAGCTGCAAATTTGAAATTACACACACACACATTTCAATTTCACTTATCTATGTAGATAACTGGTATGCAGTATTCCTCTACATAGAGTAAATAAACACTACGTTATGTATTAACGTAGCTCTTTTTTCTTTCTGGCAAAAAATATATGAAAAAGTAATTTTTTGGGGAAAGGTAAAATCGGTACTGGGGACATTTTTGACAAAGTAACTAAGATCGCAACATTGGGAAAAAAATTATGAAAAAGTGTCTATTTGGAGAAAAATTAAATGAAATCTGGGGAAATTTACGACAAAGTAGCTAGAACGACAACATTGATCATATCCGATGCGGATCGAGGCGGACTCAATTAATAATAATTATGTCAGCCGGACTGCTCTACAGACGGTAAGATTTGGTCGGGCGGCCAATGAAATCCGCTGTCTGGTCGGATCAAATCCGGTCGTGTGTTAGGGCTATAAAGAGCTAACACACGACCAAATTTGGTCTGCCGGACCTCGACAGATTTGATCCGCCGAGTCTGCCGACCAAATCTGTTGTCGCAACAGACGACCGGATCTGACCGCACCGGACGACCAGACGACCAGACAGGGTGTTCAGATTAGGGGCTTTTTCCCTATTCTAGGGTAAAATTATTATTTTTAAGGAACTTTTGTGGAAATGAAAAGTTTCTAATAAAGTATATTATTTTATAAGCATTTAGTGAAAAGCTGCAAATTTGAAATTACACACACACACATTTCAATTTTACTTATCTATGTAGATAACTGGTATGCAGTATTCCTCTACATAGAGTAAATGAACACTACGTTATGTAGTAACGTAGCTCTTTTATCTTTCTGGCAAAAAATGTATGAAAAAGTCATTTTTTGGGGAAAGGTAAAATCGGTACTGGGGACTTTTTTTACAAAGTAACTAAGATGGCAACATTGGGAGAAAAAATATAAAAAAGTGTCTATTTGGAGAAAAATTAAATTAAATCTGGAGAAATTTACGACAAAGTAGCTAGAACGACAACATTGATCATATCCGATGCGGATCGAGGCGGACTCAATTAATAATAATAATGTCCGCCGGACTGCTCTACAGATGGTAAGAGTTGGTCGGGCGGCCAATCAGATCCGCTGTCTGGTCGGATTAAATCCGGTCGTGTGTTAGGGCTTTTACAGACGGTAAGATTTGGTCGGGCGGCAAATCTAATCTGCGGTCTGGTCGGATCAAATCCGGTCGTGTGTTAACTGTATTACATACAACACAGATTATAAAGATTTTGAAATGAGGTCAGTCAACAAAAAAGGGGGCTACCCTGGTGGCCTTAACGGTTGAGTCGTTTGAATTCTGGGGTCCACTTTATGCTAGTAACTACTATCATTTGGCTTTTCAGTATCGCCGAGAGTGACCGCGGCTGCCGTCTGCGTCTGATCTTCCAAAACTTTAAGGGTGCCATACATCGTTGCCTCGTCCGGTAATTAGCAGGTGCACCGCTAATAGATGAGGTGGCTTGGGCCCCTGAGTTCTTGGTTTCCCTTACACTTACCTGCCTGGGTTTTCCCGAAGGTCTACAGTATGGGGTTCTTTAAAAGGGGTCTTAGAAGGTTTATAACGGGTCGGCAGCTCGAGTGCTGCACCTCTGGTGTTGCAAACGTCCATAGGCTTCGGTAACCACTTTCCATCAGGTGGGCCGTACGCTTGTCTGCCACTTCAGTGGTATAAAAAAAGCACTCATATGTTTATTAACCGTAGCAGAAGACACTGAGCATGCGAGACTACGAGTGCTGTAATTATTAAGTAAATTTGAAGTATCTGTTATCCCACATTTATTTAGGTACTTCATATAACTACTTCGGACTTCACTCTAAATAATATTTACTTACTTACATCAATGATTCGAACGTATTGCAGCTCTCGTGGCCACGCCTGGACTGCTTCCTAACTCCAAATTAACAGTTTTTCACTAAATACATACGAATTATATACGGTACTTAAATATAAAAAAAACAGTCTGTCTGTTTATTAAGGCTAATCTCTGAAACGGCTGGACCAATTTCAACGGGACTTTCATTGGCAGATAGCTTATGGTATAGCCAGTACCCTAAGCTACATTTTATCCGCACATTCCCATTGGACTGACCACTACGCGTGTAAAACCGCTGGACTTCCACTAGTAAATAGTATAAAAATTTCTAAAGTAATATATTATTCTACTTCACTCATATCAACATAATCTAATATGTAGAAGTAATAAAACTGCTGTATAATGTAGTAACTACTAACCAATAATGGCGTTTTCCACAAGTTCACTTTTGTGAGTAATGTTCTCACAGTTTTACACAATGCTAGGAAATAAAACGAAGGTCGAATGTGCCACTACGTCAGGCTAATAGGTGTCCTATACGCAAATTTACAGGGGGCCGAGTCTACTATTGACAAGCCGTAGAACAGAACCAGAAACGCTGTTTTTAGCTGTCAAAATGTCAGTTGACTACAAAAAAGCAACTGAGAAGCGGCCACTGGCGCGGTAAGTGTTGGTAGAATTCTATCGACCGGTAATAGTAGACTACGAAAAACTGTCAAAATTGTACCCGTGGCTTTTTGTTGAGCGATGATTTCGACACGATTGGAATAACAGACTCGGCCCCCCGGTTTGAAGGAGCAGGTTTAAATCCATTGCCTTACTGAAATGCAATCAGGTCTTTATTTCGTAAAGGTACGCTTACAGACTTCAACCACTCATGAAAAGAGACATATGGACAATACATGACCCGCTGACTCAGTGTTCTGTAAACGAAAACTGCGTTAAGCAACTTTCGCTATGAATGGTCACGAATGAATAACCACTTTGTGGCATTTTACATTTGCGAGCGTTTCCGTGCTTTGGAAGGCACGTTAAGCCGTTGGTCCCGGTTACCATGGCAGTCGTTAAGCCAAGTTGAAAGTCTTGAAAAATTTAAATAGCAGGTAGCCACAACCTGCGGCTGTCTATTTTAATACGGCAATGGGCTCACCACCTATTACATGGGACAGGAATACTCACGGTAAAAGTGAACGTATAATATGCGTCTGCTATCCCTTCTGGGATAAGGCGTGATTGATAAACATGTATATGTTAGGTCTAGGCAGTGATCCAAATATATCTTAATGACAGCTTCAAAGTAAAAGCCTGTTACCAGAGATGTCATCCTTACACTGTGGACACCATCTTACTCAGAACGGAAAGATTTCGCATGTCTTTCTTATGTCGCACCATAAAGGCATGGAACTCTCTGCCGGTGCACGTATTTTCCTCTTCTTACAATCCTGGGTCCTTTAAGAAAAGCGTGCAACGGCATATTTTTGGGCGGTCAAAATAAGGGTCGCTATCGGAGCCCAACGGGTTGAGATACCACCCGTCGTCGTCGTCGTCTTCGCTTACCAACAGGCTGGCGACGCCATTTTATGCCATTTTGTTTTGTGCCAAATATAAAAAAAGTGGTATTTGTGAACTTCAGCTGAAATCAGTACTATAAACACAGACTTTATATTTAAAAGTACAGTGAATTTATGTACTATTTCTGTTTCTTCAGATTTAACAACTTATCTGAATGCCTGAAAGCTGAATTTAGATCTATAAACATGCCATCCATATATAACATCCAAAGTATTTCTTTTTGTTTGTGACTTTAAATCACGAACCATAAAGACTAGCTAACTTCCACGGCTGCACCCATGTTCACATATTTTGAATCCCATGGCATCCATTAAATCCTGATGAACCGATATAAATTGTTATCTGTAGGATTTGTGTTTTTGAATCTATTGGAGAAGATATTGACAAATCTAATGAGTTGTCTTTGGGATGCAGGAAGAAAGTTGAGAATAATGGTGCTATAAAAATGGTGCTCTGTCCATTCCAGGCCCCATTCCAGGAGGTTACACCACCAAGTCTCTTATAATCTGGGCTTTTCTGTGCCCACATCTAGTACTTTATTATGTCGCATGACCTGGGTCGACATAATGCGATTCTAAATTGCGCAATATCGGTCACCACACTTGAAAAAAACATTGAAAGATAAGAATTGACACACTTTTTTTCAACCATCTTATCAACTTGTCAAACACGTTTCACATTAGAGGAACAGAGACAGCAATATCTAAACCTCTACAAGTGGGACGAGTCGAACAATTCATAGTCGCTTATCAGGTTTGAATTATTCCAGGACATGGCTGTTAATTATATCAATTTTGTTTTGATTCTATTACAAAGGTGGCTGACAAGCATAAGGCCGAGTTGAACGAAGGTGATCCTCGTAGTTTATGGACGTTTACAACATCATAGGCGTCTGTCTGGCCATGTCAACCCCGCCGGGTCCCGGTAAGAGGGGAAGACCAAAGAAGTGCTGGCTTGACATCGTAACGGATGACATGCGTGCCAAGGGTCTCACTACAGGGGATGCCGACGACTGTGCGAAGTGGAGGGGAAAATGTAGTAAAGCGGACCCCGGGCGTCGCGGAACGCAACTGGGACAGACGCTCGGATGATGACGATGACAATTCAGAGGCGTCACTTTTAAGACCCCTTTTGAATAAATTCATATTGTGGGCGTTCGGAAAAACCGAGTTAGGGAGTTCATTCCACAATCTAAGCGTATACAACAGAAAGCGCTCGTGGCCTCCCTGACTCAGTGTTCTGTAAACGATAACTGCGTTAAGCAACTTTCGCTATAGGTGGTCCTTGGATGGGTGACCACTTTGTGAAATTTACATTTGCGAGCGTTTCCGTGCTTCGGAAGGCACGTGAAGCCGTTGGTCCCGGTTGCCAGTAACATGGTAGTCGTTAAGTCAACTTGAATACGGTGAAATGTGGGCGTATAGTACCTATGCATCTGCCTACCCCTTCACAGACATGACTACAGAAAGCCTCTATAGGACATAGGCTATGTCCTATAGAGGCTTCCCTCCTCTCCTAGCTTCCCTCAAATTTAAAGTGGTAAACCTAAAGTCGTATTATATAATTTGAAAATACAACTACCTCCATTTCCATCTAATATTGAAAGTAAGTTTGTGTGTCAATTACGTTTATGATGTAGATTATGATGCAGATTATGATGGAGTTTAGCACCTAAATGGAGAAAGTCTAAAGGAGTATAATTTTCTTAGTATTTTTCACCAGTAGGAATTATGTATGTTGATAAAGGAGTTACAAATTTATAATTACAACCAATATTGTTGTATCATTGCAGGCATCATCTATGTACGCCAAAAAACCTGTATGGCCATGGCCGCAACTCGGCAAACATAAGGTAGGTCATAAACCTAGGTCTTCCCAGATAAATGTAGTTTTCAATGTTCATTTTCACACTTTGCGTTCGGAAGTCCGATAGTCCTTCATTGAGCATGCGTATTGATTTTAGAATTTAATCCACTTTCCCTGCCTCGGCGTTTCCGAACATCTACAGTAGGTAATACTTCAAAGGTGTTTTAGAAGGTTTTTGCAGGGTTGGCAGCGCGAGTGTAGCACATCCATAGAATACTAAAATCACTTTCACCTATCAAACAAACCCATAAGTCCTTAAAATAACTTCTATGCTTACTAGTATGAAAAGCTGAGATTTTTTTTGTTTGGTTAAACGCGCTGTTCTCAGGAAATACTGGTTCGAATTGAAAAATCTTTTTATGTTAGATAGCCCATTTATCGATGAAGGCTATAAGCCATATATCACCATAGAGGGCATACATTTTCGAACATTATTGTAAAAGTAATAAACGACGGAATTAAAACAATGCGCATGGAGTTCGAAGTATGTCATGAGCAAGCCGCGGGGGTTAACTAGTAAATTAACGTAGTTGTAGATAAGATGCCTCCTTATTCACAACCATATGAAAAGTTTCCGACAATCATTCGACAGCTCATTCTAATACCTGATGATTACAAATGCGATTTGCAAATCTTCCTTATTTATGATAAATTATCTTATAGAATCTATGAATCACGTTTTCGAATCCATCGTATCGGATACCAACTTTATGATCTATTGTGAATACTAATAAGAAAAAAAAAGTAAATAGGTAAGCGGCCTGACTGCTGAAGTATAGGAGCATCTTAAATCCTTCCATTTTAACAACTTCCTTCATGATTTTATTAATGGTCGCAACTCGTATTATCCATTCATATTAGGTATAAATTTTCTTGTCAAAGTATCTGTGGCATATTGCGACTCACGACGTCGACGGCAACTCAACAAACATTAATGGCACATTGAAACGTCCCAAGGGCGTAAATTTATCAATTTAGTCACACAATTGGTATGTTTAAAATGTATTTTATTGATAATAAAACCAAACAATCAGACAAAGTACTTTACACACTCGAGTGACTAACTACGAATATTTATTAAAATCAAATTAATAAAACTCAATTATTAGAAATCGTAAAATAAGTTAAATATTATGTATATCCTCCTATGTACTATAAAACGATTAGTTGCTAGCTACCTAGCCTAGGGTATATACAACAATATTTTATTCAATTCAATGGCAATTTATATTGAACACTATAAATCGTATAATTTATATCGTAAATAAACTTTACATTAATTGTACAAACAAGATGGGAAGGTGCGCGGGCGCAAACAACCTGCGATCGTATCCATGTCGAGTCGATGTCATTGTTCCAATTCATTACAAGCGGCGAGCGCAGAGCGAGTTGGCAACAGGACGAGTCGCGTCACTCACGGGACGAGTACGAGGGGAGAGCGGGGCGAGGCGAGCCGCACCCGCGACCCGCGCAATTGACTGCGCCGCGGCCGTCGCGTAGCGCACGAGTGACACAACCTGTCCCGATCCCAACACAGGTAAACCGCCCGACACTCCACCCTACTCACTCAACACACACAACACTTTCATCACAGTTTCTGTACCATGTCAAACTTGGACTTGAGATCCATAGGCACTTTTTTGGGGTCAATCTTCTTCTTGGCAGCTAGATGTGCGCGCATCTCGGCCGCTGTCATCTGTAAGTTTAACCGAGGCGGCTCCGCCGGCGGCGGGCTATCTCGTACCGTTTCCGTAGCGGGGGTGGGCGTAGTTGAGTTGCGCTCCGGAATAGGGGCGGGAGCGTCCAAATCCGGGACGACCTCGCCCGGCGCCGGCGCCACCACTAGCAGCTCAGCATCCTCCAGGCGCTCCTTGATCCGTGCCACAACCTGCTTGTGATTCTCTCCGGCGATACTATGTCCGTTCACCTCCAGTATGCGATCGCCTCTTTTCAGCCCCGCAAGCTCAGCCGGTGAGCCCTCATCCACTTTCCCGATGTACTGGCCCGGTTTTCCTTTTTCTGCGTGTAGATTGAAGCCGTAGCCATCGAAATCTGGTGTTTTCCGCACGTGGCAGAGTCGCGGCGCGGAGGCCGCAGACCCGTTCGCGGACATATTTGGTTATTTGAGTGACGCGCGTTTTGCGCCGCGCACAACCAGAGACTGGCGACCGTCACCACGTCGGACCCCGCGCTGCCTCCGCGAAGCCTCTGCCCCGCTCCCCTCGCACCTGCGAAGGCTCGGTTGGTGTGACGGTGTGTAGTGGGGAGCCGCCACACCGTTTCAGCCACCACCAGTGTACACTAGAACGCCGCTGAGGCGCGAGGTATCGCCGCGAGTGATCAAGTTAGCTTACGTATCAGGCGTATACAGTGTTGCCGAAAAACGGATTTCAGGGTGAGTACAGTGCAAGGGTGTAACGTGTAGAGGGTGTGGGAGAAGTGAACGGTGACGCTGAAGACCTCAGGGAGGGACACGTCACAGCCGGCGCCCGCGCACGCCGCTAGGGATCGAGGCCGCGCCGCTTTCCCGCAGAGTCGATGTGTGTGTCATTCGCCGCTACTCACATACCAGCTGCTTTTGCATGGCCCGTCATTTGAACCTATCTGATCATTTTCAGTGAGGATTGTTGATAACATTCCAATCGTTATTTACACAAAAGGTAAGCGGTTTGTAGATTTGTGGGTCATTATGGCGCCGTTAACCTCTCAGTTATAATGGGAGTGAACACAACAAAGGGTTTGTAGGAAAGTTGTATACAACAGTGAATTGTATGAATGGTACTAATGTATTCGTGACCAGTGCGTGTAGTTGAGGATAGATGGCGTAAGGTGCGCTGAGCATCTGCCGGGTCGTTGATCCGGGGTCAGACCGCTGCGGCACGTAAGCTGTAGTCGCTGCAACTTTACTGATAACAACACTGGCCCAAGACGTGCCAATGCTAACACTACGCAATTGCCTGGATGGTAAAGGTTGGTTCGGAAGTATAAAGTAGAAGGCTGGCCTTACTTGGTTAGCTAACAGTTATTGCATCAGTTTTGGATTTCCGGCTTTTGTTGGCGCATCCTCAATAATAAATTAGCAGCACATAAATCATATTTCTAATATATTACGTTTTGCTTACTTAGCAACGAGGGCAATAGACTACAACAGAAATCAATATCATTTAGTACCTACTAAATTAGTACCTACTTCTTACATCAAATTAATGCAGTTGTATCTAAAAATTAATATATGTAGGTATAAAGTACTATAATATGATTACTTATATTGATTACTTATCAATAATGACAAATAGCAATGACAAATAGTACTAAATTTAGCACCAGTGTTAGTACTACCAATACTAATTTCTTACATTAAATTATTTGAAATGAATGGATATGAATTGTATATGTGAAAAGTAGTGTGGTTTAGTTGCTTTTCAATTAGAACAAGAAGTAATACCCATTGCTACTTGACATAATTAAATGATTAATACTAAATTCCTATCAATAATGAATTGGTACTATATTAGTACCAACGTTAGTACTACTTACTACCATTAAACTACTTGGGTAGGTACATAAAATTATCTAAACACGTTCGAGATGAATTATGATTAATAAAACCATTATGTTAATTTACTGCAAAATATTCAGTGCTTTCATTTTGCATTTCACGAGCATCTAACCTTATTATACATGAATAAAACATGATATTCACAAAAATAAAAAACAAAAATATTTACAGCTGTTGGATCGAATTTTGTGTAAATGACCTACATTTGTCTTGATAAAAAGCAGGTCAATCAATTATCATAAAGCGATGGGGTCCTGCTAAGATAAACCAAATTTGTAGTTGCGTAACCCTTTTGTATATATTGTTGAAGCAAAAAGAACTAAACATTACAAGAAAAAATAAAAATGGATTCATAAAACGTCGTTCTCAGGTAGGTAACAAACATTAAAACACACAACATCAATAGGTTTCTTCTTACCATTCTGCATAGGAAGACACAATAAGACAATAAACAATATTAGAAATTTTGTTGTTTGTGCCATATTATAAGGTACAATATTTAAAAAAATATTGATTTCAATATTATATTCTTAACTTAACTATCTTCACGCTGTGTCCCTGACGGGGTAGTCAGAGGGAACAGATCGCCAGGCTTCGCGATCCATGCATACTTCTCTCGCTTCTTCAAGATTCATCAGTCGCTTCATACACGCACGTCTGGGTATCTGAGTACTTTTGACCTTTCCGTTTTTGAGCAATTTGCTCACGTGGTATTCATATGTAAGTCTCGGCCTACTCTGACTTCTTCTACCCTCTACTTTCGCACAATATATATTCTTCGTCAATCGTTCCTCACTCATTCGTTGGACGTGTCCAAACCAACGGAGCACACCCTTTTCCAGCTTAACGCTGACACTTTCATTCAAACCATGCCATGCCATATTGCGTATCACTTCGTTACGTATTTGGTCGTCCAAGGTAACGCCGCACAATTTTCGAAGTGATCGCATCTCCACAGCATTCAATTTACTTTCATGCATCTGCTGACATACCCAGGTTTCGCTACCGTAAAGCAAAGTTGGCACTAGTACTGCGTTATGAATCACCAGTCGTGCTTCTTTTAGGATGCTTTGTCGCTTTACTAATTGGGACAAAGCACCGTTAACTCTGTTTCCGGCAGCTACTCGCCGTTCTACATCCGTATCACATCTTCCATCCGCGCTAAACATACTCCCTAAATACTTATACATACCGGAGGCCAATCGCGAGGACAACAAAATTCCAACCCTCCGACTGCCATGCTCGCTCTCCGGTACTCCAGACCATAGCGCGAGCACCCCACTCGGGAGCTCCACGACTTCGCTGCCCTTGCGCTTGGTCTCTGTCAAGCACACTACATCTAACTTTCTCTCATTCATAACATTCATCAACTCATTCATCTTATCTGCCATTCCTCCCCTAACATTCCACGCAGCTACCCTGCACTTCGTCCTCCACTTCCCGCCGTGTCGGGCCGCGCGTGTAGGGTGGCAGCCCTCTACACCGCTCTGGCACACACTTTTCGCACCAGCGGGCACGAACTGGTGCGCGTCGCCTCGGGGGCACGCCCTAACATTGTTCGCCCTGGTGACACTTGTGTCGGAGTAGAATTGCAACCGTAGCTGGCAGGGATGGCGACGTGCACGCTTCTACTCTTCATCCCCATTTTATATTCTACTAATATTATTTGGTCCTGGTTGCCAGTAACATGGCAGTCGTTAACCCAACTTGAAAATTTTCAACAGCAGGTCACCACAACCTATGCCTGTCCATTTCAATACGACAATGCGGCTCACCACCTATTACGTGGGACAAAAATGCTTAGTGTGAAATGTGGGCGTATATTAATAAAAAAAAATAATGATAAGTAACATTATTTGTGTAACAGTTTGTGAAGATGTTTGTTACTTATTTGCGCTCTAACTCCTGAACCAATTTGACCAATTGAACCAAGTTGGTGACCTAAATTTTTACAATCTGTACAAAAATTCCACCACGCATACGGAGCCGCGGATATTAGCCAGTACAAAATATTATTAAAATCTTCAAAATATTTTAATCTCGCAAATACCTATAATAATGAAAGAGTTGGCAGAATGTTTTTAATACCTTTTTCTTTGTACAAACAAATGAACAATAACAACCCAATTAGAGTAATAGGTGCATTATTGCCGCTGCTCCCCTTTCTGGGTTCCTAATATTGCTAATATGTACATATATCTAATTCACGTATCGTAAGAATATTACACTTTTTTGTAATTAATTAAATTCAATTACAATATAAAAAAGAATAAAGTTCTTACACAAGTTCAACTAATGAGTAATTCAGTTACAATACAACCTAATTTGATTTGTAAATACAAATTATAATTATCCACTTTCTAAGTTGGAGTATGGCAACTTTTTTACACTTATTGTGGTAATGTTTTGTGTGCCACTTATAATTGTATTCATATTTGTGTAACTTCTGGCGCTTAGAATTTCTACTAGCTGTTGTTGTTGCTAGTTGTCTTCTCCCATTTTTGGCAGGCAAAGGAAACTTGGTCCATGCAGCCTTGGCTTCAGTATTTATATTTTCTTAATATTTAGTCATGTCTTGTCCTTTGTCGATGTCAAGTCCTAATTGTCCAAAGTGAAAATATAATACGGCAAACTATAAGTGATGACTGATCCGCCCTCTAGGGTAGTAGTGTGATGATATATGTATAGCATAGCCTAGCCTTCCTCGATAAATGAGTATATATACAAAAAAAACAACACAAAATAAAATCTATTTGGCCCAGTAGTATCTGAGATTAGCGCGTTCAACTAAACAAACAAACAAGCTCTTCAGGTTTATAATAAATAATAAATAAATAAATATTGTGGGACACTTTTCACACAGCGCCATCTAGCCCAAAGTAAGCTAATATTAGCTTGTGTTATGGAATCTAGATAACTGATAAACATACTTATATATTTCTAAATACACACATATTATACATAGGAAGCACCCAAACTCCGAAACACACATTTGTGGATCACACAAACATTTGTACCCAGGAATCGAACCCGGGACCTCTTGAGTAACAGTCGGATACACTCCCTCCGCGCCACGGAGGCAGTTGAACATATATACATAGTACAGATATATTTCAACTGACATTATTTATTTCGTAAAGGTACCCTTACAGGCTACTGCCAACTGCCATTACAAGAAAATAAACGTATGAGACATGTACTTATATGTAAACAGTACAAAAAAAAAGGTCCGGGGTCTGACAATGATGCCCCGACGAGGTGTCGAAGAATTCCTCCCCATCAAAATCAACCAGTAAGGTTCCCATAAGGCTGTCCGCATTGCCACGTTGTAGGCCAGCCTTATGGTCACGAGAAGAGTCGACCGGTCTCTTTGCGATATCACTGTATAGCGAACGAGCACTTGGGCCCCACGAGAGTGTTTCGACCCCAAACGACTGAAAAATATAATTACCTACCCATTTAATTTTTTTTTTTTGTATATGTTAGGTCTAAAAATAAATTAAGTATAGTTAAATTATAGTAATTACTGAAAATCCAGAATTTGACAACCCCAAAGTTAACAACAGAAAATAAAACAACGTTGATAGTAACTATCAACGTTTTTATTTACCTCTGATTGTAAACGTCCATAAATTACAATGAGCACTATCAATCCGGTAGTAGTGTTGCGAAAAGTTCCGATTTGCGCGAAAGAGTTTCCGATTTGCATCCGATCGGGAAGGTAAATGTAACTGACCGATAAATAAATGAATTTATAAAAACAGTAATTATTAAAAAAAATGTAAAGGCGTCAATACACATTACGTAAGTAATAATAAATAAAGTTTATATTAAAAAAAAAGTATATTTGTTTGTGCCGATTTAAATCCCATTAGTTTTACCATCAGCCTCGATTTGAATCCAATCCGACCTGGCAACACTCCGTGGGCTGTGTATACTTATTTTCTACATTATTGGTACAAAAAATCCAATGAATATCCTAATTGCAATTGAAAGGTATTATGTACCAAACTCCTTTGTATTGCGTCTCGTAGTACACGCGACGTGACATATTTATTTTGTTGAAACGTTCTTACTTACTTTAGATTTTTATGTGACTATTTAGTAATTAAATTTACTAACAAATACTAATCAGAAACAGTACATTACTAAACTTAACAAAATATTTGTTATGTTTTTACAGATCTAACGGCTACTTGATAAAGTCACAAAAATTGTAAAAAGAACAACGATTTAGGTCAAATTAATAAAAAATCTTGTTAAATTCAATGGCAGTATGATGAAATCAGAAAATTGTGAATAGAACAATGAATTAAATATAAAAAAAAACATATTAGGACATTTTTTGTAGTCAAACTCTACATAGGCCATGGTTTACTTTGGATCAGGTAGGTTGTAAGCTATTTTTTAAGGCTTCTTTTTTTATTTCAAAAGTTTTTAAGTTTTAAGTTTCCGATATTTCGGCACTGTTGCAATCGCCATGATCACAGATGCACTGATCATCAAAATGGCAAAAATCGATAAAATCGGATAGAACATCTTAAATATAAATAAATATCGTTGGGACAACTCAAACACCGCCATCTGATTCGAAACTAAACAGAGCTTGTACTATGGTAACCAGATAACTGATAAACATACTTATATATTTATAAATACATACATATTATAGATAAATAACACCAAGACACAGACTAAACAATCGTGCTCATCACACAAAGTTTTATCCTGGGTAGGAATCGAGTCCACGACCTCTTACGTAGCAGGTGGATACACTCCCACCGCGCCACAGAGATAGTCTTGAAAATACCTTTTTACTAGTAGAGCGAGATGTGAAAGGCTATATCGCTATCACAATACACAACCTCTCGCGACCTTGACCGTACAGCTGCGCATACGCAGCGCATTGCGTGGGCGAGAGCCATTCTTGTGGCTACACGCCAACATTCCAAATACCAACTCATTTTACACGTAGTAGTAGTGATTCATGTGAAGCCTTTCTAAAAGCCTTTTTAGGCTTTATATCTAGAATTTGACTAAAAATCCTAAATTACACATTTAAGAACAGGTTTTGAACGGAAGTTGCTCCAGACCATTTTAATACTTATGCTGTGCTTCGGAAGGCACGTTAAGCCGTTGGTCCCGGTTGCCAGTAACATGGCAGTCGTTAAGTCAAGTTGGAAGGCCTTATGGGTAACATGAAAAATTTCAACAGCAGATCGTCACCACCTGCGTCTGTCTATTTCACGGCAATGGGCTCACCACCTATTACGTGGGACATGAATACACATGGTGAAAAGTGGGCATATAATATGCCTCCACCACCCCTTCGGGGATATGGCGTGATAGATACAAACTCCGGAACCAACATTATTTTGTGTATCACACAAATATATATTCCGACCCGGGACCTCATGCGGCATTCGCATACACTACCACTGCGCCACCGGGGCAGCCTAGAGCGCTCCTTTTTAGGTTTAATTTAGTTTCATGCATTTTTATCTTGTTCTAGACATAAGTACAATTAATAATTTTTATGACTCAACTCTAACACTCGACGTTAATTAAAAACACATTGACGTGGGCGAACAAAGGATGACATCACTAGTAAATGAGTACATTCCCAATCGGCGAATATTACGGCAATATATTTTGTCAGTATGATTTATATGAACGAAACATTCAGACAGGTTGTTCATTTTCAAAGTTTAGAATGTATCAAGTAGTTAGCTGGAAAAGGGCGTGCTCCGTTGGTTTGGACACTTCCAACGAATGAGTGAGGAACGATTGACGAAGAAGATATATTGTGCCAAAGTAGAGGGTAGAAGGAGTCAGGGTAGGCCGAGACTTACATATGAAGACCACATGAGCAGATTGCTCAAAAACGGAAAAGTCAAAAGTACTCGGATACCCAGACGTGCATGTATGAAGCGACTGATGAATCTGCAAGAAGCGAAAGAAGTAGGTATGCATGAACCGCGAAGCCTGGCGATCTGTCCTCTCTGACTACCCCGTCCGGGATATAACGAGAAGATAGTTAGTTAGTCGCTTAGTTAGAATGTAGCAATACTAACAATCACGCCTTTATCCCCGAAGGGGTGCCACAGGCATATTATACGCCCACTTTGCACCGTGTGAATTTTTGTCGTAATAGCTGGTGTGGTGAGCCTAGTGACGTGTTGAAATGGACAATCGCAGGTTGTGTCGACCTGCTGTTGACATTTTAAAAGCCGCCTATAAGGGCTTCAACTTGATTTAACGACTGCCATGTTACCGGCAACCGGGTAAAACGGCTTAACGTGTCTTCTGGCACGGGAACACTCGTAAATAGTATTGCCACAAAGTTGTCACATGAGTTTAAAATGAAATAATTTAATTTATCTATCTATTTATCTATCTTCACGCTGTTTCCCTAACGGGGTAGACAGAGAGAACAAATCGCCAGGCTTCGCAATCCGTGCATACTTCTTTTGCTTACTGCAAATTCATAAACGTTTCATACATGCACGTTCGGGTAGACCCATGGTGCCGCGAGATGCAACTGGTACAGAAGCTAAAATGATGACCTACATAGAAGAATAATCTTACTAAATCTGAATAATATATCGACATAAAACAATTCAATACGTACTTTTATATTTATGTAACTTAACTTGAACGTTTTCAACATATGTGAACACAAATTGATGTTAATTTTTTTAATTAAAAAAATGGAAATTTTACGAAAATAGATTAGTAATGTGCCTGTGCGCATTGACTGTGAACACTTCAAAATTAACTTTCACTGTATAATTTGGAAGCGAGAGTCAAACACTTACAAACTGGGCTCATAAACATTACCTATTGTAAAGAAATGACAACTGTCCTTGGGTTCATAGATAAATATAGGTATTTCTCATTCATTATGTCATATTTCCCTACACTTCGGTGACCTTTGGGAGTCAGATGTTCGCTCAATTCAATGGTTGAACGCCCTAATCTAAGGAACTTTAGGTTCGTATTAAAAAAATAGTTTTGTGTTGGATAGAGCATTTCCGCTCGCGGTAAATCGTTAAGAAATGAGTTTACCGTGACAATAAGATGTTTTTAGGGTTCTGAACTTAGGATGACAAGAAATGTGTGTGTACCAGAGTACATAGGTAAGAAGTGTATCTTCTTTACCTTTTTTTTTACAATTGCTATAAAATTTCTCTCATACGTCGATAAAGAAGTATCACTTATGATAAAGGAGTTTCAGGTGAAAACAACATGGCGCGTAACCGAAAAACGTGACGATATTTTTACAGCTATAAAATTTCTCTCAACGTCGTTAAATAAGTTTCACTTCAAAAACAACCCTAATAGGATCACTTTGTTGTCCTAAGACCCTTATTTTGTGAACGCGTGAAGGTATTGAGTTTATATTTAAATTATACACCTACTTAGGTCTACGGTCCCATGAAGCTATGAAAATATAGTTACAGTAAAAAAAATATAGATTTTCTTGATTTGTGATGCATAAAACGTAATTTAACGGAACCATCGGCAAAGTACATAAATTATACTTATACTTATACAATAATGAAATACATAAAATAAAATATTTTTCAATACACTTACTCATAATATGGCTCTTATCTCACCGCAATTAGGCACATAATAATGCCTATTATCAAAATGTGGGTTATTATTGTTATTATATCACTAGTGGGATAATAGTTTTTTTTTAATTAGACTCATTCAGTTTATTTTTTTTGTTCTCTTCTTGGTCTTCAGTATTTATATTTTCATATCATTTAGGGCCGTAATCCAGAACGTTTATCAAAACTCAAGAAACACTTGACAGTAGTATTTATAAGGCAAAAACTAGACTCAAGCGTCGATTGAGTATTGAAAAATGTTCTGGAATACGGCTCTTAGTCATGTCTAGTCCTTTGTCAATGTCAAGTCCTCAGTCCTAGGTCCTGGTCCTAGCCCTAGTAAACCAAGTGGGCCCTTTACTAGGGCTTTCTATGGAGATTTGGAACTAACACATAGAACACCGCTGTTCACTGCAACATTTCACTTTCCATAACTCATGCACATTTTCGAATACTTTATGTATAATCCACCATTATTAAACACAAAATCATAAATTACACACTAATTTTGTAAAATAAAATACGGCAACCGTACATCATCTTCCAGAATTGGCGCCAAACTTCTGGTTGAGTTGCATTATTCTTAAAAAAAGTGAATACAATAAAGAAAGCATTCAATAGAACAAATAAATTAATATACCTACCTATTGCTTGTTCATTTCATGCAACTTCGTATTTAAATAGAAAATTTAAATACGAAGTTTTTTAATTCATCATGTACGTTTATAATATACAAAACTTTCAGTCAAATATAACTTTTGTTTTCTCTCTGTTTAAAACTTTAAACAACAACGAGTCCTATATTCCGATATTTAATTTTATAAAAATGACTGTAAAGCATGAAGAAGAAGACCTAAATAAACGAGCTAACTACATTATTATTCAATATTAATCTTAATGAATGACGAGGCTCTATGCCTGCCCAAGATTAGGGCGAAAATATATATTAAACAAACTCTGTGGCCAATGCGCGCGCATAAATAAAAACTAATTTGTATTATTTGTGTTTAAATAATCTAAGTTAGTATTATATTATTCATAAGTGTATTGAAAAACGTCCTATTATACACGTGTGTATTATTGATAACCGTCTTCGGCTCTCTTTAGACCTCAATAGCGCCTCAGCGGTAATCACCAACTTTACACACTTGTACCATAATCTACTATTATAGGTATTGTACTTTGCCTTTGGTAGGCGAATCCGACCCGCATTTGTCTGTGAAAACGATTATTACATATAACGTTATAACGTAACTAAACTGAGCAATTTTTTTTAAATTTATTATTTTATTAAGTACCTCTAATATTATGTTGTGTAAATTTCCATCTACACAGACAAATAAAATTGAAGTGTGTTTTGAAATTCCAAATTAACCTCTTTTCACTAAATACAGAATTATTATCATGCTACTCTAAAACGCCTGGACCGAATTCAACAAGACTTTCACAAGCAGATAGCTGATATTTTATAAGAAGTAACTTAACTACTTTTTATGACCGTATTCCCTAGTGAACGATCAATACGCGGACAAAACCGCAAGGCATCCATCCGTTACTTAAAATTCTTCTACAGACCAGGGGGCCGGGTCGACATCGAAATAAAATCGCTCATAAGAAATACACCGGTACAATTTTGACAGTTTTTATTAGTCTACTACCTATTTTAATCATATTCCAATAGACTTCTATCGGTCGGCCTATAGAATTCTACTAGCACGTACCGCGCCAGTGGCCGCTAGTTAGTTGCATTTTTGATAGTTTACTAACATTTTGACAGCTAAAAACAGCGATTCTGGTACTGTTATTTTTAAACTTTCGCGGTTTATACTCATATTTTATATACTACTCGACTGAGTATATACTACGCGACTGACTCACACAACGCCATCTGATTCCAAACTAAGCAGAGCTTGTACTATGGTAACCAGCATGAGCAGCCTCCATGGTTGCTCATGTATGCTGACGATATTGCGCTGGCAGACGCGGACAGGGGCAGATTGGTGCGACGTGTAAAGGCGTGGAAGGAGACGCTTGAGAAAGGCGGTCTGAAACTAAATGTGGCGAAGACCGAGTACTTGGCACTAAACTCGACAGATCCCACATCCGTCCGCATAGGCGGTGATTTGGTCGAGCACACGGACCAGGTTAAATACCTGGGATCTGTTTTTCACACGTCCAGTGACATCGATTGCGATGACAAGTCACGCATTGCTGCCGCGTGGGCCAAATGGCGGGAGATGACCGGTGTCATTTGTGACCCTAAAATGCCGATCCGGTTGAAGGGACAGGTCTACAAAACCATTATTAGACCTGTCATTTTACATGGCAGTGAGACGTGGCCGATATTACGCAGGAGCTGCGTGTCACGGAAATGAAGATGCTGCGGTGGATGTGTGGAGTCACGCGGATGGTCCGCGTGAGGAACTCTCGCATCCGCGGCAGCCTTAACGTCCGTGACATTGCAGACAAGTTGCAAGAGTGTCGCCTTCGTTGGTATGGTCACGTCTTGCGGCAACCGCCGGGCTACGTAGGTAACAAATGTCTGGCCATGTCAGCCCCGCCGGGTCCCGGTAAGAGGGGAAGACCCAAGAAGTGCTGGCTTGACGTCGTAAGGGATGACATGCGTGCCAATGGTCTCACTACAGGGGATGCCGACGACCGTGCGAAGTGGAGGAGAAAATGTAGGAAAGCGGACCCCGGGCGTCGCGAGACGCAACTGGGACAGACGCTCGGATGATGATGATGATGGTACTATGGTAACCAGATAACTGATAAACATACTTATATATTTCTAAATACATCCCTAGTATAGATAAATAACACCCAGACACAGAATAAACCATCGTACTCATCACACAAAGTTTTATCCTGGGTGGGAATCGAACCCACGACTTCTTGCGTAGCAGTTGGATACACTTCCACCGCGCCACAGAGGCAGTCAAGGTTAATACTCCAACAAATGATGTTAAAACTAATGGTGCGTGACAACACGCACATATCGACGAGTACAATGTCGTATAATTGCAAATGGTTATACAACAAGTGTCAATGCTTGCCAATATACCGCCTCGTTGATCGTTGAGTAAGGGGCAATGTAATGAGTTAGTGGACGGCATTCCGACCACGAGTGTGACGTCACAGCATGCGCCATTAGCCAAAGTTACGATGCGCGCGAGCAACCTTGTTATAAAAAGAATAAAGTTTTGGTATGTGAATAATTTTGTTGGAATGATTTAAAAGTTATAGCCCCGGTTTAAGGTTTTTGCATACCGGATTAATTTTTTTTTACGAAGGCTCGCAGCCACGCGTATTTCGTGCCCGGTGAACGATTACAGGGTTACGCGGCGTTTGTTAAGGTCAGTCTTGATATGGGTGACCGATTATGGTATTTAGAATGACTTTGAACCTTTAAGATTTAAGAAATCACCTTTTTTTACACCTAAAATCTATGTAGTTAGGATATTCCCACCTAAACTTCCGTTGATCTTGTTTTTTTTTATTGGCTATTTCAGCCTTTGTGCAAATCTTATTTATTAAATATTTTTTTTTAGTCTTCTTCGTCTAAGTCAAGTATCTTAATTCAAAGTCAATTTTGTACCAGTAAATTGGTGGAAGGAATTGAAAGGTGATGAAACTTTGAATCTTTCAGTGGAATTTACTCACCAAGATGTAAAATCGTATTACACTGTGATATACGATATCATTCTCTTTCACTATAGGACGCTGACACAACTTTTATGTCTAATAATCTACCATTTTTATAAATAGAACAATATTATTGCACTAGAAATTAACATACAGCAAGCACCGCCATACTAAATACCCGCGCAAAGTTCCCGTTGATCTTGTGGTTGACATTGAACCACAGATTATTAATACCCATTGATTTGATAAGAGTCAGTATCCATTAAATGAACACGTCAAGCGTCAGACATTGATTAAAATAACACCTGACATTTATCTGCATTAACTACCGCCCGCCATGACAGCTTGTTTTTGTTTTTTTTTCCACGGACTTAAATGTAAACAGCTTTGGCTAATAGCGATCTTTGCTTACAATCTTATGAGATAGTTCTATTTAAGAGTCGATAATTATGGAAAGAGTAAATTCCTTTAATAATAAATAAATTCCTTCCAAATTTAAATTGTTGGCTGTGTGACGCAAAGTAGGGTATTTAATTTATCAACCTATGTATGTCCGTCCCCATACGGTAACTACAACTCCTAATTTCTTTTTAAATCAGAGATTTAAATTTATATTAATTTATAATTGTCACACTCTACATCTGGCGCCGGTAATATACTGCTAAATACAAATCACGGAATCGAACCTCACTTAAACGCGTTATCTTTTAGCCTTTTTGTTACAACCTTACTAAAAAGGGCAACGGGTTCAAAAATTTTTACAAATTTAACATCTATAATAGACACATTTTATTTTTATTTTATTAAATTTATTCGGCCCTTAAGACCCACCTCAGTTCCGTGCTTCGGAAGGCATGTTAAGCCGTTGGTCCCGATTGCCAATAAAATGGCAGTCGTTAAGCCAAGTTGAAGGCCTTATGGGCGGCTTAAAAAATTTTCAACACGGCAATGGGCTCACCACCTGTTACGTGGGACAAAAATGCATACGGTGAAATGTGGGCGTTTAATATGCCTCTGCCTACCCCTTCGGGGATAAAGGCGTGACAATATGTATGTATGTATGCATGTATCTAGATACCGAGGCCACGCGAGGTTCAATTCCCCTTTCACCTGATAGGCTTGTATAATACAGCACTCCAACATTGCCCCCACAGTAATAACCTTTGATTGGTTCCACCAATCACGATGAATGATATAATATTTGGTACAAACACTCATCCGCAAAAATAAAGAGTCACCTCATATTTTTTCAAATATTTTTAAAACTACACATGTTATCTATCACGCCTTATCCCCGAAGGGGTGTCAGAGGCATACATATTGTATGCCCACTTTTCACCATGTGTATTGCTATCCCACGTAACAGGTGGTGAGCCCATTGCCATGTTGAAATAGACAGACGCAGGTTACCTGCTGTTAAAATTTTTCACTGCTCATAAGGCCTTCAACTTGACTTAACGACTGCCATGTTACTTGCAACCGGGACCAACGGCTTAACGTGCTTTCCGAAGCACGGAAACGCTCGCAAATGTAAATGCCACGAAGTGGTCACCCATCCGAGGACCAGCCATAGTGAAAGTTGCGTACCTCAGTGATCGTTTACAGAACACTGAGTCCGCGGGGCCACGAGCGCTTCTACATCTCATCATGCTATTTCATGCTATCTCTTGTATTAAAAAGAATCTGAAAGTTATTTTAATAACTCGTAAAATACCACTGTTTATTAAAAATAACCTTTTATTTATTTGTAAATAAAAATATAACTACGAGTAAAATTAAGGAACTTCTTTCAAACAAAATTATTCACTTTTTGTCATTTTTTTTAAAGACATTGCCTACTCATTATTTTAGTACCTTGTGTTTCCTCCACGGACTCTTCTCAAGGTTTGTATGCGATCAGGCATACTAAACACCAAGTTCCTCAAGCGGTATAGAGGTATATTCTCCTATTTTTCAATAAGGGCTTGTTTTAAGGCTGCAAGTGTCAGAGGTTTCGCTTTCAGACTAGACTTCCGAGCTCGTCCCATGCATGCTCTATGGGATTCATGTCAGGACTCCTCGCTGGCCAGGCTATGAGATCGATACCAACTTCTTGAATGTATCGTCTCACAGATAATGATGTATGAGGGCGAGCATTATCGTGCATAAGAAATTATCGCCCATATTTGTAAGGAATTCTTTTTAATTCAAAGAAATAGCATGTGTAGTTTTAAAGTTATTTGAATAAAAATGAGGTGACCCTTTATTTTTGCGGACGAGTGTTTTTTACATTCATACATCCATTCAAGCAAGTCACCCCTACATAGGTGGATTAATTCGTCAGTTTCGAGTAGGTCTCGATGGTGTTGTTGGTTACGAGTCTGATACGTTAAACCAGAAGACACTGGTTCGAGTCTAGCTCGAGATTTAAATATATTTCCACATTTAATTTAAAATTGAAGTCAGGCTGGTCGATCTTTACGTAGTAGGGTCGTCAACCGTATGTTTACTTGCTACATTAGTAATATAAAAATAATGGCCTCGAATGATAGCTAAATAAAAACTAAAAATAAAAAATCTAATTAAAAAACAAACCGATTCATAAAGGTAAGAGATAACACTATCTTTTATCTCGATCAAACACTCAACACATATTAGCTGTATTAGATCAGTATTTGTAGAATTTGATCGTAGGTAGTAATAATAACACGTATGTTTTCATTGGCTGGCAGTGTTGCCAGCAGTTGCCACATACCGAAACTTGTGTAATTGCGTTTTACTTGCCTCCAAGTTATTTATATAAACTGGTCTGTAAGGTATTTTAATATGTACGTACCTAAGTTAGGAATTAAGCCTACATACCTGAGTGAATGGCTCAAGTGCGTTTTTAGCTCGTGTGATGTTTAATATGGATCGTGTTTTTTTTACAGTAAAGTTAACTTATCAAACTATTGACTGCGTCGGTGGTGCAGTGGTAGTGTATGCGACTGCCGTGCTGAGATCCCAGGTTCGATTCCCAGTTCGAAACAAATATTCGTGTGATCCACAAATGTTGGTTTCGGCGTTTGGGTGTTTCTTATGTGATAATATGTATGTATTTAGAAATATATAAGTATGTATATCCGTTGAATAGAACCGATTAGTACAAACTTATAGATTTGTTTGGGCAAGATGGCGCTGCGTAAAAAGTTTCCCATAATATTTATTTATTTATTAGAAATCTGCTCCTGACCGTACCCGGCTAAAAAGAGCCAAACACACTTGCCGCGTTTCCGCACTAGATTGCGATTGCCAGCCATATCGAGCCATATCGACCAGAATCGATCCATATCGAGAGTTGCCGATCGTCTCTCGAAGCCTTTGTGCTATCTTCTTTACAAAACTTTTGACCTATCTGACCTAGTTCCCTAGGGTCTCTACCGCCACCAGCACGAATTGATACAGCGGCTCCAAATCAGCGTACTTATCAATAATCGTGTCGGAATAGAATCGAAATCGTCGCCCAATAGAAAGCCACCAGTACAATTTTGACAGATTTTCGTAGTCTACTGTTACAATCGTACTCCAATAGACGTCATTCCAATTATACTAGCACGTACAGCGCCAGTGGCCGCTAGTAACATTTTGACAGGTAAAAACGGCAATTCTGATTCTATTCTACTGCTTGCCAATAGTAGACACGGCCCCATGGTGTCTTTCAATGCAGCAAGGAATGTTGCCAAATTGCTTCATCGCATCTACATATATTGTTCATTTTAGTGTATCTCCAGTTGCTTCCAAACTCTCCCTGAATTTGGAGGTTGAGGTCCTTTTTATTCGGCTGCTAGGAGCAGCTATTGTTTGATTTTATACTTCGGCATTGTTGGACTGCTGCCTGATCTCCCAACCCCATAAGGGTTTCTGAGTCGTCGCCTCCTCTGTTGATCAGCAGGTGCACCGCTAGCAAGGAGCCCTTTACATAGCCCGCTTCATTTTCCAACTTCTGAAGCTTCTCCTGGGACTTCACCGAGTTCGAGCTCGGTGTAACTTTTGTGGTCTTGGTCATTGCTGTAGATCCTGGTTAACAGGAGTCACAGTAATGGGAATGGTGTGGGATTAGTCCTAAAAAAATCAGCTTCATATTTATAAGACTTTTCTTAATGAGTTAATTTACGAATTATACTATTTTTTTTCAATTGTGTAAACAACAGCATTTCATTTTGAATGCTATCAATTGTTAATTCCTTGTTTATGAGTTATGAATGCTCATGCTGATAAGGCGGGCATTACATTGCAATATATCTTATCGACGCCATATTGAAGGAATGCTTTAGAACAATACAGTACATATTGTATACTAAATTCAAAGCGTAATAACAAGACCTACATATTGTATACTCAATTATAAGTACTATACATGCTATTTGCATTTCTTTTTTAGGGAGTTCCTGGTACTCCAGTTCACGAGAACATGAATATTGTAGTACTTTTTTTTTTAATTTGGCTCGCGCAAATCACGTTATTGTTAGTGATAGTGGCCTTCTTGCCTTCGAATGTAAGGAAAAGCTGGTAAATGAAAGTACCATAAACGGTCAACTATTTCGATATTAACCGACGTATCGTTAGATGCTTATATTACACCAGTCTAAATACACATATTTACGTGGTCTACTTTTTTTTGGAATGTAATTTTGACTCACAGCTCAAAAACTAGTAAGGTCAAAGTATTCAGCTACCTAGATGTGCATGTATGAAACGATTTATTAATCTGCCGAGAACGATAGAAGTATGCATGGACCGCGCAAGCTGGCGACCCGTTCTCTCTGACTACCATATCAGGGATATATGTGAACATAGTGAAAAAAGAAATTCATAATGTTTTTGATGAAAATGTTGTCCAAGCTCTCAATATTGGGAATTCTGAAGTTCGTGAGAGGCAACATTACAGCAACAAGGCGCTTCCCTATTTCGAAGCCAGGATTCGGTTGCAACTGTCAATAAGCTTGAATAATGGTAACTTATAATTTAATACTTTAATTTAAAATGTTGCCACAATACGTCAGTGCGTTCGCGAGCTGCTGATAACTGCTTATCACCTTCAGCGATAAGGTTTCGACGGCCGGCTGACTCCGCATAGTTCGGACCGATTACGATAAAAGTACACAAAGATAAAGCACATATCTGCTGAAACGCTTGCGTTGATTATTTTTTCAATGACTAAGTATTTAAATTCCTACTAATTATAAAACTAGATTAATTTCAAAGTCTAGAAATGTCTGAAAAATAAATAAAGGTATGTGTTAGGAACTCCTTCGCAAATAAAATACATTATTGAACTAATAAAACTTAATCATACTGGGTTTGTAAGGGGCCCCACTAAGATCTCCGGGGCGCAAGTGACCTCTCCCGCTAGCGGTGCACCAGCTGACAAACGGACGAGGCAACGGCTCGAGCTGCCTCACAGGGTTGGGAGGACCCACGGTAATGGCTCCCAACAATGGCGAAAATCGAAAACTCTCGCAGTCGAATACAAGTGGACTCCTGGCACCAACACCCAGTAGGGTTTAGGAAGTAACTGGGAATACGCTAAAATAAATGTAACTGGAATTCCGAGAACGTCTCGTCAGTTTAAACAACCGCGTTTGGTATGCCGAACCCACTTTTCTCAAAGATCTACAAATAATGTTACAGAATGTCAACACGATTAGCCAAATTTAGACTTTTAGAAGAATTTAGGAGTAACAGTAATGGGAATGCGGGTAGGATTAGTCCCAATTCTTGAAGATTTTGAAGTTTCTACCACTTGCGGTTTTAAACTGGTTTCGGTTTAGAAGTCGTTTGATTTCTTCGCTATGAAAGTGAAGGGAGCGTCACTTGTTTTCATAATGATTCTACTGACAAAACTTATGACATTCCGATGAAGAATCGCATCAACTGACAATTGAGACTAATCAAAGTCATAACGATACTATATCGATACTAATATATAAAGCTGAAGAGTTTGTTACTTTGATCGCGTTAATCTTAGGAACTACTGGTAAGAATTGAAAAAATCTTTTTGTGTTCGGTAGCACAATTATCAAGGAAGGCTATAGGACGTAGTAGTACTATTACTTATTCTTTGTTATAGGCTATATATCGTCACGCTACTACCCAGGAGAGTGCAGCAGTAATCATAAATGTTAACAAATCGGTAAAAGTTTTATTCAAGGTTGTAAAACTAATATACGATTAGGAGTGCCACGGGATTTGAAGAATGTGACGGGCGAAGCCGCGGAGCTCAGCTAGTATACATTATTTTCTCTTTCTAGGCTATACTAGCGGCACGCTATAATGGCCGTTTTGACGTTTGTTCTTTCTTGAAGTTTCGTAATAATTTAAATTACATTTTATTAGTAAAAATTTGTGAATAGTCGACCACATTAAAGAGTATTTATACTACGGTAGAAAACAGAGTAGTTATGTAAAACAAGTAAAATATCAGCACTATTGTAATATGTCAAAACGGCCATCATAGCGTGCCGCTAGTATAATCAAGTTCAAAAGTATGAATTACATTTGCCAGAGGGTCCACTCTCAAAGACTTTCCACAGCTATCTACCTCTCGTAGTTTGTTTGTACAACAAACAGAGTTGTGTTGTGATATCACGTCCGGTCGAAGGCGGCCGTGTGCGCTCATGCACTCTCACTTCTAGAGAAATCGCCCCGAGTCGGTCAGTAGACGTGCCCACGTTGGTAATGAACTTAATACTCCCTGGAATCTTCGACATACTTTATAAGTTTCTAAACTCATCATGATGCTCTGAATGAAAACTTGTCAAACATCCTACTAATATTACAATCGCGAAATTGTAAGAATGGATCTTTGTTTTGGGATGAATGGATTTTGGTGAAATTTTAGAATAATATAGCCAACACATAGGCAACTTTTTATCCCAAGAACAAGTTCCTGTGGGAAACGGGCACGGGAAAATTTCACTACGCGGATGAAGCCGCGGGCATCAACTAGTACTTTATAAGTTTCTAAACTCATCATTATACACTGAATGAAAACTTTTTAAAACTTTGTAGATATTTCTATTTCATTTTAAAATTTGTTCTTACAAAAAATCAAAACCTAATACGCTTTTTTTATCTCATCATCATCATCCGAGCGTCTGTCCCAGTTGCGTCTCGCGACACCCGGGGTCCGCTTTCCTACATTTTCTCCTCCACTTCGCACGGTCGTCGGCATCCCCTGTAGTGAGACCATTGGCACGCATGTCATCCCTTACTACGTCAAGCCAGCACTTCTTGGGTCTGCCCCTCTTACCGGGACCCGGCGGGGCTGACATGGCCAGACATTTGTTTCCTACGTAGCCGCACGACGTGACCATACCAACGAAGGCGACACTCGACAACAACACTGCAACTTGTCTGCAATGTCACGGACATGAAGGCTGCCGCGGATGCGAGAGTTACTACTACGCTTTTTTTATCTATCACGCCTTAACCCCGAAGCGGTGGCAGAGGCATATTATATGCCCATTTTGCACTATGTTTATTTCTGTCCCACGTAATAGGTGGTGAGCCTATTGCCGTGATGAAATAGACAGCGACAGTTTGTGGCTACCTATTGTTAAAAATTTTCAAGCGTCAGGCCTTCAACTTTACTTAACGACTGACATTTTACTGGCAACTGCGACCAACGGCTTAACGTGCCTTCCGAAGCACGGAAACGCTCGCAAATGTAAATGCCAGTAAGTGGTCACCCATCCGAGGACCAGCCATAGTGAAAGTTGCGTAACTCAGTGACCGTTTACAGTACACCGAGTCCGCGGGGCCACGAGCGAACTTCTATTTCATTTTAAAATTTGTTTTTAAAAAATCTAAATGCTACATTTTATTATTTTCATATGGTTTGTGCTCTGAGTAATTATTTAATATGATGTCCACGGCTACTTTCTATCATCGCATCGCTCGCCATAGACTGGTGTTCACCCTCACACTTTGGGTCCGGAGCGCGTACGTTTGGATTGTGGAATGAACTCTCTGCCTGGATTTTTAACAGGATTCTCCAGAGAATCAAACGATTTCTGAAGAATGGTTTCCTTTTGTATGTTCCATGTCGACGCCTTTGTCTTCCCCACCTACAAACCGTATTTAGATAGGGTAGGTAGGTATACTGCAGAGCTTGTACAAGATTGAAAATATCTTCATAAGGCTGTGGATTGTGGTAACATTAGGTCAAACTAGCGGTCCCTTCTGGGTTTTTCCCGTGGGAATACCGGCATAAAATGCAGATATAACATCAGCTATCTGCCAGTGAAAGTCTCGTTAATATCGGTTCAGTTGCTTCAGAGGTAAGCTGGACTAAACAGACAGAAAAATTTAAACCTTTTTTATGGGCGCAAGCAGTTTCGATATCTGTGAGTCACGATGGGTTGCAGCTGAAAACCAGCACCAGGCACCAACCACCTGAGCTGTTCGCCCAGTTGGTGCAGTATTTGATGACAGAATCTATACTTTTCTGGCTTTTATGTGTGTGTGTGTGTGCGTGTGTGCGTGCGTGCGTGCGTGCGTGCATGCATGCATGCATCGTCATGGTGTGTGTGTGTGTGTGTGTGTTTGTGTGTGTGTGTGCGCGCGCGCATTCATATTTGTATATCCGCGCTTGCATGTAGGTGTGTTAATATATGTGGATGCTTATTATGTGTCTATTTATGAAATGTAATTTGTAATTTTACTCTTTCCCTTTGTGTTGAACTAATAAACGATTCTTTCTCTCTCTCATTTATGTATGTACCGTATACATATACTTCCATTTGCATTTAGTATAAAACCGGTAATTTGGTATTACAAACAGACGACTCAATTTTATTTATCTGTATAGATGTAACAGCATACTCAGTACAGAACTTTCTTTTATCTTGTTCTTTGAGGCAAGTCTGCATCATAGCACTGCCACTTCTTGAATCTCTTGTGATGACTTTTAACTATCCGTATATTGATGTACAAACTTGTATTGTTCACAGGTGTGCTATCACCAGAACGGGTCCCGTATATTTCCTGGCGCCATGTCCTCATCTCACAGCGCGTGACAGTGTGAAGAAGCATGGGGTCACGCGGCACCACGCGTTCGCGCGGCGAAGCGCAACGCACGCTCGATGAGTTTGACGAGCTAGCTGGTTTGAGAGGGACCGGCGATATGGGAAGGGGTGATACCGGCAGTACGGGAGAAAGGTCCGCATATGTGCTAGAGCATCTGGCTACGTTTACTGTCACGAGGGAGACTGGGATAGTGTATCCTGCTGATGGGATGCGAAGATTACTGCAGCTAGAGAAAACCAACGGTAACTAACTACTGTCTATATTTTTTTCAATATTAAATGAAGGAATCGATCACACAACTAAATGAATCCCTCAGTCACGTAGTCGGGTTCGATTCCCGGGTTCACCAATGTTTGTTTCGGAGTTTGGGTGTTTCCTATGTATAATATGTATGTATTTAGAAATATAAAGTATGTTTATCAGTTGTCTAGATCCTATACCACAAGCTTAATATAAGCTTACTTTGGGCTAGATGGCGCTTCGTGAAAATGTCCCACAATATTTATTTTATTCTGTGTTGCTTAAATACGAACAAAACATTCTGAAACTAGATGAGGTAGGGTAAAACGGAACGGAAATGAAAGAGAGAGTGTAATCAGTCAGAAAAGGACAAACCTATTGCCATCTATTTATGCTGTCACTCGATGTTCACATGCGAACGGAGACGGTCCAAACTACCATCTGCGTTGCCAGAAATGTTTTATCCCCGTCTTGTAGACTTTGATTGTGTCCCACGATCGTTGTCCTCCATGACCTTGGCGCTTGCTACAGATTGGGTTAGTCAGAGGGCCAGGAATTTCTTGTCGTGAGTGTACTAGGAACACAGAGTCATAAAAAAGTACGGAGTGGTGTTATTCAGTTGGAGTTCAATATACCCATCACACCTCGTGTTGATTTCTACACGTAAAAAGGTACACATAAGGTTCCCTGTTAATATAATAATAAAAAGAAGAGACATAGAAATAAAATTTTATTTCAGATTCTAGATCCATATCAATTAGTACAGTAAAAACACATACAAAAAAAAATACATTAATTATTGCATAAAAAATAAATCAATAAGCAAAATAATAAATTATCATAAAAAATAACATAATAAATTAAATGTATATAGTATAAACTCATTGTGAGTTAGGAGGTTGAATGGACGTCGATTCCATCTTCATATGTTACTTGCCGTGGGAAACAGGAGACATTTAAATGCAGCGGTCAATTGTAAATGATGCAGATCGTAGCTGCTTTCTATCTTGGCGGTATTTATAAAGCAGGGAGTTTATGTGCACTAATCAACAACAATTTTAAGAATATTTTCCAAGTATCTCCTCAGTTGAATCTGCAGAGAGTTTCATATCTCATCGCTGAGTCTATGTGTTTAAAAAGAAAAAAAAAATTCAAAAATTAATTTCGAATTTTCAAAATTGAAGCGCTCGTGGCCTCGCGGTCTCAGTGTTCTATAAACGATCACTGAGTTACTCAACTTTCACTATGGCTGGTCCTCGGATGGGTGACCACTTTGTGGCATTTACATTTGCGAGCGTTTCCATGCTTCGGAAGGCACGTTAAGCCGTTGGTCCCGGTTGCCAGTAAAATGGCAGTCGTTAAGCCTGGTTGAAGGCCTTATGGGCGGCTTGAAAATTTCAACAGCAAGTAGCCACAACCTGCGTCTGTCTATTTCAACACGGCAATGGGCTCACCACCTATTACGTGGGACAGGAATCCACACGGTGAAAAGTGGGCATATAATATGCCTCTGCCACCCCTTCGGGGATAAGGCGTGATGGATGTTTATTTATTTTCAAAAATGACTGATGGTATTTTAATATTATGATTCACAGGTATATGGAGTCAAAAGATGCAACTATGTCTAGAAGGCTCGTGGGTTCTGGTCATGGACTACGAGACAGGAGTAAGTAGACCTTTTTTAAATTGATGGAATCATAAAAACATTCTGGAAACTAGATAAGGTAGTCCGAGACTACCAGGACTTTAATTGGTCGTGCTAATTAGTGTCTGGCACATAATACATTTTAGCCTTTTTGTTACCAACTCACAAAAAAGGCAACGGGTTCATAATTTCTTCCAAATTTAACATCTAAAATTGACACATTTTACTAAACTTATTCGGCCCTTTAGACCCACCCCGGTTCCGTGCTTCGGAAGGCACGTTAAGCCATTGGTCCCGAGTCCCGATTGCCAATAAAATGGCAGTCGTCAAGCCAAGTAGAAGGCCCTATGGGTGGCTTAAAAAATTTCAACAGCAGGTCGCTACAGCCTGCGCCTGTCAATTTCAACGCGGCAATGGGCTCACCACCTGTTACGTGAGACAAAAATGCCTACGGTGAAATGTGGGTTTTTAATATGCCTGTGCCTACCCCTTCGGGGATAAAGGCGTGAAAATATGTATGTATGTAGATAAGGTAGGGGAAAACGCAACGGAAATGAAAGAGATAGTGTAATCAGTCAGAAAAGGTTCTTTTTTAAGTTCACCAGTGCAGGTGAGGCTCCATTGGGTCGCAAAATCATTTTAAAAAATTACATTACCATTCTCACCAACAATGAATTTCACTGAAGTCCGAAACTAAAAAGGACATGTCTCTTTTGTTTACAGTCAGTCATGGAGCGGTTTCCAGCGACGTGGGTACACTCACCAACAGCATTCACCTCACCTGAGCCGGCAGAACTTTACAACAATGTCTTAGCCTTCGTAGTAGGAGCACCAAGTGACTCGCCGAGTGGAGGGAGTACTGGGCGCGCATCCAGCGGCAGCCATGAAAATGCCCCGAGAAGAGAACTTCACATCTTTCAATGTCATGATGTCAGTGCACAAGCTCTCGTTGAAGAACTAAATGGCCTGAAGTAAGTAAAGTATGAGAGTGATGTCCAGTCATACTATTGTAGTACATTTCTAGACCTATATATATTTTCCGCATCCGTGTCCGCATTACTCTCCGCACCGTTTTCGTGTTGTTGTGTGTAAAGGAAAAAACTGAGGGACAAAATGCTTGTCTACGGCCAATTGACCTTCTATAAAAAGCACTGGCAAAACGCTCCAGGCAATAATTTAAAAAGATACTCCTTATAAGCTGGTTGGTTTTGGAAAGAAAAATGCAATCAATATGTATCCTATCGTATCGTTAGGACAACTAACACAACGCCATCTGATTCCAAATAAAGCAGAGCTTGTACTATGGTGACCAAATAACTTATAAACATACTTATATATTTCTAAATATATACATATTATAGATAAATAACACCTAGACACAGAATAAACCATTGTGCTGATCACACTAAGTTTTAACCTGGGTGGGAATCGAACCTACGACCTCTTGCGTAGTCACAGAGGCAGTCAAATGTGGGTTAATACTGCAGATCTATGCTATTTTTTTAATTAATCTTAAAGCTAGCAATCAGCAATGTATCAGATACATCCACTGCGGTTGCTAGCTTCAGGCTCATAAGAGGATACCGCATCGGTTTCCTTTGAGCTGGTGTTCTAACCAGGACACCTTCACGGGACATGGATGCAAAGATCCTTGCGGCACTTTACCTTTAGCACATGAAGGCGCTGGAGGTGAATCTGCGATCTGCACTGTGAGCATTTGAGGAGTAGTGATCAACAAGCAGAGCTAGTCCGCTCGATGTTCAAGAACATCAGTGGATCTCCTATGGCAGGAGATGCACTGGGCACCATTAAATCCAAAACGAAAGCTATCCGCTTTGAACGCTAGCCTGATGAGCGATAGTTCAAGATAGCTGTCACTCTAGTCGAAACTAAGGTCTATCAAACCTATCAAAATCAATTTTTAAGGCCGGTCAATGTCCGAGGAAATTCCTTGCAAGGTCTTATTAGATTCCCTGGCCACTCACAGTCCTGAAGTGAACTTTGTGATTATAATGGGTAATGCATTAAAATAATATTTTTAACAAGCAATGCAATATCAATGTTTGTTAGATAATTTTTATCCTGTTGCTGATAATACTTCAGAGCGGATGCTGAATATTAAAAATAAATACAACCTACATAGTTTTGGATTGAGTAACAGATATTATCTTAAACACGTCAAAAATGGATAATCTTATCTCAGGTCTTCTGAAATATCTAAAGTAGAGTGTACTCGAGATGTGGGCGCAGTATCGTCCAATGTTTTATATTAGTCAGAAGATATATTTGCCGGTACCCGGCTATTCTCGGTGAGGTCCATGTTTTATATAAAACAGAAGTTCTTTCTGCCGATATCGGCTTACTCTTGGTGAGAATTTTAAAGTTGAATCTGGTCAATCTATCTTAGATTATAAAACATTCACCTATTTCAAACATCTATTCGGTTTTAGAGGTGTACACATCCCTGAAGATAGTATTGGACATTAAGAAGCAATTCCAGCCATTTCTGATGTACGTGCAGTGAATAATAAGTGTTTTGTGTGTGCAGGGGTGTGAGAGAAGGCGGTGCTGGTGAAGGTGGACGTGACTTCATCATCGAAAGAGAACGAGAAAGAGAACGGGAAAATGAGACTGAGAGACCACGAAGACAGGTGTGTACAATTATATTACTATTAGACCATGAAAGCACATGTGTAGATAATAACTATTTAATAACTGAGACGTACTGCGCACCTGAAAACGCAGCATAGACAGACCAATATAACGCAAGCACATTCTGGATGAGCACTACACGACAAATCGTTGTTGCGACTCATGAGGCCTATGCTCAGCTGTGGGTGTTGATAATGATATATGCATTTTGATAAAGAAGAGAATCAAATAGAATGATAGTAAAATTGTATTTTTTTTATTTCTTTTTGCTTGAAAGATTTTGATAATAAAATTGAAGAATTAGGATTAAATTTTGGCAAAGTGACAATCTGAGGTTCAGTTATTATAATTTTAGCTAATCTTTCTGGCAATTTACATATATATTTTATATCAACATTGAAACATTACAATATTGAATATCGCATTGGTTGTAGTGATGTACAGTTATCTGTTTCTCAATATAATTCTCAGTTTGATATCAAAATATGAAAATGAAGCGCTCGTGGCCCCGCGGACTCATTATTCTGTAAACGATCATTACTCAACTTTCACCATGGCTGGTCTTCGGATGGGTGACCACTTTGTGGCATTTACATTTGCGAGCGTTTCCGTGCTTCGGAAGACACGTTAAGCCGTTGCTCCTGGTTGCCAGTAACATGGCAGTCGTTAAGCTAAGTTGAAGGCCTTTTGGGCGGCTTGACAAATTGCAACAGCAGGTCGCAACAACCTGGGTCTATCTATTTCAATACGGCAATGGGGTCACACACAGGAATACACATGGGTAAAAGTGAGCATATAATATGTCACTACCACCCCTTCGGGGATAAGGCGTGATGAATAAATAAATAAATGATATCAAAATATTCTCATTTTCTTTTTTGTTAGGTACATTATTTGTTGAAATTCTTGGTTTTCTTAAAACAATTATAACTCATAAAAATAGTGAATCTAAAGTAGACACGTCTCGCGTGAACTATCCAGAATTCAAGTAACAAATTCCAAGTAATAATAATAATAATAACTTTATTGGCACAAACATGTACAATGAATAATAAGTGATTAATCAAATTTGTTCTTTGTACAACAGATATGGAACCTTGCCTCTTAAACTAGGTTGGATACCTGTATCTTAAGAGACAGTGTTCGGCAACTACAATTAAATTTTACCAATTTTTCAAATTAATATTTACACAAATGTTTATTAACTGTTTATTGGTAAGGTACATAACATAACATGGAATGAGTGGACTAATGCCATGGTGCATGAAGTTAATTTTTTTTTATGTATTATAAAAGAAACTTTAATAACTTAAAATTTAAATCAGTATGTGTAAGTATGTTAGTGTGTGTGTGAGTGTGTGTGTGTGTGTGTTTGTGTGTGTTAATATATATATATAACATAGGTGCACAGTTAATTTAATTTTGATTTATTTCATTTTTAGAATTTTATTAATAAGCATTACTACCATTATACATCGCAGTTTTATATTCTATATTATTCGGGGAATGTTAATATTGACTCCGTGCTGAAATAGTCTTGTTTCAGCAGCCATTCCGTAACTTTTTGTTTTAGTGTGTACCTGTTAAGACCCAGTATTTTAATTTCTTTGTGTATTTTTTTGTATAGATGAGAACCCAATACAAAATAGTGATGTTTTGCGAAGGCTGTTCTGTGTTTGACAGCTGCTGGCAAATTTCTACGTTTCTCAGGATTAGGACGAGGGAGAACTTTCTATCGCCGTAGAATTGATTTGTGCACAAAGAGCTGCCGAACAGTTAGTACTTTGCAATCGGTGTTCAATTGAGATGTGGGATATTTGATCGATTTTCTTGAAATTATATTAAGAACAGCCTTTTGTGCTCTCTCCAATCCGAGAAGTATTGTTTTGTGAGCGCCACCCCAGACGGTGATGCAGTATCCTACCACGGATTGGCTCAATGCGAGATACACCATTCTCAGGGTTTCTCTGTTAGCCGAGTCTCGAAGGGACTTGAAAGTGCCGATAAGACGTAAGGTTCTGTTTATGAGTGCGGTGATTTGTTTATCCCATTTTAAGCAATTGTCCAATAGCACCCCCAAATATGTCACTGAGTCAGTTCTTGTCAATGGAATACACGAGCATGAGTCTAATGAGCTCGCGCATGTGTGTGCCGTTAAGGTAAACGTGTCAGGTGGACTTGTAAAACGACGAAGAACAAAGGGTATATAGACTGTTTTTGTGAAATTTACGGTCAGTAGGTTATTATTTAGCCATGTCGTCACATGTTTTAGGGCTGATTCAGCATTAGTTTGAATGTTTTCCCAGTTAGGTCCATGTACTGGCATAAGCGTATATTTTGCATCTCGTTGGGGTCAACTTGCAGAGGTCGTTAATATAGATTTGGAAAAGAGTAGGCCCAAGAATGCTGCCCTGCGGAATCCCGTACGATGTAGATTGCTCGTCACTGAGATAATTCTCTAGTTTAACACATTGAGTTCGGTCTGTAAGGTAGTCCTTGAACAGGTCCAATACAACCCCTCGCACCCCAATGCTTGATAATGAGCTTAAGGACTGAAACCGTATGAAGTGAAGTTTAAGTATACAGCACATTGTCCATCCACTACATAAGCAAAACGTTTAATCCTTTGCTACTTCGCATTATTAGAGGGTGGTAAGGCTTTTGGCGCCGATGACTAAGTGTTCTGAGGGCCGGGTCTACTATTGACAAGCCGTAGAATAGAACCAGAGTCGCTGATTTGAGCTGTGAAAATGTTAGTAGACTATCAAAACGCAACTGACTAGCTGCGACTGGCGCGGTACGTGTTAGTAGAATTTTATCAGCCGACCGATAGAAGTCTATTGGAGTACGATTGTAATAGTAGTCTACGAGAAAAAGTCAAAATTGTACCGGTGGTTTTCCATTGAGCGACGATTTCTGTTCCTCTCTGACCAGATTGAAGTAGTTTATTTTACCCCCAGTAAACGATCACCCCGTTAAGCAACTTTTGATCACAGATGGATGACCACTTTGTGACTTTAGCATTTGCGAAAAAAAATGTCTTCGGATGAGTGAAGATATCCGGATTTTGTTAAACTAAACCTAGAAAAAGTACTGGATTTAAACTCAAGAAAGCTACTAAACTACTTAAATCAGCATTGGTCAATAAAAAGTTTTTGTATTTATAAATACAACAATTTTACCAGAAATTCTGATATTGATGATTCTGATTTCATTCTATAAAAAAAAAACAAATATCTTAACTTAAGGCTTAACGTGCCTTCCGAAGCACGGAAACGCTCGCAAACGTAAATGCCACAAAGTGGTCACCCATCCGAGGACCAGTCATAGTGAAAGTTGCGTAACTCAGTGATCGTTTACAGAACACTTATTACTACTAAACAAAGAGTTGCGGTATACTCGTATGTCATGAAATCTTATTAGACTAAAAGCAAGTATAACATTTTACGCGTGTACCTACATAAATATACGCACATTTTTTTTTCGGTAGTAATGTTTTTTTATGCCACTGAGGTGGAACTCTATGCTAGCATACGGCCCACCTGATGGAAAGTGGTCATCGTAGCCTATGGACATTTGCAACCCTAAGTAATATCGCTAGTAATGTCATTATATATGTCTACTCAAAATTGAGCTTTGCTTTAAAAATAAAATAAAAGTTCACCAGAAAGCCAGGTTATTTAACCAGTACTTACTTAAGGAGCAGAAACCTGGGTCCTGACTAAAGAGGTTACCAACATAATACAAGTAGCCCAAAGGAAAGTTGAAAGGAAACTTGTAAGTAACACAGAGGGATTGAATAACGAACACCTGGCTTAAAGAGCAAAGCAAGGTTACCGATGCTGACAAACGAGTTGTGAGTAGTCGAGTCGAGTGATTAGTAGGATGACATCTACAGATAACTATGTAAAATTATAATAGCAGTTTTTAATTTCAAACTAACAGTTTTTTAACTAAATGCATATAAAAGTACTAGATGACCCCCACAGCTTCGCCCGTGGTATATTTCGACCTCCCGTCGCACCTATTTAATCCCGTCGCTTATAAATTCTACAATTAAGCATAAAAATTTGCGCGATATGTCGACATTTATGACTACTGTTCTGCTCCTCAGTGTAGTAGCGTAATGATATATAGCCTATAGCCTTCCTCGATAAATGGGCTATCTAACACAAAAGATTTTTTCATATCCGACCAGTAGTTCCTGAGTTTAGCGCGTTCAACCAAACAAACAAACAAACTGTTCAGCTTTATAATATTAGAATACTAGATATACGGTACTAGACATAAAAAAAATCTGTTTGTTCTGTTTAAACTTTAAAACGGCTGGACCATTTTTAACAGGACTTTCACAAGCCAGATAACTAATGTTATAAGAAGTAACTAGATCTTATCCCCGTATGCCCGCGGAAACGGGAACTACGCGGGTGAAACTGTGGGCCGTCCGTTTGAAGTAAATGAAAGATTACAGTTTTCTATTTTAAAAAAAAGTGTGTTTGTACATATGTACACGCGTTAGAAGTCTAATAAGATTTCATTACATATACCACAACTCTTTGTTTTTAACAGGAATGATAAATTAGTAAGAAAAAATAACACCAAAAAGAATGAACACTACTTTGAACGTACATAGTTTTAAGTTGTCATGGAAACACTTATCAGCTAACTTCGTAGTGTCGGTTTTTCATGACGGTCTGCGGGCGCATCGTAAAAATTAACTCATAATTATTCCCTAACGCCCCAAAAGTATAACTTCAAAAAATCAACCATGTTAAACCATTTTAACCACCAATTACGTTAAAGAATGGAATGAAGCATGAAAATGTCAGTATAAAATGAACTTACAATTTTAAAATTTTCCTTGATAAAGAAATTGCTTTTGATAGTGAGGCCCAAAGATTATCTGTGTACATCAAATTGTTGTAGTAAATAAATTCTACAAAATCTATTAATCCCACTTGGCTTATTGAAATTATTTGAACTGAGTGAGAACAGTAACTTTCATTAAATATCAGTAGGAGTACCACAGGGATCAATTCCGGGATCTGTTACTCATACACTGTGAAAACAAGACAGCCACATATGCCAGAAGTAGCATTTCTAACCTTTTTAAGCCGCCAAAAACATAAATAAGAATAGAAAAACTTAAATATGTTCTACTTTTATGGTATGGTGTTAAAATCCTAAACAAACTGCTGATTTAGTGGCTGGAAAATATTACCTAGAAAACTAACATTATTATTACGTATTAAAAATAAGTAAACGAATACACAACTGAAACCGGTCAGTATATTACTGGTCGTAAAACGTGAGTAATCCCGTTTACTTATTTATAAGGCTAGAAAATAATTTACAAACAACAAATTATTAAATACGGCTTCTTACGGTTGTTTAAAACCAGCTGTAGAAACTAGCACCAAATACAAGTGTATTTAAATAATTGTGGCACCACCACAGACCTATAAGACTTATTTGTCTGTGGGCACAATGATGTTTGCAACAAAATTTTAATTTTAATACACATTCCTTTATGTTGCTAGTAGTAGATTTCAAACAAATAATAATAATAAATAAATAAATATCGTTGGGACAACTCACACAACGCCATCTGATTCCTAGTAGATATATATATATGAATCGTACAACGACATCTAGTTATTTTTTTGATAACTAGGAAAAGAAAAAATAATCATTGAGTCATAATTGATAATTTTTATTATCTACATAGGTATGTGTATTATATTGAAGAGTAAATTATGCTAAATTTATATCAATCAACAGTATAAAGATAATAATGGTATTTAATAGATATTAAGTTAGAATTCAGTGGCTTTTACGTCATTCGTAAGTAACCAACCGTAAATTTGTTGACGAACGTTGAAATATTGATTCAATCGTCAATTCGATTCGAAAACATGAGTCATAGTTTCGAATGCATCGGAATGAGTATTGAGATTGACGTCTTTTGTTGAATGTGCATCGAAAAAGTAAGAATGATTGTGTATTTAGGTGATTAGGAATACATGACAACAGCCAAATGGCAGGTTTATCGCATCAGACGATCTCTTATAGGTAATCTTTGAATGGAGATCATAATTTTGATGAGAATTATTTTGACAGTTTACATTACATTATAAACTATCTCGGTGGTATAAGTGGTAGTGTAATCGACTGGAATCCCGGGCTGGAGGAAATATTTGTGTGATCCACAAATGTTTCACCATCGACTTATGACATATGGAATACCAGTATATGATGTTCTGTTCCTACTTCCTCCAATTATCTTCTAATTAATTTCGTTGCGGGTTCCAAGACATGCTAACTTCTCCTGGGACCTCACCGAGATCGAGCTCGGTGTAACCTTTCTGGTGTTTTGGTCATTGCTGTAGATCCTGGTTTACAGGAGTCACAGTAATGGTAATGCGGGTGGGATTAGCCGAATTAAAAAAAGTATGGAGTACCACTGGGTTTAATTTTTGGACCTCTTTTATTGATTCGGTGTTGTACGAAGGACGGAAACCTTGGTTACCAATACTTCCACCCGTTCCTTTAGAGTTTTTTATTACTATAACTGATAAACATACTTATATTTTTTCGAATACCTAGATATTATACATAGTAAACACCCAAAGTCCGAAACCAACATTTGTGGATCTCACAAATATTAATTCAGACCCGGGAATCGAACCAAGGCCCAACAATAATATATGTAATGTTATGTTTTGTCAGTTTATATTACGCAACGGTGGCGTCACATAATACACCAGGGTACTTATTTTATCTATACTAATATGTATAGTATAAAGCTGAAGAGTTTGTATGTTTGTTTGGTTGGTTGAACGCGCTAATCTCGGAATTACAGGTTCGAATTGAAAAATTATTATTGTGATTGATAGGCCATCTATCGAGGAATGCTATAGGCTATATATCATTATGCTATTACCCAGAACAGCGGAGCAGTAATCATAAATGTCAACAAATTGGAAATAATTTTGTAAAAATTATGGGACGGGATTAAATAGGAGCGACGGGGGTTTGAAATATGTCATGGGCGAAGCCGAGGCGGTCAGCTAGTTTTAAATACTCATCGAAGGCTAACCATATATGTCATAACAAGGTTTCTCGATGTAACGTTTCATATCTAATCTATGTTTTATGATTTTTGGATTAATTGCTGTGTGTTGTATAATATGTTTTATGCTATACACATTTGTTGAATTGTAATATAACACATTTACAACTATGCTACCGGTAATCACATATTCAATAACACCATTTGTACTGATCCACAACATTTACTTTGTAAACCTAACCAGTTTCGCCTCACGGCACTCAAAGGTACACACAATATGAATATTCTTTGAGAATGCCGTGAGGCGAAACCGTTTAGGTTTCAATGTTAATGTTGTGGAACAGTACAAGTGGTGTTTTTTAATATGTGTAGCAAGTTACACCAAGTGCCATCAATCAACAGTAACAATAAATTAAAAATATATAATTTTATAAATAAATTAACCATATTAAATATAAAATTTTATATGTTTTATAAATATATAAAACAATAAATAATCTACCGGTTATAATATTGCAACTGCAAAAAAATTCAAGCTTAGCTTAACTACATTCCTTTTTATACATATGGAGGTGAAAATCATGCATACGTCCTGGGGACTGAGTCTAATATATTCCAATAGAAAGACGTTCTAGTTCTATTCTATAGCGGTCCTGCTGCGATAAGTCCAAAACTGGGTAGTCTACTATAACTATAATATATTTCGCAATTAAACTTCTCAAGCTGCAAAATAGAGACAAAATAGCTGTTTTTAGCTTTCAAAATACTAATATAGACTACCAAAAATGCAAATTAAGAGATACTTACAGGAGCTACACGTGTTAATAACATTCTATCGGCGGGCCGAGAGAATTCTATTGGAGCGCAATTGTAATAGTAGACTACGAAAACTGAAAAATTTTCAGTCCACTGTCTATTGAGCGACGATTTCTATTCTCTTCTGACACGATTGTATTAGTAGACTTGGCCCTCTGACGGTAAGTGGTTTACAGTAGCCTAAGGACCATAGGTGTAACACTCCCGCTGCCAATCCTATAACCGTGTTAAAATGGACAGTCATAGACTGTGACTAACTGCTATTAAAAATTGTCAAGCCTCATTCGAATTTATTTCTATTATATTTTGCAATGGTTTTTAATTTTTGTTGTCTGATTTAGTTACTATCTGGATATGACAGTAAAGCTATGGGGGTGATATTTCTACCCATTGAGACCCCAAATATCTATCCCAACTTTTATCACTTGCCCAGAATGATAAACCTCACATACAATCTCTGATATTACTTTATTTGGTTCGCTTTATTGAATTTGTAATCTACAATGCTTAAACTAGTTAGATATTCGCAATAATTATTCAATACCTATATATATATATATATATATATACATAAACGAACATAAACGGTTGGACTATAGATTATCCTTTATCAGAAGATAAGTCGCCTCATTCCGACAACACTTTTAATATCATTCCGCTGCGAGCGGCATCGCTGATATGACGCGAATGTACCATACATTCACAAAACAACAATGGGAGGCTGTCTTACAAGTAAGTCTCTTAACGAGAAAGAGAATGAATGAGAGAAAGAGAAAGACAAACATATGTGTAACCGTTTCATTTTTATTTTTCTTTCCAGCAAATGGCTGTGCAGCTGGGTCGAAATGATCGCAACGATCGCAGCGGTTCCGGCGGTGACAGAGATGATACGTCATCGACAGGTTCCGAAAGACTGTACGAGCAAGATATAGCGATATTAAATCGCTGTTTCGATGACATCGAGAAGTTTATCGCGAGGCTTCAACATGCTGCTGCTGCTTCAAGAGAGTTAGAAAGACGGCGACGGTCCCGAGGTGGAAGTAAACGAGCTGCTGGTGCAGGAGAGGGGATGTTAGCTATGAGAACGCGACCACCTCCAGAACGAGACTTTGTAGATGTGCTTCAGAAGTTCAAGCTTTCGTTTAACTTGCTCGCTAGACTTAGAGCGCATATCCACGATCCCAATGCGCCGGAGCTGGTACATTTTCTGTTCACGCCGCTGGCTCTGATCGTGGACGCAGCACAGGACGCTGCGGATGGCAGACTGCCATCGAGAGTTGTGCAGCCACTGTTGACCAGGGATGCTCTCAACTTGTTGGCTAACTGTGTCACCAGTAAAGAGACTGAACTATGGCATTCTCTTGGCGACGCTTGGCTTATACCGAGGTAAGTGATTTTCACTTTAAGTTATAACTTATATTTTCATCTTTATTCTTCTTGGCGTCTTCTCGAGAATGATCAGATGACGAATAACATTGATGAATGGAACAAGAAGACATACTGCTCCGATCCCAAGTAAATTGGAACAAGGGCAAGAGGATGATGTTTCTTCTTGGCGTCTTCTCATCTGCTTCTCAAACCTTACTGGTATTTGTACCCTGGTTTCCTTTTATTGCTGTGCTAAGAGCAGCTACTCCTTGAACTTTTATTTTTGATACACTTGGAAACTGTCGACTGCTTCAGAACCTCATCCGTTTGTCAGCCGGAGCATCACTTGCTGGTGAGGTTAGCTGGGTCCCCGAGGATGTTAGTGGAGGCCCAATTTATTCGTATTATTTTTACTGTAGCAGTTAGTTTGACTCCAGTCCTTCACATGTGTATCTATTTATCACAACCTGGACTTTACGCTGATCATTCTAACTGTCACTATGATGTGCGATGATCGGAGCAAATACTGTAATTATCAGTATCATAACTCTTATCTTGTTGTTTATCGGAGTTTTACAAAAATATGTTAATCCGTAATGTAAAGCCGGTGGTTCACACATTTGTGAGGATTAGGTTTACACGTAGTGGGCTTCCTATATAGGTATAATAATGTGGGATATTCTGGAAAACGTTCGTGGCCCCGTTATCTCAGTATTCTGTAATCGATGTTAAATCTAAATGCTAAATTGACAGTAAAATGACACGCATTAAGCCCAGTTAAAGACCTTATGGGCGGCTTGAAAATTTTCAATTGCAATGAGCTCACCTCAAAAGTTGAACAATAATGAACAATTTTGGCCATAGGCATTTTTTGTCAGAGGCATACTATACAGTATGCCCCTGCCTACCCCTTGAGGGATAAAGCCGTGACAATAAGTACCTATGTATTTATTGTGGGGCATTTTTGGGACATTTGTGGGAGACTGTAGGACATTTTTACACAGTGCCACCTAGCCCAAAGTAAGGTAAAATAAACTGGTGAACCAATATTTAGACGATAAACATACCAACGTATTATAAAATACATTTTTATTTATGTATCTATCACGCCTTTTCCCCGAAGGGGTGGCAGAGGCATATTATATGCCCACTTTTCACCATGTGTATTCCTGTCCCACGTAATAGGTGGTGTGTAATACATAACTAACTAACTACTAACTATCTTCACGCTGTATCCCTGACGGGGTAGTCAGAGATGACAGATCGCCAGGCTTCGCGATCCATGCATACTTCTTTCGCTTCTTCGAGATTCATCAATCGCTTCATACACGCACGTCTGGGTATCCGAGTACTTTTGACCTTTCCGTTTTTGAGCAATCTGCTCACGTGGTCTTCATATGTAAGTCTCGGCCTACCCTGACTCCTTCTACCCTCTACTTTTGAACAATATATATTCTTCGTCAATCGTTCCTCACTCATTCGTTGGACGTGTCCAAACCAACGGACAAATAATAATAATAATGTATAATACATACAAATTATAAAACATTAGCTGACCCGAGGACAGCTAATGTTTAACCGCCGTTGCATCCATTTATTCCCGTCGCTCAATACTTTTACAATGACTTATAAAAATTTGCCCGATTTGTTGACATTTATGATTACTGCTCTGCTCTCCTGGGTAGTAGCGTAATAAATATAGCCTTCCTATTAGGGCGTTCAACTAAACAAACATACAAACACACAAAAAACCACAGTTCACAGAACGTTACTTGGAGTACTGGTTTACGATCTTTACTGCGAGGGCTGAGATATTGCTTTTGGGTGAGATATATGCTATACGCCAAAGTTTGACGATCTGGTAGTCCTAAAATCCCTTTTTCTATAGGATGTAACACGTAGTTGCCTTCCAGATCTCCCGCTTTGCAAAGAAGGGAATTTATTTTTCCAACTCCTTCAAATTGTCTTCTGATTAATTTCGTTGCGGGTTCCAAGACATTCTAACTTCTCCTAGGACTTCACCGAGAGTAAACATACAGTTTTGAGCGCTCTTGCCAACCATTACGAGACCATTTCCCCTCCTCTGCCTCCATTTCCCCCTCGATCGAACAACCCCCTCGCTAAAAGTTTTTGGCTATATCAAGGATTATCCATGCCAAGTTGCATGCTAATCCGATGAAAAATGCGGCCTGCGCTCGCCTCCTCAGTCAATTATAATTCTTTGTTATTTATACCACTGAGGTGGCAGACATGTTTATAAAATGACAATTTATTTGTCATTTAATAAACATCCTCTGTCTGTTTTACTACAGTTTTTTTTAACGTGTGTGTATCCCCTCGGATGTCATGCCGGACATGAACCGGCTAAAGCCACACGGTCCTTCCTAACTGTCTATTGCCGGACGCCCCGGGTAACTCCTCGAAAAGATGTCCCAGTGTTTCCAGCAGACTTTGGCTACAACCGCTGCCTCACCTAGGGTTCGGGATTTACCCGCATCCTTGTGTTTTACTACAGTATTAACTCATCATCTATTACGTAGATCCAAATACGACTGGCGAAATGTGGTAGTATATAATACTGTGCTTACCCTTTCAACGAAAACAGGTGTGGCAGAAATATCAGTTAAGATAAACAGTTTTATTAACATATAAGTAAGTGTTAGATAAACTTAAATTGCAAATATGTTTACCTAAATTGTTAAATGATCGAGCATCTATGTTTTACATAGTTGATACCCCCGGTTTCGCCCGCAAAATGAATCTTTCCCGTTGCCGTTTCCCACAGGAACTGGTTCCCAGGACAAAACTAGCCTAAGTCCTTTCTCGGGCTCTAGACTATATCTATACCAAATATAATTAAAATCGGTGCAGTAGTTTTGGCGTAAAAAGCGCGACAGGCAGACAGTGGTGCTAATTCTGTTGTTGAGACCACTATACTAAATTTCTCTAAATTTTTTTTATTTTTATTAAGAGATTGCCAAATGCTATTCTGTTATTAAGTCGAAATAAAGTTGGTGATATCATAAATAGCACTTAATTTGTATCTGATTTTACTAAAATTCATTTTATGTGATAAAATTGTACAAGATGTGAAAAATGTACATAGACAGTCGAATGTAAATACATACCGACTAACTTGATGATTGAACTGCCTATGTACATTTTTCACGTTACAACATTTTACACGTTTTTACGTTTCAAACGGTTGCTAAAATTAATAAACGTCCCAAAAACGTCAAAATTTATTGTGACGTTAAATTTGTATCTGACATCACTAAAATTCATTTTATGTGATAAAATTCAAGAAAAAGTGATAATTGTACATAGACAGTTCAATCACTAAGTTAGTCGGCATCTAAATACATGTTTTGTTGAATTTTATCACATAAAAGGAATTTTAGTGATGTCAGATACAAATTTAGTGCTGTTTATGATATCACCAAGTTTAGTTCGACATAATAACAGAATAGCATTTGGCAATCTCTCAATAAAAATGAGAAAATTTTAGAGAAATTTAGTTTAGTGGTTTCAACAACAGAATTAGCACCAGTGTTACTTTCGCATTTATAATATTAGTAAGGATTATAGAGCTGATATCATACTGTTTGTTTGTTTGGTTTAACGCGCGGTAATCTCAGAAAGAACTGGTCCGAATTAATAAATTATTTTTGTGTTGGTTAGCCAATTTATGGAGATGATGATACTTTTTTATCTAGGCCATTGCTGTGTAAAAAAAAGTCCCACAATATTTATTATTATTCACTAATAAAACATATGTATTACTTTTTGAATATATCCACAGAAAAATACATTTAAAAATAAAAGAAATTGGCAAATTATTGTTTGATATATTTTTAATATTTTACAGGGAACAATGGAAAACGCCAATCCCCCCCTATCAGCCTGTATTTATGGATGGGTGGACTCCTGATTACCAAGTGGATGACCAGCCTCTGAGAAGGTAACCATAACTTTTTGTAAAGTTTTTGATTGTTGGTTGGTTTGCTTTTGTCTGTGTGTTTATGAGGTTGTGTCTACTAAATTATACCCTAATCATCTATGCTAATAATAAGCTGGCGAGTTTGTTTGTTTATTTAGTTGAACGCGCTAATCTTAATAACTACGGTTTAAATTGAATAAATGTTTATGTGTTGAATAGCCCTTTTATCGAGACAGGCTATAGGCTATATATCATCACGCTAATACACTGCAGTAACCATAAATGTCCACAAATCGGGCAAACTTATTATACATTATTGTAAAATTTATAAGCGACGGTATTAAATAGGTGCGACGGGAGTTCGAAGCACGTCACGGGCTTAGCCGCGGCACATAATAAGTAATAGTACTACATACAGAAGTGTCACCCCTAACAAAAGTCAGTTTGAGGTATGAAAACATACCTAGACTCGCCGCCTGCTAGCAACATTGAAACTTATAACAGCGCGCGAACGTTGAGTTTTCTTTGCGCGCGAGAGTTTTATGACTGAGCTGCGAAGTGCGCGCGGGTTTGTCACTTGAGAAGTTGTTGTACCTAATTGATTTATTTAGAGCGCTCGTGTCGTGCGAGAAGAGCGGCAGCGGCAGCCCACTGTCATTAGCCGCTCGGAGGGGTGCGCTGCCCGAATATAACTAAACTGCGGAGTGACACCTCCCTGGCCGCGGGGGTTAGCTAGTATCTGTTACTTTTAGTTTTAAAAAGATTAATTGGAACTACTTAACAACAAACCTCATCTATAAAGTGTCAGAATAAAATGTACAGAATATATACTGCGTCTCCGTGCTTTGTAAGGCACGTTAAGCCGTTGGTCCCGGTTGCTAGTAACATAGCAGTCGTTAAGCCAAATTGAAGGCCTTCTGGGTGGCTAGAAAAATTTCACAGCCGGTCGCCACAACCTGCGCTTGTCCATTCTAACACGGCAGTGAGCTCACCACCTGTTACTTGGGACAAAATTGCAAACGGTAAAATGTAGGCGTATAGTATGCTTCTGCCACCCCTTCCACGTTCATAACTGGTTTAATAATATGTCCTTCTCTCACAAATATATGGTTATCTAACCGAGCGGTTCAGTTACATACATGAATGGATAAAATACTTTTAATTTTAGTTCAAACCGATTTTAGGTACACGGAGTACTGAATATGTATAAATATAATTATATTTTGTACTATATTTAGATACATAGATAGATAAGAAACACAGGAAAATAGATAGTAACATATTTGATAAAGAGATAAAACTAAAATCTAGATATTTGCGGTTTGTAGCATTCCTCATAAACACAAATAAATTAACAAAATATGCCTTCGCTGTTTCCGATCCTTTTCAAAACAATCTGTTTAAGATAATTATCCTGTTAATTTTAATTTAAATAAACAGACAATGGTGCTAATTCTGTTGTTGAAACCACTAAACTAAATTTCTCTAAAATATTAATGTGACTTCCATTATAGTCTTTTGACTTTGTGTGGTAATAACGGCCTTAAAACTTTAAGATGCTGAAACTAACGCGAAGTTTTATTTTCTGGAATAATTGGAAAATAATCATGTTAGTATTTGAAAGAGATGACGTAGGAACTAAATGCGAGATTAGAGTAAACCAGGAACGTCTAGAGCAAGTGAATGAAATTGTGTATTTAGGGAGTATGTTTAGCGCGGATGGAAGATGTGATTCGGATGTAGAACGGCGAGTAGCTGCCGGAAACCAGGTTAACTGTACTTTGTCCCAATTAGTAAAGCGATAAACCATCGTAAAAGAAGCACGACTGGCGATTCATAACGCAGTGCTAGTGCCAACTTTGCTTTACGGTAGCGAAACCTCGGTATGTCAGCAGATGCATGAAAGTAAATCGAACGCAATATGGCAGGTTTGAATGAAAGTGTCAGCGTTAAGCAGGAAAAGGGCGTGCTCCGTTCAAAAAAAATCAAAATTAAAAATCTTTATTCATGTAGGTCACAAAGTAACACTTATGAACGTCAAGATTACTGCTTCTACATTTACATTTACTGCCAGATTCGCAAAGCAATAGGTAGAGCCAGAGGAAGAACCTGGTAATAAAACTCATGGCCACTCTTTTCTAACCGCCATTTAACACAGTTTGATTAACATGATATTTGACCAATTATACAGTAAAGAAATTATACAAAAAAAAAACAAAATAAAGGTTGTGTTCATTAAAATTACACTTACATAGTTCCTTTGAATTTATGTGAGAACAGTCGACTAAACTTAGTTTGCCTTAAATTTAAATAATATTATTTGTAACAATTGCTATAACAGCTATGAGCTGACCAGTCCCAACAGACGGCACCCGTTCACGGGTATGACGCATATATCAGCCATCGCCCTATTCAACCGTATTGTAGGGAACAAGGCGACCCGATACATACGCCACCACTGCCAGGACACTTAGGCGAGCATGACATACCCAAAAACTATAAAGCAACTATCATGTCAATTTCAAAATTATAAATAAGTCTACATAGTGCTCACACAATAACAAAGTCAAATTACATATAATTATGTATATTAGTTATTACCGGGACTAAACGCAGCCATACCTTTAGTTGCCTGGCGTTTCAAATTATTTATACTGGAGAATGTAAATAAAAATAATGTAAAAAAAAAAATACAACATATATATGCAGATTCAAGACAAGTAGATAATATAACACAAGATTCATTCGAATCCTAAATAGCTCGAGCGAAGAGCAAGCAACTCATTTCCATTTATTTTTATCATTCAAATAATCATTAATTGTGTAATAAGCCCTTTTCAAGAGGTGCGTCTTAATTTCCGCCTTAAATTTATGTAACGGCAGGTTCATAATGTCTAAAGGAATTTTATTATATAGGCGTACGCCAATTCCTGCAAAAGAGTCGTGAACCTTTTGTAAACGATGATGCGTTCCAATTCATTTATGCTCATTTCTAGTATTTGTCGAATGTATGTCACTGTGTCTATTGTATAAATGTATGTTCTGTTTAACTAACATGATATTTGCAAATATATACTGTGAAATGCCAATTTCTTTAAATTTCTCTCTAAGAGACACTCTAGCACTCAATTTATATATTGCACGTATAGCTCTCTTCTGGAGTACAAAAATTACTTGTAGATCAGCTGCTTTACCCCAAGCAACTTTGCTTGTGCTTTAACACAGCAAAATGCCGTAAGACATGACACTATGAAAATAACTAAAGTATACTAGCCTGGCAGTTTCTACATCAGTGAGCTGCCTGACTTTACTAACGGCAAAGGCTGCCGAGCTGAGTTTACCTGCAAGTCACGTTATTTGGGCGTTCCACTGCAGTTTGCTATCTAAAGTGATCCCCAAAAATACAGTTGGTTCTACAATATTAAGGGTATCACCGTTCAATGTTATATTTGTACACGTTGGTTTGGACACGTTCAACGAATGAGTGAGGAACGATTGACAAAGAATATATATTGTGCGAAAGTAGAGGGTAGACGGAGTCAGGGTAGGCCGAGACTTACATATGAAGACCACGTGAGCAGATTGCTCAAAAACGGAAAGTTCAAAAGTACTCGAATACCCAGACGTGCGTGTATGAAGCGATTTGCATGGATCGCGAAGCCTGGCGATCTGTCCTCTCTCACTACCCCGTTAAGGATACAGCTTGAAGATAGATAGATAATTTCTTATATTTAAAATTTAACATTAATGTTGACTTCATCATAACCAACCTTTTGATTAAACAAAAATTGTTGTTGATGTTGTTTATGTATTAAACAAAAAGGTTTTGACCTGCGGTGAGAATTGAAGAATGATCCTTTAATTAACGCTAAGTTTTGTTCTTGAAGATATAATATTCATTCATCCATCAAAAATTGTTTTTTTTTTTTCAATTATTTCAATGAATGACATTGGAAAAATTAAAAAAAAAACATTTTTTTAAATATATAATCAATCAACATTAATGTCGACTTTATTGTAGCCTTTGTGTGTCACTGAATAGAGAGCCGAAGCCAACAGAAAAAAATTACAGTTTTCGTAGTCCGCTATTACAATTGCGTTCCAATAGAATTCTATCGGCCGGTCGGGATAATTTTATTAACACATGTCGCGCTAGTAGCCGCTCGTAAATTGCATTTTTGGTAGTCTATATTAATATTTTGCATTTTCAGCTAGAGAAATGTGATTTCATAATATATAATAGTTTTAGTAGACAACCTAGTTTTTGACCAATTGCAATGGAACCGCTATAGAATAGAACTAGAACGGCTTTCTATTGGAAAATATTAGACTCGGCCCTCCGGTTGCACCCGAAGCTCTTGCCTCGGAGCCTGTGGCCTGCTTCTCTCTAATTTGCCCTTCCAATTGTTTTAATATTTTAATTAGCGGCTGTGGAAAACATTATTGTGACCGCGATGGGGCTTAAAATGGTTACTACCTGGCGCAAATGGCTTTACCCGACCAGACCCAGAATCCCCCCTACCTTCTCTTACGGCTTACTCGGAATAACAAGTAGCTGACATATTCTATGAAAAATAATAAGTTATGTTCCGTATATGTAGCTTCCGAGTCGACAAAGGGAACATAACCTATTATTTTTCTTCATGGCAACAACCATACGCTTTGTTAATGTCTTGTGTTGTGTGTTTCGTTCTGTAATGTCTGTATATGTGTTTCGTTCTGTAATGTCTGTATATGTGTGTGCGCGCTACGTAGATCTTCTCCGCGACGTAGCTCGGCAGGCCACGGCGGGGTGGAAGGAACTGGAGGGGAGCGCTACGAGCGCTACGAACGAGATGAACCTGACCTCTACGGCGAACAACAGTTCACTCCCTATCCAACTCATCCCAGGTAAAATACATGAGCGTGTGCTTTGCTTTATGTTACTTTTATTGACTTGTATGCGGGTTTTTGTTACTTTTATTGACTGTGGACCAATCAAAAGGAAGAAATAAGGGTGATAGATTTAAGATTTTTTTTATATAAAACAATAGAAAATTAGTACCAGCTCGATAAAATATCGACATCCCAACACATTATGTACATCTGCGTTGTTGCCTTATGCGACATCGATGCACATGCGATCTAGCACGCATCATGCCTACCTAGCAGATGACGTCACTTGGACTACGACGATCATGGTGAGGCCTCTTACACCCATATAGGCTTGTTTAGTCATCATCATCCGAGCGTCTGTCCCAGTTGCGTCTCGCGACGCCGGGCTCCGCCTTACTACTTTTTCTCCTCCACTTCGCACGGTCGTCGGCATCCCCTGTAGTGAGACCAATGGCACGCATGTCAACCCTCCCGAATTCAAGCCCCACTTCTTGGATATAGTCCTTAGCGTCTAATTGTTTTCATGCAATTAAATATCTATACATATTAACTTTACTTAACTTAATATTAACATTAAATATAACCTTAAAAATATTGATATACTCGTATAACTAAAATATATTACTAAAAGAAGTCCCTTTAGGCAAGGTTCTACTGGCAGCGTTCCCCCTTTGAATAGCTAGACTAATTCTAGCTAGCTGGTTTAGTACGTAGTAATAAGTCTAAGTTGAAGGCTTTATCAAAGATATGAAAGTTTTCAACATCTGGCAGTCACCACCTGTCCGTTTCACCAAGTCAAGAGGTATACAACTGGTGCAATGTGTTCTTACATAATGCCTACTACTTTCTACCTCCACGGGAGTATGTGTGTCGCTATATGTATGTATTATTAGATGAATGAGTTTCGTACACATATCTTCTAACACCTACTTAATTCTGAAGTTGTCATAGCACTTTTTGTCCACTCACTTCAGAGTTCAGAGAGACAACGGCTTTAAGGAATCACCTCAAGAAATCAGAAGAAATAAATTATAACTTAGATTGTACATAGATACTTAGATGTTATGCCTATTTAAAAGGTCAGTGCCAAGGACAAACCCTCTGGAGTATAATCCTATGAAATAGATATATTCAGTCAAAGTCATTCGCGTGCGCAAGAGCATTCAGCGTTTCATAGAAATCTCTTCCTGTAAGTGTCCACAACTTCATACCCACCTTGTTAATATCATTGTGTTTCTGTATTAACGCATTTGCTTTGCCTGTAATGATAGCGTGTAAGGTTTTAAATAAATGAATAAATAAAAGTTTATTTAAGTTTAATTAATTCATAAAATTGTTTCTTAAATATTGCAGGAGTACTAGGGCTGTTGGTCACGAGGACTCAGGCTCTGTCGCTTCGTCACCAGATCGCGAACAGGTGTACCGTGCCGACAGAGATGAAGGTTTGTTAAAAAGACTTATTTTAAACTTGTTGTACCCTGTGACATTATCTGCGACATCTTATTATGAAGAGGAAATATATGTAATAACGGTGAAAGAATTTTTAAAATGATAAAAACAATTTCAATATTATGTAGTTACATTTTTCGTGAGTTACATAGGCTATAGAGGATTAACAAAAAGTTAAGGGTTCCGTACGAAATCTCAAATAGGAACCCTTCACCACGCGGGCATCAGCTAGTGTTTTATATTCGTGCATTATTAGGTATTTCAGCATTATTAGGAGTGACTGTTGTTTGACCTCCCGTACCCGCAAGAGCTTCAGAGATTTTGATGGGACACGTTGCACTTTGGGGTTCCTTGAACCTCCGTGGGTGGTTACATCCAAATTTGAGTCAAATCCGTTCAGCTGTTTGGACTGGTGAAGTCTGGGCTGTTTAACTGTACATATTTAATCAATCACGCTTTATCCCCGAAGGTGATAGAGGCATATTATGCGCCCACATTTCGCCGTGTTTATTTATGTTCCACGTAATAATTGGTGAGCCCATTGCTGTGTTGAAATAGACATATTTAAAAACAATTGTTATCCTTCAACATTAATTTGTAATATAGATGAAGTCAGATTTTCATCAGCAAGAAATTTGAAGATGTAAATTATTTATTTACAGATGATTTAGGCGAGGCATGGGCAAGAGGTGTATCTGCCCGCGGGGGCCGAATAGTACGTGTCACGTACCCCCGCACCGCTAATAATGACAAAGAACTCACTGTCGTACGTGGAGAGTACCTTGAGGTCAGTACAATAGCAGAAGCATTTGTTCTTTCCAATGATATTATTATGATTAATTAACTCAATTCAAAATTTTGTAAACTATACTTATATCATTTTTTTACCGTGGACCTCAGTATACAGTTTTAATTTCAACTTGATACCTTCACGCGTAGACGAGATAAAGGGTTTTGACAGACAGACGCAGGGACAAACGGATGAACAACAAAGTGATCCTTCATAGGATATATATATACCTCCATACCACTTAAATAAAAGATTATCCAATAGAAAATATTGCAGGCACTATTAAGACTAGCCCTAACCAAATATTCCCATATACTTTATTCAAAAATCCATAGATTACCACTTCAAAAATAAACAAGTAACTTTGTGTTAAAGGTTTTAGATGACTCACGAAAATGGTGGAAAGCACGAAATCGCCGCGGTGTCACTGCGCACGTCCCACACACCATCGTCGCTCCTGCGTTGTCACCTCCCTCATCACCACATCTGTACCCCAACCCCATCTACACACATTACCAGGTATATTCTACAATGATAATTATTCTTAATTTAAAGCAATTTGGCAGTAATAGAATTTCAATTCTCTAGAAATTTTCTTTTAAGCTTAAGAGAGCTTTTGAATGTTTCAACCACCTTATTGTATCGATGATCTTAGTCGAAATGACATTCTGGTATGGAGTTATAATTTGACTCAGTAATAATATTTTATTATATGTTTAAATAACTTTAGTTTTGGGACCAATGCAGTTTATAAAGCTAATTGTACTCGTATCTGATTTATAAGTAAGGCATGCCTCAAGGAGTAGTTTTGAGTCCGACATTTTTAAGATAGAAAATAAACTAAGTATACTAGAATTTATGATAAAACTAGTTGATGCCCGCGGCTTCGCCCGCGTTAAGAAGTTTTCCCGTTCCCGTATTTCACAGGAACTTGTTCCCAGGATAGAAAGTAGCCTATGTGTTATTCTGATGTATAAGCTATATTATTGTAAAGTTTCAGTAAAATCTATTCAGTAGTTTTTACGAAAAGAGAAACGAACATCTATCCAAACTTTCGCATTTATTTATAATATTATTAAGATATATGTTTATTTTTATGCAGGATGGTGCAGGTGGACGGGGCTCAGGCGGCAGCAGTCCCACCGGAGTGGCGGGTAGGCCGGGCGGGGCGGGGGGCGCGGGGGGCGCCGGCGCCGACTGGGTCAAGCGCGAGCGCCTCGGCAAGAAGGGCGAGTTCCGCTACTTCTAGCCGCCTTCAACCAAAGTGCTAGCAATACCGGCGCCCCTGCTACCCCTGAGCTTATGTTTGTGTGCGTGTATGTGTTCGAATGAAGACAGCTTCTCCATCACCGCTTCAGTCATCGTTCGTGTCTGTATGCACAAGATCATCGACTGCACAGCCAAGTAGACACCTAATTGATAAATATTTTACAACCAATCATTTCTGGCAGCTATCTAGCTGATGTGCTAGAATACGAACGATTTTGATCGGTCACGCTGTAGTGAGCTGGGGGCCCAGTCTACTAATTCAATCGTGTCAGAAGAGAATAAAAATCGTCACTCAATAGAGAGCCGATTGAAAAATAGACTGTTTTCGTAGTCTACTATAACAATTGCGCTCCGATAAAATTCTATCGGCCAGCTGGATAGAATGTTATTGATAGGTGTAACGCCTGTAAGTAGGTTTATATTAGTAATATTGGTAGTCTATATTAATTTTGATAACTTAAAACAGCTACTTTGTCTCCATTCTGCAGCTTGTGAAGTTTAATTGCGAAATATATAATAGTTTTAGGAGACTACCGAGTTTTGAACAAATCGCAATAGAACCGCTATAGAATAGAACTAGAACGGTTTTCTATTGGAAAATAGTTGACTCGGCCCCCAGAGCTTTATACTATTTTTTTACCTTACGATGAAACGTTTCAGCAACGGAAACGGGTCATCTAAAAATGTGGTGTCATTTGGCTATGCAATCGATGGCACAGATATATGTAAATTATGTTCCGTTATGCGCAGATGTGTCGACGTGTACATAAGTTGAGACTGTTTCGCGACACGCGCAACATATCGTACAAGTCTGATATTTAAATTATTCATTTTTGTAAATCTGTTTCGTGTTACAACTTGTAATTTAATTGCATTGTTGCAAATATATACGTAGCGATGTGAGATCAGGCGCGCTCATATTAAATGTACTTTAAATGGTAATATTATTTAAATATATTGTGATTAGAAATGCAAATATTATATTAAATATCTATATGAAAATGTAAAAAGATAATCGTATATTTTCATATTTGTTAATATATTGTGAGCGAAGTGGATAAATTCGCTTCGTTTAGATGATGCTCCATATTTGTACCTACTATATTATTAAACTCATTTTTTTATTCAAATATGGTGTTGGTTTGTTCGTCTACTCCTCATCCTCTATCCTGTTTACCATCAATAAAATTACTGTTTCATTACTACGTAAAACATTTAACATCATCATTATTAGGGTCGTATGACCTGTGTTTTTGTGTTCAATGTTAATTTTTTAATGGTACTTTACTTTCGTGTATCAGTGTTGTGTGTGTGTGTGTATTTCACTTATTTATCTGTGTGTGTAATTATGTCATGGTAAGTGTGCTAATCAGTTTTGTCTTTGTTGATTTGGTGTAAAGTATGTTTAGGTTGTTTGATTAGAAAGTTAGCAATTCGATAACTTATAGTTGAGTCATTTTAAGAAGCCACATTTGACACTTCCTCAAAAATCTCCAACGTATCCTAGTATCGGCGCGTATAAAATATTATTAAATTTTTCGAAGTTAGAACTACACATTTGCTGAAAATTTCTCAGTTACTACATATATATTTGATTGTCTAAATACCCAAAGAAGGCTATTTTACTATCTACTTTCACAAATAAACCATTGTAAAGAAAAAAGTTAAAAGTTCTTGTGGCGATACTATTGCTCCGCCAATAACTCAGTGTGGATTTGGTAGGGGTTTAGTAAGTCGGTCCACACTAAGGTACGATCCAAGTTTTGTGAGTGTACAAGGTAGCGGCAGTGGACCCTTTTCCTTTTTAAATACTAGGGAGGTTACCAAGAAAATCAAAGTTTAATAGGAGAATCGAATGTAATGAGATTTATTCGAAATAGTCCACCACTTTTAAAGTTTTGTTTTAATCATACCTACTCATTTTGCGCCATTCTTATGTAGTACTAGTTGACACCCGCGGCTTCGTTCGCGTGGAGAAGTTTTCCCGTTGTCGTTTCCTTTAGGAATTTGTTACAACTAAACGTAATATTGGTACTGTCACATCTTATTTATTTGTTTATTTTATTCCTAGAAAAATAATTACTTGGCATTTATTCTTTTTCTGTTTTTGTTCAGGAATATATTACTATAAATGAATACCCACATTGCCAGCCTTCACGTTATAGAGTACTCGAAGAAAATAACAATTAGGTATAAACTTTTAACATCAATATATTTTATGGATAATTATATATTAAAATTTATTTATTCGTATAATTTTCATATATTGTTCCTAAATTTACGATAAAAAAAGTATAACAATAATTAAACATGGATTCTACTGAAATTCTATACTAGTTTCTTCTTGATAGCTAACTTTTTCAAAATAACTTATTCGATTCATATATGTTTGAAGTCCGTATCGGTACGTTCTGAATAATCGATATTTTTAATCATGTCATGTCAGGGATGTGTCATGTCCGCCTGGCTGTTCATAGTGTATCTGGACAGTTGCCTGCAGAAGTTGAAAGATTTTAATATGGGTGTGAATTTGGGTGACTTTACAGTAAACTGTCTGCTGTACGCTGATGATGCGGTGCTCATGGCCTCATCAGAAGCCGACCTTCAGGCATTAGTCACTAATATGAAAGAGGGGTGTGAAAGTAAGGGTCTCCGCTTGAATGCAAGTAAAACTAAGGTTCTAGTATTTGAAAGAGGTGACGTAAGAACTAAATGCGAGATTAGGGTAAACCAGGAACGTCTAGAGCAAGTGAATGAAATTGTGTATTTAGGAAGTATGTTTAGCGCGGATGGAAGATGTGATTCGGATGTGGAACGGCGAGTAGCTGCCGGAAACAAAGTTAACGGTGCTTTGTCCCAGTTAGTAAAGCGACAAAGCATCGTAAAAGAAGCACGACTGGCGATTCATAATGCAGTGCTAGTGCCAACTTTGCTTTACGGTAGTGAAACCTGGGTATGTCAGCAGATGCATGAAAGTAAATTGAATGCTGTGGAGATGCGATCACTTCGAAAGTTGTGCGGCGTTACCTTGGCTGGCCGAATACGTAACGAAGTGATACGCAATTTGGCAGGTTTGAATGAAAGTGTCAGCGTTAAGCTGGAAAAGGGCGTGCTCCGTTGGTTTGGACACGTCCAACGAATGAGTGAGGAACGATTGACGAAGAATATATATTGTTCAAAAGTAGAGGGTAGAAGGAGTCAGGGTAGGCCGAGACTTACATATGAAGACCACGTGAGCAGATTGCTCAAAAACGGAAAGGTCAAAAGTACTCGGATACCCAGACGTGCGTGTATGAAGCGATTGATGAATCTCGAAGAAGCGAAAGAAATATGCATGGATCGCGAAGCCTGGCGATCTGTCCTCTCTGACTACCCCGTCAGGGATACAGCGTGAAGATAGTTAGTTAGTTAGTTTAATCATGTCATCTCACTATGAAGCAAAAACTGACACTTGTCAAATGTGGCCTATTTTAATGACTCAACTAAAAGTTAAAGTTAAAGCATTACACTATTTAAATAATCAAATTTAAGCATTTTAATATAATGGTAGACATCAAAAACAATTTTAATGAAGAATATTCAAAAATGATTTCAATCACAACAATTTCACACGGTATGATTATTGTTGCTGCTACAGATCATAATCCTAATTTTTGTCTGTATTCTATTAAAAATATAGAGCTTATATTCATGCAATAGAAATAGATATTCCTCTTCCTGAGAATTACCGCTAAAATAAAAATTTAGACTAGCAAGTATACCCCAACATAAAATTTGTTAAGTTAGTTCAGTCTCGCTCCGCTAGATGGCGCGGAACATATTTCGTGTACAAAGCATTGTTTGTTTATCTTACAGTGTTATCATCGCGTGTGGAGGAACCTCCACCTCCACCAGCGCCAGAACCACCACCGCCGCCACCTCCACCTCCCCCGACACACACAAACACCGCACGGACAGAAACTTTAAAATGTATGTATTAGTACCAGTAAGTGCAATGAAGGGCTCGTGGTCCCGCGGAATCAGTGTCCTGTAAACGATCACTTTGTTAAGCAACTTTCGCTACATACCCATATACATATTTAACATAGTTGTCCTGAATTGTTATAAAATCTTCATCTTAAGCCTAGCTTGAGATATATGGGTACAAGGAGCTGGTGGTCTACTTTCATTTCGCAGTTAGGAGCAGCTATACAGTTTGGATTTTGATTTTCGGCATTGTTGATAGCAACTGCCGACTGCCTCCCAACCCCGTCGTTGCCTCTTTCGTTAACCGGGAGGTGCAACACTTTCCTGGAACCGGGCACTCTCAGGTTAGCAGTTGTTAAAGGCTTGACGACATGCTTTACGCATTAAACCGTTGCCCTTATGGTGTTAACGTTGACTTTTTGGGACTTCATTCTAATAGAGTGAACTGAACGATATGATACGCCATGCTGGCATGGATGGCCTCGCCAAACACCTGCTCTCGAAGTGACGTGTCATCCGCATCATAGACTGTCCAGAGGTTACTGGCAATCTTGAACTGTTGGAGATGCGAAGCACGTTCGCCAGCTTAGCTGCATTTTACCGCACCTACTACGGTAATCGTTCTGATGATATTCCAACTTGTCCCACCATCCCCCATAGGAGTATGCATACTTAGACAGAAAAGTGAAATGGCACATTGTCTTGCCATCGTCAATGTAACATTTCACTTTTCTGTCTAAGTTATTAGCCGATAGACAAGATAGGAGACCATGGCATCGATAATAAGAATTTCCATTGAATACCGAAATCGAAAAAAATAATATAATAAACTATCTGCAGCAATCAGATCACTGGGAAGTCCCGCGGCCGGTGACCTGAATGAAGAATTGAAGTTGGTTCTGCCAGCAATCACGCAGCGAAGAAATAAACTGCTTGACATCAAGAAGACCCCGGACATATTTATTGATCAGGTGAGATTATCATTTCAGTTCGTTACTTAATCATTTTATTTACATTTCCGAACGAAAACCAAATTACCTATACGTCAATGATGTGGAAAGTTCCACGTGAAGGTTTACTTCTGCGAACTCTGTGGAATTCATAGTAACTGAACAATTTCTACCACATTGAAGTCCACTATTAGTCGTCCATCAGAAATGTAATGATAACTTTGAAGGAGTCGGCCTTATTCATAAAAATAGGAATTACGTGATATAGAAGAAAGAAAGAAAAAAATATTTTTACCTAACTAATTATAGACTCGAGATTATACCAAAAGGGTTTCCAGTTAAGCATATGCTAGGTATAGAACACCTAGCGCTGGATTTCGACTGGAACCCGTCGTAACAACAACCTTATCCTAACTTAAACTATAGGTTTTTAAATTTTACATTGAATATCAACATGTTTAATCATGCATCACGATAGTTTAAAAGTTAATATTTACATATTTTACGTAACGGGCTTGACAACAGGGCAAGAAATGTCTAAACTGTCTTCCAAAGACTATTGAGTCTCTCTACACTGAGTATACCGTCCAACAGCAACCTAGAAGTTTTAGAAGCATTTATAATTTAACGTAAGTTGACGTTATTTTAACGAACCTTATTGAATATTACAGAAATCTAACCCAGATGAGATAGTAGAGTGGCTGGATGCTAAAGGATTTAGTCCGGCTGCACAAAGAGCACTACGCATGCCAGGTCACCAACTATTCAGGCTGACTCGCTCGCAATTAGAATCAGCTCTCGGTACAGAAGAAGGCAAGCGCCTCTACAGCCAGATATTGGTCCAACGCAACGTCTCTGGGGTGAGTGGACACCGCCTCTTCGTGAATCACCATGGTGAGGCCGCACACACCCACGTGTATACTTCTAGCCTTGCCGTTCACGATTGTGCTTTGTCATTTGTACCTTTGTGATTCAACTGCAATTAGAATATTGTTCAACTGCTTATGTGTGCGGCTTTCTTCTGGAAATTTCTTTTCTACTAATTACTTTTAGTATCGACGACCGGGGTACTAGTCGCTTTTTAGAAACTAAATGCAATCATCGATCGCTGTAAATCGTACACTTGAAAACGCCAGTCACGGTGATTAAGTCGCTAAAGCATGTGATTCCGATAATGTGTCACAACGTATCACACAGTATCACAACGCGCGATTAACGTGGACAATCTGGTTGCCAAAACGCGTTGCAGAATCAATATAGTCGTAAAATTGCCGAACGCGGATACTAAGAGTCTAGGACTAGGTCTTTGGTTTCCAGTTTGAACATTGTTGATGTGCGTACATTGGTTTCTGGAGTTTTGGTGTGTGTTCTGTTTTTATCTAATACACTTCAATCTGATGTTTATTTAACAAATCAAATAGATTAAGACATTTTTTTATACCTACCGCTTGTGGCAGACTTTCATACGGTCCACCTGAAAGAATGTGAGTTATTGTAGCCAATGTTCGGATGTTTGCAACACAACAGGTGCATCAGTCGTGATGTTGACCATTATGTCCAAAAATTGTGTCATTTTTTATTAATAAAGTTCAATATCTGCCCTGGAGGGCATCTGATAATAAAACTTATATATAATAAAAAAAAATGCAATGGATCCATCCATTGCATTTTTTTTTTCAAAATTTAACTACGAAACTGTATAACACACTTTCTCAAAATTCACTCAAAAACTACAAGCATAGATAATGTAAACACTCAACCTTGTTAGAAATCAGTAATACACAAGTATCGATAGTAAATAAACTCGAAGCCTGAAGTCCTGTGTCACTAAGGCTTTCTATGGAGATTTGGTAGTAAATAAAAAGCTACTTTTAACTGCCACATATAAGACTTCTAAAACGTGAAATGAGAAAAGGAAGTTTAAATACAAAACACAAATCATACACTAGTGTTCATGTGCGTTATGTTCGATAATTGGCGCCAAACTCTCAGTCCATAGAGTGTTTTTAGCATTTTTTTTTATAAGCCAAACAAACAGTCATGTTAACGGCAGTAGGCCATTCTCAGATTCAGCTGGTTATTGTTGTTATTTTGTTATTTTAGAGAGAAAACATTATAAATACGGAATTTATAATGTTTTCTCTCTAAAATAACAAATATCCTATCGAGATACTTAGCAACTCTGATATCAATAAACAGTGTTTCAACCATTATGTAATGTCAATCGCTTACAATTTAGATATGAAACAAAACAAAACCCTCTTGAAAAGATTTATATACTTTTCAAAAGTGTAGAATCGAAAGCCGAATTACCAAGTGGGTGAAAACACCCTTAGTCAGTAGTCGGTTCTACATTTTATGAATGATGAAGGGTTCGAAGACAGTTAATATGACAGTTCACTGATTGGAATTAGCAATCATATTTAATTGCTATCACTCCATTAGCATTAATTTAATAAACAGTACATGCTAAAATTAGCACGCTAATTAAATTAATAAAAATATAGCATTATTTTCTTTCACTAGACCCTGCGTCCGTAGACCGTTCTACAAATTTATCGTTTACTTATATACTGTTGAATGAACCAATAAAAAGTAGTTTATGTAATACATAATTTACAGTTCAAAACGACTTCAGCATCGGAACTCGAGAAGTACCTGCTCAAGGCACGGGAGAAAGTGGAGGTCTCGTGATAGAGGCGCGGTCACCGCGTATTGTTGCGCCTGCGCCTGATGGCTACGAAAGTGACTCGACAGCCTGCTGACTGTACCGTGGACAATTTATACTTTATAATAGTTAAGAATATGTATAAGTGACAACATTTTGTTATTTTTTAAGCTGTATTTTATCAATTTGTTTTATAACAATATTATAGTTCATTTTGGTATTATCGTAAGTTTTATTTTAACTAGTAGAAGCCCACGGATCCGCTCGCAAGGTGTATTTTTCCTCTGCTTATTTGCTTATTTGTGAAACGACTGGACTGATTTTAACGAGACTTTCACTGGCAAATAGCTGATGTTACAAGGAGTGATTTAGGCTACATTTTATCTTCTTATTCCTACGGGCGCGGTCACTACGTAGACCTATATAATTTTACTGGGATATGTACTAAGGGTGTCCCTATTATTTACGCTGAGAGTAAATAATAATAATAAATAAATATTGATGACACTTTTTTTTTGCACAGCGCCATCTAGCCCAAACTAAGTTATATACTTATACTATGGGATCTAGGCAACTGATATACTTATATATATTTTAAATACATACATATTTTACATGGAAAACATCCAAACTCCGAAAACAACATTTGTGGATCACACAAATATTTGTTCCGACCCGGGAATCGAACCTGGGACCTCAAGTGCGGCATTCGCATACATTACCACTGCGCTACCGAGGCAGTCATAGAGTAGAGCATATATTGAATTTAGGGCTTCACCGAGATCTCCGAGATCCAAGCGAGAACCCTACCTAGCGGTGCACCTGCTAAGTAAAGGACGGAGGCAACGACACAAGTGCACTTACGGAATTGGAAGAGTGCAGTCGCTCCTGACAATGCCGAAAATCAATAACCAAACGATAGCTGGTTCTATTGACCAAAATTGTAATGGAGGAATGACGAACCGAACTCCATAAGGCAAGGGATGTAGGACAGGTCATAGGTAACCTTACCCTGCAAATTGTTGAACCACATTTCGATTCTCGCACGAGCTACGAGACGAGTCGCGAGCTTGAATGAAAATCTACCAAAATACTGCGTTTACACTCGCGGCTCGTCTCGCAGCTTGTCTCGTGGTTTGCGCGAGAGTGTAAATAGGGTATTAGCAATGTGCAAAACTCCGCTGTACGTTTGAATTGCAATGATTACAGAGTCATCATCATTCGAGCGTCTGTCCCAGTTGCGTCTCGCGACGCCTGGGGTTTCTCCTCTACTTTTCTTTCCTACATTTTCTCCTCCACTTCGCACGGTGTTCAGCATCCCCTGTATTGAGACCATTGACACGCATGTCATCCCTTACGACGTCAAGCCAGCACTTCTTCGGTCTTCCCTTCTTACTTAATCCGGCGGTTTCCGATGATTACAGAGTGTAAAATAAAAATCAAAATAATTACGGCAGTCCTCAAAAGTTTTACGCGATAAAACTCACAGGAAAATGAATAACACAAAACATTTCATCTGAATTTAACTTTTAATATATTTGTTATTTGAATTATTTTGCACTTATTCTATAATACTTACACTTATCTAAAGATTATTGTAGTAACTGGCACACAACACAACAATTATTTAAGTACATCTTTTGACACTTTGACAACAATATTACAAGTCCTATGTTGTTAACTAACAATTAGCATTATTTTTAGTTGTTAACTCACAATTATTAGCATACATTGCTTGAATTCAAATATAGTAAACCAATTAGATTTATAAGCATACTAGCAGATTCGTCCGTCATTTATTTACAATATCTGTATGTGTCAATAACTGTATGAAAATATGCCTGATTTGTTGTCATTGAAGATTGTTCTGTTCCGCACTCCTGGGAAGTAATGTGAAAATATTTAACCTATAGCCTTCCTCGATAAATCGGCTATCCAACACAAAATAAATGTTCGTTCAACCAAACAAACAATCAAACTCTTCTGCTTTATATAGTCGTTTAGATAAGCAAATAATACAAATCATTTAATATGCCTATGTCACCCCTTCGGGGATAAGGCGTGATTGAGGAGGGGTTCACAAAAAATACACCGTGACGTCCATGTCCATATTAATGTCAAATTTGAGCGAAATGGTCAATCATTTTCTGTCTTTTAGACTATTTTAGTGTTTTATTTCATTTCATTCTTAAAATAGTAGTGACATTAATAAACAACCTATTAGCTACCAAGGCTAGTAAAACCCAGGCTAAAAGTAAAGCAAATTCGAATTCGAAAAATTCTTTTTTACTTATGGAAGGCTATTTGGTGTAAGCGAAATTTATTTCCGTAAATAAGTCATACATATTTCGGATCAGCATTTGTTTATGCGTTTTGAGCTGAGTTACAAATTTTTATGAGCATTTTTTTGGAGCTTGTTACCCTAAATTTACCTATCATTTTGAAGACTATTGTTCCAACCGACTTTAAATAAAACCACTTCCATTAATAAGTTATATTTACCTACATTACGCAATGCTTATGTTTAAAATGTGGTATTAGGTTTAATAGACGTAAGTTAAAGGCTACTTCGGACTTTATGTTGTTATTTTAAAACAAAGTTTAAAACAATTAAAGTATGAACAAAGAAAATAAAGAATTGCTATCTTTTATTATGGTTTGTAAATATTGTATAGGCGAGGCGTCTTTTATAAGACAACTACACTGATGTCAAGATGGTCGAATGCTCTGCTTGTTTCTAGAGGGCTTCTATGCCAGATATTTATCAGATAGTGTTCGGTTACGAATAATCGGTGCTACACAATCATTTAGTACATTTCTGTTCAAAAATGAAATTTATAATGTCTACTTTATAAGTTTTGTAGGTTTATACATACATCTTCCTTGACAATTAATATAATTGAAGTAATGTTAGTTATTCTGCGATGAAGTATGTATCTTGATACAAAATTTGTGTTATGTTTTCAAATATACTTTTAAATTTCTAACAATAATCTGTAACATACATAGGAACTATTTAACACAATATATGTTTACTAAAATGTATTATAAAATACAACATTAATTTGATAATTTATCATACTTATCATTTACATTACGTAAATATTAAATTTAACACACTTAGTTAATATTAAAAACGCTGTACCATCAATAACATTAACTTTGCTGTTTTAAATAAATTATATTTAAACTTTTTTAGTTAACACTGAAAATTATATCGGTAATTTAAAATGTCAATATAATTTTATTTGATAAAGAGATAATTAAATTAAAAAACCTTTTGTGAAACATTGTAAGTAAAATTTTTAAAAAAATCTAGCAAATTTGATGCAATTGGTGGTATTTGAATATTTTTTCAATAGAACAACTCATATATTAGTGTAACTCATGTTACTTTTTATATCGTCAATGAGTGATTATAGAATTGCCTCGATACTTTATCGTACAACGTATTCTAATAATGTCTAACGCACTCGGTAAGTCAGATCTCTATAACGCATTGGGATTCTACAGGTGAAGCGAAGCTAACGTAAATGAGTAATAATTTAAATAATTATATATTAATAACAATAATTAATTAATTAATTGTAAATTGACCGTGAGAATCTTGATAAAACTGATTTAAAAAATGATTCTTATAGTAGTACGTATAGTTTTGCCATTAAACAATATCACATTTAAGTTTGGAAAACAACACTTTAACCAGTTTAATTTTAAGCTATTGTACATGCCATAGTTACTGAAGATACTGTCACGTAAGATATACTTAATTTTTCTCAATTTACAATTAATTAATCTTACACACGCTGGAAAGTTCTTGGCTAATCTTGTTCCAAAAAGTAATCATGATCGTCCAGTAAAATTATCCAAGATACCAACTGGTTTCACAAAAAAAAAGTTGACCTGCAACTATAATTACATCTACCAATGTCTACTCTCAAACAACGAATTGTCTTATCACTTATTCACATGCACCCACAGGATTCCACTACCATATTTGGTAAAATCTTTTGCGTCACTGAGTTATTAGAATCCATGTAAAGCAATTGTAAAGAACTAAAGGTAGTTGGAGCACAGCAAGGCTTGTATTCAGTTTGTCGATTGGACACCGAATAGAAGTATTTCTGTGAAAAAAAGATCAAAATTTAGATACTAACAAATTCAAAGGCTCATGAAAAGTCTGTGAAAGTAGAAAGAGTTAAACGATCTCCGTAATACATGAAAGTGGTAAAGTGATGATCTTTAGAGGCGACGGCTGTTTAGTCTACCTGTAACCCTAACTAAAATAGGCCCAAGGTTCCTGTGTGTGCTTTTCTGGGGAGAGGCAATTGACCCATATACGAAAATAATGTTCGCACAGAATTGCTTTTATAGCTTAAACTGGCTATTTTGTATAATGAGAGAAAATTATGAGGGATGCCCTCATAATTTGTACTGTATTATTTCCCAAGAAGTCTGCGCTTTTTTTCCAGCCGAATAACATGTGGTGAGTCCTTTGTCATTTTGAAATGGACAGGTGCAGGTTTTTAGCAACCTGCTGTTGATATTTTCAAGCCTCCCACAAGGCCTCCAACTGGGACCAACGGCTTAACGTGCCAAAGCTTGGAAATCGTAAGTGGAAACGCCACATAGCCGTCCACACATCAGCGAACCATCCATAGCGAAAGTTTCTTAACGCAGTGAGCGTTTACAGAACACTGATATACTATTAAAAGAAAATAAAACTTACCCTAATAATATTATGATGGTAACTGTCTGTGTTCGTCACAGCTGATATGGGTGCACAGCTGCCTTTACAAAAGTAGGCGTGATAGCCAGCCGGTTGAATAATCCAGTCATCCCAACCCAGTTCCTTGAAGCTGACGTAGAGAGGCTCCCTGCAACACTCGCTGGTTGTAGAGGAACACTCCAACGCCCTCTGACGACGCCGCTTACCACCGTATTTTGTGTGTAGGACGAGGAAGGGCCGATGTTTCTCATAAAAGGCCAGAGGTGAACGACGCAACTGAAAAATTATAAAGTAAATCAGTTTAGTTTATTACGAACTATATAACATTTAACAGGAAAAGATGACAAGATTTTCATTATGAACTTTAGCTAAAAAGTAGGTACTTATTATGTAAGTTAAGTATCATCAAAATATTGCTACTGTTCCAAAATTCGATATTAGTAATAGGAGAATTTGTGTTTGAAAAGAATTTAAAGTCTTTATAGAAACTGGTTTTGGGTAAGATTAAATCAAGATTCATGGGTTTATAAAATTGAGCTGTTGAATTTGTAATATTGATTGGGTGTTAGCCCCTCTCCCCTAAGATCTATGAAGCCCAAGCGTCTTCTAATGCTAGCGGTGCACCTACTGACTAGCGGACCAGGCAGCGACGCAGGCGCTCTCTACAATGCCGAAAAACAAAAGCCAACCGATAGCTGCTACCTATGAAACCTGGGGTCCCCTTGGCACTTTTTTTTGTCTGCTAGGACAGACAAAAAAAGGGGACCCCAGGTTTCATAGGTAGGGCTTGGAAGCAACTGAGAATAAATTAAGATAAAGAGAAGTAATATTTGTAAAATTTATGATCATTTTTTGTTGCCCTTGCTTCTTTATTTTAATTATAAAACAATTTTATTGAATCTCTCACCTGACACGTTCTGCATGCTACATGCAACGTATGTAGCCTCTGAGTGCCCTCCAACCAGACCCTAACTGCCCAGGCCAATTCTACTCTGACCCATCCTTCGCCAATAGACGTTTCTTTAATAGCTATGGGCTTGGTCTTTTTGAACTTCTTTTGACTGTCCCAGTGAGCTGCTTCTGATATCACAAAGGTTTGATTGTATTCATCCAAAGGATCACGTTCCTGAAATATTAAAAAAAAACATTTTAAAATTAAATATCAAAGGAAAAATTGGTTGATTTATCATAACGTTTCCATAATCTCTAGGGAATAAGTCAAAAATTTGGCTGCAAGAGAGATGGCCATAGCTCCCAACTTGCTTGTTATAGACTCACGATCGGGAATGCTGAAGACCAACATAAAGTCAAACGTAACTGCAGGAAAGTGGTATAAAGTTAGGATAATAATATAGCTTTCCATAACGTCAAAAAGTTTACAAATCAACAATAAACACAAATTTCACAATATTACTGCATAGCACACAGTATAAAGTAAAAGGTTTAGATGTGACTAGGACAGGAGATGTTTTAAACTGAGTAATGATTTGTAATTATATCTAATAACTATATTATTAAAGATGATTTCCATGTGTCCGATACTCAGGAAAAACAATAAGAAACTCTTTGAAATAAACGAGCGCTCGTGGCCCCGCGGTCTCAGTGTTCTGTAAACGATCACTGAGTTACGCAACTTTCACTATGGCTGATACTCGGATGGGTGACCACTTTGTGGCATTTACATTTGCGAGCGTTTCCGTGCTTCGGAAGGCACGTTAAGCCGTTGGCCCCGGTTGCCAGTAAAATGGCAGTCGTTAAGCCTGGTTGAAGGCCTTATGGGCGGCTTAAAAATTTCAACAGCAGGTAGCCAACAACCTGCGTCTGTCTATTTCAACACGGCAATGGGCTCACCACCTATTACGTGGGACAGGAATCCACACGGTGAAAAGTGGGCATATAATATGCCTCTGCCACCCCTTCGGGGATAAGGCGTGAAAAATATTTTATTATATTATTTTTAAATAAACGATAAATTGGATTTGAAGCTTGAGGTAGGTATGTTGGTAATTTCAAGATCATACAAAAATATGTAACCCTAAAAATATACCTAACCTACTATGTCATACCTACCTTATGTAGATCAAAACTCATTTTGGTGAATTCGTAAATAGAATAAACAGAAAAATCTTAATACGCACCTTATAAAACCATAATTCGACCACAGCAGCTTCTTCCGGTTCCACATCAGGAGGTATTTCAAACTGCAGACACTTAAATGGATATCTGCCTGATGTCAAACATTCACCTGAAAGAAAAAAACAAAATAATGATAAATGATTGAAGCTGGGTCAAAATAATAATACATGATTTAGGATGTATTTGTCCTGTCGGGCTATTTTATTTCTAAATAGATCTGATACGAAATATTTGACAGCTAATTCAGTACATTACTCGTAAAGATATCGTCCAATGTATAATCAAACAAAATGTAAATTTTAATCTCCAGAAGGTATGTTGGAAAAGATAAAAAAAAGATTGATAAAAAAAATTACCAAAAATCACAAAATTAAAAAGGAAATCAAAATAACACATGGCTTACTTAGAATATTGTAGGTGTTTGTGGAGGTGGTTAAAAATAATAAATCATTTACATAAGAATCATACATTTAATAAAAGTTGCCTGTGTAATTGTACGTGCTATATGGCGTTAAACTGATAAAGCCATTAATTGAAGAAAAAAAAAACATTTTAAATTAAACACCGTACTTGTCATGTTCCTATTAGTAATTGCAATCACTAATTGATTTTCCGTATAATATATTAAACGTATTGCAACTAACTTAAATCGAGTTAAAATTTTACTCAAAATTTAATTTAATTGCAATCGATAATTGATTTTCCGTATAATTTATTAAACATATTGTTGAAATTTTACTCATTTTTTTTTTAAGTTTTTGATGTAATTGGTATATGACGTGTTTATAACCAAAAATCAGTTATTATTATCTTAATATTTTGAAAAACAAGTTATACTAACTGGAATATAAAAAATAGGAATTTAAGAACGAACTTGAACATAAAACAATAATAATAATACATCAAGTAACTAATTTATTTATATTGTTGTAGATATACTATAGGTGGATACGCATAATATTGACCCGATGTTAATTGGACCAAGGAATGACCCTGGGATCAAGCGGCTTGATAACAGATGAACATGTGTAGGTATTTATCATTTGCAAACGACGACATTTGAATTTTTATCCAGAAAAATACAAGCACACGTTTAGAAGATGATACTAACACTTGCAGACCGTCATCGACCAGAATAAAATAAAAGTTTTAACGATATGTTAGAGTTGGATACTGTTGTAGGTAAATTAATAAATAAAACAATAATTAAACAACGTAGAGATAAGTACTTGACAACATACTAAATTAATGAGTCGATGAGAACTATGACCCTACATAACCGGATATGAAAACCGATATAAGAAACCGCATCTATAAGGGATGAATATTTAGAATTACAACTTTGGAAGCATTGAATGCAACGAAAAGGATATAAAATATAATGTAAATATATATATTTTTTTATAAAGTGCAAAAAGACAAATCTATTCGAGACGGGGATTGAACCCGTGGCCTTTACCTAACCAGGGCAACGTTTTAGCCACTGAAATACAATAAAAAAAAAAAAAAATATCTTTATTTTGCATAGACCATTTTAACGGCGCTTACAAAATGTCATACACTATTTAAAATATTTAAAGCGACCACCGGTTCGGAACGCGGCCCACCTGAGAAGAACCGGCAAGAAACTTAGGAAGGCTTTTTTTTTGATGGCCTATTTACAATTTAATATTATTTCACTTTGCCAGCAGATCATTTCCAGGCGTCCCTGTCCTGCAAATAGTCTGTAACGGAGTAAAAACCTTTTTCACAAAGCTTGTTTTTAATAAACTTTTTAAATTTATTTAAAGGTAAATTTCTCAGGTCACAGGGAAGCTTGTTGTAAAAGCGTATCGAATCAAGTATCTAATCAATATAGTATCGAATCAAGTATCTAAATATGTTTAAAGTTCACGATATGAGTAATTGTTTTTTTATGTAAATGTTAAATCGAAGTATAAGCATATTATAACAAATATTAATTCTATTCTATTCAATTCTAAGAATCGTAGATAATCCAAAATTCATATAAATCCTTATCCCCGAAGGGGTGGCAGAGGCATATTATATGCCCACTTCTCTCCGTGTGGACTCCTGTCCCACGTAATAGATGGTGAGCCCATTGCCGTGTTGAAATAGACAGACGCAGGCTGTGGCTACCTGCTGTTGAATTTTTTAAAAGCCGCCTATAAGGCCTTTAACCAGGCTTAACGACTGCCATTTTACTGGCAACCGGGACCAACGGCTTAACGTGCCTTCCGAAGCACGGAAACGCTCGCAAATGTAAATGCCACAAAGTTGGTCACCCATCCGACGACCAGCCATAGTGAAAGTTGCTTACCTCAGTGATCTTTTACCGAACACTGAGACCGCGGGGCCACGAGCGCTTCTATATATATTTATATTGTAGATAAATTAATAGCAAGAACTTATTTAAAAGTAAACTACTGTACTGTATCATTAGATAAGGTGTAAAGTACACGATACGTTTTGGAGCAATTAGTATGGTAACTATTTAATATATAAATTTTATTTATAACAAAAAATTAAACTTGTTTCAAAACGCCACGGGTTCAAGGTGTGGACGGTTAATATTTATATCATTTAGTGCGAATCGAATTCTTGCCGATTGACCAAAAATAGATGGCGTCTGTCTTCCGGATTTGTAGACAAACTATATAAATCAATGCTATTAATAATGGTCGATAAAGCTAATAGATGGGGAAGCATTTGTAAAGATTTTCATTCACTATTCTGTCTAAACGAGATCAAAGTTAACAAAACTAAACTTAATAGTAGGAAAACATAAGTTTAGCAAGTAAGATTAGCAGTTAATTAAGAGATTAAGTAAGATTAGTAGATAATAAAATCAATAAAAAAATTAATTACAAACTAAAGAAAACAGGTTTTTGATTAATAAGTAAAAATTGGAAAGCAATTAAATTAAAAGATAATATAAATTTAATAAAGCAGTTTTTTCAGTAGAAATTGAAATTAAAAGATAACATAAAAAAAATAAAGTCGATTTTGATGACAGCATTATTATTATCTTTTGTTTATTTTATTTTTAGTAATCACGATAAGAAATCTTCACATCGTAAACGTGAACCAACGAACTTCCTTGTATAGCTTTTTAGATAAATGAAATGATATCAGTTTTAGTGGCGTAAATATTTACTCATATTTTGTATAAATACCTATTATTTAAGGAATTGTCGTAAAAATTATTGTTAGATAACGGTGTTTATGATAAATCAATAACTTCTTATGTCAAATTGTGAGAGTAATTGTTAAGACTATGACATTTCCTGGTAGAAACATTAATTCTTTTTGCATTTTGGTTTTTAAGACCACTCAATAGATGGCGTTTGTATCAATTTATATCACGCTATCGTTTATTTCATTTTTTGTACTATTTTATAGAACGAGGCTGTCCTTGGCCCTGAATTTTATTAAAATTGACGTTTCTTAGATCCGAACTTGGTCTTTGCTAAATAAGCCGGTGTAACGACATTTTGTTCGGTTTAACTTTTTTTAATACACCGAGGAGATGGTGGATTGCTACCTATGCTGTAAATGCTGCTGGTAAGGCAACAACAGGCGGCAGAAGAAGCCTGGTGTGAACTTAGAAACAAGCAGCAGAACCCGAAAAGGAACCTCTGACATGAAAAGTTAGTTGTTAATTCTTATTTTGATCTGATACGTATAAGTAGGTGTCCCTCAACTATGTAGGTAGGTAGGTAGGGTAGGTCCCTCAACTCTTTTGATAGTAGTATTAACATCCTATTTTTAGGATTTACGGCGGTATTCCAGAACGTTTCTCAATACTCAATCAACGCTTGAGGCTAGATTTTGCTTCATCTACTCTCAAGCGTCGATTGAGTACTGAGAAACTGAGAAACGTTCTGGAATACGGCCCTTAGGCGTAAACAGAACCCCTTATGTTTTGCAACATCCAGAGAGGAGGAGACATTCCAACTCAGAGACCATGAGCAAGTTTGGTCGACTAACACTAAAAAAAATAACGCCATTTTCTTTGTAATTTATTGGAGTATTGATTTGAAACATAGATAAATTTGAGCGACAGAGAATTCGCTCAAATTTATCTATGTTTCTCAAAGAAATGCCATATTTTTAGAATAAAGAGTAAAGTTAACAAGAAATACCACAATTGAGGATCAAGACTGAAAACAGTTACGAGAGCAGATGAAGCAAAAGTTGTACATATGTAAATTTTTAAACGTATTTGATATGAAATACTTAAAATGAAAATGAAATGAAAAGACGACACTACTTTCAGAGGTTTATCATAAAGTTTACATGATTGCCTATGTAATATAAGTATTCTCTATTGTAAGGCCATTGTTATGAAGTATAATTATTAAAACAGCAATAGGTATCTATAAAACAACAATGATAGCCCAAAAATTTGTCTCATTAAACTTGTTTTTTGCCGATAATATAAGATGGCAACTGTTCTTAGTTTTAATTACTTGTTATCACCGACCAAAGTGTCACACACGTGCTTTATAATCGAAAATTCGAACTAGATTAAAATACTATCTTTACAGTGCAAAAATAAATGTTTGTCAATTACGCCTTATCCCCGAAGGGGTGGCAGACGCATATTATACGCCCACTTTTCAAAGTGTGTATTACTGTCCCACGTAATAGGTGGTGAGCCCATTACAGTGTTGATACTGGTTCCTAGACCACAAGTCGCTGCATCGCTCTGTCTGTGATATCCGGCTCCATAGCGTCTTTAACTTTGTGTGTCTCTCATCCTTTACCACCATTTCTTTTGCCCACAACACCTCTTCTCAAAATATAGCAGCGAACCCATATCAATGAGTAAATCCATAGCCTCCCGCGTGTGTATTCCCGCCAACTTCTCGTCGCTACTCAATCCTCGCTATTCACATATTAGAGAGATGATAATCACACTCTCGAAAATGCTACAACATTGGAGAATTGGCACTTGCTAAGAAGCGATTACCCAAGTGTCTTTATAACAAATTCTCCATGACGATCTTTCCGCCACGATAGTTTTTAATAAGCGGATGATAAACTTTGGAGTTCGAAGACACGAAGAAGACGGTTGACTAACTTTGGAAAGGAGATTTTAAATCCAACTGGGATTTCCCGTTAGCCAAAATTTTGCAATGATAATTTATTTACCTCATTTAATAAGAAATGTTTTCAGACCTCGTTTACAAGCTTTTAATTGTAATACGTATTACGCTAGTATCTGTTGGCTAGGGTAGAGAGGTCACCTTTATCTCCGAGGCCGAATTCATGCCGGTTACACGTGATCAGCTTTAGAATAGAGGTACAGCTTATACTTAATATGAGAAATACGTCAGTTGAAAATTATTGTTGTATCAATCACTTATATAATTGAAAAGAGAAAAACTCTAGTGCGACGAAGAGCATGATATATGCACAAAAGAGACGAAGAAAAAATACTTTCCAGTACAACAGAAGGTGGACGGAATGGAAGGTGCGCTGGAGATAAGAGAATAATCTAACAAAAATCAGGCCCAGGACGACCTTGTTCAATTAAACACCAGCAACCTGCTGGGACCAGGTAATAACATCAAAATAAAAAAATATGTTTTTTTTTTATTAGATTTTTTTTCAAATTTAACTTTGCGTTAATGTACTGATTGAATTAAAGTACTACGCAAATCGTGAAAATCACAAGGATGGGGGTGGGGCGTTGATAGCTCCTTTGACCTTGACCTTTTTCAACCGCAGTGATGCGCACGCGTCCATCGTTCATCGAGGTATGCAGTCTTGACGAAAAATAAACCCATGAGTTCTTTTACCCTAGTTTCGTAACGAATTGCCAAAAAACGTAGAACAAACGTTGTTGGTTATGACCTTGGCTATCCACTGCTAGCAGGTTGCTGGTGTTTTACAAATAACTCTGAATTAGGATTCCTGGCCATAGCCATAAAGAAGTACCGTGTTACCCGCATATTCATAAAGCTATTTTAGCCTGTGGGAATTTCTGCAGGTATGAAGCTGTGACTTTTTAAATATCTAGACTGTATGGAATGGTCACCGTAGCCAAGAGTAAGTTAAGAATTAAATTCTCATCTGACGTTAGGACTGAACTATCAAAGTATTTTATTCACATTCGCAATGCAATGCACTTGTAAACACCCAAAAAGTACAACCTAATCATCTGACGACCGTGACAGGGCTAGAAATTAGGAATCATTCTTGAAAAGAGGGAACACCTTTCACAAAAGCAAAATTTCGTAAACCGTGAAAGTCCTAAGTCCGCTGTGTCATATAAAACCTATAATTTATAGATCACAGTATTCAAATCGCTTTAATTAATTTCATTAGTCACAACCTACTCTATATTGACATGCGTTGAAATTATTTAGAATAGATAAATGGCTCCTCTAACCCCACGACCTGTTACGACGGATATAATAACGTGGCGAGTAGTAGACACGTACCATTTTTACGTTGTCGCGTGCTGCGATATGTTCGGTCAGTGATTATTTCTTTTTTATTGTTCAAAACATTACAATTATATTTATAAGCTTAAACCTTCTAGGTTATTGTGCGTAATTATAATAATGAAAAGTTTGGTTAAGTTAGTTACACCTCCATAAAAGTACGCAAAAAGAAACGTTGTAGTCTTTTTGCGTACTTTTATGAAGGAGGGACTGGAAGCACAACCGTGGTTTTTTAATACCACTGAGGTAGCAGACAAGCATACGGCCCACTCGCGATCATGACTATGACTAAAAAGCCAAGAGAGAGATTTACGTGCAGCAATGAACTGCCCATTGATTGGTTGTAGAATGAATTCATCGATATGAATTTAAAGTCTACAGTATGGGGTGCCTCAAAACGAAGAGCCTTGGAAGATTTTCATAGAGTCAGCTGCGCGAAGCGCTTCTGGATTTGGAAACATCCTTAGGTTACAGCTACAGTGGTCATTTTAGATCTGTTGACCCTATGCTTGCTCATTACCTTAGTGGTATAAAAATAAAAGTGTGTGTGGTTATGTACACGAGGTGGAAGTTATACTTCTATAGCGTAACAAGATACAAATGCTTTTAAAAAATAGATTTGGTGTCGTGGGACACCAGGTAGGGAAGAAATTTAAAAAAAAAAAACACCCTCTCCCTCACCCTCACCCTCACGCTCACCCTCACCCTCACCCTCACCCTCACCCGCACCCTCACCCTCAATCTCACCCTCACCCTCACCCTCACTCTCACCCTCTCTCCACCCTCACTGAAAAAGGGAGAAAGAGAAAGGTATTATACACTACTCGCTTGTGTATACGACTGTCGCGCCTGCGCACGTCTCATTTAACGCTTTTTTTCCACGGATTTTTTCTTACGGTTTTACTATCACATATTTCTCAGTTCGGTCGCGCAGCAAAATCCCTATCTCCTCCAAGCCTGCCGTAGGGAACTTCGTTCCAAAAATTTGTCTTATCCTACGTTTGTAAAAAAAAATAGAATTTTGAAAAAGTTTAAAGCTAACTTCAGGGTCTTTGAAAACTACTTTCTATACTAATATTATAAAGCTGAAGAGTTTGTTTGGTTGAACGCGCTAATCTCTGGGACTACAGGTTCGATTTGCAAAATTCTTTTTGTGTTGTATAGTCCATTTATCGAGGAAGGCTATAGGCTATATAGCATCACGCTACGACCAACAGGTGCGGAACAGCAATGATAAAATAATGCTTGTATTTTTTATTTACCCCGAAAGGGTGGCAGTGACATATTACATGCTCACTTTTCGTGCTTTCGTGAGCCCATTGCCGTGTTGAAATAGACAGACGCAGGTTGTGGCAACCCGCTGTTGAAATTTTTCAAGCCGCCTATAAGGCCTTTAACCTTGTATAGGAGATTTTATATCAGCCGTTAGTCTCTAAACGTGATTTAAAAGTAGCCTTTTAAACCTAATTTACGCTGGGCTAAACCAAAGGAATTTCTTCCCGAAGACTTCCAGCCCATACTACTACAATAGGTGGATAAATTTGTGAGATGGTAGTCCGACGTATACCTACCATGTCGCTCAGCATCTCAAAGGCCATGGTGGTTCGTTTCGGGCAAAACCTGAACTCCTTCGGAAGATCATGGGGGCCGCTCAACTGGCCCCCTGAGGAGTGCCCCCTACCTAAGCTTTTCCTTAACCGGGTCCAGTGGCCGTGGCTTGCCTTCCGGCCTACCATGGTTGGGAAGAAATGGAACATCTCGGGGTTTAGTGGGTAGGACGGATCCTAAAGGGCCGGAAACCAATAGACCGATTCTAATGTCCCCGCGGCAGACTGGTCATCACCAGTCACCAAAAAAAAAATATCGAATATGCTGTTACCTAATTATTCGGTGTCACGACGCCACCGAAATAACATAGTTCGTAGAATGTTACAAAATATCACTACTAAATAATTTCTAAACTCCGATAAGAGCCTGATGACAAATTACTGAGGTCACGGGGCACACTGCGTCTGATTTTTATTACCTCTGCCTGTCCCAATAAGATAAATGTTTATTAAAATTTAGTTCCGTCTCGATATTTTGTGTTAATTAGTTGAAAAAGATAAGATAATTATCATTTCTGCCTACTTTGAAAACTTATTTATAATATTATGTAAGAATAATGTACCCAATTCTGAGAAAGATTATATTTTTGGCATCCAAAAGTTCTCTACTAAATTTGACTGCATTAGATTTTTTTTTATGTAGCTTATCGGTTAGGGCTAAGGTCAGTCCTAAGATGGATGCGAATATTAAGGAACTAGTTGACACCCGCAGCTACGCCCGCGTAGAGAAGTTTACCCGTTCCCGTTTCTGATCCTGATCTCAAAATAAAAAGTAGTCTATGTGCTATTCTGTCATGTGTAACGTTTCATCAAAATCCATTAAGCAGTTTTTTAGAGAAAGAGTAATAAACCTACAAACATTCACGTTTGTAATATTAGTAGGATTCGTCCCTGGTTGCTAGTAACATTGACGTCATCACGAGTATGAGGGATAGTGACATCCGAGAGTAATAGTGACACACCCACCAGCTCACACAGGTACTTGGCAAAGCAACCTAAATGGCTGGTTGAATATTTCAACAACAGATAGACAGAACCTATTTCTGCCCATTTCAACATGGCAATAGGCTTACGCCACAGCATTTGTAAGCCAGGGGTGCTTGTGTATAAAACGCGTGGATTCCGACACCTGTGGGCCGAGTCTACTATTGACAAGCCGTAAAATAGAACCTATAATAGATAATAGAAACGTAGAATAGAAAATTATAATAAAATTAGCTGTCAGAATGTTAGTAGACTATTAAAAAAAATGCAATTGCAAATTGCAAATGCAATACGTGCTAGTAGAATTCTATTGGTCGACCGATAGAAGTCTATTGGAGTACGATTGTAATAGCAGACTACGAAAAACTGTCAAAATTGTACTGGTGGCTTTCTATTGAGCGACGATTTCGACACGATGATGAGTCACAGTGACGTTGAATGACGTAGAGCTAAATTTACCTTGACGTTGCGTATGATGTGACGTTGCTTATAACTTTAATTTTGGTGGAAGATAGTTAATTTCGGCCTTCGTTACCAAAATTTTTATCATTTACCTTGTACACTCACAAAACTTGGATCGTACCTAAGTGTGGACCGACTTACTAAACCCCTACCAAATCCACACTGAGTTATTGGCGGAGCAATAGTATCGCCACAAGAACAAAAAAAAAAAAAAAGGATAGTTAATTAATTTTGTTCATAATCTTCACACACACATTTTACGGTGTGTGACTGTGTGTGTGTGTGTGTGTGTGTGTGTGTGTGTTTGTTAATGCGTGTGTATACAATAGTAATTTTAGAATTTCTTTATTTTTTATTCAAATATAAACTATTTTCCATTTCTTATTAATTACTATTTATCATTTAAATACCCAGAAGCGAGTAATGGATCGCAAGGCTAGCGTGCTGTCCTTTCTGACTACCCCGTCAGGGATACAGCGTTAAGATAGTTATTTAGTAATAAATTATAATTTAGTACTTTTACTATTTTGTATTAGTAAATAGATACTAACTCGGAAATTAATAAATGGATACTTGAGGAGGGAGGCGGAATGGATGTCTGTGTCTGGCGGAGACGATGAAGTACTCATACTAAATACACTCAGTCATTAACACGATTATTTATATTATATTTTATTTATATACAACAAGCATACGGGCTTTCCTGAACGAAATCTTCATAATAATTATTGTATGTATACACGTCATTGTTCCCGAAAGGGTAAGCAGAGTGAAAGGAAGAGAAGGGGAGTATTTCAATAAATTATCTGACAGAACGCTGGTATGGTAGATTGCGGGTGCGATGCCCCTCCCTACCACAGATAATATAATATAATTCTTATACCCCTACCGAGGTGACCCCGCTCATGTGCATAATACATCTACGGACTAAAGGACAAGGAGAAAGGGCACTCGAAAAGGACACAATAGACTCTAGAAAATAAGTTACGGATCAGGGATATAGTTTTTTATTTATGATTAGAATTTTTTTTTGAACTTTGATAATTTTTTAAAACAATTAGTATACTAGCTTTTATCATATCATTTTTTTCGTGATAACATAACTTGGTTTTTAATACAGTAGAAAAAAAAATTGGTTTTGGATTATTGTGAAAAAGACAACTTTGTCCTGTTCTGAACCATTTTTTTTTTCACTTTAGTAAAAAATTGTTTTACTTTATAGCCAAGTTTGTTTCACCCAAAAAATTGAGAATCATGAAGCTATAAGGCTCCAAAGACGAGAAACACTTAGCCGGTGATGATGATGACAATTATTTATATTTCCTATGTTTGCGTGTTGTTATAGAATACCTGACCCAAATGTTCAGCTAAAAAATTTGCTACATAAGTGATTTTGCTAGCAATAATACAACCGATGACCCCTAGAACGCACACGCGCGCGCCGCGTGTATCCGTCCGGGTACGAAGTTCGGTTCCCAAGTCGGCACCAACCGATGTACGTGATAAATTGATGCAGTTTCATCATCTCAACAAATTGATATTAAGTAAATTATGTAATTTATAAATGAACTGGTTTTCTGACTGAAAATCCGTATTGTAAATGCAAAAGCATTTTGGTTTGTTTGTTCGACTTTCAACGAATGAGTGAGAAACGGTTGACGAAGAAGATATATTGTGCGAAAGTAGAGATTAGAACGAATCAGGGCATATATATATATATATATATATATATATATATATATATATATATATATATATATATATATATAGGGCATATATGAGGACCATGTGAGCAGATTGCTCAAAAACGGAAAAGTCAAAAGTACTCGGATACCCAGATGTGCATGTATGAAGCGATTGATGAATCTGCAAGAAGCAAAAAAAGTATGCATGGATCGCGAAGCCTGGCAATCTGTCCTCTTTGACTACCCCGTTAGGGATATAGCGTGAAGATAGTTAGTTACTTACTTACTTAGGGCCGTATTCCAGAACGTTTCTCAATACTCAATCAACGCTTGAGGCTAGTTTTTTCCATACAAAAATACGACTCTCAAGTGTTTCTTGAGTATTGAGAAACGTTCTGGAATACGGCCCTTACTTATCAGTCATGTCTTTACTCCCGAAGCGATAAGCAGAGGCATACTAAGCGCCCACATGTTTGTCCCAAGTAACAGTTGGAGATCCAATTGCCGTGTTGAAATAGACAGGTATTCTAGGTATTTTAGGCTGAGGCGATCTTGACTTAAATACTGCCATGTTTGTGTCAATTGGGACCAACAACTTGTCGTGCCTTCTGAAGCATATCACAAAGCGGTCACCCATCTGAGGACCAGCCATAGTGAAAGATGCTTGATGCAATGATCGTTTACAGAAGACTGGGTTAGCGGGCTACCAACGCTTCTGCTCTCGTTTATTTATCGATTCTCACGGAAAAGAACTTTTGACTGCCTCGGTGGCGCAGTGGTAGTGTATGCGACTGCCGCGCTTGAGGTCCCGGGTTCAATTCCCGGGTCGGAACAAATACTTGTGTGATCCACAAACGTGTGTTTTGTAGTTTAGGTGTATCCCATGTATAATATGTATGTATATTTTGTTGCAATTTTTATTTTCATCAAAATTTGGTTCACAACTCCATTGAGCGTTTTTCGATATTCGATAGTAGATTAGACACTGAAGGCGCACTTGAAAAATTCCTCCTGTATATTCTTCGTCAATCGTTCCTCATTCATTCGTTGGACGTGTCCGATCCAAAAGAACACGCCCTTTTTCAGCTTGACTTAAATTATAGAAAGAAAACTTTTAAATACATTTCCTACGTAAGAGCAATACGTCCCGGTGCTTCAGATAGCCTTCAAATGTGAGAAATGGTTTTAGTTTCTATTGATTCGTTTAGTTTTGTGACTAGGTATTTAATGCTACTGCCGACCGACCTCCTAGGTCTTCGTCCTTTAGTCTGAACTTAACAGAAAGTTCACCTATTACAGGTGAGATTGGATTGAACTTCAAAGATACAGATACAGTGTAAGTTCACTGTGCTGTGCTTATCAGGAATAGAAAAAATATTCACACAATAGATTCTTCTACTCAATTCATAATGAATTTATTGTCACTTGTTTAAAACGAGATTCTACTACTTTAAAAAAAAGATAATTAATACAATACACTCACAGTAACCATAATTCTTCTTCATTAACATTTTCGATTTTATTGTGACTGCCTTCTACAGGCGCTTACACTATTTCCCATAAGTATGCAAATGAGGTGTTATTCGTACTTCGCTGTCCCGCTGTGAGGGCTCTGTATAAAAATCCTAGCTCTAGAAAGAAGCTAGAGTACCCACTAAACCACCATGGTGTTCGGTCTTACCTCTGCAGGGCTCCAAGGTAGCCCAGTGGTTAATTCGCAACGACCTGGCAAAGAGATGCGCTGAGGAGATGCATGCCCATACCGACAAAGAATACATGGTTATTGAAGAGTATTTATAATTTACTCTATAAAACTCACCTTCAACCGGCAAAATGATCTTCTGTTCAGTCCGCCCATAGTAATCGTTGAACTCTGGAGGTTTCTCCACTCTATCGTTTTGAGTCTGTCCTTGCGCCACAGGCATCGGCAAACTGTTTACCGGTAAAGCCAGCGAAGGCTTTTTACTTAACCGCAATTTCTTCAAAATCTGCTGCTTAACAAACTCTATCCTAACATCAGTCAGATCATTAACACTTAAGTCTGCGTTCGCGCAATTAGCACAACTGCCTAACATATTTACTTCTAAACTTAAAAAACTAGTGACTAGAACGAACACGAACACACTGGGTGATCCCATGGTAGGTAGGTTCCTACGTCGTAAACAGTTGAAGTATGAGAGCAAGTCGAGCCGCATACGGGCGGTGTGTATGACGGTCAGAGCGCTACTGCCGTGAGGGAGAAAAGCACTCGGATTAAATATTATGCGCGTACGCATTCACAGCCTCTCGGGGTGTTCCGTCAACGATTTTTTTTTCTATTTATCAGAATTATTCTGTGGTATCGGAGGTCGTGGGCTTGGACAATGGACCGCGTGATACCAGCTAGGTATAATAAATATAAATGCCACTACTGTTTTCAATGTAAGATTGTTGTTGTTTATTTATATGTCCTTCTCCAATAATAACCTGGACAGAGTTCTAGACGAAAAAGACATTCGAGGAAGATCTTCCAAAGTGACTTAGCATTACAAGACCACAACCATATTAGGCCTCAGTTCACAGCTGTACAGCCATCTACGGAATCTTCGCCTTCCGCATCCTGAAACCATCTGTGACGGTTTTTTTTTAATTTTAACTCATGAAGTTGACACCACCAGCAGGATTCACACTGAATGACTTAGACTCATCATCGCAGAAGGTACGGCTATAGGTAGTGTATATTGTCTGTAGGTGTCCTCAAGTTTGCAGCAGTGAAGGCCCCACCAAGATTCCCGAAGTTCAAAAAACCTCACCTGCCCGCAGTGCTCCTTTTGACCAAGGACAAATTGACAAGGTCAAAGATGTTGACAAGTTCAAATTTGTTGACAAGGTCAAAGTTGTTGACAAGGTTGTCCTGTTGACAAGGGACTCTTACAGAGTTGGAAAGTCCACGGCAATCGCTTCATCTCTTAACAAATGAGAAAATCCTAAATGCATAACACGTTTACGAAATTGAGAATAAACTGATGTATTATAATTTTAAAATTGTTCACACCGTCCACGTGGGGTTAAACATACTGTACCTACCTAATTGTAAATTAACAACTTGTAACTATTTTTCTAGAAAATGTATAATTTTGATTTTAACCATCGATCGCTCCCAATGATGCTGAAAATTAAAATCCCGACTCTGCCCCTAGCTGCCATATAAAAATATATACTCGTAGCTAATACTATCTATATAATATACTAGCCCAAAGTAAGCTAATATAAGCTTGTGGTATAGGATCTAGACAACTGATAAACATACTTATATAATACTAAATACATACATAGGAAATACCCAAACTCCGAAACACACATTTGTGGATTACACTAATATTTGTCCCGATTCAGGAATCGAACCCGGGACTCACAGTCACATACATTACCACTGCGCCACCGAGGCAGACAAAATGAACCCCAGACTCCAGAAATCACAGTTCCAGTAGGTGTTGAAAGCAACTGGGAAAACACTAACGTGTAAAAGAAGGTATCTTCAAGTTGACGGTCATAAATTGGATGGTATAAAAAAAATGTGAGTGAACAGATGTTCACTCACATTTCACATATCTCTGCCATCCCTTCGGGGATAAGGCGTGATGGATATTTATTTTTATTTAATACCAAAATGTTAACGAAGTCAATATTAAAGTTCTAGTTCTGAAGACATATTCTTCAGACTTAGAACTTCAGAATCAGGCATGCAAACAGTGGGTATCTTAGAATTAAACTTATTATGAATTTAATTTATAATGCACGTGATAGGAAAGTACTTACAAAATATGTCAATTACATATTTATGTTATTATAAACTAAAATGTCAATAAAATAAAATAAATTAAACAATACCAAAATGTCAACGAAGTAGATGCAATAGTAAATCAAAATAATGTCAAGAAAATTTATCAGTCTTTTCATAGGTATAATTATAAATTTGGATCAGTCAGATACTCGTCAACAGTATAATAGGCTTTATTTATCATTTATTTATCATTTACGTATACAATACAATATAAGCTAACAGTTCAAAAACCAAAACGCTTACACTGTGAACTTAAACTAACTTAAAATAACTTAATTAAAACTTAAAATAATTAACCCAACTCAGAATATTCATTTCACAACTGTACTCAAGTGCAGTAGCACTCCAGCAGTTACTTGATTAGGAGTGTCAAAGAACACGTCGATATCCCCATTCGCAAGCATTAGATCATTAAGCAATTCAATAGCTCCGGCAGTAGGAGTAGAAGTTACGTGTGCCGAGTTCCACGATGGCGGATCAGTAAGAAGTTTTCTCTGCCTTCGTCCAATTGCACGCATATACTGATTCGGTACATAGAGACAAATGTACTCACGAACTGATGGGTTATCCACCCTGTTAGTCAATATAAAATAATAATGCAATATATGTAGGTATTTGCGTCTGAGCTCCAAGGTTTCAAGACCGACCATTCCCGATACGAACATGGAAGGGTACAAGTATGGATAATAGCCATACATGCGTTTGTAAAGGCATCCAGCCCATTTACGTTGAATACGTTCCACCATCAAGGTGTATAGTCGCTCTCTGGGATGCCATACTATTACACCGAATTCTAACTTACTGCGCACATAGGCATTGTAAAGTAACTTTAATATGTTAGTGTTATTAAACTCGTAGGATATTCTAATTATAAATCCCAACGATCTATTTGCTGCCTTACATATGTTTTTAATATGATTGTCAAAATCAAGTTTAGAATCTAACGTTAATCCGAGATCCCGTATCTCGGTGACACGCTCAGGCGGCTGGCCTACTAATTCATATGTTGCCGTGATAGGGGAACGATTTTGGGTGAAGGTAACTACTTTACATTTTGAAACGTTGAAGGATAGTTTATTGTTTATGCTCCACTCAGACACTGCTTTGATATCGCTCGGCAGTACCCTACAATCTCCAACATCCCTAACAATTATATAAAGCTTAAGATCATCGGCAAATATGATGCCTTATTATGCCTTAGAGATAACATTGGGCAGACCATTTATCATGGCCAGGAACAAAGTTGGCCCAAGAGTACTTCCCTGACTTATTCCAGACCGTGTATAATACTCGTGTGACTTAAAGTTTCCCAATTTAACGTACTGTTTCCTATCTCTTAAATAATCAGCTATAAATTTTAACAAACATGTACCGAATCCCAGTGAAGAGAGTTTAGTCAAGAGAACATCGTTGTCAACACGGTCAAAGGCCTTCGCAAAATCGAAATAGGCCGCATCAATTTGGGAACCTGGCATCATATTTACTTTCACATAATCGGCAAATGCAGTTTGGTTAGTTTGTGTAGAGCGTGCTGGTCGAAAACCATGCTGGGAGTCACTCAAAAGACCATTAATATGAGTTAAGATATGCTTGTTTAAAATGTATTCGAATATTTTACTAAAAACTGACAATACTGCAATAAGTCTGAAGTTAGTCACATCAATCGATGACCCCGTCTTGGGCATTGGTGTTACTCTAGATATCTTCCATCTACTTGGATAGAGACAGCTCTGTAGGGAAAGATTATATAGATATAAGAGTGGTTCTCCCAGAACGGCTACGCAGTCCTTTATCAAAAAACCTGGAATATTATCAGGCCCGTATGCAGATGTTGATTTAAGGTGACGAACTGCTTGCCTTAATTGAGATGATGCAAGGAAGGGTATACCGAATTGGGGTACATAACTTCCCAGTTTAGACCCACCTTGAGCATCGGTTGGATTTAACTTTGGTATGCTATTATGGAAAACAGAACTAAAATATTGCGCAAAAGCATTAGCCGCTTCCTGTCCTTCTATAATCCTATTTTCGTAATGGAAACTCTTTGTCTGTTGTTTATTCTTACTTTTGCTCCTTACGTATTTCCAAAATGTAGAGGGATTATTAGCAATCTGGTTTCCTAATGTATTTATATAATTCCTGAAACTACTATTTATAAGGGTTTTTACTTTAGTCCTATAATATTTTAAAAGTTCTCTATTAAATTGAAGTCCACGTTTTTTAAATGCTTTTAAATTGTAATATTTTAATCTTATATAGTAAATTAATTCTCCTGTGTACCACATCGGATATATATATTTGTGGTTAAGCGACTTTCTTTTTAATGGGACATGATCACTGAGAGTCTTGTTCAGCATCTCATAAAGAATATCTACAGCGATATTGACGTCCTGTTGCTGCAATAGATCGCTCCAGTCTATCCGTGCAATTGCCGAATACAAAGCTTGAAAGTCAGCCTTAAGAAAATTCCACTCGCAGTTCATACAGTTTGACGTATTAATTTCACTACAACTGCGCTTTTCATTAATTAATCGACTTCTACGTATGGTCAAATATATCTCTAAGGCAGGATGATTAACATCCAACGGTACAAAAGGTTCACTTTTACACATTACCTTTATGAAATTTGGATCACCAGTTGTAAGCACTAAATCTAAAAGACGTCCGTTTTTGTTATAAATCTTATTGCATTGCTTCAAGTGCGGTGTTTGCCTCTAAGTGATTGGAACACTGAGAATGTAATTCTAAATGTACTTAGTGTAAGTTTTGATGTTAACAATCGTTGGTAGACCTTAATTAAATAAATAAATAAATAAAAAATAAATAAACTAGCAAAACTCCAAAAACATTTCAAACTGAGTTCTTACAGCCTGACTACAAGAGTGAGAGTGCAAGTTAAAATCTCCTAATATAAAATATCTAATTCTGAGCATTTGCCAATGGCGTTCTCTATGCAGGTTATAACATCCAGGTATTGTTTATCATTATAGCTTGGTGGCAAGTACACAACACAAACCAACATCTTTACGCTCCTACATGAAATGACAACGAACATCAGTTCTTTATCAGGGGTTAATTCATCAATATTTGAGATAGTCTTGACTGTATAACAGTCTCTCACCGCTAGTAATATACCACCATAGCCCGCATTACCAGTGCGATCATGCCGCAACACAACATAGTTTGGTGGAAATAGTTCAGCGTCGTTAACGGAATCAATTAGGAAAGTTTCTGTAAGAACAATAAAATCATAACCGCTAGACAACACACCATTACAAAATACAGTTGTTTTGGTTCGTACATTCTGGTTATTACCAGAATGTAAGGGGGTCTTCAAATCATCAATTTCTTGATTACATTTTTCTTAGAAAATTTGGTATTTTTATATTTCGTGACTGATACGTTGTTTTGCTGCTGATTATTATTATGATTCAAGAAAAAACTGGGAACATTCACTATTATTTTGGAGCTTGGTGTCAGTGCGAAAGTATATAACCGAATCTAAATCTATTTTTATACCATTAAATATTTCATTATATATATTTTTAATTCCACGTCTATTTACTATACCAGTATTCCATGAGAACATGTCAAAAGAAAGATTAGAATTTATGTCAAAATAATAGTCATAACCAGAGTGTAAGATATCTTGATAGGGAAGGTTATCAAAAAGCTCAACTTTATAATTATAAATTGGAGCCCCACAATTGTACGTTGGACCACATATTATAATATTTGTGTAATTAATATGCATTAAGGACTCTCTTATAGTTCTGACCAATTCCACATAGTCAGAAGTTTTTTTCACATCATTGCCACCTAGCATGACAACACAGTAATCACGCATGCTAAAATTTTGTAATTTATTATCTATTTTGCACAAAAGTTGTGAATAGTTACATTCGATTAAAATATAACGACAATATTCAAAACGGTTATCAATAGTATCTGTCAATAGTATCTTTATCAACTAAGGGATTGCTCGTTTTTTTTTTAAAACTATTCCTATTAATTTCCCCCTTAATGGCAACTGGGAGTTTGTTATAAATTTTTGGTCCCATGCAATAGATACTCTTATGTAACAGCGTGGTCTTGGATGCATTGACACTAAGATTATGCCGATGTCGTGCTCTATTGCGAAATGTAAATAAATGTAAATTATCTTTAACAAATAGGACCGTTTCATATATGTACATGGAGGGCAATGTTAGCAGCCTATATTCCTTGAAAAATGGTTTACAGGATTCCGTTTGTAGGAGCCCACTTAAAGCTCTTATACACCTTTTTTGCGCTCGAAATGCTGACTCCACTTGACTATTTCCCCAAAAGATGATTCCATACCTAAGAGTTGAGGCAACATACGCATGGTATGACGTAAGTAAAGTTGAAATATCAGCTACCTTTCTGAGATTATAGAGGGCATACGAAAACTAAGACATTTTTTTGGAGATTACTTCGATGTGCAGTTTCCATGTTAATTTATTGTCCAAGTGTAAACCAAGAAACCTCGCATGATCTACTTGCCCAATAGGTGTACCCTCATAGTGTAGATTAAGATTAAAATCCTTTAGTTTTTAATCCTTTAGTTCACTGTTTGAACTCAATAGCGTTTGTTTTCTTTAAGTTCATTTTTAAGTTATAGGATTCAAGCCAGTTAATAATGTCCTTGATTGTCATATTTATCATGTCAGAGATATCAACTATGTCATTTTTTTATGAAAAGTATAGTACTATCATCAGCGAATAATGTCATATTATTAGTTGTTTTTGTAGGTAAATCGTTAATATAAATTATAAATAGTAAGGGCCCGAGAACGCTGCCCTGTGGCACACCATGTATGACTTTTCTATAATTAGATGAGTATTCTATTTCCGTGTATGTTTTAGTACACAACTTAGTGATTTGACACACTGTTGACGATCACACAGATAGGATTCAAGAAGCTTGTGTATACCCCTTACACCATACGCATACCATTTGTCTAACAGTATACGGTGTTTCACATAGTCAAAGGCCTTTGTCATGTCCATGAATAACGCCACCGCAGGTGTTCTCGTATCCATGCTCTGCATAACTTTCTCTAAGAAATGATATATGACCATATTTATATTTTTATTTTTTCTAAATCCCATTTGCTCGTTTGCGACACTCGAAATAAATATATATGCTGTTGCTTATAACTTTTTCAAATATTATTGTCATGACTGGAATTAGCGCTATAGGACGATAGTTTTTTATATCGAGCCTGTCACCCTTTTTAAATATTGGTTTAATAATAGTAGATTTCAGTTTATCCGGAAATTTACCCGTTTCAATTGATAAGTTAATAATGGATGACAATACAGTGGCAATGGCACGTCCAACTTCTTTTACAATGATGGTAGAGATACCGTCATAACCAACGCTGTGCGTACTTTTTAAAATAAATAAATAAATATCCATCACGCCTTATCCCCGAAGGGGTGGCAGAGGCATATTATATGCCCACTTTTCACCGTGTGGATTCCTGTCCCACGTAATAGGTGGTGAGCCCATTGCCGTGTTGAAATAGACAGATGCAGGCTGTGGCTAACTGCTGTTGAAATTTTTTAAGCCGCCTATAAGGCCTTCAACCAGGCTTAACGACTGCCATTTTACTGGCAACCGGGACCAACGGCTTAACGTGCCTTCCGAAGCACGGAAACGCTCGCAAATGTAAATGCCACAAAGTTGGTCACCCATCCGACGACCAGCCATAGTGAAAGTTGCGTACCTCAGTGATCGTTTACCGAACACTGATACCGCGAGGCCACTAGCGCTTCAACTTAACTACTTTACGTACTATTTAATGCTTTTATAATACTAAGCACCTCCTCCCGGTTTGTAGGCCTCATGTACATGGAATTCATAGTTTGATTTAGCGGTGAAGGTGAACATCCAGTATTGTTGGTGACACTTTGATCTATGAAAAATCATTAAAGCACGTTACTATTTCCTCTGGATTTATAATCAGTTTCGTGTTAAAGTAGACTTTGTCTATTTCCGCTTTCAGGTGGCAAGATTTATGCGATTAATAACGTTCCGTAATGCTTTGACTTTGTTTTGAGAGAAATTGATGTAATGACTATTTTGAGCTCTTTGTGTTAAGTTAATTATGGTTTTTAATTTTTACTATGTTGCTTATATGTAATTGTATTAGCTTTGGTTCTATTTTTTGCTATACGTCCATAATAGAAGTCGTTTCCGTTTACAGCACGTTTTAATACCCTGCGATATCCACCGAGTACGTTTAATTAATGAAATTCTAACCCTTATTCGAGGAAAATATGAATTATAATATTGAAGAAATAGGTCATGGAAGCAATTGAAGGCATCATTAACATTCTAGAATGTATAGATTGAATCAAAGGTTAATTCATTTATCGCCAAAATGAATTTATCAATACGAGATCTGGAATAGTCACGCTTATGTCTGTATAAGTGGTTCATCGAGTATGATTTTTTTACCGGACATTTACACAGTTGACCAGTATGATCTAAAACGGCTAGTTTCACAACCTCAGCTTTACAACCTTTTATATTATATAAGATATTATCGATACATGTTTTAGTTATCAACCGTGTAGGTTGGCGGATGGCAATTTTCATGTTTAAATTTTAAAGTGGAAACATTTTTCAGTCACGAGCTGGACTCGAACCAGCGTCTTCTGGTTCAACGCACCAGACGCGTTACCAACTACACCACCGTGACCTGCTCGTAACTGACGAATTAATCCACCTCTTTACGTCTTAAGGCGATGTTGTGTTCGGATAGTTCAATGGCTGATATTTCGACAACTAGGAACAGAAAGAGATTCAATATCTATTAATCTTTGAGTTCTAAGATTATTTTTTACTAGGATGCACGACCCACCATAGCTGTATCGATCTTTGATTAAAAAGTTGGACAACTATCATAAAACGCTTAATTTGTATTGCATTGTATTAATGTTGTCCGAGACTACCAGGACTTTAATTGGTCGTGCTAATTAGTGTCTAGCACATAAGATCTTTTAGCCTTTTTGTTACTACCTCACTAAAAAGGCAAAGGGTTCAAAATTTCTTCCAAATTTAACATTTAAAATACACTCCCGGACTCTTGAAGCCACGAGCCACCTTACATTCCCGGGCCTAAAAGCCCAATACACAAAAAATATACAATAAAATAAAAAAGTTTTTATACTTTTTTAATACTGGCAATACTTTCATCGTCTTTCCCGTATGTATTATTCCAAATTTGAATATTAGAATTTAAAATAAAGAACAAAAGCCGATCTTGGTCACTGATTTGAAAAAAATAATGACTGTTGAAAGTTGCTTTTGAAGCAATTGAATGTCGATTTGGTTTGAATTTTCGCAATTGTTGTTAACCAAAGTTTAGTTATTTTTCTATAATTTGAACCGTTTTTGGCTATAAAATTATGGATACTTCACCTGAAGTAGCCGCGCAAGCTGTAGCACTTCTTCAATCTGGGCTAAGTCAGCGAGATGTGAGTTCACAACTTCACATAAGTCGTTCCGCTGTTCAAAGAGTGTACCACCGCTACCTGGAGACTGGCGGCTTCGTTCGGCGAACAGGAGGACCACGTTACCGAGTGACAACGGCGAGACAAGATCAATACATTGTCACTACTAGGTTACGAAATCGACGCCTTAACTCTGTTCAGATACAAGAACAGCTCAGGGACTTTCACGGAGTGGCTGTAAGTGCTCGGACCGTTAGAAGGCGACTCAATGAACGTGATTTAAAGCCCCATAAGCCAGTCAATGGACCCAAATTGACACGAGCACACCGAATAGCCCGTCAAGAGTTTGCGCGCGAACATCTTAATTGGACTCGACATCAATGGAGCCAGGTTCTCTTCACAGATGAGTCCAAGATAATGCTATACGGTAATGACGGAAGGAGTAAGGTGTACCGAAGACAGAACGAGCGTTTCGCGCAATGCTGTATTGACGAGAAAGTGAGTTATGGTGGAGGATCATGGACAGTCTGGGGAGGAATCTCTATGGAAGGCAAAACTGAGCTAGATGTAGTGACGTGACCACGACTGCCGCCCCTAGATGGCAATAGATACATTCGCCAATGTTTAGAGAACCACGTGATGCCATATGCTGGATTTATTGGCCAAGATTTCGTTTTAATGCATGATAATGCAAGGGCCCATACTGCGGGAATCGTCAGGGAGTACTTAATACGTAATGACATTGGTATCACTGTTATGAGATGGCCAGCGCGAAGTCCTGATATGAATCCTATAGAGCATCTATGGGATGAGCTGAAGAGGCGTGTTCGAGCTCATCATCCTGCCCCGCAAACCATGCAGGAGCTCAAAAATGTAATTTTGGAAGAATGGGAGGACATTCCTCAACATGTCATAACGACATTGATTAATTCTATGCCAAACCGTATGAGAGCTGTCATAAATGCACTGGGAGGCAATGCAATTTACTAAATAAACATTTCTTTTCATGTAAAACATGTCTTTATTTAAAAAGCGATTAGATATTTATCCTTGAAAAAAGCAAATATGGACTTGTTTCAACGTAACTCGACTTTTTTAATAAACTGTAGTTCAAATTTAGAACAGTGGCGCTCTAAATGAATGATGAGTATACCAGCTCCAAAACTACATCAAAACATTTTCCTTCTACATACATCTTTTATAAGTTACAGTACTCCAAACCAAAAAAATCAAGGTGGCTCGATTTAGGTGTCTGGGAGTGTAGATACATTTTTATCAAATTTATTCGGCCCTTTAGACCCACCCCAGTTCCGTGCTTCGAAAGGCACGTTAAGCCCTCAGTCCCAGTTGCCAATAAAATGGCAGTCGTTAAGCCAAGTTGAAGGGCTTATGAGCGGCTTAAAAAAATTCAACAGCCGGTCGCCACAGCCTGCGCCTGTCCATTTCAACACGGCAATGGGCTCACCCACCTTTTACTTAAGACAAAAATGCATACGGTGAAATGTGGGCGTTTAATATGCCTCTGCCTACCCCTTCGGGGATAAAGGCGTGACAATATGTATGTCTGTATGTATTAATGTGCACATACCATCGACTAAACAGTCGATCCGCGACAAAACAGTTTAGTCGATGCAAAAATTGTATATTGCGATAGCCCTAGGGTAGTGCAACCAGAAGTAGTAATCAAGTTTATATTAAAAAAAATATCGAAAGGGGTATTGACCATAACAGTATATTAAGTTCGCAGTTATACCAGTTTTCATTTACGGTATTCTGTATAATATCTATACTAAAATAGTAAAGATGAGTAGTTTGTTTAGTTGAACGTGTTTCTTTCAGAAAATGCGAAAAATTTTTTCTTTTATACCATTTGGTAACTTGGTTCAGATTCCAGAAATAATTTTTGTTAATGCATAAATTATTTCTGGAATCTGAACCTAGTTCTGATGGAACCTAATCTGACTCTCTTTCTCTTACTCTCAATTTCCAGAAGCCAGACGTAAAGCGTATGCTGCGACGGGATCCTTAAAACATTGCGAAGTTTTTGCCAACTTCTACCAAGATTATGATTGCAATACTCTCCGATTTTTAATCCTGACCTCTGGAGATATGTCAGCTTTCCAGATATCATAGAGCGCCAGTTGTCAATTTCGAGGCAACTCGAAATTTTTGTATCAGATTTATATTTGTACTACACAAATATGCTCCGTTGGTTTAGACACGTCCAACGAATGAGTGAGGAACGATTGGCGAAGAATATATATATTGTGCGAAAATAGAGGGTAGAAGGAGTCAGGGTCGGCCGAGACTTACATATGAAGGCCACGTTAGCAGATTGCTCAAAAACGGAAACGTCAAAAGTACTCGGGATACCGAGACGTGCATGTATGAAGCGATTGATGAATCTGCAAGAAGCGAAAGAAGTATGCATGGATCGCGAAGCCTGGCGATCTGTCCTCTCTGACTACCCCGTCAGGGATACAGCGTGAAGATAGTTAGTTTTAGTTTTTTTTTTTTCAATTATGACTGAATGATTAAATTTCAAAAAAGCTCGACTGGCTTAGATTCGTCTTTGTTGAAATATCTATATTTTCTTCTTATTGTACAGTAGATACACTGTTCAACTCTGTAAAAAATAGCTTTTTGGCATAAGCCCCATATAAAGTCTTTAAGTGCCAAGTATACAATAACGAACTCTATCTATTTATGAATCTGACATTGAAAACTTATCAACCGAAGAAGTATAACAATGATCGATCATTGTGATACTTCTTCGGTTGATAAGTTGACACTGACACTTCAAAAATTATTGTTAATAATAATCTCAATACATATTACGGGCATGTGGGGGGGTTAAAGGAATGTAGAGGATTAGAAATTTATCACAGGATGGAGTGCAGGGTAGCTGCGTGGAATGTTAGGGGAGGAATGGCAGATAAGATGAATGAGTTGATGGATGTTATGAATGAGAGAAAGTTAGATGTAGTGTGCTTGACAGAGACCAAGCGCAAGGGTAGCGAAGTCGTGGAGCACCCGGGCGGGGTGCTCGCGCTATGGTCTGGAGTACCAGAGAGCGAGCATGGCAGTCGGGGGATTGGAATTTTGTTGTCCTCGCGATTGGCCTCCGGTATGTATGAGTACAAACTGGTAGGTCCTAGAATCCTCTGGATCCGTCTAAAACTTGGTTTGACGAAGATTTTCCTGGTAGCTGCTTACGCGCCAGTATCTTCGTCGAACGCGAGTGAGCTAGAGGACTTCTGGGAGAGTATGAGAGAAGCTCTAAATGTGATAGAAGGAAATGAAAAACTTATAGTATGTGGAGACTTGAATGGTTGGGTGGGTACCGCTCGCGATGGTTTTGAGTCGGTACTCGGGAAGTATGGGGATAAAAGGGTGAATGACGCTGGCAAGCTTATACTGGCATTTTGTAAGGAAAAGGATTTGTTTGTGGCGAACACAATGTTCAACCGAACAAATTCATATGTATACGAGGAGATGTTAGTCAAAGAGAAGCATGATAGATCTATTCCTAATGGATAGTCGGCTCCGTAAACAGGTGATGGACACAAGGGTTTATCGAGGCGCTGAACTAGGATCAGACCACTACCTAGTAATAACTAGGATAAGGGGTCTGTTCGCGGGTTGGCGTCATCGCACCGAGTGTCCTGAACCTGAGCCGACTCATAGCATCAAAAGCTGGAAGCTGCAGGATGCATCCATTAGGGATAAATATAAAGAAAGGGTAGCCGAAAAGCTTGGCAACGTCAATGTTAGTAGTGAGAATGTGGAAAGTGTATGGCAGAACCTTAGGGATAGTATGGTAAATGCCGCTGTAGAAGTGTGTGGAGAAACGAGAAGAGGCAGTAGTAATAAGCGTGACGCATGGTGGAATGAGGAAGTGAAAGAAGCAGTTCGAATGAAAAAGAAAGCATGGTTAGAATACTTAGCCTCGCGAAATGATTTTAATATGAAAGAGAGATACAAGCTGCAAAAAGTAAACACGAAGGCACTGGCAGAAGAAGCTCGTGAAAGGTGCAGAATGAAAGCGGATGAAAGATTGTCGTCCAATTTCCGGGATAATGCCAGGCTCTTCTGGAAAGAGGTAGGCAAGACCCCGAGTTGTTCGGCAATCTGCAGTATGAATAAAGTGCTTAGTGTTAACAATGACGTCCTAACAGACCAAACTGACGTCCTGCAGAGATGGAGTGAATATTATGGAAAGATGTATGCAAGAAAAGACAGAGATGCCACATCGGGAAGTGGAGCTCACTTCGATGCTCCGGATCCCGATGTCATTGAAGTCATTAGTATGAAAGAAATTGAACAAGCGATAAGAAGTATGAAATGTGGTAAGGCTGCGGGAAAAGACAGAGTTACTGCTGAGATGATCAAGTAAGGTGGGTCGCGCGTCTGGGGCACTCTATGTCTGTTATGCAACTTGTGCTGGCGGACGGGTGAGGTCCCAGATGACAGGCGAATAGCAGTTGTAGTACCTATCTACAATGGGAAAGGCTCGCGCCTAAACTGCTCCAGCTACAGGGCGATCAGCTTGGTCAGCTTAGCTAGTAAGGTGTATGCAAAGATTATAACGGCAAGAATGCAAGAAAAGTCTGAAAGGTATTTATAGGAGGCTCAATGCGGATTCCGACGTGGAAGAGGTTGCATGGATCAAGTGTTTTCTCTCCGCATGATCGCGGAAAAGTTTCTGGCTATTAGCCAGAGGGTTTTCTGCGCTTTTGTGGATCTGGAGAAAGCATTTGATAACGTTGTGAGGGAAACTCTGTGGGATTTGCTGCCCGGATATGGTGTGGACGGCTCGCTGCTGCGGGCAATACAGTCGCTTTATAAGGACTGTAAGGCTTGCGTGCGAGTAGGGGGGGATGTGACACCTCTTTTTGATGTACAGGTGTCAAACAGGGTTGTGTCATGTCCGCCTGGCTGTTCATAGTGTATTTGGACAGTTGCCTTCAGAAGTTGAAAGATTGTGATATGGGTGTGAATTTGGGTGACTTTTCAGTAAACTGTCTGCTGTACGCTGATGATGCGGTGCTCATGGCCTCATCAGAAGCCGACCTTCAGGCATTAGTCACTAATATGAATGAGGAGTGTGAAAGTAAGGGTCTTCGCTTGAATGCAAGTAAGACTAAGGTTCTAGTATTTGAAAGAGATGACGTAAGAACTAAATGCGAGATTAGGGTAAACCAGGAACGTCTAGAGCAAGTGAATGAAATTGTGTATTTAGGGAGTATGTTTAGCGCAGATGGAAGATGTGATTCGGATGTAGAACGGCGAGTAGCTGCCGGAAACAGAGTTAACGGTGCTTTGTCCCAATTAGTAAAGCGACAAAGCATCGTAAAAGAAGCACGACTGGCGATTCATAACGCAGTGCTAGTGCCAACTTTGCTTTACGGTAGCGAAACCTGGGTATGTCAGCAGATGCATGAAAGTAAATTGAATGCTGTGGAGATGCGACCACTTCGAAAATTGTGCGGCGTTACCTTGGCCGACCGAATACGTAACGAAGTGATACGCAATATGGCAGGTTTGAATGAAAGTGTCAGCGTTAAGCTGGAAAAGGGCGTGCTCCGTTGGTTTGGACACGTCCAACGAATGAGTGAGGAACGATTGACGAAGAATATATATTGTGCGAAAGCAGAGGGTAGAAGAGGTCAGGATAGGCCGAGACTTACATATGAAGACCACGTAAGCAGATTGCTCAAAAACGGAAAGGTCAAAAGTACTCGGATACCCAGACGTGCGTGTATGAAACGATTGATGAATCTCGAAGAAGCGAAAGAAGTATGTATGGATCGCGAAGCCTGGCGATCTGTCCTCTCTGACTACCCCGTCAGGGATACAGCGTGAAGATAGAAATTTATCACGAATATAGCCACGGGGCCCGGCTAGTCACGAAATTTGTATAGCAATAGCTATTAATTTGAATTCCTAATTTATGAGTACTAAATAAAACGGTTCTTTAATCATTGGTTAGTGTAATCTCGTGACGAAAGTGAAGGTTCAACGATCTTTGATAAAATGTTAATACTCTATTTTTGGTAGGTGCTAAGACATTCCTGACTCATATAAAATATGTGGTGGAGATATATAAGGGGATTGACCGCTCCACTTAATTTTAAAGATAGATATTTCTTTTACTTAATATATTTTTTATATTATTTACTAGTGAACACAACGGGGTTTCACCCGCGTAGTTTCCGTTCCCGCGAGAATACTAAGATAAAATATAGTATAAGTTACTTCTTATTTTTAAAATTTATTACCTACTCTTATTTTTAAATGAAGATTTTAAAAATATAGAGCATTGAAAATAATAATAAAGTAACATTTATTTCTCTATCACGAATTATCCCCGAAGGGGTGGCAGAGGTATACTATATGCCCACTTTACACCATGTGTATTCCTGTCTAGGTGGTGAGCCCATTGCCGTGTTGAAATAGACTGACGCAGATTTTGGCTACCTGCTGTTGAAATTTTTCAAGCCGCCCATAAGGCCTTCAACTCGACTTAACGACTGCCATATTACTGGCAAACGGGACCAACGGCTTATAAAGTATACATACATACATTCATACATATTGTCACGCCTTTATCCCCAAAGGGGTAGGCAGAGGCAAATTAAACGCCCACATTTCACCGTATGCATTTTTGTAAAGTATCACAATAAATGTATTGTAATAGATGAATTCTGTTAAAATAAATGGTCTTCATTTTATTTATGCAAACAAAACTAATAAGTGATACGAAATATGGCAGGTTTGAATGAAAGTGTCAGCGTTAAGCTGGAAAAGGGCGTGCTCCGTTGGTTTGGACACGTCCAACGAATGAGTGAGGAACGATTGACGAAGAATATATATTGTGCGAAAGCAGAGGGTAGAAGAGATCAGGGTAGGCCGAGACTTACATATGAAGACCACGTAAGCAGATTGCTCAAAAACGGAAAGGTCAAAAGTACTCGGATACCCAGACGTGCGTGTATGAAACGATTGATGAATCTCGAAGAAGCGAAAGAAGTATGTATGGATCGCGAAGCCTGGCGATCTGTCCTCTCTGACTACCCCGTCAGGGATACAGCGTAATTACTGGCAATTAAAAATGAGTGGCCATGAGTTTTATTGCCAGGTTCTTCCTCAGGCTCTGCCCAACATAAAGTGACAGTACCTTTGAATTGTGCAGAGCATAGCCCTATATGGGGCCATCATTTGAAGATAAAACCTGACGGTTCACAGCGCGGCCAAATTATCATCTTCGGGTTCATTCACAGTAGTTTCTACTGAACGGAGAAATAAAGTAAAAAGTGTGTTTGTGTACTTATATACACGTGTTAGAAGTTGGCATTAAAAGATAAAAATATTTTTTTTAAATGAAATAATATATCTTTATTCATGTAGGTCACAAAGTAACACTTATGAACGTCAAGATTGAGAAATGTTTTCTTTCGCCTTAGCATACGTTTATAGAAACAACTAAAATGGTAACTATTGTTAACTTCAGGGTGTTGAAAACTACTTTGAATTTAGTTATAAGTTGTCATGGAAACACTTATCGGCTAACTTCATGGTGTTGGTTTTTCGAGACGGTCTGAGCGCGCATTGTAAAATTTTACACTTATAAATTAATTAAATTAATTTTAATATTTTATGAATATTAATAAAGCGGAAGAAGTAGGCATGGATCGCGAAGCCTGGCGATCTGTCCTCTGACTACCCCGTCAGGGATACAGCGTGAAGATAGTTGTTTTTTGTAATTTTTTCCTAACGCGCCAAAAGAAGTATAGCGTCAAAAATCTAATTTAAATTTTGGATATAGTTAGTATACTAATTACTTTTCAAAAGATGTTTTCTAATGTGTATGCAGGTGTCATCACAAATCGAATGATTATATGTGTAATTCTATGCATTCGTGCCGTGTAACTTTTTGTAAAGTGCCGGTAGATAGCGCCTTACGTATGGTTATGGAAAGAGTTGGATTAATTCGTCAGTTACGAGTAGGTCTCGATGGTGTAGTGGTAACGCGTCTGGTGCGTTAAACCAGAAGACGCTGGTTCGAGTCTAGCCCGAGACTGAAAAAAAATCCACTTTAAATTAGTATTTAGGAATAGTAGTTAGCATACTAATTGCTTTTCGGAAATTGTTGAAGTAAAACTTCTTGAGAGAAAATTTATAGTTGTAAAAAATATCGACACGTTTTTCGGTTACGCGCCATATTGTTTTGAAGTGAAACTTCTTTATCGAAGTATGAGAGAAATTTTAAAACTGTAAAAAATGTCGTAAAGAAATTTCACTTCTTACCTGTGAACTCTGGTACGAGTACAGGTACACACATACAAAGAATGGTTCTACGACAGAACTAGTGAGATTTTTTTGTCACTAGTTCTACTCATCACTTTGTTGTAATAGAAGTACTTAGTGCGAAAAATGTCTTATTAACACTACCGTAGAACTATGCATTAGAACTACTGAGAATGTACCGATCTCTGTCGATGGTGGAAATCGCATGAAAAAAATAAGTTTATAAGTGTCTTTGTATTTTTTAGTTTTTTGCTATTTGGGGTAGAGACAAATCCAACAAATTAAAATCGCGTTTTTGAGTTAACTATAAATGACTTAACTAACAAGACTTTGTTTTATTCCATGTTTTATGTATATGTAAGATTATACTCAGATACCGCGAGGCATGCGCTGAAAAAAATACATTAACAATAAAATTTTTCACTGATTTTAATAACAATATAGGTCATCGTTCACAACTAATCTGGATAAAAAATGCTTCGATTATTACCCGGTTACGTAACCCAGTTACAATTTTTTAGTTATTATTCGATATTGTTTTTTTTTTGTAATTGTATTACCTAAATTAATGTGAAATTGTTTTCACAATAGGATAAATCGTGAAGTAAAGTGTTCTTTTGATAAAATACATTTTTATGTAAAAACTAAATTTAAAACCTTCGCAAGCCATGCATAATACCACAGATAATATAATATAATTCTTATATAATACCTATGGTACGCGAATCCAGGACTTGTGAAGATTTTAATCGTAATTTAATAGATACGCACCTGATGTTGAGCATGTCGCGGCGGCACACAAACGTTCCCGCATGGCATTTTTCCTGTTTTTTGATTTCTATGGGTGTTTCCTGTGTATTTAAAAATATATAAGTGTTCATCAGTTTTCTATATGCCATAACTTTATTACCTTAGTTTGGGCTAAACGGCACTGTGTAAATAGTGTCCCAAAATATTTATTATTTTTAAACATTTTTGAGAGAATTCTTATTATACTAGATTGTGTTGGTAGAAGAGTGGTCTCTGGTATTTTCCAAACGGGAACAGCTTAGTGTTTGGTACCTAGTTATGAATGGTACGAACTACGTATCGCACACGGTATAAAGGTCGACTTTATAGGCTATTAGAGTCGGCGATTGGTACATATCGTACCACGCGGCTAAACCCGGGGTGGGGCCCGTCATTGTTTCTTTTATCTTTGCATTAAAATGCCCTAAAAACCATTATATTATTGACATGGGGGTACATGATTCAAACATTTTTCAGAAAAAAATATCCTTTCTTCTACTTCATCTTATAATGTAATCCCAGTTGCTTCCAAAACCTACCTTAAAATTGGATCCTGGGGATCACTTTAGCAACCGTTCGGATTTTGACTTCGCTATCGTTTTAAGCGAATGCCGTTGGACCTCTCAACCCTGTACCTATGGATGTCTGTCGTTTAGTGGGTAGGATGGCCCCTCTCTCGGGCCGAGAGCCTCACACACCCTCCCTGTTGCCCCCGCAGCATGGATGACGGAGCGTAAAGGCATTCCCCGCGAAAACAAAAAAAAATATCAACGAAGACTATATATAGGCAATAATATCATCACTCTCCTACCCAAGACAGCGGAGCAGTAATCATAAATGTCAACACAACGGGCAAATTTTCATACGAGTTTTATGAGTGCAACTCAGTAGTCTATTTACACATCTCGTAAAGTACCAACAGATTCTAGGTAAAAAATTCTTATCATTTATTTGATCCGTGAAAGGGTTGTTGTAGACTTTAACCCCGGATCCAGTTTACACCGGAACTGGCGATAAGGCATCTAAACAATTCGAATTTATAACTTCTGGTTGTGTTCTTTACGCGATACTTTGATCTGATTGGTTTATTATTAGAAGCTCTCGTCACCCCGCTGACTCAGTGTTCCGTATACCTATATGTAACCTAACTATGTTAAGCAACATTCGCTATGGCTGGTTACGGATGGGTGACCGCTTTGTGGTATTTCTATTTACGAGCGTTTCCGTGTTTTGAGAGGCACGTTAAGCCGTTGGTCCCGGTTGCCAGTAACATGGCAGTCGTTAAGCTAAGTTTAAGGCCTTATTTATGAAGAGCTTCAAAAATTTCAACAGCCGATGCCACGTCCTGAGACTATATATTTCAATACGGCGATGGGCTCACAGCGTATTGCGTGGGACGAAATTGAACTCGGTGATGTATGCGTATAATATGCCTCTGCCACCCCTTCGCGGATAAAGGCTTACTAAGACCCGAAGGATATTGGAGCGACCTGACATAAACGATGATTAGTATTTTGAACTAAATTTATTCATTTCCAGATTTGTTCAATGTTTTAGACCAGTATTCAGTGGAAAGATGAAAACATTACTGGTGCTATCTATGGAGTTTGGAAAATGAAAAATCACGTTGATTGATTGATCTCTTTATTAAATATAACAGTATTGGATTACAATTAAAAACTTATCGGTGATACAATTGGCGGCCTTATCGCACAAGGCAATCTCTTACAGGCAACCTTTGGATGGAAACCAAGATGAAAAAATGATTTGGGGCAGTATGGTGTACCTTCAATGTAACACTAGGTACAAGAGTACTAAAGAATTACGCGCTAAAATAAATTTACATAAACACTACACTTTATTACCTATGTGATATGGTTTCCATACACTTGTATATTGCTGTTACCTGTTTTAATACAATGAAGGATTCTTAATATTTCAGGTAAAATTTGAACAACCTTTAGATGACGAATTCGTTGGCGTTATGGTAGTATGCCTTTGCCTAGGAACGAAAAAGTAAAGCACAAAAAAAACACAACGTTATATAATGCTAGTTTCTTTTTAAATTAATGTTCTTAAAGGTCTTTTAAGAAGAGTCCGGTTAAGAAGAGAAAGAAAAAGAAGTCCAGATGTTTCCTGCAGGGCGTGAAAAGGTGTCTCTCACACCATTTCAGGCAGCGTTGTATCCTTTATGATACGAAATTGTTGTGAATAATATGCGGCTCTTCTAAAGAAGCCTTATTTTTTTTTTTTCATTCTGGCTACATTCTTTTTTTTTTTGTAATCATCGCCCATATTGGGCAGGCAAAGGAAACTTTGTCCATACAGCTTAGTCTTCGGTATTTATATTTTCTTAGTATATAGTCCTGTCCAGTCTTTGTCGATGTCGAATCCTCAGTCCTAGGTCCTTGTCCTTGCCCTCAGTATAATGGTAGATCTTATACTGAGGTTTTCAGTGGACTTTTCGCGTCAAGAGAGAAAATAGCATTTCACTGCATATATATCATTGTCTATCACTATAGCACGTTAACACAACTTTTATGTCCAAGAAACCACCACTCCCACACATAAAACAAGATAAATGCACTAGTTTTAGAAAATAATATACAGCAAGCGTCCGCACTTGTCACTCTCCCGCCAAAACTCCTTCTGGCTACATACGGTGCAATCATGCCAACAACAAAACTTATTAATCTTCCATTATGTATTATTTTTTTATTTCTAAAGTGTTAATTTTCAAGTAGATAATGAATCCTCATCATTCAAAAGTAGGAAATTATTCTTATTGATAGCAGCGTTATATGTGGATTTTGGAAAGTAACAGAAAATACCGCGTTCCAATAAGTTATCCAATTTGACAACACTTGTGCACGTTGTCGAAGCTTTTATGTTTAAAACACCATAATTTTTACACATAAACACCCGAAAATACACTAGTTTGAAAAATTAATAACGGAGTGGCGACCGCTTCATTCGCTTTTCTCCGCCAAAATCAAAGGAGCCTTAAAGGCCGTATGCTTGTACGCCTTAGCGATATATATAGGGTAGAAAAAAATTTGTTATACTATTTTTAAAAAGAGTGTAAGCCTGTAATCGCATCATTCTTATCATAGGTACGGGAGTTCAACTTGCATCAATATTATTGCAAACATTGTTACTGACCAGTTAATGTTGTGTAGTTTTGTTTTGAAGTTAATAAATCATTTAAATATTTGTAACCCCCGGCCCTGGTGCAAAAACAACGGGGTGTTATCATTGTATTTAGGTACCTAGGTGTTTTTATAGGTAAAGAGAGGACCCCGACGCAAAAACAATTACATTTCACAATTCATACGTAGGGTATTATTTTAAGGATATATTTTTGGAACGAAGTTCCTTATCGCGCGTTGTGAAAGAGGGCTAGACGGAAAAAATTCTTACGAAAAGTTGTCACGACACTTTTTGCTATTTGCTTTTTTTATTTTATATTTTTATTAATACATTAACATCATCTTTTTAAATTCTTACGAAAAGTTGTCACGACACTTTTTGCTTTTTGCTTTTTTTATTTTATATTTTATTTTCATTTCTATTTCGCATTGAACAGTGTGGTGTCGCGACGATTATTTTTGTTGAGTGTATACAGGTTTTTTGTAAATAATAAATAATAAAAAATAATAATATATTTTTTTTAGTTTTTTTTTTTTATAAAAAAATGTTATTACAATTCCTTCACTAATTAATCGAAGGGAACTTCGTTCCATCCGGGTGTCCCTTGACACCTCTCAAGTTTTTTTTTATTTACTCGCCATAGGCAGGTGTTCACTCTCACACTTTGCGTCCGGAGCGCTCACATACGGTTAGGTCCGATTGAGGCTTTATTCCGCGTAAGCTTAGATTGTGGAATGAATTCCCTGCCTGGGTTGTTATTTCCAAACGCCAACATTAAACATAAACTTTTTTTTTTATAGATAGGTTTTCACGTTAATTCCGGGCTTATAAAATGCCTCTGCCACCCCTTCTGGGATAAAGCGTGATTGATAAACGTTCATTGCTTTTTTGTTATATTTCGTGTTATCTTTTTATTGTTCTTTTTTTAGTTGTTTTAAGTTTCATATCATTTTTATTATTTTGTGACGAGGCTAACAGAAAATTTAATATGCTTTATTAACTTTCTTATAAAGTTTCAACCCACGGTATGAAGGGGAATGTTCTATTTCATTCGTAATCTTCAAGAAATGAGAATATACCAGCAGGCGGAGTATGTGACGGAAGACCAAGTACCTAGTTTATCTATCGTACTATCACGGTGTAAACACGCTAAATTGTATTTTTAATGGGTTATCAAAATTCAATGATCCTAAAAGAATGCCGAGATAAAGACAAGGCCGTGGTCTCGTGGTACAGCCAGCCTAAAAAGTAGATTGACATAATCTCTTGAACCCTCTCGGGGGTCCAAGGACTCTTATAGATATAAAGTCCGAGACTAACAAGACTTTAATTGGTCGTACTAATTATTGTCTAGCACATAAGACCTTTTAGCCTTTTTGTTACCACCTCTCTAAAAAGGCAACGGGTTCAAAATTTCTTCCAAATTTAACATCTAAAATAGACACATTTTATTAAATTTATTCAGCCTTTTAGACCCACCCCAGTTCCGTGCTTCGGAAGGCACGTTAAGCCGTTGGTCCCGGTTGCCAATAAAATGGCTTAAAAATTTTCAACAGCAGGTCGCCGCAGCCTGCGCCTGTCCACGGCAATGGGCTCACCACCTGTTACGTGGGACAAAAATGCACACGGTGAAATGTAGGCGTTTAATATGCCTCTGCCTACCCCTTCGCGGATAAATAGCAAAAAGAAAAGCTAGTTGGTATCTAGGTATTTAATATTTAAAGGATAGAGTATCAATAGGCAAACTCTATTCTTTAATTATTAAAGGTTGTTACTTCCTAATTGTGGCGCTTGCAACAGTGCCGAAATATCGGATACTAGCGAATAATAGTAGACATGGTAAATATCCTGACAATCAATATTTTAGTAATTTTGAGTCATATTCGAGACGTATATACACACTAGACCTAACACTCTGACATTACTGAGTTTCGATGTCTTGTTTGCAGTGTTTTAAGGTTGTTTATTTTAGTTATGATAGGAGTATACGGGATTTTGCATGTGTCATTTGGAGACCACATTTTAAATCGTACATCGATGAAATTAAGGAAATTCAACAGGAGTTCCTAAAATATTTAAACTTTAAATCTTAATAAAAAACTAAAACATATGAAGATTAATGTGAACTCCATAGAATACATACATTGAAAAATAGACGCCAGTTAGTTGACATGATGCTCTTATATGACATATTGAATAATTAATGCACCTAACTGTAACTGTAAAACTTTATTACAGAATATTAAACACACTCACACACTTACAAACCCACACACTCAAATACCCACACACACAAACACACACACACTCACACACACACACACACACAATCACACGCACACGCACACACTCACACGCACACGCACACACGTACACGCATACACACACACACACACACACACACTCACACACCACACACACATACACACCCACACACACACTTACATACTCTCTCTCTCTCTCACACACCCACATTCTCTCTCTCTCTCTCTCTCAAACACCCACATTCTCTCTCTCTCTCTCTCTCTCTCTCTCTCTCTCTCTCTCTCTCTCACACACACACACACACACACTTACGCACTCACCCACTCCATCACCCACACAATCACATCCTCCCCCATGCACGAATACACCCTCCTCTCCCATGCACAAATACACACACACACACACTAGACCTAAGTTTCATTTATGGTAAGGAATTTTCACTTATGATTTTTTTTTCAGCTATAAAACTTCTCTCAACGTCGATAAAGAAGCTTCTGTGTACCAGATTACACAGGTAAGAAGTGAAACTGCTTTACGAAATTTGTTTTCAGCTATAAAATTTCTCTCATACATCGTTCCCACGAGTACTAGGGAAATTGAGAGTCTTGTATGATCCGCTAATGTATATTTCGGAGAATTATTGTTTTTTTTTTAAATATATAAGTATGTTTATCTGTTGTCTAGATTCTATGGCACTAACTAATAGTAGCTTAATTTAGTGTGGATTACGCTTCGTAATATCCCACAATATTAATATTATTTCTATATTATTAAGTTATACTTTTGATGCTGACCGTACAAGTACCTTCTAGGAAAAACCTACTAACTGCCGTTCCAAAGTTCCCCATCCTGGCAACGTGTTCCAACAACACGAAATCCCAAGAGAAAGAAAGTATCTAATACACCATCCCCGGAAAAAATCATAACATCTAACAGGTTTGATGAGCTACCAATTGATTTAACCGAGGAAGACGGTGGACAAGTTCCTCAAAGGAAAATATACAAACCACCACCAATAATTCTTTATGGTGTAGAGGAAGTCAGTAAACTAATTGAACTACTAATATTAGCAGTTAAAAATACAGAGTTCTCACTCAAAGTGATAAATAGAAACCAATTGCGGATAAACTGCACAGAAATGGATGTCTATAAGAAACTCATTGCTGTAGTTAGAGGAAATGGTTTAATTGGACACACGTTTAATAGAAAAGATGAAAGGGTCTTCAGAATTGTCATCAGGAACCTCCACCCAACCACCCCTATGGCTGCAATCAAAGAGGCCATCGAAGAAACCGGAAACACTGTTTCCGGCGAAATAATAAACGCAAAATACGGCCCAGAAAAAAACCATCTTCAACATTTTTTGTCAATCTTGCTCCAGGCCCAAACAATAAGGCTGCTAAAGATGTTAAAATTATTGACCGCCAGATTATTATTACTGAGGACCCCAGAAAAAGACAATCAATAGTACAATGTCAGAGATGCCAACAGTATGGCCACTCCAAAAACTATTGCATGCGTCCATACCGCTGTGATAAATGTGCACAATCACATAAGACCTCAGAATGCCCAAAATTAGATCGATCTACACCAGCACTTTGTGCACTCTGCCAGGGGCCGCATCCAGCTAATTATAAAGGTTGTGAGGTGTACAAAGAAATATCAGTTAGGAGGGCTGTTAAACAAACATTTGCGATTGGGGGATGTGCGACATACCTAACTGGTCATCCCGATGGTACTGCCCATGCTGGCACAACAATTATTGTGAAGCAGAGTATCCAGCATCACCTAATGCCTGCTTTCGAGACTGACTACTTACAGGCAACCACAATAGCTGTTGAAATGAAATGTGGTGGATTGCAATTCAATGCCTCTGCTATCTACTGCCCTCCCAAGCATACGATTTCCAACAGCATGTTCACAGACTACTTCAGAACACTTGGGAATCGTTTTGTGGCTGGTGGGAACTGGAATGCCAAGCACACAAACTGGGGCTCTAGTTAACTAAAACAAGAGGTAGACAACTTAAAATAAGTCTGGACACGGATGGTGTGACTGCAGTATCCACTTGTGAAGGCACCTACTGGCCTACCGACGAAGCAAAAATTCCGGACTTGGTGGATTTCTTCATTATCAAAGGAATGCCCAAAGAGTATTTCAAAGCCACACCTTGCTATGACGGTAGCTCAGACCATACCCCAGTACTACATATATTAACAGTTAGTACACTCCCCATTGAGCTTGAGAGGCCCAAAAGACTGTATAATAAGTATACAGACTGGCACTCCTTTTGGGAATTCTTGGAGGAAAGGGTAGAATTAAGAATAAAATAAATAAATAAATTGTGGAGGAACGGGTGGAGATGTTCCTCCGACACAAAGGGAGGATCCTCCGACCAGGCAAGGTGATCACGCCTGGCGGGCCGCGGCCCAACGGTTGATGTTGGGCTGATGTATATATCATTTCTTCAGCGTGAGAACTCTCATAGCGCGATGTAGGATTCTTAGTATCGATGTAGTTCGATAGCTTTACGCTAGGTGGCGCTGGTCGCCACAAAATCATCACGCCTTATCCCCGAAGGGGTGGCAGAGGCATATTATATGCCCACTTTTCACCGTGTGGATTCCTGTCCCACGTAATAGGTGGTGAGCCCATTGCCGTGTTGAAATAGACAGACGCAGGTTGTGGCTACCTGCTGTTGAAATTTTTTAAGCCGGCCTATCAGGCTTTCAACCAGGCTTAACGACTGCCATTTTACTGGCAACCGGGACCAACGGCTTAACGTGCCTTCCGAAGCACGGAAACGCTCGCAAATGTAAATGCCACAAAGTGGTCACCCATCCGACGACCAGCCATAGTGAAAGTTGCGTACCTCAGTGATCGTTTACCGAACACTGAGACCGCGGGGCCACGAGAGCGTAGAATTAAGAGTGGCATTTAAAACCCCCGAGGATCTGGAAAAGGCAGCGGAAGAAATTACTTCCCTTATTCAACAAGCGTGTTCGTCGAATACGCCAAAGGTACTGCACATAACAGTAACAGATGATTTTCCGATGGCTATTAGAAGGGAAATTTTGGAGAAACACAGACTGCGACGAGTTTGGCATCTTAGCAGGTAGACCGAGGATAAGAGGGTTTTCAATATAACTGCATCAAAACTAAAGAAAACAATAAAGGATTGGCACAATGCCTTGCTTGCCTTGCCTGCCTTGGACGCAAAGTTGACTTCTCTTACTGCAACAGAGGCGACGAACTACTCACTTTGGAAATTCACAAAGTCATATAGTGGACGTCAGGAATTAAAACCACCCATACGAAAGACCAATAACACCTGGTCTCGAACACCAAAAGAAAAAGCTAATACCTTTGCTTCGCATCTGTCCACAGTTTTTGTCCCTCACGGTTCCGATAACCAAGACGTAGAACATGAAATTGATCAGATCTTAAACAGCGATCTCCAGCTTTCGCTACCACCAAAACCAATAACACCGCGGGAAATGTACGGGATTATACAAAGCCTAAAAGATAAAAAAGCACCAGGTGTCGACCTAATAACGAGGGAGGTACAACTTCAAAAAAATCTATCTATATATATAAATATAAACACTCCCGGACACCTAAATCGAGCCACCTTGATTTTTTTGGTTTGGAGTACTGTAACTTATAAAAGATGTATGTAGAAGGAAAATGTTTTGATGCAGTTTTGGAGCTGGTAAACTCATCATTCATTTAGTGTGCCACTGTTCTAAATTTGAACTACAGTTTATTAAAAAAGTCGAGTTACGTTGAAACAAGTCCATATTTGCTTTTTTCAAGGAAAAAAATCGAATCGATTTTTAAATAAAGACATGTTTTACACGAAAAGAAATGTTTATTTAGTAACTTGTATTGCCTCCCATTGCATTTATGACAGCTCTCATACGGTTTGTCATAGAATTAATCAATGTCGTTATGACATGTTGAGGAATGTCCTCCCATTCTTCCAAAATTACGTTTTTGAGCTCCTGCATGGTTTGCGGGGCAGGATGATGAGCTCGAACACACCTCTTCAGCTCATCCCATAGATGCTCTATAGGATTCATATCAGGACTTCGCGCTGGCCATCTCATAACAGTGATACCAATGTTATTTAAGTACTCCCTGACGATTCCCGCAGTATGGGCCCTTGCATTATCATGCATTTAAACGAAATCTTGGCATATCTTCCGCAAATTGAGAATGTCACAACTGCCACATTTGCGGATGATACGGCCATTCTCGCTAGCAACGAAGACCCAATGAAAGCCACTGAAACACTCGAAAGGCCTCGATCTAGTTACCGAGTGGCTACACAAATGGAAAATTAAAGCAAGTAGTAGTAAATCAGTCCAAGTCACATTCACTCTGAGAAATGGGAACTGTCCACCTGTAAAACTAGAGAATACAACATTACCGCATATGGATACCGTCAGATTTTAGGCGATTAACATGGAAGAACCAAATAAAAGCTAAAAGGGAGGAACTAAAACTGCGGTACGGGGACCTTCATTGGCTAGTTGGACGCAACAGCAAACTGTCCACAGACAATAAACTTTTAATTCATAAGACCATATTGAAGCCAGTCTGGATGTATGGGATACAGCTGAGGGGTAGCTGCAGCAACTCAAACATCTCAGTGTTGCAACGGATGCAAAACATTATTCTACGAACAATATCACAAGCCCCATTGCTTGTCACAAAAAAATAAAGTAATCAGCCATCAACAAATCTGCTTATAGTCAAGAGACTGATCGCAGATAAACATAAAAAGACAAAAATATTATTAAGTTATACTTTTGATGCTGACCGTACAAGTACCTTCTAGGAAAAACCTACTAACTGCCGTTCCAAAGTTCGAGAGATTTGTTACAAATTTGAATTGGCACCTACAGCTTGAATGATCACATTAGGTTACATAACGGTACCTATCGATAAAGTAGGTAGGTATATTTCATAAATCGATCACAAAACAAATTATGTTGACACGGAAGAATGACTTTATAATTTTATTGTGTGATGTTTATTAGTTTAAAAATAGCACTTATTTACTCTCTTTGAGGTCATAACATTAAGATACGCGATTCTTCCTCATAGAGATTACTTTTTCTACGCGTCTGACGATCCCATAAAAGGCGACACGGCGTGACGTAAAAGTTTTCACGCAGGCCTTAGCCGATGGACAGACTGAGACGTGACGCGCGACGCTAACAGGTCCCAGATATGAGAGTTTAGTTTAGTTTATTTTTCTGAACAATTTACATTGTGTTGAAAATTCTTACAATCAATAAATAGACAATATCAAAAACACAACCATACAAACATTACAAATAAGAAATTAAGATATACACAACCCAATTATACAATAATAACAAATTGAAAAATAAAAATATAATGTCAACTAAATATAATATTAAAATCAGATTTCTAAAACAGTCAGTATAAAATATAGTTATAGAGGCAAAGATAGAGGAGACAGCCGTCACCCACCTTTTAAATCCGCTAAACATTTGTCCCACAAGAGAGAGAGGTAGAGAGATAGGGCACAGACGCGGTGACGTCGTCACTTTACAGCCGATGAACACACAGACAGACACACGCACGCAGACGAGACATGTCTCTTCTGTGTCTGTTTCTTACAAAATGTATAGAAACGAAAATAAATATTGCGCCTGCATTTTATGGTAAAAGTTAAATCACACAGAAAAGACTGGGCGCCGCCTGCGGGTGAGGGAAAGACAAGAACAGGTTAGGGTGGGGTGCCGGCTTGGTATTTCTCGCGTCACACACAGACGACCAGGGTATGTGATAAATGAGACAGCGCCCCGTCTGAGCCCGGTCTGCCCCACGTCTTCACCTTGCGTGTTTTCTGTATGCCCAGTGCCTTATATGCCCAGAGCCTTAAAACATACTGATAGAAATGAAGGGGCACGGACGTAATGCTGGGCGGCACGAATGATGACGCTATGACTGCTGTGTCAGAGCAACGCGCGAGTCCCACCGGGCGGCACATGCGTCTTACCCCGCCCGTATTTAAACTTTTAAACCCAAACTTTAGAAAAGTCTTATAAAATTCCTAGTTTGTCCCACAGCAATGAACTACCCGAACCGTGTCGAATCAAATTGAAATTCTCCACCACATTTTAATCGTCATTTTAAGAGTATGACTAGAGCCATGTATCGAACTAATGAACAAATCGATACCAATGAAAAGTGTTACAACCATTTTTAAACATTGATGCAATGGTCTCCACTCAGTCTATGGATAAAAAATTATCCATTAGCATAGGCGATCTTGAAGTTTCTACCACTGCCAATTTTGTAACTGGTTTCGGTTTAGATGTCATCTGATTCCTTCCGTACGATAGTGATAGGGCGCGTTACTTGTTCTTTCCTATTTCTTGTCGGTTCGCGACCGCGTCTCGTACTTTCTGTATGTTTTACTGAGAAAGCGTAAATTGTGTCCGCGCTGTCTTCTTTTCTGTTTTGCATCGCGACGCTTCTATACAATTTGTATGTGATATATGTCTGTGCCCCTTTGAGTCTTATATCTGTTCTGTCGGGGTGTTACCCATGGACCCAACGTTACGCCCCATTGCAATGGTGGGTCTACGGGGATTTTTTTCCCCGTAGAACCACCTTACTAAAGAAAACTCAAATTTATTCTATCTAACAGTTGCAGTGGGACCATGGGTAATCTGGGCTAGTTGACCCACTGCACTAGACATGAGTCTGTCCATCAACTTGCACTCAAAGAAGAGGGATTATACTAGAGCCAACCCTCAAAGAACTGGGTTAATCCCGAAACCTTAAGCGAGGCCGCGGTGGGAGCCAAAATCTGCCAGGAACACATTGACATACTTCCAAGGAGTAACTCGGGAACTCGACGCTAAACGAAGAAGTGGGGTTAGGACATTAGTCAGCAGATGCACCACGCATGTAGGTAGTCTGGCTTAGGTACCCAAAACCTCGGCCCGCGGAGAAGGCTGATTTGGCATTCCAGTCTGAGCTCTCCAATACCATAATAAACGATCATAAATTGCTCTGAAGTTATTACAATCCGTAAAATTGGTCGTAGAGAAGGAAGGCGAAAGACAGGTCTCCGAAGAGAGGTCTTCGGGTCCAATCAGGAATCGTTCAGTTGATGATAATTAGTGCATTTTATAAAGTCGAGGATAAAGACTTTCCTGGTAGATTAACAATCTGGAAGTGGTTTTGTAGAAATAATTATTTTTTCACTAATCATAAATATAAATTAGCTACCACTTTTTTAAGTAACTAACTAGGTGACAGGCTTTGCCCGTGACATTCTTCGAACTCCCGTCGCACCTATTTAATCCCGTCGCTTTTTTATACCACTGAGGTGGCAGACAAGCATACGGCCCACCTAATGGAAAGTTGTCACCGTAGCCTATAGACGTTTGCAACACCAGAGGTGCAGCACTCGCGCTACCGACCTTTTATAAAACTTCGCATAAATAAATTCTACAATAATGCATGAAAATTTGCCCGATTTGTCGACATTTAGGATTACTGCTCTGCTCTCCAGGGAAGTAGCGAGATGATATGTAGCCTATAGCCTTCTCGATAAATGGGCTATCAAACACAAAAATAATTTTTCAAATCTGACCAGTAGTTCTTGAGATTAGCGCGTTCAACCAAAGCAACTCTTCAGCTTTATAACATTAGTATAGATATGTATTTCAAGTTATTCATTTCAAAATACCTAAAGTAGGGAATACCGACCTCGTGGGAGTTGGCACATTAAGCGCCACGATGTCCCCTCACGTATCACCACCGACATTGACCCTCCGGAATCACCTCACGATAATTTATTTTTAATTACTGTGTGATCAACAGAATTACTCAGAATAATGCAAAAATATTTACAAGAAGTCATTGAAGAGCTGTACCTCGGTCCATCCCTTCTAGGCTATATGCGAAATATAGGCTATATGCTATATGCGAAATACTACGCACCAAAGTTCTTCTAAACAAATCTCTGTAATAAATCAGAAGTTTTAAAATTGAGAAGCTCTCCTGGCCCCGCGACTCAGTGGTCTGTAAACGATCACTGCGTTAAGCAACATTCGCTATAGGTAGTCCTTGGATAGGTGACCACAATTCTGAGCGTTTCCGTGCTTTGGAAGGCACGCTAAGCCGTTGGTCCCGGTTGCCAGTTAAATGGTAGTCGTTAAGCCTGGTTGAAGGCCTTATGGATGGCTTAAAAATTTTCAACATCAGGTCCTGTCATCCATCACTACCTGTACGTGGGACAAAAATGCAAAGTGAGTGACAATGAAATGTGGGCGTTTAGTATGCCTCTGTCTACCCCATTGGGTATAAAGGCGTGACGATATGTTGTGTATGTATGTAATCGAATCTACTTGTGTATTGTAATCGATAGACTATATAACTTATCACGCTGATATGATCGAAAAAACCCGTCTATTGCAATAAATGTTTCGCTTAAGTACCCATACTGTTTCAACCCCTTTCAAGTGAAAGGGGTTGAAACAGTATGGGTACAAGACACATTTTATTCTACCGAAACCAATAATAATTTAGGTTAAGTGATCCAGGGGGTGAAAATTATATGCGAAAATTTTTTTGATGAATTGTAGCAACGTGAATTGAAATGATTAATATATGTAATGACTAGCTGTCCCGCCCGGCTTCGCCCGTGACATACTTCAAACCCCGTTGCACTCATTTAATTTCGTTGTTTATTAATTTCACATTCACAATAATGTATGAACCTTTTCCAAATTCTTTGATTACTTCACCGCTCTCCAGTACCTGTACCTACCTACGCCCGCATGGGTCGGTCGAATTATGGTTCCACGAAATTAATTTCTTCGCGCTATATTTTGAATCTGCGATAACTCGTAAGATATTCATTTAATTTGCAAGGTGAAAAGGGACAAAATAATCTTCATGAAATCCTGAAGCCAACTAACGTAGTAAAAATGATAAGGATTTATAGCATATTTGTGTAAATAGCCTTCAAAAACCGCTTTATAATTGATGGTTTTTTAAAATATTAAAATGGATTTAGTATGTTATTCCTATGAGATAGACATATACCTTCGCGGACTTTATTGTAGACCTACATTAGATACACAAATGCACCATACATTATTTTGTTATATCTCAAAGGGTTTAGGCAGCGTTTTTGTTGAAAGCTCCCAGACGGCTTATTTTTTCCGACATCCCCTACAAATATAGTTATAGTTTGGTCAATGTATACAAAAACTAAATAAATTATTTATAAAAACCTTCTATAAGAATCACAATAACTATTAAAAAAAACCGCATCGTAATTCGTTTCGTAGTTTTAACGATCTAAGCATACATAGGGACAGACAGCAAAAAGCGACTTTGTTTTATAATATGACATGATGATAACAGGACTGCAGCGGCGGACGTCGACTTGAAAAATTTCAACAGTTTGTTCCCACAACCTATGCCTTTCCATGTCCATGTGCAACACGGCAATAGGTTCCACCTGTTACGTGGGACAAAGTGCTTACTATGAAATATGGGAGTACAGTATACCTCTACAACCCCTTCAGGGATAAAGGCGAAAATGATAAGTAAAATATATAATTCACACGTCTTATTTTTTATTATTATCTATAATTTAATAGGCATGGCTTGAAATCGATAACCTTTACATATTTTAGAATTGTAACATTCTGGCGCCTCGGAAACCCGCTCCGAGATAAATACTGATAATTTTATTTGGCGCGCGCGTGGTACATCTGGGTAGGTATACTAAGCGTGGTACGGCATGCCTCGTAATGTTTTAATCTTTACAGATAAAAGAAACCAACCAAAGTGTGATTCGGACTCAAACACATCGGGTTCCGTACCATCTATATGGCTTGTAGTCGTGTCGGGTATAATTTAATTATTTTTTTACTGTACTAGTACTACAATTAACATTTTATTTGCAACTAGGTGACCCCCCGGATTCGCCAGTGACATACTTCGAACTCCCGTCCCACCTATTTAAGCCTATAAATTCCATTAATTATTTATAAAACCATTAATACAATTAAAAGATAGTTTTATATGGCGAGTTTCTGACATAGTTTAGGTACAAAATACGTACTACGTGTATCTTTATCGATTATTTGACTTGATAAAGTTCCCTTTCCATGCGCAATCGTTGTTAATTGTGTGCCCTCACAATAAACAATTAATTAATTAATTGTTAGTTGCAATATATTAAGGTAATTTATTTGTAGCTGTCAATTGTATAAACTATTACGTTTTGCCCGGCGTGAAGTATACCTGTATCTACCTCTTCTTGCCCCATATTTGCACGAAGATAAACAAACAGATATTAGTGTTTGTAGCTGTTGTCGTTAGAATAAATGTAGTTCGAGAGAAAAATAGCAGCCCCCCCCCCCCCCCTCCATAAAATATTAATTCTATATTAAATATTTATCTTTAAAGTGCTTACACAACGAAATATTCTATGAAAATTTCAAGTGTCTACCAGTTACCGTTTATAATATCAGGCCAAAAACGGAAAAAAACATCACTTTTGTTGTATGGAAGCTCCCTCATATATTCATTTTATTCTGTTTTTAGAATTTGTTATAATGGCAACAGAAATTCATTATCAGTGAATTTTTTAACTGTCTAGCTATCACGGTTCATGAGATACAGCCTGGTAACAGACAGACAGACAAACAGACAGACGGACAGCGGAGTATTAGTAATATATTAGGTCCCAATTTTATCCTTTTTGTACGGGATCCTAAAAATTTCAGTGTCCGTTTCTAATGCCTAACTCCTACACTTATTCTTTTTCTTTTTTTTTCTTGTTACTTTTTTTAAGCGATTAATAAATCTGCAAGAAGCGAAAGAAGTATGCATGGATCGTGAAGCCTGGCGATCTGTCCTCTCTGACTACCCCGTCAGGGATACAGCGTGAATATAGTTAGTTACACTTCTTTTAATTGTGGGATATTACGTATACACGTAGCCATCTAACCTAAACTAAGCTATAACCTTGTGGTATGAGATCTAGACAACTGATAAACATATAAAAATATATTTCTAAACACATATATATTATACTAAGAAACATTTTCAAGAATCATCTATGTCCATATCTAGGATATCATTGTTTCCATGACTGAATACTATCTTCCATAATACAGGCCTAGTATGAAATACAGTTTCAAAACGTTTTGTAAACCATCCTTTAACTTTACGCCGAATGTAAAAATATTGAGACCAATATTATTATTTTTAAGCTATGAAACAAATATTGCCGGTTGTCGACCGGTCTACGGTACTTCCATAAAAAATCTATTTTTTATTTTTTCTGTGAAACGGCTCGACTTATTTTAACGGGACTTTCACTGGCATATAGCTAGTTATACCTAGGTAACACTAAAAATGTTTAGAACTGGCTAGAGAGAAATATTGCTAATGAAAACTATTTTTGAATTTTAATTATAGAACTCTTTGGTAACCTAATGTAGAGTTTTGGCGGGAGAGTGACAAGTGCGGACGCTTGCTGTATATTATTTTCTAAAACTAGTGCATTTATCTTGTTTTATGTGTGGGAGTGGTGGTTTCTTGGACATAAAAGTTGTGTTAACGTGCTATAGTGATAGACAATGATATATATGCAGTGAAATGCTATTTTCTCTCTTGACGCGAAAAGTCCACTGAAAACCTCAGTATAAGAATCATCACTATACTGAGGACAAGGACAAGGACCTAGGACTGAGGACTCGACATCGACAAAGATTGGACAGGACTATATACTAAGAAAATATAAATACCGAAGACTAGGCTGTATGGACAAAGTTTCCTTTGCCTGCCCAATATGGGCGAAGACTTCCAAAAAAAAAAAGTAACCTAATGTAATATATTCCATTCATTTGTCATTTGTTTTTGTGAATTGGCGGCAAATGTAAAACTCTTGTCAAACGTGAAAATGAACTTAACGCGAGAAAATTTTCGGTCAATGATTTATTATGACTTTCGTTGTGGGCTTACTCAACAAAAAAGCTATGATAGGCTGCGATTAGCATTTCATAATGAAGCCCCATCTCGTGCCACTATTTACAATTGGTTTAACGAGTTTAAGCGTGGACGTAGCAATCTCAGTGATGATCCGCGTGAGGGACGTCCTTTAACAGCGACTACTGAAGATAACATCAGTGCTGTGCGACGTATGATAGAGGAAGATAAGAGAGTGACCTATCAGCAGATACGGGCAAGCCTAGGCATTGGTATGAGTCAAGTTCAAAAAATATTACACGAACATTTAGGCGTCAGGAAGCTTGGTACAAGATGGATTCCCCATACTTTAACCGACGACCAGAAACGCCTTCGCATGGACTGGTGTCGCGAAATGTTAGATAAGTTCGACGGCGGTGACTCAAATGCTGTATTTGACATCGTCACAGGTGATGAAAGCTGGATATATTGCTACGAACCCGAAACCAAAAGACAATCAGCTCAGTGGGTGTTTCCTTTTGAGGATCGGCCAACTAAGATAAAGAAAGGAAGAAGTCAAGGAAAAAAGATGATAGCCTCGTTCTTTGGTCGGAAAGGTCATTTCGCGACAGTTATGCTAAAAGATGGAAGGATAGTTACTGCAGACTGGTACGTCAATCGCTGTTTGCCTGTTGACTTGGAAAAAATTCGACAGCAGCGCCCTCGAAGCAGGATCCTTCTTCACCACGACAATGCTTCAGCGCACTCCGCAAAACGGACTGTTGAATATTTGACTATAGCAGGTGTCGAGACAATGAGTCATCTGCCATACAGTCCCGACCTGGCGCCCTGCGACTTTCATTTATTTCCAAGAACTAAAGATAAACTTCGAGGTATTCGAGATATTAAAGCGTACGAAAATGCCATAGAAGAGACCCCTAAGGAAGAATGGGCCCACAGCTTTTCTCAGTGGTTCCATCCAATGCGACGATGTGTAGAGAGGAACGGAGATTACTTCGAAAAACAATAAAAGTATTAGCAACTTTCTACATTAAGCCGTTATTTATTTTCTAAACATTTTCAGTGTTACCCACGTAACATCAGCTATCTACCAGGGAATAACTTAGGCTACATTTTTTTTTATCGAGGTAGTCTACAGTCTGTATATCATTACGCTACTACCCATGAGAACGGTGCAAACTAATTAATTACGGGATGTACGGATTAGGAAATCAAAGGGACAGTCGCTCCTAAGAAAGCCAAACAATAATTGCTCCTAACAGCCAAATAAAATTTTAGCCTAGACTCCAGATCCAGGTAGCATTTCAAAACCATTGGGAATACAGTATGATGAAGAGACTGGATAGTAACCTAACTTTAGATTAAAAAATATATGTGTGTGTACGTACCAGAATACACGGCTTAGAAGTGAAACCTCTTTACCATATTTTTACAGGTATAAAATTTCTCTCATCTGTCGATAAAGAAGTTTCACTTAAAAACAATATAAAAAAGTGACGAATTTTTTACAGCGTCGTCTATAAAGAAGTGTCACTTCAATAAATCTTAAAACATAAAATTAAGTAGTTACCCAATTATCTCCAAAAGTTTTCCGTTAACCAAAAAAATCACCAATCGCGTTAACAGCGAGTAGCGACAAGCATGCCATAACATCCTGCTACTACAACTGCTGATAACATTACACCTAAGATAATGGTTTAAAAAAATAAGTACCTACTTATTAAAAATCTGGGCACACGCCGCGCAATCTCCTCAAGTCAAGTGAAGTCGGCAAGTCATCTTTAGCATCCGAGCGCAACTCCCGCTTGGTTTGGAACCCTCGCTTTGGAGGACGACTCTACTTCTTTCACTTTCGGTATCTTTAGAATCTTCTGATTAATTTCGTTGCGGTGGAACCCGCAATGAACCGCAAGCGGACATGTTAACTTCTCCTGGGACTTCACCGAGATCGAGCTCGGTGTAACTTTTCTGGTGGTTTGGTCATTGCTGTAGATCCTGGTTTACAGGAGTCACAGTAATGGGAATGCGGGTGGGATTAGTCTTCAGGATCCTTTAGACTGAGACTGATACTACAATGTCATCCTTTACCTCTCTTCTAATGGAAATTAAAGCTAAACTTATTCCCTACATAGAGAACGCCTGCCTCGTGGTGAAGTTTTCCCGTTCCCGTTTCCCACGGTAACTTGTTCTCGGGATATAATTCGACCGGCAGTGACAGAACCAACGCTGCCCATGGTAATACGCATCCCACCTCTACCGATAGAAGTCCATTGGAGTACGATTGTAATAGTAGACTACGAAAAACTTTCAAAATTGTACTGGTGGCTTTCTATTGAGCGACGATTTCAATAAAGCGCACCAAAGTTCATTGTACAACTTTCAGGGCATGGACTAGCCCAGCGTAAGTATCCAGGTTATAACCAGTAGAACACGCGGGTTGTAAACCTTCATCTTCAGGTATTGTGGTATAGGCTAATAGAAAACCTGACGCAGTTTGCTGAATACCAACAGAATCTTAAAACTGAATCGTAAAATACTTAGAATTAATTAAATGTTATCACCAGCTATATATAGTTGTAAATATATAAAAAATAAGTTAATTATCCATGTTAACAACCCGAATATCGGAGTGTCAGCGGTGAGATCACGCACGGGGGTCAAGAGTGATCCGACGTATCTGTGCGCCTAGAATGGGAGGCCTTTGGGTATACTGAGATAACAGTGTGTATTATAATATCTTAGTGTATTCCAGTTTCCTACAAGTCCACAAGGACTTGGCGCCAGGGTTTATTTATACCACTGAGGTGGCAGACAAACGTACGGCCCACCTGATGGAAAGTGGTCACCGCTAGCCTATGGACGTTTGCAACACCAGAGGTGCAGCACTCGCGCTGCCGACCCTTTACAAACCTTTTATTTGACCTAATATCTTTTTCAGCATTGTTATGAGTGACTTGTCGTTAGGCCTCTAAGCTGCATATGCGTCCTTGCCTCGTCTGTTAGTCCGCTGGTGCACCACTAGTAGGCAAGGTCGCTTGGGCCTCGGAGATGGCTGTGGGGCCCCAAGGTTACTACAGTTTGGAAAAAATATTTTTTCATGCCGACTACATTTTGTCATATAATATGTATAAGTTACCTACTAGTTGTGCCCCAAGGCTTCGCCTGTGACATACTTCAGACCCCGTAGCACATGTAACCTGTACATATATGCATACTTGTCATTTACAATAATGTGTGAGATTTTTTCATATTTATTATTACTGCTCAGCTTCCTTGGGTAGTACTAGGGGCGCACTAAACTTATGCATTCATGGAACGATATATTATTTTTGTATAGGTATATTTTAAAACCTTTTAGCCAAATCTTAGTTATTCATATATATTTCTTTAATCTACTTTTATCTAAACAGTCCCCGTCCTCTACGTCTTAGTCAAGTCTAGTTTTAAGTCAAGGTCAGTCTCGCCCCCAGTATAATTGTGGTTGTTATACTCAGGTTTTCAGTGGAGTTTACGCACAAGATAGAAAATCGCCTTTCACTGCTCTGCATATATATTAGTGTCTTTCACTACACATAGCACATTAACACAACTTTTATGTCCAAAAAACCATCACTCCCGCACATAAAACAAGATAAAGTTTTAGGAAATAATATTCAGCAAGCAAATGGTATCAGCCATTATGCCGCCAAAAACTCCATTTTTTTTTAAATGTGAGATATTATTGTATGAATAAAAAAGAACAAAATGGCGGGAATTGAGTGTCCATTGATTTCTATTGCCCATTTATAGTTCGTCTTCTGGAGAGAGAAATTATTTAATCCGAAATGATTTTAGAACGCTGATATTTTACGATTTTGAAAGTTCTCTCTCTTTGCAAGATTGCTAATCTCGTCTTCAAAATGCTGTTGCTAGTGAAGCACCACATTTGAGCACCGTGAGGCGCTGGTGCGCACAATTCGACCGTGGCCGTTTTTCTCTCAATGATGAGAATTCGTGAAGGTCAGCTCTCAACTGTGAACAATGAAGAAAATGTGACCACTGTATGGCATCGGCGTAGTATTTACCCGTAGTATTATTCTGTGGGTTATAAATTTATAACTCGTGTAAGTGATTTGATCAAAAGCTTTTAAGGGTCTCTAACCCTTTCCAACCCAAGGCCTAAACCTTCTTTGTTCGTTCCTTGGGGGAGGTGGACAAGAACAATCTATACCTACTAATATATACACGTAAAGCTAAGTAATTTATGTAGCGAGTGTGTTTAGCACGGACGGAAGATGTGATTCGGAAAACGGCGAGTAGCTGCCGGAAACAAAGTTAACGGTGCTTTGTCCCAATTAGTAAAGCGTCAAATCATCGTAAAAGAAGCACGACTCGCGATTCATACCACAGTGCTAGTGCCATCGTTGCTTTACGGTAGCGAAACCTGGGTATGCAAATGCATAATCAAATTCTGTGGAGATGCGATCACTTCGAAAATTGTGCGGCGTAACTTTGGCCGACCGAATACGTAATGAAGTGATACGCAATACGACAGCTTTGAATGAACACGTCCAAGGAATGAGTGAGGAACGATTGAAGAAGAATATAATATTGTACGAATGTAGAGGGTAGGAGTCAGGCTAGGCCGAGACTTACATATGAGGACCACGTGAGCAGATTGTTAAAAAAAGTCAGACCAGACGTGCGTGTATGAAGCAATTGATAAATGTACAAGAAGCGAAAGAAGTATGCATAGATCGCGAAGCCTGGCGATCTGTCCTCTCTGACTACCCCGTCAGGGATACAGCGTGAAGATAGTATTTAGTGTAAGGTTCGTGAAATTAGCACGTTCAGCTAATTTCACGAACTACTGGGCCGAATTATTTAATTTTTTGTTTTGGATAGTCCATGTATCGTGGAAGGCCAGTTTATATATAATCACGCTACTACCCAGGATATTGGAGCAATAATCATAAATGTCAACAAATCGTGCCAATTTTCATACGTTATAGTAAAATTAATAAACGATATGATTTAATGGGTGCGACGGGGGTTCAAAATCTGTCACGGGCGAACCCGCAGGGATCATCTTGATAAATAAAGTCATTGTTCCAATTACCTTGAAACAGTAGGTATAGTAGGTTTAACGTCAATTCGTTTGTGTGTAATTAGAATAACAAGAGTTATCTGTGAGTATGTTGAACCAAGTTTATTATTTTCTGCTTTTCACCTAGAGTGGGAAGTTTATCAACCTATATTCAGTTTGTTCACTTGTGTTGTATTGCTATGAAAGAAATTCTAATATATAAAATAAATAAATATCCATCACGCCTTATCCCCGAAGGGGTGGCAGAGGCATATTATATGCCCACTTTTCACCGTGTGGATTCCTGTCCCACGTAATAGGTGGTGAGCCCATTGCCGTGTTGAAATAGGCAGATGCAGGCTGTGGCTACCTGCTGTTGAAATTTTTTAAGCCGCCTATAAGGCTTCAACCAGGCTTAACGACTGCCATTTTACTGGCAACCGGGACCAACGGCTTAACGTGCCTTCCGAAGCACGGAAACGCTCGCAAATGTAAATGCCACAAAGTGGTCACCCATCCGACGACCAGCCATAGTGAAAGATGCGTACCTCAGTGATCGTTTACCGAACACTGTTACCACGAGGCCACGAGCGCTTCTAGTATATCATTTTAATATATCAGTCACGCATTTATCCCCGTAGGGGTGGCAGAGGCACATTTCATCGTATGCTTTTTTGTCCCATGAACCCATAAGATGAGCCCATTTGCCGTGTTGAAATAGACAGACGAAGATTTTGGCTGAAAATTTTCAGGCTATCAACTTAACGAATGTCACGTTACTGGCAACTTGAACCAAGGGATTAATATGCATTTTTAAAATTTTCCGCACTAACACTACTCATTAATGGAAATACCACAAAGCGGTCACCCATCGGTAACCAGCCATAGCGAAAGTTGCTTAATACAGTGATTGTTTTCAGAACACTGAGTTTTGAGGCCACGAGCGCTTCTAAAGAAATTCAGTCAATTTTCCAGCGTAGAATAAAAACAAACGGTTAAAAACAAAATATCTATGGTACGCGATTCCAGGACTAGATGCCGAACAGTCGTACCTACCTATTTTGATACGTACTTGATCGTTGAGCATGTTGCGGCCACACACGACTGTAGGTACCTGCATGGCATTTCTCCTGTTTTTAAGATTTCCATGCGGTTCAACAAGTAAATGTAACTGCCACAAACCAACATCTCGGAATTAACTTTCGACGCCACTTAACACGGTGATTGTTTACATCGACCGCTTCGTATAGCTTTAATTTTTAATTTTAATTTGAACAGTCAGTATGTGTAACACTAAAACTATTAGACAGGAAGATCTTCTGAGGAACTTAGGAACTTTTCATCAAAATCGGTGATTTAGTGAAAAGAAAAATTGCATTCAAAGATATAAAATACCTAAAACTCGCACTCAAATCGGGAATCGAACACAGAATTACCTTATTTTAAAACTTGCATTATTTATAATTATAGATAGTGTAAATCTCTTTTCACTTAAATATATTTAGGTACATCATCCTTTTGGATTAATACGAGAAATGGATTTAGATTTCAAAAAATCCATTAAACTATATTTTTACAAGCTGACCGTCAGTTGTCTTCGTCTTCCGAGCAACTCTTCAAGCATTTCGCCGTATTCAAGGGTTGTAGCTATTCACTATCAGAATAAACTTTATTTGTGTCAATAACCGTAACATACAAACAAATATCTTTTGTCATCGTTAAGTACTTATTTAATTTTCTGCGAACATTCAACTTGAGTGAGTGGTTCATATTTTTTATTAAGTACTAGCTGACCTGTCCGGCTCTTGGATACTTCCAACCCCGTGGCACCCATTTAATCTATTTTTACATTTTTTTAAATGTACGAAAGTTCCCCCGATTTGTTGACGTTTTTGATTACCGCTCCGCTCTCCTGTGTAGTGGCGTGATGATATATAGCTTAGAACCTTCCTCAATAAATGGGCTATCCAATACAAAAAGAATTTTTCAAATCGGTTTAGCCGTTCACGCGTGATGGCGTGACCAAGAAAAATAGGGATTAATATTTTTTATATATATAGATTTAAGCAATTATTAATAGGGTATTGTCACGTACCAACGTCTATAAAGGAACTTTCAAGTTACGAGGGTAAAACTTTCAGTGGGATTGATAATTTTTTTACACAGCGCCAAGTAAGCTAATAAGTATAAGCTTGTGATTTGAGATCTAGGCAACTGATTGTCTTAATACTATTGTATATAGAAAAAAAACCAAACTCCGAAACAATCATCTATTGAAGAACTCCATACTGTAGACGTATGGGAAAACCCGTGCAGGGAGCTCATTCTACAATCTAAGAGTACGCGGAATAAAGCCTCTTTCGGACCTAACCGTGTGCGAGCGCCCCAAACACAAAGTATGAGTGCGAACACCCTGTCTATGTGAAAAGTGTTCCACAATTATTGTTTGTTTGTTATAGGTACAAACATAATTTGTATTAGTCGAGAATAATGAGGCGATGTAAAAAACATGTCACTTTAAAAAATAAACATAATAGAAAATTTGCTGCGCATCAATTAGCCATAGGGTTGGAAGGGACCGCACAAGCGCCCCCATAGTAACACAAATCAAAAGTTTTGAAACTTGTTTTTTTTTGTAAATATTTTATGACCTTTTAGCCAAATCTTATTTATTTCATATTTCTTCAATCGTCTCATTATCTAAATAAAGCGTCCCCGTCCTCTACGTTTTATTACTCAAGGTCAGTCTCACCCCAGTATAGTAGTGGTTGTTATACTGAGGTTTTTAATGGATTTTACGCAGCAAGATGGAAAATCGCATTTCACTGCATATACAATGTGTTAAGAAAACTCTGTCCGACCCGAAAGGGGCACGTAGGCACTTCAATAACATAACCAAAGAAAATTAAAAATCATATTATTTATATGTATAAGTATAAAATAGTTATAATTTTTTTAAATGCGTGTTTTTAGAATCAGAATTAGTCCAATTTCCTTAAAATACAGCAAGTTTTCAAAAACTGAAAACACTTTTGTTGGCATGCGGCGACGAGTGTATGTGATATCAAAAAAAAACCTCCGGCAGGTGTAAGGTGACCTTCTGACCTTGCATTTCCGAATAGCCCTTTCCCTGTGTTGCCATGTAAGCTACCACATTATAAAATTAATTTTTATAAAATGGTAGCTTACAAACTAGTTTGTAAGCTACCATTTTATAAAAATTAATTATTTTAATTTATGTTATTCGGGGTAAATTTTTGGGGTAATTTCTAAAAAGGATTACATGAATTGTATCACATCTCGATACCTAACAATACCTTCACGGATCGGACAGGGTTTTCTTAACACATTGTATATCTTTCATTACAGCACGTTATGTCCAAGAAACCACCACTCCGCACATAATACAAGATGTATGCTGTCAGCTCCACTTATGTTTTTGATGTTGATGTACAGCAGAGAAGATTAATTAGAGATTTAATTGAATTAATTGAACCGCTCGTGGCCCCGCGGTCTCAATGTTCTGTAAACGATCACTGAGTTACGCAACTTTCACTATGGCTGACCTTCAGACCGGTGACCACTTTGTGGCATTTATATTTGCGAGCGTTTCCTTGCTTCGGAAGGCACGTTGCTCCCGGTGGCTAATAACTGGCAGTCGTTAAGTCAAGTTGAAGGCCTTATGGGCGGCTTAAAAATTTCAATAGCAGGTCGCCACAGCCTGCGTCTGTCTATTTCAACACGGCAATGGGCTCACCACCTACTACGTGGGACAGGAATACACATGGTGAAAAGTGGGCAATACAATATGTATGCCTCTGCCACACCTTCGGGGATAAGGCGTGATAGATAAATAAATTTAATTAGAATGATAACATTTATTCTTCTTTTTATCTTACGTATTCCCATTGGATTCCTAACGCTACCTATTGAGCTTGTGGTAACCTTTACTTGGCTTTTAGAAGCAGCTATCATTTGACTTTTCCCTCCCAACCCCATAAGGAGGTGACTGCGTTGTAACCTCGTCTGTTAGTCAGCTGGTGCACCGCTAGCTGGTGAGGTGCACCGCTATGATCCCGGAGACCTTGATGGGATCCTATTTTGGCACCTATTCTATAAATGTAAATAGAAAATCTTCTGATTGAATTTAATACTTATCTTTTACGTCTTTATCACCGAAGGGGTGGCAGAGTTATACTATACGCCCATATTTCACCTTGAGCATTTTTGCCCCACGTAACAGGTGGTGAGCCTATTGCCGTGTTGAAATAGAGAGACGCAGGTTGTGACGACCTGCTGTTGAATAATTTTCTAGCCGCCAATAAGGTCTTCTACCAGGCTTAACGACCACCATTTCACTGCCAACCAGGACCAACGGCTTCACGTGCCTTCCGAAGCACGGAAATCGCAAATGTAAATTCCACAAAGTTGCCACCCATACAAGGACCACCTATGTTGAAATGCTTAACGTTGATCGTTTACACAACACTGATTCAGCGAGGCCAAGAGCGCTTCCATGTCATGAGGTGTGGTAATAAATAAAACTACTATATTTATGCAAAAAACCCTTTTTATAACATGTCTACCTTGTATTTATACCTCACTGTAAGCCTATACATAACGCTATAGTATTTACAATATACACAAAAAGTAAAGAAAATAAATATAATATAATTTCATTTAAATTTCGATATGTTCTTGGAATACATTATTCTGCAAGATAAAAAACAAATATAAAATGTTTTACAGTCATGGTTGATATAATCTCACAAAAATAGAATAAAAATATAAAAGAAATAATAATTTGATTATTTAATTACAACTAATCGATATTTAATTATTATTATTTGATAAAAATCTAATAAAAATCATGTTTATTCAATATTTTTGTGAGTAAAATACAATTTTGTTCGAAGTTGACTTGCAGCTTACAGGGAGAACATTCTGAACAACTTGAAAATCATATAAACGAACAATTATGGTAATTAAGTTGAATCAATCACTTTTAATAATCAATCAATCAGTTTCTATAATCAATCCATCCAGTTCATTATTCAATCAAGTAATTCCAACTGAGCCACCGTAGCACATCGAAATAATTGAGTGTACTTAATTCAAAAATTAAATTCAATATTGAAAAAAGTTATTTATTTTTTTCAGAAAAGTTAAACTTTTGAAAGTGTTTTTGGTGTATTCTGTAATTTATACTATTGAGGTGGAACACAAGCTTATTCTTATTAATGAATAAAAATGTTATTTTTTAATTTCTGCTGTATTTTCGATATAAAAATTTTAATCAATCCATTTCATTATTCAATTAATTAAACTCATAATATATTATCAATTTATATTTTCAAAATCTCAATTTCTGTAATTTTTCGTTTATACCATAATCTCGACTTGATAATGAATGAATCGATTTTACAACAAACAAACAATTATAGTAAATAATTTCAATCAAGCAGTTTCTATAATCAATCAATCCATTTCGTTATTAAATCAAGTAATTTAATTGAATTTCACTCTTTAAAATATACATCCCTCTAAACGTTATGGATACCTGCAGGTAAAGCGTTACACTAAAAATATCTACAATTGATCGATTACCACAAGTATTATACACGAAGGGATAGGTAGAGACGTACGATTTTCCATAATATATGTTTCTTTATCAGATGTAGCGGGTAGGCTCTGTTTCTAAGAATATCTTATCCGAAATTACTAAGCTGGGAATCAAAGTGAAGACTTCTCGATCTATGCTATGCGAATGATGAACATATTTATAATATTATACACATTTACAGGCACTTATGTTTGTTACAACTAAAGACAGAAGCATGTATTTGTCTACTGGAATCGTTCGACCATTTGTAAATATATAAATGGATTTTAAATCGAATCTTAATAAGGACTAACTTGTAAAGTATGTTAAGTAACTTAAGATTGGGATTCTAAGGCCTTCAGAGTTCTAAATTGTAAATTTCTGAGCAAATAATGATAAAATTTCGTCCGTACTGTCGGACCTAAAGGACGAAAGTACCAGCACAGCTGCTAATGTTTTCTTAGTAATAAAGAACAATGCTCATGAAAGTTATTATTCTAAGTATTGTATTGTGCATACATACATATTGTCACGCCTTTATCCTCGAGGGGGTAGTCAGAGACATACTATACCCCCACATTTCACTGTATGCATATTTGTCCCATGTAACAGGTGGTAAGCCCATTGCCGGTATGTGTATTATGATTACATTATATTATTCAACTTAAACAAAAGCCATGTCTATATATTGTGCGAAAGTAGAGGGTAGAAGGAGTCAGGGTAGGCCGAGACTTACATATGAAGACCACGTGAGCAGATTGCTCAAAAACCGAAAAGTCAAAAGTACTCGGATACCCAGACGTGCATGTATGAAGTAATTGATGAATCTGCAAGAAGCGAAAGAAGTATGCATCGATCGCGAAGTCTGGCGATCTGTCCTCTTTGACTACCCCGTCAGGGATACAGCGTGAAGATAGTTAGTTATTATTTACTTTGATATTACTGGTGTCTTTATATTTTCGATTTGGTCGTGTAATACTCAGCCATTATAATATTTTATATCTAAGCACGGACATTTAAAAAGTACGGACGGAATTATACACTACTAAGATGTGAGTCTGTAACTGTGTCAAATTTGATTTGTCTCACAAGTACTGCACACACATTTAAAATATCGTGTCAATTACGGTATACATAAATATGCGATAAGTTATCTTTACTTTACTTCCATACTTTTTTTAAATCCGTTTAATTGTTATTGAAAAATATATACTGTGTACTAGAATTACTAAACTTTTAAAAAATTAATTCAATTTTAAATAAGTAATTTCTTTCTTGATCAGGAGTGGTTCTACCGAATTGACCTTTAGTAGGATCAAAATATCAATTTTAATTACGCCTTATCCCCGAAGGGATTGGCATGTTATTCGCCCACTTTTCACCATCCCACGTAATAGGTGGTGAGCCTATTGCCGTGTTGAAATAGATAGACGCAGGTTGTTTTCAAACCGCCCATAAGGCCTACAAATTAGCTTAACGACTGCCATGTTACTGGTAACCAGGACCAACGGCTTAACGTGCTTTTCGAAGCACGGAAACGCTCGCAAATGTAAATGCCACAAAGTGGTCACCCGTCCGTGACCAGCCATAGCGAAACTTGATTAACGCAGTGATCGTTTACAGACCACTGAGTTCGCGGGACTACGAGCGCTTCATAGATGATAATGCCACAAAAGGTTACCCATCTCGACACGAACCTTTAAACTTTGTCTTTTTTAAAGAACTATTAGCTTACAATGTATCTAGTACACAGTGCATATATGTCGTGTATATGTACTAATATCACTGTATGTCTGTCTGTCAGTGTTCCGCCTGCGGCTCGGCCGTGGGAGGGGGTGAGAGCGAGACGGCAGGAGGGGCTGCGTCCTTCTCTAGCGGACGGAAGGACCAGTTGCCGGCACCGTCAAACTCTAGTACGTGTGTGTGGTATTTCCTGTTGAATTAATACATATATCGTTATATAATAGCGTTAGAACAACTGACACAACGCCATCTGATTTCAACTTAAGCAGTGCTTGTACCATGGGATCTAGACAACTGATATACATCCTACTAATATTATAAACACGAAAGTTTGTAAGTATGGATGTTTGTTACTCTCACACGCAAAATCTACTGAATGCAATTCGATGAAACTATACAATAATATAGCTTACACATCAGAATAACACATAAGCTACCTTTTATCCCGAGAAGATGTTTCTGTGGTAAACGGGAACGGGACAATTTCACCATGCGTGCGGAGCCGCGGGCGTCAACTTGTACTTATATATTTCTAAATACATACATATTATAGATAGGAAACACCCAAACTACGAAACATACATTTGTGCATCACACAAATATTTGTTCTCACATGGGAATCGAACCTGGAACCTCAGCGCGGCAGTCGCATACATTACACGAAATATAAATAACAAAAAAAAAAAATTAAGAGTGTGTGCTCAAGACCGCGCGGCAGAAGTGTAAACTTCTAAACTGAAAATAATCAATTATTACGTATGAATTGAATATACTAAACTCAGCCACAGAACAGCGAAGAGCAGCTGACTGTATCTGTCTCGCTCAGTTACACTCGGCGTTCCCGAGTTCACTCGATCGAGACTCTTGCACCTCAGAGCGTGACGGATCAACCTAACTTACTACCTACCGAAAAATCTGTGTAAAGTGCGCCAAAAGAAGTTTTCACTTCAAAAAGTTAGATAGCTGAATGGGTCTGGCAAACGTTTTTTACTTTAAATGCCAAATAAATCTACTAAAAATACGAGGAAAATGGTGTTTTTACTTTGTTATATTTCAATTTACGATCAAAGTGCGTATAACGCGGGTGAGCGCATACGTCACATCCCTGCTCATTCATTCAACGCCGCCGCGCCTTGCCGCAGTCTGTGCGAGGCTGTGACGTCATAATGAGCGCCTAATCTCGGAAATTCAAAAAAGGGCCACAGCATCTTGTCGTTATAACTTCGGTAATACTGCATGTATTGAAGTGAAATAAAATCTAATGTAATGTACATGAGCTACGCTCCAATTTTAGCTGTATTCGATAGTAGTATTTTGACCCTTTTGTGTTTTCCATTGCTCGGGGTAGCATTGTAACAGAGACACTTACCATACACTGGGCCGATGGGTGATAGACAAGAGGGTGATGCCCTCCTTCACCGCCTCTTCATACATCACCACCTCGGTTTCCATCGACACTGCGCTCGTACACTCGTCCAGTAAAGCGTACACCGGCCTGGAATAGAACGCGTTATATTATTATTATTTTTTTGAAGTGAAAATTCTTAATCATAAGTGAAACTTCTTTATCATAAGTGAAACTTCTTAGCCATAAGTGAAACTTCTTTATCATAAGTGAAACTTCTTTATCATAAGTGAAACTTCTTTATCATAAGTGAGACTCTAGCCATAAGTGAAACTTCTTTATCATAAGTGAAACTTCTTTATCATAAGTGAGACTTCTTAGTAATAAGTAAAACTTCTTTATCATAAGTGAGACTTCTTAGTCATAAGTGAAACTTCTTTATCATAAGTGAGACTTCTTAGCCATAAGTGAAACTTCTTTATCATAGGTGAAACTTCTTTATCATAAGTGAAACTTCTTTATCTTAAGTGAGACTTCTTAGTCATAAGTGAAACTTCTTTATCATAAGTGAGACTTCTTAGTCATAAGTGATACTTCTTTATCATAAGTGAAACTACTTTATTATAAGTGAAACTTTTTTATCGACGTATGAGATAAATTTAATAGCTATGAAAAAAATGTCGTAAAGTAGTTTCACTTCTTATCTGTGTACTCTGGTACACACACATTTTCTTTATATTTTGCACGTCAAAGTGGCATTGCCCCGCCTGATGGTAAGCAAAGACGACAACCTACATCTCAATGAAATTACTACATATCTCATATGTTTTTATTTCATGTAATGGCAGTAGTCTGTAAGCGTACGAAATAAATAAATAAATAACCACTTTCCATCAGGTGGGCCGGGCTAGTCTGTCACTTGAGTGGTATAAAACTAACAATATCCCAATATTTACCTGTGGTAGAACATCCTCGCCATGGCCATTCGCTGCTTCTCTCCGCCGGACAGGGTGGCCCTCCAGTCTCGGTTGGCCCTAAGGCCCCCATGTCTGGCGGCGCACTGGTCGAGGCGGACAGTCTTCAGGATGTGCACGGCTCGCTTCTCGGCCGCCACGTCACCTTCTTTAACCCTCGAAGGGTATGTAACCTGGTCGATCAGGGACCCCATCGACATGTACGGCCTGAACAACAAAATATAAATTTAATTACAGCGCCATTTATCCTACGTTGGGCTAAACTTGTGCTAATGGGGTCTACAGTATGGGGTTCTTCAAAAGGGGTCTTAGAAGGTTTACAAAGGGTCGGCAGCGCGAGTGCTACACCTCTGGTGTTGCAAACGTCCATAAGCTACGGTAGTCTGCCACCTCAGTAGTATAAAAAAAAACAAAAAAAAAAACTATACTTCTATAATATATGATCTATAGAGATAATTCCAAATTGATAGTGTTTCACTAAATGCATATGAAAGTGTATACCGGTATACATTTTTTTTTATTATTTTGTTTTCCGTCTGACATTTGTTTGTTCGGCTAATCTCTGAAACGACTGGACCGGTTTTAACTGACACATAGCTGATGTTATAAAGCAGTATCATAGGCAATATTTTATCCCCCTATTCCCACGGGAACGGGCACTACACGGGCGTCCGCTATACTAGTCAATAATAAAAATTACAGTACTAAGTGTTTGTTCATCGTAATGTTATACTAATACCGTTAGAAAAAACTTTTTAAATATAAATATTTACTGGGAATCAAACAAAAAATTTTACCCTTATTTATTATTTTGGATTTTAAAAGTACAGATCACTCTAAGAAACTAATTTGAATACTTTTATTAGTAATTTTAAATAGTTCAGTCACAGTGACGTCATCAGTGGCATGATATCTTTGCGCCTTGGCTTAAAAAATATAAAATATTTGTCATTGCGCATTTTAGGCAAAGGCGTTACTGCCGTTATGCCAACTGTGACGTCCTTTGAACAATTTTGTCTGAAATACTAATAATACTTGCTTATTTTCAGTTTTTAAGTGCTAAGTGATCAGTAATCTATATATTAATACAACACACTTTTAAGAAAATTGCGCGATAAACGTGAAAATTGATTTTTTTTTAATTATTTAGTCCTGGTTACTAAGACCTTTTTCGTGCCCCATTAACGTGGTAGAGCGTTATTGAGGCTTTCAGTGGAATATGCACGACAAGTTGTAAAATAGCTATTCACTGCAATACATCACTGTCTTTCACTATAGCACCTTTACAGAAATTTTATGTCTAAGACACTACCATTTTTACACAGAAAACAAGGTTAATGCACTAGTTTTGGAAAATAAAATATAGCAAACGGCCGCCATTTACCAAAATGCCGCGCAAATCCCCGTGAAATTTGACTACTTTTTTTTTTAATTGGTTGAATATCGGTCAATGAACGACTACTAGGTAAACTAGCTAGTCGAGGGGGGCAGATAACTTACCTTTGCGGTATATAAAACATGATAGGTCGTGAAGTGCAGTAGCCATCTTGCCTGTCGGGTTGTTCGTCCGCGCAATGTACGCAAGCGCAGGGTCGTGGAACTCTCAGCTCGCCGCCGAACACGGGCCATAGGCCGGAGATTATACGAAACAGGCTGCGGGAACACAATAACACAATTTTCGTTATTTTTTTTATTATGGTTCACAAATTTGCTCAAGACTAAGCTATACATGCGATAAACGTGCGCCATTGCTAATGTTAGCGCCAAAAGTCTGGAGTCACATAGATGCATTGGAAGGGTGTGTAATGTGTAAGGATGGTGGTCCACTTGCCTGGACTTGCCGCAGCCGTTGGGTCCCACGATGAGCAGGTGTGTACCCGGAGCGATGTCCAGCGATACTCCACCCGCAACCACGTCGCATGCTGGGGTCACGATCGGCACGTTCCGCAGCGATATGGACAGGTCGCTCGTGTATACCACCGTGCCTGTACACAGCAGAAACCAATGTCTCAAAACAACTGTTTAAAATAATTGTTTAAAATAAGTGTTATAAATAATTGTTTAAAATAATATTTAATATAAAAATTGTTTAAAACAATTGTTTTATAAAATTACGCACAACAGAATACAGATTAAACACAATTATTTTACCAAACACATGTGAACATTTTGTATGGTTGTGCAAATGTTTTATAAGTGTTTAAAAAAATAATTTAAGAATGATCATTTAAAATAAGTGTTAAAAAATTGTTGAAATCAATATCATTTCAAATAAGTGTTTAATAAAATGATTAAAAGAAATGTTTAAAACAATTCTGTTTTAAAACGAGTCTGCTTGTGACCACGGCTGCTGCAACCTAGTCGAAACGTCAAGCTAATTCAAGGTAAATAAGCATAATCACATTTATACCTGATCAATATGCTGATACTGATTTTAAATTTATTTCTATACATGAAAGTTTAAACAATTGTTTAAAACAGATGATTAAAACATGTACTTACAACAAGTATTTAAAAGATATGTTTAAAACAAGTTTTTAAAGCAGGTGATTAAAATAAGTATTTAAAACAAGTGTTTAAAAATAGCCATTAAAATGAGAGTTTAATTTGGTTTCATTTCTAGTATGGCACCTGGGGGCCAAGTCTACTAATTAAATCGCGTCAGAAGAGAATAGAATTCGTCGCTCCATAGAGAGCCGACAGAAAAAAATTACAGTTTTCGTAGTCTACTATTACAATTGCCCTCCAATAGAATTGTATCGGCCGGCTTATAGTTTGTAGCCCTAGTAGCGCCTGTAAATAGCTCTTAATTTGCATTTTTAAATAAATAAATAAAATAAATATCCATCACGCCTTATCCCCGAAGGGGTGGCAGAGGCATATTATATGCCCACTTTTCACCGTGTGGATTCCTGTCCCACGTAATAGGTAAGGTAATTAATTTGTAAGGTAATTTGCATTGTTGATAGTCTATATTAATATTTTGATAGCTAAAAACATTTATTTTGTCTCTATTCTGCAGCTTGAGAAGTGTGACTATGAAATATATATTAGTTTTAGTAGACTACCTATTTTGGACTAACTGCAATAGAACTGCTATAGAATATTATGAGACATGACAAATTTTTTACACAGCACCGTCTATCCCAAAGTAAGCTGATATAAGCTTGTGTTATGGGATCTAGACAACCGATATACATACTTATACTCGTATATTTCTAAATATATACATATTATACATAGAAAACACCCAAACTCCGAATCAAACATTTGTGAATCACAATTTTTTTTTCCGACTAGGGAATCGAACCTTAGTCCTCAATCGCGGCAGTCGCATACACTACCACTAGCCACCGAAGCAGCAACTATAATGGATAGAATTATAACGGCTTTTTATGGAAAAATAGTAGACTCTGCCCCCTGCATCTGCGAAAGAAGTACGCATGAATCGCGAAGCCTGGCGATCTGTGCTTCTCGACCACATACATACATACATATACATACATATTGTCACGCCTTTATCCCCGAAGGGGTAGGCAGAGGCATAATTAAGGTCCTCGGATCTGGGGTGGGTCTAAAGGACCGAATAAATTTAATTAAATAAAATGCGTCTATTTTAGATGTTACATTTGGAAGATATTTTTAACCCGTTGCCTTTTTAGTGAGGTGGTAACAAAAAGGCTAACAGGTCTAATATGCTAGACACTAATTAGCACGACCAATTAAAGTCCTGGTAGTGTCGGACTGACCCAGTCAGGGGAACAGCGTGAAGAAAGCTAGATAGATGAGGGTGAGCAGTAGCTTACCCTGCGGCACAGGACGGTTGTCCTTGAAGGTGACCTGGAAGGCTGCGTGGTTGGGCGCCACGTGGACCGCTCTCACACACTTGCCGCGAGCCACCTCGCTGAATACCACCAACATGTCGGAAACCCTCGTCGCGTACCCGGCCAGCGTCACAACCTCCTGCATCACAACCAGATATACACATATTAATACGAGAAGTAAAGTAAATATGTGTAATTATAATTTATCACTACATATTATAAAATAAACTTGTTTCCCGATGTCTGTCCCTATATATGCTTAGATCTTTACAACGAATTTCGATGCAGTTTTTTTTAATTGTTAGAGTGATTAATAGGGAAAGTTTTTATGTATAATTTGTTAAATTTTTGTATACATCAACTTAATTATAACGATATATGTTGGGAGCGTCGGAAAAAATGAGCCGCCTGGGAGTTCTTAACAAAAGCGCTGCTTAAACCCTTTGAGATATAACAAAATTGGAATTGTGTATCTAATATAGGTCTACAAAAAAGCCCCGCGACAGTATATGTCTATCTCTTAAGGATAACATATTATATCCATTTTAATACTATAATGTAACAGCAAATATAAAGTGTTTACACATTGCAAAGTAACTATGAGGGGCTAAGCTAGCAAAGCAAAATTAAAATAATGCGCAAAGAAATTAATTTCCTGTAATGATAATTCGACCGGGCCGTGCGAGAAGGGCGCAGAAGTAGGTAATCAAGTTATTTGAAAATTTTTCATACTTTATTGTGACATTAATAAACATACATACATACATATTATCACGCCTGTTTCCAATCGGGGTAGGCAGAGACTTTGGCTTTCCACTTGCTACGATCCTGACATACAACTTTCGCTTCTACTACTTTCATGAGTGTTTCCATACACGCTGGCCCGTTAAGGGTACTCTTGATCTGGCCTTTTTTAAAAAGGTCTTCGATTTGATTGACATACGTATGCCGAGGTCGACCCCTACTAGTTTGCCTATTCACTCTCGCCGCATAAATCTGCTTCGTCAGTCACACCGTATCCCTGAAGAGGTGGCAGAGGCATATTATATGCCCACTTTTCACCGTGTGTATTCCTGTCCCACGCAATAGGTGGTTTTTCAAGCCGCCCATGAGGCCTTCAACTTAGCTTAACGACTGCCATGTTACTTGCAACCTTGCCTTCAAGAGCAACAATACTCGTAATACTCGTAAATTCAAATGCCACAAACGGTAACCCATCTCAGTACTGACCATATAATAAGATATTTAACGCAGTGATCGTTTACAGATCAGTAAATTTCAGACTATACATATAAATGATAAAAATGCAAGGGACTAAGTAGCTCTAAGTCAACACAAATAAAAAATATTAACAAACATAGTTGGTAAACATAATGTAATAAACAATAGCGTATAAAAAAAAATAGATAAATATCCATCACGCCTTATCCCCGAAGGGATGGCAGAGGCATATTATATGCCCACTTTTCACCGTGTGGATTCCTGTCCCACGTAATAGGTGGTGAGCCTATTGCCGTGTTGAAATAGACAGACGCAGGTTGTGGCTACCTGCTGTTGAAATTTTTTAAGCCGCCTATAAGGCCTTCAACCAGGCTTAACGACTGCCATTTTACTGGCAACCGGGACCAACGGCTTAACGTGCCTTCCGAAGCACGGAAACGCTCGTAAATGTAAATGCCACAAAGTGGTCACCCATCCGACGACCAGCCATAGTGAAAGTTGCGGACCTCAGTGATCGTTTACCGAACACTGAGACCGCGGAGCCACGAGCGCTTACCAAAAACCGCTTAAAAAAAATCATTTTCTCTTTACTTATGTAAACGAAAACTAATGTCAAACAATCAATAAAAAAAGAATGGCCATGAGTTTTATTGCCAGGTTCTTCCTCAGGCTCTACCTATTGCTTTGCGAATCTGGCAGTAAATGTAAATGTAGAAGCAATAATCTTGACGTTCATAAGTGTTACTTTGTGACCTACATGAATAAATATATTTTCATTTTCAGTACTACGAGAGGGGCTACGAGAGGTTGATGAGTTACCTTATAGCTGGACATGAGTCTCTCGATGGCGTCTGCGGCGGAGTTGAGCAAGTTGCGTGATGTCGTCATGTACTCCGCCCTGTCACTGATGCCCGTACTTGAACCTGTAGCAAATATATAAATATATCAAGACATTTTCACACAACGCCACCTAGTACAAATTCAGCTAATATAAGCATGCGCGATAGGATCTAAACTAGACATCTGGAGGCCGAATCTGCCATTTCAATTGTGTCGAAATAGACTCGAAATCGTCGCTCAATAGAAAGCTACCGGTACAATTTTGACAGTTTTTCGTAGTCTACCATTACAATCGTACTCCAATAGGCTTATACCGGTCGGCCGATAGAATTCTACTAGCACGTATCGCTGCAGTGGCCGCTAGTCAGTTGCTTTTTTGATAGTCTACTAACATTTTGACAGCTAAAGACAGCGATTCTGGTTCTATTCTACGGCTTGTCAATAGTAGACTGGGCCTCCTGATATACATACACAAGAGGTTTATCTAGTATAGTTGAATGCTTGTGAGAAAGCTAAATTATTGTAAAGTTTCATCAAATCCTATTCAGTAGGTTTTACAGACATGAGTAACAAACCTACATCTATACATTAAATATGACTTTGCATACATTATGTATGAATAATTAAAAGTTTCATTTTATTGATACTAACAACTATGTTAGAAAATCATTTTATTTGACAAAAGATAATTATTATAATCTTTCCAATTATTCTATATGACAAATAGCTACTTCGCTATCATATTTATTAGATATATCAGCCAAGAACTTGGCTAAACAAGTTGCTCCTATTGAGCAATGTTTATATGACATTCACAATGTCAGTAATTTTACTACTGACAATTCAAATTTATTTAATTAAAACTGAGTATTAAGACAACAGATAAGTTTTCTTGCATAGTACCTACATATGTACCTCCCTATTCTGGGGCTAAAGAAATAAAATGTATAACTAGGGTTTCTAATAAAAATATGAACCCATCAAACATATCTGTGAATTGTAACAGTATAAAGAAGTGTCTCAACCTGGTGCATCAAAACATTCGAGGTTTAAAAGGTAAAGAGCTAGAATTGGAGTTGTTAATGAATTGTAACAGTATTGATATTGTATGTTTAAATGAGCACTGGCTAAAAAGTCATCAATTCACTCATAGCTTCAATAATCACCAGGTTGCAAGCTCGTTCAATAGAAAGAAATATAAACGAGGTGGCTCTTTAATATTAATTAATAAAATATTTAAATTTAAAGAAAGATTGGATGTTGTGAGCCTCTCTGTTGAGCGAGTTGTGGAGATTTCATGTGTTGAATTGGAGCGATTCATTGTGTTGAATCTGTACAAACCTCCATGCGCGCCAGTTAAGTCTCTTTTTGAAATAATGGAGGAAGCCTTAAGTAAAATATATAATAGCCATAAAACAATTGTTGTATGTGGAGACTTTAACATAAATGTTTTAGATAAGTCTTCAGAAAGTATAGATTTTCTGAATTTAGCAAAATCATTTAATTTATATCACAATTTTATGGAACCCACTAGAATAACGGCCACTACTGCAAGATGTATTGAAACATATTTAGTAGTGTGAAACCAATACATACATCTATAATTCATAAGGTTGCCTCGGACCACACAGGGCAGTTGGTTTCTTTTTGTAATTCGAGGTTTAAAAGATAGGAGTAAATTTATTTAAAAAATAAAATCAAATATTCAAATAATGTTATTAAGGAAACTTGGAATGTTATAAATATTGAAACCGGTAAATCCAAAGTGCGCAGTCATGATTTTCATTTAAAAATAAATAAATATTATAGAAGATTTTAAAGTTGCAACTGAATTTGAAAAATATTTTTCTAACATTCCTCTTTCAATTACAAGAACTCTCTCGTCTTGCTCTAACGATGCTGAACAACTTTTAAAACAAGGCGTGGAGGAATGTGGCACTGACTTTGAATTTTCAGCTGTTAGTCCTAGAGATATTTTAAAAACTTTTAAGGCAATTAATATGAAAAACACTAAAGATTTGTGGGGTCTATCTGTTAAAACTGTCTCTCATATTATCATTGTAATAGCTCCACATCTGGCAGCTGTGTTCAATTGCTGTGTCAAGTCTGGGATATTTCCTGACCTAATGAAACATAGTAAAGTAATTCCTTTATTTAAAGCCGGCGATAATGCAGATCCCTCTAACTTTCGGCCTGTTTCCGTACTACCAACACTAAGTAAAATATTTGAAAAGCTAATGCTTAGACAGTTGCTTAGTCAATTTAATATACATAATTTACTACACAGGAAATAGTTTGGATTTACAAAGGGTTGCTCAACGGTGGATGCAGGGGTTGCTTTACTCAAAAGTATTTATGCGGCTTGGGAGGATTCGCAGGATGCATTAGGTGTTTTTTGCGATTTATCTAAAGCCTTCGATTGCGTTCATCACGAAACTCTTGTAAAGAAATTACGCCACTACGGTATCAGAAATAAAGCTCTAGACCTTATGACTTCTTATTTAAGCAATAGAATTCAGAGAGTTGAAGTAAACGGTAAACGATCAGCAGGATCTCCAGTTGTAATGGGTGTTCCACAGGGATCAATCCTTGGTCCATTTCTTTTTTTGATATACATTAATGACTTACCTTACTATGTTGGGGATAAACATGAGATTGTGCTGTTTGCGGATGATACCTCTTTGACATTTAAAATTAATAGACAATTAATTAATTATGACGATGTTAACAGTGCACTCTCAAAAGTTGTTCATTGGTTTAACGTTAATAATCTTTTTTTAAATGATAAAAAAACTAAAGTAATTAAGTTTTCGGCACCTAATGTGAGACAGGTGGCGACCAATGTGCAACTTAATGGATCAGGGTTGGATACTGTTGGGGCTTCTGTGTTTTTGGGTATGACTATTGATTCAAAGTTGCAGTGGGGACCACATATAGAAAAATTGTCAGACAAATTAAGCTCTGCTGCATATGTAGTAAAAACAATAAGACGGCTCACTGATGTTGAAATGGCTAGAATAGTTTATTTCAGTTATTTCCATAGCGTTATGTCATACGGAATTCTTCTCTGGGGAGACTCAGTGGACATTAATACGATATTTATTTTACAGAAGAGAGCTGTGAGAGCAATATACCAACTTGGTCCCAGGGTATCTCTAAGAGAAAGATCCAAAGACCTTAATATTCTTACCGTTATATCACAATATATATATGAGAATTTACTTTATGTGCACAAAAACATAGACACATTTCTTAAAAAAAGTGATATACATAATGTAAACACTAGGCATAAAGATAATCTTGTATTACATTCTACTCGTCTCGAAATAATCAGCAATTCTTTCATGGGGCAATGTATACGATTCTATAACAAACTTCCCGATGAAATTAGAATATTGTCAATAAATATGTTTAAGACAACAGTCAAGGCCAAATTGTGTAACAAGGCATATTATAAAATTTCAGACTATATAAATGATAAAAATGCATGGGAGTAAGTCGCTCTAAGTCAACACACATAAATATACAAATATAATTAATAATAATAAAGAAACATTATAAATATAATGTACATTTGTTCAACATAAGTGATCTGAAACGTCAGGTTAACTAATATATGTAATTTGAGTTTGTTATTGTGTGAGCACCGTCCGCACATAGCTTTTTATAAATTTTGAAATTGACATGATGGTTGCTGTGCAGTTTGAGTATGTCATGCTCGCCTAAGTGTCCTGGCAGTGGTGGTGCATGTATCGGGTCGCCTTATTCCCTATAATACGGTTGAGTAGGGCGATGGCTGATATATGCGTCATACCCGTGAACGGGTGCTGTCTGTTGGGACTGGTCAGCTCATAGCTGTTATAGCAATTATTACAAATAAAACTATTTATATTTAAGGCAAATTAAGTTTAGTCGACTGTTCTCACGTAACTCCAAAGGAGCAATGTAAGTTTAATGTGGTAACCTGCATTTTAAAATAGCAGCCATTTAGTTTCTTGCCGGAGTCTTCCTCATAAGGGTGGGCTACCTTTAAAACTGGCAACTAGAAACGCTCTCATTTTGATTTGATTTGGTTTCTTTTGTAAAGACTCATTACTATATAATTTGTTCAAATATCATGTAAATAAAACTAATGTAATTACTGGCAGTTAGAAAAGAGTGGCCATGAGTTTTATTGCCAGGTTCTTCCTCAGCCTCTACCTATTGCGTTGCGAATCTGGCAGTAAATGTAAATGTAGAAGCAATAATCTTGACGTTTATAAGTGTTACTTTGTGACCTACATGAATAAAGATTTTTCACTTTTCACTTCACTATACATTATTAGAGCGCTCGTGGCCCCGCGGTCTCAGTGTTCTGTAAACGATCACTGAGTTACGCAACTTTCACTATGGCTGGTCCTCGGATGGGTGACCACTTTGTGGCATTTACATTTGCGAGCGTTTCCGTGCTTCGGAAGGCACGTTAAGCCGTTGGTCCCGGTTGCCAGTAAAATGGCAGTCGTTAAGCCTGGTTGAATGCCTTATGGGCGGCATGAAAAATTTCAACAGCAGGTAGCAACAACCTGCGTCTGTCTATTTCAACACGGCAATGGGCTCACCACCTATTACGTGGGACAGGTAAATCCACACGGTGAAAAGTGGGCATATAATATGCCTCTGCCACCCCTTCGGGGATAAGGCGTGATGGATATTTATTTATTTATTTATACATTATTAGTAGAATAGCACAATACTTTCTTCCACTTTTATCTTTTCTTTTAAAGTTACACTTGTATTGGCGCGTTGGAAAAAAAATTTATGGAAGTATTTTTTTAAGAAAAACCTGATGTTAGCTGATAAGTGTTTCCATGACAACTTATAACTACATTTATAGTAGTTTTCAAACACCCTGAAGTAAGCTATAGTCAACATTTTTGTTTCTACAATCGTAGGATAAGGCCGAAGATAATTTAAAAATCAGAATGCACGTTAAGCCGTTGGTCCCGGTTGTCTATAAAATGGCAGTCGTTAAGCCAAGTTGCAGGCCTTATGGGTGACTTGAAAACTTTCAACTGCAGGTAAAAACAACCTGCATCTGTCTATTTCAACACGGCAATGGGCTCACCACCTGTTACGTGGGACAAAAGTGCAAACGGTGAAATGTGGGCGTTTATTATGCCTCTGCCTACCCCTTCGGGGATAAAGGCGTGACAATATGTATGTATGTGTGAGAAGCAGCAACTGACCATCGGTCCTGGTGCCGGTGAGGATGGGCAGCGCCAGCATGACCATGCCGGTGCCGGACCACACGTACTTCATGAAGAACTGCTCCAGCATCACGTACCACAGCTTCTTGTTGAACACCGTCGTCATCTGCCCCACCAGCTCCTTGTACGCGCTCTGCAGCTGACCCAGTTCCACCTGCAAACAGATATACAGGGTAACTAAGTTGAAAAATAAAGTTATGTATAAATGCTTTACAAACAAACAATACATACACAATAACATAATTATCAAAATCATACATACAATTGTCATGCTTTTATCAACGAAGGGGTAGGCAGAGGCATAATAAACGCCCACATTTCACCGTATGCACTTTTGTCCCACGTAACAGGTGGTGAACCCACTGCTGTGATGAAATGGACAGGCGCAGGATGTGGCGGCCTGCTGTTGAAAATTTTCAAGCCGCCCATAAGGCCTTCAACTGGGCTTAACGACTGCCATTATACTGGCAACCGGGACCAACGGCTTAACGTGCCTTCTGAAGCACGGAAACGCTCGCAAATGTAAATGTCACAAAGTGGTCACCCATCCGAGGACCAGCCGTAGTAAAAATTGCTTAATGCAGTTTATTTTTTATCTTTTTGATGAATCTACAAGAAGCGAAAGAAGTATGCATGGATCGCAAAGCCTGGCGATCTGTCCTCTCTGACTACCCCGTCAGGGATACAGCGTGAAGATAGTTAGTTAGTTAGTTATCTTAAATCGTAGCTGAATTTCAAGTCTAAGAACCACTTTTATTTAGCTGCTAGGAACAGCCATCTGGCTTTAGATTTTCGGCATTGTTGGGAAAAAGTGCTGTCCGACCACCCAACCTCATAAGGGCCCCTGCTTCTTCCGTTATTCAGCAGGTGCACCGCTAGCAGATCAAGGGGCCGAGTCTGCTATTTCTATCGTGTCGAAATCGTCGCTCAATAGAAAGCATCCGGTACAATTTTGACAGTTTTCCGTAGTCTACTATTACAATCGTACTCCAATACACTTCTATCGGTCGGCCGATGAGTTCTACTAACACGTATCGCGCCAGTGGCCGCTAGTCAGTTGCTTTTTGATAGTCTACTAACATATTGACAGCTACATACAGCGATTCTGGTTCTATTCTACGGCTTGTCAATAGAAGACAAGGCCCCAAGATCGCTTGGATCCCAGGAGATTTTGAGAAACTTGTGAGAACGAACCTTATGTCCGCCATAGAAGGCTACCTCCTCAGCATGAGCAATGAGACGAGCGTGTACGTGTCGTAGGTTGGCCTTCATTCGCGCTTCCTCACCCGCCAGGGCACCGAACCTGGGACTCAGCAGTCGCAGCAGCTGGCCTGTCACGCAAATCACTACCGTCGCTATGCCGGGACCTGAGAAAAAGAAAAATTTTGTGTTAAACCGACATTTATGTTAGTTTTATCTCTAATCGTCGACCCCAATGACCTACTATCAAGTACGACTACATACGGTAGTTTTGCGTGAAAGAGTAAAGTGGTATGGGGTTCTTCAAAAGGGGTCTTAGAAGGGTCTAACAGGGATGGCAGCGAGTGCTGCTCCTCTGATATTATACAAACGTCCATAGGTTATTGTGACCACTTTCCGTCAGGTGGGCCGTATGCTTGTTTGCTACCTCAGTGGTATAAAAAAGTCATCCATACAGTCTTTCACTTCAGTAATATTAGGTTTTAATCTCTATAATATGCCTCTGCCACCCCTTCAGAGATTAGGCGTGATTGAGAAACATAATATATGATGATGATTTTAATTTGTAATGACGACCACGTGAGCAGATTGCTTAAAAACGGAAAAGTTAAAAGTACTCGGATACCCAAACGTGCATGTATGAAGCGATTGATCGTGAATATGGCGATCTGTCCTCTCTGACTACTCCGTCAAGGATATAGCGTGAAGATAGTTGGTTAGTTAGATTTTAATTTAAATAAATTAATAAATATCCATCACGCCTTATCCCTGAAGGGGTGGCAGAGGCATTTTATATGCCCACTTTTCACCGTGTGTATTCCTGTCCCACGCAATAGGTGGTGAGCCCATTGCCGTGTTGAAAGAAGACAGACGCAGGTTGTGGCTACCTGCTGTGTTGAAATTTTTCAAGCCGCCCATAAGGCCTTCAACCAGGCTTAACGACTGCCATTTTACTGGCAACCGGGACCAACGGCTTAACGTGTCTTCCGAAGCACGGAAACGGTCGCAGATGTAAATGCCACTAAGTGGTCACCCATCCGAGGACCAGCCATAGTGAAAGTAGCATAACTCAGTGATCGTTTACAGAACACTGAGACCGCGAGGCCACGAGCGCTTCGATTTCTCGTCTCTGTAGAGAGCGTGTGAGTGACATTAATTCCTTATTGTGTTTCCTGTGGTAAGTATACTGACCAATGAATATGTTGCCCTTCATCTTGTTGGAGTAGCTGGCCAGCGTCAGCACGATGAGCAGCAGGTCGAACAGCGGCTTGGTGAGCGAGCCGTACAGGTGCGCCACCGACTGCGCGAACACCGACACGTCTTCTGTCAGCCTGGAACGTACGTACGTATAATATAATATAAATATCGTTGGGACAACTCAATCTGATTCCAAACTAAGCAGAGCTTGTACTATGGCAGGTAACTGATAAACATACTTATATACGAGTATTCATAAATACATACATATTATAGACAAATATCAATTTACGCGCAGATTGCCAGAAACGTAAAATGACAGATTAGCAAAATGCCAGAAATGCTAAATGCCAGGCGTCGCAAAATGACAAGATCCACCAAGACACAGATTAAACCATCGTGCACATCATACAAAGTTTTATCCTGGGTGGGAATCGAAGCCACGACCTCTTGCGTAGCAGTCGGATACACTCCCACTGCGCCACAGAGGCAGTCAATATAGGTGCTGTTTATACTGTTGATTTATGGCACTTGGTGGAACTTGCTACACATCTATACTAATATTATAAAGCTGAAGAGTTTGTTTGGTTGGTTAACGCGCTAATCTCAGGAAATACTGGTTGGATTTGAAAAATTCTTTTTGTGTTAGATAGCCCATTTATCAAGTAAGGCTATAGGCTATATCATTACGCTAATACACTGGGGAGCGTAGCAGTAGTCATAAATGTCGACAAATCGGGCAATATTTTTTGCATCTTTGTAGAATTTATAAGCGACGGGATTAAATAGGTGCGACGGGTGGTCGAAATATTCCACGGGCGAAGCTGTGGGGGTCGTCTAGTTATGAATAAAACACTTGTACTTTTCCACAAAATTTACTTTTTAACCTGACTGGGTTCACCTTACGGCGCTTTTTCCCGTAAAAAAATGCGAAAAAATGACGTAAGGCGAAACCGGTTAAAAAGTAAATTTTGTGGAAAAGTACAAGTGTTTTATTAATATAATGTACGTAGGTGCCTCAAGTCTCTGCTTTAAATTCCGAGTCGTAACAAATGCTTGCGTGATCCGCAAATGTTTGTGTGATCCGCAAATGTTTGTCTAATCCGCAAATGTATAGGTATGTGGGATCCCCGCAAATGTTTGTGTGATCCGCAAATATTGTTTCGGAGTTTGAATGTTTTCAATATACTCGTAGCTGAGCCCTACAGCAATTCTCCAATAATGTTTGAAATTTGCCCGGTTTCTAAATATTTGTGAGTACTGCTCTGATTCTGGCTAATAGCGTGATATATAGCTTCAGCAAAAATGGGCTATAATACAAAAAAAGAATTTTTCAATCCGTACCAGCAGTTCCTGAGATTATCGCAAACAAACAAAGTCTTCAGCCTTATATATTAGTATAGGTATTTAAGTACCTATGTTTATATATGTTTTCCCATAATATTTATTTAAAGCTTCGGTTAAACCGGCGCGACCAAAGCGACTACGGAGCGGCAGCGTCAATCCCTGCCCGTGTTTCTTTACGGCCTTGCACACCTATGCGACCGTAACGCTGTCTTCCCACAGCGTCCACAGAGCGGAACACACATACATAAGTGTGTACGGACGGATATGACATATTCTTATTGTTTTAATCTAATAATAGTTTCACTTTTACGATGACAGAATAAAATACCAACATATTTTCTAAAAAAAAAGTGAGAGTACATCCAATTTTGTATGTTTTACAATATCCCGGTCGTGGTCATGGGTCAAATATTGATGAAAAAAAGGATAAAACATGAGATTGACATAATACTATAGTTTAGATTTATAAACTAAGTTCTAGACGTGCGGCTTTAATGAGTATTCACTAATGAAAAAACTTTAAATTATATAATTAATTTTGCATGCCGTAAGGTAGAATGTGGCTGTACTTAATTTTAAATCCAATGTAATATCACCACAGACTGTTAACCCATATTCGCAAATAAATGATTGAATTGAATTGAATTGAATGACATGAAATTCGGCGTTCGCACTCTAGTCACGGTGTGCACGCTTAGTTTCACGTTGTAGACGCGACGCTTTCGCTTCGCATTCCGTATCCTTGACGCGCTGGTTTGGCCGAAGCATAACTCAATCACTACAGTCGTATACCCTACCACTGCACCACCAAGGCAGACAACGTAACAACCCCACCCCCTCCCCTCCCCTTTCGTCCTCGTCTGCCCTCAAACGAAGATAAATCATCAAACTTACCTATGATCAGCATTTTCAATTCTAGCATCTAAGTTGGCAACTCTGTAGTAAGTCTGATGCTTGAAGTAAAGATTGTAGGCGTGGTTGACAAGTCGTGTCCTGAAGGCAAGCGCGAGCCGCGACTCGAGGTAGCGGATCATGGAGTTGATGAACGTGGCCGGGATGGCGATACCGAACCACTGCATTAGGAGTGCAGCGAAACGACGCATGTCTTTTTGGACTATGTGTTTCACTGGAATTGTAAAAAAAATACAGTTAAGTAAACAAACTGTGAATGGGACGAATCGCGAACGTGACCAAGTGCGAACGCGGGACGAAGTGCGGATGAGCATAACCCCCTATATTTTCAAGAGTTCATTCCTATGAACCCAAATTAATCTCATGAGAAACCAAGTACACTTGCAGATTTACGGATACTCTTGGGTGTGGTTCTGGATAGGCATTGAGGGGTCAGTCGGCTCTCATTTCCAACAATCCCGAAACAAGTCAAACCCAAGACTTTTTAAGCATAAATTAATACTATCAAAATAAATTAAAGGTGAGTAAATCGTTTAGCTCCAGGAGTTAGTTTGCGTCTTAAGAGCGGAAAAGGTTTTCTGCGATACAGGATCGGTGTGCCGAGTCGAGTGCCTGATACCAGGGGTGGCTCACGGAACTTGGGGACTTCAGATTCAGATTCATTTATTTGCGAGAATGTAGGTATTACAATGATGGTCTTACGATCTGATGGTTATTATGGGACCATGTAGATTAAATTTTACCCCCAGAATGACAGACAGCCGCCTGTATATTAACGCAGTGCCATCTGGAAATCTCTTAATAGATTGCGATCCCAAGTCGGCAGCCTCGAGGCGGCCGGAGTAAAACGGGGGACAGTGGCTGTGATCATAGAAATTTTAAAAACAGGAGAAATGGCATGATGGAACATTCCTGTCGCCGCGACATGCTCAACAATCAAGTACGGTTAAAGCCTTAACTAGTCGTGTAAAGGTGGGCTTGTAAAGGTTTTAAATTCAGTTTCTACATGAACACGCCGTATTTTAAGCAAACTTCGTGGTGGGTATCAAAGGAACACTCTTTGTACGATGCGACGTTTGCGAATAATCTTGAGCACGTTCAGCATGTCGCGGCGTCACAAGGATGTTCCCGCATGCCGCTTCTCCTGTATTTACGATTTCTATGATTGACCCTCCTACAAACGATGGGCCACCTCTTGTCATGTCCACAGTGACCTAATCGATCAAAAGAGCCGTTCATGTCTGGGCTGAACGCATTTGATTTCAATATTACCATCATAAGTTCGCAGAATCGCAGTTTTTGTAAATAATACATTTATTTTCCTGTCTTATAGTAAAGAAACAACTCCATATTGATTTCTCTCAACTATCATCTTTAGGTATAATATACGTATTGGAAGCAGTAACCATTGAAACAAAACTCACCAATGGACCCTTCCAAAGACGCCACATATATCGACAAAAATGTTCTAGTGAACAGACATATCGTGTGCGCAGTCAGCAACGCCACCTCGTGACTCCTTACCCCTGGCACCATAATCCTCGCCAGCGATACCAGTTGCCGTAAAAACTCCAAGTTGAGACCTGGCACGTGTTCTTCGATAGATAAGGTTTCATCAGCATCTTCCTGAAGAGTTTCAATAATCTTTATATTATATCTGAGTAAAGTGTGTTGGGTGTGTAAGGAGCCTAAGCGATCTCGTCTGCTAGCAGTGCAGGTGCGTAGTAGTGTAGGTGTCCCCTAAAATGGGATTTTGCGATATTCTACCACTAAGAAAGTAAATAAGCGATTAACGGTTGTATGGAAGTTCGTCATTTTCAAGGTTAGATATATGAATTTACGTATACCTGTTACTGGTTAGAAATAAATGGGCACGTGTATCGCGGTTTCCGAAAATAAGTCAAAATTCCGTTTTTTTTTTTTCACTAAATAGTTCCATTGAGGTTTCAAAAGGATTCTAAGGGCCGTATTCCAGAAAGTTTCTCAATACTCAATCAACGCTTGAGAGTAGATTTTATAAGGCAAAATCTAGCCTCAAGCGTTGCTTCAGTATTGAGAAACGTTCTAGGAATACAGACCTAAAATTTCTATGGCTCAATTAATTTTAACCGAATATTTGGACGAAATTTGTATTCTGTTACATTTGTACCTTTCTAGTAGAAAAATAATATGCCCTATTTTTCTACTATATTTTTCCAAATGACATATAGATTACTAGCTGATGCCCGCAGCTTCGCCCGCATGGTGAAGTTTTCCCATTCGAGATTTCGTACGGAACACTAAACTTTTTGAAAATACGAAACGTCGGTGAATGTAAGTACAAAATTGTTTCGCGTGAAGTCCCGAGTAGTATATAAAATGCAATATAGCGTTACTCACGAAGAATGTAGCTAACTAATGGTGAAAGAATTTATAAAATCGGCCCAGTTGTTTCTGAGCCTATTCATTATAAATAAACTTACAAATCTTTCCTCGGTATAATATTAGAATCCTGCATTTTGTTCGAGGTGTACCAAGGTGTACGACTACAAAATACTATTATACTATTTAACAAAAAAAACACCAATATAGGTTTTTTTTTCACAGCGCAGTCTAGCCCAAAGTAAGCTAATATAAGCTTGTGTTATGGGATCTAGACAACTGATATACATAATTATATATTTCTAAATACATACATATTATACATAGGAAAGACCCAAACTTCGAAACAAACATTTGTGGATCACACAAGTATTTGATCCGACCCGGCAATCGAACCCGGGACTTCAGTCGCTCAATACTTACAATATTCTGTTTGTTGTCTGTGTCGGCGTCGCCCCTACAGAGGGCGCACTGCTCGGCGCCACACCTTCCCCCACAAGTGTCACCATTAGCTGTTGCACCCTCGCTGACTGTGTGCAGTTTGCCATTTTTTGCTATCTGAAAAAATTAAATCAAACTTTGAATGCAATGTTTAATGTTACCTATGCCAAAATTATTCATCTATCTGCACGCTGTATCCCTGACGGGGTAGTCAGAAGGTACAGGATCGCCAGGCTTCACGATTAATACATACTTCTTTAGCTTCCTGCCGATTCATTTATCGTTTCATACATGCACCTCAGGGTCCTAGCAGCCGAATAAAACTAGTCCCCGGCCTCTAAACCCACGTAGAGTTTAAAAGCAACAGGAATACACTAAGTTGAACAAGAAAGCTTCTAGCAATTTGCAATCTGCTCACGTGGTCTCCATATGTAAGTCTTAGTCTACCCTGACTCCTTCAACCCTTAACTTTCGCACAATAAAGATCTCAAAGTCAATCGTTCCTCACTCATTCATTAGACGTCTCAAAACCAATAAGCCATACCCTTTTCCATCTTAATACTGACACTTTCATTTAAAACTGCTATATTGCGTATCACTTCGTTACGTACCTATTTGGTCAAATTTTCGACAACCTCAACAGCGTTCTATTTGCTTCCTAGAAGATTCATTTTTCTCATGCCTTCTCTTTTTGACAAAAAAATATGTAAATTTATTACTAACCTTATAATTATTGTTATTTTGACATGGCGGCGATACTTTCTTCTCTCTCGTGCCGTACACAGCACAAGCAGCCAACGCCACCCCCACCCCAACCCCAAGGGCTATCGAAGGCTGAACCCTCGACGCCTGCTCTCGTATTTTACTAAAAATCGCAGGCATTTTTCAATTTCTCCTCCGTTTTTTTTAGACTGTAGTCATTTGTCCTTGTGTTGATATATTGATTAAGCTTAATTTTATACTACACTTGATTTATTTAATCATTACAGTATTTCTTCGTCCATATTTTCTGAAACAATAGAGAAATAAATATTAAAATTACAGTTGGTTATTATCGGATTATACATAGGAAGTTAAATACCTAGTAATAATAATAATAATTATTGTTATTTTGACATGGCGGCGATACTTTCTTCTCTCTCGTGCCGTACACAGCACAAGCAGCCAACGCCACCCCCACCCTAACCCCAAGGGCTATCGAAGGACAGTCGTTAACTTTTATAGGATTAACGCAACCCTATGAGGGCATAGTAGATTCGCTTTTTGATTTATCCACTTTCTGATACCAACAAAAAATGTATCAGTAAGTTATTGAAAAGCTCACATCCGCAGGGCAGCTTGTGGCGAGCTGAATGTGCGTGGCTACACATCGGTCCCGATTCCTCAGAGTTTTGTTGCCCTTCTGCACCGGTTAGGATTTAATGGCCTAACGGGAAAGCAGTGAGAGTGCTACTCCCGGGAGTGCAGCAAATCTCAACTCTGGCTTGCCTTAATTGGCCGGTCAGAGGGAGGGAGCCAGAGCTATATGCTCGGGGGTGGAAGTGTCATTTTCAAGGGCATAACTACGGGGAAGCCCGCTCCGGGCCTGTCCCGCGAAGGTGAAACCGGCGCCGCACCGCTCGACATCCCAAGCCGCTCACACCGGTGTTGCCCCCTGTCGCCTTACAGTCGCCTTATCATGCCTATGGTGATTGTATAGGGGGCCCATCTAGTGAGTTGGCGAGTCACCGTCTGCCAGTAGTTTAATAATAATATATTAAAATGGCAGACGCCGTTTTCATCAATAGCTTAATTCATCCGATCCATTTAACCCCCAACCCAATAGCCCATTTCATAGTTAGCACATTTTACAATAGTTTAACTCCCATTGGAGGTGATCCATTACCGTTCTTCTACATAAGGCGGGCGTGGACTATCTGCAGTGGGGGTCCCATTCCCTATTAGATTAAAATTCTCAAAGGGCCTCTGCGTGTTAGACCTATGTCTCCATGCAAGCCTATCAAAAGTCCGGGTATCATCATGAGAAAAAAAAAAGAAGATACCCGTGTAAAGAAGAGACATAATAATAATAATAATACATTTCGTTGGGACAACTCACACAACGCCATCTGATGCCAAACTAAGCAGAGCTTGTACTATGATAACCAGATAACTGATAAATATACTTATATATTTCTAAATACATACCTATTATACATAGAAAACCCCCAACCTCCGAAACAAACATTGGTACATCACACAACTATTTGTTCTGACACAGAAATCGAACCCGGGACCTCAGCGCGGCTGTCGCATACACTCCACTGCGCCACCGATGTGTGGCGTAAATTAAGAAGTGTTTTTTTTGTAGAAACACAATTTCGTTGCAGAATAAACAAAATAACAATAATAATTATTATTATTATTATTTACTTAGTTTTCTTTTCATCTCGATGTATTTAGGACACATAGGTAAATATGAGACTACGGGCCTAAGCCAAGTGAGTTTCATTGTCTGCTTCGTGTTGGATGTTTAAGTCTTCTTGGAGAAACTTTCGGACTATGCGGCAAGAATTCAAAATTACGGCTTTTTGCATTGTCATATATGTGTTTTCAGTTATGTCTATTCTTTTAAGAGATTGCAATAGATGTTTAGGTATTACTCCTGTACTAGATAGTACTAAAGGTACTATATAAACTTTGTTCATTTTCCATATTCTAGTTATTTCTTCTTTAAGTTCTGTGTATTTGTTTATTTTATCAGTAATGGTTCTATGGATGTTATGAGTGTTTGGTACTGCGATGTCAATTAGAAATACTGTTTTATTTTGTTTATCAATAAGAGTGATGTCGGGTCTGTTATTGTAAATGGTTTTATCTGTTAGAATTGCTCTGTCAAAATATAGTTTATAATTGGTGTTCTCTATTACAGGTTTTGGATTGTATTGGTAGTATGGTGTTGGTTTGCTAGTTATGAGTTTGTGATTAATGGCCAGTTTTTGATGAATAATATGTGCTACTTGATTGTGTCTATGTGTGTAATCTGTTTGAGTTAAGGTAGGACAGGCACTGGTAATGTGCTGAATAGTTTCGGAGTGACGGTGGCATTTTCTACATTTATCATCTAGAATATTGGGATCTTTGATAATGAATTTTCTATAATTTTTAGTGTTGATAACTTGATCTTGAATACTTATCATAAAGCCTTCGGTTTCAGGAAAAAGTGAACCTAGTTTAAGCCATTTATTTGAAGCTTCAAAATCTATGTGAGGTTGTTCCAAATCGTGGATGTGTCTACCATGTAACTGTTTGCTTCGCCATCTTATTAGTTTTAGGTTATGCATATTTTCTGACGTGTTAAAATCCTTATTTCTGTCTGCTAAATTTAATGGTGTGTAATTTGTATCAGATTCTACTATTGTATTGTGAATGTTACTAGAATTGGATTTTTCGTAAAAAAAGTGTCTTAGTTTTTGTATCTGCACTTCCCACAGTTTCTTGAGATCTATCATTCCTCTACCCCCTTTCTGCCTCTGTACTGTCATTCGTTCTATTGCTGACTTCGGGTGTAGGTAGTTGTGTTTGGTTAGTGTTGTTCTAGTGTTTATTTCTAATTGGTTAATATCTGTGTAGGTCCATTTTATGATTCCAAAAGAGTAAGTTAAAATGGGTATAGCATATGTGTTAATTGCTTTAAAGAGGTTTTTGGAATATAGCGATCTTTTGCAAATTTGGTTTAATCTATGTGTGTATTCTCGGCTTAAAGTTTTTTTAAGTCCTGTGTGATTAATTGTTCGCCCTTGGTGTAGCCCTAAGTATTTGTATGTGTCATTTTCGCCCAATATACTAAATTTAATGTTTTCCTGTGAATTGTCCATACCATCGCTATTGCAACTGTTGAATACCGTACCTCTATGTAACTGAATCGTTTTACATTTGTCTAATCCAAAAGTCATATTGATATCATTGCTAAACTGAGATGTGATTTTTATAAGCTTATCCATTTCTTTTTCAGATTTTGTGAAAATTTTTATATCATCCATGTACATCAGATGGTTGATTGTAGTGTGAGATGTCAGTTTATAGCCGCATTTTGAGTCATTCAAAATGTTGGATAGTGGATTAAGAGCTAGGCAAAACCATATAGGACTTAGTGAATCTCCTTGGAAGATTCCATTCTCAATGGGAATTTCATCGGTTGAAATAGATGTTGAGTTGATAGTGAGAGTAAGTGTAGTCCTCCAGTGGGTCATTGTACTGCCTAAAAACTTTATGATTATTGGGTCTATTTTATAAATTTCTAGAATACGAATAAGCCATGAATGGGGTACACTATCAAAGGCCTTTTTGTAGTCTATGTAAGATAGATATAGGTTTCTGTTGTGAGAAGTTGCATGTTTCAGAATAGTTGAATCAATAATAAGTTGTTCTTTACAACCCATATGTCTCCGCCTGCACCCTTTTTGCTCTTCAGCTAGTATGTTGTTTCGTTCGATATGTCTATTGATTTTGTGAGTTATGCAAGATGTTATTAATTTGTATATGGTGGGTAGGCAAGTTATAGGCCGGTACTGAGATGGATCTGATGTATTATTACTTTTAGGCAGCATGTATGTTATACCTTTGGTTATGAATTTGGGTAGCTCTTCTGATCCTGTTATGATGTTGGAGATGTTTTTCGCAAGTATGTTATGGAGAATTGTCAGTTTTTTATACCAAAAATTGTGAATACCATCAATCCCTGGTCCTTTCCAATTTTTGGTCCTTTTCGTAACCTCTTCAATATCAGTTATACTAATATCTTCGAATTCCATCGGTTCAATAGAGTTTGATTTTTCTATTTCCTTCTTTATCCAGCAGGCACTGTCATTGTGTGGAGCTTGTTTTTTCCATAAATCAGTCCAGTAGTTTTTGAGTTCAGATTTAGATGGTAAATTGGATGGTATATTTTCAGAGTTATTATTCAATGATCTATAAAACGATTTTTCATTGCTTGCAAAGACTTTATTGTCAGTTCTCCTTTGTAATGATCTTTTGTATCGAGCTAGCTTATTATTATTTATTGTGATTATTATTCATAAAAAAGTAGTCATTTGTTTATTTTTTGTTTTTAGACAAAGGTTATTGTATCTTAAAATCATATATAACTTACACTAAAAATATTTATTATTTATTTATTATTGTTATTAACATTTTTGGAACATACAAAACTGTGAGAAATACATAAGTTTACAACGATGACAGCTGCAATAGTATATATACACTGTGGTACAGCCATCAACGCCATTCTCCCGGTAAGGAAGGTAATTTCGTTCCAGACTTAATTATTAACATGACTTAACAGTATTAACATGTATGTTACAAGAATTAAACATTTATGTAATAAGATCCGAGTAGATGTAAAAGTTATATTACTGTATTTTTTTATTCTGTATATATGTGAGAGTGAAGTGTCAATTCATGTGTTTTTGTATGTGTAGTGCTGGGTGTGTTTTGTATGTTGGGTGTGTGTCGTGTGTGTTGTTGTGTTTGTGTAAGAAGATGTGATATTATCAAGGTGCCACAAATTTCTCAGTTTCCTCATAGTTTAAGTTCATCAGCCAAGTATTTAGTCTTCTCTTCAATACATATCTAGTCATAGGGTAAATATTCAGATCTTCGAGATCTAGTAATGCATACTCTATCGGAGCGGCGCTTGGTGCTGTATATCTCCGGATCGTATCTCAAGCTGGCATGTTTGCGGAGCACTGCTTGAGAGATGAAAAGCTGTCTGACAGTTTGCACCTGACATAGACAGTAGAGTGCTGATGTAGGGAAACGGACAGGTTTATTGACAAGTACTTTAAGTATTGCACGCTGCCCCCTTTCCGCTCGTAGCAAGGACGTTTTGTCAGTGCTACCCCAGACTAGTAAGCAATATCCTATTATTGACCGTGCAAGCGCAAAGTAGACCATCTTCAAAGTGTCAAAGCCCATCACGGCTCTGAGTTTTTATATATATACGTCAGTTTTCTCAGCCGTACCACAGTGGCGTCTATTTGATGTTTCCATTTTAGATTGGCGTCAACAAGCACACCTAGGTACTTTATAACGTCAGTGTTTTTAATTACAGGACAGTCACATATGTTTGGGAATTTAACACAGCATGTGTGAGCTCGTATTGCAACAGGCGCAAAGGGCCTACCTGACTTATTGCTGGAAAACGAAATAACTATTAACGGTAATTACTTAAAATCAGGTAAATGTATGCGTTTAAATAGTTAAATACTACAGTAACTTTATGACATACATATATATATACATATTATGTCAAGGCAAGGTTACATACAATCAAACAGTACAATCTAGAGGTTACAACAAATGTAACCACCAGAAAACAATGTCAAACCACAGATTTCGAAACCTAACTGCAGTCTCAAATTATAATGTTCAGGTAATTTCGGTTTTAAAATCACGATTTCTTAATTTCCTTTTATATACACTAGTTAAGGCCCGCGACTTTGCCCGCGTAGAGAGGTTTTCCCAATCCCGTTTACCACAGGAACTTGTTCCCGGGATAAAAACTAGCCTATGTGTTATTATGATGTATAGGCTATATTATTGTAAAGTTTCATGAATTTGAATAATTTTAATTCAGTTGATTTACGTGAAAGAGTAACAACATTCTTACAAACTTTCGCATTTATAATATTAGTAGGATGTACACTAATATACAGTTAGTGTGTACTGCATCGGTGGCGCAGTGGTAATGTACGCGACTGTCTCGATTGAGGTCCCGGGTTTCATTCTCGAAAGAAATATTTGTATGATCCACAAATGTTTGTTTCGGAGTTTGGGTGTTCCTTTGCATAATATGTATGTATTCAGAAATATATAAGTATGTTTACCAGTCGTCTAAAAGCTTATATTAGCTTACTTTGGCTTCGACGGCGCTGTGTAAAAAAAAGGTTCCATACAATACAACTAGCTAAACCCCCGCGACTTCGCCCGTGGCACCCTTCGAACCCACGTCGCACTTATTTAATCTCTTCGTTTATTACTTTTACAATAATGTATGAAAATATCCCCGATTTGATGTACTTCAGGGTAGTATCGTGATGAGATATAGCCTTCCTCGATAAATGGTTTATAATTGCCAAAGATTATCGCGATAAACTAAACAAACATACAAAGAAACTCTTCATACATATTGTCACGCCTTTATCCCCGAATGGGTAGGCAGAGGCACATTAAACGCCAACAAGTTTTTGTCCCACGTAACAGGTGGTGAGAACATTGCCGTGTTGAAATGGACAGGCGCAGGCTGTGGCGACCTACTGTTATAATTTTCCAAGCCGCCCATAAGGCCTTCAACTTAACGACTGCCATGTTACTGGCAACCGGGACCAACGGCTTAACGTGCCTTCCGAAGCACGGAAACGCTCGCAAATGTAAATGCCACAAAGTGGTCACCCAGCCGAGGACCAGCCATAGTGAAAGTTGCGTACCTCAGTGATCGTTTACAGAACACTGTGACCGCGGGGCCACGAGCGCTTCAATATTAAATAATATATTAAAATATTCAAAAGCTTTATTAATATTAATAGAGATTAAAAAATCTCTGTATCTCTTAAATGTTTGATTTCTAATTGAAAAGAAAGTTGTAACGTCATTATACGTAAGTGTTAGGTATTACAAAAACCACGCTTAGTGCCCGATCACACAGACCGGCTCGGAGAGAACAGCAAATTTTGGATTATTTTAAAGTTTTATTTCTTTGATTATTGAAGCGCTCGTGGCCCCGCGGTCTCAGTGTTCTGTAAACGATCACTGAGTTACGCAACTTTCACTATGGCTGGTCCTCCGATGGGTGACCACTTTGTGGTATTTACATTTGCGAGCGTTTCCGTGCTTCGGAAGGCACGTTAAGCCGTTGGTCCCGGTTGCCAGTAAAATGGCAGTCGTTAAGCCTGGTTGAAGGCCTTATGGGCGGCTTGAAAAAATTCAACAGCAGGTAGCCACAACCTGCGTCTGTCTATTTCAACACGGCAATGGGCTCACCACCTATTACGTGGGACAGGAATCCATACGGTGAAAAGTGGGCATACAATATGCCTCTGCCACCCCTTCGGGGATAAGGCGTGATGGATATTTATTTCTTTAGATTTTATATGACAATGTTTGAGAGCTGACCGCTTAAGGCCGTATTCCAGAACGTTTCTCAATACTCAAGAAACACTTGAGAGTAGTATTTATAAGGTAAAAACTAGCCTCAAGCGTTTCTTGAGTATTGAGAAACGTTGTGGAATACGGCCCTTAGTGCAAAACGTAAGACGAGTCAATCGGCTGCCACTATCGATGTGGGCGTTTGTCCTCGCGTAGCCGTCTGCGTTTATCTACAGCTTCGCGCATACGTTATATTATTAGATAATACATCAAAATATACCAGAGTGAACGCTCCGAGCGTATAATTTGTCGGTCTGTGTGAATAAAAAGCGCTCTCCTCTTTTCTCCGAGCCGGTCTGTGTGAACAGACACTTACAATAACTAGCACAGATCATAATCTAACCGCTCACAACGAAAGCACAGCAGACAAACGATTACCAGCGCACACGCAGATGGTTGTAATAGACATTTTAAGTAACCTCAAAATATTTTGTTTTCGGTGAGATTATTCATTCTATAAATAAATAAATATAGTGAACACATTTTCCACAGCGCCATCTAGCCCTTAGTTTCGGCTAGATGGCGGTGTGTAAAGTGTCCACTACACTTTATAAGCTTGTACTATGAGATATAGACAACAGATATACATCTTAATAATATTATAAATGCAAAAGTCTGTATGGATTTTTGCTACTCATTCACGTAAAAACTACTGAATTAATTTTAATGAAACTTTACAATAATATAGTTTATACATCAGAATAACACAAAGGCTACTTTTTATCCCGAAAACAAGTTCCTGTGGGAAACGGGAACGGTTAAACATCTCTACGCGGCCAAGCCGCAGGCGTCAACTATTACTTATATATATATAAGTACTAGTTACATCTAAATCCCGAAACCAACATATGTGGATCACAAAAATATTTGTTCCAACCTGGGAATCGAACTCAGAACCTCAGCGCAGCAATCGCATTCACTACCACTGCGCCAGCGAGGCCCTTAGAAGGTTTTTTTTACACTATTAAACACCGGCCGGTATTTTTTGAATTTTAAGAACTTTATACAAAATATCCCTAGACGGTGTTGACAAAGTCTATAGAGAGAAAACCTATGATCTTTCGGCTGTGGTGTTGATGTATGTACTTGCTATGAGCAGTAATGAGCACAAATAACGGCGATTAAGACGTTCATCGACCTTTTGTTAGTTGAACAGAGGAATTCGGTCAATTGTTGTGTTGCCATAATATCATATTAAATTAAACTATTACAATCACTACATATTATAAAACAAAGTCATAATCATCTGCCGCGTCTTCCTGTCTGTATGTTCGCGATAAACTCAAAAACGACTGCCTATTTTTATTATGTTTCTGCCATAGAGTAGTTCTCAAGGTAGATTTTAGTATACAATTTGTTTAGTTTTTGATAAAAAATAAACCGAAATTAACAAAAATGCTGCCTAAACCCTCTGAGATATAACAAAATAATGTATGGTGGAATTGTGTATCTTATATAGGTCTACAGGAAAGTCTGCGATGGCATATGTCTATTTCTTAAGGGTAACATACTAGCTAACTAAACCACAGGGGAAACGGCGGAAAAGCTGCGGACATCAGCTAGTAATAAATGAATTATCCAACCATATCTACTGTGAATTTTCGGTGAAAGGTCGGGTCATACGAATAATCTAGTTTAGTCGCCGATACACTTTGAACCATATCATCATCATACGGGTGTTTGTCCCAGCTTTCCTACATTTTTTCGAGATAAGACACAAACACACAAACAATAACAAAATACGGGATGCACTTCGCGAGTGCCGTCAGAAATTAAAACTAAATTTATTAATAATTTAATCATCAAGACGCGTTCGCGGTCTGCTATATGTACATGCATATATGCACACACTATAGCTGCGTCTCGTAACGGTGACGCGAGTCAAGAGATTTTATCTCATCTAAATATGCATACCGCGCTAAAAGAAGTTTTAACTTCAAAAAAGAACAGACACTTCAATTTTATATATCTGTATAAATAATTAAGTCCGAGAATACTAGGACTATAATTGGTCGTGCTAATTAGTGTCTAGCACATAAGACCTTTTAGCCTTTTTGTTACCTCTTCACTAAAGGCAACGGGTTCAAATTTTCTTCCAAATTTAACATCTAAAATAGACACATTTTATTAAATTTATTCGGCTCTTTAGACCCACCTAGTTCCGTGCTTCGGAAGGCACGTTAAGCCGTTGGTCCCGGTTGCCAATAAAATGGCAGTCGTTAAGCCAAGTTGAAGGCCTTATAGGCGGCTTAAAAAATTTCTACAACAGGTCGCCACAGCCTGCGCCTGTCCATTTCAACACGGCAATGGGCTCACCACTTGTTACGTGGAACAAAAAGGAAATGGTGAAATATGGGCGTTTAATATGCCTCTGCCTACCCTTTCGGGGATAAAGGCGTGACAATATGTATGTATGTATAAATAATGCTACGATTTAACCATCATTTAATAAATGAACCATCATGTCATGGATCATATCTTTTATTGACCTCTCACCTAAAGACTCAGTTGCTTCCGAAGACCCGAGACCCGCTTTGATAACAACCGACTATTTTATCCGACCACATTAACTCCTCTAGGTGTGCCTACATCCATCAGAAAGGTCCGTATTCCAGAATGTTTCTCAATACTCAATTAACGATTGAGGCTAGATTTTGCCTTATAAAATCTACTCTCAAGCGTCGATTGAGTTTTGAGAAACGTTCTGGAATACGGCCCTAAGTCACCATACCGCCAGGCAACAGACGAAATTGCCTTTGTTATTATAGGTCTTAACCCGGAACTCGGACATAACATACATTATGTAAGAATGTTTATGGTTAGTTATAAGACAAGCCCGTTCGTTACATAAGTCCGCTCTCGACAGAGAATAACTATCTTATGTCTTTATGTATGTAACCTTTATAAGGCTAAATCTCTAAATGGTTCATATAATTTAGTCATGATTCCATTCGCATCCGTTATTGTTTCATAATTAAAGATTGTTTTAGGACCGACCCTAAAACGATCTTTAATTATGAAACAATATATTATATTAATGCCGACAGCACGAGTGCTGCACCTCTGGTGTTGCAAACGTCCATAGGCTACGGTGTCCACTTTCCATCAAATGGGCCGTATGCTTGTCTGCCGACTCAGTGGTATTAAAAAAAGGTTTATAATAAGTACCTAAGGATTCTTTTACATTATCTAAATGAGTGATTTAAAAATAAATAGGTATGTATATCAGTTGGCTTGATCCTATTGTACAAGCTTTATAGCTTAGTATGGGCTAGATGGCGCTGTGTAAAAAAGTCCCACAATATTTATTTATTTACTGTGCAAAAGTAGAACGTAAAAGGAGTCAGAGTAGACCGAGATTTACATACGAAGACCACGTGAGCAGATTGCTCTAAAACGGAAAGGTCAAAAGTACTCGGATACCCAGGCGTGCGTGTATGAAGCGATTGATGAATCTGCAAGAAGCGAAAGAAGTATGCATGGATCGCGAAGCCTGGCGTTCTGCCCTCTCTGACTACGCTGCCAGGGACACAGCGTGAAGATTGATAGATATATACTTATATCTACTTCATCTTGTAGACCCTGAGCTTCAGATAGAATATTTTAGACGAAATCAAAACTCAACGCTAAGCAAACATAAAAACGAAAGGCAATTGATGTATGACATCATAATATTAGACAAAAATATAATAAAATAAATAAATAAATCAACTCACACAACGCCATCTGATTCCAAACTAAGCAGAGCTTGTACTAGGTAACAAGATAACTGATAAACATACCTATATATTTCTAAATACACACATATTATAGATAAATAACACCCAGACACAGAATAAACCGTCGTGCTCATCACACAAAGTTTAAACCTGGGTGGGAAGTGCGAATCGAACCCACAACCTCTTGCTTAGCAGTAAGATACACTCCCACCGCGCCACAGAGGCAGTCAAATCCTCGTTTAATTTATGTAGAAATATTCATTTCTTTGAATTGATGAATTATTTCTTCACTTTTTACAAATATTTCTTAGACACTTTTTTTATGATTGATCGAAAAGTTATTATTTAATCTCGTAACAGTTTATTATATAACACCAATTATTATTTTTTATAGTGTTGTAACGGTTTTTTGCATAGGTCAAATAGTTCGGAGTAACACTTATGTTGTTATTGCGGTTTATGAGAAAAACCCGGTCAAGCACGAGTCGAACTGGTGCAATGAGGGTTCCGTACAAAATTAGTACCTTATTTGAGTTAAAAGTCAATTAAGCTAGACTTCCGAATTACAACTCAGAGGTCTATGTTCATTGGTGGATCAATGTATGTATGAAAGATGCGCTTGTGGCCCCGCTGTCTCAGTGTACTGTAAACGATCACTGCGTTAAGCAGCATTCGCTATAGGTGGTCCTTGGATGGGTGGCCACTTTGTGGAATTTACATTTCCGAGCATCTCCGTGCTTCGGAAGCTATGTTCGGAAGGCACGTCAAGCCGTTGGTCCCGGTCGCCACAGCCTGCGCCTGTCCATTTCAACACGGCATTGGGCTCACCCACCTGTTACGTGGGACAAAAATGCATACGGTAAAATGTGGGCGTATAGTATGCCTCTGCCTACCCCTTCGGGGATAAAGGCGTGACAATACGTTATGTTATGCTCCGAATTGTTTGACCGCCCATACAACTCAGAGGTCTATGTTAATTTGTGACACTATGTATGAAATTTGGTACGAATCAACGTCTTATAGCACAGATAAAGGAAAAATTCCAAAATATAAAAAAAAGTTGAAAATTAAGGTATATCCACCTTAATTTTCAACTTTTTTTTATATATATAAGACGTTGATTCGTACACGTTCACGGGAAGTACTCGGTAGGTTTTGATTCCCTTGCGAGTGACGAAATATTTGAGAAAATTTGCGGCATAAACGGCTGTATCTTTTGATTGCGTAGTCTTAGAAGTTTGATTTTTATACGGCTCTAAGAGACAGTAGACCTGGGGGCTATTTTTAGCTTTTCTTTATTTAAATATGGCTGTTTTTAGCTATTAAAATATTAATATAGACTACCAAAAATGCAGTGTTAATAACATTCTATCGGCCGGCCGATAGAATTCTATTAGAGCGTAATTGTAATAGTGAACTACGAAAACTGTCAATTTTCTCTGTCGGCTCTCTATTGAGCGACGATTTCTATTATCTTCTATCGCGATTGAATTAGTAATCTTGGCCCCCTAAATATTTCATATAAATTTCAGCTTGATACTTCCATGCGTTCTTGAGCAAAAGGGTCTTAACAGTCAGACAAATGGACGGACAACAAAGTGATCCTTTAAGTGATCCGTTTTTTCTTTTTGATGCACGTTACCCTAAAAACTAATTTTGTTTTTATTGATACGTTTATTTTTAATTACATTATACAAATTAATTTAAGAAAAAACTACATGGTGGACGAGTAGGGCTCTCATCTTGTGCTTGTCAATCAAAAGTTACATTTAGTGTTTTAGATGCTTTTAAGGCATTATATTCTATACCAGTAGCATAAAAAACTATCAACTGGCTCAATGCTGCAATTATCAAGTCGCAAGTGCGGCCACACATGGAGTACTGCTGTCACCTTTGGGCTGGTGTACATGAATACCAGCTTCGACCTTTTGACTCGGTATAGGGGCGTGCTATGAGGATTATCAACGATCCTCTACTAGGAGGCGGTGTCGAGCTTCTTCGTGATAGGGGAGATTTCGCCTCCATATGTGTGTTCTATCGCCTGTACAACGGTCTGTGTGCTGAGGAATTGTTTGATATGATGCCCATGGCTACTTTCTATCATCGCACCGCTCGCCATAGACAGGGTGTCCAATAGGCTTTATTCCGCGCACGCTTAGATTGTGGAATGAACTCCCTGCCTGGGTTTTCCCGAACGTCTACAGAATGGGGTTCTTCAAAAGGGGTCTTAGAAGGTTTTTAAAGGGTTAGCGCAACTGCTGCACCTCAGGTATTGCAAACGTCTTTTCAGGCTACGGTGACCACTTTCCATCAGGAGGGCCGTATGCTTGTCTGCTACTCCATCAAGGATACAGCGTGAATATAGTTAGTGTACTCTTAATCTCAATTGTGATTTATCGAATACATAATCGGTTGGCAGAATGTTGCTCAAAGGCCCTCACTGACCTCTTGCTTACGTCACGTACAACCTGTTATAATATTACGAGTACCACATAAGCGTGTAATAATTGCGTGCCCTTGTTACCGTGAGCTTTTTTTATTTCGTGTGATATAATCGATATTATTATACGAATTCAAAAAAGAATCTGGTTTTCTTCAATACCGATTTTAAATCTATACATACATACATTCATATTATCACGCCTGTTGTCCATCGGGGTAGGCAGAGACTATGACTTTCCACTTGCTACGATCCTAACATACCACTTTCACTTCTTCTACTTTCATAAGGGTTTTCTTACACGCTCGCCGGTTAAGGATACTCTTGACCTGGCCTTTTTCCAAATCTTCGAAATATTTTTAAATCTATTTGTGAGATAAATACAATTGAAGTAAAAAAATATTAAAATTAACTTTTTTTTAAATATTAAAATTAAAGTGTTTTATTGATAGGGACTTTGATGCGTAGTGTATGTAATTTTCTTAAAAGTATTTATCTATACTGACTTATACATTGACTGCCTCGGTGGCGCAGTGGTAGTGTATGCGACTGCCGCGACTGTCGAGGTCCCGAGTCGAAACAAATATTTGTGTGATCCGCAAATGTTTGTTGCGGATAAGTAAAATTTAGATATTCGGGATATTTACCATGTACACTGTCACGCGCGAGCATCCGATTTTTCTTTCTTTTTAGATTTTTGTTTCAGAGTTTGGGTGTTTCCTTTGTATAATATGTATTAGAAATATATAAGTATCTCTATCAGTTGTCTAGATCACATAGTACAAGCTCTTTTTGGACTAGATGGCGCTGTGTAAACAGTATCCCACAATATTTATTTATTCATCTATCACGCCTTATCCCCGAAGGGGTGGCAGAGGCATATATATTATATGCCCACTTTTCACCATGTGTATTCCTGTCCCACGTAATAGGTGGTGAGCCCATTGCCGTGTTGAAATAGACAGACGCAGGTTGTTGCTACCTGCTGTTGAAATTTTTAAGCCGCCGCATAAGGCCTTCAACTTGGCTTAACGACTGCCATTTTTTTGGCAATCGGGACCAACGGCTTAAAGTGCCTTCCGAAGCACGGAACTGGGGTGGGTCTGAAGGCCGAAAATATTTAATAAAAAAATAAATAACTTTCGTATTTATAATATTTAGACTAATATTATAAATGCGAAAGTTTGTAATAATATACGTAGGTTAGTTCTTCTTTCACGCAATAACTACAGGATGGATTTTGATGAAACTTTACAATAATATAGCTTACACATAAACGCCATAAATCTAAAGTAAAGCATTTAGTTGCTCCCAGTAGCCAAGTAAAAATTAACCCCAGATTCCAAAATCAGCTAGAATTTGTAACCAACAAAAACACTAAAGCAGCCATAGACAGGGTGTTAACCCTCACACTTTGCGTCCGGAGCGCACGCGCACGTTTAGGTCCGACAGAGGCTTTATTCCGCGTACGCTTAGATTGTGGAATGAACTCCCTGCCTGGGTTTTCAGTATGGGGTTCTTTAGAAGGAGTCTTAGAAGGTTTTTTATTGGGACTAATCCCACCCGCATTCCCATTACTGTGACTCCTGTAAACCAGGATCTACATCAATGACCAAAACACCAGAAAATTTACACCGAACTTGATCTCGGTGAAGTCCCAGGAGAAGTTAGCATGTCTTGAAACCCGCAACGAAATTAATCAGAAGATAATGTGAGGAATTAGGAAAAGAACGTAATGCCTCTTATTTTAGATTTATAAAGGGTCGGCAGCGCGAGTGCTGCACCTCTGGTGTTGCAAACGTCCATAGGCTACGGTGACCACTTTCCATCAGGTGGGCGATACGCTTGTCTGCCACCTCAGTGGTATAAAAAACAAGAAAAAAATAAACCTAAGAAGAAGCAAGGTCAAATGTCAAAGGATATCTCTTTGTTCATTGCACTTGTTGTTATGAAATTAAAACGTAAATGCAATAATTATTTCTTAATAGCAGACATTACATACAGCTATGCACATGAAGATAACCTGCATATTTAAAATACAATTTAATGATAATAATTTGTACCAACTATGTACACAATTTAAATTTAAATATTAGTTATATTGTGTACAAACGCGGCAATGGGCAACATCACCTGTTACGTGTGACAAAAATGCATAAGGTGAAATGTGGGCGCATAGTATGCCTCTGCCTACCCCTTTGGTAATAAAGGCGTGACATATGTATGTAGGTACAAACTTGAAAAAATAGTCAGCATGCGAGTGTATCACTGGTGTTGCAAACGTCCACAGACTACCGGTGCCCACTTTCCATCAGGCGACCGAGATAACTATTTTACAATGAAATAAATACTATGGGACACTTTTCACACAAAGTAAGTTAATATAAGCTTGTGGTATGGGATCTAGGTAACTGATATACATACATATTATACATAGAAAACACCCCAACTACGAAACACACATTTGTGGATCACACAAATATTTGTTCCGACCCGGGAATTGAACCCGAGACCTTGAGCGCGCCAGTCGACTACCACTGCGCCACTGAGGCAGTCGAATTTAAAGCCGTTCCATTTCTATTCTATATCAATTCCATTGCGGTTGAACCAATACTGGTAGCCCACTAAATCTATACTAATGGTAGAAAGCTAAAGAGTTTGTTTATTTGTTTGGTTGAACGGAACTACTGGTCGGATTAAAAAAACATTTTTTGTTTGTTAGCCCATTTATCGAGGAAGGCTATAGGCATACATCTACATCACATATGCATAATCACGTTACTACCCTGAAAAGCGGAACAAAAGACAAATGTCGACTATTCGGGCATTTTATGCATACATACATACATATTGTCACGCCTTTATCCCCGAAGAGGTAGGCAGAGGTATATTAAACGCCCACATTTCACCGTATGCATTTTTGGCCTACGTAACAGTGGTGAGCCCATTGCCGTGTTGAAATGGACAGGCGCAGGCTGTGGCGACTGCTGTTGATTTTTTTAAGCCGCCCATAAGACCTTCAACTTGGCTTAACGACTGCCGTTTTACTGGCAACCGGGACCAACGGCTTAACGTGCCTTCCGAAGCACGGAACTGTGGTGGATCTAAAGGGCCAAATAAATTTAATTAAATGTGTCTATTTTAGATGTTAAATTTGGAAGAAATTTTGAACTCGTTGCATTTTAGTGAGGTGGTAACAAAAAGGCTAAAAGGTCTTATGTGCTAGACACTAGTTAGCACGACCAATTAAAGTCCTGGTAGTTAAACATTTATAAGCGACGGGATTAAATAGATGCCACGGGAGTTCGAAGTATACCACGGGCGAAGCCGGGTGGGTCACCAAGTCTATCATAAATATCATATACAATCGCTCTTCACAAGCTGTACAAAAAACAAGAATCGCTGTTTTTAGCTGTCAAAATATTGGTAGACTCTTCACTTAGAACTTTTTACGTGATTTAGTCTGTGTTTGGTATTTTTTTTATTCATAAACAATAATTTACAATTGTGTTTTCATTAAACAAAGAATGTATGTATTTATATATATATATATATCTCAATATGTTTATCAGTTGTCTAGTACCCATAACACAAACTAATAATTGTTTACTTTGAGCTAAATGGACAGGTGCAAAATTGTTCAAACTTAAACATAACAAGTTTGAAGTATTGAACTCATATTTAACATAATTATTATAACAAAGACAATCGGTTTTTCTATAAATTATTATGTTACTACTAGAGTTAGACAATGAAAACATCCGCGTAAAGGAACAGAAAATGTTGTTAAAATATGCCGTAACAACAATAGAATAACATCATTGTCTAACTACACTTGGGTCCAAGAGTTATACCATGTGGTACACCTCGTTATATTATGTTTACACTTGGCACGCAAACCTTAACCCTGACGTGATTCATATGCTGTTAACAATACTTTGTATCAAGTATCAACGTCGGTCACTAGCACAGAATAATAAAAAGGAAAAAAAATATTGAATAAGCTAAGGGAAAACTTGCTACACAGTGTCGAATGACTTTGTTAAATCTAAGTGCGTAATTTATTCATAACGTGTTTCACTCTATTATTCCAATATACCCTTTAAAGATTTTTGCAATAAATATAATACCAAAAGGAAAACAATTGGATTTCATGCCTAAATGTATATTAAACCATTTATTACTTCTTTTGCACTTCGGCCTATTTTATTTATAGTATCTATTTCATACTGAGTCTATATCTCAACAGAAAACGCCTTTATCCCCGAAGGGGTAGGCAGAGGCATATTAAACGCCCACATTTTACCGTATGCATTTTTGGCCCACATAATAGGTGGTGAGCCCATTACCGTGTTGGGGCTGCGGCGATCTGCTGTTGAATTTTTTTAAGCCGGCCATAAGTCCTTCAACTTGGCTTACCGACTGCCATTTTATTGGCAACCGGGACCGACGGCTTAACGTGCCTTCCGAAGCACGGAACTGGGGTGGGTCTAAAGGGCCGAATAAATTTAATAAAATGTGTCTATTTTAGATGTTAAATTTGGAAGAAATTTTGAGCCCGTTGCCTTTTTAGTGAGGTGGTAACAAAACGGCTAAAAGTTCTTATGTGCTAGACACTAATTAGCACGACCAATTAAAATTCTGGTAGTCTCGGCCTATTCTAATCTCATGGATAGGAAACCTTAGGTATTAAAACATAATTTAGAAGAAGTAACTTCAAAATTAGTTCTTTAATCTAATTGAAAATTAGATTCTAATCTCACTATAATATTGTAAGCAATGTTCTACATACATACATACATATATATTGTCACGCCTTTATCCCCGAAGGGGTAGGCAGAGGCATTCTATACGCCGCCTTTTCAGCGTATGCATTTTTGTCCTACGTAACAGGTGGTATGGCCATTGCACAGACGCAGGCTGTGGCGACATGTTGTTGAAATTTATAAAGGCGCCATAATTCTTTCCATCAGGTTTAACGACTACCATTTTACTGGCAACCGGACCAACGGCTTAACGTGCCTTCCGAAGCACGGAAACGCTCGCAAATGTAAATTCCACAAAGTGGTCACCCATCTAAGGACCACCTATAGCGAATGTAAATGCAGTGATCGTTTACAGAACACTGAGTTAGAGGGGCCACGAGCTATGTTCTAGGGTTATTATTATTATTAACATTGACCTAATAAATGCTAGATGTGGGGGAACGCAAGACCGAACATTGTGATGATTTTTGAAGTAGGCTTATGCCTAATAGTAAGTGTCAATTTTATTAAGATGATGATGAGCTTTAAACAAAAGCTTCAATTCGTTACGATGATCAAAACAAAAGACATCATAAATAACGTATAATTTATGATGCATTGTGGGTTCAATGCTCAACGAACACAAAAAGAAGCACTTAACTCAAAATTGATTTGTTCAACCTTTTGAACGAGTTTGCAAAGTTTAATGCACTGGCTGCCGATCACTAAAATAAAATTTGGTTACAATAAATTTATATTTATGGCTCCAGCTCCGCGATTCACTATTTTAAGAAACGTATCTGGAATAGTAACCTGGCAAGATGTCACTCAGGTATGGAATAAACTTATTTTATCTGCTCCCATGTTTTAAATCTATAGTAATATTATAAAGCTGAAGAGTTTGTTTGTTTGTTTGGTTGAACGCGCTAATATCAGAAACTGGTCGGATTTGAAAAATTCTTTTTTTGTAGATAGCCCATTTATCGAGAAAGGCTATAGGCTATATATCATCACGCTACTACCCTGGGTAGCGGAGCAGTAGTCATAAATGTCGAGAAATCGGGCAAATTTTTATTATTGTAGAATTTATAAGCGACGGGATTAAATAGGTGCGACGGGAGTTCGAAGTATGTCACGGGCGAAGCCGGGGGAGCTCACCTAACTAGGACAATATATTAAATATAAATAACATTACCAGAAATTTCGATGGCAATTATATCAATGCATTTGAGATTTTTCTAAAACTATGGTCTTAACTAAATGACAGCCATATATGATAAATAGAGACATTTTAAGTTTGAAAAATCAGATGTTTTGCGCGAAGTGACAGTAGTACCCACCTCAACGCTTCGCTTATGAGGCGTGCAAAAGTACAAATCCCCTTCATATTTTTCTTCGATATCGCAGTAAGCTGTAGATAAAGTCTTGTATGCAAGTGTTGATAATTAGGTAGGCGAAGCCGAGTATGATAATAGTATTCACATTCGTGTTTAAACATCCTTTATTATACAACAGTTGCATAAATAACTATTATATTTAAATTTAAATACCTGACAAACGGATTGATACGGAACTCTCTGAATCGCCCGACTGAAAGGAGACTTAAAAGTCGGATTTCTCAATATTTCGATTGATCTGTATATGACTACAGTCTAGGGAATGAGCCACCCATGACTCACTTATAGGAGTGGCCGATGCACCACTACTATTTACAAGAATAGGTTAAATTAGAACCATATGACATTGCTGCGAAATGGAAGGGTCACGCGAATGGTCTGTCTGTTCGATTATCTTCAGATAAGGGCAAATAGAGGTCTCGCGATTCACTTGCATTTATTAATTTGCATTTTTTTTCCTTTTCGCTCACATTAATCAAAAACATCTTTTTTTTTTAGTTTTGTCCAATTAAGACGTGCTCTAATGGGACAAATCCACATCTTTCATTGTGTACAAATCAATCGACTTAACACTAGCTTTTACCAATTAACGTGGTATTTTTAAAAATGTAAAATTTTCACATTCACCACTGTATTCCTACAGTGTCGCACAAGGGCGCATGCTCAGACCCGCGCCAAACTCTTTGTTTAAACTATAGATTGTAATTTCATAAAGGATTTGTGTGATTAAAAGCGGTTTTATTCATACATGTACTCATAGTACAGTTATTAGGTATATGCGACCTGTGAACAAACATTGCCTGGCAATGTTTAGTGTATTTAGATACAAGAATTCACATAAATACGTTAATAGCAGTAATAAAATAGCATATATTTCCATTAAAATATTGTCAACAGTATTGCAGGTATTTAGTCATGGTTTTAATCGGAAAGGTAGGAGTCTGCTTTATACAAAATTTTACCAAATTATGTAATGCTACTTGTTAATGATAAGTGGCACTCAATGTAAAACACAATTGTCTTTAATCATAAAGAAGTCTATAGAAAAAAATTAAGTAGCACTTAATATCATTGTGAATTAGAAGCTTGAGTTTGTAATTGTCAATATAATTTATGCACTAATTGAGGTAATAACTGCTGACGTTTTCATATATGTAGAATTTTCTGTATAAATAATATAATTAATACAAGTTGTAATGTAATGGGCATATTCACTATGCGTGTTGAAATTGAAATAGACCCTAAGCCTATTGTTTGTTATGGGAAGATTGGTAAGCAATTCCTGTACAGACAGATTTCCTTGTCGGAATATTTAACATGCAGATGATAATTGCATATTGCATGTAAATAAACTTCTCCGTATTCAATAAATTTATTATTGTTTGCTCAAGCAATGGACGCTAAAGTTCGCACCAAACCCTACGCTTTGAGTTTAATTTTGGACAAAGAGTAATATAACAGTTGAAATATGATGTTGAAAGTATAAATTTTATCTGAGTACTACCAGAATTTTTGCTATCTACCTTCACGCTGTATCCCTGACGGGGTTATCACAGAACACAAAGATCGTAAGGCTACATTTTATTATTGGAACGAAGTTCCTTACGGCAGGCTTGGAGGCGATAGGGATTTTGCTGTGCGACCGAACTGAAAAATATGTGATAGTAAAACCGTAAGAATAAAACAGTAAGAACAATTCCGTGGAATAAAAGCGTTAAATGAGACGTGCGCAGGCGCGAAAGTCGTAGACACAAGCGAGTAGTGTATAATACCTTTCTCTTTCTCCCTCTTTCAGTGAGAGTGGGGTGAGGGTGAGAGTGAGGGTGAGGGTGAGGGTGAGCGTGAGGGTGGGGGTGAGGGAGAGGGTGGTTTTTTTTTCTACATTAGTTTTTTCGAAAGTTCGAACTTCGTTCCTACCTGGTGTCCCACGACACCACATCTTTTTTTATTTGAAGTCCCGCTAACAATGTGTTCTATACGTTCATGAGGTAAGGATCTTTCGCAGTGGCTAGTCTAGAGCGTTTCCGTGCTTCGGAGAGCATATTAAGCCAATGAAACCGGTTGCCAGTAACATGGCTGTCGGTAAGTCAAGTTGAAGGCCTTAGTCGCCACAACCTGCGCCTGTCCATTTCAACACGGCAATAGGAGAAATATGGGCGTATTGTATACCTCTGTCACCCCTTCGCGGATAAAGCGTGACTGATATACTTAATCTAAATTTATGTGTATATAATCCTCTGTGGCAATCAATATAAAGCCTCTGTGGCGCGGTGGGAGTGTATCCGACTGCTACGCAAGAGGTCGTGGGTTCGATTCCCACCCAGGATAAAACTTTGTGTGATGTACACGATGAACACGATTTATTATATGTTTGGGTGTTATTTATAATATATTTATATGTATGTATTTAGAAATATATAAATATGTTTATCAGTTATCTGGTTACCATAGTACAAGCTCTGCTTAGTTTGGAATCAGATGGCGCTGTGTAAGTTGACCCAACGATATTTATATTTATTTATTATTTATAATCATCAAATCACAACGAGGCTAACTCTATATGTATAAAAAAATACACAAATCTGATAAGCCAAGTCTGATTACGATCAGCCAGCTTTAGGTCAAGGTGATCGGTGTATGTGCCGACGCCGGTTCCACAGTTAATATAGTTAATTAAATATTTTTGTATTATATAATTACCTTGGCAGTTGCAAACGTAGTTATGACGGACGTGAAATGTAAACATTCTAGAAAACGGAGCTTATAGCTATACCAATATAAATGGTCTGTTTGTTTGTTTGGTTATCTCAAAAACTACTAGTTCGAATTGAAACATATTTTTGTGTTGGATAGCCCATTTATTGAGGAAGACTTTACTCTATTTATCATCACACTACTACCCAGGAGAGCGGAGTAGTAATAGCGGAGATGTAAAAAGTAAACAAATCGGACAAATAATTAAATAACAAATAAATAAATATTGTTGGGATAATTCACACAACGCCATCAGGATTCCACACTAAGTAGAGCTTGTATTATGAAAACCAGATAACTGATAAACATACTTATAAATACATACATATTATAGATAAATAACACCCAGACACAGACTAAACCGTCGTGGTCATCACAAAAAGTTTTATCCTGGGTGGGAATCGAACCCACGACCTCTTGCGTAGCAGTCGGATGCTCTCCCACCGCGCCACAGAGGCAGTCAAATAGTCAAATGTTCGTATAGTAGGTATTGTAAAAATAATAAACGACTGGATTGATACATCACAGGCGAAGTAGCGGGGGTCAGTTAGTAAATGCCTAATATGCATATTAGCTAATCGTCGCAGCTTCGCTAACATTGTTAGTGTGTTTGCTCGCACCTGTTAGCCACAGGGTATCTTCCATCTAAATGTACTGGGTCATTTGCAAAACACCAACAACCTGCTAGGGCTAAGCCCTAGGCATCCCGCAAAATACTGAGATGTTTCTCTTCATTTAAGGGTATTTTCAGTTGCTACTAATCCCTATCTGGATTTGGAGGTTGGGGTTTACTTTTAATTCACTGCTCTCTCTTTGAAAGGTAATGTTTTGAATTCGCCCTGTCACCGAGATAAATATATTAAAAAGCGGATTACACGTGTCTTGTCACAAACGTTATTTGTCATACACGTAGTTTGTCACAAAAAAAGTTTGCCTGGTGCATAATTATAGAACATAAAACCATGTGAAGTCATACCATATCAAATCATAGGTACTAGTTATTGGACTACGATTAGAAATTTGATATAATAATAAAAACTAATGATTTTTTTAAAATTATGTTCACGATATTACTATTTTTTCAAATTTGATTAAGTATTTTAATTAGCTAGTAAAAAATGGCAGACAAAAATTCAAAATAGATATCGATCTATTTTGAAATTTTTTCTGCCATTGTTTGACCCCGTATAAAATCAGGAACTGACTGGCTGTTTGATCAATGCACAGCTGAAACCGCCAAGGCTTTGTAGATGGTATAAACACAGCTAAAAAAAGCCTTGGCGATTTGTGTTCTCTGATTATCCCGTCAGGAGTAAAGCGTGAAGACAGTAAGTTAGTTTGCTCTAAAGGTATATTATAGACATTTAAAATTTCAACAGCAGGTCGCCATAGCCTGCTCCTGTCCATTTTCAACACGGCAATGGGCTCACCACCTTTTACGTGGGACAAAAATGCATACGGTGAAATGTGGGCGTATAGTATGTCTTTGCCTACCCCTTCGGGGATAAAGGCGTGACGTATTATCAATGATGTAATAAACTAATCGATGCAAACTCCAACGGAAATTATTAATGCCCAATTAGGTAGATGTGAAGATTAACCTTGGATTTGTAGATTTTTAACATTATACGTTAAGTTTGTTGACCTTCTAAAGATTAAAGGAAGGTCTATTCGGTCTTTAAGTTTTAATCCCCCGACACAAAGGACGGAAATATTAGAATGCAAATCAAAAATTCCAGTCAGGAAATCTTAATAATGTTATAAATGCGAAAGTTTAAGTGGATGTTTGTTACTCTTTCACGTAAAAACTACTAAATAGATATTAATGAAACTTTAAAATAATGTAGCTTATACATCGGAATAACACATAGGCTACTTTTTATTCCAATACTCAATACTTTTTTTTATTTATTACTTAATCGTCGTTGATTAACTACTTAATCGTCTTTCACAGCTACCAACTCCTGAATATCAATCATTTGCTTTTATTCAATTCACGGCTTGTGATGTTAAGAAGAGCGTAACATCTATAGCGTCTAATGCTGTCGGCAATGACTGTATTAGCCGCAATATGATAGTTCCTGTTCTTGATGAGGTACTATCAGTTATCTGTAATATTCTGAATCAGTCTATTTCCAGTGGCATTTTCCCATCGATGTGGAAGGAAGCACAAATCATACCCTTACCTAAAAAATCTAGCCCTTCATGTTTCTCTCATTACCGTCCTATCTCTATCTTACCCTTTCTGTCTAAAGTCCTTGAACGTCTTGTTCACACCCAACTTAACTCCTTTCTCAGCAAAAACTTTCTTTTAAACTCCTATCAATCTGGTTTCCGCTTGGGGCATAGTACAGTTACAGCCCTTATTAACATTACAGATGACATCAGAATGGGCATGGAGAACGGAAAGCTTACATTACTGACGCTACTTGTAATGTAATAAGTAATGCTTTTAATACTGTAGATTTCCGTATTTTGCTTGAGATTCTACGCTCTATTAACATATCTCCACCAGTGATTGATTGGTTTCGTAGTTACCTGTCTGGTCGCCGTCAACGTATTTGCATTGATGAGTCGTTTTCTTCTTGGAGCAATATTTCGGTTGGTGTACCGCAGGGTGGCGTTCTATCTCCATTATTGTTTGCAATATTTATTAATTCCATTACAAAGCAACTAGTTTCATCCTACCACCTTTACGCAGATGATTTACAAATATACTCACAAGCTCCACTCAATGATATACATGAGGTTTTTAGGGTAACTAATTGCGATTTGGAACGGATATGTGCATGGAGTAAAAACTATGGTTTGCAAGTAAACCCCACAAAAACTCAGATAATCCTTATAGGCAGTACCTGGATGATCTCTAGAGTTGACTGGGCTCAGTTGCCACAAATAACATTTAATGCCGTACCGATACCGGTAAGTGATACGGTTAAAAACCTAGGGATATATATCGATAAAACTATGTCCTGGGGGCCTCAATTACAAGAAGTCAATCGTAAATTATTTGCTTCGGCAGGTTCGTTACGAAGATTGCGTGGCCTTCTCCCGATTCCGACGAAGATCTCGCTTGCACAATCACTACTTCTTCCAATACTAGACTATGCTGATGCCAGCTATCTTGATCTCACGGAGGAGCAACTAAATAAACTTGAGCGCCTTCAAAATTTCTGCATAAGGTTTATATTTGGTTTACGCAAATATGATCACGTTTCTGAATACCGCAACCAACTCAAGTGGCTCCCGATTCGCCTTCGACGGAATACTCATATCCTTTCCTTATTATATAATATTTTATTTAACCCACTAGCTCCCTCCTATCTCAAGGAACGCTTTGAGTTCCTAGGTGACACGCATTCGAGGTTCCTCAGGTCGTCAGAGAACTTGCGACTGCATATACCGGCACATTCAACAAAGTTTTTTGATAAGTCTTTTACTGTTGAGGCGGCGCGACTGTGGAATGCACTACCGGTCACTATCAGACGGGCTCAAACGTTACAAACGTTTAAAGTGAGGGTTAAAGAATATTATATTTCAACATAAACTACCGTACACTAATATATGTATTATATAAATGTTTGATTGTATTTAAACTTAAATAACTTAACTATCTTCACGCTGTATCCCTGTCAGAGAGTCAGAGAGGACAGATCGTATTTAAGTATGTATATTTGTTTTTATATGTAGGAATATATATATATATGTATGTATGTATGTGTATGTAGGTATGGTGTGTATGTTTATTTAGGTATATGTATGTATCTTTATGTGTGTATGTGTATAAATGTATGCATTGGAATCTACTGGTATTATATGTCACCAAACTTTAAGCCCTATAATAAATCTCAATACAGTCTTGTCCATCTAAAGGTTGCCTGGAAGAGATTGCCGCTTGCAATAAGGCCGCCCATTGTACTTACTATATATAATATTGGTTTCTTAGTTTTTAAATTTATTCTTGGTGTACAATAAAGCATATTATTATTATTATTATTATTATTTATTGCATTCCATAATGTGGTACAGATGATATGAAACAATAGTTGGTTACAATTATGGACCCTGTCGGGCACACCACATTTATGTTAGAAGAGAGGAAGTATGTCTCAAGTAATACTCATTTCGTCGTAATACCTAGTTCTTATTAAGTTTAGTTTGTGGGTGTCATTAGTCCATAATTCCAAAGTCAATTCCAAGTTGGTCATAGAGACTTTAACATTTTCATTTAAAACACTTATTTAATTTTTATGATATTATTTGTATTAAATAGAGGAATGAAATAATACTCAGTTGTTACTTAAAATTGAAATCAAAATCATGGGTACAAATAAATTAAATATTGCTTTTAAATAGGTAAGTATATTTGGAAATAATAAAAAAAAAATATGTTTGATGATTAAAAATCCTCCCGGGAACAAATTCCTGTGGGAAACGGGAACAGGAGAACGTATCTACGCGGGCGAAGCCGCGGGCGTCAACTAGTTGTGAAATAATGGAATATATATATACATACCAATATTATTTTGAGGTAAAGATTGTGATGATGTGAGATTGTAGGGGGTAATCTGTAGATCTATTCAACCAATTTTGAAAATTCTTTTACTGTTAGAAAGGTGTATTGTATATCTCGGCTTCTTTTTATCCTAAAAACATGTTGCTATAGGAAACAGATGCGTCAAATTTTAACCACGCGGGCGAGGCTAACTAACAATCTTTACGCTGTATCCCTGACCATTCGAATAGCCATCCAGAGAGGGTATAAGCTAGTTTAATAATAAATATTTAAAAAAACTAAGTTTCTTAGTCCTTCGAGGATTGAGAACCTGGGTCTGCTTTGTCTGTTGGCTTTTATTTTTCAACCTCCCAACACAGAAAGAGCGTCTGACACCGACCCTTGTCTGTTGATGGATGGTTCGGACCCCAAAATCTACCTATGTACCTACTTACCCAAAGAGGTAGGTATAGTATAAATTATTTATTTAAAAAATAACATAAAATTACCTAAATGTGTTATTTGTCCCCAACTGTATGTAGATTGCGATTACCTGAAAATTAAAAAGATAAAATTATTTTGGTGAAAGCTTCGAGACAATTAAAGTTAAAGTAGATTATTACCTATTACTACCATAATGTTATTTTCTAGGTAGTTTTTTAAAGGAGGGAGGAAGCGCCATGATACCTATAGCACAGGTTTCGACCTAGTTTAGGATCAGGGTGTCTTTATAATAAGCTGTAATGTTAATACCTGATATAATATTAAGTTGAATATTGTAAGTTATAAGATGATAATTTTTTAAATAAAAAAAAAATATTATTACTAAAGCAGATTGCTCAAAAATGGAAAAGTCAAAAGTTCTCGGATATCCAGACGTGCGTGTATAAAGCGATTAATGAATCTGCAGGAAGCGTAAGAAGTATGCCTGGATCGCGAAACCTGCCGATCTGTCCTCTCCGACTACCACGTCAGGGATACAATTAACATTGTAATAAATAAATGCTTATACAAAATAAGACCTATAAGAGAACCAAAACAAAACCCAACCATATGGGGACCCGTGGTTATTAATCTTTACGTTTGCGTCAACAATATAATTTGTACAAGATATTGTGGAACACTTTTTCAACTAGCACAAACTAAGCTACAAGCTTGTACTATTGGATCTAGATCCAATAGTACAGTGATCCCGTCACTCCCATTCAATCCCTTCGTTATTACTTTTACAATAATGTATGAATATTGGCCCGATTTGTTGATTACTGCCCTGCTCTTCAGGGTAGTAGCGTGATGATATAGCCTATAGACTTCCACGATAAATGCGCTATCCAACACATATTTATAGTTAACTTTGTATTATATTTTTTGTTATATTTGTAAGGACAACTCACAAAACGCCATCTGATTCCACACTAAGCAGAGCTTGTACTATGGTAACCAGAATAACTGATAAACATACTTATATATTTCAAAATACATACATATCATAGATAAATAACACCCAGACACAGAATAAACCATCGTTCTCATCACACAAAGTTTAATCCTAAATCGAACCCACGACCTCTTGCGTAGCAGTCGGATGCACTCCCACCGCGCCACAGAGGCAGTCAAATTGCGAGTCTCCTTGGTAACTATATTATTATTATAGTTACCAAGAAGACGCGCGGACATCGCAGAGCTCGCTCGCTTTGGCTAGTCGCGTCGTCGCGCATGCGTAAATCGCAAATCATCGGTCATGCTTTTCACTTTTCATTTTAAGACCATTTTTTTCACAATAAAATGATTATAATAGGTTAACCTTAAAAGATAGGCATATGCTGTCGCGAAATTTATTTTAGAATTTTTAAAGGGGAATAATTATGTAATACATAGTTTTTGCGTAACTTTAATAGTTTACGCAGCGTTCGCAACGGAAGCTATCGAAAGGAATGTTTTGTCCCCGATTTTGCCACATTTATCATTGCTGTTCCGCACCTATTGGTCGTAGCGTGATACTATATAGCCTTCCTCGATAAATGGACTATTCAACACAAAAAGCATTATGCAAATCGAACCTGTAGTTCCAGAGATTAGCGCGTTCAACCAAACAAACAAACTCTTCAGCTTTATAATGAAAAAAAAAATGAAAAAATGAAAAATATTTATTTCGTTAACTAAATTGGTACATAAAACTATTGTTATTGTAGAGATCTTCTATTAAGTGAATAACACCTGTGTTAGAAGGTTTCGCTCATCTATAACTATAATATGCCGTACCAGATAATTATAATTACACCTCAATAAATACGAGTAATATTAGTATAGATATTAGTAGCAGATGTGTGAAAATTTACAAGATTTGTCCACATTTTCTCGTGATTACTGCTCCGCTCTCCTGGGTAGCGGCGTGATGAACTATAGCCTTTAGCCTTTATAAATGGGCTATCCAACACAAATAGAATTTGAACCAAACAAATAAACTCTTTGACTTTATTTATTTGTATTGATAGAGTGCAGTAACCACTTGTTATATTCACATTCCCGTTATCTTGTACGTAATAAGTATGTTTATCACACCATCCTGCCAACGCGTTAATTTTAACACCTCGACTAGTAGTCGAAATATGAAAGATACATACATATTGTCACACCTTTGTCCCCTAAGGGGTAGGCAGAGGCATACTATTTCACCGAATGCATTTTTGTCCCACGTGTTGAAATGGACAGGCCCAGGCTGTGGCGACCTGCTGATGAAATTTTTTAAGCCGCCCATAAGGCCTTTAACCAGGATTAACGAGTGCCATTTTACTGGCAACCGGGACCAACGGCTTAACGTGCCCTCCGAAGCACGGAAACGCTCTCAAATGTAACCACCTATAGCGAATGTTGCTTAACAGAACGAAGAGAGTTTACAGAACACTGAGTCAGCGAGACCACGAGCGCTTCAATAAGAAACATAAGGTCATAAAATAATTCCAATCACAAAAAAAATAATTGATAAACGAATATCTGTTTTGACTCAACATATACTAAAGAAAATTGAAGTAAAGGTGCTGCATAACTCATAAAACGTGTATGAAAATTTGTTAGAATGAAGATAAAATTGAAAGGGACAGGTTGCACAGGCAAGATGTAGCCCAACTTGGACATATATTGGTTGCAAGGGTCTACGAAATCATTTAAAAATCTAAAAGTAACATTTATTTTTGAGGGCTCCGACCGTGGTCACAGGTGTGGCCAGAAACCTGGTCGAAACGTCAGGCAACAAAAGGTATTTAAAAAACTATGTGTATACTTATATACACGCGTTAGAAGTTATATTTCTTAGGCGTAACAAGATAAAAATCTTTTTAAAAATTTTATCTTTCGCCTTATCCTACGTTAGTAGCTAACTGCAGGGTGTTTGTTAACTACTTTGAATGTATGTAGTTATAAGTTGTCATGGAAACGCTTATCAGCTAACTTCAGGGTGTCGGTATTTCGTGACGGTGTGCGCCGCGCCGTAAAATATTACTTTCATCAGTTTTCTCTAACGCGCCAAAAGATGTATAAATTCAATAACCAGGTGTAGCCGTGAAAAAAACAATTATAGGTAGCATATAAAAATAGTCGCGTTCCATAGCGAATACGAGCAGTTCAAAACATTTAGTAACTGTATACGCTTTTACAACAAGCTTCCCTGTGACCTGAGAAATTTACCTTTAAATAAATTTAAAAAGTTTATTAAAAACAAGCTTTGTGAAAAAGGTTTTTACTCCGTTACAGACTATTTGCAGGACAGGGACGCCTGGAAATGATCTGCTGGCAAAATGAATTAATATTAAATTGTAAATAGGCCATCAAAAAAAAAGCCTTCCTAAGTTTCTTGCCGGTTCTTCTCAGGTGGGCCGCGTTCCGAACCGGTGGTCGCTTTAAATATTTTAAATAGTGTATGACATTTTGTAAGCGCCGTTAAAATGGTCTATGCAAAATAAAGATATTTTTATTTTATTTTTTTTATTTTCAGAATCTCAATCGTATAGCCAACTCTCTCTCTGATGCCTAGCGGTGTAGAAAGTCTAGAAAATTATAGCCTCTTACTGTGATCTGTTATTACTTGCTCAGGGGGAGCGAGTCTACTATTGACAAGCCGTAGAATAGAACCAGAATCGCTGTTTTTAGCTGTCAAAATGTTAGTAGACTATCAAAAACGCGGCCACTGGCGCGGTAAGTGTTACTAGAATTCTATCGGCTGATCGATAGAAGTCTATTGAAGTAAGATTGTAATAGTAGACTACGAAAAACTGTCAAAATTGTACGGGTGGCTTTCTGATGAGCGACGATTTTGACACGATTGAAATAGTAGACTCGGCTCCCTGATTTGATGTCTGAGCATTTCTGTTGATAGGTTCCTAATAAAATGGCTGAACAAGCTCATTCCCAGGAGGATATATCTTAAGAAACCATCACTATTTCAGAGTTCTAATCTGTCAGGGCTGTCAAACATTTCAAGAAGATAGTAATGACAATTTCGCATTACGAGACAAAGGTTTTAAAAATATTAGCACGTAAAACCTGTCCACAATTTGGTAAATGGCAATTAACTTCATACTTATACTCGTACCGCTCGGTAACAAAGGATTACAAATTAAATAAAAACCCGCCATTGACTCACTGTATAAATATTAATGTCCTGCTGCCAAATATAATGTTTAAAGTACATAACTACATGACGAGTAAAATTTTTGTGCCTAAGTTGTATTAACTTTGATGGGAAGTCTACTTGGGAAGTCAGGTGTTAAGAAACACTCCTCGTATGTGTCGAATTATGGCGACCGGCGCCACATAGCGAAAAGCTATCAAACTACATGAAAAATGATATATAGGTACAACGGCTCGCCAGGCGTGATCACCTTGCTTGGTCGGAGGATTCTGAACTTTTGTTGGAGGAACATCTCCACCCGTTCCTCCACAGTATAAAATACGTGATTAAATCTCCATATGAATAAGAAAAAGGTTATTACTCTATTCAAGATTATTTACAGGACAGGGATGCCTGGAAATGATCTGCTGGCAAATAAAATATTATAGTCATAATATATTAAATTGTAAATAGGCCATCAAAAAAAAGCTTCCTAAGTTTCTTGCCGGTTCTTCTCAGGCGGGCCGCGTTCCGAACCGGTGGTCACTTTAAATATACATTTTTTTTCTTTAGTTTTAGTGTGTGACATTTTGTAAGCGCCGTTGAAATGGTCTATGCAAAATAAAGACTTTTTTATTTTATTTATTATGTTATTTTATTGGTAGAGTTTAAGTAATATATAATATTTGTTGCAGAACTATACGTGAGCTCTGTGGTGCCGAGAAGCGAGATTATTATAAAAAGGTAAAAGGAACCGATTATGAAAATTTCTTTTAGAAATATATATTATCCCTATGCTATATATAGGCTACCCCGTGCTATAGGCTACTTTATTCCTGTGGGAAACAGATACGGGAAAACTACACCGCGCGATATGTTTTGATAATTTCACATCACTATCATCGGCATCAAACTAAATTATGTAATAAATATATAAGTTTCTACCAAAACCTGCCGCTTAAGTTGAACAGACATGCACAGCCTTGTCTTCTCTTATCCTCTTTCTAATAAACCTAATGGAACCAAACGCGAATGCAAACAATTGCGAATGGGACGAACCGCGAACTTTACCAAGTGCGAATGCGGGACGAAGTGCGAATGCGGGACGAAGTGCGGGACGGTTGAAAAGGAGTGGCCATGAGATTTTTATTGTCAGTTTCTTCCTCAGGCTTTACCTATTGCTTTGCGAAACTGACAGTAAATGTAGAAGCAATAATACTGACGTTCATAACTGTTACTTTGTGACCTACATGAGTAAACATTTCATTTCATCTATTGTCTCGCCGAATAACCGCAAATATATTCTACACCAAAAGCTTTTCGACCAATCAAAAGTGATTAAAGCCAATTTCTAAACCACGTCCACCAAAAACCCAGAGAATAAAAGCAAAGTCTTAATGAGAAAAGTAAATCATCTATCATATCTTACGCGCACACATTCACCAAACATGGACAGTAGAAAGTTTACGAAAAAAACGTGTCGCGTTAGTTTGACATACATACGTTACTTATAAAAATTTCACTACCAAATGTTACACCCATACGTTAATGTCTTGAGGTGTTAAAATTTGTGAGTCAAGGAAAAAAATTGACTGAAAACAACGATTACATTAAATTAACGAAGCACTAATAATCAATGGTGTCACAGGGAACATCTTAATTCTCCGTGGTATCACTGGGGCTGTCACGGAGACGATTTCCCATTAAACCACCGGGGCTATGATGGGGAATAGTGAATTTCACATGACACCACTGTTATGTTATCGTTTGGTGGTGTCCCGGGAAAAAAGGATTTAGTTTTAAGATATTTAGAATTCACGAAAAGACGATATGCACTATATTCTTAATTGAGACCCACTAGTGGCAATACTCGTAGCACTTTAACAATAATTATGATCCCCAAGTCATATACTAGTTGAGCCTTCATATTTTTGACGTGAGGAATTCCCCACGGATGTCAAGCAAGACTATAACTGTCTATATCCGTCTAGCGCCATGCGCCCGGGACAACTCCTGTCCCAAAGATTCCAGGGTTCCCGGCCAACTTATAAACCACTGCAGCCTCGCCTAAATGTTGGGGTGCAGTAGGTCACCCCTAACCATCACCATAACGTTCGATCTTGTACTTTATGAAGTCCATATTTCTTACAACTAATATCTTTTTCTGCCCATCCCAAGGTTGACTGGAAGAAACTAGGTGAACTTGCCGTCCCCGGTAAGTCTAAATGGAGCGAAGGGTTTTGTTTTTTTTTTATTCCTTCATGGTATGACCGATTTTTGATTTATTTTTTTCTAAACCATCTATTGCTAGATATCGTATTATGGGTAAAATTTTATCAAAAAGTGTTAAGTGGTTTGGGAGGAGTTCGAGGACAAAGCGAAAATCCAAATCGGGGAAAAATGGATCTACGCTCCAATTACTTTTTAGCGATAAGGCCGCCCTTTGTATAATATCTTGCAAAAATCTTTGTAATCAAGATTTAACCAGATTTACAAATAAAGTTTTATTCTATTGGGTAAAGAACGTATGTTTTCGACCTATTTTCGCCTAACCGATAGTTTTGCGAGCAAAATGCCGTGCCCAAAGTACTTAATTAGTGGAACCCATATGCATAGGCGCAAAATACTGTTCTATAAATAGCGAATAACACATTCAGGTCAGGCGCTCCTATGGTGCTATGAATTACATCTGGAGCTGATGACGTACAGGATATGTTAATATGTTCGGTATCGATATCATTGGTTAAACGTGACTGGGTGACTAAATGGTGAATCTAATGGTTCTAGTTGCAATTTAAAGAAGTATACTTGATATGGCACCGTATCTACTTCTATTTAGTTTAAAATCTCCTAGACTTCAGGCAAAACTGGTTTTTTAGCTTAGAATCTCACTTATCATTCACGCCTTTATCCCCCAAAGGGTAGCAGAGGCATACGCCCACATTTTACCGTAAGCATTTTTTGTACACGAAGCAAGTGATGAGCCGTGTATTATATAATAATTGGAAATTACAGGAGAATTTATAAACTATTCGATAGTTTTAACCGTTTGGACAACATATAAAACATGTTTACACCGTTGATTGATGGCACTTGGTGGAACTTGCTTCACATCTTGAACTAAAACACTTGTACTGTTCCACTTATTTATTACTTAAACCTGATCGGTTTCCTTACGGCATTTTCAAAGGTTAGCACATCAAAGTTAGAATTCTAACTTAACATTTTGTACTCAATGACATCCGAAATACATACCATATGTGCTAACCTAATGCTTCAAGAACATATAAAACAGTCTTTCCCAAGTAATAGATCTTGTGAGATACTGTAAAAAAGAACATATTGGCAGCTGAACTAAATTACTCTTTTAGAATATTAAATGCTCATACACACTACAAACTATGATATGAACAATGAAGTTCGTGTGCACTTCCAAGTCGAAAATGGCAACATACAATTATTAAAACTGTACTTTGAAGGACATACAATAAGGCAACAATGGTTGGAGACGTCAGAACATCATCGCTTTACCTGTGCCTCACATTGAGATTTCCGGGGCCCAAGCGACCTCACTCGTAAGCGGTGCACCTGCTGACTAACGGCTTAACGGCACAGGCGACCCTACGGGGTTGGAAGGAAGCAGTCGCTGCCAAAAATGCTGAAAATAAAAGTTAAGTAGTAGCGGCTCCTAGCAACCAAATAAAAGTGGATCCCCAGCAACGGGGAATACCCTATGATGTAGAAGAAGTGTAGTCAACAGTGTCAGACACATTTAATAAAGGGTAAACGAATAAATGGCGCCGCCTAACATAATATTCAAATCATTTCCTGATATCAAATAAATAAACCATTATTAATTCAACGTAAATAACTTTTCTTAGTAATCAGAGTTATGGTAGAGACTTTTCAAAGAATTACTGTGAATTTTAAGACATAAATGGTCGGGTTAATCCCCTGACGATGATATGCTTTTAAATATTAAATTACTTCGAAGTAAGACAAAGCTCATAAACTAAAGCCAGCTCTGTTGGAGAAGAGCCGAGCTGTGGCGGAAAAGATTTTTAGGGAGTCAAGAGGCGCCCGGGGAGAATGCAGAAAAGCTAGCATCAATTGGCGCTTTCCCGGTACGCTCCGACGTAAGGCAGGAATGACCATGAGTGGTCTGGGAACATCCTCTCTAGGGCACACCGGAACACACGGAATAATAATCATGTTTCCGCCCAAATTATGTGTTAAATTAAAACGCTATATCAAATATTTAAATAATATTTGTAGATAATATAAGGATAAGGCGTGATGGATATTTATTTTTATTTTTTTTTTAGATAATATTAAGTAGTTGTTTAAATTAAATAAATATCTTCTGAAATTATATTATTGATTATATATACAAGATGTATAGATAATTCTCGCCATAATTACATAATTCTCGCCATAATTACATAATATTATATTTCGGCTTCCACGGTGGTGCAGTGCGAGAGCCATGTTCTGCGAGGGGCGCGCCCCATGCTGGCAGGAACTGCTCCGGAGCCGTTCGGCCGCGCTGCGCACCGCTCTGTATCGCTCTGAGAACCATTTGGTGGCTGCTGTATGACAGGGGTACGCTAGTTCCTTGCATAAAACCTGGCAACTTTACCACTGGCCGATTACATAAAAGGTCTTTATCGTTTAATTTGTTTTAATTTAATTTATTGAATTTATCTATTGAATTTATTATTATTATTGTTATGTAATATTCATTTAAATTAATTAATAATTGTAATAATGGATGTAAATCTAGCAATAAACAATTTCATTTCATAAAGGAACTTGATTTTAGTTAATAAATTAATTTTAATATCTATACTTACTAATGCATAAAGCTGAAGAGTTCATTTGTTTGGGTGAACGCGCTAATCTCACAAACTACTGGTTCTAATAAAAAAAATATTTTTGTGTGGAATAGTCCATTTATCGAAGAAGGCATAACATCACGCTACTGCCCAGGAGAGTGGAGCAGAAATCGTAAATGTCAAAATATAGGGCATTTTTTTAATGAATTATTATAGAATGTATAAGTGACGGGATTAAATAGGTGCGACGGGAGTTCGAAGGTCACGGGCGGTGCGGGAGGGTCAGCTAGTTATAAAATAAAAGATATTTGTTTGTTTGTAGTTAATAATCACTGGAATTGTTGAACCGATTTTAATGTTCTTGCACCACTATAAAGTCGTTTTATTCAGAAATAACATACTAATTAATAACGCCTTTATCCTCGAAGGAGTGGCAGAGGCTATATACGCCCTGATGACACCGTAAGCATTTCTGTCCCATGTCACAGGTGATGAGCCCACTGCCGTGTTAAAATGGACAGGATGTGGCGACCCGCTTTTGAAATGTTTTCAAACCGTCCATAAGGCCTTCAACTTGGCTTAACGACTGTCATGTTGCTGGCAACTGGGACAACAGCTTAACGTGCTTTCCGAAGCACGGAAACGCTCGCAAATGTAAAAATTTTGGAAAACCCAAAAGTGCACGCCTTACACGAATAGAATTTCATATATTACAGCTTACAAACTTTGCTATGAATTATCGCGTAGGGGTTATGAAATAAATAAAGTAAAGATAATAACAATTAAACCACATCGAATCAGACCGTGAAAAGTGAAAGGGTTCTATTCCTAATTATACTGAAGCGTAAGAGAAAAAAAAGACTCGATTAGTAAAGTATTTCGGTCGTTATCGTGTTAACAAGCAAATAATCCGTGACATACAGACACACGGACGTCCAAGACGGTACTTTTTTAAACAGTTTTTTAACTAGTTTAAATAACAAAAATGGCATCAAAAATATCATGAGTGTTAAAAATAGTGTTTTTTCTTGATATGTGTGTGTATATATTATTTTACAAGTGCAATATATGATAAATAGAGACATTTTAAGTTTAAAAATCAGATGTTTTGCGCGAAGTGACAGTAGTACCCACCTCAACGCTTCGATTATGAGGCGTGCTATACCACAAAGTGGTCACCCATCCGTCACCAGCCATAGCGAAAGTTGCTTAACGCAGTGATCGTTTGCAGAACACTGAGTTAGCGGGGCTATGAACGAGAAGTAACAGGCTATGTATCACTATGTTACTACACAAAGAAGTGGAGGTCTACAGGGTTCCAAGTATGTCACAAGCGAAGCCGAGGGGCACAATTTGTCTATCAAATTTTTAAGTTTGTATATACAAGAGTATAATAAAATTAATGATGTTTTTTTTGCCGCTGTACAATAATTTCGTCATATTTTTAACTAGTGTGTTTTTAAATTATTCATCAGCTTGGCAATTTGTAAAATTATAAATTATATTAATTACTAGATGACCCCCACAGCTTCGCCCGTGGAATATTTCGACTTCCCGTCGCACCTATTTAACCCGTCTCTTATAAATTCTACAATGATACGTAAAAATTTGCCCGTTTTGACGACATTTATGACTACTGCTCTGCTCCCCAGTGTAGTAGCGTAATGATATATAGCCTATGGCCTTCCTTGATAAATGGGCTATCTAACACAAAAAGAATTTTTTCAAATCGGACCAGATGTTCCTGAGTTTAGCGCGTTCAACCAAACAAACAAACAAACTCTTCAGCTTTATAATATTAGTATATTTTTATTAATTATTAAATCAAGTTCCTTTAATATTATATTACTTTTTTTATTCCTGTAATTAATATTTAAATATTAGAACTACATAATAAATATTTATTTATTATAAACTAGTTGATGCCCGCGGCTCTGGCCGCGTTATAAAGCTTTCCCGTTTCCCATCCATACAATTTTTCCAATTTTTCTCTCCGTAAAAACCTTTCTTAGAGAGCAAGGGTTAAACTAAAAAAAGTACTCAAATTGGTCCAGCCGTTTTCGAGTTTTGAGCTTAGCAACATATTTTGCAATTCATTTTTATTGATATACAATATGTTAAGATAACCCTGTCCGATCCGTGAAGGTATTGGTAGGTATCGAGATGTGATTCTAATTGTGGAATCATTTTTAGAAATTACCCCAAAATTTTAAATGAATAAAAAATAAATATCCATCACGCCTTATCCCCGAAGGGGTGGCAGAGGCATATTATATGCCCACTTTTCACCGTGTGGATTCCTGTCCCACGTAATAGGTGGTGAGCCCATTGCCGTGTTGAAATAGACAGACGCAGGTTGTTGCTACCTGCTGTTGAAATTTTTCAAGCCGTCCATAAGGCCTTCAACCAGGCTTAACGACTGCCATTTTACTGGCAACCGGGACCAACGGCTTAACATGCCTTCCGAAGCACGGAAACGCTCGCAATTGTAAATGTCACAAAGTGGTCACCCATCCCAAAAAATTACCTCTAATAAAATTAATTGAAAATTAATATAATTGAAAATTAATATAGCTTACAGGGCAACACAGGGAAAGGGCTATTCGGAAATGTAAGGTCAAAAGGTCAGGATACACCTGCCGGCGGCTTCTTTTGTTATCACATACACTCGTCGCCGCATGCCAACAAAAATGTTGTCAGTATTTCAAAATTTGCTATATCTTAAAGAAATTTGAATCTAATACTAAAAACACGCATTTATAAAAATTATAAGTATTTTATACTTATAAATAATGTTTTTTAATTTTTTTTTGGTTATGTTATTGAAGTGCCTATGTGCCCTTTCGGGCCGGACAGGGTTTTCTTAACACATTGTACTTATAGTCCATTTGCGACGATAATGCGATATCTTAAATACCGCGTTTGTTCAAAAAAACGTTAGTTAGTTCATTTTGGAATGTCCAACTATAAGAATCGAACCAGATTGACGGTTAGCTCCGGGGTTTCCTCCGCGTACACTACGGTGTACCGTGAACTACAGTATGGCGTTCTACAAAAGGGTTCTTATAAGGCTTTGCACAGGTTAGGCAGCGCAAGTGCTGCACCTCTGCTGTTCTCTGACCACTTTCCTTATGCTTGTCTGCCATCTCAGTGGTATAAAAAAAAAACGAGTCTAACTTGTGCGCCGAGGGTTCCTTACAAAATTAGTACCCTATTTGAGTTGAAAGCCAATTGCTAGACCTCTGAATTGTATGGGCTAATTGAAGATTCTATGTATATTTGGGAACACCCCTTAATTTTCTTTATATTTTGGAATTTTTCATTTATCTGTGCTAGAAGTTGCTTCAAACCAAATTCCAAGATTTTGAGTTCACGGGAAGTACCCTGTAGGTTTCGATTCCGTAGCGAGTGTCATAAATTTGCGGCATAAACGGCTGTATCTTTTGATCGCGTTGGCTTAGAACACTTTCCATCAGGTGGGCCGTATGCTTGTCTGCCACCTCTGTGGTATAAAAAAACATAGATTTTTTTTCACAGCTCTAAGGGACAGTGGACCTGGAGTATTTGATATTTCCGCTTGATATACGCGTTCTTGAGAAAAGGGGTCGTGACAGATATACAGACGTGACAACAAAGTAATCCTATAAGGGTTCCGTTGTTTTTTCCTTTTGAGGTTCGGAACCCTAAAACACAGATATATAAATAAAAATATACAGTCAAATTGAGTACCAGATCCATATTTAGAAGTCTTTTAAAAATAGTCTTTAAACTAACTTACAACTAACTAACTATATTCACGCTATATCCCTGACGGGGTAGTCAGAGAGGACAGATCGCGAGGCTTCGCGATATACTTCTCGCTTCGCATACTTCTTTCGCTTCTTGCAGATTCATTAATCGCAAGAAGCGAAAGAAGTCTTTAAACGATTGGTTAAAGAGTAACTACGTAATACAACACAGTCACAAAGCTAATTTTATACGAGCTATATGATTACGAAATTATTTCAAGGTAACTGCAAGGCTGTCGCGCCAGACCTGATACTTGGAATGATCGAATTTGCTAGAGTATTATGATGCGCCGGAGTATTCTAGTTGTGGTTGAAACATTTTCACATCGTTCGCTTTTATTGGCAGGTAACTAATCTATACTAATATATAAAGCTAAGGAGTTCGTTTGTTTGTATGTTTGTTTACTTGTTTGCTGGGTTGAAAGCGCTAATCTCAGGAACTGCTAGTCTGAATTGAAAAAATCTTTTTGTGTGGGATTGCCCATTTATTAAAGAAGGCTGTAGGTTATATACCATCACGCTACTACCCTGGAGAGCGGAACAGTAACCATAAATGTCAACGAATTTGGCGAATTTTTATACATTATTGAAGGATTTAAGTTCTAACAATTCAAAATTTTCTTTATATAATCAAATGCTTAAATACGAAAGTTTGTAAATACACACTCATGAACTATCGACTTTATAATATTAACTAGAAGGCCCCCACAGCGTCGCCCGTGGAATATTACGACCTCCCATTGCACCTATTTAATCCCGTCGCTTATAAATTCTACAATGATGCATAAAAATTTGCCCGTTTTGTGTACATTTATGACTACTGCTCTGCTCCCCAGTGTAGTAGCGTAATGATATATAGCCTATAGCCTTTCTCGATAAATGGACTATCTAACATAGAAAGAATTTTTCAAATCCGACCAATAGTTTGAGATTAGCGCGTTCAACCAAACAAACAAACTCTTCAGCTTTATAATATTAGAAAGTATATAAAGTATAGATTAAAATTAACCTAGAAAACAAGTAGCCTGTGCGTTAATCCAGGATGTCAGCTACCTTCACTACATACCTTAAGGTTCTACAGACCCTGCAGGAGATAAATAAAAAGGTATTCAAAATTTTTTTTCAATTTTTTACAATAAGTTGATATACCAGGGTCAAAGTAATAGAAATTCAGAGTAGGATCAGTCGACGCAGCTCGTGGATCTGTCTTGGCGGAGGCTGGGGAAGAGTTTTGGAGCCAATGCGACTCGGATAACAGGCCCTTAAATAGACATGTCACGAAGCGCACCCATGTGAAGGCCAGCCATAGAGATAGTTGGTTAACGCAGTGATCGTTTACAGGGGGTGGAGTCTACTATTGACAAGCAGTAGAATAGAACCAGAATCGCTGTTTATATAGCTGTCTAAATGTTAGTAGTCTATCAAAAATTCCGAATACGAGACGAAAGAGTGATGCATTATATGTTGAGTTCTTAGGGCCGTATTCCAGAACGTTTATCAATACTCAAGAAACACTTGAGAGTAGATTTTATAAGGCAAAATCTAGCCTTAAGCGTTGATTGAGTATCAAGAAACGTTCTGGAATACGTGACCATTTTGGACAACCTCTACTTAGACCTTGGTTGTTGACAGTGGCCTTTAGTCTCCGGACGTTGTCGGTCCGCTACAAACATTAAGTTAGAGCAACAAAATATGCAAAAAAAACACTTCACAAATACTCGTCTAATCTATTCAAACTAAGCTAAACTAAACTTAAGAGTTTGTATGTTGGTTGAACATGCTAATCTCAGTAACTACTGGTTCGAATTAAAAATTTCTTTTTATATTGAACTAGTTAATGCCCGCACGCGTGGTGAATTTTTCCCGTTCCCCTTTCCCACAGGCACTTGTTCCCGGGATAAAAAGTAGCCTATGTATTATTCTGATGTGTAAGCTACATTACTGTAAAATTTCATCAAAATCCATTCAGTAGATTTTGCGTGAAAGAGTAACAAACATCCATTCTTACAAACTTTCGCGTCTATAATATTAGTAGGATAGGTCATTTATCGATGAAGGCTACAGGTTATATATCATTACGCTATTGTCCTGGAGAGCGGAGTAGTAATCATAAATCTCAACAAATCGGGCAAATTTTCATACATTTTTGTAAAAGTAATAAACGACGGAAAATGTGTGCGACGGGGTCCGAAGTATATTACGGGTGAAGCTGCAAGGCTCAGCTAGTATCCTACTATTATTGGGTATGGATGACTCTTTCACGCATTATCTACTGATGAACTTCACCACGCGTGCGGAGCTGCGGGCGTCAACTTGTCATTTATAATTGCTGACACCTTCAAGGTTTGTCAGTTGTCATAAATCTATTGTCAATTGACATGAGGCGTTATTTAAGGAACATAACAAAATTACCTAATGAGCGGTTATACTTGTTGACATTCAGAGATTTGGCCATGGAAGGCACTTCTTAACTGACTTTGTTTTTTAGTCACGCCTGTTTCCACAAAGGGGTGGCAGAGGCATACTATATGCCCACATTTCACCGTAAGAATTTTCGTCAGGTGGTGAGTCGAGTTGCCGTGTTGAAATTGATAGCGCAAGTTTGTGCCTGTTGTGCACAACCTGCTGTTGAAATTTTTCAAGCCGCCCATTAGGCGATCAGCTAGGCTTAACGACTGGCGACGACATTACTGGCAACCGGGACCAACGGCTTCCGAAGCACCGGAAACGTTCGTTACAAAGCGGTCACCTATCCGTAACCAGCTATAGAGAAAGTTGCTTAACGCAGTGATCGTACAGAATACTGAATCTACGGGGACACGAACGTAATTAAATAAGACTTATTTACTTTTACTCGGGTTCAATGCCATCTATTATAAACGCGAAAGTTTGTATGGATGATTGTTACTCTTTTACGTAAAAACTGCTGAATGAATTTGAATGAAACTTTACAATAATATAGCATTTTTTTCTGCACTTTACAATATATACATCAGAATTTATTTTATCCCGGGAACGAACGGGAAAACTTCTCTACGCGGGCGAAGCCGCAGGCGTCAACTAGTGTTATATAATGATACTGCATTTTATAAATGAGTATGTTTCTTTAGATATCTAATCTTGTTGCTTACAACTTTCACTGGCCCCAACTTTGGCATTTTGCATCAAATTGTACCTTACTATAGAAAGTTTGACGATCAATCTTTTTTTTAAGTTAGTTTCTTAGAATGATAATAGAATTGGTATGAAAGAAGAAATTCTCTATGATTTGAACGTACCTTGGTAGGCTGGAGGTTTGGTAAACTCGCTAAAGGGCTCGAGAAAACCAGAATAAAGGGAAAAAGTTTCCAGTTAATGTGAAAGGGAATAAATTGAGAAGAAATATAATGCTATTTGCACTAGCATTATATTTCAAAATCACGTCAATCAAATTGAAAAATAGGCTCTTATAATAACTATATCATGAGAATAATTTAAAAATACAGAACCAAAGGCTGTGGCAACTTTTGGACGTTTCAAAAAATGTCTACTTACGGAAATGTTCAATGTTTTTAGGAATTGCCTAAAAATATTTGATTGGTAGAAAATATGGCATTAAGTTCGCTTTATACTCTGTGTAAGTTTGAAATAAAATAAATAAATATAGATATGACCACATGTCAGCCATACTTAAAATGCCTTTGTACAGAAGTACGCATTTATAAACATTTATGGAAAATAAACATACTCGACGATCCTTCCGCCAACAATTATCGAACATATACATAAATTACAGGAACAATTCAGTATTAAAAGTTCACTAGTAATGTGTCCTCAATAATTATCATTCCAATAAACAATGACATTTTACAAAATATGTAAAAGTAACGTAATTTCTCCTTTGTCCATAACGACATCTCACCTTCAGACGGCAATGGGATTTCGACGGAGCATGGATCGATAATTAAGTACACAATTAATAACTGCCGGGTTCCATTTCTCCATAATATTAAAGTTAGCAACACAAAGAGCAGGATAAACTACTTATTAAGATGAAGGCTATCTTCTAAAGATCAGATGAATGGGACCGAAGACAAGAAGTGGATTACTCGTGATTTTAAAGCTAGTTTTTTTAGGTTGAGAATTTTTTTTTGTTAGTCATAGACTTAGGCACAATTGTGCTAAGTTCGAAATAAAATTTCGTGATAAATGGTACCAAAGAGAAAAGTGAATACCAGTGTATTCAATATTTTTATTCTTTCAAATTGTTCTGATACCTGTCTGCCTAGCCTGCTCCTGTCCACTTCAACACGGCAATGGGCTCACCACGTGTTACGTGGGACAAAAATGCATACGGTGAAATGTGGGCATTTAATATGCCTCTGCCTACCCTTTCGGGGATAAAGACGTGGCAATATGTATGTATGTATGTATGATTTTCACATTCGACGGAATCGAAAAAAGAAAAGATCAGGGTTTCCACAGACGTTTCGCCACTGCGAAGATCCATCTAAACGCCCTGATCGAATATAGTGTGAATTTTAAAGCGATTGTGTTAATAGGTTGCGACGCCGGCTCTTACAGGGGGGCTAGCTCATACCCTCAAGGTCACTAAGCGAGCTATACTTAGAGTTTAGGCTATTCGTCAGAGAACCAAAGTGGTTGATATAGCTCGGAGAATAAGCAGACGAGTTCTGAAATTGGCAACGATGTACAGGGGTAATAGATACTGAAGGTGACAGATCGCGTGTTATGGGGAGGGAAAATCAGGGCCGCCAGTCTGTGGTGTCAATTTTTTTTATACCTCTGAGCCGTACAAGCGAACGGCCCACCTGATGAAAAGTGGTCACCATAGCCTATGGACGTTTGTAACACCAGAGATACAGCACTCGCGATGCCTTTACAAACCTTTTATGACCCCATTTGAAGAACTAAATACTGTACCATAACAGGCGATTTTGTCGCTTTTTAGAAGCTAAATACATCTATGCAGTTTCAAAATCACCGGCTGCAAAAACTAAAAGTATCCAATCTGTGGTGGTCCTTAGAAGCGAATTTGTCCAGCAGTGGCCTGCGACATGCTGATTTGAGAAATTGCATAGAACGAGATAAGTAATGTAGGAAAGGCAACAAGGATCTTAGAAACCCAAGGCGGGCAGGCAGGTATATATAGCGGATGCGAATGGTAATTATAGGGGAGCCTGAGCTCAAATCCAGGTAGAGTTTGCAAGTAACTGGGAAGACACTAAGAAAATAATAGAATATTCTTTATTGTACACCAATTATAACATTAAGCATTAAATCACAGTAAAATGTACAAATGGCGGCCTTATCGCTAAAAGCAATTAAGAAGAAGCAAAAAGAAGAATGAGAGCATGAGTCAAGCATTTTATCGCGCAGGGGGTAGGTAGAGGCATACTATATACGAAAAAGGTTTTTACTCCGTTACAGACTATTTGCAGGAGGAGGACGCCTGGAAATGATCTGCTGGCAAAGTGAAATAATATTAAATTGTAAATAGGCCATCAAAAAAAAAGCCTTCCTAAGTTTCTTGCCGGTTCTTCTCAGGTGGGCCGCGTTCCGAACCGGTGGTCGCTTTAAATATTTTAAATAGTGTATGACATTTTGTAAGCGCCGTTAAAATGGTCTATGCAAAATAAAGATTTTTTTATTTTTTATTTTTTACGCCCGAAATCATTTTTGTGCCATGTAAGTCACTCCATTGCTGTTAAATAGATTTACATCATAATTCCTTGTTATTTTAGCAAACATTTAATTATGATAAAATATAAAAAAATAATAATACGATGGTAAAAAATGTTTCAGCGATTGAACAACTTTACGAAATACTTGACGAACAGATTGTAGCAATATTTCACTCTATATATACATTTCAAGGTTGAGATTTCTTGTCTATCGGTACCGTATTACAATACAAAACATTGGTGATTACAAAGTTGCAACAATTTTATAGTTAAGCGTTACAATCGATTTGATTATAAAAATTACGAAAAAAAAATATTTATTACTAGTTCGCCGTAAACTATTACACGCGGCTTCGCCAGCGTATATTAGTTTTCCCGTTTCCGTTTTCCACAGGAAGTTGTTCCCGCGATAAAAAGTAGCCTAGGTGTTATTCTGATGTATAAGCTATATTATTGTAAAGATTCATTAAATTATATTCAGTAGTTTTTAAATGAAAGAGTAACAAACATTCATAATTACAAACTTTCGCGTTTATAATATTAGTAGGATTTTGTTAGTATTAGAAAGTTTGAAGGCTAACCAGAAAGTTATTTTTACTGGGACTAACCCATCCGCATTCCCATTACTGTGACTCCTGTAATCCAGGATCAACAGATTCTACAGCAATGACAAAGGCCAGAAAAGTTACACCCAGCTCGATCTCGGTGAAGTCCCAGGAGTAGTTAGAATGTCTTGGAAACCGCAATGAAATTAATCATAAGATTGTGGGACATATTTTTTATGCAGCTCCATTTAGCCAGAAGAAAGGTACTATAAGATTGTGGTATGGAATCTAGACAACTGATAGACAAACACCAAAAATCCGAAATAAACATTTGTGGATCACACTAATATTAGATACGACCCTGGAATCGAACGCGGGACCTTAGCGCGGCAGTCGCATACACTACCACTAAAGGATTTGAAATAAGAAATTAACGCGTCTTCCCTCCTTTGCAAAGCAGGAGTCCTGAAACTCCTGGAAGGCAACTAGGTGTAGATCCTATAGATATAGAGAGCACCACGGTAATAACCGGAATAATCAGAAAGGTTAAGGTTATAGGTAAGGTAACAGTAACATACATTCATATTGTCACGTCTTTATGGAAATATAATATACTAGTTGACGCCCGCGTGGTGAAGTTTTCCCGTTCCCGTTTCTCACAGGAACTTCTTCCCGGGATAAAAAGTAGCCTATGTATTATTCTGATATTATTGTAAAGTTTCATCAAAATCCATTCAGTAGATTTTGCGTGAAAGAGTAACAAACATCCATACTTACAAACTTTCGCGTTTCTAATACTAGTACGAATAGGATATCAGGGTTAACACTTCTAAAAAAAACAAATAATGATCCTATGTAAACATTATACTTTTATAAATGTAATTTTTAAGTTTCGGCAAATTTTCGCACCTAATATAAAACTGGCAAGTTTTAACATACTTTAATTGGTAGCGTTGTAATGAATTTACAATACCCGAGTTCATTGTATTTTTTGTGTGAAAAATATGAACGTAGAATAATGACGAGTTACTTCATTATTCTGTGTTGATGTAATTTATGATGCGTATTATATTAACTCCGTATAAAACAGTTTTTTATGTGACTACAACAAGATATGAAACTAGTTATTAAACTTAGTAAAATATTAGTAACATATTCCATCAGAGTTTTATGTCATACAAAACCGAGGGGCACGTACCTATTGATCCTTAAAAAGGGACCCTGTGAAAGCTGACGGTTAGATCCGATATAGAGGCTTTATTTCGCGTACGCTTAGATTGTGGAATGAGCTCTCTGCCCGGGTTTTCCCGAACGTCTACAGTATGGGGTTCTTCAAAAGCGGTTTTAGAAGGTTTTTAAAGGGTCGGCAGCGCGAGTGCTGCACCTCAGGTGTTGCAAACGTCCATAAGCTACGGTGACCACTTTCCATCAGGTGGGCCGTATGCTTGTTTGCCACCTCAGTGGTATAACAAAAAAAACCTTTTTTTGAGATTCTCGCCCCTAAACTGAAACCAGAATTCTCCAGACAATACGAGCTGCTCAAGACAATCCGACTACCCTGTTGAATGAGTTAGTAAAGCAATACTCTCTCTTTAAATAAAGGGAACGGAAGGATATCGGTACCTCTCATTGAGTGATAATATATCATCTCTCCATTTCGCTGTATCAGACATGTCGTCTTTGGAGATACGTGATGCAAAAGTATATCATTGTTCTTAACTGGACCATCCCTTTTTTGGTTCTAGGTGACGGTATTCCCGGAAAACAAAATTGTTCCGTGTTCCCAAACTAAGTTTCGGCGGGGGTATCAGACTCGCTCCAACTTTCAACTTCCAACTTTCTGTCCAATAATCCATGTCAATTACATGGTCATAAATGCTGGCTGGACTGGAGTCGCCACGACATTCCTAGCTTTGCGGACGACAGTACATGTGACGCTAATTACTGGTGTTAAGACCTCTAGTGACGTCCAGTTCCGAAGTCTAAATACCATTCACTAGGAAACATACGATAAGGCCGTGCAAAATGTTTTTATCGTCATGATTATCTATTTTAAGTAAAAGGAAACAAGTCGAGGTTCTGTTTATTCGTATAAGCTCAATTGGGGCCAGTAGTTGATCTAAACACTACTAGTAGAGCATATTAAGAGATGCTAGTACCAAGGATTCGCGCAGACTGTCCCAGACCATTAGGGGACGATTGTAGTCTCTTCGCAGTTCTTAGAGAAGCAGGCCCTAGACAATGGCGTAACGTGAAAACTAGACGCACGCTCTTCACCTTCCCAAGGAAGTGGTATAGCATCCGAACTCCTCAAAGAAGTGGGATAGCACTCGAATCCCTCATAAAAGCGGGATAACACCCGAACCCAAATGAGACGAGGTCGCGACAGCGGACCGAGTCTGTCAGGATTCCGGGGCTATCCCTGTGAGGGCTCACTTGAGACTCCCGAACAATGGTAAATCGAAAGACAATGTGTAGTCTTATTAGGTAGTAGTCCGCATAGCATCCTTTTTTTTTTATTGGGACTAATACCACCCACATTCCCATTACTGTGACTCCTGTACACCAGGATCTACAGCAATGACCAAAACACCAGAAAAGATACACCGAGCTCGATCTCGGTGATGTCCCAAGAGAAGTTGGCATGTCTTGGAACCCGCAACGAAATTAATCAGAAGATAATGTGAGGAAGTAAGAAAAGAACGTAATGCCTCTTCCCTCCTTTGCAAAGCGGGAGACATGGAAAGCAACTAGGTGTAAATCCTATAGAAATAGGGAAGCACCACGGTAATAGTATATTACGGGTCCTATGTGAGCTATGTTTGATTCCAGTAATATGTATGGCAGAAACGTTTAAAAGCACGAAAATTTACCCTCGAGATCCGCATAGTAAACTACTCCCGACGTTACTTGTAAACAATTAAGCATATTATATCGCTCATTTTGCCAAATGCTACACTCTCAAAGTATATTATGGGCGGTCTGATCATATTTGGCGTCCGCATAGCATCCATTAACATCCTTGAGAATTTCTACACACATAAAAAAGCTATTGGTAGATCACAGTGAACTTCAGCTTGCTACTCATTCCGCTAGTTGATCGAGATGGTGGATCCTACAGCGTAGAGGGGAATGACCCGACATCCTGTATATTGATCAATGGCAACAGAGGATATGATTAAGTAACGCACACTTTTAAAACGGGAGACACGGCCTTTTGCATCTTGCCCAAACACAGGCATTACAGATGAAAGCGCATTCGCTGATTGGTTTGTTAAATGTACTAACAAATAAAAACAACAACACATGGAGTACTGCTGTCACCTTTGGGCTGGTGCACCTGAATAACAGCTTCGGCCTTTCGACTAGGTAAAAAGGCGTACTATGAGGATTATCAACGATCCTCTACTAGCAGGCTGTGTCGAACCCCTTCGCGACAAGAGAGGCTTTGCCTCCTTATGCGTGTTCTATCGCCTGCACAACGGTTTATGCTCTGAAAACTTGTTTGATATGATGTCCACGGCTACCTTCTATCATCGCACTGCTCGCCATAGACAGGGTGTTCACCCTCACAGTTTGTCCTCTCTGACTACCCCGTCAGGGATACAGAGTGAAGATAGCTAGTTAGTTAGAAAAAAAATCAGTGTCTATGTATTTTGTAGTTCGTTTCTAAATTATACACAGTTCCACTTAGATTGATATCTTGTACAAAAAAGATTATTACGTGAGGCCTCTATAGGCAGAGATAAACTGATTGCATTGTGTGAATTTTTACTAAATGAAGATTTAATTGTTTTAATTTTTCCAATATTTTGTTTCAATTTTATTCCATCAATCAATTATCTAATCCCTATTTCCCTTGGTCACGCCATCACGCGTGAACGGCTGGACCGATTTGAAAAATTATTTTTGTATTGGATAGCCCATTTATTTAGGAAGGGTCTAAGCTATATATTATTACGCCACTACATAGGAGAGCGGAGCAGTAATCATAAATGTCAACAAATATGGGAAACTTTTATACATTTTTGGAAAAGCAATAAGCGACGGGATTAAATGGGTGCCACGGGGTATGTCACGGACGAAGCCGGGCCGGTCAGCTAGTGTACAATAATTCTCATTGCTGTCCCCATGGACACAACAATATTTAGTGAGTTTAGTACCTAGGTGTTACTATGTTTATACTAATATTATAAAGTTGTTAAGTTTGTAAAATCAAATAGAAGACATTTTGGAAAAAGGTCAGGTCAAGAGTACCCTTAACCGGCGTGTGTGTATGAAAACAAAAGTAAATAAAAAATAAAAATAAATATCCATCACGCCTTATCCCCGAAGGGGTGGCAGAGGCATATTATATGCCCACTTTTCACCGTGTGGATTCCTGTCCCACGTAATAGGTGGTGAGCCCATTGCCGTGTTGAAATAGACAGACGCAGGCTGTGGCTACCTGCTGTTGAAATTTTTTAAGCCGCCTACAACTAGGCTTAACGACTGCCATTTTACTAGCAACCGGGACCAACGGCTTAACGTGCCTTCCGAAGCACGGAAACGCTCGAAAATGTAAATGCCACAAAGTGGTCACCCATCCGACGACCAGCCATAGTGAAAGTTGCGTACCTCAGTGATCGTTTACCGAACACTGAGACCGCGGGGCCACGAGCGCTTCATTCAAAACAAAAGTAGAAGAAGCGAATATGGTACGAGTATGCCAGGATCGTAGCAAGTGGAAAGCCATAGTCTCTGCCTACCCCGATGGGAGCCCGGCGTGTATAAAAAGTTTGTTTGTTTTTAATCTTAGAAACTCATTAGTTTCTACGATATCCAACACAAAATTATTTTTTAAATTTGGACCATTGTCCAAAAAATAATTTTGTGTTGGATATTCCATTCATCGAGGAAGGTTATATTTCATCACGCTACTAACCAGGAGAGCGAATCAGACATGTTAAATCTCCACAAATCGAGCAAATGTATGAAACATTATTGTAAACGTAATAAATTATGGGGATGAATGAGGTGTGCTACGGGGGTTCGAAGTCCTTATGTTAAAGCTCGGGCACAGCTGAACACAGATAAGTTTACGTATAATAAATAATACTGAAATAATGGATAATCATAATTAATAATAGGGTAGAAGGTATATGTAAGTCTCGGCCTACCCTGACTGGTAGGCCGAGACTTACATATGAAGACCACGTGAGCAGATTGCACAAAAACGGAAAGTTCAAAAGTACTCGAATACCCAGACGTGCGTGTATGAAGCGATTGATGAATCTGCAAGAAGCGAAAGAAGTATGCATGGATCGTGAAGCTTGGCGATATGTCTTATCTGACTACCCCGTCAGGGATACAGCGTGAAGATAGTTAGTAATAACAGGCTTTAGAAATTGTACCCCATGAATTATAACAATATTTCCTTCAAATTAGTGACTACGGAACATATAGTGGGTATGGCCCGACAAGTAGGTATGGGTTTACTTCCTTAATTACCAGTAGTAATAGTAATATACTGTCCGCGAGGTCACCGGTAGTCATCATCATCCGAGCGTCTGTCCCAGTTGCGTCTCGCGACGCCCGGGGTCCGCTTTCCTACATTTTCTCCTCCACTTCGCACGGTCGTCGGCATCCCCTGTGGTGAGACCATTGGCACGCATGTCATCCCTTACGACGTCAAGCCAGCACTTCTTGGGTCTTCCCCTCTTACCGGGACCCGGCGGGGCTGACATGGCCAGACATTTGCTACCTACGTAGCCCGGCGGTTGCCGCAAGACGTGACCATACCAACGAAGGCGACACTCTTGCAACTTGTCTGCAATGTCACGGACGTGAAGGCTGCCGCGGATGCGAGAGTTCCTCACGCGGTCCATCCGCGTGACTCCACACATCCACCGCAGCATCTTCATTTCCGTGACACGCAGCTCCTGCTTGTGTCGCTCCAATATCGGCCACGTCTCACTGCCATGTAAAAGGACAGGTCTAATAATGGTTTTGTAGACCTGTCCCTTCAACCGGATCGGCATTTTAGGGTCACAAATGACACCGGTCATCTCCCGCCATTTGGCCCACGCGGCAGCAATGCGTGACTTGACATCGCAATCGATGTCACTGGACGTGTGAAAAACAGATCCCAAGTATTTAACCTGGTCCGTGCGCTCGACCAAATCACCGCCTATGCGGACGGATGTGGGATCTGTCGAGTTTAGTGCCAAGTACTCGGTCTTCGCCACATTTAGTTTCAGACCGCCGTTCTCAAGCGTCTCCTTCCACGCCTTTACACGTCGCACCAATCTGCCCCTGTCCGCGTCTGCCAGCGCAATATCGTCAGCATACATGAGCAACCATGGAGGCTGCTCATGCGGGTTTCTGATGCTGTCCGACAATTCGTCTAATATTACACTGAACAGAAGCGGACTAAGGACAGAACCCTGGTGTACCCCGACGGTGATGGGGAAGGGTTTCGTGTCGCCAACGGCAGTCCGTACCATTGAGTCGGAGTCACAGTACATGTCCCGGATAGTGTCAATATAGACCTCTGGAACTCCTTTGGACCGCAGTGCCCACCAGATCATCGCACGAGGAACACAGTCGAAGGCCTTCTGCATATCTAGGAACAAACAGTGCAGAGGCGTGTTCTTCGACCTGTATTTCTCTGCGACAACCCTCAGGGCAAAAACAGGGTCCGTGGTCCCATGACCAGGGCGAAACCCATATTGACACTCCGAGAGAGTACACTCCTGCCGGATCCGAGAGTCTATAATCCTCTCGAAGATCTTCATGGTGTGGGACATCACCTTAATACCGCGGTAGCTCCCGCACTCCTGCACTGACCCCTTACCTTTGAAGACTGGAGTAATAATACTTAGTCTCCATTGGTTTGGGATCTGCCCGCTGAGGAGTATGCGGTTAAAAAGGTTTACTAAGATGCCCACACCGCGAGGACCCATCGCCTTCCAGGCTTCGATGGGGACTCCATCGGGTCCGACAGCTTTCCGATTCTTCATGCGGCGAAGCGCAGTCAGGACTTCTCCAGGCGTTACCGGTGGCACTAGTCCTTGATTCGGAGGGAGGTCCGGAGGCTGCACCTCTTTATGCTGCTTATTAAGCAGCTCGTGGAAGTACGAGCGCCATCTCTCCTTTACCGCGAGGTCTTCGCTTAACAGGTTGCCCTCAGGGTCTTTTACACAGCGACACTTGGATATATCCTGTGCCGCTTTGACCCTGGAGCGCGCCAGCTTATAGATGAGCTTCTGCCCCTCAGACGATTCCAGCTTATCATACAAAGGTTGTAAGTGGTCTCGTCTGGCTCTGGCTACAGCTCTCTTTGTGGCGCGCTTGGCAGCCCTGTACGCGTCGCGGTCTTCGGAAGATCCGGTCGCTTGCCACTTTTTAAAGAGGGCTTTCTTCTCCCTGGTCTCCCTCAGGACTGCGTCGTTCCACCACCAAGTTTCCTTGTCACATTTGCGTCCACCCTTAGACTCACCGAGCACCACCTTCGCCGCTCCAAGGATGGCCGCCTGAACTTTGTCCCAGTAATCTTGAACTGGTTCGCCTTCAGTGTCGGTGCACTTGTCACCGACAGCTGAGACGAACTCCTGGGACCTAGTTTCATCAAGCAGCCACCATCTGATGCGGCGCTGGCACCGCTCGATGCGTTTGCCTTTAGGCTTCACGCAGAGGTCCATGACAAGGAGACGGTGTTGTGCAGTAAGACTCTCACCGGGTATGACCTTGCAGTTGGCCACCTTGCCGATGCTGTGTCGCCTAGTGAGTAGGAAATCGATCTGAGTTGTACGCCTCCCGCTCTTGTAGGTGATGAGATGTTCGGATTTCTTTTTGAAATACGTGTTCACAATGGCCAGATCGGCAGCCGCACACGTTCTGAGGATAGTTTCTCCTTCAGTGTTGCGGGTGCCGTATCCAAAACCACCATGAACACGTTCAAACTCCTCACACCTCTCACCCACATGACCGTTTAGGTCGCCGCCCAAAACGATTCCCTGTGACAACGGAATGCTCCGAAGCACTCCCTCGAGTTGGCCCCAAAACGACATCTTATCGGCGTCGCTACAACCGGCCTGTGGCGCGTAGGCACTTATCAGGTGGGTAATAATCCCATCGATAAGCACCCTCACGATCATAAGCCGGTCGCTACAGCGTTTCACCTCCAAGATGCCGCTCTGCAGCCCTTCGGAGAGCACCACGGCCACCCCGTTCTCCCCACCAGGCGCACCCGTGTAGTACAGCTTGTAGCCTTTCTGCAAAGGCCGGGCTCTGTTGCCCTTCCACCGAGTCTCCTGCAGGAACGCCACGTCCACCCTCCGCCTGGAGAGTACTTCGGCCAACTCTACCGCACGCCCAGTCAGCGTGCCAATGTTCCAAGATGCGAAGCGGATTCGGGTTGGGGCTAACTTCTTTAGCCGTGCTGGCCCGACACACGGCAGCCCTAGCCCACTTGCCACAGGAGTCGGGCGGGGCTCCTGCGCGCCGTTTTGCGGCGGCGCCCTATCCCTAGCAGCATTCCTTTTACTTCTTTTCATTATTTGTTTCGGCGGGTGGCTTTTATGGGAGCGACGCCCTCAGACCTCCCAACCCCAGAGGGGAAAGCCAGCGCCAGAGCCTCGTCCGTTAATCAGCAGGTGCACGCACTGGCACGGGAGGTTGACTTGGGCCCCGAAGATCTTGGTGGGGCCCCTTACAACCGGTAGTATCTTTATTAATAAAATACATTAGATTACTTAATTACCTAATCTGAGGAATTTCATAATTAATTGATTAGCTTTGCATACATAGAGATTATTATATTGGTAAACGAATTTAATTCTTGGTAATAGCGTGCACTTTGTATTGTAAAATTAGAATATTATAAAACATATTAGGGTTTTTTTTCGAACACTTATCACTCAAAAAAAGTTGTGCCTTGTCGGTTTAGATACAGAACACTGTCCGCGGAACCAAAAGCGCTTCAATTTTTATTTTTTTTTAATTACTAAGGGTACTAGCAGACAACAGATTGAGTATAACATCAATTTCCTTATATCGCTTACCATGAAGTCCTAACCTGAACCTGAAGTCTAATAACTTAAGTACCACAGCTTTTCTCAAACATTCGGTTTTGTCTTATCGAGGAAGGCTATAGGCGATTACGCTATTACTTAGGAGAGCGGAGCAGTAATCATGAATGTCAAGAAATCGGGTAAATTTACATACATTTTTGTAAAGGTTAAAAGCGACGATAATAAATGGGTGCAATGGCGGTTCAAAATATGTCACGGACGAAACAGCGCATATCAGCTAATTCAATATAAAAAAAAAATCATCTTATAATAATTATTTTATATTTATTTATCACTTTTACTACATCTGCAATTCTAAGTGTGATAAATCAAATTCAGATAGCGAAATGAGTTACATTTATAATGATAACAAATCATTAAGTTTAGTTCGATAATCAACACTGAGATGATTGCTTCGCTAATATTCTATGCTATTGAGCAATTTTCCTCTATACAAACCAATTATCCTATAACTTAGATACTAAATACTAGCAGTACTTTTTAAAAGATATACAAAAACTGGTTAAAACCTCACCTTAGAAAATCCTGTTTTTAGAAAAGCAATCACACAACACTAAATTCACAAGTATAAATCGATTGAACTCGAATATCCGAACGACTAAAATCGATAACTGTGTGTACAGTCAAGTAATATGCGCGTGCGCTGCGATGGTTAGCGGCAGGCAGACTGGCGCAGAGCAAGGCTTTTGGATTGATTTCAAAATCTTCGAGTTCAAGGCACATAAGTACAGCGGGCAATTTAGGTTTTACACCTTTTACACTTGCATTGACTCACGCTAGTATGTTCTAGAAGGAATTGGCGATTGGAAAAGAGTGAAGAATGTAAAAAGATATATTATTACTACGATTAATACAAAAAATATTAGAAAGGTGTTGTATGAAACGGCGCGCTGGGGCTGTTAGATACTCTTTGATTGGATTTCTTTTATCACTCTTCTTCAGCAAACTCTTACTGTAAGTAGGTATAGGGTTTTCCAAATAAGTGCATTTATCCTTATTTTATGTGTGGAAGGTTGGATTACGAGACATAAAAGTTGTGTCTACGTGCTATAAATAATAAATCAATATTATGGGACACTTTATCACACAACACAACCAAAGTAAGCTATAAGCTTGTGCTATGAGATCTAGTCAACTGATAAAGAGACTTAAATATTTCTAAATACATACATATATGAATAGAAGGATACACCGAAACTCCGAAACGAACATTTATGGGTCACACAAAAATTTGTTCTGACTGATGTCGCATAATATACTATTTTTTTTTAGATTTTCTATCTTGCTGCGTATAATCCGCTGAAGGAAAATCAACAGTATTTTTTTTAGTAATTAATTGCCCAATATGGCTAATGTAACTTTTAATATCAATAACAAATAATATATCTTTTTTTAAATATCAATTTAATGTATAATTTAAAAATTATGTTTTATTTCCCTGCATTCTTTTGAAAAATAGCACTAATATATATGCCTCGGCCGGAATGGCAATTGCCTATCTCGTATTACACTCATACTCGACCTGCAATTGCCTATTTCCCGGCCTTTGCAATAATGTACTATTATAAAATAAAACTGATTGAATGAAAGTGTCAGCGTTAAGCTGGAAAAGGGCGTGCTCCGTTGGTTTGGACACGTCCAACGAATGAGTGAGGAACGATTGACGAAGAATATATATTGTTCAAAAGTAGAGGGTAGAAGGAGTCAGGGTAGGCCGAGACTTACATATGAAGACCACGTGAGCAGATTGCTCAAAAACGGAAAGGTCAAAAGTACTCGGATACCCAGACGTGCGTGTATGAAGCGATTGATGAATCTCGAAGAAGCGAAAGAAGTATGCATGGATCGCGAAGCCTGGCGATCTGTCCTCTCTGACTACCCCGTCAGGGATACAGCGTGAAGATAGTTAGTTAGTATAAAATAAAACAATAAATCAGTTAAAATATTACCTAAATTTAACAAAACCATTGAGCCCTGAACTACATACAGCGCACCTCACATTCCCGCAGAATAGGGCCGGGCCGCCTTTCAGCCTATTAGCTTTTGGACTACGGCTAGAATTAGAATTTACGGCTAGTTCCTATAGAAATTTTATTGCAGGACATTTGGCTACCCATAGGTATTTTATAAAATAACTAGCTTACCACCGCAGCTTCGCCCGCTTAATTTCATAATAAAGTATGAATTTTGGCATTTATGATTATTGCTCTGCTCTCCAGGGTAGTAGGCCTTCCTCAATAAATGGGCTATCCTACACAAAAATATTTTTTCAATACAAACCATAACTTCCTGAGATTATCCCGTTCAACCAAACAAATTTTTCAGTTTTATATATTAGAGTAGTAGGTATGGTTTTTTTTTAAATAGGTATTGCAAATATATGAAATCTGTTACTCTTTCGTTTGCAAATGCAACAGAGGACGTCTCGCGGGAAGCTTTTGTGTTGCTATGATCAAAATGAATAAGTGAAATTATAGATTTCTAAAGTCAAAATGCAACTTACGAGTGGCCATGGCGTGTCACGTGTTAGTAAAATTATATCGTCGTCCGGCTGATAGAATTCTATTAGACTGCGATTGTAACAGTGGACGAAAATTGACAATTTGTACCGTCGACTTTCTATTGAGCGGCGATTTCGATTTACGATTGAAATAGCACCCAAGTTTTGTGAAGATTGGTTATTTAATTCTCTTACGAAGAGCACAAATTCCGTCGTATTGATATATGCGAAAAAATCTAAGAGGAAGAACTAGACAAAATGTTATCTACATATACTTATAACTTATAAACAAAATACAAATAAAACCTCTTAGGTAATTCTCGAAATTTTCCTACAGCCTTGATGAACACATTTAGTATTAACCTTACCAGCTAGAATTATACAAAATAACGGAACAATACAAAACGACGTTGTTACTACTGTATGGTATAATGTGTTTTTGATGATATAAGATTGATTATATTGCGAATTCCAAGGCTAAATAGAAAAAAAAAAGTTTATTTATCTAATATTCAAAGTTTTTCACGTGGAGCGTGGCTCTTCACGTTTCAAAAGACCGCAGACTGTGTGACTTTAAGGGCCGTATTCCAGAACCTTTCTCAATACTCAAAAAACACTTGAGAGTAGTATTTATAAGGCAAAAACTAGCCTCAAGCGTTTCTTTAGTGTTGAAAAAGTTCTGGAAAACGGATCTAAGTCTTTTGTCTCTACATATGCTTTAGTCACACAGTCTACAGTCTTTTAGACCTCATCTCGAGACATCTCACTGTGGCTTTGCATCGGGCGAAAAACCGATATTTTGGCAAGCTAAATAAAAAAACACTGATGTAGGCGAGGTGGAGTGAAGATGTTTGGTACATTATGATATACTTAAGACTACAGATAATTTTATTTTATATGTCTAGTTTGTAAAGGGGAATAATACGATTGCTCAAATATGGATAAACGTGCATGTATGAAGCGATTAATGAATTTGCAGAAGTATGCATAGATCGCGAAGCCTGGCAATCTGTTTTCTTCGACTACATAGTTAAGATAGTTAGTTCTTTTTTTATTTAGTATATAAACGAAGATATTTACATATGAAGGCCACGTGAGCAGATTGCTTAAAAACGAAAAAGTCAAAAGTACTCTGATACCCAGACGTGAGTGTATGAAGCCATGAATGAATCTACAGGAAGCGAAAGAAGCATGGATCGCGATGCCTGGCGATCTGTCCTCTCTGACCACCCCGTCAAGAATACAGCGTGAAGATAGTTAAGTTATAAAGGCCTACGTTTTCTGCCTTTATAGTCATAATATGAATAATGTATTTAACCCAAGGTTTCTTATGCAAAAATTTGCACGAGATGGTTACATCAACTTACATGGTTTTCATAATCAGATTCATATCATAAACATACCTCACGTGGAATAAAATTAGAGGCATTACATGTATAAGGAAAATAATGAACGTTATATAACAGTAGCTGTTCTTAGCAGTTAAATCCAGATACGGTTTGACAGCAACTAGGAATACGCTAAGATGAAGGAGAAGACCATAGACTATGTTACAAAATTAAAATTGGTATCATTTGAGAAATGTATAGAACCAGGTTAAGTTAAAAAATTATGTCAACAATACTAAAGTACAGTTATTGTTCAGTTATTGTACAGTTGTTATTCGCCATAGACAGGGTGTTCACCCTCACACTTTGCGTCCGGAGCGCACGCACACGGTTAGGTCCGATAGAGGCTTTATTCCGCGTACGCTTAGATTTTGGAATGAACTCTCTGCCTGGGTTTTCCCGAACGTCTACAGTATGGGGTTCTACAAAAGGGGTCTTACTGCCGCACTCAGAGTCGATTTAATGATTGATTAAGGAGTTTTAAGTAAAGATTAATAAAAATTCACTCACAGCGTAGACAGAGAAATTCTCTGTCTACGACTATCAGACACAGTTAATGAGTCATTATTGTCATTTAATGTCAATTTACTTTAATGGCCGCCGAACCCTTACTTAAATATTAAATAGTCATTAAATTGACGTTCACGTGTCAAAAGTATGGTTAAAGCGCTAACACACGTTCGGATTTGGTTTCTCCCGATCGCGGATTTGATATGCTTCCCGACCAAATCTTATCGTGTGTTCAGCAGTCCAGCGGACATAATTATTATAAATTGAATTCGCCTCGATCCGCATCGGATATGATCAATGTTGCCGTTCTAGCTAGTTTTTCGTAATTTTTCCCAGATATAATTTAATTTTTCTCCAAAAAGACACTTTTTCATAATGACAGATCATAATGACAGATTTGGTTGGCGGACTGGGCGGATTTGATCTGTCGAGGTCCGGCAGACCAAATCCGAACGTGTGTTAGCGCTATTATGTCCCCTATGTTTTTTGCGGAGAGAATCAAAGAGCGATATGTATAGTGATCCATCCATATCTATAGTCATGCATTCAGGAAATATTTTGTAGTTGATAGTAATTTTCCTTAAAAATAATAGTAAAACATTAAACTTTTTTTATTTTGAAGGAAAATAATAACTGTACCCTATAAAAACTACTATATTTTATAAAATTATTAAAATGTCCTTAGGTATGTAGCGATATTGCACTTTACCGACATACGTTTCGATACGGCGCACCGCCCTATGTTGACTTAAGTAGGCATTAACTAATGAACCATTAATTTTCGTCTCTAGGAGCAACGGCCAATTATTTATTTTAATCATAATTAGTTAAATGACAATTTACACTAATTTAATGAACGACTCTGAGTGCGGCTGTTAGAAGGTTTATAAAGGGTCGGCAGCGCGAGTGCTGCACCTCTGGTGTTGCAAACGTCCACTTTCCATCAGGTGGGCCGTACGATTGTCTGCCACCTCAGTGGTATAAAAAAAACGCTAAGATGAAGGAAAAGACCATAGACTATTTTACAAAATTGAAATTGATATCAGGTTAAGTTAAAAAATTATGTCAACAATACTCAAGTACGGTATTAATAAAACCAGGCAATACTCGTACACTATAAATATTACGCAACGGAACCGGTCAATTGGAACCAGTTTATGTGTAGACTGAATGATTTTGGTGATCCACAGTTTGTGCACACATACAGTGTGACATAGTGCAAAACTTTTTAAAAAAAGGAGCACATAAGACAGTTTTTTTTTAACATTCGCGGTGTATGCCCCGACATGTTTTATATACAACTACAATCTCTGAAACGGCTCGACCGATTTTAACTGGACTTTTACTGGCAGATAGCTGATGTTATGAAGAGTAGCTTAGGCTATTCTCACGGGAAGGGACACTACGCGGGTGAAATCGTGTGGCATCCGTTATAGAATATATTATTTATAGACACACCTAAAGACATATCAGATGCATATTATACAGAATTTTAAAAATCATTGAAGTGAAATTCCAAAAATCTGTTAAAATTCCACATTGATCTCAAAAATAATTGTAGTTCAATATTTTTTTGAAACCCTTGTGGAAATCCTTTAGTTTCGTTTTGGAGTTACAATGATTACTGCACCTATCAGGCGTCGCAAGTTCATAGATGGCAGGCATATTAAATTGTAATTCAAATGCTTATAATTAAATTACAGTTTTTTTAAATAATAAAGATTTATGAAAGCGCTATTTTTTTCTCATAAATTTTCTATGGAACCTGAATCTAAAGCGGTGCAAAGATTGCCAAGGCCACTAGTTCGTTTATAAAAATATAGTATTGGTTATTTATTTTTTTATATTTAGTTAGTTCACTCTGGAACTGGAACTCACTTCCAGCACACGTGTCACTACCCTATTTTTTGTTCCCAATGTCCTTTTTAGACTTCTAAATCCTAAAGTTTAGAAAAGTCTTATAAAACGGCTAACGGTCTGTCCGTCTGTACGCATCTATTTCTCAGGAACCATAAGAAATGAGACAAACGGTTTGTGTCATTTGACTCCAGACACCATGAATGTGTGCATAGGCGATTTTGATGTTTCTACCAATGCTGGTTTTGGTTTAGAAGTCGCCTGATTCCTTCGCTAGTGTACTTGTATTACAATCTAGCTTAAACTGTATTTTTAAGGTTCCAATGTAGATTAGAAGTACAAGGACATCGTTGATGGTGAAGCTCGACTTGGAAGCCAATGAATTGACAAAACGCCTACATACCATAAAGCTGTCAAAGCCACACCTGATATCCGTTGTCAATTTTCATTAGGTTTGGCGCCTAGTAGCGACAGGTTTCAAGGTCGTAATGTGGTTAGACTATTTAATGAGTTTTTTATAATGTGAAGGAATATTTCCGCAGTTCCCCTCACTATATGTGTCTATAAATCATCATCATCCTCTTGCCTTTATTCCAATTTACTTGGGGTCGACGCAATTTGTCTTTTTCTTCCAATCATTCCTGTTATTCGTCATCTGATCATTCACTCCTTTCATATTCATATCACTCCTTACAGTCCAAACAATTTTTTTTTTGAAAAATATATCAGAAATCTGTTAAGATTTTACTCCTGTAGCGATTGTTAATTAGCTAAACTGTTAACTAACTACCGATAAAACAGTAATTATTAACTTTATTGGCCGATTAACGGACGACATATTGCAGTGGTTGAACCGCTGTTTATTAGAATTCTCGCAACCAAAGCCGGCGAGCAATCATTGTGTCGACACACCATATTGTAGACATAGCACATCGAATATTTTGTCACCCACCACATTTTGATTAAGTAGTAGTTTAGTGTTTTATCAATCACGCCTTATCCCCGAAGGGGTGGCAGAGCCTAATTATACACCCATTTTTTACCAAGTGTATTCCTGTCCCACGTAATCGATGGAGAGCCTATTGTCGTGTTGAAATAGACAGACGCAGGTTGTGGCTACCCGCTGTTAAATTTTTTCAAGCCGCCCATAAGGATTTTAACTTGGCTTAACGACTGCCATGTTACTGGCAACCGGGACCAACAGCTGAACGTGCTTTCCGAAGCACGCAAATGTAAATGCCACAAAGTGGCCACCCATCCGTGACCAGCCATAGCAAAAGTTGTTTAACGTAGTGATAGTTTACAGAACACAGAGTCCGCAGGACTACGGGCGCTTCTTTTCTTCCTTTTATTAGTAGTTTAGTATAAGTTATTAAACTTGTTTTCTTTTTTTTTAGAATAAAGTGAAGTCCCCGTCCGCGCGTCTGTATTTATGTACGCTTAGATCTTTTAAAATGTACAACAGATTTTAATGAGATTTTAGTTAATGTAAAAACCGCATGAAAATCAATAAAAAGCAACAACAGCATGGGATTCTTCAAAGAGGGCTTTAGAAGGATTATATTTTCTGTTCACCGATTGCTATATCAGTCACTTTTTTGTTACGTGTGGAAATCCCCTCGCATGCCTGCCTAACGGTCTATTGCCGGACGCCCCGGGAATTACAACACAATCATCAGTAAAGTTTCCGACGAAAACTCAACTACTTATCCGAAAGTCGACTAAAATCGAAAACGTGATTCACATAGCCCACAGAGGTACGTTCATATGTATTTAGTTGGAATATTGAATCCAACGGATCTATGAACGTACGTACGTTATTGAACGTGATTCGCAGAGCCTATATACATTAACTAGCTGACCCCTGCAGCTCCGGCCGTGACATATTTTGAACCCACGTCGCATCCATATACAATATCTAATTTTAGCTTAGACTTTTCGATTTGTCGACATTTATGGTTACTGCTCCGCTCTCCTAAGTAGTAGCTTGATGATATATAACCTATACCCTTGCTCAATAAATTGGCTAACTAACACAAAAAGATTTGGAGCAGTAGTTACCGAGATTAGCGCGTTCAACCAAACAAAGAAACAAGTAAACTCTTCAGCATTATACATTAAAAAAAGTATAGAAGCATACTCGTAGATGTTTAGAGTCAAACAAGCTCTATTATCTATAAGTATAATCTATTGACTAAGTATTGATTTACAAAGGACTGTATGTAATACTTGCGGCGCAGTAACTGTATATAAACAAACAAATACATATAATTACGTATTCAGTGTTTATAACAAAACGATTCCAAGCAAAATGTTGCAAATATGTGATCAAAATGACATAATACTGCTAATTATGTCTTAATTTCGTTCTGTTTTCGGCAATGGTAGATGAAGGGCACATACATACATATTGTCACGCCTTTATACCCGAAGGGTAAAGGAACCTGCCCACATTTTACAGTATGCATTTTTGTCCCACGTAACAGGTGGTGATCCCATTGACGTGTTGAAATGGACAGGCGCAGGCTGTGGCGACCTGCTGTTGAAATTTATCTAGCCGCCCATAAGGCCTTCAACCAGGCTTAACAACTGCCATTTTACTGGCAACTGGGACCAACGGCAACAAAAAAAGAAAGTGAAAGAACATTACATCTCTTTGCCATACTACATTGACTTAAATATTATTACTACTTATGTAGGTATAGCTAAGTAGTGTATGTATGTATATATTTATATGTATATGTGTATGTATGTATAGGTATATTTATATGTATTTGAATATGTATGTTATTATTATTTATGTGTGTTAGTTAACCAGCACACACATATTAATTAAATCTCTCATCATCACCTTAACATCTATCTCAGGCCTACTGGAAGAGATTTCCGTGGAAATAAGTAGGCCTTTGTACATTGTTATCTTCTTTATTGTTTTCTTTTATTATCATTTGTGTGTACATAAATCAAATTAATAAATAAAATAAAATAAAATAAAATCTTTTTATTTTTATTTTGCATAGACCATCTTAACGGCGTTTACAAAATGTCATTCACTATTTAAAATATATAAAGTGACGACTATTTAAAATTTAGTGTCGTTTAACGCCTGACGATTGAGGCTTATTTGAACATTATAAAGCAACAAGGATGATTTTGTCTTGCAATAAGATTATGACAGTTAGAAAAGTCTGGATGCAGTTAGCGCAGGACAGTGTACTGTGGCCTGAATTAGGTAAGGTCTTAATCCAGCGATGGACTGCCAGAAGTTTATGATTGATTGATTGAAAAGTCAACCTTAGTTATATTTCAGACTAGATGACCCCTGCGGCTTTGCCCGTGGCATACTTTGAACCCCGTCGCATTTACTTTTACAAAAATGTATGAAAATCTGCCAGATTTGTCTCCGATATGATAACTGCTCCGCTCTCTTTAGTAGCGTAATGATATATAGCCTATAGCCTCCCTCGATAAATGGACTATCCCCAACTAAAATATTTTTCAATTCGGATCAGTAGTTCCTGAGATTAGCACGTTCAACCAAACAAACTCTTCAGCTTTATATAATAGTATAGATATTGATGTCACCGTTGTTTTAGACATGACATTAGATGTCTCCTGTCAAAATTGGTAGACCACGTTCTTTGTCCACTATACTTACGACATTTCAAATGCAAGGAGTACGTACTAAAAATGACAGTAAATTCAAAAAGAATCGCATATTATATAGAAAATATTCAAACACTCAAACAATAAACAGCCAATAACACTTTATTGTACGCTAAGACAGTATTATAAAGAAGAAATTTGATACAAAATAGCAATACAATAGGCGGCCTTATCGCTTAAAGCAATTTCTGTCAGCCAAACCTATTATTGTTGTTTGTTACCCGTTGTGTGGTACGTTTATTACCCTTCCTTTTGGTTTGCTGTAGTCGGGTGACAAAAAATTTAAATGTCATATGATATGCATGTTATTTATTAGATACTTTTTAGCAAAAAAATTAGAAACATCTAGTTTCATGTCTGGTTTGTATATGGTTAAAGGTTAATAGTATTTATATAAGAACCGGTCGACCTCAGCATCCGTACTTCGAGATAAATCTGATCTTATGTGCCGATAGCGAGAGTACGGCGCTCTCCAATATATGAACATAAACATCGTAAAACTTTATAACGTACATAAGCCATGATAAATCTAAGGTTAATATTTGTACTTTATAAATATTCAACGTACGGCTTAAACAGTTAAATGAATTTGGTTAAATTTTGACCTACAAATAGTTATTAAGTTTCGTTAAACGTTATTAAGAAAGGATTTTAGAAAACGAATAACAGGGGTCGAGGATTATTCGCACGTGTAGCCGCGTAGCCTAAGCTAGTATACTCATATAAGGTTCATTGCTATAGTTTGACCACGACCGCTGTACCGCTCACTGCGTACATAGCTGTACGCAGTAAGCAGTACAGCGGTCGTGGTCAAACTATAGTGTATGCCACTGCTGTGCTGAGGTCTCTGGCTGGAATCTCTGGTTCGGAACAAACATTTGCACGTATTTAGAAATATATAAACATACTTATCAGTCGTCGAGATCCTATATCACAGGCTTATATTACCTTCATTTGAGCTAGATTTTTTGTCAGTCACGCTTTTATCCCTGAAGCGGTGGCACAGAGGCATATTTTACGCCCACAAGTCACCGTGTGCATTTTTGTACCACGATACAGGTGGTGAGCCCATTGCCGTGTTGAATTAGACAGACGCAGGTTGTCAACTTGACTTAACGACTACCATGTTTCTGACAACTAAAACCAACGGTTTAACATGCCTGCCGAAGCACGAAAACACTAGTAAATGGAAATAAGACAAAACCATCCCGATCACCCATCCGTTACCAGCCATTTCGAAAGCTTACCGCAGTGCTTACACTACTGGCTGGATGGCGCTCTGTAAAAATGTATCCCACAATGTTCACTTTTCTTATAAAATGACCACAGTACAAGTAATCAATGACACTCGCCGCATACTACAGACGCCTTATTCTATGTAATTCATACAAACTAAGCGTGTCAGGGGGCGTCACCGTTTACGTAAGCCATACCTACATTTTTAAAAAGAGCAACCATTGACTTTCTTGCTAGATTCTTCTTCTTAAAGTGTAGGCTGCCCTTAGAACTGGCAACTAGAATAGCTCTAATTTTCATATGATTGTAAACACAACATTGATTTTGTTTTTTTTTGTTTTGTATACATTCATTTTACACAAATTGATTTTGTTTTGTATAAATTCATTACTATATAATTGGTCAAACATCATGTAACTCAAACTAATGTAATTACTGGCGGTTAGAAAAGAGTGGCCATGAGTTTTATTGCCAGGTTCTTCCTCAGGCTCTACCTATTGCTGTGCGAATCTGGCAGTAAATGTAAATGTAGAAGCAATAATCTTGACGTTCATAAGTGTTACTTTGTGACCTACACGAATAAAGATTTTTCATTTCATTTCACTAATACAACACTAATTACTACAGACATATGGCAAACAATCGACGGGCCGTTTATACGATTTTCGACTATATCCGGACGTTAATTTGGCACGCGGTATTATTATTACTAGGTGACCCCCCCGGCTTCACTCGTGACATACTTCGAACTCCCGTCGCACCTATTTTATCCCGTCGATTATAAATTCTACAATAATGCATTAAAATTTGCCCGATTTCTCGACATTTATGACGTCTGCTCCGCTCTCCAGGGAAGTAGCGTGATGATATATACCCTATAGTCTTCCTCGATAAATGGGCTATCCAACGTAATAATAATTTTTCAAATCCGACCAGCAGTTTCTGAGATAAGTGAGTTCAACCAAAAAAACAAACTTCAGCTTTATAATATTAGTATAGATTATTAAGGCGCGAGTGAGGGAGCTAGGAAACCGTAGAGCATACCTTGATCTATGAAAATGATGTACCTAAACCAGCAAAGGTACACCCTCAAATAACAGACAAACCTGACGTGCAATGAAACTGGAATATCCCATTCAGGCTCTAGAGTAAGACTTGACACTATGTCCTATTGATATGACGCAAAAGTCATATTGAAGTTCGTTCAGAATTATCTAAGTACAATGTGCATGTTTATCTATCAGTAGGTTTGTATCCTGGTGATGTTATCGTTCATTGCATGATTATGAACAGCAACTCATATTGTTATGATAGGTTTGTAGTTTCATATTGTTATGATATCCGAGGGACTAAAAAAAAGCATGGAACTTTCTGCCAGCGCACGTGTTCCCTTCTCTTACAGTACTGAGTTCTTTAGAGAAGCGTGAAATGACATATTTTAGGGTCGACAACCTGAGGGTCGCTTTTAAGGTCCCAACCAGCTGGGATAGCGGTCCTCAATCTCGGACTAACCTAACCTCTCTGCTTTCCATCAGGCGGGCGGCGCCATTATGACGTGTCAGGAGTATAATATGCCCTTGCCACCCCTTCGGGAACAAAGGCGTGACTAAACAGGCCGACCTATAAATGATATTCACTTCTCCAGAAACGCTTGAAGTTCGTTTCGGCCTAAAACTTCTGTCAAGACTACTTGCCTCCATGACCGGGATCCTGGTGACAGCCGTTGCGCTGCTCACCGTCCTTACAGAGTTTCCGAGAAGTTACAAAGGGCGCTAAACGGATTGGTAGGAACCATGTAGTTTTAGTCGTATTTTTTTGGTTTTTTTTTTTCATGTGAATGTTAGTCGGGTTGAGTTTGGCATTATAGACATAGACATTGTCACGCCTTTATCCCCGAAGGGGTAGGCAGAGGCATACTATACGACCACATTTCACCGTATGTATTTTTGTCCCACATAACAGGTGGTGAAACCCTTGCCGTGTTGAAAATTTACAGGCGCAGGTTGTGGCGACCTGCAGTTGAAAATTTTCAAGCCATAAGGCTTTCAACTGGGCTTGAAGACTGCCATGTTACTGGCAACCGGGATCAACGGCTTCACGTGTTTTTTTAAGCACGGAAATGCACGCAAATGTAAATGCCACAAAGTGGCCAAGCATCCGAGAACCAGCCATAGTGAAAGTTGCTTAACGCAGTGATCGTTTACAGAACACTGAGTCCGCGGGGCCACTAGCGTTTCATTATATCCGCATTATTATACGCATGGCATTATATCCGCGGAGATCTACATACAGGCCTTAAAACTATGTTAGATTTTTGAGTAATGGTCTGTACAGACAGACTGACAGACTGACTGGTTCTGTGAAAATATCATCCTAATAATAACGAATTATTTATTTAATACTATTTGACGCCCGCGGCTCCGCCCGCGTGGTGAAATTTTTCCGTTCCTGTTTCCTACAGGAACTTTTTCCCGGGATAAAAAATAGCCTCTGTGTTATTCTGATGTAAAAAAATTATTGTAGTTTCTTAAAAATTCATTCAGTAGATTTTGCGTAAAAGAGTAACAAACATCCATAATGACAAACTTTCGCGTTTATAATATTAGTAGGATTATTTGACTTGATGCGGTAGAGGATGATATTAGCGGTTTCATCGTTAAGTATGATGGGTATTGAATTCAGTGAGGACAAACGCAAGAAAACGCACCCCAAGGGTATCAGACCACGTTCAGCTGATGATGATGATTGGAGGTTCTGAACTGTAAACACACCATACCTAACCTCAACGTAACAGGGGGTTAAGTCTACTATTGACAAGCCGAACAGAACCAGAATCGCTGTTTTCAGCTGTCAAAATGTTAGTTGACTATCAAAACTGCAACTGTAAGCGGAAGTAGATACGAGTACATTGACAGAAGAAGCTTGCAACAAAATTAGCGTCTGAGAAATTAAGTAGAGACTTTTGCCGTCAAATTGGTTTTCTTTTTATATCAAAGGATTTGTATTTTTTTTTACTTTTATTGTCACCATCACCAAGAGCTCAGTTGGATCAAGAATTAAAACAATGTACCATTAATATAAAAAGAAAAAAAGCAATATGGAGAGGTGAAGACTTTGTTAAAAAAACTGACCTTCAATCCCATATAAATGACGCCTGTACGCTTCTTCACTTGTACATAAAGATTTATAAAATATAATAAAAAGCCGGTTGAGGTAATCAATACATGGCCGTATTTTTTTGAAAAAGAAAAAAACATTCATACATTTGACAATTTTGACAGCTGAGTGTTGCCATTACTTTAAAAGTATAAGAAAGAAAGAAAGAAAATCATTTTTATTTATGGATCACATCATTGTACATAAAAAAAGTACTTAAATATTTTTTTTACATTAATTCTGCTTTGTTATAGGCACCATAAACAACACTCTTATAAATAAGATAATGCTCACAGCGACCACAGATACACAAAAAAAATATAAATGATCAAAAAAAATATAAATGATCAAAAATTGACACTTCTGACATATCACAATGACGTGCGTGACGTGAAGGTGATGTGTCATAATTACGTGGCTAGCACGTGCTGAAAAATGAGAGAATTACCTACTTTTAGCATCATCAATTAATCAATAGCTTTACCAACTTTCAAAAGAGATTAGTGATGACCACACAGATCTGAGTGGAGTCTATTTAAACATTACACAGTAATCGTCTACATAATAACAATAATATACTATAATATCAACAGACATATTTCGTAATATATTAATGTAATCTATATGACATCATAATGCTATTAGCTACGAATATCCTTGTAATTAATCACGTTTCTAGTTTGATTGGATACCATTTATACTGAGCAAAGCACGTGTGCTTTGACGCACTCGCTGCGTGAAGAAACATTGACGTATAGTGAAACTTTTTTTAGCATTAACAAGCCAATTTCGTACAGTAAATTATGAAGATATAAAATAAAAAATATTATTCAGATACACAATGTATTACTTTTTATCTTTCAGAAAAAAAACTGGCTGTGTGAATAGTTATAAAAAATTAACTTTTTTGACAGACAAAGAAAGTAATTACCGTATATCCTATGGACGTTTATTTATACAATAAGTTACCAGTTAATTTTAAAACGATTCGAAGTGCAAATCTGTTTAAAAACAAATTAAAGCTGTATTTGTTGGAAAAGAACTATTACAGTGTCGATGAGTTAGTCAATGATAAAATATTTTGATAGGAGGTAACTTTAATAGCAATGCGTACTAATTCGATTTGGTGAATACTGATTATATTTATAAACTAAAATATGACAATAAATTGTGATGGTGGTAATATTTATTCATTCTTAATTTTGATTGAATGTTGACATTATTATTGGTTAGCATTATATCACTTGAAAAAATATTAATTAAGTAGCAATTAAGGTAATATAAATATGTTATTCGATGATATTAAAATGGATCTACAAAATGTTTCAACACAAGTAATTGTTATGAAATAAATGACTTACTTACTTACGTTAATATTACTCCAATAAATAAAAACTAAAGAAGTTCTTATGCATGGATCGCGAAATCTTGCAATCTGTCCATTTTGACTTCACGGTCAGGAATTCAACAATTAATAACTTTTTATGCATATTTATAATGACCACAGTTTTAGAAAAATAAAAAATGCATTGAAATAATATTGACATCGAGGTTTCTGGTAATGTTATTTTTATTTAATTATGTTGTCAACTTGGTGACCCCAAGGTTTCGCCGACATACTTTGAACCCCCGTCGCACCTATTTAATCCCGTCGCTTATAAATTCTTCAATAATGCATTAAAATGTGCCCGATTTGTCGACATTTATGACTACTGCTCCGCTCTCCAGGGATACTTCCCTCACTCATCACGCTACTGCGTGATCATATATAGCATATAGCCTACCTCGATAAATGGGCTATCTAACACAAAAATATTTTTTGAAATCCGCCCTGTTCATGAGATTAACGCGTTCAACCAAACAAACAAGTAAACTCTTCAGTTTTATAATACTTAGTATAGATATAGTCAACATACACTGAACTATCGGAAAGCTCGAGACAAGTTAGAAGGTAGTGCAAAGCCTAGCAAGTTGCTAGTAGAAGAGCAGAATTTATAACTAAGGTCCACCGACCTTATCACTTATTATCATTCTCCTTCATGCAACCTTGCTGTTTTAAACAAGAAATATTAAATAATTCTTTGCTTTCACTTATCCTACTAGCAACTGATTATAATATCAGTTAATCGTAAGGCAATCCATCTTTAAAATATCAGCATAATATTTCATATAATTTTTATCGATATCATAGAGCGTAAGCTAGGCTATTGTACTCGGGCGCAGGTCACCTTGTGCATAATGACACACTGTGACATTACGCAATGCTATGTGGGCCATAGAATACAATTTAGATAATAAATTATATAGAAGCGCTCGTGGCCCTGCGGTCTCAGTGTTCTGTAAACGATCACTGAGTTACGCAACTTTCACTATGGCTGGTCCTCGGATGGGTGACCACTTTGTGGCATTTACATTTGCGAGCGTTTCCGTGCTTCGGAAGGCACGTTAAGCCGTTGGTCCCGGTTGCCAGTAAAATGGCAGTCGTTAAGCCTGGTTGAAGGCCTTATGGGCGGCTTGAAAAGGTTCAACAGCAGGTAGCCACAACCTGCGTCTGTCTATTTCAACACGGCAATGGGCTCACCACCTATTACGTGGGACAGGAATCCACACGGTGAAAAGTGGGCATATAATATGCCTCTGCCACCCCTTCGGGGATAAGGCGTGATGGATATTTATTTATTTATTTTTATTTAAATTATATAGATATAGATAATAATGTACTGTACAAAAATATAAAATAGCAATGAAAATCTATTGAATATAATAATAATATAATATATATGCCTCTGCCACCCCTTCGGGGATAAGGCGTGATAGATAAATAATAATAATAATAATAAAATCTATTGAAAAATAATCTCAATGTTGTACTTTTTGTATACTTAACTTATTTCAAAAATATTGTTGATTTTCTTTTTGGAAAATACTATACAAGTCTTTGTTTATTATGTTAATGCCACAACATATTACCCTCTTAATAAGAGAGCAACAGCAAAAAAGCCTCAATAAGGTCAGCAACATATTTCCGCTCTCAATCGTCCCGACCGACGACGGACGTCGGGGCATCAGGGCGATATCGAAAGGAACCGAGACTATTCCAGTATTGTCGAGCAAGACAGCCTAGCAGAGCAGCCAGCGTTTCCAGTTATCCCGAGCCTTCCAAGGTGGACTGAGAGGCTCTTTGGTAATAAACTACCCAACAACTACCCAAACGTGCATTTATGAAACCATTACTGAATCTTCAGGAAGCGAAAATTAAGCGATTTTCGATAAGGGTTTCGTACGAAATTTTGACTAGGAAAGCTTCACCACGATAGATATATAGATTTCAGTAGAACTGCTCTCATCTTTATGTTTAAGGCTACTCTCCAACTCTGAAATGACATTGTAGCCTGGGCGTCGAAGATCGCGGTATATCGCATAAAAGCTAATAGGTACTTCAGTTATGTACAGTTAGATAGCAACCTAATTAAAGATAACAGCTATTGATTCAAGTGATCAGTCACTGGTAAGTGCTCTATTCAGCGATGCGCGTGCGTCGTAAGCTTTTTACGACTAAGGAAGTGGCGAATCTATAGGCCGATAGTGCGGTAACACAAAACTACAATAGAATAAGAACAGTCTACGTGCGCCGGCGTCGTATCTGAAACAAAGATGGTTATGTCATAACTCGGAAGTTTTGAAATAGGAATAATTTGCTGTTTCTCATTATCGCATGGCGTTTTTTTAATACCATCGCTTTTGATATTTTTTTTTATAATTATTATATGGCCTGGTTACAAAGACCTTTTAGCCAAATCTTATTTTTATATCATATTTTTTTCAATCTTATCATCTAATTAGTCCTGTCCAGTCTTTAACGATGTCGTGTCCTCAGTCCTAGGTCCTTTTCGTTGCCCTCAGTGTAATGGTGATTCTTATACTGAGGTTTTCAGTAGACCTTTCCGGGCAAGAGAGAAAATAGCATTTCACTGCATATATATTGTTGTCTTTCACAATAGCACGTTAACACAACTTTTATGTCCAAGAATAACCAATACCGCACATAAAACAAGATAAATGCACTAGTTTTAGAAAATAATATAGGTACAGCAAGCGTCCGCACTTGTCACTCTCCCCGCCAAAAGTCTCATCGCTCTTGACAGCCGGTGTTACCACAGATAATTTTGTCCATTTTACTTTGTTAGTCTTTTGTCATTTATTATGTTACCGGTTCTGAGTTTATTCTACTATTTTACATAACTAGAATCTTATTATTGTTTTCAATTAAAGCGCTTTGCTCTCAAAAGCACCTCTAAAAGTCACTACTTTTAGAGTAAATAGCAACTGAGCCACTGGAGTAAATAGCAAAAGAGCGAGCGCTAGGGTGCACCGCTGGAACCCTCTGCGCAGTGAGAAGAGGCATTGCTGCTATCCGTAGATTATTTATACCACTGATGTGGCAGACAAGCATACGGCCCGTTAGAAAATGGTCACCGTACCCTATGGACGTTTGCAACACCAGAGGGCACTCGCGCTGCCGACCCTGCCGATGTAAAAACCTTCTAAGACCTCTTTTGAAGAACTCCATCCTGTAGACGTTTGGGAAAACCCAGGCTGAGAGTTCATATCACAATCTATACGTACGCGAAAGAAAGCTCTTATCAGTCCAAACTAGGCCCTCAATCTTTGGACGTCGCCATGATGTTCCATAAGAAGTGCTGTGTTATTTTGACGCGTCCCAAAAAATAGTTAACTGTTTATCGGTGTAAAGTGTTCACTGTGCTTTTGCACCGATTGACCCCGTTATGCGCCACTGACTTTCGTCAATATTTGTCTGTTTGTCGATCCATTATGAACCACTCGTTATAGTAGAAAGCGTTGCCAACGAACTGTCTTACTGACGGCATTATGGACTTAAACTAGTTCGCGCTACCGACCCTGTGAAGTCTTCTAAAGCACCTTTTTAAAGAACCTATACTGTATACTGTGGACTTTTGGAGAAAATCGAGACAGGGATCGTATTCCAAACCTATACTGACTGCCTCTGTGGCGCGGTGGGAGTGTATCCGACTGCTACGCATGAGGTCGTGGGTTCGATTCCCACCCAGGATAAAACTTTGTGTGATGAGCACGATGGTTTATTCTGTGTCTGGGTGTTATTTATCTACACTAATATTATAAGGAGGAAAACTTTGTTTGTTTGTAATGAATAGGCTCAAAAACTACTGGACCGATTTTAAAAATTCTTTCACCATTTGAAAGCTACATTATCCACGAGTAACATAGGCTATATTTTATTTTGGAAATATTTGGAAAAGTTACTTTTTTTGCGTACGCTAACTATAAAAGATAGATCCATAAAATGTTCTAATTAATTGTAGATCTTATAAATATCTACAAAAAAGTCCGCGACACACTATACCTATCTATGTCGAGTGAGGCACAACAACCATTTTTTTATTTAAAAATCTTGAATTGTTTTAGACTACATTTAAACGCGTTTATTTTACTCATGCTATTAATCCTTATCAAAATAAATTATTTCATCACTAAGTACAGTTTATGTAGATAATATTTGATCTTTTAATGATTAAAATTGGACGTTTCGGCCCGTTGCGAAGTGGGCGTCAGCAAGGCGGGGGGGGGGGGGGGGGGTACGTGTGCGGGAGGGGAGTTTAGATCTATGAGTAAGGTACCGGCGCGGCTCAGACACGAGCGCGAGGTCAGGACCGCAATTCTCATGCCTTCGAAACAGTCTCGATTTCGAGATAAATCTCGAATTCGAACTTTATTCGAGTTTTATTGACGTTTTGCTATTCTGCAAATCTCGAACTCTACTTTTCTCGAAGGGAAGCCACTCAAATTGCTTCGAATGGTTGGTAGCAGTCGAGACGCAGATTTCGAAGTCGAATCACTATAATCTTTGGACATATTTTCTTCAGTGGCCGAAATTAGCATTATATTACATTTTACATTTAATAAATATCAAAATGAGTGATGAATTAATAGTTTAATACGTGCAAAACATATTGCAACTCGCTTCAATTTCAAACACGTCGTCGCCGATGTTTCAGCAATGTGAAAATTTCAGCAATTTGATTTGTGATTTCAAATAACACAGTCTTCAATAATATAGACAACACACAGTGACAGTGACAGGGACACATTCGGATATTTTTCATTTTAGGACGGTATAAGCAATTTTTAAAATATACATTAAATAACATTTATTATGCAGTTTACAATGTTTTTTCCTTTAATAATTACTATAAAATACGTAATTATTGTTTATAACGTGTAAAATAAGCTTAAAAAACTTTTAGAACATTTTGTAAGAGTAGTCTTGTTGTTACCGTTTTAAAACCGGATGAAACGTGTCGAACGGAACACATCGTAATGTGACATGGTTCTTAAATGGCAACATTTCACACAATAATCTCGAACTTTAGTTCGAATAGTGGTGAAAATAAGATATTCAAAAAAGCCATCTCGATATATAAGATTTTATGGTCGAAAAAGGATTCGAAGAGTGAACTCGAATTCGAGATATTTCGAAGAAAACAAGAATTGCCTCCCAGCTCCCAACGCAGCAAAGTCTAATAGCCAGAGGTTTATTTACTGTGATACAGCAAAAGGACAAACCGGGATAAGAGGTTTGTTTGGAGGCCTGATGGACGCCCCTCTCCTCTCCCTCCACAAGCTCCTTAAGTAGCATTTCCGCCCACGTCCTGCTCTTGACGGGATGGATAGGGATAGCTGAGATCAGAGAGGTAGAGAACGGGCAACTAAACGCTATGGGACACCCCTGGCTCACACACCAGTCCAACGCCACGCACACTCAAGCGTAGACTTCTCCGTGTTTGGCAATAAGGTCATGCCATGTGAAAAGTAGTGTGAGGTATATGTCGGGTTTCCATGCGCCTTCTCCGCCCACAGCCGTAGGACAAACATTTAGTTTGAAGCGAGTCTAGATTAATAAAGTCTAGGCCCTAAGCTGAAAGGTGATGTAAGTTGAAAGGTGTATCTTAAGTGTTAGCTGCTTTTCACACGATTAGCTATAAGCATATATATAGAGCCACCTCTGTTGCGTGTTGGTACCTCGGGTTGTTACTACATCGACAATTTAATGTACATGTAATATATAATGAGAAATTTTGTACAGTCAGAAATTTAGAGAAATTTCAAAAATTAAAGCCACTGTTAACCCAAGTCGCGGACAGCATCAACGATTATTTTTTAACATACTAAATAGGGGAACAATGAGGACGAATTTAAGGGTAATAAAAATCGTTTGCGGAGCTGCGGGCAACAGCTATCTATAATATGTATGTATTTAGAAATAAAGTACGTTTACCAGTTATCTGGTTACCGTAGTACAAGCTCTGCTTAGTTTGGAATCAGATGGCGTTGTATAAGTTGTCACAACGATATTAATTTATTTATTTATACGCGGAAGGTAACTCCTACAGAACCTTACCATACGTGTAAGAGCGCTCTGGTTGCAGTGTAAGAATATAAAAAGAGAATGGGATGTGGCGAGCAGTGAGATGATAGAAAATATATATAATATCGGCATCATCTCATACAGTTGCTGAGCACAAGCGGTGAACTTTATTGGCACTTAAATCATTCTTTCTGTACTTGAATGATACCTACTTTAAGCACAAGTGATAGGAGATATCATGTATGAAATTGGGACATTTGTTGTTTACAGAACGTCGTCTAGCCCAAAGTAAGTTAATATAAGCTTGTAGTATGGGATCTAGACAAGTGATAAACAAACTTATTTATTTCGAAATACATATTTTACGTAGGACACACCTAAATTTATCCCGATCCGGGAATCGAACTCGGGACCGCAGCGCGATTCGCATACATTACCCACCATTTACGTCACCGAGGCAGTCAAATAAAATTTTGTAGTTTACGAAGAATTGCCACCCTAGGCTTCGAAATGGAGATTTGGGATGCAGCGTTGGGATTTTAATTTGGGTTTTCAGCTGAGGTCATATTTTCCTCACTTTTTCATCATCGTTCCCCTTTTAACATCAATAAATACTATTTCACTATAACATCCGCCATTATTTGTAACCGGCATGCATTTAATTAATAAAATCCATTGAATTTATTCGATAATAACACAGCTATATAGGATACTGTTAATAAAAACTAACCAACTATTGATGGGGGCAATTCCGTAAGCTATAAACGACGATTATACTGTTTCATTGCTAATTGCAATTTAATTTATTTTCTTCGAATTTTATAATCATAACATAAATAGTATAGGAACAAAATTACAACCATTCGAAAGTAGGTACATAATAACTGTTAATATAAATTTTAGCCTTATGCCATAGCAAGCTATGCCATGCCATGCTAAGATATTCCATGGTATTGATGTAACTTGGCATAGGCATCCAAAATTTTAGCTGTGAATTTGCCACTTAGGAAATTTCCGCAATTTACATAGTGGCAAATTATGTCTTATAACTGTCTCAAGTCCAGCTTTATTTATTTACTTGATTGACTACATTCCGGATCAAAAAAGACGTATTAGAGATTAAAGAGCGCCGGACAACGCAAACATAACACCTCTATTGTTGAAAGTCTATAAGCTACAGTGACCATGTTTGTTTATGCCAACTTCTATATTATTATTATAGAGGAAAGATTTGTAAGTTTGTTTGTAATGAATAGGCTCATAAACTACTAGGTCGATTTTGATGATGGCCTCCACTTGTTTTTACAAAGCGTTTCAAGACTTCTACTAAAACTTAATTTAGAAAAGGAAAGATGAGAAGGGATATTGTTATAAGATATTTATAACAATATCTATTAAATTTTTTTTATCCACCCGGTGAAAAGTGGGCATGTAATATGCCTCTGCCACCCCTTCGGGAATAAGGCGTGATGGATATTTATTTTATTTATCTTTCTTGTGTGGTGTGAGGAACACAGTTTAGTTGGTATATATTTTTGATCTTTGACGTTTTTTTGGTCTGTTATATTATATAATAAATAACTTTTACAAGTGTTCTACTAAATGTCTGTCTCTTTAGTCACAAACAAGATATTTTATTTTTTGAAATTAGATTTTTCATCAGCCAACTACCTGTTTTAATTTATACAAGTTGACGCCCGCGACTCCGCATGCGTGGTGAAGTTTTCCCGTTCCCGTTTCCCACAGGAACTTGTTCCCCGGATTAAAGTAGCATTATGTGTTATTCTGATGTGTAAGCTACATAATTTTAAAGTTCCATCAAAATCCATTCAGTATATTTTTTGCGTGAAAGAGTAACAAACATCCATACATAAAATCTTTCGCGTTTATAATATTAGTAGGATATTTTACTAATAATAAAGCATAAGAGTTTGTTTTTTTGTTTGGATAAACGCGCTAATCTCAGAAACTACTGGTCAGATTTAAAAAATCTTTTTGTATTGGATAGCCCATTTCTCGAGGAAGGCTATAGACTATATATCATCACGCTACTGCCCTGGAGAGCGGAGCAGTAATCATAAATGTCGACAAATTGGACAAACTATTATGCATTATTGTAGAATATACATATAAGCGTCGGGATTAAATAGGTGCGACGGAAATCCGAAGTATGTCAAGGGCGAAGCCGTGGAGCTCACCTAGTATTTGCTATTTAAAAAGTACGGTGGACGGGTTACCCGCTTTCTTTACAGATTCAGGCTCAAGATAACGGCTTTACGTGAGAATTTCACGTATGCAATACGTAATAGGCGCCATTTGTACATTAACGGCCGAATACTGACTGACTCTGTGGCGCGGTGGGAGGGTATCCGACTGCTACGCAAGAGGTCGTGGGTTCGATTCCCACCCAGGATAAAACTTTGTGTGATGAGCACATGGTTTATTCTGTGTCTGGGTGTTATTTATCTATAATATGTATGTATTTAGAAATATACTATAAGTATGTTTATCAGTTATCTAGATCCCATAACACAAGCTAATATTAGCTTACTTTGGGCTAGATGGCGCTGTGTGAAAAGTGTCCCACAATATTTATATTATATTTTTAATACTGAAAGGTCACTCAAATATCTAACGGCTACTTAAATGTTTGAGCAGCACTACTGCAGCATTATTCGTATTCTCAAACATCAAATTTAAGCATGTGTTAAATTTAAGATGAACTCAGGTTAGTTGCGCTCAGACGCCACTCAATGTAAAATTCGTATACTGGAATGCCACTTTATTTAATTTAGCTGTCAAATGACCTGTCAAACTGATTTGAACGTCCTCTAAATGTAAGAGTGGTCGAGAGGTCTCCTAAATCTGGAACTGAAAATATTGAAGCGTAAAAATAATGTCTTCTCTAATAATGTCTTTATCTTCGCTATCTTCACTCTCTGACCATGAAAGACCGACCCTCAGTCGACGAAACCTAGAGAAGCTAAATACATTTGAAATTTGGAACGATGCGAAGTTTCCTTCTCGGTTCAGCTCCTCAAACATTTTAGTTGCCGTTAGATATTTAAGTGACCTTTCAGTATTCGGCCGTTAGTCTACATGACTACTGACAGCGTCCCTCAAGTTGGCGGCCCAATGATGTGCGTTGAAGAACCCGGGATTGTAATAGGAGGGAAACACGTGCGCTGACAGAGCGTCGAGAGAGATCTTTTGAATCGCTCAGTTCTGGCGAAAACACTTTTTTATTAATTTTTTTTTTATTTTTTCCTCAACACGTATTTATATTTTTAATCCACTATTTTATTTATAAGATTATTTTTAAATATATTAAAGGTTTTGGTTTAAGACGTAATAAGACTGTATTGCTTGCCTTACAAAAAAAAGCTAGAAACGCGCTCTGAACTGACCTGATTAATTATCTGCGACATAATCCTAAACCTGGGGGCCAAGTCTGCTATTTCAATCGTCTCGAAATAGAATCGAAATTGTCGCTCAATAGACAGTTTTTACAGTTTTTCGTATTTTAATATTACATTTGTACTCCAATAGACTTCTATAGGTCGGCCGATTTAGTTGCATTTTTAATAGTGTACTAACATTTTGACAGTTAAAAACAGCGATTCTGGATCTATTCTTCAGCTTGTCAATAGTAGACTCGGCTCCCTGGTAACATGTTTTCGAGATATGAGAGAGAACACCACACGAACACAACTAAATTCACAGCTTGCTTGCCTTCTGCAAGTAATACTTGGCGCATTCCAGTAACTTGCCTTAGCTATACAACATATAATAAATGGTGTCGCAATATAAACGAAAGGAAGCGCCCGTTCGGAAACGCTGCATGTACAGGGTTCTTGAATAATGCATTAAAGTTGCGAAATGCTGGATATTGCACTAGTAAAGTTCACTCGGTTAAGTTACGGCTCACGGCTAACTAGGTATTTATACGTACTTTATAGTTAAACTAACTTATTTCACGCGGTTTTGCTTGATATGTAAGTTTAGAGTAAGTGGTTTCGACAAATCCTTTCTAAGTAGATACCTATGTCATTATGACTATCTATATGTCAAATTTGAGTCAAAACTGTTTAGCTATTTAAGCTGTACCATTATAGAACCCACTCCTAACCCCTCCAGCAAAGTTAAATTACATAGCTGTAAGGGTTAATGGGATTATGGTTGCTTTTCACAGTGGCCGTTCATTTATATTGACAAGGGTCTGAAGACCTTTAAACGTATACCTATATGCAATTAAAAAGTTCAAGAAACCTAGGCAAGGTGATTTTTTTATTATCCTACTGATAGCAGACAAGCTTACATGATCGAAATTATATAGGTAACGCCTATGGAAGTTTGAGGGCCATATTCCAGAATGTTTATCAACACTCAAGAAACACTTGAGAATAGATTTTATAAGGCAAAATCTAGTCTCAAGCGTTTATCGAGTATTGGGAAACGTTCTGGAGTACGGACCTGAAAATAGCCTGATATCGTGTTCAAGCATTGCTAAGACCACCCAAGAATACGTTTGAAACTAATTTATGGTCTCCGGAGACGCTGCCTCCGTCATGTACCAGCAGGAGTGGTAGACCGAATAAGTGGCTGGGATTGGTGGAGGATGACTGTTGATTAAATGGTCATGTTAATCGGGCAGAGATGCCGAGAATCGATCGAAGTGAAAATGAAAACTCTTTATTCATGTAGGTCACAAAGTAACACTTATGAACGCCAAGATTATTGCTTCTACATTTACATTTACTGCTAGATTCGCACAGCAATAGGTAGAGCCTGAGGAAGAACCTGGCAATAAAACTCATTGCCACTCTTTTCTAACCGCCAGTAAGTACAATAGTTTGATTATTAAATGATATTAGTAGAGAGAAAATAGTAGGAAAGCGGACCGGGTTTCGAATGAACCGCACCAACGCTCAGATGATTATAAAAGCACATAGCCTATTCAAATTTTAAACCACAATGACAATATCTTGTCAACATGAAGACAAGTCACCTACTAATAGTCTAAATAATCATACATTATTAGATTTCTCAAGTCTAGAGAGAAAGCCGCTAATAAGCAGCCTGCCATTAGAAAGTGGGTTCTATAACCAGTTAAGCCAGTATCTGTTGCATGACCTTGAAACTGTATAATCACTTTTTTTTTTTCTTAATTTTATGGTCCAGGTATCGATAATTCTGCCGAAGACTAAATAGACAATAATTCGTATATCTTAAATACGACATCATAATGGATAGCAGATGCCGGAGATGATGATGCGACGTGTTTCTGTTGTACAAAAAAATGTATGAACGTCTAGTTTAAACCAAAAATTACCGGTGTTATGTTAAAAATAGAACACAACGTTTAAAAGTTGGTGTTGTAAATTTTTTGCCAATCTACAAAATTCGTATACAAATTATTATGTAAGCATGACTTTTTGACATTAGATATACATCACGTCCTAGGCTATGGCGTTGAGAACGCACTGTTGTGCAATCTGCAATGAACAGCGATTAAACGAGCCGTGTGAATATGAATTTAAAAAGTTATTTCAAATTTCGAAAACGCAATTAATTGAAGTCCAAAGAGTTGCATTACAAACGGCTCGGAATATGAAATATTTTATTGGTTAATAATGTTTGAAGAAGAGTTAACGAGCTTAATGTCTGTTTTAAATTTAGAACGTAAATTATATAGCTGGTTAGCACTTGACCTCCATTTACAAGAACGCTGAACACGAATGAAATATTGTCAAAGAAATGACAGTTACTTTTTAATCCGAATCAAAGCAACAGCCCCAATTGCGAAAGGCCCAGGTAAGTCGAATAGGTAACCTTTCATTTAGTTCCATAGGCGCTCGTTATCAATGATAATTAATCAGTGACCAAATGAGCAAAAAATAAACGGCTTTACTGTCATCGATAGTCATAAGTGCAGAGTTTTTGTATGGACTTAAGACTATCAATGACAGTAATGACGTTTATTTTGGCGCACATTTGGTCACTGATTAATTATAATTGATAGCGAGCACCTATACACACTATGGAATTATGAGGTCAGTGCTGAATTGACATTATAAAAAAGGTTGTGTGTGCAATTCATGCATGGCAGAGCGAAATTTAAAAAAAATACTAGGCTACGAGAGAATGAGATAAATATGAAGTATCAGACAATTGTAGTAACTTATACAAGTTAAACATTTTATTACAAAATGAATATACAAAAAGATCTTGAATAATAACACTTCCACATTATATACTCTTAAACTCACCGGTTTCGCCTTTCGGCATTTTCAGAGAGGGTTTTCAACCGACATTTTCAACATTCAAAAATGCTGTAAAACGAAACCAGTTAGGTTAAAAATAAAAAGTGTTATGAGTCAAGATGTGTAGCAAGTTCCATCAAGGGCCGCCAATCAACAGTATAAACACTTTATATTAAAAGATTACGATTGTTTAAACGTACAGTAGGCGGCTGTTTCGCCAAAAAGGAATCTTTTGCAGGCAACCTTAATGCCCATTTGCACTAAAGTTAGGCGGTATCATAAGTTCACACGTATAGTTCTTATGACGCTCCTAATGAAAAAATACATTGCACCAACCCTAGGTGTATCTTAAATATGCCAAGTCGATGCAAATGAAATGTCAACATAGGCGATGCTTAAACGTTTTATAGTAAGGATTGACTTAAATTGTGTTTAGTGCCAATGGGCGTTAATCCACTAAAGTATTATCTCTCTCATTTATTTTTTCATTTATTTATCAATTATGCATACAATATAAGCTAACAATTTAAAAACCAAAACGAACTTAAAATAATTAACTTAACTCAAAATGTCCATTGCTCAACCGTGCTCAATTCTGAATGTGATACTCTGGAGGATTTATAACACATTTTATATGTGTGTATCCGGAATGGACCTCAACGTCATATATTAATGTACAACACATATAATGTAGGAGAAAGCGTGAGTTTTCTGGCCAATCCATTTTTTTAAATGACCAGAAAATTTATCCAACTGTACTCTGCACGGGACAGAAACATCAACCAAACTCAGTTGGCTGATGTTTCCAACTAATAGATTTAATTCTAATTTGTAAACCTAATTATAATTTGCATAGTGGTAATAGTCGTAAATTGTAAATAGTTGTAAGCAAGTATCTACAGAGCGACATTGTCAGAATTGACCAATCTCCAAAAAAAACAGAGTAAAGCCGTACTCAAGTGCAGTAGTACTCCAGCAGTAACTCGATTAAGTTTCAAAGAACAATCTCAAGCATTCAAAGTATTTATCATCGATAAACTGACACCTTTATTACCCTTTAAACAAGCATTATGACACTCCTTGAGATTTTTATTTTATTAGATTATATCGAGATTTTTATTTTATTAGATTTTTATTACTTGTTTTGCCCGCTTCTATATTTAGACACGGAAGTCACCTACCGCATCTAGATTACAGTTTAAAATATCTAACTGTACTAGTACTGTTGAAGTGAACACAAGCATGAACGTTACTCTTACGAGTGTTATAATAACAACAGAAAATTTGTTGTTTGCATAACACAGATAGTTTTTGATGATAGTTGTTTTACAAGCTTTCTAATAACGATATAAGATATCATTAAAAGATTAAGCTGAATATTTGAGAAAACATGACAATGACGTAGCTGTGAGACGTCATTCTAAATTCAAAAGGGTGGAACACCAAATACGGTTTATGTTGCTTCAATCACGTCTTATCCCCGAAAGAGTGGCAGAGGCATATTATACATCCACATTTCACTATGCGCATTCTTGTCTCAAGTAAAAATAGGTGCTGAGTCTATTGCCGTGTTGAAAAAGACAAACACAGGTTGTAGCTACCTGCTGTTAAAATATTTCTAGCCGCCCATAAGGCCTTGAACTTGGCTTAACAACTGCCATGTTACTAGCAACCGAGACCATCGGCTTAACGTGCCTTTCGAAACACGGAAACACTCGTAAATGTAAATGCCATAAAGTGGTCACCCATCCGTGACCAGCCATAGCGAAAGTTGCTTAACGCTGTGATCGTTTACAGTACACTGAATACGCGAGACCACGAGCGCTTCACAAATAAAATGTGAACAGTAGTTTTATTTTGTGACTAAGAGGAGATTTGTAGAAAAACGTTGCCTAAAAATAAAACAAAGTGGTAAATTGTGAATGAAAGAGAGAACATTTATTTATTTATTGTCCCACAATATTTATTTCGATTGAATGCTTTAAATTTGAAATTGTACCCTTTAAGGTGTAAAGTAGGGGATGAAAATTATTATCGGATATTTGAAGCTGATTAAGGGCTATGGGTTAAAGGTGTGGGGTGCAACGGGAATTTAAAGTGTGTAACGGGCGAAGAACGAGTTGATAATCCTAAAAGTATCTCTTTCCATTTACTCGACACAGTGCAAGTCAGTATTGCTTAACAATTCGTGTGTGAAATTGGTGTCATTACTGATAAAGGGAGTACCGTCAGCAATTCCAGCTCATCAAGTCATCGTGACTGCTGATGTCTGTAGAGGAACGCCCTCGGTACACGCAGAGGTAGGAGCACCACGCTATACTGAATATTTAGAAGTTACGGTTAGTTACTAAGATATGTCACATCTCTAGAGTTCGTTCACCCTGTCGATAGGTTTTGTTTTGCGCGGGAACTTTTCGAATAGCACACGCTTGCTCTATACTATTCTCCAAAACTAGTGCATTAACCTTGTTTTATATGTAATAATTGTAGTTTCTTAGACATAAAACTTGTGTAAACGTGTTATAGTGAAAGACAGTGATATCTTGCAGTGAAATTCTATTTTATATCTTGCAGCGCAAATTTCACTGAAAGTATCATTACCGTTCTACCACGTTAATGGGGCCAGGACTCAGGCCCTATTATTTATTTATTTATTTATTTATTCATCCATTTATTGTACATACAATCTAACACAGTGAAAAAGTAAAAGAAAAGAAGTACAAAGGGTCTGCTTGCTGCCTTTTACTGGACTTGACATCGATAAAGACCGGACAGGACTAAATTAGAAGATAAGATTGAAGAAATATGATATAAAAATAATATTTGGCTAAAAGTTTTTCGTAAACAGGCCATAAAATAATTACAAAAAAAAAACCTTGTCGATGGCACCGTCTGAAGTCAACACACAACAGTAGGTACTGTTTATATAAAATTTAAACCTACCATTCACGCCTTTATCCCCGAAGGAGAGACAGAAGCATACTATACGTAGCCGTATCCACATATATATGTGGATACGGCTAGAATGGTTTAGTTCAGCTATTTTCATAGTATTATGTCTTACGGTATTCTCCTTTGGGGGAGTGCTGCAGATTTAAATATTATTTTTGTTCTACAAAAGCGGGCTGTACTCGCTATTTATAATTTGGGCCCCAGAGTTTCTCTCCGAGAAAAATTCAAAGAAGTAAATATTCTAACCGTACCATCACAATACATTTTTGCCAATCTTATGTATGTCCAGAAAAATCTATCACAGTTTTCTAAACTCTGTGATAAACATAATATAAACACTAGAAATAAAAATAATCTTTCAGTCCACCACAGTCGACTACATAAGATTGGCGATTCTTTCCAGGGTAACTGTATACGCTTTTACAACAAACTTCCCTGTGACCTGAGAAATTTACCTTTAAATAAATTTAAAAAGTTTATTAAAAAAAAAAAATATATCCATCACGCCTTATCCCCGAAGGGGTGGCAGAGGCATATTATATGCCCACTTTTCACCGTGTGGATTCCTGATGATGTGATTTTATTAAAAACAAGCTTTGTGAAAAAGGATTTTACTCCGTTACAGACTATTTGCAGGACAGGGACGCCTGGAAATGATCTGCTGGCAAAGTGAAATAATATTAAATTGTAAATAGGCCATCAAAAAAAAAGCCTTCCTAAGTTTCTTGCCGGTTCTTCTCAGGTGGGCCGCGTTCCGAACCGGTGGTCGCTTTAAATATTTTAAATAGTGTATGACATTTTGTAAGCGCCGTTAAAATGGTCTATGCAAAATAAAGATATTTTTATTTATTATTTTATTTTATTTTATACGCCCTCATTTGACTATAAGCATTTTTGTCCCAGTTGATATAGTTCTATTGCTATGCCTCATTTGAAGGATGTTGGATTTATTGTGTTTTTATACGACTGAGGTGGCAGACAAGCATACGACCCACCTGATCCTAAAAGGTGACCGTAGCTTATAGGTTATCGCAACACCAGAGGCTGCAGACCATGCAAAAATATTTGAATACTCCTTTTGAAGAACTCATACTGTAGACGTTCGGTAATACTACGGGCGGGCTCATTGCACAATCTAAGCCTACGCTGAAGAAAGCCCTTAGCGGACATTACTATATGCGAGTAACCTGGGCGCAAAGTGTCATGATAAACACCCTGCCTATGGCGAGCGGTACGATGATACAAATTAGCCGAAAGTAGTGATGGCAATAAATTCCAAGCCTTTATGGAAAAGAGATGAGAAGTCGAACTGCTCGTTTGAAAAAGGCAATGGCCTCCAGGTTAGGTTTATTTATCGTATCAACATCATCATCATTTATACTACATATAAACTGGAATCGCTAAATAATAAAACACATAAATATATGTATTAGCTTTTCAGAGCTACAAATTAAGAAGCGCTCGTGGCCCCGCGGTCTCAGTGTTCGGTAAACGATCACTGAGGTACGCAACTTTCACTATGGCTGGTCGTCGGATGGGTGACCACTTTGTGGCATTTACATTTGCGAGCGTTTCCGTGCTTCGGAAGGCACGTTAAGCCGTTGGTCCCGGTTGCCAGTAAAATGGCAGTCGTTAAGCCTAGTTGAAGGCCTTATAGGCGGCTTAAAAAATTTCAACAGCAGGTAGCCACAGCCTGCGTCTGTCTATTTCAACACGGCAATGGGCTCACCACCTATTACGTGGGACAGGAATCCACACGGTGAAAAGTGGGCATATAATATGCCTCTGCCACCCCTTCGGGGATAAGGCGTGATGGATATTTTGATGGAGAGCTACAAATTAAGTACAGTCCTCAAAAGAACTCAAATAATTGTCACTGTACCCTTCAGTTACTAAACGTAGGACAATAATATACAAAAGATTAAATGACCATTTTGTAATGGGCATCAAATTGTTTTTACATTTCGTTCAGCACGCGAGCACTGAGTACTGTACTAAATCATTACCGTGATATTACTACTTTGGGGATAATTTGGCCTTAGCTTTTGCCCAGGCCCAGTTATTCGTATTTTCTCTTTTTTGACACTTAGTAACTAGGTAACTGCCATCAAACGTGGTTTTCCGTGGCCATTTAAAAAATATATTAAGCTATTTAAATTTAGAATAGCAAGGCAGTGGTTCCTGAGATTCAGCGCGTTTAACTAAACAAACAAACAAACTCTTCAGAGAGGACTGATCGCCAGACTTCGTGATCCATACATACTTCTTTCGCTTCCTGCAGATTCATTAATCGTTTCATACATCACGGGCACGTCTGGGTTGGATATCCGAGTACTTTTGACCTTTCAATTTGCTTACATAGTTTTCAAATAATATAAATAAATAATTACGAAACCGAATAAATACAAAATCTATGAAAATATTACCTGCACCTCTGCATAATTTTCGAATAAAAGAAAACTCAGAAAAGTGTTGGAACATAGTAACAAAAATACAAACACAATAGACCCGTGAATAATATATCGGAGTTGATATCTAAAATGGTGAATTTGATTCTTGTAAAACTGTATAAAAAAATCTGTAATAATTGTAAAATAAATAAATAAATATCCATCACGCCTTATCCCCGAAGGGGTGGCAGAGGCATATTATACGCCCATTTTTCACCGTGTGGATTACTGTCCCACGTAATAGGTGGTGAGCCCATTGCCGTGTTGAAAATAGACAGACGCAGGTTGTGGCTACCTGCTGTTGAAATTTTTCAAGCTGCCCATAAGGCCTTCAACCAGGCTTAACGACTGCCATTTTACTGGCAACCGGGACCAACGGCTTAACGTGCCTTCCGAAGCACGGAAACGCTCGCAAATGTAAATGCCACAAAGTGGTTACCCATCCGAGGACCAGCCATAGTGAAAGTTGCGTAACTCAGTGATCGTTTACAGAACACTAAAACCGCGGGGCCACGAGCGCTTCATGTAATGTAATAATTGTCTTTTTGTATTTCTCATTTAATACATATAAAATTAAATAAGTCAGAGCTGTCATTGAGTGAGTTATAATCACAATTACTACTACTAGCGCCATCTCTTAAGAATATAATTAGTTAATTAATGCACTCCAAAAATATAAATATTCTAAGTAAAAAAATTACAAAGTTTTTCGGACATAATTATGTAGTTGAGATTATCCTAGGTGGATATTCTAGGGTAGATTAAGTGACGAATTCTAAGAATGCAGTTAGGTACTTAGGTAGTAACTATCTTTTTCTTTTGTAAACAATGACTGTACGTGCCTTATAAGCCTTTATTTATTATGTTTATCAATCACTCCCCGTAGGGGTGGCAGAGGTATATTTTACGTCCACATTTCACCATTATGTATTTCCGTTCAACCTAACAACTGCAACCGGAACCAACGGCTTAACGTGCCTTCCGAAGCACAGAAACGCTCATAAATGTAAATGCCACAAAGCGGTTAACCATCCGAAAACCTGTCATAACGATAACAGCTTAACGCAGTACAGAACACTTAGTTTGCTGGGTTACGAAATCAATATTGCAAATTTGAATTTTAGTACCTAATACAATCGCTTTGGCACTTTTATAGAAAAACAACAAGGTATGTACCTATGATAGGTAGGCAGAATAGGTACTTTGAAGTACTATTAGAGTACTGTACTCCGCTTACTTGTATAATATAAAGGCCAATGAGTTTGACCAATGAATGTAAGAAAAAGCAATCAGTGTTTTACGCCATAATTTTTTATCGCGTCAATTATTATAAATCCTGTTTGGGTCTTTACTAGATTATGTTTAAATTTGATAAATCGTTTATTATAATTCGTTTGATTACATATCAGTATTGATATAGGTAAAAGATGTTGTAATTATATAAACAGGTTATTGCACTGAGCGCTCGTGGCCCCGCGGACTCAGGGTTCTGTAAACGATCACTGAGTTACGCAATTTTCACTATGGCTGATCCTCGGATGGGTGCCCACTTTGTGGTATTTACATTTGCGAGCGTTTCCGTGATTCGGAAGTCACGTTAAGCCGTTGGTCCCGTTTGCTATTAACATGGCAGTCGTTAAGTCAAGTTTAAGGGCTTAAGAGCGGCTTGAAACATTTCAACAGCAGGTAGCCACAACCTGTGTCTATTTCAACACGGCAATGGACTCACCACCTATTACGTGGGACAGGAATACACATGATGAATGTGGGCATACAATATGCCCTGCCACACCTTTAGGGATAAAGCGTGATAGAGGTTATTAAACTGGTTCAATTTATACTATGTGTTGCAAAGAGGCCCCACAATCAACCATACAACTAAATACATTTCTCCTAAGCTCTTCTCGTTTAACGTCGCACGTTCTTCTAGCTCTTTTAAGCTGTACTAGAGACGCCTTACTCTACGTCTATACTGTTATAGAAAGCTGAAGAGTTTGTTTGTATTTATTTGGTTTAACGCGTTAATCTCAGGAACTACTGGTCCGAAATGAAAAATTATTTTTTTGTCGGATAGCCCATTTACCGCGGAAGGCTATATGCTATATATATCATCACGCTACTGCCCAGAAGAACGAAGCCATAATCAACAATGACAGTATATCTGGCAAATTTTCATACAGTAGTTATTGTAAGAATAATAAACGACGGTATTAAATGGGTGTCACGTGGTTCGATGTATGCCACAAGCAAAGCCGCGGGTGTCAGGTAGTATTTCATACGAAACAAGCGTATCTGGGTTTACTCATACGATTGCACTAATTATAACAGACGAATGGCAAGTAAAGAACTGACAGGCGGCGGACTTCGCCTACAGCCGGAAGTAAACTTGGTGAGCCCTTTTAAAAAAAAATCGTTGTGACTACTCACAAAACGCCATCTGATTCTAAACTAAGCAGAGCTTGTACGATGGTAACCAGATAACTGATAAACATACCTATATATTTCTAAATACATACATATGTATTTTAGTTAATAACACCCAGACACAGAATAAACCATCGTGCTCATCACACAAAGTTTTATCCTGGGTGGGAATCGAAGCCACGACCTCTTGCGTAGCAGTCGGATACACTCCCACCGCGCCACAGAGGCAGTCAGAGTATTACGAGTATTATGCTTTCGTCTCTATTAGGACGCGAGGGAGAGGAACGACATTAAAAGCAGACACAATTGTAAATGAATCATGCGAGCAAAACAATTATGTTTACTTAAATTATCTTAAAATGGACTGTGACCCTCCACCGGACAAAGAACAAAGAAGTAGGTATTTAGGTATTACAATTATTTTATCATTTAAACACAATATTGAATTTTTAGCAGTGACATTGCATGCTTTTCCTCGTCAACTTTAAAAAGAAAAGAGATGTCGCGTTACCCATTGCGTATATTATGTATTGGTTTTCTCAAAAATTACGGTAAGTATTTGGTAGCAAATAATTATTGTCCAAGCAATTTTTGGTAGCATAATTATAATAGAATAAAAAAAATCAGTTAACACCCAAATTCCAGAACAAACATTTGTGTACACACAAATATTTGTTCCAACCCGAATTCTGCAGCATGGAAGTCGCGTGGCACTACCACACATACCACCACTGAGGCAGACTAACTGAATAGATATGACTATTCAGTTAGTCTGCCTCAGTGGTGGTATGTGTGGTAGTGCCACGCGACTTCCATGCTGCAGAATTCGGGTTGGAACAAATATTTGTGTGTACACAAATGTTTGTTCTGGAATTTGGGTGTTAACTGATTTTTTTTATTCTATTATAATTATGCTACCAAAAATTGCTACTACTAACTGAATAGATATGACTATTCAGTTAGTCTGCCTCAGTGGTGGTATGTGTGGTAGTGCCACGCGACTTCCATGCTGCAGAATTCGGGTTGGAACATTTATTATATTATATTTCGGGTTGGAATTATTTTATCATTTAAACACAATATTGAATTTTTAGCAGTGACATTGCATGCTTTTTCTCGTCAACTTTAAAAAGAAAAGAGATGTCGCGTTACCCATTGCGTATATTATGTATTGGTTTTCTCAAAAATTACGGTAAGTATTTGGTAGCAAATAATTATTGTCCAAGCAATTTTTGGTAGCATAATTATAATAGAATAAAAAAAATCAGTTAACACCCAAATTCCAGAACAAACATTTGTGTACACACAAATATTTGTTCCAACCCGAATTCTGCAGCATGGAAGTCGCGTGGCACTACCACACATACCACCACTGAGGCAGACTAACTGAATAGATATGAAGTAAATCAATAAATTGACTATTATCAAATCTAAGGGCCGTATTTTAGAACGTTACTCAATACTCAAGAAACGCTTGAGACTAGTTTTTGCCTTAAAATACTACTCTCAAGTGTCTCTTGAGTATTGAGTAACGTTCTAAAATACGGCCCTAGAACTATGTCAAGATTAACAGACCTCCATTAAGGAGATAATTAGGGGTTATCATTGGACTCTTGAGAACTCAAATGTGAATACTTAATTGGTTAATATATTTCATACTAGATGACGCCTGCGGCTTCGCCCGCGTAGAGAAGTTTTCCCGTTCCCGTTTCCCACAGGAACTTGTTCCCGGGATAAAAAGTAGCCTATGTGTTATTCTGATGTATTATTGTAAAGTTTCATTAAAATCCAATTAGTAGTTTTAACGTGATAGAGTAACAGACATCCATACAAACTTTCGCATTTATAATATTATGAAGATTAAACAAAAACAAAACAGACAGAAATTTTTTTTTAAAATGTTTTTATAACTATTAACTGCACTGTATGTTATGGAGGAGCGATCTCTTATACTACAGGCATTATTTGCTTACCAGGAGATTCCAATCACTTTATTGTAACTGAAATTTGTTAAAGAAAATAAACTATTTAGTATTGTGTATGGCAAGGATTAGACAGTCAATAAATATCGCAATCCAATATCGTGATACCGGTCTCAGTAAATGTTGAATCTCATAGCGTATTACACTTTCAATAAATATTGACAACAAATTTGTCAGTATTCATTGGTTCACCATTCCATGTAGACGTGTTTACAATAGGTTTACCTATAATTACATTATGGATTTAAAAACAAAAGCTTGTATCGCCATTATGTTAGCATTAAATGTAGGGAAAACAAAAATGTGGATGTCCATGCGTTATAAATATACATGCCTATTTAAATTTATTAAATGAAATAAAACTGTCGGACTCTGAAGATTATAGAAATTACTTTCGTATGAATAATTTATTTATAATCTATTTTTGAGAATTTATTAGACCGCATACCGCCATATGTTACCAAACAAGATACTCATTTGAGAAGAAGAGAGCGATGTTAGCAGTGACTTTGCGTTACTTTGCTACAGGAAGATCGCTCATAGATTTAAATTATACCAGCATTTTGTCCCCGGCTTCACTCAAAAATTGGATTTTTAACCATTCACAGCTCAGGAAGCGTTTCGAAAGTCTCTATAAATTGTTTAAGAACAATATTGTTACATTCTGCTTCTGACTCGTCCACTGAACCAGGCGAAGCCACCCAATCCTCAATTAATGCATCGTCTGACATGTTCACGGTGCGCAGCTCGGGCGGGTACTGAAAGTTTCGCGATCCACGTGGGAGCGATAAATATTGACTATTATTGATGAATCACAAAATATCCAGATTTTTTGTCAATATCGTCAATAAAGTTTTAGATTCAGTTTACACATCAATAATATATTTATTGACTGTGTAATACTTGCCTACTTTTTGAAAAACTTCGTTGTAAATTTGGATTTAAAAACCGACATTAAAATTTTATTTATTTGTTTACATAGATTTACCAAAGTGCTTACTGTAATTTTATGTAGTCTCTGAAGAGAATTATTAGTTACTATTTAGTACAGATCTATATAAAATCTTATCTTATCTGACTAAAATATTTGTAAGTAATCTAGCTATAATTTGGTGTACAAATAAAGTTTTATTCTATTCTATACCACAATGTATTTGTAAGTAAAATATAGTAGTGTTCACAAAGAAGAATGTCAAATGCAGATGATGTAAAATTATTGTTGATCTCTGGTCGAGTTGCACAGCTATGAGCATCTAGTTGTCATTAGTAATATACTTTACTTAGTATCTTTAGTTAATGTATGATATTTTGTAAGCACTATTGAAATTATGTATACCAAATAAAGACATTTTTATTTTTCATTTTATTTTTATCCGTTGATATTGTGATAAATGTAGTTCTAAGTAGAATATTTTATAAAAAAAGTAGGTGTTTTATGAATGCAAGTTAAATTTGGGTAAGTTAGGTAATGTTACAGAAATTGTGATAAAATGTAAACATAAATAGGTAGGTACACAATAGTTACAAATAAATAAATAAATTTGTACAAGGCATGTAGCAATTAAACACATAATAACAAAATAATTATTTTATTATTACTACAGCAAGAGGCTGGATTGCAAAACAGTTCTGATTATTATTAAGTAGCAACAATTTACATTTACTATGTAAACATATGATTACTGATGACCCGGAAAAGGTCGCAGGACTTGCAGGGAGGGACTGGCTGCGAAAAGCGCAGGACCGTGTGTTGTGTAGAGAATTGGAAGAGGCCTACGTCCAGCTGTGGACTGCCATAGGCTGATTTGATAGATGTAAATATACCTTGTGGTAATAGCTTCTTTATCATTTTTGCCTATTTTTTCTTTATTACCTATACATTTATAACACGGCAATGGGCTCACCACCTGTTACGTGGGTCAAAAAAGCATACCGTAAAATGTGGGTGTACTTATAGTATGCCTCTGCCTACACCTTAGGGGATAAAGTCGTGACAATATGTATGTGTGTATGTATGTACCTATACAGATAAATAAAATTGAAGTATCTATTTGTAATTCTTCATTAACAGTTGTTTAATATAGTCATATGAAAGTATGTACATAAATATGTAAGTACCTTACATAAATAATTTTTTATCTGTCTGTATATAGATAGGTGGGCCGCGTTCCAAGCCAGTCGTTACTTTAAATATATTAAATTACTTCTAGTGTATGTCATTTTGTAAGCACTGTTAAAATGGTCTATGCAAAATAAAGGCAATTTTTTTTGGACCTGCTGGACCGATAAAGGTACTTTCAATGGCAGATAGCTGATGTTATAAAAAATAACTTAGACTACATTTTAACCCTGTATTCCCACGGGATCGGTCACTACGTGATTGGGCGACTGCGAGTGTATATATTATTTCTGTCTCTTCTTATAGTTTGCAGTTATAAATTTTCTACCTGTAAGGACTTCAGGAGGTATCAATCAAAAGAATGTCGTCATTAAATAAAATACGTACTACGCAAAGTAGGCAGTATCTATGTAAATATTAGAGATTTTTGCTTTATTTACGCTATATATATTACAGTATTTAAACTTACGCAAATTACGCAAAGTGTGTATTGTAGATAAATATAGTACACAGTTAATTTTAATAAGCATAAATATAAACGTAAAGAGTATGGACGCAGTTTACAGATATAAGGAGTTACGACAAAATATTTTAGAAAGGGGAAACAACTTTTAAAATTATTACGTTTGTGTATGACTAGTTAATATTTTTAGTAACGCTATAAATTGATACACTTACAACAGATAATATGTAGCTATTATATACTAACTAGCATGCACCTAAGTAACACTAAGACTTAGAGAACAAAACAGTGATAATAATTATATTGTATTACTCACCAACACCCTGATACAAGGTGCGTAGATTTCAGGAAAATAACACTAACAAAAATTGCACTTAAAATCCTACAAGTTTAGCGAATATTACCTTTTAATAATATTACGCAAACACAACACACCCGCACAATTAAAAAGCGTCAATTTACTATTTTAAAATAATAAACAACGCAGCTGATCACTGAGTAATATTCTCTCACTGATACAATAGTCAATACGAGCTTGTCAAACAATCAAACAAGAGCTAAACAAAAACGCAAACGCAATACTGCGATTGGCAACTACGCATGCCCTGATTTCGACGAATCAGGAAATTGTAACAAAATATTGCGCAAAGTTACACCAATCAAGCATGAGGCATTTGGAGTAGGTCTGTTTTGGGTTGCCAATTTTAAAAATATTGCTTTATTGTCCAAGACATGGAAATTCATTTTTTTACTTGATTCACACAGATTCTAACTTTCTGCGTTTATAGTACCGTCCATCCATGGCTGATATAATTATTTGATTTTCAGTTGACTTCGGTTGGGAAGATTTCTTTGACGTGAAGACAAGGATTCGACAGTCTTTTACATTGTCCACCCTTCCTTGTAATCCCTAAACACCTATTTCATTATTATAATATTAGTATGCATAGTTGTAAGTCTAGTTTTAATGAGAATTAGTTTATATATTAAATAACACGTAAATATTAAAAAAAATACGAGATGGTCTAATGGGAGAATAGTACTTAGTTAATATATTTTGTTTTGTACAACAAAAAAAATTAAAGGACAGACATTTATAACAGAAGATGTAAGGCATTTTAGTGGCTTACAAGAGCTAAATTCGCAATTTTAGATAGAAAAGAAGTCAGTGAGCTAAAAAAATATTGATGCTGCTACTTTCAGAGCCACTGCGATTCTGAAATATTTCAGAATATTGACCCTTAAATTTCCAAATAAAATGTATGCTTAAATCGGAACGGAAACAGGCGATCGAAATGACTACACATTATATTGTGCCTTACAAATTCTATTTTTACCATGTTATCTACATTTATTATTATAGTTAATGTAAGAAGAAAGTATGAAATAATTTTCTATACATTTGTATTTTATTTTTGACATTTAATTATGCTTTTAGGTAATAATTTAAATGACCCGCATTTTGATTTTCACGCCCAGTTTGACGTCACAGGGTTCTCGAATGAATCGTACCGCACCCAATTCTAAACAACTCTAAAGGTCCTAAGTTTACCGAAATCCTTGCTGCTTAGAATATAAAGATGGTTTTTAAATGGTATTATAATTTGTTAATGATGTCACCGTTAGATGTCGCTACATAGCGAAACTACACTAGAGCCGTGTTCACCAATCACGTTCCAGTAACTTTGACGCAATTTGCAAATGGCCGTGAATTGTGAAAAAGGATCGAGCTTGAAGGTGTAAGAAAAGCTAATGGTGGATTGTTCCGTGATAAGAACTTGTGATTGATTCTTGATTCTGTGTGGTGTTGTTGTATGTACAAAATGTGCCAAAAAGTGAGAATCCAGTCTTAATGGTGATATAGGAAGCGCCCAAATACCGCTGGAGCGACACGATCGAACGGACATAGCTGACAGAAGGGTAAATTTTTATCAATTTATCTACCAAATGGCTCACCTTATTGTCCCTTGTGTGTTCTTTTAGCGGTGTGGTGCTATATTGACCTAATTTAATAGTCGTCACAACGTTAAAGCATACCGTGAAATGAGTAGTTTCCTATGGGTGTATTCGCTATCTTCGCCGGTGCAAAACGTTGCGTTGTAACGCGCATTAGTACTGATATGAAGGTAATATTTGTTCAATATAGTCACGTACTCTATCTACGAAGTACAAGCATTTTGTTATGTGCCTCCGGATGGCAGGATATTGAACATTTATCGTTTCAAATTGGAATCAGCACATAGGTAGGTATATAGTATGTATATATAAAACCCATGTAGCCACAGCCCTGTTGCTAGACGAAACGACATCGATTCGTGGCTTTTAGTCCCTTCTTACCATTTATTAGCGCTAATTTGATACATTGTCTGAATTAGAGACGCACTCAATGCGTATTTTTGTTACTAAACGTTTATTACATTATAGATAAGATGGTTACACTTCACACGGCTCTTGTCGATAATATGCGAATGACTAGCATGACTATTCAGTCATATATCGATAATTTCACTTTTTTGTTGTAGTATTTGCAATAAAAGAACTAATATGTTCAAACTAAAGTCATTGAACCACAACATAACATACTGAACTCCATGAAAAAGAAACAAATGTAGTAGGTACATAATCGAATTATATTCACAGTAACTAAATATTAACCTTAAGCCAACAATCAAACTGTGAATTTAATTCCAACAGTTGAATTTAGGTATAGTAGGTACCACACCCTGCTGTGTTCTATTTTATTTTAGCCCTTAGCACTAATTAGTTTTAATACCCAATGTAATCTAAAATAGAGTAAGGTTTACCTACATTAAAATACCTAATTTAATTATTTTATTGACTTTCTCCTCTGATTCTAGTCTTTGCAGTATTCAACATCTTAGAGCTTAAATTCACCTTCATTAATTTCTTGGACTGGGTTAAAAGTGTTTTTGGCTTAATTGGAAGTCTAACCCCCAATATGGGCATCTATGCTAAATCTTCGCCCATCAAGCGGCTGGTACATTTCTTTACTTGGACCAATAGAGGTTGTACCAGTTGAATCAGTTAGCGAAAAACTACACTAACTTAAGACAAGGTTACTTTTCATAAAACTTTTTTTAAGCTGTCAAAATAATGATCTGGCAAATCCCGGCGAGGCTGACATGGCCAGACATTTGTTACCTACGTAGCCCGGCGGTTGCCGCAAGACGTGACCATACCAACGAAGGCGACACTCTTGCAACTTGTCTGCAATGTCACGGACGTGAAGGCTGCCGCGGATGCGAGAGTTCCTAAAAGAGTTAATAAAAGCTATTATTATTATTTCATATCTATCTATATCATATAAGTAGGTTTATCAGTTATCTGCATCCTACAGTACAAGTTTAAATAACTTGTACTAATAGGCACTGTGTATAATGGTACTGAAATAATAAATTATTTATTTCTCCTATCTTCTTCAACCTTTGTACATTGTAATTGCTTCAAAACCCTACCAGGATTTAGTGCGTTCACTTTATTTGATTTAAGACTTATGAGTAGTTTTCATTTGGCATAAACTGAATGTCCTGACTATGTATATGTTTGACCAGTCTTCTTGTTGCAGTTAATGCCCAACACTCTTGTAGTGCTTGAACAATTTCTATTTAACAAATTATTGTTCTGTTCATAAAATTTAACACTTTCATTACATACAGCATTTCTTGTATTTACCAACAGCTGTTACAAGTTACAATAACATAAAACCTTATGGCACATTGTTGTCTCAATTCTCAGCTGAGTAAATGTGTGAGATATAGGCATGGTCAAAGGAAATGACAAAAGCCACAAAAAAATATTTCTTCCCTTTTTGCCATCCCAATAATAAGAATAAGATAAAACACTCCTTTGTTACAGGGAGTTTCCTATTCATATTTCAGTGTGAGGTCATAATATATTTTCCCCACAGTGTTCATTGTGCTTCCCAGTAAGTTGTGTCATTATTGTTTAACATTCAAGTGTGAAAATTTCGAGTATTTGCTTTGTTGTACGACCAGTGTAGCTATGGACACGTCCAGCGTGAAATTAGTCATATTATTGCTAGTGTTTAGCATTTGTGAGTATTTTCAGGTGTGTTTAGCATGTCTCAATATGTAACCTGTGTGAACCTGGCACCCTACTTGCAAAAATCAATTTTTTTTTTGCGTATTCTTGATAAGGTTGGTAAGTAGTTGATTGTAGTAAAAAAATTTTTGTTTGTAGTTGAACCGAAAAAAAATTATGGATAAACCAAAAATAGCCAAACCCCGGATTTATAAAAAATCAATTCTATCGGTTGATTTGTATGAAGAATCGTTAGTAGTTGATTGTAGTGAACGAATTTTCGTTTGTAGTTAATTATAAAAAAAAAAAAAATTTTTTTTTTGATAATAGTTACTTGTTATTAAACCTTTTACCTAATTTGAGGTTTGTAGTGAAAGAACTTTTAAGTCTGTTAGAAGAGAAATTCATTAGAATCGATGAAGTTGAGTAAAACTCGTTTTCGAGCGATCTTCACTGAATAATTACTACAATCTATATATACTACAAACGTCAAATATGACTAAAACATGCACGTACAGGTTTGTAGTGGAGGAATTTTCGATTGTAGTAGGACGAAAATTGATTGAGATCGATCAAGTTGAGTAAAACTCGTTTTCCCGAAATCTGGACAAATTACTCCGGTTGCGAAGATTGGACGACTACTACATACGTCAAATATGACTCAAACATGCACGTAGAGGTTTGTAGTGGAGGAATTTTCGATTGTAGTAGGACGAAAATTGATTGAAATCGATCAAGTTGAGTAAAAACCCGTTTTCTCAGAATCTGGACTGAATTACTCCGGTTGCGAAGATTGGACGACTACTACAAATGTCAAAAATGACTCAAACATGCTCGTAGAGATTTGTAGTGGAAGAATTTTCGGTTGTAGTAGAACGAAAATTGATTGAGATCGATCAATATAAGTAAAACTCGTTTTCTCAGAATCTGGACTGAATTACTCCGGTTGCGAAGATTGGACGACTACTACAAACGTCAAATATGACTCTAACATGCTCGTAGAGGTTTGTAGTGGAGGAATTTTCGATTGTAGTAGGACGAAAATTGATTGAGATCGATCAAGTTGAGTAAAAACCCGTTTTCTCAGAATCTGGACTGAACTACTCCGGTTGCGAAGATTGGACGACTACTACAAACGTCAAAAATGAATCAAACATGCTCGTAGAGGTTTGTAGTGGAAGAATTTTCGATTGTAGTAGAACGAAAATTGATTGAGATCGATCAAATTGAGTAAAACTCGTTTTCGAGCGATCTCGACTGAATTACTTCAGTTGTGAAGACTGGACGACTACTACAAACGTCAAAAATGACTCTAAGATGCTCGTTGAGGTTAGTAGTGGAAGAATTTTTGATTGTAGTAAAAAACAAATTGATTGAGATCGATCAAATTGAGTAAAACTCGTTTTCGAGTGATCTCGACTGAATTACTCCAGTTGTGAAGATTGGACGACTACTACAAACGTCAAAAATGACTCGAAGATGCTCGTAGAGGTTAGTAGTGGAAGAATTTTCGATTGTAGTAGAACGAAAATTGACTGAGATCGATCAAAATGAGTAAAACTCGTTTTCGAGCGATCTCGACTGAATTACTCCAGTTGTGAAGATTGGACGACTACTACAAACGTCAAAAATGACTCAAACATGCTCGTAGAGGTTAGTAGTGGAAGAATTTTCGATTGTAGTAAAAAAAAATGATTAAGATCGATCAAGATAAGTAAAACTCGTTTTCGAGCGATCTCGACTAAATTACTCCAGTTGTGAAGATTGGACGACTACTACAAACGTCAAAAATGACTCGAAGATGCTCGTAGAGGTTAGTAGTGGAAGAATTTTCGATTGTAGTAGGACGAAAATTGATTGAGATCGATCAAGTTGAGTAAAACTCGTTTTCTCAGAATCTGGACTGAATTACTCCGGTTGCGAAGATTGGACGATTACTACAAACGTCAAATATGACTCTAACATGCTCGTAGAGGTTTGTAGTGGAGGAATTTTCGATTGTAGTAGGACGAAAATTGATTGAGATCGATCAAGTTGAGTAAAAACCCGTTTTCTCAGAATCTGGACTGAACTACTCCGGTTGCGAAGATTGGACGACTACTACAAACGTCAAAAATGAATCAAACATGCTAGTAGAGGTTTGTAGTGGAGGAATTTTCGATTGTAGTAGGACGAAAATTGATTGAGATCGATCAAGTTGAGTAAAACTCGTTTTCTGAGAATCTGGACTGAATTACTTCGGTTGCGAAGATTGGACGACTACTACAAATGTCAAAAATGACTCAAACATGCTCGTAGAGGTTTGTAGTGGAGGAATTTTCGATTGTAGTAGAACGAAAATTGATTGAGATCGAACAAGTTGAGTAAAACTCGTTTTCTCAGAATCTGGACTGAATTACTCCGGTTGCGAAGATTGGACGACTACTACAAACGTCAAAAATGACTCTAACATGCTCGTAGAGGTTTGTAGTGGAGGAATTTTCGATTGTAGTAGAACGAAAATTGATTGAGATCGATCAAGTTGAGTAAAACTCGTTTTCTCAGAATCTGGACTGAATTACTCCGGTTGCGAAGATTGGACGACTACTACAAACGTCAAAAATGACTCTAACATGCTCGTAGAGGTTTGTAGTGGAGGAATTTTCGATTTTAGTAGGACGAAAATTGATTGAGATCGATCAAGTTGAGTAAAACTCGTTTTCTGAGAATCTGGACTGAATTACTCCGGTTGCGAAGATTGGACGACTACTACAAACGTCAAAAATGACTCTAACATGCTCGTAGAGGTTTGTAGTGAAGGAATTTTCCATTGTAGTAGAACGAAAATTGATTGAGATCGATCAAGTTGAGTAAAACTCGTTTTCTCAGAATCTGGACTGAATTACTCCGGTTGCGAAGATTGGACGACTACTACAAACGTCCAATATGACTCAAACATGCTAGTAGAGGTTTGTAGTGGAGGAATTTTCGATTGTAGTAGGACGAAAATTGATTGAGATCGATCAAGTTGAGTAAAACTCGTTTACTCAGAATCTGGAGTGAATTACTCCGGTTGCGAAGATTGGACTACTACTAAAAATGTCAAAAATGACTCAAACATGCTCGTAGAGGTTTGTAGTGGAGGAATTTTCGATTGTAGTAGGACGAAAATTGATTGAGATCGATCAAGTTGAGTAAAACTCGTTTTCGAGCGATCTTCACTGAATTACTCCGGTTGCGAAGATTAGACGACTACTACAAACGTCAAAAATGACTCAAACATGCTAGTAGAGGTTTGTAGTGGAGGAATTTTCGATTGTAGTAGGACGAAAATTGATTGAGATCGATCAAGTTGAGTAAAAACCCGTTTTCTCAGAATCTGGACTGAATTAATTCATTAGAATCGATGAAGTTGAGTAAAACTCGTTTTCGAGCGATCTTCACTGAATTACTCCGGTTGTGAAGATTGGATGACTACTACAAACGTCAAATATGACTCAAACATGCACGTAGAGGTTTGTAGTGGAGGAATTTTCGATTGTAGTAGGACGAAAATAGATTGAGATCGATCAAGTTGAGTAAAACTCGTTTACTCATAATCTGGACTGAATTACTCCGGTTGCGAAGATTGGACGACTACTACAAACGTCAAAAATGCCTCAAACATGCTCGTAGAGGTTTGTAGTGGAGGAATTTTCGATTGTAGTAGGACGACAATTGATTGAGATCGATCAAGTTGAGTAAAACCAGTTTTCTCAGAATCTGGACTGAATTACTCCGGTTGCGAAGATTGGACGACTACTACAAACGTCAAAAATGACTCTAACATGCTCGTAGAGGTTTGTAGTGGAGGAATTTTCGATTGTAGTAGGACGAAAATTGATTGAGATCGATCAAGTTGAGTAAAACTCGTTTTCTCAGAATCTGGACTGAATTACTCCGGTTGCGAAGATTGGACAACTACTACAAATGTCAAAAATGACTCAAACATGCTCGTAGAGATTTGTAGTGGAAGAATTTTCGGTTGTAGTAGAACGAAAATTGATTGAGATCGATCAATATAAGTAAAACTCGTTTTCGAGCGATCTCGACTGAATTACTCCAGTTGTGAAGATTGGACGAATACTACAAACGTCAAAATGGACTCGAAGATGCTCGTAGAGGTTAGTAGTGGAAGAATTTTCGATTGTAGTAGAACGAAAATTGATTGAGATCGATCAAATTGAGTAAAACTCGTTTTCGAGCGATCTCGACTGAATTACTCCAGTTGTAAAGATTGGACGAATACTACAAACGTCAAAAATGACTCGAAGATGCTCGTAGAGGTTAGTAGTGGAAAAATTTTCGATTGTAGTAGAACGAAAATTTATTGAGATCGATCAAGTTGAGTTAAACTCGTTTTCGAGCGATCTTGACTGAATTACTCCAGTTGTGAAGATTGGACGACTACTACAAACGTCAAAAATGACTCAAACATGCTAGTAGAGGTTTGTAGTGGAGGAATTTTCGATTGTAGTAGGACGAAAATTGATTAAGATCGATCAAGTTGAGTAAAACTCGTTTTCGAGCGATCTTCACCGAATTACTCCAGTTGTGAAGATTGGACGAATACTACAAACGTCAAAAATGACTCGAAGATGCTTGTAGAGGTTTGTAGTGGAGGAATTTTCGATTGTAGTAGAACGAAAATTGATTGAGATCGATCAATATAAGTAAAGCTCGTTTTCGAGCGATCTCGACTGAATTACTCCAGTTGTGATGATTGGACGAATACTACAAACGTCAAAAATGACTCGAAGATGATCGTAGAGGTTAGTAGTGGAAGAATTTTCGATTGTAGTAGAACGAAAATAGATTGAGATCGATCAAATTGAGTAAAACTCGTTTTCGAGCGATCTCGACCGAATTACTCCAGTTGTAAATATTGGACAAATACTACAAACGTCAAAAATGACTCAAACATGCTAGTAGAGGTTTGTAGTGGAGGAATTTTCGATTGTAGTAGGACGAAAATTGATTGAGATCGATCAAGTTGAGTAAAAACCCGTTTTCTCAGAATCTGGACTGAATTACTCCGGTTGCGAAGACTGGACGACTACTACAAACGTCAAATATGACTCAAACATGCTAGTAGAGGTTTGTAGTGGAGGAATTTTCGATTGTAGTAGGACGAAAATTGATTGAGATCGATCAAGTTGAGTAAAACTCGTTTTCGAGCGATCGACTGAATTACTCCAGTTGTGAAGATTGGACGACTACTACAAAAGTAAAAAATGATTAGAAGATGCTCGTAGAGGTTTGTAGTGGAGGAATTTTCGATTGTAGTAGGACGAAAATTGATTGAGATCGATCAAGTTGAGTAAAACTCGTTTTCTGAGAATCTGGACTGAATTACTCCGGTTGCGAAGATTGGACGACTACTACAAATGTCAAAAATGACTCAAACATGCTCGTAGAGGTTTGTAGTGGAGGAATTTTCGATTGTAGTAGAACGAAAATTGATTGAGATCGATCAAGTTGAGTAAAACTCGTTTCTCAGAATCTGGACTGAATTACTCCGGTTGCGAAGATTGGACGACTACTACAAACGTCAAAAATGCCTCAAACATGCTCGTAGAGGTTTGTAGTGGAGGAATTTTCGATTGTAGTAGGACGACAATTGATTGAGATCGATCAAGTTGAGTAAAACTCGTTTACTCAGAATCTGGAGTGAATTACTCCGGTTGCGAAGATTGGACTACTACTAAAAATGTCAAAAATGACTCAAACATGCTCGTAGAGGTTTGTAGTGGAGGAATTTTCGATTGTAGTAGGACGAAAATTGATTGAGATCGATCAAGTTGAGTAAAACTCGTTTTCGAGCGATCTTCACTGAATTACTCCGGTTGCGAAGATTAGACGACTACTACAAACGTCAAAAATGACTCAAACATGCTAGTAGAGGTTTCTAGTGGAGGAATTTTCGATTGTAGTAGGACGAAAATTGATTGAGATCGATCAAGTTGAGTAAAAACCCGTTTTCTCAGAATCTGGACTGAATTAATTCATTAGAATCGATGAAGTTGAGTAAAACTCGTTTTCGAGCGATCTTCACTGAATTACTCCGGTTGTGAAGATTGGATGACTACTACAAACGTCAAATATGACTCAAACATGCACGTAGAGGTTTGTAGTGGAGGAATTTTCGATTGTAGTAGGACGAAAAAATAGATTGAGATCGATCAAGTTGAGTAAAACTCGTTTACTCATAATCTGGACTGAATTACTCCGGTTGCGAAGATTGGACGACTACTACAAACGTCAAAAATGCCTCAAACATGCTCGTAGAGGTTTGTAGTGGAGGAATTTTCGATTGTAGTAGGACGACAATTGATTGAGATCGATCAAGTTGAGTAAAACCAGTTTTCTCAGAATCTGGACTGAATTACTCCGGTTGCGAAGATTGGACGACTACTACAAACGTCAAAAATGACTAACATGCTCGTAGAGGTTTGTAGTGGAGGAATTTTCGATTGTAGTAGGACGAAAATTGATTGAGATCGATCAAGTTGAGTAAAACTCGTTTTCTCAGAATCTGGACTGAATTACTCCGGTTGCGAAGATTGGACAACTACTACAAATGTCAAAAATGACTCAAACATGCTCGTAGAGATTTGTAGTGGAAGAATTTTCGGTTGTAGTAGAACGAAAATTGATTGAGATCGATCAATATAAGTAAAACTCGTTTTCGAGCGATCTCGACTGAATTACTCCAGTTGTGAAGATTGGACGAATACTACAAACGTCAAAATGGACTCGAAGATGCTCGTAGAGGTTAGTAGTGGAAGAATTTTCGATTGTAGTAGAACGAAAATTGATTGAGATCGATCAAATTGAGTAAAACTCGTTTTCGAGCGATCTCGACTGAATTACTCCAGTTGTAAAGATTGGACGAATACTAAAAACGTCAAAAATGACTCGAAGATGCTCGTAGAGGTTAGTAGTGGAAAAATTTTCGATTGTAGTAGAACGAAAATTTATTGAGATCGATCAAGTTGAGTTAAACTCGTTTTCGAGCGATCTTGACTGAATTACTCCAGTTGTGAAGATTGGACGACTACTACAAACGTCAAAAATGACTCAAACATGCTAGTAGAGGTTTGTAGTGGAGGAATTTTCGATTGTAGTAGGACGAAAATTGATTAAGATCGATCAAGTTGAGTAAAACTCGTTTTCGAGCGATCTTCACCGAATTACTCCAGTTGTGAAGATTGGACGAATACTACAAACGTCAAAAATGACTCGAAGATGCTTGTAGAGGTTTGTAGTGGAGGAATTTTCGATTGTAGTAGAACGAAAATTGATTGAGATCGATCAATATAAGTAAAGCTCGTTTTCGAGCGATCTCGACTGAATTACTCCAGTTGTGATGATTGGACGAATACTACAAACGTCAAAAATGACTCGAAGATGATCGTAGAGGTTAGTAGTGGAAGAATTTTCGATTGTAGTAGAACGAAAATAGATTGAGATCGATCAAATTGAGTAAAACTCGTTTTCGAGCGATCTCGACCGAATTACTCCAGTTGTAAATATTGGACAAATACTACAAACGTCAAAAATGACTCAAACATGCTAGTAGAGGTTTGTAGTGGAGGAATTTTCGATTGTAGTAGGACGAAAATTGATTGAGATCGATCAAGTTGAGTAAAAACCCGTTTTCTCAGAATCTGGACTGAATTACTCCGGTTGCGAAGACTGGACGACTACTACAAACGTCAAATATGACTCAAACATGCTAGTAGAGGTTTGTAGTGGAGGAATTTTCGATTGTAGTAGGACGAAAATTGATTGAGATCGATCAAGTTGAGTAAAACTCGTTTTCGAGCGATCGACTGAATTACTCCAGTTGTGAAGATTGGACGACTACTACAAAAGTAAAAAATGATTAGAAGATGCTCGTAGAGGTTTGTAGTGGAGGAATTTTCGATTGTAGTAGGACGAAAATTGATTGAGATCGATCAAGTTGAGTAAAACTCGTTTTCTGAGAATCTGGACTGAATTACTCCGGTTGCGAAGATTGGACGACTACTACAAATGTCAAAAATGACTCAAACATGCTCGTAGAGGTTTGTAGTGGAGGAATTTTCGATTGTAGTAGAACGAAAATTGATTGAGATCGATCAAGTTGAGTAAAACTCGTTTCTCAGAATCTGGACTGAATTACTCCGGTTGCGAAGATTGGACGACTACTACAAACGTCAAAAATGACTCTAACATGCTCGTAGAGGTTTGTAGTGGAGGAATTTTCGATTGTAGTAGGACGAAAATTGATTGAGATCGATCAAGTTGAGTAAAACTCGTTTTCTGAGAATCTGGACTGAATTACTCCGGTTGCGAAGATTGGACGACTACTACAAACGTCAAAAATGACTCGAAGATGATCGTAGAGGTTAGTAGTGGAAGAATTTTCGATTGTAGTAGAACGAGAATAGATTGAGATCGATCAAATTGAGTAAAACTCGTTTTCTGAGAATCTGGACTGAATTACTCCGGTTGCGAAGATTGGACGACTACTACAAACGTCAAAAATGCCTCAAACATGCTCGTAGAGGTTTGTAGTGGAGGAATTTTCGATTGTAGTAGGACGACAATTGATTGAGATCGATCAAGTTGAGTAAAACCAGTTTTCTCAGAATCTGGACTGAATTACTCCGGTTGCGAAGATTGGACGACTACTACAAACGTCAAAAATGACTCTAACATGCTCGTAGAGGTTTGTAGTGGAGGAATTTTCGATTGTAGTAGGACGAAAATTGATTGAGATCGATCAAGTTGAGTAAAACTCGTTTTCTCAGAATCTGGACTGAATTACTCCGGTTGCGAAGATTGGACAACTACTACAAATGTCAAAAATGACTCAAACATGCTCGTAGAGATTTGTAGTGGAAGAATTTTCGGTTGTAGTAGAACGAAAATTGATTGAGATCGATCAATATAAGTAAAACTCGTTTTCGAGCGATCTCGACTGAATTACTCCAGTTGTGAAGATTGGACGAATACTACAAACGTCAAAATGGACTCGAAGATGCTCGTAGAGGTTAGTAGTGGAAGAATTTTCGATTGTAGTAGAACGAAAATTGATTGAGATCGATCAAATTGAGTAAAACTCGTTTTCGAGCGATCTCGACTGAATTACTCCAGTTGTAAAGATTGGACGAATACTACAAACGTCAAAAATGACTCGAAGATGCTCGTAGAGGTTAGTAGTGGAAAAATTTTCGATTGTAGTAGAACGAAAATTTATTGAGATCGATCAAGTTGAGTTAAACTCGTTTTCGAGCGATCTTGACTGAATTACTCCAGTTGTGAAGATTGGACGACTACTACAAACGTCAAAAATGACTCAAACATGCTAGTAGAGGTTTGTAGTGGAGGAATTTTCGATTGTAGTAGGACGAAAATTGATTAAGATCGATCAAGTTGAGTAAAACTCGTTTTCGAGCGATCTTCACCGAATTACTCCAGTTGTGAAGATTGGACGAATACTACAAACGTCAAAAATGACTCGAAGATGCTTGTAGAGGTTTGTAGTGGAGGAATTTTCGATTGTAGTAGAACGAAAATTGATTGAGATCGATCAATATAAGTAAAGCTCGTTTTCGAGCGATCTCGACTGAATTACTCCAGTTGTGATGATTGGACGAATACTACAAACGTCAAAAATGACTCGAAGATGATCGTAGAGGTTAGTAGTGGAAGAATTTTCGATTGTAGTAGAACGAAAATAGATTGAGATCGATCAAATTGAGTAAAACTCGTTTTCGAGCGATCTCGACCGAATTACTCCAGTTGTAAATATTGGACAAATACTACAAACGTCAAAAATGACTCAAACATGCTAGTAGAGGTTTGTAGTGGAGGAATTTTCGATTGTAGTAGGACGAAAATTGATTGAGATCGATCAAGTTGAGTAAAAACCCGTTTTCTCAGAATCTGGACTGAATTACTCCGGTTGCGAAGACTGGACGACTACTACAAACGTCAAATATGACTCAAACATGCTAGTAGAGGTTTGTAGTGGAGGAATTTTCGATTGTAGTAGGACGAAAATTGATTGAGATCGATCAAGTTGAGTAAAACTCGTTTTCGAGCGATCGACTGAATTACTCCAGTTGTGAAGATTGGACGACTACTACAAAAGTAAAAAATGATTAGAAGATGCTCGTAGAGGTTTGTAGTGGAGGAATTTTCGATTGTAGTAGGACGAAAATTGATTGAGATCGATCAAGTTGAGTAAAACTCGTTTTCTGAGAATCTGGACTGAATTACTCCGGTTGCGAAGATTGGACGACTACTACAAATGTCAAAAATGACTCAAACATGCTCGTAGAGGTTTGTAGTGGAGGAATTTTCGATTGTAGTAGAACGAAAATTGATTGAGATCGATCAAGTTGAGTAAAACTCGTTTCTCAGAATCTGGACTGAATTACTCCGGTTGCGAAGATTGGACGACTACTACAAACGTCAAAAATGACTCTAACATGCTCGTAGAGGTTTGTAGTGGAGGAATTTTCGATTGTAGTAGGACGAAAATTGATTGAGATCGATCAAGTTGAGTAAAACTCGTTTTCTGAGAATCTGGACTGAATTACTCCGGTTGCGAAGATTGGACGACTACTACAAACGTCAAAAATGACTCGAAGATGATCGTAGAGGTTAGTAGTGGAAGAATTTTCGATTGTAGTAGAACGAGAATAGATTGAGATCGATCAAATTGAGTAAAACTCGTTTTCTGAGAATCTGGACTGAATTACTCCGGTTGCGAAGATTGGACGACTACTACAAACGTCAAAAATGACTCTAACATGCTCGTAGAGGTTTGTAGTGAAGGAATTTTCCATTGTAGTAGAACGAAAATTGATTGAGATCGATCAAGTTGAGTAAAACTCGTTTTCTCAGAATCTGGACTGAATTACTCCGGTTGCGAAGATTGGACGACTACTACAAACGTCCAATATGACTCAAACATGCTAGTAGAGGTTTGTAGTGGAGGAATTTTCGATTGTAGTAGGACGAAAATTGATTGAGATCGATCAAGTTGAGTAAAACTCGTTTACTCAGAATCTGGAGTGAATTACTCCGGTTGCGAAGATTGGACTACTACTAAAAATGTCAAAAATGACTCAAACATGCTCGTAGAGGTTTGTAGTGGAGGAATTTTCGATTGTAGTAGGACGAAAATTGATTGAGATCGATCAAGTTGAGTAAAACTCGTTTTCGAGCGATCTTCACTGAATTACTCCGGTTGCGAAGATTAGACGACTACTACAAACGTCAAAAATGACTCAAACATGCTAGTAGAGGTTTGTAGTGGAGGAATTTTCGATTGTAGTAGGACGAAAATTGATTGAGATCGATCAAGTTGAGTAAAAACCCGTTTTCTCAGAATCTGGACTGAATTAATTCATTAGAATCGATGAAGTTGAGTAAAACTCGTTTTCGAGCGATCTTCACTGAATTACTCCGGTTGTGAAGATTGGATGACTACTACAAACGTCAAATATGACTCAAACATGCACGTAGAGGTTTGTAGTGGAGGAATTTTCGATTGTAGTAGGACGAAAATAGATTGAGATCGATCAAGTTGAGTAAAACTCGTTTACTCATAATCTGGACTGAATTACTCCGGTTGCGAAGATTGGACGACTACTACAAACGTCAAAAATGCCTCAAACATGCTCGTAGAGGTTTGTAGTGGAGGAATTTTCGATTGTAGTAGGACGACAATTGATTGAGATCGATCAAGTTGAGTAAAACCAGTTTTCTCAGAATCTGGACTGAATTACTCCGGTTGCGAAGATTGGACGACTACTACAAACGTCAAAAATGACTCTAACATGCTCGTAGAGGTTTGTAGTGGAGGAATTTTCGATTGTAGTAGGACGAAAATTGATTGAGATCGATCAAGTTGAGTAAAACTCGTTTTCTCAGAATCTGGACTGAATTACTCCGGTTGCGAAGATTGGACAACTACTACAAATGTCAAAAATGACTCAAACATGCTCGTAGAGATTTGTAGTGGAAGAATTTTCGGTTGTAGTAGAACGAAAATTGATTGAGATCGATCAATATAAGTAAAACTCGTTTTCGAGCGATCTCGACTGAATTACTCCAGTTGTGAAGATTGGACGAATACTACAAACGTCAAAATGGACTCGAAGATGCTCGTAGAGGTTAGTAGTGGAAGAATTTTCGATTGTAGTAGAACGAAAATTGATTGAGATCGATCAAATTGAGTAAAACTCGTTTTCGAGCGATCTCGACTGAATTACTCCAGTTGTAAAGATTGGACGAATACTACAAACGTCAAAAATGACTCGAAGATGCTCGTAGAGGTTAGTAGTGGAAAAATTTTCGATTGTAGTAGAACGAAAATTTATTGAGATCGATCAAGTTGAGTTAAACTCGTTTTCGAGCGATCTTGACTGAATTACTCCAGTTGTGAAGATTGGACGACTACTACAAACGTCAAAAATGACTCAAACATGCTAGTAGAGGTTTGTAGTGGAGGAATTTTCGATTGTAGTAGGACGAAAATTGATTGAGATCGATCAAGTTGAGTAAAAACCCGTTTTCTCAGAATCTGGACTGAATTAATTCATTAGAATCGATGAAGTTGAGTAAAACTCGTTTTCGAGCGATCTTCACTGAATTACTCCGGTTGTGAAGATTGGATGACTACTACAAACGTCAAATATGACTCAAACATGCACGTAGAGGTTTGTAGTGGAGGAATTTTCGATTGTAGTAGGACGAAAATAGATTGAGATCGATCAAGTTGAGTAAAACTCGTTTACTCATAATCTGGACTGAATTACTCCGGTTGCGAAGATTGGACGACTACTACAAACGTCAAAAATGCCTCAAACATGCTCGTAGAGGTTTGTAGTGGAGGAATTTTCGATTGTAGTAGGACGACAATTGATTGAGATCGATCAAGTTGAGTAAAACCAGTTTTCTCAGAATCTGGACTGAATTACTCCGGTTGCGAAGATTGGACGACTACTACAAACGTCAAAAATGACTCTAACATGCTCGTAGAGGTTTGTAGTGGAGGAATTTTCGATTGTAGTAGGACGAAAATTGATTGAGATCGATCAAGTTGAGTAAAACTCGTTTTCTCAGAATCTGGACTGAATTACTCCGGTTGCGAAGATTGGACAACTACTACAAATGTCAAAAATGACTCAAACATGCTCGTAGAGATTTGTAGTGGAAGAATTTTCGGTTGTAGTAGAACGAAAATTGATTGAGATCGATCAATATAAGTAAAACTCGTTTTCGAGCGATCTCGACTGAATTACTCCAGTTGTGAAGATTGGACGAATACTACAAACGTCAAAATGGACTCGAAGATGCTCGTAGAGGTTAGTAGTGGAAGAATTTTCGATTGTAGTAGAACGAAAATTGATTGAGATCGATCAAATTGAGTAAAACTCGTTTTCGAGCGATCTCGACTGAATTACTCCAGTTGTAAAGATTGGACGAATACTACAAACGTCAAAAATGACTCGAAGATGCTCGTAGAGGTTAGTAGTGGAAAAATTTTCGATTGTAGTAGAACGAAAATTTATTGAGATCGATCAAGTTGAGTTAAACTCGTTTTCGAGCGATCTTGACTGAATTACTCCAGTTGTGAAGATTGGACGACTACTACAAACGTCAAAAATGACTCAAACATGCTAGTAGAGGTTTGTAGTGGAGGAATTTTCGATTGTAGTAGGACGAAAATTGATTAAGATCGATCAAGTTGAGTAAAACTCGTTTTCGAGCGATCTTCACCGAATTACTCCAGTTGTGAAGATTGGACGAATACTACAAACGTCAAAAATGACTCGAAGATGCTTGTAGAGGTTTGTAGTGGAGGAATTTTCGATTGTAGTAGAACGAAAATTGATTGAGATCGATCAATATAAGTAAAGCTCGTTTTCGAGCGATCTCGACTGAATTACTCCAGTTGTGATGATTGGACGAATACTACAAACGTCAAAAATGACTCGAAGATGATCGTAGAGGTTAGTAGTGGAAGAATTTTCGATTGTAGTAGAACGAAAATAGATTGAGATCGATCAAATTGAGTAAAACTCGTTTTCGAGCGATCTCGACCGAATTACTCCAGTTGTAAATATTGGACAAATACTACAAACGTCAAAAATGACTCAAACATGCTAGTAGAGGTTTGTAGTGGAGGAATTTTCGATTGTAGTAGGACGAAAATTGATTGAGATCGATCAAGTTGAGTAAAAACCCGTTTTCTCAGAATCTGGACTGAATTACTCCGGTTGCGAAGACTGGACGACTACTACAAACGTCAAATATGACTCAAACATGCTAGTAGAGGTTTGTAGTGGAGGAATTTTCGATTGTAGTAGGACGAAAATTGATTGAGATCGATCAAGTTGAGTAAAACTCGTTTTCGAGCGATCGACTGAATTACTCCAGTTGTGAAGATTGGACGACTACTACAAAAGTAAAAAATGATTAGAAGATGCTCGTAGAGGTTTGTAGTGGAGGAATTTTCGATTGTAGTAGGACGAAAATTGATTGAGATCGATCAAGTTGAGTAAAACTCGTTTTCTGAGAATCTGGACTGAATTACTCCGGTTGCGAAGATTGGACGACTACTACAAATGTCAAAAATGACTCAAACATGCTCGTAGAGGTTTGTAGTGGAGGAATTTTCGATTGTAGTAGAACGAAAATTGATTGAGATCGATCAAGTTGAGTAAAACTCGTTTCTCAGAATCTGGACTGAATTACTCCGGTTGCGAAGATTGGACGACTACTACAAACGTCAAAAATGCCTCAAACATGCTCGTAGAGGTTTGTAGTGGAGGAATTTTCGATTGTAGTAGGACGACAATTGATTGAGATCGATCAAGTTGAGTAAAACTCGTTTACTCAGAATCTGGAGTGAATTACTCCGGTTGCGAAGATTGGACTACTACTAAAAATGTCAAAAATGACTCAAACATGCTCGTAGAGGTTTGTAGTGGAGGAATTTTCGATTGTAGTAGGACGAAAATTGATTGAGATCGATCAAGTTGAGTAAAACTCGTTTTCGAGCGATCTTCACTGAATTACTCCGGTTGCGAAGATTAGACGACTACTACAAACGTCAAAAATGACTCAAACATGCTAGTAGAGGTTTCTAGTGGAGGAATTTTCGATTGTAGTAGGACGAAAATTGATTGAGATCGATCAAGTTGAGTAAAAACCCGTTTTCTCAGAATCTGGACTGAATTAATTCATTAGAATCGATGAAGTTGAGTAAAACTCGTTTTCGAGCGATCTTCACTGAATTACTCCGGTTGTGAAGATTGGATGACTACTACAAACGTCAAATATGACTCAAACATGCACGTAGAGGTTTGTAGTGGAGGAATTTTCGATTGTAGTAGGACGAAAATAGATTGAGATCGATCAAGTTGAGTAAAACTCGTTTACTCATAATCTGGACTGAATTACTCCGGTTGCGAAGATTGGACGACTACTACAAACGTCAAAAATGCCTCAAACATGCTCGTAGAGGTTTGTAGTGGAGGAATTTTCGATTGTAGTAGGACGACAATTGATTGAGATCGATCAAGTTGAGTAAAACCAGTTTTCTCAGAATCTGGACTGAATTACTCCGGTTGCGAAGATTGGACGACTACTACAAACGTCAAAAATGACTCTAACATGCTCGTAGAGGTTTGTAGTGGAGGAATTTTCGATTGTAGTAGGACGAAAATTGATTGAGATCGATCAAGTTGAGTAAAACTCGTTTTCTCAGAATCTGGACTGAATTACTCCGGTTGCGAAGATTGGACAACTACTACAAATGTCAAAAATGACTCAAACATGCTCGTAGAGATTTGTAGTGGAAGAATTTTCGGTTGTAGTAGAACGAAAATTGATTGAGATCGATCAATATAAGTAAAACTCGTTTTCGAGCGATCTCGACTGAATTACTCCAGTTGTGAAGATTGGACGAATACTACAAACGTCAAAATGGACTCGAAGATGCTCGTAGAGGTTAGTAGTGGAAGAATTTTCGATTGTAGTAGAACGAAAATTGATTGAGATCGATCAAATTGAGTAAAACTCGTTTTCGAGCGATCTCGACTGAATTACTCCAGTTGTAAAGATTGGACGAATACTAAAAACGTCAAAAATGACTCGAAGATGCTCGTAGAGGTTAGTAGTGGAAAAATTTTCGATTGTAGTAGAACGAAAATTTATTGAGATCGATCAAGTTGAGTTAAACTCGTTTTCGAGCGATCTTGACTGAATTACTCCAGTTGTGAAGATTGGACGACTACTACAAACGTCAAAAATGACTCAAACATGCTAGTAGAGGTTTGTAGTGGAGGAATTTTCGATTGTAGTAGGACGAAAATTGATTAAGATCGATCAAGTTGAGTAAAACTCGTTTTCGAGCGATCTTCACCGAATTACTCCAGTTGTGAAGATTGGACGAATACTACAAACGTCAAAAATGACTCGAAGATGCTTGTAGAGGTTTGTAGTGGAGGAATTTTCGATTGTAGTAGAACGAAAATTGATTGAGATCGATCAATATAAGTAAAGCTCGTTTTCGAGCGATCTCGACTGAATTACTCCAGTTGTGATGATTGGACGAATACTACAAACGTCAAAAATGACTCGAAGATGATCGTAGAGGTTAGTAGTGGAAGAATTTTCGATTGTAGTAGAACGAAAATAGATTGAGATCGATCAAATTGAGTAAAACTCGTTTTCGAGCGATCTCGACCGAATTACTCCAGTTGTAAATATTGGACAAATACTACAAACGTCAAAAATGACTCAAACATGCTAGTAGAGGTTTGTAGTGGAGGAATTTTCGATTGTAGTAGGACGAAAATTGATTGAGATCGATCAAGTTGAGTAAAAACCCGTTTTCTCAGAATCTGGACTGAATTACTCCGGTTGCGAAGACTGGACGACTACTACAAACGTCAAATATGACTCAAACATGCTAGTAGAGGTTTGTAGTGGAGGAATTTTCGATTGTAGTAGGACGAAAATTGATTGAGATCGATCAAGTTGAGTAAAACTCGTTTTCGAGCGATCGACTGAATTACTCCAGTTGTGAAGATTGGACGACTACTACAAAAGTAAAAAATGATTAGAAGATGCTCGTAGAGGTTTGTAGTGGAGGAATTTTCGATTGTAGTAGGACGAAAATTGATTGAGATCGATCAAGTTGAGTAAAACTCGTTTTCTGAGAATCTGGACTGAATTACTCCGGTTGCGAAGATTGGACGACTACTACAAATGTCAAAAATGACTCAAACATGCTCGTAGAGGTTTGTAGTGGAGGAATTTTCGATTGTAGTAGAACGAAAATTGATTGAGATCGATCAAGTTGAGTAAAACTCGTTTCTCAGAATCTGGACTGAATTACTCCGGTTGCGAAGATTGGACGACTACTACAAACGTCAAAAATGACTCTAACATGCTCGTAGAGGTTTGTAGTGGAGGAATTTTCGATTGTAGTAGGACGAAAATTGATTGAGATCGATCAAGTTGAGTAAAACTCGTTTTCTGAGAATCTGGACTGAATTACTCCGGTTGCGAAGATTGGACGACTACTACAAACGTCAAAAATGACTCGAAGATGATCGTAGAGGTTAGTAGTGGAAGAATTTTCGATTGTAGTAGAACGAGAATAGATTGAGATCGATCAAATTGAGTAAAACTCGTTTTCTGAGAATCTGGACTGAATTACTCCGGTTGCGAAGATTGGACGACTACTACAAACGTCAAAAATGCCTCAAACATGCTCGTAGAGGTTTGTAGTGGAGGAATTTTCGATTGTAGTAGGACGACAATTGATTGAGATCGATCAAGTTGAGTAAAACCAGTTTTCTCAGAATCTGGACTGAATTACTCCGGTTGCGAAGATTGGACGACTACTACAAACGTCAAAAATGACTCTAACATGCTCGTAGAGGTTTGTAGTGGAGGAATTTTCGATTGTAGTAGGACGAAAATTGATTGAGATCGATCAAGTTGAGTAAAACTCGTTTTCTCAGAATCTGGACTGAATTACTCCGGTTGCGAAGATTGGACAACTACTACAAATGTCAAAAATGACTCAAACATGCTCGTAGAGATTTGTAGTGGAAGAATTTTCGGTTGTAGTAGAACGAAAATTGATTGAGATCGATCAATATAAGTAAAACTCGTTTTCGAGCGATCTCGACTGAATTACTCCAGTTGTGAAGATTGGACGAATACTACAAACGTCAAAATGGACTCGAAGATGCTCGTAGAGGTTAGTAGTGGAAGAATTTTCGATTGTAGTAGAACGAAAATTGATTGAGATCGATCAAATTGAGTAAAACTCGTTTTCGAGCGATCTCGACTGAATTACTCCAGTTGTAAAGATTGGACGAATACTACAAACGTCAAAAATGACTCGAAGATGCTCGTAGAGGTTAGTAGTGGAAAAATTTTCGATTGTAGTAGAACGAAAATTTATTGAGATCGATCAAGTTGAGTTAAACTCGTTTTCGAGCGATCTTGACTGAATTACTCCAGTTGTGAAGATTGGACGACTACTACAAACGTCAAAAATGACTCAAACATGCTAGTAGAGGTTTGTAGTGGAGGAATTTTCGATTGTAGTAGGACGAAAATTGATTAAGATCGATCAAGTTGAGTAAAACTCGTTTTCGAGCGATCTTCACCGAATTACTCCAGTTGTGAAGATTGGACGAATACTACAAACGTCAAAAATGACTCGAAGATGCTTGTAGAGGTTTGTAGTGGAGGAATTTTCGATTGTAGTAGAACGAAAATTGATTGAGATCGATCAATATAAGTAAAGCTCGTTTTCGAGCGATCTCGACTGAATTACTCCAGTTGTGATGATTGGACGAATACTACAAACGTCAAAAATGACTCGAAGATGATCGTAGAGGTTAGTAGTGGAAGAATTTTCGATTGTAGTAGAACGAAAATAGATTGAGATCGATCAAATTGAGTAAAACTCGTTTTCGAGCGATCTCGACCGAATTACTCCAGTTGTAAATATTGGACAAATACTACAAACGTCAAAAATGACTCAAACATGCTAGTAGAGGTTTGTAGTGGAGGAATTTTCGATTGTAGTAGGACGAAAATTGATTGAGATCGATCAAGTTGAGTAAAAACCCGTTTTCTCAGAATCTGGACTGAATTACTCCGGTTGCGAAGACTGGACGACTACTACAAACGTCAAATATGACTCAAACATGCTAGTAGAGGTTTGTAGTGGAGGAATTTTCGATTGTAGTAGGACGAAAATTGATTGAGATCGATCAAGTTGAGTAAAACTCGTTTTCGAGCGATCGACTGAATTACTCCAGTTGTGAAGATTGGACGACTACTACAAAAGTAAAAAATGATTAGAAGATGCTCGTAGAGGTTTGTAGTGGAGGAATTTTCGATTGTAGTAGGACGAAAATTGATTGAGATCGATCAAGTTGAGTAAAACTCGTTTTCTGAGAATCTGGACTGAATTACTCCGGTTGCGAAGATTGGACGACTACTACAAATGTCAAAAATGACTCAAACATGCTCGTAGAGGTTTGTAGTGGAGGAATTTTCGATTGTAGTAGAACGAAAATTGATTGAGATCGATCAAGTTGAGTAAAACTCGTTTCTCAGAATCTGGACTGAATTACTCCGGTTGCGAAGATTGGACGACTACTACAAACGTCAAAAATGACTCTAACATGCTCGTAGAGGTTTGTAGTGGAGGAATTTTCGATTGTAGTAGGACGAAAATTGATTGAGATCGATCAAGTTGAGTAAAACTCGTTTTCTGAGAATCTGGACTGAATTACTCCGGTTGCGAAGATTGGACGACTACTACAAACGTCAAAAATGACTCGAAGATGATCGTAGAGGTTAGTAGTGGAAGAATTTTCGATTGTAGTAGAACGAGAATAGATTGAGATCGATCAAATTGAGTAAAACTCGTTTTCTGAGAATCTGGACTGAATTACTCCGGTTGCGAAGATTGGACGACTACTACAAACGTCAAAAATGACTCTAACATGCTCGTAGAGGTTTGTAGTGAAGGAATTTTCCATTGTAGTAGAACGAAAATTGATTGAGATCGATCAAGTTGAGTAAAACTCGTTTTCTCAGAATCTGGACTGAATTACTCCGGTTGCGAAGATTGGACGACTACTACAAACGTCCAATATGACTCAAACATGCTAGTAGAGGTTTGTAGTGGAGGAATTTTCGATTGTAGTAGGACGAAAATTGATTGAGATCGATCAAGTTGAGTAAAACTCGTTTACTCAGAATCTGGAGTGAATTACTCCGGTTGCGAAGATTGGACTACTACTAAAAATGTCAAAAATGACTCAAACATGCTCGTAGAGGTTTGTAGTGGAGGAATTTTCGATTGTAGTAGGACGAAAATTGATTGAGATCGATCAAGTTGAGTAAAACTCGTTTTCGAGCGATCTTCACTGAATTACTCCGGTTGCGAAGATTAGACGACTACTACAAACGTCAAAAATGACTCAAACATGCTAGTAGAGGTTTGTAGTGGAGGAATTTTCGATTGTAGTAGGACGAAAATTGATTGAGATCGATCAAGTTGAGTAAAAACCCGTTTTCTCAGAATCTGGACTGAATTAATTCATTAGAATCGATGAAGTTGAGTAAAACTCGTTTTCGAGCGATCTTCACTGAATTACTCCGGTTGTGAAGATTGGATGACTACTACAAACGTCAAATATGACTCAAACATGCACGTAGAGGTTTGTAGTGGAGGAATTTTCGATTGTAGTAGGACGAAAATAGATTGAGATCGATCAAGTTGAGTAAAACTCGTTTACTCATAATCTGGACTGAATTACTCCGGTTGCGAAGATTGGACGACTACTACAAACGTCAAAAATGCCTCAAACATGCTCGTAGAGGTTTGTAGTGGAGGAATTTTCGATTGTAGTAGGACGACAATTGATTGAGATCGATCAAGTTGAGTAAAACCAGTTTTCTCAGAATCTGGACTGAATTACTCCGGTTGCGAAGATTGGACGACTACTACAAACGTCAAAAATGACTCTAACATGCTCGTAGAGGTTTGTAGTGGAGGAATTTTCGATTGTAGTAGGACGAAAATTGATTGAGATCGATCAAGTTGAGTAAAACTCGTTTTCTCAGAATCTGGACTGAATTACTCCGGTTGCGAAGATTGGACAACTACTACAAATGTCAAAAATGACTCAAACATGCTCGTAGAGATTTGTAGTGGAAGAATTTTCGGTTGTAGTAGAACGAAAATTGATTGAGATCGATCAATATAAGTAAAACTCGTTTTCGAGCGATCTCGACTGAATTACTCCAGTTGTGAAGATTGGACGAATACTACAAACGTCAAAATGGACTCGAAGATGCTCGTAGAGGTTAGTAGTGGAAGAATTTTCGATTGTAGTAGAACGAAAATTGATTGAGATCGATCAAATTGAGTAAAACTCGTTTTCGAGCGATCTCGACTGAATTACTCCAGTTGTAAAGATTGGACGAATACTACAAACGTCAAAAATGACTCGAAGATGCTCGTAGAGGTTAGTAGTGGAAAAATTTTCGATTGTAGTAGAACGAAAATTTATTGAGATCGATCAAGTTGAGTTAAACTCGTTTTCGAGCGATCTTGACTGAATTACTCCAGTTGTGAAGATTGGACGACTACTACAAACGTCAAAAATGACTCAAACATGCTAGTAGAGGTTTGTAGTGGAGGAATTTTCGATTGTAGTAGGACGAAAATTGATTAAGATCGATCAAGTTGAGTAAAACTCGTTTTCGAGCGATCTTCACCGAATTACTCCAGTTGTGAAGATTGGACGAATACTACAAACGTCAAAAATGACTCGAAGATGCTTGTAGAGGTTTGTAGTGGAGGAATTTTCGATTGTAGTAGAACGAAAATTGATTGAGATCGATCAATATAAGTAAAGCTCGTTTTCGAGCGATCTCGACTGAATTACTCCAGTTGTGATGATTGGACGAATACTACAAACGTCAAAAATGACTCGAAGATGATCGTAGAGGTTAGTAGTGGAAGAATTTTCGATTGTAGTAGAACGAGAATAGATTGAGATCGATCAAATTGAGTAAAACTCGTTTTCGAGCGATCTCGACCGAATTACTCCAGTTGTAAATATTGGACAAATACTACAAACGTCAAAAATGACTCAAACATGCTCGTAGAGGTTTGTAATGGAGGGATTTTCGATTTTAGTAGAACTAAAATTTATTGAGATCGATCAGATTAAAACTCGTTTTCTCGGAATCTGGACTGAATTACTCCGGTTGCGAAGATTGGACGACTATTATAAACGTCAAAAATAGCTGGAAGATGTTCGAAGAGGTTAGTAGTGGAAGAATTTTCGATTGTAGTTGATCGAAAATTGGTCGAGATCGATCAAGTTGAGTAAAAGTAGTTCTGGAGCGATTTTCACTGAATTACTCCGGTTGTGAAGATTAGACGACTACTACAAACGTCAAAAATGACTCAAACATGCCCGAATATTAAATAATTTTCGATAGTTCTAAAACAACTTTTTTTTTTTTTTTTTTTTTTTTTGTCGCGGGGAATGCGTTTACGCGCCGTCAACCATGCTTCGGGGGCAGCACGGATGGTGTGTGGGACTCCCGGCCCTTTGGGGGCCGTCCTACCCACTAAACCCCGCGGTGTTCCACCTTCTTCCCAACCGGGTCGCAGGATAGGCCTGAGGGCTATTCACTTCGACCCGGCTAAGGGAATGCCCCAAGATGAGGCTCTCCTCGGGGGGTCAGATGTGCTGTCCCCCACGATCTCCCGGAGGAGATTAGTTTGTGCCCGCTTTAGCCGTCCCCAAACGTCCCCGTGAGAACAGAGAGCGGCGGAGAGAGGTCGAGCGGGCACTTGAAGGCACCCCGGAACACGAGGGGTGCCAGCCGCCTGAAGGCCATTGTGAACGGGGTCCCCCGACCTTCCGTCCACGGCCATTATCTAGTCTGCGGCGATCCGGGACTACACCCGGCGCCGCCCTCGCAATTGCCGGTGGGACGGGAGCGTGCGTCCTGCTCGCTCCCGAACCCGCAGCTCCTCTCTTTTTGCCGCCATCACCTCGCTGGCGAAGGAGGCGACGGCGGCCCAGCATTGTCGGCTGCCGGCCATGGCTTGCACCACGGCCGGCAGCGACAAATCCATCCCAACAATGCCCCTGAGGGTCTAAAACAACTTGAATTTCGGTAAAATTAATTGAGAAAATCCCGATAGGAGCGGGAGAAATTTTGATAGTTGTTAAAAAAAGTTAAATTTAGGTGGTAAAAAAAAGATGAACTTGTGTGTGGTAAAAAAGAGAACGGCATCTTGTTCATTGAAATGAACAAGATGCCGTTCTCGTTAAAAAAGATAAAACGATTACTACAAAGGGCAGAATCGAGTGAGGAAGATCTGTAGAGGTTAGTGGTGGAAGAATTTTTCTCCGTTCATATTTTTTCATGGGGAGATTTCAGTCACTATCACTACATATTATAAAACAAAGTCGTTTTTCGCTGTCTGACCCTATGTATGCTTAGATCTTTAAAAATACGCAACGATTTTCGATGCAGTTTTTTTTTAAATAGATAGAGTGATTCTTATAGAAGGTTTTTATGTATATTTCGTTAAGTTTTTGTATACATTAACTTAATTATAACGATATATGTAGGCGGTGTCGGAAAATATGAGCCGTCTGGGTGCTTTTAACGTAAACGCTGCATAAACCCTTTGAGATATAACAAAATAATGTATTGTGGAATTGTGTATCTAATATAGGTCCACAAAAAAGTCCGCGACGCTATTTGTCTATCTCTTAAGGATAACGTACTATATCCATTTTAATACTTAAAAAAACAATAATAATAAAGCGATTATTTAAAGGCTATTTACACAAATAGATTATTAATTCTTATCATTTTTAATATGTTAGTTGGTTTCAGCATTTTATGCAGATTATTTTGTCCCTTTACACTTCGCAAATTAAATGAATATCTTCGGCGATATGGCAATATCAAAAATTGCGCATATAAATTAATTTCGTGTAACAATAATTGACAGGTCCGTGCGTGCGCGGGCGTAAGTACGTGAGAAACAAAGTCGATTTTGGCTGTATGTCCCTATGTATACTTGATCTTTAAAACTACGCTTCGAATGTCTATGCAGTTTTTTTTTAATAGATAGTGATTCATAGAGAAGGTTTTTAAATATATTTTATTAAATTTTTGTATACATTAACTTAATTATAACGATGTATGTTGGCGGTGTCGGAAAAAAATAAACCGTCTGGGAGCTTTTAACGAAAACGCTGCCTAAACCCTTTAAGATATAACAAAATAATGTATTGTCGAATTATGTATCTAATATAGGTCTACAAAAAAGTCCGCAACGGTATATGTCTATCTCTTAAGGATACCGTACTATATCCATTTTGATACTTTAAAAAAACAGCAATAATAAAGCGGTAATTTAAATGCTATTTACACAAATATCCCTATCATTTTTAATATGTTAGTTGGTTTCAGCATTTTAAGAAGATTATTTTGTCCCTTTACACTTTGCAGATTAAATGAATATCTTAGGCGATATGGCAATATCAAAAAAATGCGCAAAGAAATTAATTTCGTGTAACAAAAATTCGACCGGGCCGTGCGGATGCGGGCGTAGTAGGTACTTGAGAGCGGAGAAGTAATCAAGTAATTTGGAAAATATTTATACATTATCGTGAAATTAATATAAGACTGGGATTAAATGGGTGCCACGGGCGAAGCCGGGCGGGTCAGCTAGTGAAATAATATGGATAAACCAAGTAGGACTGAGCCCGGGATCCTTGGAATCAGCGTCGGGAGCGCTAACCACTGTAATACGACCACCCATATCCGCAATCTTGCGAGATGTTACTACAATCGAAAATTCTTCCACTACTAACCTCTACGAGCATCTTCGAGTCATTTTTGACGTTTGTATTAGTCGTCCAATCTTCACAACTGGAGTAATTCAGTCGAGATCGCTCGAAAACGAGTTTTACTCAACTTGATCGATTTCAATAAATTTTCGTTTACTACAATCGAAAATTCTTCCACTACTAACCTCTACGAGCATGTTTGAGTCATTTTTGACGTTTGTAGTAGTCGTCCAATCTTCACAACCGGAGTCATTCAGTGAAGATCGTTCGAAAACGAGTTTTACTCAACTTTATCGATCTCAATAAATTTTCGTCCTACTACAATCGAAAATTCCTCCACTACAAACATCTACGAGCATGTTTGAGTTATTTTTTACTTTTGTAGTAGTCGACCAATCTTCACAACCGGAGTAATTCAGTGACGATCGCTCGAAAACCAGTTTTACTCAACTTGATCGATCTCAATCAATTTTCGTTCCACTACAATCGAAAATTCTTCCACCACTAACCTCTACGAGCATCGTCGAGTCATTTTTGACGTTTGTAGTAGTCGTCCAATCTTCACAACTGGAGTAATTCAGTCGAGATCGCTCGAAAACGAGTTTTACTAATCTTGATCGATCTCAATCAATTTTCGTTCTACTACAATCGAAAATTCTTCCACTACTAACCTCTACGAGCATGTTTGAGTCATTTTTGACGTTTGTAGTAGTCGTCCAATCTTCGCAACCGGAGTAATTTGTCCAGATTCCGGGAAAACGAGTTTTACTCAACTTGATCGATCTCAATAAATTTTCGTCCTACTAAAATCGAAAATTCCTCCACTACAAACCTCTACTAGCATGATTGAGTCGTTTTTGACGTTTGTAGTAGTCGTCCAATCTTCACAACAGGAGTAATTCAGTGAAGATCGTTCGAAAACGAGTTTTACTCAACTTTATCGATCTCAATCAATTTTCGTCCTACTACAATCGAAAATTCCTCCACTACAAACATCTACGAGCATGTTTGAGTCATAGTTGACGTTTGTAGTAGTCGACCAATCTTCACAACCGGAGTAATTCAGTGACGATCGCTCGAAAACGAGTTTTACTCAACTTGATCGATCTCAATCAATTTTCGTTCCACTACAATCGAAAATTCTTCCACCACTAACCTCTACGAGCATCTTCGAGTCATTTTTGACGTTTGTAGTAGTCGTCCAATCTTCACAACTGGAGTAATTCAGTCGAGATCGCTCGAAAACGAGTTTTACTCAACTTCATCGATTCTAATGAATTTCTCTTCTAACAGACTTAAAAGTTCTTTCACTACAAACCTCAAATTAGGTAAAAGGTTTAATAACAAGTAACTATTGTCAAAAAAAAACTTTTTTTTTATTTTTTTTTTATTTTTTTTATAATTAACTACAAACGAAAATTCGTTCACTACAATCAACTACTAACGATTCTTTATACAAATCAACCGATAGAATTGATTTTTTATAAATCCGGGGGTTGGCTATTTTTGGTTTATCCATAAAAATTTTTCGGTTCAACTACAAACAAAATTTTTTTTACTACAATCAACTACTTACCAACTTCATCAAGAATACACAAAAAAAAATTTGAATTTTGCAAGTAGGGTGCCAGGTTCACACAGGTCAATATGTACAGAGTTATTTGAGTGACATCTGCAACTCCTACTTTGTAATCTATATAAATAACAATGAATCGCAATATGTTGCTAAGCGCAGAACCGTTTGACCAATTTAAATATTTTTTTATTCATTCCTTGAACTCTAAGGATAGAAAAATTGGAAAAATTGCAATGGGGAAGGAGAAAGCCTCATTAAGTGGGCAGAGCCGCGGGCATTAACTAGTTTGTTATAAAAATTGAGTGGCATTATGATTGTTGTTGGGGACCTTTTGAGATTTCAGGAACTAAGCCAACTGTACTTGCCAGCGGTATACCTGTTAAACAATAGATGAGACTCTGACACTGTAGAAAGCCAAAGTTAGAAGCCAGTGAGAGTGGATCTCAGGCTCAATATCCAAGTAGAATTTTGAATCTTTTAGAAAGACTAAGTTGAAGAAGTACTTGTTCATAGATGGCATGGCATATAAACCACTTGTAGAAATATCCTTCTATTTTAGTGAATTTAGATAATTTTGTCCTGATTTCCTGAAGCACTTTAATGCTGTGGCCATACACAATCCTTCCTATCGTCCAATCGGCATGACACTGCAGGCTTGATCCAATCTGCAGTTCGTCCATACACACCACACACCATCAGGTTAAACTGTCCAATCGGCAGCGACGTTCAGTTGAAGCCGTTCAGATGGCGTTACCGGTGACAGACGACGATGTTATAGCCATTTTGGGCATTTTACTCGTGAAAATTAAGCAAAAAAAAAAAAAAAGAAAAGAGGGCGCAGAGTGGTGCAAGCAGTGGTTAATGAAAAGAAAACAGTTTGCTGATACAAATGTATTAAAATAATTGAGAATAACTCCAAAAGATTATTGTAATTATTTACGAATGAATGAAGAAACTTACATGAAACTTCTAACGTTAGTTACTCCTTTACTTGAGAAGCAAGATACTGTTATGTGAAGCGCTATCTCGGCGCACGAGAGGTTTACACTAACTTGACTTAACGATTTCTAGCAACAGGGAGATCATATGATTGCCTAAAATTTTCGGCCATAATATCACCGACAAAATTATTGACTTGACTGACCGAACTGAACTGACGATCGCCGACCGCCATACAGGGTCCAATCGGCATTGTCCAATCGATATGATCAAGCCAAAAGCCATCAATATTATAAATGTCATGCCAATCCACTACACGGTCAATTCTAACTGAACCAATCGTTACCGTCATGCCGATTCGACGATAGGAAGGATTGCGTATGGCCAGCATTAAACGTCAAAAGTGCCAGTCTTGCACAATACATAGAAATACAAATCCAGGGTGGAAAATAGGCCACAACATGCTTGCCATATGTGACATGTTCTTTCTTATCAGGAAAATGAAGTGATTCAGGATCCTGTGGAAACCATGGTTGAAGATAAACAATACAAATTTGCTTTGCCACAGCTTACAAATGCTTCTGAAAAGTTTGAAACTACAAAAAACACACCTCTACTATTGTGTTTTCTTTGTAGTTTCAAACTTTTAATTCTCAGCAATAAAGTATAGACATGAGCTCTATTTGATACTGGCAGCTCAGGTTGTATATTTTTGTTTAAATAATATAAAAGCTCCGCTTATCAAATAAAGTGAGTTTAGGCTTATACAGATATAGGTACATACATATAACCATACCTGTCTCCCATCGAAGTAGATGGAGACTATCAATATTAGCACTTTCATAAATCTTTTCTTACATACTTGTTTTAAGGATACTCTTAAGCTGACCTTTGCCTACAGAAATAGAGATATACTTAATTTGGTGTATCCAAGATATCTGGGACCTACGTGCATGGACAAGGCAACAACGTAAACCAACGTTGGGGAGGTCATAATCGCTTCCAACAATGCCGTAAATGAAAGGCCAAATGATCGATAGCATTTAGCTGCTTTAAAAAAGTGAATCCCAAGCTCCATAACCATAAATTTCCAATTTCTTTCAAACCCTATTGGTGGGGTTTGGAAGCAATTGGATATTCACTAAGATGAAGTAGAAGTGATAGGTATATCCTAAGAAATGTGTGGTTTGGTTTATTGGTTTGTGGTGTCAGTAATTCAAACCCATTTGGTTTGGAAACTACTGTATTTCTAGGAGTACAGATATTATATTCTAGCTAGAGAGTCAACTAGTATTCCCCTAGTTTATGTATTATTTATTCGACCTTGTTTATGTAACGCCGACGTGTGAAAAGGTACTGAAAATTGACCGACATGCCTGACGGACGCGGTGCGAGTCCGTGTTGAAATTCTAATGCCAATATGGCGTAAACGTGTAAATAATATATCGATTTCTTACAATATCTTGTAGGGATTGAATTTATTTCAATTATCTCTTCACAGAAAGTAAAAGTACTTCTAGAATTCATGCAAATAATAAAAGGTGGCTGGACTAATTTTGATGTATTACCACATCAAAGAGCTCGTGGCCCCGCTAACTACGTGGTCTGTAAACGATCACTGCGTTAAGCAATTTTAGCTGTGTCTGTTCCTTGGATGGGTAACCACTTTTTTTCCGTGCTTCGGAAGTCACGATAAGCCATCGGTCCCTGTTGCCAGTAAAATGGCAGCCGTTAAGCCCAGTTTAAGCCTGCGTTTAAACCTGTTACGTGTGATAAAAATGCATAGGGTGAAATGTGGGCATATGCCTTTACCTACCCATTCGGTAATAAAGGAGTGAAAATATGTATGTACATACCACATCAAAATTGGTCCAGCCTCACAACCCCATAAGGGGGCATTTCGTCGACGCTTCGGAGAACTAGATGGGGCCTCTTACACTCGGTCTGTCTATCAACCTAAATAAATTGTACGTATCCATCACTGACCCCATACAATAATTAACATATTATATATAATAATATTTTTCGACACGATTGAAATAGCAGACTCGGCCCTGTAAGATGAAATTACAATGGTACAGTTGATATTGTCGTTTTTTTTAGAATTTTAATCCCTAAAGTTTACAAAAGTCTTACAAAACGTCTCAGTCTGTTCGTCCGTCCGTATGTACCCTTTTATTTCTCAGGAACCACTAGACACGGTTTGCGCCATTTTATTCAGGACACCATGAATACGTGCATCAGCGCTTTTGAAGTTTCAACCACTTCCGGTTTGAAATTGGTTTCGGTTTAGAAGTCGTCTGATTCACTAAAAGCTACCCAGTTCAAGCCGGTCAATTAAAACGGATAGTCATATTCATTTAGCGACTAATGAATATGACTATCCGTCTTTGGACTTGGCCCCGCGTCTTCACCCGTGACATACTTCGATCCGTGGTACCCCGTTTAATCCCGTCGTTGTATTAATTTTACAATGATGTATGTAAATACTGCTCCACTCTCCTGGGTAGTGTAGTAATGTGATGATATACAAGTATGGGGTTCTTCCAGAGGGGTCTTAATGGTCTTAAAAGGTTTTTACAGGGTCGGCAGAACGAGTGCTGCACCTCTGGTTTCGCAAACGTCCATAGGCTACGGTGACCAATTTATGCTTGTCTGCCACTTCAGTGGTATAAAAAAATAGCCTTTAGCCTACTTCTCCCTCGATCCCCTTCTTCCATCTTCCATCTCATTCTATTCAATGTGTGAAAACTTTTCATTCACACGTGCTTTACGCTATGATCAGAAGAATGATATTTGCATACTTTTCTTTCTGAAACTGTATGCATACAAAACTTCAAATATAATACTCAAACTGTGCGTGTACGAGTCTGTTAAATGTTAGCTAATGAGCAGCCTTGATCAAGTTGTCTTACGTTTACGCATACACGAGTGATTGACAACTTCGAAGTAATAAAACTGTAGATAATTCACCACTGGCAACACAGCCGGGGGCCGAGTCTACTATTGACAAGCCGTAGAATAGAACCATATTCGCTGTTTTTAGCTGTCAAAATGTTAGTAGACTATCGAAAATGCAACTGACTAGCGGACACTGGCGCGGTACGTGTTAGTAGAATTCTATTGGCAGACCGATAGAAGTCTATTGGAGTACGATTGTAATAGTAGACTACGAAAAACTGTCAAAATTGGTACCGGTGGCTTTCTATTGAGCGACGATTTCGACACGATTGAAATAGCAGACTTGGCCCCCTGAACGTTTCGATTACAAATACGCAGCTACAATCAGCTAAGTTGTTTGTTAGGAGAACGTTCTAAATAGCATACAGATCGAAATTCTCCGGTTGATTCCAAGTTCTAACATCTGTACTCTGGAACCCAGGGTCCGCTTTGAATGGTTGCTTGAAGCGTTATTTTGCCTTTTTTGCCAAAGCGACTCTCCTATTTCAGTGTTCCTCAACTTAAAGGAAAATATGATAAAGAATTCGGGGTGTAAGTGGATGTTCTGGTAGAGTTCAATCATCTATGGTACAGCAAATAATTGACTTGCGGTATAATAGTGTGTGTGATGTTACTCTGCTTCGCAAGCGTTGTTCGGGAACAATCTGGAGAGGTTTGGAGTAAGAGAGAGCTCTCGCCGTGGTAGATCCGCTAAAATGTGCGACTTTCTTTTATAAACGACTGTCTAGCCTAATTTAATATCTGATATCTAGACTAATGATAAACTTAATAATATTGTGGGAAATTATTAATACAGCGCCATCTAGCTCAAAGTAAGCTAATATAAGCTTGTGGTATGAAATCTAGACAACTGATAAACATAAATTTCTAATTACATATTTGCGGATCACACATATTTATTCCGACTCGAGAATCGAACCCGTGACCTTAACGCGACAGTCGCATACACTATCACTTTTATTTTTTATTTTCTATAACCACACGTATCCCTTCCATCTGTCTAAAGCAGGGAGTCTCGGGTGAGCGCTATGAAGGATAGCCCCAGGGCTTTAAAAAGCGCCATCGTTCCAGTTAAAATACTCTATAGATAGTGATTGTTATACACTTCTCGATATACATCTGGAGAAGCGTAGGGAGTAGTTACACAACGAGTAATCCAAATTTATCACCGTAAGCCCAACTGCTTTTTCAAATGTTATTTCAACATGATCTAGCGATGAAAAACGATGAACATCTATGTAATAATAAGTATAAAACCAGTATGTTACTTAATTTCTCACTTTCTCCACACATTTACGCCAGACTGTCGAGCATAAACTTATGGCTGCGATAAGTACATTTAATTATGATCTAACAAATACTTCGTATACTACGATTGACGATCGTATACTTTGTTTTACACACTAGTTTAACACCTATTTTTACGCTGTATCATTGACAGTAGTCAGTATAGAAGCTTTGCGATCTATTCATATTTACTTCTTTCGCTTCCTTCAGATTCATTAATCGTTTCATTATAATTATTTCTTTTTTTATACCACTGAGGTGGCAGACAAGCATACGGCTTACCTGATGGAAAGTGGTCACCGTAGCCTATGGACGTTTGCAACACCAGAGGTGCAGCACTCGCGCTGCCGACCTTTAAAAAAATTTAAAAAACAACATAACTTTAAAATTACGATATAATTTTAAAATTTTATGAATTCATACTGGGTATCCGAATACTGACCCAGTGAATGATGACTGACCTAAGAATACATTGACCTTTCCGTTTGTGAGCAAAACGCGTTTACTCACGTGAGCAAAACGCTCAGTAAGAGATATATAATCTAATCTATCTTCGCATGGATTTCTTTGGATATACTTTCTCACAACAGGGGGCCAAGTCTACTAATTCAATTGCGTCAGAAGAGAATAGAAATCGTGGCTCAATAGAGAGCCGCCAGAAAAAAAAATCAGTTTTCGTAGTCAACTATTACAATTTCGTTCCATTAGAATTCTATCGGCCTGCCGATGGAATGTTATTAACACAAGTAGCTATTAATTTGCATTTTTGTTAGTCTATATTATTAGTTATTTATTTATTTAGGGAAGCGCTCGTGGCCCCGTAAACTCGCTCTGTAGACGATCACTGAGTTACGCAACTTTCACTATGGTTGGTCCTCGGATGGGTGACCACTTTGTGGCATTTACATTTGCGAGCGTTTCCGTGCTTCGGAAGGCCCGTTAAGCCGTTGGTCCCGGATGCCAGTAAAATGGCAGTCGTTAAGCCTAGTTGAAGGCCTTATGGGCGGCTTGAAAAATTTCAACAGCAGGTAGCCACAACCTGCGTCTGTCTATTTCAACACGGCAATGGGCTCACCACCTATTACGTGGGACAGAAATCCATTAGTAGACTACCTAGGTTTGGAGTAATCGCAATAGAACTGCTTTGTAATGGAAAATAGTAGACTCGGCACCCAGATATTCTTCGTCAATCGTTCCTCACACATTCGTTGGACGAAAAAATATTACGTATTATGAAATTGCATATTTGGATTCTGACTTAAAATGTAACTTCACCTTTCAATCCCGTTACAGGTCATTGCGCCAACCTCGTCCTTTAGTCAGCTGTTGCACTATCAATTTTGGGGATCTTTGGGTTAAATACCAAAACCTATAGTCAGAAGATTATGTAGCTGTTTTTTTGTTTTTTTTTTATAACGTGTGGAAATCCCCTCGGATGTCATGTCGGAGGCCGGACTCGAACCGGCTAAAACCACACTGTCTGTGCCTAACTATCTGTTGCCGGACACCCCGGGTAACTTCTCGGAAAAATGTCCCAGTGCTCCCGGCAGAAAATGACTCTCATCTCTATATGTAACGCCAATTACATACATACATATTGACACGCCTTTATCCCCAAAGGGGTAGGCAGAGGCACAATACGCCCACATTTCACCGTGTGCATTTTTTGCCGTGTTAAAATGGACAGGCGCATGTTGTGGCGACCTGCTGTTGAAATTCAAAACCATAAGGCCTTAAACTTGTTTCAAAGACTGCCATTTTACTGGCAACCGGGACCAACGGCTTAACGTGCCTTCCTTGTTTTTTATTTGCTATAAATAATTTCCAATATATATTTTATAACTTTTATCATATCTTGCTGATGAAACTACTTCATAAAATCACGGCATATGGCGTAAAAATGCTTCCTATTTCCACGTGTCAATCCAAATAAATGTACTTGACGTCACGCTACGCCTTGATGACGTCAAATAAACATTAGAATTGCGTTCGTGAATTTGCTTGGTCAATTTTTAATCTTCTCAGGGCGCGAGACATCGGGACTCAATCGTGTAAATACTCGGTTTATATTATACTAGCAGACCCCCACAGCTTCGCCTGTGACATATTTCGAACTCCCGTCGCACAATCCGGTCGTTTATAAATCTTATACAATAATGTATGAAAATTTGCCCGATTTATTTATGACTACTGCTCCGCTCTCCTGGGTAGTAGTGTGATGATATAAAGCCATCTTCGATACATGGGCTATCTAACACAAAAAAGTCAATAATTCCTGAGAAAAGTACGTTTATACTAGGTGTGTCACGATACTTTTCTTAACACTTGCTGTGGTAGATGTTGTTGAATGTAACCATGGACACCATTCTTCTTTTGGTGTCATTGATCTTGCATCACCCGCAACCGGCAGGCTTCCGCAACCTTTCTTAACAGGTATGCTGTTGCCACTCGAGCATCTATGTTGATGTGAAAGCATCTTTAAAATTGCATCCATAGGGCGGCAATTAAAAAAAAGTATTATATCAAAATCATACAAGCTCACAGCTCCATCCAAATATCAACGTGGTAGCTAAAGGGTAAAATAATTCATTACCTACGCTAAGTAAGCGCTGTGACACGAGCGTGGCGCTGCCATTTTGTAGTCATTTTTCTACATATCAAGATTTTCAATAGTTATAACTTTTGACTCGGTAATGTTTATTTAAGTTTCAAAATTTTAGTTTCTGAGCCTATTCCTTACAAACAACCACTTGCAACACACGGCCGTGTTCATGACCCAGCTACATCTAATTTTTTCATAAACTTCTTTAATTCTATAGACAAATCTGAAAGCTCATAACTACGTTTTGGGCGTCTGTCGGTCTTTTGACGAATTCAATCTACTCAAACCTTTTAGCCCGAAAAAGTTTCAGCTACAAATTTACTGATGTTTATTGTCTCTGTTTTTCGCAAGGTATCGAGTATCAATCGTGAGTATGTATTACAGCAGTATCTTAGCGTAAAGTCACGGTTGCATCCATTACTTTGACTGTTCGGCTGTGATTGATTGTTAAATGCAGCTGTGATATCACAATTTCGACATAGTTGGAAGCTAATATCATTTGTTCTCCAAACCTTACTCTGGCTTGTGTAGTAATTTTAACCTCAGTAAGTAAGTAATACTTAATTGTACTCCAAGATTGCAGTTTAACAGACTTAGATAAAAAAAAATGTACAGGTGATACAATTGGCGGCCTTATTGCACAGTTGCAATTTCTTACAGGCAACAATGGGATAAACACTGCGTTAAGGATTTAGAGATGGGGGAGTATGGTCTTTTCTTTTTGCTTTTTTTAACTAACTGTTTAAAAAAGAAATCAGATGCGCTCGCCTCGCCTAGCCGATAATACCAGTCCAATAACCTCAGGAATAATAAAATCGTTGCATGCTTCCAATTCGGGTGCATTTCCGTCTTACATGTTTTGATTTCTTAAACAAGTGTTTATAACTGTACAGAATGCGCGGGCGCAACACAACATTGCACGGTCCATTGCTCTGGTTCACGTACGCAATATGGTATGTGTGGCCATCAACTATTCAATGATTGACTTTCGACTCATCGCAATATTTCACCCTGAATGACTAATTTGTCAACGCGCAACTCAAACCGCTGAACTTAAATTGCTCAAATTTGTCATATATCCTTTAGGAGTTATGTTGCTGACTTTTCTCCATCAGATGATCCCACCAAAATCGAATAATTTAACATTTGAGCGGGGTTGAAAATTTCACTCTACCATAAGGTCCGTATTTCAGAACGTTTCTCAATACTCACTCAACGCTTGAAGCTAGATTTTGCCTTATAAAATCTACTCTCAAGCGTCAATTGAGTATTGAGTAACGTTTTGGAATACGGACCTAAGGTCCGTATTCTAGAATGTTTCTCAATACTCAATCAACGCTTGAGGCTAGATTATGCCTTATAAAATCTACTCTCAAGCGTCGATTGAGTATTGAGTAATGTTCTGAAATACGGCCCTAAGACTCGTAACGGGTCATTTGTATTTCGTGTGATCTACAAATGTTTGTTACGGAGTTTAGGTGTTTCCTATGTATAATATGTAGTATTTAGAATTATATATTTATGGATATCAGTTGTGTAGATCCAATACTACAAGCTTACTTTGAGCTGAACGGCACTGAGTAAAAAAAAAAGTTTCGCAGTATTCCCAGAGATCCACGCTTCTATTGCTTCCAACAAAAGTAGGTTCCTACTTTGATTCCCAACTGGTCCACGGCTAATTAAATTTATAAAGATTTTGTTTTCAAACTGGTTTGATAGTCAAGAGTTAATTTAAATGAAATTTATGGTTTAATACTACTGCAACATAGGAATCACAAAGAGGTGCAGCCTCCGGCCCTCCCTCCAAATCAGGGACTAGTGCCACCGGTAACGCCTGGAGAAGTCCTGACTGCGCTTCGCCGCATGAAGAATCGGAAAGCTGTCGGACCCGATGGAGTCCCCATCGAAGCCTGGAAGGCGATGGGTCCTCGCGGTGTGGGCATCTTAGTAAACCTTTTTAACCGCATACTCCTCAGCGGGCAGATCCCAAACCAATGGAGACTGAGTATTATTACTCCAGTCTTCAAATGTAAGGGGTCAGTGCAGGAGTGCGGGAGCTACCGCGGTATTAAGGTGATGTCCCACACCATGAAGATCTTCGAGAGGATTATAGACTCTCGGATCCGGCAGGAGTGTACTCTCTCGGGGTGTCAATATGGGTTTCGCCCTGATTATGGGACCACGGACCCTGTTTTTGCCCTGAGGGTTGTCGCAGAGAAATACAGGTCGAAGAACACGCCTCTGCACTGTTTGTTTCTAGACATGCAGAAGACCTTCGACTGTGTTCCTCGTGCGATGATCTGGTGGGCACTGCGGTCCAAAGGGGTTCCAGAGGTCTATATTGACACTATCCGGGACATGTACTGTGACTCCGATTCAATGGTTCGGACTGCTGTTGGCGACACGAAACCCTTCCCCATCACCGTCGGGGTACACCAGGGTTCGGTCCTTAGTCCGTTTCTTTGTCGGACAGCATCAGAAACCCGCATGAGCAGCCTCCATGGTTGCTCATGTATGCTGACGATATTGCGCTGGCAGACGCGGACAGGGGCAGATTGGTGCGACGTGTGAAGGCGTGGAAGGAGACGCTTGAGAACGGCGGTCTGAAACTAAATGTGGCGAGTACTTGGCACTAAACTCGACAGATCCCACATCCGTCCGCATAGGCGGTGATTTGGTCGAGCGCACGGACCAGGTTAAATACCTGGGATCTGTTTTTCACACGTCCAGTTACATCGATTGCGATGTCAAGTCACGCATTGCTGCTGCGTGGGCCAAATGGCGGGAGATGACCGGTGTCATTTGTGACCCTAAAATGCCGATCCGGTTGAAGGGACAGGTCTACAAAACCATTATTAGACCTGTCCTTTTACATGGCAGTGAGACGTGGCCGATATTGGAGCGACACAAGCAGGAGCTGCGTGTCACGGAAATGAAGATGCTGCGGTGGATGTGTGGGGTCACGCGGATGGACCGCGTGAGGTACTCTCGCATCCGCGGCGGCCTTCACGTCCGTGACATTGCAGACAAGTTGCAAGAGTGTCGCCTGCCTTCGTTGGTATGGTCACGTCTTGCGGCAACCGCCGGGCTACGTAGGTAACAAATGTCTGGCCATGTCAGCCCCGCCGGGTCCCGGTAAGAGCGGAAGACCCAAGAAGTGCTGGCTTGACGTCGTAAGGGATGACATGCGTGCCAATGGTCTCACTACAGGGGATGCCGAAGACCGTGCGAAGTGGAGGAGAAAATGTAGGAAAGCGGGCCCCGGGCGTCGCGAGACGCAACTGGGACAGACGCTCGGATGATGATGATGACTACTGCAACATAGGAAAATAGAGAAACACTTAAAATTAATTACAACTGATTTAAGTAATTTTAAACTTGTCTGTTTCCTGTGAAAACAGGAGCTTTACTGCAAGTACCGCAATAAATTATTATAAGGATATTTAAAACCTTATGTGTTTGTCATGGACCCAATTGGGACGGAAAAGACGAACAAAGGAATCGTTGACGTCTGGCAATAACCCCTTGTAAATAGTCAAAATATCCTTATATTTTCATTCGACCTACTTTGGAGTTACGTTGGTGGATAAACTGGGTTATTAATTACCACCAAGTGGTATCATAAACATAACATTCGACGTTGAATATAACGTTTGACTCCACTATCCATACACTTGTTTTAAACACAAACACATAAAACTCAGTATACAGTTTACCACACAAGCTATATGCAATGTGTGTCAATTATGAAGTACCTACCGTATTAAGTGTTTTCCATCTATCTTTAAGAACGTTACATGGTTCTGGTAAACATACGTTAAATGTTTGTAATATGGGGCTACCGTACACCGGACGTTACCACGCTGGCGTCGCACCGCGGCACCGCAATCCATGTTTGAATCTCACTGCTCACTAAGCCAAACTCACGGACATACTGAAGGTTATTCTTTAAGTATAAAATAAAAAAAAAATATTGTCCGAAAGTAGATGATAGGAGTCAGAGTAGATCGAGACTGACATACGAAGACCACGTGACCTCGAAAACCTAAATGTCAGAAATACAAGGATTCGTATTCGATTCATACAATGCACGTGCACTGGTAATTCGATTCAATTCTATGGTACCTTTACACCCGGTATAAAAAAAAGTATGCATCAGGTTTGCGACTGGTTAAAGTTTTGTGGAATTAAGGAGAAGAGCTCTACGGAACAGCATCATGATAAATTGTAGGCTCATATATATAAATAAATTAATTAATATAAATATGGTTAGTACAACTCGCACAACGCCATCTAATTCCACACTAAGCAGAGCTTGTACTATGGTAACCAGATAACTGATAAACATACTTATATATTTCTAAATACATACATATTGTAGATAAATAACACCCAAACAGAAAAAACAATCGTGCTCATCACACAAAATTTTATCCTGAGTGGGAATCGAACCCACGACCTCTTGCGTAGCAGTCGGTTACACTCCCACCGCGCCACACAGGCAGTCATATATTTACAGAGTTATGACAGAAACCGCCACTCTTCAGTATAATAAAATGCCCACGTCATTGGTTCCACGTAAACAGAATTTCTTCATAAACCATGTATTTAAATTTAGTTTTTTTCCCACTAGCATCGGTTTCCTCAAGCTTTTCCTTACAACTGTTTGTTTTGTTTAACAGTTCCTATGAACGATTGTGGCGGTTTTATCTTTACACTGTGGAGATTGAAAAGAGGCTGACATGTTTTAATAGTAGTTGTGAAGAGAGCTGGTTTTCACCTTTGACGGGGTAGTCTCAGAAGTCAGATCGCTAAGCATCGCCATCCATGCATACTTCTTTTGATTCCTGCAGATTCTTTAATCGGTTTATACTTGTACGACTGAGTATCCGAGTGCTTTTGACGTTTTCGTTTTTAAGCAATCTGCTTACGTGACCTTCGTAAATAAGTCACGGTCTACCCTCTACTTTCACAAAATATTCTTCGTCAATCGGGCCTCACTCATTCGTTGGACATGTTCAAACCAATGGAACGCGCCCTTTTACATCTTAAAACTGACAATTTTTATTCAAACTTGCCAAATTACGTATCACTTCGTTACTACACGATCTGTCAACGTTGCCTCGTACAATTTTCGAAATGACCTTAAAACTCCACTTAAAATACACGTAAATATATTATTTTCCTCTTTCCCTGTTGCAATTATCGTTTTGTTTCATTATTCCACCAGTTTACAAGACACCAAAGACTGCATCTTGGATGTGACTATTTTGTTACTGAGGTGTGCTAACCGATTAAGCATTTTGTGGTCACAAAACTACAGATTATGAATCACATTATGATGACCACGTACGTAATTTTTTTTTATTTATTACTAATTGGTGCTATATTGTCCTTATTCGATGGTATTGTTCAACTATGAATCATTGTTAAAACAACGATTGTAGGCTGATGAGTATACAGAATAAGTGAGTAGCCATTGTTATCATTTGCGACAAAAAAGGGTATCAAAGGGTGAAGGCGCCTTCCACATAGCGCATTGATCACGAATGTATCACGTCTAAAACATACTCTGTATACCTGTATTTTGTTGATAAGCCTAATGTTCTGCCTTCAATGGCTTCAATAGAGCGTATTCCGATGCAAATGTATGCCCCAATGAGTTTCTGTTTGTTTTACCCCGTTTCTTGTAATTGTATGGACGCATTCTTACCTATAGGAAATTTTTAGGGTTGCCCAAATTTGTTATGTGTATTATTTTTACCTTATAACGTTGTGCTACATATTCTGTATTTTTTTTGTACATATACATTGTACATATTTTTTGGTTGTATTAGGACCTAAACTCAATTATGACTTATAAATATACTTTCAGATTTCGCAGACTTTTGTATTAGCACGTCATATGTAATTATAATTTTTGTCCACAAACTAGCTATGTGTTACTATTGAGATCTAAAGTTTCCTTACAAAAAAAGCAAATTAACGTTCCCATAACCTAGAATAGAACCCGATTACTTATATATATCAATATACAGCTCTACATTAGCATAAGTTTTATGGCACAATATGCTCTGGGAAGTTTCAATTGAATAGTAACAAACACTAGCTCGCAAATAACTGTTAGGAAAGCACTGCCTGTGAAAACACGGAGTTTAAGGTTTTGCAGCTTGTTCAGGGTCAACGCAACTTTGCATTCACCTACTGCTATCCTAGTATTCCCAGAAAAGATACCACAAAACGACTATGTACTAAAATATGGCATTACTGCAGTTGTGTAGTAAAATTTTATTATTTTGGAGTTTCACCAATGTTATAACGCATAACTTTAGAATTACAAGGCCTGCATTTTGTGAGGCAACACAGGAGTACCATTCTTTATTATATTTGAGACACGGCAACTGTCTTAAGTTATTCGGAACAGTATATTCATCTTATTATTTTCTTGTGCCAACCTTTGTACCCATATTTCGCAAAATAGATAAATGAAATTAAATGATAAATCAATGATTTTATTAGCTTATAGAACTACTCTCACTGACCTTATTTCTTTCTTTCCTTGTGTCACTTTCGGTTCTTGCATTCATAAATTTCACTGGTCAAAAGTGATTTGATCCCGCATCCTTACCCAATCTGGCGGGCACCACTTTAGTCCGCTAAGCTACCGACCCATCCGACTTATGAAAATTTAAACCTTATGCGTCCTAAGGAGACTTGCATTCATTAATCTTTATTCAATTTATCTCTAATGTTTTAATGGAGCTCTAATATATACATATTGTATTGTCTATGACTTTTAGAAGAATTCATTATTTCCATTCTGAAACAACAACGAGTCGTCTTCTTTAATTAAAAATACTCTTGTTAAAAAAATAGAAAGAAAGTAGAGGGTAGAAGGAGTCAGGGTAGGCCGAGACTTGCATATAAAGATCACGTGAGCAGATTGCTCAAAAACGGTAAAGTCAAAAGTACTCGAATACCCAGACGCGCGTGTGTGAAGCGATTGATGAATCTTAAAGAAGCGAAAGTAGTTTGCATGGATCGCGAAGCCTGGCGATCTGTCCTCTCTGACCACCTCGTCAGGGATACATCGTGAAGATGGTTAGTTAAAAAATGCCCAATCAAACAAGCATCACGAGAGACAGATGACAGTTTTAAATAGCATTCAAAATGTACTATTTCCATTATTTTTTAAATTGTATTAAGTCTATAGATTTACCCAATGCCTGTCTGCAAACTACAATTTTTTCGTACCCGCTGATAAATCACTAACGTGCTGTCTGTAAAAAAATAATAATGTAATGACGCATTGACAACCCTACTGTTATAGTGTAACATAAACACGACCAACGAGAAACACTTATAACAATAGCGTGTGAAACTAATTTTAGATATAAGCACGTTACAAAATAGAATTATTATTATCCGTTCATGCTGTTTAGTTTTCCTAGAATTGACTGTAAATTGCTCAATAGTGCAAGAAGAGATTTCATAATAACTTGTCAGTATCCCCATTACCGAGCTGGAACCGCTTGCGAGGGTTTTGAAGACCTCGACTACATGATCCCATTATTTCCTTTTCAATGACATTAATTTAATTGGATCAAATAGACTAGATAATTTTTAAAAGCATAAATATTTTATTAAAGTGAGAAAAGACAACTTGGTTCGAGGGAGTTCGAAGAGTCATACTCTTAAAATGACGATTAAAATATAGTGAATAATTTCAACTTGTTTCGGTATGGTTTGGGTTGTTCAGTGGCTAGAACATTGCCCTAGTTGGGCAAAGGTCACGGGTTCAATCCTCGTTTCAAACCAAGTTGTCTTTTTTCACTTTAATAAAATATTCAAATAGACTGGGCAATCAAATTTTGTCTGTGATCACACACCTACGTATTCAGTAGTTTTTGCGTACGTAACAAACCTACATCTATATATTATTACAAACTTTCACGTTTATAATATTACTAGAATAAGGTCTGTCAGGACGGGACAGGGCGTTATCGGGGCGGAGTATAAGCGGGAGACGCGGTACAGCGTTGCGCATGCGTACTAGTTGCTTCCAGTTCTTCCAACCCTTAGCACGATGGTACCACTATCCTGCAATACAGTCTATTGCTATGTTGTTTTTATTTTTTCCCGGGCGCAACGAGAATTATAAGGGCGCGTGTTAAAGAGACGTTTTCTACCCAGGCCGGCGCCGAGCTGGTGATTGCTAAGCTTGTTCACGAGCACGGTTTGTATCCGGCAGAATTGCGGCTTTCTATTACCGCGCCGTGCGCTCCACTCGGCGTTAACAACCCTCCATATTTATCCCATTCCTAGGAATAAAAATTTGGACACGGTTTATAACCGTGCCTAAACCCGGCGGAAAGCCGTCTAACAAGGGTTCTTAGGGCCACCGAAAAATAGCTACTTTTAATGGCGGTTTTAAGACTGTATCGATGTATGTATTTAACATCTATTATTCAACAAAATCGCCTGTTGTTGGGGATAGTGTAAAAGTAGCTAGTATTTGGAGGCTTTTGTGCCTGGAAGTGAAACTTTTAGGGTCAGCAATGACCGACGGAGTGGCGGCAAAGAGACTAAGGTCCGTATTCCAGAACGTTTCTCAATGCTAAATCAACGCTTGAGGCTAGATTTTGCAAATTTACTCTCAAGCGTCGATTGAGTATTGAGAAAGGTTCTGGAATACGGACCTTATTAAGCAACAATTTAAATTCAACCTAAAGTGCTTCTGTGTATGACTATATTTGGTACAACGGAATAAAATGACTGAGGTTTAATTTATTCCGTTGTATCAAACCCAGTCATACACATAAGAACTTTAACATAAAATACACAAAAGCCCTTTAGGTTGAATTAAAATTGTTGCTGAATTAGCCTCTTCCTTCTTACCTATCGACATGGGTGCCATTGATGTCAAAAAAAAACAACAGTGGGAGGTCAGACGGCATTCGCTCCCAACAACGCTGAAAATGAAAAGTCAATTATAGCCGCTTCTTGAAACCAAATAAACTTGAACCTCAGGGTAATCCAGGTACAGTTTAAAAGCAACTGGGTATACACTACGATGAAGAACAGTATTGATCGACTAACTCGAATAACTACAATTGTTATCATTTGACGTAGTTTTATATCGATACAAAACTTGTATATGACAATCAAGCATTACAGTAATTAATTCTATGCAATGTAAGCTTTAAATTTTCAGAAAGATGAAAATAACATGTCTACCTACCGTCGCGTCTCGGTTGCACAACAGTTACGTCACCACACAGGACAATTGCCACCGAACAATGGCTAGAATTATCATGGCGTCATTATATTATAGGCAGGCGGCTCATGTTATTGTAATGGACAACTATTTTCCGCGACGGCAATTGCTATGTAAACTAAACGGCTTTTGTGACATCTAAAGATTTTGATTTACAATTCCGTACTTCGGAAGACTTGTTAAGCTGTTGATCCCGGTTGCCAGTAACATGACAGTCGTTCATCCAAGTTGAAAGCATTATGGGCGGCTTGAAAAAATTCAACGGCAGTAATCAACCTGCATCTGTATATTCGTTGGCTGTGGCACTTGCTGTTGCAATTTTAAAGCATACAACTTGACTTAAAAGAATCAAATTACTGGCAATCGGGACCGGACCCACGCGTTGTTGTGCCTTCTGAAGCGTGGAAACATCCCAGGCCAACCGTATCTTAAGATGTTTAACAAAGCAATCGCTGACAGAACACTGCGTTAGTGGGGCTAAACATGAGACCATTGGCACCACCATTCGTATGGTTGAGAAAAGTCGCCTTTCATCGCAATCTCCAAAGTTCTTCAAAAGAAAATACTTAGCTACTAAGTAGGTAAAAGAGACAATGTTACCTCGCCAAACCTGTCATTGTTCTAAATTAAATCATAGGCAACTCTTAAAGTGTTTTCTTAGCTGATGTCCCATTATTTGATTTTCTACAAGTCAGTGATTGTTTTTAGTACTCGGATACCCAGACGTGCGTGTATGAAGCGATTGATGAATCTACAAGAAGTGAAAGAAGTATGCATGGATCACGAAGCCTGGCGATCTGTCCTCTCTGACTACCCCGTCAGGGATACAGCGTGAAGAAAGTTAGTTAGTTTTAGTGATTGTTTTCAATATAGTTGATATTTCATTTGTTTTTGTTTGTTTGCAGGTCGGTGCGTTGCGTGTATACTTTACGCGGCGCGGTCGTCAAGCGGTCGAAACACGGACACTAGTATTGTTAGAGCAACATGAACGAATTGGACAGCCTGCGTCAGGAGGCTGAGACTCTAAAAAATGCCATCCGCGTAAGTAATGTATAAAGAACTAAATTTACCACCCTTCATCCACAGCTATTAAGTAAATGACTACCTGATTTAGAAGCGTGACGACGCTCAGAGATTGAAAGTCACTTTCATAGTTTCCAAGACTATTGCCGGCCCTTAGGGATATCGCAGAATCGGCAACAGGCGAATTTGCGACTATCGATACTGAATCACGTTTTGGCAACAAGGTTTTCGGATGAAGCATCGGAATCGCGCGTTTTAGCGACTGCTTCGATGCTATGTCGATTTCGCGACTGTCTACGTTCGGACATAGTAATGAAGTCGCGTGCTTTAGTGTTTTTAACTGTGTTGATTGGTAGATCGCTGCATCTCCAAAAGAAATTCTTGACATCTTTGCCTATATTTTTCTCAACTTTCTTTGCCTATATCATTTTTAGGTCGCTAATTCGAGTCCAACGCTGGCCTGCCCCAAATGTCGCCAATTTTCAATCTTATCAATCCCTAATCCAACCGTCTCCCAACACCTTTATAATCTCATCTGGGCAGAGGCCTATCCACACTCTCCACTCTAGAACCTTAGTTAAGCAATATCTTAGATACAAAATAAAATAAATAAATAAATATCCATCACGCATTATCCCCGAAGGGGTGGCAGAGGCATATTATATGCCCACTTTTCACCGTGTGGATTCCTGTCCGCATAAATATCTTAGATACAAACAATATTATACATTTCTTTATAAAAAAAAGCCTTTATTAAAGTTTGACTGTAATTTTCAGGATGCACGAAAGGCGGCGTGCGACACATCGCTGTCGCAGGCCACGGCAAACCTGGAGCCGATCGGGCGCATACAGATGCGCACGCGACGTACACTGCGCGGTCACTTGGCCAAAATCTATGCAATGCATTGGGGAAGCGATTCCAGGTAAACATATGACTTTTGAACGGTCTCTTTAGAAATAACATAAGTGTGTATCAAGTGCAATAAAGTATAATAGTTTATAGCTACTGCAAGATAATTATGCTACTATACGATACTGTCTGGTTGTATTGTTAAAATGATAATTTCAGATTGCTTCTTGAACACATCCATTTCCAAACAATCATTGTCATCCGAGCGGTAAACCTACTTTCAAAACTCTTGCTTCGCATCCTTCTAATAATATACTTTACTGATAGGGAAACCATAAATTGATTCCGTACGATGTGTAAGTAAGACGAACGAAACAAACTCATCCACTTATAATATTGGTATGGAGTAGACTAAATAGATACTAACGGGAGCAAACCCGTGGTTTTGCTCCCGTGAATATTTATTATTGCTCCTCCGATACACTTGCATAATGGTAGGTGTCATAAAACGCATAAACTCAATGACCCCCAAAGCGATTCGGTACTACATGAGTCACCTGTCCCCCACACATTGGAGCGTGTCCCCACTTCCTTAGCTGAAGACATGTCATTTGATTTTACGAGCATTGAGAGCATTAAACTGACCTATTTATTGACAAAACAATTTGTCCTTGCCCTGCTGAGGGCTTTTGCGTCATAGCTTATCTTCAAAGATATTTAATGCAGTTTTGTTATATACAAATTGCAGTTATTGTAGATATTATCCTACTAACTATCTTTACGTTGTATCCCTGACGGGGTAGTCATAGAGGACAGATCGGCAGACTTCGCGATGCATGCATATTTCTTTCGCTTCCTGCAGATTCATTAATCGCTTCATACAGTGCGTGTATGAAGCGTCTGGGTATCCGAGTATTTTTGGCAATACTATCTGAATTCCCAACCTTGAAAGGGCGTTTACGTCATTGCTTCGTCACTTATTTAGTGCATCGGTAGCAGGTAAGGTCGCTAGGATCGTAGGGCCCTTTACACCCAACTGTTTATTCACACATTTACAAGATTATCTTAATCTTAATAATATTATAAATGCGAAAGTTTGTGTGGATGTTTGTTACTCTTTCACGTAAAACCTACTGAATAGATTTTAATGAAACTTTACAATAATACAGCTTATACATCAGAATAACACATAGCTGATTTTTATCCCGGGAACAAGTTCCTGTAGGAAACGGGAACGGGAGAACTTCTCTACGCGGGCGAAGCCGCGGGCGTCAACTAGTACACACAATTTCACTTCTAATTAGAGTATTTACACAAAACACCGTTTATGTGTTCTTCCTGTAATATATATACATATATAGAAGTTTTTTTTTAAATAAGTATAGTAAATACTTTCATATATTTACGCTTAGTATAATTCCGGAAATATGTAATCCAGATAGGAAACAGAATAACTATGACACAAATAAATATGTTTCTAAATTTATATCGTATTATTGTTGGCCAAAGATTCTCAGCACAGATACCTAAATAAATATGTTTAGATATTACAATATTTCTATTATAATTCCTTTGGCGTACGCGTAGGCTGAGGAATAAGCTACCGGCCTCGGGTTTCCTGACTATCTACTTCTAAAAGCCTCTTAAAAGCTTTCTGCATGGTTTGCAGCGCGTATGTAGCACCTCTGGTGTTGCAATTGTCCATAGGCTACGGTGATCACTTTTGATCAGTTGGGGCTCGTATGCTTGTCTGCCACCTAAGACAAAATTAATTTAAAATCATTTTAAAGAATATTTTATTATTCATCAATCACGCCTTTATCCCCGAAGGGATAAGAAGAGGCCTACTAGACACGTAATAAATACGTAACAGGTGATAAGCTCATTGGTTGAAATGAACAGGAGCAGGCTGTGGCGACAAGCATGTTGCCATGTTACTGGCAACTGGGACCAACGACTTCATTTGCCTTTCCTAGCACGGAAACACACTCCTAAATTGAAATGCCACAAACCAATAATATTGTGTTGATAGTGAAATAGCCATTGCTTAAATTTGCATTTGTATTGATTTTGATACTTAATATATACATAATATCCACAGGAACCTGGTGTCAGCCAGTCAGGACGGCAAACTGATAGTGTGGGATAGCCACACGACGAACAAGGTGCACGCGATACCGCTGCGCTCGTCGTGGGTGATGACGTGCGCGTACGCACCTTCCGGCTCGTACGTGGCGTGCGGCGGCCTCGACAACATATGCTCCATTTATAGGTGAGAGACATTCTTCGAAGATTATAACGTACCATTTATAGGTGAGAGACATTCTTCGAACATTATAACGTAGCTCAAGCTCAAACTCCTAGAGGGCATTCTTGGAGTTTAGGCGGGAACATAGACAAGTGCAGACGCTTGCTGTATATTATTTTCTAAAACAAGTGCATTTATCTTGTTTTATGTGCTGGAGTGCTGGTCAGCTTGGTCATAAAGTGTTAACGTGCTATAGTGAAAGACTGATATATATGCAATGAAATACTATTTTCTATCTTGCCGCGTAAAATCCACTGAAAACCTCAGTATAAGAACTACCATTATACTGAGGGCATGAATGACCTAGGACTGAGGACTCAACATGACTATCATTAAATAATATGAAAATATAAACACTAAAGGCTGTATGGACTAAGTTTCTTTTGCCTGCCCAAGATGGGCGCAGACATCTAAAAACAAAAGCAACCAATGCCCTCTCAAACCTGAATGTGATGGTTTTTTGTGAGAATGAATACACAAGGATATCTTCTATACCTACTTAGTTGTGAATATGTATAGTCTAAATTAATTATTGTAATTGGTTTTAAAATAAAAACATATCAAATGCCATGCGAGAACATTCGTGTGTCGTCGATATACTCAACGTGAACAAGATTGTTTGCAAACAGCGCGTCGGATAGAGTGATTTTTGATTCCCAAAGTTTGTTTAAAATACAGCGTTTTCATATAAAACTTGAATCTAAAATCTTTGCAAGCCATGGATAATATCTATGGTAGGCGATTTTAGGCCTAGTGGAGGTTATAATCGTAGTTGATACGTACTTTATTGTTGACAATATTGCGGCGACACGTGGCAAAACTATCAGATGTCAGAGGAAGTGATTCCTTTTAAATCTTTTAATCATCACAGGATGGATCCACCACCAATCTACTCGGCTACAGATGGATTGGATGGATTTGTATGTATGTATGTATGTATGTATATTTCTCAGTTTCTGATGCAAAAGTAGGCTCAGCTATAACGATGGATCAGCGATCAAGGATATCTCAACCAAGGATATCGTTTTAAGCGCGTTGCAGACAAAGTATATATATGTGTGGAGTATGTATTTATATGGGTCTGCCACTTTTAAAGATGTTCTTTACACATTTGTTACAATGTACTGTGCTTGAAATTTAAGGCACTCGTGGCTGTGACACAATCGTGCCCAGAACCGAAAGATTCCACGGTTTTTTCTTATGTTGCAATATAAAACATGGAACTCTGTGCCGGGGCACGTGTTTTTCTCTTTTTACAATCCTAGGAGAAGAGTAAAAAGGCACATCTCTGGACCGTCACCTTGAGGGTCGCTATTGGGGCCCCTGCCTGACTGTAATAGCGGTCCTCAGATACTAGTCGTCGTCGTTTTCCATCAGGCAGGCGGCGCCATTTTGGCGTGTCAAATATTAAAGAAAAAACTTTTATGCCGAACTAGCTGGCTAGCTGAAGCTAGCTTTGTCTGCGTGTTGAAGATTTCCTATTCGAGATTTCGTACGGAACCCTACTTTTCAAAATCCCAAATAACCTATGTTAATTAAAATGTTTCATTACAAATGTTTCCTCTATAATATTATTATGTGAGTATTGGTTGGTGAACACGAGTGTTGGTTGGTTGCAGCCTGAAGACCCGCGAGGGCAACGTGCGCGTGTCGCGTGAGCTGCCGGGCCACTCGGGCTACCTGTCGTGCTGCCGCTTCCTCGACGACAACCAGATCCTCACCAGCTCGGGAGACATGTCATGGTAAGCACCGTTTGTTTGTTTGTTGTTATTAATACATTGTTTTCCACAGATAGACTTAAATTTAATGTCTTATTAGGAACTTATTAGGAATCCTTTCATGTTCCTATTTTGAAAGTGTCAGTTGTTTCCAAACCGTACCTAGATTTGGAGCCTGGAGTCCACTTGCATCTGGCAGCTAGGAGTAACCATCCTTTGGAGCCTGGAGTCCACTTGCATCTGGCAGCTAGGAGTAACCATCCTTTGGAGCCTGGGGTCTAATTACTCTGCTAGGAGGGGTCATCGTTTGATTTTTGGGCATTGTTGGGAGCGACTGACCTCCGTAAATGCGTCGTCGAGACAACATCGCAGATTTTAGTATGTCAGTCGTCTATTAGTCAGCAGGTACACCGCTAAAAGGAGAATTCGCTTGGGGCCAGGAGATCTTTTTTTATCTATTACACCTTATCCCCGAAGGGGTGACAGAGGAATTATATGCTTACTTTTCACCATGTGTATTCCCGTCCCACGTAAAAGGTGGTGAGCCCAATGCCGTGTTGAAATTGACGGACGTAGGTTGTGGTTACCTATTGTTGAAATATTTCAAGCTGCTTATATGGCCTTTAATGACTGCCATGTTACTGGCAACCGAGACCAATAGCTTAACGTGGATTTCGAAGCACGGAAACGCTCGTAAATGTAAATGCCACAAAGTGGTCACTCATCCGTGACCAGCCATAGCGAACGCTGCTTTACCACTAGCGCTTCTCGAGATCAGGATGCTGCTCCGGAACCCCTTTTACCTAATGTATGGTGACGTGGTTGCAGCGCGCTATGGGACATAGAGACGGGGCAGCAGTGCGGGCAGTTCACGGGGCACACGGGCGACGTGATGTCGCTGTCGCTGGCGCCCGACCAGCGCACCTTCGTATCGGGCGCCTGTGACGCGTCCGCCAAGCTGTGGGACATCCGCGACTGCACGTGCAAGCAGACCTTCCCGGGGCACGAGAGCGACATCAACGCCGTCACGGTACGTCTACCCCACATCTTACTCTTCCATATACATCATGTCTTTGATTTACTATATCAGAACGATAATTAAGTAGGGGAATGGATCCCGCCACACACCCTCGATTCGTCAATCCTAACGCACAATGGTCAAGGACAACCTTTACTAATTGTAACGGAGGAATGACGAACCGAACTCCTCAAGGAAAGGGATGTACGATAGGTACAAGGAAACCTTACCCTCCATGTTGTCAAAACTTTTGCAATATTCCGCTTTACAAGGTAGCACTTAGTCGACAAGTCGACACGTATTTCGCCTACGAGGCATCCTCAAGACTGCTTGACAGCAAGTGTAGTATATCACTTAGTGCATTAATCTTGTTATAAGGGAGCATTGCAGTATGTTAGATGATATATATTTTTATTTCAAAGATTACAAAAACAGACAACAGATAGATTAAAACATAAACTTCCTTCTATCACTTATCATGCAAAACCTGAAGTCCAATAACATAAGTACCACTGCTTTTCTGAGATATTCAGTTTTGTCTAATTAGGTACTTATAAATAAAATAAATAGAATTTAAATTATACCTTGCATACCAACAAAAGAAAATATATAGTGCCTAAGATAAAAAAAGATGCTTAGATGGACATGTAGAGAGGATCGATGAAAATAGACTGACTATACTAGCAGCACACTATGATGGCCGTTTTGTCTTATTACAATAGTGATGATATTTTATTTGTTTTACATAGGTGCTCTGTTTTCTGCCATAGTATAAATAACCTCTAATGTGGTCGACTACTCACATATTTCTACAAATAAAATGTAACTGAAATTAATATGGAACTTCATGAAAGGACAAAAGTCAAATCGACCAACATAGCGTGCCGCTAGTATAAGCTGATTTATGTGGCGAGAATGAATAGGCAAACTGGTAGGGGTCGACCTCCGCTTACGTATGTCTCAAATTCTTTTGGGAAAAGATCAGTTCAATAGTACCCTTAACCGGCGAGCGTATATGGAAACACTTGTGGAAGTAGAGGAAGCGGAAATTGTATGTCAGAATCGCAACAAGTGGAAAGCCATAGTCTGCCTACCCCGATGGGAGACAGGTTAATCTTGTTATATGTATAAAAATAGGGATTCTTAAACATAAAAATAGTTCTCGGTAGCCTAGTTGGTAAAGCTTCCTGGTTTGAGCCAGTTCAATATTGATATTTTTTCCACTTTTAAATTGGATATAGTTCGCATGTAAGACAGTAATATATCGGCAGTGAAATGCTATATTTTACATCTTATGCTATATTTTAATGCTATATTTTTTATCTCTTTTTTTATTTTATCTTATTTTATTTTTATCTAATCGGCCGTATGCTTGTCTCCCACCTCAGTGGTATAAAAATAATCTTGCTGCCAAAATTCAACTAAAAGCAAGCAAGACTAATTTAGACTTAAGTCTATACTTTAGACAATTTTTTTTGTCTGTATAGATATATAAATTTTTAAGTATCTTATATAAGCTGATGCCAATCTTCGGGATCCACGCATACTTCTTTTGCTTCCTGCAGATTATGCTGCTTTTAATTTTATCATAGGGTCCTTAGAAAAACTAAATAAATATTCCATACTGTAAACAAAACTGTATGGACTGAGTTTCATATGTCTGCCCAAGATGGGCCAAGACAAATAACAACAACACCAATGTCTTTGTCACTAGTCAGAGTAGTCAGGTGCCAAATTTTGCAACACTTATCCGTTGTATGCCCACTTTTCACCATGTGTATTCCAGGTCCACGTAATAGGTGGTGAGCCCATTGCCGTGTTGAAAGAAGACAGACGCAGGTTGTGGCTACCTGCTGTTAAAATTTTTTAACCTGAAGCCTTCAACTTTTTCATTACATATAATACTAGTTAAAACACGCGGCTTCGCCCGCGTAGAAAAGTTTTCCCGTTTCCTACAGGAACTTGTACCCGGGATAAAAGTAACCTATGTGTTATTCTGATGTATAAGCTATATTATAGTAGTTTCATTTAAATCCATTCAGTAGTTTTTACGTGAAAGAATAACAAACATTCACACAAACTTTCGCATTTATAATATTATTGAGACTAGTGAAAAATAAAAAATTTACCGTTCCCGTTTCCCACAGAAACTTGTTCACGGGATAAAAGTAGTCTATGTGTTATTCTGATGTATGAGCTATACTATTGTAAAGTTTTATTAAAAATCCATTCAGTGGTTTTTACGTGAAAGAGTAACAAACATCCATACAAACTTTCGCATTTAAAAATTATTAAGATTAAGATTAACAAAAATATTACATACTGTTAAAAAATGTTAAATAACAAACAGACTGAATGTACAAAAAATTTGAAGCCCTGTCCCTTAAACTAGGAAGAATCCTGCGCCTTAAAGGACAGTTCAATCTCGGCAATTATGTAGTCAAATTCGTTCTTATGACTAGTACATAAACCGGAAATTTGATGCTAGCATGCATGAGAGTATATAGTATATATTTTAGTGTGTATGTATCTATGTGTGTGTGAGTGTGCGTTTATATGTCTGTAAGACCTATAGACACAAATACATTGAACGATGTCCATTTTAGGTCTTGCGATAAGACCACCGATTGTACCCTGTAATCTGAAGTTCATAATATTAATATTTCTGTAATTTTCTACTTTACGTTTATGGTGTACAATAAAGCATATTGCCTACCCTGACTCCTTCTACCCTCTACTTTTGCACAGTATATATTGTTCGTCAATCGTTCCTCACTCATTCGTTGAACATTTGTGTCGTTCAGTTCTTCCCGTCGGGGTTCGCGTTCGCGACGGGCTCGGACGACGCCACGTGCCGCATGTTCGACGTGCGCGCCGACCAGGAGCTGGCCATGTACTCGCACGACAACATCATCTGCGGCATCACGTCCGTGGCCTTCAGCAAGTCGGGCCGACTGCTGCTGGCCGGGTACGACGACTTCAACTGCAACGTGTGGGACTCCATGAAGAGCGAGCGCGCAGGTATTTATTTTATTAATAATGATTTTATGGCCTGGTTACGAAAACCTTTTAGCCAAATCTTATTTTTTATTTACTTAGCGCTTGTGGCCCCGCGGACTCAGTTCTGTAAACGATCACTGAGCTACGCAACTTTCACTATGGCTGATCCTCGGATGGGTGACCACTTTGTGGCATTTACATTTGCGAGCGTTTCCGTGCTTCGGAAGGCACGTTAAGCCGTTGGTCCCGGTTGCCAGTAACATGGCAGTCGTTAAGCCTGGTTGAAGCATTATGGGCGACTTGAAAAATTTCTACACCTGCGTCTATCTACTTTAACATGGCAATCGGTTCACCACCTGGGGGCCAAGTCTACTAATTCAATCGCGTCAGAAGAGAATAGCAATCGTGGCTCAATAGAGAGCCTACAGGCACAGTGATCATTTACAGAACAGTGTTAGCGGGGCTATGAGCGCTTCTATACTACAAGATATGTGACGGAAGGTTTGCATCACCAGAGTAACTGCCGAGTCTAAAAACCTAAGACACATTTGTACTTCTGTACTAATATTATAAACGCGAAAGTTGGTAAGAATGTATGGATGTATGTTTGTAACACTTTTTTTCGGTGCTACCACCAGCTTCACTCCGGGCAGAGCAATGAAGAGAGACTCTAAAAAGAAATATCCCAGGATCCCAGGGCGCCTTGTATGAAGAATGTGTGTGGTTGGGAGATAAATGATATGCTTGCACAATTTTTCTTTACGAGGTTTATTACAATAGGAATTCGATTATTATAAGAAAGAAAAAAATGTACCTCACAATAAAAAATATTAATATTTAACAATATAAGCTCATCACAAGTATCAATTATTATATTAAGGCAATGCTATGGGTATAATGTTCATAAAGAGGTATTCTTCACACACACACAAGAAAATATGAGGCAGATGCAGAAAAAAAGAAAATGTACTCAGCTTTGTGCTAGGGTGCGAAGCTTGCGGAGCGAGCTGATTGTTTCGCTCACGCGCTCACGCCAAGCTTCCGTGCGTCGATCAGCTGATGCCCAACGTTGAGGAAGACCGCCCGAGGACCAGGATTGCCCTCAAGAGCAGCAGTAATCGATGACATCCCACAGGGACCGTGAGCAGCGGCCCTTGTGAGTGCAACTCACAAACAAGTAACAGAATCTTGCGAAGCCTCCACGCCTTTCCTCCAAGGGAAACCACAACGCTTCCAGCAATTATGTGGATAGCGGGGTTTCTAATACACTCGTACGTGATTATAACTATCAACGGCTATAGAACTTGGCTTGATTGCCCAGAACTTGCACAAGAAAAATCACTATTAACGAATTTGGAGAATATCCCTGAAATCTGGAGAACTTCGGGTATCTTTTAACTATCGCAGGTCAATAATCCTTCTAGATCCCTCCACACTCCTCCTATTTATCGTTTTTTTTCCTATCGACCCCACTCTTGAGAACTGTCAAAAATATCCTTTTCTTGTCGTTCAGTAATCGACATACTAATTTCTACCACCATAGACCAATTTAAAGTTATTTTATATTTATGATGAATTATTGATTTAAATACTTGTATTCCTTAAAATAACTGTATATCAATCTTAATGTTATATTTTTTTAAATTAAAATGGGATCTGTTGAACATCAGACCCGGTAATGCCATCTATACGCAAACGCTAGGTACTAACATCCTATCCATCAATATAACTAGCGACTTCTGGCGGCAATATGTTCGCACTACCTCGCTAATCAAAACTGCATGTTACATGTTTGTGAAGCCTCGGTGGCGTAGTAGTAGTGTATGCGACTACCGCGCTGAGGTCCCGGGTTCGATTTCCAGGTCGGAACAAATATTTGTGTGATCCACAAATGTTGGTTTTGGAGTTTAAGTAATATGTATGTATTTAAAAATATATAAGTAAGTTTATCAGTTGTCTAGATCCCATACCATAAGTGTATATTAGTTTTCTTTGGGCTAGATGGCGCTGTTTAAAAAAATATCCCGCAATAGTCATTACCTGGTTTAGTAATTGATAATTTTATTGAACCCCTATGTTTTCATTTTCTAGATCATTAACAATATATTTTTGTTTCACAGGCATACTGGCCGGCCACGACAACCGCGTGTCCTGTCTGGGCGTGACCGAGAATGGAATGGCCGTCGCCACAGGATCGTGGGACTCTTTCCTACGCATCTGGAACTAAGCCTCCCCCCCATCCAACCCTCCCATAAACACAACCCCTCCCTTAACCCACAATCCCCCACACTAAAGCACAATAGTTATCTATGTGATTCGTTTCTAATTTGGTAATAAAAATGTGGTGTGTGTGAAAGAGATAGCGTTTACGATGCTCTGCACTTTCTGTGGGCTTGTTTGATATAAATATTGAACATAAAATGGTTGGTTAGAAGAGGATTTTTTAAAACATATTTATATAAACTGATCCTATTATGTACAAATGTCTTCAATGCTTATATTTGTTAATTTATTAACACATTGAAAAATATCTACAAAGAAACATTGTTATACTGAATTCGCATACTGCAGACAATTCTGATGTCTCCCTGTCACTGTCGCTCCCTCACATATATGTTTGCATTTCACTCGCACAACTGTGCAAGTGAAATGTCAATATGTTATTTGAGCATGAGCAACTGAGACAGGTAGCGGTAGCGGAGTTACATTATAATTATACTGTTTTGTAATGTTTATTGTAAATTCGTATGAGACTTCGCCAACCAGATAAGATGGTGCATTACAACATAACGCCGTTAGGGAAATCCCCGCACAAAAAACTCGCTTTATTTATTTTGTAATTATTAATTTCTAACAATATTTAATGAAAGCATTTAAACAACTTGTAGGGAGGTATGTAGTTTACATTGATGTGTATGTATGTGTGTGTACGTTGTGTGCGTGTGTGTGTATGAGCGTCTGGTCCACGTTCCCGCAACGGGTCTATAACTATGTATTTGTATAATGTAATTATGAATGGTTTAACTTTACACGCTATTGGACCCTTTCCTTGGGGGTCAAAGGCTGCCGGAATCATTTTCTTTTTATTGGTGAGTTAGAATTTTTGTTATTTATAAAATATTATAAACTAGCTGACCCGCGCAACTTCGTTAGCGCCAGTTGAATGAAGAACCGCTCGCCCGATTTTGTACAAACTTCACATAAACCTCTACTAAATAGTCCGAACAAAGCCTAAACATTTGGTTTGGATAGGTGAGCCCGTTCTGGAGTTATAAAATTACAACGAAAAGTGGCATTGATTATTATATATATTGATTTTGGTTGTTATAACTTAAACTTCATTATCTTCACGCTGTATCCCTGACGGGGTAGTCAGAGAGGAAAGATCGTCAGTCTTCGCGATTCAGGCATACTTCTTTAGCTTATTGCAGTTTCATTAATCGCTTCATACAAGCACGTCTGGGCATTCGAGTAATTTTGACCTTTCCGTTTTTGAGCAATTATTATTGTAGTTATTTATTTGTCTGTTGATCAACGGATTAGGCTTAGCCGCAGTCGCCCTTAAGGGGTTTGGAAGGTCAGACGCCTCTTATTATCTCAGATAATAAAAAAGGTTTGATAGCAACATCAAACACATTAAGATGAAATGAAGTAGTCTTATTTTAGAACGAAATCTATTTTTTTTTTGGAACTTAGATGAAAATATAAGCTTGAAATTTGACTCTGTCTACCCACTCAGGGCTATTATATGTAGATGTACTTTGATATATTTATTTTATTCCAGGTATCGACATCGCACAACTGTCGTACAATGCTAAAAATCTGTAATTTAAAGAACCAAATATTAATTATTAATGTATCTATTCGTAATTTATTGAATGAGAATTATTAATTTCGGTTTTTAATACGTTTGTCCAGCGATGGTTTAGCTCCCTAAACGTACTTGTGGACAGGTCCCAGTCACCATCAGTAGTTTACCTTCTATTTACCATGGGAATGGATTTACACAATGAATCCATGAAAACTTTAAAAATATGATCATTTTTTGTTTAAAAAATATATTACAAGAAGCAACAATCACTGCCTCTTACTTTTCTAAACTAATACTAAGAATTAACTTAAATATTTGTTAAATTTCTTTTAGGAACGCTGTTATAATTGTCATATTTCATAGGTATTTTTTTTCCTATACGGGTACCTTAGAGGATTGAAAATCTATTAGCACGTGTCGCCCGACCCTTCTTTCATTAGGAGATATGATAGTTAAAATAATGATTCATCAATTCCTCAGACGTGCCATCACTTGTAAAACTGTCGCTGGACTAACTGCATTGAATTATAATTTTATGTTAAGTCAAAACACACGAATGTTACAAGAGATTATAATCTTGTTTGACGATAAAAAAAATAAAGATTGGTTTTGAACCTCCGTAAAGGCTTTTGCACACGTATTTTTAGCGTAAAAAAGTTTTCGAAGGGAATTAATATTTTTTATGCTGGCTACACTATATAAACGTCACTTCTGTCAGTTTGACAGATAAATTTAGAACATTTTATCGGAAAAGTGGGTTGCCATCGGCGCCTTTGTTACTATACCGGTCAGTATGGCAATTTAGTCTAGCAATACTGCAATATATGTGTGCAAACGTCTTAATATGACATTCACGAATTATAAAACTGAGATTTAAATATAACATATAGGCTTTAAGCGTACAGTTTATAATTGACATGCAATATAATTTATCTATATCCAAATGTTTTGTATCATTATTCCTTTATCGATCATTCAATCATAACTACTATTGGAATGTTACAGCAAGTACTGTTGTGAAATGTTCAAGTGTGAAAGTAGCCTAAAGTTTCTACAACAGTATAAAGGTTTGTGCAACCGTGCACTTTGATCTGTATCTATATTCAAGCGCAAATATCAATAGTTATGTAATGATTGTTGCTTTAACCTTGGTGATACTAGTATTACTGAGAAAACCCTCCCAAGCAAAGTCGGGTAGGTATTGGTCATCAAATTAAAGACTATATAAAGAGCGAATGTAACATTCCGAAGTTAAGTTGCACAACTATCCGCAACAGACGACATTATACAGCATTATCAACACGTGTATGTGCATTTTATCGGATTTTGTAGGTGCATTTTTAGCTCCATTCCTATTTATGACGTGGTGGTTACGGTTTTTGGCCGATAATAAATAATCCTGGCTAGTTTCTCGATCATTCTACGGCTGTTTGGTCTCTTTAATATTCGCAAGGACCAAAACGATACACCTTTGGTCAGCGATACTATTTTTCAATTCAAAGAGATTTGCGAGAGGGATTGTCATCTACTAACAATCATTTTGATAGTAGCAATCTAGGTTCTGGGTTTTAGGTTGGAAATGTTATTATATATTGGCCAAAAACCAATTCTTGTATTGTAAAAGAAGCGAATTTTGCGTAAGTCATTATAAAATTCATTCTTGACATGTGGATGCTAAACTTAATGTAAGTATAATCGAATACTTGTTTGTGCGAGAATTTGCACAGGCAACAAGATTCGAAAAATAATAACGAGAACACCGAATTCCATGGAAAAAATCATCATATAAAAACGAAAGTTCTATACCACGTGGAGGAATTTGAAAAGGACATTATGGCGTGTGCATTCTGTTTACAATATTGTTAGTTCTCGCGCAAACAAGAAATTATCATTTCTCATTACGCACTATTTTATATGTTTATACGGCTTTCACTATGAATATGACCTCATTTCCTTGTGGAAATTTTCTATACGCTAGTTCCATGTGACACGGCATGTTATTAGTTTATGTTTCCTCATGTAATTGAGTAAAATGAATAGCATATTGAGGTTACCTTATATGAAATTAAGTTATGGAGTAATCACATTGCCACCATAGCATTTTTACGTATCATGTAATCTAAATATGTTTGGATATCTCATAAATAGTACTTAGTCCGTCTTCAATAGGTACGATTAAAAATTGAAGTCATAGATAAAATAAGCGTAAATTATAGCGTTTTTAATATCAAGGTTACCATGTTGAAAGTTTTGTGCAAAATTTGTATAACACGACCATAAATTTAATGAATATAATTCCTTCAAAATAAAACCCATTGAATTATTGGACTATTGAAGATCAAAATGGTGTCCTGTCAGTTCATTTTACTAGAGTAAGCTAGTTATAGTTATAAGAATAATATACGTGAATAAAAATAGGCGTTTGTATCTTGAACCTTGTGTTGCCAGCTGCAAAATAGCCGATTTTTTTTCTTTCGTGGTAACATTAGTTTATATTCGTTGCAGTATTTGTTGGGAATTTAAGCATAAATATATTAGTATTCTTTTTTGGCGTTTTTATATTATACTATTATGGATGGTTGTCATGCTATTGAGTTTTCTTTTGTTAATTTAAGCCTTTATGTCTTAGATAGGGTTATAATATAGATGATTGTATTAGGCAGACGAAGTCAGACTTGCGAGAGAGCTAATTCTATGGATATGCTTTAAAATATTTATGTATCAATGGATAAAACAGGATTTTTAACTTATATTTACAGTCTATAGTTGGTCGTGCTCAATTAATATACCCATTTTGCACGAGGACTGCGAATATTATTATTCAATCTATAAAAAAAGCTCTAAAGACAAAACATTAATCGATTTAATTTATAGTAAAATATAAAATGGCATATCAAACTCAGTTTTTGCTATTTTGTACCAATATATTTCGTGTGTGCATTTTTGTTTAAACCACTTTTTGATAATATTCAAATATACCTATGTGCATAAAAGCTATACGTAAGGTAATGCATTAAGAATACCTTAACCTAATGTCCAACGGGAATACACAATGGCCGCGGGTGTTTTGGCGGGCTCGAAACAACAGGCAAACGTGTCAAATACATACATCTTACGTTGGACAAAATAAAAAATAGGATATAATCGGATAAGAGCTCTGGTCTGCTAGTTTTACGCCTAGGATAACTCTTTTTTAAATAATAATATAAATTGTTTTCTACTGTAATGGCTTCTTTTCAGAATCAATGTACGATAATATAAAATAGAATTATACGGTATATATAATATTTAATAGATAGTTTTGATGGCTCACATTCGGTTTTTGTCATCTATTCAGACCAATTTTTCTCCCTTTTTACATCGTATTATTCGGATGGACTGCCATATTTGAAACCTATATATAGTTACAATTGAGGGATATCATTTATGAAATGAATATTGGGTGTTAAAATGCCTAATCCCAAAGATTAAAAACCCAAAATGACGCAATACCCTCTCATTGGCTTATAGCTCTTGTATCTTATATTTTTACCTTAATCACTTGAAAAATCGTATTTCTTAGTTAACATTTATTTGCTAGTCCGCGTTTTCAATATGTTTAATGAAAAATAATTATTCTTAGTGGTATAATACTAATTATAATGTACTGTGTAAAATATTTTTTTTTAGTTATTATATCAATAAATTAAAATTTGTTTATTTTAATCACCTGTTTTATTCCCTTGAATATGTAACCTGTATTTTTCAACTTACGCAGAATTCGCAGTTGCTATTGTAAGGATGAACAATATAAACGATACCTTTTGTCATACAGAAAAAAAAACGACAAATCGCATTCCATAGGTACAGTGGGCATAAGATTTAAGTATACAGGGACACCCTCTATGGAATGCCTTTTTTTTTTAGAAAATCATATTTGTTTATGATATTTAACTATAAAAAATGAGGGTATAGTGTAACCTCGCAAAACATAAAACACCTCATCAAATTATATACGATTTTCTGAAACAATCCATATAGAGCGACGCTGACCACTTATATCCGGAGCTCACTGGTATAATACATTTTGGGCTGTCGATGCTACTAAATAGTTCCATTGATGGGTTCAATAGGATTCTCAAATTCTTGCCCATTAGTTAAATCTTGGTGTGCGTTTCTCCTCTCATTGCTCCACCGCGGTGTCCAATCAAAAAAAGCAATCCGTCATAAATTTGTCGTAATTTGTCAAAACCGAATGCAACAAACCAAAAATTTGTTAGAGTAAAAATAAAGAGGATATTAGGGTTTAAAGTTGGCCGCGCGAACGAAACGTGGAGGATTGCGCGGCTACGGAGATCTCAGCAACTACATGGGTTAGAGATCTAATTCTTTTTGTCAATTAAAGATTGAATTTGTCAAAAATTGACGAAAAAAGAAGTATAAGCTCTAGAGCAATATTTTACGAAATATTCGCCTTTAAAGTTATGGCCGCGCAATCCTCCACTCGTTGTTTCTTTAATGTTGATTATTTTTTAAACCTTACGATTTCTTATAGTAAAATTAACAACAGAAGAAGGATCTTAATTTGTCGAAACTACTACTAACTAACTACTTAAACGAATATAAGATATCACATGACATGTTCTATAGTATTATACTAAAATATGACAATATTGCAGCCAACAGCATTATCCTCATATAAACAATAATGTATATGGTACAAATAATAAAGACACTAATTTGTTATTTTATTTATGTTTGAATTCTGCATGCTACCGAATTCAAACATAAATAAAATAACAAATTAATTAATATTAATAAATCAAGAGGTAAAATTAGTAAAAAAAAATTAAACATGAAAGTATAAATAACATATGCTAAAAAATAGTATAAATAAAAAGTCCAAATATTTATAGTACAACGAAATTATTATTAGGTATAATTTAACTAAAGTTTGAATTAAATTAAATAAAATCAATTAGATTACTTAAATAGCATTATAGTAACAATATGCACTCTGGATTAGTTATTAGGTAGCCACAACCTGCGTCTGTCTATTTCAACACGGCAATGGGCTCACCACCTATTACGTGGGACAGGAATCCACACGGTGAAAAGTGGACATATAATATGCCGCCACCCCTTCGGGGATAAGGCGTGATGGATATTTATTTTATTTTATTAGTTGATAAGCATTCAATTATTTTTTTATTTAATTTTTTATTTTCTTTATTTTCTTTTTGTATTGGCCTCGCGAGCACACAAAAATATCTACATCCTGAAAGAGTTTGTTATAGGTCTCCACCATTCTGTTAAAAGGGCATCGAAGACCTGAATTGGTTCGACTCGTATAAATTGCAAATAGGGTGCCGGCTCTGACGTCACGTCTGTGAAAAGTGCGAGGTACTGAGTAACACAGCCTATTTGTGAGTTCTGTTGAGTCGTATGCATTGTGAATAATTCCGTACAACATATTGGCCTCCAAGAGCTTACGCCTGGACTCCAACGTTAGCACGTCATACCTATCCAAGAGTTGTGGATACGTGACACCTGTAGTGCATCGCTCGTAGGAATCTGTACTGGACCCTCTCTATCTCATCAACATATTTCTGATAATGGGGATTCCATATCGGTACAGCATGTTCCAGCTGTAATCTTATAATTGTCTTGTACAGGTGGAGATAGGTAGATGGTCGCGTGAACTCTGTTGAAGATCGCATTACAAACCCTTACATCCGAAAAGCGTTGTTCACGATTTTTTCTACGTGCTGATTTAATGTAACTTTACTGTCAAGTAATACACCCAGATCCCTAACTAAGTCGACACTATTCAACTGTGTATTGCAAAGTCTATAATTAGCGTTGAATATTATTTTATTTTCCGTAAATGTAATATAGTGATTTTGGTAAACTTAAATGTAATTTATTGTCTGAGCAATACATTGCTAGCCTATTCAGGTCATCCTGGAACAGGTGACAGTCATCCATACTCTGCACGATTCTGTAGACCTTTAGATCGTCAGCGTATAAAAGAAATTTTGTGTTTTTAAAACAGTGACTTATGTCATTTATATAAATATTAAACAAAAACGGTCCAAATGTAGACCCCTGTGGGACACCGGAGCTGACAGTGACAACACTGGACTGGTAACCATTTATAACTACTTTCTGAGTTCGGTTCGTTACATAAGATGTGAACCAACGAAGCAAATTTCCCCGAATACCATTAAATGCGATTTTGTTCAATAAGATTTAATGATCAACCTTGTCAAAAGCCTTCTTGAAATCAGTGTATACAACATCCACTTGCATGCCTCTGTCGATATTTTCAAAGAGAAAGTTAGAAAAAGTAAGTAAATTTTTGATCGTTGAGCGACGTTGTACGAATCCATGCTGATTCGGGATTATAGTGTTATGTAGCAATGAATAGATAACACCATAAACGAGTTTTTCAAAAAGTTTTGACAAGGTTGACAGTATTGAGATTGGCCGATATTGCTCAACATTGTGTTTCGGTCCACTCTTATGTACAGGTGTTATATTGGCTTGCTTCCATACATCAGGGAAGACGCCTTCATTGAGGCATTTATTATATTTTATATATTATGGTTTATATATGCTGATGGCGTTATTTCTGAAAAATAGAGCCGGATAACCATCGGGGCCCGCTCCCTTGGACGGATCCAACAGTTTCAAACCCTGTAATATCTTGTCCTCTTCAAAATGTACATTATCAATAGAATCAACATCAGCGGACTACGGTAGTCCGCTGGCGGTTTCCACACCGATAGTGTTGGAGTCCCAGGTTCAAAAACCGATTCAAAAAAGGCAGAGAACATGTTACAGATTATTTCTGGAGCTTCTGACTTAACGTTCTGATAACTCATCATTGATGGAATGCCTGATTTTGCTTTGCAGTTTGAAATGTATGACCAGAAATATTTGATGTTGGTTGTAATGTTGTCCTCTAAGGACTGAATATAAGCAGAGTAGCAGGATGTACAGGCCTCCTTGAAGTCCTTCCGACATTCAGAAATATCGTTGTAGTACCTGACACTTTTATATTTTATTCATAGACGTTGTTTTCTTTTAAAAAGCTTAATTAAATGCGGGGAGAACCAAAAAGGAAAGCCAGAGGCGCGAGGTTTAGCACACGGGATGTTTAGTCTTACTATATCATCCAACACATTGTAAAAGGTCCCCACTGCCTCGTTTGCCGGTAGGTGATGCAGCAGCGCTGACCAGTCAGCTTCACTTATTTTTCTATTTATGACATCGTAGTTTGCCTTGCGAAAATTATATTTACTGATTGGTTTGCGTTTTAGGGGTTGTGAAGTATGACACGAAGCTATTGCCACAAAAGGAGGGTGATGAGGGACGACGCGTAGCAATGGTTCCAGCGGGGGACCCACAGCGCAAGCGATGTTCAGACATCACCCAAGTCGCCTCCGGAAGGTTGTAATCTCCAACGAGAAAGATGTTCTTAATGTGCGGAGCATTTAGCAGGTCATGTAAGTTGTTGAAACCACATTGATCCTGGTGCAATCATCCTTATCTGGAAGACCGACCATGAGGTGCTCGAAGCATGTGGATGAGTTCCACAGTTCAGGGCTCTCAAGTAAATGAGATCGATGCTCACGGAGCACCGCTATCATGACCCCACCGGCATCCAGCTTATTTGTTACGCCACGATCTCGGTCACGTCTGTACACCACATATCGTGAATCAACAAGCTCTGTGTCAGCTATTGCGCCCTCGAGCCAGGTTTCGGTCAATATCACAATGTCGTATGAAAATGATAAAATCTTAAGGAGGAGTGAGTTAAGTTTAGTTCTTGTACCACCACAATTTTGATAGTAAATAGTTATGTTGTTATAAATAAGTAAACGGTTAAAAATAAGTAAACTCACTGAGTGCGCGTAAAGAGCCCTCGGCGAACGGTTCGCACCTCTGAAAAAGGCTGTCTAAATACAGCTGAAACCGGTATTTCTATACCTAACTGGTCGTTAAACGTGAGTTATCCCGTTTACTTATTTATAATGTGTAATAATAACGTTAGTTTTCTAGTTATGTTGTTATCCATTAAATAGGAATGGGGTAATTAATAAATTCGTGTAGCAAAACGAATATAGCGCATGTTCGTTTAGCGAGCACTTCAATAGGCAGACAGTAAGCACCGAGGTATAACGTCGGAAGCACAGGACATTCACAACGCATACCAAGCAACACAAAGCCTCTCAAATTTTACCCTCAAAACAGTTTACAACTCGAGTTAAATCAAAAATAATGATGTCTCATGTCTCATGATGTTCTACCTGGGTGACAATAATTTAATTTTATTTGGAAATACATTTACATTCAATAACTGGAGGACAGCTATGAAATTGAATAACATCTAGATCATTTTGAAAATAAAAATGCGAGTAAATAAAAAACTTAATATATTTATTCATCATTAACATTAAAAATCATTAAAAATGTAGTAATGTAAAAATTGTGAAATTCAAGAATAATATAAAAAAATCAACAAATAAAAATAAATGCGAGATTTAGTAGATTCGTGGTCATGGCGTTTGTAACAGTACCGAAATATCGGATACTCGATGAGAAAATAAAATTAATGCATGGTAAACATCTCGTTACTAGTAGTAACTAACTAACTAACTATCTTCACGCTGTATCCCTGACGGGGTAGTCAGAGAGGACAGATCGCCAGGCTTCGCGATCCATGCATACTTCTTTCGCTTCTTCGAGATTCATCAATCGCTTCATACACGCACGTCTGGGTATCCGAGTACTTTTGACCTTTCCGTTTTTGGGCAATCTGCTCACGTGGTCTTCATATGTAAGTCTCGGCCTTCCCTGACTCATTCTATCCTCTACTTTTGAACAATATATATTCTTCGTCAATCGTTCCTCACTCATTCGTTGGACGTGTCCAAACCAACGGAGCACGCCCTTTTCCAGCTTAACGCTGACACTTTCATTCAAACCTGCCATATTGCGTATCACTTCGTTACGTATTCGGTCGGCCAAGGTAACGCCGCACAATTTTCGAAGTGATCGCATCTCCACAGCATTCAATTTACTTTCATGCATCTGCTGACATACCCAGGTTTCACTACCGTAAAGCAAAGTTGGCACTAGCACTGCGTTATGAATCGCCATTGGTGCTTCTTTTACGATGCTTTGTCGCTTTACTAACTGGGACAAAGCACCGTTAACTTTGTTTCCGGCAGCTACTCGCCGTTCTACATCCGAATCACATCTTCCATCCGCGCTAAACATACTTCCTAAATACACAATTTCATTCACTTGCTCTAGACGTTCCTGGTTTACCCTAATCTCGCATTTAGTTCTTACGTCACCTCTTTCAAATACTAGAACCTTAGTTTTACTTGCATTCAAGCGGAGACCCTTACTTTCACACCCCTCTTTCATATTAGTGACTAATGCCTGTAGGTCGGCTTCTGATGAGGCCATGAGCACCGCATCATCAGCGTACAGCAGACAGCTTACTGTAAAGTCACCCAAATTCACACCCATATTAAAATCTTTCAACTTCTGTAGGCAGCTGTCCAGATACACTATGAACAGCCAGGCGGACATGACACATCCCTGTTTGACGCCTGTACAGACATCAAAAAGAGATGACACACCCCCCCCCTACTCGCACGCAAGCCTTACAGTCCCTATAAAGCGACTGTATTGCCCGCAGTAGCGAGCCGTCCACACCATATCCTGGCAGCAAGTCCCACAGCGTTTCTCTCACAACGTTATCAAATGCTTTCTCTAGATCCACAAAAGCGCAGAAAACCTTCTGGCTAAGAGCCAGAAACTTTTCCGCGATCATGCGGAGAGAAAACACTTGATCCATGCAACCTCTTCCACGTCGGAATCCGCATTGAGCCTCCCATAAATACCTTTCAGACTTTTCTTGCATTCGTGCCGTTATAACCTTTGCATACACCTTACTAGCTAAGCTGACCAAGCTGATCGCCCTGTAGCTGGAGCAGTTTTTGTAAATAGGTACTACAACTGCTACTCGCCAGTCATCTGGGACCTCACCCGTCCGCCAGCACAAGTTGCATAACAGACATAGTGTGTCCCAGACACGCGAACCACCGTACTTGATCATCTCAGCAGTAACTCTGTCTTTTCCCGCAGCCTTACCACATTTCATACTTCTTATCGCTTGTTCTATTTCTTTCATACTAATGACTTCAATGACATCGGGATCCGGAGCATCGAAGTGAGCTCCACTTCCCGACGTGGCATCTCTGTCTTTTCTTGCATACATCTTTCCATAATATTCACTCCATCTCTGCAGGACGTCACTTTGGTCTGTTAGGACGTCATTGTTAACACTAAGCACTTCATTCATACTGCAGATTGCCGAACAACTCCGGGTCTTGCCTACCTCTTTCCAGAAGAGCTTGGCATTATCCCGGAAATTGGACGACAACCTTTCATCCGCTTTCATTCTGCACCTTTCACGAGCTTCTTCTATCAGTGCCTTCGTGTTAACTTTCTGCAGCTTGTATCTCTCTTTCATATTAAAATCATTCCGCGAGGCTAAGTAGTCTAGCCATGCTTTCTTCTTCATTCGAACTGCTTCTTTCACTTCCTCATTCCACCATGCATCACGCTTATTACTACTGCCTCTTTTCGTTTCTCCACACACTTCCACATTGGCATTTATCATACTGTCCCTAAGGTTCTGCCATACACTTTCCACATTCTCACTGCTTACATTGACGTCGCCAAGCTTTTCGGCTACCCTTTCATTATATTTATCCCTAATGGATGCATCCTGCAGCTTCCAGCTTTTGATGCTATAAGTCGGCTCAGGTTCAGGACACTCGGTACGATGACGCCAACCCGCGAACAGACCCCTAATCCTAGTTATGACTAGGTAGTGGTCTAATCCCAGCTCAGCGCCTCGATATACCCTTGTGTCCATCACCTGTTTACGGAGCCGACTATCCATTAGGAATAGATCTATCATGCTTCTCTTTGATTTACATCTCCTCGTATACATATGAATTTGTTTGTGGTTGAACATTGTGTTCGCCACAAACAAATCCTTTTCCTTACAAAATGCCAGTATTAGCTTGCCAGCGTCGTTCACCCTTTTATCCCCGTACTTCCCGAGTACCGACTCAAAACCATCGCGAGCTGTACCCACCCATCCATTCAAGTCTCCACATACTATAAGTCTTTCATTTCCTTCTATCACATTTAGAGCTACTCACATTACTAGTAGTAGTAGTGGCGTATCGACTTTGCGCGGCAAACCATCAAACATTGGCGACGAACCATTCATTGTCTGTTTTTGAAAGCGCGGCAAAAAATGACAAATTTTATATAACGCGCGCGGCGAAAACAAAGAGTAAGACATGGTATTAAACAATTTGTATGGAACAGTAAATGTAGTGATTACCGGTACATATATCACAATAATATGATGAACAATGACAAAAGCGGGCGCTGCTCGTCGTCGATGTCCACGCGGTGTAACAATCACAATGTCATGAATTAAAAATCTTTGCAGATCTGTACAGAACTATTTTGAAAATTTATTTCAAAAATCACCGATCAGTCGCCTATGGCCTCAAAGTGGTAGGCAAAGACATACTATACGCGCCCATTTCACTTTCTGCATTTTTGTGTAAAACTTCTAAAAGCCCTTTCGGAGGTATTTGTTACCAAACTCCTCCGAAACGGCTTGATCGATTATTATTAAATTTCATATGTATATTTGATAGATCTGATAATCGGTCGTATTCTATTTTTCATACCTCTTAGTGATAAGGGTAGGGTGATCCACCCCAAATGTTTTATTTTATATTTGAACAATTATTTTTTTATAAATTTTTAATAAAGTGGAAAAAGACAATTCGATTCAAGACAGGGATTGAACCTGTGGCAGCTCCTTTAGAATTGTAATTTAAATATGTACGCCCCACTCTTTTTCTCTCTCTGCCTCTTACGAAGTTGCACGGGTCAGCTAGTGTATACATACATAGATACAATAAGACATTTCTTCTCAGGTGGGCCGCGTTCCGAACCGGTGGTCACTTTAAAAATATTACATTTATCCTTAGTTCTAGTGTTTGACATTTTTATATTTTGAGTGTAATGTGAGCTCGACAAATGGAAGTGCGATTATTGCTGGTGTGACTAAACTACTGCGACTCACCATAGTTTGAATGCACGATTGTGCGACACACTGAAGCTCGACATCATGATGGTGTGGCATGCAACGTCACTAGCTCAGTTAGTTCCAGCTTTGGTAATATGATAGGTACATATCTTAGCGTTAGATAGTCTGAGACTACCAGGACTTTAATTGGTCGTGCTAATTAGTGTCTAGCACATAAGACCTTTTAGCCTTTTTGTTACCACCTCACTAAAAAGGGCAACGGGTTCAAAAGTTCTTTTAAATTTAACATCTAAAATAGACACATTTAATTTTTTAAATTTATTCGGCCCTTTAGACCCACCCTAGTTCCGTGCTTCGGAAGGCACGTTAGGCCGTTGGTCCCGGTTGCCGGTGGAATGGCGGTCGTCGGGTCGGGTTGAGTGCCTTATGAGCGGCTTAAAAAAATTTCAACAGCTGGTCGCCGCAGCCTGCGCCTGTCCATTTCAACACGGCAATGGGCTCACCACCTGTTACGTGGGACAAAAATGCATACGGTGAAATGTGGGCGTTTAATATGCCTCTGCCGACCCCTTCGGGGATCAAGGCGTGACAATATGTATGTATGTATGTACATATCTTAGTGGCGTCATTTACTTACGCATTAATAAAAAAAAATAGGACGGTAAGCGAGAACTGCCGCAAATTGACCTGGGTAGAACTGCCGCAAATTGACCTGGGTCTGCACTCTCCACATAGATAATCTCAGGTTACTGATTCTTGTGAGGATTGTTTTAACTCATTCTATGAAATTCCATAGCTATCAAATTACAACAAAACAAAAAGTTTACAAGCTGAAGATTTAACTTCAATTATGATATAAATTAATTATTCCCAATAGATGCATTTAGTGTAGTAGAAAAGGTGTATGTCCAAATTATATCGAAATCATTGTCACAATGGTAGAACAGCATATGAGATAATTATTTTTTATTTAACACATGTTGTAAACTGTTTTGAGGGCAAAACAATACGCCATTCTAATGAGCCTAATATGCCGAATAAATGGAAGTTCACACCAGAATCCTAGCAATTATAACTCAACTAACTTAACTAACTAATCTTTAATTGACAAAAAGAATTAGATCTCTAACCCATGTAGTTGCTGAGATCTCTGTGGCCGCGCAATCCTCCACGTTTCGTTCGCGCGGCCAACTTTAAAACCTAATTTCTTCTTTATTTCTACTTTGACAAATTTTTGGTTTGTTGCATTCGGTTTTGACAAATTTCGACAAATTTTTGATGGATTGCTTTTTTTGATTGGACACCGTGGCGGATCAATCGAAACGCACACAAATCTTGCCGATGCGGTTTTTAATAAATACATCACTGCAATAAAAACAAAAATAGATCTAAGAAAAAGATATCTAGTAAATCTATATTGGTTCTTGATAGCTATAGAGCAACTGCACACTGTTTTTTTGAGTAACCATAACAGGCGATTTTGAGACAGACGATGCTGCGTCGCGTTTGGATTTCTGGGTGACTCTTCGCGGTAAAATTGACAACTGCGTACGCTTGCTGTATATTATTTTCTAAAACTAGTGCATTTATCTTGTTTTATGCGCGGGAGTTCTTGGACATAAAAGTTTTATTGCAGCGAAATGCTATTTTCTATCTTTCCGCGTAAAATCCACTGAAAATCTCAGTACCTATAACAACTACAACTATACTGAGGTGAGACTGACCTTGATTTAAGACTAGACTTGACTAACACGTAGAGGACGGAGACAGTTAAGATACTAAGAAAGAAGATTGAAGAAATATGAATTAAGAGTTGGCTAAAAAGTCTTAGTAACCAGGTACAACAAAATCATTACAAAAAAACAATACATACAAGGTTTCGATATTATTTCGCTACTTGATAGGTGATTCAGTTGCCGCTTCTGGAATCTTCTAAGGGGTGGAGAGCTTGATCGCTGCATCTGGCTTTTTAAAAACTAAGTCGCCGAATACTGGAAAAAAATAGTCTGCGGAGGCCCATATAGGATAGTAAGTATAGGCTTGAATACCTTGTCTGAGAGCCTCAGTCAGACCATAGGGCCAAGTCTACTATTGACAAGCCGTAGAATAGAACCAGAATCGCTGTTTTAACTGTCAAGATGTTAATAGATTATCAAAAATGCAACTGACTAGCGGCCACTGGCGCGGTACGTGTTAGTAGAATTCTATCGACCGTAAGTCTGGAGTACGATTGTAATAGTAGACTACGAAAAACTGACAAAATTGTACCGGTGGCGTTCTATTGAGCGACGACTTCGATTCTATTTCAACACGATTGACATAGCAGACTCGGCCCTCAGGTAAGATGACCACGGCATCCAAATGTAAGACTGCTATATATCTGTTGAATTCACTTCTCCAATGATAAAAGCTGATGCATCATCAAATTCCTCAACATATCCGCTGTTCGAAACGATTCATCCGTTTCTGAGCTATGCCATGAAGCCACGTAACACGTGATAGGGCACCTAATTTTTGATGTTTCATCGATCATCGAACAGGCAGTCATTTTTACCATCATACTACCTACTCCCAGGAGCGTTCAGAGTTACCTCACAGTTTTAGACTTCTAAACCCTAATGTTAGAAAGTCTTGGCTGTCTGACCGTCTATTATAGTGGATAGAGAAAAACGGTTTGCGGCATTCGATTCAGTACACCATGAATATGTGCATTGGATATTATGAAGTTTCTGCACGTTGGTCCAGGTTGCCAGTAACATTGCAGTCAAGCCAAGTTGAAGGCCTTAAGAACGGCTTGAAAAAAATCAATAACAGGTCGCCACAACATGCAATGGGCTCACCACCTATAACATGGCACAGGTTGAAATATGGGGCATAGAATATGCCTCTGCCACCCATTCGGGGATAAGGCGTGATTGTAATTGAAGTTACTGCCGCTTCCGGTTTTGAAACTGGTTTCGGTTTAGAAGTCGTCCGATCCTTTTGCTACGATACTTTTACTACCTACTATTGTATTGTTTGCAGAAGGCAAGCAGACTATGAATGTGTTGTAGGTATACTTGTGGTGTTCCCTAATATCTCGAAAATCGGATATGGGAATCTCGAAGTCATTAGGCAGTAGGTCGTATTGAGATTCAGCTTGTCATCACTTAATTTGTACCTACTATTTAAAACGTGCTTATCATGGGAAACAGAAAAGAATTCGAATTTGAACTAGCTAAGAAAAGTTAAAAAAGATGAGAGGAGAATCTAGTTGGTTTATCATAATATATCTTTATTTTTCCTCTGTAGGCGACCTATATTGAGATCTTTTCCAAGCTTCTAAATTTTTCTTGTATTCTTCTATTTTGAGCAATAGTTCCTGCTTTTGCAATTCGTATAATTCCCTCTTGTGGTCCATTTCTTCTTTTAACAGGGCCACCCTTAATTTCTTCTCGTTCAGTTCTTCATCGATCAGTGTTTTTTGCAGAGTCACTATGTGAATTTTACCTTCTGCAAGTTTCTCGGCGAGTATTCTTTCTTTTGGTTTATCTACAAAATAACTAGTAGTGTGTAAAGGTGGTTTATAGGCCAGAAAGGGCGGTGACGACTTTGGTGTTAAATAAAATATGACAAAGTATAATAATGTCGAACGTACGGTAGGACGACCCCCCTGTCAGATGGACTGACAGGCCGCAGGGAAGGACTGGATGCGGAAGGCGCAGGACCGTGTGTTGTGGCGTGAATTGGGAGAAGCCTAGGTTCAGCAGTGGACTGCCATTGGAATGATTTGATGCCAATGTTAAGGTATAGAAAATGTCAATAATAAATTTGTATTAATACTTGAAGCGAAAATTTTAAGAAAATTACACAAACATGACCTGTTCACCATGTATGGATTTTGTTTTTATAAAATTATCTTGGCACATAATAAGTGTCTATATTGGTGAAGATTACAGTTATTGGCTTATTGTGTTTAATGACGATATGTACTCACATATTGCAGTTCCTAACCGCTTCATACGGGCCCACATCCTTGTATATTACTCTTTTATTATGTATTACGTGTCCTAGACGATATTATAAAATATAATTTAGTTGAAGGCGACTTGATAAAATTTTATTTCACTTGACATGACTTTTGACGTGCAACTTGTCTCTATCAACGACTCACTTTCGTTTTATTGACACCCTCGGAGCTCAACGTCGATGGAACAACGGATATACCTACCTTACATCGATATAGCTCTTAAACCATCTATGGTCTAAGATATAGCTACGAACTCTACCTACTTTGAATACCTAGTTCAAAGATATATATATATATTTATTGTTCAAAAGTAGAGGGTAGAAGGAGTCAGGGAAGGCCGAGACTTACATATGAAGACCACGTGAGCAGATTGCTCAAAAACGGAAAGGTCAAAAGTACTAGGATACCCAGACGTGCGTGTATGAAGAGATTGATGAATCTCGAAGAAGCGAAAGAAGTATGCATGGATCGCGAAGCCTGGCGATCTGTCCTCTCTGACTACCCCGTCAGGGATACAGCGTGAAGATAGTTAGTTAGTTAGTTCAAAGATAATCTATAGCAGTGGTTCTCAAACTTTTTTGGTGACACTCTTTTGGGCAGCAAAATACTTGATGGAATCCTACAATAAAACAATAGTTTTTAAAAGTGTATTCTTTATTAATAAGCATAATAAAAGTACAATGTAACAGTTACTAATTATTACTTACTTTACCACATGGCAAGTACAATAATAGAAGATATTAAAAAAGAACAAATCTAACTAATGGGATGTATGAAACTGTTTTTTATTTTTCATCAATTGGTTGATATTAGGTTTGATAGAAGACAGTTGAAGTCTCATATCAGGTTCGGCGTCCAGTCCATTGCGATATTTTGTTTTCGTGGCTGCATAGGTTGAGAATCCTGTTTCGCACAAATATGTTGTTGGGAACGGGAGAAGAATATTCGGAGCCATTTTGCCAAGCATTGGTTATTCATCACGGATTCTGCACCAAAAATCGTTGAGAGGCGTCGTTTTGAACAGTGACTACTATACTTGTGTCTGATGACATTTCTAAAAGAGATTCATATATCTCGTTTGACATACTTTCGGCCTTTTGCAAGTTGGGTAAATAAGGATTATGAATCCATGAATTCAGTTTCATTTTTGTATTCTGTTCTTCGGGAAAATACTTTTCAAAAGATGCGCGCATCGAACTGAGATATTAGACCAATTCTTCAATCACATCATCTTGAAACATTTCTGAGTCGTTATCGCTAACAAACTCACTGAGTGACGTAAAGCTTTCTATTTCTTTCTTACCAACGCAAATAATCCGAAAATCTAATTTTCTTTAGAAGGCAGTTATTTTGTTATAGGCCTGAAACACTGTTGTCTGTTAACCTTGCAATGATAAATTCAATTCGTTCAGTTTTTGAAAGATATCCACCATAAAAGACAATCGGAACAACCAAGTTTTATCATACAAACGGTCCTTCAAATTAAAAGAAGTATCTGCTGAAAGAAACATTTGTAACTTGTTAAAGTTTTACCCCGAGACAGCCATCGCACTTCTGTATGGAGCAGCAGTGTTTTATGTTTGCTGCCATAATCTTCACACAATTATGAGAACAATCGGCATTGTAGTGGTCGTGATTTGATAAAATTAATTATTTTTACCGCTTCATCCATAACTAATTTTAGATTTGACGGCATTTGCTTCATCGCAAGTGCATGTCTATGCAGAATAATGGCTGGAACTACAATTAGGCGCTTTATTTTTTATTCGTGACGCTGCTCCTGCTGTTTTACCTGTCATCGCCTTGGCCCCATCTGTACAAATGTCAATGCAATTGTTCCAACTGAAATTATTTTCAAAAAATATATTTATTTTATTAAAAATTTCTTTTAAGTGTTTGTGAGCAGCGGTGAACACATAGGCATGTCTTCTTCAAAAGAACTTTCATATGGATATCTCACGATAACCAGCAAGATAGCCAAACCAGCGACATCAGTCGACTCGTCCATTTGCAAGGCGAATCGTGTTTTTTGTAGACGTGTAACTAGTTCTTATTTGACGTAGCTTGCCAGATCATGGATTCGCCGTGAAACAGTATCGTTTGATAGCGGCACAGTAGAAAGATGCTTTGCAGATTTTTCATCGAACATTTTGTTATGTCTAATACACATGGCTTTATTAAATTCTCAGCGATAGTGTGCGCTTCACCTGCTTGTTTAATGCGATAGCTAACTAAATATGATGCCTCCGTGGCCTTTTCGTTGATAGTTTGTGTTACATGCATCTTATTTTTTTGACTTTCCAATAACTGATCTTTTTTACGAACAAAAAATTATTTATTCTTGTCTTTAGACTCGGGGTGTACAGTTTCTAAATGTCGGCGCAATTTGGCAGGTGCCATGGAACTATTAGGAAGCAGTTTACTACATAGCATGCAGAGAGGTGAGCCGTTGGAATCAACAAATCCGAAACTGATATATACTTCCTTTTTTTCGTCTTTGAAACCGTCGAACTTGACGTCGTGGCATCATCGTCTGGATCGGTGATTGCTATATTCTCCGCGCGTACTGCTTTTGAACATTCAGCGTCATTAGAAGATGTTGTTGCAACACGTTTAACACCTTTGGGCTAACGTTCCATTCTTCTTTATTTATAATTTTACACGTCAGGATGGTGGGGTCTAAATAATGCACAATCGTTACTGCGTATAAGAGACTAAGTTTAGTACAATGAAGAAATGTATAAAACTGAGACAACAGAATACAGCAGGCAGTAGAACAATGAACACTAGTTTCTCGCTAGCGAGCTTGGAAGTAGGTAGGTAGGAACTTATCGCTCCGAAGTCCGAACGCTAATCGTCAACTGACTGACGAGGCGCGACTTTTTTTTTTTTTTTTCTTTTTTTAATGCCATATGGCACCACCCGGAGGATACGAGGGGTGGAGGCAGAGAAGGCTACATGCGTACCAAACGGCCGGCCGTTTGGTTATGTCAGACTCCTACTGACTAAAACTCTGCCTTGGTCTCTAGCTCGTGGGCTTTTGAGATCCATCGGAGCGGTCACTCCCTCTGGAGAGGGATGACGCAGCGAGGCGCGACGCGCGATCGCCGCTTTTATACTTAGTCCTAGACTCGATCTCAAATATTCTCGAAACTACTCGAGTCGGCGCCTTTGATAAACAAAAAGAGAAATATAAAAATTGCTTTGTAAACGACTTTAGTTTTTGAAGTTAGAGTCGAAAGTCGCTTGTTGTCAACTATAGCGTCTAATTCAGAGGCGGCTTTTATCAAAGGGACTGCGCGCTCACAAGTATACATGTTGATACCAAACTTATGAGATATTGTACCAGCTATTGTAACACATGTTTATACAAATACAAATAAATAAATGTGGAATGGAATGAAGAAGTGAAAGAAGTAGTTCGAATGAAGAAGAAAGCATGGTTAGACTATTTAGCCTTGCGGAATGATTTTAATATGAAAGAGAGATACAAGCTGCAAAAAGTTAACACGAAGGCACTGATAGAAGAAGCTCGTGAAAGGTGCAGAATAAAAGCGGATGAAAGGTTGTCGTCCAATTTCCGGGATAATGCCAAGCTCTTCTGGAAAGAGGTAGGCAAGACCCGGAGTTGTTCGGCAATCTGCAGTATGAATAAAGTGCTTAGTGTTAACAATGACGTCCTAACAGACCAAACTGACGTCCTGCAGAGATGGAGTGAATGTTATGGAAAGATGTATGCAAAAAAAGACAGAGATGCCACATCGGGAAGTGGAGCTCACTTCGATGCTCCGGATCCCGATGTCATTGAAGTCATTAGTATGAAAGAAATTGAACAAACGATAAGAAGTATGAAATGTGGTAAGGTTGCGGAAAAATACAGAGTTACTGCTGAGATGATCAAGTACGGTGGGTCGCGCGTCTGGGACACACTGTCTGTTATGCAACTTGTGCTGGCAGACGGGTGAGGTCCCGGACGACTGGCGAATAGCAGTTGTAGTACCTATTTACAAAGGGAAAGGTTCGCGCCTAAGCTGCTCCAGCTACAGGGCGATCAGCTTGGTCAGCTTAGCTAGTATAATGTATGCAAAGGTTATAACGGCAAGAATGCAAGGTAAGTCTGAAAGGTATTTATGGGAGGCTCAATGCGGATTCCGACGTGGAAGAGGTTGCATGGAGAAAGCATTTGATAACGTTGTGAGAGAAACTCTGTGGGATTTGCTGCCCGGATATTGTGTGGACGGCTCCCTACTGCGGGCAATACAGTCGCTTTATAGGGACTGCAAGGCTTGCCTGCGAGTAGGGGGGGATGTGACACCTCTTTTTGATGTCTGTACAGGCGTCAAACAGGGTTGTGTCATGTCCACCTGGCTATTCATAGTGTATCTGGACAGTTGCCTGCAGAAGTTGAAAGTTTGTGATATGGGTGTGAATTTGGGTGACTTTACAGTAAAACTGTCTGTTGTACGCTGATGAAGCGGTACTCATGGCCTCTTCAGAAGCCGATCTTTAGGCATTAGTCACTAATATGAAAGAGGAGTGTTAAAAGTAAGGGTCTTCGCTTGAATGCAAGTAAAACTAAGGTTCTAGTATTTGAAAGAGATGACGTAAGAACTAAATGCGAGATTAGGATAAACCAGGAACGTCTAGAGCAAGTAAATGAAATTGTGTATTTAGGAAGTATGTTTAGCGCGGATGGAAGATGTGATTCGGATGTAGAACGGCGAGTAGCTGCCGGAAACAGAGTTAACGGTGCTTTGTCCCAATTAGTAAAGTGACAAAGCATCGTAAAAGAAGCACGACTGGCGATTCATAACGCAGTGCTGGTGCCAACTTTGCTTTACGGTAGTGAAACCTGGGTATGTCAGCAGATGCCTGAAAGTAAATTGAATGCTGTGGAGATGCGATCACTTCGAAAATTGTGCTGCGTTACTGTGGCCGACCGAATACGTAAGGAATCGATACGCAATATGGCAGGCTTGAATGAAAGTGTCAGCGTTAAGCTGGAAAAGGGCGTACTCCATTGGTTTGGACACGTCCAACGAATGAGTGAGGAACGATTGACGAAGAATATATATTGTGCGAAAGTAGAGGGTAGAAGAAGTTCGGGTAGGTCGAGACTTACATATGAAGACCACGTGAGCAGATTGCTCAAAAACGGAAAGGTCAAAAGTACTAGGATACCCAGACGTGCGTGCATGAAGCGATTGATGAATCTTGAAGAAGCGAAAGAAGTATGCATGGATCGCGAAGCCTGGCGATCTGTCCTCTCTGACTACCCCGTCGACTACAGCGTGAAGATAGTTAGTTAGTTAGTTATAAATAAATACCTACGCGCGGCCGCGGAGTCAAAACGTTCGACCAGAGAGGTGTTTTGATTTTTTTTCTAAATTCTTGCGGAACCCCTACAGAGGTATCGCGGAACCCTAGGGTTCCGCGGAACACACTTAGAGTATAGCTGATCTATAGTCTATACTTTTATACTTTACTAATATATAAAGCTGGGCTGCAGGGTTTGTTTGTTTCCTTGAACGCGCCAATCTCAGGATCTGCTGTTGGATTTGAAAAAATCTTTTTTTTTTTTGAGAAGCCCATTTATCTAGGAAGGCTACATATAATTACGATTCTACCTCAGAGAGCGAAGCAGTAATCATAAACGTCGGAAAAATCGGGCTAAATTTTATAGGTACATTGTTGTAGAATTTATAAGCGACGACGGGAGTTCGAAATAAGTCACGGGTGAAGCCGTGGGGGTCACCTGGTGTAATATATTATTATTTATCTTAGAATTAGTTACATTACCTACTACTCTATGGGCGGCTTTAAAAATATAATAGCAGGTCGGTTGCCACATCATGCGCCTATCAATTTCAACACGGCAATGGCTTACTACGTGGGACAAAAATGCATACGTTGGAATGTGGGTTTATAAAGTGTGCTTCTAACCCAACCCCTTCGGGGTTAAATGTGTGACTGCAAAAACTGACCCATAATCACTACTTTTTTTTTCCAATGAGGTGGCAGACAAGCGTAAGGCCACCTGATGGAAAGTGGTCACCGTAGCCTATCACGTAGCGTAGCACCAGAGGTGCAGCACTCGCGCTGCCGACCCTTTATAAACCTTTTATATAAGACCTCTTTTGAAGAACCCCATACTGTAGACGTTCGGGAAAACCCAGGCAGGGAGCTCATTCCACAACCTAAGCTTACGCTGAATAAAGCCTCTATCGGACCTAACATAGTATAAAACAAAGTGACTTTTCTATCTGTCTGTCCCCATGTATACTTTGATCTTTAAAACTAAGCAACAGATATTGATGCGGTTTTTTTAATAGATAGAGTACCTAATTCATAAGGAAGGTTTGTATGTATTACTGGTATTTGTTAATTATTTGTATACCAATGTATACAAAAAATTAATACTAAATTATTTTTTAACTAAATTTAAACGATATTTGTTTGTTTGGACACGTCCGACGAATAAATGTGGAACGATTGATAAAGAATATATATTGTGCGAAAGTAAAGGGTACGAGGAGTCAGGGTAGGCTGAGACTTACATATGAAGACCACGTGAGCAGATTGCTCAAAAACGGAAAGTCAAAAGTACTCGGATACCAGACGTGCATTAATGAAGCGATTATTGAATCTACAGGGAAGCGAAATAAGTATGCATGGATCGCGTTGCCTGGCGATCTGTCCTCTCTGATCAGGTGGCCGAGTCTATTATTGACAAGCCGTAGAATAGAACCAGAATCACTGTTTTTAGCTGTCAAAATGTTAGTAGACTATCTAAAAAGTCACTGACCTAAGTAGAATTCTATCAGTCGACCGATAGTCTATTGAGTACGATTGTAATAGTAGACTACGAAAAAGTGTCAAAATTGTACCGGTGGTTTTCTATTGCGCGATTTCGGATCTTTTTCAGGTTGACATGGGTTCCCCCAGTCACAGTCACCTACGGAGGATTGACATACTTTAGAGTGATGACATAGCCTATATCATCACTCTACTAGTACATACTACTTTGGAAATATGTTTACGAAAATATAAATTAAAAGAGCTAAAACGCATTAAAAAACAATTTATTAATCATACATTTTCTAACACAATAGCCACCATAAAAAAAGGTTATAGCGACTCGCCAACGCTCGTGGCCCCGCGGATTCAGTGTTCTATAAACGATCACTGAGTTACGCAACTTTCACTATGGCTGGTCCTCGGCTGGGTGACCACTTTGTTGCATTTACATTTGCGAGCGTTACCGTGCTTCGGAAGGCACGTTAAGCCGTTGGTCCCGGTTGCCAGTAACATGGCAGTCTTTAAGTCAAGTTGAAGGCCTTATGGGCGGCTTGAAAAATTTCAACAGCAGGTAGCCACAACCTGCGTCTATTTCAACACGCCAATGGGCTCACCACCTATTACGTGGGACAGGTATACACATGGTGAAAAGTGGGGATATAATGTACCTCTGCCAACCCTTCAGGGATAAGGCGTGGTAGATTAATAAATAAATAATAAAACGCATTAAATAACAATTTATTAACCATACCTACATTTGCTAACACAATATCAACCAAAAATAAAGGTTATAGCGACTTTCTTCGTCTATTCTCACCACTATCCCCACAACCTTCCAATTTAATTGACGTGAGCTGTTTCAACAAGTCGTTCAGCTGTCTCTTATGTTCCATATCTTCAGCAATCATGGCTAACTTCAGCTTTTGTTCGTTCAATTCTTCTGTGACAAGAGCTTTCTTTAGATTTAGTATTTGGATCCTTCCTTCTTCCAGCTGCTCAGCCATTCGTTTCTTTTTGGGTACACCTGCAATGATGAATGATTTCTAAAGTAGCAACTTCATTTTAAACGTACACGGTCGATATCAACTGTTTACCTAGAACCCCAGATAAATAGGTAAAAAGTAGCAGAATCTATAGTACAACTCAAGGCTACTAAAGTATGTCTAATATAATACTAAGAGTGTACCTCACTACCCACTTACCTCTACCATGAAGTTTTCAAAGCGGCTGCTGTTTTCGAATTATCGACCGCTACAAACAGTGGCGTAGCTACCTAGGAGCTAGGCGGGGCAGTGCCCCGCGGCCCTCAAGCTCAGGGGCCCCTCGAATTCTTACCAGTAAATCTCGATCGAACTGAACTTATGAAAATTTTTCCCAAAATAAATATGACAGGTTGCAACCCAACTTTATTTGTATACCCATCACTGTTGGAAAGACCATAAAATATTTGGGTCTCCTCGAAGCCGTTGGGTCTTCACTGAGGACTTCCGGCTATTGGCTCCAAAGTTGATCCAATACGCCAGAAGGCCCGCGAGACTGCCCTTCGATACCGGGGGCCGCGTACTACGTGCCGCCGTCTCTACGACGGTGTAGTGCTTTCCAAGGCGCTCTACGGAACGCCTATTTGGGCGGATGTCCTTTGCGCTTCCAACATAGTGCTGCTGCGCAGACCGCAGCGGACGTTAGCGTAGAGGGCGGCGCGGGCGTATGGCACCTTACAAGGCGGCGTGCCTTATAGCTGGGAACCCCCGAGGAATCGCGAGACTGGAGTTCTATGGCGTGTAAATGTCGAGGACGAACTGGTGCGACAAACTGAAGGTCGGCCGCTTCTGGAGGAGATCGATCGCTGGAGACAGGCGGCTCGCGATGATCTCTTCTGAAAGTGGGCAGAAAGAGAGCCCTACCGCGAGCGCGAGGCTGGGTCCTACGGCAGTGGGTAGAGGGCGCACGGTACTCCGACGTACCACCTCACTCAGCTTCTCCCTGGTCATGGATTTTTTTGCAAAATACCATTTTCAACCACCATTTTCCACAGAAAATGGCGGTTGTGGAGCCGGATTCCATGTGCCGCCGGCATTCTTGGATCTTACATAGCGCCTCCGACTAGTTTACGGCTGTGGACAGAAGGTGGGTTGACGCCGCATACAATGGCCTTCCGGTAGCTGGCCCCTCGTGTTCCGTGGTGCCTTCTAGTGCCTGTTCAATCCTTTCCACGTCCTCTGTTCTCAAAGGGGCGTCGAGAACGGCTCGAAGCGGGCACAGGCTAATCTCCTCCAAGAGATAGGAGATCGTGGGATGGGGGAGGGCACATCTAGCCTCCCGAGAAGTGCCTCATATTGGGGCATTCTCTTAGCCGGGAATAGCCCTCAGGCCTATCCCGCGACCCGTTTGGGAAGAAGGCGGAACACCGCAGAGTTTAGTGGGTAGGACGGCCCCAAGGACCGAGAGTCCCACACGTTCCTGCTGCCCCTGCAGTTATGAGTATGAATGATGGCGCGTAAACGCATTCCCCCGTTAAAAAGAAAAAAACTCAAAACCAGTTCAGATAACAGTGGGGCCCCATTTGCCCCAGGGCCATTGGTAACATGGCTACGCCACTGGCTACAAACCTACAATACGGGGTGGCGTAGATCAACCAGGAACTAAAGCAATGACCTACTTACATTATCTGCTGGTCGTATTACAGAAATTGTCTCGAGACGCTCAAGCGAACGTTTTTGAGCAGGTATCATTTTGTAATCTGGCTTTATGATTTTCTAACTACATATTACTAGCTATCCACTGCATAGCTCTTAGGAGGTGGTTTTCATTAAAAGTAATGAAAATCTTACACAAAATCTTTCCCAATCGCTTCATGCGAGCCCAGACGAGGGTTGGTACTTCTTTCTTATACTTCAACATTGTCTCCGATTAATTATCTCTAAACAGGCGCTAATCTAAGTTGATAAATCACTTGCGCCGTAAGTACATGATTCTTTTTACATTTAACACATTTTATGTCGGGTTTTTAAAACCTAATGCATTTAGATTTAGATAGGTACATACTTAAAAATTTTTGACGATATAATTAGTTCCTTACCGTAGACAGTATTATTCTACGTGTCGGAAAAATCTATTTTCATGTTGTCTTTGGTGAGTGATGAAAGAACCTCTTTGATTTTGGTGCCATTTCCTTAAATACAGCAATGCTAATGCTGACCGGACAACCTGCTCCGTGAAGAACTCGTGGTGATAAAAAGATAGCGCAGGTAATTCCACGAGCTGCTGCAGCCAGTAGATTACCCTCCGTATCAAGGACTTGCCGCGAGTAACATCTGAAGACTCTTAGGTCCGTATTACAGAACGTTTCTCAACACTCGATCAACGCTTGAGACTAGATTTTGTCTTATTAAATCAACTCAAGTGTTTCTTGAGTATTGATAAACGTTCTGGAATACGGACCTTAGTCATGTAAAATCTGAAAGCAATTACTTAGATCTCGATATATACCGGTAGGATATAGACCGGAGGGTGGTGATGGCAGGCCTCTTAACATCATTACTGCTAACTGGCCAGTAAAGTTATAAGGTGCTGTCATGGCCGTAGCTAGGGGGGGGGGGGGAAGGGGGGGCATTGTGGGGCAATGCCTTACCTTGAAATCACAATGCCCTACCTTAAAAATACCAAACCTAAGATAAATTAAATACCTAGTCAGGTCATAAATTCTGTCACATGTTTAATATAAAATAATTGAAACAAGTTTATTCATTATGTAACCATTTATATACCAAAATGAACTTAACAAAACATAGATTCTTATGACAATAAAGTTTATTCAAAATGACCTCCGTAATTTTGAATACAGGCCTTCAATCTGCGCGGCCAGTCGTCTATCGCAGCACGAACGAGGTCCATGTCAATATCGGCGGCTGCCTTAATCAAGGATGTCTTGAGTGACTCCAAATTGGGATGAGGTTCTGAGCACGCCTTTTCCTCCAAGTGTTGCCATATCTTGTAATCTAACGGACTCAAATCTGGACTGGAGGCGGGCCGAGCAGTCTTCGTGCCGGATGAAGTCGATTTCACGCGCCGCCAGCCAGTCTTGTGTGCTCTTCGCTCTATGAGCTGGCGCCGAATTTTGTTGGAATACCCAGTGCCTGGTACGAGAAACAGGTTATGAGAAACAGGTTCCACAAGGTTCGTCAGGACTGTATTTTGATACACAACTGCATTCGTTTTTACTTTCTCCTTTCTCACAAAAATGTACCTCTGTTAAGCCCCAATAGGAAACTCCCAACCATACCATGAGCGAGGGTGGAAAATGACCTCGTTGGACACGCGGAATACGGTTGCTCGCTTCTTCACTACTGTGTGCGTACACCTTATCATTTTGTTTCTTGTAGCTCTCTTTTTTTTGAAAATTCTTTTCATCCGAAAAAAGAATTTCCCGATATGTTTTTCCCGCGTACCGCTTCAACAAAGCGCGGCATCTCTTCAGTCTCAGGTCCATTAGACGAGCATTAAAACGATGTCCTGTTTTTCTTCGATATGACCGAAGCCCTAAGTCTTCATTTAACACCCTTTTCACCGTGGTTCTGCTTAACCCCATCTGAAGGGCCAACAGTTTCTGCTTACGTTTGGGATTTCTTTGAATTCGCGCCTTCACAGCTTTTATCACTGCTGGAGTCCAAACAGACCGAGGGCGACCACTTCTTGACCTTTCATCTACACTAGGGTCTTCATTGTATCGTTTGATGCTACGATAAACGAATCTTTTGGTTATATTCAAATTTTTCAGTATATCAAAAATTTGAATTGGCGCGTAACCGCAACGATGCAACGCAATAACTGCAACACGGTCTTCTTTGAGCGTCCACTCCATATTTAAACTCTCTCTCAATATTTAAAGTTGAGTAAAATTCTAAAAAGTATACATTTTTATTTTCATGAACAATTCGAAATTCGAATTCAATAAACATTTTTGTGCCCAGCATTCTAAAAGAAAAGTTTTTACTGTGTGACAATACTTATGACCTGACAAGGTATAATCATTCTTTAACTGCAAACAATTGGCCTCTAAGGAGGGGAATGTTTATATCGTTCATGTAAGGCGAGTCAAGTAAGTTTTTTTTTTATTCAAGTTAGTAAGCTGAATGCTGTGGTGTGGAGATGCGATCACTTCGAAAATTGTGTAACTTTGGCCGACCGAAAACGCAACGAAGTGATACGCAATTTGGCAGGTTTGAGTGAAAGTGTCAGCGTTAAACTGGAAAAGGGCGTGCTCCGTTGGTTTGGACACGTTCAACGAATGAGTAAGGAACGATTGACGAAGAATATATATTGTGCGAAAGTAGAGGGCAGAAGAAGTCAAGGTAGACAGAGACTTACATATGAAGACCACGTGAGCGGATTGCTCAAGAACGGAAGAGTCAAAAGTAATCGGATACCCAGACGTGCATGTATGAAGCGATTAATGAATCTACAGGAAGCGAAAGAAGTATGCATGGATCGCGATGCCTGGCGATCTGTCCTCTCTGACTACCCCGTTAGGGATACAGCGTGAAGATAGTTAAGTTAAGTTTTTAAGGCGAGTCCTTTAGTTAGGTTAGATGGTCTAAGCCTTTAAGGCTGTCAATGGGTCATGAGAGAATGGCTGGTATGGTAATGCTGGCCTTTGAGAAAAAAAACCGGTCGGCGCGAGTCGGACTCGTGCGCCGATGGTTCCGTACCTACTACCTTATTTGAAGAAAATACCAATTTTGCTAGACCTCCAAATTGTATTAGCGCCTTAACAGCTCAAAGGTCTATGTTAATTTGTATTAATATTTATGTATGGGGTTTTAACCCCTTAATTATTAACTTCCTTTAATTTTTGCATTTTTTCCTTTATTTGTGCTTTAAGACCTTGCTTTTTACCAAATTTCGTGATTTTAATGCAACGGAAACTGCCTGGTTTATGATCTGTTAGGTTCTCAACACGGGGAGACAAGTGAACGCGCGACAGCTATGGACAACATTTTATTGGCATGCATTTTTATGCATGCCAATAAAATGGGACGCAGCATATAGCAATCCAAAACATATAGGGTACTTCCTGTTGACCAAATGATCAATTTTGATCAAAAGCAAGGTCTAATAGCACAAATCTAAAAATATGCCAGCGTTAATATAAGCTTTCACGTCAAATTTAAATAATATTGTAGGACACTTTACACACCGCCATATAGCCCAAAAAAAGCTGTAAGCTTGTGCTATGGCATCTAGACGACTGATAAACATACTTCTATATTTCTAAATATATACATATTGTACATAGGAAACACCAAAACTCTGAAACAAACATTTGTGGATCGCACAAATATTTATTCCTACCCAGCACATCAGCGCACACAATTCACATGGGATCAAAACAAATGTGGTTGTATTCCTCTGGGTACCCTTCATAGACAAAGGTGTGAATGTATTTTTGTACATGTGTGCCATTTGTCTGGGTTTCTTCAATTTCAAGGAAGTATTGGATAGATATGATGATCTTAAAGGGATTAGATTAAGTCAATAGTATTCTGATACCCAGTCATTCATGTATTAATGGATCGCAAAGCCTGGTGATTTGACCTTTCTGACTACCCCGTTAGAGATACATCATGAAGATCTTAAGAGAAGCGCTCGTGGCCCCGTGGAGCCAGTGTTCTATAAACAATCAATGAGTTACGCAACTTCCACTATGGCTGGTCCTCAGATGGGTGACCACTTTGTAGCATTTACAAGCGTTTTCGTGCTTCGGAAGGCACATTAAGCCGTTGATCCCAGTTGCCAGTAACATGGCAGTCATTAAGTTGAAGGCCTTATGGGCGTCTTGAAAAATTTCAACAGCAGGTAGCCACAACCTGTGACTGACTATTTCAACACGGCAATGGGCTCACCACCTATTAGGTGAGACAGGAATACACTGGTGAAAAATGGGCATATAATATGCCTCTGCCACCCTTTCGGGGATAAGTCGTGATAGATAAATAAATCTTATGAGGATATTTTTACCTTGCAAAATCTTATTGCTATGGGAATAAAATGAACCAATGAAATACTGTTATTGAATAATTGGCATATCCATATGTATTTAAGTTTTGTTTAATAATTCAAGTTTTAATAATGTTTCTGTCTTTGTCAACTCATTTATCTCTTTCATCTGCATAATTTCTTCTGTTCTTAGTTTTATCTCTTGTTTTTTGAATTCACTCACTTCCCTTCTGTGTTTTAAAACTTCTGCTAAGAGGGATGCTTTTAAATTTATCTCTACTAACTCTTTTTCTATTAATTCTTTCTGTAATTTTGTTAGCGAAAGTTTTTCTTCAGATAGTTCTGCTAATTTTCTTTCTTTGATTTTGTCTGTATAATGAGAAAAGGTTTGTTAATTACTTTATCACAATCTTATATCACACTATTTGTGTCTTGAATAAATACACTTGTACTATTATACATTCAATATGTGTAACAAGTTCCACCAAGTGCCAGTATAAACAAAATATTTATGGTTGAATTCCTCAAAAACTATTTGATCGATTTGAATGAAATTTTTATGTTTATTTGGTAGATTGTGGTGTTAGTTATTATAATAAAAAAATAAATATTATGAGACACTTTTCACACAGCACTATCTAGCCCAAAGTAAGCTAATATAAGCTTGTGTCATGGGATCTAGACAACTGATAAACATACTTATATATTTCTAAATATATACATATTATACATAGGAAACATCCAAACTCCAAAACACACATTCGTGAATCACACAAAAATTTGTTCAGACCCGGGAATCAAACCCTGTAACTCAGCGTAGCAGTCACATACACTACCACTGTGCCACCCAGTCAGTCTTATATCTATATTAATAATTAAACTATTAGGTGTGTCCCTACTAAGTTATCTGAGGCTCCAGCAACCTCACCATCAGTAGTGTACCAGCTGACCAGCAGATGAGGCTCTTACAGAGTTGGGAGAACAGACAGCAGTCCATCCCGACTGCATAATATCCAAAGCTAAGCAAACATGCTGCCAGTAGCCAAATAGACCTCAGGCTCCAAATACTTGAAATAATGTGAAATAGATAAAATTGAATAACAAAATTAGTATTACAAGCACTCTGTAGTGAAAGCATACAACAGAAATGAACACAACAACAAGTTACAGTTGCATAAATGTTCTTTAATGTTTATTTACCAGTTTCTAGTGAATAGTGTACACGTTCTTCTGAAGAAATCGTAGAGAAATTTTTAGAGTGCGTTGTGTTTGTCACTGTACTGTTATTGCCATTCTCGGATATCGCTTCTTCATCAGAAGTGCTATCTAGATATTCGTATATAACTTCTTCTCTACTTGATTTATTCAATGACTGTTGTTTCTGATATTCCGCAACTTCAATATAAGCGTCTTTGTGTTTTTTCAGTAAATGACATTTTAAATTTCCCGTAGTAGTGGCAAAGCTGTACATCTCACCACAAAGTCGGCATCTACATTTCTTGACGCCCCTAAACTTCTTGAAATATTTCCATAAAATACTTGCATTCTTTCTACTATGTTGCACAAGAATAGACATAATGAAAACAAATCCACGGTGATACTCTTGCAAAACTCAAAACCACTTACCTCCCTCCATACATCAAAACGCATCAAAAGCTCAAGCGACTCGAATTTTTTTTTAACTTATTTTATGGTCAGGTTATAAAGACCTTCTAGCCAAATCTTATTCTTTATATCATATTTCTTCAATCTTATCTTCTAATTAGTCCTGTCCAGTCTTTGTCGATGTCGTGTCCTCAGTCCTAGATCCTGGTCCTTGCCCTCAGTATAATGGTGATTCTTATACTGAGGTTTTCAGTGGACTTTTCGCGACAAGAGAGAAAATAATATTTCACTGCATATATATCATTGTCTTTCACTATAGCACGTTAACACAAGTTTTATGTCCAAGAAACCACCACTCCCGCACATAAAACAAGATAAATGCACTAGTTTTAGAAAATAATAAACAGCAAGCGTCCGCACTTGACACTCTTCCCGCCAAAAGTTCTCAAGCGACTGGTCACACACAGTGTGACCAGATTAAATTTTACAAAAATACCGAAGCACCTTGAAAAAAGTACTGAAATATACCAACTTGCTTAAGGAAAAAATACCCATAAAAATACTGATTTTCAAAACATGTTCTATTTATTATTCGTCATTACAATAAATGTTTATATTGTTTATTTGTGCTGTAAGATCTTGCCTTTCTATGTCAACGAGAACCACCACATAGGTTTTCGACACAACATACTATACCGTTTGACCTAATCAGGTTTAAATTTCAACTTGGATGAAATGAAAAATCTTTATTCAAATAGAGCACAAAGTACCTAACACTTATGAACGTCATGATTATTGCTTCTATATTTACATTTACTACCAGATTCGCAAAGCAATGGGTAGAGTCTGAGGAAGAACCTGGCAAAAAAACAAAGTTTAGTTAGTTTGCCTTAAATTTAAATTATATTATTTATAATAATTGCTATAACAGCTACGAGCTGACCAGTCCCAACAGACGGCACCCGTTCACGGGTATGATGTATATATCAGCCATCGCCCTACTCAACCGTATTATAGGGAATAAGGCGACCCGATACATACGCCACCACTGCCAGGACACTTAGGAGAGTATGACATACCCAAAAACTGCACAGCAACATTCATGTCAAGTTCAAAATAATAAATAAGTCTACTTGGTGTTCACACAATAAGAAACTCAAATTACATATTTGTATATTACTTATAACCGGGACTAAACGCAGCCAATTTAGAAACCTTTAGTTGTATGACGTTTCAAATTATTCATAATGTAGAAATATAAAAATACAATCTCTCCACCAGTTTGTGAGAAAATGGACGATGACACACGGACATACAAACGGACAAGAAAGTGATCTTATAAAGGTTCCCATTTTATCTTTTGCGGTACGGAGCCCTAAAAAACAAGCACATTCTATTTATATGACGACTAAAACGTACTACATATTTGGGGAAATTCCCGCATTGTTCAAACCAAACCTTCAAAGATTAAACTAAATGCGGAACAAAAAAAAACATTATCTTTATGTATTAATCGCTTGACGTACGCTTTCTTACGGGAATTATTTATATGGCCCTTTGCAAAATCATAACTTATTTGATTAACGCAAGTCGGCTAGGACTTGCAGTGCAGCCTCTATTTACATCGCTCTATACATTTTCTTCGTCATTCTTTCTAAATGTACAAACCAACGTTACTACATCGGACATTCTATTCGACCTCTCTGGAGGCCTCCTGAAATGTCTTATCTTTTACTTGCACATTAATAGAAAAGTACCCTTTACGATTTCTAAATTCCTCTCCTATTTGTGAATCTTAAAAAACAGAAATTAAGTAAGTCAACAACAAGGAAATTTAGACCACCAGTGTTTAAATATAATATAATTATGGCAATTTTTGTTGAGATTTGATGAACAATAATAATTTATACACTAGTTATGTACTTACTAGGAGATTGTATTTTAACATGAGTTCCATCAATTGCACCTAGGACACGCGGAAAGCCAGCTATTTGGTAAAATGCCTGCTCTGTGTGACTCCTAATTTTAATATAATCTTGGTACAGTTGTGCTATTGCAAAACTGACGTTCCGTACGATGCGACTGGCCGAAGACTTGGCGACACCAGTAAAATCTGCAACTGATAGCAACATAGTGCCCAAGGCATAAAATCGTAGCGTCAGTAGCAGTTGATGCAGTGGAGATATTCCACGATTCCTTAAAACAATAAAAGGAATGTTTATTGATACAAATATCAACATGCAATTTTAGAATTCGATATGTAAGCTAGCAAATTATGTATGTACTTACCTGGGTTCTGTTACTCGCAAATGGGGATAAATTTCCCTCAGAAGTTGTTCTACAGCCGGCTTATCAAGCCTAAATCGCATTTGAAATTCATATACATCTAAAATACATAAATAGTTCACTCTTTCTTTGTAAACTCTTTGAGTTACTTCTTCGTCGGATTCAGATTCAGAAGTCCGACAACTCGTTTAACATTGCAGTGTCATTTTCAAAAGACGACATTGAAATTATTCTTATTTATTTTATATAATATTAAAAATCTCTGTCAATTATATAATAATAACAAATCTGTTGACTGCCTCTGTGGCGCGGTGGGAGTGCATCCGACTGCTAGGCAAGAGGTCGTGGGTTCGATTCCCACCCAGTATAAACTTTGTGTGATGAGCACGATGGTTTATTCTGTGTCTGGGTGTTATTTATCTATAATATGTATGTATTTAGAAATATATAAGTATGTTTATCAGTTATCTAAATCCCATAACACAAGCTAATATTAGCTTACTTTGGGCTAGATGGCGCTGTGTGAAAAGTGTCGCACAATATTTATTTATTTATTTAACTAGTCAAAATCTAGCGGTAGGGAAATGAAGTGCGGATGGTAGCTTTGACAGTTCACTGACATTAACTTTTTAATATAGGAACACCAAAATCTGTCATCTCCATACAAATCGCTTACGAACCGTAGTTGGTAACCCTCCCATCCGTTGGTAACGAACCATTGGTAATTGATGTTACGAGTCGTTTTTTATAGGAACAGTTTAGGTTTACGTTAGGTTGAAAATATTAATAATCGTTATAGAAACGAGTCGTTTTATAGATATAGGAACCGGGCATTACAGTTCTTTGCTCCTGAATGACATTGAATGAATCAGGGAAATCCCATCAACGTGTATGTTCGCGGAGACGATCACCATAATCGCGTGTTGCCTTTATCCAAAATATACCCAAAAATGCTAACTTCCGCCAATTTACCTACAAAAATACCGATATTCGAAAAAGCCATTAAAAATACCGAAAATGTATTAAAATACTGAATCTGGTCACACAGGTCATTTTTTTTAATAATGTTTATGGCATAGCTGCTTCGGCCTTTGTGCCATCACACGGGTCATTCTGTAGTCTTGTGTTGCCAACTGCTACCTTTAGTCAGTAGCTAGTCATTTCCCAAAAAGTAGCTAAATTGCCAGATTTTATTCACCAAAAAGTATCTAGATTTTTTAGCACTGTGGTGGCAAACGAGCAAACATAATTTTTGTAAATCTTTTTTTAATAATCTTGAACAAAAACATTTTCAAAGGTTAAAAAACAAGCGCATCCTATTTTGTTAATTTATTATAAATATTTGTTATAACTTCATATATTTATTTATTTATTTATTTATTTATTTATTATATACTTTATTGTACGCCAAGGTAGTATTACAATTTAGAAATGTTATACAAAATAGCAGTACAATGGGCGGCCTTATCGCTTAAAGCAATTTCTGCCAGGCAACCTTTGGATGGAAAAGAATATTGGTAGGAGCGAACTGGTAGTTGTCGGCGTCAAATTTATAATATACATTCCTAAATACAATAAATTACTTTCTACAAAACATTATATAAATATATATAAATATTAAAACATATATAAATATATATAGAAAGAAGTAGACAATATACACAAATGTAAATTTATGAACTATATACATAAATACAAATATAGAAATACATAAATGTATTAAAATGTTTATACGTAATGTGTTAAATAACTTTATAATATTGGAAGATTTTAACAATTATTAGTCAAGTAATAATTTTTAACATTAGTTTTAAAACTTTGTAACGTCTCAGCTCGTCTAATTTGAAGTGGCAACCTATTCCACAAGCGAACTGCTGTAACACTAAAAGAATGGTCTAAAAATTTTGTGGAATGCGGTGGCATTTTTAATTCTAAGTTTTCCGATGACCTCAAACATCTGTCATGTGTATCATGAAGGAACTTAAAACGTTCTTTTAAATAGGAAGGTGTAGAGGGGTTAAACAGAATATTATATAATAAGGATAGAATATGTGTATTCCGGCGAAGTCGTATAGGTAACCACTTGAGCTGTGTTCGAAACTGAGAAACGTGATCATACTTGCGCAAGCCAAATATAAATCGTATGCAAACATTTTGGAGACGCTCCAGTTTCTCGAATTGGTTCTCGGCGAGATCTAAGTAACTGGCATCTGCATAATCAAGTATTGGAAGAAGCAAGGACTTTGCAAGCGCAATTTTCGTAGCATTAGGAAGGAAACGTTGTAATCTTCTAATTGATCCTGCGGAGGCAAACATCTTCCTACTCAACTCCTGGAGTTGTGGACCCCATGATAAATTGGAATCAATGATTATACCTAAATTTTTTACCTTATTACTAACAGCAATCGTAGCACCATCAAAAACAAACGGTGGAACCTGAGACCAATTTATTCTTGCTGTTGTACTAGGACTGCCTATTACAATGATCTGTGTTTTAGATGGATTGACTTGTAATCCATATGATCTACTCCATGACGTTATTCTAGACAAATCATCATTGATAGTATCCACCGCTTCCGGCAGTTGATCTATGGGAACCTGTGTGTAAATTTGGAGATCGTCTGCATAGAGGTGGTAGGAAGAATGAGGAGGGGAGAGAGCACGCCACCCTGAGGTACGCCGACACTTGTATTGCACCAGCTAGAAATGTCATCTTCAATACATACTCGTTGACGGCGTCCACTCAGGTAACTACGAAACCACTCTATTTCCGTAGGAGATATGTTAAGAGAGCTGAGTACAGAAAGTAATACGTCAAAGTCTACAGTATTAAACGCATTACTAAAATCAAGGAGACATAGAACAGTTAATTTGCCATTCTCCATACCAGATCTAATATCGTCCGTAATATTTATCAAAGCTGTAACTGTACTGTGACCGGCTCGAAACCCTGACTGGAAAGGACTGAGGAGATTATGTTTGCGGATAAATGAAGTGAATTGGGTGTGGACAAGGCGTTCAAGTACTTTAGAGAGGAATGGTAGAATGGATATTGGACGGAAGTCTGTTAACAATTGGGGATTACATTTTTTTGACAAAGGAGTGATTATGGCATCTTTCCATGGTGATGGGAAAATGCCGCTAGTTATGGAATAGTTGAGGATGTAGCAAATGATGGGAAGAATTTCATCGAGGATAGGGAGAATCATGTTCCGGCCCACACAGTCACTACCAACAGCCTTAGATGTAATAGCCATAATGCTCTTCTTAACATCACTAGCGGTCAATAGATCGAAGACAAAAGGTGAATGGTTTGGGGTTGGAATTGTCGAAAGATAATGCATGGTCTGTGCCTTCAGAGTCCTATCAAAATTGGACATGGCAGTGAAGTGCTGGTTAAGAACCTCAATATTCAAATCTTTAGGATTTAACTCTAGCCGTTTATTCCCAACCCCCAATGTCCTTAAAAATTTCCAGACCTTAGATGGGTCACTGTTTTGAACTGAATGATGAATTGTATTCAATGAAATGTATGTTGTATTCAATGACATCCGAAATACATCAAATATGTGCTAACCTTTGAAAATGCAGTAAGGCGAAACCGGTCAGGTTAAAATAATAAATAAGTGGAACAGTACAAGTGTTTTTGTTCAAGATGTGTAACAAGTTCCACCAAGTGCCATCAATCAACAGTGTAAACAGTATTTATATTAAGTGACAAGTACGTCGTCGAACGTACTTGTTACATATTTCAAACAAATGAAACTTGCCAGTATATAAATCAATAATAGGTTTATTGTCTATTAGATGACGCCCACGACTTCGCCCGTGACACTCGTCGAACTCCCGCCACTTATAAATTCTGCAATAAAGCGTTTAATCAAAAAAACAAACCCTTCAGCTTTATATATTAGTATAGATACACTAGATAACCCCCATAGCTTGGCCCGTGGAATATTTCGACCTCCCGTCGCACCTATTTAATCCCGTCGAGAATGATGTATAAAAAATACCCGATTTGTCGACATTTATGACTACTGCTCTGCTCCCCAGTGTAGTAGCGTAATGATATACAATGTGTTAAGAAAACCCTGTCCGACCCGAAAGGGGCACAAGATGATGAAGAGATTATGTTATTGAAGTGCCTATGCACTTGCTATAACCAAAAAAAATTAATAGTCATATTATTTATAAGTATGAAATGGAGTTATCATTTTTTAAAATGCGTGTTTTTAGTATCAGAATTAGTCCAATTTCCTTAAAATATAGCAAATTTTCAAAAACTGACAACACCTTTGTTGGCCTGGGGCCACGAGTGCATGTGATATCAAAGAAACCGCCGGCAGATGTAAGCTGACCTTTTGACCTTGCATTTCCGAATAGCCCTTTCCCTGTGTTGCCATGTAAGCTACCACATTATCTTAATTTTTAAGATATTTTATTCGGGGTAAATTTTATTGGGTAATTTTTTGGGGTAAATTCTAAAAAGGATTAACATATTGTATAGCCTATAGCCTTCCTCGATAAATGGGCTGTCTAACACAAAAATATTTTTTCAAATTCCTGAGATTAGCGGGTTCAACCAAACAAACAAACTCTTCAGCTTTATAATATTAGTATAGATATACAGTATAAGTTAACTAGCTGATCCCCGCGGCTTCCCCGTGATTTGTAGGGGGGGGGGGTCAGCTAGTTAAAATAAAAGCTTGGTCATTACAATAGACTTACTATTTCCATATATAATCAACTAGTGATCCCGAAGAAGTCCTGACTGCGCTTCGCCGCATGAAGAATCGGAAAGCTGTCAGACCCGATGGAGTCCCCATCGAAGCCTGGAAGGCGATGGGTCCTCGCGGTGTGGGCATCTTAGTAAACCTCTTTAACCGCATACTCCTCAGCGGGCAGATCCCAAACCAATGGAGACTGAGTATTATTACCCCAGTCTTCAAAGGTAAGGGGTCAGTGCAGGAGTGCGGGAGCTACCGCGGTATTAAGGTGATGTCCCACACCATGAAGATCTTCGAGAGGATTATAGACTCTCGGATCCGGCAGGAGTGTACTCTCTCGGGGTGTCAATATGGGTTTCGCCCTGGTCATGGGACCACGGACCCTGTTTTTGCCCTGAGGGTTGTCGCAGAGAAATACAGGTCGAAGAACACGCCTCTGCACTGTTTGTTTCTAGACATGCAGAAGGCCTTCGACTGTGTCCCTCGTGCGATGATCTGGTGGGCACTGCGGTCCAAAGGGGTTCCAGAGGTCTATATTGACACTATCCGGGACATGTACTGTGACTCCGATTCAATGGTTCGGACTGCTGTTGGCGACACAAAACCCTTCCCCATCACCGTCGGGGTACACCAGGGTTCGGTCTTTAGTCCGCTTCTGTTCAGTGTAATATTAGACAAATTGTCGGACAGCATCAGAAACCCGCATGAGCAGCCTCCATGGTTGCTCATGTATGCTGACGATATTGCGCTGGCAGACGCGGACAGGGGCAGATTGGTGCTACGTGTAAAGGCGTGGAACGAGACGCTTGAGAACGGCGGTCTGAAACTAAATGTGGCGAAGACCGAGTACTTGGCACTAAACTCGACAGATCCCACATCCGTCCGCATAGGCGGTGATTTGGTAGAGAGCACGGACCAGGTTAAATACCTGGGATCTGTTTTTCACACGTCCAGTGACATCGATTGCGATGTTAAGTCACGCATTGCTGCCACGTGGGCCAAATGGCGGGAGATGACCGGTGTCATTTGTGACCCTAAAATGCCGATCCGGTTGAAGGGACAGGTCTACAAAACCATTATTAGACCTGTCCTTTTACATGGCAGTGAGACGTGGCCGATATTGGAGCGACACAATCAGGAGCTGCGTGTCAAGGAAATGAAGATGCTGCGGTGGATGTGTGGAGTCACGCGGGTGGACCGCGTGAGGAACTCTCGCATCCGCGGCAGCCTTCACGTCCGTCACATTGCAGACAAGTTGCAAGAGTGTCGCCTTCGTTGGTATGGTCACGTCTTGCGGCAACCGCCGGGCTACGTAGGTAACAAATGTCTGGCCATGTCAGCCCCGCCGGATCCCGGTAAGAGGGGAAGACCCAAGAAGTGCTGGCTTGACGTCGTAAGGGATGACATGCGTGCCAATGGTCTCACTACAGGGGATGCCGACGACCGTGCGAAGTGGAGGAGAAAATGTAGGAAAGCGGACCCCGGGCGTCGCGAGACGCAACTGGGACAGACGCTCGGATGATGATGAATCAACTAGTGATCCCGGCAAGCTGTGCACCATCTTAGAATCAGGTTCCATAGAAAATGTTAGAAAAATAATAGATTTTTGTAATATTTGCTGTTTTTTCTTCTTATTCTGCTATTGGGATCGAGACAATTCCAACAATTCCTGCCTGGGTTTTCCCAAACGTCTACAGTATGGGGTTCTTTAAAAGGGGTCTTAGAAGGTTTATAAATGGTCGGCAGCGCGAGTGCTGCATCTCTGGTGTTGCAAACGTCCATAAGCTACGGTGACCACTTTCCATCAGGTGGGCCGTACGCTTGTCTGCCACCTCAGTAGTATAAAAAAGAAAAAAAACAACAAATCAAGAATCGTAAAAAATCAATCTACCCGTACTCGAGTTTAGTTAGAGAATTGCACTGTTACCACTAATTAAAAAGAAACACTTCAATTACTCTAAATAAAAACAATAAATTCACAAAGGACTTCAATAAAGATGCCATCGCTTTATTGGAGTAGAACTTTCAACAAACAAACCTATACATGATTACACTGCTATCTACAAAAATATACCTACCTCAATTGAATGTAGAAGGTTCATACTTTCTACTAGAAAACGAAATAAGATGTAAATTACTTGGCTCTGGTATCTCTCAATAGTAAAAAATTCAAGAAGAAAATAAAAGGTGTGTGTACCAGAGTACACAGGTAAGAAGTGAAACTATATAGCTACACAACTATCCAGCTATAAAATTTATCTCGTACGTTAACAAAGAAGTTTCACTTCAAAACAACTTGGCGCGTAACCGAAAAAGTAACGATTTTTTTTACAGCGATAAAATTTCTCTCAACGACGATAAAGAAGTTTGACTTCAAAAAATCGTAAGCTAAAAGGTCTCAGAAACCAGCACATAAAAAGAAAACAAAAAGATATATATAATTCTATTTATTATTTATTATACACAGGTACAGCACTATTCTATTCAGGTAACTCCGAATTACTAACATTTCCCTTTAACTTGACTCTTAGAACTTCTAATTTAAGCACCATTTCTTCTTTCGCTAAATCATTTATCTGCTTTTTATGTTCCATTTCATCTAATTTGTGTTGCATCTCTTGTTTCTCTACTTCGTACATTTCTTTCTTATGTTCCAGCTCTTCTTGTAGAAGCATTATCTTTAAATTCTTTTCAACCAATTCTTTTTCAAATAACTCCTTTTGTAATTTAGTGACAACAATTTTCTCTTCAGTTAATTCTTCGATTAGTCGGTTGCTTTTTGATTTACCTAAAACGTACAAAAGTTCTTGTAAGATAGACAATTAGACATATAGAAACTGCACTCATTCCTAAATTATTTTCAAAATCGGTAAAGTACATACAAAGGTTTTCGCCTACAACCTGACAAACTCTCAAACATTATCTCTTTATGCTATCCTCTCCTTCCGTCCGAGACTACCAGGACTTTAATTGGTCGTGCTAATTAGTGTCTAGCACATAAGATCTTTTAGCCTTTTTGTTACCACCTCACTAAAAAGGCAACGGGTTCAAAATTTCTTTCAAATCTAACATCTAAAATAGACACATTTCATAAATTTATTCGGCCTTTTAGACCCACCCACAAACTACCTTATAAGCGAAGAAGCGCTCGTGGCCCCGCGGTCTCATTGTTCTGTAAACGATCACTGCGTTAAGCAAAAATTTCAACAGCAGATCGCCACAACCTGCGCCTGTCCATTTCAACACAATTGCAATGGGCTCACCACCTGTTATGTGGGACAAAATTGCATACGGTGAAATGTGGGCGTATAGTATGCCTCTGCCTACCCCTTCGGGGATAAAAGCGTGACAATATGTATGTATCCTCTCCTACAATCATAGTAGAATTCAGCCTCCGGGCTCCGGAGATGAGAGTTGGACACAACCAGTACATTTACCTGCAACCGGGACAATTGAAATGAAAAGTATGCTAAATTAAAATTAGTATCTAATCTGCAAACAATTATGTGAATATGGTCAGGTTTTGCTCAATATTCATATCACTTATTATATTGGCGTTGAATTTATTACGTCAGTTTTTTTTCTATTTCAAACACTGTTCATTTGTTGACGAACTGAAAGCCGTTAGTAAAAACTGTGTATTGACGGCCATCTTTAGTGTTATATTATTATGACATAATATATAATATATCACATATTGTGTATTATACGCAAAGACCTTATACTTATAATAACTAGGCTGCTTGCACAGCCAGCCTATATGTCCAAGGGCGAAAATATCGGTCCGCGCGAGTTCTCTGGGTGGTAGTGTAAATAAGTGATCATGACCAAACAGAACACGGGACAAATCGCTTGAGCAATTCCAAAAGTAGTCATTTGTTTATTGATTAGTGTTACATTGTTATCGCATTTCAACCTTTTTCGTCATCATGGACACGTTAATAATTCGAATAATTATGGAATACTAGATGACCCTGACAGCTTCGCCCGTGAAATATTTCGACCTCCCGTCGCACCTATTTAATCCCGTCGGTTATAAATTCTACAATGATGCATAAAAATTTGCCCGATTTGTCGACAATTATGACTACTGCTCTGGTCCCCAGTGTAGTAGCGTAATGATATATAGCCTATAGCCTTCCTCGATAAATGGACTATTTAACACAAAAAGAATTTTTCAAATCCAACCAGTAGTTCCTGAGATTAGCGCGTTCAACCAAAAAAAACTCTTCAGCTTTATAATACCTAGGTAACACTGAAAATGTATAGAACTGGCTAGAAAGAAATATTGCTAATAAAAACTTTTTTTGAATTTCAATTATAGAACTTTTTGGTAACCTAATGTAATATATTGCATTTATTTGTCATTTCACTCCCTCACCCCCATCCAAATTAGCATCTAATAGCGATGCGAGCCAGATTAATTCTAAAAAGACTCCTTTGCCACCAGTGATAGTGGACGGCATTCAAAATTACCAAAAATTCTACGACTTTTTGGTAGAAGGATTATCAGGTGACCCATTTACTGTCAAAATGTTAAGCGGGGAGACACCGTCAAGGTGAATGCAACTGACGAGGATGCTTACAGGTTGATCACCAAACACCTTTCCTCTAATAACTGCTTATGGCACTCTTATGAAAATAAGCAAGATCGTCGTATTAGAGTAGTTGCCAAAAAACTACACCACTCTTGTGAACCAAAAAGGATTATTGAGGACCTCCAACACAAAGGTTACAAAATAGAGGCTGCAGTGAATAAACTGAGGTGGAAGAACAAGGGGCCACTCAAATTAAAGAAAGAAAGAAAGAAAGAAATATTTAATAATAAAAGAAATAAATAGAACTTATTTATGCTTACTTTTAAAAATGATGAAGATATCCAAAAAATCTTCAACATTAAAAGTATTTTGGGTTGTAAAGTGGAAATACACCCTTTAAAGACCCCCAAATTGATACCTCAGTGCAAAACGTGACAAGCCTACGGTCATACACAAAAATATTGCTCCAAAGAGGCAAGGTGCGTTAAATGTACTGGCAAGCACTTAACTAAAGATTGCCAGAAGTCAGCAACAGACAAAACCTAAATATATACACTGTGGAGAACCGCATCCTGCTAACTACAGGGGATGTTCAGTTGCTAAGGAGCTACAAAATTTTAAAAATAAAATGTTAAAAAGAAAACTATTTTCAGCGACACACTAGTGATGCAAACACAATAAAAGCTATTTAGGTCACGGATTCATCGCAACCTTGCGCATCTAGCAAATCAAATGCAAAAACAAAAAATGCATCCTATGCACATCTCACTCGTGGTAAAAACGTGACTCATAATGTAAACACAAACACGGATATCAATGAAAAATTAAACAAAGTATTGAAACTCATGCTATCATTTGACGAACGTCTCCATATAATCGAAAATAGCGCTGACAAAGCTATAGCTAAACAACAATAATGAATAAAGTCTTAAAAATCATGACTTGGAATGCCAATGGCCTTCTCAATCATCAATATGAGTTGCAAGTTGTCCTAGACAAAGAAAACATCGACGTGTGTCTGATATCCGAGTCTCATTTTACCAAACAGTCCTTTATTAACCTAAAGGGATATAAATCATATCACGCTGTACATCCCAGCAACAGTGCAAGGGGAGGTAGTTCTGTGAACATAAAACAAACTATTTCCCATTACCAAACTATGATTTATGAAGAGTGTGCTATACAAGCTGTATCAGTATGCATTGAAACTAAACGATATGCTTTTAATGTGTCAGCTGTATATAGCCCACCAAAACACTCGATCAAAAAAGAGGAATACCTAAATTTACTGCAAAAACTTGGCAACAGATTTATTCTCGGAGGTGATTTTAATGCCAAAAATACACATTGGGGTTCAAGATTGACTTCATCGAAGGGAAAAGAGCTACTACGTGCCATGAAAGAAACCAAATACAAAGTAATGTCAACTGGTAAGCCTACCTATTTTCCAACAGATCCAGGCAGAATACCTGATCTAATAGACTTTTTCATATTTAAAAACATCTTATCAACCTATATGACTATTGAAGAAGGTTTTGATATGAACTCAGACTACTCTCCATTAAATCTTGGTAAAAATATAATCCACAAAGAAAATGACCCTACGTTAGTGAATAGGAGAACAGACTGGGAAAGTTTTCAAGTTGATTTAGAAGCCAGAATTCAACTTAATGTACCACTCAGAAATGCAGATCAATTGGACTTTGAAGTAAATAAATTTCATTCAAGTAAATAAAATTCAATTCAGTAATCAGCATGGCAAAACACACCCTTAATTACGATAAGAAGTAAAGGTAATACATATCCTAAGGAAATTATAGATTTAATAGTAGAGAAAAGAAAGCAAAGAAAGAAATGGCAATACACAAGATCACCTACAGATAAGAAAATTCTAAATAACCTAACTAAAACATTGACAAGAACCATCAACATTCATAAAGATGAATCAATTGCGAGATCATTGGAAAGGCTGACCGGTGACAGCTCAGGAAATTATTCACTTTGGAAGACGATGAATAAATATAAAACATCTATCTTGCCCATCCCTCCAATAAGGGAAGAAAATGGTAAATGGGCAATTAGTAATAAGCAAAAGGCCCAAAGATTTGCGCGACATTTGGAGTCCAGTTGGATATTCCAACCGAACGATGGGCCGTTGGAAGACTGGCCGGACCAGACATACGAACTAGAAACGATTGAAATAAAATTAGTAACACCAAAAGAAGTGGCTACCGAAATAAGGAAATTCATGCATGTCAAAAATCCCCGGGTTATGATCTTATTACAGGTCAAGTCCTGCAACATCTCCCACGAAAAGCGTTGGTAAAGTTGACAAATCTGATAAATGCAGCATTCAGATTAAAGTATGTTACTGCTGTTTGGAAGGTAGCTGAAGTCATCATGATTGCCAAACCAGGCAAGCCTCCCCAGGAACCAACATCGTATAGGCCGATCTCTCTGCTGCCCAGCTATTATTCCCAACCACCAATTTGGCTTTAGAGAGAAACACTCTACAATAGACCAAGTACACAGAATTACAAAAATCATGGAAAATGGATAAGAAGAGAAAAAAGTATGCTCCAGTGTTCCTGGATGTCGCGCAGGCATTTGACAAAGTATGGTATGAAGGCCTTATATACAAACTAAGCTCGATGAAGCCTACACCGTTTGTAACAATCTTAAAATCCTATATCCTCTTCCAGGATGTTTAGGGTAAGGCAGGAAAATGCCTATTCAGAATATATATATTCCTGGATGTCGCGCAGGCATTTGACAAAGTATGGCATGAAGGCCTTACATACAAACTAAGCTCGATGCAGCCTACACCGTTTGTAACAATCTTAAAATCCTATATCTCTTCCAAGATGTTTAGGGTAAGGCAGGAAAATGCCTATTCAGAACTTAGGGAAATAAAAGCTGGAATTCCGCAAGGAAGTGTGTTAGGGCCGGTCCTGTACCTACTATACACTTGTGATATTTTAGAATTAGAAAACAGCACCATTGCAACCTTTGCCGATGACACCGCCATAATGTCAATGGGAAACACTCACAAAATATTTCTTTCTTATTACACACATTGTCAATGCACAAAATACATACGGTCGTGAACTAGCGAGTAAAGCGGACATTAATGTTCACTGGCCTTTCACACAAGAGTATTTGAGAACATTTCAAAATAAATTACACATAGTGACATCTGCCTATAAAGTAAGTGGCGAATCACTGTAAACATGATCTGTAACGCCTGCAATACGACGCTAGATAGCAGAGACGCAATGAAATGTCGTTTATGTCTTGGTAAATATCATTATCAATGTCTAAATATTGAAAAGCTTGAATTTTCGTCTTTTACAAAAGATCAGAGTTTAAATTGGATATGTCCTTCGTGTAACAATGTCACTCGGAGAACTCAGTCACATGACAGTACACCTGTGCGCGAAGTCACTTGATGCTCTCTAAGAATGAGTAACTGAACATGTCTTGTGATGTAATTTTACCTGAATACTCTGCTGCTACCTGTTCCATTGAGCAAGTGTTAAAGCCCAGCTCTGTTAATAATATTAGCGAGGTAGTTACAATGAAAAAGATAAGTGTTTTCTTGGATCAGAAGCTAAACTCGGGTTTCACAGTATTTATGGAGAGCTTCCGTAAAGTCTTACGTAACGATATCAAAGAGATGGTCGCAAGCGAAATAGGTAACGCTCTCAAGGACATTAAGGATGATTTTAGTGCTACAACAGATTTTATATGCCAGGAACAGCAGGAGTTGCGATACAACATTACTAACAGTGCTAGTACCATAAAGTATTTGGAGAGTGAAAATAACAAGCTTCAATCTGAAATAACGAAACTTAACGCTCGCCTTGCGGGATTAGAGAAAGTTTCACGCGGCTGGATAATAAAATATGGTCAAATTTACATACGCAAAGATAATAACTCTAGCACGGTTCTCATTAGGAATCAATATTTTCTGGAAAAGTTAGAAGTCTAATCTGTTTTATGTTGTTTATATTTGGCTTCTGTTGCTTGGTTAATAATTTCAATTAATAATGTAAAATATTTTTTATCAAAATTTGGGTAAGGCTAGATCTAAGCTTGATTTTAAATCTTCTAAATGCTGATTATGATATTGTTTGTCTTACTGAGACTAATTTCGATAGTAGTGTTTATGATAACGAGACTATAGACAGGTACATTGTTTATAGACGTGATCGTGGAAGTGCATGCTCACATAAACAGGAAGGTGGAGGCGTCTTTGTTGCTGTCAAAAATAATATAAGTGTTTTCCGCCGGTCGGCCTGGGAAAGCAGAGTTGAGGACATTTGGGTTACCATTCTACCCAATAAATCAGGTGAAACATCTTTTCATATTTGTGTTTGCTATTTACCAACTGATTTACCTATAGAAGATGTAGAAGCATTTCATAGTAATACTCAAATTATAATACTTAACTCGGTTTTTGGTGACAACTTTCTTGTACTGGGCGATTTTAGAAGCGCTAATTTAACATGGGTCAGGCAGGTTGATTCAACCATCAAACTGCCAATGAATCCACAAGATCGTAGGACTAATTTACTTATTGAAACGATGGAGGTCTGTGGTCTAATTCAGTGTTGCGATATTCCTAATGTAAATGACCGTTATTTGGACCTTGTATTGACTTCTCTAGCACATAACTTAGTTACTGTACAACAGACCGAACCTCTATGCCAATCTGACATACATCATCTGGCGTATCAAGTTGGGGTCATATATGGCTCTGTTAGAAATACTAAACCTAAATTTAACGCGCGTTATAACTTTAATAGGTGTCAGTATGGTACTTTAAAGTCTGAGTTGCGTGGATTGGTAGGCTTTACTTTCACCAGCGGATGTCAACGAATGTGTTAATTCTTTTTATAACAAATTAAAAGATATCATTTCCAAAAATACACCTCTTGTAAGAAATGTGACTACAAATAAATATCCATTTTGGTACAGTCATACGTTAATTCGTTGCACAAAGGAAAAAAATAAATTCCTTAAGCGTTTTAAAAATTTTCTAATCCAAGGGATTATGATACATTTTCTCTCCTTCGAAAGAGGTGTAAAGCCCTCATTTCAAATTGCTACAAAAAATTTCTGGCATCTGTGGAGAAGACCCTGAGTAATGATCCTAAGATGTTCTGGCGATATTTTAACAACAAAAAAGGTGGTTCTACAATACCTCTTACAATGACGCACGATACTAAAACTTGTTCAAATGGACAAGATATCTGTGAATTGTTCGCCGAATACTTTGGATCAGTTTATGATAATTCATCTAGCGGACAGTCCTCTGTACTACATAATATGCCTCAGGTTGGAGGTTTATCTCTGTATCGAGTCAAGATTGATCAACAGGACATCTGTTCAAAAATTAAACACCTGAATGCACGTAAGGGACCTGGTCCTGATGGAATTCCGCCGGTATTTATAAAGAAGTGTCGTGAGAAACTGTCTCTCCCACTTTCTATAATTTTTAATAAATCTTTGCAGTCGGGAATTTTTCCTACGCGTTGGAAGATGGCTCATAGTGTCCCTATATTTAAGTCTGGTGACAAGGCACTGTGCGCTAACTATAGGCCGATTAGTATTTTGTTTTGCCTAGCCAAATTATTTGAAGCTCTGGTATACTCTCCCCTTTATTTTCACCTAAGTAACTTTATTTCGGACAAGCAACACGGGTTTGTCAAAAGTAGATCAACATTGAGTAACTTGCTAGAGTTCAAGAATTATCTATGTCAGTCGTTTGCTACTGGAGGTCAAGTAGACGCTATTTACTTAGATTTTAGCAAAGCTTTTGATAGGGTGACCCATGATCTCCTGATCCTTAAACTTCAACACTACGGCATAAATGGATCTTTACTAAGATGGGTCACGTCCTACCTAAGGAACCGTAGTCAACTTGTCACTTTGAAGGGCTACTCTTCTTCGTACATAACAGCCTTCTCGAGGGTTCCGCAGGGTTCACACCTCGGTCTGCTGCTCTTTGTTATTTTCATTAATGACCTCATCAGTCGCTTATCTTGCCCTCCCTTTTGTACGCCGATGATCTCAAGATTTTCGCTGATGTTAGAGATCGTAGACAGAGTATGGCCCTCCAAGATGATCTAAGAATAATCTCTAACTGGTGTTCGTTCAAGAAAATGAGTCTTAATGTGAAAAAATGCTTTTTCATCTCTTTCACTAGGAAACGTAATATACTTAACGCTGAGTATTTTGTGGATGGCCAAACTATAGAAAAAAAGAATGTCATTAAGGATTTGGGCGTGCTCTTTGATGATCAACTACCTTTCCGGCTTCACTACTTGAATATAATAAATAGAGCCCGTAAACTTCTGGGCTTTATTATAAGGTCAACCAGAAGTTTTAAAAAACCAAACAGTGTATTAACTCTTTTTTGTAGTTTGATCCGAAGCGGCCTAGGATACTGTTGTCCAATATGGTCTCCTTTCTATAAGGCTCATACGGACGCTATTGAAAGTGTTCAGCGACGCTGTATAAAGTTCATTGCCCGCAGGTTTAACTACGGTAAAGAACTGCAAGACTATGGCGACAGGTTGGTTGAGTTTGGTATGATTTCTCTTCAGGCCCGTCGTAAAAGGTATGATCTCCTATGCCTTCATAAAATTATTCATTCCAACATTGATGCGCCAGGCTTATTGTCTACCGTCTGTATTAACATTAGGCACAGGTCACGCTGTCCTAATGTATTTTTGATTTAGGTTTACAAAAATAACACCTACCTCCACCACATATAACGAATTAAATCGGCTGAAGATGTGGATGTATTTAGCGGGAAATTCTCCCAGTACAAGAGGGTCATTACGAGTATAATTAATGCACAATGTTCGTAGGACAACCAATGTTATTACCTTATCACTTTTGATGGATTTTGTTTAATTTTTTTTTTCGTTATATATCTAAATTTATAAATTTATAGTTTTTTACTCTTACATTTTTCTTTAATTTATTATTTTTTCTTTATACGTTTACTTTGTTACTTAGTTCATCGATGTTAATATATATGAATGTATGTGTACTAATAACGCGTGGCAAGTGAATATCCCATGATGTGTATGCTATATTTGGATCACTGTCTAGACATAACATGTACATGTCTCATATTTTATTCATGTAATGGCAGTAGTTTGTAAGCGTACCTGTACGAAATAAATAAATAAAGGAAGCAGAGCAAAATGTGCAAAAAACAGTAACAAAAGTTTTTGAATGGGCTTAAAAGTGGCGTATCTACTCAAATGAATCGAAATCGGTTCATATCAATTTTACCAACAAAGCTCCCTAATACTTCCCCATATATATCAACAATAAGATCCAATAATGTTCCATATGCAAACACAGCAAATTATCTCGGTATGACATTTGATGCGAAGCTGCGCTGGAAGGCTCACATTAAGAAAAAGCGAGAAAAGCTAGATATAAGATATAAAGATATGTATTGGCTGTTTGGAAAAAGCTCTAGCTTGTCAATATCCAATAAACTTCTTGTATACAAACAAGTCCTCATGACAGTGTGGAGTGGACGTATGGTGTACAGCTATGGGGCTGCACGAACCGGACCAACAAAGACATAATTCTGCGGTTTCAAAATAAAGTATTATGGGGTATTGTCAATGCACCTTGGTACATTCGAAACAATGAACTCTACCGGGAGTTCTCCTCCTCCTTAAAGTGGAGCCTGTAGACAAAATTGTCCAGCAATTTGCAGAAGCTCACGAAAAGAGACTTCATGATCATGTCAATCCTTCCAACTTCTCGATTGGTCGGACCTAAAAAGAAGACTCAAAAGAACTAAACTTTTTGAATTAGTGTAGTGATAAGTGAAAACAATAAGTGTCTAGTGCTTTGACTTTAGTACACAAGAACAAAGTGTAATAAGTTATTCAAACTCTAAGAAAAATCAGTGGATTATTTTCTTAGAATAAGTATTTTAGAAGTTTAAGTCAATGTAAAATTACTTATTAGCTCATTAGCTAGATCGTAATCGCTAAAGTGAATCTACATAAAGTAGCATCCACTTTACATAAAAAAAAAATGTCACTTGTTTTTGTGAATTGGCGGCAAATGTAAAACTCTTGTTAAACGTGAAAATGAACTTAACGCGAGAAAATTTTCGGTCATTGATTTATTATGACTTTCGTTGTGGGCTTACTCAACAACAAAGCTATGATAGGCTGCGATTAGCATTTCATAATAAAGCCCCATCTCGTGCCACTATTTACAATTGGCTTAACGAGTTTAAGCGTGGACGCAGCAATCTCAGTGATGATCCGCGTGAGGGACGTCCTTTAACAGCGACTACTGAAGATAACATCAGTGCTGTGCGACGTATGATAGAGGAATAAGAGAGTGACCTATCAGCAGATACGGGCAAGCCTAGGCATTGGTATGAGTCAAGATCCTATATTCATCCTAATATTGCGATCCTAATATTGCATATAATTTATTTACTGAACATTTTGAATTCTTTTATAATTTACACTTTCCAAAATCGAAAATTAAAATTAATCTACTAAAACGGCCTAAGTGGGTCTCAAAGGGGATCAAAATCTGTAGTAAGAAAAAGCGACAACTTTTGTGGCAGCAGAGACAGCAACCAAATATTATTAATAAAACACGGTATAAAACCTATGCGAAATTATTTAGGAAAATCATACATTTAACACAACGGTCACAGAACAACCCTGCCTGCTTGGCAAATAATTAATCAATTAAAATTTAATGCCCCAATGAAAAATATTAATCAGATAAAATGTAATAACTTGACCATAACTAATGCTAAACAGATAGCAAATGCTTTTAACAATTATTTTATAGAGAAAGTACAACCCATTTGTAATCCAGGTAGAAAACAAAATACTCTATTCTTTCAAAGTCGGAGAGATTCCATGTTTATGGCTCCTTGTTTACTCCAAGACATACTACGAATCATTTTCAGTTTAAAAAATACCAGCAGCGTAGGGCATGATGTATCTCGACGAAAATAATAAAATCAGTTGCTTTTGAAATATGTGCTCATCTAAGCCGTATTCTTAATTTATGCATTTATAAAGGTATCTTTCCAGATAACCTAAAAGTATCCATAGTAAAGCCTTATTTAAAAAGGAGAATAGAGAATCCTTGGAATATTATAGACCAATTTCACTAATATCTGTAGTAGCAAAAATATTCGAAAAATATATATGTGAACAACTAAATAACTATTTTGAAACACACAAGCTACTGCGTAATGAACAAAAAGGATTTCGTAAAAATAAAAGTATAAATTTAGCAGTATATGACTTTTTGCATGAGGTATTGTTGAATGTTGTTGACAGGAGAATACCTGTATGTGCAATTTTCTGTGATATGACACAAGCATTTGACTATGTTAAACATGACCTTCTAATAAAAAAACTTGAAGCATATGGTATAAGGGGCAATGTATCAGATTTAATCAAATCTTACCTTGATAAAAGAAAACAACATACACAAATAAATAGAATAAATATGGTTACTCAACGTGAAGAAATACATAAATCAAAACAGCGTAATGTACTCTATGGCGTTCCACAAGGAAGTATCCTTGGACCCTTGCTCTTTACTATATATATATAAATGACTTACCAAAATCTACTGACCAACATATGACATTGTTTGCAGACGATACTACATTGACAATTTCATGTAAATAAAATGACTTAATTGGATACAAAACTGACATAAAACAATCATTGACATGTATAACTAATTGGTTAAATATTAATAATTTATAAATTAATTTATATAAGACTAAAATAATGCATTTTAGTCAACGAGTTACACCTTATAGAATTGACATACACTTAGCGGCACGGAATTTAACCCAAACTTTTTTTTTTCGATTAAACAAAATTTTCGATTTAAAAAGTGTTTTCATTTCTAACGTTATTCTTTGATTTATGCAGTCTTTTTTTTGTATCCAAGCTTATTTTCATGGCAAAATCGATGGTTCGATTGGGTATTCAATAAAAATCATACATTAAAGATTTTTCTTTAATTTTAAAACAAACATTTAAAAATAAAATTTAATAAGAGCCAGAAAGAAATTAATATCGTGTATTACCACCTCTTGCTCTAATAACTGCCTGCATACGTTCTGGCATGCTGTGTATTATGTTTTTAATCTCCACTTGTGGGATTTCATCCCAAGCAGCTACCAAGGCTAATTTTAGTGCACGAAGGTTCTGTGGTGGGTTAGGGCTAGCTTTGACCCTACGTTTTAGCATGTCCCAGACATGTTCTATTGGGTTCATGTCCGGGCTTCGAGCTGGCCACTGTAGTTTGCGAATGCCAACTTCTGCAAAGAAGTTTTCCACGCTCTGTGCAGTGTGTGCACGAGCATTATCGTGCATTAATAGAAAATTTTCGGCTCCGATGAAGTCCACGTATGGCACAACGTGTTCTTGGAGAATCTCTTCGATGTAACGTGCTGCATTTTCTCGACCTTCCACAATAACCAACTCTGTGCGAGCGTCGGAACTTATGCCACCCCATACCATAACCGAGCCTCCATGAAAACTTTCTGTCTGTCGGGTAGTTATTGGGAGAAACCGTTCGCCACGTCTCCTATACACGCGTTCTCGACCATCTGGAGCTCTCAAAGCCACTCTACTTTCGTCCGTAAACAAAACGTTGCCCCAGTCCTCCGAACTCCAGTTAACTCGTGCAAATCGAAGGCGTGCTACTCGATGATACCTCTCGAGCTTTGGAGCTCTGGCTGGCCTTACGAGCATGTAAGTCGACTTCCTCTAATCTTCTTCTAACCGTGCGCTCACTGACGTTTACATTTCGAACCATTTGCAGACTCTGCCTCACCTCAACAGCAGTGAGGAAGCGATTTCGCTGTACTTGCAACACGACAAAACGGTCATCGCGGGCAGATGTGCATCTTACCCCACCACTGCCTGGTCTCCTTGTGTACAGGCCACTCTCGCGGTATCGTTTTACGGCATATTTCAAGTTGGAACGCGCAACATTTAATCTTGCGGCCACTTGGCGCTGAGTCAGGCCCTCGTCGATTAAAACGACAGCTTGAGCAACTTGTGCAGGAGTAAGCGACATATTGTTAACCTAAAAATGATAAAAATTCAATTAAAAACACTAAAATTTCAATTTAACTCACGTTATTAGCATTAAATTTAATTTAACTCAAATTAAACTTACCTGTATTTTTTTTTCATGATACTGCCTAAAAACAGCCAGCATTCAATGAGGTTTGAAACCGAAAAGTAAGTTTATAAAAAAATAAGTTCTATTTTGTGTAAGCTCAAAAATAAAATTCCGTGCCGCTGAGTGTAGAATGCCAAGATAAAAAAATTGAAAACGTTAGTACCACAATTTTTCTTGGTCTAACGATTGACAGGCAAATTAACTGGAAAACACACATAGAAACACTTTGCAAGAAAATTTGTAGATCTGCCTATGCTTTATTTAAATTATCTAATATTGTAAATCGTGATGTGCTGGTTACCACATACCATGGTTTGGCAGAACCACTATTACGATATGGAGACATTTTCTGGGGTAACTCTACAGATACAGACTTAGCGTTCAAAGCACAAAAAAGGTGCATTAGGTCAATGTTTAATTTGAAAATCACAGATAGCTGCAAAACCTACTTTCAGGAGAACAAAATATTAACATTGCCTAGTTTGTATATTTTTGAAGTAGTAATGTTTGTGAAGTGTAACCCTGGTCTATTTCCACGGCTAGAGTCAACTGTGTCAAGAAACAGGCGTGATAATAGCAAACTTCGCTTGCACAGGGCAAAGACTGAACTTATGCGCAAGAGTATCTTTTGTATGGGTCCGAAATTATTTAATAAATTGCCTAAAGATTGGAAGGAGCTGAATGGTAATGCATTCAAAATGCGTATAAAAGATTTTCCTCAGCAGTGCGCATACTATAGTATAAATGATTTTTTAAGTGATAAGATTATTTGACCATTGATATGAATTTAATGATAGGGGAAGATATTTTGACATTTACATTTGATATTTTTTATATGATTTTGTTTTGATTTGACCATTAATTTAATTATTGATACTGTTAAATTTCTATTATACTGACATGAACATGTATTTTAATTATCTGAAAAGTGATTATTGTTTTTTTTTGTATGTGTTTTAAATAAAAATTAAATATGTTAAATTGTGCATGAAAATTTTGACTACAAAATTCATACCGTCTGTCTACGGTGAAACATGCTGTACATAACTATATATTAATAATAGTTTAAACTAACAACCCTGTAACCATGTTTCGAGCAAATAAATAATTCTATCTATCTATCTATAAAGTTCCAAAAATATTACACGAACATTTAGGCGTCAGGAAGCTTTGTACCATATGGATTCCCCATACTTTAACCGACGACCAGAAACGCCTTCGGTGAATCAAATGCTGTATTTGACATTGTCACAGGTGATGAAAGCTGGATATATTGCTACGAACCCGAAACCAAAAGACAATCAGCTCAGTGGGTGTTTCCTTATGAGGATCGGCCAACTAAGGTAAAGAAAGGAAGAAGTCAAGGAAAAAAGATGATAGCCTCGTTCTTTGGTCGGAAAGGTCATTTCGCGACAGTTATGCTAGAAGATGGAAGGACAGTTACTGCAGACTGGTACGTCAATCGCTGTTTGCCTGTTGTCCTGGAAAAAATTCGATAGCAGCGCCCTCGAAGCAGGATCCTTCTTCACCACGACAATGCTTCAGCGCACTCCGCAAAACGGACTTTTGAATATTTGATTATGGCAGGTGTCGAGATAATGAGTCATCCGCCATACAGTCCCGACCTGGCGCCTGGCGACTTTCATTTAATCCCAAGAACTAAAGATAAACTTCGAAGGAAGGAAGAATGGGCCCACAGCTTTTCTCAGTGGTTCCATCGAATGCGACGATGTGTAGAGAGGAACGGAGATTACTTCAGAACAGAACATAGCACATAGGAATCTTACATGTTTTAAAATACAGTTTTGAATTAAACTAGGTTCCTAAACATGTGAACACAGCATGCATTAAATGAGGAAAAGAGCCATTAAAATTCGGAAAAAATTTTGCAATAAGCTAGAACATCTGGCAGTATTCTATTGATAATTATAAGTGATATTATTTATTTATTGGTAATTATAAGTGATAGATTGATTCTTATGGAAGGTTTTTATGTATAATTTGATAAGTTTTTGTTTACATTAAAAATATTATAACGATATTTGTTGGGGATGTCGGAAAAAAACAAGCCGTCTGGGAGCTTTCAACGAAAACACTGCCTAAACCGTTTGAGATATAACAAAATAATGTATTGTGCAATTGTGTATCTAATGTAGGTCTACAAAAAAGTTCGCGACGATATATGTCTATCTCTTAAGAATAACATACTATATCCATTTTTATACTTAAAAAAACAGCAATTATAAAGCGGTAATTTGAAGGATATTTACACAAATATGCTATTAATCCTTATCATTTTACTACGTTAGTTGGCTTCAGCATTTCATGAAGATTATTTTGTCCCTTTACACTTTGCAAATTAAATAAATATCTTACGAGTTATATTTTTTTCTAAATTATGCGCAAAGCAACTAACTTCGTGTAACCCTTAGATTATATAAACACCCAGATACCGCGTCCAGTACAACGCTTGCCGTCAAAGTTGCTGCCACTTTTTTAGCCATGTGTGGGTAAGCTGCGCGCGGCGCGAGTATATTACGTACTCCGTTGCGCTTGTGTGCGTAGTGCAAAAGAAAGCGTGTAAAAACATTTACCCCAAATATTGGGAGATTTAGCTTTTAATAATATATGAGATAGGTGACAATTTAAAAATTGTTTATTTCAATGGTATTGAATTAAATGGTTCGTTTGAAGTTTGTATAGTTTATAGTAATATGTACAGGGGGAGTTTTTCAACTCGCAAGGTTGTCGAATCCAAAACTATGAGTAATAGCGAGAAATACTAAAAGGTATCTCGAGCCCGATGATAATAAAAACCATAACTGCATAATTGATTCCTGAAAAATAGTCAGAAATCGAACACTGACTTCGGGCACTTACTTTATTTAAATTTATAACATTTTAATTTACGGAGTTAATTTAATATGGTCTACAATTTTTATTTATAAAGCCATATCATATTTTAAGTAGGTAACTAACTTCTAAGGTATTAGTAAATGTAGACGTCCTAGGGACAAGTCTATTATTTAAAAATATCGTTTATCTACGTATATCATTATTTTCCTAAATTCATTCCTCGTTAGCAACACTATCACATGGTAGGTGTAATAGGTACAACGCGTGTATATTTTTTTCAATTCTACGTGTTTGATAGTAGAATTAATTACTGCTATTTATAAAAATAGGTACAATGATACAGATTTAATTTACTTAAAATGGGGCTTGACTCGGGATTCCTTTCAATATTATTAGCTAATTCTCATATTTAAATTCGACACTCAAGCTTAGTGGAAAAATTCGCATTGTATATTTGTAGTGTGGCGAACTTTTGAGTGACCTAACGCACATGCGTTATATAGTTTTATGAGATAAACTTAACTATCTTCACGCTGTAACCCTGACGGGGTAGTCAGAGAGGACAAATCGCCAGTCATCGCGATCCATGCATACTTCTTTCGCTTCCTGTAGATTCATTAATAGCTTCATGCACGTCTGGGTATCCAAGTACTTTTGACTCTTCCGTTCTTGAGCAATCCGCTCACGTGGTCTTCATATGTAAGTCTCGGTCTAATAAACTGATCAACATTATTCCAGAAAACAACTGGATTTCACACGAGCGGAGCCGTAGGCGTTTTTTATTTTTTACTGATATTATAATATTAAAGTTTGTGAAGATGTTTGTTACTCAAGCACGCGTTAACCAATTTAAATAAAAAAAACGGCATATAGCTAAAACATTGACTGGATTGACATACTTCTAATTCCGAAAAAAACATTTTTTTCTCATGGAAAGCACTTTTTGTATAATATCCAAATTTCATGCGGGTGGAGCTGCGGGTATCAGGTAGTATCTTATATTTAAAAAAAAACTTGAGACATGTTTACATTCTTAAAATATCGCTGCTAGAATGAGACGTCTTCTAAGTGTTACGCCGTTTATAACATCGATGGCTCATGGCCTGTTTTACCTACCCACTTAATAATAAATAAACCTAAATTACGCATATTAAGTAATCTAAAAAATAAATAAACTAACGGTCAATACATCATTAGCAAATACTTGAAGTTACTAATACTTATTAAGAAAACACGGGTAAATAGATTTCGCTTCCTTGCAACACTGTGTACAAGTAGTAGTCACCGACATAATAATTGTTTTATAGTAGTTTATGATACTGTTGCATAATAAGGGTTCTTATCACACGAGTGTTATAAGACCAAGTTATGTACAGTATCATACACTACTTTATCTACTCTCATACTATAATACGTAAAACAATATTGCAAATAAAATGATATATAACAACAAATTTATTTTTTAAATGTCAAATGTTTGCGCCTTAATATGAGAGATGTAAATGCATTAGAGTGTCGTATCTGCGTGTTATTGTGTGACGGAGGCGAGCGGGCGCGCGGGGTGTGGGAGGCGGGCAGGGCGCTCTACCGCCTCGGTCCAGCTGGAGGTTGTATAGGTGTATCGTTATGATTAAAAAGTTATATTATGATACAGGTGTCCATACAAGACCTGTATCGTAATTAAACTTTTTTTTTATTATTTTTGGCCTGTACGTAATGTTTGTCATAAAAATTTTGTTATCAGTTTTATAATCTTTGTATTATAGTATCAGAGTAGATAAAAATGTTTATTATAGAAATATATGGTGAAATTAAATACTTACTTGTGGAATGTGATGTCACTATTAATATCTTTTTTTTTATCATAGTTTTTACAAATTTGCACCGCACAAGAAGGCATTTTCGAAATATTGTCTCGCAACTCGGAAGATGTGCACTCGCGGTGACGCTATACGGTCACTGGCATATAAAATAATATACTTTATTAGAAACTTTTCTTTCCACAAAAGTTCCTTAAAAAAAATAATTTTACCCTAGAATAGGGAAAAAAGGCCCCAATCTGAACACCCTGTCTGGTCGTCTGCCGTCCGGTGCGGTCTGATCCGGTCGTCTGTTGCGACACCAGATTTGGTCGGCGGACTCGGCGGATTTGATCCGTCGAGGTCCGGCAGACCAAATCTGAACGTGTATATTTCGATCGGGCCGTGCGGGTGTAGCCGCTTAGGTACCTACTGATGAGCGGAGAAGTAATCAACGAATTTGAAAAATGTTCATACATTATTGTCAAATTAATAAACAACGAGATTAAACGGTTGCTACGGGGTTCGAAGTATGTCACTATGTCATTCATTCATTCATTCATTTCATATTATCAAGCCCAAACATTTAAGTAATATTCTTACTAAGTATTAAGTAAAAAACTATTTTTTTTGTACACCAGGACACATAATGTGAACATGACTATGACTTCATGGTATAACAATTGGCGGCCTTATCGCGCGAGGCAATCTCTTACAGTATTAATGAGTTATTTGTTAATAATATGACATTATTATAATAATTATAGGAACTGTCTGTAGAAATATTTAGATAAGGTCCGAAATGATTAATTTTACCAATTCATTCATTAATTCAATCAGGCGTTACATGGCAGAAAACCATTTTAAAACTATAATTATTTTTCTTTAAATTTTATTTTTGCAGTACTTCGGTTTTTAAAGTGTCGTTTGATGTCGACACGGGTTTAGCCTACACACGAGACATTATCAAGACTGGCAGCAATATAGAGCTTGTGCGTTCACCTCAACCTTTTGTAGTTCAAACGCAACCAAACGATAGCGCGATGTAGACTTCTAGTTGTTTTGTTTATTTGCGAATAAACCTAAACTATAAAGAAGCGCTCGTGGCCCCGCGGACTCAGTGTTCTGTAAACGATCACTGCGTTAAGCAACTTTCACTATGGCTGGTCCTCGGATGGGTGACCACATTGTGGCATTTACATTTGCAAGCGTTTCCGTGCTTCGGAGGGCACGTTAAGCCGTTGGTCCCGGTTGCCAGTATCATGGCAGTCGTTAAGTCAAGTTGAAGGCCTGATGGGCAAAAATGGTTTGAAAAATGTCAATAGCAGGTCACCACAACCAGCGCCTGTCCATTTTAAAACGGCAATGGGCTCACTACCTATTACGTGGGACAGGAATACACATAATGAAAAGTGGGCATATAATATCGGGGATAAGGCGTGATATAAATAAATAAACCAAGCAAAGGCGTAGTGTGGGAGTCAGTTTGTTCGTTCAGCAAAGTACACCCGTCCCGTTTTATAATTTCTAGCTGCTCTTATCTCTAATAAGCATCGTTATCGTTAAGCCAAGTTGAAGGCCTTATGAGCGGCTTAAAAAATTTCAACAGCGGGTCGCCGCAGCCGGCGCCTGTCCATTTCAACACGGCAATGGGCTCACCACCTGTTACGTGGGACAAAAATGCAAAAGGAGAAATGTAGGCGTTTAATATGCCTCTGCCTACCCCTTCGGGGATAAAGGCGTGATAATATGTATGTGTGTCTAATAATCATAAAAAAAATATATTCATGCTTTCCTACCATTTCTACCAAATCCAATGGTAAAATTATCTTTGTTTAGAATTGATCATTTGTATCTGGATCAGTTCAAAGATTCGAATCAGTACTGTGCTACATTTTCATCATTTGCATCAGCGACTCAACTCATATTTAAGCTTGATTTATTAGCGCAAATAAGTTACAATGGATCGTTTTTAACCCCCGACGTCAACAACGACGGGGTGTTATAAGTTTGACATGTCTGTGTGTGTATCTCTCTGTGGCATCGTAGCTCCCGAACGGGTGAACCGATATTGATTTTGTTTTTATTGACCATTGTTTGAAGATTGGGCTCACCACCTATTACGTGGGACAGGAATCCACACGGTGAAAAGTGGGCATATAATATGCCTCTGCCACCCCTTCGGGGATAAGGCGTGATGGATTTATTGTTTGAAGATTAGGTATTCTGCAATAATAACAACCGTGTGCCGTTCCTAAAATGTCTAGTCAGTCTAGCAGATAAGACTTAATAGATTGCCATTGTCTATTAAATGTGCTGTTACTGACACAAAACTGATATTGGTTGCTGTTGTCCATGAATCCGTTGTTAAACAAATGGCATATGCAGATTCAATTTCTACTTGCACATTTTTCAGGCATTCTTGGTAAGATTTTTGCAAAATGCTATTTGATACCGTTTTTCGTGTTGAAAGTTTATATCCAGGAATAATCATGTTTAATAAAGTACAGGAGAAAATGGATGGCAAATTTTACTATTAGTTTTAAAATGTTTGTCAATCTCGGCGCTTCTTTTGATAGTGGATAGACTGTTTATTAGAGGACTCTAAATACGTACTATGCTGTGTTGGTACCCTCGGCGCATCTGATGTGGCTCCAGACGACGTAGACCCCGGTGAGGCTCCCGACTGCACGTACAGAGCGCACGGCGACGTTGCTGAGCGTGGAGGCAGTGACCATTCCTTTTGTTCCATCTCTATTTTAATAGTGGGATGCTTTAATCGCATATGGCGATTTAAGTTTCCGGCAGAATTGTTCGGAATAGCCATTATTTGGGAGCAATACAAACACTTTACTTTACCATTTTCCGTATCGGTAAAGTAATTCCAAATAGGACTTCTCTTTTTAATTGGTGCCATAATTATTGTTTCATAAAATACCAGTAAACACTAAAACCTGAAACTATAACGCATAAATAAAAATTTTAAAACATTTACAATTGAAATCACTATTTTTAAAAAAGTAAATATCTATTTACTCTTTCACTAAACTGTCTTTAGTTTTTTACTTATTGTAACACTTATCTGATTGAAAAGCACAGACCCAACACGTAAACAAACCGGTATTTTATTCCGCAAACAACGGTCAACTAAAACAAATGATAGCAACGCGACGCGTTGAACGCGTACTTAATGCGTGCGAAGGTGAGCTAGTGTTGCTTTCTCTCTCAACCACCCACTAGTAACGAATTAATGAGAGAGACGGCGGTCGGCGCTCTCCGACGCGACCGCGACTACGCGACCCGAAGCACTCCGAACAGTATATCTCACTCACTCAATCGTGTCAGCGAGCGCCGCGTGCCGATTGAAACCGAGGATTCGAACGAATCAGTGAATCACTTTAAAGAAAGGACTCGGCTCACTGAGTAGTTTCAATAAAGAGCGACACACAGACACCTTTACTCTAACACACTACCATTCGGAGCACTACCGTTTTTAGCTAGCTACCGCTTTTAAGGAAATAGCTACCCTAGTAGTAAGACAATGATGTCATTTTAGCTAAACGAAATTTTATAGTTCAGTCTAGTTGTAAGTATAAGGTTTTTGGTTATATGCAACGTAACTACAATTAAATCTATCTATCTAATTGAAATTACCTATGTTACAGTTTCACAAATATAATACCTACTATTATTTTATGAATAACCGAAGCAAAGGTTAAGTAAAATATTTTTAATTTTATCTAAGGCATGAATTAAATACTACCGAATGGGTGGCAGAGGCATACCATGTATGCCCACTTTTTATCATGTGTATTCCTGTCCCACGTAATAGGTAGTGAGCCCATTGCCGTGTATACATATATATACCTATATTATTCAAACCCATAACTAATGGGTGAATTGTTAATTAAATAAAAACACAAAAGAATTTAAAGGATTCTAAATGTAAAAAAAGATGAGTACCTATCTATTAACTTACTTATGGCGTGTTGTGAAAGTCTGCGCCGTTTTTCAGGAATAGAACTTCTTGACTGGTCTAAATCTATCTTTTGAAAGGTAACAGTTGGCGCCTCGTCAGCTGATGTTGTGGGACTATCGGCCACTACATACTCGTATATCACTTTTTCGTCCCCTTCGTCATGGTCATTTTGCCTTTCCTGTTGTTCTAATTCAAAATATGCGTTTAAGTGTTTTTTCTTCAAGTGGGCTTTTAAATTACCCGTACTGCCTGAAAAACTGTATATTTGACCACACAATCGGCATGAAGCTCTCTTTGTTTCACCGATTCTCTCAAAATATTCCCAAGCAGGATTTGTTTGACGTTTCGTTGTATTCATATTATGTTTACGTTTTGTTTATCAAGTTACATCACTATTGTATGTTTGCAAACAACACCGATATCTATGAAACCCAATATCTATAAAATATATCTTGAATTGAAATTAGTTATAAAAGCAGTTATAGGTTACAAAACAATATCACATCACGAACACGATACGCATCTGGGTATTAACACGGAAACTACCAATGATACCTGCACTGCGTTTAAAAATCTACCAAAGTGGTCACACAAACTTTGCCCGTGACAGTTTAGTTAGGTAATACTAATGATTCATACAAAAACTTTACGTATTATCATAATTTTATTTGTTTTAGTATAATATCAGTATGTCCAGAGAAAGTAGAAAAATGTGAAGAGAAGTCAGAGACTCAACGTTTCTTGTTGCCTCAGAACAATCTATACCTAATGCGAATGACACGCCCGGTGCAAAACATGATAGATATCTAGTAAGTAATTCGCAGAGTCATTTCAGTGCACAACTGTTCCTGGGTAAAGGATCGCCGTACCTGACTCACGATACAGTACAGCCCACAAATTTGTTTTTATTGATGATCTTACTATGAACTCAGTACGGAGGATGCAGACGTAAATTGAAGTAGTATATATTATTGCATTCTGGAGAGAGGTTAAAAGATGAAAATGGTTCGGTTAGAATACTTCTTAAGTACGTAAACTATCTGTGTAATCTCACGCTCTAGTTGAATTATCGTTTTAATAAACTTTAGTTTTAACTATGTTTTAGAACATATGTGAGAAAATTACTGTCGAATATGTGTGAGAAATTGAAAATCGTTTAAAAATTTAAAAACGAACATACGCATACTAAATTTGTAACTATATTTTGTATGGTCACACTGAACCGAAACGAAATTCTAGAATTCTAGATCAATAACTAGCGATATCGTATCTACGGGAGGGGCGACTGGATTCAAGTATCGCGCGATTTTAAGCCTGTGTACGAATATGATATCTATGGATTTAATTGCGAAAGTGACTCTTTTTATTATACATGGCAAAGAAAATAAAATTCGTTAAAATTTTATAAAGTTTCATCATGATATGAATTTAAAAACGAATAGAAATTATACTAAATTAGTAACTATATTTTTCTATGGTCACACCGAACTGTAAACTAAATTCAAGAGCAATATCTAGCGATATCGTATCTACGGGAGGGGCGACCGGATTCAAGTATTACGCGAATTTAAACCTTATTGTGTAGGAATATGGTGTCTATGAATTTTATGGCGAGAGTGTCTCATTATATTAAACATATTGTACACAGATATAGTTTCATTACGAATCCGTGCTATTGAAGTTAACGCTAAGGTTGTATTTTATTAATTAAAAAAAAGCCATATTTTTAAGAATAACCTTTTTGACTGTACTCGAAATTTCTGCATGCATGAGTAAAACTCATGTAAATCCGTGGCATCATATCTGTGTACAGAAGAAGTAAATAAATAGTATCTTTCTTACGTATCTTTTGCTGTGGAAAGTAAACTATGTAAAATATATCTATCGTCTCCAGCAAACTTCAATAGAATGACCACATGAATGGTATTTTAGGGTTTTGACTATAGTGGAAGTCGGCAAATTGAAAATTAACATATTAAACGTCATAAAGGGTAATGGCCAGAGCAAACTAGCAAAGCTATGAGGTCCACTGCAACTACTGGCTCTTGGGCATACCAAACTGTTTCTTTTGAAATGGCGAGTATCCTAGGCGGGACGCGTCTATGGGACATTCAGTACTTTACCTGAGGAATTGGATGACTGCACTTCGTGAAAGGGAGAGGTAGCGACTCATGAGTTACATAAAAAAACGCAGGGCAGCCCATAAGATAAGGTCGTGCACTGCGCTAGACTAGATTGATAAGAGGCCTCACTAAAACAAATAAAAAATAACTAAGTGTAGTTAGGATATCTATGGCCCAAACAAGTTAATACAAGCTTATGCTTTAGGTTCCAGACAACCGGACAAATTATATATTCAATTATTCATAAATACATAATATTAGAAGACACTCACACTTTGAAATATTATAATTATGTTCCGACTGATTCGAACCCCCAGACCTCAGTATAGCAGTCGACATACACTGCCGCTACGCCACGGAGGCAGTAAAACTATAACCTCCTGAACCAGCTGTCGCGCGGACATCAAAGGTCAAACTATCTGAGGCCAATTATGATAGGAGTTGCCAGCTTTACTAACAGAGCAGGGCAGTTTAAAATACATTAGCTTACCAATACACTAACAACTAAAACCATACCGAGTCCGTTCCCAGCAGACTTTGGCTACGACTGTGGTTAGCTCTGGTTACCATTAGACCTGTCCTTATTCTACATGACTATGAGGCGCAGCGTGGTTAAGGAACCAATAAATATAATGTAATAGACAATAATATTTAAAACAAAAATACATTTAATTATGTTAACGAAAACTAATGTAATTACTGACAGTTTAAAAAGAGTGACCATGAGTTTTATTGCCAAATGCCAGGTTCTTCCTCAGGCTCTACCTATTGCGATGCGAATCTGGCAGTAAATGTAAATATAGAAGCAATAATTTTGACGTTCATAAGTCGTTACTTTGTGACAACCTGTATGAATAAAGATATTTTCATTTTCAGTAAATTAAAAACTTTTCTTTTTATTTGGAACTGATTACATATTTAAATTTGTTATTGTGTCAATGGAACGGGAGTGTAGTGTTTTGACTCAAGGGTATGGACCCCGTCAGTCGCTACGATGGCTACCTCATTTTTTTAAAACTATCATGGTCATTACAATAACAAAAATATTGATTATCACAGATGCCATGATTACGGAGTAAGTCCCTAATAGCGTTGCTTGCAACAGTGCCGAAATATCGGATACTCGTGCATGAAAGTGGACATGGTATGGACCGGACCGATAACCAATATTTTAGATAGGCTATTTTTTATTTTCGTGACGTGCAGATGAGTTGCAGGATATTCTATGATGGGCTATTTCATTATCAGGAAAGGCACCTTGTCTTTCCTGATAATAAAATAGCAGTCCACTGCTAGACAAAGGCCGCTACATAATTTTGAGCGCTCGTGGCCCCGCTGACCCAGTGTTCTGTAAACGATGGCAACATTCGCTAAAGGTGCTCGCGGAAGGCACGTTAAGCCGGGTGCCAGTAAAATGGCAGTCGTTAAACCTGGTTGAAGGCCTTATGGGCGGCTTGAAAAATTTCAACAGCAGGTCGTCACAGCCTGCCCCTGTCTATTTTAATGAGCTCACCACCTTTTACGTGGGTCAAAAATGCATACGATGAAATGTGGGCGTATAGTATGCCTCTGCCTACCCCTTCGGGGATAAAGACGTGACAATATGTGATATGTGTATGTGTGTGTATTTAGTTACAACAGGCAAGACTGGCTGAGCATAGAGGAGTACTTGTTCCTACACTTATGTATGACAGTGAAAGTTGGGTGTGGCAGAAGAAGCATAGAAGTAAAATTAATGCAGTGGAAATGAGAAGTCTGTGGAGTATAGCTGGAGTGAAATTGATGGACAAAGAAGGAACAGTGTGATAAGGGAAGAGTATGGTATAGAAGATGTAGTGCCTAAGATAGAAAAAGGTATGCTTAGATGGTTGGGACACGTGGAGAGGATGGATGAAAGTAGACTAACGAAACAGATTTATCAGAAGAGTGTGAACGGGTAAAATGGTAAGGGGCCTCGACAAACATATGTCAATCAAACATAACATTTTGGAAAAAGGTCAGGTTAAGAGTATCCTTAATCGGCGTGTGTGTCTGAAAAACACTTATGAAAGTAGAAGAAGCGAAAGTTGTATATCAAGACCTTAGCAAGTGGAAAGCCATAGTCTCTGCCTGACCCGATGGGGGACAGGCGTGATGAGATGTAGGTATGTATTTTGCGAAAACGCACACACATTTTTAACACAACAACTCGGAGTTTTGTGTAGAAACATTACGTGTTGTTGATGTAGAGCGACATACCCAGAAGCCTTCATTAGGATCTTGAGTGCGGGACGCGACGGCAAGCGTACCGCACTGATGAAGGCCAGGGGGGCGAGTCTACTATTGACAAGCCGTAGAATAGAATTATATAGAATCGCTGTTTTTAGCTGTCAAAATGTTATTAGACTATCAAAAATGCAACTGACTAGCGCCCACTGGCGCGGTACCTGTTAGTAGACTTCTAAAAGCCGACCGATACGAGTCTATTGGAGTACGATTGTAATAGTAGATTACGAAAAATTGACAAAATTGTACCGGTGGCTTTCTATTGAGCTACGATTTCGATACTATTTCGACACGATTGAAATAGCAGACTCGGCCCCCAGGTAGGCAACTAACATGACAGGTGCGTATATAATTTCGCATACATTTTTACTTTTAGGGCCGTATTCCAGAACGTTTCTCAATACTCAAGAAACACTTGAGAGTAGATTTTATTAGGCAAAATCTAGTCTCAAGCGTTGATTGAGTATTGAGAAACGTTCTGGAATACGGACCAAAGTCTCTATTAGGGGTGAGCAAGAGAGATTCCTTGTTTTTTTTAGAAAACCGTGCTAATACGTACGTTCTAAAACTCAAACTTTAGTTTTGTTGTAATAGACTGTGTCCTTGTTACACTTTTCTGGAGAAACCCAGTGTGTTTATAATATGAGTTATGGTAGATTTTCAGCGTTGACAGGAGAATGTAATTCATGTTGTTTGAATTGTAAATAATGTAAAACGAATGTTTGGATGGTGAAACAGGCGCGTTGCTGTGTGCCGGACCGAATTAGAAGCTGGCAGTCGAACGGTCCAAGTAGGGTGACCAGCATTCCTGACTTAAAAGTAGGTACATTCTTTTTAAACTTGTTAAACAGAAGGTTCAAGAAATTTCGCCTGGTGATGTAAAATTGTGTGTAGATTGGTCAATAAAGCTAAGCTCAGCTTAACCAATGGTCGAATATAATTTTTGCCTGTTCATAGCATGCAAACTAAAAAACATGTTCGACCCCTGGCACATAATACTGCTAAATTGATTTTATAATCTTGTGTAGAGGTAGAGTAGTAGTAGAGGGGAGGCAGTGCTTCTTCCTAATTTTAAACTATGGCGTTCACTTGTAAGCGGATAAATGCGCTTGTCGTTTATTGTAAAATTTACTAACTAACTATCTTCACGCTGTATCCTTGACGGGGTAGTCAGAGAGGACAGATCGCCAGGCTTCGCGATCCATGCATACTTCTTTCGCTTCATCAAGATTCATCAATCGCTTCATACACGCACGTCTGGGTATCTGAGTACTTTCGACCTTTCCGTTTTTGAGCAATCTGCTCACGTGGTCTTCATATGTAAGTCTCGGCCTACCCTGACTTCTTCTACCCTCTACTTTTGCACAATATATATTCTTCGTCAATCGTTCCTCACTCATTCGTTGTACGTGTTTAAACGAACGGAGCACGCCCTTTTCCAGCTTAACGCTGACACTTTAATTCAAACCTACCATATTGCGTATCACTTCGTTACGTATTTGGTCGGCCAAAGTAACGCCGCACAATTTTCGAAATGATCGCATCTCCACAGCCTTCAATTTTCTTTCATGCATCTGCTGACATACCCAGGTTTCGCTACCGTCAAGCAAAGTTGGCACTAGCGCTGCGTTATGAATCGCCAGTCGTGCTTCTTTTACGATGCTTTGTCGCTTTACTAATTGGGACAAAGCACCGTTAACTCTGTTTATTGAAAAATTAAAAGTTTGTATCTTACGGTATGATCACACGGTATCAAATTGTGTAACTTGTTCGAAACGTCAAGCACAAAAAGGTTTCTCGCTGCATCTATACATTTTACAATATCACACGATATGAACTTCGTATGAGTTTGTAAATTACTTTTATAAAAGCTAATTTTCTTCCATTTATTTCCACACAGGAACGTGGAATATATGGTAACTAGTTAATAAAAACTATTTTATTTATCCATTTATTAACCAAACATGTCCCAACAGTTTAGCTATAATCCGCAGAAGATCGTATCTGGTAGACACTAGCAATTTGTTTATGTAAAATTAACTTTCTTAGGAATAGTTTTGCCAAAACATTTTGCATTATGGAACTTAGACATACTGCGCCGGCCCTAAGTAAATTGGGACAAGGGCAAGAGGATGATGAGGGATAGTTATGCCCAGCGCTCGTGGCCCCACGGACTCAGTGTTCTGTAAACGATCACTGCGTTGAGCAATTTTTACTATGGCTGTTCCTCGGATAGGTGACCACTTTGTGGCATTTACATTTGCGAGCGTTTCTGTGCTTCGGAAGGCACGTTAAGCCGTTGGTCCCGGTTGCCAATAACATGGCAGTCGTTAACCTGAGTTGAAGGCATAATGGGCTGCTTAAAAAATTCTACAGCAGGTCGCCACAACCTGCGCCTGTCGAAAACAACGCGACAATGGGCTCTCCACCTGTTACGTGGGAGAAAGTGCATACGGTGAAATGTGGACGTATAGTATGCCTCTGCCTTCCCCTTCCGGGATAAAAGCATGCCCAGCTATGTTCGTCAATTATATTTATGATTATCTATGGAAATTTCTAACCCATAGTCTCCCCACACTGGAGCTTTTCTGCGCATTATTATGCAACCATGTTTCAAAATTAATTTTAGTTCGTGTGAAAACTTCTCCGTGAACGCACACCACGGTGCTAATTCGTACAAATACGGTTTTAATTATATTAATGTAATAAGATTTATTTTACCGCGATTTGAGTCAGTGACTTTTGGCAGTGATTATATAATCTGTGTATTTATTTATTTTTTTAATTATATTTCACGAGGGTGTAGTGACGAGCGGCAACTTTTTTACTCTTTGTTTTGTCTTTGATTATCGCGTGTGGGTAGACTTCCGGGGATGACACATTTTGTCCATACAATCTTAAAAATAAAATTAATGTAACCACAAACACAATAAATTATAGACCAATGTCATAGTAAATACAAAATAGTAAAGAATAAATCAAAGAATAAACTATTCTACAGAATAAACGAAACAAATTATAAAAGCAAACAAAAAAATGACAAATAACTAACTATCTTCACACAGTAGGTATCCCTGATGGCGTATTAAGAAAGAACAAATCAAAAACAGTTCAAAACAAATTAATGTGCCCTTTCATTTGACGTATCGTCACATTTTATACAAATTAATAAATTTACCTAATAGGTAAATCTAAATATCATAGATTTGACTGCCTCGATGGCGCGGTGGTAGTGTATCCGACTGCTACGCAAGAAAGAGGTCGTGGGTGCGATTCCCACCCAGGATAAAATTTTGTGTGATGATGATGGTTTATTGTGTGTCTAGGTGTTATTTATTTATAATATGTATGTATTTAGAAATATATAAGTATGTTTATATGTATAGTACAAGCTCTGCCTAGTTTGGAATTAAATGGCGTTGTGTGAATTGTCCCAACATTTATTATTTATTGTATTACATCTTAATTAAAGAGATACTGCGAACGCAGCGCTTACTTTGCGATCAAGTAGTTTATCGGCTTTCCGCGACGTGTGAACCAGACATATCGCAAGAAAAGGCTGTTTTTCGCAAGCTTTGCATTCCATTGCGTGTTTGATTAGCAAAGGATATTTTGAAAGCATACAAAAAAAGTAAGGGATATTGTTTATGGTGTTGTGCGACTGAGTAGGTAAATAATTAACATTGTAATCAAAATTAAGAACGCTTGTTCTGGAAAGGGAGGGGTAGCTCTTTAGCTAAGATATCTATAGTTAACACTTATAGTGTAATGTAGCTTCTGGTGTAGTAAATAACATAATAAGTACCAGTAGGTATCTGGTTGCGTTCTCGAGGCTTGAGTTTGATCCCGGTCACTAGCGAAGTGAACTCTCTTCCAACACAAGCGTTTTAACTTGGCAATTCTATTCATAACAAAAAAAACGGAAAATTAATTTTAATATCATTCCTTTTAACTATATACTTTTAATGATATATTATGAGTATCAATTATAGTCTTATTGCAATCAAGCAAAGTGCTCTACATTAAAACATTTGTACTTATGTCCAACGTTATAGGCCTTTTGTCGTATTGGAATAGACAGGAACAGGATATGGCGACCTGATTTTAAATTTTTGAAAGCAGTAAACTTGGATTTACAACTGCCATGTTAGTTATCCAGGTATCCAGAACCAACGGCCTAACTGCCTTCCAAAGAAGGCAAACGCTCGTAAATTGAAATGCCACAGAGAAGTCATCCATTTCAGGACAATCTTCAAAGGCGGGAGCAAAGTCCTATACAGTCGACGTTAATAATATAGGAGCAACCGTAGATCATTTGGATAAAGATCATATCAAAATGACAGCTGTTGTGAACTTGCTTCATAACATTTATAGTGACACCCTCCCTCCCCTGATCGAGCCTTCGGTATCGGACAAAGTCTGTCGGCAGCCGTGGGGCTATCCTTCCGAGGGCTCACTGGGGACTCCTGGCCATAGACAGATGGAAGGGTAACGTGTGGTTTATTACGATACAAAAAATAATAGAGTTCGCATTATTTATATTTTTTTAATTTAGGATATCCTTATGGATCATCATCATCCGAGCGTCTGTCCCAGTTGCGTCTCGCGACGCCCGGGGTCCGCTTTCCTACATTTTCTCCTCCACTTCGCACGGTCGTCGGCATCCCCTGTGGTGAGACCATTGGCACGCATGTCATCCCTTACGACGTCAAGCCAGCACTTCTTGGGTCTTCCCCTCTTACCGGGACCCGGCGGGGCTGACATGGCCAGACATTTGTTACCTACGTAGCCCGGCGGTTGCCGCAAGACGTGACCATACCAACGAAGGCGACACTCTTGCAACTTGTCTGCAATGTCACGGACGTGAAGGCTGCCGCGGATGCGAGAGTTCCTCACGCGGTCCATCCGCGTGACTCCACACATCCACCGCAGCATCTTCATTTCCGTGACACGCAGCTCCTGCTTGTGTCGCTCCAATATCGGCCACGTCTCACTGCCATGTAAAAGGACAGGTCTAATAATGGTTTTGTAGACCTGTCCCTTCAACCGGATCGGCATTTTAGGGTCACAAATGACACCGGTCATCTCCCGCCATTTGGCCCACGCGGCAGCAATGCGTGACTTGACATCGCAATCGATGTCACTGGACGTGTGAAAAACAGATCCCAAGTATTTAACCTGGTCCGTGCGCTCGACCAAATCACCGCCTATGCGGACGGATGTGGGATCTGTCGAGTTTAGTGCCAAGTACTCGGTCTTCGCCACATTTAGTTTCAGACCGCCGTTCTCAAGCGTCTCCTTCCACGCCTTTACACGTCGCACCAATCTGCCCCTGTCCGCGTCTGCCAGCGCAATATCGTCAGCATACATGAGCAACCATGGAGGCTGCTCATGCGGGTTTCTGATGCTGTCCGACAATTCGTCTAATATTACACTGAACAGAAGCGGACTAAGGACAGAACCCTGGTGTACCCCGACGGTGATGGGGAAGGGTTTCGTGTCGCCAACAGCAGTCCGAACCATTGAGTCGGAGTCACAGTACATGTCCCGGATAGTGTCAATATAGACCTCTGGAACCCCTTTGGACCGCAGTGCCCACCAGATCATCGCACGAGGAACACAGTCGAAGGCCTTCTGCATATCTAGGAACAAACAGTGCAGAGGCGTGTTCTTCGACCTGTATTTCCCTGCGACAACCCTCAGGGCAAAAACAGGGTCCGTGGTCCCATGACCAGGGCGAAACCCATATTGACACTCCGAGAGAGTACACTCCTGCCGGATCCGAGAGTCTATAATCCTCTCGAAGATCTTCATGGTGTGGGACATCACCTTAATACCGCGGTAGCTCCCGCACTCCTGCACTGACCCCTTACCTTTGAAGACTGGAGTAATAATACTTAGTCTCAATTGGTTTGGGATCTGCCCGCTGAGGAGTATGCGGTTAAAAAGGTTTACTAAGATGCCCACACCGCGAGGACCCATCGCCTTCCAGGCTTCGATGGGGACTCCATCGGGTCCGACAGCTTTCCGATTCTTCATGCGGCGAAGCGCAGTCAGGACTTCTCCAGGCGTTACCGGTGGCACTAGTCCTTGATTCGGAGGGAGGTCCGGAGGCTGCACCTCTTTATGCTGCTTATTAAGCAGCTCGTGGAAGTACGAGCGCCATCTCTCCTTTACCGCGAGGTCTTCGCTTAACAGGTTGCCCTCAGGGTCTTTTACACAGCGACACTTGGATATATCCTGTGCCGCTTTGACCCTGGAGCGCGCCAGCTTATAGATGAGCTTCTGCCCCTCAGACGATTCCAGCTTATCATACAAAGGTTGTAAGTGGTCTCGTCTGGCTCTGGCTACAGCTCTCTTTGTGGCGCGCTTGGCAGCCCTGTACGCGTCGCGGTCTTCGGAAGATCCGGTCGCTTGCCACTTTTTAAAGAGGGCTTTCTTCTCCCTGGTCTCCCTCAGGACTGCGTCGTTCCACCACCAAGTTTCCTTGTCACATTTGCGTCCACCCTTAGACTCACCGAGCACCACCTTCGCCGCTCCAAGGATGGCCGCCTGAACTTTGTCCCAGTAATCTTGAACTGGTTCGCCTTCAGTGTCGGTGCACTTGTCACCGACAGCTGAGACGAACTCCTGGGACCTAGTTTCATCAAGCAGCCACCATCTGATGCGGCGCTGGCACCCTCGATGCGTTTGCCTTTAGGCTTCACGCAGAGGTCCATGACAAGGAGACGGTGTTGTGCAGTAAGACTCTCACCGGGTATGACCTTGCAGTTGGCCACCTTGCCGATGCTGTGTCGCCTAGTGAGTAGGAAATCGATCTGAGTTGTACGCCTCCCGCTCTTGTAGGTGATGAGATGTTCGGATTTCTTTTTGAAATACGTGTTCACAATGGCCAGATCGGCAGCCGCACACGTTCTGAGGATAGTTTCTCCTTCAGTGTTGCGGGTGCCGTATCCAAAACCACCATGAACACGTTCAAACTCCTCACACCTCTCACCCACATGACCGTTTAGGTCGCCGCCCAAAACGATTCCCTGTGACAACGGAATGCTCCGAAGCACTCCCTCGAGTTGGCCCCAAAACGACATCTTATCGGCGTCGCTACAACCGGCCTGTGGCGCGTAGGCACTTATCAGGTGGGTAATAATCCCATCGATAAGCACCCTCACGATCATAAGCCGGTCGCTACAGCGTTTCACCTCCAAGATGCCGCTCTGCAGCCCTTCGGAGAGCACCACGGCCACCCCGTTCTCCCCACCAGGCGCACCCGTGTAGTACAGCTTGTAGCCTTTCTGCAAAGGCCGGGCTCTGTTGCCCTTCCACCGAGTCTCCTGCAGGAACGCCACGTCCCCCCTCCGCCTGGAGAGTACTTCGGCCAACTCTACCGCACGCCCAGTCAGCGTGCCAATGTTCCAAGATGCAAAGCGGATTCGGGTTGGGGCTAACTTCTTTAGCCGTGCTGGCCCGACACACGGCAGCCCTAGCCCACTTGCCACAGGAGTCGGGCGGGGCTCCTGCGCGCCGTTTTGCGGCGGCGCCCTATCCCTAGCAGCATTCCTTTTACTTCTTTTCATTATTTGTTTCGGCGGGTGGCTTTTATGGGAGCGACGCCCTCAGACCTCCCAACCCCAGAGGGGAAAGCCAGCGCCAGAGCCTCGTCCGTTAATCAGCAGGTGCACGCACTGGCACGGGAGGTTGACTTGGGCCCCGAAGATCTTGGTGGGGCCCCTTACACCCCTTATGGATATTATGCCGAACTCCTAACGACTTAAACCACAGGTTGTCCTTCTATCTACCTATGGCCGAGATTCCCAGAGCTCCACATAGACTTTCTCAGTTTGTCGGTTACCGCGGCCTTGTCTCAGGCCGTTCAGGGGGGCGAGTCTACTATTGACAAGCCGTAGAATAGAACCAGAATCGCTGTTTTTAGCTGTCAAAATGTTAGTAGACTATCAAAAATGCAACTGATTAGCGGCCACTGGCGCGGTACGTGTTAGTAGAATTCTATCGGCCGACCGATAGTAGACTACGAAAAACTGTCAAAATTGTACCGGTGGCTTTCTATTGAGCGACGATTTCGATTCTATTTCGAAATGATTGAAATAGCAGACTCGGCCCCCTGGTTTATCCTGCTCTTTGCGTATCTGTACTAGGTATTACTTTTTGTCCTCCTCTAGTTTGTGTGAAGTTAGTGAACCCAACACCTCGGAAATGTAATAGCCAGGGATCGAACTTAGGCAAGGATGGAAGTTCAACTCCATTTACATAACGTGTTTTCCTAATTCGATACTTATTAATTTTAAAATATTCGATGTAGGTTTAAATATAACTAGATGACCCTCGCGGCTTCGCCCGTGACATACTTAAACTCCCGTCTCACTTATTTAATCCCGTCGTTTATAAATTTTACAATTATGCATACAAATTTGCCCGATTTGTCGACATTTATGACTACTGCTCCGCTCTCCAGGGTAGTAGCGTGATGATATGTAGCCTATAGCGTTCCCCGGTAAAAGGGCTATCGAAGACAAAAATATTTTTTTAAATCCGACCAGAAGTTTCTGAGATTAGTGCGTTCAACCAAACAAACAAACAAACTTATCAGGTTTATAATATTAGTATGGATAATAATGCAGAATATTTTTATGCGTAGACAAATAAAAAAATACAACATCCGTATTACTACATTTTGAATAGGTAACTGACAGGCCGCGTATGCGATTTTCGCCAACTACCAGATGTAAACTTGATACGCGGTATTATAATTATTTCGTCACTATTATAATACGAGCGAGAGATGCGAGCAATATTCGTTGCTATTTTTAGATTTTCAATTATGCTCGATTATTTTTGCCAAGTTATAACTGTCACTATCATATTTTCCTGGGTATTGTTTTCTACAGAAAGAGTGTGTGTTTACAATCACAGTATGGTTTATGTGAATCATGATACCTATTTCTGTGCTTCTGCCAAACTTTTCTTTGAACGGTAAATACCTACGCTTTTAATTAATGGATTTATGGCCGCTACATGAAACCATCCCACGTTAAAAAGTTCTAACGTGATCTAAAAAAGATTTTGAGATACAACCCAATTTTTTACAGTTTTCAAGAGTTGAGGTTGGCAAAAATAAAAAAGAAATTTGAGCTCCAAAAATACAATCCGTTTAGCACACCCTAATTAGTCTTGATACTAAAGTAGTGTAACTGTAATGTGAATTTATTTTCTATACCCATTTTTTTTTAATAATTATTTAATGGTCTGGTTTCTAAGACCTTTTAGCCAAATCTTATTTTTTATATCATATTTCTTCAATCTTATCTTCTAATTAGTCCTGTCCAGTCGATGTCGTGTCGTCATTGTCCGTCCTGGTCCTTGCCCTCAGTATAATGGTGATTCTTATACTAAGGTTGTCAGTGGACGTTTCGCGGCAAGAGAGAAAATAGCATTTCACTGCATATATATCATTGTCTTTCACTATAGGACGTTAACACAACTTTTATGTCCAAGAAACCACCACTCCCTCACATAAAACAAGATAAATGCACTAGTTTTAGAAAATAATATTAAGCAAGCGTCCGCACTTGTCACTCTTCCCGCCAAATGTCTTTCTATACCCACATAATTACATTACAATAGTATAGCCAGTACTACGTAACGCGTAGGAAAAATAAAAAAACGTTGTTTTTTGTTAGTTGCCCTTCTCCATCTTGGGTAGGTATAAGAAACTCATTCCATACAGCCTTGTCCTTTCATCGTCCTTTGTAGATTAAAAGTCCAGTCGTAAGTCCTTTGGCACTAACACAGCGCTGTTCATTGTAACAAATCACTTATTGTACCATTATTAAATACATAAACATGAACTATACCTACTCCACTTTTGTAAAACAATATAGGTACGGCAACCGTGCGTCATGATCGATAATTCTGTCATATTTTGAAGCGCCAAACCCACGCTAAAGCGGAATATGACACATTTGTTTTGTCAATGTCAAACATGACGTTTGTACGATGTTGTATGCAGTACTATACATTATACTGTTATTATATGTGTGGAATGAGCTCCCTGCCTGGGTTTTCCCGAACTTCGATGGTATGGGGTTCTTCAAAAGGGGTCTTAGAAGGATTTTACGAGGTCGGCAGCGCGAGTGCCGCACCTCTGGTGTTGCAATCGTCCATGGGCTACGGTGACCACTTTCCATCAGGTGGGCCGTATGCTTGTCTGCCACCTCAGTGGTTAAAGAAAAAAACTATGCAATTAGAAATTTATAATGAATTATGTCCGTTTTTTTTTTTGCGAAATTTAAAGGTAAGGCGTTGCTTGGGTTCTTATTTTTCTTCCTCTCCGTATTTTCTCTCCTTATTTCATCTAAACTAATACCAATATTATAAATATGAAGAGTTTATTTGTGTGTTTGGTTGAAAGCGCTAATCTTAGGAACTACTGGTCGGATTTGTAAAATTATTTTTGTGTTAGATAGCCCATTTATCGAGAAATGCTAAAGGCTATATGATCACGCTACTTCCCTGGAGAGCGAAGCAGTAGTCATAAATGTCGACAAATCGGACCAATTTTTATGCATTATTGTAGAATTTATAAGCGACGGGATTAAATAGATGCGACGGGAGTTCAAAGTACGGCATGGGCGAAGCCGGGGGATCACCTAATACGTGGCCGTAGTTGAAATTACATGGTTATAAAACAGCGTGTATTTTTTTACATTGTTTTGATGCCTAACATACTAACATTTGTTATTTGTCATCATACAGAGTACACTGTTCAGTGACGTGGATAAACTAATTTCTAAATACATAAAGTTTCCCAAGAATACGCTCATTTATGTAGGCATTGTACTGTTTGAAAGACTGTTATAAACATCTTGGCAAAGTCCTCGATTCTCGTAAAACGATTAGTCATAAACAAAACGAGATTACGAGAGCTCAGATGATACTAACATTTTTAATCATCATCACAGCTTTAGTCCCATTGGAATCGGTTCAATATAGTACCAGTCTCCTTTTTATTTCATTTCTGATCATCGCGTTTAATGACAGATAATCCCACTCACGCCCCTCATTTGGTTGGTCTGTGGCAATCTAGTGTACGAAGTATTAAACATCACTTATACCGAAACGTTCAGCATCATCACGTTATAATTTTGTCTATGAGGTCTGTAGGCTATTAGGACATAGCTCACAGGTCAGAAATTAGAGACCTATTGTTGTATAGTGAAAACGTCTCAAAACTACAGCGCTAACAAATGCCTTCCCTCTTCCTCCAGCGTGATGACATCTTTGTTTTGACTGGCTTCCTAGTGTAGTAGTTATAGTAACTGACTACGAAACCAGATTTAATTTCCACTCGAGATACTTTTCTGTAAGTGATGAGCATGCTGATTTGTTTTGTGTCTATTTGCAACTATCTATGACTACTTAGTGGTCTCGACTAAGTCTTCCCAACATATAGTAATATTCCAATATCAAAAACAATGTTATTTTGATATTGGACTATTTTCACCCACAATTACTGACTCCTGCGAACCAGGATTTACAGCAATGACCAAAACCAGAAAAGTTATACCGACTTCAAACTCGGTTAAGTTCCAAGAGAAGTTAGAATTTCTTAAGACTAGTATCGAAATTGATCAGTTTATCTGATAATCAATATGGCTAAGGACGTAAATTTTATTCCTCCAAAAGAAAAAACAACTGCGTTATTTAGTCGTAAAAACATTTTCAGAACACCCGGCGACGGTTTCTTCAGCCAAAGTATTTTCGTGTAGTACAGTTTCATGCGTCAATGAAATGGTACATGCGGTTTTAAACTGTATTGTGTCGGAATAAGAGTGGTTTCTGAATGGGGAAGAGCTTGGCATCTGTTTTGTTAGCTGTTGTTGCAACAGTAAAGTTGATGGATAAAAATCGTGTATTTTAGTTTAGTATGTACTAGTTTTTATAAGTATTGCTGAGGTGGCAAACAAGTTGTTACCAAAGTCTATGGAAACGATCAGCAGCCAGTTAATAGTACATAAGCACCAGAGGATTGGCACTTGCGCTGCTGACCCTATTTCCGAGTTGGTAAGGACAGCGACAGAGCGAGTCTACCTGCTGTTTCAAGTCGCCCATAAGGTTTAAAACCACCATGTTTCTGGTACCCGGGACCTACAGCTTTTAGCTGTAAATAGAAACGTGACAAATCACACATCTCAGGACCGAGTGCAGTGCAAGATGTTTGACGTAGTGATTCTTTATACCTTATACCCCATTTACTCTCTCGCGCGAGCCACGAGACAAGCTGCGAGACGAGCCGCGATTGTAAACACAGTATTACGGTACATTACATTTGAGCTTAGGGTATTCCAGAACACTCAATGCGGGCCTACGAGCGCTTCTAAATTCCTTCTAAATATCACATCAAGCGTTTAGTTCCGTTGTCGTAATTCCTAAGGGATTTAGCCTTGTCCTCCACTCCAAAACGATACAAATTCAAATTGTGTAGTATAGTAACTACCTATCTAAAATAAAAAATAAATAACAGTAAAATTTACACACTGACGACGCGACGTTTGACTTTGAATTATTTTGTGTTTAAAAATAGAATGAATCGGACGTGTGTTGCCTTTACGACATACGGTTTATAAAATTAAAAAAAAAAGTGATCATCATTCATAGCTTACTAAATCCGAAACATCTAGGTCAACTAAACTGTATAAAAGAAAAACAAAATTGCCCTCGCTAATACACTCGAACACAAAACTGTTTACAGATTTTTTTTAACTGAACGAAATAAAGTGTAAGTGAAGTGAATCGATATTCAACAAAAATGATGACAATAAGCGAAAGTCAGTTCTCATCAAACAAGAGGTCGAGTATCCACACCATCAACGACAGGATAGTCCACAAGGACAGTTTCGATGACACCAAGAGCTCTTCAAGTGTCAACAGCACCCTCATCACTAAAAGGGGCTTCAAACCTTCAGACATGTACGACCCACAGAAGAAAGAGTTCCTCACAAACCTCAGTTATAAGTTGTTCCCTGTAAGTTGGGTAAGTCTTGTTTACTAGTTGATAGATGGCGCTTCTAACACACGCATCGGATTTGGTACACGATTTCAAGTATTACTTTTTATTTATTTACATATTTTATTGATTTTATATTCAGCGTCATTAATGTTTATTTATATATTTGTTTCTTTTATGTTGGAATTGTATTTTTTGATGATCTTAAAAAAACCGGTAAATAAACAGTTTTGACATAAATTAAACATTTACGACGATAACTGTACTTTTCGAATTAAATTGTGGATCCTAAATAATTTGCATTTAGAATTTTAACTTTTTAATTGACTGGTTAAAATACTTGCTATTTATTCGTTTACAACTCTGCCTTTAGAAGTAAGGGATAACAGATACAGAAGTAAAACTAATGTTTAATAGTGGTGACCGTCTTTCTCATGAACTTCCGGTGGCTTCCTAAGCCCTTCTGCGGAGCCCAGAATACGCTTTTCTACTTACCTCCCTCATCGAAGTTCGGTGATACAATAATACACGTTAAATACGGTTTATATAATAATAATAAATAGCAATAGTTTGTATTTGTATTACGCAGAAAATTTTAGCTTCTCGTTTTTTACATCGGCATCGACACTAACGAATCTGGACTTTGTGTGGGAGTAAGCTTTTCCTAAGATAGTCAAAGCTCTGTGCTACTACCTTTCCCCCCGAATAGGAATTATGTCGTCATCAGTTGTCTTCTAGTACGGAGTCGCCACTCGAAAACCTTTCCGCATAATTTTTTTTTTAATTGGGTCTAGTCCCATCCGCATACCCCTGGTGACTCCTGTAAACCGGATCTACAGCAATGACCAAGACCACAAAAGTTACACCGAGCTCGATCTCGGTGAAGTTCCAGGAGAAGTTAGAATGTCTTGGAATCCACAACGAAACTAATCAGAAGATAATTTGAGAAAGTTGGAAAAAGAACGTAACGCCTCTTCCCTCCTTTGCAAAGCGGGAGGCCTAGAAAGCAACTAAGTGTAAATCCGCATACGTATAGGAAAGAACTCGTTTCCTTTCGGATAACATAATATAACAATCAAATACATGTTGAGTAGATGGAGCCCACTTAGATTTATGGGGCCCAAGCGGCTTCACCTAATGCCTAACGGATGACGCAACAATTATTATTAATAATTGTTGCGTTTATGCGAAAATTTAAAAAAAAACTATTCTTGCTGCTCCTAGAAGTCAAATAAAAGTGGGCAAATCCAGGTAGAATTCGGAAGGAACTGTTGCCAGTTGTTATACTCAGCTGAAAAAAGGATACCGTTTAACAATCGCTTAATCAACGCACAGTCAAATCTAGAAAGCTGAATAAGATTATAAGGAAGAATGTTTGAATTTTCAAAGCCTATTGTGGGATTTTTTTATAATATTATTGCTATTCATGTCATCACAAAGTTAAATACTTATGAAGATCAATATGGGTTTAGTATGGCCTACAAAAATAACCCAATGAAACTTAGAAAAACGGAGAAAACATTGAACTGAAGCGATCGTGGCCCCGCGGACGCAGTGTTCTGTAAACGATCACTGAGTTACGCAACTTTCACTATGGCTGGTAATCGGATGGGTGACTACTTTGTGGCATTTACATTTGCGAGCGTTTTTGTGCTTCGGAAGGCACGGTAAGCCGTTGGTCCCAGTTGCCAGTAACATGGCAGTTGTTAAAAGTCAGGTTGAAGGCCTTATGGGGGCTTGAAAATTTTCAACAGCAGGTAGCCACAACCGGCATCTGTCTATTTCAACACGGCAACGGGCTCACCACCTATTACGTGGGACAGGAATACACATGGTGAAAAGTGGGCATATAATATGCCTCTGCCACCCCTTCGGGGATAAGGCGTGATAGATAAATATAAAGTTAGTAAAATCGTGAAAATATTGAAAAATTTGCTAAATTTCTTTTTCTGTTCTTTAGCGTGAATAAGTAATCAAAATATGACTAGACAAAATAGTATCTAATCATATACGAGTAGCAGTTATTTTGAAACTGTGAATTGGGGCATGTAGTTATACAGCAAACGTCGTAGCACTGAATCTCGCGATATAAATACATTGCAAGGTGAATCGTGATGGTTTTAGCTCAAGTGGAGCTTGATAGTGAGGACATTTACATAAATATTGTGTTTTTATACATTCCACTGCTAAAAGTATTATGGATTAGAGGCCGTTAAGATGGATGAAAGAATATTACATGTAGCAGCAGAGGCGGCTCTAGCCCTTGTGGCGCCAGCGTGCCACCAGTACCCTGGCGCCCCCTAGTAGGAGCGGGGTCAAAATGGAACACTTAATACTATCATAAACAATAAGGGTGAAAATTACAACAATAAAAAATCACAACTTTGTAGTTCTTTTAATCTAAAACTATAATATCTTACAGGACGCTCGTACACACAAACAAATGTTTTTACAAAAAAGATACTTTTTGTGCTTTTGCATCAGCGAAATCTTTAACAATGTCACTGACTTCAATTTTGATTTCATGTTTAATACTTATTAACGGTAAATTTAATCTACTTTGCGACAATGTTGATCTTAGACAGTTTTTAAAAATTTTTAGTTTAGAAAAATGACCTTTCGCTGTGTGCTAACGTGACTAGAAGAGTGATGTAAATCCTCAGTGCTGTGGACAGATTTGGGAATACTGAAATCAATTTATTCGTAAACAAGTAATTTAAAATATCCAGCGGCGTAGTGGAATCATTAATAAATATCGGAAATCAACACAACAACAAACATAAAAATAATTCGATTTTATTAAAGAGCTCAAACTTTTCCACATCTGAAGAGCCAGCTTGGCAAAGTTTATTTTCTAAATTAGAACAATGTGCTTTTATGTATCCGAGTCCAAATCCTTCCAGTGTATGTAAATTTTTGGAGAAATGAAAAAGCTTCATTATTTTGATTGAGAAGTTCGAACCGTTCGTCGAACTTAGTAATTGCGGTGTCTAATAAATGAAATTGATTTTAAAAAATTTGATCGGTTCATCCTCCGCCCATAATTAAAAACCCTTTTACCAGCGTGAGGGCGTGCAGGTGTGGGGAATTCTGCTATTGCCTCGACTTTTTCCGCTACAGTTTAGTTATTAGTCCAAAATTAGGTAGTCTACTAAAACTATTTTATATTTCACAATCACTTCTCCAGCTGCAGAAAAAGACATAGCTGTTTTTAGCTATCAAAATATAAATGTATACTACGATACTACCAAAACTTCAAATTCGGAGCTAGTTACAGGCGCTACATGTGTTAATAACATTCTATCGGCCGGACGAAAGAATTCTATTGGAGCGCAATTGTAACATTAGACTCCGAGAACTGACAATTTCTTCTGTCGGCTGTCTATTGAGCCACGATTTCTATTAAATTAGTAGACTTGGCCCCCTTGGATTTGGAGCACGGGAAATCCCCTTTTATTTGGTTGCTAAGAATAGTTATAGTTATGCTTTTTCTGCTTTGTTGAGAGCGATTGCCGTCTTACTTCCCAACTAGCTAAGGGCGCCTGAGTCTTTGCCTCGTTCGTTGGTCAGTAGATGCACTGCCAGCAGATGACGTCGCTTGGGCCGCGGAAATCTTGGAGGTGGCCCCTTACAGGTGGATGTGTGGATAAACTAGTGTACCTACTAGTGACTAGAAATAATGTAATACGGAATGAGGATATCAGAGGGAGTGTCACTGGTGATTGAAAAAATAAGAGGGTAACGTCTTGTACACGCTAGCTAGATGAATTGCAACAGGGTTTTGTTAAGAGTTTTCCATCTAATCACCAAGACCTTTCATTTGTCAACATATGCAAGGGGCTGGCTTTGGACCTAGCAGATTTCGTTAGGAACCCATAGCTGCCCATATTTGGGGAAGAGGCGATTTAAATAAGCATATGATATTGTCAATATTTTTAAGAGGAAATTATTTTAGGCAGTTTCAATCGTAAAGATTGTCAAGTCCACATGCATTTGTCTTACTCAAGGCGACGTTAAAAACTGCTTATTATAATTGGTATGCATACGAAATAATATATCTATTGTGACTGTACTGGGATAGCAATAAGAGATTTGATAATGTGGTTAGGAAAGATGTCATGTCAGATTCCAACCGACTAAAACCACATGGAACTGTCCCAGATCTCTAGAATCAGGAGCCTGGTAAGCTCCCTGAAAGATAACCCCGGGGTTTCCAGCAGGCTTTGGCATCACCTATGAGCTCGACCTGATCTTGCTCCTTAACCTGCTTTGTTTAGGACGGTGAGGAACACACCGGCAGCATCATGAAAGCCGGTAGATCTGAGCGTAGACAATTCTGGGGATGGAATTCAAGAGGAGGATTCTTACCCTCTCCACCGACTCTTTCGCGAGCATGACTTCTCTGCAGAAGGACGCAGCGGGATGCCACTTATCTCCGCTTTATTATTATCTTATCTCCGCAGATCACGGTCTTTACCATGTTCACCAAAAAATAAATAAATTGTGGCGTATTTCTATAAAAGAACATTAATATGCAGCCAGTCACAATATCTATATAATTAGATGATATCTACATAAACAGTAAATACTGTTACATCGTCCATCGTGGTGTGATGTTTTCTATTAATGTTGGTCACGGGGTCACGAGACCCACTGTAACGCTTTTTGATGGTCGGATTACATACAGGGGGCCGAGTCTTCAAAATCAATCGTGTCGAAATAGAATCGATAGTCGAGTCGCTCTTAGAAAGCCACCGGTACAATTTTGACTTTTTTTTCGTAGTCTATTATTACAGTCGTACTCCAATAGACTTCTATCGGTCGGCCGATAGAATTCTACTAACACGTACCGCGCCAGTGGCCCCTAGTTAGTTGCATTTTTAATAGTCTGTTAACATGTTGACAACTAAAAACAGCGATTTTGGTTCTATTCCACATATTTTTAAAACAAGTCTTGCTGTCATGCCCAAAGTAAGCTAATATAAGCTTGTGGTATGGGATCTACAGAACTGATAGACTTTTACATTTCTAAATACATACATATTATACATAGGACACCCCCAAACTCCGAAACAAAAATTTATTAGATGGATGACACAAATATTTCTTCCGACCCGGGAATCAAACCCTGGACCTCAATCGCGGCAGTCGCTTACACTACCACTGCGCCACCGAGGCAGTCAAACATGTTGACCTATTTCCGATTTCTTCAAGCGGAATGTGAACAGACATATTATTGGGCAGTCAATTTATGGATCAGCTGTCAATTGTCTTGTGGTCCTCAATTCTCTAGATATACCATGGCTTTTTATCATGGCGTCATTTTACCTAGTTTAAAATAAAAAAGAATAATACAGAGTGACTCCATTTTAAAACGATATTTGCTTGGCCTATTTCGACCGATGTTAGAGCATGCTTTTAATGCATTTGTTGAAGTATTTTAGATAAATATTATTTCTGTTGGTTTAGCACTATTAAAATTGTGCGTCAGTTCATCCAAAGCGCTGAAGAGTCACAGAATTGTAGGTTGATATCGTTGGGGCTAACTTTAGAATGGTGACCTATTACTTGAAGCCTTTCCGCAGGGTGGATTGAACTTAGTAAGGGTCGCTGGATACCACTATATGTCAATGGTTCTGAACTAAACGCTGTAGTAACTGGGTCTTAAGAGTTACTAATTTTGATGCATATGCATCGGCGTCCGTCAACTGAAGTAAAAAAAAAAAAAAAAAAAATCATTAAACAGGTTGATTAATTAATATTACTTCATAATTTTAACGTTAAAAATTTATATGGCAACATGAGTTAGGTACTGAATCATTAGTGAATTTAGTAAAAATATATTAATTAAGTAAAGTCAGCAACAAGAGTCGGTAAGCATAAGGGAAGTTTGATTAAGTATTTTGTAATACCTATTAAGTAAGTACACAACGCAAATACAACATAGCATTTTGAAAACACTTTTGCCAACATATTGTCATTATGTAGTTTAGCAGAAGTGTTAAATGTAAAAATTTGTATATTTAAATACTATATATTTAATTAAATTCTACATTAATTTTAGTATGCACAATACTATTCTTTACAATTAGGTGACTGGTTTACTACTGACATTCGTCGTATTGTTACAAGCAAAAATTTAAATAATTCCAGAAAACATTGTTCTGAGATGTGACTTGCATCATGTTAATCTACTTTTGAAGCCGACTGTACCTATTGAACTTTACTATAAATAAAAATAAGTCGATGGTATTATTACGCAAATTCTGTTTTTCGGTTTTATAAGTGGTGAAAAATTGCACAAATTATGATAATATCGTCATTAAACGAAAGCAGGACACAACTAAGTATTAATTATAGATAAATAACCAGTATTTATTTTAAATATTAAAGCGCTAGTATTGCCATCTATTTGAATACTGATGAACTAAAAAGTTACGTCCAAATAGTTGTAAGAATTCTGTAGCTTTTTGGAATTCCTAACTTTTTTCAAGCTGAAGAGTTTGTTTGTTTGGTTGAACGCGCTAATCTCAGGAACTACTGGACGGATTTGAAAAAAATCTTTCTTCGTTCGATAGCCCATTTATCGAGGAAGGCTATAGGCTATTTATCATCACGCTACTACCCTGAGGAGCGGAGTAGTAATCATAAATATCGACAAATCGGGCAAGATTTTGTGAATTATTGTATAATTTATATGCGACAGGATTAAATAGGTGCGACGGGAGTTCAAAGTATGACACGGGGGAAGCCGTGGGGTATTACCTAGTATTTTATATAACCAAGCATGTCAGGGCACTAACTGACAGGACGCGTATACGATTCTCGCCTACAGCCGGACGTAAACTTGGAATTTTCGCATTGTCCTCGAACTCCCCCCAAACACTCAACACTTTTTGATCAAATTTGACCCATAACACGACATCTAGCCATAGATGGCTTAGAAAAAATAAAATCGTAAATTGGACATACCATGGAGGAATAATCACCGGAAGTTCGTGTTCGGAAATAGTGACAGCAAAACGCTTCGCTCCATGCCATCGCTTCGCTTCGCTCCATCCTACCGGGGATGGCAAGGCAAGTACACTTACGGCCGGTCTCAATAACCTATCTACCTATTACTATTGTATAAATAATGTCAAAATAGTTACCATCGGTACCCATCGATAAACATTTAGGTTTCAATAACCAAAGATAGGTAGAAATCTGTACCTACAACATTGAACAATATGTCACAAAAGTTAAAAATCAACTGTTTATCTGTGGAGCGATCTATGTTTAACTGTAGATAGAATATTGAAACCGGCCATTAGTCATTACTATCGTCTCTATTAGGGCAGAATTGAGGGGGCACGCAACATATTTTACTTTGCGCTTTTTTGTATCTACCAATTCTGTAGCATACCCACAACGAACAAAAGACAAGCGGTTATCGTATGGGAACCATTTTCTATAATCCTGCGTGGAATAATTCTACTAGTTCTCTTTTATAAAATGCAAAAGTAGATTAAGTAGACTACCGAATTGTGGACTAGTTTCAATGGAATCGTACAATAATAGTAATAAATCGATATTTCATGAAATAGTGGATTGGCTCCCTGATAGACGAGGTAAGAAAGGTGCAGCTGCGACGCTGAATGACAATCAAAATTAAGGCCTGAAGCTTTCTGCCAGCGCCGTGTTGCCTTCCTCTTACAACCCTGGGTGTATAAGCGGAGCGTAAAGATGCACATCATTGGGCCACCAACTTGAGGGAAGCTGTCAGTAGTCATGTAGACTAAGACAGTGCCCCTCAATTCGCTAGATGTGACTCCATAACATTCTGTCAGTTGTAAAAATAAAAAAATAAATCAGTATTACAATAATTTTAAAACGAAATAATTTATAAAAAACTAAAAAATAATTAACCCAGCACCATGCACCAGTCTTATTTCAAAATCTTTGCGAACGACAGACATGCAAACAGATTAACCTATATTTTGTAAATATAACTATATAGCGAGTTGAAAACAAGCGCTCGGATAGCTTGCGTACAGGTCGCGCGGCGAATGATGAGCTCTGTCAAAATTTAGTGGGGATAGTTTGCGCATGTATAATCGCGCACAATATTATTACACAAAGAATCAAATTTAATACGACTCTGCTTTGAACCATTAAACATTTTTTTATTATTTTATGACGTAGGTGGGTGGGTACGTAAGTAGGTATATATTATTTACAACAAGTGAGTTTAAAGTGTTTTGCGTGAAAATATTAAACCGTGATAGGTTTTAATTATTCTTCAGTGATCAAATTTAAAAAAAAAACATTTATATTGTAATATTTTAATGTAGAAATAGATATATAATGTGTGTGACACTGACAATACTTATTAAAGTAAAAGAAGTGAAGGAAGTCTCTGCTTACCCCGGTGAATGATAGGCGTAATATCATTTTTTTTTGTATTAAACAAATGAAATTCTCGAAAATTTATAACTAAACTAACTATCTTCACTCTGTATCCCTTTTGGGGTAGTCAGAGAGGACAGATTGCCAGGATTCGCGATCCAGGCATACTTATTTCGCTTCCTTAAGATTCATCAACCGCTTCATACACGCACGTCTGGGTATTTTGAGTACTTTAGACTTTTCCGTTTTTGAGCAATCTGCTCACGTGATCTTCATATGCAAGTCTCGGCCTACCCTGATTCATTCTACCCTCTTCTTTCGCACAATATATATATAATATATTCTTCGTCAATCGTTCCCCACTCCTTCGTTTGACGTGTCCAAACCAACGAAGCATGCCCTTTTCCAGCTTAACGCTGACACTTTCATTCAAACCTGCCATATTGCGTACCACTTCGTTACGTATTCGGTCGGCCAAAGTTACGCCGCACAATTTTCGAAGTGATCGCATCTCCACAGCATTCAATTTACTTTTATCTGCTGCATGCATCTGCTGACATACCCATAAAGCAACGTTACCACTATCACTGCGTTATGTTTCGCCAATAATAATAATTATAATTGGTATAAATATTTGATCAAACAAATTACATATTATAAACCAATCTGGACAAGAAAGAAACATTTTTCTTCTTGTCCAGATTGGACAGACAATTTTCTCGGGGCATCAAAACCTCAATACGCTATTAAAAGATTTGCCAAAAAGAGTAGAAAATATTTTATATGCGTGACAGTACCGAGACCAGTGACAACACGTGCAGACATATCACGGTGTAGTGTGCGGCTGTGCCCTAGTGTGCGTGTAGGATTTCGACCATTCCTGCGTCGACGCTCCTACTCTCCCGCCCTTCACCCCCTGTCACCCCGCCAATTAGACCTAATTTATGAGTTCTGCGCATTCCCCTTCCACTTTCTTACAGAGCTCATCATTCGCCGCGCGACCTATACCTAGTACTGTGTGATTTATTGGTTTCCAGTTTTATGTTGTTGTTTTATTTACTTTTTACCACTTAGGTAGCAGACAAGCATACGGCCCACCTGATGAAATGTGGTCACCGTAGCCTATGGACGTCTGTAATATCAGAGGTGCGGCATTCGCGTTACCGACCCCGTAATTACCCTTTCTAAACCTCTTTTGAAGAACCAAATATCATAGACGTTTGAGAAAAACCCAGGCAGCGAGTTCATTCCACAATCTAAGCATAGATGGAAGAAAGTCTATAGAGACCTTACCGTATGCGAGCGCTCCCAACACAATGTGTGAAGATAAATACCCTGTCTATGGCGATTGGTGAGATGATAGAAAGTAGTTGTGGAAACAACTCCTCAGAGCATAGACCGTTGTACAAGCGATAGAAGACGCTTAAGGAGGCGAATTTTCTCCTCGACACCGCCTGCTAGTAAAGGATCGTTGACAATCCCCATAGCTGGTATTCAGGTCCACCAGTTCGAAGGTGATAGCAGTAATTCATGTATTTACACAGTAAACGGGTTTTTAGCGGTGAGTAAAGAGTCTTGGTAGGGTTACATTGGACAAGATTATGTCTATTCCAATCGGACGCTCTTGCGAGAGTACCCTCGATTTAACTAAAACAAATTTAACAAGTTGTTCACGACTTTCTTCAACTGTAGGCCGGGGGATATCGGAGCGACCCGTGTAATAAGTGTCACCCATATTCCGTACTGTCATCTGCATAGCAATAAATGCCGTGAATGGACAGCATATAAATGATATGCAACAAAAACAGGATGAGGGAGAACACCAGTCACACATAGTCTCCTGGGCAGTCCATAGGTGTCAGAACTGGTCAAAGGCCTTAGGGAAATCGAGGCTCCCTGCATTTTAGAGTCTCTTTAGCACATCGTATTGGTTGTGTAGGGCAATGGATTCCATAGTCGTATTGCCAAATCTATAAACGATTTGTCAAAGATTATAATGGAATGCGATAGCATTTTTAGACTCTAGTTCTCTTGATGTTTTAAGCATATATCAGATTATTACGATTTGATTGATTGGTTGATTGATTTAGAGAGAAGAACACGTAGACGTGTGTCTGATGCAATGAAAACAATCTTAACCGTGACGAGCTAGTGAAATATAAACGATATCTAAATAGCACAGGGCGAGAACGAGTGCCGATTGACGTGAGTTCGATGTCCGAGACGAAACTAATCTTGTATAAGCTATTCCTAGACGCTCGTAGCTCAAATAATAATGCCTCAATCGCTTTAATATCGCTTATTGAGGGTAGAAAAATAATAAAGTGATTGTTCGAGTGCTTTAAAAATGTTTCGTATTGGTACCGTAGGTTCGATACCCTATACAGAATATATAGTAGTGACTTAAAATATATTGTACGAGTTGATACCCTGAGCTCTATCCGCGTAATAAAGTTTTCTCGCTACCGTTTCCCACAAGAACATGTTCCCGGATAAAAAGGGGCCTGTGTACTCTTTGGGCTCTAAACTATCTCTATACCCAGTTTAATTTATATCGGTTCTGTAGTTTAGGCGTGTCATTGATTGAATGACTATATACCCAAGATACAATAACTTTTTTTTATATACTAATATGCATGTATTATACATATAAACGTTCCTCTTGACTAGCTCTATCTATTGCTGTAAACTGCATTAAAATCTGTTCAGTATTATAGTATAAAGATCTAAGCGAACTATCGAGGCAGCGACTTCATTTTTCACTATGTAAAGGAGTTTATACTAGTTGACGCCCATGGCTCCGCCCGAGAAGAAGAAGTTTTCCATTCCCGTTTCCTACAGGAACTTGTTCCCGGGGTAAAAAAGTAGCCTATGTGTTATTTAGATGTATAAGCTATATTATTGTAAAGTTTCATTAAAATCCATCGAGTAGTTAGACTAACAAACACCCATACTTACAAACTTTCTCCTTTATAATATTAGTAGGATATTCACCTAGATGTACATTTTTCTATCAATGCAATCAGCCTATTGCTATCCATTGCTGGACGTAGGATTTTTCCAATTATCGCGATATTAGCAGGAATTGTACAAGATTTTCATTTGAGATTTCCTCCTCCTCGCCATGACCTCGTTTGTAAGTTAGTACATGCACCACTTGCAGAGATGAACTTGTGCTCTAAAGATTTCGGAAGGCCTATATCGTACGATTTAACTCCTTAACCAATATTCTCACTGCGTTGGACGGATTGGCCTCGGTTTGTTGAAAAATTAGTCTGCGGTATATTTTCATAGCACACGTTGTTTTATTAGGCGTTTTGGCTAAATGCCAAGTCTGCGTACAGCCCGACCTTAACTGTAAACGTCGAAATACCTTGCCAATCAATGTCGTAATCTATTTACTTTATTAATAAGTAGAAAATTGAGTATTACTCTTACGGAAAATGTAGAAGAAAATTGGAGACGTCCATAACAATTCGCGGAAGCTTTAATCGACATTATAATTGCTTGATTCGAGAGAGAAAATATATAAATAAATAATAAATAAATATCCATCACGCCTTATCCCCGAAGGGGTGGCAGAGGCATATTATATGCCCACTTTTCACCGTGTGGATTCCTGTCCCACGTAATAGGTGGTGAGCCCATTGCCGTGTTGAAATAGACAGACGCAGGTTGTGGCTACCTGCTGTTGAAATTTTTAAGCCGCCCATAAGGCCTTCAACCAGGCTTAACGACTGCCATTTTTACTGGCAACCGGGACCAACGGCTTAACGTGCCTTCCGAAGCACGGAAACGCTCGCAAATGTAAATGCCACAAAGTGGTCACCCATCCGAGTACCAGCCATAGTGAAAGTTGCGTAACTTAGTGATCGTTTACAGAACACTGAGACCGCGGAGCCACGAGCGCTTCATGCGCGCTTCGAGAGAAAATATATAAAGCTACTAAATAAAAGTTTAATTTTGTGTGATTCGATAAATGGCGTTCATAAAACTTTTGGTTAATATCAATACCAGTAGGTTAATGTTAGATTACAATCGTTGAAAAAACAAAAAAAATTACAATCTCTGGTGGTTCGATCACTTGCTCAATCTGATAACATCTTAGAGTATCCATAGGCATATGTACGAGTCACATATATTTTTACATCTTTTTTCTATATGCATATATGATATAGAAAAAAGATGTAAAAATATATGTGAATCTTGACTTAAAAAATATTCAATTAAAGATGAAATGAATTGTTACTTCTAAGAGTATTGTTGGAATATTAATTATTTCTAAGAGTTTGGTCCAGCGGGATTCATCACAATATAACAAGCTTGAAGGACCAAGCAGTTAAACCCGTTAAGAAACGGATTTCATTAGATACTAGTTGACGCCCGCGGTTCGCCCGCGTAGAGAAGTTTTCCAGTTCCCGTTTCCCACAGGAACTTGTTCCCGGGGTAAAATGTAGCCTATGTCCGTCTCCTGGCTCTAAGCTACCTCCCCACCAATTTTCAGTCAAATCTGTACAGCCCCTGTTGAGTTATAAATAGTGTAACTAACACGACTTTCTTTATATAAATAACTAGTTGACGCCCGCGGCTTCGCCCGCGTAGAGAAGTTTTCCAGTTCCCGTTTCCCACAGGAACTTGTTCCCGGGGTAAAAAGTAGCCTATGTCCGTCTCCTGGCTCTAAGCTACCTCCCCACCAATTTTCAGTCAAATCTGTACAGCCCCTGTTGAGTTATAAATAGTGTAACTAACACGACTTTCTTTATATAAATAACTAGTTGACGCCCGCGGCTTCGCCCGCGTAGAGAAGTTTTCCAGTTCCCGTTTCCCACAGGAACTTGTTCCCGGGGTAAAAAGTAGCCTATGTCCGTCTCCTGGCTCTAAGCTACCTCCCCACAAATTTTCAGTCAAATCTGTACAGCCGCTGTTGAGTTATAAATAGTGTAACTAACACGACTTTCTTTATATAAATAACTAGTTGACGCCCGTGGCTTCGTCCGCGTAGAGAAGTTTTCCCGTTCCCGTTTCCCACAGGGACTTGTTCCCGGGATAAAAAGTAGCCTATGTCCGTCTCCTGGCTCTAAGCTACCTCCCCACCAATTTTCAGTCAAATCTGTACAGCCGCTGTTGAGTTATAAATAGTGTAACTAACACGACTTTCTTTTATATATATAAAAGATTGAAACTGGTAATGGCGGGTTAATCACATTAATACTATATTATCATCGAATAATAGATTTAAAAACTCATACATTAGGGAATAATTTTCTATACAGATTTTAGTAAATTAGAACGCAGCTAACCAATCAAGCTTGAATTTACATTCTGCACCTAATAGAGATCAAAAAATTAGTTTAGTCTACACGTAGGAAGGAGTAGGCAGAAGCGTAGGTACTATAAATTTCACTAGTAGATAGATTAAATTTTCGAAGTGCCATTAAACATAGTTTGGCAATGGTGGTGCAATCATTGCTTTCATTACAGTCAGTACCTTTACTGTTTATTTATACGACTCACGGCAATAGTAAAAAAAAAAAACCACCCTCTCCCTCACCCCTACCCTCACCCTCACCCTCACCCGCACCCTCACCCTCACTCCTCACCCTCACCCTCACCACTCACCCTCACCCTCATTCTTAGCCTCACCCCACCCTCACTGAAAGAGGGAGAAAGAGAAAGGTATTATACACTACTCGCTTGTGTATACGACTGTCGCGCCTGCGCACGTGTCATTTAACAGTTTTATTCCACGGACTTTTTCTTACGGTTTTACTATCACATATTTTTCACTTCGGTCGCGCAGCAAAATCCCTATCTCCTCCAAGCCTGCCATATGAAACTTCGTTCCAATTAGACTACTTACAGATAAGATGATAATCAAGGAAAAATTGTAAATATGGCAGAGACATGGTTGGTTATATGCATAAATATTGAAGCGCTCGTGGCCCCGCGGTCTCAGTGTTCTGTAAATGATCACTGAGTTACGCAGCTATCACTGTAGCTGGTCCTCGGATGGGTGACCACTTTGTGGGATTTACATTTGCGAGCGTTTCCGTGCTTCGGAAGGCACGTTAAGCCGTTGGTCCCGGTTGCCAGTAAAATGGCAGTCGTTAAGCCTGGTTGAAGGCCTTATGGGCGGCTTGAAAACTTCAACAGCAGGTAGCCACAACTTGCGTCTGTCTATTTCAACACGTCAATGGGCTCACCACCTATTACGTGAGACAGGAATCCACACGGTGAAAAGTGGGCATATAATATGCCTCTGCCACCCCTTCGAGGATAAGGCGTGAGGGATATTTTATTTATTTTCTTACAGTTTAATTATTTTATAGTTAAATTATAAGTTTAATTATTATATACACAGAATGATGGAGAGTTGTCCCAAGAACCAGAAGCAGTGGAGCCACCGGAGTGTCTCACTGTAAGACTTATCACGAAAATGGGGACGCATTACTTACAGATTGTTTTTGTAATCAGTGTATATATTATCATAATTGTCATTTAGCAGTTGTTTTATTCATTATTTAAATTAGTTATCATTTTATTTTAAATTATTTTTAACATTATCTAACTTTATTTTTTATATATTTGATTATTTGTTTATTTTTTAACAATTGTTGCTGTTTCTTGTTATTAACTGTTTTCAACTTTTGATATTTTTTTTTATGTTTTCGTATGTTTTGGTTGTCTGGTTCTTATGTCATAACCAGGTTCTACACTTACAACGCAAGTACAGAATTTACAATATATATATACTTACTGTAAAATCTTTTATGATGCGTTTCAAAATTTTCACCGATACCCATTTGCAAAACTGACAGCCAAAATGCAATATACTACTGCTCATATATGTACACACAACGTAAGGCATATGTAGATTAATAACACCCACACACAGAATAAACCATCGTGCTCATCACACAAAGTTATTTCCTTGGTGGGAATTGAACGACGTCTTGCGTAGCATAATAAATGCTATTCAAAATTCCGCACTATATTGTAATGAATGAATTAATTAATGAATGATTCTTTATTTTACACGCACAAAAAGATTTTAATAAATATTACATACACACAAAAATTCGACTATGATGTTATTCTTATGACATCGTCAGAAACGAGTGCTGTCTGACCTCCTACCCATAGCCTGACTAACGCAGGAGCATTACTGGCAGGTGACGTGGACTATGGCCCTGTTATCTTAGTGGACTTTTAATATACCTACAAGAATCATAAACCCTACACATATAGATATTTATTTTGACATTTATGATCACTACTCTGCTCCCTTGTATAGTAAGCATGATGATATTTAGCCTATATCCTTCCTCAAAAAACAGGCTATATAATAGAAAAAGATTTTTTCAATTCGGATAATTATTGCCTGAGCTAAGCGCGTTCAACCGATCAAACACACAAACAAACACGCAAGCTTCTCTTGAAAGACGTTCAGAATCTCATGATTCATCACCTTGGTGATTACAGGAGGACATGGAGAACAAGCCGATGATCATTGGCGACAAGGAGGTGGATCTCAACAAGATCTTCACACCAGCGCCTGATGCTGAAGAGCATATTATCAAGAAGGATCGCAAGTTTGGTAAGGACTTTTAATTATTATCTCTTCATAGGATAAAGAAGACCACGTGAGCAGATTGCTCAAAAACGGAAAAGTCAAAAGTAATCGGATACCCAGACGTGCGTGTATGAAAAGCGATTGATGAATCTGCAAGAAGCGAAAGAAGTATGCATGGATCGCGAAGCCTGGCGATCTGTCCTCTCTGACTACCCCTTCAGGGACACAGCGCGAAGATAGTTTAGTTTTTTTTTTAGATTTTGGAAGGATAAAGTCATATATATCTTTATAGATATGGAGAATACAGCGTCAAGTTTATCCCACTACTCCTTACAATAGGTACTACATACAAGTACACACATACATATCGTCACGCCTCTCTCCCATCGGAGTAGTCAGAGACTATAGCTTTTCACTTGCTACGATCCTGGCATACAACTTTCGCTTCTTCAACTTTCATACGTGTTTTCATACACACACGCCGGTTAAGGGTACTCTTGACCTGACCTTTTTCTAAAATGTCTTCTATTTGATTGACATATATGTACGTTGCGATAGTACATGACACACTTTAAACAAATGTCAATTGGCTTTCACACATCAATAATTAATTTGTAAGTGAACGTACTTCTACATGTGCAAAAGCACGTTATTTACACTAAAATCGAAATTATGAACGTTTGTCCTGGAAAGGGAGCGCTGCGCACTTAATTGGACTTTACTTATAGGATGATTAATTATGCCTGACGGGTAGTCAGAGAGGACAGATCGCCAGGCTTCGCGATCCATGCATTCATCAATCGCTTCATACACGCACGTCTGGGTTTCCAAGTACCTACTTTTGACTTTTCCGTTTTTGAGCAATCTGCTCATGTGGTCTTCTTGTATTCTTCGTCAATCGTTCCTCATTCATTCGTTGAACGTGTCCAAACAAACGGACGAACCAACCGTGATACAGCGTGAAGACAGTTAGTTTTATTAATTATCCTAAATGACGAAAATTAGAAGAAGCCCACGTTTGGTAGGCAGGCTTGTCTTAGGCTGATTTGATCAATTCATTGTTTCACCTTAGTCTATTCCCAATTGCTTCCAAATCCTACCTGCATTTTGAACCTGGGGTTCATTATTATTTGGCTGCTAAAAGTAAATATCGTTAGGAGCAACTGCGGTCTTTACTACTATTGACAAGCCGTAGAATTGAAACACAATCGCTGTTTTTAGCTATAAAAATGTTTGTAGATTATCAAAACTGACTAGCGGCCACTTGCACGGTACTTGTTAGTAGAACTCATCCGCCGACCGATAGAAGTCTATTGAAGTACGATTGTAATAGTAGACTACGACAAACTGTCAAAATTGTACCGGTGACTTTCTATTGAGCGACGATTTCGATTATTTTTCGACACGATTGAAATAACAGATTCGGACCACTGTTGTTAGATCTGACACAGTTAGCACTGGATACCACTTGAGCCCCGAAGGTCTTGGTGGGTTCCTTACACCCAATTCCAATTTCTAGTCAGGTCATCAGACCCATGGATAGCCCATGATAAATAGACTTCCATTGATCTCAAGAAAGTGGTTTAACAGCTCTCCAATGTAGTACCAAAAGGCAAATCTCTAGAATTCCAAGAATTTATGGTAAAATAACAAAAATCGAAAGTATGCGTAATGTGCCATTAAATTCTAGGTTGATTCCAAATGCTGTGCTCACAGCTGTGTCTTCTCTGAGCTTGTTACGCCATACGAATAAATGTTCGAGCGCTATTCTTGGCTCGTTGTGTAAAGATTTTTCGTAAATATTGTTTTGTTTTTGCAGATCTAAAATCTGCAAAAACAAAACAATATTTAATGACGAAAGACTATTTTTAGGGTTCTTAAAAACGAAACAATGGAACTCTAAGATCACTTTGTTTTACATTTTCTCGAGAACACATAAAAGTTGGCATTAAAAAAATATACTCAGGACCTGTGAAATAAATCAAATTTAAAATTGAATGTAGCACTTTTAAATTCATACAGCAAAAGACGTCCCTATATTTTCTTAATCTCTTCAAGACTCTCCTTCCGTATTTCGGTACCTGCCATTCCTACCACAAGCGGTAATCCATTACCGGATCCATTAGCGGATTACCGCTTGTGGTAGGACTGGTGGTACAGACATAGGTGGGTACACCTCCAACAACCCTTATATATTATCTTTGCTTCAACATGTGTTGGGACTAATTATACCCACATTCCCATTGCTGTGACTCCTGGAAACCAGGATCTACAGCAATGACCAAGATCTGAATAGTTACATCGAGCTCGATCTCGGTGAAGTCCCAGGAGAAGTTAGAGTGTCTTGAAACCCGCAAAATTAATCGGAACATTTTTTGAGAGAATTGGAAAAATAACGTAAAATCAAAATTAAAATTATTTTGCTTTATTTAATCCCGTCGCTTATAAATTCTACAATAATGCAAAAAATATCCCCAATTTGTTGACATTTATGACAACTGCTCCGCTCTCCCCTGGAGTAGCGTGATGATATAATACCCTATAGCCTTCCTTGATAAATGAGCTATCTAACATGAAAATAATTTTCAAATCCGACCCGCAGTTCCCGAGAGTAGCGCGTTCAACCAAACAAACAAACTCTTCAGCTTTATAAAATTAGTATAGATAAACCATTTTAACTGCGGCAAATCGTCTTTAATGGCCAAATAGCAGAAACTCCCAACTGCTGCGGCAACCTGAACCTATGTTTGTTTTCTGATGGAACCTGATGGAAGTGGTCACATCCTATATGGACGTTTGCAACACCAGAGGAGCAGCACTCGCGCTGTCGTGCCTGTAAAAACCTTCTAAGACCTCTTCTGAAGAACCCGTTCGTATACGTTTGGTAAAATCCATGCATCCATTATTCATCAATCCATCATTCCACAATCCAAGCGTACTCGAAAGCCCTCTATCGGACCTTACAGTATTGCAGCGCTGTGCTGCCCGAGTCTGCTATTTCAATCGTGTCGAAATCGTCGCTCAACAGAAAGCCACCGGTACAATTTTGACAGTTTTTCGTAGTACTCTACTACTATTACCATCGTACTCTAATAGAATTATATCGGTCTCCGGATGGAATTCTACTATCTTGTGGCCGCTAGTCACTTGCATTTTTGATTGTCTACTAACAATTTGACAGCTAATAACAGCGTTTCTGGTTCTATTTATTCTACGGCTTGTCAATAATAGACTCTACTATTACTATTGACAATGTTAGTAGACTATCAAAAAATCAACTGACTGACTGTTAGTAGAAATCTATCGGCCGACCGATAGAAGACTTTTGGAGGGTGATTGTAATAGTAGACTACGAAAACTGTTTAAATTGTACCTTTGGCTATCTATTGGGCGACGATTTCGATTCTATTCCAACACGATTGAAATAGCAGATTCGGCCCTCTGGACTGTAGCGGAGTGTTGTGCGGTGCGTAATATATGTAATCAGGAAGGTCATAGCAATTTAGTTAAATTATTTATGAACGAAGTGAATCAGGCCATGATGAGATACCGTATTGTGTAAACTTAATCCATTATAATGGACGTAATACAGTTTTTTTAATAAATAATAAGTTTACTCTAACGGTACAGTTTAAAGAAGTGGATGAAATTGTTTGCTAATGTGTTGGTAGGCGTATTTTAATCTATAACGTTCTGACACATCCCCCGAGGGCGAAAGCGGCAAAAATGCCTTACATAAGTAGAAACTTTCAGTCAAAGTCTTCACTAAGTTGTGACATAAACATAGCCAAAGACACGTTAAAAAAGAAGTAAGGTAGCACCAGAGTTCCCAGCCTGATCTCCTTTCTCAAGGTCTTGGCCTGGGGGTGATATCTCAGGCTAGTAAAAAAGCAGTCGCACCCAATAATGACGAAAATCATAAGCTAAGAAATGGGTGCTCCTAGAAGTAAAATAAATGTTCCAAAAAAGGCCCCAAATCTAGGAAGGGTTTGTAAGGAACTTCGAATACGCTAAAAATAATTGAAGATAAACTCATATCTAGCCCAAAGTAAGCTAATATAAGCTTGTGTTATGGGATCTAGACGTCTGATAAACATACTTATAGAGACTATATAGATGTATACAATTATGTTATAGATTCAAAGATATTAGAAGATTTACGATTTCTGTTTTAGTAATTTGTGTTTTTGTTTTTCAGATTTCTATGTATAATAATGAAGGTTAGCATTAACAGATGGCGCTTATTTCTATTTCCAGAAAAAACATTCGCCTCATCAGCATTTTACGTGCCAGGCGTCCATCCGACGGTGAAAGAGCAGATGGATCTGGCCAGGTCGATCTCAAAGTCTCTAAGTGACTCCAGCAACCACATGAGCAGAGGCCAGAGCATGTATGTCAATCGAAAGAAGAGATCTGTCAAATGGGTGCATGAAGGGAGAGGTAAGAAGAAAATAATAAACTTTTTGGATAACTTTTTTGTAGCTCTTCTTCTAAATAAACAAGGTTGCTCAAGCTTGTATTTCTGTAAAAAAATAAGTTTTTTTGAAGTGGAACTTCTTTATCGACGTAAAGAGAAATTTTTATAACTGTAAAAAAATCGCCACGTTTTTCGTTTACGCGTCATGTTGTTTTGAAATGAAACTTCTTCATCGACGTATGAGAGAAATTTTATAGCTGTAAAAAATATCGTAAAGAAGTTTCAGTTCTTACCTGTGTACTCTGGTACACACACATATTTTTTACTAGTTGACGCCCGCGGCTCCGCACGCGTCGTGAAGATTTTCCGTCCACGTTTCCCTAAGAAACTTGTTCCCGGGATAAAAAGTAGGCAAGTAGGCGTTATTGTACAGTTTGATCAAAATCCATTCAGTAGATTTTGCGTGAAAGAGTAACAAACACCCATCCTTACAAACTTTCGCATTTATAATATTACTCGTAGTATGTGAGTATCTCGATGCTGTAGTTGTATGGACGCCTTCGAATTCTAGGTCTGAATAAATATATTTATGTGATATGGTTAGGGGTTTGGGTGTTTCCTATGTAAAATATGTATGTATTTAAAAGTATATAAGCACAGATATAATAATATGTGTATATAAGAATTGTTACGCCGAGGAACACCTACGATAGAACAATTAGAAAGAGACAGCTACACTCAGAACATTCTAGAGCTATGTAATAAAGATAGCACCTGAAGTGACAGCAATAGTTCGAGAGCTGTCTAGCACATATCGAAGGAGCAACAAGTGTCGTGTGGAACATTCCAGATAATTCCTTCCGTACCTACACTCGGGTACATTAAACTTCTACCTGTCTAGCACATATCGAAGGAGCAACAAGTGTCGTGTGGAACATTCCAGATAATTCCTTCCGTACCTACACTCGGGTACATTAAACTTCTACCCAGGAGAGCGGATAATGTCGACAATTAAGGCAAATTTTCATACAGCAGGTATAAGCGCTCATGGCCCCGCTGACTCAGTTTTCTGTAAAAGATCACTGCGTTAAGCAACTTACTTTCATTCAGTCCTTGGAATGGTGATCACTTTGTGGAATTTCCATTTGCGAGCGTTTCCGTGCTTCGGAAGGCACGTTAAACCTTTGTTCCAGGTTGCCAGTAAAATGGCAGTCGTTAAGCCTTGCTGGAGCAGGTCGCCACAGTCTGAGCCTGTCCATTTCAACACGGCAATGGGCTCACCACCTATTACGTGGGGCAGAAATGCATACGGTGAAATGTGGGCTTATAGTATGTCTCTGTCTATCCGTTCGGGGATAAAAGCGTGACAATATGTATGTAGGTATTGTAAACGTGTGATGGGATTAAATGGGTGCCACTGGCTTCAAAGTACGACACGGGCTAAACCGCAGGGGTGAGCTAGTTTCTTATTTGTGGCTATTTCTACAACAGCTCTTTAATTATTGCGTTCCAGGTCGAAACACATCAAACGCATGCTCCACACCGTCACCAGTGGCAAACCACGACACGCCGTACCGCCCGCCATCTAGTCTTCGCAACCAGAAAACTTATCCCAAGTCCGCGCTTAAGCACACATCTAATCTACCCAAAATGGAGCCTTTCCCTGTTTCCCCGCCCACTATTAACGTACAAAACGTCGATGTTCCACAACTAGCTACTACGAAATTAAATGATTTCGCTTCTCCAAAAAGCTCGCGTTTACCTCTTGTTTGTGGACCGAATTTCAACGTCGCGCCAAGAGGTTGGGGCGAAATGAAAGATTATTACCGACCAGTGGTACTAGATGTCGCTGGTTCCTATACAGATTTTTAAGTTGTAAAATTTTCTGTTCAATTTAAGTAGGTATACTTTAGATATATTATTGGTTTTTTTCATTAAGTGTTAGTTATTTATTAATATATTGTATGAATTTAAGACTTCTGTGGAATATAGTTTCTACTGCAATTATCTAATTATCTATTGAAATGAAGCAATGGCAAGCTATTACTTTGAACAAAATGGCTTCCCAATCTTTATGTGTAAAGCATAAAGTTTGTGATTACTTTGAATTGAAATGAGTATTTTAATATAAAAATGGACAAAGATTATATTTGTTAGTAATAATATTAAGTACCTAGGCACAATCAAGGACTAGTCACTTAATAATAAAGAAATATGACCTAAATAAAAAATAAATAAACATATTTCCTGTGCCTAAATCTAACCATAATATTTTTGAGGGTAATTTTAAGGATAAAATTTGAAATTATAGAAGAAAATATTTATTGAGCTCTAAAACAACCAATAAAAAGCGGGCTCCAAACTCGTTTGATAACGACTAGATTAGATATGTACTTTTATTTAGAAAATTTGTCAAATTCGAAACCTATATACTTAAATAATATTTTTTTATAAGTACCTACTACTGATCATTCAAGAGTCGACGGCGCGAGTGGCCGCACCTCTGGTGATACAAACGTCCATAGGCTACGGTGACCACTTTCCATCGGGTGGACCGTATGCTTGTCTGCCACCTATCTGCCAAAACTATTGGGGACAAAGGAAGAATATAGACTAAATAGGAATAGCCTAGTGCAAAATATATTATTTTAATAAAAAATAAAATAAATGTAAGTTATCCTAATGGACAAATATGTGTTTATTTGACATTTTTGTGTTATTTCGTATGAGAGGATCAATAAATTATTTTTAAACTTAAACAATAGTTACTTATTTATTGGTATTAAGTGAAAAACCCACTCAGAAAAGAATGTGAAATGCTAAGTGAAGATGGAAGACCGAGCAATATATGTTTAAGAGTTAAGGAGCATAATCTGGAGGCCGGATATTGACAAAATATTTGACAAGCCGTAGAATAGAACCAGAATCGCTGTTTTTAGCTGTCAAAATGTTAGTTAACTATCAAAAATGCAACTGACCAGCGGCCACTGCCGCGGTACGTGTTAGTAGAATTCCAATAGAGTTTTATCGGTCGACCGATAAAACTCTATTGGGTTACGATTGTAATAGCAGACTACAAAAAACTGTTAAAATTGTAGCGGCGGCTTTCAATTGAGCGACGATTTCGACACGATTGAAATAGCAGACTCGGCCCCCTGATATAGTTAAAGTCACATCCAAGTCCCTGATCCTGACTGCATCATTCGAGTTTCGGACATCCTGGCAAGTATTGGAGTGCCTATTCAGTTTACAAAAAAAGACCCTTTCTGAATCAAATAAAGTGATAAATTTCAACAGTGCAGAAGCTAGAATGTGCCTATACAAAATAACATAGCAAACATATGACATTTGATAGTAAGCAGCTTATTAGTAAGATGATGGCAGTCGTCAAACCAAATTGAAGGCCTTACGAGTAGCTTAAAAAAAAAACAATCAACAGCAGGTAACCACTACCTGCGTCTGTCTATTACATAACGACAATGGGCTCACCATTTATCACATGGGACAGAAATACACAAAAGTGGGCGGATAATATGTCTCCGCCGTCCCTTCGGGGATAGGACGCGATTGATCGTGTATTCCCTGTTTCATTAAAATTCAGTTCAGTCACAAAAAAGTGAAGAACGATTAACGAAGAATATATACTTATTGTACGAAAGTAGAGGGCAAAAGGAGTCAGGGTAGGCCGAGACTTACGTATGAAGACCATGTGTGAGCAGATTGCTCAAAAATGGAAAAGTCAAAAGTACTCGGATATCCAGACGTGCATGTATGAAGCGATTAATAAATCTATAGGAAGCGAAAGAAGTATTCATGGATCGTAAAGCCTGGCGATCTGTCCTCTCTGCCTACCCCGTCCAGAATACAGCGTGAAGATAGTTAGTTTTAAGTTCAGTTATTAAAATTCTACCTGGATTTGAAATTTTGGTTCATCTTTATTTGATTGCTAGGAGTAGCTATTGTATTGTACCTTTAGTTTTTGGCATTCTTGGGAGTAAGTTTCGTCTGACCGTCTCATCTTACGACTACGTAAGGGCGCTTGCGTGATTGCCTCGTCCGGTGCACCTCTAGCAGGTGGCGTCACTTGAGCCCCGGTGATCTAGACTATGGGGTACATCCAGCCAATCTGTCAAGTAGGTAATTGTTCCTCTTTATTTGCTTAGGAGCATTTTCCTAGTCGGTGCGTATTTACCCCATTGTATCCTTAAGCTTATTAAACTTATGGTAAGTACTATTGCAAATTATGAAATAACGTTTATTTATTTATGACTTTGTAGTGACAGTACAGTGTAGTTTCCACTAAGAGTAACTAACAAATATATATTAGATATATATATTTCAATGAGTTCCCAGGATAAAAGGTAGCCTATGTGTTAATTCACACTGTCAGCTACCCCCACACTATATTTTATATCATTTTGTCCAGCCGTTTGATCGTGAAGAAGTAACAAATATACATATTTAAAAACTTTCAGCTTTATAATATTAGTAGAAGGATGACTCGTGAATCACAGTTTATTAGAATAATAATTACAGATTATAAAGGTAAGGAACAAAACTGGATAATCATAAAATATAAATAAATATTCATCTCGCCTTATCCCCGAAGGGGTGGCAGAGGCATATAATATGCCCACTTTTCACCGTGTAGATTCCTGTCCCACGTAATAGGTGGTGAGCCCATTGCCGTGTTGAAATAGACAGACGCAAGTTGTGGCTACCTGCTGTTGAAATTTTTTAAGCCGCCTACAAGGCCTTCAACCAGGCTTAACAAGTGCCATTTTACTGGCAACCGGGACCAACGGCTTAACGTGCCTTCCGAAGCACGGAAACGCTCCCAAATTTAAATGCCACAAAGTGGTCGACACTGCCATAGTGAAAGTTGCGTACCTCAGTGATCGATTTACCGAACACTGAGACCGCGGGGCCACGAGCGCTTCATAATCGAATCAGAAGAAGAATCATCTTGTACACAAGCAATACGTCTAATTGCAAGAAAATAGCTTTTAAATTACCCCCACTTACTATTAAACGTGACTAGTGACGTAAAGTACCTATGTAGTATCGGATAGCACAGGTTTTCGTCATATCATGATATGAGAAGGCCGCAATCATAAATCATGTTTGTGTTGGCACATGCAAAATAAGAACTCAAATTTCATACTCAAATTCTATACAGATAAGTAAAATATAAGTGTCTGGAATTCCAAATTAACAGCTTTTCACGAAATGCATACGAAAGTATAATATCTACCTACATAAACAAATGAATTTTAAAATTTTACCTAGTTCGTGGCCCGTGTACAGGCACTACGCGGATGAAACCCCGGGGCGTACTTTAGTATATATAATAGGTTACAGTATATTTATTATTATTTGTTCTGAGGTACCTTAAGACAATAATAAACGTTCTTTTAAATCTACCAATCGACTAAATCAGTCTTTCGTAGTTCACTGTTGATCAGGGGATAAGGGACCTCACCACATATACCTAAGGGACTTAACCTGCTATCGGTGCACCAGCTAAGGGACAAGGCAACGAACCGTAAGGTCTTGAAATGTCAGACGACAATGGCTCCGAAACAAATGCGAAAAGCAAAACCCAAATGATAGCTTCTCCTAGCAGCAAAAAAAGGTTAAAAACTTCAAATCAAGGTACCTTTTGGTACTGAATGGAGGCTAAGATAAAGAGCAGTTCACTGCTGAACACAGAGCTCTCCCAATTGCCGCTAATAGACACATATTGTGAGTTTGATTGGTACATCTGTACTGTGACGCCCTTCCGGAGTCAACAGTAACAGGAGTACGTGGTGTGGGCTTGCAACTGTACTGGAAACACTGCTAGTCCACGCCCACTCCTTGAGCTAGGCACGTCCCTAGCTCAATGGGATAAACTAAACGAAAGTGTTTATTTGGGTTTATCGCGAGATATTTTATTACATGAAACTTTAATATACGGTTCACAAACGCGACTACACATTCAATGCAGTAATATCTAACTCGTATTTTCACTGATGGCGATCAGCAGCGAAGTCGTCGCCACGGAGCTCAGCCATCCAATCTTCTCTGAAGTGACATCAGCCTATCCTCTTTTATTTTCCGTTCTTTATTTAAAAACAATAATTATTTATTTGCCTAATGGCTATCGCTGCGACCAGCTAGCACGCTTGGCCCCATACCGTGACATGCGTCCTCCATACATAATATGGAGACGAATACCACAGTACCGTGAAGGCTGGAACTTTCAAAATTTCCTTATCTTCACAATGACCTCGTCTGTTAGTCCGAAGGTGCGGCTTGGGCTCTTTGGTACCCTTGCTATTCGCATTTTAAATTGTCCTGAGGTAACAAGAAGCATTAAGCCGCTCGCGCAGCGTAGTACAATAGCCTCGTTGACTGCATTTTACCGAATCTATCACGGAAATTGTTCTGAAGAGCTATTTCATGGTCTCCTTTTCAATAACGCGTGCCGGGCAGAGGTGCCATCCTCATACAGTGGTATCTTCATAAAAACAGAGTGATTCAAAAGATTATTTATCTGTTGAACAGCATCAATTTGGAACTATCTGACAGCGCACGTGTTTTCCTCCTCGTACAACTCCGGGTTCTTCAAGCGGAGTTTGAAGAGACACATTATTTCTCTGCCAACTTGAGAGCCACTATCAATAATCTTGTGGATTGTGAGAATAGCCCACAATGGAGAACACAAAAGGGTCAAAATATTACTGTCAAATACAGCTAAAATTGGAGCCTAGCTCATGTATATTACATTAGTTTTTATTTGACTTCAATACGTGCAGTATTTACGAAGTTATAACGACGAGAAGTTTTAGAATTTTTTGAACTTCCGAGATTAGGCGCGCCCATTATGACGTCACAGCCTCGCACAGACTGCGACAAGGCGCGGCGCGGCATTCGGGTGAGAACGAGAGCGTGACTGTCGAATGAGCAGGGTTGTGACGTCATTGACAAGTATTCGGTCTCCTGCGTTTTATTTTTTAAGCCGTTATGAAATATAAAAAAAAAGTAAAAACACCGTCCTTTTGTGTAGATTTAGTCGGTAATTAAAGTAAAAAACGTATATCAGACCCATTCGCTAGATGCCGGTCTCTGGGGTGAATATTCATGCTGTCAGACGTTTCTGCTATACATATTACTGGACAGTTCACATAGGACCCTTACTAAACTTTTACCGTGGTGCTTACCCTTTTCTACAGGACGTACATCTAGTTGCCTTTAGGTGTCCCGCGTTTTCAAAGTAGGGAATAGGAATTACTTTCTTTTTACAACTCCTTCCAATTCTTAATCTTCCGATTAATTTCGATGTGGGTTCCAAAACACTTAACTTCTCCTGGGACTTCACCGAGTTCGAGCTCGGTGTAACTTTTGTGGTCTTGGTCATTGCTGTAGATCCTGGTTTACAGGAGTCACAGTAATGTGTGGCACAGTAATGCGGATGGGATTAGAACCAAATTAAAAGATGTTTTAAAGGGTCAGCAGCGCGAGTGCTGCACCTCTGGTGTTGTAAACGTCCATAGGCTACGGTGACCACTTTCCATCAGGTGGGCCGTACGCTTGTCTGTAAAAAAAATGTTGCCATGGCTATTTATCAGCATTTTGGAGACCTAAATAAAATAATGAACCCTAAAAAACACTACTTAATCCGATTATCTCTTCGAAGCAAAGCCTTGAGTCACATACTAATGGTTTTATCATTGGAGTTTAAATCAACGAAAACATTCTATTTTAACGTTTTTATTATCATTATATCTTCTAAATAAAAGTAGTTCCCCTGACGTGTTTAGATCTTGATGGTCATGATAAATATATCCTAATATATATACTAATTTATAAAGCTGAAGAGTTTTGTTTGTTTGTATGTTGGTTTGGATGAACGCGCTATTCTCAGCAACTACTGATTCGAATTAAAAAAATATTTTTGCGTTTGATTGTCCACTTATTAAGCAAAGCTTTAGGATATATATCATCACGCTACTTCCCAGGAGAGCGGACCAGTTATCTTAAATGTCAACAGATCCGTCCAAATTTCCTACAGTAGTTAGGTATTGAAACATGAATTAACGACGCACTAAATTAAATAGGTGCAACGGGGTTCGAAGTACAAGTGAACCTGCTGGGGTCGGCTAGTAATATTATAAGTGTGAAAGTTTGTTTGGATGTGTAGATCGATGTTTGTTAATCTTTCATGCAAAAACTACTGAACGGATATCAATGGAACTTTACAGTAGTACTTAATTATTTTTTTATACGTGTGGAAATGGATGTCAAACCGTAGTAGTCCTACAGACTTAAAACAACACGGTGTCCTTCCATTTGTCTATGGCCTGGAGTCCCGGGTGACCCCTTGGAAGGATAATTCAAGGGCTCCCGACAGACTTTGTCCGCCACCGCAGCCTCGCCGGGTTCGGGAGTTATCCAGCTTCTTTGGGGGTGAAGAGCGCAGAGTGCAGCTCTCAGATCACTTCATCGTCTTTGGCCTGCTTCTGTAAGAACGACGAGTAGCCCTCCCCGCCGTCGCCGCGTCGTGAGGCCTCCATGGTCAGGCCGTCATGGAGACCTGTAGTCTTACATTATACTAGCGGCACACTATGATGGCCGTTTTAACGTTTGTCCTTTAAAGAAGTTTCGTATTAATTTTAATTACATTTGTAAAAATATGTGAATAGTCGACCACATTTATAGGGCATTTATACTACGATAGAAAACAGAGTACTTATGTAAAACAAGTAAAATATCATCACTATTGTTATATGTCAAAACGGCCATCATAGCGTGCCGGTAGTTTAGTAATCATTAAAAAGGTAAAAAGCTTGGGATGAATTGGGGGTATTTATGTCTCTGCCACCCCTTCAGGGATAAAGGCGTAACTGATGAAACAATTAATTTACTCAATTGTAAGATCAATCACCGATAAATGCATTTATTTCTTGGAATTATGTTTCTATATTTACCAAGCTCTTTAAACTATTTATTTTGTATTGTTTAGCAGACATTATATCTTTATCCATTTATAGGTTTACGTCGTACGCTTGGGTGTACAGTACTTCATCCAGATCTTCCGGGGTCCAAGTGACCTTATCTGCTAGCGGTGCACCAGCTGACTAAGACCAGAGGGGCCAAGTCTACTAATTCAATCGCATCAGAACAGTACAGAAATCGTCGCTCAATAGAGAGCCGACAGAAAAATTAATAGTTTTCGTAGTCTACTATTACAATTGCGCTCCAATAGAATTCTATCGGCAAGCCGATACCTGTAAGTAGCTCTTAATTTGCATTTTTTGGTAGTCTTTATTAATATTTTGATAGCTAGACTCAACCAGAATTGCTGTTTTTAGTCAGACAGTTAGAAGAGTAACAAAAATAACACTGACTAGTGGCCTCGTGCGCGGTACGTGTTAGTAGAGTTATATCGGTTGACCGATAGAAGTCTATTGGAGTACGATTGTAATAGTAGACTACGAAAAACTATCATAATTGTACCGGTGCCTTTTAATTGAGTGACGATTTCCATTCTATTACGACTTAATTTAAAATTTCAACTAAATAGCAGACTCGGCCCTCTGTTGTTAAATTTTTTTAATCCTTTAAGGCCTGTATATTAACAATGTTACTGACAACCGGGATAAATGGCCTACCTTGCCTTCCGAAGCACGGAAATGATCGTTAATAATAATACCACAAAGTGGTCACCTATCCGAGGACTACCCACAGCGAAAGTTGCTTAATTCAGTGATCCTTTACCGAACTCTGAGGTAGCGGGCTTTCGAGCGCTTTTATAATTAACAAAAATAAATATTAATACCATAAAACGAACATAAAATATAATATTGAGACTAATCCCACCCGCAATCCCAATTTCTCAGCATCAACACTGATTGTAAAATTGATTGATTTTGTTTAAAAAATTATTTCGCTGCTAAACCAAGCTGTTTTTTTTAGTGCAAGTACATATAGTTTAGTATATTTTTCCTTGTATAACTTGAACTTCGCATCATAATAATCCAAACAGGGAAAAGTTACAACGAAATAATATTTCATCGACAAAATAACATAGTTTTAATCGAATAAACGGCTTCACCAGGGGAATACCTCTCGTCCTCTTATATCTAAATAGTCTTACCCTACAAGCTGTCTCTATCCGAGTAGATGGAAGATATCTAGAGTAAACCAGTGCCTAAGTCAGGGTCATAGATTGATGTGACCAACTTCAGACCTATCGCAGTGTGAGGTGGCAGGTTTGAAGGAGTGTGTGTCACCACAGTATTCCCCCCATTTTGAAAAAAAATGTGTTCACAATGTTGTTTATAGTCATTTGAGCTTATCAGATCGAAGGTTGCGTTTTCAAATCACGTCGGGGTCACCAGTGTAAGGTGGCTAGGTATGAAGGAGTGTGTGTCCCCACAGCAGTATAGTTGGATTTCAGTAGGAGAAGCGCTCGTGGCCCCGCGGTCTCAGTGTTCGGTAAACGATCACTGAGGTACGCAACTTTCACTATGGCTGGTCGTCGGATGGGTGACCACTTTGTGGCATTTACATTTGCGATCGTTTCCGTGCTTCGGAAGGCACGTTAAGCCGTTGGTCCCGGTTGCCAGTAAAATGGCAGTCGTTAAGCCTGGTTGAAGGCCTTATAGGCGGCTTTAAAAAAAAAATTTCAACAGCAGGTAGCCACAGCCTGCGTCTGTCTATTTCAACACGGCAATGGGCTCACCACCTATTACGTGGGACAGGAATCCACACGGTGAAAAGTGGGCATATAATATGCCTCTGCCACCCCTTCGGGATAAGGCGTGATGGATATTTATTATTTTATATTTATTTTATATAAATGGTCTTTTGTGTGTCTCCCAGCATGATTTTCGACTAGCATCTCCACTCAAAGTAACACACTGTATTTACCAATTATGTGATGGTTAATATGATGCCAGGTTACCAAATTGATGCGACCTGTTTAGATTTTGCGAAGGCCTTTGACCGTGTTGACATCGATGTTCTCTTCTTGTCTAAACTTTCTTCGCTAGAATTCGGTACACGTCTGATAAATTTCATAGCTGATTATTTAAGAGATCGGAAACGGTACGTTAAATTACATATAGTGAAGGGAGATTACCATCTCATGCAGGCGCGGATCCACTATAGTGGGCATAATGGGCATGCCCACAACCCCAAATTGACCTGTGACACTACATTTTATTGATATCTATTGACTTATGAGGGGAGATTATATCCAGTCTTTAAAAAAAGTTAATGGTGCGTGCATAGCACCAAAAAAACTTCGAGACGTTCCTAATATTCTAACTAATCTAATTTTTAAGAAACATTTCATACATCAGTGGTAGTATAAACTTTGAATTAGTTTAAATTTGCTAGCTTGGCCTGACATAATAGTACTCACATTTCACAAATTCTTAAGGTTGATTTTTACGTATATTATGCTGGGTCTTATACATATATATAAATATATGTATCTTTCGAGGGGCTGTTCCTGTGCCCACTACCTATATTAAGGGTTGGAGTCGCGTCTGATCTCATGTCACGTTAGGATAGGTAATCCTAAGATGTGATTACTGCAAAATTTATACAGATGAATAACATTGAGTGTCAGTTCGTAATTTCAAATAAATAATACATACATATTGTCACGTCTTTATTATGAAGGGTTGGCAGAGGCATATTATACGCCCATATTTCACTGTATGAATTTTTGTCCCACGTAAAAGGTTGTGAGCCCATTGCTGTGTTGAAATGAACAGGCGCAGGTTTTGGTGACCTGCAGTTGAAATTTTTGGAGCCGCCCATAAGGCTTTTACCTTAAGCTTAACGTGCCATTGAAAGCACGCAGAAACACGTAAATGGAACTACCATGAAACGGTCACCCATCCGATGACCAACCATAACGCAGTGGTCGTTTAAACTTCGCGGTGCTGCGAGCGCTTCCAATTTAATAAATTTTCACGAAATGCAAATGAAAGTAGGTCTATAAATATTATTATATTCTATTATATATATACAGGTTAAGTCGACCTATTCCCGTTAGGAGCGTGTAGTTTGCATCGTTTCTGACTAATTTGATTTTGAAACACCATGTCCTAAATGTAACCATTTGCGAGATATTTGATTATTATTGTTTTTTTTTAAAAACATCCCGATTCTCGACTGTAAGCTTAGATATAATAAAATGTGTGAGTGTTATTATTACTATTATTGTTTTTTTACTTGTAGAATAAGATGCTTTATGAAGTCAGTAACCAATATTATACGTAAAATAACGGAATAGGTCGTAGTGGACGTATTCAACTTTAAAAAACAGTTTGAAATATACAATGTTTATATCTTTAAGAGATATCAAAAAGAAAATGGCGCCTGTTTTGCAGATTTGCTTAATAATATCTACGTTTCATCAGATATTGAACAAAGTATAACAATCAAGGTTTAATTTCTAGACTAAATTAAGTTTCTTAGGCTACCGGGGAGGTAAAATAAAACAATAGATGAGTACAAAATACTATTTTACTAGACTAGATCTCACAAAACAATATCATTATGTCTAAATTAAATGTTCGTCGTGTCCGTCTCTTTTCTGCACACATCTTCGCAGTCTTTTACGTAGACCACTTCTACTACACCAGTAGATAAAGTTCTTATTTCATTTGCCGCGTTAATTATTTCTTCTCTCAATGCTTCAACTGATGAAATTAGGTTGGGCTCACCTGAGACGAGAGTCTTCATGTGCCCCCACACATTAAAATCTATGGCGAGCCAGGTCCAGACTTATAGTTGGCCAGGGCAAATGCCCACCTCGTCCAATACATTTATTTGGATAAACTGTGTCTAGCCATTCTCTGACACTTCTCCTGTAATGAGCTGGGCAGCCATCATGTTGAAACCACATGTCTCTAATCAGTCTGAGTGGTAAATCCTCTAGAAGGTCGCTTAGATCTTTTCTCAGGAAATATTCATAGTGTTTTCTATTTAAATTATCGGGTAAAAAGTAGGGCCAAATTAAATGATTTGAAATAATACCCATCCACACATTCAGGCTAAATCTCCGTTGTGACCCCTTTACTCTTTTCTTATTAGAATTTCCCAGCTCTTTCGGAGCCCAAAATGAGCGGTAATGGTAATTGGTAATTCCATCTTTATCAAATTGCGACTCATCTGTCCACAATATTTTTTTTAGATAAGTCGGGTCTTCTAGATCAGAATTTAACATAAATCTGCAGAAATCCAGTCTTCTCTCAGGATCTGCACGTTTCTGCCCATAATCTTGCTCCTCGTTTCTGCACATTGTCCTTCTCACTCCCACTTACATACATCGTAAGGTATCTCTCTCGCACGCACCGCATTAACGTAAAAGAACAATAGGCGAGGGATGTTAGAAATGGCACCTGCCGACTTGCAACTACGTTTATTCTACAAGTTTTTGATAGAACCCTGGGTTATTATACCCCGTTGAATAATTGATGAAACGTAGATATTATTAAGCACATCTGCAAACTAAGGGTTACCCCCTTTTTATTTCTCTGAAGCTGTCCGTACTACTACCTAAGGCTGTAACTAGCTGTACTAGTACTACCTACTTACATTTTTTTAAAGGTTTTCTCTTCGTATTTGACTCGGACTATTTATTATTTTATTTTGTGTTCCTGTTCTCTTCTCATATCATCATCATCATCTCATAGATAGAAACCTAGTTTATCCTTTAGCCACGCCATTATCTATGTTTTATTACTTTCTTTCCTACTATTTTTATTTGCTAGCTGTAATTACTGATCACAATATTTTATCAAGGTTGACCTACAAACAGTTAATAGTGTGTAATTTGTATTGTCTATATGTAAAGCGCGCTAGCAATGTGTCTAGCCTTTCTACATAGTTCCAATGTTCCAATCCTTTTGCATGTCTACTTTCTCGGCAGGCGATACGGAACCGGTCGAAACGTGCAAATTGTACGACGCGACCAAGTATTGCTTTGCTAGTGTGTGATGGATGTTGTCGCGTTGTGAACGTTTCTGAAATCATTCGTGGTGCGTGAATTATGTGAATGAACTTAGTCCCAGTGTTGTTTTAAAATAATATTGTTTGATATTGTTAGAAATTTAAAATGTGAGTATGACCTTTACTTTTTTTAATCAGCGGCCATCGCCATGAGTCTGAGAGGTTAAAAAAAATTCAAATTCAAACGTGTTCACCCAAAGAATGCCTATACGCGGAAATCGAGTGTTACTTTTTTTTACTTTGAATATGGTTGTTAGACCTATGGTTTAATTTGTACAGCCTTGATTATTATATGGTTTTAACTTAGACCATCTAACTAAATGGTCTAAGGGTTGTAATATATACAATAAATTGAAGTAATAAATAGCAAAAACTTTGGACGACAATAATTGGTACCTAGGTTGTCGATTGATATACCTAGATTTTTTTTTTAATTTAGAATAATAAACGGAGTAAATATGAATATCAATTTTTAGTCATAATTAATTCTCACTCAAAAAAAAATGTATACAACAGATTTATGTTAAGTAGGTACTAGCACAGATAATATAATAATCCTTATAGTACTAGGTAGATAGGGTACGTAAACACAGTATTCCTTTGTGTCTCAATCACAGACCTTTTCATAATTAAGGCAGTATTAGCATATTAAATTTGCTCCCGACATAGAGGATGGGTTGGAAAGGCCAAAAAGGTCATCATTATCCGAACGTCTTTTCCAGTTGCTTTACATTTTCTCCTCCACTTCGCACGGTCGTCAGCATCCCCTGTAGTGAGACCATTGGCACGCATGTCATCCCTCACGACGTCAAACCAGTGCTTTTTGGGTCTTCACCTCTTACCGGGACCCGGCCGGGCGGACTTGAACAGACATTTGTTTCCCACGTAGCCCGGCTGCAAATTACATAAATAAGTACTTAATTTATATATGTACTGTGACAGACGAAAAGTCCGAGACTTACCACGACTTTAATTGGTAGCGCTAATTAGTGTCTAGCACATAAGACTTTTTAGCCTTTTTGTTGCCACCTCACTAAAAGGGCAACGGGTTCAAAATTTCTTCCAAATTTAACATCTAAGATAGACACATTTTTATTTTTATTATTAAATTTATTCGGCCCTTTCTGACCTACCCCAGTTCCGTGCTTCTAAAGGCTAGTTAAGCCGTTGGTCCCGGTTGCCAATAAAATTGCAGTCGTTAAGTCAAGTTGAAGGCACGCAGCCTGCGTCTGTCCATTTCAACACGGCAATGGGCTCACCACCTGTTACGTGGGACAAAAATGCATGCACGGTGAAATGTGGGCGTTAAATATGCCTCTGCCTACCCCTTCGGAGATAAAGGCGTGACAATATGTATGTATGTACTGTGCCGGCGGTTGCCGCAAGACGTGACCATACCAGCGAAGGTGACACTCTTGTAGCTTATCTGCAATGTCACGGACGTAAAGGCTGCCGCGTATGCTAGAGTTCCTCACGCGGTCCATCCGCCTGACTCCACACATCCACCGCAGCATCTTCATTTCCGTGACACGCCGCTCTTGCTTGTGTCTCCCCAGTAGTGGAGTAAAAGGATAAGCCTAATGATGGAAATGTACCACGATGGTCTCTCCTATTGGCTGATGCAGCCTCTACTCTCAACGAGCTAGACTGCTCCGACGACGTGTTCTTGCATCAAATAAGAGTCAACGCCTGTGTCACTACAGAGGGCAGAGTCTGCTATTTCAATCAAAATCGTCGCTCAATAGAAACCCACCGGTACAATTTTGACATTTTTTCGTAGTCTACTATTACAATCATACTCCAATAGACTTCTATCGGTCGGCCGATAGAATTCTACTAGCACGTACTGCGCCAGCAGTGGTCGCTAGTTAGTTGCATTCTTGATAGTCTACTAACATTTTGACAGCTAAAACCAGCAATTGTGGTTCTATTCTACTGCTTGTCAATAGTAGGCTCGGCCCCCTGGTTGGGCTGCTCCGAGCAAGTGGTGTGTTAATACTCGTAGGTACTATTAATTATATTCTGTGGTACGGTGGGTTGTGATCAGAATCTTAACGATCTCCTTTCGTAAAGAAATCTTGAAAGATTGATGTATATAAATAATAAATATTAAAATCACGAAAATGATAAACTCATACGTGCCTACCTAAAAGCATCGCTTATCGTATTATATAACTACTTGATTTGTAATAAAAATCGATTGGTTTGGTTTATAATCGATTACCTACCTACATCGATACAATTACGAGACTGTCATCTTAGCGTACGGTATGGTCGAAAACAAAACACTTAAATTTGAAACCCCAGGATACAGAAGTGATAACCCAAAACCCGGGCTTTGCTCTGTCTGACTGCTGGTTTTATATTTTCTTTATTATTATCTCCAAGGGCATTTTTTATTTATTTATGTGAAACCTACACTTATCAAGACAGGTAAAACCCAATGCCACAGAGTGTGCATATCAAATACATACATATAATAAAAGTTAATGTACAAATACTAGATAATATCATCATCATTATCATCCGATCGTCTGTCCCAGTTGCGTCTCGCGACGCCCGGGGTCCGCTTTCCCACTTTTTCTCCTCCACTTCGCACGGTCGTCGGCATCCCCTGTAGTGAGACCATTGACACGCATGTCATCCTTTACGACGTCAAGCCAGCACTTCTTGGGTCTTCCCCTCTTACCGGGACCCGTCGGGTCCGACAAGGCCGGACATTTGTTTCCCACGTAGCTCGGCAGTTGCCGCAAGGCGAGACCAAACCAACGAAGGCGACACTCTTGCAGTTTATCTGCAATGTCACAGACGTGCAAATACTAGGTAATATAACTTATTAAAAACTAGATGACCCGCCCGGCTTCGCCCGTGACATACTTCGAAACCCGTGGCACCCATTTAAAGATTTTCCAAATTACTTGATTACTTCTTTTTCATATTGCGATATCAAGTAAAGGGACAAAAAAATCTTCATAAAATGATGAAGCCAACTAATATATTAAGAATGATAAGGATTAATAAAATATTTGTGTAAATAGCCTTCAAATTACCGCTTTATAATTGCAGTTTTTTAAGTATTAAAATAGGTATAGTATGTTATTCTTAAGAGATAGACATATACCGTCGTGGACTTTTTGTAGACCTATATTAGATACACAATGTTTTGTTGTTATATCTCAAAGGGTTTAGGCAGCGTTTTCGTTAAAAGCTCCCAGACGGCTCTTTTATTCCGACGCTACCAACATATATCGTTATAATTAAGTTAAAGTATACATAATCTTAACAAATTATACATAGAAGCGCTCGTGGCCCCGCGGTCTCAGTGTTCTGTAAACGATCACTGAGTTACGCAACTTTCACTATGGCTGGTACTCGGATGGGTGACCACTTTGTGGCATTTACATTTGCGAGCGTTTCCGTGCTTCGGAAGGCACGTTAAGCCGTTGGTCCCGGTTGCCAGTAAAATGGCAGTCGTTAAGCCTGGTTGAAGGCCTTATGGGCGGCTTAAAAATTTCAACAGCAGGTAGCCACAACCTGCGTCTGTCTATTTCAACACGGCAATGGGCTCACCACCTATTACGTGGGACAGGAATCCACACGGTGAAAAGTGGGCATATAATATGCCTCTGCCACCCCTTCGGGGATAAGGCGTGATGGCTATTTATTTTATTTTATTAACAAATTATACATAAAAACCTTCCCTATGAATCACTCTAACTATTAAAAAAAACTGCATCGAAATTCGTTGCGTAGTTTTAAAGATCTAAGCATACATAGGGACAGACAGCGAAAAACGATTTTGTTTTATAAATGTTGTGATAATGCTACATGAATTTACTCAGAGAAGAATACAATATATGCATGATTGTATGTTTATAGCTAGGTTGATGTTTGAGCTACTAACTTCCGTTTAAACGTCTGCTACACTGATATATGAATTATTGAATTATCTCATCAACTAGCCTTATTTGTTGCAATCTATGTAGACAGCAGATGTAATCCAAATTACTTTATGACTTTTATCGTCTTAAGCGATTCCTATGAAAGGTCACCTCTGTCACAGTACATATATAATATTATGAGCAGTAATGAAACTCAAACAAAGGTGCGATTTACTTACACAGACGCATGCATCTACATGCACCAGGGGGCCAAGTCTACTAATGCAATCGCGTCATAATAGAATAGAAATCGTCGCTTAATAGAGAGCCGACAGAAAAAAATTACAGTTTTCGTAGTCTACTATTACAATTGCGCTGCAATAGAATTCTATCAGCCGGCCGATAGAATGTTATAAACTCGTGTAGCGCCTGTAAGTAGCTCTTAATTTGCATTATTGGTAGTCTATATTAATATTTATTATTCAATATTAATATATATTTTTATTAAATTTATTCAACCCTTTAGACCCACCCCAGGTCCGTGCTTCGGAAGGCTCGTTAAGCCATTGGTCCCGGTTGCCAATAAAATGGCAGTCGTTAAGCCAAGTTGAAGGCCCTATGGGCGGCTTAAAAAATTCAACAGCAGGTCGCAGCAGCCTGCGCCTGTCCATTTCAACACGGCAATGGACTCACTAACTGTTACGTGGGACTAAAATGCATACGGTGAAATGTGGGCGTATATGCCTCTGCCTACCCCTTCCGGGATAAAGGCGTGACAATATGTATGTATATTAATATTTTAATAGCTAAAAACAGCTATTTGACTCAATTCTGCAGCTTGAGAAGTGTGATTGTGAAATATATAATAGTAAAACTATTAGTAGACTAGTTTTGGACTAATCGCAATTCAGCCGCTATAGACTAGAACTAGAACGGCTTTCTATTGGAAAATAGTAGACTCGGCCCCCAGTAGTGGATGCGTAGACTGCGTAAGTCGGCCAGTCAGGGTTGTCAATGTGTTCAAGTTATATTTTTTAAGTGTTGTTATATTAGTATTGTTATATATTGAGATTGACAATCCTAACATTAATCTAAAATATAATTGTAAACCGTTGCCTCCCGAACTGATGGTCGTCACCATTAAAACACAATCCACAAGATGACGCGTATATTTCAAACAAGGGTAATAACTGACAGCTTACATTTATTAGCAATTAGACACATCTGTCCACATCTATCGTTCCACCACCAATGCCACCGCACCCGCGTTTTATCAAGTTGTCATCTACCCCCCTATTTTTCTGTGTTATCGACTATATGAATGTTACCAGATTTTATTTTAAATTGCTACCGTAAAAATAGCTAATCCTGTTAATAAAATCAAGGCAAATTATTGAAACCTTTCACTCGACCATCCTGATGACATGTATGACCTCATACATGCACCAGGTGGAACCAATTAAACCTTTCACTTGGTAAAGCGCGGTGTTTTAGGCATATTCTGCAAAACAAATAATCACAAGAATAATAATACTACTAGTGAATAACCAAAATTAGGTCTTCTGTACAGGTACTATGTAAAGCATATTTTTGTGAAATCAATACAATTTATAAATGTATAAATCTACAACACGTCTAAACGCAATAAGTTATTGTTTTATCAGTAATTATTATAAATTTGTACTTATGCATTTTACACAAATAATTATCATGGTAACCGAACAATTTAAATTCTTAAATACATATCCTTATCCTTAAATCCATAATCAATAATCCTTAAATCCTAAATCCAAAAATCCACAAATCCAAATTTCCAATATTCCAAAAATCCATAAATCCATAATTCCATAATTCCATAAATCCATAAATCCAAAATTCCATAAATCCATAGTTCCATAAATCCTTAAATAACTAAATACTCAAATATCCAATTACCTAAATTCTCAGGTACCTAAATACCTGATAAATCCTAAAATACTGAAATTCTTATGACCAGTTAGCCTTCATTAATATTATTCACAATGGTAATTAACAATTCTCTTCTTTCTTTTTTGTGACTAAATACATTTGACAAATGAATTTCATCTGCATAATTTAAATTTGTCATTATATCACTTTTAACCTTGTACGAAACATAATGCAGCGATAGAGTTCGATTGCATATGAGCTGTGAGCAGAGGACATGTGCGCTTAATACTACCAACCGTATTCAATTGATGTCAGGTCAGGACACAAACTCGTTAATATCTCATACCTAACTCAAACACAGGACGGGAACAACAAAGACATGATACATCAACATAAACATCAAATCTTAAAATTGGGATTATTCGGCTTAGTCGGTAGTGTTGCCATCTTCATTATCCGTATCATCTATACTCAGTGATTTCACGTGAATCCATGGTTGCATCCTGTCTGCAGCAACTGTAGTTTTGCGTTTGTTTTTCATTCCTTCAAATCCCGCGATTGGAGCAATTTTGTAACGGTCATTCCCTAACACTTTTTTAACTCTGAAGGGACCTTCGTAAGATGGCATTAGCTTCGTACTCTGACCTTTATTTTGAAACGTCACTTTCGTTATTTTAACAAGATCCCCCTTTTTGTAGGCACGTGCCGGGCGTCTTCCCCGGTCGTAATATTCTTTTTGCTTAGTTTGGGCTTCGTCAATTTTTTGTTTGACTTCCGCACGAAGGCTGGGCAAACCAGAAATTTCACGGGTGTCTTCGACAACAGCATTTAGGGCCGGCTTGACTTCGCTATTCATTGCAATACCAAACATGACCTCGGCTGGTGTCTTACCGATGGTTTTCTGTATAGTGTTATTTAAGCCCCATTGTATCTTTCCTAGTTTGTTGTCCCATTCTTTCTCGTTGTCCCTTATATTTTGCGCTGTTAAGGAGTCAAGTATGGTCCGGTTGTATCGCTCAACCTGACCGTTAGCTCTCGGACTTGCCACTGCGTTTAATATGTGTTTTATGCCACGTTCAAGACAGAACCTCCTGAATGCATGCGCAGTGAAGCAAGACCCGCGATCGCTTACTAGCCTGTCAGGGGATCGAAATACGTCAAAAATGTCTTGCAACGCCTTTATCACATTTTGAGTATTAGTGTTCCGGACAGGTTTAATAAACAAAAACTTGGTGAATGAGTCTACAACAGTTAGTATATGGGTGAACCCTTTTTTAGATTTTACAAAAGGTCCAAGGTGATCGATGTGCAAAGTGTGGAAAGGGATCGCGGCTTTTTCTATAGGGTGTAGCAGCCCTTCCCGACCCTTAGGAGTCTTTTTAGCATATGCACAATCGATGCATGCACTAACGTATTTTTTTATAAATCGTGTCATTTTAGCAAACCAGTAGGTTTTCTTTATGCGTTCTAAGGTTTTCTCAAAACCGACGTGCCCTATGTCATCGTGGTTCATTTTGCACATCTGCCACCTTGCCCCCCTTGGAACCACCCATCTAAGGCAGTTTTTGTCCCCCTCCATACATCTAAATAACCTATTGTTCTTCAAAACATAATTACTTTTAATGTAATCTAAGCCCTTGGGATCTAGATTACTGCTGAGAATGTCTCGTATTCTGCATAACTCGGGGTCTCCCAGTTGTAGTGTAAGCAGCCAGTCATCATCGGATATAACTAGCACCGATGGATACCTTACGAGATCTGCTGTGTCCGCTTCGTCCGTGGGATTCCTGGAAAGGGCGTCAACATGACACATTTTCGTCCCTGCTCTATATTCGATACAGCAGTCAAACTCTTGCAAGGCTATCCACCATCGGGCGATTCTGGGTATAAGATCACGCTTTTCAAATGTGGAGCGCAGTGCACTGCAATCACTGACAACTTTGAAAGCTTTGCCCAAGAGATACACTCTGAATTTTTTTAGAGCACAAATAACTGCGAGTGTCTCTAATTCATATGAGTGAAAGTTTCTCTCTTCAGGGGTTGTCTGGCGACTGAAATAAGCCGCGGGATGGAAGGATCCTTGACTCCCAACTGGGCGCTGAAGTAATATACCTCCGACACCTACCCTACTGGCATCCGTATGTAGCTCTGTCTCGGCCGTCGGGTCGTACAGAACCAAGACTGGTCTTTCTACCAACTTCGATTTCAGAGTTTGGAATGAGTCCTCCTGTTTAGTCGTCCACTCCCACGTAGCATCCTTCTTCAGTAACTTCGTAAGTGGGTGAGCCAACTGAGCAAAGGACTTAATAAATTTCCGGAAGTAACTCACGAGTCCCAAAAATTGGCGTACATTGTGTACATTCTGCGGTAATGGAAAATCTGTGACGCTTTGAATTTTTGCTATTCCTGGGCGCATACCGGCTGAGCTGATTTCATACCCTAGGTAGTCAATTTTATTCTGCAGGAAACTGCACTTCGACAGATTTAGTTTGAGCTGTGCATTTTCTAATAGCTTGAGGACGTGTTCCAGTCGATCCATACATTCGAAAGGGGTCTTTCCGAAAATCAGGAGGTCATCCAAATATACGGTGGCTTTATTAAACCGAGCTTGTCCCAGGACATGGTTCATCATCCTTTGAAAGACAGCTGGAGCATTGGCCAAACCGAACGGCATGCGATTATACTCGTACTGACCGTCCGGCGTGACAAAAGCAGTCAGATGTTTACTCGCCTCCGCGATTGGTACTTGGTAGTACCCTGACATTAGGTCAAGTGTGATGAACCATGCCTGTCCAGACAATCTCGCTATTTCGTCCTCTATTATGGGGATAGGATACCTTTCCTTTACGGTGATCGAATTTAGTGCCCTATAATCGACGCAAAGTCGTATGCCACCGTTCTTTTTACGTACGAGTATTATAGGGCTCGCGTAATTAGATGTCGACTCACGGATGATGCCAGCTTCTAGCATTTCGTCAACCATTTCTCTTACTTTTTCTCGTTCGTGGTAAGAGAGACGATACGGTCTGTAGACCACGGGGCGCTGGCTGTTTAACTCAATGCTCATTTCAGTTACATTTGTACAGCCAAGATCCGCCAAGTTTTGGGCAAAACACCGTTCGTGGCGCTGTAATATACCTATGAGTCTTGCCTTAGCCTCATCGGGGACTGTCTCGCCTATCTGTATTTGCATCTCGTCGAGTCGTTTAGCAGAGGACGGTTCGGCCTGTGTGACTTTAACCATGGAATCTTCAGTGCTCACAAGTCTATAAACAGACTCCACCCTTTCTGCCCGCGAAAACACTGAGCGCTCCTGAAGACAGCAAGGCACTGTGCACGGGTGTATTGTAACAGAAAGCGAACCGCCCTTCACTTCATAAACCCCGCCGCAAATAACATATTGTTGTCCTAGTTTTCCTACTACCTTTGTGTCGACTATCACACTGCCTGTGAATGATGTCTCTGTCATAGCCCTAACACTAGCAGTCCCAAAAAGTATACAATATGCTAATATCCTAACTCTTTCGCGATGATCGTCATCCTCATCCGGTATGTAGTTCGGCGTTTCGGTGTCGACATGTATAAATTTGAGCATGTTAACGTCCTTGTAGACAACTATGTGAGGTTGTTCCGTATAACTCTGTCCAACGAGCAAAGGCTTCTCCAGGAGACAATCTTGTACTACGCGACATGAAACGATAGCATCTACGCCATCTATTGATAGTTTTAGTTTCGCCGAACCCTCTGAGCACACAAGGCTGTTACCAAAACCTTTCATAGTAGAAGGCTTATGGTCGTGAGTCAGTCCAAGATTCGCAAAGTTGGACTGTGAGATCAAAGTGACTTCACTACCAAGATCAATGAACGCTTCGAGCGGCGTACCTTCGACGCTTACTACTTTTATAAATTTATTACACGGAATTGTACTTGAAATGCGCATAGTTTTGGCCACTGCATCAGCGTTCGTTGATCCTGTGTTCAGTTTAGTGTGACACAGTTCAGATTTATGTCCTATTCTGCTACAATGGCTACATTTAATTAAAGGCTTAGGGCATTTAGAGTACGGATGACCTTTCTCCTTGCAGTTAAAACAGAATAAACCGGGGTTAACCCTTGTATTAATTCTATTGTTCGACTTATCATCACCCGCATTTACATTCCTGTCTTTATATAACGGCGACGGCACATAAAATTCCTTATTATTGCTAATTAGGAACTTCAACAGTTTGTCAGGCTCGTCACACCTTAGCGCTAGGGCGCTAGATCTCGTGGTCCTGTCACTAATGCCATGGATGATGCAATCAACCGCGCGTCTACCAGTAATTTCGCATTGATTGAGAAGCGCTAACTTTTCGTAATAATAGTTTTGGATATTTTCGTTAATCCTACTCCTGCGTCTTAACATGTCCTCGAGCATCTGCCCGTAGTTTTGCTCACATGGAAAAGCATTTGATAATTTAACTTGCCAATCCTCCCAACTATACAATATTGAATTCTGGCTTTCGTACCAGGTTTTTGCTAGCCCAGACAATTTTTGCATTGCGAAGTGAATGACTGTCCTTTCGTCCCAACCATAGACCTTCGCACACTCGTTTACCTTTTTTAACCATATATCCATACGTTGGTTTTTCTCGGAAGGATTAAACTCAGGGATTATGTTTTTACTGTCTCTGTTAGAAAAGTGTGTGCTCTGGCCTGGCTGTGATGGAAGGATGTCTTTAATAGACTGGATAATCTGAGTAACATCTTTAGTGGAAAAATATGGACTTCGTGACCTTTTCGTATGGTGTCCGTCGTGACGTCTCGCAGTAGCCGCGTCAGGTACGCGCAGACGGCTGCGGGAGCGGCTGTGGCTGCAGCTGTCGCGCCTCGACCCGATGCGTGATCGACGCCGCTCGCTCCGTTGACGGTGTTGTCCGACGTCACGTTGCCGTTGTAGGTCGAGCTCCATCAAACGAACCCGATCCTGCTCCCGCCTCAGCTCCACTTCACGCTCCAGCAGCGAAGCTCCAGGGCGACTGTGGCTGCGACTCCGTCGAGTGCTGTCACGACCACGGCACCTGGTGGGACTGCGCCTGGAGCGTGAACGGTTGCGACGGGGAGTCTCAACACTCCGTGCTATAATATTTTCAGACTCCATCACCTGAAACTCGTATCATAAAATTGTGTGCATTAGAATTTAATTATTCGTTTTTTTATTGTTATAGCGAGATCTTGTAATATCTCGGAAACCGTGTGTCCTACGTAAAAAATAACGAAATTTTGGGTCCCCTTTTATACACCCCAGATTGTGATATTTGCTAGAACCCCTCGTATTTTTTTTTGTTTTTTTTTTTTTTTAATCTCATGAGCATGAATTTTAATGCAGCATTAGAAAGAAATGTAAAGATACACTGCATCATTCACCACGACCCGTGTACTTTAACCGTCGGAAACGATTATTTTTTTATAAATATATATTTAGCACGTCAAAATGGCGTCGTCCGCCTGATGTTAACGTGACGACGACCCGTGATTTTGGGCCGCTATTTCAACCATCTATATTAATCGTAATCAGGCCGGCTGCTAATATTAGTTATGCAAATTAATCGCAATGGTTACAAACTTCAGTGTAAAACTACATCATCAACAATTTGGCACTAGGATTAGCGAGAAATTTTGAGGTCAATTGATATAATTTGGCGCGAAACAAAAAGTTAAATGTAGGCGCATACTTACAGTTTATTTATGTTTATCCCACTTCTGAGATGTAAACCGTTGCCTCCCGAACTGATGGTCGTCACCATTAAAACACAATCCACAAGATGACGCGTATATTTCAAACAAGGGTAATAACTGACAGCTTACATTTATTAGCAATTAGACACATCTGTCCACATCTATCGTTCCACCACCAATGCCACCGCACCCGCGTTTTATCAAGTTGTCATCTACCCCCCTATTTTTCTGTGTTATCGACTATATGAATGTTACCAGATTTTATTTTAAATTGCTACCGTAAAAATAGCTAATCCTGTTAATAAAATCAAGGCAAATTATTGAAACCTTTCATAATGTCATCGTCATCATCACTATTATTATAAAACAAAGTCGTTTCCCGCTGTCTCTTCCTATGTATGCTTAGATCTTTAAAACTACGCAACAGATTTTGATGCGGTTTTTTTTATAATAGAAAGAGTGATTCATAAGGCAGGCATCTATTGGGACGCAATTACATACAACAGTGTATCAGACCCTTTATAAATACAATGGGTAAAGGAATCCATAACATTGTTAGAGCGAGCCACTACAAGGCAAAAATAGTGACGTCATTTTTTAAAGAACAGCCGATCTGTTTATTGTGCTCAAGGCAGCTCTCTGTTTGTTGTGTACCTACTTCGAGCAAGGGAATGCTCAAAACTTCTCTCTCAGAACCTCTCTCGGGTATCTCCTTTCTGGATATTATTGGTGTACGATTGTACTAGTAGACTACAAAATTTATCGATTTCGATTCTATTTCGACACGATTGAAATAGCAGACTCGGCCCCCAGAAACGCTCGTAAATGAAAATAAATAAATAATTATCCATCACGCCTTATCCCCGAAGGGGTGGCAGAGGCATATTATATGCCCACTTTTCACCGTGTGGATTTCTGTCCCACGTAATAGGTGGTGAGCCCATTTCCGTATTGAAATAGACAAACGCAGGTTGTGGCTACCTGCTGCATCCGAGGACCAGCCATAGTGAAAGTTGCGTAACTCAGTGATCGTTTACAGAACACTGAGACCGCGGGCCACGAGCGCTTATTACGAGATGAAATAAAAGAGATTTAACAAATGAGAACTTTTTATCGTGAGAAGTGTTATCAGCTACCTGTACTTTTTATACCTAACATCTTATTTATTAACTTTAAAAGTAGATGCGTGTGTGTTTCATCTTAAGAACAAGTTAACTTGGCACTTTTAGAATGGCTTAAGCTTTGATAAATTTTTAAAGCAATTATTTGCTAAATTTCTCATAAATTTTTAATAAAGTGGCAAAAGACAACTTGATTCGAGACAGGGATTGAACCTGTGACCTTTGCCTAACCAGGGCAATGTTCTAGCCACCTGAACTACCCGAACCGTATCGAACCAAGTAGAAATTCTCCACCATATTTATATCGTCATTTTAAGAGTATGACCAGAGCCATCTATCGAGTTAATGAACAACTCGATACCAATGAACAGTGTTACAACTATTTTTAAACATTGATGCAATGGACTCCACTCAGTATATTGATAAATTTTTAAAGCAATTATTTGCTAAATTTCTCATAAATTTTTAATAAAGTGGAAAAAGACAACTTGATTCGAGACAGGGATTGAACCTGTGACCTTTGCCTAACCAGGGCAATGTTCTAGCCACCTGAACTACCCGAACCGTATCGAACCAAGTTGAAATTCTCCACCATATTTATGGCTTAAGCTTAACAGAGAATTAACACTTTTTAATAGATCAGTGTCATTAGAAATATGCAGAATAAATGAATTGTTGCAAAAGACTGAAATTAGAAACAATTTTATTCATTGGAATGAAACACCATTACAGTACTCGATAAAATAATAAAATATTATGATCACTTTGAACAACCTACACATAATGTATTTACACTAGCTTGTTTTGAGTTATTTCTAGGTATAATTGTAACTACTTTAATGAACGATAGTGTTTATGATATACGCGATACATCCATGGCAAAAGGAGGATGTAATATTAGAGACTGTCTTGAGTTTTGGTACAAGTGTGGAACTTTGGGAAACGATGCGTACTCCGTCATGACTAAGGGCCGTATTCCAGGACGTTTATCAATACTCAAGAAACACTTGAGAGGAGATTTTAAAGGCAAAATCTAGTCTCAAGCGTTTATCAATACACAAGAACCACTTGAGAGTAGATTTTAAAGGCAAAATCTAGCCTCAAGCGTTGATTGAGTATTAAAGGCAGTATTGTAGAACGTTACTCAATACTCAAGAAACGCTTGAGGCTAGTTTTGCCTTATAAATACTACTCTCAAGTGGTTCTTGAGTATTGATAAACGTTTTAAATCACATCTTACGACTAATTCAAAAGTCATGATGAAAGATGCCTTGTCCTTAAGAAGTTAATTATAAGTCAAAAGTCAATATATGAGACGAGAGATGTCGTTTTAATGATTTTTTATCATGTATTTTTTTCGATATCCATCACGCCTTATCCCCGAAGGGGTGGCAGAGGTATATTATATGCCCACTTTTCACCGTGTGGATTCCTGTCCCACGTAATAGGTGGTGAGCCCATTGCCGTGTTGAAATAGACAGACGCAGGTTGTGGCTACCTGCTGTTGAAATTTTTCATGCCGCCCATAAGGCATTCAACCAGGCTTAACGACTGCCATTTTACTGGCAACCGGGACCAACGGCTTAACGTGCCTTCCGAAGCACAGAAACGCTCGCAAATGTAAATGCCACAAAGTGGTCACCCATCCGAGGACCAGCCATAGTGAAAGTTGCGTAACTCAGTGATCGTTTACAGAACACTGAGACCGTTGGGCCACGAGCGCTTCATTTAAAATTAAAATTTAATGTATTTAAGTTTAATAATTAAATTGTCAATGTCATTATAAAATACAAAAGTGTCACATGAATGGTTACACCCACCTATTCCCTACTGAATAACCCACCCCTGACAATACCCGATGCAAAGGTGCCCAATACACTTGCGGCATTGCCTCGTTGGATAGCAATGGCTATCCTTTGCACCAGGTACGACCGGGTGTGGGAGTCATGAGTCTTTTCCCTTATTCTACGACCAAATAGCCTATACTATATCATGTTTAAAAAAGAGGTCACAGACAGATGACCATCAGTCTGTGACCTCTTTTTTTAATGGTTTTACTGATTGGCGACAAGCCTTCTATTTCCGTTTCCTTATTTTGTAATCAGGAACATTTTGGCCACTAATTCGTAACTACAATAATTGTTTTTTTTTTACTTCTTTTATGGCCCGAGCGATTCCGAGTCAAGTAATTGGATTATTTCTTGTTATTTGTACTTTGTTGTTATGTGTTATTGATTGATTGACATAAAGACGTAAATCGATTGATTTTAAAGGATATGAATCTTCTTTTTTATAAGAGGTCATTCTTGTAGATACGAGGAACAGTGAATTCGTGTCTAGGGTTGGTCGAAGTTCTACTCCAGTAATGCGGAAGAAACATTGTTGGAGCTATCTATGATAAAATAAAATAAATATCCATCACGCCTTATCCCCGAAGGGGTGGCAGAGGCATATAATATGCCCACTTTTCACCGTGTGGATTTTACCTGTCCCACGTAATAGGTGGTGAGCCCATTGCCGTGTTGAAAATAGACAGACGCAGATTGTGGCTACCTGCTGTTGAAATTTTTCATGCCGCCCATAAGGCATTCAACCAGGCTTAACGACTGCCATTTTACTGGCAACCGGGACCAACGGTTTAACGTGCCTTCCGAAGCACGGAAACGCTCGCAAATGTAAATGCCACAAAGTGGTCACCCATCCGAGGACCAGCCATAGTGAAAGTTGCGTAACTCAGTGATCGTTTACAGAACACTGAGACCGCGGGGCCACGAGCGCTTCTATGAAGCGCTCGTGCGATTCTATGAAGACTTCTTCTATGAAGCTATCTATGAAGTTTGGAAATTAATTAATTAATTCATTTATACGAATATGTATTATATAAAGCTAAAGAATTTGTTTGTTTAGTTGAACGCGCTAATCTCAGGACCTACTGATCGGATTTTAATTTTTTTTTTTATTTTCGATAGCCCATTTATCGAGGAAGGCTATAGGCTATATATTATCAAGCTACTACCCTGGCGAGCGGAGCAGTAGCTAGCATAAATGTCGACAAATCGGGCAAATTTTTATGCAATATTGTAAAATTTATAAGCGACGTGATTAATAGTTGCGACGGGAGTTCAAAGTATGTCACGGGCGAAGCCGGGAGGGTCACCTAGTTTTTGAATAAAAAATTCGCGTTCCACTACGTTTAAACGCTCCAGGATAACTAGCAGGGAAGGCCAAGGTATTGTGCCCCCTTCTTTAATCAAAAGACCTTTAATTTATACCTTTCCTTGATTAAATAAGCGTCATGTGTTGTTTTTTTTCTATTTATTTGCGTGCCATTCTGGCTATCAGTACAATACTAGGTCTTAGGTCTGTATTCCAGAACGTTTCTCAATACTCAATCGACGCTTGAGGCTAGTTTTTGCCTTATAAAATCTACTTTTAAGTGTTTCTTGAGTGTTGATAAACGTTCTTAAAAAAAAATTTCAACAGCAGGTAGCCACAGCCTGCGTCTGTCTATTTCAACACGGCAATGGGCTTACCACCTATTACGTGGGACAGGAATCCACACGGTGAAAAGTGGGCATATAATATGCCTCTGCCACCCCTTCGGGGATAAGGCGTGATGGATATTTTAAACGTTCTGGAATACGGCCCTTAGACCTTATGTTGAGAATGCCCATTGTGATAGTAGAGTAAACATACCTACTGATTTGTATAAAAAACCATGACACAGCCTAGAGTTCATTATTACAAGTCACGTATTGGTATTCTGTAATTACAGTTATCAAGAGGTCGTATGTCGTTTTGATAAGAGTGTTTTAATAATATGTAGGTATGTAACCATTGCGCTAAGTCATGTAATGTATTCATAGAAAAATCTGCATAAGGTGTAATTATTTATAGTTATAAACGATAATATTGCGGAGCCGCGGGCGTAAACTAGTTAGTTTATGCCCGCGGCGATTTCTCGTTCGGTTTCCCACAGGAACTTGTTCCCGGGATAAAAAGTAAGCCTATGTGTTATTCTGATGTGTTAGCTATATTACCTACTGTAAAGTTTCATCAAAATCCATTCAGTAGATTTTGCGTAAAAGAGTAACAAACATCGATTCTTACAAACTTTCGCGTTTATAATATTACTAGTTGACGCCCGCGGCTTCGCCCGCGTATAGAAGTTTTTCCGATCCCGATTCTCACAGGAACTAGTTCCCGGGATAAAAAGTAGCCTATGTGTTATTCTGATGTATAAGCTATATTATTGTAAAGTTTCATTAAAATCTATTCAGTAGTTTTTACGTGACAGAGTAACAAATATCGATACAAACTTTCGCATTTACAATATTATTAAGATTTACTAGGTACTCTACATTTAGTGAAAACCTGTACAAATACGAGTAGATACTTCAATTTAGTATAGATTTATAAGTAGTTTCAGGAGTACAGTGAAATCTCCCGTGGTAAACAGGATAGTAAGGGAAAAAAACAATAAGATTTATTTTTTCAGATTAATAAAATTTATAAAAAGTTAGCATATCAATTCAAAACATTTAAAAATAATAAGACTTTAAAAATTGTACCTAAGTATATTTCCTTCAATTGTTAATACTGTTACCTAGTTTGTACAAAAGTAAATAAAAATGTATTCAAATACTAGTTGATGCCTGCGGCTCCGCCCGCGTAATGAACCTTTCCCGTTTTACATTCTTGCCATATTTCCAAATTTTCTCTCCATAACAACTTTCCTTTTGGTCACCCAAATTGGTCCAGCAGTCTTCAAGTTTTGAGCTTAGCAACATATTTTGCAATTCATTTTTAAACTATCTTCACGCTGTATCCCTGACGGGGTAGTCAGAGAGGACAGATCGCCAGGCTTCGCAATCCATGCATACTTCTTTAGCTTCTTCAAGATTCATCAATCGTTTCATACACGTACGTTGTATTTACTTATATATGTTAAGCAAAATAAATAATCTCTAGTTATGCAACCTTCATGAATAAGGTCAAGTGTGTTACCCAGTATTGCCCAACTCTTACCTAACACAAAATATTTGTAACTAGATGACGCCCGCGGCTGCGCACGCGTGGTGAAGTTTTCCCATTCCTGTTTCCCACAGGAACTTATTCCCGGGATAAAAAGTAGCCTATGTGTTATTCCGATGTGTAAGCTATATTATTGTAAAGTTTCATCAAAAGCTATTCAGTAGATTTTGCGTGAAAGAGTAAAAATCATCCATCCATACTTACAAACTTTTGCGTTTATAATATTAGTAAGATAATAATTTGCATCATACAAATATATGTACTTAGTATAATAGTTTCGTTTCTATGGCGTTGACATATCTGAATGGAAAAAAAATCCGTTATAAGGGCTTTTTTTTTAACGTGTGGAAATCCTCATGGATGCTATGCCGGTCTCTTACAGACTAAAACCACACGGTGCCCTTCCATTTGTCTATGGCAAGGAGTCCCGGGTAAGCCCTTCGGGAGGATAGCCCTTGTATCTATCTGAAGCATGGCGGACATTCGTCATCTCGCACGCAAAAATTTTATTCAATTAGCCGAAATGGTACATTTTAATTTTACCAATTATTTATGTCTTCAACTCACTCGTAGACGTGAAGTACAATTTGCTGCCTCAGTGGCGTATGTAGTAGTGTATGCGACTTACGCATCCAGGTCTCAGATTCGAATCCAGGGTCAGTACAAATGTATGTGTGATCCAAAAATGATTATGGAGTTTGGCTGTTTTTTTATATAGAAATATTATCAGGATGCGTTAACAAAGCTTGTACACCGTAACTTTGAATTGGTATGCAGGAACCATATTTTCTTCAGTAATCGATGACAATTACATTTCAATTAGAAGTTAGCAAAACAATCATGATGTTGAAAATACTAATATAATAATAAATACTTTTTTAGGGATTAATTATAATTAAATAAATTTAATTTTAATTTTTTTTTTTTGTTAACTTTTGTTTATCAGTCACGCTTTTATCTCCAAAGGGGTCGCAATAGGTGATGAGCCCATTGAATGCGTCGATAATGGACAGGCGAAAGTCGTGGCAACCTGCTCTTAAAAAAAAATATACTGCATGTCTGTTTATCCGAATTTAGAGGCATATTATAAGCCCACATTTTACCCTATGCATTCTTGTCCCACGTAATAGGTGGTGATACTGTAACTAGTTTTCTGAGATGGGATCCCTTTGTAAAACACTATGTTAAAGTGATAGTATCAGAATGAAGATCCTACAATTCCCTCGGAAATTCCCTCGGATGTCATGCCGGACTCGAACCGGCTAAAACCACACAGTCCCCGCCTAACTGTCTATTGCCGGACGCCCCGACATAAAGTCCCCTACAAGCTACCGGCTCTGTCTTGAGCTGTGAGACAATAGCAGCAGAGAAAGGAATCAATGTCACTCGCGCGTTCTCTACTAGATGCACCTTACTTCCATACAACCAAGCGTGTCAAGCCAACTGACAACTGTCTGACTGACAGGTAGCGTATGCGATTTTCGCATACAGTTTGACGTAAACGTGACATGCGGTACTGCTATCGTCGCGAGCGAATTTAGTATTTTTCTCGATTATGTAACAATTTTGTACACATTTTCGGAACCCTCCATTGCGCATAATTTGACTCGCACTTAATTGGGTTTTTTTATACAATATGGTGACTACTTAGAATCGTATTTTTTGTCACAAAAAACTTGTTTAGGAAGATTACGTACCTAAGTACCTACCAAGTCAAGGCTTTGTTTTTGGTAAATTGGCAAATCACACATCTGTGAACACGCATGTCACGTTAACTATTACCACATATAATAATTCTATAGTACTACTTATACTACTAAAAGCTACTAAACTACCATTTCTAAGTGGCGGTCCGTTTAGTAGCTTGATTTAAAAAGAAAGAACTTAGAAAGCGAAGATAGGTACATTAGGAATCCTAAATCACGCTCCAAAAAAAAATCACTATAGATGGATGTTTGGAATGAAACAATGAGATAATATTTATATCATTTGCCGTCATGGCAACAATTCCAAGTATTGTCGTGACAAACCTCTCTGCTGCGTTTAGTGCGTCCGAATCTTGCTAAATGATCGGTACAAATTTCGAAAGATATTAGGTAATATACCAAGATAATTCATTTGAAACTCGTAACCAGCCCGTGACTCCATCCTCTCATTCTGGAGTCTTTGAATAAGAGTAATCTGATATTTTTTTAAATATTTTTTTTTTAATATATTGGAAAAAGACAATTCGATTCGAGACGGGGATTGAACCGGTGACCTTTGCCTAACCAGGGCAATGTTCTAGCCACTGAACTACCCGAACCGTATCGAATCAAGTTGAAATTCACCACTATATTTTTATTTTATATTTTTATCTTGTCAAGAGTTATCTGTTCTTTAAAGCTCTGCTAAAAAGTATTTGTTAGTAACTTTCAACTTCAAACGCTACAAGTTAACACAATGGTCGTCATAACTGAACATTAGGCGAAGAATATTATTTTATAATCCTTTTACTCCATAGTTAGTGATTGTCCAAGGTTCCAGGGTAGTTTGGTCACAACCAGCCCTAAGAGAGCTCCGACTGATTAGTCGATTCAAATCCATCAAGTCGTCCATTATATCTTATATTACTATCAGTCATACGTTCATCCCCGAAGGCGTAGGCAGAGCCACACTACATGAAATGGAAAGCTTGTCGCAACCAGCTATTGGAATTCTTCAGTTTCTTTCATGAATTCATAATTCACGACACGTCCAACGAATGAGTGAGGAACGATTGACAAAGAATATATATTGATCAAAAGTAGAGGGTAGAAGGAGTCAGGGTAGGCCGAGACTTACATATGAAGACCACGTGAGCAGCGTGCTCAAAAACGGAAATGTCAAAAGTACTCGGATACCTAGACGTGCGTGTAAGAAGCGATTGATGAATCTCGAAGAAGCGAAAGAAGTATTCATGGATCGCGAAGCCTGGCGACCTGTCCGCTCTGACTACCCCGTCAGGGATACAGCGTGAAGATAGTTAGTTAGTTTAGTTAATTCATTGCCTTCAAATTAGGTTAACGACAGCCATATTACTGACAACTGGGATCAACGGTAAGCCGTCCGAAACGCGGAATCGCTGGTAAATGGAAAGGCTACGAAACGGCCACCCATGAGAACCAGCTATAGCAAAAGTTGATCAACGCAGTGAGCGTTTACGTTATGTCTGGGAACCCATAACCGTAACCAACCGAAACCTATAGCGGTGGCGGTGTTATGTTTAAACAGGAATTTGTATAGATTATTATAGTTCAAAAAACCCGACTAGTTGGCGTATAATTTGACCCGCATGTTAGCAATATTATTACAGTTTCACACCAATGTTCGGGAACAGTCTTGCGTTTCAGTATCTCATTAAATAATTCTGTTAATATTCCGATTATAATATTACCCGCTCCTTAAATTGCCTCGTTAGTGATGAAATCTGGACCTGGACTTTTTGGTTATTGAGGTTTTTGATTGCAAACGGTATTACTTTTCTTGAAAATTGTTGTATTGGTTCGTTTATGCTACTTACTTGATGTAATGTTTGCCAACTATTATTTAACTATTATTCACTATAAAGTGCCTCACAGAATGTTGTAGCAATATGAACTAAATCATTTCGGTTTTCTTAAATAGCTTCTGCTGTTTTTTAATTTAGGTATCCAATCACGGCATCTCTGAAGTTTCTTTTCTACTCTCTTATTTCTACCCGTTAACTCTATAAATTTTTCATATCTATCTAACTTATACTCCTGTATACTTCGTTGTATTATTCTATATAACTCCTTTGTTTCCGCCTTTTCTGCAATAGTCTTGCCATTTCTTTGTTGTAGAGCATGTCTTTTAGTCATTAATAATTTAACGTTACGAGATAATTTAAATTGTTCTCTGTGTTTTAATGTTTTAGCCCCGTTTAAGCATTCTTTTATCGAAATTTCTAAAGCATCATAAAGTTGTTGTGTACTTAATTTCTTGCTATTTAAACTTACTGGTTTATCCTTTAATAATTCCCGATAGTCGTTATATTCTTTCATAGTATTAAGATTTGATATTCTATTCGTAAACTTTCTTCTGCTTTCTTTCTTATTGTTTAATACAATCGTCCTCTCACGAGCCGGTGATCGGAGGGGTATGTAAGCTTTAGTATTATCTCTATATTTGCAAAATAATAAGCTTGATTCGTCCAAATAAAATCAATTTCATTGAATGTTAGTCCGTCTGGTGAACGCCACGTGAATCTATAGTTTTCCTTTATTTTTTGTAAAATGCATTATTTATAGACAGTTCGTGATCTAGAGCAAATTAAATAAAATAAATAAATAAATAAATATTGTGGGACACTTTTCACTCAGCGCCATCTAGCCCAAAGTAAGATCAAAATCAAATCAAAATCAAATATCTTTTTTCATTTAGGCCACAAAGTAACACTTATGGACGTCAAGATTACTGCTTCTACATTTACATTTACTGCCAGATTCGCAAAGCAATAGGTAGAGCCAGAGGAAGAACCTGGCAATAAAACTCATGGCCACTCTTTTATAACCGCCATTTAACACAGTTTGATTAACATGATATTTGACCAATTATACAGTAATGAAATTTTACAAAAAAAAGAACAAAATATTAACGTGTTCATTAAAATTACACTTACATATTTCCTTTGAATTTATGTGAGAACAGTCGACTAAACTTAGTTTGCCTTAAATTTAAATAATATTATTTGTAACAATTGCTATAACAGATATGAGCTGACCAGTCCCAACAGACGGCACCCGTTCACGGGTATGACGCATATATCAGCCATCGCCCTATTCAACCGTATTGTAGGGAACAAGGCGACCCGATACATACGCCACCACTGCCAGGACACTTAGGCGAGCATGACATACCCAAAAACTACACAGCAACTTTCATGTCAATTTCAAAATTATAAATAAGTCTACATAGTGCTCACACAATAACAAAGTCAAATTACATATAATTATGTATATTAGTTATTACCGGGACTAAACGCAGCCATTCCTTTAGTTGCCTGGCGTTTCTAATTATTTATACTGGAGAATGTAAAAAAATTAATGAAAAAAAATCCCATAACACAAGCTAATATTAGCTTGTGTTATGGGATCTAGATAACTGATAAACATACTTATATATTTCTAAATACATACATATTATAGATAAATATTAACGATACGATACGATAAAAAATTTAAATAAATATTATTAAATATTCCAATAATAGAAGCGCTCGTGGCCCCGCGGTCTCAGTGTTCGGTAAACGATCACTGAGGTACGCAACTTTCACTATGGCTGGTCGTCGGATGGGTGACCACTTTGTGGCATTTACATTTGCGAGCGTTTCCGTGCTTCGGAAGGCACGTTAAGCCGTTGGTCCCGGTTGCCAGTAAAATGGCAGTCGTTAAGCCTGGTTGAAAGCCTTATAGGCGGCTTAAAAAATTTCAACAGCAGGTAGCCACAACCTGCGTCTGTCTATTTCAACACGGCAATGGGCTCACCACCTATTACGTGGGACAGGAATCCACACGGTGAAAAGTGGGCATATAATATGCCTCTGCCACCCCTTCGGGGATAAGGCGTGATGGATATTTATTTATTATTTATTATAGATAAATAACACCCATACACAGAATAAACCATCGTGCTTATCACACAAAGTTTTATCCTGGGTGGGAATCGAACCCACAACCGGTTGCACTCAACTGCAACGGATGCACTCCCACCGCGCCACAGAGGCAGTCAAATTGCTTTAATCTTTCACCGCGTTCGTTACAAACGCCTGGTCCATGAATTCCAATAATAGAACCTATTTGTGCAAGTGAAATTCCAATTTTTGCATTAAAGTCTCCGATTAATATAATATTTTTAGTCGATTTTTTATAGCCTTTTCTATGTCTGTAAATAATTTGTTAATTTCTGTATCTGAAACTTTTTCCATTGGGGCGTATACTTGTATAATGGAAAATTCGGTGTCACTAAATCTCTCTCCGATATGCCACAAAACTTAGCAATGTTTTATAATAAAAACTATAACTACATAAATTTCTGAAGGAGAATGCTGAAACTTTTATTATTAGCAGATTATTCGTCATTTGACCCGTAAAAATCTGTACCAACTGAGCGAGATGACATTAATTTATTTTAATTTCTTGTCATCAACTCGCATGACAGTAAATAATATTTTTTTGCATAGAAGATGACAAATAACTCTCATGTACTTGTACTAGCCAAACAAGCTCACGGACAGCTAACATAGTCGCCAGCTGTTCTTCACTTTGATAACCCAATCGCTTCTATTTTTTTTTTGTATTTAACTGACTGCAATAGACGGATTATAATGTAATTGTCTTAAGGCGACGTGAGGCGCCATCTACTGGCACTTAGCAAAGTTGCACGGTACGAATGTATAGAATTGCATCTATAATCATTCGATTTGTGATGACACCTGCCTAAACATTAGAAACAATTTTGAAAAGCAATTAGTATGCTAACTTTTTCGTAAAGACGTAAAGAGGTGGATTAATACGTCAGTTACGAGCAGGTCACGGTGGTGTAGTTGGTAACGCGTCTGGTGCGTTGAACCAGAAGACGCTGGTTCGAGTCCAGCTCGTGACTGAAAAATTTTTCCACTTAAAAATTTTGATTTAGAAAAAGTTAGCATACTAATTGCTTTTCAAAATTGTTTCTATCGTGTAATTGACCGGAAATTGTCAGTTGTCATGTAATTGTCCCAGTTGTGGAAGCGTCAGTGAAAATCTCTAGTGCAAAACTAAATGTTCGAATGGGACTATATGTACTGAGGATATTTTTCTCCCTCCAGCTTAGATCTTCACGAAAAGAACTTGGAACTTTCATAACTATGTCATAGCTATTAAAATTCATAAGAGCGAGGTACTGAGCTCGTTTTATATTTTTGGTATACACCCAGCCATAGGAGACGGCTGGGCAGGCTGCTGTTAGCAGTAATACTGTGTATCAAGTTAAGTCTCGAATCCGTATTGTATCATAATAATAAAATAAATATCCATCACGCCTTATCCCCGAAGGGGTGGCAGAGGCACATGATTTGCCCACTTTTCACCGTGTGGATTTACCTGTCCCACGTAATAGGTGGTGAGCCCATTGCCGTGTTGAAATAGACAGACGCAGGTTGTGGCTACCTGCTGTTGAAATTTTTTCATGCCGCCAGGCTTTAAGGCATTCAACCAGGCTTAACGACTGCCATTTTACTGGCAACCGGGACCAACGGCTTAACGTGCCTTCCGAAGCATGGAAACGCTCGCAAATGTAAATGCCACAAAGTGGTCACCCATCCGAGGACCAGCCATAGTGAAAGTTGCGTAACTCAGTGATCATTTACAGAACACTGAGACCGCGAGGCCACGAGCGCTTCTTTATCAAATTGTTGTATTGTATCAAAATGTCTAATATGGGTCGTAAGCTCCATTATTGATCGTTTCTTTTCCTATGGTAATTCTAAAGTCATATTTTTGGAATTCAATATAAATCCAAGGAATTAACATTTTTGTTTTGGAATTAAAACACTCTTTTTGTAATTTATGATACATCCCAATCCATTGAAACATTTTACTGTAGCGTTAGCATTTTCGATGCAATCTTCGTAGGTAATTTTAGGTTTCCGAGACATAAAGTATCATCTAGATGGCATACGGATTTGAAACCTCTCGATCGTAAGTGTGTTATTACAGGTTTCATAATCTTTGTAAATATGTATGGAGCTGAGCAAATTCCAAAAGGAAGGGCACAAAATTCAAAAAGAGTTTCATTAAAAAAGAAACGTAAGTATTTACGGTGTGAGACGTCGATCGGTAACAAGAAATGCCTCTTTAAGGTCTAAATTAATCAAAATAAAAGTGACAAAAGCCTCATAGCTGTTCTACTGTCTTCTATTATTTCTGTGCGGTACGTCACTGACTGTTCATTTGATTATTTTATTATCTTGTAAGGCAGTTGGTACTCTGCATGCAAGTACTAGCTGTAAGTTATTCTATGGCAGTCCTCAAACGTGACAGAACTTAAGTATATTATAATTAAGATTTCTTCAGCCTAGTTTCAGCGTACACCGTATCTATCCTACTAAGGCCCACTTGCATGAATGCTGGGGTTAAATAAATAATTATAGAGTTTATTAACTCGGAATTAAGTAAATAACTTTTTAACGCTAATCATGTCTTGCACCATAGAAAAATATCATCGGGTTAACTAACCCAGTGTTTTATGTCACTATGTCATCCAACCAAACATTAATGATTGAACAAAGAATGAAACACGTATGTCTATCTCTTTTACACTACTGTTTACCACTTAAGACTCTTTCTTACACGAATGAATGTAACATAATAGCCGAGTACATTTTATTTTTATCGTATTATATTTGCGCGGCGTGTCACTTTGATGAGTCCGTGTCACGCATGTGTCAAGTGCCACTACATTGTCTGTCAGCTGCTAACCCAACGTTTGACGAATTAACCCTCAGAAATCGGTGAGTTAAAATTTTAGCGATTTAACTCTAGGTATACCATTAACTCGGGGTGATGCGAGACAAATTAATGATTTAACACGGGGTTAGTGCATACCTCTGAGTTATACACATTAACCCAAGATCGCGCAAGTGGGCCTAAGTAATATTATAAACGCGAAAGTTTGTAAGTATGGATGTTTGTTACTATTTCACGCAAAATCTACTGAATGGATTTTGATGAATCTTTACAATAATATAGCTTACAAATCAGAATAACACATAGGCTACTTTTTATCCCGGGAACTAGACTTGTGCGGAGCTGCGGGCGTCAACTAGTACTAATATATGAATCGGAAGAGTTTGTTTGTTTGTCTGTTTGTAAGTTAGTTGGTTATTCTTTAGTGTAACACCAGACATACATTTTACATATTTTTGTAAATATTGTGATACTAAATTTGTTTTACTATTGGCGGCCTCATCGCACAGAGGCAATTTCTTACAGGCCAAAACCTTTGTGTTTGTTTAGTTGAAAGCGCTAATCTCATAGTAACTACTAACTAGGTACTGGTCCGAATTGAAAATTTCTTTTTGTGTTCGATTGTCCATTTACCGAGGAAGGTTATAGGCTATATAACATCACGCAACTATCCAGGAGAATTGAGCAGTAGTCATAAATGTCGACAAATCGAGCAAACATTTTTGTAAAAGTAATAAAAGACGGGATTAAATGGGTGCAATGGGAGTCCGAAGTATGTCACGGGCGAAGCCGTGGGGGTCAGCAAGTATGAAAATAATTGGAATTTCTACGTACAGTCTGCTGAATAATGTAGAAGCAAACATAGACTGCTTAAATTATTCTAGCATATATGAAGAGTGAAATAACAGGTTTTTTTTTATTGGGACTAATCCCATCCGCATTCCCATTACTGTGACTCCTGTAAACCAGGATCTACAGCAATGACCAAAACACCAGAAATGTTAAACCGAGTTCGATCTTGGTGAAGTCCCAAGAGAAGTTAGTTGGTCTTGGAACCTGCAAAGAAATTAATCAGAAGATAATTTGAGGGAGTAGGAAAAAGAACGTAACTCCTCTTCCCTCCTTTGCAAAGCGGGAGACATGGAAAGCAAATGGGTGTAAATCCTGTAGAAAAAGGGGATCACCACGGTAAAATATAACGGGTCCTATGTGAGCTATGTTTGATTCCAGTAATATGTATGGCAGAAACGTTTAAAAGCACGAAAATTCACCCTTGATGTTACGAGATCCGGATAGTAAACTACTCCCGATATTATATCGCTCGTTTTGCCAAATGCTACACTCCCAAAGTACTTATATGATGGGCGGTCTGATCATATTTGGCATCAGCAGTTGAACACTGACAGAACGGTGACTCCACCAGCTTAAACGAATGTAATTTACTCCTAAAGTTACCATGTCCCGTAAGAAATTAAGCAACACAGTGATCAACCTCCACATTTGCCAGGACATTCGTTCACGTTCGTGAACGTCTGGGATAAAACTGGTAGAGGTGGCGCCCTTTGATGGAAGTGTTCCAACGCAGCTGCCAATTCTACGGCGATCTCTTGCTAATAACAGCGTCTAAATACTTATTACTTACAAAGGAGAATTGTATCTCCATATGAACGAATGAATGAAAAAATGTAGATCACAAAGTAACACTTATGAACGTCAAGATTATTGCTTCTACATTTACATTTACTGCCAGATTCGCAAAGCAATAGGTAGAGCCTGAGGAAGAACCCGGCAATAAAACTCATGGCCACTCTTTTCTAACCGCCAATAATTACATTAGTTTGATGATGACATGATGTTTGACCAATTATATAGTAATGAATTTATACAAAACAAAAATAAAATCAATGTTATGTTTAAAATCATATCAAAATTAGAGCTATTCTAGTTGACAGTTCTAAGGGCAGCCTACACTTTAAGAAGAATCTAGCAAGAAAGTCAATGGATGCTCTTTTAAAATGTAGGTGTGGCTTACATTTGGATTAATGTGAGAACAGTCGACTAAACTTAGTTTGCCTTAAATTTAAATAATATTATTTGTAATAATTGCTATAACAGCTATGAGCTGACCAGTCCCAATAGACGGCACCCGTTCTCGGGTATGACGTATATATCAGCCATCGCCCTACTCAACCGTATTATAGGGTATTCCCTATACATACGCGACCCGATACATACGCCACCACTGCCAGGACACTTAGGCGAGCATGACATACCCAAAAACTGCACAGCAACTATCATGTCAATTTCAAAATAATAAATAATTCTACTTGGTGCTCACACAATAACAAACTCAAATTACATATTTGTATATTAGTTATTACCGGAACTAAACGCAGCCAATTTAGAAACCTTTAGTTGTCTGACGTTTCAAATTATTCACAATGTAGGAATGTAAAAATACTAAAATACATAGATTTATTTACAGAGTATAAAATGAAGTCGCTTCAGCTGTATGTACGCTTAGATCTTTTAGACTACCCCACCGATTTTGCGAGCGCTTCCGTGCTTCGGAAGGCAGGTAAAATGGCAGTCTTAAGCCAATTTGAAAAAATTCAACAGCAGGTATCCACAACCTATGTCTGTCTATTTGAACACGGCAATGGGCTCACCACCTTACATAGGTCAGAAATACACGTGGTGAAAAGTGGGCGTAGAATATGCCTCTGCCACTGATACAGATAAGCCGTGATTGATAAACAAACGGATTATAATGCAGTTTTCAGCCATAGATAGAGTGATTTATAAGAAAGGTTTATATGAATAATATAAAACATGCATTATATTAAAACCAAAGCACTTGCTGTAAACGATCACTGCGTTAAGCAACTTTCGCTATGGCTGGTTACGGATGGGTGATTACTTTATGACATTTCTATTTAGCGCTTCAGTGTCAGCTTCGAGTATCAAACTCAGGTTAAGTTGCATCTAATCTAACCTGGAGAAAGCTATGTTCAGTTATACCATCAATTGTACGACGCTTTCTCCTAAAAAAACTCAAAAAACTGCCTTATTTTTTTTTATACGACTGGAGGTGCAGACAAGCATACGGCCCTACCCACCTGATGGAAAGTGGTCACCGTAGCCTATGGATGTTTGCAAAACCAGAGGCAGCACTCGCACTGCCGACCCATTAAACCTTCTATGACCCCTTTTGAAGAACCCCATACTGTAGACGTTCGGGAAAACCCAGGCAGGGAGTTCTTGTCTCTGCTAAGGGGGCCAACAGAGAAGCCAAGTCTACAAATCCAAATTTAAGATCTAAAGGTGCCTGTCTCCCCCGTCTTGGGGAGCCAAAGCCACAAAAAATTTTACCTTGTCTCCACTAAGGGGCCACCGGTGTCGGAGTCTTCGAAGCCTCGTTCAACGGCTTTGTGTATTTCATAATAAAACTTTTATTACTAACTAGTTGTCCCGCCCGGCTTCGCCCGTGATATACTTCGAACCCCGTGGCACCCATTTAATCCCGTTGTTTATCAATTTCACATTCACTTATGAACATTTTTGAAATTCATTGATTACTTCTCCGCTTTCCAGTACCTGCCTACGCCCGCACGGCCCGGTCGAATTATGGTTACACGAAATTAATTTCTTGCGCTTTATTTTGAATTTGCGATAACTCGTAAGATATTCATTTAATTAGCAAGATGTAAAGGGACGAAATAGTCTTCATGAAATGCCGAAGCCAACTAACGTTGTAAAAATGATAAGGATTAATAGCATATTTGTGAAAATAGCCTTCAAATTACCGCTTTATAATTGATGGTTTCTATCAATTCAATTATACGAGTACATAAAAATCTTCTATAAGAATCACTCTAACTATTGAAAAACACCGCATCGTAATTCGTTGCGTAGTTTTAAAGATCTAAGCATACATAGGGACAGACAGCGAAAAGCGACTTTGTTTTATAATATGTAGTGATGATGATGATAACGAGTTCCTTTTATAGATGTCCACAATAGGTTTAGTTATTTACCTTAATCGAGGCTAAGGAGTTCAGTTCCTGTTTATAGCGGAAATGAGTGACTAGTGTCGGCTATATCACTTTACAAACAGTGTTATATTTACGTGATCTAGAATATAAAGGCAGCCATAGATAAAAAAATTCAATCAAAAGTCTTTCAAGACCAAAATACATACGGTGAAATGTAAGCGTATAGAATGTCTCTGCCTACCTCTTCGGAGACAAAGGCATGACTATATGTATGTCATCATCATCATCCCAGCGTCTGTCCAAGTTGCGTCTCGGGACGCCCGGGGTCCGCTTACATGACCATATGTATGTATTTATATAAAATAAAATGTTGTGAAATAAGACAATTGGTTCTCACAGGCCTTCAACCGTGGATTTTGTCTATCATTATATTAAAATAAATTACATATATAATTACTTCAAATACATTTTGGTCATGCCATTCGTTAGCTGCGTACTAATTACTTAACCTCTATTTAATATCTTAAAATAAAACATACATTTATAATAATTATTATTTTCTAAAGTGTCTGGTGGTCCCGCAAACTCAGTGTTTGCGGGACACGATCACTGCTTTTAGTAACTTTCGCTATGGCTGGTCACGAATGGGTGACCACTTTGTGGCATTTACATTTGCGAACGTTTCCACGGCACGTTAAGCCGTTGGTCCCGCTTGCCAGTAAAATGGCAGTCGTTAAGTCAAGTTGAAGGCCTATGCTATGGGCGGCTAAAAAAATTTCAACAGCAGGTAGCCACAACCTGCGTCTGTCTATTTCAACACAGCAATAGGCTCACCACCTATAACGTGGGACAGGAATACACATGGTGAAAATTGGGCATATAATATGCCTCAGTCACCCCTTCGGGGATAAGGCGTGATAGATAAATAAATAAAGTCTTTGTCTTCATCTGAGTGTACTTCCAGTAAAAAATAAAAAAAACCCTATTAGCTGCTAGAAGCAGGTATCGTTTGGATATTTTTTAAAGCAATTGTTCAGCTAAATATCTCACAATTTTTTAATAAAGTGGAAAAAACAATTCGATTCGAGACGGGGATTGAACCTGACCTTTGCCTAACCAGGGCAATGTTCTAGCCACTGAACTACCCGAACCGTACCGAATCAAGTTGAAATTCTCCACCGTATTTTAAACGTCATTTAAGATCAAGCTACTCAACAACTCTTAAAAATTTGTGAGTTATCCTTTGGTTGGCTTTAATTTTTTGACATTGTTGACTCCTACTTCGTAGTCTCGTCCGTTAATCAGTAGGTGCACCGCTAGCTGGTGCACCGCTAGCAGGTGAGGTCGCTTGGGCTCCGGAAATCTTGGTTGAAATCTTACACCCTTTCACTATCACTTTATTTTTAAGTCCGAGACTACCAGGACTTAATTTGGTCGTGCTAATTAGTGTCTAGCACATAAGACCTTTTAGCCTTTTTGTTACCACCTCACTAAAAAGGCAACGGGTCCGAAATTTCTTCCAAATTTTACATCTAAAATAGACACAGTTTTTAAAATTTATTCTTCCTTTTAGACCCACCCCATTTCCGTTCTTCTTAAGGCACGTTAACCCGTTGGTCCCGGTTGCCAATAAAATTTCATTCGTTAAGTCAAGTTGAAGGCCTTATGGGCGGCTTAAAAATTTCAACAGCAGGTCGCCTCTGCCTGCGCCTGTCCATTTCAACACGGCAATGAGCTCCCCACCTGTAACGTGGGACAAAAATGCATACGGTGAAATGTGGGCGTTTAACATGCCTCTGCCTACCCCTTCGGGGATAAAGGCGTGACAATATGTAATGTAATGTATGTAATGTTTATTTTTGAAGTTACACTACTTTTGGCGCGTTAGGGAAAAATTATGAGAGTAAATTTTACGATTTACGATGAAATCTTACTATACTAAAGCAATATAACTTCTAACGCATGTAGTGCGTGTACAAGAATACACACACTTTTTGTTTACTGTAGAATATACTCACGGTGTTAAACGACAATATTTAAAAGGTTTGAAATGTAATGGATGAAACTTGTTTTGTTTACAGGGATTCTATTGCCGCAGTAAATATTTTATTGAAGTAATAAAAAGTGGGGAAGGAAGGCAGAGAGAGAGAAGAAGTATTCCATTATCATGTCGGAGAGTAATAACGTTTCACCATTTTTACGGCAGGTATGTAGTTTCTTAAAACACCTACTATCATTATACTAATATTGTGTACCTTGGGGTTGACGGAGGACGTTCCTAAATTTCCTGGTAGACTCAATAAGCCCCTCGTCAAATTTCAATTCAAGCATGTAGACATGCCGATGTTTGACGAGGGGCTTTGATGAGGAACGCACAGGATTATGAGTTCCTGTGGTTCGTCCCAACTGCCGATGTTTCGGCATATCGGCAGCTTCTAGAATCCTCCTTGCCATGCTCCATGTTTGAAGTACATCCTGGTACGATTAACTGATGTTATATGCTATGGATGGGATGCTGCAACACCCCATATCAATAGTTCACTATGAGGTGAGGCAGCAACCTCTTTTGGGTTGTATGAGGTCGGAGCAACGATAAATAAAAGAGAGGTGTTTACTCTTCGATAATTGGCTTAATTAAGAGCACATTATCGTAGGTTACAACTTATATATATCTTATAGCACTATGTATGTATGCACTACGCCACAACACCTCTGGCCGCTCCAGGGTATCACCTTTCTGCGGCTATCCTCCCGAGGGCTCACCCGGGACTCCTGGCTATAGACAAACGGAAGGTCACCGTTTGGTTTTAGTGGTTAGGAGTCCGGCATAGCATCCTTGAGGATTTCCACACGTAAAAAAAAGGGTGACACCCTCCTCGGGGTCGTTTCAAATTACCACATTACCCCAAGACGCGAGGTAGTGACCACTTGGCGCCATCGGGAACCCAGTGAAATCTACCACCTCCTCTACGCCTGATATTATGTACTTACTTATTGGATGTAAGAGACTCCAGCTAGTGTAGCCAAATTCGAAGCCAATAAAAACGAACCTTTGGGTCCCGAATCAGATACTAAGGTGTTCTACTATGCCGTACCATATAGGTCAGCTTGTAATGCACACGTGTTAATTTTCTCCTATTTCGAGTTCATCAAGTTGACGATTGACGAAGAATATATATTGTGCGAGAGTAGAGGGTATAAGCAGTCAGGCTAGGCTGAGATTTACATATGAAGACGACGTGAGCACATTGCTCAAAAACGGAAAAGTCAAAAGTACTCGGATACCCAGACGTGCATGTATGATGCGATTGATGAATCTGCAAAAAGCGAAAGAAGTATGCATGGATCGCAAAGCCTGGCGATCCGACCTCTCTGACTACCCCGTCAGGGATACAGCGTGAAGATAGTTAGTTTTTATCAATTTGAGCATCGAACGTGAAAAGCTGTATCTTAGGAATGTCAACTTAAGGGGCTTCGTCTTGACAGTCTGGACTCTCTAGACCAGCTATGATTCCTTTTTACTATTAATTTATGACTATCAATCATGCCCAGCTGATACCTTTATTAGGTAGGATACGATAACCATAAGGCATTTCTGAAGGATCTTAAGTAAGATACATGCAGATAAGTATAAATACTCTATACACAATAACAAATCAGTAGTCTCTAAACTTTAGTGTAGCATTTGTTGCACAATATATTAATCCTGTCCTTATACTCTTACTATGGTAAAACTGCGCTAGGGTATCTTGCGTTCGTCATCAGGTACACCACCACCTCACATGCAGGTGAAATTAGCTTCATTTTTTTATTAATTGTGTGTTAGAGGGGTGTGGTAAAGATAGTCTGAGATAAGTCGGGCTAATGGATGCTCTCGGACTTTTCTCAATCTAAGTATGCGGTGGTGGTGTCGGAGGTATATGTGGTAAGAGTGAAGTGAAATACCTGGGTGGTGGAGATGAGGAAGGGAGTAGGGAGTCGTAAGTTGTGTAGCAAGAGAGTGTGTGAAGGGGTTGTCTTGTTTATTAGCATATAAAAATAATGTTTGTTTTTTTTAAAGCTGTTGTGGTGTGTATTATGTTGTTACTATTTACAGTCTAGGTTACATTATGATGTTAATTATCATTGGAAAATAGTACGAAAGGTGGATTGGCTTGGGTACCTAATTCACTACCCTTAGGTACTTATTAATTTTATCTGTGTCCTAACATTGTTCTTGGCTTATTCCAGCTGCTGGCTGTGAGTGGTATAGTGATGTACATGATCGGCACAGGCGCTAACATCGCCTTCCCTGGCGTATTGCTTCAGCAGCTCAAGGAACCACACTCCGTCCTACGACTCACTCCAGAGCATGAGTCTTGGATAGGTTAGTATTGTCCATCTAAGTATTATGTAATATTTCTACATAGTTTGTTATCAGAAAGCTCAGTCACAGGATAAAAGTCTAGAAAGTAAAATTCATTTCATTTCTGAAATAACTCGTACTCTCGCTTATAGCTAGCTTTAGTGTTCTATAAACGATCACTACGTAAAGTCACCCATCTTTGAGTGACCGTTTGTGGTATTTTCGAGCGTTTTCTTGCTTGGGAAGGCACGTTAAGTCGTTGCTCCCGGCTGCCAGTAACATGGTAGTCGTTAAGTCATATTGAAAGTCGTGCGTCGAGAAAAATTTCCATTTTATCACCGACTACGTATAAGTTGTAAATGTAAGTAAATATATAATTTTATATTGTTACGAGTTTGAATTAACGGAACGTTTGAAAATGTTATGTATAATAAAATTTAAAAGGAAAAATTTAATTAAGAGGCGCGGGAGCAGGGCCATAGGCCTACGCCCCGAGAAATCGAGGCTCAGCGGTCCCAGCTCCGACAGGAACTCATGGAGACATGGAAGGTGCGACTTGAGCATCCAAGGTGGGGAAACGCCACAATCGGGGCGGTCAGACCGGTCATGGATGAGTGGTTGGAGAGGAGCCATGGCAACCTCTCCTACCGGTTGTCACAGATACTTACCGGGTTCGGTAAGTATCTATGGCGTATACACCGGGAGACCACAGCCGAGTGCCAGCACTGCGTAGAACGCAGCGAGGACACAGCGCTCCACACATTGATGGAGTGCTCAGCGACAACGCCGCAGACTTGTCCTCGCCCAAGACTACCGGCCTCCATGACCGGAGGCCTGAGGACGGCGGGTGGGCTGCTCGTCGTCCTTACAGAAGCAGGCCCAAGACGTAGGCATGACATGAAAATGTCACGCATGCCTCATGCCCTAAGAAGCGGGATAGTACCCGAACCAACCCCCCAAAGAAACGGGATAACACCCGAACCCCAAGTGAGGCCGCGGTGGTAGCCAAAGTCTGCCGGGAGCTCTGGGACATCTTTCCGAGGAGTTACCCGGGCGTCCGGAAATAGACAGTTAGGCGGGGACTGTGTGATTTTAGCCGGTTCGAGTCCGGCATGACATCCGAAGGGACTTCCACACGTTAAAAAAAAATATATAATAATATTAAGATAATTGTACACTCCTTCCAAAAGCTAGATATTATATGCATTCACAACTGTGTCGATTTGTCCATGTCGCATGTATATTCAAGTACATCCCTGATAGGAGTCCTGATGGGAGTCCAGTTCGAGTCTGCAGTGAGGTGCCTCCTTTGCGAGCATCTCTTGCTTGCAAAAAACCGCAGTGGCATTCTTCTTGTTGGCTATATTGGATATAGTAGTAAGGCACTCGTACCCATCACTTGACTTCAAAAAAACTAAACTTTTATACAACGCATACCTTTTTCGAATTCCAGCATCAATCCTAGGACTAGCGCTAATCGGCGGAATTCTGACAGCACCGCTTTGCTTGCAGAAGTTAGGAAGAAAGTTGACTAACCAGTTGGGCACATTGCCAGCATTAGGAGGCTGGGCGTTACTCGCGACAGCTACAGGACCTACTGGGCTGCTTATGAGTAGATCTTTGCAGGTATGTTTTTTTGGATATTAAGGTACATGGTGATGGATGATTGGGTCTAAGGGTTCATCAAGATCTCCTGGATCCAAGAGAATTCGTCTGCTAGCGGTGCAACTGCTGACTGAATAACGGTCGAGGCAACGACTTAGGCTACCTTACGGGGTAAGAAGGTCAGTCCCAACCATGCCAAAAATCGAAAATCGGTAGCTGCTTCTAGCAGCCAAATAAATGAAGACCCCAGGCTGCAAAATCCAGATAGTGTTTGGAAGTAACTAGGAATACTGTAAGATAAAGAATAAAGTGATGATGGACGGTATGCGACAGTTGAGCATACCGAGCTTTTTGGACGCAAGCTTCGCCTTGTCCTCTAAATGACTACGGTCTCAATACCGAGGATCCCAATACTATTGAGAATGGAAAGAGGTGTGCCCTTAAATTGCGGTGCTACAGTAAATGGGGCTATTTTTTTAAAGTTTTTAAAAACTTTTGATATTAGAAATTTGAAAAGAGATGGAAATATCAATATATAATCCGAGGAATCTGAGTAAATGCTAATGTATTAAAATACTTTTTTAACATTTCAGGGATTCGCAATGGGTATCCAAGCAGCAGCAGCACCAGTCTCCATTGCCGAATATTCAGCTCCGAAGCATCGTGGAATATTTTTGGCCACCATCGCGTTTTCTTTCGCCACTGGAATGTTGATCGCTCATGTTTTTGGCACTATACTGTATTGGAGATCAGCTTCCTTCGCCTGTGGAAGCGTCTACGCATTATCACTTCTCCTTGTCTCGTTATCACCAGAAACGCCACCATACCTCGCTTCGATAGGACAAAATGAGGCTTGCAGAAGGTCCTTTCGATATTTCCGAGGCTATAACCAAAACGATGAGAAGGAATTAGAAATTTTATTGAACAGCCAAAAGCAATCTTTGACACCCAAGAAGATATCTAAGTGGAAAACTTACAAGGAAATGGTCAGAAAACCAGAGTTTTACAAACCAACTCTTATTATGATGTTCATGTTTGTGCTTTTCCAAGTGTCTGGTATGACTGTGGTGCCGTCCTATACCGTTCCTATGATGAACGAGGTCTGTGGAGGTGTTATCCATCCTAACATCAGTATGCTCTTGGTAGATATCGTTAGATTTGTAACTGCAGTGCTCTCATGCTTCGTAGTGAATAGGCTCAATAGAAGAACAGTCCTTTTTATTGGAGTCATCCTCAGCGTTATCTCCTTATTTGCTTCTGCGTTACTGTTATACTTAAGGGACTTCGGATTTATCCCTGATGCGTACCGCTGGATACCAATAATACCGACTTTAGTCTACATCTTTGGACAAACTCTTGGCATCCTGCCGATTCCTTGGGCGATTGCTGGAGAGGTGTTTCCTCTAGCTTACAGGAGTATAGGAGGTGGTATTTCTGGTATGTTTCTATCAATAATGTTCTTTGTGGTGGTCAAAACAGCACCATTCAGCTTTGAACTTATTGGGGTTAAGGGTACTTTCTGTGTATACGCTACCTGTATCGCTGTATGTGGAGTTTTCTTGTATTTCTTACTACCAGAAACTAAGGGGAAGACTTTGTATGAAATCGAGTGTCACTTCAGAGGAGTTAAAGGTGATAATGGGCAGATAGATCATTATGAAAGGGAAAAGATGCTGGAGTTGAAGAAGGTGGAATATAGATGAAGGAGTATGAGAGTCTACAGGATGTGGTTTACTGCTTCGAAGCAGTTATTGTTGGGAGAGTAAGAGTAGGATATTACAACGCTAAGGATCACTGTGCTACGTAAGCAGTTGTAGTAAATATAGCAGCCATGAATATTTATTTAAATAAATTTTAAAAACACAAATTTATGAAATGTTTTTGCCATGAGGTCTTTGTAAAGGCTTTAAATATTGCCATTTTATATGTAATTAGATATAGCAAACCTATTAAATTTAACTATTCTTAAATGGAGAGGCCTGCTAAGGAGCTCGGGAGCTTCTCCGCCAGATATGTGGCGTTATAGAGAATATCCGTAGTTCAGGAATGGAACTTAAGCTGAAGTATAACTGGTTAGGTTGTAACGTTACATTTTTCCGGGAGGGGAAAATGTAAGGTCAAGGAGAAAACTATCACCAGAACTGGAGGAGTCCCGGCTTAAAAGTTTAAGGTAAAAGTAACCATCTGTATAAGTAACCATCCAATTAATTGAGCCATGAATACATGAAGTTGATTTTGAATTTAAATATAAAAAAAATTATAAAGCTGAAGGGTTTGTTTGTTTGTTTGGTTGAACGTGCTAATCTCAGGAACTTTTTTTTTTTTTTTTTTTTTTTTTGATGAAATATTTATTTATTACATCATAATTATATATTACAATCTAGCTGTAAAGCTAATAAGTAACTTAGTTTTAACTTAATTTGCTAAATACTTAAGTGTTAAGAATGTGTCCATTGGCACTTTTCTTATTGTCTTTATTGAAGCGGAGAGTCACTTTCTTCATGTGTACTCTGGGCACTCACTTGTTGTTGTAGCACTCACTGCACTATTATTAATACTAACTAAACTAATTCAAATGGTTTATTCCTTTTTAACCTTCGTACTAGGTCCGTGGTGTCGAGCAGCTGGATAGCTTCGACATTCACATGTTGATGAAGCCTTTGTTGATGTGCTTCGGCGTATCTTTTTACAACTTTAGCAACAAGGTCCACCCCTAAATCTCGGTGGATATCCTCGTTTCTGATATACCAAGGAGCGTTTACTATACTCCTTAGTATTTTATTTTGGAATCGTTGAATTATTTGTACATTCGTTTGTTTGGTACAACCCCAAAGCTGTATACCATATGTCCATACAGGCATGAGAACTTGCTTGTACAAAAGTACTTTGTTATGCACTGATAAAGTGGAATGTCTGCCAAGCAGCCAGTACATTTTTTTATGGCGTAGGTCTAGTACTTGGCGTTTTTTTTTAACATGGGCCTTCCAGCGTAACTTTACATCTAGGGTCATGCCCAGGTATTTTGCCGTATTTTCAAAGGGTATTACGTGGTTATTTATGTATATCGGTTCATAGCTAGATTTTTGATTAGTGAAATCTATATGAATCGATTTGGATTCGTTTAATTTTATGCGCCACTTCTTCATCCAACTGATAATAGAATTGACCGCAATTTGTACTTTTTCTACAGCTTCTTTACGAGTTACTCCAGTTGCCATGATGGCTGTGTCATCAGCAAATGTAGCAATTAAATTGTTTTGCGATTCTGGGATGTCGCAGGTGTATAGCAGATATAAAATTGGGCCAAGGACACTTCCCTGCGGTACTCCAGCTTTTATTTGTTTGAGATTTGAATATGCTGTCTCATGTCTAACTCTGTAGGTTCTTTCTGTTAAATATGATTCTAAAATTTCTGCAAATTGTCTTGGAAGCATTTTTCTTAGTTTATATATAAGTCCTGTGTGCCATACTTTATCAAAAGCCTGTGCTACATCTAGGAAGATTGCAGAACAAACTTTCTTTTCCTCTAGTGTTTTTTCTATAGTATTTATTATTCTATGTACTTGGTCAACTGTGGAATGATTTTCCCTAAATCCAAATTGGTAGTCGGGAATTAATTTTCTATCTTCTATGATAGGTTTTAATCGCCTCAAAAGAAGTTTTTCTAATAATTTTGATAGTACTGGTAAAAGTGATATTGGTCTATACGACGTTACTTCGTGAGGTGTTTTCCCAGGTTTAGGTATCATGATGACTTCAGCAACTTTCCATACGCTAGGCACATGTTTAAGTCGTATTGTGCCATTGATAAGGGTCGTCAATTTTATTATAGCTCTCCTTGGGAGGTTTTGAAGTATTTCACTAGTGATGAGGTCGTAGCCAGGTGATTTCCTTTTAGCCAACGTTTTGATCATATTCATAACTTCCTTTGGTGTCACAAGCTTAATTTCAACGTCATCCTGACTGTTGTTGCTTAACATTATATCTGTAGTGGTTTCTTCACCGTTTATTTGAAATATTTCCTCTAAATACTCTGCAAACCTCATTGCCTTCTGTTCATTGCTTATGGCCCATTGCCCAATTGTTTTAGTTTTAATCGGTGGAACATGCATGATTGGTTTATTTAAGTTTTTAGTAACTTTCCATAGCGAGTAATTTGTCGTACTATTACTATTTAATTTACTGAGATAATTGTTTGTAGATTCCTCATGATAATTTTGAATGGCTTTACTTAAGCGTTTTGTGAGATTATTTAATATTTTTTTATCGGGGGGATATCTAGTTTGTTGCCACTTCTGTCTTTGAACTCTTTTTGTTTTAATTAGGTTTCTTATTTCTAAAGGATATATGTGACTCGTTACTCTTTTTTTAGTATTAGGTGTATTTTTCCAAGCATATCGTTGAATATCGGTGACGAATTTTTCAACTTCTTGATCTAGCTGATGTATGCTTTTTAGTGGTACTTTGAGGTCTATAATGTGGTCTAAGTCACATTTAAATTGTTCCCAGTCTGTATTTTTGTTAACAAGTGTTGGAGTACTTTCTTTTTTTACAACTGTATCCCTTACAGTTAGTATTATGGGTGAATGATCTGAGTTCATATCATACCCCTCTTGTATATCAATAAATGCTGTAGATAGATTTTTATAAATGAAGAAGTCAATAAGATCTGGAAGCTTATGAATATCAGTTGGCCAGTATGTGGGTTTTCCTGTTGAAATCACATTGCTTTTGTTTTCTCTAATAGCACAAAGTAATTCTTTTCCTTTAGTGTTTGTGAGTCTTGACCCCCAATGTGTATTCTTTGCATTGAAGTCACCTCCTAATACAAATTTATTACCTAACGCATTCAATATGTATCTATATTGCTCTGTTTTCAGATCATATCGTGGTGGGCAATATATAGCTGCCACAGTAATATTATGATGGCTTTTGGTTCTAATGCTAACGGCTACAGTTTGTGCAAAATGTTCTTCACATTTCTGTTCGAAGTGGTGGTAGATATGCTCTTTTATAATAATAGTGCTTCCCCCTCTTGCAGTGTTATTGGGGTGAAGCGCGTGGTATATTTTATAACCTTTAATTTGAATGTAGGATTCTCTGGTAAAGTGGGACTCTGATATAAGGCATATATCAATTTGTTCTGTTTTTAGGACAGCCTGCAACTCGTTCTGATGTTTAAGGAGTCCGTTTGCATTCCACGCCATAATTTTTATTGTGTTTATCATTTTTGTTTTATAATAGGTAGTTGTTTGGCACTACTTTCCAAGTTCTTAAGCCTATTATCAAATGTTGTTAAAAGGTTTAAGATTTTATTTATACTTTCTTCTGTCGTTGGTTGGCTGGGCTGGGCAGATATTTGTGTCTGTGAGTTAGATCTAGATGCCTTTGTTACTTGTGCATAGGAAACATTATTGGTTACTGTTTGGTAAGTAAGGCGTGATGTGTTGCTCTTGTTATAACCAGCAGCTTGTAGATTTTGTTTATTGCCATTTTTTCTATGATTATTTCGGACTTGTTGTAGTTCTTTTGCTACTATACAGCCCCTATAGTTAGCTGGGTGTGGTTCACCACAGTGGATGCATTTTGGTTTTATTTCTGCCGCTTTTGTGCAGTCTTTGGTGAGATGTTTACCAGTGCATTTGACACATCTCGGCTCTTTGGAGCAATATTTTTGTGTGTGACCGTAAGCTTGACACCTTTTACATTGGGGGATCAATTTTGATGTTTTTATAGGCTGTACATCTACTTTACAACCTAGTATGGCTTTGATACTGTATATTTTATTTATATTTTCATCTTTTTCAAATGAAAGTATAAACATGTTAAGTGGCTCTTTAGTTCTCCAGCTTAACTTGTTTACGGCTCCTTGAATTTTATAGCCGTTAGCTGAGAGCTCCTCGATTATTCTGTTTGGCAAGCATGACGAGTGTAGATTTTTAACCATAACTCTAATCGGCCTATCCTGCTTGTTCTCATAAGAGTACCATAGGCTGTTATTTTGTACCAAAAATTTGGTAATGGCTCTATATGAGTCCTCATTTCGGGCATTTATTTTAACGGTGTCACCGGACATCATTTTAACTAAGAATGTATCTATAGTTAAGTTAGTTGAGAGCAGATCATAAAACTCTTGATGGTTTTTAATGTTGTCCACTATGATGGGTGGAGGTGGAGGTATCTTTTTTGATGTAGTCGGCTTAGCAGACGTACTAACCGGATTTTCGCTGGTGCTTTCACCTGGCGCTGTCGGGGACAGTGAGGTGTTCATGTTCAACTTCCTCTTTTTCCTACTTTTCTGCCGTACCCACTCCGTTTCTTTGGCAAGTTCTTCTTCGTCAGTCTCATACTCGACTGGTTTCTGGGGTTGCCTACTAGTGGCCGCTTTATTTTCAGAAGAACCATTTTTTAGCTGCTGAATGTCTTTCAGTTGGCTTTGTAGTAGCTCTACTCGACTACTAAGGTCTTTTACAAGGTTCTCAAGTTTCAGACGTTCGGCCTGCTCCTCTCTGAACCTCGTATACAACTGGTGTTCTAGTTCAGTTTTAAGAACTATTTTATTTGGGGATGCCATACCTTACGATAAAAGTTATAATTTTAAAACTATAACTTACCATACAAATGTACAAATAAACATGATTCACTAGCAACGAAATTCAGGTCATCGCGGAGGCCGCAATAACAACACGCGACGTTTAAGGTTGCTGCGTCAGCGCTATTACACGCGCACGGGCAAGTGCGAGAGCGTATGCGACGCGACCGTTCTAGTTAGAAGTCTATCGAACACGAATCTCAGGAACTACTGGACGAATTTGAAAAGTTCTTTTTGTGTTGGATAGCCTATTTTTCGAGGAATGCTATAGGCTATATATCATCACGCTACTACCCTGAGGAGCAGAGCAGTACTCATAAATGTCGACAAATCGGGCAAGTTTTTGTGAATTATTGTAGAATTTATAAGCGACGGGATTAAGTAGGTGCGACGGTAGTTCAAAGTATGTCACGGGCGTAGCCCGTAGGTCACCTAGTTTAAATATAAATTGGAAATATTTTTCAGTCTGTAGCTGGACTCAAACCAGCGTCTTCTGGTTAAACGCACCAGACGCGTTACCACTACACCACCTAGACCCGCTCGAAACTGACGAATTGATCCACCCTTTATCTGTTTTAAGGCGACGAACGGCGGTATACGGTACGAATGTATGTATAGAATGCACCTATAATCATTCGGTTTGTGATGACACCTGCATAAATATTAGAAACAAGTTTTCCCTTGTGGTTGCAATAAAGAAATAAATTCTTGGGATCACGAGAACGCAGGGAATCTAAATTGACTTTTTGATTATAATAATACAACAGTTATGAGAGAAAGTTTAACAAAAAAAAGCATATTTTAATGTGCTCAATAATTTTAATGTTTAATGGATAATTTCTGCCTAAATCTAGGACATGATTGTCTGAAGTTAATAATATGATTCTATTTAGTTATAGAATTCTTCGAATAAATAAAAACTTAATCGGAACAAAATAGCGTTATTTCATTTCGATGTTGACTGGGGTTATATAATATTCTATTTCTTTTACGATATTTTTTTCTTTAGTGGTATGCATTCTAAAATGAAATAAGGTAAATAATTTCTTTAACAAGTTGCTACTTAAAATTACATTAAATAAATTACGTAGGGTAAGTACATTCTTAACTACTTTTATCTGACTATACAATTTCTTTGTACAATAATTAGTTTATATTCCTACCTACTTACTTAAATATTTGTTACATAAATTCACAATTCAATAAATAAGTTTTCGCATTCATTCGGCAACCATCGTTTTAACCAAAGTAATGACATTTAACAAGGTTGCATCAATCACCTTCTGCGGCATTCATGACATTACACATTAAGTATATCATATTGAAATATAGGATACCGAAATAAATGACTTATTGAATTGGATATATATATTATCCAATTCAATAAGTCATGATTAATTTATGTTAATGATACTGACATAATGTCATAAGTCATTTATGACATTATGTCAGCATCGTAGGTATACCGTGTGAAGCCAGTCACAACACACTAAAAATAATGGAAATGAAAATGAAATGAAAATATTTTTATTCATGTAGGTCACAACACTTATGAACGTCAAGATTATTGCTTCTACATTTATATTTACTGCCAGATAAAAAGAGAGGCCATGAGTTTTATTGCCAGGTTCTGGCAATAAAACTCATAGCCGCTCTTTTCAATCGCCAGCAATTACAATAGTATTTTGTACATATTTTAAATGTTTTTTTTTATTTATACAGTATTGTCTATTACATTATATTTATTATGTTTCTTTGTTATTCTTTTTATATATTTATGTGTGTTGACTTACAGCGATTTAATCCCATGCATTTTTAACATTTATCTCTGAAACAGTAGTGTCTGCTTACAGTACTACTGATATCACCTTTGGACTGCTGCGACCGAATACCAGCCTCGCCCGTGTGATTCGGTACAAGGGCTAGCTAGCTATGCGGGTTATCAACAATCCTGTACTTGAAGTTGTTGTCAACCCCACAGCCTCCATTATGCGTATTCTAACGCTTGTACAATGATTTGTGCTTTGAGGAATTGTTTGATTTCATTCCCACGTCTACTTTCTATAATCGGCCATCGCACTGCTAACAACAGGAAGGGTCTTCATCCTCACACTTTACCGAAGCGCTCGCATTTGGTGAGGTCCGATTGGTGATCTTCAGCTATGCTTTACATTGTGAAAATGTGAAATGGACCCCCTGTTTTTGGGTTCTTCAAAATGTGTCTTAGAAGGTTTTTGCAGGGTCGGTATCATCCCTTCGTTTTCAAGGTGGGTCTCTGAACACTGGTCAACGGACCCGCTGGTGGGCTTTGGCGACATGAGTCTCAAAGGCCCACCAGCGGGTCCGTTGAGTCTTCTGGCCTGTGAATATTGACCTTTGGTATAGGAACGCCCGTAATCTACGGTGACCACTTTCTATCAGGTGTGGCTTATGCTTTTTGTCAGTTTAGTGAAATAAAAAACATCACATCCCTATCGAAGTCCACCCCACGACAAGTATAAGTCAATTCAAACAGATAAGTATATGGTAAATCAAAAAATACGTACGTAAATACGTTTAACGTAAAAACGGACTTGCTACAACGTTTTTATAATTCTTTCGTTCTCGATTTCCATAGCACACCATAATATGTGCAACATAAATCATATTTAAATACAGTCCCGTTGCTCCTAACAAAAAAAATAATATTGACAACGAGACTTAACTGTCAGATAGCTAATGTGACCTAAATAGTCAATAGTTCAGTGGAAATTAATATATTATAACAGAACTAACTCTGCGAATCATTTCACTGCCATTCAAAGGTTCAGACGCTTTACGGTCAGCAGCAGTCAGACCTCTAAATCTGTCCTCTATTTCTTGAAGAGTTCTATCCTTTGTCTCTGGTAACATGAACCAGATTATAATTAAACATAACGTAACAACACCGGCGTATAGGAAATAGGTGAATGGTAATCCTATAGCGTTTGTCAAAACCGGGAAACATTTTAGAGCGACAAAGAAATTTAAAGATAAACTTAAAATACTAATACCACTTCCCAATCCGCGGTACTCCAGAGGGAATAATTCCCCAGAAAGCGCAAAGGGTATAGAAGATATACCAATTGTTAACGAAAACATGTAAATACCTATTAAAAATAAGGGAAGCCATTGCCTATCATATGACAAAAGATTATTTTGCTTTGTATAAACGTAAATTCCTTTCGCAACGTATGCTAAAACGCATATCGCTCCAGTTGTGAAGAGTAATGTTCTTCTTTTCATTGCTCTCATCAAGAAAACAGCTAAAATGTTGCAGATGAGCCTCTCTATATCCAAAGCCACCATAATCAGCTTGGCGTCAGCATCCGGACCAACAACTTGTTTTATAATATCAGTGGCATAGGAACTGATGATATTGATGCCAGCGAACTGGAACATCATGTATAAAAGTATCATTATCACTATAGGTTTGTAAAATTCTGGTTTCCTTATTGTCTTTTTCATATATCGCCAATAGTAACTAATTTTTTGACCTAAAGATAGATTCTGTTCCTTTTCACTTGATTTACGAGTTCCTGTTTGCGCTTGAATCAATTTTTCTAGTTCATCCATTTGCTGTTCATCGTCACCTCGCAACCAGATAAAACCTTCTCTAGCTTCTTGAATTCTTCCTTTCGAGATCAACCATGACGGTGACTCCGGAGTATAAATTATAAGAATACAACTTGTTAAAGTAATAAAAGAACAGATCAAAGAACTTTGCTGCCAACTCAAGTACATACCTAAAGAATGGCAGAATAGTACTCCCATTGTAAGAGATAAGGATACTCCAGTCAGAAAAGCTCCTCTGTTCCTGGGATCAGTCATTTCTCCAATGATAATCGATCCAAGAGGTCCTAGCATTCCCATTGCGACACCTTGGAGATATCTTGCGGCTATGAGACCAGTGACGTTGTTGACAAGAAGAGTGAGGAACCACCCGATCAAAACAGGTGGTATTGTCAATAAATGTGATTTTTTTCTGCCTAGCGAATCCATGAGCGGTGTGATGATAAAGTTCCCGTTGATTAGCGCGAATCCAATGATGGAAGCTGAAAATAAAAAGAAAACAGTATTGTTTATGCCTTGTTCTGTTATAACATCATTTTGGAGCAAAATCTTAGGTCTTGCTTACTCGGTTTTTATTTCATCTCGTCCCGTTTGGTTTAATGTGACGAATCATATTCACAATTTGTATGAAAAATTGTGGACTATGAAAGATAGGTAATGTAATAGTACCTACTACGAGTACCAACCAAAAAGTTTTTATAAGAGAGATTATAACTATAAAGATTTGAGAAATCAATAACAATTTTGGACCCGTTGCCATTAGTATTGTTGGGGGCGGGTGGTGGATTAGTGTTTATTTTTACTACTGAAGAGGTCCACCCATTCGAAAATGGTTACCGTAGCCAGATTACACTCGCACAGCTCACCCCATTGTCGTGTTGAAACGGTTGTTAAAAATTTTCATGTCGCAAGGTGTTTAACTTGGATAAATGACTACCATACCATGTTACTGGCAACTAGAGTCAAAGGTTTAACGTGCCATCCGAAGCAAGGAAACGCTCGTAAATGGAAATGCCACTAAAGTTCACTTTCTCAATTACTATTTCAACAGTGTCGAAATAGAATCGAAATCGTCGCTCAATAGAAAGCGACAGGTACAATTTTGACAGTATTTCGTAGTCTACTATTACAATCGTACTCCAATGGACTTCTATCGGTCGGCGGATAGAATTCTACTAACACGTACTGCTCTTTTCTTACTTCCTCACATTATCTTCTGATTAATTTCGTTGCGAGTTCCAAGACATGCTAACTTCTCCTGGGACATCACCGAGATCGAGCTCGGTGTAACTTTTCTGGTGGTCTGGTCATTGCTGTAGATCCTGGTTTACAGGAGTCACAGTAATGGGAATGCGGGTGGGATTAGTCCCAATTAAAAAATAACACGTACCGCGCCATAGGCCGCTAGTCAGAACAGTTGCATTTTTCATAGTCTACTAACATTTTGACAGCTAAAACAGCGATTCTGGTTCTATTCTACGGCTTGTCAAGACTTGGCCTCCTGGAAGGCCATAGAACACTGAGCTAATGGGGCAATGAGCACTTGCACGGTAAGCTTTTAGAGCGCTTACTGTGCATAAAGATTAGATACAATTGTTTACTCCCATGTCTCGCTCGCCCTCGTAAGTAACCGGCCCATTAGTGAGACCGAAAGCCATAATGGTAAAATTATATTGCCCATCAAAAGTTTGTACCTACCTATCCATGATTCCTGACTTGGTGTGGCGTGTATTTGAGACTCAGGCAGACGAAGGCTTGGGATCAGGATGGCGGAGATTCCGATGACACAACCGTGGGCAATGATATTCGTACATACAGCGGCTGTCACGAAGCACTGAAACAGAGATCACTCTATTTAATTATGTGATGTTGAGCTCTCCAGCTAAACTAAAATTGTATGATGAGGTCAAGCTTAATTGGTCATTCTCCTATTTTTTACGCAACCCTCGGCGCACGAGTTTCAATTCGTGCTTCACCGGTTTATTTATAAGTATTTTTTTATCAATCTTAGTTTTAGTGAGCTTATAACCATTTTGAAAGTACTCTGTAGTAACGATGCCTTCTAATAATCAGAACTACAACACTATTTACATAGATCAATATTTTTTAAAGCAATTATTTTGCTAAATATATAAATTTTTTTCTTTTTTTATTATTTATATATTTTAACCCACTTTTCACACCAATGGTCTCACTACAGGGGATGCCGACGACCGTGCGATGCTCGGATGATGATGACTTTTCACCGTGTATATTCCTGTCCCACGTAATCATTGCCGTGTTGAAATAGACTGTCTAACCGTGTGGCTACATGCCGTTGAAAACTTTCAAGCCTTTTAAGGACCAATTTTAAGGCCTTCAACTTGGCTTAACGACTGCCATGTTGCTGGCAACCGGGACCAACGACTTAACATGCCTTCCGAAGCAAGCAAACGCTCGCAAATGTAAATGTCACAAAGTGGTCACCCATCCGTGACCAGCCAAAGTGAAAATTGCTTTAAACTAAAAAGTATTGAGAATTGAAAACTCATTTTTTAGAAGTTGGTAGTAAAATAGTTTTCAACAAATCTTGCTTATTGCTTCGTTGAAGCAATAGTGTTATCTTCAGTAGGTAATCAATAAACAAACATATAGAGCAATTGATTAGCCTTAACCGACTTTTAAAGGTGAGAATCTGTTGTTAATCTCTCAAGCACTATCGATAACAGTGCACAGATTTATGAGATACGATAAGCATCAATACGTAGACTTTTTATTTGAATATGTAACTAATTTGAATGCATCGTAAGTACTCGTAGTAGTGGATGGGACTGCCGTACGTAGGTCCCGGGTTGGAGTAAATATTTGTGTGATCCACAAATGTTTGTTCTGGAATTTGGGTGTTTACTTATGTATTTTAAATTTAATTATTATAATTAAATTATCTATGTATAGAGCCCATGATACAAGCTTAAAAACATAGATCAATTCCAGGCGTACCTGTCATACAAATACCCATATGTTATCCTTGACCAAATCTCCAATAACCATCATCCCCCCCAAAGAGGTGATTGGATTACTTCTGCCAAGAAAACCAAACTCATTGTGAAGGCGACTGCCATCTGACTTATCAACCTTGAAAAGCAAGAGTCATATGTTTGATCGTTGAAATTATCAGTCAGCAAGTGTCCCATTTACCAGGCCCCAACAAGTGAGTCCCATAAACTCATTGCTTGTCTTGGTGGAAGAGTGTAAGATGACATAACTACTGTCGACCTCACATCAAAGGATTCTGAAGATCGTGAAAAGTAGAGAAGGAGAGTAGAAAAACAGGCCCAGGCTCTGATGCAACCGGGATTAACACTCGAATGATAATAATGATGCCATTGTCAATGTCATACACAATGACATAAAAGCAAATATAAGGTTATAAACAGAATGAAAACACCATAATACTATTTGGGATAATTACCTAAGCGCAGGCCACACTGCAGTTACTAAGCGAGCGAGCTGGACCAACGCTCCAACACCTCTTTTTATATAGAGATCAACTATTCTATAGGTGACTAGCTGAGACTCGCGACTTCTCCAGTTATATACTTCGAGAACCCATTTAATCCCGTAGCTTATTAATTTTACAATAATAAATGAAAAGTTGCCCGATTTCTTGAGGTTTATCATTCTCCGCGCTCTAGGGTAGTGGCGAAATGATATAGAGCCTAGTCCTTCCTCAATAAATGAGCTATCTGACACAAAAAGGTTTTTCAATTGGACTCTGTAGGTCCGTAAATTGTGGTAATTTCAAGAACTACTGTTTCAACCTAACAATCAAATTCTTGAGCTTTTTACATAGTATAAATAGTATAAGTAGATATAGATTTTTTAGATTTTATACATATTGATTGATGATTTATTCACAAAAATACTGCTGCAGCTACTACTTTGTAGACTAAATTAATTACTTTATGGATTAGAATACAGATGAGCTGGAATGAAGATGCTTAAGCGATTTTGAAGTTGCTTCCACTTTCGATTCTGAAACTTGTTTGGGTTTAAGAGTCGTCTTATTCCTTTGCTACGATAGTGAAAGGTGTGTTACTTGCTTAAAGATCTCATAAATTTTTAATAAAGTGGAAAATGACAATTGGATTCGGACATCGGACATCGGAATTTGACCCGTGACCTTTACCTTAAAGGCAATCAGTTCAATCCCCGTCTCCCCGTACCTTTATTAAATTTTCCCTTTTTTTTTTCTTTTTTTTTTGGGCTCACCACCTATTACGTGGGACAGGAATCTACACGGTGAAAAGTGGACATATAATATGCCTCTGTCACACCTTGGGGGATAAGGCGTGATGGATATTTATTTATTTTTATTTTATTTTTTTAATCACATCTTTTTAATTTATTTTGAATCCCGTCACTTATTAAAAAATTAAGATACATTTAGCAAAATAATTGCTTTAAAAAAATTATCCTTAGCTTAAAGATTTCCGCGCCCGCTAGTTCGCTCGCTAGCTCGCTCGTGGTGTGGTCTACCTAAAATGTTGTAAAAAGATTAAGTGACGTCCTGAAAACAATACCATTGTTTGTTTTATCTGATATGTTGCCCATTATAGCTGAACAAACACAGGTTGATTAATCAATGTTGACTCATCGTTTACAATACTTTCCGATTAACTTTGTAAGAAAAACAGGAAACCTCTTTTAGAGGATTATATTCCGATATGTATCATAGATAAAAAAAGTTCGAACTGTCCCCCTATTCTTGGTAGGGGGACAGATGAAACCGTTCATGAGTTAATAGAGTTCGATATGTCCCCCTATTGGTGGTGGGGGGACAGATCGAACTTTTTTGTCCTATCTAGGAGGACAGAGCAGGGGGGCAGATTGGAATAATCCGTTTTAGATACTATCTTTTAAAATATACTACCTATGGGTCACTTGTCACATCTAGGGGTAATAAAAATATATAACCTGTTTTTGATTTTGACTGCCTCGGTGGTGTAAGTGATAGTGTCATGCGACTGCCGCGCTGAGGTCTCGGGTTCGATTCCCAGGTCGGAACAAATATTTGTGTGATCCACGAATCTTTGTCTCGGAGTTTAGGTGTTTTCTTTGAATAATATGTATGTATTTAGAAAATATATAATAATATGAAGCGCTCGTAGCCCGGCGGACTCACTGTATGCCTCTGCCTACCCCTTCGGGGATAAAGACGTGACATTATATCTGTCATGTCATGTCTATGTCTTAGAAAATAAATTAAGTATGTTTATCCGTTGTCATACTTTACCCATACCACAAGCTTTTAATAGCATAGTTTGGGATAGACGGCGCTGTCTTCAAAAAATATTCCACGATATTATTGACTCAGACCTACCAAATATACAAAAATGTAATAAAAACCGGCTAGCCGTTTCGGTGGACTTCAATAACAAACATGATATGAGATTGTAATATATTGGTTCAGATAAACAATCTATAAAAAGTTTCACCTTTAATAGATTGTTTATCTGAACCGAACTTTACCGAACTGTATATTTCAGTATAAAAAGTAACAATAATAGGTATACCTACAAACTCGACAGGTAGTTTGCCTTACTGTACCAAGCTGACCAGATGAGTTGATACAGGGTTTTGTCCCGAAATTCTCCGAAAATATCTTTCCCCGGAAATCTCTTCATAGAAGATTCAGGAAGGACCCATTCGCACCTACTACAGATGTCTGCAGCCTAAGTGGCAATGAGCTGGCCACATCTGTAGAACCTATGGCCGATGGAGCAAACGAGCTCTGGGGTCGAGTCTACTATTTTCCAAAAAAGACAGCCATTCTAGTTCTATTCTGTACCGGTTCTATTACGATTAGTCCAAAACTAGGTAGTCTACTAAAACTATTTATTATATATTTCGCAATCAAACTTCTCAAGCTGCAGAATAGAGTATAAAAGATATAAAAAATAATAATAAAATAGCTGTTTTTAGCTGTCAAAATATTAATATAGACTATCAAAAATGCAAATTAAGAGCTTACTAAAAATAAAATATAAAATTAAATATCCATCACGCCTTATCCCCGAAGGGGTGGCAGAGGCATATTATATGCCCACTTTTCACCGTATGGATTCCTGTCCCACGTAATAGGTGGTGAGCCCATTGCCGTGTTGAAATAGACAGACGCAGGTTGTGGCTACCTGCTGTTGAAATTTTTCAAGCCGCCCATAGGCCTTCAACCAGGCTTAACGACTGCCATTTTACTGGCAACCGGGACCAACGGCTTGACGTGCCTTCCGAAGCACGGAAACGCTCGCAAATTTAAATGCCACAAAGTGGTCACCCATCCGAGGACCAGCCATAGTGAAAGTTGCGTAACTCAATGATCGTTTACAGAACACTGAGACCGCGGGGCCACGAGCGCAAGAGCTTACTCTCTCTATCTGTAAGTCTTACAGGCGCTACACGTGTTAATAGCATTCTATCGGCCGGCCGATAGAATTTGATTGGAGCGCAACTGTAATAGTAGACTACGAAAACAGACATTTTTTTCTGTCGGCTCTCTATTGAGCGACGATTTCTTTTCTTTTCTGACGCGATTGAATTAGTAGACTTGACTCCCTGGAGTGGAGACCACGAATTGGCAAGCGTACGGTACGACCCCAAACCAGATAGACCAACGACCTAGAAAAGGTTACAGGGAAGAACAGGATGCGGAGCCTTCGTCCAGCAATGGGCTGATTGAGGCTGATTTGACAACTCGATTATATTTACAAAACAAATTATTGAATTGAGCGCAGTTCTATAAAACCTATGTTTTGTAAATATAATGGAGTATTTTCCAATTAGTTCAACGGCAACGTGTTGATCTTTGAGTTTAACAACGGAATAGGTGCTTAGCAATTCAGGTATTAAAACATAAGATAAGGACAAATGTGGTATATTGTCTTAACTTATACCAAATGGTTGATGATTATGAGTACACCAGAACGGAATGGTAGTCGATGATGCACTAATTTAATGTAGAGTCGAAATGGTAAAAATCGGCGTAAATTGTTGAATACGCGCAACGTGATGTACGATGTTTGATTCGATACGAGACTCGTACAGGTGGTTATAATATTTTATCAGTTCATAGAGCTTCGGAAGTTCCTCTTAAATTTTAGGTAACTTAATAAGAAATTCTAAAGGATAAGCTCACTTAAATATCAAGAATGAAATGACGAAAGTTTGAATATTCATTTATCTTGGTCATACTCTTAAATGACGATTAAAATATGGTAAAGAATTTCAACTTGGTTCGATACGGTTCAGGAAGTTCAGTGGCTAGAACATTGCCCTGGTTAGGCAAAGGTCGCGGGTTCAATCTCTGTCTCGAATCAGAATTGACTTTTTTCACTTTATAAAAAAAAATATTCATTTTTGTTGAAATTCTTTATTATATATACCCATCCCACAGACCAGCAAGCCCAACAAGAGCTCATCTGCAAGCAGTACACTTGCTGACCAACGGACGAGGCTGTGGTATAAGCGGGCTGACTTCAGTGGGGAGGTTGGATGCCAGTTCAATTCGAAGACAAAATGAACTTCGAATCTTGAGTTATTTCTTATTATTTCTGTTGACAAAGGTCAAAGGACACGGTGGGACAAAGTTGGTCGGATCACGAGTTAGTTGCTGTTAGTGGAACTTAATAATAATAAATAAATAAATATTGTTAGGACAACTCACACAACGCCATCTGATTCCACACTAAGCAGAGCTTGTACTATGGTAACCAGATAACTGATAAACATACTTATATATTTCAAAATACATACATACTCGTATTATAGATTAATAGCACCCAGACACAGAATAAACCATCGTGCTCATCACACAAAGTTTTATCCTGGGTGGGAATCGAACCCACGACCTCTTGCGTAGCAGTCGGATGCACTCCCACCGCGCCACAGAGACAGTGAAGTGCTACTTAATAGTACCACGAGCACGGTGGGACAAAATTGGTGGGACCACGAGTCAGTACCCAACACTAAGGGCCATATTATAAAATAAAATTACACTCAATACTCAAGAAACGCTTAAGGTTAATATTCGCCTTATAACTCTAGCCGTAAGTGTTCTTGGAGGTTTAGGAAACGTTCTGTAAAATATCCCTGTGTAGATTCAGAATTTTATCAGTAAGGGTCATTTGTAAAACACCAGCAACCTGCTAGGACTAGGACTAACATCATTAACATGTTCTACGATTTTTTTTCGATGTAGAGTTTTTTGTATTTTTTGAAAATATTTTTTTCAAATTGAACTTTAATTTAATGTACTGATTGAATTACGGCAATACACAACTCGTGAAAATCACAGGGGATGGGGGTGGACCGGTCATAACTAATTTGACCTTGACCTTTTTCAACCGCATTGATGCGCGCACGTCCATCGTTCATTGAAGCATGCAGTACTTGACGAAAAAGAGACCCAGGAGTTCTTTTAAGCGAATCCAAGAGCAAAAAGCTATGACGAAGCTCGAAGTTTCAATGTACGATAGTACTCGCTGAGTAACGAATTGACCAAAGTGGTAGAACAAACGTTATTGGTTATGACCTTGGCTATCTACTCCCGATGACAGTGAATGATGACCAACCAAAACTCTTTTACTGTTTTTATATTTAGCTTGCCAAAATTAGGACACTCGCATGGAACGCTACAATATGTAATACTCGTAGTCTTTTGTATTGTAAAGTTGTACCCTCAATTCACTAAATATCGTCATATATCTAGTGAATTGAGGGTTACTTTTTACAATACACAAGACTATTGACAGTGGCCCTAAAGTTAAGGGCCCAAAAATGTGGCACTTCAGGCTCCGCTTGAAGAACCTAGGGTTTTAAGAGAAGGGCAATACGTGCGCCGGCAGAACTTTTCCAAGTTTCTATGTTTCGACAGAAAAACGATGTTTTGAATCGCTAGAAGAGTTCCGCCAGTGTATGAAAGTGGCACGTTGTTTTGAGTTCGAAAAATAGCGTGTGTGATTAAGGGCCGTATTTTAGAACGTTACTCAATACTCAAGAAACGCTTGAGGCTAGTTTTTGCCTTAAAATACTACTCTCAAGTGTTTCTTGAGTATTGAGTAACGTTCTAAAATACGGCAGTTTTGGTGGTCTATGGGAATCTCCCAATAAATTCGACAATCACCACTTAAAGAGTTGCAGTTGCAGTCCGAGACTACCAGGACTTTAATTGGTCGTGCTAATTAGTGTCTAGCACATAAGACCTTTTAGCCTTTTTGTTACCACCTCACTAAAAAGGCAACGGGTTCAAAATTTCTTCCTAATTTAACATCTTAAATAGACACATTTTATTAATTTTATTCGACCCTTTAAACCCACCCCAGTTCTGTGCTTCGGAAGGCACGTTAAGCCGTTGGTCCCGGTTGCCAGTAAAATGGCAGTCGTTAAGCCTGGTTGAAGGCCTTATGGGCGGCTTGAAAATTTCAACAGCAGGTAGCCACAACCTGCGTCTGTCTATTTCAACACGGCAATGGGCTCACCACCTATTACGTGGGACAGGAATAGACACGGTGAAAAGTGGGCATATAATATGCCTCTGCCACCCATCATCATCCGAGCGTCTGTCCCAGTTGCGTCTCGCGACGCCCGGGGTCCGCTTTCCTACATTTTCTCCTCCACTTCGCACGGTCGTCGGCATCCCCTGTGGTGAGACCATTGGCACGCATGTCATCCCTTACGACGTCAAGCCAGCACTTCTTGGGTCTTCCCCTCTTACCGGGACCCGGCGGGGCTGACATGGCCAGACATTTGTTACCTACGTAGCCCGGCGGTTGCCGCAAGACGTGACCATACCAACGAAGGCGACACTCTTGCAACTTGTCTGCAATGTCACGGACGTGAAGGCTGCCGCGGATGCGAGAGTTCCTCACGCGGTCCATCCGCGTGACTCCACACATCCACCGCAGCATCTTCATTTCCGTGACACGCAGCTCCTGCTTGTGTCGCTCCAATATCGGCCACGTCTCACTGCCATGTAAAAGGACAGGTCTAATAATGGTTTTGTAGACCTGTCCCTTCAACCGGATCGGCATTTTAGGGTCACAAATGACACCGGTCATCTCCCGCCATTTGGCCCACGCGGCAGCAATTCGTGACTTGACATCGCAATCGATGTCACTGGACGTGTGAAAAACAGATCCCAGGTATTTAACCTGGTCCGTGCGCTCGACCAAATCACCGCCTATGCGGACGGATGTGGAATCTGTCGAGTTTAGTGCCAAGTACACGGTCTTCGCCACATTTAGTTTCAGACCGCCGTTCTCAAGCGTCTCCTTCCACGCCTTTACACGTCGCACCAATCTGCCCCTGTCCGCGTCTGCCAGCGCAATATCGTCAGCATACATGAGCAACCATGGAGGCTGCTCATGCGGGTTTCTGATGCTGTCCGACAATTCGTCTAATATTACACTGAACAGAAGCGGACTAAGGACAGAACCCTGGTGTACCCCGACGGTGATGGGGAAGGGTTTCGTGTCGCCAACAGCAGTCCGAACCATTGAGTCGGAGTCACAGTACATGTCCCGGATAGTGTCAATATAGACCTCTGGAACCCCTTTGGACCGCAGCGCCCACCAGATCATCGCACGAGGAACACAGTCGAAGGCCTTCTGCATATCTAGAAACAAACAGTGCAGAGGCGTGTTCTTCGACCTGTATTTCCCTGCGACAACCCTCAGGGCAAAAACAGGGTCCGTGGTCCCTTGACCAGGGCGAAACCCATATTGACACTCCGAGAGAGTACACTCCTGCCGGATCCGAGAGTCTATAATCCTCTCGAAGATCTTCATGGTGTGGGACATCACCTTAATACCGCGGTAGCTCCCGCACTCCTGCACTGACCCCTTACCTTTGAAGACTGGAGTAATAATACTCAGTCTCCATTGGTTTGGGATCTGCCCGCTGAGGAGTATGCGGTTAAAAAGGTTTACTAAGATGCCCACACCGCGAGGACCCATCGCCTTCCAGGCTTCGATGGGGACTCCATCGGGTCCGACAGCTTTCCGATTCTTCATGCGGCGAAGCGCAGTCAGGACTTCTCCAGGCGTTACCGGTGGCACTAGTCCCTGATTCGGAGGGAGGTCCGGAGGCTGCACCTCTTTATGCTGCTTATTAAGCAGCTCGTGGAAGTACGAGCGCCATCTCTCCTTTACCGCGAGGTCTTCGCTTAACAGGTTGCCCTCAGGGTCTTTTACACAGCGACACTTGGATATATCCTGTGCCGCTTTGACCCTGGAGCGCGCCAGCTTATAGATGAGCTTCTGCCCCTCAGACGATTCCAGCTTATCATACAAAGGTTGTAAGTGGTCTCGTCTGGCTCTGGCTACAGCTCTCTTTGTGGCGCGCTTGGCAGCCCTGTACGCGTCGCGGTCTTCGGGAGATCCGGTCGCTTGCCACTTTTTAAAGAGGGCTTTCTTCTCCCTGGTCTCCCTCAGGACTTCGTCGTTCCACCACCAAGTTTCCTTGTCACATTTGCGTCCACCCTTAGACTCACCGAGCACCACCTTCGCCGCTCCAAGGATGGCCGCCTGAACTTTGTCCCAGTAATCTTGAACTGGTTCGCCTTCAGTGTCGGTGCACTTGTCACCGACAGCTGAGACGAACTCCTGGGACCTAGTATCATCAAGCAGCCACCATCTGATGCGGCGCTGGCACCGCTCGATGCGTTTGCCTTTAGGCTTCACGCAGAGGTCCATGACAAGGAGGCGGTGTTGTGCAGTAAGACTCTCACCGGGTATGACCTTGCAGTTGGCCACCTTGCCGATGCTGTGTCGCCTAGTGAGTAGGAAATCGATCTGAGTTGTACGCCTCCCGCTCTTGTAGGTGATGAGATGTTCGGATTTCTTTTTGAAATACGTGTTCACAATGGCCAGATCGGCAGCCGCACACGTTCTGAGGATAGTTTCTCCTTCAGTGTTGCGGGTGCCGTATCCAAAACCACCATGAACACGTTCAAACTCCTCACACCTCTCACCCACATGACCGTTTAGGTCGCCGCCCAAAACGATTCCCTGTGACAACGGAATGCTCCGAAGCACTCCCTCGAGTTGGCCCCAAAACGACATCTTATCGGCGTCGCTACAACCGGCCTGTGGCGCGTAGGCACTTATCAGGTGGGTAATAATCCCATCGATAAGCACCCTCACGATCATAAGCCGGTCGCTACAGCGTTTCACCTCCAAGATGCCGCTCTGCAGCCCCTCGGAGAGCACCACGGCCACCCCGTTCTCCCCACCAGGCGCACCCGTGTAGTACAGCTTGTAGCCTTTCTGCAAAGGCCGGGCTCTGTTGCCCTTCCACCGAGTCTCCTGCAGGAACGCCACGTCCACCCTCCGCCTGGAGAGTACTTCGGCCAACTCTACCGCACGCCCAGTCAGCGTGCCAATGTTCCACGATGCGAAGCGGATTCGGGTTGGGGCTAACTTCTTTAGCCGTGCTGGCCCGACACACGGCAGCCCTAGCCCACTTGCCACAGGAGTCGGGCGGGGCTCCTGCGCGCTGTTTTGCGGCGGCGCCCTATCCCTAGCAGCATTCCTTTTACTTCTTTTCATTTTTGTTTCGGCGGGTGGCTTTTATGGGAGCGACGCCCTCAGACCTCCCAACCCCAGAGGGGAAAGCCAGCGCCAGAGCCTCGTCCGTTAATCAGCAGGTGCACGCACTGGCACGGGAGGTTGACTTGGGCCCCGAAGATCTTGGTGGGGCCCCTTACACCCCAATATGCCTCTGCCACCCCTTCGGGGATAAGGCGTGATGGATATTTAATTTTACCACTTAAAGAGATTGATATATTATTGGTTCACATGTTAAATTGTTCACCTTGCACTGTCCACAGCGAGCAAAGGTATTTTTATAATGTGCATTTTAAGGTAGTTCTAATTATTTTCCTTTAGTCGTTTATCAAATATGCTAAAAATAAATGATCTTTATCCGCTACATTCACAAACGAAAAGAAAAGTAAACTTTCTTAGATTTTGACTATTTACCTATATTATCTATGGTGTTATGGAAAGAGATTATGAAAATAATTTTCCGTTTAAAATTATTTTAAAATTACTTAAATCCTTAAGAATATCACTATGAAGTAATTGTAAGTATATATTTAAATGTAATTGTAATCCAATCATGTTTCGAACGTTTTGCTTCAACGCGCTAATCTCAGGAACTAATAATCATAATTATAATCATTTATTCTTTGCTGAACACAATACATTATAATATTCCATCTAGGTTTTATAGGATGCTAAGTAAATTATGTTCGGCCAAATTAGGGCATGCAAAAATCTATGAGATGGCAGGTACATAAAATTTAAAATCAATCACACTACACTACACTACTGGTGTGAATAGAAAAATTCTTGTTGGGTTGGATAGCTCAATTAGCGATAAAGGCATACATCACTATGTAGGTATCATGACGATATGACCAAATTTTCATATATAATAGTAAAATTAATAAACAATGGGATTAAATGGATGCCACCAGGGTTGGAATTATGAGAATGAATGAATGAATGAATATCCATCACGCCTTATCCCCGAAGGGGTGGCAGAGGCATATTATATGCCCACCTTTCACCGTGTGGAATCCTGTCCCACGTAATAGGTGGTGAAGTCCATTGCCGTGTTGAAATAGACAGACGCAGGTTGTGGCTACCTGCTGTTGAAATTTTTCAAGCCGCCCATAAGGCCTTCAACCAGGCTTAACGACTGCCATTTTACTGGCAACCGGGACCAACGGCTTAACGTGCCCTCCGAAGCACGGAAACGCTCGCAAATGAAAATGTGTCACAAAGTGGTCACTCATCCGAGGACCAGCCATAGTGAAAGTTGCGTAACTCAGTGATCGTTTACAGAACACTGAGACCGCGGAGCCACGAGCGCTTTTTGTCACAGGCGAAACCGTATGTGTCAGCGAGTTCAGGACAAAAGCTTTGATTTTTTTTTTTAATTTACCATCCGTAAAATTTAAAACGGTCCCAGTGGAGAGAGAATACTTACTACTACTACGAGCAAACACAAACAGCAAATTCTAGGTATGAAGGTAAAGGAGTTCAACCTTGGTCTCATAACCGACGTGATTATTTATTTGACAAAATAAAAACATTTGTTATTGTATTACCTTGTAACAGAGGCGAAGAAAATATTTCTCTTCGTTTTAAGATTTAAAATGTTGATAAATAATCTTTATTACTGTCTTAGGTCCGTATTCCAGAACGTTTCTCAATACTCAATCAACGCTTGAGAGTAGTATGTAAAAGGCAAAATCTAGCCTCAAGCGATGATCGAGTATTGAGAAACGTTCTGGAATACCTTAGAAACCTTGTAAAAAAATACCAAAAAACTTGATTAAAGATTAACTTGGATTTTGGCGGGAACAGCGAAGGACATTGTCACCAATCCGTTATTTACTTTTTAAAACTAGTGTATGTTTGAGTGTTTATGTGTAAAAATGGTGGATTCCTTATTCAACACTAGGTGTCCCGCCCGGCTTCGCCCTTGACGTACTTCGAACCCCGTGACACCCATTTAATCCCGTTGTTTATTAATATCACATTCACAATAATTTATTAACATTTTCCAAATTCATTGATTACTTCTCCGCTCTCCAGTACCTACCTACCTGCGCCTGCACGGCCCCGTCGAATTATGTTACATTACAAGAAATTAATTTCTTTGCGCTTTATTTTGAATTTGCGATAACTTGTAAGATATTCATTTAATTTGCAAGGTAAAAAGGGACTAAATAATCTTCATGAAATGCTGAAGCCAACTAACGTAGTAAAAATGATAAGGATATTTGCAGCATACAGAACAGCATATTTGTGTAAATAGCCTTCAAATTACCGCTTTATAATTGATAGTTTTTTAAAGTATTAAAATGGATATAGTATGTTATTCTTATGAGATAGACATATATCGTCGCGGACTTTTTTGTAGACCTACATTAGATACACAATTGTTTGTTGTTTGTTTATTTGGTAGAACGCGCTAATCTCATTAACTAATGGTCGGATTTGAATAATTATTTTTGTGTTAGATAGCCCATTTATCGAGGAAGGCTATATATCATTTCGCTACTACACTGGGGAGCAGAGCAGTAGTCATAAACGTCGACAAATCGGGCAAATTTTTAAGCATCCTTGTAGAATTTATAAGCGACGGGATTAAATAGGTGCGACGGGAGTTCAAAGTATATCACGGGTGAAGCCGGGGACATCACTACTATATAATTTACTTGACTCTGGCATTACTCAAGTCGAAACTATCTAGTCTGTATATTTTTACGATGCGCCCGCACACTGAAAATCGAAACACAATAATTGACACCCTGAAATTACCTATAACTGTTTCCATGACAACACATTACTAAAATCAAAGTAGTTTTTTTTCGTTTAATGTATTTTTTTTAATTTTCATTTATTATTCCTTTCACAAACAAAGAGTTATGGTATACGTGATGATATCAAGTTCACTGACCTCTAAACATATCAAGTTAGACTACTTTAGATTTTATTTTTCCCGAAATGTAGTTTTCGGGAAAAATAAAATCTGTTTGATGAAACAATAAGACACAACATTGCATGTGGCAGTTTTTAGAGGGAACCCGGGAGTTATACTTAGTTTTCTTTAGTTATTTATTCTAAATTAAGCTGATTGTATTTTGGGATTTAGACAATCTAGGTATAAACCATATGGATTTTTAAACCTATAATACACAGAAAACACCTAAACAAACATTTTGACATCACATAAATATTTGTTCCGATCTAGGATTCGAACCTGTACTCAGCAATTGAGTCGTATACACCTTCAATCCACAGCGCAATCGAAGTAGTAAAAAATAAAATAGGCATTGATAATAATTATAGAATGAGAAGCGCTTCTAGAACGCTAACTCAGTGTTTTGTACCTAAACTATCGTTAAAGGAAAAAAAAACCATTTTTTTTTAAATTAACGTTACGTTGTTTCTCTGTTTCTTTGTTTCTCGGATGATCGCTTCGTTTTCATTTCCATGTAACGTTACGTTTCCATTCCAAGCGTTTCCGTGCTTCGGGAGGCACGTTAAACCATTCCCGGCATTATAGCAGTCGTTAAGTCAAGTTAAAGGCCTAAGGTCAGCTTAAAAATTTTCAAGAGCAGTTACCACACCTTCGCTTGTCCGTATCAACACTACCTTTTAAGTGGGACAGGAAAGCCTACAGTTAGGTGTGGTCGTATGGTAAGCCTCTGCCACACCCCTTGGAGATAAAGGTGTGACGGATCACTAAACCGAAACGGAAGAAGTAGCGGGAGACTTCAAAAAAAAATGCAGATTTATTTATCTAGAACCTCTCAGCATTCAGTAGCATACAACGAATGTAAATGTCGAAACGACACTGATCGAACGTCAAAGATAAAAGGTTAGATAAAATCTAAGATTGAGAAACCATAGATAATTCTATTTTAGCTCAGAACCTCTAGACATTGCCGTGAGATTCTATCAAGGGCGATAGATATAGACGTCGTTTAAAGAGCTACCTAATTAAAATTAAAGTTTTTTTTTAAATATATCTTGTAGGTACTTTCTTGACTTTAGGAATTTGGCCTTTGGCAGACTCGATTAATTTGAATCTCACTTGCTGTATAAATAAATTGAAATAATTAAATGATTAAAATAATTTGATTATAAGTCTTTATTTTAAGAAAATATGAATATTCTTCTTTTATAATAGGCACTTTGTTGTACATAGCAGATTCATATCCAGGATTGGTCAAAGTCCTACTCCAGTAAAGCTATGGAGACTGCTATGGCTATCTCTGGGGCGAGTCCAGCTCGTGACTGAAATTTTTTTCCGCTTTAAAATTAAAATTCAGAAAAAGTATGCATACTACATAATAACTATCTTCACGCTGTATCCCTGACGGGATAGTCAGAGAGGACAGGCTTCACGATCCATGCATACTTCTTTCGCTTCTTGTAGATTCATCAATCACTTCAAACATGCACGTCTGGGTATCCGAGTACTTTTGACTTTTCTGTTTTTGAGCAATCTGCTCACTTGGTAGCTCATCTGTATGTCTCGGCCTACCCTGACTCCTTCTACCCTCTAGTTTTGCACAAAATATATTCTTCGTCAATCGTTCCTCACTCATTCGACGTGTCCAAACCAACGGAGCACGTCCTTTTCTAGCTTAACGCTAACATTTTTGTTACGTATTCGGTCGGCCAAAGTTACGCCGGCTCCGCACAATTTTCGAAGTGATCGCATCTCCACAGCATTCAATTTACTTTCATGCATCTGCTAGGTTTAGGTTTTTACTTCATAATTGCTTTTCAAAATTGTTTCTAAAAACACTACATTCTACTGCGTCATATCACTTCCCAATACTTGTGCACGTTGTCGAAGCTTTTGTTTAACAAAGGTTCCCAAACTTATTTTGTCTAATACCCACTTTGAGACTAAATAAATTTTTAGCGCCCCCATTTTTTCACCTACTTAAAAACCACTATAACTTCAAATTAAATAATATAGAAGCGCTCGTGGCCCCGCGGTCTCAGTATTCTGTAAATGATCACTGAGTTACGCAACTTTCACTATGGCTGGTCCTCGGATGGGTGACCACTTTGTGGCATTTACATTTGTGAGCATTTCCGTGCTTCGGAAGGCACGTTAAGCCGTTGGTCCCGGTTGCCAGTAAAATGGCAGTCGTTAAGCCTGGTTGAAGGCCTTATGAGCGTTTGAAAATTTCAACAGCAGGTAGCCACAACTTGCGTCTGTCTATTTCAACACGGCAATGGGCTCTCCACCTATTACGTGGGACAGGAATCCACACGGTGAAAATTGGGCATATAGTATGCCTCTGCCACCCCTTCGGGGATAAGGCGTAATGGATATTTATTTAATTGTTGTGAGCTATATTAGCGGAGATTAAACATTCATTCTAAAATAGACTTTTACTATAATCCGCAAGAGTTAACTTGAGACCTGAGCACAGTAGGTAGTACAAAACGAAGCTCAGGTCTCAAGTTAACTCTTACGGGCTACACCTGCCAATGAGAATGATTATTGAAACGCAACTTTATAGTATTCAGACAGAGTTATTCAAAATAAAACAAACTTATTCGATTCTTAAATAAAAACTAAAGTGAAGGATGAATCTGATGCTGTTTAATAAGTTTGTTGATTTCAGGTTCCAATTTACTCAAGAACAGCTGCAAGTCGCCACGTTCGGTAACATGCAAACGATTTCTCTTTTTAGTAAGCAGCGTTGCCACAGCACTAAATCCACGTTCACTCATATATGACGATGGGAATGCTATCAAGAATCGTTGAACGATTGACCACAATCCAGGGTACAATTGCGGGATCGGTTTTTGCGGCTGACCATATTCTTTTTGTGTAGAAGCAGTTTGGCTGCGAAAGCAGCAACGACATTTTTTGTTTTAATTAAATTTAGTTCATCGCCTTGCAGTTGGAGATTCATGTCGTTGAACAATTTATACAGGTCTGTCATGTAAGCTATATCATTTGATGTAATGAGCTTGTTGCGCAATTCTGTATCTTTAGTTTCCAAGAACTCTATCACAGAGTCAAACAGGTTGTAAAATCGAGTCAGACAATTGCCTCTTGATAGCCAACGAACCTTAGTATGAAGCAACAAACGGTTAGATTCTTCGTCATTAGTAACACAAAGCTGCTGAAATAATCTATCCATCGTAATCTATCGCGCCATCCGTAGCAACTGATATAATATTTTTCAAGGGAATCTCTTTCTCATCACAAAACTTTTCCAATGTATTGAATATGGTTTCGCCTTTTGTATTGGTCTCTAAATTTTTAGCAAACAATAGTTCTTCACATATTCTATTCTCATGTTTAATAAACCTCACGTAAGACAGCAACAATGCTTCGTTAGTAGGTAAAGTGGACTCATCGAGCTGAATTGAGAATTGACTAGTCTTCAGATGATTGCACAATGATCCTTCAATGTTTTCAGCCATTTCATCAATTCGTCTTTGCACAGAATTATTACTCAAAGGAATTTTTCGGATAATATTTGGTTTATGAAGCACAGTAGTTATTACTACCTTTATTGCTGGCAAAATTAACTCTTCTCCGATGTTGTGTGGTTTGCCTTTTTGAGCAATTAACAAAGAGATATTGTACGATGCTCGAAGTCCGTCGTCATCTTGCTTAGCAGCTGTCGAAAATAGTTTTGCTACACTTGGCTGAGTATTGTGCTTCATCTCTAGGTCTTGAAAATATGCTACATTCTTGTCTTTCTTATCTGGACGCATTTTATTCAAATGATCTTGCAGTCTTGAAGGTTTCATTGCTTCATTCGAAAATGTTTTTAGACATAGAAGGCACTGAGGCGACGATGGGTTTGTGGGATTTGCAATGAATCTGAATTTAATATATTCCACAGAGTATTGCCGTCCCTTCTTTTTTACTTCCGACATTGTTTTGTATTGGTCGCTTTAAATATTTTAAATAGTGTATGACATTTTGTAAGCGCCGTTAAAATGGTCTATGCAAAATAAAGATATTTTTTTTTTTTTTATTTATTAAGAAATACGTAAGTAAGTGTTGAACTTAAGTACAGCTTATCTATTAGGCGCGAAACCGCAAATGAAAATAAATATCCCGTTGTTTATATAGGATTGCATAAGCAGCGCGCACTGACAGGAATAAGACAAACATGCATTAAATCTCATTCGACGCTCAATTGTACTCAACAAGTAAGAACAAGTATTCTATGAATCAGCTGATTGATACAGGAATGCACAAATCAGGTTATTTAACAAAAACTTGTTAAAACATGATTGCCCGCGGTCATCGACGCTCATTCGCGCTCAATTGTACTCAACAAGTTAGAACAAGTATTCTATGAATCAGCCGATTGATACAGGAATGCACAAATCTGGTTATTTAACAAAAACTTGTTAAAACATGATTGCCCGCGGTCTATTATCTACGAAAATTACCTATCTAGGAATACTAATAACTATTAAAATGCGAAAGTGTGTCTATTGCCTTTTTATTTGTTTGTTTGTGTCTACTTACATTTCACAACGGAGCGACATGATTTTTCTTCTATTTATTGAATAAAACAGGACAAATACATGAACTACGCGGAGAGAAATTCGAACCGAGTTTGAGCAATCTCTTAATTAATATGTTGATGTTCACAAGTTGTAGCCGAGAGTCGTGAGCTCTGTCGGTGTCTAAGAGTCCTCCTAGCTAGATGAAATTACAAATCGCCCCCCGAAGCCTACACAATGCTCCCATTTTTTTTCTGGGTCTCGTACCGCCCCCCTTTAGGCCTGCAGCGCCCACAAGGGGGCGTTATCGCCCACTTTGGGAAACGTTGGTTTAAGTAGTTGACGCCCGCGGCTCCGCACGAGTGGTGAAGTTTTCCTTCCCCGTTTCCCACAGGATATTGTTACCAGGATAAAAAGTAGCCTATGTGTTATTCTGATGTGTAAGCTATATTACTGTAAAGTTTTATTAAAATAAATTTGCGTGAAAGAGTAACAATCATGCCTACTTACAAACTTTCGCGTTTATAATATTAGTAGGATTTGTCTTCCATTTTTACACATAAACAATCGTAACTACACAGAGAAAAAATATAACGGAGTCACTACGTTATATAAACAGACAGAAAATAAGAGACTATTTTATTTATAATATTAAATTCTTGTTCTGTATTAACTAGTAAATAGCTCATTTTTTTGCTAGTACTCTTTTCGAATTTTTGTTTTATCTTGTGATGCTTTTTCATAAATTATTTTAAAATTAAATAATTTGTTATACAAATTGTCCATGTTAAAATTTAATCTGTACAAATTTTATTTCTCAATTATTTTCTGAATAGGTCAATGCCTTTGTAATAATAATAATTGTTAATTAATGGCGATGATGACTACTACTAGGTCCCTGTACATAAAATAAATGAATTGAAATACAGCAAATGTAGTTTAAATTACCTTAACAGTACATCTAATCATGAAAGGAAAACTTACATTGTCTCATTACGGAGACTTGAACTAACAAACAATCAAAAGTTATAACTCGGTTCAGGCGCCAGGAGGATAAGTCCTACCAACTTTATGCACACGGATATCGGCGATAGAGATTGAGCTTATAATCATAAGAGCAGGAACCAAAAATTATAGAATACATCTCTAGAAGAAAGTTTCTATATTCTTATAGGCGAATTGATTGAATATACATTATATACGTTATCACTATTGGTATAACCTATTCAAGTGATTTAGTAAGCTAAAGATTAACTATTCACAAGGTTGAGGCGTGAAATTTAGAATAGTGAGATCCAGCATAATGCCAGATTATGAGCATAATGCCAGATTATGAGTCAAAATATATATAGTAACATGATTCAAGACATGAGCCAAATCATTGAGTCGTAAATCGCTGAGTCGTAAAAAGTTGAGTCCAATCATGGACCTGATCATGAGTCGTGCATCATTACTAGATTAATCTACATAAAAACAATTTAAGTTTGGTACCTGAGGCGTGGTTACATTACCACGGGATTCGAAATCACATTTGTAGACCGCAACAGGTGCCGTCTCAACGAGAATGACGAGCCCGTAACCACATGTCTCAAAGGATTCACCAGATGGTCAGCATTTATGGCAAATTTTATCCAACAATAAAGTTAAATGAAAAAAAAGTGCTTTTTCAGCTGCCAAGAAAATAATTAATTCCATTACATTTGGAAATACAATTGGAGATTTGTTCGTGATTCGAACACAAAGAGAACTTACCACTTTTTTAAAGAAAAACCAATAAATCTTGAAGGGCAGGCAAATATTACATTAACACCGCTCTAAGCATCGTAATAAGCTGTAAACAAATGAATAATGTTTCGTCAAAATACTAAAGTTCACCAAGGTTAGAAACGTGGTTTCAAAAATCCAAAGTTCTTACCGAAATACAGGTTATCTAAGCATGTTCCCTTTATAAGGATCTTCATGCACGTTCTTGTATACCATTATTGTACAAGATTTCTTCTAAATAAAGAAGTTTCAAAAAAATATATTTACAAGAGACATCTTTTTGTCGTCGATGTAGCTAGGCTAATGACTTCTTCCGTCACCACAGACAAAAGGACATTTTTGCTTTTTTCTCTCCAAGTCTACCCTATGGCATGGAAACTAAGGCATACAGCCTTACAGAAATCGCAGTATGTTTAAAATCGATTACACACGGAGCGAATGAGTCAACAATCTACTCACCTCTCTCTCTAAATTTCCAGAATAAAAGTGACATTCCAATGTGACGTTTTACAACGTTACATCACACCCCAACCAGAAATAAAAGAAAGGAACTTTCTTTTTCAAACAATAAAGCTCTAAGAAAGAAATGGAAATAATTCCAATAAAGGAACACCAAAATCCCAAAAACAAAATTCTATAACAAGAATAAATAATCAATTAACCATAAGTATAGTTCCAATAAAAATCTATTACACAAACCAGAACATTCACATTCCACGAGTTCAGAAAAACATCCGACTCTACCAACACTAAACTAAATACGAAAGTACGGTTGAGCACCATAGCCACCGACCCTATCATCCAACTCTTTACAAATAAGAATATCAAAATTGATACAACAAAAAACTTAAAGTCAAAGCATTGACATAATGTAAGTACTAAAGAATAACAAATCCAACCAATTTCAATTACAATCCCATATAAAAAACAAAATATCAGCAAACTAAACTGTGCTGTAACTTGTAATCATTACAAAGTCAAACAGCAACTGTACAAAGTGTTGTTACAAACAACTTATTCCAACAAAAAATATTGTGGAAAAATACACCAATCAGATGTGATCGGCTCAACACCACCGAACTCCCGAGCACAAATGCCGTACAAAACCAAACAGATGTGATCGGCTCAACACCACCGAACTTCCGAACACAAATGCTGTAACAAAACCAAACAGATGTGATCGGCTCAACACCACCGAACTTCCGAACACAAATGCTGTAACAAAACCAAACAGATGTGATCGGCTCAACACCACCGAACTTCCGAACACAAATGCTGTAACAAAACCAAACAGATGTGATCGGCTCAACACCACCGAACTTCCGAACACAAATGCTGTAACAAAACAATATGACAAATTTGACCGGCACAACCCTACCGACTTTCCTAACACAAATGCATATATAAAGATGTGATCCTATAGTCAAAAGAGACAGATATCAACATCAAAAGGTATTTCAAAAGTCATATCCGGGTAACTTTGAATTGCTTAACAAACAAACAAAATATATACAATATGCGTGGGTCAGCCCTGCGACATGGCCTCGGGATCAGAAGAACTGAGATACAGCTACTTCTACCAACCCAGAAACGCAACATCAAAACTATTCTTAAGGATACATCATCCCAATATAAGAATACAATATGTACAAAATAAAATTTAGGAGTAATAACCTAAACATACAAACAAAACTAGGAAAATTTCCTACAAAACAGAACAATATCATTCCATAATGTTTTAATAACCAATTAAGGTTCCAACAAACAAACAAAAAGATAAGATATTTGAAGTGTATGACTGTTATTTGTGTGAAAAAGTTAATGTTATTTCTAAAAGGCTAATTTTAATAATTCCAAAAGGTAAATTGATAAATTTTTAATCAATTTGTAATATCCTAAGTTCTATTTTTTTTTAAAGATTCAGAACTTGATTCTAATAAAAGTTGCGAAGCATCCTAACATACGTCCCTAACAAATAACCATTGCCGCTCATACTTTATTCTAACAGAGGTTAATTCCTTCCCAACAAATACCAAAAATAAGACCAAAGTCTGTAATATTCAAAACAAAATAATTTAATATTTAATTATATCCTTAACATGGAAGCGACCTGTGGATCCTTTATTCAGGTCCTCCAGCAGGTAAACATTAGGTGAAACTTTAGAAACTACATTACACTTAACAAACTTAGGTGCAAGTTTCGCAGAAAAATATGCAGGAACATTAGACTGCACAAAGCTTCTCCTTCACACAATATCATCAACACCAAAAGAAATGATTCGCCTCCCTACATTATAATAACTAGCATTTCGCTTATACGCTTTCAACAAACTAGATTGTACTTTAACAAAGATTTCACTAAGTGAATTGAGTGATTTTGCAATCTCCTATCTCTAGTTGATCTAAATTATCAATAGAGGTACTAACACGGTGCAAAGATGCATCAAAAATAAGTTCTCTACCGAACATTAAAAAGTTAGGCGTAAAATCTGTCGCAAGATTCACACTATTATTCAAAGCTAGTTGAACATGAGATAAAAACTTCGACCACGTTCTATGATCAACTTTAACACAACATGCTATACATGTCTCAACGGTTTTATTATATCTTTCAACTGGATTATTTTGAGGAGTACACAAGGAATTATAAAATATTTTATTTACATTATAACTATTAAGAAACGTAACAAACTGTCTAGCAGTAAATTGAGTTCCATTATCACAAACTAATATTTTTGGAGGTCCATACTTAAGGAAAATCTCTTTCTCAAGAAGTTTACAAATTACATTAGTTGGGAATAACCAACAGTATTTAGTAAAAACGTCTACAATAGAAAGTATATATCGATGACCAGAATAAGTTTTGGGAAGAGGTCCGACAATATCAATAGAAAGCATAAGCATAGGCTTATCAACTTTTTTAGGATTAACCATAATTCCATGGGGTGGGTTTGTAGAAGATTTGTATGCTTTACATACATCACAAGAATTGATATATTTAACTACATCATTAAACATTCCTTTCCAAAAATAATGTTATTTTAATTTTTTATGGTTTTATGAATACTCAAATGTGCAGAATTAAGATCATCATGATTTGACTTAATTGTATCTATAATATGTTCTTTTGGAATAACTATTTTCCGATTAAAGGGATCAAATTTATCCTTACAAAATCTATACAAGGTAAGATTCTCTACTTTGTAATTTTTATATTTAGTAGGAAACTTCTGACAATTTATAAATATTCTTTTATACCGTCAATATCTTCGTCTGTAGATACGATATCGAACGAAAGGCCGATCTATTTAACCAAGCTGAGAAGCATCGTTTAAACGTCGGTTTCATTCATTTTCGTTCGCTGTGTCCTTGTCTCTATGTCTTTGTCATGTTATTTTAACGAGATATTTATCCAAAGTTATAATACAGCCAGTCTTTTATGTTATGATAGATAATTATCAAGACCATTACATAGATATTCTTCAAAATCTGGAAAATATAGAAAGAAGTACAAAAAGCCTCGAACTTTTCAAGTTCGTCGTAATTGTTACGAAGAGTATGATGAAGAATATTTTAAAACTAGATTCCGTCTATCTAAATCTTTTGCGCTGCACGTTTTGCAATTTATTCTCACTAAAATTGAAAATTGAAATGGCCTTGTCAATGAAATGGAGGTTTCTAACAGTTTTAGTATATTCGGTGTTGCCAACTCCTAGTAATTCGAGGCGCAAGACTCAAAGTCAAAAGAAAACATTATTTTGGATACTTTTTTTTTGTTCAACAGTAAAAGTATATTACAGTGAAAAACAGTATAATAATGTTTTTAACAGTATAGTTGGCAACCCTATCTTGGATACAGTCAAAAGTCAAAGTGGTGCAAACTTTATACCATACTATCAGAGGATTTTGGAAAGTGACAAGACAAACTTCGTTTAACAACGTTAATGACTTCCCGACTTGTGCACGTTCTCGAACCTATATTTTTTCACAGAAACATCCGAAAAAACACTCTAGAAAAAATGGCGACCCCAATATTAGATACTTATTTCTTCCTGTCCCCCAAAATAAAGTTATATTGTGTAATCTGTAGAGGAACGAATGGATTTTAACACTGGAGAATAACAGACTGACAGGAAATAGTCATTTAAAAAAAAAATTAAAGTCTACAGAATGCTCGTGCGAAGATACAGCTTCATGCAAAGGTACTCATCGATAATGTTCAACATCCAATCAACCTTTCATTCGATGCTCTTAAATTTCGTTTACAATATAGTGAAAATTTCAGCGTGCTTCAGTACGATTCTGTAGCTCAACGGCTCAAGAATGGGATTTGAATTTGACCCGTGACCTTTGCCTAACAAAGGCAGTTAGGCAAAGGTCACGGGTTTAAACCCCTGAATACGTGCATAGGCGATTTTGAAGTTTCTGCCACTTGTGGTTTTAAAACTCATTCCCTTGCGGCGATAGTTAAGGGTGCGTTACTTTTTTCAAGAGATGCCTACGTCAAGGCACGGGTAGAAGCATCTGAATTGTCTTGATCTCTCGATTCTCTCGTCTCGTAAGTAAAACTCTTGTCAAGTTCTTTTTTTTTTATAACTCATATTACTTTCAGTAAAATCGTCAAAGTATTATAGAAGTATGTGTAAAATAAAGTATTTGACCACCCTCCCAGACAGCACCTCCCAAATTGACTAGGGAGAGGCCACCAGTGGACTGCAATAGCCTAATTTGATTGATAATTTTAAAAAATCTTACATAATGTAAACGTATAAAACCTAAATTGTGTTAAACATAAAGTCACGTTTATTTAACGGTCCGACTCTCAAAAGAGCCATTAGCATACGTTCCTAGAGTCAATATACATTCAATTATATGTATTGAAATGAAAATCAATTTAACAACGTTTGTTCCTAGTTTTTGTAAACATATTCAAAATAATTTAGTCATCTTATGCTAAATTCGTCACTGCACTCATTGATGTTAAATTCGGAATATAATAATATCAAAATATTTTTCGTACTTAAAAGAACACCAGTACACTCTCCTTAAAAAAAATAGGCACGTTCTATTTTCAAATTCACATACCTGTCTCAGAAAAGGTGAACCTTTCTTCCTTCTCGGTAATTCATCCATTTTGTTTTTAATATTCAACTAATCGTCTAAATAAACATCATTTTTAACACAACACAACACTTGGACACTGTTGGCGTATGAAATGTGTTCGTACAGGTATTACTACTATTATCTGTGGCTCACTGAGTAGTTATCGGTGTATCACCACAAGTATAATGATTATATGAACTATGTTAGATTAGATTGTAAGGCTCGGGACAAATCTAGCAGAAGTTGGCAAGCAGATTTGCAGTACCACCGAACAATGAAATCTGAACAAAATGACTGGGCCGAGACAATTTGCTCACCGATAATCCAGTGGCGAGAGTACGAAAAACATTGTGTACGATGTTTGAAGGTTAAATGTTTGTCTTTATATAGTACAAGACAAAGGGGATGAGACACAAGTCAATGTTCACACTCGAACTCATAACAAAGCGCCTTACAATCAGAACAATCAGACTGCGCTCACTACTTGGTTACTCTCAGTAGATTTCTTTTTAATGGTTCCCTATCCCAATTCAATGCGAATGAAGAAGCAGATTACACAGCAATTTGTTACACTCATGATTTATTATCTAAAAAAATATGAATACGGCCGAAAGAAAAACAAAAATATTAATACTCTATTGACCTTAAACTTCTCTTAGAGGACCTTCTTAGAAGAAGCTATGAGGTTACTTGTAAAAAGTTTTCATTCATTCAGTTTTTTGTAGGCTATGTTCCAAATCTGAATTACAAATTCGTTTCGTTTTCAATTAATCAATTAAATTTGCTTATATGTATTTCAACTACGGGACGTCGGGATGTATGAATTTCCCAATATTTGCTAAATTGGGATTTGAACGAATTGGTTCCAGGTACCTATTACTTTTTTTCACCATGACCTCGTTCGTTATTTAGCAGATGCATCATTTGCAGATAAGGCTGATTAGGCCTCATCACCGCACGGATCCATTATTTTTCTTTCAAATTCACTAACACATTCTGGATGCGCTATTTATTATTCGGTGATATGTGTAAAATATCTTTACATTACGTGTGTCAGAACGTTGCCAAAATATCAACATGGCAACCAGCCAAATTCCCGCGTACGGAAGCGTCTGATGACGAGGCGTTTTGTACACCGGACCTTGTATTACTTCAGTACTATTTATTTGACCCATTCAACTTCCGCATCAATTAAGAGCTATTAATCTTCTGTTTTTTAGCGTCTTCCCAGTTGCTTCCAAATCGCATCTGGATTTTTTATACTCAGTGCCGTCTAGCCCAATGTAAGCTATTATAAGCTTGTGTTATGGGATCTAGAGGACTGATAAACATACTTATATATTTCTAAATACATACATATTACACATAGGAAATATCCAAACTTCGAAACAAATATTTGTGGACCACACAAATATTTTTTCCGACCCGGGATTCGAACCCTGGACCTCAGTCACGGCAGTCGCATACGTAGTGTATGCGACTGCCCTGACTGAGGTCCCGGGTTCGATACCTGCGCCACCGAGGCAGTCCAATTATTACTATATCCTAGAATCAAAGTGGAAAAATTGTTCAGTCGTCACATCCACAAATACAATTTGTATGCTTTTTTGAGCATTGCGTGAGAGGTGTTATCAATATAATCAGTGCACGTTACTTAATCTAACTATTACGAACATATCAGAATTATTTACGACAATACCCTTGTCAGTGATAGATGATATATCGGCCTATTGTATCGTATGTTTTCAAAGATATAAGAAATTTCAATCTTTTGATAGATACAAATCATTTCCTGATTGTACTATAACAGGAAAATGTACGATCAGAAAAGGCAATTTCCTTTTTTAATATATTGGGATATTCTTACAGAATTCCCGCCTACCTAGCTTATCTAATATAAGCTTGTAGTTTGAGATCTAAAGAGAGAACTGATAAACATACTTAGATTTTTCTAAATATTTATTTATGTTTATCAGATATACATATTATAGAAAGTAAACACCCAAACTTTTAAAGAAACATTTCAATATTCATATTCTAACGATTTCATTCCACAAATATTTGTTTAGACCCAGGAAATACAAATTACGCGCACAAATCGTTTGCCAAATGTTACCAGGTAGATGTGTATCGGGACCTAATGTTTCAATGTTCAAACAATGTGTTCGCGATTGATTGATATTGCATTGTTCAGATTCGAAGTACCCAACCAGATACTACACACACATGCCGCGGAGGAAGGAAAATTTTCTTTACGAGAATGGTCAATAAGTTTTAGTAGTTAGTAGGTAATTGTTTATCAATCAAACTTTATCCCCGTAGGAGTAGCTGAGGACTATTACACGCCCACTGTTCAGCATGTGTATTCCACGTTATAGGTGGAGAGCCCATTGCCGTGTCGAAATAGACAGACGCAAATAGTGGTTACCTGCTGTTGAAATTTTCCAAGCCGCTCATAAGGTCTTTAACGATATTGCCATATTACTGGCAACCGAGACCATCGGCTTAACGTGCCTTCCGAAGCACGGAAACACTCGTAAAGTCATAGCGAGAGTTGTTATACGCAGTGACAGTGACTTCAATCAGGTAATTAATTCATAAAGTGAATCTCACTCATTCACTTCTCGGGAATCTCACTCATTCGCCTTCGATCGATTAATAAAGAATATCTGTTGATCAAAAGTAGAGGATTGTCAGTCAGGATCGTGGGGAAATGAAGCTGATGCTATGAAGGACTCAAACCGATTTAAACCATACTGTCCCTACCTATCTGTGTATAGCCGAGGTACGAGGTGTGACATCTTCTAAAGATGTCACAATGCACCACACTTTGACTACCACCGTGGCCTTTCTTAATTTTATCCCGATTCTTTCTGTGATGATCGGGAGTTCGCTTCATATGATGTGACTCGGCGTGAGTCATGCGTTAAACTTACACGTCACACCGCCGTCTTGGGCCTACTTCTGTTAGGGCGTCGAACAGACCACCCGACGTCCTCAAGCCCCCGATCATTGAGGCATGAAGGCCCCTATTCCAGAACGTTTCTCAATACTCAATTGACGCTTGAGACTAGTTTTTGCCTTGTAAATACTACTCTCAAGTGTTTGTTGAGTATTGATAAACGTTCTGGAATACGGCCCGTAGTCTGGGGCGAACACAAGGCTCATTTGATGTCGTCTAACTTGGCTTTAGACTAAACTGTTACGTTTAGCAACATTAGTTGCTGGCCGTACATGTACCTATAGACGTCTAATACCGGAACTATGCTTTCGGTAATACATAATTAAATAAAACATATAGGTCACTATATTTAAATACTTAAATCATTGTAATCTGATATGGGTGATAGTTTATCAACCATATCGGCTACCGTATTGTGCTGATAACCAAAACAAAACGGTTTGAAAGTACCTAATTTAAGAGGACTTACGAAACTGCAACCAGCAGCTAAAATTGAGCTGAGCCCCGCGGCTTGGCCCGTGATATATTTCTAACCCTCGTGTTGTCCATTTTAAACATGTCGTCTATTTGTTTTTATTTTTTCGTCCATTTAAACACAGCAATGGGCTCACTACCTGATACTGACTTTAGGCGGCTTAAAAATATTTCAACAGCAGGTACCCACAACCTGCGTCTGTCTAATTCAACACTGCAATGGGCTCACCACCTATTACGTGGGACAGGAATACACATGGTGAAAGGTGGGCATATAATATGCCTCTGCGGCATAATATATCTCTCATAATATTCGGGGATAAGGCGTGGTAAATAAATAAATAAAATATGTATGTTTCTTAATTTTACAATAATGTTTAAAAATTTGCACGATTTAATATTATTACTGCTCCGGTCTCCTGAGTAGTAGCATGATAATATAATATGACCAATAGCTTTCCTCGTTAAATGGTCTACCCAACCCCTACTATTTGGAAAGGCTTTCAAACTCTACCTGGATTTGAAGCCTGAGGTATACTTTTATTTTACTTCTGCTAGGAGTAGCCTTTTTCTAAAGGTTACTCCTAGAAAAAGGAAAAAGGCCAGGTCAAGAGTACCCTTAACCGGCGAGCGTGTATGAAAACACTCATGAAAGTAGAAATGAAATCAAATGAAAAATCTTTATTCATGTAGGTCACAAAGTAACACTTATGAAGATTATTGCTTCTACATTTACTGCCAGATTCGCAACGCAATAGGTAGAGCCTGAGGAAGAACCTGGCAATAAAACTCATGGCCACTCTTTTCTAACTGCCAGTAATTACATTTTATTTACATGATATTTGAACAAATTATACAATAATAAGTCTATACAAAAGAAACAAAATCAAAACAAAATGAGAGCATTTCTAGTAGCCAGTTCTAAAGGCAGCCCACCCTTATGATGACGAAGACGAAGAAGCGAAAGTTGTATGCCAGGATAGTAGTAAGTGGAAAACCGTAGTCTCTGCCTACGCCGATGGGAAACAGGCGTATGTATGTATGTATGTAGGAGTAGCTGTCGGCAGGCTTTTAATTTTCAGCATTGTGGGAGCGACTGCCGTTTGACCTTCTAACCCATAAGAGCGCCTGCATCGCTGCTGTAGCTGCTCACCAGGTGAAGTCTCCCACTTTACTTCAGGACGCGTCTCAGCAATCTCGCCTACAGAACCCACCTCTCTTCTTCTATCACCCTAGCTTATCCAAAACGTAAATTCTAAATCGCTTTGTATAACGTCAAATTAACTTAATAAATGCTCATGTACTTGCAAATGCATCTTTCCTTCATCTCTGTGCGTAAGTCATCCTAAATTCACCCCAGCCTAGCCCCTCAACATCACACACCACTAGCAGTTGAGGTCATTTGAGCCCCGTAGATCTTGGTGGGGACCCCTTTGTAAGTAAAATAAATCCGGCATTAAAAATCTGTTGCTACGTCAAAAATTAATCGTTATCTGAGTTTGGCGCCAATTCTTGTACATGACGCACGGTTGCCGTATTGTGTTTTTCAAAACTAGTGTATAATTCGTAATTTTGTGTTTAATAATGGTAGATTATGATACCTACATAAAGTGTTCGAAAATGTGCAAAGTGTTATGGAAAGTGATATGTAACAGTGAACAGTGGTGTTCTTTGTGTTAGTGCCAAATCTGAATAGAAAGCGCTAGTAAAGGGTCCACTGCTTTACCAAGGCAAGGACCAGGATATAGCACAGAGGACTTGACAGCGACAAAGGACTAGACATGACCGAAACTAAATAATAAGAAAATATAAATACTGAAGACAAAGCTGTATGGACTAAGTTTCGTTAGCATTTTTTTTTTGTGTGGAAATCCTCATGGATGCTATGCCGGACTCCTACCGACTAAAACCACACGTTTCCCTTCATCTGTCTATAGCCAGGAGTCCCGGGTAAGCCCTCGGAAGGATAGCCCCAGGGCTCCTGACAGACTTAGTCCGCTACCGCAGGCTCGATCAGGGTGGGTTCGGGTGTTATCCTGCCTCTTTGGGGGTTCGAGTGTTATCTCGCTTCTTTGGGGAGTGTGGGTGTTATACCACTATTGAAAGGGGGGAAGGGCGTGCGTGTAACCCTCACGCTGCGCCACTTTCCATGGCCTGCTTCTGTAAGAACGGCGAGGAGCCCACTCACCGTACTCAGGCCCCCGGTCACGGAGGCCGGTAGTCTTGGGCGAAGACTGCGGATCTCGGGGGGAAGAGTTCTCTCTCGCTTTCTCTCCGCTGCCTCTTTTGCGAGCATGACTTGCTCGCAAAAAGACGCAGCGGCGTCCGACTTGCTCCCGCTGGAGATCATGGCTCTCACCATGGTCTCCAGAGTGATAATGTCCACGCCCAGACCCGCAACGAGTTCCCGGCGCTGCAACTCCCACGCTGAACACTCCGACAGTGTATGCAGCGCCGTATCCTCGCTGCAGTCCGTACAATGCTGGCACTCTGGTGTTACCTCCCGGTGTATACGCCACAGAAACTTACCGAAGCACCCGTGCCCGGTAAGTATCTGTGACATCTCCCTCTCTCCAGCCACTCCTCCATGACCGGCTTCACCGCCTCAATTGTGGTATGTGCCCACTTAGGATGCTCAAGTCGCACCTTCCATGTCTCCATGAGCTCCTGGCGGAGCAGGGATCGCTGAGCCTCGATTTCTCGGGGCACAGGCCTAAAGTTCCGCTCCAACGCCTCCTTGCGCCATTGATACAACGACGCAAGGGCCCTCGCTTCCAGGTCCCAGGCCATCATCTTCAGCGCACTATGTAAAATAGACACGTTGGTGGCCGTCAGATTTCTCGCCCATACGGGGGCCCCATATAGGGCCATGCTCCGCACGATCCCTAGGTAGAGTCTCCTGCAGGGAGCATTGGGTACCCTTATATTGCCCCCCTCAGTTTAGAGACCAAACTTCGGAAATGGTGTCCGAAGTTCCATCGGCTATCGAGTACGAGCCCCATGTACTTCATCGAGCGTTCGATGCCGATGCTAACGCCCCCTACTTGTATGCTGGATCCCGTGGGCAGCCCCTTTCGAGGTCCGTGAAAGCACAGAGCCTCGGATTTGTGAAGGGCCACCCCCAGACCCAGCCGCCGTATTCGACCCACGACTTGAGCAACACCTGCCGTGGCCCTTAGGGCCGCGTCTCGGTGCGTTGCTCCTCGAGCCGTAACGAGAGTGTCATCGGCGTAACACGTCACGTCGACACCTCTGAGCAACGGACCGCGCAGCACCCAATCGTAGCCGATGTTCCACAGGAGCGGTCCTAAAACCGACCCCTGCGGAACCCCGCACGATACTTCTCTCCGTCCCGGCCCTAACCAACTCGGGTAAGCTATGGCTCTCTCGGACAGATAAGCCCCGACAATGCGACGGAGGTAGGAAGGCACTCCGTGGTAAATGAGCGCCTCCCTAACGCAGCTCCGGGGTAAGGTGTTGAAGGCGTTGGCGATGTCAAGAGACAACGCCATCACCACCTCACTCCGCGATATCGCTTCCTCCGACAGGGCCCTGACACGCATGATCGCCTGAGACGGAGCCATACGCGGAGGAATATGTTCCTCCGCTCTCGATGGAAACAGGGAGCCCAAGACCCTCTCTAGTTGCTCTGGCTGGAGGCTCTGGGTCAGCGGGGGCGCCTTAGGGCGGATTTTGCCTCTAACCATAAGATACGGGCGCCCCCATGGGTACTGCTCCAGAGTGTCCAGGAGTTCTTCGCGGGCCGATTTTTTGGCACGCTTTATGACCTCCTCTTGGCTCCCTTGTAACCCTCGTGTAGCTCCGTCTCTCGGGCCGTCGCATCATCTGGGGGATACGCCTCCGGCGGAACCTGGTGTATTGACGGCGCGCGGTGACGCACGCTGCGCGCAGCTGCGCAATCTCCGACGACCACCAATACACCTGCCTCCTTGCCGGTTTGGGTCTAGCCCTAGGCATACCGGCACCGCAGATTTGCGACATGGCTCTCCTGAACCACTCCGCCTCTTCATCAACATCGGCAGGCCTCTCCAGTGCTGGAATCCAGGCCTGCACAATGGCTGCCTCCAGGAGAGCCTCCCAAGTTTCCTTTGCCTGCCCAAGATGGGTGAAGACAATTAATAACAAAACATCAATAATTAATCGTTATCTATCAGCTTTATCAAAAGCCAATATTGCCAGTATTTTACTATGGTTTATCATATTTTAATTTCTAATTAATATAGGTAGAATTTCTCCATGACTAAGCAAATGAGTGAATGTGACGAGTTATTAAAATCAACTTTTCAGAATTATGTCAGAGCCATCTATCGAGCTGCTTAGCAACTGTGATATCAATAAACAGTGTTGGTAATGATTTATCGTTTAAAAATGCGAATTAGTGAATGGTGTATTATTAACGAGTTTAGTATGTGACCACAGATAAAATAATATAATTCTTATACAGATGCACGAACAGGAACTAAAAATGGTCACGGCCTTAACTTTCCAAGCAGGCAGGCAGTACGGGAGTTTGTATATAGATGGCGACAATGTTTTGGCAAACTATTCTTATTATTTACTACACTACACTAGATGTCACTATTAACATAAATACTATGCCGTATGCCTTTTCTAGCTAATTGATGTTATCAATATTCTGTACGGGCATGATAAAGGTCATGTTATAATGCAACAAATAAGGGTTTTACTTATTTGGATATTTTATCTATAGGTACTAATATTATAAAACTAGAGTTAGTTCATTTAGTGTTTTTTAGTTACGTAGGTACTTGTAAGTGACCATTTGTAATTTCCATGCATGGAGATCGTTTGTAGAGGATATGGAAGGTGGCCATAGGATCTTCTAAAATAGACATGATAAACCCATTCCAGGGTTCATGAATGTTCAGGGGCCAGGATCCAAGTTCGAGGACGTAGAGCCCATATTTCCAACCCGGGGTCTGGGATCCTGAATTCCGGCTTCTGTGTCTTAGATCGAGAGTCCAAGGTCAGCTACTCCAGATCCTCTGTTTAGAGTCAAGGGTTGGGTTCTCCACCGAGGGTATGCAGTAGAGGCTCTAGAGACCTCACAGTACAGGGGGTAGGATCCAAGGTTAAGGGCCTAGGGTTCATGATCCTGTTCCCGAGATCCGGGGTCCAGGGTCCAGAGTCAAGATTCCAGGGTCTTAGATCCGAAGTCCAGGCTTCTGGGCTAGAATCTGAGTTTGTGGGCTTAGACCCGGTAGGGCCCCGAGACCTTAGATCCTGAGGTCAAGGTTAACTGTCTAGAGTCAATGGATGTCTATAGCCCCTGGCTCCGGGGTAGCTAAGTCTATGGTCGAGATCTCGGGGTTTAGGTTGTAAGATATACCTATTGTCTACAGTGCAGGCTACAGAGACCGAAACCAGGGGTCAAATAAACCCTTAAATTCTATAATTTAGGTAGATAATCTATTGTATCAGGCCTCCGAACGTGAAATTTATAATTAATAAAAGCAAAATATAAGAAAGTACCTAGATAGATTATGATTATCTTAATGTTAATAAAATTATAAATGTGAAAGTTTGTATGGATGTTTGTTACTCTTTCACGTAAAAATTACTGATCGGATTTTAATGAAACTTTACAATGTGGCTTATACATCAGAATAACACATAGGCTACTTTTTATCCCAGGAACAAGTGTCTGTGGGAAACGGGAACGGGAAAACTTCTCTACGCGGGCGAAGCCGCGGACGTCAACTAGTTTAATATAAATATTATAAAGTGGAAAGATTTGATGTATGTTTGTTACTCTTTCACGTAAAAAGTATTGAATGGATTTACAACATATAGGCTACTTTTTATACTGGGAACAAGTTCCCATCACGCGAGCGGAGCCGCGGCCGTCAACTAGTTTTTTTTTTAATATTTTTAACTTTTCAAAGCGCAACGTATCATCGTGTAGTGCCGGCGCGGCGGTCATACCACTTTAAACCTTATTGGCAGGTTGACAGAGACCGACAGTTATTACGCGCTTCTATTTTGAACTTTATTTTAAGAAAAATATCGTTTACTTTGGCGGATCGGATCACTGGATTTGTTTTGATCACAATTACAATTTAGATGCCACATCGCGTTTTGACATAAAATAAATCTATTTAATTTCTGCAATAAAAAAAAATGTGGGCCAGAAAGGCAGTGATAGTCAGTTTTTTTTAATGAAACTTAAGTCAATCGGTACGTAATAAACATTATATTTAGTAATTTTCTATAAAACCAAAAAAACAGTATTACTTTTTCGGTGTTTTGTATTCATAATTGTTAATATTTATTTTAAAATGCAAAAACAAAAATCAAAACAATGAGGATTCGATCTTGGGACTCTATACTTGGGAAAAATACTAAAACAATCAATACATCGCCATTAACTACCAGACCACACACATGGTTAATTGCGATGAATTTATCTACTGCTTGATTATGGCGGAGCAATCCTCGTCGTCGATATCACAATATTTTTACAAATAAGTTTATTATTCTAGCGTGCATCGCTGTGACGTGCGCGACCGAAAGAGATAGAATGCTCTTTTTTTTTACAGGTACTATTGGCATAGAGAGACGAATGTTAGTGGAGAACTGTTCAACTTATTACGACGCCATCTATTATTATAGATGAACAGTATCGAGAACCAATTATTCACGCAATCTACATTAATTGTATTATTAACGAGTTTAGTATGTTAATATCACAGATTATAATATGGTTTTTATTTTAGAAATCAATTACCGGACTTTACACAGCTAAATAACATTTTTATTTTTTGTAATCTTGAAAATGATACCATTACTGCCATCTAGGGATAATTTAATGTTATTAAAAATATTTTGTTCGCATTGGTACCCCCTGATGTGACCTTAAACTTTTTAAATATTTTTTCTGAATAAGGTCTGCGCCATCTATCGTGCTGCTTAGCAACTGCGAAATCAATGAATGGAGTTGTTCACTACAATGAACGTAATGATTGAATGAATTATCGTTTTTAATGTACTAGCTGAACCCTGCGGCTTCGCCCGTGACACACTTTGGACCCTGTGGGCACACATTTATTACCGTCGTTTATGAATTTTACAATAATATTTGAATAGGTATTTGTTGACATTTATGATTACTGCTCCGCTCTTCTGGGTAGTAGCGTAATTATACTATATAGCCTTCCTCGACAAATGGGCTATGCAACACAAAAATATATAAAATATAATACGTGAAAAGTGGGCGTCTAAAATGCCTCTGCCAACCCTTCGGGAATAAGGCGTGATAGATAAATAAATAAAATGTATATTACAACATTTATTATACATTTATTTATTTTACATTACTTTTAGTCAGTGATTTATGATAGAGTTGAAAATAAGGTTTTTATTTTACAAGGGAAATGTTTAATAAAGTAGTGATATTTGTTAGATATTTGAATCAAATAAGAAAACGTATAATTATGAAATATAGGAAATAAAAACAGAGATATTTTTTTTTAAACGGTTTTCAACAATGGACGCCTGGCGTCCATATGAGATCTATGATGTTGTATTAAGATAATGGCTAACAGATTTTGGCAGGCGCTTGAGATAAAATTTGTATCTGTGATGAACTTTTTCTGCACAGCTGATTACTCTGCAAGTTTTATATAAGTAATGAAACAAAATATACAAATTACAATTTTACTTATTAATTTAAATTAGTATTGTACCATATTGTAATGTTACTGTACGTAACATTACAATATGGTACAATTAACGTCAATAATACAAAGGGGACCGTAATGCTCGAAATGATCGGGACGGCTTAACGTGCCTTCCGAAGCACGGAAACGCTCACAAATGTAAATGCCACAAACTGATCACCCATCATTGACCAGCCAACGCAGTGATCGTTCACAAAACACTGAGTCAGCGGGACCACGAGCGATTTTTAAATAATTATCTTCATTATATTAGATATTTTTTACAATTTCAGTGGGTACTGCACCATTAAAAAACATTACTACCTAAACACCAGCGAGACCTAGTAGCACAGACTAGACTATTTACTTTTGTGCTATAAGTTTTAACAGACAGCTTTAAGTCCCGGTTGTGAAAAATATCTGTGCGGATCTATGCGGAGACTACTTTAAACCAATTGGTTAGTGTTTGGGTTATGTCATGACTGAAATCGACTACCCTGTAACAAACCGCTGTTGGAGTAGCATCCTTTCTCCCTGGTGAGGTTGGGTTGGGTTTTGTAGTAGTCTCGTGGCCTCAAGAAAGATTCCTGAGAGAAGATGGCTGATCGTAGATAAGATTAGATAGAGACAGTTCATAAATAGCTTATATCTGTAGACATGACAGAACGATTAAAACTTTTTCACTGCCGCATCATAAAGACTAGAAACTCTCTGCCAACTCATGTATTTCTCTCATTTATTTCTTTCTTTCTTCTTACTACTCAGGTCTATAAATAGAACACAATTTGTTATGATTATAATATTCCAGGGCGCCTGCGTTGAGATGTAAGATAAAATCAATAAATTGTTTTTATAATGGCTCTTTTTAGTCTACAAATTTACAGTTTTAAGTCAACGAAAAAAGCTGTTTAAAATATAAGTGTTATCTCCGAAGGGGTGGCAGAAGCATAATTATTATATACCCACTTTTGCCATAATTATGCACTTTTGGCCTACGTAACAGTTGCTGGATTCATTGCCGTTTAACTTGTGTTAACGGCTGCCATTATGTTATGGGAAATTAGACCCAACAGCTTAACGTGCCTTGCGAAGCACGAAAACGCTAGTAAATGCCAAAAAGCAGTCACCCATCCGAGGATCCACAGCGAAAGTTGTTCATAGCCTCACTAACGCAATGCCCATTTATAATACACTGGGTTGGCGGGGCAACAAGCACTTCAAAACTATTAATTTTTTATTTTAAAACCGTCAATAACGCCTCCTCATCGAAGCCTACCTTCTCGTACGTTGGCCAGCTAGGGCTCCGAAGATCTTGATGTCACACAAATTTTTGAAATAAAACATATTTATCGTATTTGAGAGACATTTTATGGTTGTAATAAAAATCGCCACGTTATTTCGGATACGCGCCATGTTGTTTTGAAGTGAAACTTCTTTATTGACGTATGAGAGAAATTTAATAGCTGTAAAAAAAATGTGGTAATGTAGTTTCACTTCTTACCTGTGTACTCTGGTACAAACACACATTTTTTATTAAATAGTGACTTATCGTTCAAAAACAAACAACAGCAAACAACTTATTTAGAGAGAGCCTTGACGCAAGTGCTTTTATAGATTCTGAGTCACACGAATAGTAATTTACATTTCGCTCAGGAACTATTTTTATTCCTCCGTGGGCTTTTATTTATTAATATTACACACATAACATCTTTAGTTTAATATACCCCAGTTTCCATGGCCTAGTACTGATGCTTTTTATACTAGCGAGCTGGCAAAGAAGCACGATTAAATAGTTGTCGAGGAGTACAGACAGAGTGGTGTAGTTGTTTTGCGTTGTTTATGAAAATTCTTAGATGGCGTCTACACCATGCCTACACTCTACAAACTGGCACAGAATAAAATAGTACCAAATAAGCATATTGTACCTATGTTGTATTTTAATGAAATGCATTAAATACTTTAAATCAAGTTTAATATAGATGCGTCCATTACAGAGGTGCCAAGAGTTTTACATTTTTTAACATAATCAATCAGTATACAGACTCAAGCTAAGGTACAATATTTAAACAGCCTAGTATGTCTACAACAACCGATGCGTTGAGTGGCATTGAGCTATATTGTTTATGGATTACTATGGATGATTATGACAGGTCGCGCGCGAAAGTCTGCCGATAGCACTGGGGCAGGTTTCTGAGGAGTTACCCGGGAGTGCGGCAAGAGAAAGGCAGGGACCGTGTGGTTTTAGCCGGTTCGAGTCATGACATCCGAGGGAATTACCACACGTTAAAAAAAAGTGATGGATAACTGGAATAACCTTTTTCAAAAGATACTAGGGTTGTAATTTTATAGTTTGTTGACTGGATGTGTTCGTCGGTACTTATTATTTTCTCTCAAACATACCCATCTATATAAGAAAAAATATCTAGGTACCTTAAAGAGAATGAACACAAAAGTGCACTACTACTTTCAACTAAGAAGCATACCTTTGAGGTTCAAACAAGGCTTGTGTTACTAAATAGTTTGCTTCTTTGATGAAAGTAATAGTATATCGAGGCACATAGAAAATATTACTAGAAATACAGCCTCATGTCCTTAGTATGACGTCAGTGAGGTGTAGAAAGTTTATCAACCCTCCGAAATTTGGTGCAACAATGGCTTAACCGATTTATATAAACTTTCCTGGGAAGGCTCTCTATGTACATGGTCACAGAACAAATATTATAGTAATCATTATATAATGAATTAATATTAATAATAATAAACAAATATATATATATATGATCCATTAATAATAAATAATATTAAACAAACATATAATTCTTATATAATGTTCTGTGTACATGGTACATTTTTGAACGGTGAATCCTTACTAGATTACGCAAGGCTTTCAGTTTATATGTATAAGGGATTTAATTAAAAAACAAAGTTAAACTCTTTTAAACTTATATTTCCAACGAGATGATTAAAAGCAAAAAACAATAAATTACAATCTTACAACATTCTGACTACAACAAAATTAAATCAGTCTTTGGACAATTGGAAATGAACAAATCAAATTGTTTCTTTGTAAACGTTTAATCAACTTCTTCGACTGTAGGTCCGTCGCCTCGTTGACCTGGCATTCCACCTGCAGGCATTCCTCCAGGTTGACCTCCAGCTCCACCGTGCATTTTAGTCATAACAGGCATGCAGATCTTCTGTAAATCTTTCAATTTATGCTCGTACTCCTCTTTATCAGCTAGCGTATTGTTATCCAACCACTTCAGAGCATCTTCGCAAGCAGAGCGAGCTGTACTCTTATCCTGTTCTGAAAGTTTATCACCAGCGTCATCCAATGCCTGTTTGACGCTGAAAATGTAAGTCTCCAGCTGGTTACGAGCCGCGACCTTCTGTCTTTGCTTCTCATCTTCTTCTTTGTACTTCTCAGCTTCAGATAACATTCGATCAATTTCCGCCTGCGATAATCGCCCTCTATCGTTCTTAATCACGATGTTCTTGCTACGTCCTGTGCTGTTTTCTTTAGCAGATACGTTCAGGATACCGTTAGCATCCATATCGAATGTGACATCGATTTTCGGCACACCTCTAGGCGCCGGTGGAATACCCGTCAAGTCAAACGTGCCAAGAAGGTTGTTGTCTTTGGTCATGGCACGCTCGCCTTCGTAAACCTGGATTGTGACGGCCGGTTGGTTGTCCGAGTACGTTGTGAAGGTTTGGGATTGCTTGCAGGGTATCTTGGAATTCCTCTCGACGATTTTGGTCATAACACCACCAGCTGTCTCGATGCCGAGCGATAGGGGAGCCACATCTACTAGTAAGACATCCTGGATTTTCGAATCTTGTTCCCCGCTGAGGATGGCTGCCTGAACAGCTGCGCCATAAGCCACTGCCTCGTCTGGATTGATGGACAAGTTTAGTTTCTTGCCGCAAAAGAAGTTCTGTAGCAAGTTTTGTACTTTAGGAATGCGTGTAGAGCCTCCAACTAGGACCACATCGTGAATCTGTCCTTTATCGAGCTTAGCGTCCTTTAAGGATTTCTCTACTGGTTCAAGAGTGCCTCGGAACAGGTCTGAGCACAGCTCTTCGAAACGTGCTCTGGATATTCTTGTGTAAAAGTCCAATCCTTCGTAAAGCGCATCTATCTCGATAGTCGCTTCAGTGCTTGAAGATAAGGTTCGTTTGGCGCGCTCAGCAGCTGTCCTTAATCGGCGAAGAGCTCGTGGATTTGAACGCAAATCCTTTTTGTATTTACGCTGGAATTCTTCAGCTAGATGGTTGACAAGTCTGTTGTCGAAGTCTTCACCTCCTAGGTGAGTGTCTCCAGCAGTAGCTTTCACTTCAAACAGGGAACCCTCGTCGATCGTCAAGATGGACACGTCGAATGTACCACCGCCAAGGTCAAAAATGAGAACGTTACGCTCACCTTTGAGGTTTTTATCAAGACCGTAAGCGAGCGCGGCGGCTGTTGGCTCGTTGATAATCCTCAAAACATTCAATCCAGCGATAGCACCGGCATCCTTCGTCGCCTGTCTCTGAGAGTCGTTGAAATAAGCCGGGACTGTGATGACGGCGTCTCGTACCGAGGTGCCAAGATAAGCTTCAGCCGTCTCCTTCATTTTTGTGAGCACCATACTGCTGACCTCTTCAGGCGCGAATCGTTTTGTCTCACCTTTGAATTCAATCTGGATCTTCGGTTTTCCGCAGTCGTTGATCACTTTGAAAGGCCAGTGTTTCATATCTGCTTGGGTCTTCGGGTCATCATATTTTCTTCCGATGAGTCGTTTAGCGTCGAACACTGTGTTGCTGGGGTTGAGTGCGACTTGGTTCTTGGCTGCGTCGCCGATGAGCCGCTCAGTATCTGTAAACGCTACATATGATGGCGTTGTGCGGTTTCCTTGGTCATTGGCGATGATCTCCACGTTCCCATGTTGCCAAACTCCGACGCAAGAGTATGTTGTTCCAAGATCAATTCCGATAGCTGGCATTTTAACTTCTTTTTTTCAACTGTGTACACTGATAATGTAGTCTCTTATGAGAAATAAACCTCCGGTTCACACCGAATACGTTCGCTTCGTAACACGATTCAAATAATTCTGAATTCGCGCCGCGTTCCCTCTGGTTTTATACTATACGAATGGCAATCGAGAAAATTCTACCTGTTTCTCGACGCACGGACCAATCAGCTTAGAGAATCTATCGAAATTTCCAGAAAGTCACAGATTTGACCAATAACAACGCTCCACTTGAAGACAGAGCTAGAACGATTATTGCGTCATAGAGTGGCTGTTGTATGAAATTTCCCTATTTTAGGGGTAATTATACGACTCACTTTATTTTATTACCAAATCTTAAGATAAAAATTATTAATCAATCAATTACTTATAATGTTTTTGTAGTATAGGTATTTGGACTTGAACTTACCTAAATTTATTACCAACAGCTATCCTACTAATATTATAAACGCGAAAGTTTGTAAGAGTTGATGTTTGTTACTCTTTCACGCAAATTCTTCTGAATGGATTTTAATGAAACTTTACAATAATATATTTATTATTATTATTATTTATTATTTATCAAAAAAAAATTGTTGGTTAAAAGGATATTTTTACAATACACAAATAACATGAACTTTGGAAGTACTAGCATGCTTTTCATTTATTTTATTAGATTTGTGATACGGAACATTTTTGTATAATATTTATTACCCTTCTCGTAATCTAACGATAACCCATTCACCATCCAGTTTCTGTATCAGTAGATTATTGGCATGTTATTGTACAGGTACACTCAACGTTTGTTTGTTAGTACTATCACTTAACATATGGTACTTTATTATTGGTATTCAAATGTTAAGCACTAAAACCTTTTTTTTCCTTTAGGTACACAATGTAGTAACATAATGTATTTTAGGTATTATGCCAACTTAAAAAAAAGGAGGCTTTAAGTAGTTTTTTTTATACCACTGAGGTGGCAGACAAGCACAAGACCTGATGGAAAGTGGTCACCGTAGCCTATGGACGTTTGCAACACCAGAGGTGCAGCACTCGCGCTGCCGACCCGGAAGTAGTAGTTATTAAATACATACAAAACTGTGAGTAAATTACATATAATATACTTTACGGGAAAATTGTTGTCCATTACATCTTGGTAAATTTAACTCAAGCTACTTGTAACACAAGGGAACCCACTCGATTTTGCGAGAATCTTCGCTCCCCTAAGTGCGAGAGAGATGGGTAGAGAGAATCTCATTCATTGATGACGCACTACGATTGTTCGTAAACAAAACGCAGTAGCTGGATTATTTATTTACGCAGGAGACCCCTGCGACATAACAAATACGCAACAGTTTAAAACATTGTTTTGAATTTATTTTGTTGATGAATATGTACTTACCTATATTTTAAACTACTTATTCTTTCTTATAATTTGAAAAACGTATAAAAATGGCTGTCATAAGTACCTAGTATACAAAAGTAATCTCTACATATTAGTGTATAATCAGTTGCTTTCGAAACCTGAAATTGGAGCGCGGTGTCCACTTTTATTTGGCTGCTAGGAGTAGTAATCTTTTGACTTTTGTTTTTCGACATTATTATGAGGTCATCTGACCTCTAAATCCCGCCTGAGGTGTTGCCTCGTCTGTTAGTCAGCAGGTATGCACCAGAGGGCCGAGTCTACTATTGACAAGCCGTAGAATAGAACCAGAATCGCTGTATTTAGCTGTCAAAATGTTAGTAAACTATCAAAAATGCAACTGACTAGCGGCCACTGGCGCGGTACGTGTTAGTAGAACTCATCGGCCGACCGATAGAAATCTATTGGAGTACGATTGTAATAGTAGACTACGAATAAAAGCTAAAATTGTACCGGTAAGTAACTCGTAAGATATTCATTTAATTTGCAAGGTGTAAAGGGACAAAATAATCTTTATGAAATGCTGAAGTCAACTAACGTAGTAAAAATGATAAGGATTAATAGCATATTTGAGTAAATAGCCTTCAAATTCCGCTTAATAATTGCTGTTTTTTAAAAGTATTAAAATGTTATTCTTAAGAAATAGAATGTCGTCGCGGACTTTTTTGTACACCTTTATTAGATACATTATTTTGTTATATCTCAAAGGGATTAAGCAGCGTTTTTGTTGAAAGCTCCCAGACGGCTTATTTTTCCCGACATCCCCCACAAATATCGTTATAATTTGGTCAATATATACAAAAACTTAACAAATTATACATAAAAACCTTCTATGAGAATCACTGTAACTATTTAAAAAAACCGTATCGTAATCCGTTGCGTAGTTTTAAAGATCTAAGCATACATAGGGATAGACAGCGAACAGCGACTTTGTTTTATAATATGTATTGATAAGTAGTAGGGCCCCTCACTTAATTATAATCACTAATGACAGTGTGTGATATAAAGGAATAACGGAAATAAATGCAACCATGTTTTTTGCAATATAATGGTCATTTCATTTGACTGCCTCGGTGGCGTTAGGGTTGGCATAAATATTTGTTTGATCCACAAATATTTGTTTCGGAGTTTGGGTGTCCCCTATGTTGGTATAATATGTATGTATTTAGAAATATATAAGTATGTTTATCGGTTGTCTAGATCTCATAAGACATGCTAAAAGCTTAGTTTGGGCTAAAAGACGCTGAGTGAAAAGTGTCCCACAATATTTATAATTATGCATTTCATTTCAAATGTTTATAATTTTTTATGTTGCGTCATTCATTCAGTCAGACTGAACAAATAATGTAATATGAATGAATGAAATAAAAAAATATTAACCAACAGACAGACTGACGGATATTCAAATCCTACCTGGGTTTGATACCTGGTCTTTATATGACTGCTAGAAGCATCTATCATTTGATTTACGTTTTTGACATTGTTAGAAGCGAGAGCCGCCTGACCTCCTAATTCCAATGTTGCCTAGTCTGTTAGTCTAGCAGGTAAGGTCGCTAGGGCCTCGGAGATCTTAGTGGAATAACGGAATTCAAATCCACCATATTTATTTAAAATAAATATCATTTAGTTTCAAAATTATAAAATAGCGTCATTGTCTCAATTATTCTTTAATGTTGCATCATTGATCGAACACAGAATGAACGAATGATGTAATATTATATGAATGAGTGAAATGAAAAATAAATGAAATGAACCAACAGACTGACGGATATTGCATAACGTAACTTACCTAACCTAATTAGATCCGGTACTGATCCATTTTAAATATTGTACTTATTGCAACATTTATTAATAAACTTAGTTCCATTTGTATCTATCTGTTAGATAAACTCAAAAACTACCGAACAGTCTTACAAAAGTTTTTCAATTAAGAATGGATATTTCAAGAAGACCTGACGATATTGTTTACTTACAGATTTGTCCACAAAAAAGGTGTATATTGTACCTTCATTTCAAAACTGTAGTAACGCTAACGGTCAAATGTAATTGAAGGAATAAAGATATGGCTATTTCTGTCTCTCTACATAATATAGAAAGAGCCATAGAATCGCTCGTGGCCCCACTGACTCAGTGTTCTGTAAACGATCACTGTGTTAAGCAACTTTCGCTATGGCTGGTGGTCACGAATGGGTGGCACTTTTACAGTGTTTTGAAAACAGCTTTGAAAGGCACGTTAAGCCGTTGGTCCCGGTTGCCAGTAACATGGCAGTCGTTAAACCAAGCTGAAAGCCTCATGGGCGGCTTCAAAAATTTTAACAGTCGGTAGCCACAACCTGCCTCTGTCTATTTCAACGCGGCAAGGAGCTCACCGCCTATTACGCGGGACAGGAAAGTGGGCGTATAATATGCCTCTGCCACCCCTTCGGGGACAATTAATCACCGTACCTTCCTAAATAAGTTCATATTTTGCGATACTACGTTTTGCGTTTGAACAGCCGGTGTTTTGACCCACGATGTGTGACAAACAACACGAGACAAGGACAGCTGACGCCGCCCGATCTACAATAACCTAGAAAAATCCGAACCGACAGCTGGCCGACAGCCCCGACAAACGAAATGGAATCTGAATTGTGAAGTGTATCTACATTTATTTTGTTTTTATTAATTTACTAGCTGACCCGCGCGGCTTCGCCCGTGACATACTTCGATCTCCCGTCAGTTTATCAGTCACACCTTTATTCCCGTCGCTCCCATTTAATACAGTAGCATTTTCGTTATTTTGTTCTTCCATAAGAATAATGGACATCTTGACAATAATGAACACTACAAAAAAAGAAATAGTGAAATCGTTCCAGCCGTTTACGCGCGATGGTATGACCAAGAGAAATAGGGATTCATTTATATATATATAGATATTGAAGTACTTACTAGCTTTTGCCCACGATTTTATTCGCTGAAATAGTTAGGTAGGTAGGTACTTTGGCATTTTTCAATCCTTAATTTTTATACAAATACAAACTGTGGAACACTCACCGCGAACAAAATATTTTAGATGGTAATATGATATACCTAATCATATATTACAACTTAGGATATTGGCTTAAGGTGGGTTTTACGTTGAGAAAATGTATATACTTCAGTTGCAGTTTAGCGATATATTAGGTATGTATGAAAAATATGTAAGGCCTACTTAAGAAATAAATAAAATATGTGTGTGTACAGTTTTACAGAGTCCACGGGTAAGAAGTGAAACATCTTTACGACATTTTTTTACAGCTTTAAAATTTCTCTTAACGACGTTTCAGAAGAAAGACTTCAAAAAAAAGAGGTAGGTATAAAAATATCTAGGGTATTTTTAACGCGTGGAAATCCTCTCAGAACCGACTAACACCATTCTGAACACCTATTATTAATTAGAATAATAATTAATTAAAATTAATTAAGAACCTATTATTAATGTTCTGAAGTCCCTATCAATCTATTGCCGCCCTGGGTAACTCCTCGGAAAGTGGACATCGATCCATGTGACATAGTAGTGTAATTAATTAATTAAATTGATAGGCAATTCTTTTCTTTACGTGTGAAAATCCCCACAGTCTTTACAAGTGGGTGAAATGGGTTGGTTGCGCGATGCACGCGTGGTGAAGTTTTCCCGTTCCTGTTTCCCACAGGAACTTGTTCTCGAATAAAAAGTAGCCTATTTTTTTTTATTTCATCAAAATCCATTCAGTAGATTCAGCGTAAAAGAGTGACAAACATCCATACTTACAAACTTTCGCGTTTATAATATTAGTAGGATCGATACCGGTATACCCTCGAAACAAAGACTTTAGTTTGTCTGTATCTACCATTATGGTTTAAAAAAGGAAGATTAAAATATGTATATATGTTAGTTATACTGTTTGCACACGAGCCTAAAGCCTCGTCGTAAAAGGAGCAACGACAGGTAGAGGTTGTCCATATTTGTACATCGCTTAAGTTACCAGACAAGCTTTATTTAGTAACTACCGCCTTCAATACTATAAGTACCTATTTAAACAACTTACTTTACAAGTAGAAATTCAGTTATGTTTTATGACAAACAAACATAATAAACCATAAAACATAACCGAGCTTAGCGCTCGTAGCCTGTATACCTATAGTATAAGTAACCGCTTTGTGGTACTTCTTACTGTGTTCGTACGGCACGTTAAGCCGTTTTGGTCCCTGCCAGTCGTTAAGCCTGGTTAAAGGCTTGAAAATTTTCAACCGCAGGTTCCCACAACCTGCGCTTGTCCATTTCCACATGGCAATGAGCTCACCACCTGTTACGTATAGGACAAAAATGAATACAGTGAAATGTGGGCGTATAGTATGCCTCTGTCTACCCTTTCGGGGATAAAGGCGTGACAATATGTATGTATGAATGTTTTATCTTAGTAACAATAAATGTTAACCTTAGTGATATTTAGATGGTTGGGACGAACGTTGGAATGGAAATATGAAACGGGGTCAAAACCCCCTTGGAGCTCAATTGCTTTGCTTTTCTCTCTTTATACTGTGGCTTTACATACAAAATTATTTGGAATCTGTTCACTTTGCCCACATGCGTAGATTAGTACCTATTTTGAATTGAATGCTGTGGAGATGCGATCGATCACTTGGAAAATTGTGCGGCGTAACCTTGGACGACCTCATAGTAACAAAGTGATACGCAATATGGTAGGTTTGAATGAAAGTGTCAGCTTTAAGCTGGAGAGGGCGTACTCCATTGGTTTGGACACGTCCAACGAATGAGTCAGGAACGATTGACGAAGAATATTATATTGTGCGAAAGTAAAGGGTAGAAGGAGTCAGGGTAGGCCGAGACTTACATATGAAGACCACGTGAGCAGATTGCTCAAAAACGGAGAAGTCGATGTCAAAAGTACTCGGATACCCAGACGTGCGTGTATGAAGTGCGTTAATGAATATGCAGGAAGCGAAAGAAGTACCTACCTACCTATGCATAGTATGCGTGGATCGCGAAACCTGGCGATTTGTCCTCTCAGACTACCCGGTAAGGGATAAAGCGTGAAGATAGAATAGATAGATAGTACCTACCCCTTTTACAATAACAAAAATCTATTTTGTAGCTGAGCAAAGCAAAATCACAAATACAAAACTTAAATCTAAAATCATTCATTACAAGCATCGAAACATTTTCAAAAGAATGTTATTTTTTATCTCCATTTTTTATATAATTCGCTTCGCACAAAGGACACGGTGGAAAATTCCAGAAATACGTCGACCTTTTCCATTTTCCATGAAATGATACTACAAAACACTGTGTGCGAGTGAGAGGGTATCGTAAACAATGGCTGTTTCTCTCGCACTTATAGAACTGAATCCCGCTCTTTGTAGATATTTCTAGACTTGCCATCGATTTATGTTTTGTATAAGTTTAATCATAGAATTTCTAGACTGTTCGTTTTGTAACCTTACAAAATTGTTGTGTTATTTATCTATATTCTATACTAATTTTATACTTTTTTTTTTTTTAAGTGAGAAGAGACCCTCGCGCCGGATCGTGGTTGGTGCAAAGGCTGGCCATTGCCATCCAAAGAGGTAATGTGATGGGCACTTTTGCACCAGGAACTAACCGTTTGTTTTAATATATTTTTGACAGATGTAGGTAGGTTTTATTAATACCGTATTTGTGACGATTATGAATAAACAATTTATTACTCTTGTGTAATAATTAAAACATTTCCTATTACAGTGTTTAATAATTACAGTGTTTTTACAATTCCTACTATTTCAATCGTGTCGAAATAGAATCGAAATCGTCGCTCTATAGGAAGCCACCGGTACAATTTTGACAGTTTGTCGTAGTCTACTATTACAATCGTACTCCAATAGACTTCTATCGGTCGGCCGATGAGTTCTACTAACACGTACCGCGCCAGTGGCCGCTGTTCAGTTGCATTTTTGATAGTCTACTAACATATTGACAGCTACATACAGCGATTCTGGTTCTATTCTACGGCTTGTAGGCTGGGCCCCCTGTTACGTGGGACAAACCTCTTCCACACCTTCGGGGATAAAGATGTGACTGATTTGTATCGCAGGAGAATGTGAGGTTCGAATTCATGAATTCTTTAATGTGTTGAAAATCTGAACTCAAATACCTACGGGTTAATAAGTTAATAGCTTTATAATAGTAATGCAAATAATTGTGGGACACTTTATACAGCGCCATCTAGCACAAACTAAGCTATAAGCTTGTACTATGTAATCTAGGCAACTAATAAACATACTTATATATATTTCTAAATACATACATATTATACATAGGAAATAAACACCCAAACTCCGCAACCAACATTTGCGGATCACTCAAATATTTTTTCCGACCTGGGTATCTAACTGGGTATACCTATCTTACTGCGTTCGAGTCCGAGACTACCACGACTTTAATTGGTCGTGCTAATTAGTATTTAGCACATAAGACCTTTTAGCCTTTTTGTTACCACCTCACTAAAAAGGCAACGGGGCCAAAATTTCTTCCAAATTTAACGTCTAAAATAGACAAATATTTTTTTTTATTAAATTTATTCGGCCCTTTAGACTCACCCCAGTTCCGTGCTTCGGAAGGCACGTTAAGCCGTTGGTCCCGGTTGCCAATAAAATAGCAGTAGTTAAGCCAAGTTAAAGGCCTTATGGGCGGCTTAAAAATTTCAACAGCAGGTTGCCACAGCCTGCGCCTGTCCATTTCAACACGGCAATGGCCTCACCACCTGTTACGTGAGACAAAAATGCATACGGTGAATGTGGGGGTTTAAAATGCCTCTGCCTACCCCGTCAGGGATAAAGGCTTGACAATATGTATGCATGTATGTATGGGTATCTAACCCGGGACTTCAGCACTGCAGTCCTTTATACACTACCTACCACTAACTAGGTAATTAATTAGTTTTCTCTATTTGTCTGTCTCTCTGTCCGAATATCAGAAACAGCTGCACCAATTTTAACGGCACTACGCACTACTAGCAACTACTCCAAACAATATTTTTATACATAAGTATAGATTGTTCTAAATAGGTATATAAATAAATGTTATACTTAATTGGTCGTTTTGTACTTGGGGTAGAAAGATCCAGAAGCACATCGATCTTTCTCATTTGACCTACATCAACAAAACAGCTGTGAGCCCGTAAGAATGAATCGTAAACAATAAAAAATACACACAATGTACCTATTCCGTTGTAAAATTAGAGAAGCATCTCGAATGAGCTCAAATGCTTACATCCAACAGCGAATAAGGAGACTTTTCTAGAATATTGATTCACCGTTTAGTAGGTCCTAAACGACCAAGTTCAAGACCCCAACCCATGATATGTTCATGTTACGCCATCTATTATATACAATCTAATGTGATGCTACTGCTACTTGACAACAGATGTCGTTGTTTTAAATGTTTCTAATGAATATAAAAAATATCACTTCCTCGTTGTTTTGCTAGAATTCCTAGTAACTAAGCAGTCATCATCATCATCCGAGCGTCTGTCCCAGTTGCGTCTCGCGACGCCCGGGGTCCGCTTTCCTACATTTTCTCCTCCACTTCGCACGGTCGTCGGCATCCCCTGTAGTGAGACCATTGGCACGCATGTCATCCCTTACGACGTCAAGCCAGCACTTCTTGGGTCTTCCCCTCTTACCGGGACCCGGCGGGGCTGACATGGCCAGACATTTGTTACCTACGTAGCCCGGCGGTTGCCGCAAGACGTGACCATATCAACGAAGGCGACACTCTTGCAACTTGTCTGCAATGTCACGGACGTGAAGGCTGCCGCGGATGCGAGAGTTCCTCACGCGGTCCATCCGCGTGACTCCACACATCCACCGCAGCATCTTCATTTCCGTGACACGCAGCTCCTGCTTGTGTCGCTCCAATATCGGCCACGTCTCACTGCCATGTAAAAGGACAGGTCTAATAATGGTTTTGTAGACCTGTCCCTTCAACCGGATCGGCATTTTAGAGTCACAAATGACACCGGTCATCTCCCGCCATTTGGCCCACGCGGCAGCAATGCGTGACTTGACATCGCAATCGATGTCACTGGACGCGTGAAAAACAGATCCCAGGTATTTAACCTGGTCCGTGCGCTCGACCAAATCACCGCCTATGCGGACGGATGTGGGATCTGTCGAGTTTAGTGCCAAGTACTCGGTCTTCGCCACATTTAGTTTCAGACCGCCGTTCTCAAGCGTCTCCTTCCACGCCTTTACACGTCGCACCAATCTGCCCCTGTCCGCGTCTGCCAGCGCAATATCGTCAGCATACATGAGCAACCATGGAGGCTGCTCATGCGGGTTTCTGATGCTGTCCGACAATTCGTCTAATATTACACTGAACAGAAGGGGACTAAGGACAGAACCCTGGTGTACCTCGACGGTGATGGGGAAGGGTTTCGTGTCGCCAACAGCAGTCCGAACCATTGAATCGGAGTCACAGTACATGTCCCGGATAGGGTCAATATAGACCTCTGGAACCCCTTTGGACCGCAGTGCCCACCAGATCATCGCACGAGGAACACAGTCGAAGGCCTTCTGCATATCTAGAAACAAACAGTGCAGAGGCGTGTTCTTCGACCTGTATTTCTCTGCGACAACCCTCAGGGCAAAAACAGGGTCCGTAGTCCCATGACCAGGGCGAAACCCATATTGACACTCCGAGAGAGTACACTCCTGCCGGATCCGAGAGTCTGTAATCCTCTCAAAGATCTTAGTAACTAAGCAGTAACTGTAGCAAATCTGCCTATATTTTTATTTATAAATAGGTAGGTACCTTTTATTTGAATTATTGATAATTATGTCTAATAACATAAGCGCCTTGTACAGTTTACTAGTTTTTATTATTATTATTTTTTATATGTGGCACGTCTTAATGGCGTCGCCCGCCTGATGGTAGGCACAGACGCAAAGACGACGACCCGTGATTGGGGCCGCTATCTCAACCCACAGGGCTCCGATAGCGACCCCCATCTTGACGACCCAGAAATATGCATTTTCACGCCTTTCTTAAAGGACCCAGGATTGTAAGAGGCGGGCACACGTCAGCGCACAGAAAGTTCCATGCTTTTATGGTGCGATATATGAAAGATCTACGTAATCTTTCGGTTCTAGGCACGACGGTGTCCATACTATAAGGATGACATCTCTGCCCCGCCAGTGTCCGTGTTGTTTGGGAACGTAAGGGGGAGGGTGGGACCAATTGGAAGAGTTCTTCAGAATACTCACCATATTAGATGCGCTAAAAAAATGTTACTCAACTATTCCAATCACCAGCGTAAATACTTTCGCTATTAGATATAGCGAACGTATTTACGCTAAGAAAAAGGACAACCTTTTGAAAATACCTATAATGTACTTTTAAACTTTATAGTACACATCTATAAAAAAATAAAAACAACGTAATATACTTGTAAAATGTAAATGCTATTGTAAATAAATAGGCGCTACATGCAATTGCGATGTTGTAGGTACCTATTATCTATTCCACTGAATAGAACCTACATTGCGAAAGAAGAATTCACGAAATCAGAAAAGAGCAAAAATTACTATAAACTGAATGAACCATCTTTTATTTCGTTTTTGACTCATATTGTTCATGCATGACTCAGCGATCATGAATAATCATTTTTCCTAGTTCGTTTTCGGAAATGAATCTGTGGCGTTCGCATTTGAAATTCTGAACCTTGAACGAATTTTAGTTCATGCAACACCACTACGCTAACTTGGCTATTCCAGATTGACACAAAGAGAACAAAAGGAGAACTTTTGCAGTTTTGTAATTCGTGGAAATTAATTTTGTTAATTCTAATAATAATATTGTATAAGTTATGCTTTTATGATACTAGGTCCTAGGTTTGTTATATCATGATACCTCTGATAGTGTTCTTATACATATTTTAATGTAGTAGTTTAAATGTTGTAATAGTAACACCATTGCCAAATAAATGTTAAATCGAAGAGATGGTTATTATCTTCATTTAATCACCACCAACAATGCTCCTATAAATCTTTGGATAACACAATTTATATGACATATAATTCTGATATATTATATTGATTGCCATTTGGTTAAGTTTCTCAATGAAAGCACACAAAATCTTACACACATAATTTTGATCATTTTGCCAATAACTTATTGGCGACACGTGCACCTCACTCGTTGGAGCGGTAGATGGCGTTGTCATATGCAGATGCAGTTCATTATGTTTGATCCGGTCCGTAACGGTACGCAATCTCGACCGAACCCCTTCTTTCTAGCCTAAACAAAAGTTCGTCCAAGGATATAGATAGCTACGGATACGCAGAATAAAGACGAATGATAACGAAATCTCGAAGGAAAAGCGACTTTTGCTGCGAGCGTAAGGCAAAGTAACTTTTTAAATAAATTTGAAATAAGCAATAGCGCAGTCCGAAACTCAAGACTAGCGCTGGCCATATAATTATGTACATTACATATTGTCCCCGAAGGGGTAGGCAGAGGCATATCATTAGTATTTAGTTTTCAAAAATTTACATGCAGCTCTAAAATAATCTGTATAATCTGTGGACAAAGCGGGAATTAAAAAAAATCTAGATGGTTTTGATTTTTCGACTTGTTTTTATGATTAATTGTGATTAGCTTCAAGTAACATTATTATAGGTGAAAAGTCAAGGATCAAGTGAAAAGTTGTATGTTTAACACGAGAGCAAATTTTTTTTAACTTGTACCTTTGTATCACTCACGGCGCTCAGTAGTCAAATTGCGGATCAATCGCTATGCTCGTGATTCAATTTTACGGCCGTATTCCAGCACGTTTATCAATACTCAAGAAACACTTGAGAGTAGATTTTATTATAAGGCAAAATCTAGTCAAGGAATACGGATCTAAAACTACTTTGCTGGTTCGTGATTTAACATCAGCACTCGGTGCAAAAAATACTTTTGCTCACTTGTTGAATACCTACTTTTGACATGAAATAGTTATTTGTATAACTATTTCATGTCAAAAGTAGGTATTAATCTTCTTCAATACGTTTATTTTTAAGTAGGTAGATAATGAATCTTCTTTAATTAAAATAAGTCTTGTAGATTATATAGGTTAGGCGTATTATTGTTCAAAGTTCTACTGCAGTAAAATTATGATTAATTTTATTGCAGTTGGGTAGGTATATGTGGATATTGAAAGGTAAGAAAATGCCGCGTTCCACTGAGTTATCCAATTTCACAACACATGTGCACGTTGATGGTTTCAAAAAATGATGATCAAAAATGAATGAAGAGCTTCGTTATGTTTAAGAAACCATCACTTTTACATATAAAACAATAAACACTGCTGTCACACCAAAATCCTTTCGGCATCTTGTGTAGAAGGAAAAAGAGTAATTAGAGAAGGTATACCTACGAAAAATGCGTGTTTACCTACTACTCATACTGACAAACAAATATGGCGCCTTTCCGTAGTGCTGCCCTATTGAATATCGATATTAAAGATGAAGATAGAATACTTTAAATTAATTTAAAAAAATTGACAATTCTAGTTTATTTATATTCATTGATTTCAATAGGAATATCACACGTATTTTTGATGAAAGGTTAAAAGATTATATGATAGGTAGTAACCTATTTCATCAGCTGTAATAGAAACTGGGTGTACGGGGCTGTCGAGAATATCAGTGAGACTGACAACGACAAGACACAATCAAAATTGTCGTTGTGGGACTTTTTTTTAAACACAACGCTGTCTTGCCCAAAGTAAGCTAATATAAACTTGTGGCATGGGATCTAGACGACTGATAAACATACTTATATATTTTTAAATACACACATAATACATAGGAAACACCCAAACTCCGAAACAAACATTTGTGGATCACACAGATATTTTTTCCTACACGGGAATCGAACCCTGGACCTCAGTCGCGACAGTCGCATTCAGTGTACCACTGCGCCACCGAGGCAGTTAATATTTTGTTCCATATTTACTTCTTCAACCAATTGAACATTGTACTTGAATTATCATTATTTGCATATTTTCTGTAGTCTATTAATTAATTTCATATTATACAGTCCACTAAAGAAATTACTGGAGTTTTAGTCCTTCTAAACGGTTCTTCAAAAAAGTTGCACTTCGGTAACGCCGATACAAGTGAAAACTTATTTTATTTATATATTTATATGTATAATAATGTATACATATCAATAGTTTATTTTTCGTTAGTATTGAATCGGATTTAAGAGTTAAGTAATGAAGAGAAAGCTGCCAAACAGTCTTGATAATGCATCGTGTGTAGGAGAAACACGTGTCGACATCGTACCACATTCTAAAAAAGCGGAATACTGCAAAAATAACATTAAAAAAAAAATATAGTTTTTTATAATGAAGAGAACTTAAATAATTGTTTAATAAAATAACTTGATGATAAATTCTAACATATGTAAATTTTAGATGAACTATATAAAAAAGTATCGATAGTACTGTCAGTAGGGATATATTTAGTATCGATAGTATTGCTAATCATCAATACTATAGTAGATAACACCATTGATGTAAATTACTGCCGTAGTACATTATAGCTCAAGTAGTCACATATCTTAAATTTCTATCAAAGTCAGTTGTAACTCGTTCCTTATTAACGTAGTGTGTAGAATTAAAAAGACTAGTGTTTTATGTGTAATTCACTAGTTTTGGACTCACTTACCTACTGACTGACATTGGCCTCCTGGCACATAAGCATAAAGCCTTGAGTAAAGTACTCGATTCTATGAAGTATTGATACTTAATTTTTTTTTTCGAGATTTTTTCTACTGAAGCTAATTCAATTCAATATTTTGGGTATGGCGCTCGTCGAACGAACACAACTATTCAGCCAAAAACAGTAAACTTTTTAGTAAATGGGAAATATAACAATTTAGCAATTTTGGTTTTGGTCATCGTGTGCAATACTTCTTGAATAAACACAATGAAAAAAACACTAATATATAAATAAATAAATACGTATAATATAAATAAACTCACGTTACCTACTGTCTGAAATTGACGTCCTGACATATACATAGAGGCCCTAAGAAAAGTACTCGGTACTTGGAAGTATCGATACTTTAATATTTTTTCGGCTTTTGTTCTACCAACCTAAAGTGACGTTACTTACTGACTGACAGTGACGTCCTGGCATATACGCATAAGGCCCTAAGAAAAGAACTCGATACATTGAAGTATCGATTATTTAATATTATTTCGAGTTCTGTTCTACTGAAGCAAAAGTGACGTAACTTAATGTCGTGATTTCCTTATATTATAAGATTTATAATATAACTTAATGGATTTTGATAAAACTTTACAATAATACTTAGCGATAAGGCCGCACATTGTACATTTCAAAAAAAAAAGGATGAAAAAGCTAAAGCATGCAAATACAGGGGTCTAGGCTCCGAATATGATTTTGTCCCATTCGGTGTCGAGAACCTTGGTCCGTGGGGTCCTAGGGCTACAAGGCTTTTTATAGAAATAGCAAAAAGGTTAGTCGACATCACAGGAGACCGAAGAGCTGGCAGCTACCTCGGCCAAAGAATTAGTTTAGCTATTCAAAGGGGGAACGCTGCCAGTATCTTCGGAACCTTGCCTAAAGGGACTCCTTATATTATTTTAAATTATCATATTTTAAGGTTATTTAACAATTTGTTGTAAATGTATGTGTTATGTAAAAATAGATATTTAAAAATGTAAATTAAAAATATAATATAACTTACACATCAGAATTACACATAGGCTACTTTTTATATCGGGAACAAGTTCCTGTGGGAAACAAGAACTGAAAAATTCACCACGCGTGCGGAGCTGCGGGCGTCAACTAGTATACTCAAAGCTCTAAGAAAAGTACTCGAAACCTTTTTTTGAGATACTACTCATGAGTACAGTATCGATACTTTCATTCAATACCGTGTCCCTAATAATATCTCTTGGTACTAGGTAGGACTATTCGAGCTATCGAATCGGCCATTTTTCAAGGTCATAATGAGTAAGATACTTTTTTTGAGATACTACTCATGGTCATGAGTATCAGTATCACAGTATCGATACTTTCATTCGATACAGTGGTGCTAATTCTGTTGTTGAGACCACTAACCTAAATTTCTCTAAAATTTTCTAATTTTTATTATTAGATTGCCAAATGTTATTCTGTTATTAAGTCGAACTAATTTAAATTCAACAAAAAGTGAAAAATGTACATAGACAGTTCAATCCCTAAGTTAAGTTGGCATCTAAATACATGTTTTGTTGAATTTTATCACATTAAAGGAATTTTGTTGATGTCAGATACAAATTTAGTGCTGTTTATGATATCACCAAGTCAAGTTCGACGTAACAACAGAATATATAGCATTTGGCAATATCTTAAGAAAATTTTAGAGAAATTTAGTTTAGTGGTTTCAACAACAGAATTAGCACCAGTGTCCCTAATAATATCTATAGGTACTAGATAGGACTATGCGAGCTATCGAATCGGCCATTTTTCAAGGTCAACTATCGATCCCTCATCGAACAGTGTACCTACCTACCTATATTATTCTGAGCAGGAGCAGAAGCAGTGTCCCAGTTTCCTGAAGAGCTCGACTTGTACAAATGACATTCGCAGAATCACAGTTCCCTATTATTCAACACACCACCAGAGGGTCGACAGAGTACCTACCTACCTATATTATTCTGAGCAGGAGCAGAAGCAGTGTCCCAGTTTCCTGAAGAGCTCGACTTGTACAAATGACATTCGCAGAATCAGTTCCCTATTATTCAACACACCACCAGAGGGTCGGCAGTTAAGAGTGCTGCACCTCTGATGTTGTGAACGCCCATAGGCTATGGTGCCCTTTCTATCAAGTGGCCTACCTAATGGCATGGTAAGCTTATCTGACCTGTGGTATAAAAAAATCAACTAAATAAAACAGCCAAGATAATTTGTTGGTTACCATTTATTTTCATGGAATTTGAACTAAATCAGTCTTTATGTACACATGTGCACAAAATATTTCTGTAATCACTCATAACATAGTTAAAATTATAGGCGGGATTGAAACGAGATTTAATCTACTTCCTCCATGCGTGAAGCCTCATCGGCATCTCCCTCAAGAGGTGGCACATCGCCTGCGCTGGCCTCCTCAACCTGGATAGGCTCATCTTCATCAATACCTAGACCGAGCTTGATCATGCGGTAGATTCGGGATGCATGCACCTGTGGTTCGTCAAGTGCAAATCCAGAAGACAGCAGAGCAGTCTCGTACAGCAGAATAACTAAATCTTTGACTGCCTTATCATTCTTGTCAGCTTCGGCTTTCTGTCGTAGTGTTTCTACAATGGAATGGTCAGGATTAATTTCTAAATGCTTTTTGGCTGCCATGTAGCCAACAGTGGAGGTGTCTCTGAGGGCTTGTGCTTTCATGATACGTTCCATGTTTGCAGACCAACCATATTGAGCTGTGACAATGCAGCACGGTGACTCTACTAGACGGTTAGATACTACAACCTTCTCAACTTTGTTGTCAAGGATGTTCTTCATGACCTTGCAGAGTCCTTCAAACTTAACCTTATCTTCTTCACGTTTCTTGGTCTCCTCCTCATCCTCGGGCAGTTCCAAGCCCTCTTTGGTAACTGAGACTAGGGTCTTTCCATCATACTCTTTCATCTGTTGTACTACATACTCGTCAATAGGCTCAGTCATGTATACAACTTCATAGCCGCGCTTCTTGACTCGTTCAACAAAGGATGAGTTTGCAACCTGATCACGGTTCTCACCAGTGATGTAGTAGATATGTTTCTGGTTCTCCTTCATGCGAGAAACATATTCCTTAAGAGAGCATGATTCATCACCAGATGCAGAGGTATTGTAACGTAGAAGATCAGCAATCTTAGACCTGTTCTGTGAATCCTCATGGATACCCAATTTCAAATTCTTGCTGAATTGCTCATAATATTTCTTATAATTTTCCTTGTCCTCTGCTAATTCTTCAAATAGCTCTAAACATTTCTTAACTAAATTCTTTCTAATTACCTTAAGAATCTTATTCTGTTGCAGCATTTCACGAGAGATATTGAGTGGCAAGTCCTCACTGTCAACCACACCCTTAATAAAGTTAAGATATTCAGGAATCAGGTCCTCGCAGTTATCCATAATGAATACTCTACGTACATACAGTTTAATATTGTTCTTGCGCTTCTTGTTCTCGAAGAGATCGAAAGGAGCACGGCGGGGTACGAATAAAAGAGCTCTGAACTCTAACTGACCTTCAACTGAGAAGTGCTTGACGGCTAGATGGTCCTCCCAGTCATTGGTGAGAGATTTGTAAAAGTCTCCATACTCCTCCTGAGTAATGTCATCAGCATTACGTGTCCAGATAGGCTTTGTTTTGTTCAGTTCTTCATCCTCAGTGTATTTCTCCTTGATGGTCTTCTTCTTCTTCTTGCCTTCCTTTTTGTCCTCATCGAGGTCCTCGCCAACGTCTTCAATCAATTTCTCCTCCTCCTTTTCTTCCTCCGCCTCGTCATCAGAAAGCTCCTTCTCACGTTCCTTCTCAACCACCAGCTTGATAGGATAACCAATGAATTGAGAGTGCTTCTTCACGATTTCTTTAATCTTATTGTCTTCAAGGTACTCTGTGAGGTCCTCTTTGATGTGAAGCACGATTTCAGTGCCGCGGCCAAGCGGTGCACCGTGGTCGGGGCGGATGGTGAAAGAACCGCCCGCAGATGACTCCCAAATGTATTGTTCGTCATCGTTGTGTTTGGAGTGGACGGTCACACGATCGGCGACAAGGTAGCAAGAGTAGAAACCTACACCAAACTGACCAATCATGCTAATATCGGCGCCGGCCTGTAGAGCTTCCATAAAGGCCTTTGTGCCGGATTTAGCAATGGTACCGAGGTTATTTACTAAATCAGCCTTGGTCATGCCAACACCAGTATCAATAATAGTTAAGGTACCTTCGCTCTTATTGGGAATGATCTTGATGTACAGCTCCTTTCCGCTGTCAAGCTTTGATGGATCTGTAAGTGATTCATACCGGATTTTATCCAAGGCGTCCGATGAATTGGAAATCAGCTCCCGAAGGAAGATTTCTTTGTTGGAGTAGAATGTGTTGATGATCAGTGACATAAGCTGGGCGATCTCCGCCTGGAAGGCGAAGGTCTCCACCTCGGCGGTGTCGGTCTGCATTTCTTCAGGCATTTTGACTTAAGTTTAAAATATAACACTAGTTTAAAGTTCTTCAAATCACGCGTTGACAATTCACAGTCTTTGAAACTTCAAAAACGTGGTAATAGCACAGTTTAAAATGCACGTGTTATAAGTCGCGTTCGATCGCAGAGTATCACTCAGCAGTATTTTCTTGAAATGACGCCGGTTTCGCGATTTGGTTCCTTATATACACAGCCAGAGACGGGCGACATCTATGAGCAAGTAGAAACTTCTAGATTTGGCGCGTTAATTGTCAGGGATTCGTCACCTTTGGTTAATTCTATAAGACCAGTTCTCAAATTTGATTTTATAACAATATTTAATTTATTATAACTAGGTACATGAGAATTGCACTGAAATTACTTAGTTTATTTATAAAGCAATAGTGACGACTGCAATTTCGTTCAATTTATTTTTTATTATTGTAACTACGATATATATTTACATTTTATACTAAAAATAAAACTAAAATAAAAACAACAAACTAAGCTTAAATATATACACTCGTCAAAAAATTCCTCCGCATCATCGTTGACCGGAAACGTTCTGGAAAGTTCTTTAAAGACTGGCAGCATTACCACGTTGAACGGCAATGCTAATCCTTTGTGCAAGGAAATATAAAGCCTTCTGGTCTCCCGTAGCGTCGATTAGCCGCTTTGCCAAATCTTTAAACAAAAAGCGGGCACTTGGACCCCAAGGTCCCAACATCTCAACCCCAAACTGCTAAAACATATAATCACCTACTAGATTAAAGTTTTTGCGCTGCTTGAGGTTTTCCGCAGAAGCAGCTGCTGCACCCGCACAACCTGCTGTGCTTGGAAGATGTGATGGCGCTAGAGTGTTGACGCATGTTGCGTCTCACACCAACGACCGACCCATCTTCCAAGACAACAAAGACATACCGTCAGGTCTCCTACCATCGTCACGCACCACCCCTTTTGGTTTTCGTACGGTTGGTCCCTCGCCCGCGCTGACAAGTACGCGACGGATTATACGGTTAAGATTGGCGTGGCGAAATATACGACCTGCACTTCTGCTGCACGAGATGGCGTCCAAGACAAGCAATAATTGCATACACCATTTAACACTTTTGAAATTAATATAATTATAGAGACAAGGGTATTTGGGGTCATTATAATTACATACAAACTAAGTAATTTCAAAGGAAGGAACAGTGTGATAAGGGAACATTGCGGTATGGTAGAAGAAGTAGTGACTAAGATAGAAAAAGGTATGCTTAGATAGCAAGTGGAAAGCCATTGTCTCTGCCTACCCCGATGTGAGACAGGCGTGACGATATGTATGTATGTATATTTACATAAATTAAGGTTATTTAGTTACTGTCAGCACTGTTATTACCTTATAATCTAAATCAATTTGCTGAAAATTCAACAAGGTATTGAATGGACGCATTTTAAGGCAGAGATTAGCAAACCGACAAACATCAAACGTTGTTTTTTGTAAGTGTAAGGGCCACCAAGATCTCTGGGGGCCCATGTGACTTCATCAGCAAGCCTTGTTACTGCTGACTAAACAGAGAAAACGACGACGCAGGCGCCTTTACGAAGTCGGGAAGTCAGACGACAGTAAACTAATTACGAAAAAAAACGACTAAATTACAGTGAGCCCCAGGCTTCCAAATTGTATTCCTAATGGAATACAATTTGGATTTGGATTTCGGTGTATTCCCTATTACTTCCAAATCCTAGCTGGATTTGGATTCAACTGGGAATGCACATGAAGGGAAGAGATGGGCAGCTTAGTACCGCATAGAGCCTCACTCTTTGGCCGCTCACGCTATCGGTAATACAATTATTATGTTAAAAAAATGCTTGTTTTGTGAGCAGTGGCCAGTGGTTTTGTGACTTAAGACTTGGCGTAGGTTTCGTCTGCTGAATCTGAGCTAACGGTGCATCAGGCAGATTTCATTACTTTTTCTGCACTCCCAATGTTTTCTATCTACAGTAGTTAAAATACTATTACAGAGACGAAAACGAAATTCAGTCTGTTGGTTCATTTTACTTACGAGTCAAACCAGAGCTGCTACTAGCAACCAAGTAGGGGTGGCAAGAGCCCAAAATACAGGAAGTGGACTTTTGAAGTAACTGGGAGTACATTAAGATGACGCAATGTTCATTTCTTTTCTATGAAATTAAAAAGAAATGTGGTGCTAACAAGGTAGCTTCAGTACGTTCTGGTAGCTTAGTAACTAACAGTATTGCCCTGGTTAGGCAAAGGTTACGGGTTCAAGTTCCGTTCTGTACCAAGTTGTATGTTTTTTACTTTAATAATAAATTAAAAAAGATAAAATACTAATTAACTTAGAAAATTAGAAGTGCTTTAAAAATATCCTTTAAAAAGTCATGAATTCTATCCCTCTCGTTTTCATTATAAGTGTTTTCCCAGTTGAGTTGGCAGAGCGAGTGAAGCACCTCCGGAGATTCCTGTAGGGTTTACGTAGAGTAGATTTCCGTTTAAAGTAAGATTTACGTTCAAATGAAAGAAAATTAAGCAGGAACTGGAGTCAGTGCCCAAAATGACAAATTTTAAAAACAAGCATTCAAATAGCTTTATAAATTATCGTAGCTATTATCCCAAAACAGGACCCTGAAGTTAAAGATGAATACTTATTTTTAATCTCATACCTACTGCCGAACATTGTACTATCCTGTCCTTAAACTGTTGACAACACCTGCACAGTTTCTATAGTTCTGCTATTCACCGCAGCGCAGTGCTATCATCACTAAATTGATTTTCTGTGGAACATTCCAGAATGTTCGAGAACATTCTATAAATTCTTGTGAAATTTACTGATGATAAATGAAACTGTAAGAGATATGATATTAATTTAAAAGTTTTGGACAAATTGTGCAGAAAATTGAAAAGATATTAAGAATATGTCAGGTTTTAACATATCTTTTTATAGCTCATATGTTACGACTAGAATGTGCAAACTGTTTCCGGTATGTAGTTTTGCTCTTGTCCGCCAATGTCGCTACGTGTGTCCGGGTGAATATTTATGATAAGGTCAATGATACGGTGGGGATACCAGACTTTAAACCACATTACTGTTTGTCAGTTTTAAATACATATTTGAAAATAGATTGTGATTTAAGATAGAACAATATGAACATATTACTTACAAGCTTTTGATTAGAGAAACGTAGATTTGTTGAAATGTATAATGACTACTGTGCTCTCTGGAGTAATAGCAAAAAAATGAGGTATATGAAGTCAACTTAGATTATTTAAACACCCAGATTACTAATGCGTGTTTTTCATTTCATTTTAATTTACTTTGTAAACTGCCTGGCTACTAATCAAACTATATCATGGGTTTCTACCTAGTCTCAGCTACATAATAGTATTATTAAAACACTATAAAATGCCAGCATCGAGGCCTTAATCGCATAGAGAGCTGTCAGTGGCCTTTGGTAAGATGTACTTGAGTATCCGGAAAACAATAATAATTCAAACAATTTCGCTATCACAGCGGTAATAGCTGTAAACCAACCAACCACTTTGTCACTTTTCGTTCATTAAATATATATTTTAAAAAAAGTTTGGAAAATCCAAAAGTGCACGCCTCACACGCACATCGAATCAGACCGTGAAAGGGTTCTATTCCTAATTATACTGAAGCGTAAGAGAAAAAAAAAAAGACTCGATTAGTAAAGTATTTCGGTCGTTATCGTGTTAACAAGAAAATAATCAGACGCACAGACATACACACGGACGTCCAAGACAAAACTTTTTTAAACAATTTTTTAACTAGTTTAAATAACAAAAATGGAATCAAAAATATCATGAGTGTTAAAAATAGTGTTTTTACTTGACATGTTTGTGTATATATTATTTTACAAGTGCAATATATGATAAATAGAGACATTTTAAGTTTGAAAAATCAGATGTTTTGCGCGAAGTGATTGAGGCGTGCAATAAAATACTTAATTTGGCAGTTTGGCAGTTGGCAGTATTCATCGCGCTAAAGCTGGCAACATAAAATAGATACTTTTTTGATTAAATTATTTTCATACTACATTACGTAGATTTAGCTTCAGAATAGGCTGACACTAACTGAATATTGTTAAATACTTACAGTGAAATTACAAGATACATCCATGAACGTTAGGTACATGGAAGTACACTAATCACGTAGTACGTATTTAATAATTAATCCTAAAGTTTTACCGGGGTGTCATACCGGAAGTCATTCTAGGTACTTGTAATGCTAAAAATACGTAATCATAAGACAAGTACTCGACTCTAGCATCTTGCATATCTTTATCTTTACTGCTTGCCTAGCACCTGCCTACCTTGCATTCTTACCCTCTCCTGCCATACAATAACCATAAGCTGTATAGTTACATACATCACATTTTTGTAATCTATAACAAATATAAATCGTTTACGGTTATAGGTAAATGCAGATCATGCAGGTGTGTAACGAAATTCAAACAGAACAGAACTTCGTTGGTCGGGTTGTAGGCCTTGTATTGTAGGTGCTAGGTACCTAGGTTTCGCTTCTAGCAATGCCAAAAATTCTATTTTCTTTGACTGTGATATCTTTATGCTGTTTGCTCCAGTCTACAAGGTTAAAATGATGATGGTATAAACCAGTCAGTTCCAGACTAAGGCTGTTAATACGTCGCGGTACTGGACATGTCCCAATTTGAAGCGTTTTATGTACCGGTAACCCGGTTAATTAACCATTTGTTTGGGATGGTTGGATAAAGAGCCCCATTTTTTTTTTTTACCTTTTAGGTAACATAATTTAAGAGTTATGGCAGTCCTTTACTAAACGCATTCATATATTACTCTCATAATTGCAGTTGAGACTCCCATACCAAAAGCCGGCTTAACACGTGGGAACTTTTTGAGGTTAATTACAGCTAAATTAGGCTAAATTATTACTATCGTTTTCATTGTTAGATAATGTCTATCTACCTATCTACTTATTTACGTATTTAACCGCTGAATTGTCCATTCGTGCCTTCATTATTTACCTTGCTTTGGCACCCCATGCTACGACCCTCACTCGCTTCGCTGCCAACAGTCGAAAAAAACAAACAGCTGAGCATAGGTATCACCGTAGATCTCAGATAAAGAATACCAAGTCCAAGTACCCCGATACTGGCCTTCAAAAAGGAAAAAAAAAAGCTGTGGGCATGATGAGGATTGAAGAATTTATCTATGTTGTTTCCATCAATGAGGATTTACATGAATGTTAAACATGTCAAGAATTACGCAAGAATTTTAATTGTGTACTCATTCTGTCTTTTGATATGTGGGTTTTCACATAGTATATAAATATTAATAATTACTTAGCACAACTTTATTATTCAGCCTCTTACTATCTAGAGTTGTCTAGACTATTTCTACATTTCAATTTTGGTAAATGTGCATAATAGTGCATAATTAAATAGCTACTGCCATCTAGTGTCGAATAGAAGAAATAAGTTTGCGAACACAACCGTGAGAAATCATGATTTGGAATATTTTTTAATGTAATCACTTGATTGAAGTTTAAATATTATCTGAATAATAAATAATACCACAAATTATAAAGCTAAGAAAATAAAATTGATGACACTTTAAAAATAGTACATTAGCGCCATCTATCGAAAAGGTTCTCTATTCTAGCAAGTTCCAATAAGCAGTCTACTCACCGCTAGGTTTCTCGATTGTTCCGGAATTTTCTACTTCATTCCACAATAATGTTCACTTTAATATAAAAGCGAAGCGCGCGCCTCTGGCGGCAGTATTAAGCACTGTGCTACAAGGGAATAAACAAGTCTTGAGAATTTGCGTTTTGCGAGCGATCTTTAATCTTACATTTTTCCGAAATGGCTCTCATACCGTATTTGTTCGAAGATTTTCGTCCTCGACGCCTTCGTGATCAGCTCTTCGGGCTAGACTTTACTCCAGAAGACTTATTGGTGGATTTAGTTGAACGACCAACGGTTTCTACGCGAAAGTACTTGAGACCTTGGAGAAGTTTAGCTGCAGCTGTCCAGGATGTGGGCTCCAGGATCAAATGTGACAAAGATAAATTTCAAATCAATTTGGACGTGCAGCACTTCAATCCTGAAGAGATTTCTGTCAAGACATCTGACGGCTATATTGTCATAGAAGGGAAGCACGAGGAAAAGAGAGACGAGCATGGCTTCGTGTCTCGCCAGTTTAAGAGAAGATATACCATACCAGAAGGCTGTAATCCAGAAGATGTTGAATCCAGGTTATCCTCTGATGGAGTTCTAACAGTAACCGCTCCTAAGGCAGTTGAAACTACAGACGCAAGAAACGTACCTATTACGCAAACGGGACCTGTGAGGAGGAAGCTCTGTGATGCCGATGAACAGTTGAATGGAGAACAGAACAAGGAAGTCACTAAATCTCCAGAGAAGAAAAGAAAGAAATAAGTAGGGCATTAATTTCATTACATTCCAAATTAAATTAAATTTAGTTACAAATTTAATAAGACTGATTTTAGAATTTTATTTCGAAATAAAAATACTGAAAAATATTACTTCTTTTATTTTTATTTTCCTTTTATTATCATCATCGTCTCAGCTAAAGCGACTAACGGCTGCGTATTAGGCGCCTCCAAAGACCCCCACAAATATAATCGGTGTTGCGAAATTGGCAGACCTTAGTGACATAGGATATAATAGATGATACCACTTCAGTTCTCGTAGTACATGTATCGTCGGTGTCGTAATGTAGACAAACTTTCGCATAAATAACCGCTGCGAAGAGAAAAGAAAATGAATGGACCATCCTGTCTGTCTGGTCACCGGCAACGTAGGGTTACTTTTTCCAAACGTTTATTAGCATAGTGCAGTGTTCATAATAATAAGTAGTCACGTCCATAAGGCCATTCAATTTCTTTCATGGGTTTTGTATTTTATTGGTTGTGTGGTCTTATTTGGGAGGCCACTAAGATGTGGCCCAGATGTAATGTGGCTTGCCGTGCCCTGGCTAAACCTTTAAATTCGTGTTCAAGTTACCTTTACAAAAAAGCTGAGCATGAGGATTGTGTTTGATGATGGACGCGGTTTTGGCACTGGCACAAATAGAAGGTCGGGAGGGTACAACCGAGTTACCCGTCGAAAGATGAGAGATTATAAGGCGTGAGGGTTCACAAAGCATAAATGATGAATATTATGGAATGCACTGTACAACAACTTTGCATCAAGCGAGTTATGTGCTAGAAATGAACGCCTGATTGAAAAGTGTTTGCAATTATCCTAGCAATAGCTAAATATTGCTACAAAAATATATACAGGAGCTAGAAAAGTATGCTTATGTTATAGAAAACCAAGGGAGTTTACGCTATGTAGGTGTAGATGAATGCATGGGGTTTTATTTCCTAGATTTGCTACATTTTAAGTTGTATTTAAATAACAACATTTATAAACAAAAACAATTATAATGTTTAATTTTTAAACAGCGCCATCTCGTATGTAGTATAGGCACTTGCATTATTACTCCTTCCATCGTGTACCGTGCGAGGGTGCGAGTACCATTTTTCTCCGTGAGCAGTATTCTGCGTCAATCCATGGCGTTATGGTTTCCCTGACAAAAAAAGGGTTAGCTATATATCTTCATTCATCATCTAACAACATTCATAAATACCACAACTCTTTGAGTATGAGATGAGGTCATGCACTCTTACGGTACCTGAGATGTATTTAACAAAAGGGGCATTATGTAGATATATTATACGTCGGCAGAGTCATAGTACCTACTTCATCACATTTATTTCGTTTCTATTACCCTATTCAACCGTTCCGGGGGCCAAGTCTACTAATTCAATCTCGTCAGAAGAGAATAGAAGTCGTCGCTCAATAGAGAGCCCACGATAAAAATTGTCAGTTTTCTATTAATTAAATAGTCTACAATTGCAATTGCGCTCCAATTGAATTCTGTCGGCCGACTGATAAGACTACTTACAGGCGCTACACATGTAAATAACGTTTTTTTTACCACTCTGCAGTTTTGGTAGTCTGCATTAATATTTTGATAGCTTAAAACAGCTATTTTGTCTCTATTCTGCAAGTTATTTATAAATTATTTTCTTTGAATAAAAATTCTAAAAGACTTAATTTTTATTTTTATTATTTTCACGCCTTATTGCCGAACTGCTGTTGAAATTTTTCAAGCCGTTTTTAACTTGACATAACGACTGTCATGTTATTGGCAACCGGGACCGGACCAATAGCTTAACGTGCCTTCCGAAGCACAGAAACGCTCGCAAATGTAAATGCCACAAAGTGGTCACCCATCCGTGACCAGCCATAGCGAAAGTTGCTTAACGCAATGATCGTTTACAGAACACTGAGTTCGCGAGACCACGTGAAGAAAGATATTAATAATCTTTTTTTTACATTATTACATCATCACTGCCTCAGCTGATGCGACTAACGCCGGTCTTGCGACACCTGCTAATTTAAGTATCGGTAACCATCACCTTTACTTCGGGACTCCAGGTACGCTCCGAGAAATTTGGCGTTCTTCGACGAGCTAGGGTGGATCGTATTAAATACCCACCCTCACGCAAAAACCGCACCCGCAAGGTGGAGTTGCGGAAAACAGCTCGCAATACCTTCTGTTCCTACCGTGGGCTGTTTTTGTGTGTCTTAAAGGGTTAAGAAGCAACTGGGAAAACGTGAAGAAATTCAGGTAGGAATTTGGGACCTGAGGTTTTATATTTATGTCATTGTTGAGAGAGCTTTGCATTATTAGAAATAAACGCCTGGTTTAAAAGTGTCTGCTATTATTCAAACAAAAACTAAATATTGCTATAAAAATATACGCAGGCGTTAAAAAAACAAGCATCTCTTATGAAGACCCGAGGGTTCTAATCCTATGTAGAAATATATTAATATAAAGATTTTTATTATTAATTTATTTTTTAAATAATTTTCGTCAAACTACATTTTATTTGACAAAATAAATTAAAATGTTTTTATTTTGGTAACAGCGCCATCTTGTATATATTATAGGCACTTATATTTTTACAGCTTCATCAAACAAATCATTATTCCGTGGCCTGTTGACGGGTGAATCGGGTAGAATAGAGATCTCTCTATATTTCTACAAACTCTGCTTTCGAGGGCGAGTTTCCTGTTTCCTTTTCCTTTACCGTGTTGAAACAGTCAGAAAAAGGTGTCGAAGTACAGACACGCTCATAAATAGTATCTTAGGAGTGACAAATACGCTTAAAGTAATCGGCAAAAATAAAAAGCGTAATTTACATTATGTAAATAATGTACTAACAGACAAGTTAACCGCCTTTACTTTCTTACTTCAGAATCTTCACTACATATTTTGGAAATTGGTTGAAAACACTTCAATCAAGTAAGTACACTTTACTATTATCACTGTTTATTGCAACTTCATTTACACGTTATTTTCTAAATATGGAACTTATATAACCTTTGGATTTTGCACTTAGTATTCTAAACATCCGATTAGAAAGCAGGCTCCGAGAAGAACAGCTTTATCTTGCACATTTAACTGTACAGGGAATGAAACTCCGAAGTTCTTCAGTTCATTTAGAGTTTCAGGCAGAGGAAAGGCTTCCTTGATCACACCTATAGAATCAACTCCGCATACATAGCGAATGTTATATACCAGTTTCAGGGGTTTTGCAACTCTTATGTTTAAAACGTTCATCCCATATTCATTTTTGACGGCATATTTATTGCAAAGCTGTTCCACAGAGCCCACGAAATGGCCTGGCGGGGCCCACACTAATACTCTATTTACACAGAACTTAAAAGGTCGTTTAACTTTAATAACTTCGTTGCCATAATTATTGTAGACTTTTATAGTGAATTTTTTACAGCCTTTACTACGAACGGCGACGAAAATTTTTTGACCTGCGTTATTGAAAATTGTGTAACTGATTCGTGCACGGGTTCCTATGATGTCGTGAAGAGCGTCCCGTGCTTTGGTTACTATCAATTGGTCTAACGGGCCGATGTAGGCAAGTCCTGGGAATTCTGTGTCGAATCTGGGGCACGTCATCCATTCAGCTTGTCTACTTGCATTGTTTATTCTTTTGAATAACATTAAAAAACTCCGGTTTGACTGTACAGCGGATGCATATTATAATATCTTGGTTGTACTTATGATGTTATTATTATTTTATGTTTAGTTGATCCATAAACTTACATTTTATTATTTATTTTTATTTGTTGAACAGATGGGTTTGGTGTTGAAATGACATTTTGTGATATCAAGTGACAAAGTGTTACAAATTGTGACCATAGAGAACTTAGGTAGCACTATAATTCTTCATAGAAAATGAGTTTGTACAAAAAGTACTTTTGATTACGCCTCTATGCCTCTACGCATCTATGCGTCAATTGAGTAACTACTTACTGTTACAGAATCCAAATGGATAATGGTTGAAATTGTACGTAAAAATACTCGATACGACATCGTGCATCGCAGTGTAATGTCACAGATAATATAATATAATTCTTATAGTAATGTGTAACATTTCACTGAATGTAATTTTAGTATTATAACGTTATTATTGTAACTCGTTTAGTGACTTATTAAATTACATAAAATGTGTTGAAATCTTTTAGTAACACTTGCAAATTTTCTGCAATATCAACTTTTTATAGAGTATATCGTACGAAGCATAAACATAGCGACATCTAGTGTTAACAAGTTTAAAAAAGTGAAACTCTTGACATCTTTCATCAAACCCAAGCCTATCCAAGACTTACTTTGCATTATATGTGCTTGTAAATACTAGATAGCGCTGTTTGATGTAAATACATTTCCTATGATACTGTCAAACTGGGAATGACTGGGATTGGGTTAGAGTGGTTTTATCTGAAGAAATTTTATTTTATTCTATGCTATAATAAGTGATCTTATCAACTTGAACCCATAATCTGGTTTTGCTGCATCAGTCGTGTCTTAGGACTTCTCTTGGGTAGGCCAAAAAGCTTCATACTAAATAAGAATCATATTATACTAGTTGATGCCCGCTAATTTGACCGCGTGGTAAAATTTTTCTGTACCCTATTCTCACAGAGTATCGTTAGCTGTCCTTTAAACATAAACAATGTCATCGAAGACTTTTCTGTAGCCCTTTAAAAAAGAAATAGTATCGTGGTAAAATATTTTGTTGTATGTCTCAGGGTTTAGGCAGCGTTTTCGATAAAAGCCTTCACTCCGCTTGATCTATTCCGACACCATGAACAATAATAGTCATATTACAACCAATTTCCATAAAACTTTGACATAGTGACAAAATTTCATGAATAACTCTCTTTTTCGCATAAGTGTTTACCCAGTTGCTTCCAAACTCTCCTGGATTTGAAGACTGAGGTTCACTTTTATTATTGACTAGATGACCGACCCCACAACTTCGCCCGTAAAATATTCCTACCGTAGACCTACCGTCGCACGCACACCTATTTAATCTCGTCGCTTATAAATTCTACAATGATGCATACAAATTCGCCCGATTTGTCGACATTTATGACTACTGCTCTGTTCCCCAGTGTAGTAGCGTAATGATATATAGCCTATAGCCTTCCTCGATAAATGGGCTATCTAACACAAAAAGAAATTTTCAAATCTGACCAGTAGTTCCTGAGATTAGCGCGTTCAGCCAAACAAACAAACTCTTCAGCTTTTTAATATTAGTATAGATTTGGCTGCTAGGAGCAACTATCGTTTGCTTGTGCTCTAAGGGTCGACAGCGCGAGTGCTGCGCTGCACCTCTTGTGTTGCGATCGTCCATAGGCTACGGTGACAATTTTACATCAGGTGGGCCGTATGCTTGTATGTCACCTCAGTGGTGTAAAAGAAGAAAAACGAAGATCTTACAGGGTCTATCTGAGTACAAATAAGTCGTTACATATTGTTTATCACTCTACCAACCTAAGAAATGATTTGTAAGGACCTAAAGAGTACCATTTGCAGGCGAGATAACTTGGGTCCCGGAGATTTTGATAAATACTTTTACATACCACATAAATACTTTTACATAATAGATAAATGTTTTAAATTATTTACTGTGTAACCCTAAATATGGAGGTAGTACTTATCCGCTTATTTAAAAATCTATGCGAATCTCAATCTTAATCTTAATAAAATTATGGATGTTTGTTACTCTTTTACGTAAAAACTACTGAATAGATTTTAATGAAACTTTACAATAATATAGCTCATACATCAGAATAACACATAAGCCACTTTTTATCCCGGGAACAAGTTCCTGTGGGAAACGGGAACGGGAAAACTTCTCTACGCGCGCGAAGCCGCAGGCGTCAACTAATACTATATATATATTGATGTAAATACATTGCATGGGGCATCAGGGGTTCATAGGCATGGGGCATAGGCATGGGGCATAGGGCAAAGGACAAAGGACATAGGGCAAAGGGCAACGGGCAAAGGGCATAGGGCAAAGGACAAAGGGCATAGCACAAAGGACACAGGACAAAGCTCTAAGGACATAGGGCAAAGGACATAGAGAAAAGGGCATTGGACAAAAGGCAAAGGACATAGGACAAAGAGCAAAAGGGCATAGATCAAATAGCAAATATGATAAAGGACAAAGGGCATGAGGTGAAGGACAAAGGGCATAGGGCAAAGGACAAAGGGCATACGTCATATGGCGAAGAGCATAGGGCAAAGGTCATAGAGTAAAGGACAAAGGACAAAGAAAAGAGGATAATGGGCATGAGGACAAAGGGTATAGGACATAGGGCCGAGAGCAAATGGCAAGTATCAAATAGCAAAGGACATAGGGCAAAGGGCATATGACGAAGAACAAAGGACAAAGGGCAAAGGGCATAGGTCGAAGTACAAAGGGGATAGGGCAAAGGTGATAGGGGATAGGTCAAGGTCAAAGTAAGGTAAAGGACAAAGAGCATAGGACAAAAGGCAAGGTCTTAGGACAAAGGGCGAAGGACATAGGGCGAAAAACAAAGGGCAAAGCACAAAGGACATAAGTCAAAGGGCATAGGCCAAAGGGCATAGGACTAAGGGCAAAGGACATAGTACAAAGAGCAAAGGGCATAACTCAAGGGACAAGGTTCAAAGAGCAAAGGGCACAGGACGCAGGACAAATGGCATAGGACAATGGATAGCCCGCAAAGGGCATATATTGACACTGTGTGTCACTATGTGTCACTTTAGGTGGACTGTGACACCTAAAGTGACACACCATTGGTTCAAATCAAATCAAATCAAAAATCTTTATTCATGTAGGTCACAAAGTAACATTTATGAACGTCAAGATTACTGCTTCTACATTTACATTTACTGCCAGATTCGCAAAGCAATAGGTAGAGCCAGAGGAAGAACCTGGCAATAAAACTCATGGCCACTCTTTTCTAACCGCCATTTGACACAGTTTGATTAACATGACATTTTAGGTTTCATGATTTTTTAGGTTATCCTTTTACATGTACATGCCAGTTCGTAATGAGCCCTATATTGAAACGGACTGTTGAATTTTAGGTACAGCGAAAGTTAAGAAGTATCGCATTTCAAAATTGTGAATTCAGTTGTAGTTTAGACAACTGAATTCACATTTTTTGCTCTCCCAAAGGAATCACACAGAAAAGATCAAAAGTGTCATAAAGCCTTCTTCGGAGTATAAACTCTAATCGTGCTTAGTTTCATTCCAATTGATTTAGTTTGTGGCCCGGTCGTACCATGGCTTTCGCCGCACTTTATTTTCATTTTGTTATATCTGCTAAAGATATTAATTTAATTTCCAAGTTGTAAAGGGAAAACTATTTTTCACGAAATGCTCAAACCAAGTATCATATTAAAAATGATTTGGATTAATAACGTATTTGTGTAAATAGCCTTTAAGTTACCGCTTTATAATTGCTGGTTTTTTAAAGTATTAAAAGGGATATAGTATATTATTCTTAAGAGATAGATATACTGTCGCGGATTTTTTTTGTAGACCTACATTAGATACACAATATAATTCACAATTGGCAGCGTTTTCGTTGAAAGCTCCCAGACGGCTTATTTTTTTCCTACACCCCATCGTTATAATTTATTTATTTATTTTATTATTTTATTTTATTTAGGAAACAGACAGTCACATACATTTTTTATTCACATAATAAATGGTACTTATAGACTTAGAGTTCCATAGTTTTATAAATACGGTACATAACAATAGTAGGTATAGGTAGGTATCAACGTATCAGTTTAAAAGAGCATACAGTCAAGCATCAGTTGAAAATAATCATTACAATGCAATAACAATACAAACAAACATAATCCTTTAAATAGTTATTTTAAGAGTTCTTTTCGTAATTCTAATTTATAAGTAGCCAAATTATTGTTAAATATATCAAGGTGAATAAATTTAGCCTGGAAGGCGATGGGTCCTCGCGGTGTGGGCATCTTAGTAAACCTTTTTAACCGCATACTCCTCAGCGGGCAGATCCCAAACCAATGGAGACTAAGTATTATTACTCCAGTCTTCAAAGGTAAGGGGTCAGTGCAGGAGTGCGGGAGCTACCGCGGTATTAAGGTGATGTCCCACACCATGAAGATCTTCGAGAGGATTATAGACTCTCGGATCCGGCAGGAGTGTACTCTCTCGGAGTGTCAATATGGGTTTCGCCCTGGTCATGGGACCACGGACCCTGTTTTTGCCCTGAGGGTTGTCGCAGAGAAATACAGGTCGAAGAACACGCCTCTGCACTGTTTGTTTCTAGATATGCAGAAGGCCTTCGACTGTGTTCCTCGTGCGATGATCTGGTGGGCACTGCGGTCCAAAGGGGTTCCAGAGGTCTATATTGACACTATCCGGGACATGTACTGTGACTCCGACTCAATGGTTCGGACTGCTGTTGGCGACACGAAACCCTTCTCCATCACCGTCGGGGTACACCAGGGTTCTGTCCTTAGTCCGCTTCTGTTCAGTGTAATATTAGACGAATTGTCGGACAGCATCAGAAACCCGCATGAGCAGCCTCCATGGTTGCTCATGTATGCTGACGATATTGCGCTGGCAGACGCGGACAGGGGCAGATTGGTGCGACGTGTAAAGGCGTGGAAGGAGACGCTTGAGAACGGCGGTCTGAAACTAAATGTGGCGAAGACCGAGTACTTGGCACTAAACTCGACAGATCCCACATCCGTCCGCATAGGCGGTGATTTGGTCGAGCGCACGGACCAGGTTAAATACTTGGGATCTGTTTTTCACACGTCCAGTGACATCGATTGCGATGTCAAGTCACGCATTGCTGCCGCGTGGGCCAAATGGCGGGAGATGACCGGTGTCATTTGTGACCCTAAAATGCCGATCCGGTTGAAGGGACAGGTCTACAAAACCATTATTAGACCTGTCCTTTTACATGGCAGTGAGACGTGGCCGATATTGGAGCGACACAAGCAGGAGCTGCGTGTCACGGAAATGAAGATGCTGCGGTGGATGTGTGGAGGAACTCTCGCATCCGCGGCAGCCTTCACGTCCGTGACATTGCAGACAAGTTGCAAGAGTGTCGCCTTCGTTGGTATGGTCACGTCTTGCGGCAACCGCCGGGCTACGTAGGTAACAAATGTCTGGCCATGTCAGCCCCGCCGGGTCCCGGTAAGAGGGGAAGACCCAAGAAGTGCTGGCTTGACGTCGTAAGGGATGACATGCGTGCCAATGGTCTCACCACAGGGGATGCCGACGACCGTGCGAAGTGGAGGAGTAAATGTAGGAAAGCGGACCCCGGGCGTCGCGAGACGCAACTGGGACAGACGCTCGGATGATGATGATGATATCAAGGTGAATAAATTTATCATTGTATGTGTCAACACTTCGTCGGAAGAAGTTATTACCAGCATACATTGTTTTATAAAAAGGCACTGAAAATAAATTCATTAAACGAGAACCAGGTCTGGGCACTCTAAAAGCTATGTTTTTCAGTATGTGAGGGGAGTCCACATAATTATTTAGTATTTTAAAAAGAAAAACTTGGTCAAACATTATCCGTCGATTAGTAAGGGTGGTCAGGGAATGGCGGCTAAGTGAGTCTTTATATGCAATGTATTCGTAATCACTGCGATAATCCAATGATTTTACAAACTTTTTCTGAATTTTTTCAATGCGATTGATATGACAAGCATAATATGGATTCCAAATAATGCAAGCGAAATCCAAGAGCGACAGAACAAAGCTAAAGTATAGTATTTTTAAAGTCTGAGCTTTCTTGAAGGGTTTAGAGATCCTTAGTATAAATCCAAGTTGACGAAAAGCTTTATTAACAATATAATCTATATGTAAATTAAAAGACAATTCACAATCCATTACTATACCTAAATCCCGCACTGATGTAATCCTATTTAAAATGTTATTATTGAAGTGGTAATCAAAGTTAAGTGGGTTAAGTTTACGAGTATATGAGATAATCGAACATTTGTCTACATTTAAATACAGTTGATTTAAGGAGAAATATTCAACCAGGCGTACCAAATCTGATTGCAAAAGTGAGCAAACATCAGTATTTGCTATTATTTTAAAAAATTTAGCGTCGTCAGCATACATCAAAAATGTTGAATTATGTAAAAAATTACCTATGTCATTAATATATATAATAAAAAATAATGGCCCGGAATGGGATCCCTGAGGAATTCCTGAAGGAATTTCCAGGAACCTAGAGACATACCCCTCTACAGATACTGCTTGGGATCGGTTCCGAACATAAGAATTTATCCATCGCAATAGATCACCATGTATTCCAATAGCCCACAACTTCTCTATAAGTAGATCATAATTTATTTTATCAAAAGCTTTAGAAAAGTCGGTATACACGACGTCCACCTGAAGCTTCTTTTCCATGGCATCCACTAAAAAGTTGGTAAAAGTAAGCATGTTGGATTCAACAGAGCGTCCTCTACAGAAACCATGCTGGTTGACAGAAATATGATTCTTTAATACGTTAATTAAAGCGCAGGTTACAATTTATTCAAAAACCTTTCAGAATAAGTTAGTTTTCGATATAGGTCGATACTGAGAAACATCGTTCCTTTTTTCATTCTTTGGAATAGGAGTTATGATAGACTGTTTCCAGTTGTTCCAGTTTTCGATGGAAATATACCCGTTGCCAATGACTTATTATAAATAATATGTAATGGTAATGTTAATTGATCAGCGCAGTTACGAATAAATATAGGAATCTAATTTAGTAAATTATGCGTAAAAACCATCCTTATGAATCACTTTATCTATTAAAAAACCCGCATCTAAATCTGTTGCTTAGTTTTAAACTAGCTGACCCGCCCTACTTTGCCAGTGCCATACTATGAACTCCGTGGCACTAATGTTTGAACAATTTCCAAATTACTTGATAACTTCTCCGCTCTCCAGTACGCCCGCGCAGATATTGCTGGGGCCCTTACACCTCTTCGGATACGGAATCATTGCTATTGCTATACTATCGGAAAATTTATAATCACATATGTACGTGTATGTATTTATATAGATATATGTGTGTATATTTGTGTATGCTACGTAAAGCCTCAATTATGTACCGTATACCTACTTGAGTAGATTTAAAAAATCCATTTTACTACCCACGCTGTGTCTCTGTATTCTTTGGGGCCAAGTACTATGCCCCCTGTTCTTCCAAAGGTTGCCTCGAAGAGCTTGCTGTCTGCAATAAGGCCGTCCATGGTACTTAACTGTATAAAACCGCTGTATTCATGTACATTTTGTTTTATTATTTATTTTGAGTGTAAGTACGTAAAATAAAGCACATTGTCTATCTATCATGTCTAAGTCTGAGCAAAATAAATAAATACTTTCTTTTTGCGAAGCTTGATTTAAGCAATATTTAGGTCACTTGTTTATTTCCCACCCCCGTATTTCATTCCACCCTCTACACCAGAGGTTCCCAAACTTATTTTGTCTACTGCCCACTTTGAGACTAAATAAATTTTTAGCGCCCCCATTTTTTTACCTACTTAAAAACCACTATAACTTCAAATTAAATTAATTAATTGTTGTGAGCTATATTAGCGGAGATTAAACATTCATTCTAAAATAGACTTTTACTAAAATCCGCAAGAGTAGGTACTGAGCACAGTAGGTAGTACATAAAGACGCTCGGGTCTCAAGTTAACTCTTACGGGCTACACATGCCAAAGAGAATGATTATTGAAAGGCAACTTTATAAAATGCAGACAGGTTGTAAATCGAGTCAGACAATTGCCTCTTGATAGCCAACGAACCTCAGTATGAAGCAACAAACGGTTGGAATCTTCGTCATTAGTAACACAAAGCTGATTAAATAATCTATAATTTAAAGAGCTGGTACGGATTTTATTGACTGCTTTGATGACATATTGCAGTGATTGAAATAGTCGTTCACTTAAGTTTCTAGCAACCAAATGTTGTCTATGAATAACGAAATGACAAGTACATCTGGAATTATATTTTTTAAGTACGCTATGAAGCCTTTATGGCACCCTGTCATAGCCGTAGCGCCATCCGTATTGATATAATATTTTTCAAGGGAATCTCTTTCTCATCACAAAACTTTTCATGTTATACAGTAACAATGCTTCATTAGTAGGTAAAGTGGAGTCATCGAGCTGAATTGAGAATTGACTAGTCTTCAGATGATTGCACAATGATCCTTCAATGTTTTCAGCCATTTCATCAATTCGTCTTTGCACAGAATTATTACTCAAAGGAATTTTTCGGATAATATCTGCGGCCGGTTTATGAAGCACAGTAGTTATTACTTCCTTCATTGCTGGCAAAATTAACGATGTTGTGTGGTTTGCCTTTTTGAGCAATTGACAAAGACATATTGTACGAAGTCCGTCGTCATCTTGCTTAGCAGCTGCCGAAAATAGTTTTGCTACACTTGGCTGAGTATTATGCTTCATCTCTAAGGTCTTGAAAATATACTACATTCTTGTCTATCTTATCTGGATGCATTTTATTCAAATGATCTGGCAGTCTTGGAGGCTTCATTGCTTCATTCGAAAATGTTTTTAGACATAGAAGGCACTGAGGCGACGATGGGTTTGTGGGATTTTCAATGAATCCGAATTTAATATATTCCACAGAGTATAGCCGTCTCTTCTTTTTTACTTCCGACATTGTTTTGTTTTAAGAAATACGTAAGTAAGTGTTGAACTTAAGTACTGCTTATCTATTACGCGCGAAACTGCAAATGATAATAAAATAAATATTCCGTTGTTTATATAGGATTGCATAAGCAGCACGCACCGACAGGAATAAGACAAACTTGCATAAACTCGTTTATCTCATTCGACGCTCAATTGTACTCAACAAGTAAGAACAAGTATTCTATGAATCAGCCGATTGATACAAGAATGCACAAATCGGGTTATTTAACAAAAACTTGTTAAAACATGATTGCCCGCGGTCTATTATCTACGAAAATTACCTATCTAGGAATACTAATAACTATTAAAATGCGAAAGTGTGTCTATTGCCTTTTTATTTGTTTGTTTGTGTCTACTTTCATTTCGAAACGGAGCGACCGATTGACATGTTTTTCTTCTGTTTATTGAATAAAACAGGACAGATACATGAACGAAATATCGAACCGAGTTTGAGCAATCTCTTAATTAATATTAGTTGAGGTTTACAAGTTGTAGCCAAGAGTCGAGAGCTCTGTCGGTGTCTAAGAGTCCTCCTAGCTAGATGAAATTACAAATCGCCCCCCGAAGCCTACACAACGCCCTCATTTTTTTTCTGGGTCTCTTACCGCCCCCCTTTAGGCCTGCAGCGCCCACAAGGGGGCGTTTCGTCCACTTTGGGAAACGTTGCTCTACACTGTCAAGCTGTCAATTACAACATGGCTTGAATATAGTGTCATTATTAGTGGCGATGTCTGATCTGCATCATTTTTTTATACTACTTAACACACACAAGTGTGGGTCAAAGAGGTCATCGTAGATTATGGATATTTGCAACACTAGAGGTGTGGTATTTGCTGGAAAAACCTGCTAAGCCCCTTTTTTGAAGAACCTCATACTGTAGACGTCGGGGAAAACCCATAAGCTCTTATTTTTAAATGAACACTTCGGATGCATGTGATAGAATGTCGATCTGTCATAACGGATGGGCCCATTGCATCTGTACTAATATATTAAGCTGAAAAGTTTGTTTGTATGTTTAGATGGTTGAACGCGCTAATCTCCGGAACTACTGCTCGGAATTGAAAACTTCTTTTTGTGTTGCATAATCCACATATCGAAGAAGGTTATAAGTTATATTATATCATTAAAATAAAATTTCTAATTCTGTGAATAAAATAAAAATGACTTGGAACATCATTAACTCTGAATGCGGTAGATCTTTGGTAACTGAAAGGGATTTCCACCTAAAAGTAAATGGTTGCCATGTTACAAGGGACCTGGAAGTGGCGACGGAGTTCAAACATTTTTTCAGTAATGTACCTATATTGACAACAAAATCTTTCCAAGCATCTTCCAGTTCCGCTGAACATTTATTAGAAGAATCTGTTCTTTGTTGCAGGGATGCATTTGTATTCACAGATACTTGCGCTCAGGACATTGTAAAGACATTTAAATGTATCGAAATTAAGAAAACCGCGGACTTTTGGGGATTGTCGGTCAAAACTGCATCATGTATAATTGAGGTCATTGCGCTCCATCTAGCAACTGTGTTGAATGACTGTATTTCTAGTGGTACATTTCCTGATTTAATGAAACACAGCAAAATCGTTCCCTTGTTCAAGGCTGGCAGCGCTACAGACCCGTCTAATTTCCGACCAGTGTCGGTGCTGCCAACTTTGAGCAAAGTATTTGAAAAAATAATCTTGAATCAAATGCTATCCCATTTTAATAGTCATAAAATATTTCATGCGAATCAATTTGGGTTTACGAAAGGGCGCTCAACTTCCGATGCTGGTGTTGAGTTATTAAAATGTATTCATGAAGCCTGGGAAGACAAGCACGATGCATTAGGTATATTTTGCGATCTATCAAAGGCTTTTGATTGCGTTCAACATGAAACGCTGTGCAAAAAATTACACCACTATGGAATAAGAGGCAAAGCTCTCGACCTTCTGTCTTCATATTTGAACAATAGAATACAGAGGGTCGATATTAATGGTACTGTCGGATATGGATCCATAACCATGTGGGTTCATAACCATGGGGTTACAATGGGTGTGCCGCAAGGCTCGATACTTGGGCCATTCTTGTTCCTTATTTATATTAATGATTTACCATTTTATGTAGGGGACAGGAATAGGATTGTTTTGTTTGCAGATGATACCTCATTAATTTTTAAAATTAAAACACAATTATATAACTATGACGATGTAAACAATGCAATTGCACGAGTAGTTCTTTCGTTCAGCTCAAATAATATTTGCCTAAATGAAAATAAATCTAAATGTATAAAATTTACTCTACCAAATGTAAAACAAGTTGCGGCCAATGTTCAACTGAATGTACAAGTGTTAGAGTTTGTAGAATCAACTGTGTTCCTCGGTATAACTATTGATGCCAATTTGCAGTGGGGCTCACACATAGAAAAGACAGCCTCTAGATTAAGTTCGGCTGCATACGCTGTAAAAAAGATCAGGACTCTAACAGATGTGGATACGGCTAGAATGGTTTACTTCAGCTATTTTCATAGTATTATGTCTTACGGTATTCTCCTTGGGGGGAGTGCTGCAGATTTAAATATTATTTTTGTTCTACAAAAGCGGGTTGTACGCGCTATTTATAATTTGGCCTCCAGAGCTTCTCTCCGAGAAAAATTCAAAGAAGTAAATATTCTAACCGTACCATCACAATACATTTTTGCCAATCTTATGTATGTCCAGAAAAATCTATCACAGTTTTCTAAACTCTGTGATAAACATAATATAAACACTAGAAATAAAAATAATCTTTCAGTCCACCACAGTCGACTACATAAGATTGGCGATTCTTTCCAGGGTAACTGTATACGCTTTTACAACAAGCTTCCCTGTGACCTGAGAAATTTACCATTAAATAAATTTAAAAATTTAATTAAATACAAGCTTTATGAAAAACGTTATTACTCCGTTAAAGATTATTTGCAGGACAGGGACGCCTGGAAATGATCTGCAAATCTGGCAAAGTGAAATAATTTTAAATTGTAAATAGGCCATCAAAAAAAATGCCTTCCTAAGTTTCTTGCCGGTTCTTCTCAGGTGGGCCGGTCGCTTTAAATATTTTAAATAGTGTATGACATTTTGTAAGCGGCGTTAAAATGGTCTATGCAAAATAAAGATATTTTTATTTTTTTATTTTATATATCATCACGTCACTACCGAGGAGAGCGGAGCAGTAGTCATAAATGTCAACAAATCGGGAAAACTCTCATACATTGATTAAAAGTAAAAGCGACGGGATTAAGTGGTGGTTCAAAATATGTCACAGGTGAAGCCGCGGGGATCAGCTAGTATTATTATATTATTTAAGCCCATTCCGATCAAATTGGGTAGACCGATAGCTCACGTCCGGCGTCAGTTGGAATCAGTATTTGCCCAATTTGTCAAAAAAAAATTCTTTATAACTCTGACGAGAAAATGAATTTAATTGTCAACCATTTTGTACGTCGGCTAAAATATATCAAAGCAAAAATATAATAACGTTACCGAATCTTCAAGATTCTTATTAAGGAAATGTTTAATTGAGTCGCCTCCCTTTGTGCGTTGGTACACACACAGAGACAAATACAGTGATATATAAATAGTTGGTATATAGTAATAAAGTATAAATGATGGAACTAACATATAGGAAAATATAATATATTTGCTCCTATAGCTACGGCTTGAGCTATATATATTGCTCGCTGATGGAATACCGCGACTGTGGAGAGGAATGTATTTTTATTTTTTTGTTTCTTAATTAAAATTAAATATTAATTTTGTTGCCTTCGTACAATGTGTACATTGGTTTATATTTATATATTTATTTATCCATCACGCCTTGTCCCCGAAGGGGTGGCAGAGGCATATTATATGTCCCACTCAGTCCCACGTAATAGGTGGTGAGCCCATTGCCGTGTTGAAATAGACAGACACATTTTGTGGCTACTTGCAGTTGAAATTTTTCCAGCCGCCTAATAATGCCTTCAACTTTAAAAAAAAAGAAAAAATATCCATCACGCCTTATCCCCGAAGGGGTGGCAGAGGCATATTATATGCACACTTTTAAAAATAAAAAAATTAAATAAACTTCACTAATATATTTTTCTTCCCGCTAATATATTAATACACATATATTTTTGCATGTATATTTTAAACTATTTATTTATAAGCGATATATGTCGGAGAATGAGCAGAGATAGAGAAACCTCTTCAAAAGGTGTCGTTACTGTTATCAGGTTTGTGGGCGCCATTACGGGTTATGGCAAGTACATAACACAATAAACGCACAAATACACGACTTTTAATTATCTTCTACAAATGTGATATTCAGAATATCGATATTATATATACAGAACTAAAGCAATACACGAGGAGTTGGTTCATAACTCTCATTTCTTCACTTCACAAGACAACTATTCGGTCGTTCAGTCCACTACCATCACAAAAAACTCCAACCTAAACCGTGTGTTCCCGCCATTTTTAGCTAGATGGCGAAACAACCACACTAAGGTATTTACCTCAATTCGTGACATATAAAATATTATTTAATGTAAACACAAAGTATTCACACGATATTAATGTGTGATAAATCTTATTAAATAGGGTTAGGAATTAATATAGACCTTTCAGTATTAAAAATCCCTATTACTTAATAAGGAACATTTTACCCGATTCGGGGTTTTGCTTTGTCCTCAAACTCCTCCCTAACCAGTCAGTACTTTTTAATCAAATTTGACCCATAATACGACATCTAGCTATAGATAGTTTAAACAAACAAAAATCGAAAATCGGACATACCATGGAGGAATAATCACCGAAAGGAAAACAACATCGACAAAAGAACTCTAAAAACGGCAAAACGCTTCGCTACATTTACACTTACCGGGGACAGCAAGTGCACCTAGTTTTTTATTCCTCATCACGTTGTTTTCAAGCCATTAGTTTTAAAGAGGGATTTTACACAATATTCGTAGTCGAAAAATCAATTCAAATTAAATGAAGATTTAACAAGATATTATGATATCTAAAACAAACGAAAAAACAAAAAAAGGTCGGTGATCAGTCTGGTACAAACATGATTGGTCTGTGGGTACAAACCTTGCTGATTGTACCAGACCGATCACCGATCTTCTCTAGTTGAAATTTTTTTACGCAGCATCGTCTAGCTCATGTAAATCTCATATATAAACTTGTACTATGGAACTTGTATATTTCTTGTAGTCAAAACACTCTTATGCAATTTGAATACATGTGTACTTATTGTAAATTTAAGCAATTTAATACTATCTATAATCAATCTGGTGTAATGTTGGACTTGGTGCTTAGCAATTTGGGCATTGAGTGCATTGAAGTGAATGGTGATTTGGAACCCGTAGTTAGTCCTGATGTTTTACATCCCCCACTGGCAGTAAGCGTCCGAATTGCCCGTCGTGCGGGCCCGAGGGACGGTGCCACCGACAGGGCGCGTGCGCGGTTCACACAGTCGGACTTTCTCCAGCAGCCGGCAGCTCAGTGGAATTTTCGCAAGGCCGATTTTCATGCCCTGTATTCCGCCCTGGCGTCTGCTGAATGGGATCGAGTATATTCTGCCACTGATGTTGATAACGCTGTCCATACCTTCTATTATATATTGGGAGGTTGTTTTGATAGCTGTGTTCCTTTAAAAAAGCAAAAAACAGCACTTACTCGTAGCTCGCGTTATCAGTATCCAGGTTGGTATAACCCAGACATTATACGCAATATTAAGAATAAATATTTCCATTTGAAAAAATTTAGAATTAATCAATCAGAATTTAATCAAGAGATGTATAAATTTTATAGACTCCGGGTAAAAGAACTCATTTATCAGGCTTATAATAACTATATAAAAAATACAGAAGCAAATATCAAACACAATCCTAAAGCTTTTTGGAAGTTCGTTAAAGACCAGCGCGCGGTAGACCAGTGCGAACAGGAATTTGAATATGAAGGTACTACCGTCAAGGGAGGAGAGGCTGCAAATACCTTTGCGCGATACTTCAGCTCTGTGTTTTTGACAGACGATCCAATATTGTCTGCTAGAGATGCTGATAAACAAACACTGTCCTCTTTGTATTCTCTGCGAGTTGCGGTAGATGGGGTTACTTCTCATGACTTATTCTGTGCAGTCAAGAAGCTAAAAGCGCACTTATCAATAGGACCCGATGGCATACCTTCGTTCATTGTAAAAGATTGTTATGAAGCACTTAAGTTGCCACTACTATTTATATTTAATCTCGCTTTGCAAACCTGTACATATCCAGCTAAGTGGAAAATATCAAGGGTCACACCCATACCCAAAGACGGTCCCAGGTCGAAGGTACATAGCTATAGGCCTATAGCTGTTCTGTCGGCATTCGGCAAGGTGTTTGAGTCTGTATTAAACCGTGATATCACCCGGCAAATAAATACGCAACTTTCCGATTCGCAACACGGATTCAGAGCGGGTAGATCGACTGCTACTAACATTATAAATTTTTTAGATGACTCTGTTTTGGAAATGGATAGAGGCAAACAAGTGGACGTGGTATACCTAGATTTTAAAAAAGCATTTGACCGCGTTCAAAATAAAGTACTACTAAGGAAGTTTTCTGAAATTGGTTTTACACCAAATTTAATAAATTTTTTTGCCAGCTATTTTTCGAACCGTATACAATATGTACAGTTATCCGGATACCGTTCAGACCCATATGTGACTACTTCCGGAGTAAGCCAGGGAAGTATCCTGGGGCCAACCCAGTTCTTAATCATGGTGAATGACTTGCCGAATGTCGTCAGGTCAGCTAAGTGCCTTATGTTTGCCGATGACATAAAACTTTACTTGGGTGTGGAAAGTGTTGCGGACTGTGAGGCACTCCAAATGGATGTAAGGAGTGTGGTAGCTTGGAGCGAACTCAATCAACTTGAGCTCAATATCTCCAAATGCAAAACGTCAACATTTACCCGTCGTCGTACGCCGATAGTTCATCTCTATAATATCAATGGACAAGTTCTGGGGCGAGTCACGGATATCCGTGATCTTGGTGTGACTTTAGACACTAAATTAACTCTAAACGAACATATTATGAATCTGTGTGCTCGTGCATATAAGTGTCTCGGTTTTGTCATGAGACAGGCAAGGAGATTCAATGATCGCCATACGATCCTAAGCCTATATTACGCGTTTGTGAGAAGTAAATTGGAGTATAATTCAATAGTATGGGATCCTCACGAACCCAAATATATTGTCATGCTAGAAAAGGTGCAAAAGAAGTTCGCTCGGTTCTTATATCTAAAGATATATGGATATTATCCCTATCTATATCCGTCTCTTTTTGTAGGTGGCATGGTGGGAATTAACACATTAGAGGTTAGACGCAAGTGTTCGTTAATGATCCACTACTATTTGCTGCTAAATAATAAAATAGACAATCCATCCGCACTGGCGCGCTGTGCGCTGCTCACGGTGGACAGAACGCGGCCGCGAGCCGCGCACGGGCCTCGCCGGCTGTTCGCGCTTCCAATGGCACGCACCAATACCGCCGAGTACGCGCCGACGAGACAAGCCTTGAATGTCCTCAATGCCTTGATTGCTTACGAACCTAGCATGGACGTGTTTTGTATTAGGCTTAGTTTGTACATTCACATTTGTATAGAATATTTTACCAACTATTTGTAATTGTGTACCTATCTAATAAAATACAATAACAAAACTGTAATAGCTTGATGTGCGACTTGGCTATGCTGTAAGCACATCAAGTACCTGCATTTAAATAAATAAATAAATAAATAAATATATAGATATAGAAGCGCTCGTGACCCCGCGGTCTCAGTGTTCGGTAAACGATCACTGAGGTACGCAACTTTTACTATGACTGGTCGTCGGATGGGTGACCACTTTGTGGCATTTACATTTGCAAGCGTTTCCGTGCTTCGGAAGGCACGTTAAGCCGTTGGTCCCGGTTGCCAGTAAAATGGCGGTCGTTAAGCCTGGTTGAAGGCCTAATAGGCGGCTTAAAAAATTTTCAACAGCAGGTAGCCACAACCTGCGTCTGTCTATTTCAACACGGCAATGGGCTCACCACCTATTACGTGGGACAGGAATCCACACGGTGAAAAGTGGGCATATAATATGCCTCTGCCACCCCTTCGGGGATAAGGCGTGATGGATATTTATTTATTATTTTAAATATAGTATACCCTAATACCAAAACAAACATATGCAGATCAGATAAATATTTTGTTCTCGGGACTCGGAATCCGAACCCAAGACCTTACCACGGCAGTGGCATGCATTAACACTACACCACCTAAGTAGTAAATCCTGAAAACTCAGAGAAATCGATCTTCTTTAGTTGAAAATTTTAGTAGCTTGGATATTTAAAAAAATTAAAAGTACAATAGAATAATTAAAAGCGTCTCCACACATCCTATGTCCAGAACACACATACGAAGCGCGCCGCGCTCCGTCTTAAGGACGACATATGAAGTAATTTTTTTTCCAACTCCCATTCATCCAATTCCCCACCTTATATTAAAGCAATAGAGTCGAAATTTGACGTACAAGTGAAATATTTTTTCCATTTCATATTTACGAATATGCCCCAAATTCCCCAAAAATTAGAACCATGAAAGCGGAGCGGAGGCGGGGGTGGTTTGTAAGGGTAGCAAGCACAAATTTTTCCACACACACAAGCACGCACGTGCCATGGGGGGTGTGAGGGGGGATGAGATAGTAGATAGTTTTAGAGAAAGAAAATATTATATATGTTTGTAGCGATGAATTCGCGCGGAACAGTTCATTTGGTGCGTTGTTAATTGTGATAACTAGGAAAAATTATGCTATACTTTGGAAATAATGTTTTCTGTTATATCAATGAACATTATTGCTTTTCCTTACGCTAAAATTGCTAATCTTGTATCGGTAGAATTGATAACCATTTTGTATTTTTATATCACTCGTAGTGGAGCTGTTAGCACCGCTGACTCAGTGTTCTGTAAATGATCACTGCGTTAAGCAACCTTAATTATGGCTAGTCCTGAGATGAGTGACCGCTTTATGCCATTTAAATTAAGCGTTTACGTGTTTTAAAAGGCACGTTAAGCCGATGGTCCCGGTTCCCAGTAAAAGACAGTCGTTTAGTCAAGTTAAAAGCTATATAGACGGCATGAAAAATTTCAATAGCAGGTCGTGACAACGTATGCCTGTCAATTTCAACACTACAATGGATTCCACCACCTGTTACGTGTGACAAAAATGCACGCTGTCGGTACACGTATACAAAAAAAAACCTTAACTGCCTCTGTGGCGCGGTGGGAGTGTATCCGACTGCTACGCAAGAGGTCGTGGGTTCGATTCCCACCCAGGATAAAACTTTGTGTGATGAGCACGATGGTTTATTCTGTGTCTGGGTGTTATTTATCTATAATATGTATGTATTTAGACATATGTAAGTATGTTTATCAGTTATTTGGTTACCATAGTACAAGCTCTGCTTAGTTTGGAATCAGATGCGGTTGTGTAAGTTGTCTCAACGATATCAATTTATATTTATCTAGTTATTTATTTAAAGTAAATAAAAAGTATTAAGTTTAAATAGACTATTATATACACACTTGATGTTCAGGTATAGAAGAAAGTGAGATCCAGAGACCGAACCAAGGACATCGAAAGAAACCGGGATTTACTGTTTATATGATAATGTTGTGTTCAACATGTTTTGATGAGAAATGTTTATTTTGTTGAGATTTTTTTTCCGTACACAATTAAATAAATAAATAAATAAAAATTTTTGATTTGAACAGTTCATTTGGTGCGTTGTTAATTGTGATAACTAGGAAAAATTATGCTATACTTTGGAAATAATGTTTTCTGTTATATCAATGAACATTATTGCTTTTCCTTACGCTAAAATTGCTAATCTTGTATCGGTAGAATTGATAACCATTTTGTATTTTTATATCACTCGTAGTGGAGCTGTTAGCACCGCTGACTCAGTGTTCTGTAAATGATCACTGCGTTAAGCAACCTTAATTATGGCTAGTCCTGAGATGAGTGACCGCTTTATGCCATTTAAATTAAGCGTTTACGTGTTTTAAAAGGCACGTTAAGCCGATGGTCCCGGTTCCCAGTAAAAGACAGTCGTTTAGTCAAGTTAAAAGCTATATAGACGGCATGAAAAATTTCAATAGCAGGTCGTGACAACGTATGCCTGTCAATTTCAACACGACAATGGATTCCACCACCTGTTACGTGTGACAAAAATGCACGCTGTCGGTACACGTATACAAAAAAAAACTTAACTGCCTCTGTGGCGCGGTGGGAGTGTATCCGACTGCTACGCAAGAGGTCGTGGGTTCGATTCCCACCCAGGATAAAACTTTGTGTGATGAGCACGATGGTTTATTCTGTGTCTGGGTGTTATTTATCTATAATATGTATGTATTTAGACATATGTAAGTATGTTTATCAGTTATTTGGTTACCATAGTACAAGCTCTGCTTAGTTTGGAATCAGATGCGGTTGTGTAAGTTGTCTCAACGATATCAATTTATATTTATCTAGTTATTTATTTAAAGTAAATAAAAAGTATTAAGTTTAAATAGACTATTATATACACACTTGATGTTCAGGTATAGAAGAAAGTGAGATCCAGAGACCGAACCAAGGACATCGAAAGAAACCGGGATTTACTGTTTATATGATAATGTTGTGTTCAACATGTTTTGATGAGAAATGTTTATTTTGTTGAGATTTTTTTTCCGTACACAATTAAATAAATAAATAAATAAAAATTTTTGATTTTGAAGAATGAATGAAAAGAATGAAGAATTTATGAAGTGAAACTTCTTTCTCAGGGTTGAGTAAAATTTTTCAGTTGTAAAAAATCGTCACTTTTTTTGGTTTCGCGCCATGCTGTTTGAAGTGAAACTTCTTTTTCATAAGTGAAACTTCTTTATCGACGTATGAGAGAAATTTTATAGCTGTAAACAAATTGTTGTAAAGAAGTTTCACTTCTTACCTGTGTACTCTGGTACACATTTTTTTTGACTAGTGGTTCGTGTCGTACTCGTTTCGAAGCTAATGTCGTAGCATTTGTTCTGTAAATTGTTTCAAATGTGTCAGAACAAAATCAGAATCGTTGCTAAATAGAAAGCCGATGGTACAATTTTGACAGTTTGCGTAGTTCACTATTACAATCGTACTCCAATACACTTCTATCGGTCGGCCGATAGAATTCTACTAACACTTACCGCGCCAGTAGCCGCTAGTCAGTTGCATTTTTGATAGTCTACAAACATTTTGACAGCTAAAAACAGCGATTTTGATTCTATTCTATGACTTGTCAATAGTAGACTTGGGTGCTGATGCAGCGAAACTTTGGTGGCATGGACGTCGATCGGCTTTGTGAGGATGCAAGTATGATCGACTGGACGTCGTTCTATAATACAGTCTCTCTGGATGATAAAGTATCAATTTTGACAAGGAACTTGATCAGTCTATATGACAAACATGCACCAGTGCGTGCAGTTAAGGTGAAACATGCACCGTCACCGTGGCTCACAAAAGAAATTAAAGAACTGATAGCTAAAAAAGGCAGGGCCAAAACTAAATACAAATACCGGCCAAATGAATACAACCGCGAGAAGTATGTATCAATTCGTAATCACTGTAATAAGGTGTGTAGGATTGCACAACGCCAACATATTCATTCATCTGTTGATAACGGAGATCCAGCTAAAATCTGGAAATTTCTTAGAACTCTGGGAGTTGGTAAGGAAAAACAAGAAGTGGATCCAAGTAATATTGATCTCAACGCACTAAATAGGCATTTCTCCTCTACTTCTCGTTTTGACGGTTCTATCAAAACTAACACATTACAACGTCTTTCGCAACTTCCAACTCCCGTATATCCACCTTTTGTTTTTAGTCAATTCACTGATTGTGATGTTAAGAGAAGTATAGTGTCTATATCGTCTAATGCCGTCGGAAACGACTGCATTAGCCGAAATATGATCCTTCCTATTCTTGATATAATACTGCCAGTAATCTGTGATGTTTTAAATCATTCCATTAAAACTGGTTTGTTTCCATCAAAGTGGAAAGAAGCTCAGTTGATACCATTACCTAAAAAGTCAAACCCTTCATCCTTTACTCATTACCGTCCTATTTCTATCCTACCATTTCTGTCTAAAGCCCTAGAACGCCTCGTTCACACTCAACTTAATTCTTTCCTATGTACAAATCATCTTCTAAACTCCTTCCAATCCGGTTTCCGTCCAGGGCACAGTACTGTTACAGCACTAGTTAATGTTACGGATGATATCAGAATGGGTATGGAGAATGGAAATCTTACACTCCTTGCACTGCTAGACTTTAGTAATGCCTTTAATACTGTAGATTTCCAAATCTTACTTGGTATACTGCGCTCTATTAACATATCTCCAACAGTGATTGATTGGTTTCATAGTTACCTGTCTGGTCGCCGACAACGTATTTGCATTGATGATGTTGTCTCTTCTTGGTGTGAAACTTCTGTTGGCGTACCGCAGGGTGGCGTTTTGTCTCCTCTTTTATTTGCAATATTTATAAATTCCATAAATCAACAATTGGTCTCATCCTACCATCTTTATGCAGATGATTTGCAAATATATACTCAAGCACCACTCGATGACATGCATGAAGCGTTCTCAGTTATAAACTGCGACTTAGAACGAATATGTGAGTGGAGTTGTAACTATGGCTTGCAGGTAAATCCCACTAAAACTCAAGTGATCCTGTTAGGCAGTCCCTGGATGATTTCTCGTGTACAATGGGCTCAGCTTCCGCAAGTAATTTTTGGTGGGATGCCATTGCCGGTAAGTGATAGTGTTAAGGATTTGGGTATACATATCGATGTAAATTTATCCTGGGGACCTCAATTGCGGGATGTCAGTCGAAAATTGTATGCCTCAGCGAGTTCCTTACGGAGACTACGTAACTTTCTTCCAACCAGTACAAAGATTTCGCTTGCACAGTCTCTCTAACTCCCAATATTGGACTACGCAGATGCCAGCTATCTTGATCTTACAGAGGAGCAACTCGATAAACTTGAGCGCCTTCAAAATTTTTGCATAAGATTTATTTATGGTTTACGTAAATATGATCATGTCTCGGAATATCGCAACAAGCTCAAGTGGCTCCCAATTCGCCTTCGTCGGAATACTCATATACTTTCCTTACTTTATAATATTTTATTTAACCCTCTAGCTCCTTCTTACCTCAAAGATCGTTTTGAGTTTCTAAGTGATACACATTCGAGGTTCTTAAGGTCGTCAGAGAATTTGAGACTGCACATTCTACAAAATTTTATGACAAATCCTTCACAGTGCAAGCCGCGCGTTTGTGGAATGCTCTACCGGTATTTATTAGGCGAGCTCAATCTTTGGCATCTTTTAAAGCACAGGTAAAGCAATATTATTTATCAATGTAAACTAATTTATAGGCCCATATGTTTGTATTTGTGTATGTGTAAATATTTATGTATGTATGCATGTGTATGTATGTATATTTATAAGGAGTATATATGTAGTATATAGTTGAGTATATATTTTAGTTGCCCAGAAATACGTCACCATTGAAACTTCCCACACTCGATATTAATACAATCCTATCCATCTAAAGGTTGCCTGGAAGAGATTGCTGTTTGCGATAAGGCCGCCCATTGTACTACATTTATGAATGTAAAAATCTGTAATTTGTTTTATTTATGGTGTACAATAAAGAGTATTATTATTATTATTATTAGACTTGGGGGCCAGGTCTGCTATTTCAGTCGTGTCGTAATCGTCGCTCAACAGAAAGCCACCGCTGCAATTTTGACAACTAAGAAACATACATCGATATATTTAAACAGTAACATATTATAGATACACACATATATTGAACAAATCAACGTGCTTATTACACAAAGAGATATGTCCAGAATGGAAATGGTATGCTCAGGTTTCATAATCAGGTACCCTAATCTCTAGACCAACTTGTGACGTGTTCCGCTTGTATCTCGTATCGTCTTCGTCTCGTAGTTGAAAATTAAAACCACATACATTTTTAATAAAGTGAAAAAAGACAATTCGGTTCGAGACGGGGATTGGAACCTGGACCTTTGCCTAACCACAGCAATGTTTTAGCCACTGAACTACCCGAACCGTATCGAATCAAGTTGAAATTCATCACATTATTCAAAAATTATAAGAAATTTAGTAAAATAATTGCTTTAACAAATTTCTTCTTAAAATGTCATACCCAAACCGAAAACTCAAAAAAATGTGGGATATTCTAAACTTAACTTATAAACTTGTGTAATAAGACTTAGACAGATGATAGACTTACTTACATATATATTTTTGTAATTACATACATATTAAACAAGGGCAATATAAAACTAAAATATTAATGTAAAAGATTCCAATTTTAAAAATGTACAGAGGCCGCCTTATCACTGAAAGATTTCTCTTATAGGCAATCAAAAATCAAAAAGTGATGCCTTAACCCCGCAACAAAACGCTACTGAGGCATTCGCTACAATCGAGCAAAACTTGACCTAAGCGCGTGATAGGGACGAAAAGGGCACTGAATTCTACCGTACGACGGACAATGTGAAGTACCTTTAAGAGTTTTGGGGTTTTGTGGGTAAGGTTTAGTGGCTGAGGTCATGGATAAACTTACTACATACATACATCCATATTGTCACGTCTTTATCCTCGAAGGGGTAGGCAGAGGCATACTATACGCCCACATTTCACCGTATGCATTTTTGTCCCATACAGCGGTATCACGAGCGCTTCGGATAAACTCTATGTTAATAAAAAAAATATGTGTGTATACAGGTAAGAAGTGAAACTTCTTTACGACATACCTATAATTTTTCTACTATTTACAACTTCATGAAAATGGGGTGGATAAGGCTTAAGCATTAAGAAAATTCATATTTCGATATAAAAGTTTCACTTCAACAAACGTCGGTGATGTAGTTTCACTTAAAAAAAACCAACATAGCGCGTAACCGTAAAACGAGACGATTTTTTTACAGCCATAAAATTTTTCTCATACGTCGATAAATAATTTTTACTTCAAAAATACAAGCAAATTGAATACCTCCATCTGTCAACGAAACTCTTACATCAAGAAACTTGAAGTTTTTAAGGTAAGCTACACTTATAATGTAGGCACCCATTAAGAAGAGTTTTTTTTTTACAAATTCCACTTCTAAGGGGGTAAAATAAGGGATAAACGATTGTATGAAAGTTCATCATTATCAAAATTTCGTAAACCTACCTGAATATTAAGGTGAAAAAAAAAAATCGGGTTTTCGTATTTTTCGTAGTCTTATCACCTAGATCTTTGACTTTCTACGTCTTGTTCAAGTATAGTTTAAAGTCAAAGTCAGTATTGCTACAGTAAAGTGATGAAGCTTTACTGAGCTTTCAATGGAGTTTGCGCGGCAAGATATCAAATCGAATTTCACATAGCACATTGACATAACTTTACATACATACATATTGTCACGCCTTTATCCCCGAAGGGGTAGGCAGAGGCAAAATTAACGCCCACATTTCACCGTATGCATTTCTGTTCCACGTAACAGGTGGTGAGCCTATTGCCGTGTTGAAATGGACAGGCGCAGGCTGTGGCGAGCTGCTGTTGAATATTTTTAAGCCGCCCATAGGGCCTTCAACTTGACTTAACGACTGCCATTTTATTGGCAACTGGGACCAACGGCTTAACGTGCCTTCCGAAGCACGGAACTGGGGTCGGTCTAAAGGGTCGAATATATTTAATAAAATAAAATGTCTATTTTAGATGTTAAATTTGGAAGAAATTTTGAAGCCGTTGACACAACTTTAATGTCTAAGAATCTATTATTTTTACACATAAAACAAGATAAATTATTATTAGAAAATAATGAACAGCAAGCATTTACCAAATTTCCGCTCAAAAACCTAGAATGTCATTGATAATAAACTCACGCGGAACTCTTTAAGCAAATAAGGTTACAATGCTATATATTATAATAATAGTCAAATATAACTATTTGCAAGCTATTGTGTATTTATAGACACAATGTAAAATGTACGTAATTGGAATGGAAGTACAGTCGAGCACACATTTATTAGGAAATTTCCATTTCATGCAATTTTAGTAAATTTTTTTATTTTTGTGAGTTTTTATGTTTTCATTTAGCGTAGAATTAAATGTTTTTTTGTGTGTTTTTATGAACTTTTTTTTGTATTAAACACTGCGTTCATGTCTTTAGTGTTTTGATGAAATGTAGACTTCTGAACGATAAAGATGATTCATTTCACATCACTTCTCTTTTCCTATCCTAAACATTGAATAGGTTTCACCTTTATAAATAATCTCTCGGAAAACAAGTAATGCACTCTATCGCGGAAACGACTTACGTGGCTTAAAACTGCTGGCAAGTCCAACAACAATGCCTAATAAGAAATCAGCATGATCGTGACTGTTTCTGGTAGTCAATCAAAGTGAATATTGGGCTCATCTTAAGCAACCTGAACTTTTGTCCTACGTAACAGGTGGTGAGCTCATTGCCACAATTTCATTTAAGGAAATAAAATTAAAAAAGTTTAAAACCAAAATCCATAAAAAACGTTTAAAATATTCCTACAAAAATAACAATAGATACCACTAAGTGGTTGGAGTTGACTGTACTACAAAAAATATAGGGCAGTAGGAATTTTTTAAAGTGAGTCAAATAAGCGTCTTGGGAGCGAAAGGGTCACGTCTGGTAAGGGGCGGCCCTTTCGTAGGGTGGCCACTAGAACACCGACCGACAGTGAACGCGAATATTGATGCTTTTTACGGGTGATTTAATTGTCTGTGAGGATTTTATATTCTGGATATTTATTTCATTTATTTGTAAGACACTTTTGAACGTTACTGTACTTATTTATAGACTACAGTTTAAATCAGGTAATCCGTATACCACCTCAGTGGTATAAAAAGAGCATAGGAATAAACTTTCAGTAAAGTACATGTAATCTAAACTAATATTATAAAGCTGTATAGTTTGTTGGTTTGTTTGGAGGGTTAATCTCAGAAAATATATCGGCATTAATTGAAAAAAAGAATGTGTTCATAACATCATTTATTGAGGACGGTTATTGGCTATATATCATTATGCTACTGCCCAGGAGAGCTGAACAGTAATCATAAATGTTCATTCATCATCATTTTCATTTCATCTATACTATAATATTATAAACCTCAAGAGTTTGTTTGTTTTATGGTCGAACGCGCTTATCTCAGGAAAAACTGGTCGGATTTGAAAAATTCTTTTTGTGTAAGATAGCCTATTTATCGAGGAAGGCTATAGGCTATACATTATTACGCTACTACACTGGGGAGCAGAGCAGTAGTCATAAATGTCGACAAATCGGGTAAATTGTTATGCATCATTGTAGAATTTATAAGCAACGGGATTAAATAGGTGCGACGTCATCTAGTTTTTTAATAAACGACTGCCTCAGTGGCGCATCGGTAGTATGAGACCTCCTTTGCAAAGTTTCTAGTTCGTATCCAGAATTAAACTATATTTTTGAGTGATACACAAAAGGCATTTTCGTAGTTGATTTTCTATAGTATAGTATAACAAGCATACTTATTTATAAACATCCTACTAATATTATAAACGCAAAAGTTTGTAAGTATGGATAGATGTTTGTTACTCTTTCATGCATAATCTACTGAATGGATTTTGATGAAACATGACAATAATATAGCTTACACATCAGAATAACACGAAGGCTATTTTTTATCACGGAAACAATTGCCTGTGGGAAGCAGGAACGAGAAAACTTCACCACGCGTGCGCATTCCATAGTGCAAGTTAAGTTGAAAAAAAAACAAGTTAAGAATTGAGAAAGAAGATAAAAAAAATTCTTTATTTCGAAAATCCTCAAGACTTTAGAAAATTAAGTCGCTTCCACTGTCTGTTCGCTCACATCTTTTTAACTACACTATTGATTTTAATGCAGTTTTAGTTATATATAGAGTGATTCATGAGAAAAGTAAATTGTATAATATTTATTGAATTATTAATTTAGTATTTATTTATTTAATGGACATGGAAGATTTACAGCTACAATAGCGTGTTATTAAACAACATAGAGATCTGACAGCCAATTACAAATCCTCACTTCTAGATATTAAAAAAAAAATGATAAATTTATATGTGTAGATAATTAGTTATATGTATGTATTACAGTTTACAAATATTACGATCATGGTACATTCTACAAAAACACCATCCTATGAGAAAACAACTTTTACCACAATATAGTACGTTATGGTTATGGATTATATATGCAAAATAAGATACAATACATGTGACACTCAGACCAACAACAAATATTAAATACATTACAGTGATACTATCATTAATTGTAGAAAAAGTTCTCGGACAGCCAACGTTTCAATGATGTCAATTTTGTGTGAAAAATATCAATGCATATATTAGTATATTCGTTGCACCTGTGTTAAACCTTTAAGGTTCAATAGTAATAAATAAAAAGTTTACTGTTCTATAAATAAGTACCCTCCTTATTCTTTGTCACTTGTTACCGGTAACAGTTACCATTAGACAAACCAATCTATTTGCCACTAGCGTACGCTTCGCAGTTTCACCAGCGTAGTGCCCCGCTTCCGTGAAAATACGGGGATGAAATGTAGCCTAATCCTTATAACATTAGCTATCGGCTCGTGAAAGTCCCGTAAAAGTCAGTCCAACCGTTTCAGAGATTAGCAGAAACAAACAGACAGACTGAAAGAAAAAGAACTACGGTATATACTGTCTGAAGACTATACCACTACCTGCGCCTCAACACGGTAATGGGCTCAACACCTGTTACGTGGGACAGAAATGCTTATGGTAAAATATGGGCGTATATATACCTCTGACACCCCTTAGGCGTGAATGATAAGTATATACTTTCATATCCCATAACACAAGCTTATATATAACCTTACTATGGACAAGACGCCGCTGTGTAAAAAAAAATCCCACAATATTTATTTTATTTATTTATATGCATTTAGTAAAAAAACTATGCAAACACACACTTAAATTTTCATTTGGAACTACGAACAGACACTTCAATTATATTTATTCTGTATTTATATATATATTAGAACTACAAAAACAATCAGTTAAAACGAATACTATTTCTTGTAAACATCTTTGAATATAATAGAGTAAGTTGGAGCCTACGACGGCGCCTCGAAGGAGCCATCTTTACCCCTTAAGGGGTGGAAAGGGAAGGGTGTAGTGCAATTTATTTTATATTTAAATTGCTATGTTACCCCAAGGCTATATTTATGAGAAGGAAAAATAATAAAATATTCTTGAAATTCAAATTTTTGCTTTCCATTTGTTAAGTTTTATATACCTTCCGTTATCATAATGGAAAGGGTTAGTACTACGGACTGTTTGGAAATGTTTTTATTTGTTAAACATTTTTTTTATACTACTGAGGTGGCAGACAAGCGTACGGCCCTCGGAAATTGGTCACCGTAGCCTATGGACGTTTGCAACACCAGAGGTGCAACACTCGCGCTGCCGATCCTTTATAAACCTTCTAAGATCACTTTTGAAGAACCCCATACTGTAGACGTTCGGGAAAACCCAGAAAGGGAGTTCATTCCACAATCTAAGCGTTCGCGGAATAAAGCCTCTATCGGATCTAACCGTATGTGTGCGCTCCAGACGCAAAGTGTAAGGGTGAACACCCTGTCTATGGCGAGCGGTGCGATGATAGAAGATAGCAGTGGGTTTTAAACAAACTCAGTGCAAACTATCACTGCGTTAAGCATCTTTCGCTATGACTGGGTACCGCTGGGTGACCACTTTGTGGCATTTACATTTGCGATCGTTTCCGTGCTTCGGAAGGCACGTTAAGCTGTTGGTCCCGGTTGCCAGTAAACTGGCAGTCGTTAAGCCCAGTTGAAGGCCTTATGGGCGGCTTAAAAAATTTCAACAGCAGGTCGCCGCAGCCTGCGTCTGACCATTTTAACATGGCAATGGGATCACCGCCTGTTACGTGGGACAAAAATGCATATGGTGAAATGTGGGCGTTTAATATGCCTCTGCCTACCCCTTCGGGGATAAAGGCGTGACAATATGTATGTATGTATGTAGTTGAAGCCATATAAATCGGAAAGGATACTAAGTAACTACGTGGGTAACACTGAAAATGTTAAGAAAATAAAAAACGGCTTAATGTAGAAAGTTGCTAATACTTTTATTGTTTTTCGAAGTAATCTCCGTTCCTCTCTACACATCGTCGCATTCGATGGAACCACTGAGAAAAGCTGTGGGCCCATTGTTCCTTAGGGGTCTCTTCTATGGCGTTTTCGTTCAGGTCGGGACTGTATGGCGTATGACTCATTATCTCGACACCTGCCATAGTCAAATATTCAACAGTCCGTTTTGCGGAGTGCGCTGAAGCATTGTCGTGGTGAAGAAGGATCCTGCTTCGAGGGCGCTGCTGTCGAATTTTTTCCAAGACAACAGGCAAACAGCGATTGACGTACCAGTCTGCAGTAACTGTCCTTCCATCTTCTAGCATAACTGTCGCGAAATGACCTTTCCGACCAAAGAACGAGGCTATCATCTTTTTTCCTTGACTTCTTCCTTTCTTTACCTTAGTTGGCCGATCCTCAAAAGGAAACACCCACTGAACTGATTGTCTTTTGGTTTCGGGTTCGTAGCAATATATCCAGCTTTCATCACCTGTGACGATGTCAAATACAGCATTTGAGTCACCGCCGTTAAACTTATCTAACATTTCGCGAGACCAGTCCATGCGAAGGCGTTTCTGGTCGTCGAGTAAAGTATGGGGAATCCATCTGGTACAAAGCTTCCTGACACCTAAATGTTCGTGTAATATTTTTTGAACTTGACTCATACCAATGCCTAGGCTTGCCCGTATCTGCTGATAGGTCACTCTCTAATGTTCCTCTATCATACGTCGCACAGCCCTGATGTTATCTTCAGTAGTCGCTGTTAAAGGACGTCCCTCACGCGGATCATCACTGAGATTGCTGCGTCCACGCTTAAACTCGTTAAACCAATTGTAAATAATGGCACGAGATGGGGCTTCATTATGAAATGCTAATCACAGCCTATTATAGCTTTGTTGTTGAGTAAGCCCACAACGAAAGTCATAATAAATCATTGACATTTGCCGCCAATTCACAAAAACAAATGTCAAATGAATGCAATATATTACATTAGGTTACCAAAGAGTTCTATAATTGAAATTCAAAAAAAGTTTTCTTTGTCAATATTTCTTTCTGGCCAGTTCTAAACATTTTCAGTGTTACCTAGGTATCTTTACGCTATATTCCTGACGGGGTAGTCAGAAAGGACAGATCGCCAGGCTTCGCGATCCATGCATACTTCTTTTGCTTCCTGCAGATTCATCAATCGTTTCGTACATGCACCTCTGGGTATCCGAAACTTTTGACTTTTCCAATTTTTGAGCAATCTACTCACATATTTAAGTCTCGGCCTACCCTAGAAAAGACATCTCTCCAACATCCTCTCTTCAAATATCTTTGGTTGATACGCTCTTGTACCCTCTGGCTCAGTATTCTGTAAACAACTGCGTTAAGCATTTTTCGCTACGACTAGCCATAAGATGGCCGGCGCTTTATAAAATTCCCATTTCCAATCGTTTTCGTTTTAGTTTTACAAGGCAATAAGCTCACCACCTTTTAAGTGTGACTAAATACAACAGGAAAGATGTGGGCGTATATTAAGTCTCTGCGTACGCCTTCGAGGATAAAGACATGACATGTATGTATGTTTAATGAATCGTAAATATATAAAAATCTTTATGAAGTTTGTTTACGAGGTGAAACATATATAGCATTATACAGCTATGTGTCATTTCCTTTTATCAGCGTCTTCGTGAAAGTTGCGGCCAATGTTCAACTGAGTGTTCAAGTTAGAAGGCATGTTAAGCCATCGGTCGCGGTTGCCAGTAACATGACAGTCGTTAAGCTAAGTTAAAGGCTTCATGGGTGACTTGAAAAATTTCAACAGCGGGTAACCACAACCTTCGTCTGTCAATTTAACACGGCATCATAGGCTAACCACATGTTACGTGGGATAAATTGTTTTCAGTGAAATGTGGGCGAATATTATGCCTCTGTCACCCCTGTGGGGGACAAAGACGTTATTGGTAATTTAGTAAGTAAAACAAAATAAAAACGCAACGAAGTGATACGCAATATGGCAGGTTTGAATGAAAGTGTAAGCGTTAAGCTGGAAAAGGGCGTGCTCCGTTGGTTTGGATACGTCCAACGATAGAGTGAGGAACGATTGACGAAGAATATTTATTGAGCGAAAGTAGAGGGTAGGCCAAGACTTACATTTGAAGACCACGTGAGCAGATTGCTCAAAAACGGAAAAGTCTAAAGTACTCAGATACCCAGACGTGCATGTATGAAGCGATTGATGAATCTGCAAGAAGAAAAGAAGTTGTGGAAGAGTGGAGCCTGGCGATCTGTCCTCTCTCACTACCCCGTCAGGGATATAGCGTGAAGATCGTTAGTTAAGTAAGTAAAAACCGCGATTCTGGTTCTATTCTGCGTCATCTGAAGAGCGATTGTAATAAATATGATAGATTTAATAGATTACCTAGTTTTGGATAAACCGATATTTAATCGGTATAGAACAGAAATTGAACGACTTTTTATTGTAAAATAGTAGTTTCGGTCCCAGGGCCTTCAACTTGGCCTCACGACTGCCATGTTACTGGCAACCGGGACCAACGGCGTAACGTGCCTTCCGAAGCACAGAAATGCTCGTACATAGAAATACCACAAAACGGTCACCAGCGGACCAGCCATAGCGAAAGTTGATTAACTCAGTGATCGTTTACACTGAGTACGCGGGCCACGAGCGCTTCTAAATATGTTTGTGATAATATGTTTGTACTAACATTTAAACTATCGCCCTGCATACTATAAGGGCCGTATGACCGAACGTTTCTTAATACTCAACCAACACTTGAGAGTAGTATTTATAAGGCAAGAACTAGCCTCAAGCATTGATTGAGTATTGAGAAACGTTCTGGAATACGGACCTAAGTGTATTAGTTAAGCCTGTGACCACGCACGGTGCAACCTGGTCGAATGGTCAGACATCAAATGGTATGAAAAATAACTGCGTTAGTCCCGGTCTTTATTAATACATTTATAATAAGTGTATATTTAGAATTTTAAATAGGTATATTTATCAGTGGTCTACATCTTATAGCACAAGTATATTAATTTGGGCATATACATGGCGTTTTATTATAAAAAAATGAACTGAAATTAGTATTACACGTAGGGTTATTTTACAAGGCGAAGGGTAAGGTAGAGGAGTTTCTTGCGATGCGTGAACGTCTCTCAAGACCGTCACTTGAGGATTGTTATTTTTCATCGTGTTAGCTATGATAGGAATCCCATTTGAACTAATCCACTTGGATGTCCCGATTTTTTGATGACCGAGTTTTTCGTAATTAACCTATGACCTAATTAACTAAAATCGATATATCTTGAAAACTATAATAGAAAAAAAAATAGAAAATATATACAGATACTACTTATAGCTATAATAATTTTGAATTTTAATCCAAATTAACTAATATATTGTAATAAAATCGTCAAAGTAGGTTAAAAATTCAATAAATATTATCTTTCATAAATTTGCTACTTACATGAAAATCTAATATTAAACACTATTTTGTTTTCATATATTAATAATCCTGGAATTATCACGATTTCAACGATATACGATACGATAGACTTACATTTTGATTTTGGTTGAAAATAATTGTAAATCTTATAATCAAAACGTAGAGTGATAATTCATCGTAATCGATACAGAGATAATGAAGATCCGAGAGTTGAATTTTGAATCTTATTTTTTTCCTCTTTATCCCGTCAGATACCTAAAGATAGATTGTTGAATACTATAGTGACATAGACATTCACGCCTTAATAAATAAAATAAAATAAAAATATCTTTATTTTGCATAGACCATTTTAACGGCGCTTACAAAATGTCATACACTATTTAAAATATTTAGAGCGACCACCGGTTCGGAACGCGGCCCACCTGAGAAGAACCGGCAAGAAACTTAGGAAGGCTTTTTTTTTTTGATGGCCTATTTACAATTTAATATTATTTCACTTTGCCAGCAGATCATTTCCAGGCGTCCCTGTCCTGCAAATAGTCTGTAACGGAGTAATAACCTTTTTCACAAAGCTTGTATTTAATTAACTTTTAAATTTATTTAATGGTAAATTTCTCAGGTCACAGGGAAGCTTGTTGTAAAAGCGTATACAGTTACCCTGGAAAGCATCGCCAATCTTATGTAGTCGACTGTGGTGGACTGAAAGATTATTTTTATTTCTAGTGTTTATATTATGTTTATCGCAGAGTTTAGAAAATTGTGATAGATTTTTCTGGACATACATAAGATTGGCAAAAATGTATTGTGATGGTACGGTTAGAATATTTACTTCTTTGAATTTTTCTCGAAGAGAAACTCTGGGGCCCAAATTATAAATAGCGCGTACAGCCCGCTTTTGTAGAACAAAAATAATATTTAAATCTGCAGCACTCCCCCAAAGGAGAATACCGTAAGACATAATACTATGAAAATAGCTGAAGTAAACCATTCTAGCCGTATCCACGTCTGTTAGAGTCCTGATCTTTTTACAGCGTATGCAGCCGAACTTAACCTAGAACCTTAATTTCGATACATTTAAATGTCTTTACAATGTCCTGAGCGCAAATATCTGTGAATACAAATGCATCCCTGCAACAAAGAACAGATTCTTCTAATAAATGTTCAGCGGAACTGGAAGACGCTTGGAGAGATTTTGTTGTCAATATAGGTACATTTTTGAAAAAATGTTCAAACTCCGTCGCCACTTCCAGGTCCCCTGTAACATGGTAACCATTTACTTTTAAGTGGAAATCCCTTTCAGTCACCAAAGATCTACCGCATTTAGAGTTAATGATGTTCCAAGTCATTTTTATTTTATTCACAGAATTAGAAATTTTATTTTTAATGAAGTTTGACTTATCAAGATAACACGATTGTTTAAATATCTTTGAATAATTTTTAACATATTCCTTAAAGGTTTGCCTAAAATGATATGATTTTTCTGAATATAATTCAAATAATTTATTTCTACTTTTAAAGATACCTGGTGTTGCCCAGTCACTGAAAACAGGACGACCACCAATCTGTAGTGTTTTTGAGGTAAAAACTTTGCCAAACTCATTATTAATCAAATAAAATAAGTGTTTATATGACTGGTCTACACAAGTGAAGTTAGGTAGATATGGTAATCTCTTTAATACATTTTCTTTAAAATTATTCAATCGACTTTGGTTAATTGGTACATATTTAATATGTTTTTTGTAGACTTTGTTACTACTTTTAGGAAACTTTATCCATTGGCCACGATGATCTGACTCTACAGGATCCACAATACCTTTATCTATAGGTTTAATATCAGTAAAAATATTATCAATACATTTTGCACTGGTGGCTGTAATACGAGTGGGTTCTAAGACTGTACTATGCAGATTAAAGGATTTAAATAATTTTTTCATTTTATTTCTCTCTGATGGAGTTAATGATGTATCTAATATATCAACATTACAATCTCCACAAACTATTATTGATTTCTTAGAACACTGGCATTTGAACAGTGCTTCTTCAACCTTTTCTTCAAATTCAATGTACGGTGCATCAGGGGGACTGTATACGCTTAACAAGATGAAATGCTCAAACTCAATACTGGCAATCTCAATAACTCGCTCAATGGAGAGGGCTACTAAGTCTTTACGTTCTTTAAATTTTAAGTTTTTATTAATTAATATTAAAGAGCCTCCACGTTTAGAATGTTTTCTATTGAACGAGCTAGCAACCTGGTGATTTACGAAGTTCAACAATGTGATTTCATGATCTTTTAACCAGTGCTCTGTAGCACAAAAAATATTAATAGAATTTGCATTAATGTATAGCTCTAACTCTAAATCTTTACCATTTATTAAACCTCTAACATTATGGTGCACCAGGTTTATAAAAACAATATTTTTACTAAGATTATTCTCAGGGGCCAAAGTCAACTGGCCAGATTTATTATCTGTTGTCCTATAAACTAGTTTTTTGGAATTTCATTTTCCAAATGTGAAGTGTCAAAACTATCCTGCTCAATAAAAGCAGTTGTACTTGCCAATAATTTTTGGCTTAAAAATTAAAAAAATGGATAGCAACAGAGCTACCTTTCGTTGTAAAAATTTTGATAGAAAATATCTATCTAATGTCAATAAACTATTATTATTAAAAATTATGTTCCAATCGAACAATTCAAATGTTTTTGAAATATGATACCATAGTATGTAGTTTCATATTTAATTTGTATCTTAAGTAATTTTCCTTGTAGCTCATAGCAGTGCTGTATGGCAAGGTGGACAAAATTACTTGCTTTACTTGCAGACTTGATAACTTATCAAAAATTTTTAAAAGTTTGTCACTATTAATATTGCCTCTTCTACCAACCAGCACCACTATAGTAGACTGCATGCAGTGTGTACCAGTCAATATAAAATCTATAATTTGAGACTATGAAGCTCCTGGATATGTATGATTTATTACCGAATGACCAAACTGTGATAAATAATGTCCAAAATTATTACCTATTTCATCGCAATAGACTATGGTCTTTGTCCCCGAAGAGGTAGGCAGAGGCATACTATACGCCCACATTTCACTGTATGCACTTTTGTCCCACGTAACAGGTGGTGAGCCCATTGCTATGTTGAATGGACAGGCGCAGGTTGTGCCGACCTGTTGTTGAAATTATTCAAGCCGCCATAAGGCCTTCAACTAGGCCTTAATATAATGAAAGAAAACAAATGTTCCCACAGACATTGTTAAGGTTATATTTTGGAAGATATTTTTACACAACGCGATGTAGCCCAAACTGAGCGAATATTAGCTTGTGTGCTATGGGATCTAGGTAAACGATAAACATAGGTACTTCTACTTATATGTATTTCTAAATATGTACATTAAACAATATTATAGAAAAAATATGTGTGTGTACCAGAACACAGCTAACAAGTGAAACTTCTTTACGACATATTTTTATTACAGCTATTAAATTTATCTCATACGTCAATAAAGAAGTTTCACTTATGGTAAAGAAGTTACACTTCAAAACAACATGCCGCGTTAGCGAAAAATGGACGATTTTTTTAAAGCTATAAAATTTCTCTCAACGTCGATAAAGAAGGTTCACTTCAAAAGCTACATCCAGAATCAGAACAATCAATGGGTTCACCACCTGTTACGTGGGACAAAATCCACAATCACAGAAATGCAGGCGTATAAAATGCCTCTGCGGAGATAAAAGTGTCACTGATAAACAGAATAAGAACAAATCAAAGCATCATATAAAGAGATTTGCTCTCAAGGTATTTGAACTCAAGATCTCGGGACTTGATCTATTTAAATTCGTTATGTCTGTCTGTCCGCAGTTCGCTTAGAGACCCATAGTGCTAAAAAGCTGAAATTTTACATGAATAAACAAATTAGTCACACCAACAAAATGTTAAATTTAAATTACCATTTATATTGTAGCAGGAGTTGGACGTGCTCCTAAGGTTTTGACTATCTATGTATCTATCTCCACGCTTTACCCTTACGGAGTATACAGAGAGGACAGATTGCCAGGCCTCGCGATCCATGCATACTTCTTTCGCTTCCTGTAGATTCATTAATCGCATCATACATGCACGTCTAGGTATCCAAATACTTTTGACTTTTCCGTTTTTGAGCAATCTGTTCACGTGGTCTTCATATGTAAGTCTCGGCCTACCCTGACTCCTTCTACCCTCTACTTTCGCACAATATATTTATATTCTTCGTCAATCGATCAAATATAAAGCTTAGATGAAGTTCCTCGGCAACCTTTATGGGTTATTAAGGTTGTCAAGGAATCGGTTCCTTGAGAACCTTAATAACCCTTAACTTAATAGTTAGTTAGTTGTAAGCTCATTGATCTATAAGTGTGGAAGTCCCTTTACTTTTAACCTGAACATCAAAGGCTATTAAACATGCCAATGGCTATGCTAGGCTTTTAAACGATATTAGTATACACATACATATTGCCACGCCTTTATCCCCTAAAGGGTAGGCAGATTATATGCATTTTTTGTTCCACGTAACAGGTGGTGAGGAGAGAACATTGCCGTGAGACACATTATTAAAAAAAATGGTTTGTTAACTTTAAGTGAAATATAAAAGCAATGGAAAAATCCAACCACCCCTTGAAAACGCCTCAAGTCAGAATCAACCTAGCGCTTTCTCCGTCAAGTTTTTTTGAAAATAAGCTTGTATTAAGGGCATTTTATCCAAACTATAGGAATAGCCCACAGGACAGGCTTGCTTAGTACGGGACCACTGGTAAAATATTAATGTAATGATTTTTTGGCAATAAACATTATTATTATGATACTATAGTGCATTTTCTGGGTTCGCCTGGAAAACTCGTTCCCGGGATAAAAGTAATCTATGTGTTATTCTGATGTATTAGCTGTATTATTGTAAAGTTTTATTAAAATCCATTCAGTTGTTTTTTCGTGAAAGAGTAACAAACATCCATTCTTACAAACTTTAGCGTTTATAATATTAGTAGGATTAAAGGGACTCTATATTGAATTGTTAATTGGGGAACGGTTGGTTCTTGGGTGGCAATATTTTGGCGAACTTCGAACAAAGTCGAGCTCTTGAAGTAAGTCTTGATATCAAAAGAAGAGATTCAGATTAAATTTTAAACGACGAAAAAACAATATAATTTTTTTTTTATTCAAAAAACTTACAGCCTTACACAGGGTGGTTTAAAAATCGAATCAGTCCCCCGTCCTTGAAGGGAGAAAGTACCTACGATGCCGTCAACACATAAATCATATTTCTCGAGAATTTTTAAAAGTCCTATTGCTTTCGCGTATTTGCCATGTACTCCCCCCGTGGGGGGTGGTGGGTGGCGTGTGTACTTACTCCCCCGTTTCCTAGTTCTGCTGGCTAGTAGAGGGTGTTCGATATTGTTGCGCTGTTGCTTAGTGATTTGTGAGGAGATAGCGTTTCATCTTGCTTGTTTGGTGTATTCACGTAGTTACGGAGACTAATATTACTTTTCTGGAAAAATATTACCATTTCAGTATTATTTTATTGTGACTAAATTTTTAATATTTATTAGACTATACTGTTCTAAATGGTTTAATTAAATTATTTTTTTCTACTATTACTAATTATACTCCATAATTTGTAAACAGATAAGCTGTTTAAAAATTAAAGGGAGTAATTTGAAAAAATACGAATATTATTGAATATATAAAAAAACATAATATTTTACGCAGTATGTTGTAGTTCTTACTTTCTTTTCGTGTTTTATTAATTTACGTCATAACTTTTCTTTCTTTTAGTCTAATTAGTGAAACATAGTTGCTCTAAATGTAATTTATTGTAGCTAAATAATTTCATCTCAGTCCCTAATTAGGATGTCCTGCAATTTCTAACCAACATTTAACCAAAGTACTATTCACGCAAAACTAAATCCGTAATTCAGACAGCGAAAGCAATAAATTACAATTAATTAAAATAAAAAATACGCACCCCATAATACAAACACGCTGTATATATAAGGCTCCGTGGAGGAACGAGGGCGGGTGGCCGAACGCGCGGTACAGTATAAGCAAGAGAAACAGAAAAACATTTTAAATTACGGAAGTACGTAATCAATTTAAAAAATGATTTGATTTTTTTTTAAATTATAAATAAATAAATATCCACCACGCCTTATCCCCGAAGGGGTGGCAGAGGCATATTATATGCCCACTTTTCACCGTGTGGATTCCTGTACCACGTAATAGGTGGTGAGCCCATTGCCGTGTTGAAATGTACAGACGCAGGTTATGGGTACCTGCTGTTGAATTTTTTCAAGCCACCCATAAGGCTTTCAACCAGGCTTAACGACTGTCATTTTACTGGCAACCGGGACCAACGGCTTAACGTGCCTTCCGAAGCACGGAAACGCTCGCAAATGTAAATGACACAAAGTGGTCACCCATCCGAGGACCAGCCATAGTGAAATTTGCGTAACTCAGTGATCGTTTACTGAACACTGAGACCGCGAGGCCACGAGCGCTTCAAAAAGCCCTTTTTTTTTTAAGAATAGATATTAACTAAATTTCGAAAAACGGGTACATTTTATCCTTTAGTAACCAAGTACTTGAAAACTGTTCCTGAGCTGTCTACATGTTCAGGTAACTCATAGGTAAATTTTCGTATAAAATTCAATTATGATTTGCAAAGCTATTGATGATACGAGTACAAGTGTGAGATAGATTCATAGTTAAAGAGGTAGGAATATCATGGTAGGGTTTATCGCTAAGAGCGATTCCTTCTAAGCAAACTTTGGAAATATAAGGTTAGGAAAAAAAGTAGATTTGGAAATTAAACTATTGTAATAATTATGAATTCAGTAGTTATTTTCTGTAAGAGGAAAATATTTAAATATGTGGTTCCTAATTTTAATGTATTGGACAGGAAATTTAAATTTGTTTTTAAAGAACATCAGGAGATAGTCCTATATCTGGAGGAGAAGATCGTATTTATGCAGCTTCTATAATAAATATCTACGTAAGTTTTAGTCATTAAATCTCAAAAAAAATTACTGGATGTGTCGTAAATTGTATAATTTCCTACATATCGCCAGTAGCAATAACGAGTATTTGATAAAACAACTATCGATCATTTACAATATTCCTAGATAAGGCACAGATAACACCTCCTAAATAACTTTTATCAAACCGGAAACGAACAATGGTTTTTCTGAAAATGTGTCGTATACTATACCCGGCACACATGTGGTGGGGCACTAGGAAGAAGAAACGGGCGAAGAAAAAATGAGGGAGACGAAAAACTAGAGCAGGACGGAAAAGTGGGCGAAAAACGAAAAATTTCAGCCCCCTCTAGACCCAGCTCGCACGCCGCGCGCCTTGCTTGCCCCCCTCACACGCACACACGCGTTTGTCTACTATGCGGTATTAATCTTGATACTGGCACTTTCTCTTTCAATTTCTTTCTGAAAACTTTAAATATTTTTTGCGCTGATACTTTATAGCATTAGTTTATCTTAGTGACCCGTCTTCAAACTACATTTTTTTTTAATTTGTTAATTTATTTTACCCTGACTAACCCGTCAGAGATACGTTATTCAAATAGTTAGGTCAATAATTAATTAGAAATAAGTGAAACACGAATATATAAATAATAGTTTGACGTTTTAATTGTGTATATTTTATTATTAGACAAAATATATCAGACCTGCACAGCAGTAACCAGTGCAAAAATTATGAACTTTATTAGCTTACATTTCTGTGTAAATGGCCGTTGAGGCTAAGAAATAATGATGATTTTAAAAGTTACAGTACTTATCACTCTTATTGGAACTTTTAAAAGGTCTATCTATTGTAAAAATATATAAAGTATTTCGCATATAATCTTCAAAAAGCAACTTCAAAAAGTTAATAAAAATCAATCGTGACTACGTTACTACCAATTTTATAATTCTTTATTGTAATTGTGTGTACAAAAAACAATAAATATATTAATAAATAATATGGTATATTGGATAGTACCATGCCTAAAATTCTACATAAAATATTTATAGGTTACTTTATAATGAAAAATAAATCTTAAGTTATTAAGAAGAAAGTATTGAGGACTCCGCAATAAGAAAATTATTTAAACCAAATTCTTTTCATAATTTTTATATTACGTAATAAATAGTGTTTTTCAAATTTATAAAGCTTCGTATTAAGATATATAATTACGAATACATATAAGGTAGACCGTGAAATAAATAATTTTGGTTTAATGTATTCCGATACTTATTTATATATTTTAGAGTTTAATTTGCTTTGTAGCACGTTGAACAGAGCCTACTCTGTTCACTGAAAACTTTCCTCACACGCGCGAATTTTCCGGTAAGTGAAAGTACCAAATCCTCTCGCACCCGTAGGAGGCTATTGTAGCATGTTTTTATACCCAAAAATTTTAAGTCAGTAGGCGCTCGAACTCAGAGCCGCTAGTACGTTTATATTATTATTAATATATATTTATATTTCGTTTTCATTTACAAGTTTTCCATCGTTCATAATTTTAATATTTTTATACCGTTTTATACAATAACAAAGTGTTTATAGATAGGGGTAATTACAACGTAAACATAAAGTTACTACACCAAAAAGGAAGTTAAAATTAGTTGGAGGGAGTTTCTTCGGAAATAGGCGGTTTAAGTTAACCAAGTTTAGGCCGGCTGGAGTTTGACACTCCGCCAATTGGAAAAAAATTAAAAAACTGACGTTTTGAAATACAACATGGCGGACTGTGTGTTTGTCATCGTGTTTGGCGGGTTCGTCGACCTCACCGGACTCTAGTGGCGATGCTGAATTTTCATAACATTTGACGCCGGTTCTATCCGTAAGTACACATAGTATAAGTAAGTTTTTCAGTAGAATCAATCGTACCGCGGAATTATTGATGACCGATATATTACATAAGGCCGCGTTCATAATGTCGCATGAATATTGTAACAGTTGATATTATGATATGTTTCGTTGTGTCCGCGGCACGCACACGCCGAATTGTTTTTATCGTGTAGTAAATTAGAAGGGGCTACGATAGTGGCCGATACCCGCTAGTTCATATTGATTTTTTTCCCTCATTCTGTTAAATTTCATTTATTGGGGGAGCGCGGACATTGGCGATGACGTGTGCGAAGGTTCACCAAAGTCCGATGTGAATTGTTACGAAGTTAGTCGAACGATGTGGTAGTATCTCGAAGTCGTTGAATGATTTGCATTCGATTGCGTTTCTGGAACTGTTATGGTAATGTGGGTAGTTGTAGAAGTAGTTCAAACAGCGATGTATGTTGAAATATGAACTTTATAGATCAGATCTAGTTTGTATAATGAAATTATCCGAGGGTAGTTCTGAATGTTAGAAAAAAAAATGGCTCTTTAGATTCTCTGTCGACGGTTTCGAAATTTTGATTTGTGTGATATTTCTATTATACCAGTAGTTATGCCAAATGTTTTAAAATATATAAATAAATATTGTGGGACACTTTTCACACTGCGCCATCTAGCCCAAAGTAAGCTAATATTAGCTTGTGTTATGGGATCTAGATCTAGGGATAACTGATAAACATAGTTATATATTTCTAAATACATAAATATTATTGATAAATAACACCCAGAGACAGAATAAACCATCGTGCTCATCACACAAAGTTTTATCCTGGGTGGGAATCGAACCCACGACCTCTTGCGTAGCAGTCGGATGCACTCCCACCGCGCCACAGAGGCAGTCAAAAATGAACCATCACGCTTGTTAATTTTTGAGGGTAGACGAGTGTCTGAAGATCTGTTAATTTATAATCTTTGTATCAGTCTGAATGGGTGGTATGTGATGAGAATGGATGAAATTCCTGTAATTATAAGAACGATGAATAAACTATTTTGAAAAGCCATTAGTATGCTAAATTTAAGTGCTGTGCTTCATTTAGTCTCGAGCTGGACTTCTGCCAGCGTCTTCTGGTTCGAGTATATTAATAAGAATATTCTGGTTCCAGAAGACGTTGTTTCAAGTCCAACTTGAGACAGTAAAATTTCCACTTTATACTGACTGAATAAATTTATGAATATTATTTTTGAAGGATGGAAAGCCAGAGGACGTTTTATACATGGTGACTTTAAAGAATATAGTATATTGTGCAAAAGTAGAGGGTAGCAGGAGTCAGGGTAGGCCGAGACTTACATATGAAGACCACGTGAGCGAATTGCTCAAGAACGGAAAGTTCAAAAGTACTCGGATACCCAGACGTGCGTGTATGAAGCGATTGATGAATCTTGAAGAAGCGAAAGAAGTATGCATGGATCGTGAAACCTGGCGATCTATCCTCTCTGACTACCCAGTCAGGGATACAGCGTGAGGATAGTTAAGTTATTTTTTAGTTTCAAAGTTAGTATACAGCAAAATTTTTTTCTAACTCAGTAATTTATAGTAATTACATTTCAATTAGGAGTATGCCAAACAAAAACGATGTTGAGGATCCTTTTTTAGATAATTAATATTTTTTTCGAAATTATTGTCACCATCACACATGTGAAACATTGTGAATGACAAGTTGTCAAAGTTGGTAAAGATGGTTTTAAAATATAACCTAACTATCTTCACGCTGTATACCTGACGGGGTAGTCAGAGAGGACAGATCGCCAGACTTCGCGACTCATGCATACTTCTTTGGCTTCTTAAAATATAATTAAATTAAAATTAAATGTAGGGTGACCATTAAATTAGTGTCGATAATGTTTTATCACTTTATAATTAATTTAATAATTCAGGAATAAATTACATACTTTAACACACGCATAGTTAAATTTAATTGTGCCTATGCTTTAAGATAAATTAATTCCTGTATCTTAACAGTCACCGTATACAAAGCTAGCTGATGAGCCTGCTACCACTCGAGATAGTTTATCAAAATAAATCTGGCTGTTTTGGTAGTTACACACACAATTTTAATGTACAGTTTAAACTTAACAGTTTTATCAGACTGCCTAATCGGCAAAACTGTACAGTTCTTATATAAAACTAGCATTTGCCCGCGGCTACGCTCGCGCGGTTTTTTGTATGTGATTAACATTAAGTTTAAAACTTGTAAAAAAATAACATTTATACTTATTTCCTGTGGCAATATGGACGATTTTAAAAGTTACTATTACACGCGGCGCGCGCAATCCTGATGAGTTAGTACAGGGTTTCGTTTAGAGTTTACCTTTTTTTAGCCGTGTTAGGTTAGGTTAGGTAATACTTTCAGATTGGGCCTCTATGCACCCCAATGTTCATTTTCTTGTATCAGACCTAACCTCGAATCGAGACTCAACACATAACAAAAATCTTATTGCTTTTTGGTTCAAGTTCTGCGTTTTCGATCATTCGCATCACTCTCCATCACTCCGTCGATTTCACACGGTTTCTTTTAGAGTGATTTGTTGAATATTTTGAGAGTAGAGCTTCGTTGTTCGCTGACTGATCTAAACTCTTCTTAAAGATCAATGATGGTCATTTTCAGATTTGAAACTCTTTGCTCGCTGACGCAGTCGTCTCTCAAAAAGGAGTGATGAACTCTTTGAGAACTGAGCTTTTCTGCGCTCTAACCTTTAGCCTAACATCTATTAAATATGGTAAATACCTTTCTAAGATGACAACCGTTCTTCTCGTTGTGACAGGATTTCATTTGTATTGTTTAGTTTCATTCATATTCTTAGTAATAATAAATAATAGTTAATAAATGATTAGTAAAGTAGAAAATACCAACAAAAAAATATTAAGGCTGTGTAAAGCTCTAAACGTAAATTCGGATTTAGATCGGCGAGTAGCTGCCGGAAACATAGTTAGCGGTATTTTGTCCCAATTACATAAGCGTCAAAGCATCATAAAAGAAGCACGTTACGGTAGTGAAATCTGAGTATATCAGCAGATATACCCAGGGTATTTCAGAGATCACTTCGAAAATTGTGCAGCGTAACTTAGGCCGACCAAAACGTATTGAAGTGTTACGCAATATGGCAGGTTTAAATGAAAGTGTCAGCGTTAAGCTAGAAAATTGCGTGCCCCGTTGGTTTGGACACGTCCACCGAATGAGTGAGGAACGATTAGCAGAGAATATATATTGTGCGAAAGTAGAGGATAGAAGGAGTCAGGGTAGGCCGAGACTTACAGACCAGACCAAGACCAACAGATTGAGCAATCTTCAAAAAAAAATGGAAAATATTCAAAAGTATTCGGATACCCAAACGTGCATGTATGAAGCGATTGATGAATCTGCAAGAAGTGAAAGAAGTATGCATGGATGAAGCCTGGCGTTCTGTCCTCTCTGACTACTTCGTCAAGGATACAGCGTGAAGATAGTTAATTAGTTATTTTTTATCAATCACGCCTTTATTCCCGAAGGGCTAGGCAGAGGTATCTATACGCCCACATTCCATTGTATGTATTTTTGTACATCGTAACAGGTTGTGTGCCCATAGTCGTGTTGAAATAGACGCACTGTGGCTACCTGCTGTTGTAATTTTTCAAAGGCCTTTAACTTGGCTTAACCGCTACCATAATGTGTTACTGGCAACCGGGATCAACGGCTTAACATGCCTTTCGAAACACGATAACGCTCGTAAATGGAAATACCACAAAGTTGTCACCCATTTATGACCAAACCAGCCATGGCAAAAGTTGGTTAACACAGAGATTGTTACGATGTCTAAACCAAACTCCAAAATAAATTTGAAACATTTGCGTTTCTCTGCAGTCTATAATAGTACTTACAGTCGTGATTGTTTATTCAAGGGGTATAAAACATAAGACAGTTACCATAATTTTAAATCTGTTGTACATGTAGAGCCGTATGTTTATTTGTCACGTCAGTGGGACAAAAATTTGTATATATAATTTAAGAGGAATCTATCCGCTGGTTTTAATTCCTTTGGTTAATACATTAGTAGCAATTTTATTGCCTCTGGCCTACCGAGCTCCTGAGATTTCCTGAGCACCTCTACCAGTTAACAGGTGCTGCTGAAGCCGGCTTGAATCAAGTGGATGTCCCTTTTGTGCAAATATATTACTGAAGTTGTAGTTAGAAACTGCGGATTTCGCAAAGTCGTCACCCATCCAAAAGTTTACCATGCTTAGATTACTTTATGTCACTGATCTTTTACCCGTTAATGACAGAAACTTGTGCGAGTGATACTTAACTCCTGCGTCTAGATAAAAAAAAAAAAAAAAAAATATCTTTATTTTGCATAGACCATTTTAACGGCGCTTACAAAATGTCATACACTATTTAAAATATTTAAAGCGACGTGGCGAGGCGGAACAACGTGGTCGTTCAGTAGCTAGTCCGCTCTCCATGATTAGAAGTTTCCCTAAGCTTATCAATCACGCCTTTATCCCTGAAGGGGTGACAGAGGCATATTATTTGCCCACATTTCAACGTGTGCATGTTTGTCCCACGTAATAGGCTGTGAGCCCATTGCCGTGTGGAAATAAAAAGACGCAGGTTGTGGCTACCTCCTGTTAAAAATATTAAAGGCCTTTCAACTTGGCTTAACCACTACCATAATATGTTCCTGGCAACTGGAACCAACAAGTGGTCACTGCCTTAAATTGATACTTTAGTCTTTAGCTCGATGTACATAACTGAACCATCTAAAAGTAGACCGCGCCTAGGGTGTTTATCTTCTCTGATCCTTTACGCATTAGCTGTAACTAAAAGAAGCGTGTCTGCTGATGTGATGCACCTACTTGTGAAACGTTCACCAATGCAAAATTTCTCATCGTTTAGACATCAGTGAAGGCAACTCGATACGAGTATGTGCATAACTAAAAATTCAGTTGGCCATGTGAAAAATTGTGTCTTAATTAAAGGCTAATTTATATACCATAATACTTTGACCTGTATTATTACTTCTGCTGAACCGATTTTGATAAAATATAACGCAGTAGTTAAGCTGGAAAATTAGCCACAATATTGTCATAGCAGAGTTGTGATCAACCGCCTGGATTTTGCTCCAACCCTGAACAAACAAACAAACAAACAGACACGAAGAAAAAAAATCACAGTTTCGGACTCAGAATCTCTTAATTAGTCGATTACAATTACTTTTTTTTTTTATTTTCAGTGTACATTATCATCCTCTTGCCCTTGTCCCAATTTACTTGGGGTCGGCGCAGTATGTATAAATTCCATACTGCAAAATGTTTTGGCTTGGTTTTTATGGTCGGCCGCCAGCCTGACACCAACCCTCCTTGGGAATGCTATCGTTTGGTGGTTTGCCCACCACCACACGGGTGCCTTTCCAATATTTTCAGTATTTATTTTCAATGTACGTCACAGCTAATTTTACAATTTTATAATAGTATAGATATAGACAAATAATATTATTAGGTATAATTTAAGGCAAACTAAATTTAGTCGACTGTTCTCACATAACTCCAAAGAACAATGTTAAGTTAATTATTGTAAGCCATACCAACAATTTAAAAGAGCATCCATGGAGTTTCTTGCCAGATTCTCCATAAAGGGTAGGCAGCCTTTGGAACTGGCAACTAGAATCGCTCTCATTTAAATTGTTGTCATGACTATTCTTAAGTGCCTAAATGAATAAGTTTTTTAAAGCAATTATTTTGCTAAATTTCTCATAATTTTAAATAAAGTGGAAAAAGACAATTCGATTCGAGACGAGGATTGAACCTGGGAAAAAAAATATCCTTAGACTGAGTGGAGTCCATTGCATCAATTAAAAATGTTTGTAACACTGTTCATTGGTATCGAGTTGTTCATTAGCTCGATAGATGGCTCTCTTAAAATGACGATTAAAATATGGTGGAGAATTTCAACTTGGTTCGATATGGTTCGGGTAGTTCAGGTGGCTAGAACATTGCCCTGGTTAGGTAAAGGTAGCTACTATTCGAAAGCCTTCACTTTTACGTGACGTCACTATCATCATCATCATCATCATCTGAATGTCACTTATAACTAATGGTGCCCTTGCTTCGTAACCATGAATTATGTTTCCTCCTCTCTTTCTTAACTTTGCAAGATCATCTTCACAGTTGTGCTGATCAATCACTTATTTAGTTAAGTTTTCCTTATTTTATTGGCACCCAGAAGAATTGGCTTGACATTTATTCTCCACTAGTTGACCGCCGCGGCTTCGCCCGATACACATGCCATGGCCACTAACTTATACCTATCATTAATTAATTTAACAATAATGTATTAAAATTTTCCCGAAATTCACTTCTGGTGTTGCAAACGTCCACGTTGACCACGTTCCATCAGGTAGGCTGTTTCCTTGTGTGCCACCTCAGTGGTATATAAGATAAATAAAAATAAATAAATTATGTTTACTGCTCCGATTTTCAATTCGAATTTGTAGATCCTGAGATTAACGCGTTAAACCGAACAAACTCTTTAGCTTTATAATAATAGTATAGACGTGTTTGGGTGGTCTTCGAAGACGGTAGCCGGAGTAGAGAATTCTCTAAAACCTAGTGACGTCACATATTCACTTTTGTATATCCATCTCTTCAACAGGCAGTCTTTCCTATGTCGCTTTCGAACTGGCTAAGTTTCACATGAAGCCATTCAGTCTAGCTTTAGCTTAGCTACTCGCGTTCTCAAGATCCTAACATCCATATTTTTAGGGTACTTTGTTGTCCGTCCGTCTGTCTGTCAAGACCCTTTCTCTCGGGAACGCGTAAAGGTATCGCGTTGAAATTAAAACTATACAGGGTCATTTGTAAAACATCAGCAACCTGCTAGAGCCTAGAATTAGGTAGCTAACATCATAACATTTTTATTTTTTTTTGCTGGGCCGACCACCTGGAAATAGTCGCAGGGAGGGACTGGATGCGGAAGGTGCAGGACCATGTGTTGTGGAGTTAATTGGAAGAAGCCTACATTAAGCAGTGGACTATTATACATACTAATACGCTTTGTAATTAATTATCATCACGCCTTATCCCCGAAGGGCTGGCAGAGGCTTATTATATGTCCACTTTTCACCGTGTGTATTCCTGTCCCACGTAATAGATGGTGAGCCCACTGCCGTGTTGAAATAGACAGACGCAGGTTGTGGCTTCCTGCTGTTGAAAATTTTCAAGCTGCCATGCCATGTTACTGGCAACTGGGACCAACGGGTTAACGTGCCTTCCGAAGCACGGAAACGCTCGCAAATGTAAATGCCACAAAGTGGTCACCCATCCGTGACCAGCCATAGCGAAAGTTGCTTAACGCAGTGATCGTTTACAGAACACTGAGTCCGCGGGGCCACGAGCGCTTCATAAGCGCTTCATATACACTTCATATTATTATAGCGCTTCACTAATACGCTTTGCGAAATGAATTTGATCTTATATAAGGTGCTCTAGATAAAACTACGAAGATACAGCTTCGAATGCAACCGCTACTAACGCTCCTATGAACATGGGCGTACCCAGGGGGGGGGGGGGGGCAGAGGGGGGCAGCTGCCCTTAATGTTCTTAAAAAGATAGATTTTGGTCACATTAAATAGATGAATGTATATATTAATAGATGAAGCGCTCGTGGCCCCGCGGTCTCAGTGTTCTGTAAACGATCACTGAGTTAAGCAACTTTCACTATGGCTGGTACTCGGATGGGTGACCACTTTGTGGCATTTACATATGCGAGCGTTTCCGTGCTTCGGAAGGCACGTTAAGCGGTTGGTCCCGGTTGCCAGAAAATGGCAGTCGTTAAGCCTGGTTGAAGGCCTTATGGGCGGCTTAAAAATTTCAACAGCAGGTAGCCACAACCTGCGTTTGTCTATTTCAACACGGCAATGGGCTCAACACCTATTACGTGGGACAAGAATCCACACGGTGAAAAGTGGGCATATAATATGCCTCTGCCACCCCTTCGGGGATAAGGCGTGATGGATATTTATTTATTAAATTGATGCGAAAGGCTCACGAGCGTGTGTTGTGGCGTGAATTAGGAGAGGCCTACGTCTAGCTGTGGCCTGCCATAGGCTAATTGACTTAGCTACCACCGTGGCCTCGCCTGATGGTTTGGTGTTATCCCGCTTGCTTAGAGGTTGATTTGGGTGTTATCCCGCTTGTTGAATCATAAGGCGTGCGTGAATTTCTCACGTTTTGAGCCTTTTTCTGTAAGGACATTAAACAAAACAAGAACCTATTTCAATTTAAATAATAGAGTAGGGGGGTTAAAAGGTAGCCTAAGATACTCCTTAAAACATCAACCTGTCAATAATGTCAGAAAAATATAAAATTATTTTAGTGTAAGTATCGTATATACCTACTTTCATTAAATTGTTACTATAGAATTACAAACAGACACTTTAATTTTCAATTTTATTATTAGTAGATTTGAACCTAATTAGGAGAGGCCTACGTCTAGCTGTGGCCTGCCATAGGCTAATTGACTTAGCTACCACCGTGGCCTCGCCTGATGGTTTGGTGTTATCCCGCTTGCTTAGAGGTTGATTTGGGTGTTATCCCGCTTGTTGAATCATAAGGCGTGCGTGAATGTCTCACGTTTTGAGCCTTTTTCTGTAAGGACATTAAACAAAACAAGAACCTATTTCAATTTAAATAATAGAGTAGGGGGGTTAAAAGGTAGCCTAAGATACTCCTTAAAACATCAACCTGTCAATAATGTCAGAAAAATATAAAATTATTTTAGTGTAAGTATCGTATATACCTACTTTCATTAAATTGTTACTATAGAATTACAAACAGACACTTTAATTTTCAATTTTATTATTAGTAGATTTGAACCTAACTGTATAAACTAAAACAGGTAGTTGTAGGCTCATCAGTCACACCTTTATCCCCAATGCGGTAGCGGAGGCATATTATTATGCCCACATTTCACAGTAAACATTTTTCTCCCAGGTGGTGAGACAAATGCCGTGTTGAAATAGACTATATCGAGGTTGTGACTACCTGCTGTTGATTTTTTTAAATAATTCCTTCAACATGGCTAACGACTGCCATGTTACTGGCAACCGGGATCATAAGCCGTTGGTATATGTGCCTTCTGAAGCACATTAAAGCTAGAAAATGTAAATACCACAAAGCGGTCACCCATCCGTAACCAGCCATAGCGACAGTTGACTGTTTACAGAACACTGAGTAAGCAGGGCCACGAGCGTTTTATGCTTTTAGGAAAATCGGATTTGCCCACCCCCCCCCCCCCTGGCCCAGAACCTGGGTACGCCCATGTTTATGAAGATATTAAATTAAAATTTTCGTTCATGACGCTTATGTCGTGTAAGAAACCATTAAAAAAATAAAGTGAAACGTAAAGGTTAGACATAAATTTAGATTCGAATTTAAAAGTTGAATGAATTTAGATCGCATGTTGACCGCCCATTGGGCCATTAGTATATAGAAACCATAGTTTTTGCCATAGCTATAATATATAGAGAATGAAGGTATAATATACCCCCTGCTTCGCCCTCATAGTGAAGATTTTGTCTCAGGATAATGTTCCTGGAATAACAAAGTTGCAATAACATTCAACGATGTTTGTTCGTTTTTTTTACTTCTTTGATTTTGGTGTCTTATATATTTATATATGACCCCCCACGGCTTCGCCCGTGTTGTACCTCCTGTCGCAACATTTAACCCTGTCGTTTATTTTTTTAAAAAATTGCCATGTATGTAAACGTAAAATGTCTAAACACTTGAGCTGCGTAGTATATTTTATATGACACATTTCCCCCCAATTGATGCAATTTCCGCAAATGGTTGGCGGGAAAATCGGATGGGCGGAAACGGAAAGCAAAAATGACTCGTTGTCGATAGTTGAAAGGTAATGAAGGTATATTATGGGTTTAGTTTTAGTAGAAGGTAGGAGTCAGGGTAGGCTGAGACTTACTTATGTACACTACGTGAGCAGATTGCTCAAAAACGGAAGTTGAATAAGCATTCGTGGCCTCGCTAATTCAGTGTTCTGTAAACAATCACTGCGTTAAGCACCTTTCGCTATGGCTGGTCTTTGGATAAGTGATCGTTTTGTGGCATTTACATTTGCGAGCGTTTCCGTGCTTCGGAAGGCACGTTAAGCCGTTGGTCCCGATTGTGAGTAACATGGCAGTCGTTACACCAAGTTGAAGTCCATATGGGGGCAAAAGTACACACGATGAAATTTAGGCGTATAATATGCCTCTGCCAAATTTCAAATTTATTTACTCTTCGGGAATAAAGGCGTGACTGTTATAAAACTGTTATAAAAATTTCTGCTATAAAATTTCTCTCAACGTCGATTAAGAAGTTTCAATTAAAAAAAATGTGTGTTTACCTGAGTACACAGGTAAGAAGTGAAATTTCTTTACGATCTTTTTTTAAAGCTATAAAATTTCTCTCGGACGTCAATAAAGAAGTTTCACTTATGGCAAAGAAGTTTCACTTCAAAACAAAATAGCGCGTAACGGAAAAACGTGACGTTTTTTTTACAGCTACTAAATTTATTTCAATCTCGATATCTCGGTTAATACAGTCGCGCACGTTGTTCTTACGAACGGTCTATAAGTTTATAAAGTCCTGTTTCAACCGAGTCTAAAGATTAAAATAGGGTCAAGGTTTGGGGGGTATTTACAACATAGTATTCTAATAGTAATGTTTCTACACTGTCGCATTGGGGAATACCTGATAAACTTAAAGCGCTCGTGGCCCCGCGGACTCAGTGTTCTGTAAACGATCACTGAGTTACTCAACTTTCACTATGGCTGGTCCTCGGATGGATGACCCCTTTGTGGCATTTACATTTGCGAGCATTTCGCCGTTTGTTAAGCCGTTGGTCCCGGTTGCCAGTAACATGGCAGTCGTTAAGTCATGTTGAAAGGCGGCTTGAAAAATTTCAACAACAGGTCGCCACAGCCTGCACCTGTCCATTTCAACACGGCAATGGGCTCACCACCGGTTACGTGGGGCAAAATTGCATTCGGTGAAATGTAGGCGTATAGTATGCCTCTGCCTACCCCTTCGGGGATAAAGGCGTGACTATATGTATGTATTATAGATAAATAACACCCAGACACAGAAAAAACCATCGTGCTGATCACACAAAGTTTTATCCGGAGTGGGAATCGAACCCACGACCTCTAGCGTAACAGTCGGATACACTCCCACCGCGCCATAGAGGCAGTCAAAGATCTCCGGGGCCCAAGTGACTTCACCTCCTATGCCATTGCTATGCATTGTCATCGACTTCTAAGCTGGCATACTTTTTATTTTTTCTTATTTTTATGGCGTGATATTCCTAATGGATGCTATGCCGGACTCTTACCCACTCAAACCACACGTATCCCTTCCACCTGTCTGTAGCTGGAAGTCCCGGGTGAGCCTTCGGAAGGATAGCTCCAGGGCTCCCGACACTGCTGGCATACCTAAGAACTAAATCTCCTTTGGATTTTCCTCCTTCCTTTGGATTTTTGGAATCTCCTTTGGATTGAAAAGTCCGAGACTACCAGGACTTTAATTGGTCGTGCTAATTAGTGTCTAGCACATAAGAACTTTTAGCCTTTTTGTTACCACCTCACTAAAAAGGCAACGGGTTCAAAATTTCTTCCAAATTTAACATCTAATAGACAATTTTATTAAATTTATTCGGCCCTTTAGACCCACCCCAGTTCCGTGCTTCGGAAGGCACGTTAAGCCGTTGGTCCCGGTTTCCAATAAAATGGCAGTCGTTAAGCCAAGTTGGAGGCACTATGGGCGGCTTAAAAAATTTCAACAGCAGGTCGATGCAGCCTGCGCCTGTCCATTTCAACACGGCAATGGGCTCACCACCTGTTACGTGGGACAGAAATGCATACGGTGAAACGTGGGCGTTAAATATGCCTCTGCCTACCCCTTCGGGGATAAAGGCGTGACAATATGTTATGTTATGGATTTTACTAAATGTATTTCTTTAAGACAAGTTCGTCTTTCAACTTCTGAGAGTTGTAAGTCTTTGTGTTAGCGCACTAGACGCTTTTAACATCAGCTATCAAGACGAATGATGGATTATGGATTCTTCAGTTTCTAATGGGTTGCTCAAATCCACTTTAAATTTAAGATATAAGCAGCATATTAATTACTAATCAAAATTGTTTTTAAGTAATTTTATATTTTCTAAGTTGGTTTCTAGAACTCCGTGTTTTGAAAAACCCTGAAACAGGTTAAATTATTTTAGTTATACTGTTTTTTAAATCTAGGTACATACATATTGTCACGCCTTTATCCACGAAGGGGTAGGCAAAGGCATACTATACTATACACCCATTTCACCGTATGCATTTTTGTCCCACGTAACAAGTGGTGAGCCCATTGTCGTGTTGAAATGGACAATTTTCAAGCCGCCCATAAAGCATTCAACTGGGCTTAACAACTGCCATTTTACTGGCAAACGGGATCAACAGATTAACTTATTCAGGATATTGATATTGCCTTTTAAAGCACGGAGACACTCGCAAATTCAAATGTCAAAAAGTGGTTACCCGTCCAAGGAACAGCCATTTTGAAAGTTGCTTAACGTAGTGATTGTTTACAGAACACTGAGCTAGCGGGGCCACGAGCGCTTCGATACTTATATCACAAATAATCTACGAATTACTTATTATATTAAAAATTAAAAGAGAAGAGAAGCGCTTGCGGCCCCGCGGTCTCAGTGTTCTGTAAACGATCACTGAGTTACGCAACTTTCACTATGGCCCCTTTGTGGCATTATATTTGCGAGCGTTTCCGTGCTTCGGAAGGCACGTTAAACCGTTGGTCCCGGTTGCCAGTAAAATGGCAGTCGTTAAGCCTGGTTGAAGGCCTTATGGGCGGCTTGAAAACCTTCAACAGCAGGTCGCCACAACCTGCGTCTGTCTATTTAAACACGGCAATGGGCTCACCACCTATTACGTGGGACAGGAATCCACACGGTGAAAAGTGGACATATAATATGCCTCTGCCACCCCTTCGGGGATAAGGCGTGATTGATATTTATTATTTATTTATTTTTATATTAAAAATTACTGCATCGAGATCTTTAGACCCCAAACTATGAAGGAAATTATAACCAAAAAGGAAATTACAATTGTCAAATTGAATATCCGACTTCAAAATGGATGATGATGATGGCTTACATGAGTTGGATATGTTTGGACTGCAGTTCAGACATGTTTGGTGTAAAATATCTGCACTAGCTGTCGGCATTTGGTTTGCATTACAGATTTAATTTTCTCCTGAATAAGTGCCCGGTAACAGCAATAGGTTTGCCCCCTATTACGTGGGACCAATGAATTTATTAGCACAAGTGTGGATGTCTAATTCACCTCTGCCTACTTCCTAAAGAATACCTATAGGTGGGATTTTCTGTATATATGAGTTGGACTAGTTGACGCTCGCGTGGTGAAGTTTTTCCGTTCCCGTTTCCCACAGGAACTTAATTGTTCCCGGGATAAAAAGTAGCCTATGTGTTATTCTGATATGTAAGCTATACCTATTATTGTAAAATTTCATCAAAATGCGTTCTGTAGATTTTGTGTGAAAGAGTAACAAACATCCATACTTACAAACTTTCGCGTTTATAATATTAGAAGGATGCAGCGAGTTGGCTCTTTGAAAATTATATCCTCCTGTTTGAAACCGGTCGTCTGGCAAGGGGTTTTACCACACGCAACGGTGGAAAAGATATGCAGTAAGGTGCCAGTATTACTTTCTACCTGGTTTTACCCGTGCTATGATATGATTGAAACGAGAAAGAAACAAATTGAGACAAAAAACTTGGGAATTACTGAATATATAAAAGAAAGTCGTGTTAGTTACATTTTTTATAACTCAACAACGGCTGTACCGATTTGGCTATAAATTGGTGAGGAGGTAGCTTAGAGCCAGGAGACGCACATATGCTTTTTATCCCGGGAACAAGTTCCTGTGGGAAACGGGAACGGGAAAACTTTTTTACGTGGGCGAAGCCGCTAGCGTCAACTAGTTACTGAATATTAAAGGAATGCACTTAGTAAAACTTTTAAAATTAATATTTGCTCTAATTTAGGCATTTAAAGAATCTTGACATGATCATACAGCCTTTTTGACATGACCATACAGCCTTTTTGACATGACCATACAGCCTTTTTGACATGACCATACAGCCTTTTTGAAGTTATATTCTTTTGGCGCGTTAGATAAAAATGATGAAAGTAAATTTTTACTACGCGCGCGCAGAAGTCACTAAAAACCGACACCGTGAAGTTAGCTGATAAGTGTTTCCATGACAACTTATGTTATAACTACATTCAAAGTAGTTTTAATTCTTTTGATGTTTTTTCCTTACAAATTTATCATTCCTGTTACAAACAAAGAGTTGTGGTATATGTAATGAAATCTTATGAGACTGAAGCAGTATAACTTGTAACGCGTGTACATAAGTACACACATACACTTTTTTATACGTGTGGAAATCCTCATGGATGGTATGACGGAATACGTGAAAGAAAGAATAAAGAAGAACACCATGAATACGTGCATAGGCGATTTTGAAGTTAGTACCACTTGCGGTTTTGAAGTTGGTTTCGGTTTAGATCTCGTCTGATTCCTTCGCTACGACAGCGGCGGGCGCGTTACTTGTTTCACTATAAAGTACTTCTTCTTTTTTCAAATTCTCATTTCATTGTCATCTGTCTTGCTACTGTCAAAATTTCATTATTAATGTCACAGTTTCATACATACATATGGTCACGCCTTTAGAATATACTATACGCCCACATTTCCTTGTATGCATTTTTGTCCCACGTAACAGGTGGTGACCCCATTGCCGTGATGAAATGGACAGGCGCTGGGTGTGGCGACCTGCTGTTAACATTTTTCAAGCCACCCATAAGGCCTTCAACCAGGCTTAACGGCTGCCATTTTTCTGGCAACCGGGACCAACGTGCCTTCCGAAGCACGGAATTGCTTACAAATATAAATGGTACATAGTGAAAGTAATAAGTGTATTCGTAACGCAGTAATCGTTTGCAGAATACTGAGACCAAGGGGCCACGAGCGCTTCTCTGAATTTAAATTTCTCAAACGAAAATTTATAAGAGTCTAGTGTAGTCAAAACAAGAGCTACTAAACTGATCGCCAAAAACAGCTCACCTTCTTACAATTCTGTGTGAAGAAGTGGTTCTTTTCCATTACAAGCATACTTTACAAATTCAAGGAAAATCATAACACAAACTAGCAATATAATAACAAGCAATTAACGATCCATTGTTTATTAGTATAACCGCATAATTGTATAATATATATTAAATCAATTTATTCCAAAGAATATTATTATTAATAATAAAAATGGCTGCCAACACATACTAATAAGTCGCTGACTCAGTTGTGTCTGCAGGGAATATAAACTCATGCATCGAATCGTTTATATTCATTCCACTCACGGTGTTGTCACAGTCAACATGCTTGTGAATCTGTTAGTCCTCCTTACTGTGACTTCTGCATTTGTAGCCGCAGATAATTGTCAGTGTAACTCTGATCGAGATAAACAAGCTGTGTGGTCTTATTTGAGGAGTTTATCAATACAAGCTGATAATTCAAAAGATAAAAACGCCTACTATGTTCTACCTGGTGTGTTATCCCCGCTGGTTGGCTGCGACTGCCAAAAAGCCCGTCCAAAACGCAAAATCATGCCTGATGTAGAAGATCCGAAGCCTAAAGAAGTACTGGAAGAAGGTAAGAAGTCAACAAGGCCCGAAAAAAGAAGACCTTTTCATAGTGATCGTCGCTGTCCAGCCCATTATGTCAAAGTTGGGCAATTTTGTTTCAAAGAGGAAGATCTCTTGGATTATTGAGTTGGTGATTTTATATTCTGATAATCTTCAATAAAGTGAGGAAAAGAAGGAAAATAAAGTGTAAAAAGATCGGATCAGTGGTACCTGCGATAGAAAAAAGTAGAGGCTTAAAGAATAAAATATATCATTGTGATATATTTACACTTAAAAGAAGACTAATATTTGTTACTCATCCAGCAAAAAGATGTAAATTGAGGTATTAGTAATAATGACCTTTTCTTTGTAAATCTGATGGTCATAACAATGACTAAAATGAGTAAAGGTTTCGTAAAAATAGGTAATTTATGACCAGATAAGGACCAGACGCTATTAATAATACAACTACTCGTAAATTATTGTCATATTTTCCTTTTCGATAATGACATCATTTCAACAGTGTATATAAAAAGTATGTATTACAGGCAGTAGTTCTAAATTTATTATTATTAGATATAATATAAGACCAAAGATTATTTTAGTATTTTTATAAATAATACTTAACTTTATAAGTTTTTAGAAAATTGTGATAAATGATACTGCCAGAAACTTTCTTTTTTTTCCGAAGAGTTCGTAACCAAATCCCCCCTTCCTTAGGTCAGTGTTCTGTAAACGATCAAAGTCAGTATTCAAATGACATATAACCCTTACTTTAAACAGGCAGAAATTGCAGCTAATCGACCAAGTGTTGCTCTGCAGTACTCAGAAGATGCAGGGACACTACGGTGTGAGATAAGAAATGGCTGAAAAGCGGAGTAGGGAACTAGTTAACTCCTGTAAGTGTACTCATGAGCAGATTGAGCAGTCTTTTTCCTTATAAAGCATTTATAGTGCTAAGAGAGTGCTCTTCTCTAAATGTCATTCACCTGTACCCATGGGCCCTATGTACTGGCGATTGACATTACATGGCTGCCCATGCAATGTCAATCTCCAGTATCAGCCCCAGCCCTCTCTATTATAGAAAAAAACATAAACAATCAACAAATCACCTAACTTTAATAGTTCTGAATCTATCTTCACGCTGAATCCCTGACGGGGTAGTCAAAGCGGATAGATTTCACAATTTCTCACTTCCTGCAGATTCATTAATCGTTTCATACATGCTCGTCTGGGTATCCGAATACTTTGGACCTTTCCGTTTATGAGTTCAGATGGATTACAGTAGAGACGTAATATGAACATATTAAACATCTTAACTGCTTCTGTGACGCGGTGCAAGTGTATCCGGCTGCTACGCAAGAAGTCCCGGGTTCGATTCCTGGGTCGGAACAAATATTTGTGTGATCCATAAATGTGTGTTTCGGAGTTTGGGCGTTTGCTATGTAAAATATGTATGTATTTAGGAATATATAAGTATGTTTATCAGTTATCTAGATCCCATAACACAAGCTAATATTAGCTTACTTTGGGCTAGATGACGCTGTGTGAAAAGTGTCCCACAATATTTATTTATATTTATCTAGTAAGATGCGTAGTAGCGAAAAACAGAGCGGTATTAAGCGGTCGATTTGGAGTAAGACTGCCGGAAAAATACAAAAAAAAAACTTGAAAGGTGTCAAGGGACACCCGGATGGAACGAAGTTGCTTTCGATTAATTAGTGAAGGAATTGTATTTATTATTTACTAGCTGACCCGCCCGGCTTCGTCAGTGTCATACTTCGAACCCCGTGGCACCCATTTAGCGCCGTCGTTCATTAATTTCACAATAATGTATGACCATTTTCCAAATGAGTTGATATTTTTAAACTTTCGCGGTTTATACTCATATTTTATATACTACTCGGGACTTCACGCGAAACAATTTTGTACTTACATTCACCGACGTTTCGAGCGCGTTGCAGCGCCCGTGGTCGCGGCCGAGTAGTATATAAAATATAGTTGATATTTTCCCCATTTGCAGTACCTACGCCCGCACGGTCCTGTCGAATTATGGTTACACAATTTTTTTTTTTTTTTTTTTTTTTTTTTTTGCGCTTTTTTTTTTGATTTTGCCATATTATCATATTGCCATAATATCTTCTAAGATATTTATTTAAGTTGCAATGTGGAAAGGGACAAAATAATCTTCATGAAATGCTGAAGCCAACTAACATATTAAAAATGATAAGGATTAATAATGTATTAGTGTAAATAGCCTTCAAATTATCGCTTAATAATTGCTGGTTTTTTTGAATATTAAATTGATTGATTTTGTTTTTTTGTTTGTATAAATTCATTACTATATAATTGGTCAAATATCATGTTAATCAAACTAATGTACTTACTGGCGTTTAGAAAAGAGTGGCCATGAGTTTTATTGCCGGGTTCTTCCTCAGGCTCTACCTATTGCTTTGCGAATCTGGCAGTAAATGTAAATGTAGAAGCAATATTCTTGACGTTCAAAAGTGTTACTTTGTGACCTAAATGAATAAAGATTTATTATTATTATTATTAATATGTTATCCTTAAGAGATAGACATATACCGTCGCGGCCTTTTTTGTAGACCTATATTAGATACACAATTCCAATTTACATTATTTTGTTATATCTCAAAGGGTTTTCGTTGAAAGCTCCCAGACGGCTTATATTTTTCCGACACCCACCCACAAATATCTTTATAATTTAGTCAATGTATACAATAACTTAACAAATTATAGATAAAAACCTTCCTTATGAATCACTCTAACTATTAAAAAAAACCGCATCGTAATTGGTTGCGTAGTTTTAAAGATTTAAGCATACATAGGGACTGACGCCGCCCGCACGGCTTACAACTGTAGCAAAAAGTGTCGTTACAACTTTTGTCTTAATTTTTTGTCTTATTTTTTTCCGTCTAGCCCCCTTTCGCAACGCGCGATAAGGAACTTCGTTCCAAAAACTATATTAGCAGTTACTGTATTCCACGGACTTTTTCCGAGGAGGACCCAAGACGCCCGGTGCTCGATGTAAAGGTAGCGACTGCTGTGGTTCAATTCGGTTCAAGACGGCCATGACGTCTATGGGAACTTCCACACGAGAAATCAAGCAGTTACCTACTATATAATTTTTATCTTGGAGAGTTAACAGATATTCATTAAGATTCTGTTTAAGATACAAACCAGTTTATATGATAATTCAAAATTAAACATTCAACATGTTACTAGGAATATAAAATTAAAAATATTGCGAAAAAAAACATTTAACTTTATTGTTTACACTGTTGATTGATGGCACTTGGTGGAACTTGCTACACATCTTGAACTAAAACACTTGTACTGTTCCACTTATTTATTACTTAAACCTGACCGGTTTCGCCTTACGGCATTTTCAAAGGTAGCACATATTGTATGTATTTCAGATGTCATTGAATACAATATGATAAGTCACAATAACATTGGTTTCACTGAGGGTAAACAAGGAAGTCATGATACCACTTAATAATTTTTCCCCAAAATTAGGGAGAATATAAGAAATGAAGTTAAAATTACGTACATTTAAAAATTATTAAATTAAATTTCATCATAAATAATGTCAATAAATATAATTAAAAAATAATAACAAAAATAATAATAATAGAAATAGAAATAAATGTCATGAGGTAATTACGTTTGTCAATACTATTTCAGATTTACATATGCCAATGTCATTTGAATTAAGATTAAAGAAATTAAAATATGTAGATGTCACCACTTTACTGTAATAAAGGAGAACGGCTTATATCTAACTGTTGATTTAGGATCATGTTTCTATTAGTATTAATTAATTTATTTATTTCAAGAGCTTCAAGGGCATTCAGTTTTCTACCTTTTTCACATGCATGTAAAACTCTAAAATTTATTTTCGGGTCAAATGAATGTTTCTCTGTTATGAGATGTTCCGCGAAATTGGACTCGGTTTTATTGAGTCTCCAGCCACAGGTATGTTCAGCAACTCTGATTTTAAAAGATCTTCCAGTTTGACCTATATATTTTTTACTACAATTAGAGCATGTCAATTCGTATACCCCACTTTTTTGGTCGATCGGTGTCTTATCTTTGTTATTGCACAGAAATTTGTACAAATTGTGAGTTGTATAAAACGCGGGCTTACACCATGTAAGGTGTCTAGTACACTTATATGATATTTTACCGATATATTTAACTTTATTATCATACTAATATTATATGCGCGAAAGTTTGTATTCAATGAATGGATGTAATGTTACCTGTTCGGATCAAATTCGTGTGGGAACCGGGACCAGCAAAAACATTATCAAACGGGGAAAAACCACGGGCATTGACCACAAGGCAAAAACTTAATTCAAATAAAGAATAGATTTGACTCTGAATTTATGTTATTATGACGTAGATGCGTAGGCATCCTTTACGGAATGTTTTTTGAAAACTCTTACCCTTGAGGTTTAATATGAGTTGTGGATGTTTGATGATTAAATAAAGAACACTCAGGGAGTTTACCCCACTTCCAAGCATTCTGTAATACCCTGGTTCTATATCAATCACTCAGTATAGAATCTGGTTCATTTTTCAGCTTTAGGTCAAGAGAGTTGATTCAGCTACTGAGCTTCCGGGTGCCGAATCCGAATCTATTAATTCAATCGTGTCAGAACTGCTGGCCGTGTCTTCTATTTCAATCGTATCGAAATAGAATCGAAATCGTCGGTTCAATTTTGACACTTTTCGTTGTCTTTCGCACTCCAAGAGACTACTATCGGTCGGCCGATACAATTCTACTAACACGTGACGCGCTAGTGACAGCTAGTCAGTTGCATTTTTGATAGTCTACTAACATTTTGACAGCTCTAAAAACAGCAATTCTGTTTCTATTCTACTGCTTGTCAATAGTAGACTTGGCCCCCAGGATCGTCGTTCAATAGAAGGCCAACGGCACACATTTTGACAGTTTTCGTCCACTATAACAATCGTGCTCCAATAGAATTTTATCGGCCGGCCGATGGAACTCTGCTAACACGTGACTTGTCAGTGGCCGGTCGTAAGTTGCAATTTTGGTAGTCTGCTTATATTTTGACAGCTGAAAACAGCGATTTTGGTTCTGTTCTAGGCTTGTGAAGTGCGATTGTGAGAAATATGACAGATTTAGTAGACTATTTAGTTTTGGAACAACAGCAATTGAACCGTATAGCATAGAAATAGAACGACTTTTAATTGTAAAATAGTAGCCTCGGGCCCCAGGTTATAGCCTTTGCAAGGCTATCAGAATTTCTGAAAATTTCTGCGAGCCGAGGCGTTAAGTTAATCTTCCGTAAAACCTTAAGTACAAGCAAAGTTGACTGGCAATGTAGCCTAAATTTACGATAAACGTGCGTTCCTACCAAGTCCTACACAGACGCAGGCAACATGATATTTTTGAGAAATATATCAGATTACATGATATTTATTATTTTATGGTTGGAAGATCAAATAATAATTTGTGCTTTAATTGTGCTTAGTGCAAGTTATTCCGAGCGTCTTCCTGTGATTCCTATAACCACAGACTATACAATCTATCTTTTATTTTTGTCTGCCTCGGTGGCGCAGTGGTAGTGTTTGCGACTGCCGCGACTGAGGTCCCGGGTTCGATTCCAGGGTCGAAACAAAAAATTTGTGGAATCCACAAATATTTGTTTCGGAGTTTGAATGTTTCCTATGTAAATATAATATGCAATGTATTTTGAAATATATAAGTACGTTTATCAGTCGTCTAGATCCCATAACACAAGCTTACATTAGCTTATTTTGGGCTAGACGACGGTGTGTAAAAAAAAAGTCTTACAATTGTCCCACAATCTTGTGACAATTTTTTACTTTATTTAAAACAAAAGGAAAAAACTATAACCTACCCACGGTGAGCTGAAAGCGTGACAAGTTATCCCGACTCCATAATTTCACGTAAATGCGCTTCACTGTAAATCGCGATAGGCGCCCGTTATAACTCGCACTTAGACACACAGACTAGACACAGATAGTCACTTTTTAATGTTAACTATCTTTAAGCTGTATCCCTGACTGGGTAATCGGATACGACCAACCACCAGGCTTCACGATCAATGCATACCTCTTTCGCTTTCTACAGATTCGTTAATCGTTTCAGACACTGTGTATCCGAGCACTTTTGACCTTTCCATTTTAGAGCAATCTGCTCACGTAGTCTTCTTATGTAAGTCTTGGTCTACCTGACTCATTCTGCCTCTACTGTCACAGAATAAATATTCTACATCTATCATTCCTCAAACACGGTAATGTGCTCACCACATGTTACGTGGGACAAAAATGCATACGATGAAATGTGGGCGTATAGTATGCCTCTGCCTACCCCTTCGGGGATGAAGACGTGACAATATGTATGTATGTGTGTATCGTTCCTCATTCATTTATTGGGTGTGGCCAAACTAACGCCATTTTCCAGCTTAATACTGACTTTTTAACTAACCTCCCATATTGTATCATCATTTCCATGACATATTCGGTTAGCTATCGAAACCCTGCACAATTTTCGAAGTGATTGAATCTTCACAGCATTCAAATTACTTTCATGCTTCTTTTGACATATCCAGGTTTCACTACCGAAAAGTGACGTTGGCTCTAGCACTGCGTTGTGAATCGCGAGTCGTGTGTCGTTTTCAATGCTTTGTCTTTTTACTAACTAGGACATAGCTTTAACACTGTTTCCGGCAGTTACACTTACCGTCGTAACCTCACACAAAAAAAACCTGTTATAAGTGTAACGAATGCAAAACAAACTGTCAAAGTTAGTAGAGGATGCAGCCCATTATAAACGCGAAAGTTTGTAAGTATGAATGTTTGTTAATTTTACACGCAAAATCTACTTAATGGATTTTGATTAAATCTTTACAATAATATAGCTTACACATCAAAATAACAAATAGGCTACTTTTTATCCCGGGAACAAGTTCCTCAGGGAAACGGGAACGGGAAAACTTTACCACGCGTGCGGAGCCACAGGCGTCAACTAGTATTGTAATAAAGGTAACTGTAAAATATTATATCTTGGGAAGACCAAGGCCTAATTTGATCTCAGTTTCCTCATGCGTCATAATACCGAATGAGGTATTTTAAAATTTTCCTTATATCGGACGATGTTTGTTGGGACCATGGGACATGTTCTGTAACCATAATAGCCCATATTCATACTCTTCATCTGAGGGCTAAACCCCGGTTGCTGCGAATATCTCAAACTAGAGCCTATGGTACTAACTTTTAAACTTTCGCGTTGCATTATTTAAATTAGAGTAAAATACAGGTATTAACGCCATCATGCTTTATCTTAAATAGCTTGACATTTTGACTGGGTTACCCGTGGTCACAAGCAGACTCTGCTTGTGACCACGGGTGGTGCCTGGTATTGTTATGGGTGGTGGGGTTGGTGCTGGTATCTATACTTTACACTAGTATTAAAACATATGGTGTAACCTTGGATTGGATTTTTGGAACGAAGTTCCTTAACGCGAAACTAACTTCCTTCCTGTTGAGCTCCTGCGATGGCAGTGGACTGTATTTGATTGGCTTGGCAGGGTGTGTAGCTGGAAGTACTCCTGTGCGTTCAAATAAAACGTCTTCGTACTCCACAAACTAACTTTAATATTAATTTAACAGAGCTAACACAAAAGGCTCGCGTACAGGCCGAGCCTGCTATTTCAATCGTGTCGAAATAAAATCGAAATCGTCGCTCAATTGAAAACCACCGGTACAATTTTGACAGTTTTTGTAGTCTACTATTAGAATCGTACTCCGATAGACTTCTATCTGTCGGCCGATAGAATTCTACAAACACGTAGTCAGTTAACACGTCCGCTAGTCAGTTGCATTTTTGATAGTCTACTAAAATTTATTTGGCGACAAGATAGCGAATGAAAAATAGTGTTACACTTTCCACAAACTGCCCCTGATGATGCTGACGGCAATAGGTTCACCAACTAATACATGGTACAAAAGATAACCCTTGAAATGTGGGCGTAGGTATGTTTAGAGTTATGTACATAAAAAAAAAAACAGAACGTAACGAGCGACGCATTCTCATAGCATCTTTGCAAGACATATTGTGGAACATTCTTTTCCCACCCAGGAATATAACTCGAGACCACCACTTACGCCACCGAAGGCAGTCTTGTTCCCGACTCTTCGGAACCCAATCATTCGTTTGGAATGCGTTACGACCTCCTATAGTCACCCCGCTAAGTCGCTAACAGATTTCTGAAATGAAACTTCTTCTACGACTTTGAGAGAAATTTTATAGCTGTAAAAAAATCGTCTCGTTTTTCGGTTACGCGCCATGTTGTTTTGAAGTGAAACTTCTTTATCGACGTAAGTGAAACTTATTTACCGACGTATGAGAGAAATTTTATAGCTATAAAAAACCGTCATGTTTTTCGGTTACATGCCATGTTGTTTTGCAGTTAAACTTCTTTATCATACGTGAAACTTCTTTATCGAAGTATTACAGAAATTTTATAGATGTAATAAAAAAATTCGTAAAGAAGTTTCACTTCTTACCAGTGTACTCTGGTACACACACATATTTTTTATTATTAGTGACTCCGGCTCTAAAAGACGTTCGAATATAACCTTGACCTATCTTGGGTAAAGAAAAAAATGGCCGTCCATTTCTGTGTTGAATTGAGATGGTTTAACACGATTTTTGCGTAGGAGTAGGAGGGCTTAGGTCTTGTAAATCAAATGAAAAATTGTGACAAATAGAACTTTACGTCACAATTCATCACATTCACAAAAGCTCCGCAGCTTCGCCCGTGACATACTTCGAACACCCGTCGCACCTATTTAATCCTGTCGCTAATAAATCCTACTATAATGCATAAAAATTTCCCCGATTTGTTGACATTTTTGATCACTGCTCCGCTCTTCTGGGTAGTAGCCTGATGATATATAGCCTTCGTCGATGAATGGACTAGCTAAAACTAAAATAGTTTTATAATTCGTACCAGTAGATCCTAACATTAGCGCGTTCAACTAAACAAAAACTCTTCAGCTTTATATATTAGTATAGTACATATAATCATGCGTTTGTATTCGAAGGTGTAAGCAGAGGCATACAGAACGATATTAGCGGGGATACAAGCGCTTCCTATATGCATGTATGTATCATGAAAAATGTCTTGGACGGCGGTTTTTCCCCCAAAGCAATGAAGTTCCCCTGCATGTGAATGGTCTTCGTGATTTCCTTTGCCGTTGATTCATGGAGTACCATTTTCAATAAATTATAGTATTATAATATACGACACATACCTATTGTAAATGTTAATTTGTTGAAATTCAGCCTTGACACGTTGAATCACTTCGGGTGAACACATAGTGCCGAAATTTTCCCCATACCCGTTGGTGATTCATTTACACGTAGGTTTTAACTTATTAAAGGTTCATTCACGATGGTTTATTCTGTGTCTGGGTGTTATTTATCTATAATATGTAGGTATTTAGAAATATATAAGTATAGTACAAGCTCTGCTTAGTTTGGAATCAGATGGCGTTGTGTGAGTTGTCACAACGATATTTTGTCATTTAAGCCGTTGATGACGATAGGGCCAGACTTCTTGCTGTGTCACAGCCAGAGTCTGGGACATGGTTCTTCCATCGCCTCACCTGGGCACTTTGTTAGATGATGACTCTCTGCGTGTGGCGGTTGCTCTTCGCTTGGGCGGTAAGGTGTGTGAACCCCACAAATGCACCTGCGGTTCCATGGTGGGGCCAATGGCCATCACGCTCTGAGTTGTCATCGTTGCGCAGGGAGGTTTCGGCGTCACCATGCCCTCAACGACATTGTTCGGAGAGCTTTTGTGTTGGCTGGTGTCCCTTGCGTCCTTGAGCCACCAGGTCTCTGTATATCTGATGGTAAAAGGCCGGACGGTCTGACCTGACTTGGTGCCTTGGAGGAACGGCAAGTGCCTGGTGTGGGACGCCACGTGCGTCAACACCGTTGCCGCTAGTCACCTGGGCACACCATGCACTCCGCTTCAGCAGCGGCGAACCAAGCAGAGGAGAAAAAAAAAAAGAAATATGCCGAGATGGAGGCTAGGTATTTGTTTGTGGCCGTGGAAACCATGGGATGCTGGGGATCCGAGGCAAAAATTTTAATTGGGGAATTAGGACTCAGAATAAGGGAGAAAACAGGTGACTCCCGCTCAAGATCGTTCCTGGTGCAAAGGTTGGCTATAGCTATTCAACGTGGAAACTCGGCTAGTGTTATGGGCAAGGCCGGACGGTCTGACCTGACTTGGTGCCTTGGCAACGACGGCAAGTGCCTGGTGTGGGACGCCACGTGCGTCAACACCGTTGCCGCTAGTCACCTGGGCACACCATACACTCTGCTTAAGCAGCGGCGAACCAAGTAGAGGAGAAAAAAAAAAGAAATATGCCGAGATGGAGGCTAGGTATTTGTTTGTGGCCGTGGAAACCATGGGATGCTGGGGATCCGAGGCAAAAATTTTAATTGGGGAATTAGGACTCAGAATAAGGGAGAAAACAGGTGACTCCCGCTCAAGATCGTTCCTGGTGCAAAGGTTGGCTATAGCTATTCAACGTGGAAACTCGGCTAGTGTTATGGGCACCTTTGGACCGGGGGCGGTCAGGGGCAGATTATATGAATTTGACATGTAAATATTTATTGAAGTGACATTGTATTTAATTAATTATTATTATTGTTTTTTATGATAAGAATGGAAGTTGAATAATAAATAATGACTTGTATTAACATTAATTTTAGAAAAAATAACTAATAAAACTATACCTAAATAAAAACTTCCTAACCTATTTATCAAAATATAGACTGGGTCCCCTCGGTAGGGTACACGTGATAGAGGCAGCATTCCCACGCTGAATAGCTATGGAAAGCTTTTGCTCGAAAAAGCTACCTAAAAAAAGGTTGCTTTTTAAACGGTGTCACCATAGACATCATCTAAGTATCTATTAGTCCTGATAGCATTCAGTGCATTCGCTTCAGCACTCAATTTTTTTTTATATTTCATCCTCCATTTTGGAATGTGTTTGTCTCCGCACATTTACTGCAGCATATCCTCTGAATCAACAGACTTGTTCATTCATAAACAGTATAAGCACTTAGGAACACATGAAATTTATAATGTACAGTTTTAAATACATACCTACATTTCGGAAGCATTTGTGAATCAGACAAATATTTATTCCGACACGAGATGGAATCAAAGACCTTAGCAGCTGCACACATTACCACGACGCCAATATGGAAATCAAATAAAAAAAAAAAACAAGAACTTTGAACACAACCGATACTAAGGGCCGTATTCCAGAACGTTTCTCAATCAAAGCTTCAGAGTACTATTTATAAGGCAAAAAATAGCCTCAAGGATCGATTGAGTATTGAGAATCATTCTGGGAATGCGGACCTTAGAGGTACGAGTATGAACTATGATGAATACATAAATCTATGCTCCCGAACCAGCAAGCTGTACATTTCGCGTCGGCTATTATGCCGTTAATGGGCACAACCAATTAAGTCGGTAGTGAGTCAGTTTGGGTATTTCTTGTCTATTGACTCGGAACCTTCCTTCCTTCCCGTGTTACGTCATTTTACAACTACTGTACCGTTACTACTAATGAAACATCTATGATTAGAAAAATATATCAAACATAATTTAAAGGGATTCTTTTAAGTTCTACAACATAATATGTCCTGTTTATTATCGAAATAAAATTTCTAACTAGCAAAAGTAAACATGTTATCAATACAGTTTATACTGGTGGCTGTAATACGAGTGGGTTCTAAGAATGTACTATGTAAATTAAAGGATTTAAATAAATTTTTCATTTTATTTCTGTGTGATGGAGTGAATGATATATCTAGTATATCAACATTAAAATCTCCACAAACTATTATAGATTTCATAGAACATTGGCATTTGAACAGTGCTTCAAGCTTTTCTTGAAATTTAATGTACGGAGCATTCAACAAGATGAAATGCTCAAACTCAATACAAGCAATCTTAATAACTCGCTCAATAGAGAGGGTTATTTTTTTTTTTTCTTGTGGAAATCCTCATGGATGCTATGCCGGACTCCTACCAACTAAAACCACACGTTACCCTTCTATCTGTCTATGGCCAGGAGTCCCGGGTGAGCCCTCGGAAGGATAACCCCAGGGCTCCCGACAGACCTTGTCCGCTACCGCAGGCTCCTTCAGGGGGGGTTCGGGTGTGTATCCTGCCTCTTTGGGGGGTTCGAGTGTTATCTCGCTTCTTTGGGGGGTTCGGGTTATATACCACTACCTTGAGGGAGTGAGCTACGTGCGTGTAACCCTCACGCTACGCCACATTCCCTGGCCTGCTTCTGTAAGCACGGCGAGCAGCCCGCCCACCGTACTCAGGCCCCCGGTTACAGAGGCCGGGAGTCTTGGGCGAAGACAAGTCTGCGGCGCCCTCGTCGCAGACTGCGGAACTCGGGAGGGAGAGTTCTATCTCGCTCTTTCTCCGCCGCCTCTTTTGCGAGCATGACTTGCTCGCCAATAGAGAGGGCTACTAAATACTTACGTTCTTTAAATGTTTAGTTTTTATTAATTAATGTTAAAGAGCGTTTAGAATGTTTTCTATTGAACGAGCTAGCAACCTAAAGTTCAACAATATGATTTCATGATCTTTTAACCAGTCCTCTGTAGAACAAAAAATATTAATACAATTTTACATAATGGTGCACCGGGTTTATGAAAACAATATTTTATTATGATTATTCTCAGGGGCCAAAGTCAACTGGCCAGATTTGTTATGTGTTGTCCTATAACATTAACCTGCTCAATAAAAGCAGGACTTTGCGCGGGAACAGTAACAAGTGCGGACGCTTGCTGTATATTATTTTCTAAAACTAGTGTATCTATCATGTTTTATGTGCGGTAGTGGTGGTTTCTTGGATATAAAAGTTGTGTTAACGTGCTATAGTGAAAGACAATAATATATGTGCAGTGAAATGCTATTTTCTATCTTGCCGCGTAAATTCCACTGAAAACCTCAGTATAATAACTACCATTATACTGAAGGCAAGAACCAGGACCTAGGACTGAGGACTCGATATCGACATAGTGACTAGACATGACTAAATACTAAGAAAACATATATACTGAAGACCAGGCTGTAAGGACCAAGTTTCCTTTGCCTGCCCAAGATGGGCGAAGACAGCCAACAAACAACAATCAATAAAAGCAGTTGTACTTGCTAATAAAGAACGAAAGAAGATATGGATGTAATCTAAGGATTAATCTGAAATAAATGATTATTTTTATTATTCTCTTTATTTCAATATATTACATATTCATTATATTTTTAAATAAACATATCAAAAAAGTGCATTTAAAAATATAAAACATAGTATACCACCGGCATCGGTTATAGGGACCAAGTCACCGGTGGTTAGGGCTTCAGAGAGAGGAACCTCCTCACAATACGTGCAGTATTAAGAAGAACCGCCTTCTGCATCAAGCCCTTGACCCAGCTGCCTAACGCGAGCCTCTTAAGGTGTTCGTCGAGGCTTTTGGCTATTATTCCGTGCACAGAGATTACTATAGGAACAATAATAACTGAGTCAATACTCCACATGTCCACTATCTCGTGGGCCAAATCCAAATACTTAGCTTGTTTGTCTACTTCTGCCTTTACGAGATTGTTGTCATGTGGAATAGTGACATCAATTATTATTGCATCAATTATTATTATTATTTCCTTTATTCATTAATTACACTTATCAATTACATTTTTAAATACATTATATAAAAAAAATCTATTTAAAAATATAAAAAATAGTATCCCACCGGCATCGGGTACAGGGACCAAGCTACCGGTGATCAGGACTGCAGAGACAGAAATTTCCGCACAATACGTGCCGTGCCCAGAAGAACCGCCTACTACGCCTACATCAGGCCCATGTAAGGCCCGATAAAATCGTCCATGCAGCTCTTTACTCTGCCATATCTTCTTGCGATCGTCAGTACTAAGTATTACAGGTTTGCGCCAGTTCTCTTTGGCAAGAGCAAGTGGGGTCAGTCCGTTATCTACTGCTATCACATCCCTATGCACACCCAGGCTAGTATGAATAAAATATTCTCTAAGGTTGCATATCTCACGGTTATGCAAAGTCTTGGCGTTTAAAAAGCCACGACCTCCACACTTCCGTGGGATATACAACCTCATTACAGACGAACGTGGGTGATGCATCCGATATGTGGTCAATAAAGAACGGACTTTCCTATCCAGGGTGTCTAACTCAGTTTGAGTCCATCTAAGTATGCCAAAGGAGTATCTAAGACTGGCATGGCCCACCCGTTGATAGCGCGCACCTTGTTGCCGCCTGATAAAAGACTTTTGAGTACTTTTTTCAGGCGACCCAAGAAACGATCCTGTAACGTTCGTTTCATGTCAGTCTCAGTAATACCCAACGCCTGTGACATACCAAGATATTTATAGGTTTCAGTCGCGGTAAGGGACCTAAGTTTTGTGAAATCTGAAAGTTGTACTCCTTTAGATTCCACAATCCGCCCCTTCTTAACATGCATGACAGCACATTTATCTACACCAAACTCCATTTTGATCGAATTACTAAAAGATTCAGTGACCTTTAGTAACTCAGTCAAGTGGGGTTCGGTGGAGGCAAATAATTTCAAGTCATCCATGTAAAGAAGGTGCGACACAACATGACCTCCTCTCCGAAACTCATACCCCAGCCCTGAATTCTCCAGTAAAGTACTGAGAGGATTCAGCGCTAGACAAAACCACAAGGGACTCAAACTGTCACCCTGGAATATGCCCCTCTCGATCTTTACAGGTTCTCCATTCCCAAGAACCCGACGACATCCTGGATAAACAAGAGCCATTCTCCATTGCCCCATACATGCCTTCAAGAAGGTGCATAGAGTTGTATCAACTTTATACAACTCTAGCACCCTCAACAACCATGTATGAGGCACAGAGTCATAGGCTTTCTTATAATCAATCCAGCATGTCGCCAGATTTCTCCGGTTACGGCGGACCTGCTGATTAATGGCCATGTCAAGAATAAGGAGTTCTTTAGTACCACGTGACCTGCTTCTACATCCATTTCGAGAGTCGGACATTATGGAATTATTATCAATATGAGTTGTTGTTTGTTATTATTATTATTATTTGTTTCTTCTTCACGGGTATCTTCTTTTTTTTTTCTTACGAAGATACCCGGTCTTTTGGGAGGCTTACATGGGGACATAGAGGTCCAACACGAAGAGGCCTTTTGAGAATTTTAATGTAACAGGGAATGGGACTCCCACTGCAGACAATCCACGTCCGCCTTATGTAGAAGAACGGTAATGGACCATCTCCAATGGGAGTTAAACTATTGTACAATATGCTAACTACTATTGGGCTATTAAGTTGGAGGTTAAATAAACTGAGTGATTAGAACTATGGATGAAGACGGCGTCTGCCATTTTAATATATTATTATGTTTCTTCTTTTCACGGGTATCTTCTTTTTTTATGAAGATACCCGGGCTTTTGGTAGGCGTACATGGGGACATACTGGTCCAACACGCAGAGGCCCTTTGAGAATTTTAATCTAAAAGGAAATGGGACCCCCACTGCAGACAGTCCACGCCCGCCTTATGTAGAAGAACGATAATGGACCACCTCCAATGGGATTTAAACTATTGTAAAATATGCTAACTAAGAAATGGGCTATTGGGTTAGGGGTTTGATGAACTAGGTGATTATAACTATGGATGAAGGCGGCGTCTGCCATTTTAATATCTGATTATCAAAAATTTGGCAGACGGTGACTCGCCAACTCACTAGATGGGCCCCCTATACAATCGCCATAGGCATTATTATTATTATTATAATTTGGCTGAAAAATAAATAAAATATATAGCTACCTTTCGTTGTAAAAATGTTGATAGAATATATCTATCTAATGTCAACAAAATATTAATATTGAAAATTACATTCCAATCAAACAATTCAAATTTTTAGGAATATGATACCATGGTATGCAGTTTCTTATTTTTTATTTTATTTCGTGTGACCGCTTTCCATCAGGTGCGCCGTATGCTTGTTTGCCACCTCAGAGGTATAAAAAAGTAGTTAACGCTAAAGAGTAACAAACATCCATACAAACTTTCGCATTTATAATATTACTAGATGACCCCCACAGCTTCGCCCGTGGAATATTTCGACCTCCCGTCGCACCTATTTAATCCCGTCGCTTATAAATTCTAAAATGATGCATAAATATTTGCCCGATTTGTTGACATTTATGACTACTGCTATGCTCCCCATTGTAGTAGCGTAATGATATATAGCCTATAGCCTTTCTCGATAAATGGGCTATCTAACACAAAAAGAATTTTTCAAATCAGTAGTTCCTGAGATTAGCGCTTCAACCAAACAAACAAACTCTTCAGCTTTATAATATGTAGTGATTAAGATTAAGATATAGAGTATGGCTTCTCTAGTAGAGCGCAAGTGACATTGATTCCCATTTAACTATTGTTTCCAACTTCATTAAAAAAATTAACAAAATAAGAAAATACTATTATTGATAAGTAGACTTTACAAATTTACGAGTAAAGATCTTCAGAAACTAACTAACCATTCTCACGCTGAATCCCTGACAGGGTAGTTATAGAGGACAGATCACCAGCCTTCGCGATCCAGGCATACTTCTTTCGCTTCCTGCAAATTCATCAATCGCTTCAAACATGCACGTCTGGGTATCCGAGTACTTTTGACTTTTCCGTTTTTGAGCAATCTGCTCACGTGGTCTTCGTATGTAGTTCTCGGCCTACCCTGACTCCTTCTACCCTCTATTTTCGCGGAATAAATATTCTTCGTTAATCATTCTTCACTTATACGAGTCAAAATCGACCGACTGTAAAATATACTTTTCAAAGTTAAACTTTCTTGAAGCAGACGAACAGAACCCACTGTAATGATGCGTTTCCAAGCCGCGCCATCATACAACTAACGCCATCTATCGGACGCATGCGGCATTGAAGTTACTCCCGTGTAAGCGTGGAGGGGAGTTCGAGGTCCCGTCTCCCGCGCCTCGATCCACCCCTGGGCCCTATATAAGCAGTTGACAGGAAGTTTCGAGAACCACCTAGATTTGTCTATTACGATACTGAGTACTACCACACAAAAGTACTTTCCTAAAACTATTTAAATATATATAATAATTGTAAAAATATTGGACCCGGAATATCCCGGGTCCTTTGTTACGGTTGAACCTTTACGGTTCACCGCTATACCTACTGCTTGTTGGCCGAGCGCTGCTCCGAGGCTCCTTCTGGTCGCGCCTAGACCGGGAGTGGAAGCCGTCGCCCAGCCGAAGAACCCTACGACTGCGAGAGGATCAACATCCGACCCGTGGAAGATCACCTGGCCCTCCCTCAGATAAGTCCAGATTCCGCGGCCTCTCGCGGCAGAGTCCACCTTACGGTTGCCTACCTTTATTCAACACCCGCGACCCTGACTACACCTACTTTTGGCCCTATCGGGAAATATATACTAATTTCCTAACTTCTACTTTTATTTATCTCCCGTAGGGTCCTGTACAACCTAAAGGTTTACAGTGCGCATTTGCGCGTGCCTACATTGCGCGTGGTCTCATACCTATGTCTCATATATACTTGTCCAATTTTAATACGGATATAACTTTACGTTGTATGAAAATGGAGATTATTGTGTTTAAATCACTTGTGGCACTCAAGTTACGCTGGTCACCCATCGCAGCTTTAAAATTTACTTTATTTCAGACTTCTTTAAGTGCCTATGAAAAATATCATAAAGCAAACTCATATTAAATTTATACAATCATCGTAAATTATCAAATGTTCCGGTATTCCGGGAAAACAGCAGGCTCCCACGGCCTTTGGAATTTAAACCTGTTTTTAAACCTGTTTATTTGGGAACCTTCTCTGAGTTTATTGGTACACAGTCGATCGTCACATGAGAAGCTAACTATCTTCACGCTGTATCCCTGACTGGGTAGTCAGAGAGGATGGATTGCCAGGCTTCGCGATCCTTGCATACTTCTTTCGCTTCTTGCGGATTTATTAATCGCTTCATACATGAACGTCGGGTATCCAAGTACTTTTGACCTTTCTGGTTTTGAGCAATCTGCTCACGTGCTCCTCATATGTAAGTCTCGGTCTACCCTGACTCCTTCTACCCTCTACTTTCACACAATATATATTATTTGTCAATCGTTCCTCACTCATTCGTTTTACTCTTATTTTGTGTATTTTATTGTATTTATAAAAGTAAATGCTATTTTTTAAAAGTAGTGACTTACTATACTAGACATAGCCGAATTGCGACCTTGTAGAGCTGCCAAGTGGATTCTTTTCCATGTAATTATACTTAGCGCCAATCGGCCCCGTGTCGCGTTGAGTCACACTTGTTACTTAATTGATTTTATTTCCGTTGAGTAACACGTTACACATTGTTACAGAACTGGGTGTGTAACTCAACGGGAATTAGAACAACAAAAAATTCTTCTTTACTCTTATTTTGTGTATTTTATTGTATTTATAAAAGTAAATGCTATTTTTTAAAAGTAGTGACTTACTATACTAGACATAGCCGAATTGCGACCTTGTAGAGCTGCCAAGTGGATTCTTTTCCATGTAATTATACTTAGCGCCAATCGGCCCCGTGTCGCGTTGAGTCACACGTGTTACTTAATTGATTTTATTTCCGTTGAGTAACACGTTACACATTGTTACAGAACTGGGTGTGTAACTCAACGGGAATTAGAACAACAAAAAATTCATAACAACAATTATGGGCCTACTGTAGCATACTACAGTAGGCCCATAGGCTCGGAGTTCGAACTAAGGGTGGAATTACAAAACGAATTAATGACTCAAGAACTGCTTGAGGTTAGTTTTCGATAAAGCTATACTTAAACATTTCTTGAGTGTTGAGTAACGTTGTGTAATACGACAATATATGTGACATTACTAAGAGCCATCTTCATAAAGAAGTATGACGTCAGTAGGCTGAACTTTCTGGATTCATTCAGATAGTTCCCTTACCATTATTTTCCTGCAGTGGAATTTTTAATTTATTTTATATTTAGCTCGCCAAAACGACGTTGCCCGCCTGATGGAAAGCCATGGCGATATCTAGCGAATTGAGGACCGCTCTCATACTCTACATGACCATTGACCACCCACTTGAGGGACGCTCTCAGTAACTCGAGAGTGTCCCTCAAGTTGGTATTGGTGGCCCAATAAAGTATCTCTTCACTCTTAGCTTGAAAAACCCGGGATTGTAAGAGGAAGAAAACACGTGCGCTGGCAGAGCGTTTCGGTTATTACCTTATGAGCATTCAGGTTGTTCTCTTACAAGCCATGGTCTCCTTCGCCGGAACTTTTCTTTATTGTTCAGGCCTTTATGCACGATCATTGAACTCTCTCAGTAATGAAAAAAAAATGTTGGATAGATAATTTATCGAGGAAGACTATTAGCTATATATCATCACGCTACTACCCAGGAGACCGGAGCAGTATAATAAATGTCAACGAATCAAACATATTTTCACACATTATTGTAAAATTAATAAATGACGGGAATAAATGGGTGGCCACGGTGTTAAAAGCATGTCACGCGCGAAGCCGCGAGGGTCAACTAGTAAAAGAATATATTAAGTTTTAGAATTCATTTATTTAATTAGCTTATAAATAACTAAACATATCTACTTATATCTATCAAATTTATCACTTAAATCAAATTATAAAATCGACTAGGCAATATTAACTAACTTATAAATTAAAATAATCTCACTCATTATATATTTGGTATGAAGTTTTACAAAATTAAAACTATTTACTAATCTGGTTTTAAATATTAAATAGGTACAGATTTTGGTTTATTTTAAAACTGTGTCAATTGAATCATAAAACCGTACTAGTTATCAGTTTCAAAATATTTTCTTAATTTAAGGCAAGAGATAATTTAGGTTGGAGAATCATTATATGAAATTTGTATGTTACATTACCCTGTTTCACGTGACAACGATGTAATATAAAATTTGTCTTATTGGCTAACAAATATCACTAAAACATTCACAATCAATATTCTGAGTATCTATAAACCAATATGGCGACATATTTTTTTTTACATAATTTTGGACGTACGAAGCCGTTATTTTCACTAGAATCACTCGATGTAGTCAACATCTGATACGGGCACACACCAATATCCAATCCTTACATATTTAACAGGACACCCTGTTGATTTTCTGGTCTCATGATGCCTTTTGGGTGCCTTCGTAGTGGAGCTTACATTCTCGTCACTCTCATCGAGATTCGTAATGGTATGAACTGGTGCTAAATTTGAAGCGACAGCACGCTTCTTTCTGTCATTATCGAAGCAATTGCACTCAATAAGCGGCGATAAAAAGCCTGGAATTGCCGCGTACATTTCTTTATCTTCACTAGTAAGATCATCATCAAAATCTTGAGAGATTTTTGTTAAATAATCCCATAAATTCTTTGTATCCACGTCGTCACAATTACAGTTGAAATCTTCAGCGGCCATGACAGAAATTGTGGCGGCAAAAGCACAGACGAACAAGAATTTGGCGGCCATGTTGTCTCTGTGAGTGTCGCTACTTGAATGAATATTCAACCCTAGACGGTTTATTATTTATATGAGACTCTGAGTCAGCCACTACTTTATTATCAATCTGTATGTTCGTCACAGAAGCAGTCATTTTGTATTAATTGGTAGTGAGACACATGTTTTTGTATTAAATAAAAGAAATATTACGTCATTGGGCTTAGATAAATGTAATATTGCGGTATTATATTCCAATTTTAGTTTCTTAAGTGTTACGCGTGAGGATAAAATTTAATTATGTTAATTTATCCTTAGACAGGTAATGACGTGTTTACATTTGATAACTTAATATTTTAGTATTATGCAATAATAAAACATAAGAATTTAAGTACACAGGATATCTGACTATAATCTGAAAATTTGAAAATATTATTATGATTTAGACTACAACAAAAACTTTACATGTTAATTAATTGTTAAACTAAGCTAACTAAAAATATTATTTTTATTTATAATAATTATTATTTATATTCTAAAATTAAACCACTAACAATTTACATTAAACACAAAATTTTGCCGCATCAGTAGACTGGCAGCATTGCCACGTTTTATGGCAATGCTTAACTTTTGAGCGAAAAAGAAACCAAAAAGAAAATTCAGAAAAAAATAATAAATTCAGGTAACCACATAGTTTTTACAAAAGATTTTAGAGATTAAAAGAAGTGGTTCAAAAATTAAAGGTTCTTTTTTATACCACAGAGGTGGCATACGCATGTTGTTTGTGTGTGGGGCAATATCTATACAGATAAATAAAATTGAAGTAGCTGTTTGTAATTCCAAATTATCAGCTTTTCACTAAATGCACATGAAAGTATATACGGAACTTACATAATTTTTGTTAATTTTTTTTCTCTATTTGTTTATTCCGACTAATCTCTAAAACGGCTGATTTAAACGAGACTTTCAATTGGTGATAACAGTTGTTAAATCTTATAAAATTAGTACCTATAGTCCGTAGATGAACTCCTTAAGAGTGCCTGCGTAATTTTTATACATACATACATAAGTATTGTCACGCCTTTATCCTCGAAGGGGTATGTAGAGGCATTTTATACACCCACATTTCACCGTGTGCATTTTTGTCCCTCGTACAATATTTAAAATGGAGAGACGCTGTGGCGACCTGCTGTTGAAAATTTTCAAACCGCCCATAAGGCCTTCAACCAGGCGTAATTTTCAACCCATTACTTATTAAATAGTTTATTTTTTTAAAGGGTCGGCAGCGCGAGTGCTGTACCTCTGGTGTTGCAAACGTCAATAAGCTACGGTGACCACTTTCCATCAGGGCCGTTTACTAGTTTGTCACTTCAGTGGTAGATATAACCCTACCTGTCGTTTCCTCACACATTGCCCAGCGCTACTAGCAGTTAAAGTCGCTTGGAACCCGAAGATCTTGGTCCCCCTGCACCTAAATTTAAAAATGATTCAAAGACAATGTTTTTTTTTCGCTTCTGAACCCCGAGCCCTTAAGTTCGGCATTTTAGAGTCGGCAGACCGAGTGGCGCACCTCGAGTGTTGCAAACCTCCAAGGCTCTGTTGACCGCTTTCCATAAGGTATTGAATGCTTGTCTGCTACCAAAGTGGTATACAAAAAAAGTTCTTTTATTTCGTCTTAGCGGTAAGCTACTGTCAATCAAGTACTTCTAGCCCACTTAGGGGAGTGCTTAATGAAAAAGCTTTACATCCAGCATTGGTCAGCGATAGGTTCATATACCAGGCTTGTGCAAAATCTAACGTGTAAATTTATTGAAAGTATAATATGATCACCCAGTTACAGATACAGAATAACATAATTATTTTGATTGCCCGCATTAACCTCGCAATCAGAAATCATACACATTTCTATGCCTAATGAAAATAATGATTCAAAGATTCTGGGAAATAGAGTAATTGTACGTATCCCCATTTATAAGATATATGTGTTTGTCTTTGATTCGAAACAAAAAAAAAACAATTCCTCGCAATGTTAAAACTCTTTTAACTTTGAGACGAATTGCTTTTTTGGTTTAGCACGTCCATTGAATGAGTGATTTAGGCAGCGTTTTCAATGAAAGCCCTTTTACTGGCATACGCTACGCGGCAAAGTTCTTATCAATATATTTAATAAATAGAAAAAAAATTAAAGGCCCTAAGATTGCGTCATTTTACCGATATCTTCAACAATAATCGTAATATTTTAACAAACTAGCACATAAATACAATATTAAACTACATGCTCAAACCGTCTTCTTAAATCACTCTATCTAATGATATAACCCCTATTATGATCAGGTTCACAGCTTAAAAAATCTAAGAGTAAATACATGCACTTTATTTTATACTACGTAAAGATAGTTTTCTAAAACTTTTATGGGCTTTTTAGCTTCTACGAAAAAAGTTATAAAGCTGTTACTATTAATTAATTTATGCCCGTTGCGTTCCTACTTGGTGTTGGTGACTGGTTCCATCGTCATCTCGGGACGGGAAGTCTATTAGGATGATTCATACATACCTACCTACATACAATCGGAAACCAGGAACGTTGCACAAAAAATAAACGAAGGGAATTCTTTGGATGTTTAAAAAGATACAGATAGTGACGAAAATAGATTCTCAATATCAAAGTTTCAAAACAAAGTCGGGAATAAACATTTTCTTGAAATAACACGTACATTTCCCATAAGTTAAGTCGCCTTTTATTCCGAAAGAGTATTCATATGTATATTATAATTTACCCACACAATACTCTATAACAATATGCATACGTCTCTACTAATAATAACTATTCGTACAATTCAAATGCCTGTTTTAAGCAACTACAAAATGTACTTGGTTTGGCAAACAGGGACAGATAGCTGTTTCCAGAATCGGATGATAGGATCGCATGTGAAAGGAAGCTTTAGGACACAACAGGTATGCGACAGTTCCAGATGTAATTGTGGGGTAAATATCGTATCTATGGGGAGCATCTTGTGCGTATTAGGCATTATAATTAGATACATACCATATTGTTACAAAATTATCCCCGAAGGGGCAGGTAGAGGCATACTATACGTCAACATTTCATTGTATGCATTTTTGACCCACGTAACAGTTAGTAGGCCCTTTGCCGTGTCGAAATGGACAAGACATCCAAGGACTAGCTATAGCGAATGTTGCTTAACGCTGTGATCGTTTACAGAACACTGAGTCCGCGGGGCCACGAGCGGCATTCATTATTAGATATTCGTTAGATATATACTCTATATATATCTAAAGTATACTTGCAAACATGTATGAGGCTACTATCGCAAGAGTGTCCGATTGGAATAGACAAAATATTGTTCAATTGAACCCTACCAAGAATCACCGCTAAAAAGGCCCCATTACTGTAGCGCAGCAATTTCAGGGTACATTCATTACAGGAACGCTCTCCATCGCCAACAGTAGCGTAATTCTTGGTGTTGAGATCCCTGGCGACGTCAAATACTCTATTCATTTAGAGAAAAGTTCGAGCTGGCGACAAAAACTTGGAATGCTCACCACAGAGTACTTTACTATAAAAAATAAAAAAAATAAAAAAATATCTTTATTTTCCATAGACCATTTTAACGGCGCTTACAAAATGTCATACACTATTTAAAATATTTAGAGCGACCACCTGTTCGGAACGCGGCCCACCTGAGAAGAACCGGCAAGAAACTTAGGAAGGCTTTTTTTTGATGGCCTATTTACAATTTAATATTATTTCACTTTGCCAGCAGATCATTTCCAGGCGTCCCTGTCCTGCAAGTAGTCTGTAACGGAGTAAAAACCTTTTTCACAAAGCTTGTTTTTAATAAACTTTTTAAATTTATTTAATGGTAAATTTCTCAGGTCACAGGGAAGCTTGTTGTAAAAGCGTATACAGTTACCCTGTATACCTCTTTGTACTATGGTACAAATACTGTTACTCTATATAAGTCGCAAGGGCTGCTACTCATTGAGCACTGCTGTCACCTTTGGGCTGGAGCACCCTAATACCAGCTTTAATCTTTCGATTCGGTAGAAAGGAGAGCGATGAGGTTTTATCTTCACACCGCTCCCCCCGCCATAGAAGTGCTGTTCATCCTCTCACTTTACGTCTGGAGCGCTCGCATAAGTGTGGAAAGAAATCTCTGCCTCGGTTTTCCCGAACGTCTACAGTATGGGGTAGTTCTAAAGCTTAGAAGGTTTTTGCAGGATCGGCAGCGCGAATACCGAAAACGTCCATAGGCTACGTACGGTACCTACTACTTTAGATCAGGTGGAACATAAGTAAATAATAAGTTATTGTAACCCAAGATTACAGTTTAACAGACTTAGATTAAATGTTCGCTCTGCCAACTCAGTGATATAAAAATATAAATGTCTAACAAGTGTTTTTTTTTAAGATTCATTTAGAGGAAAATATTGTATGATATTGTTGAAATAACGTTATGTTAAGCGACTTTTTATTCTGACTATGTATCTCATCAGTTGGGAAATACTTGCTTATGCTTTACTAATGATAGGATTTTCCGATACCTAGAAAAAATAACCATATTTCTGTTTTGTAATGCGGGTGGTATGTGATTGAAGTTACGAAATCACTCGCGGACCCGACAAATGCCCCGCTAGCTCAGTGTTGTCGAACACTGCATTGCGTTTTTGAGATCGATGACTGTTTGGTGCTATAAGACCTGCCAACCACTACGAATTTTGCCTACATATGGACGCTTCCTAATTTGCATCTCTTTTTGTGTATAATGTATGTGTAGTATGGTAAGCAAAGACGACGACCTATGATTGACCTATTGACAAATAATACATTTTGTATACGCCTGAGGTGGCATACCGTAGTGAATACCGTAGTCAATGGACGTTTGCAACACCAGAGATGCAAAATTCATTACATAGGTAACTTAAATATTAAACAATTATGTTAAAAAAAACCTACCAAGTGCATGTCGGACTCGCGCGGGACGGGTTCCGTACCAATATCTATAAATTTTATTAGCATGAAATAAATTTTCATTAGGTATATAAAAATTGGAGTGCTGAGAGGGTGAAATATGATGTAGAAAAAAATCTTTTTTGTTTGTTTTAAATTTCACAATTCTTGTAAAAAATGCTTTAAATTTTTAATAATTTTGGTTTAAAAAAATTCAAAAAAAATACGTTTGTTGTATGGGCCCCTTAATTTTTTTTATTATACTAATTTCATTATTTATTTCTAAAGTGATTAAATAACTGTAAACATTTGCGGCGTCTACCTGTTGGTGTTATTATTATCGAGCAAAAACAATAAATAAAATCAATCACTTTTGTTGTATAGGAGCCCTGTTAAATATTTATTTTATTCTGGTTTCAGTATTAGTTATAACGGCAGTTAAAATTTCAGAAATACATCATTTATCAAAATTTTAACTGTCTACGAGTAATTATCATGGTTTATGAGATACAGCCTGGTGGACATACGGACAGACAGAGAGTTTTAGTTAAAGGGTCTCGTTTTACTATTTTTTAAATATTTTTATTCATGTAGACCATTTTAGGCACTTATGATTAGTCATGACAATAATTTAAAAGAGAGCGATTCTAGTTGCCAGTTCAAAGGGCAGTCTACCTTTCATGGAGAAGAATCTGGCAAGAAACTCCATGGATGCTCTTTAAAAATGTATGTATGGCTTACAAGAATTAATTTATATTGTTCTTTGGAGTTATGTGAGAACAGTCGACTTTACTTAGTTTGCCTTAAATGTAGAATTTGGGTACAAAACCCAAAGAAGATAGTATTTTTTGTCTGAACTGATTGAAAATCCGAATCCCGGATAGTTTTACTGTCTGCCTCGATAGTAATCCAATTGGACCTGGAAACACTACTTGCTGGTGAAGTTGTGTAATTTACATAATTTATATATATTATCACGCCTTTATTCCCGAAGGGGTACGCAGAGGCATACTATACGCCCACATTTTACTGTATGCATTTTTTGTTCCACGTAACAGGTAGTGAGCCCACTGCCGTGTAGAAATGGTCAGGCGCTTTTTCAAGCCGCCCATAAGACCTTACGACTTAACGACTGCCATTTAACTGGCAACCGGGACCAACGGCTTACCGTGCTTTACGAAGCACGGAAATGCTCGCAAATGTAAATACCATAAAGTGGTCGCTCATCCGCGACCAGCGAAGCGAAAGTTGCTTCACGCATCTGTAGAACACTGAGTTAGCTAGGCCATGAGCGCTAACTTAACGTAATTTAAATTGAGTTTTTACATATTGTGAATGGATGGATGTATATATATGGATTACGGAACTCCAAAACTAATAACATATTTTATTATCAAAAATAGGCAGTAAAAATTAAGTAAATAGGTAGATATGATGCGACATAGATGGCCGGGCAATAAAAGTGCAATCCAACTTTATTATATCAAGGCGAGGCAGGAAATTGGGCGGTGTGACGTCATCCTTTGCGTCATCAATTTTACTATGGCCTCTGTAGTCGCCAGAGCCGTCAAGTGGTTCCGACTGCTTCGAGTTCCCATTATCGAGTTTTGTATTATTAGGACTTAAAAATCTATACAAATCTCTACAAATATGCTGAAGAGTTTGTTTGGTTGAACGCGCTAATCTCAAGATTCTCTCTCTCTCTCTCGGATTTAAAAAAATCATCTTTTTGTGTTATTTAGCCCATTTATCGAGAAAGGCTATAGGCTATATATAAATAAATAAATTACGCTATTACACTGGGGAGAAGAGCAGTAGTCATAAATGTCGACAAAACGGTTAAATTTTTATGCATCATTGTAGAATTTTCAAGCGACGGGATTAAATAGGTGCGTCGGGAGGTCGAAATATTCCACGGGCGAAGCTTTGGGGGTCATCTAGTATGCTATAAAGCTGAAGAGCCCATTTATCGAGGAAGGCCATAAGCTATATTTCATCCCGGTATTACTTAGGTGAACGGAGCAGTAATCATAAATGTCAACATCATCACCATCCGAGCGTCTGTCCCAGTTGCGTCTCGCGATGCCCGGGGTCCGCTTTCCTACATTTTCTCCTACCACAGATAATATAATATAATTCTCCTACACTTCGCACTGGCGTCGGCTTCCCCTACAACAAATAGGATAAAATTTCAAAAAAAAATTTAAAATTATACTACGATACGGAAGGTGTGTCATGGGTTTCGAAGTATGTCATGGGTGTAGCCGCAGGAGTCAGATAGTAATTTATAAAGGAGTGTTAAAATTAAAAAAAAAATCTACCGTCATCGTCAGCGGGAAAACTGTCCCTTAATTAGATATGATTTCATGAATAAGAATGAAATGTATGAAACAATTCTTTTATTTACCATTAAGGACTCTTACTTTTGCTGGTATGGTTGTGCCTTAAGGCAACCACCGGGCTACATGGAAAACAAATGTCTGGCCATGTCAGCCACGCCGGGTACTGATAAGAGGGGAAGACCCAGGAAGTGCTAGCTTGTCTTCGTACGGAATGACATGCGTGCTAATGACCAAATTACAGGGGATGCCGATGACCGTGCGACGAGAAAAAACGCTGGAATGAAGATTATTCTTACTTAAACCAATTACATAAAATTGCAAATATATTACACAATAGAACTCAACAATAAAATAATACATAAAAAAATCTAATTTCAAGAACGTCAACTTTAAAAAAAAGTTGTTTAGTTTAAAAATAGAATACAGTTTTTATATCTACTTCTATCACCGTCTAACTATGGACGTAGAACCTGTTAATAGATAAGGACAGATGTAAATAATCGAGTTGCGCAAGGTCTTGCGGTATGAATGCTAATCGTTGTCTCTTGACGTTCAAATGGCGGGTATCCCCGTATAGTGACGAAGTCGGCGCGTGCGCAACGACCGTTAAACAGATAAGTATTATGCTATTAGGTAGTGACTGGTTAAATATTTGCGGTGGGAAATTCAGATTTTCGTACGTAAGTTGGCAAAAAGTATAGATTATAATGTGGGCGCGACTCATTCACTTAGATACGAGTAGCAAATCATTCATTCTAATATTTCATAAGCATTAATTTTTTTCGTGATAATGTTGTACAATTATTGTTGTATTATTTAATGAAAACTTTCAAGGTCAGAGCTTTTTTTACCAAGTTGTTCTCATAAAGCTCTTGTTTACTCAGATTGTAAAGTAATACCAGAAACTCGTAGGGAACTAGAAGTCTTATAGAAGTTTTTTCAAAACGGCAAGAAATGCTTGAACGTAGTCTTATAACGAAAACTCACTTAGCAAGGAATATTGCTCGCTCTCCCTCGCTCGCGTCCTAATAGAGACGATAGTAATAATAATATCACGTGCCAAGTTTACGTCATGCTGTAGGCGAAAATCGCATACTCAGCCTTTCAGTTACCTGCTATTCATTTATTTATTTCGACAAACAATTTATATTGTATACGATACCTTATATCTAAGAGAAAAATTAAATTTATCTATTACATTTAAGATGGTCACATTTAAACGCCCTTAATCTTTTAAACATTAAGTAACAAAATGTTAACGAATTCACACTATCACAATAAATATAATTATTCATAGCTAAAAATAATCAAATTCCAACTGTCAATCTTATAATATATACGATATTAATAAATCAAATGTCATCATATTATTATGTATTTAAATTAAATGTCTTAATCCTAAATTTAATGTCAAAACCATTTAATTATTAGTGTAATCGTACATACATACATACATGCCGCAGGCTTAACGTGCCTTCCGAAGCACTAAAACGCTCGCAAATGTAAATGCCACAAAGTGGTCACCCATCCGAGAATCAGTCATAGTGAAGGTCGCGCAACTCAGTGATCGTTCACAGAACACTGAGTCCCGCGGCCACGAGCGCTTCAGAAATATAGCAAAATTAAAAACATTAATAATTTAAGCGAAGCGAGCGTGGCTTTATTGTTTCCCGATTCGAATTTTCGCTTTGTCCTTGAACTCCTCCCAAACCACTCAACACTTTTTGATCAAATTTGACCTATAATACGACATCAGGCCATAGATGGTTTAGAAAAATTAAAATCGGCCATACCATGGAGGAATAATCACCGAAAGGAAAATAAACACCGACAAAAGTATTCGAAGAACTTGTGTACTTGGTTATAGTTGTAGAATAACCTGAAAAATTAATAAAAATATTAGAGCTCTGGTCCTTTCCTACTTTAAGAATTACTTAACTATTATTTATTATTATAAGTAAGCCTAAACCATACCTAAGTTGGATTTTAAACGACCATTAACATATACCGTAGTAGGTTGCTATATATTCCGAAATAGGTTGCGTGTATCTAATCAAGGTTACATACATTTATGGCAACATTTGGAGACGTATTATAAACCATTACTCGCTTTTTCCATGTAATTTTAAACTAATTGAAATGATGTGATATGACGGTAGCAATTTATAATAATAGGTAAGAGTTTAATAGTTTAGGTTGTACTTACGTATAAAAAGCGCTGGCAGTCCTGCTAGCTCATTGTTCTGTAAAGTGTTAAGCAATGTCCGATACGTTTGGTCTTGAGATGGGTTACCGTTTGTGGTGTTTTAATTTACTAGCATTTTTTACTTCAGACATATCTTCATATATTCTTCAGAGAATATTTTTAGGGTTCATTGTAATGACTTGTTATCTTAAACTGCTTCGATGCAGAAAACAACAGATGCGATTTTTATTAAAGTGAAAAAAGACAATTTGATTCAGGACGGGGATTGAACCTTTGCCTAACCTGGGCAATGTTCTAGCCAATGAACTACCCGAACCGTACCAAAACAAGTTGAAATTCTTCAGTATTTTGTATTCGTCATTTAAGAGTACCTATGCATATATATATCCAGAGCCATCTTTCGCGCGACTTAACAACTCTTTTTTCACTTTTATACAAATGTATATGAAAGTTATCATACTTATTGCTTTAAGAATGATTCAAGAGATGCAATATCGAGACTGAAAGTCAGCAGAGTTGTAACCGCGTTGTACTAACGTTTCTGCCTACCCGTTTGAAAAGATAGTCTTATATAATGAATTTATTACATTACATATCTGAGGAGATGAGTCGCCATCTAAATTTATTCTTATAAGGTTCTTATCAAGTTTATTATGTACGTGTTTATCATACACAAAACTACACAATACATACGTAAGCACTGCACAGCTTAATACAAATGAGGATTTTCCCCAATTTTCCGGGATATTTTCCCAATAGTTGACGCACGCACACAGTCAAATAATTTCATGTGTGTATATGTCGAAATAAGGGAGTATTAAGGGGGTGTTTGGGGGTGATAGGGGGTAGTGGGTGTTCGAACACTGTTAAACTAATTATTGTGAGCAGCCCGCGGGGCCGATACTAAGATTTTTCTACAGCTCACGAGAGAAACGAGTGTAAGTAACGTATGGATACATATCATGTATGTCTGTGTGTGTGCTAAGATTAATATTTTGTAATAAAAGTAAGTTTCTTTGGGCAGTTTATTGATTAGATGTGGCTTTAAGATGTGATGTTTCCGTGTTTTGAAGATAGTAATGAAGTTAGTTATAGTGTAGTTTTTATTTTTATACCACTAAGGTGGCAGATTAACATACGGTACACCTGATGGAAACTGGTCACCGTAGCCTATGAACGTTTCCAACACCAGATGTGCGGCACTCGCACTGTCGACCCTGTAAAATTTTTCTAAGACCTATTCTGAAGAATTCCATTCTGTAGTCGTTAGTCGTATTTGACGGTTGAGTCAAATCAGGGTCCTTTTTACTTGTCTATGACAAAGGTGAGAAGAAGTAAAAAGAATTGACCAGTCTATTTGTTGGTTGTCTTTTTGTTACTTTTGGACTTTGTGCCTTTGTTTTACGTCTGGAAATCCCTTCGGATATTTTTTTAAAACAATTGTTATTCTAAATTTCTCATATTTTTAAAATTAAGTGAATAAAGACAATTCGATTCCAGACGGGGATTGAACCTGTGAACTTTGCCTATCCATTACTCTTAAATGACGATTAAAATATGGTGAAGAATTTTAACTTGATTCGATACGGTGCGGGTAGTTCAGTGGCTAGAACATTGCTCTGGTTAGGCAAAGGTCACGGGTTCAATCCCCGTCTCGAATCGACTTGCTTTTGTCATTTTATTAAAAAAATATGAGAAATCCCTTCGGATGTCATGAAGGACTCGAACCACCAGCTGAAACTATACGGTCCTTCCCCATCTGTTTATTGCCGGTCACCCTGGGTAACTCTTCGAAAAGTTGTCCCAGTGTACACTTTGTGTCTGCCTTGATGGTGTAAGTGGTAGTTTATGCGAGTGCCGTGAAGTCGAACCAAATATCTGGATGTTTTAAATGTATCTATCTATCACGACTTATTCCCGAAGGGTGGAAGAGGCATATTAAATACTCACTTTTTACCATGTGTATTCCTGTCCCATGGATGGATGGTGAACTCATTGCCGTGTTGAAATAGACAGACGCAGATAGTGGCTACCTGCTGTTGAAATTTTTAAGCCACCCATGCATAAGGCCTTCAACTTGACTTAACGACTGCCATGTTACTGGCAACCAGGATCAATGACTTAACGTGCCTTTTAAAGCACAGAAACGCTCGCAAATACAAATGACACAACGTGGCCACCCATCCGCGACCAGCCATAGCGGAAGTTGCGCTATGGCTAACGCAGTGATCGTTTACAGTCCACTGATTTTACGGGACCACGAGCGGTTCTTCTCTTCTTCTTCTTCTTTTTATATGTATGATAGGAAGTATGTATTTGTGGAATATTGAGGGACATTCTTTTTTCTTCCAAGCTTCCTCTGCAAGTGTTCCACCTGCTGAGTATCGAAGGTTATGATGAAGAGAATTGAACTCGACACAAAACCCTGTAGAACGAAAATAAGGAAGGGGAGGAGGATCTCGCCACACACCCTCGATTCGTCAATCTTAACGCACAACGGTCAAGGATAACCTCTACTAATTGTAAAGGAGAAATAACGAACCGCTCTCCTCAAGGAAAGGAATGTAGGATAGGTTATAGGTAACCTTATCCTATAGGTTGTTAAAAAATGGTCAATACTTCGCTTTACAAGGTGACATTTTAAAAACAAAACCCTTTACTAATTCATCTGATCATTCCATAATTACTTTTTACATTACGTTAGGCCAATTACCTTTGGGGGGGTATTTGACCTTACGTAATGTAAAAAAAATTGGATAAGGTATTGTAAAACAGCGGATTGTAATACAATGAAAATGAAAAAAAAAAATCATGTAAGTCACAAAGTAATACTTATGAACGTCAAGATTATTGCTTCTACATTTACATTTACTGCCAGATTCGCACAGCAATAGGTAGACCCAGAGGAAGAACCTGGCGATAAAACCCATGGTCACTTTTTTTAAATCGCCAGCAATTACATTAGTTTTCGTTTCCATAATGAAAATATTGTTTTTATACGTCTATTGCATTGTAATTATTGTTTCTTTAATATATTTTTCTTTTTGTATATTTGTGTGTGTTGACTTAGAGCGACTTTATCCCATGCATTTATATCCTTTATTCTGAAATAAACAATTATTATTAGATATCATTAATCGGACTCAGTGTTCTGTAAACGATTACTGCGTTAAACGACTTTCGCTATGGCTGGTCACGGATAGGTGACCACTTTGTGACATTTACATTTGCGAGCGGTTCCGTGCTTTCGGAGGCACGTTAAGCCGTTGGTCCCGGTTGCCAGTAACATGGCAGTCGTTAAGTCGTAATTTCAACAGCAGGTAGCCACAACCTGCGTCTGTCTATTTCAACACGGCAATGGACTCTCCACCTATAACGTGGGATACGAATACACATGGTGAATAATTTATAATGTGCCTCTGCCACCCCTTCGGTGATAAGGCGTGATAGATGAATGATGTTAAAATTTATTCATCTATCACGCATTCTAAAAATGTTAAAATATGCCTTCCTACACAATTTGGCCTTGACTGTTGTCTTAAACCTATATATTGACAATATTCTAATTTTGCTAGGAAGTTTGTTATAAAATTGTATACATTGCTGATTACTTCGACACAAGAAGAATGAAATACGAGTACAAGATTATGTTTATGCCTAGTGTTTACATTATGTATATCACTTTTTTAATAAATGTGTCTATGTTTTTGTGCACATAAAGTAAATTCTCATTTAAATATTATGGTATAACGGTCAGAATATTCATATCTTTGAACCTTTCTCTTAGATAAAATGTAGAGAGCCTGAGAAAGAACCTGGCACTAAAACTCATGTCCACTCTTTTTTAATCGCCAGTAGAATTATATTACTTTTCGTTTACATAAATAAAATGAAAATGATCTTTTTAAACAGAGTTCGTCTATTACATGTTTCTGTATTGACATAATAAAACTTATGTTAAATAATAAACTAAGATTGTTGTCGCAAGTTTAAACATTTTGACGGATAAAGCAAAATTAGTGCTATCTCACTCGACGTGGTGAGAATACGCGGTAAAAAGTTAAATTGTATATAAGGATAGTCAATAGTATCAAATGAGAATCAAGATGATTTTTTTTTTAATAATCGTCATATTTTATTATAGTTTCTGCTTTTGGGATATTAATTGAAGCGCAGCGAAGTGAGCGTAGGTAGCTCCATTCTCCCAAACCAGTCAAACAGTTTTTGATCAAATTTGACCCATAATACGATATCTAGCCATAGATGGTTTAGAAAAATAAAATCAAAGATTCGAGTTCGGTAATGGAGACGGCAAAACCATTTATACTTACCGGGGTTGGCAAGTGCACCTAGTATAATGATTGGACTGAATATATTTAGGTTACCAAAATAAAGTTATTGGATGTTTTAAATAAAAAAAAACTGTCTGTCTGTAGGCCATTATTGTATGAAGTGTATAATGAATCTGCAGGAAGCGAAAGAAGTATGCATGGATCGCGAAGCTAGCCGATCTGTCCTCTCAGTCAGAGAGGGATACAGCTAGAAGACTATACATTCAGTTGTTTGTGTGGAAATCTTCATTGATGCTATGCCGGACTCCTACCGACTAAAACCACACGGGCATGAATAAAATACACGCACTTCAACCGGGACCACTGATTAACGAACCTTTCAAAGCACTAGGGTTATAATAGTAGCATACGCCTGTTAGTTGGACAGGCGCAGGCTGTGGCAAAAATGCATACGGTGAAATATGGGCGTATTGTATACCTCTGCCTACCCCTACGGGGATAAAGGTGTGACAATATGTATGTATGTATGCTTGTTAGTTGTTAATAGAGCGACTTTTCGTTTTAAAAGTGCACGAAATATATCAATATTTCATAAAATACCCACAATGTTTCATAATAATACTCATAGTAGTAAAAATTGAAGGTTTGAAGCTTGTTACCTATGCATTCTGTTCATATAATATAGATATATATGTACATATCCGATAATTTCGCTTTAATCCTATATTATCGAATAATCTAATATAGACATATTGACACGCCTTTATCCCCGAAGGGGTAGGCAGAGGCATACTATACGCCCACATATCACCGTATGCGCTTTTGTCCTACATAAAAGGTTGTGAGCCCATTGCCGTGTTGAAATGGATCGGCGCAGGTTGTGAAGACATGCTGTTGAAATTTTTTAAGCCGCCCTTAAGTCCATGGAAATAGTGCACAAGGCAACGACGCTGGCGCGCTCACAGGGTTGGCAGATCAGAAGGCAACTGCTCCTAAGAATGCCGAAAATGAAATGTAAACCCAATCGTTGTTCCTAACAGCCAATAAAAGCAAACCCAGGTTCCAAATCCCGGTAGAATTTGAAAGCTACAGAGAATTTACTTAGATGAAGAAGAGTATGATTCTGATTACTATTTATAAATGTTTTATTTTTATATGTGGCATGTCAAAATGGCATCACTCGTCTGATGGTAAGCAAAGACGACGACCCGTGAGTTTGGGCCGCTATCTCAACCCAGGATTGTAAGAGGAGGGAAACACGTGCGCTGGCAGAGAGTATGTATGCAAAGATAAAAGTAAAAGTACTACATAATATATAACATGCCAACTCTTATCACATAGGTATTATTACATATACTATTGTCGACATTATACAAATAATTTATCATACGAAATGTTCGTAATTTCAATCGCTATCAATATCAAGCAGACAAGCGTGTACATAACAAATTGTATTATTCTATACTACGTGACCCCACCGGCTTCGCCCGTGACATAATATACTTCGAACTATATAATCCCGAAAATTCTACCAAAATGTTTAAAAGTTTGCCCGATTTGTCGACATTTATGATTACTGCTCCATTCTCCAGGGCATTAGCGTGATGATATATAGCCTATAACCTTCCTCGATAAATGGGCTATGCAAAACAAAAAGAATCTTTCAAATCCGACCAGTAGTTTTTGAGATTAGCGTGTTCATCAAACAAACAAACAACTCAGATTCTTCGGCTTTATGTATTATTATAGATAAGTAGGTCCTTATAACTGAAGTTATTAACACACATTTTAATCCTCTAACCCCTTAAGTTTAGAAAAGTCTTACAAATCAGCTCATACTGTACATCCGTACAGGCATCTATTTCTCAGGAACCTTTAGATATAGAGATAAGCAGTTTGCGGCACTCGATTCAGAACACTATCAATATTTGCTTCGCCGATTTTGAAGTTTCTATCACTTGCGGTTATGAAACTGGTTTCGGTTTAGAAGGTTTCGGCGCGTAACGGCGTAGAAGCTCTAAGCCCTCGTTTTGAGTACCGAACCACTTTTAATCTTTACTAATAAATATCCATCACGCTTTATCCCCGAAGGGTTGGCAGAGGCATATTATATGCCCACTTTTCACCGTGTGGATTTACCTGTCTCACGTAATAGGTGGTGAGCCCATTGCCGTGTTGAAATAGACAGACGCAGGTTGTGGCTACCGCTGTTGAAATTTTTCATGCCGCCCACAAGGCATTCAACTAGGCTTAACGACTGCCATTTTACTGGCAACCGGGACCAACGGCTTACGGTGCCTTCCGAAGCATGGAAACGCTCGCAAATGTAAATGCCACAAAGTGGTCACCCATCCGAGGACCAGCCATAGTGAAAGTTGCGTAACTCAGTGATCGTTTACAGAACACTGAGACCGCGGGGCCACGAGCGCTTCTCTTTTCTTTAATCTTTACTAACATTATAAAGCTGAACAGTTTATTTATTTGGTTGTAACCGGTAATCCCAAGAACTACGAGTTCGAATTGTTTTGTTTTGTTATATCATCACGTTGCTAACTAGGAGAGTGGAGTAGAAATCATAATTGTAAAACAAATTAAGCAAATTTTCATACAGTTTTGTAAAATTTTAAAAACGACGGGAATTAATGGAGTCACGAGATTTCGAAGTCACATAGGAAACCTTTAGATGACCTGACTGTCCGAAAGATTTATTAGTTTAGACATTTAGGTTGAACATAAACATTCATAGACAGCCGGGGTCAATACCCTTCTTGTTAGCATTACCCTAATCGGGTCAAAATACTTTCCCGAATTCGGGCCTGCTAGCATTATCACCTCAGAAGAAATTTGCGAAGGTGATAAAGTTAATATATTTTAATTAGAGACAGTCTCAAATAAATGTAAACCTAATTATTTAGATCTTTACAAGAAATAATTAGTACCGTCCTATACCAAGCTTTTTGAAATATCCACAGAATTGCATGTCCGTAAGAAAGGGAAGCAAACAGATCGGACCTTTCAATTTTCGTCCAACGTTTCTTATTTAGTTTCTCGCAAATTATCTCCAATTCTTCATATTATTAAACATCCAAGGGGAGAACTAGCCCCCCGAGGGGGACGCGGACGGGTGGGAAGGGAGGCTTAATGACGGGGAGCGGTCAGTCCCCCATACCACGCGTCCGACGCACTTGTTTCTTGTAAAATTTTTCCCCAATCTTTATTTTCTTCGTGGACGTATATAATTAGACTTTTGGTGAGCGCGTGTGTGCGTGTTAGATACGTGCGTGTGATTGTGTATGTATACTGTGCGTGTGTGTGCGTGTATGCTGTATACAGGGTGGTGTAAGACGGGTTATTAGTTTTCTTACCAGTTTCGGTTCGGGATGCTTTTGTTAGATTTCGATAATTTCGCATCGGTCGGCCCTCTTAGGGGGTGGAAAAAATCAATATACTTAGTTGTTAGTATGTAGTATGTGTTCAACTTGCGTTAATTAATATATGATGTAGTTCTTTTGTGAATACGTCTGTTACTATCCTTGTTATGGTTTTATAAGGAATATGGCTGAATGTTATTTGACAAAACAACATGACTACAAAGGAAATTAGAAACCATATTGTGTACGTGTGTACGTGACAAAATAGTGTCGTAAATGGACTGGATCATTGACCGAGAAAAATAAAACTTGCGGATAAATAAAGTTCTATCTGATAATAACATTCAATCCCTTGTTGTATATAAATCTAAGTTTTTTATAAAAAAATAACCCTGACGCAAATAAACCCCATAAAAAGCGATGCTGCACAGCTTCAGACAAAATGTGTTTAAGAATTACCGCTAGAGAAAATCTGTTTGCATATAAAAAGCCGCTTCCAAATCGATTCACACGCTAATAAATTCGAGTACGTACTCAAAAACTACAACAATAAAATGATACATTGATTATTTATTACACCCAAATACTGAAATGTGAGCTTGTAAGTATCCCTCTGCCTATCGCTTAGGGGATAAAAGGAGTGACTGATTAGTAAGATTGTAAGGGACGTATTCCAGAAAGCCTATCAACACTCAAGAAACACTTGAGAGTAGATTTTATAAGGCGAAATCTAGTCTCAAGCGTTGATTGAGTATTGAGAAACGTTCTGGAATACGGACCTAAGATATTGAAATGGGTATAAAGATTTATTATCCTGAATTAGGAATCTAACCAGCAACCACCGAAGTACTTACATTTATGACAAAATAATATGGTGCGACATTTTTTTTACTCAGCGCCATCTGACGTGAAGTAAGATAATATAAGCTTGTGGCATGAGATCTAGACAACTGATACACATACCTAATATATATTTCTAAATATGTACGAGCCATAATTAGTACATTCATCGGCACTTTATATTATTTCATATTATTTAGCATTAATTGCGATCAGTACGCAATCAGTATACATACGCGATACTCATTATCACTCATCGTAGCATTAGTTACAAGTTAGTAAAAAAAAATCATTTTATAGAGGTGAAACTTCTTTTTGACGTATGAGAGAAATATTATAGCTGTAAAAAATGTAGTAAGGAAGTTTCACTTCTTACCTGTGTACTTTGGTACACACACATGTTTTTTTACCTATCTATGACTTATCATTTTGAGAAAATATAAATATACAAGATGTGTGTGTCCTCAATAAAAAGACCTAAACTCCTAAACCAACATTTGTCGATCACACAAATATTTGTTCCCACCCGGGAATGAAACCTAAAACCTCGGTGCGACAGTCGTATACCAAATACGCCATCGAGGCAGTAGAAATAAATAAATAAATATCCATCACGCCTTATCCCCGAAGGGGTGGCAGAGGCATATAATATGCCCACTTTTCACCGTGTGGATTCCTGTCCCACGTAATAGGTGGTGGGCCCATTGCCGTGTTTAAATAGACAGTCGCAGGTTGTGGCGACCTGCTGTTGAAGGTTTTCAAGCCGCCCATAAGGCCTTCAACCAGGCTTAACGACTGCCATTTTACTGGTAACCGGGACCAACGGTAGAAATGAGATTGTGAAATAAAGTCCCTGATTCGGTCTTCCTGACCCACAATAACTTCAGTTTGGAGTTTTCAAAAAGGTGTCTTGGAAAATGTTTGATTGGTCGGTAGCGCGAGGGTAGCACCTCTTGTATTACAAAAGTCCATAGGATATAAGTTTAGATATATTACAAAATAGATAAATTAGAAAACACCACAACTTCAATAGGGAAGATGGATTTAAGCTATCTGGGATGTGGAATTCAGTGATTAAGAAACTTGAACGTAAAAAAACTGACTTAGTGAGTGTGGTGTGTCGGAGGACCCTTGCCATCACCGGCAGAGCCTCCGTGCTAACCGTCCTGTAGGCCTTGCATGAAAATATCAATGCAAGGCGTTGACTTTGCAGTAACTTTAAACGTGCAGCACCAATAGTAGCCTTATCTGCCCATACCGGCGCCCCGTAACACATACAGCCTAGATAAGTGACCTCGTAAACGACCTTCAGTGTTTTGAACGAAAGTCCCCATGTAGCAGTAGATATTCTCGACAACGCATAAAAGCTATTTTTAGCCTTTTATAAAAATAATAGAAAGAAAGAAAGGCCATTTATTCAGTGTTCCTATTACACTTATATGATACCTACTTATATCCATAAATACCTTACACTGAAAAGGTAGCCAGTTCAGTTAATGCAGAGCACATTACTGTACTCTGAGCTGATTTTCAACTGGCTCCTAGATATTATAAACAACAAATAATAACAAACAACAAAAAATACAATAACAAGCACGCTATACATGAAATCCGCTAACTTGTTGTGCCAGGGTCACCAATAATGAAATAATAACATAACATACTTTCACGCCTTTATCCCCGAAGGGGTAGGCAGAGGCGTAATATACGCCCACGTTTCACCGAATGCTTTTTGTCCCACGTAACAGGTGGTGAGCCCATTGCCGTGTTGAAATGGACAGGTGCAGGTTGTGGCCACTGCTGTTAAAAATTCTCAAGCCGCCCATAAGGCATTCAACTGGCTTAACGACTGCCATGTTACTGGCAACAGGGACCAACGGCTTACCGTGCCTTCCGAAGCACGGAAACGCTCGCAAATATAAATGCCACAAAAAGGTCAGCCATCCGAGGACCAGCCATAGTGAGAGTTGCTTAACGCAGTGATCGTTTACAGTACACTACGTCCGCGGGCCACAAGCGATAGATGATAAAAAACTATAAAAAATAGAAAATACGACTAGTACGACTGGAAAATTCTGGAAATAATATAATAATGGATGGTAGTTATACACAAAAGTAACTCCATACATATTTTCGGCCCTCACCGCCAGTCCAGCCGCGAACGCGTTCGAAACGTCGGTGAATGTAAGTAGAATTTTGTTTCGCGTGAAGTCCCGAGTTGTATATAAAACATAGATAAACGTCACAAAAAAACGTGCTTTTATAAATAAAATAAATAAATATGTATTGTGGGACACTTTTCACACAGCGCCATCTAGCCCAAACTAATCTATAACCTTCTACTATAATAAAAATATTCACTTATAAATGGTCCTAGCCTCGGTCTCACTGGCGCTAAACCCCAGGGGGGTCAAGTGGCAAGCACGGTGATTTCGGGATTAATTACCCCATTCCCTATAGATATTTTTCACTTAAATAGACAATTTTGTACTACGCGGTGGTTATATATGCGACTGTCGCGCATGAGGTTCCGGGTTTGATTCCCGGGTCAGAACAAATATTTGTGTGATCCACAAATGTTGGTTTCGGAGTTTGGGTGTTTTATATGTATAATATGTGTGTATTCAGAAAGATATAAGTATGTTTATCAGTCGTCTAGATCCCACAACACAAGCTTATATTAGCTTACTATGGGCTATACGATGGCTGTCCCATAATGTGACTACCTCTATAGCGTAAGTGATGGAGTATGTGACTGCCGGGCTGAGGTCGAATTCGGGGTCGGCACAATGGAGAACACAAAAGGGTCAAAATATTACTATCAAATACAGCTAAAATTGGAGCGTAGTTCATGTACATTATATTAATTTTTATTTCAATTCAATACATGCAGTATTTCCGAAGTTATAGCCCTTTTTTGAATTTCCGGGATTAGGCGCGCTCATTATGACGTCACAACGTAACACTGACTGCGACAAGGCGCGGCGCGGCGTTCGGGTGCGAACGAGAGCGCGACTGTTGAATGTGTAGTTGTGACGTATGCGGTCACCTGCGTTATACGCACTTTAATCGTAAATATTTCAGTAATTATTTGAAATTTAAAAAAAGAAAAAACACATGTTTTCTCCTATTTTTTTGTAAATTTATTTGGCATTTAAAGTAAAAAACGTTTGTCAGACCCATTGTTTGTGCGATTCAAAATATTTGTTTTGGAATTTGGATATTCAATATTTATGTATTTAAATATACACTCCCGGACTCTTGAATCGAGCCACCTTACATTCCCGGGCCTAAAAGCCCAATACACAAAAAATATACAATATAACAAAAAAGTTTTTATGCATTTTTAATGCAAATTCATCGTCTTTCCCGTATGTATTATTCCAAATTTGAATTTTAGAATTTAAAATAAAGAACAAAAGCCGAGCTTGGTCACTGATTTGAAAAAAATAATGACTGTTGAAAGTTGCTTTTGAAGCAATTTAATGTCGATTTGGTTTGAATTTTCGCCATTGTTGTTAACCAAAGTTTAGTTTAGTTATTTTTCTATAATTTGAACCGTTTTTGGCTATAAAATTATAGATACTACACCTGAAGTAGCCGCGCAAGCTGTAGCACTTTAATCTGGGCGAAGTCAGCGAGATGTGAGTTCATAACTTCACATAAGTCGTTCCTCTGTTCAAAGAGTGTACCACCGATACCTGGAGACTGGCGGCTTCGTTCGGCGAACAGGAGGACCTCGTTACCGAGTGACAACGGCGAGACAAGATCAATACATTGTCACTACTAGCTTACGAAATCGACGCCTTAACTCTGTTCAGATACAAGAACAGCTCAGGGACTTTCACGGAGTGGCTGTAAGTGCTCGGACCGTTAGAAGGCGACTCATTGAACGTGGTTTAAAGCTCCATAAGCCAGCCAATGGACCCAAATTGAAACGAGCACACCGAATAGCCCGTCTAGAGTTTGCGCGCGAACATCTAAATTGGACTCGACATCAATGGAGCCAGGTTCTCTTCACAGATGAGTCCAAGATAATGCTATACGGTAATGACGGAAGGAGTAAGGCGTACCGAAGACAGAACGAGCGTTTCGCGCAATACTGTATTGACGAGAAAATGAGTTATGGTGGAGGATCATGGGCAGTCTGGGGAGGAATCTCTATGGAAGGCAAAACTGAGCTAGAGGTAGTGACGGGACCACGACTGCCGCCCCTAGATGGCAATAGATACATTCGCCAATGTTTAGAGAACTACGTGATGCCATATGCTGGATTTATTGGCCAAGATTTCGTTTAAATGCATGATAATGCAAGGGCCCATACTGCGGGAATCGTCAGGGAGTACTTAAATGACATTGGTATCACTGTTATGAGATGGCCAGCGCGAAGTCCTGATATGAATCCTATAGAGCATCTATGGGATGAGCTGAAGAGGCGTGTTCGAGCTCATCATCCTGCCCCGCAAACCATGCAGGAGCTCAAAAATGTAATTTTGGAAGAATGTGAGGACATTCCTCAACATGTCATAACGACATTGATTAATTCTATGCCAAACCGTATGAGAGCGGTCATAAATGCACTGGGAGGCAATACAAGTTACTAAATAAACATTTCTTTTCATGTAAAACATGTCTTTATTTAAAAATCGATTAGATTTTTTCCTTGAAAAAAAGCAAATATGGACTTGTTTCAACGTAACTCGACTTTTTTAATAAACTGTAGTTCAAATTTAGAACAGTGGCACTCTAAATGAATGATGAGTATACCAGCTCCAAAACTGCATCAAAACATTTTCCTTCTACATACATCTTTTATAAGTTACAGTACTCCAAACCAAAAAAATCTAGGTGGCTCGATTTAGGTGTCCGGGAGTTTATATAAATATATTTAGCAGTTGTCTAAATCCCTTAGCACAAACTTACATTACCTTAATTTGGGCTTGACGGCGTTGTATAAGAATAAAAAATGTGTGTGTAAACACAGGTACACAGGTAAGAAGTGAAACTTCTTAACGACATTTTTTTACAGCTATAAAATTTCTCTCATACGCCGATCAAGAAGTTTCACTTCAAAACAAGATGGCGCGTAACCGAAAATTGTGACGATTTTTTTACAGCTTTAAATTTCTCTCAACGTCGATAAAGAAGTTCCACTTCAACGAAAAATTTAATTTATTTTTATAATTTCAACCTTCAACCGCTTATAATTAATTATACTTTTTTTTACATGAGTCCGAGACTACCAGGACTTTAATTGGTCGTGCTAATAAGTGTCTAGCACATAAGACCTTTTAGCCTTTTTGTTACCACCTCACTAAAAAGGGAAACGGGTTCAAAATTTCTTCCAAATTTAATATCTAAAATAGACTTATTTTATTAAATTTATTCGGCCCTTTAGACCCACCCCAGGTCCGTGCTTCGGAAGGCACGTTAAGCCGTTGGTCCCGGTTGCCAATAAAATGGCAGTCGTTAAGCCAAGCTGAAGGCCTTATGGGCGGCTTAAAAATTTCAACAGCAGGTCGCCGCAGCCTGCGCCTGTCCATTTCAACACGGCAATGGGCTGTTACGTTAGACTAAAATGCAAACGGTGAAATGTGGGCGTTTTATATGCCTCTGCCTACCTCTTCGGGGATAAAGGCGTGACAATATGTATGTATGTATGTATGTACTTTTTTTACATCATTAAAGTGACACATAAGCATACGAGGCCCGTGGTCGAAATTATCACCGTAGCCTTTGGATCTCTAGAGTAGCAAACTTCCATGACCCTATAAAAACCTTCTAAGCCCTCCTTTTCAGCAATCCTTTCATACATTTTGTCGTTCATAAAATATAACTATTCAATAATATGGTATTGCAAAAAAATTGTCAGGTGACTTGCCCCGTTTACGGGCCGAGTGTTACAGCCCTATTTAGGGTAAATGCCCCATTCGGGCGATCATGTCGGGACGCTTGCTATAAAAAACTACAGCATGTTTACAAGACTAGTTTTTTTGCCGTGTTAGAATCATGGTTGTTGTTTTTACGATTGAGGTCTTTTGAAGCTACTAAGGTGGTAAATAAGGACTAACTTGACTGCCTCGGTGGTGCAGTGTATGCGACTGCCGTACTGAGATTTCGGGTTCGAATTCTGGGTCGGGATAAATATTTTGTGTGATCCGCAGATGTATTATTTGCAGTTCCTATATTTTCTGTGTACAATATATGCTTATGCTTTTTACAAATAAGTATATAAGTGAGATGTTTATCTCATAGCATAAGCTTATATTAGCTTAATTTGGGTTATGTGGCGGTGTAATGATCTTCAAAATTTGTAGCTAAGAACCATGTCGATGATAACAAAAAATCCACATCAAAATAGGATGATCCGTTGAAGAGCTACGATACCTATTGCAGACATACTGTACATATCTTAGCAAACGTGAATGGAAGCTTCCTATAGGACCTTACTAAACACGAGCGCTTCTGACATAAAGTGTGACGATGCCAAGTCGACTACTACTTTATAATTGAAATAAAACTAAGTCCTTCTCCGCGTCTGTCTGTTCGCGATAAACTCAAAAACTACTGCACCGATTTTTGTGCTGTTTTCTCCAATAGATAGTGGTTCTCGAGAAATGTTTAAGTATATAATTTGTTATGAGAAATGTTAAAATTTTTGTGTATATTGGCTACAATATAACGATACTAGTTGACGCCCGCGGCTCCACACGCATGGTAATGTTTTCCCGTTCCCGTTTCCCACAGGAGCTTTTTCCCGGGATATAGTAGCCTATGTGTTATTCTGATGTGTAAGCTATATTATTGTAAAGTTTCATGAAAATCCAATCAGTAGATTTTGCGTGAAAAAGTAACTAACATCCATACAAAGTTTTGAGTTTATAATATTAGTAGGATTAGTTGAAGTTTGCGGAAAAAAGATACCGATATTTTATACTGTTGATTGATGGCACTTGGTGGAATTTGCTACACATTTTCAATAATAACACTTGTACTGTTCCACTACATTTACTTTGTAAACCTGACCGGTTTCGCCTCACGGCATTCTCAAAGGTACACAATATGACGACTGGACCTAGAAAGTTTAAGAAGAGCCTCTTCTTGGGGCATTCCCTTAGCCCGGTCGCAGTGAATAGCCCTCAGGCCTATCCTGCGACCCGGTTGGGAAGAAGACGGAACACCGCGGGGTTTAGTGGGTAGAACGGCCCCCAAAGGACCGGGAGTCCCACATACCATTCCTGCTGCCCCCGCAGTAGAAATGACGGCGCGTAAACGCATTACCTAAAATATAAATAACGAGCGGCCACTGGCGCAGCACTCGTTAGTAAAATTCTACCGGCCGGGGCCGGTAGAATTTTATTGGAGCGCAATTGTAAAGTGAACTACGAAAACTGTATTTTTTTCTATCATGGACGATTTCTATTCTATCGTGACGCGATTGCATTAGGGACTTGGCCCCCAGGTCTACAGAAAAGTCCGCGATGGCATATGTCTATATCTTAAGGATCACTAGCTTAGGTACTATAACATTGGAAGAAACGGGTACGGGAAACTTTCCACGCGAGCGAAGCTGTGGGCATCAGCTAATTTCATATAAACATGCCGGCAATTATGTTTTTAAAACAGCCCACGTACCTGACACCGATTATGGATGTACAATTTGTGGTTTCCATTGAGCTAATATTACTAACGTTGTACATTTTAATTCAATGGTGGTTTCGGTGTTTTTATAAACAACCACAGGTCATCCTTCAAATTTGCTTACGTACGATATGAAACTCGGCTTCTTGAAAGGATTTCTCCAAAATGAAAACCATTAAAAGATAATATTATTTCTTTGTATTATTTACTAGCTATGCTCTCTGACTTTAACCACAATTATATTCACGCATACATTACGAGACGCTTGAGAGTAGATTTTATAAGGCAAAATCTAGCCTCAAGCGTCGATTGAGTATTGAGAAACGTTCTGGAATACGGACCTAAGAGTGTTTCATCATCATAAATGTTTCAAATCGAATGCCTCAGGGGCTCAGTTCCATCAGCAGCGAATCGAACCCTGGATCGTTGGATCAAATATTTGTGTGATTCGCAAATGTCTGTTTAGACGTTGATGTGTTTACTATCTATACTATATAATGTTATAAAGCTGAAGAGTTTGTTTGTTTGTTTGTTTGGTTGAACGCGCTAATCTCAGGAACTACTGGTCAGAATTGAAAAATTCTTTTTGCGTCAGATAGCCCACTTATAGAAGAAGGCTATATATAGACTATATATCATCACGCTACTTCCCTGGAGAGTGGAGTAGTAGTCATAAATGTCGACAAATCGGTCAAATTTTAATGCATTATTGGAGAATTTATAAGCGACGGGATTAAATTGGTGCGACGGGAGTTCGATGTATGTCACGGGCAAAGCCTGGGTCACCCAGTGCATAACATATATGAATTTGGAAATATATAAGTATGTTTATCAGTTGTCTAGATCCTAGAGTATAAGCTTACATTAGCATAATTTTGATATAGATGGTAGATGTCGCTGTATTTAAACAATATAAACATATCACAATAAGTATTTTGTTAGTATTAGCACATGACATTAGAGTCAAAAAGTTTAACCCCACCTATTTCGCTCAGAAATGTGTTCCAGGGATAAAACCTATGGCAATATAGGCTGTCGGCAATATGTATACCAAATTTCATACAAAATAGTTTAGGAGTTACATCGTGATTCCGAATTATTATCATCACAAACTTTCAAATTCAAATTCGTAGAAAATGAGCTGATACGTTGATGAACCAGTCAGTTATAATATATAATAAATAATATTAATAATAATAATAATAAAAATAATATAAAAACCTGGCAACACTACATAGCAAATGTCGTTTATATAATCTTAAAATATTTAAAATAATATTACCATAGCCGGAAAGCTTATAAACCGTATTTCTAGTAAAGGAAAAATGAATATAAAATACGAAAATCAAGAAATAACAAATAAAACCTTATATACGGAAATATACAAGATACTATAATTATGGATATGCGTGACATTAGATGTCATGTGACATATCAGAATTAATTTCACAAACATGAAACATAAACGATATCTTTGCTAAATGCTTACAAGATCCAGGGCTAAAAGGAATGCACAAGATTCATCTCCGGATTCGCCGCATTGCTCCGCCTCGCAGTCCACGGTGAGCATATCCGCTACATCGACTGCAGTTGAGGCGTTGAGCTCGAGCTCAAGCGGCGAATATTTCTCCCCGCCGTCGTCACCACCACCAGCGCGGCGGCGTGGAAGAGGCCGGCCACCGACACGCTTGGAGTCCCGAGGCCCACCGGCTTCAAATAGGGCTCCCGCTACCGGTGGTAATGTGCGCCGCATGCGATGGACTGATTCTATGAATGAGAACGTCATGCGGGCATATTTTGTGGCTACAGAGGGGGGAATTAACCTTACTGCATACCGTGATCGGCTGTTAACTGTGTTTCAGGGTCTTGAACCAGCTGTTAACGTCTCGGCACAACGATTATCGGATCAGGTGCGGGCTATTCAACGATGTAACATGTTGGATAGTGCTGTACTTGAGCGGCTACGTTCTGAGGTACGAAATAGCCTTGACTGTCCAACTTCATCACAGGTTACAAATTCATCGGTAACAAACACAACACACAATGATGAAGTTGTTGCAGTTGAGGCTATATCCGTAAGTATCCAGTGTAATAATAACTTAAGGAGTGCATTGGAGGATGCGATTCTGGAATATCGATCTATGAGTCCAGGCTGTAGACCTAGCCTACCGCGTTTGCCTATGCATAAACGGAATATGGCCTTGGTGTGTGCTCTAGATTCGCTATTACCTGATTATTTGGATAATAGTGAAGACCTTGGTGATACGCACTCGATCCTATACTGTGCGGCCGTTGCAGCATGTAGAGTAGCTGAAGTAAAGTTTTTTGAAAAGAAACTTGCTTCTTCTCCTAAACTTGCTGTACCAGCTTGGCAGTGTAGAATTGAGCGTCGTATCGCTCGGGCTATGGCACTCATTGGGAAGCTAATCTGCTTTAGATCGGGAAACACTCGTCCGAGGGTCATGCGCTTTGTGAAGCAGGCGTTTTCAGGCACTAACATCACGCCTCAAGAATATGTGGGAACGTCATGTATCACGGAGCGCATTGACTTTCTGAAGCAGAAAGTTTGTGCATGGGCAAACCGGATTCGTCGTTATAAGAAACGCGTAGAGCGATATACCCAGAACCGCATGTTCCAAAAGGATGAGAGGTGGGTTTATTTTTTTCCCACCGTCGGTGGGAAAAACCCAATTCCGGTGTGGATAACGGACCGCGACCAAATGCTGATATTACAAATGCATTTTGGCGTGGTATTTGGTCGAGGCCCGTTAGTCATATTGAAGGTGAATGGATGAGAGATGTTGAACGGGAATGTGAATCTATACAGGCAATGGAGTCAATTAATATATCAGAACAGGATGTAGCAAATGCAGTCCGTTCTTTGCCCAACTTGAAATCAGCGGGACCGGACGGACTGCATAATTTCTGGCTTAAGTGGCTCCGTAGTTCACATTCTCGTTTAGCAGGTCAATTCCAGTCATGTGTAGAGTCGGGCTCTCTGCCCGATTTTATAACAACTGGAATAACCCACCTTCTCTATAAATCTGGCGATGCCTTGGATCCCAAAAATTATAGACCTATCACATGTTTACCAACAGTCTATAAACTTCTAACATCCATTTTGATAATCAAAATTACTTCACATTTAGATAAAAATTCAGTCTTGTCTTTGTCTCAAAATGGATGTAGAAGTGGGACCCGAGGCACCAAAGAGCTCCTTATTATTGACATGATCATTAACCAACAGGTACGCCGTAATCGTCGCAGTCTGACGACATGTTGGATTGATTATAAAAAAGCTTTTGACTCTGTGTCTCATACGTGGCTTCTGAGGGTGCTGGAGCTGTACAAAGTGGATGCAACTCTTTGTACTTTCCTGCAGTCATGTATGAGGCAATGGAGAACAGACCTTTGCTATCCAGGATGTCGTCAGACTGTAACAAATGGCTTGCCTATTGAGCGGGGTATATTCCAGGGCGACAGTCTCAGTCCTTTATGGTTTTGTCTAGCACTGAACCCTCTTAGTACTATACTAGAGAGTTCAGGGCTAGGCTTTCAGTTGCGAAGAGAAGGTCGAGTTATATCCCACTTGCTTTACATGGACGACCTTAAGCTATTTGCCACCACCAAATTGGAACTGATAGAACTATTGAAGTTAACAAAATCCTTTAGTAGTTCTATTAGAATGGAATTTGGCGTTGACAAATGTGCAGTCATGCATGTAAAGAAGGGTGGGATTGTGGAGTCTGAAGGTGTTGAGCTTTCAGATTCCATAATACTCAGATCTCTCTCCGCCACTGAGACCTATAAGTATCTGGGTATATCGCAGGCATTAGGAATTAACGAATCTGGTGTGAAACAAACATTGAAGGAGCGATTCTTTGGCCGTCTGAAAAAAGTACTGAAAAGTCTTTTATCAGGCGGTAATAAGGTGCGTGCCTTCAATGGGTGGGTCATACCGGTCCTAATGTATTCCTTCGGTATACTTAGATGGACTCAGACTGAATTAGATGCCCTGGATAGGAAAGTGACCACATTTCGAATGCATCATCCTCGTTCATCAGTAATGAGGTTGTATATCCCTCGGAAGTGTGGAGGTCGAGGCTTTTTAAATGTCAAGACCCTCCATAACCGTGAGATATGCAACCTCAGAGAATATTTTCTCAATGCTGACACGAAGTTGCATCGCGATGTGGTTGCAGTGGATAATGGACATACCCCGCTCACGTTGGCTAAAGAGAATTGGCATAAACCTATAGTACTTGGTGTTACTGATCGCAAGGAGGTATGGAAGAGTAAGGAGCTGCATGGTCGTTTTTATCAGGCCTTACACAGGCCTGATATAGACTTCAATGCATCAGTATCTTGGCTACGATTTGGTGATCTCTTTGGAGAGACTGAAGGGTTTGTTTTTGCAATTACTGACGAAGTTGTAATGACAAAGAACTACAGGAAGTATATCCTGAAGGATGGTACGGTGGACATCTGTCGGGCATGTCATCGTCCCGGAGAATCCCTTAGGCATATTATTTCTGGTTGTTCGAGTCTTGCAAACGGTGAGTATTTGCATCGACACAACCAAGTAGCCAAGATCATTCACCAGCAACTTGCTCTTAAGTACAATCTTGTTGATTTAGAGGTACCATACTATAGATATGTGCCCGACCCAGTTCTCGAAAATGGTCATGTCACATTATACTGGGATCGATCTATTATCACGGACAGGACTATTGTCGCCAATAAGCCTGACATAGTGGTAATAGATCGATTAGAACGCCGTGCAATTATTGTTGACATCACCATACCTCACGACGAAAACCTCATGAAAGCCGAGGTAGACAAACAAAAGAAATATTTAGACTTGGCTCATGAGGTTGTCGACGTGTGGGGTGTGGATTCAGCGATCATTGTACCGATAGTCATATCTGTCCATGGACTTATAGCCAAGAGCCTTGACCAACACCTACAAAGGCTCGCGTTAAACAGCTGGATCAAGGGCCTGATACAGAAAGCAGTTCTTCTCGACACGGCACGTATTGTGAGGAAATTCCTTTCTCTGGAGCCCTAACCACCGGTAGCTTGGTCCCTGTACCCGATACCGGTGGGTCACTATTTTTTATACTTCTCGACACGGCACGTATTGTGAGGAAATTCCTTTCTCTGGAGCCCTAACCACCGGTAGCTTGGTCCCTGTACCCGATACCGGTGGGTCACTATTTTTTATATTTTTAAATGTATTTTTTATTTTATAGATATATTTAAAAATGTAATTGATATGTTGTATAAATAAATAAAGAGAATAATAATAATAATCATTTAATTCAGACTTGCATCCATAATTGTTAGTAATTACACAGCTTATAACTATCGATATTAGTATATTGGAGGTTTATAGTTATGTACTTATTTATGGAATGTAATATAATACTAAAAATAATATAAATCACTAAATTTAAATTGAATATAAATATTGTGGGACATTTTTTGACACAACGCCGTTGAGCCCAAAGTAAGCTAAATAATATATAAGCTTGTATTATGGGATCTAGACGACGGATAAACATACTTATATATTTCTAAATACATACATACTTGTATTATACATAGAAAACACCCAAACTCCGAAACAAACATTTGTGGGTCACACAAATATTTGATCCGACCCGGGAATCGAACCCGGGACCTCAGTCGCGGCAGTCGCGTACATTACCACTGCGCCACCGAGGAAGTCAGTCATGACCATAGAAGGCATCATTGATACTATATTATCTGTGATAGAAGTCGTAATTATAGGAGTTCAGAAATCTCAAGCGTATATACCCGTGTGTAGTACATACTCAATGTGCTCTAGATAATTCGCAAATGGCGAGGCTGCGCGTCAGATGAAGAATGTTTTTTTAAAATCCACCGCGAAGTTTACAGAGTTTTCATTCAAGCGATTCCAGGGGGCCGAGTCTACTATCTTCTAATAGAAAGCTGTTCTAGTTCTATTCTATAGCGGTTCTATTGCGATTAGTCCAAAACTAGGTAGTATACTAAAACTATGATATATTTCATAATCACAAGCTGCAGAATAGAGACAAAATAGCAGTTTTTAGCTATCAAAATATTAAGATAGAATATCAAAAATTTGAGTAAAGAGTGAAAGTGGTCGATGTAGCACACCATTTTTCCCATTTATGCGATTTCTATGGTCAAACATTTTTATATAAATAGTTTAGCTCATTTTATACCAGTATTTGGCACAATATTCTCATGAAGCAGTGCATGATTTCTAATTCACAGCTGTTTGTTTGTTGGTTTCCTTGAAATTAAATTTGTAAATAATAATTGTTTGTGTTCTATTTGTTTCAAGGATTGTTTCTGTGAAATTATTGAAATTAATAATTATAAGAAGCGCTCGTGGCCCCGCGGTCTCTGGTCCTGTAAACGATCACTGAGTTACGCTACTTTCACTATGGCTGGTCCTCGGATGGGTGACCACTTTGTGGCATTTACATTTGCGAGCGTTTCCGTGCTTCGGAAGGCACGTTAAGCCGTTGGTCCCGGTTGCCAGTAAAATGGCAGTCGTTAAGCCTGGTTGAAGGCCATATGGGCGGCTTGAAAAAAATTCAACAGCAGGTAGCTACAACCTGCGTCTGTCTATTTCAACACGGCAATGGGCTCACCACCTATTACGTGGGACAGGAATCCACATGGTGAAAAGTGAGCATTTAATATGCCTCTGCCACCCAGGCGTGATGGATATTTATTTTATTTTATTTATTTAATAATTTTATAGTTCGTCTAAACGCGTAGTTACATTATTAAGGACTAGCTTAGCGCCGTAGCTTCGCCCATGACATATTTCGACCCTCATGACCCACTAATTTCATCTCGTGGTTTATTTATTTAAAAAAAAAATTTGCTCGATTTGTTAACTTTTATGATTACTGTTTCCTCTCCTGGGTAGTAAATAAATAAATGATTATATAGCATATATCCTATATAATCATTTATTTATTTACCCAGCTAAAAGGGCTATCCAAAACACAAAGAATTTTTCAATTCGAACCAGTAGTTTCTGAGATTAGCGCCTAGGTACAACGAAACACAAACTTTCAGCTTTATAATATTAGTATTTAAAGCGGTCGCCATGCGGTTTCGCCCGTGTACTTCCCTTCCCGAGGGAATAAAACGTAGTCCAAGTAAATCCTTTTAACAGCAGTTATCTGCCAGTCAAAGTCTTGTTAAAATCGGTTCAGCAGTTTTAGAGATTAGCCGATATAAACATAAACACAAACAGAGACAAAAAATTTAATACCTGTTTATAATTCATAGGCATTCAAACCGTATATAATTTCATAGGCATTTAGTGAAACGATTTTAATTTGGAAATACACACAGACTTTTTAATTTTATTTATATCTATAAATTAGGTAAGTACCTGGAAATAATATAAAAAAAAAAAAAAAAAAATACCTGGCGATCTGTCCTCTCTGACTACCCCGTCAGGGATACAGCGTGAAGATAGTTAGTTAGTTTTTTTTTAGGTAAGTACCTAATCTCCACTATTACATGGCCGTGACTTCTTTCAATAAAATAATGACCTTGCAGCAGGGTCGAGAGATGAAGGTAGATTCCGAATTTCCGATTGTCTAATTTGTCCTTGACCTTTCAGTAAGCATTCAATTTTTCAAATCCCTAAAGTTACAACATGAAAAGTGTTTTCATACTACTTGGTTGTATGAAAACACTTTTAAGGTAGGTAAAAGTTGTTCAATATGATGTTGCTGTCAATTGGAATAAGTATTACAAGGGTACCTACTTTATTTTATTTATTTAGGGTCTTGTATTGAAGCGCTCGTGGCCCCGCGGACTCAGTATTCTGTAAACGATCACTGAGTTACACAACTTACACAATGGCTGGTCCTCGGATGGGTGACCATTTGTGGCATTTACATTTGCGAGCGTTTCCGTGCTTCGGAAGGCACATTAAGTCGTTGGTCCCGGTTGCCAGTAACATATCAGTCGTTAAGTTGAGGCCTTATGGGCTTGAAAAATTTCAACAGCTGGTAGCCACAACCTGCATCTGTCTATGTCTACTTCAACACGGCAATGAGCTCACCACCTATTACGTGGTATAGGAATACACATGGTGAAACGTGGGCATACAATATGTATGCATCTGTCACACCTTGCCACACCGTGATAAGGCGTGATAGATAAATAAACTTTATTTCTTGTATTTTTTTATTTATAGGCAAAAGACAGACATAAAATGTTACTAGCTCCCTCTCGCTCGCGCCTAATAGAGATGAAAGTAATCATAGTACCTCGTGGTAAGTATATGTCAAAATGTGTATGAAAATCACATACATGACTTGTCAGTTGCATACCATTTGTCTGTGTATGCATATAGTGAAAATATGTTAATTAGGAATAACCAACAAACACTGACATTTTATTTACTAGATAGATTTGACTGCCTCGATGGCGCAGTGGTAGTGTCTTGTATACTACCGTCGGAACAATAATTTGTAAGATCCACAAATATTTGTTTCGGAGTTTGGGTGGTACTATGTATACTACGTATGTATTTAGAAATATATAATGTTTATCAGTTGTTATCATTACTATTATTTAGTACTATTAAATGAAAAAGTATATAAAACTAAACCCTGCAGAACTGTTCTAATAGTTTGACAGCAAGCTTACACAAGCTTAGTTTGGTATCTAGGCCGCTGTGTTAAAAATAAGTGTGTCACAATAGATATTTATTTATTTTGTTTATTTATCTATCAGGCCATAAGGCCTCGAAGGGCTGGCAGAGGCATATTATATTCCCACTTTCACCTTGTGTATTCCTGTCCAACGTAATAGGTGGTGAGCCCGTTAAAATAGACAGACGCAGGTTGTGGCTACCTGCTGCTGTTGAAAATTTTCAAGCCCATAAGCCTTCAACTTGACTTAACGATTGCCATGTTACTTGCAACCGGGACCAACGGCTTAACGTGCCTTCCGAAGCATGGAAACGCTCGCAAATGTAAATGCCACAAAGTGTTTATCCATCCGTGACCAGCCATAGCGAAAGTTGCTTAACGCAGTGATCGTTTACAGAACACTTAGTCCACGGGACCACGACCACGAGTAGACCTATAATATTTTCAAATCGATCAAATCAGCCTATGGCACTCCACTGCTGCACGTAGGCCTCTCCCAATTTACTCCACAACATACGATCCTGCGCCTTCCGCATCCAGTCCCTCCCTGCGACCTTTTTCAGGTCATCCGACCATCTGGTAGGGGGTCGTCCTACCGTACGCTTGCCGAGTCGCGGTCTTCTCTCCAGAACTCGTTTGCTCCATCGGCCATAGGTTTTTCTACAGATGCGGCCCATTGCCACTTTAACGTGCTTACTCTGCGATCTATGTCGACTGGTTCTCTGACGGATAACCTCATTTCGGAGTTTAACCTTCAAAGATACTTACTCAAAAAGAAATAATATTATAGTTTTAGTATTTTTTCGCCAACTTTATATTTCATAACTCGTATCAATAACATGTGGAATAAAGCGAAAGTACTTGTAAAAATGAAGGAAAATACCTATTGTATAACAGAATGTAACGTTTAGTTAACAAGTTAACTGGCAAGCGGCAGACATTGATTCAGAATCACGCCCTAACTCCTGAACCAATTTGGCTGAAACGTTGTATACGGCTGACACTTTTGACTTACACATAGGCTTGGTACTTTTATCACGGGAACACGTTCCTAGAAACGGGTACAGGAAAAATTCACGATCTATGCACACGTTTTTCGCCTCCTGGAGATTCATTAATAGTTTCATACATGCACCGCTGGGTATCCGAGTACTTTTGACTTTTACATAGTCTTCTTATGTAAGTCTCGGACTCCGCCCTACTCTAGACTCCTTCTATTCCTCTACTCTCGCACATTAAATATTCTTCGTTTCTCATTTATTGGGTTTTTATATCTACAAGGTGTTAAAATGACGCCTAATATAATGAGATTTAACACCCGATCTCGTTTTCGAATTCGCGAATTTTCGTAATATTTTAAGAAATTAGCACCAAAAGAACTTTTTGAACAGAAGTAGTGGAAAAATATTTATGGAATCTGTCTGTTTGTTTCAGCAGCAGTTTGTTTGTTTTACAGGTGCCAAAAGTTCCCTCATCAATATATATAAAAATCAATGCCACTTTTCGTTGTAATTTTATAACTCAAGAACGGACTCACCTATCCAAATCAAATGTACCTATAGGCTTTGTTCGGACTAGTTAGTAGATGGTTTATGTAAAGTTTGCACAAAATCGGTCGAGCGGTTCTTCATTTATCACATTTTTGGTGGCGTTTACGAAGTTGCGCGGGTCAACTAGTATATTATAAAAGGACCTCCTGGTCGGGCTTTCCGAACATCGCCCGTTAGTTAGCAAGTGCATTACTTATAGCCTAGGTTAAGCTGGGTCGGGTGCAGAAGATCTAAGTAGAACCCTATCGTATCAACTTTTCCGGTGGCCTCAGGCACTAAAGCCATGGCGATCAATTTATAAGTCCTTTTAATTTTGAACTTTTATATTGTCAATGAATCGTCTTCCGCATTGCAGCCATGACACCATCCTAACTCTTTGTTTCCAAATCATACACAATTGTAACATAAAATGATTCCGTACACATCCTTGTTATGCTCGGAATATGTAACATGAAGAAATAAAAAGCATATTTTAAGGCGAATGTTAATTTCACAGCGCGAGAGAGACAAATATAATGTCGACAAAATTCGATTGAGAGACATTGTCATCCTCTCTGCGTCAAAGGAGATATAATAAAAGTGAAAAAAAAAATACATCACATAAGGAATAAAATAAAGTAAAATGAAATAAAAAGACATGTGAAGGAAACATCGCCATTTCTACACAACGCGCACACATGCGTGGGGTCCAATTTATAATATTGTTTTCCTTAGGATATATTTTTTCACTAGTATAAGGAAGGGGGTTCCTCCCCGTCACCCCCTGGGTGTTCGACCCCCAGATATTATTAAAGATGTACTCACACATTCTTGGCGAAGCGGAGTGTGATTAGATTAATATACGCTTGTGTTTGTTGAGAATGGGGGGTGAGGTATGATTTGAGGACGGACAGCCAACCTGATACAATGATATGAGAATATTTTATAATCTATGGCGTGTAGTGTCAGATTACAAAGCCGTCAATTCCACTGACAGGAGTTAATAAACTTATATATGAGCAGGTGGCTCAAAAACCAAAATGTCAAAAGAACTCGAATATCCTGACTTGTCAAATAATAATAACACCAAGCAAATGTTTTTGTTTTCTTTTTATATTAGGTACTCAGGTGGCAGACGAACATACGGCCCTTATAAAAAAGTTGTTAGTGGTTACTGAAGCTAACGAACGTGCCACAATCTGTGACTGACTATTTCAATACGGCAATGAATAGGCTCGCCACCAGTTATGTTGGAAAAAATGCATACGGTGAATTACGGGCGGGGGGCCTCTGTCTACCCCTTCGGGGATAAAGGCGTGACTATATGTATGTGTATGTAAAAAAAAACTGAAATAATGAAAGCTTGTGAAGATGTCAAACATCTTCACAAACTTGTGTATGTTTGTTACTCAATCACTCTCTAACCCTTGAATTAATTTAGCTAAAATTTGGTATAGAGATAGCTGACATCTGACATCCCTCTGGGAAGCAATCTCGTGGGAAACTTGTGCGGGAGAACTTCACCATGCGGGCGTAGCCGGGGGTATTAGCTAGTTTTCTATATATTATAGCTATGTCATAAAAATATGGTTTCTACTTACTAATGGCCCAATGGGCGGTCAACATGCGATCTAAATTCATTCAACTTTTAAATTCGAATCTAAATTTATGCTTAACCCTTCATTTAACTACATTTTTTGATAGTTTCATACACGACATTGGCGTTATGAACGAAAGTGAAAAAAAATGTTTTTTGTTAAATCGACACAAAAGATGAAATACAAGCAGTTTCATCGGTATTACAATATGAGTTTTAATGAAAATGAAAATATCTTTATTCATATTCGTCACAAAGTAACACTTACCAACGTTAAGATTATTGTTTCTACATTTACATTTACTGCCAGATTCACAAGGCAGTAGATAGGACCTGAGGAAAAACCTGGCAGTAAAACACACGGCCACTCTTTTCTAACCGCCAGTAAATTCATGTGTGACGAATAAGTCATTACGAACGTAACAGTTAACGTATTCGAAGCTCTCTCTGGTTTCAAAGTTGGGTAGCTGTAGGTTTAAAAAAAGCTAAGTTTAAGCAAGCGTGTTTTTCGCACACCAATATCTTTCTCAAATGATATAAGATCAAAACTCGTGACCTCAGAGCTCACCATAAAGACAAACGAGATAGTGTTGCATGCGAGATTGAACATTAGAACACGATGTTTTTATTTTCGCCTATACTATACTGTGCTAAAAAAGAAATAAAACAATGTACACAAAAACCAGTTTGCGAAATTATTTAGGCTTCTCCGATATCCAACACAAAAAAAAATTCCAATTCGGACCAAGTATTTCCTGAGATTAGCGTGTTCAATCAAACAAACAAACGAACTCTTCAGCTTTATTGATATAGAGTATAGATTAGGTATAACGAGGCATCCAGTACCTAAAGGTTTTCACAAAAAATTCACATCTCATCCCAAAGTTTGTTTCTATGGGGAGGTACTTGGCTTTATTGTACAATAAGGCGTGATGGATTGAACCAGGCGGTGGCCATAAACATTTTTTTGTCACTCACGCCTTTATCCCCGTAGGGGTAGGCAGAGGCATAATATTTAATATGGGAGTAATCCCACCCGCATTCTCTTTACTGTGACTCCTGTAAACCAGGATTTACAGCAATGACCAAGACCACAAAAGTTACAACGAGCTCGATAAAAAAAAAAGAGACATACTATAGCTACATCCAAATTTCACCGTATGCATTTTTGTCCCACTTAACGTGTTGCAATGAACAGGCGCAGGCAGTGGCGACCTGCCGTTGAAATTCTTCAGGCCCATAAAGAAAATTATATGAAGTCATAAAAAAATTACAACACGCGGCAAAGGCATGCCTCAGGGAGTACATCATAAAAACGTCAAAAGCCTTATAAAACACGATAACCTACATCACAATGTTACAAAAACTTTCAGTACCATTCGATAAAGTCTAATCGATGAATAATTTACTACATTTTTAATTTCGTTTATCGCTCGCTATCTTTAAACTAAGCATAAAGATAAAATACTATTTTTTTCGACACAAAATCAATACGTCGCGGTCGAGTCGCCACGCGCGATATACCAGTGTGTGGGTACGTTACATATTAGCTAGGCTTCCGGCGCGACGTCGCCCGATTTTATCTATAAAGCCTTGTTCAGATATGCTATTTTGATGTTGTCGAAACTTGCTTCATATATCAAAAAACAAACACAATTTAAGACCATTTTCAGTCAATTCGAAAAGGTGGTTTTTATTTGCAGAGTAAAAATGCAGGCTTCGTTCATAGACCCTACAAGGTTTTTCAATAGCTTTTTCGGATATATCAAATCGTGTCATGTTGTCACGATGTCTTGTTGAATGTTTTGTTGGAAAATTTACGTCTGGTTGTGAATAGGGGGTCAGGGGGCCAAGTCTACTAATTGCATCGCGTCCGAAAAAAATAGAAATCGTCGCTCAATAGTGAGATGGAAAAAATTTACAGTTTTCGTAGTCTACTATTACAATTGCGCTCCAATAGACTTCTATCGGCGGCCAATAGAATGTTATAAACACGTGTAGCGCTTGTAAGTAGCTCTTAATTTGCATTTTTGGTAGTCTATATTAATATTTTGAAAGCTAAAAACAGCTTTTGTCTCTATTTTGCAGCTTGAGAAGTGTGATTGTGAAATATATAAAAGTTTTAGTAGACTACCTACTTTTGGACTAATCGCTATAGAATAGAACTGACACTCACAATTTTTTCGGTTGGCTCACTATTGAGTGACAATTTCTATTCTCTTCTGACGCCATTAAATTAGTGGATTTGGCCCCCAGGTCTGGTGTAACTTAGGACACAATCGCTTTTTATTTAGTTGTGTCGCATTAAAATGCTTATATCCAAATTGTATGTAACTTCTTTTCGTGATTCATTAATATGATTACTCATAAATTAATTGCTAATGTTTGTGGCAGTTTATTGCTTTTAGGTTTTGGTTTACACGCCATTCTAGCTGTTTGATCTAAGGCGGTCTATCGGACCCGGTTAGGAATTAGGACTATTCAATCACTCAAGCGCTCGTAGCCCTGCAAGGTTAGTGTGCTGTAAACGATCACTGCGTTAAGCACCTTTCGCTATGACTGGTCCTCGAATGGGTGATCACTTTGTGTGTACATTTTTATTTATAAGCGTTTCGTGTTTCTGATGAAACGTTAAGCCATTGGTCTCGTTTTCCAGTAACATGGCAGTCGTTAAGCCAAGTTGAAGACCTTATAGGTGGCTTGAAAAATTTCAATAGCAGTCACCAGAACCTGCGATTCAATTCAATCAATCAAATGAGTTTATTATTACAAACTAAACGGTTATACTCACGTCTGCGCTGCACGCTGACGCTGCTCTTGAAAAAGGACCTCCGTTAGGTCCGAAACTAGTTAAGCTATCCCGAAATTCACACGTGAGTATAACCGTTTAGTTTGTAATAATGAACAACGCTCACGATAGTTATCATTCTAAATGAGTTTATCATCTGCGCAGGCCCTTTTTGAACTGAGTAGACCTCTCTCAATTTCCACCACAACATCCTACTAATATTATAAGCGCGAAAGTTTTAAGTATGAATATTTGTTATTCTTTCTCGCAAAATCTAATGAATGGATTTAGATAACATTTACTATAATATAGCTTACACATAGGCCACTTAATATCCTGGGAACAAGTTTCTGTGGGAAACGGGAACGGGAAAACTTCATCACGCGGGCGTAGCCGCGGGCGTCAACTAGTACATAATATGTGCCATTATTTTGTAAGGGTGAACTACCCTTACTGTAGTAATTCTAGTAGGTCAGATGGGTTAGTAGGGAGTTTTGTTTTCGGTTCAATTTCTCTTCGCCATGACCTCATTCGTAAGTCAGCAGTTCCACCTCTTGCAGGTCAGGCTGGGTTAGGGCTCAGAAGATTACCGTGAGCCCTATCACTCTACTTCAGTATAAAATATCTATCGCGTTATTATTAGTACAATTCAATTTAGATTATTTAATCTAATTAAAATTAACATTGTTGGATATTTTTTAAGAGTTCGAGACTACCAGGACTTTAATTGGTCGTGTTAATTAGTGTCTAGCACATAAGACCTTTTAGCCTTTTTGTTACCACCTCACTAAAAAGGCAACGGGTTCAAAATTTCTTCCGAATTTAACATCTAAAATAGACACATTTTATTTCATTTTATTTTATTTTATTAAATTTATTCGGCCCTTTAGACCCACCCCAGTCCCGTGCTTCGAAAGGCACGTTAAGCTGTTGGTCCCGGTTGCTAATAAAATGGCAGTCGTTAAGCCAAGTTGAAGGACTTACGGGCGGCTTAAAAAATTTCAACAGCAGGTCGATGCAGCCTGCGCCTGTCCATATCAACACGGCAATGGGCTCACCACCTGTTACGTGGGACGAAAGTGCATACGGTGAAACGTGGGCGTTTAATATGCCTCTGCCTACCCCTTCGGGGATAAAGGCGTGACAATATGTATGTATATTTTTTAAACAGCGCGAATCTAGCCCAAAGTATGCAAATAAAAGCTTGTGTCATGAGATTTAGACAAGTGATAAACACTCTTAAATATTTCGAAATAAATACATAGTTTGGGTGTATACGGAGTTTGGGTGTTTCTTATGTATAATAAGAAACACCCAAACTCCGAAACAAACATTGGCGTATCACATAAATATTTGATTCGACTCGGGAATCGAACCCGGGACCTCAGCGAGGCAGACAAAAATGTTAGTCCAAATTGAATTGTACCAATAAAATCGACTTTTTTGTCGTGTTGTGTGAACAAGACCTTATGGCCTTGGATATTTTGATATATAAACCTAATTTATATCGCCGAGGCCGTCCTAACTTTGTCATTCAGGATTACCTACTGGATTTCCGTGACGTCATATCCGAAATGAATAAATGTCATTTTAAAGGCTGCCTATATCCTTTCCGTTGACAGTTTTCTCATTTCATCTTAACGTTATGTCTCCGTTGCATTTAAAACTAAACTTAAGGACCCGTGCTCCGCTTTAAGCAAAGGGCAAATCTTAATTATTTATTTATAAATCTTAGTTGATATTATAAATCGTATAAGTTGAAATATTATAAATCTTAGTTGACTGCCTCGGTGGCATAGGTAGGCAACCACGCTGAGATCCGGGGTTGGATTCCCGGGTCGGTATACGGATATTTCCCGTAATCTACAAATGTTTGTTTCAGAGTTTGGGTGTTTCCTATGTATAATATTTATGTATTTAAAAATTTGATAAATTTTTAAAGCAATTAGTATGCTAACTTTTACATAAATTTGTATTAAAGTGAAAAAAGGCAACTTGGTTCGAAACGGGGATTATACAGGCGTGATCATTACTTTCGTATATACTTTCGTTGTATGTATGTTTAAGAGCAGTATATACATGTTAAATTACATGTTAAATACATGTTGAATATCATGATATACTTAATACTATAGGTTTATATTAGATTTGAAAAAATGTTATGCTATGCTAAGCGTCTTTTAAGCAGGAAAAGTAAAAATTATAGATTAAATTGGTGCTATGGGGTTCGAAGTATGTCACGGGTAAAGCCACGGCTTATAACTAGTACATTATTTAATGTTTAAACACGTCACAAAAAAGAGTGGCCATGAGTTTTATTGACAGGTTCTTCCTCAGGCTCTACCTATTGTTTTGCGAATCTGGCAGTAAATGTAAATCTAGAAGCAGTAATCTTGACGTTCATAAGTGTTACTTTGTACATGAATAAAGAGTTATTACATTTTCACTAATTTCTTTAGTAGAAACAGAATAGGTGCACATCTATAGACGCTAGCTGGAAATTTTAAACAGGATCTAATGCTAAGATCAAGAAGTAAACGTATAAAAAACGCAAGAAACAAGGACAAAAGACTGATGTCTATTATTACAATGTCTTATAAAGTTCACGGACCCAATGTTGTGACCCGCACCCCGTACATTACGAAAGGGTCGCCAACAATACTGACACGAATGAAAAGACATTTCACACTCCATTGCTCGTTCACAACCGTTGTTTTTGTAATATTTTTATTTGGTACGTACTTAATACGTAATAGATTGAAATTGTTTTGGATTTATGGAGTTTATACGGCTTTTTAGACTTTTAACCCGAAAGTTTAGAAAAATCTTATAAAACGGCATTCTGTTCATCCGTCTGTGCCGATTTATTTCTCAGGAATCATAAGAGATAGAAACAAACGGCTTTCGGCATTCGATTCAGGACACCATGAATACGTGCATCGGTGATTTTCAAGTTTGTACCACTTGCGGTTTTGAAACTGATTTCGGTTAAGAATGAGACGACTCTAGGTGGCATTTTGTTAATATGTTCCACAATATTTAAATTATTCACTAATAATTTAAATATTGTGGAACATATTAACAAAATGCCACCTAGCTCAAATTAAGCTACTATAAAACCTCTGCTTCTACAAGTGATATAAAAACAATCATTTGACACACATATTTGGTCCCGATTCAAACCCAAGGATTTATACTAGCGGATTTATACTGATGGCAGTTTGACATATTACATTAATGCAAATAATATCGATTTTTATGAAATAAAATAAAACACCTTACGTAGATACTGTTAAAAAAAAGACGTGTGGCACTCGGAGACTGTCGCGGTAAAGGTATTGCTAGCATACCTTTGTTTTACTTTGATATTAATTCAACAAAAATAACACCCTCACCGCCACCCCCACCCCCACTCTCACCCTCACCCTCACCCTCACCCTCACCCTCACCCTCACCCTCACCCTCACCCTCACCCTCACCCTCACCCTCACCCTCACCCTCACCCTCACCCTCACCCTCACCCTCACCCTCACCCTCACCCTCACCCTCACCCTCACCCTCACCCTCACCCTCACCCTCACCCCCACTCCCACTCTCACCCCCACTCCCACCCTCACCCTCACCCTCACCCTCACCCTCACCCTCACCCTCACCCTCACCCTCGCCCTCACCCTCGCCCTCACCCTCACCCTCACCCTCACCCTCACCCTCACCCTCACACTCACACTCACCCTCACCCTCACCCTCACCCTCACCCTCACCCTCACCCTCACCCTCACCCTCATCCTCACCCTCACCCTCATCCTCACCCTCACCCTCACCCTCACCCTCACCCTCACCCTCACCCTCATCCTCACCCTCACCCTCACCCTCACCCTCACCCTCACTCTCACCCTCACCCTCACCCTCACCCTCACCCTCACCCTCACCCTCACCCTCACCCTCACCCTCACCCTCACCCTCACCCTCACCCTCACCCTCACCCTCACCCTCACCCTCACCCTCACCCTCACCCTCACCCTCACCCTCACCCTCACCCTCACCCTCACCCTCACCCTCACCCTCACCCTCACCCTCACCCTCACCCTCACCCTCACCCTCACCCTCACCCTCACCCTCACACTCACCCTCACCCTCCCTCCTCACCCTCACCCCTCACTCTCACCCTCACCCCACCCTCACTCTCACAGTCACCCTAATCCTCACACTCACTATCATCACGTCGCGATCCGTGCGAGCTTCGTACTGAGACGAAAATGTGAAATGAACGGCCATCATAGCGTGACGCTAGTGTAGTCACAACAGTCATTATCGAACACACTGTAACACCATCAGTCAATACTACTCTGGGAATATAATAATATGGGAATATAAAAAAATATATAATAAAAATATAATTATCGTTAAGTTGTGTTTTTATTTTAATACTATAAACATAATGTTAAGGGCCGGTATGCCAAGTCGCGTAGGCACCACAACGCTTCGTCAGCCCCCGCCAAGATAGATCGACGATGTATTTTCTGCTGGCACGCCACAGTAAAAATGATTCGCAATAGCAATGGAAATGGAACATCTCTGTTATTGTGTTGGATTTTATTTTAGGTTTATGATATACTAGTTGACGCCCGCGGCTCCGCCCGCGTGATGAAGACTTTCCGTTCCCGTTTTCAAAAGGAACTTGTTCCCGGGATAAAAAGTAGCCTATGTGTTATTCTGATAGATAAGCTATTATATATAATATATAGTTATGGTAAAGGACGAAATTAAAAACAGTTTGCTAGGCTACTACCGGCGACTGCGACATCACCCCAATCCCCTAAAGTATCGAGGTTATAGCAAAAGATTAAAAAGGAAATACATAATCAGTGACGACTGAGCCCATTGGAAATAAACGAGGAGATGTGCCCACTGGAGAGCACACTCACTCACCTAATTACCCTCACACAATCTGCTTATAGTAGAACTGATTGCAGATAACAGAACACAGAAATCAAAAACATATTCTGTCCACACCATATCCTTCATGGTGTAGACGGCCAGCCAGGCCACACGGACGAGTACCACAGAGTTTCTCTCACAACTTTATCAAATGCGTTCTCCAGATCCACTAAAGCGCAAAAAACCTTCGCGTTAAAATGTTGGGATTATTAATTGAATGAATGAATGGAAAATATTTATTCATGTAGGTCACAATGTAACACTTATGAACGTCAAGATTATTGCTTCTACATTTACATTTACTGCCAGATTCGCAAAGCAATAGGTAGAGGCTGAGGAAGAACCTGGCAATAAAACTCATGGCCACTCTTTTCTAACCGCCAGTAATTACATTAGTTTGAGTTACATGATGTTTGACCAATTATATAGTACCTAATGAATTTATACAAAACCAAAAAACAAAATCAATATTGTGTTTAAAATCATATCAAAATTAGAGCTATTCTAGTTGCCAGTTCTAAGGGCAGCCTACACTTTAAGAAGAAGAATCTAGCAAGAAAGTCAATGGATGCTCTTTTAAAATGTAGTAACTAACTCGGTTTCTGTAAAAGATCACTGATTTAAGAAACTCTCGCGGATTTTCATTTACCATTTCATTTTCATTTACCAGCGTTTTCGTGCTTCGAAGGACACGTTAACGCTGCAATCGACACTCGTTAAGTCAAGTGAATAACTTTTGAGCGACTTAAAAATTACAACAGCGAGTCGCTACAATCTGAGCCTGTCCATTTGAACACAGGCATTGGGCTCACCACAATATGCCTCTACCACACCTTCGGGGATAAAGTCGTGGCTAATAAATTTATAAATATACTTCAATAATTAATACTGAAAGCATAAAACAAAGGTCTTGGATACAATTTTAATAATTTATGCGAAGCGAAGCTTCAATATAACAACTGCACTGATTACTTCAGCCAGTGGCTGTCGGTATGTTTAAGCTTCAGAATCTATTGATCATATTTGTTTATAGGTAAACATACATTCACCGGCCCACGGGCTCAGTTAGTTATATAACTGTCTTCTAACCTGTGGGTACCGGGTTCGATTTTATACTACTCACAGGGATAATTCTAACGCTTCTGTGAAGTGTAGGTACTTTACTTTATATTAAAACTCTCATATATTTTATTTATCTATCACGCCTTATCCCCGAAAGGATGGCAGAGGCATATTATTATATATGCCCACTTTTCACCATGTGTATTCCTGTCCCACGTAATGGGTGGTGAGTCCATTGCCGTATATAACTCTCATATTTATACACTATATAAAGCTAACTCCGTGCGTCGCGAGATGCAACTGGGACAGACGCTCGGATGATGGAATGCTTATTGCTCTCAAAAATATACTGTGCCATTGCGAAAAAATAGCAAGTGGAGCGCAACGAAAAAACCTAACACAGGTCCTACCTCAGTAAGCGCCAGCGCGCGACTGATCAGGCCTCAGCGTCGCGAATCTGATATTATTTAAACATTTGTTCTATAAAAATCACTGTATATAGTCAAAGTAAGCCATTATGTCTATAAATATTTAGTAGCTATAGTTGTGTATAAAAATTTCATTAAAATTATCTGTAGTTTAGATTTGGCACTGAAAAAACATTTCGAAAGGGGGCAACTTTGGGATGTTTTTCTATCAAGTGAAGTTTATTAGATTTTGTAACAGAAAGCCATTTTGACTAGCTTAAATCCTTAACTAACATACGAGTATATCTCTTTTTCAGAATCAAAAACCCTTTCTTCTACGATTCGCATTGTTTTAAAAAACTCAAAAGCTTGGCCTCGGCAGGAATACCAAGCCTTAAAATACAGAATTACAACGAATGTAACTACAAACTGAACTCTCCAAGTTTCCAAGGCTCCAAGTTTAAAAAATGTTCAATTCTTTTCGCCGTTTACAATCCGGACCCATATAAAAGAATTATAGGGCCCGGATTGTAAACGGCTATTAGATATACTTACGATTAACACGCAAATAAGTTCTGTCAAGTAACAAGATTACCTGCGGATGGGTGAGCACAATCTCATAATATGGATTCCTTTTCCATTTTCTATCGTATTATAATTTACTTGTTAATTAAGGCTATTAAACATTGACATTTTAAAAGAAGCCATTTATGTCCTTTAACTTACTCTATGTCGCCTTTTTTATTTCGTGTGGAAGTCCCCTCGGTTGTCATGCCGGACTCGAACCGGCTAAAACCACACGGTCCCTGTCTAGCTATCTATTGCCGGACGCCCCGGGTAACTCCTCGGAAAGATATCCCAGATTACTCTAAATCGCCATGGTTTCCATGCCATGGTCAAATTTTTTTGTTGGTTAGGACTAAGGAAATCCTCTAAATCACTGAATTACAAAACTGTAAATTCTTCACTGTATTTTTTATAGCTGACTCAGTGTTCTGTAAACTATCACTGCGTTAAGCAACGTTCGCTATAGGTGATGGGTGATCACTTTGAGGAATTTACATTTGCGAGTGTTTGCGTGCTTCGTAAGGTGCGTTAAGCCGTTGGTCCCGGTTGTCAGTAAAATAGCAGTCGTTAAGCCTGGTTGAAGGCCTTATGGGCGGCTTGAAAAATTTCAACAGCAGGTCGCCACAGTCTGCGCCTGTCCATTTCAACACGGCAATGGGCTTACCACCTGTTACGTGGGATAAAAATGCATACGCTGAAATGTGGGCGTGTAGTATGCCTCTGCCTACCCCTTCGGGGATAAAGGCGTGACAATATGTATGTATGTATGTTAGGACTAAGGCAATCCTCTAAACCGTATTTAAATTCTTCACTGTATTTTTAACAGTCATCTCACACTTTGGGAGTGTAGTATTTGGTGAAACGAGCGATATAATATGCTAAGCAGTTTACAAGAAACATCAGGAGTAGTTTACTATGCGGATCTTGCGATTGTTGCACCAGGAGTGAATTTTCGTACTTTTAAACGCTTCTGCCATGCCATATATACCTATATTACTGGAATCAAACATAGCTCACATAGGATCCGTAATATACTATTACCGTGGTGCTTTCCTTTTTCTATAGGATTTACACCTAGTTGCTTTCCAGGTATTCCGCTTCGCAAAGGAGGGAAGAGGCGTTACGTTCTTTTTCAACTTTCTCAAATTATCTTCTGATTAATTTCGTTGCGGGTTCCAAAACATTCTTTGTGACTTCTCCTGGGACTTCACCGAGATCGAGCTCGGTGTAACTTTTGTGGTCTTGGTCATTGCTGTAGATCCTGGTTAACAGTATTTGGTTTACAGGAATGCGGGTGTGATTAGTGTCAATAAAAACTAGGTCGCTGTCTACGTCGATTGGTAAATTCTTTTTCGGTATTGCTGGAAACGACACCGTTTGACCTTCACTTAACGGTAGTCTTTTTATAGTTGTGTGCCTAAATATATTTCACACTAGGTGATCCTCCCGGTTTTGCCCGTGACACACTTCAAACTCCCGTCGCACCTATTTAATCCTGTCGCTTATAAATTCCACAATAATACCAAAAAATCCCGATTTGTCGACATTTGTGATTACTGCAACACTCACTGCGTACCCTACAATTTTGTACGCAGAGAGCGGTAAAGCGGTCGTGGTCAAAAATAGTATAGATATCATTGTCCAGAGTAAGAACTCTGATAGCGCGATAAAGGATTGATAGTGAGCCTTTTCAAATCGCGATGCAGGATTCTAAGGGCCGTATTACAGAATGTTTCTCAATACTCAAGAAACACTTGACAGTAGTATTTTTGTATGGCAAAAACTAGCCTCAAGCGTTGATTGAGTATTGAGAAACGTTCTGTAATACGGCTCTATGTGTCTATGTAGTTCTATCATTCTACAAAAGTTAAACAAAGTTTAAAATTTTAAAACGCATATTTAAAAGTCCCTCGTCAGCGTCGTTCCTACATGTCAATTATAAAAATTATTTTCTAAAATGCGCAGTGGCTTGGCACCTGGCGGGGGTGGGTTCGTCACCCGCCCCTGTGTGATTGAATATAAATATGCTGTGACATGTCACGGTGAACAGAAATCTATAGACATGGCGTTTGCATTATATATTTTTTCGAAATTTTATAATTTTATATGTATGAAAAATTTATAAATCACGACCGGCTAGCCATTATGTGAATAGCAGATCAATATGTTATAAAATACATACATACATATTTTCACGTCTTTATCTCCGAAGGGGTAGGCAGAGGCATACTATACGCCCACACTTCACCGTACGCATCTTTGTCCCATGTAACAGGTGGTGAGCCCATTGCCGTGTTGAAATGGACAGGCGCAGGCTGTGGCACCTGCTGTTGAAATTTTTTAAGCCGCCCATAAGGCCTTCGACCTGGCCTAACGACTGCTATTCCATTGACAACCGGGACCAACGGCTTAACGTGCCTTCCGAAGCACGGAACTGGGGTGAGTCTCAAGGGCCGAATTAATTTAAAAAAAAGTGTCTATTTTAGATGTTAAATTTGGAGTAAATTTTGAACCCGTTGCCTTTTTAGTGAGGTGGTAACAAAAAGGCTAAAAGGTCTTATGTGCTAGACACTAATTAGCACGACCAATTAAAGTCCTGGTAGTCTCGGACTGTAATATAATATTTACCTAAAAACAAAATTTTACTGTCACCTTTTATAATGGCTGAATGCCGGTATAAATTCCATTCAGATAGTTTGTCTTCCATTAAAAACTAATAAACACCTATCCCATACTCATACCTATTATAAATATACTCCAATAAAAACTAATAAATAAAATGCAGGTGCAAAATGAATACATTGAGTAAATTAATTGCTTTGTTCGCTGAAATTATGTTGTTGTAAATAATTATTGAACAGTAAGGAGTTGTGTAAATTGTTTATTTTATGAAATCTTATTTAATTAAACAATTTAGGTACAAAATTTTAATACGAAATCTGAAAATAGTTCAACAGTAATGCTTGTTCCCTAAAGAAATCTCTTCCAGCAGGCCAGGGTCAGGGCCAGGTTACCATATTGTTTTGCTGCATAAGTACTGTGAAAATTTTATAATTGTGTGAAATAAATAAATAAATATAATCTCCTCATATAACTCCACATAATTATAACTCAGAACGGGTGCGCTGATTTTTATTATCCTTGCTTTGTATATATCTTTCTGCTATTCGGAGTAGAGGATAATCCAATAGTCTTTACCCCGAATAGTAAAACGAGTAAAAAAATAAGTGTATGTACCACAATACACAGATAGGAAGTGAAACTTCTTTACGACTTTTTTACAGCTATAAAATTTCTGTCATACGTCGATAAAGAAGTTGCACTTATGATAAAGAAGTTTCACTTCAAAACAACATGGCGCGTAACCGAAAATAGTAATGTTTTTTTACTGCTATAAAATTTCAACGTCGATAAAGAAGTTTCACTTCAAGAACCGAAAAATCAGGAAAAATCATGAAAGTCATGTCATGTCATACATTTTCTATCTAACTGAATTTTAAGACGGCGCAAAACTCGCCGATACACAAGTTTGATACAAAAATAAATTTGTAAATGCGTGACACTAAGCTATTTTGCGTGAAGAATTAACATCAATCAATCAATGCAACATTGAATTACGACAACAACTGTTCTTAGATTAAATTTAACGGATTCACGGAAATATATCCGCACCTTAAAATGCTTAAAACATATTTGAAGTATTACTTCTTTTGGCGCGTTAGGGAAAAATGATGAGAGTAAATTTTTACGATGCGCGCGCAGACCATCACTAAAGACCGACACCATAAAGTTAGCTAATAAGTGTTTTCATGACAACTTCTAAACACCCTGAAGTTAGCTGATAAGTTTCCATGACAACTTATAAACACCCTGAAGTTAGCTGATAAGTATTTCCATGACAACTTTTAACTACATTCAAAGTAGTTTTTATTCTTTTGATGTTTATTTTTCTTACTAATTTATTGTTCTTGTTACAAACAAAGAGTTGGTATATGTGATAAAATCTTATTAGTTAGACTAAAGCAGTATAACTTCTAACGCGTGTACATAAGTTTTATATTTTTGTCGTCTGGAAATTTCCCCGTATGCAAGACTTAAACCAAACTGCACCCCGAGTAACTCCTCTGATATAAGTCCCAGGGTTCTCAACAGAATCCCGGTATTCCCGACGTAATCCCACGGTTCTCGACGTAATCACGGGGTTCCCGACAGAATCCCAGGGTTCCCGACGGATGCTTATAAACATACAGATTTGTGATAACTAAAGCGACAATGATGAGTGTGAGAGAAGGACAAGGATAGATTTAGAAATTCGTACACTTGCATGTAACTTGGGCCCCGGAGATCTGAATGGGGCCCCTTTTCATTATTTTATCTTCGCTTATCTAAAGAAGCAAAGGTTTCTATTTTAAATATTTCCTACACAACCATAAAATTTTATACAATCAATATTGTTTAGTAAAAAACGCTGCCATATATACATATTAATAGATTTTATTTAATACTTAATATTTTAAAGAAACTAATAAATTAATCTACTCCACACATAGTATATATAATAATAAATATTATAGAAAAAAAATTTACACGGCGCCGTCTTGCCTAAAGTAAGCTGATATAAGCTTGCGGTATGGGATCTAGACAATAGATAAACATACTTATATATTTCTAAATACGTACGTAATAGAAAACACCTAAATTCCCAAACAAATATTTGCGGATCACACAAATCCTACTAATAATAATAATAATTTAAACGATTTTTAAACTAATATTATAAACGCGAAAGTTTGTAAGAATGGATGTTACTCTTTCACGCAAAATCTACTGAATAGACTTTGATGAAACTTTACATTAATATAGCTTACACATCAAAATAACACATAGGATACTTTTTATCCCGGGAACAAGTTCCTGTGGGAAACGGGAACGGGAAACCTTCACCAAGCGTGCGTCCGCCGCGGGCGTCAACTAGAATTAAATAATTTAGTCTAACCGCCATATTTTGAAACCCGCTAGGTCTTTCAAACCAAAATAAATAAACCTTGAACTTTTAAATACGCAGTGCAGACCTAACACAGAAAGCCTCCAACAAAAGCTCCGTACTATAAAACAAAGCTTAAAAATTGTTACCAAAAAAAAATTGCGCGCTGACATTTCGGAAGTCTCCACTTACTCGCGCCCCGACGGCGCCCGCATGTCATTTCGTCGTCCATTATAAAATGTCGGCCGTAATCGGGCTTTATTTTTATTTTATTTGCCAACCACCCCACTCCCACCACCCGCGGCCCAGCGACCGATATTTCAAAGTTAACGACTCCGCAATAAAATATAGCACTTGACTCGAAAAAATTGTGAATGAATATTGAGTCGGTGGAATTGAACGTTGATGTTTTGTGAACGTCCTGTAGTTTGAATTATTTAGACACCGTGTTGGCTGGTCTAGTTACCGGGTTATTCACGATCTCGACACAGGAGGCTGGACACACGTGTGATCAGTTGGTGAAAATCCAAAAAATATTATTTATTATTTCGTCATCTGTACACGCCAGGATTTTTACGCGTGTCCACATAGTGAAACTTAAATTAAATACTTTAATGTTTTCGTCAACTGGACACACGTTCATATTTTACCTAAAATAATGACAAAGTACAGTCACGTAGATTAATTTAAAGTCGTAATCACTTTTAGAAAAAAAAATACATATATAAAAATCATATTTTTATAAAAATCAGGTATCTGTGTAAGGGTTTAATCTAGGCGTAGAAAAATGAGTAATTCACCTCATAATTTTATCAATAAATTAGTTTTAGCTCCCGGATTTGCCCGTGGCTTACTTTAAACTCCCTTTACATCCCTGTGACCTATTTTTATATTAGTTTTAAAATATTTTGTTTTATTTTCAAATATTTCATATGTTACAAATCCTGAAACATATGTTTGTTTGTTTTAAATCATAAGCAGCAGCACAATATATATGCTAAAATTAAATTAAATTAAATATCCATCACGCCTTATCCCCGAAGGGGTGGCAGAGGCATATTGTATGCCCACTTTTCACCGTATGGATTCCTGTCCCACGTAATAGGTGGTGAGCCCATTGCCGTGTTGAAATAGACAGACGCAGGTTGTGGCTACCTGCTGTTGAATTTTTTCAAGCCGCCCATAAGGCCTTCAACCTGGCTTAACGACTGCCATTTTACTGGCAACCGGGACCAACGGCTTAACGTGCCTTCCGAAGCACGGAAACGCTCGCAAATGTAAATGCCACAAAGCACAATATATATGCTACTTTTGAAAATGAAGGATATCCCATAAAAACTTACTAACTTTTATTTCGTCCCCATCAAAACCTCGATACATCTGTACATTTATTTGTAACCTGGAATAAACACCTGTAATCATCCATACCTCTAATTCATGCCCCTAATAAGGTTTTACATATTTTCAAACAAACTTAGCTCCCCTAATTTACAACTTTAAAAAATTTCAATGGAATACCTAGGTTTTGGGTCTAAAACCTATTTCGTAGTTTCCGCTGACCTCGAATTACGAAATTTAAAAAAAGCAAAACCTTACAGCACAAAGAAACAAAGAATAATAATAATTTTTATTTCCAATCATATTAGTATTACATAGTAAGAAAAGTAATAAATAAAATAAAATTAAATATGTGTGTGTACCAGAGTACACAGGCAAGAAGTGAAACTTCTTTATAGCATTTTTTACAGCATAAAATTTCTCTCATACGTCGATAAAGAAGTTTCACTTCAAAACAACATGGCACGTAACCGAAAACGTGACGATTATTTTTTACAGCTACAACATTTCTCTCAACATCAATAAAAAAGTTTTATTTCAAAAATATCTAATAAAATATTATACAGTAACAATTTTATAAAATAAAAAATAAGTATACAAATCTGTCTGTCTGTGAATCAAACCAAGAATCAAAAATGAAAAATAATGAGTTTCTCCATACATACATAGTAAAAACCAATTAACATAGACCTCCGAGTTCCCTGAGCTTCCTTTTGATAAGTACCTTCCTACCCATCTGACGCTTGAACACATACACTTTACTTACTTAAGTCCCAAGGCGATCGGCGCATCGCATTCGTTCAACATTGCGAAATTTTAATTTAAAAAAAAAGCCGGTCAAGCACGTGCGCCAATTCAAGGGTTCCGTAAAAAAAATAGTACCTTATTGTGGTATATGCCAATTAAGCTAGATCTCAGAATTGTATGAGCGCTCATACAACTCAGAGGTCTATTTTAATTGGTTTATTACTATGTATTATGGATGGAGACATTTTTTGCCAGAGGATTTTTGCCAATTTTGTTATTGAAGGTCAACAGGAACTACCAGATAGGTTTTCGACCCAAAACCTAAAGGGTACTTCCGGTTGACCTAGAATTGTCACTTTATATATTGGTACAGATAAGTGAAAAACGCGAAAACTCAAAAACATTAATAGCAGGGAATGTTAAAAACGCTTGCCAAGTTTACATCAAACTGCGAAAATTGCATACGCTACCTGTCAGTTGCCTAACTTTCGTCTCTGGTAATCAGTGTAATCGTATGAAAAAATACTATACTAATATTATAAAGCTGAAGAGTTTGTTTGTTTGGTTAAAAGCGCTAATCTCAAAAACTACGGGTCGGATTTGATAGATTTTTTTGTATTGGATAGCCCATTTATCGAGGAAGACTATAGGCATATATATCATCAAGATCATAGGCTATATATATATCATCACGCTACTACCCTGGAGAGCGGAGCAGTAATTATAAATGTCGATAAATCGGGCAATTTTACAGTTTGGTAGAACTTATAAGCGACTTGATTAAATAGGTGCGACGGGAGTTCGAAGTATGTCACGGGCGAAGCCGTGGGGTCACCTAGTGAAATATATAGTGTAAGGTGACTCTAGTAGAGAGCACGCGAGTGACATTGATTGCTTGCTTTGTGAGAATTACTATGTAGGGAGTCCTTGTTTCTATATATCTGAACCTAGGACGATTTAACCAATAGATCGCGCCATCTTACCGTTTGCGCCTATACCCCGCTTGCCATTTGCTAAGCATTTTTAGCTAAGTCGCTGTTCCGCGGACTCAGTCTATCGTACACGTTTGGAGGGTCATTTATAAAGAAAAAATGACGAAATGTGCTGTGAAATGGTGTAAAAGTTATAGCGGTCGAACAATTAATGTTTCTTTTCACTCGTAAGTAAAATTTTATTTCATTCACATAACTATTTTTAACAAAAACCATTAGTTATTGAAACATACCAACAACGTAATCGGCCTATATTTAATATACTTTCATTCTCTATAAACATTATACAAAGAGTTCCCATCTCAAATTAGGCGAATAATATTGTGTCAAATTCGTATTGCATACCTACATTTTTCTATTTCCAGTTGTTTTTTTAGTAAGAAAACAATTTGTGTGTATATAGGTTCCCCCCGCACGAAAGTTGGTTGAACGTGATTTCATACTTTATTGAGTACATTACGCGTCCATTGGTTAAATCGTCCTAGATCTGAACGCAGAAACAAAAAGAAACCTTCTAGTACTTTAATAAACGAAATTGATGCCGAGTCTCCCACTTTCTTCAACTAATTAAACTTGTTTTTAGACTTTTAATATAAAACTTTTAAATTTCCTTACAAAAATTGTGATGAAAAAGCGAGCGCGGTTGTTTATGTCAAAAATTCAAAATACCTCCTCGGCCCGCCTGAACTTTTGGCGCGTACTTTTGTGTTAAAAAAAAATTCAATAACTCTGGCATGAATCTACGAAGTACGGACAAGATATGAAATATTCGTTTAGTCTATATCATAAATGACTTATATATATTTACGTACAAAATGAACAATAAATCTATGTCCTTTGCATAATCATTATTTTTCTACGTTTCTGAATTTTTTTCTTTTTTTTTATAATTTTGATTCCTCCATTTCAATAAAATTTACTTGAGTTTGGCTATCGAGATATCGAGAAGTCCAAGAAGAAAGAAATGAAAGTTCCGACATAATATATCGACTTAACTTGTTTTATTAAGATAGGTTTGGTGACTTTTAAATATTAATGTAAAATATTTTGTATTTGGCTTAAATCAATTCCCAAATACCCTCGAATCTCTTCATAGGTAATACACCAGTTTTCAACTAACAGTTGCCTGACATTGGCTCATTGTCTTGTTCTCAGTTGAGGGCCGGCCCTTCACGAATTTAATCATTTAGAGAATTCCATTTTTGCCTTAGAACTCGAATTCAAATCTATACTAATTTTATAAAGCTGAAGAGTTTGTTTGTTTGTTTGTTTGGTTGAACGCGCTTATCTCAGGAAATACTGGTCGAATTTGATAAATTATTTTTGTGTTATATAGCCCATTAATCGAGGAAGGCTATAGGCTATATATCATTACGCTCCTTTCCTGGAGAGCGGAGCAGTAGTCATAAATGTCGACAAATCGGACTAATTTTAATGTATTATTGTTGAATTTATTAGCGACGGGATTAAATAGGTGCGACGGGAGTTCGAAGTATGTCCAACAGGCGAACCGGGGCCTTCTATAATGGCGGATTTTAGATTTTAGAACAGGAGTAGTGAAAAAAAATCTTAAATAGCTATAAAAATGGCGACAATTTGTTTATTTTTCGTTTCAAACTAGGTACACAATAAAAAATTACATTAAAAGTTTTATAACTAACTAACTATCTTCACGCTGTATCCCTGACGGGGTAGTCAGAGAGGACAGATCGCCAGGCTTCGCGATCCATGCATACTTCTTTCGCTTCTTCGAGATTCATCAATCGCTTCATACACGCACGTCTGGGTATCCGAGTACTTTAGACCTTTCCGTTTTTGAGCAATCTGCTCACGTGGTCTTCATATGTAAGTCTCGGCCTACCCTGACTCCTTCTACCCTCTACTTTTGAACAATATATATTCTTCGTCAATCGTTCCTCACTCATTCGTTGGACGTGTCCAAACCAACGGAGCACGCCCTTTTCCAGCTTAACGCTGACACTTTCATTCAAACCTGCCATATTGCGTATCACTTCGTTACGTATTCGGTCGGCCAAGGTAACGCCGCACAATTTTCGAAGTGATCGCATCTCCACAGCATTCAATTTACTTTCATGCATCTGCTGACATACCCATGTTTCACTACCGTAAAGCAAAGTTGGCACTAGCACTGCGTTATGAATCGCCATTCGTGCTTCTTTTACGATGCTTTGTCGCTTTACTAACTGGGACAAAGCACCGTTAACTTTGTTTCCGGCAGCTACTCGCCGTTCTACATCCGAATCACATCTTCCATCCGCGCTAAACATACTTCCTAAATACACAATTTCATTCACTTGCTCTAGACGTTCCTGGTTTACCCTAATCTCGCATTTAGTTCTTACGTCACCTCTTTCAAATACTAGAACCTTAGTTTTACTTGCATTCAAGCGGAGACCCTTACTTTCACACCCCTCTTTCATATTAGTGACTAATGCCTGAAGGTCGGCTTCTGATGAGGCCATGAGCACCGCATCATCAGCGTACAGCAGACAGTTTACTGTAAAGTCACCCAAATTCACACCCATATTAAAATCTTTCAACTTCTGCAGGCAACTGTCCAGATACACTATGAACAGCCAGGCGGACATGACACATCCCTGTTTGACGCCTGTACAGACATCAAAAAGAGGTGACACATCCCCCCCTACTCGCACGCAAGCCTTACAGTCCCTATAAAGCGACTGCATTGCCCGCAGTAGCGAGCCGTCCACACCATATCCTGGCAGCAAGTCCCACAGCGTTTCTCTCACAACGTTATCAAATGCTTTCTCTAGATCCACAAAAGCGCAGAAAACCTTCTGGCTAAGAGCCAGAAACTTTTCCGCGATCATGCGGAGAGAAAACACTTGATCCATGCAACCTCTTCCACGTCGGAATCCGCATTGAGCCTCCCATAAATACCTTTCGGACTTTTCTTGCATTCGTGCCGTTATAACCTTTGCATACACCTTACTAGCTAAGCTGACCAAGCTGATCGCCCTGTAGCTGGAGCAGTTTAGGCGTTTATAAAAGTTTTATAACTCCATAAATATAATGATGGAATAAACATTTATCATAGAGTGAGAAAGACGTATTTAATTGAGGGAACAATATAGAGGATTCATGAAGAGTAAAAGAGACGGAACTTATTTGATCGGAATCGCCCTTATGATAGTGTTTCCAAAAATTTGGAATGCGATGTACATTATTTGCTGTTAGATGTGGTTTACATGCTGTGATTATAATGCATTAACACATTAATATCTATATAAAAACAAAAAAAAATGCCGAGTGTTTTTGTTATACCAAATTAACAGATTTTTACTAAATGCATATAAAATTATACTAATATATTTTTATTTTTCTCTGTCTGACTGTTTGTTTTTCTAGTATCTGAAACGGTGGTATTTTAACGTGTCTTTTACTGGCAGATAGCTGATGTTATAAGGAGTAACTTAGGCTACATTTTATTTTCCATATTCTCAAGGTATAGGGTACTACGCCAGTGAAATCGTGGGCGTGCACTAGTTCAATTCAATTGAATTTATTTATTTTGTAAACATAGGTACAGTAACAGTTCTTAGTACAAGTTCAGTTCCTCTATATTTTACCAAGAAATAATGTCGTACAAATTAAAAGAATGAATAGCGGTTTTTTTCTAAGATATAACTTATTATACATATAATTAGATATTTTTTACATATTTTACGCGGCACTATAATTCTTTTTCTAAAATAAACATCGTCTTACTTACACCCTATAACATTAGCTATCTACCAGTTAAAGTCTCGTCAAAATCAGTCCAGCCATTCGGGACATTACCTTGAATAAACAGATTGACTGACAAAAACAATTTTTAACATTTTTAGGTGTTAATATTTTGTACGCATTTACAAGTACGTGCCATCACACAAGTACACTTGAATTTTATTTATTTTTGTATTTAAATGTTGCAATACAAACAATGTTGTATAATATAACGTAAGAACTAAATGCGAGATTAGGGTAAACCAGGAACGTCTAGAGCAAGTGAATGAAATTGTGTATTTAGGAAGTATGTTTAGCGCGGATGGAAGATGTGATTCGGATGTAGAACGGCGAGTAGCTGCCGGAAACAAAGTTAACGGTGCTTTGTCCCAGTTAGTAAAGCGACAAAGCATCGTAAAAGAAGCACGAATGGCGATTCATAACGCAGTGCTAGTGCCAACTTTGCTTTACGGTAGTGAAACCTGGGTATGTCAGCAGATGCATGAAAGTAAATTGAATGCTGTGGAGATGCGATCACTTCGAAAATTGTGCGGCGTTACCTTGGCCGACCGAATACGTAACGAAGTGATACGCAATATGGCAGGTTTGAATGAAAGTGTCAGCGTTAAGCTGGAAAAGGGCGTGCTCCGTTGGTTTGGACACGTCCAACGAATGAGTGAGGAACAATTGACGAAGAATATATATTGTTCAAAAGTAGAGGGTAGAAGGAGTCAGGGAAGGCCGAGACTTACATATGAAGACCACGTGAGCAGATTGCTCAAAAACGGAAAGGTCAAAAGTACTCGGATACCCAGACGTGCGTGTATGAAGCGATTGATGAATCTCGAAGAAGCGAAAGAAGTATGCATGGATCGCGAAGCCTGGCGATCTGTCCTCTCTGACTACCCCGTCAGGGATACAGCGTGAAGATAGTTAAGTTAAGTTATAATATAATTTTACTAAAAACTAAATTATTAAACTGCGCTATGTAAGCTCGGACTATGGTGTAATGCACCGGCCCCTTGTCAAATAATCGACATGGCCAGGGGTGGCCGGGTGGGGAACACAATTTTTGCTATATTTCTAACAAAAAAAAAGAATTATACGGCACGCGTTTTTACTTAAAACATCAGTTTTGAGCGCACGCGCATAGAGGCACATGCTGAGAATTGCATAAAAGATTGAATGAACGATTGCACTTTATTTTGATGTGAATTTTTTTTTGTGAAATTCCTTAGGTGATTTTGAAGTGCGTGATTAAGTGCTTTTTGTGATGGTGATAAGAACTAAGTGATAATAATGGAGGCTGTAGATCTTAGACAGGAGAGTAATAGGTGAGATAAAAAATATATATGAATATTATTAAATAAATATTAATATTATATTTATACATGCATCTGATACGTATAAAATATTTTTTAATGTATTATTGCGAAGTTGAGTTAATATTTGTGTAAAGTGTTGTAATAATACACGGGTCATATTTTTGTTTTTTTTTTGGTATTATTTATAATATATATTTAGTTGGTTTAGATATATCCAACGAATGAGGGAGGAACGATTGACGAAGAATATGTATTAGAAAATATATATTTATTTATCTTGAAATATATTTATGTTAGTTTCACTATTTGTTCGAGCACGGGTGCGCTGATTTTTATAATTCTTTCAGATTAGCACAATTTACAAAAAAACTAAAAAAAATAATTACAAAAAAAAAATATTGATTCTAAGGCTGTGCAAACGGTGACTGATATATTATTTATATATATTACATAATTGACATGGCACGATGTTTACCCGGGATGAAATTATCCGACTTTTTTTTTTATTTTAGCGTATATTCTAATTGAAAAGATAGTATATTCCCATTCCGTATTTTAAAAAAAATTGGCTAATTTAAATAGCATAAAATTAAAAAAAAAAATTGTTTGTGATATATAGTGGGACATTGACATTTAAAATTATTTTTTTATACTACTCACTGCTTTCACGATATATTTACTTGTTAATTTATAGTTTTTTTTTATTTACCAGTGGCGTATTTATCTACCAACTGTTCCGTATTATTGCCATAGAAAAAAAAAACCATTATCCTTCTATTATATTTCAAAATTAAAATAAAAGAAATTGAAGACCATTTATATTTTAGTTTAACTTACTGTTTACAAATAAAAAAATTTGCATTCCATAATTTCTAAAAGCATATTTACTAAAATACCAGCAAGAATACCTTTTTAGTATAATACTTTATGAGAGTCGTAATTTCATTTAATAATACGCAATTTCCTTGGAGAAACATATAATAATACACTACTCTTTTCAAGAATAATATCATACACATCATACATGGGCCTACTTATAAACAGCTCTCAAATAAAATAATTATGCATTATGTTGAAATGTAGACATGATATATGATGTGGTAAGGATTTTTATACATTGAAAGTGCTACACTTATGTATGGTAAAAGATATAAGTATTTTTTTTTCTGAGAATATAGTATGTATTTTTGTAGTTGCCGTGGTTATAAAATTAGTGTAATTGTGTAACCACACAAAACCTCTTAAAAATATTGAGGGTTTTCTGAAAAAAAAAAACCTTCTCAGGCGGCCATGTAACTTATATCCTTTGCCCGGTGTACAAAAAGAGTGAAAATAAAAATACAAATATATAATTTAAATCGAACTTAGGCCACGCAATGAAAACTTTGGATTTGAACACATTTTAAGTTATACACACATAGTTAAGTATATATTTACGTTAGTACTCAAATTACCTCGGTGGCGCAGTGGTAGCGAAAGAATGCAGTAGAATTTTGAAGTTTCGATACTTTCTTAGTAACTGTCGGTCTATGTATTTAGGAGTATATAAAGTCTTTTTACCAATTGTCTAAATCCCATTGAACAAACTTATTATAATGGATAAATTTTCATTTTTTCATTACAATAAATATCACATACATTTTTTGATAAAGTGATAAAAGAAAACTTGTTTCGAGACGGGGATTGAACCCGTGACCTTTACCTAACCAGGGCAATGTTCTAGCCACTGAACTACACGAACCGTACCGAAACAAGTTGAATTTCTTTAATATATTTTAATCGTCATTTAAAAGTATGACCAGAGCCATCTATCGAGCTACTCAACAACTCTGATATCAATGAACAGTGTTACAACCATTTTTAAACATTGATGCGAAATACTTCACTCAATCTATGGATACATTTTTAAAGCAATTAGTGTGCTAACTTTCACATATTTTTTTTATTAAAGTACATACCTACATGTTGTCACGCATTTATCCCCGAAGTGGTAGGCAAAGGCATACTGTACGCCCACATTTCACCGTATTAATTTTTGTCCCACGTCACAGGTGGTAAGCCCATTGCCGTGTTGAAATGGGCAGACGCGGCTGTGGCGACCTGCTGTTGAAATTCTTCAAGCTGCCTAAAACGCCTTCAACCAGGATAACGACTGGCATTTTACTGGCAACCGGGACCAACGGCTTAACGTGCCTTTCGAAGCACGGAAACGCTCGCAAATGTAAATTCCATAAAGTGGTCACCATCTAAGGACCACCTATAGCGAATGATGTTTAACGCAGTGATTGTTTACAGAACACTGAGTCAGCGGGGCCACGGGCGCTTCCATTTTTATTAAAGTGACCAAAAAACTTAGGTGGCGGTGTGTGAAAATAATCCTATAATATTTATTTAATGGTCTAATTAGTTTAACCGACAAGTTTATTAACATCGCAATAAATTATTAATTAATATGTATTTTAATAAAAATATACAGTGATTGTTGTGCTCTCAAAACATTTAACGTTAACCACAATATGACTAACTATTAAATAGGACAGTAGAATATACAATTATAAAACAAACACGGCAATGGCGTATTACGTGGGACAGGAATGTACCACACAATGGTCAAAAGTGGGCCTCTGCCACTCCTTCGGAGATAAGACGTGCTTGATAAAAAAAACCTGAAATATACAATAAAAATATTATTACTAGGTTTTTAAATATCACAATAAATAAATTTGGAAATGAAGATTTTATTTTAAATACATGTAATTCGATGATGCGGCGATTGCAGATTGAATACTGAGAAAAAAACTTAGTCAGAACTGCATTTGCATGTAATCAGAGCTACTATTAAACTTTTCAAATTTCGAGTGTATTCTAATTTCTTTGAAGTAGGCAATTTGAATGCAATCAGGAAAAAGCTGGGAATTTTTTATTATAATTTATTCTTATGGGTACTTACCATTTACAAAATATTGTGACCTAATTGGAGTAGGGGATTTTATGGGCTGAAACTAACATTAAAAATGCTATCCGTTTCACACACCGCGGAGTGGCTTTAAAACGAAGACATCATTAAAACGTAATCATACTACAAGTGAAAACCGATCTACTGCAAAATGTCACCAGTTTATCGACCGCCATTTAATCGGAAATTTACTCAGCACATACAGTGCTAATTTTAATAAAGTTTAAAAAAATCAAATCAAAAATTAAATATTGTGAAGAAAAATGACTTTGAATGGATATTTTTTTATATACCACTGATAAACGGTCCACATGAAAAATTATCACCGTAGTAGCCTATGGACGATTGCAATACCAGAGGTGCGGCCACTCGTATTGCTGACCCAAATATGTAGCAGGAACTATTCTGTCACATCAACAAGGTTTCAGTGTTGATTAATCAGTTCGGGTAGTAAACTAAACCATAGAATAAGGTATTATAGCCAAGGTGTTGATCAATTTCCACTCATGACTGTTAGTAGGGGGGAATTCGCCGAAATTCCCGATTCTAATGATAAAGTTGTGTTTTGTTAACCTATAGTATGCTACATGTTTTTAAGATGTATCTATCTGGTGTTCCAGATGCGGCGGTGACGCGATGTCTGTCGCGCCGGCGGTGAAGCGCGAATTGGACCTGGAGAACGGTGGCAGTAGCCCCGGCCGCAAAAGACGTAAGCAGGCGGCGCCCAGCCGCGCCACACCGCAGCATCTCGCTCCTCCGCCGCTCGATCTTCACGCTAAAATGGCTGACATTTACAAGAGTGCGCTCGCTTTCGGCGAGTTGGCAATACCCGCCTTTGACCCTCTCGCTGCCTTCCGTCTATTACCCCGCCACGAACCACCGCGAATTTTCAATCCTGAGGCGTACTGTGACCTGTGTTGTAAAGAATTCTGTAATAAATACTTTCTGAAGACGCACCGTGCAAACAAGCACGGTATTTACGACGGAGGCGAGCCGCAGCCGGCCCCCCTGCCACCGGCGCAGCTCTCACCGCCCCGACGCGCCTCCGACGAGGAATCGGGAGGTACACCACGAAGACTCTCACCCGACTCCGCAAGAAGAGCACGGGAAGCCGGATTTCAGCCGGAAGCGCTACGACGTCTCGGCGTAGTCAACCCTGAGGCGTTCTGTGAAATTTGCTGCAAGGAATATTGTAATAAATACTTCCTTCGGACACATCGAGAGCGACGGCACGGCGTTCCCGCTCGGCGGTCGCCGATACACGATCACTCACCACCCTCGGCTACGCCTCCCGCGGGCCTTCTCGGTACACCGCTCGGAACACCTCTCGCTACACCCCTGGCCACACCGCCTATGCTTTCGATTCCACCACCCGATACGCCACCGCGGTCCCACTCGTTACCGCCGCCGCTGGACCCCGAGGAAATGGCCGAAGTCAAACGAGAGTGCGAGGACGAACTAGAGGCGGCACTACGCGACGGTCAAACGAGTCCGCTGAATCTCATCGTCGAGGAGCGAGGCGTCTCGTCGCCGGGGTCGGCGAGCGAGGAGCTGCGCAAACTTCAGACGATGATCTCCCAACTGAACGAGCTCGCCGCCGAGCGTCTCTCGGACGAGCCGAACGACCCGGGGCCCCGTCCGCCGTCGTCCTCGCCGCCACCGCTGGACGAGCGGCGGGCTTCCTCCTCCGGTTCCAGCTTCTGCGAAATTTGCAACAAGGAGCTGTGCAACAAGTACTTCATGCGCACGCACATGCAACGGATGCACGGAATCTCTCTCGAGAGCGGCACGCAGCTGGGCGGCGTGACGTGCGACATCTGCCACAAGGAGCTGTGCAGCAAGTACTTTCTCCGAGTTCACAAACACAACACGCACGGCATCCCGGCGCCGCCCGCGCCCGCCGCCGCCGCGCCCGCCGAGCCGTGCCCGCTGTGCGCGCGGCGCTTCCGCGGGCCGCGCGCGCTGCGGGCGCACCTGCTGGCCGAGCACGCGCCGCCCGCGCGCCCGCCGCCGCCGCCGCCGCGACCTCTCGACCTGCTCGCGCGGGACAAGCCCTACGGGTGCTCCTACTGCCCCTTCACCACGGACGTGCTCGCGTTCCTGTTCGCGCACGAGCGCGCCCACGCCCAGCAGCACAGCAGCGAGCCGGAGGGGCCGCCCGAGCCGCCGAGCAGCGGGAGCGGCGGGGAGATGGAGGCCGGCGACGCGGGGCCCGAGAGCGGGGAGGGCGGCGACGGCAGCGAGGGCGACGCGACGTACTCGTGCTCGCGCTGCGAGTTCCGCGCGGAGGGCTTCGCGGCGCTGGAGGCGCACCTGCGCGCGGCGCACTCGGGCGCGGGCGCGCTGTTGGCCGTGCCGCGCGCGCCGCGGGCGCCGCTCACCATGCAGCCCTTCGTGCTGGAGGAGGCGGGCGGCGCGCTCAGCCTGCTGCCCGCGCTCGTGTTCCTGCCCGTGCGTCGCCGCGCTACGCGCCGCGCCACCGTCACGCTCACGCTCACGCCCGCCTAGCCCGCCCGCCTGTGCGACGCGTGTCGCGCGGCGAGCGATGCGTGACGCGTGACGCCCTGTGAGCGCGCGCGCGCCCCGAGGTTACACCGACGCGCGCGCGCCTACGATCGCTGAACTGTACTAACTACATTTAACGCTGTGTGCCTTCAAGCGATTGCTGAAATATTATGAGACGTAATTGTAAAGGAAGAAGCTGTCCGCGGCCGCCCGCCCGAGAGCCGCACCGCGAGGCGGCCCCCGGCCTCTTTTTTGTCGGTCCTAACTTCATATATTGAGAATTATATTGAACGGGTGATATGTGAAACGTTGCCGCTTATAAATTCGTTTATTTATTATTATCTCCTCGATGTTCCGTCGAGTCGGTCCGAGACGAGTTTATGAAACGTCGATTTCGTTCGGGAGAAGAAATACACCGTAGGAGTAATTATTATTTAATGGTATAATATATGGGTGAGTGCGCACTCACGATAGCGTCGTAGCTACCGGTGCGATGTTGATCACTGGGCAGGCGGGAGCGAGCCGCGACAACCGCTCTACCTCACCACCGTTAGTTTTTATATTAGCTGTTATTGTATAAATTATATTTTGGAGTTACAATAGAGTACAAAAATATAGTTAATGCGTTACTACGTCGCGTCGGACGGAGGCCGCGCGCTCATGTTAGCTACTCGATACTATTTATTGTTGTCTACGAGTGACTTAAAGCACAAAGATACGTACTATTGGGCAGTGATCAACATTAAACGTAATTTTAGTATTAAATTTGATTAGATACGTGGACGTGGGGCTCGGTGAGACGGGTTTAGTTGTGTCACACACCAATATATACGGGTCCTTGTTTGGGGCGCCTGGGCTGAGCTCGGCGCGCCCGCCGCCCTGCGGCCGCTACATTATACACTTATTTACATTGTAATCGTAAACATAATGTGTTACTGCTGACGTCACACGTCTCGCAGCGCTCCGCACACGTAACACGATACAAATGGCCGCTTTACATTTTATTTGAACACAACGTTTATGACATACGTTTTATAATGGCTTTACAAAATACCTTATAAAAGACTGAATGCAACAAACCATCTACCTCAGCAGAGCGCTACGAGACGTGTGACGTGTTAATATTATTATCTTGATAATCAAGAGTTATTTTATGGGTAAATTGGTAACAAATTTGTTTAAATAATTCATTATTGATAGATCAGTGTGGGAGTTAGCTTGTACAAACCATGCAGCTTCTAAAGAAAGTTCCTATGTATGTACGTAAGTTGTAATTTAATTATAAAGAAACTAGAGGTCGCCCTCGTAACGACTCCGGGATAGAATCTGACCGTAAAAAATAATTATAGTGACCTGATTATAATGATAATAAATGTGATTTTTATCAGGGTAAACTTTATGACAAAATATAGTAAATACACAGTATTTTAACATTCAGAAAACCTAATTTAGAAAAATCGTAAACGATCCTAATAAGATATATAAAAAACAGAATTAGCAATGTTCTCTTCTGTGAAACGCTAATCTAATGTTATTTGCGAAAAAGACAATATTTTAAAATTTGCAGCGTAAAAGTAATACACGAAATAACAAATTTTACTTAAAAGTTCCTAGAATTATAGTTCCGAAATATTGAGTCCTATTTACGTTTTAAAGTTCTGAGATTATTTTGAATCCAACTTCCTATCAGTCTTCCGGATACAAAGCCAAAGAACTTTGCCGGAGTCGGGGCGTGGGCGCGCAATACAACAAATTATATTATTAATAACGTTTAAAATAATAAAAAAAATAATACAATTGTACGCGTGGTAAGATCTCAGGTTATCGTCCATTTTCTAAATGCATTCGTGGAACAATATAGAGTGAATGTCGAGTTTTTATTATATGAAGAGAGTGGACAATCGCTAAGATCGAAGCCATTGGATGTAGTGAAAATAAAACTAAAAATTATGTTCAAATATTTTTTTTCCTAATTGCGTTGTACTTCAAGTGGAATTTACAAATATTGATGTTGTAGTTAAGATGGGATTTTTTGATATAACTGTTAGCAGTAAAATATCTAAATCTATCAATAGTCATAGTCAGGCCTATCATTTTTCATTCAAACTCGATTTTTTTGGTTATCTTCTCACAATGGGGACGTTCAATTACAGCTCTTGTACCTATAAATAATTTATTGAGTTTAAAATTATAAGTTTCAATAATAAATTTTGTAATTTGTGTCATAAAATCATTTTCGAAGTCTTGAAAGATGTTAAAAGATATCGTGATTAAATTATAGCACAGGGTGTCACATACGAAAAGAAAAACATAATATTCCTTGATCAAAATTGTATTAAAATTTGGCAATGTGCATAATCGACACTACTCTCCAGCTGCCAGCATGCTTCAGTCAGCCATGGACCACGATCGGTGCAAGCCTGTTGAAGCATGTAGTAAAAAAATACTAACCCTTTATTATTAAATAAGTACAGTGGAGCGCGAAATCTCGATGATTAATAATATAGGTGGTTTAGCTGGACAGGTTAAAATTTTATAACACCATCTTGACGAAAAGTTTTTTTTTAATTCTGACGATAGCAATACCACAAATAGGTAACATTCCATTAATTTTAAATTGAATATTTTTAAAAATACCACATTTCGACATAGAAAATACCACACTTCGACATTGAACTAGCGAAAATACGAATACCACATTTAGACATAGACAATACCCCACTTAGACATTGAACTAGCTAAAATACGACCAAATAAGAGCACACAATTAAGTTATCAATTGATAGTGTCAATTACAAGGATACATGAACAACTAAGTAATAGGAAGATCATGAAATCTTAACGTACTTTAATTTACTTAAGAACTTTTAAACTAATTAGTATTGAAATGAACTCCACTTTGTAAAAAACACAAATAAATTAATAAACCCTTGAATAATTGAACAACAAACCACATCTGACATCGTCGTTATATATTTTGATTTTGGAATACTTATGATATAAAACACGTGTATTTTGAATTACCATTATTATTGTTTTTAGTTAAAGAATGTAAAAAGTATATTTAAAATATATTTTCTAGTCTAAAAATTCTAGTCACTATACTTTCAAATAAAAACAAAAATTCACGAATACAATTTTAATTATTTGTTTTATTTATGTATTTATATGCAAATATCCCATCTTAGCTTCTTCACCAATGGGACAATAGTACAAATTTGTTGACCAAGAGGGCACGGTATCGGAGATTGGTAAACAAAAATAATAAAACAGTACAAATTATTATTAAGTGTAGCTGACAGGTTTGCAAGTGTGCAATAATATTTAAAGTTATCCACTTCTGTACAACGCTTGAACACACAGATAATACAGTCGCACCGTACGTAAAAATAATAATGCGTACTATTATTTTAGATGTTACATTATTAAATTCACTTCCATTATTATAATTGCAAAAAATATAACTGTCAAAAATATTATACCAATTGCTATAAATAATTTTTCATATGATATAGCCTATGTTATAAATACCAATGTAATATTATTACGACGCCAGAAATATCATATTGATGATTTAAGTATAATTTGCAGTTTTTAAATATGTATTAAAATTTAATACTCTGAGAAATAATGAATTGTACACATTACATTTTTATTGTATGTAGCAAGTGTTTGTTTTTATGCAGCCATGAATTGACATATTGATGTCGATTCATGGCATTGACATTATAAACTATAAACATTTCTATTTTTACTGAAATCGCATTCTTTTTTTAAATGTTGGCAATGTTATAACATTTAATTTTTAATAATGTTCAAATAAAACAAATCAAATGTTAATTATTTCATTATAATTAAATTAATAATAAATGTGATGACAATTATCAAGACAAGTGTAAAAATACTTAGTTTATATGAAACTGAAATACGTATTGAAAATATTACCACTATGTGCTTTATACAAAACTTACCAACAATTTGGGTTTTATTGATTTCAGTATTTGCAAAATATTGAAATGAAAAGGCAAACTCATTTTAAAATAAAGTACCAAAAATGTTTTTGCAAATATAATAATAATGTACAGTAACTAATATACATAGTGCAAAATGTTTAAAAGTTTACAAATGTACTCGAGGCTAACTTCAGATCGTTGTTTAAACATTTTGTGAAGGGTCTGAAGTTTGCGGTAGATTACCTTGTTACTATTTTTGTCAATTTCAAATATTGAAGAGGTTTTTTATTAAAAAATATATTTGATTTTGACAAAACAGTTATGATCTCGTAAAAAGTTCCTTTTAAATTCCAGTGTAATTCGTTCTAGTCGTCAGTGTTCCTAGATTGTGTTTAAGTGCGACTGTATATTTAAAACATAAAAATGATTTTTCGAGTTGTATTAAAACTGTGTTGTTTCTAGTCAAATTATTTTATAAAGGATTTTACTAATGTGGATGACCATTAGATACATACATGTATTATTATTATACACTAGGTAATAAACACAAATAGGCGAAGAAATATTGTAATGGTATATATTAAAATTATAAAATTCAATGGTAAGATACTGACTTTTGGCGTCCACATTGGATAAAATTATATTTAAAAATATATAAAGAGAATTATATCTGGCTTTAGGAGAAAGCCAAACTTATGCCACAGCCATTTTGTATCACTTGCAAAAAAGATAACAATCCGTCTAGAACATTTTAATATTTTATAGCAGTATTAAATATTATATTGTATATGATAGCAACATTATGTGATATATTTTTTTTAAATAATTACCAAAGAATACAATGTCATTCATTTGGCGGATTTTTTTTTATTATTATTCAATTTAGGTTATTTTATTTTGATAAGTATGTGTAATATATTTTGAGATAATACAGTTGGATATAGTAAGTAGAATTAATAGTAAGTGGTACAATGTGGTTTGCGGTCGGTATATGTTCCTAGCTCCGTCTGTTGTTTGTGTATTTGTTTTCCATTAATTACTACGAAGCATTTCTACCGTATTCAATAAATTAAATATACAAATAATATATATTGTTTTCATCTTTCCTAATATATTTAAATGTAAATGTCTGACGTTTACTGTTCGTCATTGTTTATAATGAGGAACTACCTACATTAGAGTAATTTGTAGAATAAATACATAGTTTCAATTTTCCATGTACTTACAGTGTACAAAGGAGATAAGTATGTTATATGGGGAAAAAGACGTACTCCATTGGTTTCGTCACGTCCAACGAAGGAACGATTGACGAAGAATATTTATTGTGCTAAAGTAGAGTGTAGTGATTAAAGGGGGTCTGGGTTTTTTTTTAACGTGTGGAAATCCTCATGGATGCTATGCCGAACTCTTACCGACTAAAACCACACGGCGCCCTTCCATTTGTCTATGGCCAGGAGTCCCGGGTAAGCCCTTCAGGAGGATAGCCCCAGGGCTCCCAGCAGACTTTATCCGCAAGCGCGGTATCGTCTTCGGAGGGGGGGGGGTCTCTCATATCTTCACCGCTAATCTCATATCTTTGGGGAGGATTCGAGTGCTGTCCTACTTTCTTGAGGGGGTGAAAGACGTACGCGAAGTTCTCACGTCACGCCACCATCTAGGGCCTGCTTCTGTAAGGACGGCGAGCAGCCCCCCCAAAGGGGGTCTGAGTAGACCAAGTCTCACATACGTCATACGAGGATCACGTGAGCAGATTGCTCAAAAACAGAAAGGTTGAAAATATCCGAATACTCAGACGTGCATGTATAAAAGGATTAATGCATCTGCAGGAATCAAAAGAAGTATGCGTGGATCGCGAAGCCTGCCGATATTTGCTCTGATCACCCCGTCAGTCATGCCACGTGAAGATAGTTTAACTTACACTGCCTTGATGGCGTAAGTGGGAAGGTATACGACTGCCGCGTTGATCCCTGATACGATTCCCGGATCGGAACAAATATTTGTGTGATCTGCAAATGTTTGTTTTGGAGTTTAGTTGTTTGCTATGTTTAATATGTAAGTATTTAGAGATATGAGTATGTTTATCAGTTGCCTAGATACTATACAACAAGCTAACTCTGGGCTAGATGGCAGTGTGTTAAAAATGTCCAATATTATCTAAAATAAATAAATAAATATCCATCACGCCTTATCCCTGAAAGGGTGGCAGAGGCATATTAAATGCCCACTTTTCACCGTGTGGATTCCTGTCCCACGTAATAGGTGGTGAGCCCATTGCCGTGTATAATATAATTATATAATAAATATATAAATTATATATTATAATAAAATATTATCTATATTTATTTATTTAGCCTTGTTTTCCTTTCCGAAAATATTAAATACTTTTATGAAATTAGCTTTGGTTATAAAACGTTTATCAATCACACCTTATTCCCGGAAAGGGTGGCAAAGGTAGCCTTTGCCACCCTTAATGATATGTTATACCCACATTTAACCGTGTGCATTCCTGTCTCACGTAATAGGTGATGAGAACCTATTTCGTGGTTTTAAAACGGGTATATTAAATATTTGAAACCATACAAAACCACTTTTCTGTATAGTTAATTACTTCCTTTGCCGGTCCACTGAACTTACAACTTTGCAGTCTTGAAACGAAACTAAAACAATTACTTGCTTTTTATAAAAAAAATATATACAATACTGTTATGCCAGAACAGCATACCTACCGGCCCAATAGATCTAAATTGCGACTTTATAGCCGTGTTGAAATGAATAGGAACACACCGTAGCTACAAGTGTAGAAAATTTCCTAGCCACCATAAGATCTGCAGCTTGACTTAATGTAACTTTCTACTGAGACCTACGACCTAAAGTGCCTTCAGAAGCAAGCACAGGAACTTAATAAATAAGAAATGACATAAACAGTCAAGTCACCAGTCAATCGCGGGAACGATCGAGCATATGTATGACTGATGACTGCCTCTGTGGCGCGGTGGGAGTGCATCCGACTGCTACGCAAGAGGTCGTGGGTTCGATTCCCACCCAGGATAAAACTTTGTGTGATGAGCACGATGGTTTATTCTGTGTCTGGGTGTTATTTATCTATAATATGTATTTATTTAGAAATATATAAGTTATCTAGATCCCATAACACAAGTTAATATTAGCTTACTTTGGGCTAGATGGCGCAGTGTGAAAAGTGTCACAAAATAAAAAAAAAAAATTTTAAATATTAAAAATGAATAAAACGGTAAGATAATAAATACAGTGTCAAAATGCTGTCAACACGTCACTTATGAGTTATAACATTGAAATACACGACATAAAATCAGAAAAAATATCAGTCGGAAGCGCTCGTTGCTTTTGCCATTGTTAGTCTTCAGATGGGTAACCGCTTTGTGGTATTTTCATTTACGTTTCCGGAAGTATCGGTTGCAAGTAACATGTCAGTCGCTAAGTCAAGTTGAAAGACTCATGGGCGACTTATAAAATTTCAACAGCAGGCCGCCACACGGCAATAGACTCACCACTCTAATTGTGTAGGCGTGACGCATACAGTGAAAGGCGTGACTGATAAGAATAATTTACCGAAAATAAAAACGATACTTTTTCACGACTTGCTATTTTTATTTTATATACTACTCGGGACTTCACGCGAAACAATTTTGTACTTTTTTTCACCGACGTTTTGCTATTTGCTATTTTTATTTTCTAATCTATTTGCCAAACTTTGATATCACATCAGATATTTGTCAACGGGTAGCCGTAATGACGATAGTTTTTGAAATACTAGATATGGTTTGGTTTAGTATTTTTTTTTGTTTTTGCTACGTTCGATCGTCATATGCACTATGGAGGACGGAACTGCGCTTGCAAACCCTGAGGTAAAAAACCTTCTTTATATCCATAGACCTAAGAGATTTGCGTCTTATCATTTTGGGAGAGTGATTGGTTTTACTGTACCACACTGACCAGACTGGAGCTGGTTTCGAATTCCTTCTGACTTCGCTATGAGGTGTCCATTCGTCAACAGTTGCACGACTTGCAGGTGATGCTAATTTGGGACCCAAATACTACTTTCCACCAGGTGGGCCATATTCTTGTCTGCCACCTCAGTGGTATAAAAAAAGGTAATCATAATTTTAGAACGTTAATTCAGATTATTAAAACAATCCTTTCAGGCTGATTAAAAAAAACTTAACAATAAGTGGTAAACTCAGTCAGCAATGTAATCTATAAATAAATCATTCAATAACAACCCCAACTTGAAAAAATCTCCGCCAAAAATAGTCTTAATTAAAGATTATATCCGCGTCAACTGTCGGCTTTAGATTAATAAAAAAACTTGACAAAAATGAGATTTTTTTTGTAAAAAATCGACATCCATTAAAAATCGCGTAGCAAAGGGTCGACCAGTGTCGCATCTGTCAAAGTAATCATGGGGGAAATTCAGTGAAATTGTTGAAAAATGGGTTAAATGTTAAAAAAACATGACAAAACATAGCGCTCGCAGGCGAGGGGTTAAGTTTGACACTGTCAACATTACACGCGTTTTAACCCCACGGCTGATAGCGACACGCTTCGTTTTTGTATTGAACTCAGCGAATTTTTATTTTAAAGCGTATTATTATTTGACTTTACAGAGGCATTATTAGATAATCTATTATTTAAACTTATGTATTGATCTTAAAGAAGTACAGGCGGAGTGTAGCACTATGATTTTTAAAATTGTCAGTGTATTAACATTTCACTTGTCTTATAAGAACGGTACCACCAGTTCACCACTAGAGGGTCAATTATAATAGCGTAAAAGTGTCGTGGATACGTAACTTTTTTAGAGCACAGCACACTTACGGGAACACACGTAAATTTTCCGCCATTTTCATGCTACACCGAGTTATTTTTCCGCGCTTAGGTATATGAATATTTTATTGCCGTGTTTGTCTACACGTCACCTTGATGTATTTTATACAACATTGATAAAAAAATATTGATTATTTATATTGAAACTTAGTTTTTTTTATACGTAAATAGTTCAAGCATTGTTACGGAATATATTTATTCAAATATTTAAAGAATACAACGAATGGTTAATAAATAATCATTACAAATAATTTTTGAAAAACAATTAGTATGCAAACTTTTTTATTTTTCGTGACTAAAAATTCTTTCACATTAAAATTTTAAAAAAACTTTAAAAAAAATATTTGCAATGTTTAGGCAGGTGTCTTCACAAATGGAATGACTATAGATGCAATTCTATACATTCGTAACGTGCAACTTTGCTAAGTGCCGGTTGATGGCGCCTTACGTCGCCTTAAGACGTAAATAGGTGGATTAATTCATCAGTCTCGAGCAGGTCACGGGGTGGTGTAGTTGGTAAACGAGTTTATTCCACAATCTAAGCGTACGAGGATTAAAGCCTCTATTGGACCCAACCGTATGCGAGCGCTCCGGACGCAAAGTGTGAGGGTGAACACACCCTGTCTATGGCGAGCGGTACAATGACAGAAGGTAGCCGTGGGCATCATATCAAACAATTCCTCAGAGCACAGACCTTGTGGTCTTAGTTTTTGTGTAGTGCATCGTTGGCAAGCCTCATAGCACGCCCTTCTACCGAGTCAAAAGGTCGAAGTTGGTATTCAGGTACACCAGCCCAAAGGTAACAGCAGTACTCCATGCGTGCCCGCACTAGCGACTTATAAAGGAGAAGTGTTTACTCTGCAGTCAAGTACTGCCGCGCCCTGTTGAGCTCGCCGAGCTTTTTGGACGCCAGCTTCGCCTTGTCCTCTAAATGACTACGGTATTGGACGTCACAAGATATCTCAACACTAAGGATCCCAATACTATAGGAGTTGGAGAGGGCTGTGCCCTGGAATTGCGGCGCCACAGTAATCGGACATTTTTTTGCGGTGATTGCACAAATTTAAGTCTTAATAGGGATAAATTGGACAAAATTTTATCTACCCCACTCTTCCTTCATAAATCCAAAAAAGAGTTTTTCAATACGAACCAGTAGTTCCTGAGATTAGCGCTTTTAACCAAACAATCAAATCATTCAGCATTACTTTACTTAGTAAAGATTCCATGGAGTTGCTATGACCCTTAACCACAGTGCAGTGCGTCATATTCTTGATAATAATGTTATGTTGCTTTTATTATATTATGTAAATAAATGACGCATTTTTTATAATAATCATAATAAGTTCACATTTTCTGTATAAAATTTACGTATTTGCTAATCTTATGATGGTCAAAATATACACTGTAGAGATTCAGTTGCAAATAAATTTTAATAAATTTAAAAGAAGAAAGAAATTTAAAGAAAAGAAAAAAAAGGAAATTTAAAGAGAAAAAAAACAAACAGATTTTATGATTTCTATTGTATAAATGAATGAAAAAACATGTCGTGTTATTTTATCAAAAATAAATATTTTTTTTAGAATTTTAAAATGGAGTTAGGTACTTTGTACGCATTCTTATTTACAGATACATACCTGCTTTTTTCCGAAGAAGTACTTACGTACGTCAAGTCCAATCCTATGTTTTTAGTCCTGGCCTCAAGTAAAGCAATGATAATTTTACTGCAGCTATACCTATATGTCTGATACCCAAGAGACGGCGTTAGGAGCCAAAGTCGAAAAGCCAGAGAGGAAAAGAAGATGGGAGGATGACCTCAAAATAACCGCAGGACCCCTTTGGACAAGAGTACCAGCAGACAGAAGTCAGTGGAAAGAGTTGGAGAAGGCCTATGCCGAAAGGCACAAAATAAAAATAAAATAAAATGTCTTTATTTTGCATAGACCATTTCAACGGCGCTTACAAAATGTCATACACTAAAACTAAAAAAATAAAAATTTGTATATTTAAAGTGACCACCGGTTCGGAACGCGGCCCACCTGAGAAGAACCGGCAAGAAACTTAGGAAGGCTTTTTTTTGATGGCCTATTTACAATTTAATATTTTATGACCATAATATTTTATTTGTCAGCAGATCATTTCCAGGCATCCCTGTCCTGTAAATAGTCTTGAATAAAGTAATAACCTTTTTCACAAAGCTTTTTTTTAATATACTTTGTAAATATATTTAATGGTAAATTTCTCAGGTCACAGGGAAGCTTGTTGTAAAAGCGTATACAGTTACCCTGGCAAGAATCGCCAATCTTATGCAGCCGACTGTGGTGAACTGAAAGATTGTTTTTATGTCTAGTGTTTATATTATGTATTACACAGAGTTTAGTAAACTGTGATAGATTTTTCTGGACATACATAAGATTGGCAAAAATGTATTGTATGCTACAGTTAGAAAATTTACTTCTTTGAATTTTTCTCGGAGGGTAGACTCTGGGGCCCAAATTATATATAGCGCGTACAACCCGCTTTTGAAGAACAAAAATGTTATTTACTTCGGCAGCACCAAAGGAGAATACCGTAAGACAAAATACTATGAAAATAGCTGAAGTAAACCATTCTAGCCGTATCTACATCTGTTAGAGTCCTGATCTTTTTTACAGCGTATGCAGCCGAACATAACCTAGAGGCCGTCTTTTCTATGTGTGGGCCTCACTGCAAATTGGCATCAATAGTTATACCAAGGAACACAGTTGATTCCACAAACTCTAACACTTGTCCATTAAGTTGAACATTGGCCGTAACTTGTTTTACATTTGGTAGAGTAAATTTAATACATTTAGTTTTGTTTTAATTTAGGCAAAGATTATTTGTGCTGAACCAATGAACTACTCTTGCAATTGCATTGTTTACATCGTCATAGTTATCTAATCGTCTCTTTATTTTAAAAATTAATGAGGTGTCATCTGCAAACAAAACAATCCTATTCCTGTCCCCTACATAAAATGGTAAATCATTAATATAAATGAGAAACAAGAATGGCCCAAGTATCGAGCCTTGTGGCACACCCAATGTAACCGTGGATCCTACAGAACATGTACCATTAATATCGGCCCTTTGTATTCTATTGTTCAAATATGAAGACAGAAGGTCGAGAGCTTTGCCTCTTATTCCATAGTGATGTAATTTTTTGCACAACGTTTCATGTTGAACGCAATCAAAAGTCTTGGATAGATCGCAGAATATACCTAATCATCTTGCATCTTGCTTGTCTTCCCAAGCTTCATGAAGACATTTTAATAACTCAACACCAGCATCGGAAGTTGAGCGCCTTTTCGTAAAACCAAATAGTTTTGTATGAAATATTTAATGAAATCAAAGTGGGATAGCATTTGATTCAAAATATTTTTTTCAAATACTTTGCTCAAAGTTGGCAGCACTGACACTGGTCGGAAATTAGACGGGTCTGTTGCGCTGCCAGCCTTGAACAAGGGTATGACTTTGCTGCGTTTCATTAAATCAGGAAATATACCACTAGAAACACAGTCATTAAACACAGTTGCTAGATGGGGCGCAATGACTTCAAAGATACATGATGCAGTTTTGACTGATAATCCCCAAAGATACGCGGTTTTCTTAATTTAAATACATTTAAAAGTTTTATAATATCCTGAGCGCAAGTATCTGTGAATACAAATGCATCCCTGCAATAAGGAACAGATTCTTATAATAAGGTAATAAATGTTCAGAGGAACTGGAAGACGCTTGCAAAGATTTAGTCGTCAAAATAGGTACATTTTTGAAAAAATGTTCAAATTCCGTCGTCACTTCCAGGTCCCCTGTAACATGACAATCATTTACTTCCCTACTTTAATCCCTTTCTGTCACCATAGTTCTACCGCATTCAGAGTTAATGACATTCCAAGTCATTATTATTTTATTCACAGAATTAGAAATTTTATTTTTAATAAAGTTTGATTTTGCAAGATAACATGTTTGTTTAAATATCGTAGAATAGTTTTTAACATATTCCTGAAAGGTTTGGTTAAAATTATATGATTTTTGTGAATATAATTCAAATAATTTGTTTCTACTTTTAAAAATACCTGGTGTAGCGGAATCACTGAAAACAGGACGACCACCAATCTGTAGAGGTTTTGAGGTAAAAACTTTGACAAACTCATCATTAATCAAATTAAATAAGTTTGTATATGACTGGTTTACACAAGTGAAGTCAGGTAGATATGGCAATCTCTTTACTATATTTTCTTTAAAAATATTCAAACGGCTTTGGTTAATTGGTACATATTTAATTTGTTTTTTGCAGACTTTTTTACTAGTTTTAGGAAACTTTATCCATTGGCCACGATGATCTGACTCTACAGGATCCACAATACTTGTATTTATTGGTTTAATATCAGTAAAAATATTATCAATACATTTTGCACTGGTGGCTGTAATACGAGTAGGTTGTAAGAATGTACTATGCAGCTTAAAGGATTTAAATAAATTTTTCATTTTATTTCTCTCTGATGGAGTTAATGATGTATCTAGTATATTAACATTAAAATCTCCACAAACTATTATAGATTTCTTAGAACATTGGCATTTGAACATTGCTTCTTCAACCTTTTCTTTAAATTTAATGTACGGTGCATCAGGGGGACTGTATACGCTTAACAATATGAAATGCTCAAACTCAATACTGGCAATCTCAATAACTCGCTCAATGGAGAGGGCTACTTAATCCTTACGTTCTTTGAATTTTAAGTTTTTATTAATTAATATTAAAGAGCCTCCACGTTTAGAATGTTTTCTATTGAACGAGCTAGCAACCTGGTGATTTATGAAGTTCAACAATGTGATTTCATGATCTTTTAACCAGTGCTCTGTAGCACAAAAAATATTTATAGAAGTTGCATTAATGTATAGCTCCAACTCTAAATCTTTACCATTTATTAAACCTCTAACATTATGGTGCACCAGGTTTATAAAAACAATATTTTTATTATGATTATTCTCATGGGTTAAAGTCTTACACTGCAATAAGAGACATTTTGAGAAAAGTACTTACTATTTATTTTAATATTATTGCTTTAGAAAATATGTTACAAATGTATTTCGGAAATAAAGACTTTATTATTATTATATTCCTATATGTCGATTTTGGATCATAACGGAAAATGCCGCGTTATCTTATAATAGTTATCAAATTTCCCAGCACTTGTGCGCGTTGTCAAAGTTTTTTATTTACAAAACCACCATTTATACACATAAACACTCGAAAATACACTAGTTTTGAAAAAATAATATGTGAGTGGCGACCGCGTCATTTGCAGTTCCCGCCTAAATCCTGAGTTTGATTTTCTTTAATGTTTTTTTATACCACTGAGGTGGCAGACAAGCATTACGGCCAATATATGGTGGTGATGTACGATGGTCACCGTAACCTATTTTATATAGTTAATTTTCCTTGTTTAAAAATATAAATATGTTCACGGTTAATACGGGTTAATAGTTATATTGTTTACGGCAATGGGCTCACCACCTGTTACGTGGGACAAAAATGCATACGGTGAAATGTGGGCGTATAGTATGCCTCTGCCTTCCCCTTCGGGGATAAAGCCGTGACAATATGTATGTATGTTTATAAAAAGGTCCTTCTACCTTATATAATATTTTAACTAAGCTTTTTCAACACTGGCAATTTATTGTTTATACTTACAACTTAAAAAATACCTACGTTGACGAATGTACACTCTCGTTTATTTTTTTTTTATTAAAAACTAACAATAGGCCCGCGATCAATCACGACACACTCCGCCACGCGTTCCTGCGACCTTATTATTTACAAAACAGTAAAAAGTACATTTTTTTAACAAAATAAAGTAATTTCGTAAATCTGCCGCGAAAAAACTTCTCTAAATCATTTTATAAAGAGGCATTGTGATTTTTAAAACCCTTCCTTTTTTTAAACGAGACATGCACGGGCTATACTTTGTTATTTCTGATAAAAAAAAGCTTTAATTCACAAACACCCAGTGACCTACATACATTTTTCCCCGTTTTGAGTAAAAAGACCCTTTTATTACCCAATTTTTTAATAATCGAATCCAATCCTTTGGAAAAAGGGTTGGATAAAATCCCTATAATTTAGTTTTTTTTTGAACAGTTTTAGATGGCGGTAAAATTATGCGAGCTGTCAAAAATTCGCGCCATTACGCTTGGACATCTGCCGAGAAAAAAAGTTAACAATGCAAATAGGGGACGTTTAATATTTTAAGGGGGATTTTGTCGTTTTTGTGCTCAAAATGTAGAAATGCATTTAAAGTATAGCGTAACGATGTCCCCTCATTTCAATATTAATGTCCAAGAAATTTTATTAAAAGTATAATGACCAATAAATTGATGCAAATAAGATTGAAATTTGTGTGGCGTATTTTTTTGTTGTTTTGCATTTTATGGGCTCAGATTTTTACATTAATGGGTCTTACATAAAGATTTAATGTCAAAGTATTATAATTGAGTATTATTTCTAATATCCTTGTATCGAATAACAATTAAATTATTTCCTATATAAGTTGGAATCATGCTACGAAGTGTGTTTTTAATAACCAGTGACTTAGTTTTTCCGTACCCTTTTCCCATAGGAACTTCTTTCCAGAATGAAAAGAATGCCTATGTGTTAATTCCATTCCGGAGCCATCACGTCCCAAAAATAGACCCCTTGGGGTTTTTCAAATACCCTATACCAGTGGTCCCAGCCAGCCATAGGCCCCGGCTGCTCAGTAACATGGTAGTAGCTAAACCATTTGAAGGGTATCAAAAATTTAAAGCATGAAGTCACAGCCTTTTCCTGTCCTTCTAAGCACGGCAATAGGGTCGGCAGCGTGAGTGTAACACTACAGGTTACGGTGGCCACTTCCTATCAGGTGGGCCCTATGATTGTCTATCACCTTATTTAGTACTAGTTGACGCCCGCGGCTTCGCCCGCGTAGAAAAGTTTTCCCGTTTCCGTTTACCACAGGAACTTGTTCCAGGGATAAAAAGTAGCCTATGTGTTATTCTGATGTATATGCTATATTATTGTATAGTTTCATTAAAATCCATTCTGTAGTTTTTACGTAAAAGAGACTCATTTAATCCCGTCGTTTATTAATTTAACTATAATGTATGAAATTTTTTTAAATTAGTTATTTGCCCGCACGGCCCGGTCGAATTATGGTTACACGAAATTAATTTCTTTGCGCATTTTTTTAATTTGCAAGGTGTAAAGGGACAAAATAATCTTCATAAAATACTGAAGCCAAACTAACGTTGTAAAAATGATAATGATTAATAGCATATTTGTGTAAATAGCCCTCAAATTACCACTTTAAAATGGATGGTTTTTTAAAGTATTAAAATGGATATATGTATGTTATTCTTAAGAGATAGATATATACCGTCGTGAACTTTTTTATAGACCTACATTAGATACACAATTGCACAATACATCATTTTGTTATATCTCAAAGGGTTTAGGCAGCGTTTTCGTTGAAAGCTCTCAGACTGCTTATTTTTTCCGACATCCCCAACAAATATCGTTATAATTTGGTCAATGTATACAAAAGCTTAACAAATTATACATAAAAACCTTCTATGAGAATCACATTAACTATTAATATCTATAAACCGCATCGTAATTCGTTGCGTAGTTTTTAAGATCTAAGCATACATAGGGACAGACAGCGAAAAGCGACTTTGTTTTATAATATGTAGTGATTAGTTGATGCCCACGGGCGGGATGAAGTTTTCCCGTTCCCGTTTTCCAAAGTACCTAAGAAAGGTTCCCGGGGTACAAAGTATAGTCTATGTGTTATTACAATGTGTAGTCTATATTATTGTTAATTTTTATCATAATTCATTTTGTAGTTTTTGCTTGAAAGAGTAACAAACCTACATCCATACATTCTTACAAGTTTCCGCGTTTATAATGTTAGCAGGATAAAAAAAACTAAACCACACTGCAATGATAGTATTTATTTTGAAAATTTAAATATAGATTTATAACAATTTATAGTAATATACAAATACGTATTCAACTTTTTTTTATATTACCAAAGTTGATTCTCAAAGTGTATATCTGCAGTAGGTCATTAAAAAAACCAAATGTAAACCATTAAAATTACATTTTCAATTCTCATCTTTCTCGATATTCACGAATCATAATACATATAGTCCAGTAGTATTGTGAGAGCCAGTAACAAGGCCTTTTCTTCAACTCCTAAGCTTTCTTCAAATGTAACGCCAAATCTAAAAAGAAAAAAGTAATAAATATACTTTTCATAACTATTCCCAGTAAATCCTTTATGCTTTTTTAAAATTACGGTATCTTGGTCACAATAACAATTGCGTACAAAACAAACCAAATAATGTAAGTTAATACCTAATTTAAAAGTTTTAGTTTATTGTGTAATGTAATTCGTTCAAATGCTATCCTTTGGATGACTGCCTCTGTGGCGCGGTGGAAGTGTATCCGACTGCTACGCAAGAAGTCGCGTGTTCGAATCCCACCCAGGATAAAACTTTGTGTGATGAGCACGATGGTTTATTCTGTATCTGGGTGTTATTTATCTATAATTTGTATGTATTTAGAAATATATAAATATGTTTATCAGTTATCTAGTTACCATAGTACAAGCTCTGCTTAGTTTGGAATCAGATGGCGTTGTGTGAGTTGTCCCAACGATATTTAATTTATTTTATTTAATTAAATTACGATTAGTATTGACTATTGATAAGAATTGGCAGTATGATTTAAAATACCTTCGCCTATGTATATTTATTTAAAATCATAATTTTTATTATTAGTATTTGCATTAATGCTAAGTATTCGTCCCGTCTTAAGTTCTTGGTCTTCGTCAAGTCCAGTCCTAAGTCTTTACCACAGGTAAGTGATAGGAACGTTATTATACGGCAATGGGCTGATCACCACCTGTTACATATGACAAAAATGCATATATGGTGAAATGTGGGCGTATAGTATGCCTCTGCCTACCCCTTCGGGGATAAAGGCGTAACAATATGTGTGTAGGAACGTTATTGGAGCTTTCTATGGAGATTGAGGAGTAACAAAAAACCGCATTCCTCTAAATTATACAATTTTACAACATGTGCATGTTGTCGAAGCTTTTATATTTAAAAATCCACCTCTTCCACACACAAACACTTGAAAATAGACTAATTTTTAACATACTTTTTATTATACAACAAGAGTGGCGTCTGTCTCCCTTTCGCTTCCGTCAAAAACGCCTTAAAATTCGAAACTGACGTAAAAAAATATTCTTGTGAGTACCTTGTGATGGCGCAATTTGGGTAAGTCTTTACCCATCCGTACAAACCAAAAAATATATACGGTCATGAATTTCTACGGACAATAAAAGTCTAGCGGTAACAAACCAAAATTACAATCTAGTCAACACCGCCGCGCCTATAGATTACAGAAAAGTACCTTGTACCATTTTTAGAACAGGGTGAAGATATTTTTCATCAATTTATAGTTATTCCAAATTCATATTATCCAGGACCTAATCTAAAAATGGCATTTCTTTATTTCTTTAATTAAATAGATAAAACTGCGCCGATTTGGTCGTATTGTTTTTTTTTAACACCTAAATACTGGTATTTTTTTTAGGTGTAAGGGGGCCTCACCACTATCTTCAGAACCCAAGCCACCTCACCTACTGACCACGGACAAAGCAACTCAATGTCAACGATGCCCAAAATCACTAACCACACGATAATTGCAAATGGCGTCCATATAAAATAAAATAAAATGTGTGTGTACCAGAGTGCCAAGTTGTTTTTAAGTGGAACTTCTTTAAGACGTATTATTTTTCTACTATTTACAACTTAACAAAAATTGGGAAGATAAGGCTTTCGCATACGTCGATAACGAAGTTTCACTTACGTCGATAAAGAAGTTTCACTTCAAAAAAACATGGCGCCAAATCGGAAAACGGGACGATTTTTATACAGGTATAAAATTTCTCTCATACGTCGATAAAGAAGTTTCGTTTCAAAAATAAGTGCTCGTGGTTCTACTAACTTAGTGTTCTGTAAACTATTACTGTGCGATTGATTACAGATGGGTGGGTGACCTCTTTGTAGTATATCCATTTACGAGCGTCTCCGTGCTTCGGAAGGCACGTTAAGCCGTTGGTCCCGGTTGCCAGTAACATGATTGTCGTTAGGCCAAGTTGAAGGCCCTATAGGCATAGCCTTGAAAAAATATAACAAATGCAGGTAGCCACAAACTGCGTCTGTCAATTCCAACACGGCAATGTGTTCACCGCCTAATACGTGGGACAGGAATGCACTCGGTGAAAAGTGGGCGTATAATATGCGTCTTCGGGGATAAGACGGAATTGATAAACAGAATAAAAATAATCAGGTAGGGTTTGTAAGTAAGAAGGAATGCACTAAGGTAAATTAGTAGTATCTTTTTGTGCTCACACCTGTCGATAACTGGTGCAAAGAACAAGGCATGGGCGAGCCCCTGCCAGCGCTTGTGGGTGACGCCGACCTGCGAGCCATCTGCTCGCTGGATTTGGAACTGCACGTCTCTGAAGCAGCTCAATGTGTTCAGAGGACCTTATGAAAAAAAAAAAACAGTTATATTGTTACATACTTCTTATGGCCTGTTAGGGAAAAATTATAAGACTGAATTTTAACGACGCTCGCGCATACCGATTACCAAACTCTGAAGCTAGATAACTTTTACATGACGAAGTTAAATCATAACTCTATCCATGACAAACTCATAACGATTTTCATAATAATTCGTGTTCTTTATTTTTTTAAATATTTTGATCATATATTGTAACACCCTATAAACGGCTTGTTTTCAACAGAAGTGTCCACCAACTGCCCCTATCCGTATCAACACGACGTAACTCACCACCTTTACGTGGGGCATAAAGCTGTTTGTAGATGCGTCTATTGGGTATAAGGAGCCCGAACCAGCGGGGCCACTCACCTGCTAGCGATATAGCTGCCGACTAACAGACGAGGCAATGACGTAAACACTTTTAAGAGGTGTGCGAAGTCAAACGGCAGTCGGTCCGAACTGGTCCCAACAATGCCGAAAATAAAAAGCCAATCCATAGCTGCTAGCAGCGAAAGAAGTGGACCCCAGGCATTCAAATTCAGGTAGGTTTTAGAAGCTACTGAGTATACACTAGGATGAATGAACCTCAGGTTCAGGGTTAAAAAGATTAAACCTCATAAAACTCACCACGAATCCAAAACACATGATCTCCCCTATCGTTCAACACTAAATATATAGGCCTAAACGCCGTCCACTGCTGCTGAATAGACCCTATCAGGTGTCCAGGCGGGGAATATATCTCCAGGGTCTGCAGCTGGCAGGGCAGCACCCGGGACGTAAAGGCGAAGGGTCTGTTGATGACCATGACTTCCCTGCCGAGAGAGTTCGTGACGTGGAGCTGGAGAGGGCGCAGACTATAGCACAGGTAGCCTATACACCAGCTGTTCAAGAGAAAATCAATATGTCAATCAAATCAGCTTATTGCAGTCCATAGTTGGATGTATCTGTCCTCATTGGCCAGAGAAATTAGTTTTTGTTTTAAGTTTTCCTGCCCTTCCCTTATTTTTTGCTTTTATTTTATTTTTTATAAATGATATTTTCTATTTAAACCCCACTGAAAACCTCAGTATAACAACTACCATTATACTAGGATGAGACTGACCTTGACTTGACTAAAACGTAGAGCACTGGGACGATTTAGATGATAAGAAAGAAGATTGAAGAAATGTGAATTAAGATTTGGCTAAAGTCTTAGTAACAAGGCCGTTGAATAATTACAAAAAAAAAGAAAGACTTTACTTGCTCTTTTCTTCGACGGTGTAAACAAGATTGTGATCGGGTGTCTTGACAAAGAATTGGTTCTTCTTGCCGCGCATACAGAGGGCGTCCTTGACGTGGAGGCGCTTCGTGATCTGCAGCCGGCCTACTGTCTTCAATTCATTTAATATATGGGGTTCGACTAGCTCCTGAAAGAAAGTTAATGGAACTTTAAATTTACTCTTTAGAAAATAAAACAGAAAATAGCAATGCCTCGGTAGGAAAATGGATATGTACGCAACTGCTGTGCTGAAGACCTGGTTTTAAATCCTATGTTGGATATATGTGTGATCCCAAAGTGTTGGTTCCGGAGTTTGGATGCTATCAATGTACCTATAATCTGTATGTTTATCATTTGCCTAGATAGCATACCACACACTTACAATATATTAGCATGGTTTGGACAAGATGGTGATTTTGAAAAGCAATTAGTATGCTAACTTTTTCTAAATTTTAAATTTAAAGCGGAAATTTTTTTTTTCCAGCTCGTGACTGAAAACATTTTCCGCTTGAAATTTAAAAGATGGTGATGTTTATCAAAGTCCCAAAAAAGCTTCAATTGGTAAAAACAAAATTGATAATCATTACCATAGTTTTGGGTCACACCTGTATGTCGAATATGCATAAAACATGTCACAAGAAATGTCTCCTTACTCCCAGAAGCAACTTAGTACTCGTGACATGATGTTCAAAGATATGCTGAATGCTTTACTCTATGTGTATGTTACCCACCTGCTTTTCTTATAAAATAAAAACACGTATCTAATAATAACAGCGCGATTGTGGTATGACAGAAGTTGTAGTGACTAAGATGGAAAAGGGATGTGGTTCGGACACGTGGAGAGAATAGATGAAAATAGACTAAAAAGGCAGATTTATGTGGCGAGAGTGAATGGGCAAACTGGAAGGGGTCGACCTCGGCGTACTTATGTCAATAAAATCGAAGACCTTTTGAAAAAGACCAGGTCAAGAGTTTCCTTAACCGGCGAGCGTGTATGAAAATACTCATGAAAGTAGAAGAAAGTGCTATGTCAGGATCGTAGCAAGTGGAAAACCATATTCTCTGCCTACCCCGATGGGAAACAGGCGTGATAATATGTATGTATCTAGTCATGCTGCCCCCGCTAAGTGGCACGTAGATTGTTAGGTCATCCGGTCGGTTAATGAACGGTTAACTAGATTTTTTGCTGCGAGAAATCAATTTCAATAATAGAAAGGAGTTTCTCAGAGGATTCTATTCTTAGAGAACTACGATTAAAAAAGTCTATTAAGTAAATTTGTGAATAGGCCATCAAAAAATAGCCTTCTCAGTTTCTTGATGGTTCTTCTCAGGTGGGCCACGTTCCGAAACAAATCTTGTTAGTAATATACTTAGTAGTATATCTTTTATAATTTATGACATTTAGTAAGCGACGTTGATATGTTCTAATCCTTTATAACTAACTAACTAACTAACTTCACGCTGTATCCCTGACGGGGTAGTCAGAGAGGACAGATCGCCAGGCTTCGCGATCCATGCATACTTCTTTCGCTTCTTCAAGATTCATCAATCGCTTCATACACGCACGTCTGGGTATCCGAGTACTTTTGAACTTTATGAACCAAAGAATTTACCTGCGGCAAATTAGCTACAGCCGGGGCTGGAGTCGGCGTCGATTCTACCTTCACCAAACTTATAGGCTTTAGTTCATCCGGCAATGGTATCGAGAGCACCGCGGGAATAGGAGTCGCCAGCATTGTTCACGAGATCCACTTAGATATTTTGGTTTAGTATGTGGATGCACAGACTCCAGTGTGCATCAATACAAAAGTTAGATTGTTTGACAGAAAATGTCTGCTTGACAGTGATTTTCTTAAAAATTTGAGGAAAGTATTTATGCTAGAATTGCTAGAAATTTTAATTTTACTAACAAAATCAAGTATATATAATATATATAATACACAAATATTCAATACAAAATTGTTAACGGTGCTTATTAATAGTATACACACGGAAAGCTTCATTGCACGTTAGACAGTGGCGGAATTAACGGTAGCGACACCGGCATAGGTTAATTTATTTTATTTTTTGTTTTTTTTTTTTGTTGTAATTATTATATTAAATATTACGTCATAATTATTATTACAATCTAGCCGTTAAGCTAATAAGTAACTTAGTTTTAACTTAAGATGCTAAATACTTAAGTTAAGAATGTGACCAATGTCACTTTTCTTATTGTCTCTATTGAAGTAGAATATCACTTTCTTAATGTGTTCTTTGGGCACTCACTGCACTGCACTAATATTAACTCTAACTATACTAACTCAAATGGTTTAGTTCTTTTTAATCTTCTTACTATGTCCGTGGTGTCTAGCAGTTGAACAGCTTCGACATTCACATGTTAATGAAGCCTTTGTTGATATGCTTCGGCATATCTCCTTATAACTTTAGCAACAAGGTCCACTCCTAAATCTCGGTGTATATCCTCATTTCTGATATACCAAGGAGCATTTACTATACTCCTTAGTATTTTATTTTGAAATTGTTGTATTATTTGTACATTCGTTTGTTTGGTACACCCCCAAAGTTGAATACCATATAATATGCATATAATATGTAGGCATGAGAACTTGCTTGTACAAGAGAACTTTGTTATGCACTGATAAATTGGAATGTGTACCCCGTAGTCAGTACATTTTTTTATAGCGTAGGTCTAGTTCTTGCCGTTTCTTTTTAACATGAGCCTTCCAGCGTAACTTTGCATCTAGGATCATGCCCAGGTTTTTTGCCGTATTTTCATGTGGTATTATGTGGTCATTTATGTATATCGGTTCATAGCTAGCTAACCTTTGATTAGTGAAGTCTATATGAATCGATTTAGATTCGTTAAGTTTTATTCTCCATATTTTCGTGCAACTGATAATAGAATTGACTGTAATTTGCACTTTTTCTACAGCTTATTTGCTAGGACCTCCAGTTGCCATTATTGCTATGTCATCAGTATTATTAGTTATGTCATTAGAATTGGCAATTAAATTGTTATGTGATTCTGGGATGTCACAGGTTTATAACAGGTATAAAATTGGACCAAGGACACTTTCCTGCGGTACTCCAGCTTTTATTTGTTTGAGGTTTGAGTATGCTGTCTCATGTCTAACTCTGAAAGTTCTTTCTGTTAAATAAGATTCTAGGATGTCTGCAAATTGTTTTGGTAGCATTTTTCTTAATTTGCTTATAAGACCTGTGTGCCAAACTTTATCAAAAGCCTGTGCTATATCTAGAATGACTGCTGAGCAAACTTTCTTTTCCTCTAGGGTTTTTCTATTGTATTTATGATTCTAAATAAATATCCATCACGCCTTATCCCCGAAGGGGTGGCAGAGGCATATTATATGCCCACTTTTCACCGTGTGGATTCCTGTACCACGTAATAGGTGGTGAGCCCATTGCCGTGTTGAAATGTACAGACGCAGGTTGTCGGTACCTGCTGTTGAATTTTTTCAAGCCGCCCATAAGGCTTTCAACCAGGCTTAACGACTGCCATTTTACTGGCAACCGGGACCAACGGCTTAACGTGCCTTCCGAAGCACGGAAACGCTCGCAAATGTAAATGCCACAAAGTGGTCACCCATCCGAGGACCAGCCATAGTGAAAGTTGCGTAACTCAGTGATCGTTTACAGAACACTGAGACCGCGAGGCCACGAGCGCTTCAATTCATGATTCTATGTAGTATGAATAAAATCATAGTAGAATGATTTTCCCTAAATCCAAACTGGTAATCAGGAATTAATTTTCTATCTTCTATGATCGGTTTCAATCGCCTTAAAAGAAGTTTTTCAAATAATTTTGATAGCACTGGTAAGAGTGATATTGGTCTATACGAGGTTACTTCGTGAGGTGGTTTTCCAGGTTTAGGTAACATGATGACTTCAGCAACTTTCCATATGTTAGGCACATGTTTTAGTCGTATTGCGCCGTTGATAAGAGTCGTCAGTTTTACTATAGCTCTCCTTGGGAGGTTTTGTAGTATTTCACTAGTGATGAGATCTTAACCAGGTGATTTCCTTTTAACCAACGTTTTGATCATATTTTTTACTTCTTTTGGTGTCACGAGATTTATTTCAAAATCATCTTGACTGTTGTTGTTTAACATTATATCTGTAGTGATTTCTTCATCGTTTATTTGAAATATTTTCTCTAAATGGTCAGCAAACCTCATTGCCTTCTGTTCATTGCTTATGGCCTATTGCCCAATAGTTCTAGTTTTAATCGGTGGACAATGTATGATCGGTTTATTTAATTTTTTGGTAACTTTCCATAGCGAATAATTTGTTGAACTATTACTGGTTAATGTACTAAGATATTTCTTTGTAGATTCGTCATGATAATTCTAAATGGCTTTACTTCAGCGTTTTGTGAGATGAATTAATATGTTTTTATCAGGGGGATATCTAGACTGTTGCCACTTCTTTCTTTGAGCTCTTTTTGAGATTCCTTATTTCTAATGGATATATATGACTCGCTACCCTTCTTTTAGTATCAGGTGTATTTGTCCAAGCGCGTCGTTGAATATCAGTGATGAATTTGTCAACTTCTTGATTTAGCTGATGTGTACTTTTTAGTGGTACTTTGAGGTCTATAAAGTAGTCTAAATCACATTTAAACTGTTCCCAATCTGTGTTTTTATTAACAAGTGCTGGAGTTCTTTCTTTTTTTACAATTGTTTCACTTACAGTTAGTATAATAGGTGAATGATCTGAGTTCATATCATATCCCTCATATATATCAATAAATGCTTTAGATAGATTTTTAAAAATGAAAAATAAAATAAGATCTGGAAGCTTATGAACATCAGTTGGCCAGTAAGTGGGTTTTCCTGTTGAAATCACATTGCTTTTGTTTTCTCTGATGGCACAAAGTAATTCCTTTCCTTTAGTGTTTGTGAGTCTTGACCTACAATGTGTATTCTTTGCATCTAAGTCACCTACTTGGAGGTGACTTAGATGCAAAGAATAAATGTATTCCCTAAACCATTCAATATGTAATTATACTGCTCTGTTTTCATATTATAGCGTGGAGGGCAATATTTAGCTGCCACTGTAATATTATGACGACTTTTGGTTCTAATGCTAACGGCTACAGTTTGTGCAAAAGGTTCTTCACACTTCTGTTGTAAGTGGTGGTAGATATGCTCTTTTATAATTATAGTGCTACCCACTCTTGCAGTGTTATTGGGATGGAGTGCGTGGTATACTTTATAACCCTTAATTTGAATGTAGGATTCTCTGGTAAAGTGGGACTCTGATATAAGGCATATATCAATTTGTACTGTGTTTAGGACTGCTTTCAACTCGTTGTAATGTTTAAGGAGCCCGTTTGCGTTCCATGCCATAATTTTTAAAGTGTTTTTCATATTTGATTTATAATAGGTAGTTGATTGGCAGTACTTTCCAGGTTTCTAAGCCTATTGTCGAATGTTGTTAAAAGGTTTAAAATGTTATTTATATTTTCTTCTGTCGTTGGTTGGCCGGGCTGGCCAGACATTTGTGGCTGCGAGTTAGATTTGGAAGTCTTTGTTACCTGCGCATAGGAAATATTATTACTTACTGTCTGGTAAGTTAATCGTGGTGTTTGGCTTTTGTTAGTACTTGCAGCTTGTAAACTTTGTTTATTGTCATTTTTTCTGTGTTTATTTCTTAATTGCTGTTCTTTCGCTAATATACACCCCCTATAGTTAGCAGGGTGTGGTTCACCACAGTGAATGCATTTTGGTTTGGTTTCTGCAGCTTTTGTGCAATCTATGGTGAGATATTTACCAGTACATTTAACACATCTAGGCTCTTTGGAGCAATATTTTTGTGTGTGACCATAAGCTTGACACCTTTTACATTGGGGGATCAACTTTGATGTTTTTAAAGGCTGTAAATCTACTTTACAACCTAGTATGGCTTTTATGCTGTATATCTTGTTTATATCTTCATCTTTTTCAAATGAAAGTATAAACATGTTGAGTGGTTCTTTAGTTCTCCAGCTTAACTTGTTTACAGCTCCTTGGATTTTATAGCCTTTAGCTGACAGCTCTTCGACTATTCTGTTGGGTAGGCATGACGAGTGCAGATTTTTAGCCATTACTCTAATCGGCCTATCTTGCTTGTTCTCATAAGAGTACCAAAGGCTGTTACTTTGTGACAAAAATTTGGTTATGGCTCTATAAGTTCCTCGTTTCTGTCATTTATTTTAACTGTGTCACCGGACATCATTTTAACTAAGAAAGTATCTATAGTTAAGTTGGTTGAGAGCAGATCGTAAAACTTCTGGTAGTTTTTAATGTTTTCTACTATGATGGGTGGAGGTGAATGTACCTTTTTTGCTATAGACGGCTTAACTGACATACCAACCGGGGTTTCGCTGGTGCTTTCACCTTGCGCCGATGGGGACAGTGAGATGTTCAAATTCAACTTCCTCTTTTTCCTACCTTTCTTTAGTACCCACTCTGTTTCTTTATCAAGTTCCTCTTCGTCAGTCTCATACACGGCTGTTTTCTGGGGTTGCCTACTCGTGGCCTCGTTATTTTGAGAAGGAACATTGTTTGGCTCCTGAACGTCTTTCAGCTGGCTTTGTAGCAACTCTACTCGGCTACTAAGGTCTTTTACAAGGTTCTCAAGTTTCAGACACTCGGCCTGCTCCTCTCTGAACCTTGTATATAACTGGCGTTCTAATTCAGTTTTAAGAACTATTTTATTTATTATAAATGTTAAACATGATTCACTAGCAACGAAATTTAGATTATCGCGGAGGCCGCAACAACAACACGCGACTATTAAGGCTGCTGCGTCAGCGCTATTGGCTTTTGGTTATCGGCATTATTAAGAGCTACTGACGTACGGTGGGTACGAATATACCTAACTAATAGGTAGTCGGTTATACCCTTAAACTCATACATACATATTTGTCACGCCTTTATCCCCGAAAGGGTAGGCAGAGGCATAGTATCCGCCCACACTTGACTGTATGCATTTTTGTTTCACGTAACAGGTGGTGAGACCATTGCCGTGTTGAAATAGACAGGCGCAGGCTGTGGCGACCTGCTGTTAAAATTTTTTAAGTCGCCCATATGGCCTTCAAATTGGCTTAACGACTGCCCTATTACTGGTAACCGGGACCATCGGCTTAACGTGCCTTCCGAAGCATGGAAACGCTTGCAAATAAAATGCCTTAAAGTGGTCACCCCCATCCAAGGATGCATATAGCGAAAGTAGCTTAACGCAGTGATCGTTTACAGAACACTGAGTAAGCGGAGTTACGACCGCTTTATCTCACCCAAAACCTATGACATTTTACGTATAGTTTTAAAGTAGATTTTGTTTCTGTTTAGAAAAATCGTGTTAAATAACTAATATTACCAAACTTACCCTACCCTAAAACATTTTCAATGCAATTCATTGATTTCTGTGTTACCCGTGAAATAAAAGTGCATTAAACACGACACGAATTCATGCAAATGTCAGAATTATTATTACCATTGGGGGAATTCATTAAAATTTTGTTGGAAAAAAAAGTCTCTCGGAAACTGTATCGCTTTTATCAATTGCTTGTAACAATATATGCTTAGTTATAAAGGAGAGTAGGGTGTCTCTAATTGTGTTGGTAATTTAGATGTGTCTGATAAGCGTCTTAATAATAAAAACAGCTCAACGGTGACGCCAGAGAAAGAAATAGATATGTTTACATTCTACTCGTCTCGAAATAATCAGCAATTCTTTTATGGGACAGTGTATTGATTCTGTAACAAACTTCCCAATGAAATTATAATATTGTCAATAAATATATTTAAGACTATAGTCAAGGCCAAATTGTGTAAAAAGGCATAGGTATTATAAAATTTCAGTTTAGACTATATAAATATATAAATGCATGGGATTAAGTCACTCTAAATCAACACACATAAATATACAAATAGAAAAATAATAATAAAGAAACATAATAAATATAATTTAATAGACAATACTGTTTAAAATAAAAAAATAACATTTTCATTTTAATTATGTAAACGAAAACTAATGTAATTAATGGTAATTTAAAAAGAGTGGCCAGGAGTTTTATTGCCAGGTTCTTCCTCAGGCTCTACCTATTGCATTGCGAAACTGGCAGTAAATGTAAATGTAGAAGCAATAATCTTGACGTTCATAAGTGTTACTTTGTGACCTACACGAATAAAGATATTTTCATTTTCATGTAAAATCATTTGTAACACTTTTGGATACGCGCCATTTACATAAAATAAATAACATAAACCTTTTAACTATAAAATGGTACTTGAGTGATACACGCCTCGGTAACGCAGTGGTGATGTATGTGACTGCCGCGCTGAGGGTTCGATTCCCGGTTCGAAAAAAATATCTGTGTGATTCACAATTGTTTATTCCAGCGTTTGGGTGTTTTCATGTATAATTGTATGTATTTAGACATACAATATAATAGACAATACAATAGAATTATAAAAAAAATAGACATAGAATTTTTATCAGTTGTCTAGATCGCTAAACACATGCTTATTATATTAGTTTACTTTGGGCTAGATGGCACTGTGTATATGTCCACCTCTCTGTGTCTGGATGTAATTTATAAATATATAATAGGTATTATGTTTATATAAAAAAAATATACCTACGTATTATTTGAGTAACCTAGATCCCCAAACTTAAGCTTATATCAGCTTAATTTGGCCTAAACTTAGACACTGTGTTCAATTTCAGAAATATTTATTCATTATATTTTCTCAATTGGTGGGCCAATTCCATATTTTTTTATTAATCACCAAATTATTTTAATAGCATTTTTGATTTATTATTTATAACCATGATGTAACAAGGAATATTAATTAATTATTAAATATATTTAACTTTTTCTAATGCGTGGTCACTTCATGTTTTAATGGCAAAGCGCACGCGCCGGCTCGCGCTACTATTTTATGCAAAAACGCAAATTTCGTTCGAAATTTGAAACGCTCTATTGTGTTGCTAGTTTGAATGAATAAAAATAATTGTTGCCAAATTCAGTTTTTGGGGGAAATATGCGTTTGCGCAGGTCCACACCATTGTGTGCACACGACTGTGCCGAATACAATTAACGATAGTTTTTATGCAAGCGACATTTTGAATTAATAAGGATTTTTGCATGGTCAAACTGCGTATTGATTAAATAGAGAGTTTGGAAATTGGGGCAGTATCATTGTGGGTCAGATTTAGAGTAAAATGTATTATAACATGAAGGTTTTGTGTCTTCGGCAAATTTTATGTATGAAGTGAAAGAAATTGTATCATACGGAAGTATTAACATGGAAAAGAAAATCCCAAAAACATATTCCATTTTGGTAGATGGCTGCCATTAGTCTATTTCATTGATTTAGTGTATCACCAGTAGCTTTTTTGGGGACTAGCAGGTGAGGTCGCTTGTACACCGGAGGTCTTGCTAGGGGCCCCTTACATCCGTTGGTACAGCTAGTTAGATTTCATTTATTTAGCAAACAGTAAATAGATTTTTAATTCTTCACTAACGGACCTATGTATGTGGTGAATTTACCTACAATTCCGAGTTTTAAAGCTTTATACGATGCAGCAGTGTCAAGTGCAAGAACATTACATGAAAATTTATTTCAATTATGCATAATAAACCCTTTTATAGATTGACTTCTTTAATGTGCGAACGTAACCAAATATGGAGGCTTAAGCTGTGTGTGTGATTTCCAGACCAAGACTCAAGCTAAATTAGTTCAGTTTAGCTCACATAGCTGACGCAGTTTTTCAAACTTGTGTGTAGATTGAAAACTAGTATGTAATTTAAACTAAGCTTTGCCTAAGTCCAGTCCTTTGTGTAAACGCCTCAACGGGTTCCCCTAGGGTAAGGGAGGAAGAAGCATAGTGCGGATAAATTAAAGTTAACTTTATGGTATTCTGTGAATGTAGAAAAAACTCGACAGTTGAACACTTGTTGACAGTGAAGCGCTCGTGGCCCCGCGGACTCAGTGATATGTAAAGATCACTGCGTTAAGCAACTTTCACCATGGCTGGTCACGGATGGGTGACCACTTTGTGGCATTTACATTTGCGAGCGTTTCCGTGCTTCTGAAGGCACGATAAGTCGTTAGTACTGGTTGCCAGTAACATGACAGTCGTTAAGTCAAGTTGAAAAGGCTTTATTTGTGCGACTTGAAAAATTTCAACAGCAGGTAGCCACAACCTGCGACTGTCTGTTGTCTTCAACTGTACCCTTCCACAATTTATGGAAGTTGCGGAAAGGTGTAGAAAAAACATTTTTTTTTTATATTATTTTAAAATTAGGTACTGCCCATATCGATACTAATATTTTAAAACTGAAGAGTTTGCTTGTTTGTTCGGTTGAACGCGCTAATCTCAGGAACTGTTGGTCGGATTTGAAAAAATCTTTTGTCTTAGATAGGCCATTTATCGAGGAAGGCTATAGGCTATATATCATTACGCTACTACACCGGGGAGCAGAGCAGTAGTCATTAATGTCGACAAATCGGGCAAATTTTTATGCATAATTGTAGAATTTATAAGCGACGGGATTAAATAGGTGCGACGGGAGGTCGAAATATTCCACGGGCGAAGCTGTGGGGGTAATCTAGTACATTATATGGGCAGTACATAATTTTAAAATTGTCTGTTAAGAACTTAGATTTATTGTTATCTCATGTTTACTTACAGTATTGTTTTGGGGTTATCCTGTAATGATATTGTAAATATTTTTAAATAAATTTATATTTTAACGGCTCGCCCCCAATTACGTGGGGCAGGAATACATGTGGTGAAAAGTGGGCATATAATATTCCTTTGCCACCCTTTCGGGGATAAGGCGTGATAGATAAATAAATAAATAAAACTCGACAGTTCCGTCAAAGAGAGACGTGTGTGTTGGAGATGGGTATCGATAAAACTTTTCTTTTTTAACCACTGGGAATCCTCATCGATGCTACGCCGGACTCTTACCGACTAAAACCACATGGCGCCCTTCCATTTGTCTATGGCCAGGAGTCCCGGGTAAGCCCTTCAGGAGGATAGCCCCAGGGCTCCCAGCAGACTTTATCCGCAAGCGCGGTATCGTCTTCGGAGGGGAGGGGGGGGTTCGGGGGTTATCCCGCTAATCTTATATCTTTGGGGAGGATTCGAGTGCTGTCTACTTTTTTGAGAGGGTGAAAGACGTACGCGAAGTTCTCACGTCACGCCACCGTCTAGGGCCTGCTTCTGTAAGGACGGCGAGCAGCCCCCCCTCCGTCCTCAGGCCCCTGGTCTTGGAGGCCGGTGGTCCTGGGCGTAGATCAGTCTGCGGTGCCCCCGACGCTGACTGCGGAACTCGAGAGGGAGAATTCTCTCCCGCTCCCTCTCCGCCCCCCCTTTGGGAGCATTACTATCGATAAAACTAACAATTACATAGATTTTGATTTACGTCAATTTTTACTACCTTTCCTAAACCTAACTATGATAGATGATTACCTCGGTGGCGCAGTAGTAGTGAATGCGACAGCCGCGCTTGAGGTCCCGGGTTCAATTTACGGGTCAGAACAAAAATTTAACCAAAAAACCAAAAATTTTTGTTTTAGGGTATTGTTGTTTCCTATGTATAATATACTATGTATTTAGAAATATATAAGTATGTTTATCAGTTATCTAGATCCCATACCACAATCTTATTTTAGCTTACTTTGAGCTAGATGACGCTGTGTATAAAAAATGTCCCACAATATTAATTTATTATAGATGATAGTAATTCTCAACCTTTGAACGTTACCGAGTCATCCCGGAGGCTAATGAAAAAAATTAAAGTTATAGAAAAATGACATTCAATAAAAAAAGTCCCGTTTTTATAATATTTACTAAGACTGGCTGGTTGCTAAGACCTGAAATAAAATTCAAATAAATTCAAGTCAAATCAAAATCAAGTCAAATCAAAATCAAGTCAAATAAAAATCAAGTCAAATCGTATTTTTGTAAATGTCTTCTAAGTTTTTACGACTTTACAAACGTACGTTGTCGAACCTTTATGTCTAAAAATCCATCATTTTTACACATAATACATGAATTACGCACTCGTTTATTAAACTATTATGCGGTAGCAGAAGCCTACCATACTTCAAGTTTTAAACCTAACTCCCAATGGTTCTCAACCTGTGAACGTCACTATAGACCGTTACGGAGGCGTTACGTCGTTGTGATGAACTTGTAATAAAAGAAAATGTGTGTATACAGTGTACTCAGGTACGTAGTACTATTACTTATTCTGTGACTCAGGTAAGAAGTGAAACTACTGTATGACATTTGTTTACAGTTAAAAATTTCTTTCGTCGTTAAAAACAGTTTCACTTAAGATAAAGAAGTTTTACTTCCAAACAAAATGGCACGTAACCGAAAAACGGAACGTTATTTTATTTATTTATAATCTTTCTCACAACGTCGATAAAGAAGTTTCACTTCAAAAATGAAGTATCTACTCAGGTAAGGTATAGAACAATAAAAGACGAATATATTCTCGTAAATTCATTGTTATTCACGTTTTGTACTTCAACATTTTTTTTAATCTCATACAATATTAAATAACATTCATACAATATAGTGTTTGTTTATATTCGCTCGAAATTTTGATCCCATGGGGTCTTGGCACTTTTATCTCACGTTTCTTGAGATGATTGAAAGAGTTAACAATTAATATAATTGACCTCATATTGTTTACAAGTAAAAAATATACCATTTTAGACACATGGTCATCCTTAGAGCGTTGGAAAGTTAATTCTTACATAAAATAGTACTGAAAAATAAATATAATAATGAGTTTATTTAATTTGTGATCTTTCGAGATCTTCGGGGCCATCACCTTCCCAAAATAATTACGTCCACCTACGTCCCATAGTAGACTGTGATAGGCAGTTTTAATACTAATGTTGAAAAGTTTAACACATATCGAAAAAGAAAACCAAATAAAACTCTATACAAGATTATAACATTAGAGCTATTGTAAATTTTCACTTGTCTAATTAACTATTATTGTCTAATTCGAGCGAAATACATTTACACAGGCGCACGATTCAATATAATTAACAAAATCATAACTAACAATTAGTGACAAGGCCTCACTACTCAGCTGTTTCCTTCACAATTATCACTTACCTTAATATATTTGTTCGGTAAATTACATAATATATCGCTGCTCATTGCTACTATAATTTATTTTATTTTATTGTGAAAAATAAAAAATAAAATCCGTTTGTTAAGTATTTTTGGTAACTGTAACAGCTTTATGCAATACATTTTTAATTGACTGATAATCTTTTGGTTTCATTTATATAGGAATTATGGATAATATAAAATTAAGTCGACTTAGAACAAATATAGAATGCACGAAATTTTTCTTTTTCACAAAATGCGTTTAGATATCAAAATATCTGAGCTATGGAGTTTAGATACACATTTTGTATACCTTTTTAATTTGTCTAACATTCTGTTGAACATAGCTCAAAATATATTGTACGGTTGACAATTTAAAAGGCTTTACAAAATATGGCTCTAATTATTCATTCCTAAGTCAATATACATAGTCAAAACATCATCATCAAAACTACTAACATATTTAGAAATATCATAAATTCATCAGAAAAACTTAACAAAAAAGTGTTTTTGTAACCAGTGTTAGGTTTTTAACAACTATTTACATTTTTAATCCTAATATTCTCAAAAGCGTTCCTACTACATACTCTAATGAAGCAAGGCACTTTGAAATAACCTTTAAGTTTATTTATATACAATAAAAACATACATTGAAGCACTAAATAAATATCATCTAAAAAAAAATATTTTCATATCACAATTATTAAATCTGTACAAAAAATGGTCCATCTAAGTAGCATCCCAGTTTGTGCTTAATATAACTTTTTATCAAAAATAAAACACTTCTTATTATTGTATTTTTCATTTGTATAAATAATATTTATATTATACAATGCAATTTACATTTTATATACTTGTTTCACAAATGGCTAACCTGTATAATATACAGATTATGAATATAATATTAAATAATTTATAACGATATAGGTACCACACGTAATTGTTCTATAATTAGTTAAGTAGCACAGTAAAACCGGCTAAATATGCCGATGCAGAAGAAATAAAAAGCAGACATCGAAAAACAAAGAAATTTGTCCAAAACCTGAGCTTAACGCAAGATGTAATTGATGTCCCCAAATATAACTATTTGTATTATAATATTTGCGTTTAAATTTATAATTTTTTATTTCAATTTGAGCCAATATACTTAAGAGTATGTAAAATAAACTGTAAAATTTAATTAGCTGCAATAATTATGATAATATTATTATCTTTCATAATTATAAAACATAGTGAAGTTCAACGGATTTGATTCAAATTTGATATATACATCAATCAATTTGTCATAAGTATAAAGTAAAAAATAATTTTGAAAAATTAATACCCCAAATAGGTTATCGAACAATTTATAGGCATAGTTATTTCTATGCAATCGGTAACTACAACATCACATTCACTCAAAGACTTCTTGTATAACCTTTAAACGAGTAAAATTGTACTGTGTATTCATGATATATAGGTTAAAGTTTAAAGTTCAGTTTATTAAAAACAAAATTGAATTACATATTTTACATAACATGATAATCCTTTAACGAGTAACCCAGAAGGAAGCTTGTTATATTCTCGATCGCATCAGCGTCGTAAGAGAGAATAGAGCCCAAAACAACGGTAAGGGGTTACCACAATTGTCGACTTTCGAAAGTTCTAGTAATGAAGGAGTATGTGCTTTTATTAGGTATCTTACCGTGAGCGTAGGGTTTTTGCACAAAACAATATTTCATAAGACTTTCTGTGAGTCTGTGTGGCATTTTTTGTTTTCCAACAGCGTGTCTAGAAATATACAGAAGTCTTTGATACAAATAATATTTATTGAGAATCTTATATTAATAATCAATACTGCTGGACTTATGTACATCTAATAACTTATTTATATTATATATAACTAGTGTATTTTATACACTTTCAATATTGATTCTTATACTACATGTATATTATTAAAAATATCAGTATTTAAATAATCTAATATCATTATTTGATCAAATAGTATCTTATATTTAGAAATCATAGGATGATTTGGTATCATTTCTGTTCCGTATATTGAATTCTGCTGTAGATACTCCTAAGTTGGTGATTAAAATAGGACTTTGTGTATCCTCAGCATGATTTTTGATTGCGCAGACCGAACCGAACACCCCCCTTTTGCACCGACTATTTACAGCCAAAATTCGTTCCTAATCAGAGCCAGCAGTATGTATAACGAGACATGCTGGTATGTTGATTTAGATACATTTCAACATTAAAAATATACACCCTTTATAAAAACAGTGCTTGAGCCAAAAAGGTTCAATTAGCTTTTATTTATTTATTTACAATTAGTTTCGCTTACTTCTCTTTCTCTTATTTTTTTTATGACTCACTTATATAAAAATACTTTATAAGGTTTAGAGTTTTTAATATCTCTGGAAATATCATTGGCCTTTAACGGATTAAATTTTTGATGTATTGCATATAATACTACCTATTAATTTTCCTAAGTTACATTTTAGGAAAATTTACAATTAAATATGATAAAATATAAAGCTTTCAATTTACAATTCAAAATTCATAAAACCATGATATCTAACGATCATAAATTCTGGTTTGTTAAGTTAGTTAATAAAACTGAATCCAAATACTATTATTTATTTAACAAAAAAGAGTACATAATATTTTTTGGGTTACATAATGTGTAGCAACAAAGCGAACCCTGTAGCTCCATAGTAAGGCCGTTTTAATTGAGAATAACGCTCAAGTCTTGATGGCGATTTCAAAGATATGTATTTAAATGTGGGTTTGAAAGTGAAATATGCATATTAATGTGTTTCATTGCAATGTAGCTGCTTTCTACATAATTTTTATTTCAAAGTGTTTCAAACCATTTGGCATTTCAACTGGGTCTTCATTATAATATAATTAACATTTCTTTACGTAGCTACGGAATATTCTCAAAGTTTATAAATAAACCCCATATTATTGCTAGTATTATAAATTCAAGTTCGTGGTATGGTAGTGTATTTTAAATATAATGTTTTATTATATTAAGAGTGTGTATTTAAGTTATTTTAAGAATACAGCCGCGATATGATGTGGTTGGCAACACGTCGAAAATGATAGCACCGGTTAAAAGTAAATAATATAGCGAAAAGTTTCGAAAAGTTATCAATTTCAATTAACTTGTTTGGTACCAAAAACGTAGCTACATTCATATTTATATTATTAACATGGATTAATAGGAACACAATTTTTGTTACACGGCAATGCGCTCACCACCTATAACGTGGGATAGGAAAGCAAATGGTAAAATGTGGGCGTATAGAATTTTGGGGATAAGGCGTGATTGATTGATAAAACAATTTTTATTACTAAAATTAACAATTTGAATACGGCATTTGAGCATTATTAGAAAAAATGGGGTCATTTTATCACTTTGAGAATCACTGGACATAATTTTCTTAGAATATTTTTGTGTCGTGCCTCAAAAGCTACGTTAAGCCGTTGGTCCTTATTTAATTTAATATAACGATAATTGTAGTCCTTCCGATATTCTCTTAAAAAAAATTTGGATAAGGTAATGTACCATTACTTTTTACAAATATCAAATATTCAATTGTAATTTTTTGTAAGGCCCCTGATAGGTATTAATTAAAATATCTTTGTAAATTCTTCAAAATGGCTGAGGAGTTTTGTATGACAAATAAACTGTAGGGAAAAATAGTCTAGTTCATAATTTAGTTATAATTATAGGTCATAATATAACTTATCATCCACAAGTATAGTAAATATATTGTGAAAGACAAAAAAACTTAACTTAACTATCTTCACGCTGTATCCCTGACGGGGTAGTCAGAGAGGACAGATCGCCAGTGAAAGACAAGTTTATTCAAATGTAAATTCCTTCAATCATTACAACAAGAGATCTCAAGCTTTTGTGTTAGACATTCGGCAATGGGCTCACCACCTATTACGTGGTACAGGAATCCACACGGTGAAAAGTGGGCATATAATATGCCTCTGCCACCCCTTCGGGGATAAGGCGTGATGGATGTTAGACATTAAAACAATATATTGCAACCGAATTTTCAATTCTTGTATATTTTAATTACGAAAAGTATTTTTCTTCAAGGCACATTGCTTTGAACAGAGGAAAATGTTTGTGTACAGCGACATCTCTTAGCAGGGCGTAGAAATTTGACCGCTTTTTCAGTGAACATTTTATTTCGAGTTTCAATAGGAAATTATTTAGAGTTTGGTAAGTACCTAGTTCGTATCACGCTAATATCATTAATGATCCAGTCTCTTATCGTGTAGGCTGTCTCTATATAATAACAGAATTACAGTGAATATTCAGGTTTATAATTTTCCAGTTTAAAACTAGTTCTACACTTCATCCACAGATGTCACTTTTAAAACTTAGTTCAACAAACACTTAATAGATGGCGGTGTTACATAATTGTCTATATATGTCAATAGATGGCGCTTGTCACACAATCATATAATTTAAGCTATTCACGCTATCACTACTTAGTTCTTAGTAAATATAGCTAGATGGCGTTCTAATCAGTTATTTAAGCACCCAAGTCCATATCGAAGCAATGTTGTCGAGGGTGCGAATGCGGTGAATGAGGTGCGTGATGATGGGGTCCTCCCAATAAGAGACTTGGAAGACATCCCTCTGCAAGAGACAGCAGACCAGCTTCTGACATTAGTGATGACGTGCCTGGAACACCAGATTTCGTTAACTTTTCAATGTCATTTAGATATTTTCTAAGTACAGAGCAAGGATGGAATGTTGCACGCGCCTTAATAGAGATGAAAGTAATAATAAGTTGCTTTTTGTAGGCGAAAATATCGTAAGCAGTCTTTAGTCGCGGTGGACGGGGAAATTATAAATATTAAGAAGATTGAACTGTTTAAAATAACTAAGATTTAGCTAAAAGTTCTTTTACGAAAAAACATCCAAGTATCCAACATGGCGTCAAATTAATTAAAAGTGGACTATTTTTCAGAAATATGCTATTTGCATGAAAAACTAATATTAAACACTATTATTGTTTTCACATATTCATAATCCTGGAATTATAGCGATTGCAACGATATACGACACTAATAACTTATTGTTATTCTAAATAAAACTACCTGTATGTGCAAAAGACGCGGCGTCGTCCTGTAGCATGGCCGACATGTTCCTTTCAGCTGCTTCGGCCGCTTCGGCAACTACAGCCGACAAGCATAGCTGAGAAGTGGGCGACGAACACAGCATGGGGTCTCCTGTTCAAAGTACACTTACTGTCAGATATCAAAATCAAATGAAATAAACACTTTTTGTTTTAAAAACTAACTATCTTCACGCTGTATCCCTGACGGGTTAGTCAGAAAAAACAGATCGCCAGGCTTCGCGATCCATGCATACTTTTTTCGCTTCTTCAAGATTCGTCAATCGCTTCATACACGCACATCTGGGTATCCGAGTACTTTTGACTTTTCCGTATTTGAGCAATCTGCTCACGTGGTCTTCATATGTAAGTCGCGGCCTACCCTGACCCCTTCTACCCTCTACCCTCTTCTTCTTTTTGTTTTATATTTCATAAAAAGCTTTTAATCAGCTAGCCGAGTACTTATGAAAAGCGGAAAGAAACTCCAAACTGCATTTTGCTTGGCCGTCCTAAGGTCACGTTGAACGTGACGTTAGTTTTTTCAGTTTTGAACTAAACTCGAACAAGCGTCTTTTGACTTGCTGGGCCGGACGCTTTACCAACTAGACTACCGAGACCTATTCGAAACCCACAAATAAATCGACCTCGTTCCGTTTAAAAGCGACAAAGGCTTTATCTACCGGCACTTAGCAAGCCACAAGACGCTGATGCGACACAATACTGAAAAAATGTTCACTTTAAATTTAGACTGTTCATCAGCATATTTACCTTGTGTGACGGGATTATGTGAATCATCATCCATCAGGTCCTCGATCTGCGCGAGATTGAGCACAGCATCCTCATCTTCACCACCCACTAGGAGACCTGGGCTTGGTGACAGCCGCATCTAAAAATATAAATAAATATAATAATAAATATCGTTGGGACAACTCACACAACGCCATCTGATTCCAAACTAAGCAAAGCTTGTAATATGGTAACCAGATAACTGATAAACATACTTATTATTTCTAAATACATACATATTTTAGATATATAACACCCAGACACAGAATAAACCATCGTGCTCATCACACAAAGTTTTGTCCTGGGTGGGAATCGAACCCACGCCCTCTTGCGTAGCAGTCGGATACACTCCCACCGCGCCACAGAGACAGTAAAACATAATAAAAACAACGATATAAGCCATTTATTATGGAAATTTATTTAAAGACCCGTGGTTTATACCCGCATATTTCCTGTTCACGTGGGAATCCGGGAAAAAAATGTAGCCAAAATTACTCCTTATAACATTAGCTATATGGTAGAAAAACCACGTTAAAATCGGTTCTGCCGTTTCAGAGTTTAGCTGGAGCAAACGGACAGAGAAACTGTTAAAAATTGTATTTTTTTATGTAAGAACCGAATATGCTCTCATATATGTATTTAGTAAATATATTTATTTGGAATTACAAACAGACACTTCAACTTTTTTATCTGTATTCTGTACTCCTTTTTATTTATTTTTAGATACATATACTTTTTTGATTATTATCAAGTGCCTTTATCCCCGAAGGGATGGCAGAGTCAAACAATAACTCCATATTTCACCATATGCATTTTGGTCCCACGTAACAGGTGATCAGTCCATTGCTATGTTGAAATAAACAAGACTGGGTCAACCTGCTGTTGAAATTTTTCAAGCCGCCCATAAGGCCTTCAACTTGGCTTAACGACTGCCGTGTTACAACCGAGACCAATGGCTTATGGTTTTATAAGCGTAAGTTGCGTATTTAAGTAAATTAAAGAGAGATCGAAATTTCAATAAAGTGAAAAAAAAACTACTTGGTCAGGACGGGGATTGAACCCGTGATGTTTGCCTAACCAGGGCAATGTTCTAGCCACTGAACTACCCGAACCGTATCGAAACAAGTTAAAATTCTTCACTATATTTTCATCATCATCATCCGAGCCTCTCGCGACGCCCGGGGTCCGCTTTCCTACATTTTCTCCTTCACTTCGCACGGTCGTCGGCGTCCCCTGTAGTGAGACTTCACTATTTTTAATCCCCATTTAAGAGTATGATGGAAGCTGGAAGACTTAGAGCAACTGACCTTGATATCCTTGTGAGTGAAGAGGTGGTCGGTCCCAGGTTCGAGGCACAGGTCGGGCTCCAGGCAGCCCAGAGACAGCCCGTCGTCGCGCGACAGAGGCGAACACGAACCTAGTTTTAGACCGTCTGGAATGTTATGTGCCGTTGTTCAAACATACTGACAGTCTTACTACTACCACTGGATTTTGCGCGGGAATGGCAGACGCTGGCTGTATCTTATTTTCCATAACTACACTAGCGGCATAGCTGTTATAGCAATTGTTACAAATAATATTATTTAAATTTAAGGCGAACTAAGTTTAGTCGACTGTTCTCACATAAATTCAAAGGAACTATGTAAGTGTAATTTTAATGAACACAACATTTATTTTGTTTTTTTTTTTTGTATAATTTCTTTACTGTATAATTGGTCAAATATCATGTTAATCAAACTGTGTCAAATGGCGGTTAGAAAAGAGTGGCCATGAGTTTTATTGCCAGGTTCTTCCTCTGGCTCTACCTATTGCTTTGCGAATCTGGCAGTAAATGTAAATGTAGAAGCAGTAATCTTGACGTTCATAAGTGTTACTTTGTGACCTACATGAATAAAGATTTTTGATTTTTTGATTTTGGCACGCTATGATGGCCGTTCATTTCACATTTTCGTTTCAGGAAAATAATATATTTCCAAACATATTGACAGTCTTACTACCACCACTGGATTTTGCGCGGTAACTTCTCGAATGGCAGACGCTTGCTGTATATTATTTTCCATAACTACACTAGCGGCACGCTACGATGGCCGTTCATTTCACATTTTCGTTTCAGGAAAATAATATATTTCCAAACATATTGACAGTCTTACTACCACCACTGGATTTTGCGCGGTAACTTCTCGAATGGCAGACGCTTGCTGTATATTATTTTCCATAACTACACTAGCAGCACGCTACGATGGCCGTTCATTTCACATTATCGTTTCAGAAAAATAATATATTTCAGATTGACATTAATAAAAAATACCCTAAATACAGTATGCTTAAAACAAACATTTTTAAAAGTCACTACGTAAGGTATTTTATTTCATAAATATAGTATCTTTTTGCATTATTGTAATATGTCAAACGTCCATCATAGCGTGCCGCTAGTATAGTGCATTAACCTTGTTTTATGTGTAAAAACTGTAGTATCTTAGACATAAAAGTTCTGTTAACGTGCTATAGAGAAAGGCAATGATATATCGCAGTGAAATGTTATTTTACATCTTGCCGCGCAAATTCCATTAAAAACCTCATTAACGCTTCTACCGCTTTAATGTGACAAATCTACACATGAATACGCTGCTATCTAAAATAATAGTTTACTTCTTTTGAATGAAGAAGATTCATATAATCTAAATAAGTAATTGAATCAGGCGTTACATGGCGGAAATCCATTTTAAAAAAATTATAATTATTGGCAGCCTACAGTGCACTGACTGTAGGCTGCCAAACAGTCTTGATAATGCCTCGTGTGTCGACATCGTACGACATTCTAAAAACGCGGAATATTGCAAAAATAACATTTAAACAAAATAATTATAGTTTTTTTTTCATATAATCTACTTGAAAATGGTCACTTGTAAAAAAAAACCTATGACAGATCGATAAATTTTGTTGTTGGCAATCGCGTGAATAAAAAAATATACTACTACGAGTACTAAGAGCCTCCACAGACTAGCTTTTCGCAATCGATGACCTTTTGTGAAACAATTGGATGAGATGGTAGTGTTGGGGGTAGTTGAAAAAGGCGAGAGTCCGTGGTAATCACCGGTTTTGTTCGTTCCAAAGAAGAATGGTGCACTTAGATTTTGTTTGGACTGTCATAAATTGAATGGAGAAAATGGAGGTAAGAGGCGTTACGTTCTTTTCCTGCTTCCTCAAGTTATCTTCTGATTAATTTCGTGGCGGGATTCAAGACATGCTAATTTCTCCTGGGACTTCACCGAGATCGAGCTCGGTGTAACTTTTGTGGTCTTGGTCATTGCTGTACATCCTGGTTTACAGGAGTCACAGTAATGGGAATGCGGTTGGATCAAACTGCACACTGTGTGCAAATTTGATTAAAATCGGTTAAGTAGATTAGGAGTCCATCGCGAACAAACAACGTGACACGTAATTTATGTATATTAAGATAGCTAGAATAATCGGTATGTTTATCCGTACCAAGGGCATCCAACGCAGATAGGCACTCTGCAGAAGGCATGTCACGGAGAAGGTCGGGCGGTTGCTCACCAAACTCCATTAACGTCCCTGGTTCCGTCTTTGGTAGTACCAGCTCCTGTGATAAAAAACTATGATAAAAAAGGTGTGTGTCTAATTTCAGGGTGCTTACAAGTTGTCATGGACCCACTTGTCAGCTAACTTCATGGTGTCAGTTTTTCGTGACGGTGTGCGCGCGCATCGTAATAATTTGCTCTCGTCAATTTTCCCTAAAGCGCCATAAGAAATATATCTTCAAAAAATGTAGACAAACTCTTTTCTGTAGGGAAACCTGGGTATGTTAGAAAATGCATGAAAGTAAATTGAATGCTGTGGAGATGCGAATCACTTCGAATATTGTACGGGCGTAATATAGCCGACCAAATACGTAACGAAAGTAATACGCAAAAGTGCGTCCTCCGTTGGTTTGGACACGTCCAACGAATGCCGAGACTTATATAAGAAGACCACGTAGGCAGATTGAAAACTAGGACGAGATAACCACTGGACGCGCGATCTTACCGTTTGCGCCTATACCCCGCTTGCGCTTAGAATCTTTAACCAAGCAATATATTTTCATTCCTATTTAGTAAACTTTGTTTTATTTTTTATCAATCACACCTTATCTCCGAAAGGGTGGCAGATGCATATCATACACTTATATTTATTCGTATTCCTGTTCCACGTAAAAGGTGGTGAGGAGCCCATTGCCGTGTTGAAAAAGACAACAATAAATAAATATCGTTGGAACAACTCACACACCGCCATCTGATTCCAAACTAAGCAGAGCTTGTACTATGGTAACCAGATAACTGATAAACATACTTATATATTTCTAAATACATACATATTATTGATAAATAACACCCAGACACAGAATAAACCATCGTGCTCATCACACAAAGTTTTATCCTGGGTGGGAATCGAACTCACGACCTCTTGCGTAGCAGTCGGATACACTCCCACCGCGCCACAGAGGCAGTCATACAATTGTAAAATTAGATCGTAAATGTACATACATACATATTGTCACGCCTTTATCCCGAATGCGCAGCGGCATACTATACGCCCTCATTTCACCGTATGCATTTTTAGCCCATGTAACAGGTGGTGAGCCCATTGCCGTGTTGAAATGGACTGTTCAGGCTGTGCGACAGGCAGGCGACCTGCTGTTGAAATTATTCAAGCCGCCCATAAGGCCTTCAACTGGGCCTAACGACTGCCATGTTACTGGCAACCGGGACCAACGGCTCATCGTGACTTCCGAAGCACGGAAATTTAGATTTAATAAAATGTATAAATTTTAGATGTTAAATTTGGAAGAAATTTTGAGCCCGTTGCCTTTTTAGTGAGGTGGTTACAAAAAGACTTAATGGTCTTATGTGCTAGTCACTAATTAGCACGACCAATTAATGTCTACGTGTCAGTCAAAATCAGTTGGAGACTACCAAGTCTCGAACTGACTTTAATAAAATATTTAGTTGAAGATTTTAAATGTCATCTAGTGGTGTATTGAGTGACTCACCGGGACAGGAGCGCTAGTGGGGGTGACAGGTTGTGTGACGGCGGTGGAGACGGGTGCAGGAGCTTCTGCAGCGTCAAGTCCCGGTTCTTCGTGCGGGGAGCCCCAGGCGCCGTCGGCCGCCACGGGCAGCCCATGAACCCTCGCCAGGCGCTCCAATTCCTGCCGGGACGGAGTGCTAGGTATAAAGCCGTCCCTTATGTTACGGCCACACTACCGTGATATACAACAACACATAGGTGTAATTTATGGCCATTATTTTACAATTCCAGATTTAATGCCATAATCGTTGCGGTGATAGCCCGTAGACGTAGATAAGGTAGAAGGCTGTAGCATTAAACGTAGGTTCTAGTGATATATTGATCGTTGATCAACAAATGATAATATATAATGATCATGTTCTTGCAGACCTTAACAAACCTACACAAATCAAGTAATGATGTTCGCTCCCTCTCGCTTGCGGCGTTCACTTCTAATAGAAATAATAGTATATTATAATACCGCGTGCCAAGATTACGTCAAACGGTATGCGACAATCGCCCTGTCAGTTGTCTACATAGATGTACCCCCATCTTCATCTTTGTTGCCAACCAATCATTTGTACTATTTTGTGTAATCATATAAAAAAATTTCGCTGGAGTCACAGATGCAGAAATAACGGGTCGTTGTATAAAATTCCTAAGTTTCTATGCGCTCCGCAATTCGATTAAACAAAAAATATCATTTAAACTCAAAAAAGAAAATCATACACGCTTACTTAACCACAACTATACTAGCGGTACGCTATGATGGCCGTTTTGACGTTTATCCTTTCATGAAGTTTTGTGTTAATTTTAATGAAATTTTATTTGTAGAAATATGTGATTAGTCGACCACATTAGAGGATTTTTATACTACGGTAGATAACAGAGTACTTATGTACTCCCCAATTAAAATATATTTTATTTATTAAAAATTTGATTATTATATTATTTAATATAATTAATTTTACCCCTCAAATTAATTATGATAATTTATAATATCTTTTTCAATGTAAATGAAATACTTATATTTATTTCGTATTTCATTTACATTAAAAAGATCCAAGGATCCAATCCAAAAAGCCAAGCTTTCATTTGTTCTAAACAAGTAAAATATCATTACTATTGTAATATGTCAAAACGTCCATCTTGGTGTGCCGCTTGTATAGCTTTCGTCAATAGTTCCAACATACCTGTATTCGTAACATAAGTTTTCTATTATGCAGTTCAATCTGTTTTCTCCTCTGCTCACTATGTTTCAGTCTATTAACCTCATCCCTAAGGCACTTAATATAGTCCACGCTACTTTTTAATATGGTACCCTTGTTGGGTCTGACGTCCCTTATAACTTCGTAAAAGGGATCGTTTGTTTTAGGTAATAAGGTTCCTAATTCTTTGATGCGGTCGTTTATGTTGAAGCGGCGTCGTCTTTCAACTGCGAAGGAGATAACAGTACATTATTGCAAAGGCTGGGAAAAAGACTTCACTAATACGAGACAGGCAATTGCCATTCCGGCCGAGGCATATACAATATGTTAAGAAAACCCTGTCCGATCCGTGAAGGTATTGGTAGGTATCGAGATGTGATTTTATTCGTGTAATCCTTTTTAGATATTACCCCAAAAATTACCCCCAAAGCAAATTAAGAGCTATGTATGCTACACGTGTTAACATTCTATCGGTCGGCCGATAGAATTTTATTGCAGCGCCATTGTAATAGTAGCCTACGAAAACTGTATTTTTTTCTGTCGACTCTCTATTGAGCGACGATATCTATACTCTTCGGACGCGATTGAATTAGTAGACTTGGTCCCCAGGTGTAAGAGAGCCCACCAAGATCGCGGTGCACCTGCTGACTAACGGACAAAGCCTCTACCCAATTTAATATACCAAAATGATATGTCGTAAAGAAGTTTCACTTCTTCCACTTCCTGTCTCTTGCAAACCCTTCCTGTATTTGGAGCCATGAGTAAATTGTATTGAGATATCGCTTAGTTTCTGGTTATCAGCATCATTAGAAATGACTGCCGTCTGATCTCCCACCGTAATTCCCCACATCATTGACAATGAAAATGAAAATATGTTTATTCGTGTAGGTCACAAAGTAACACTTATGAACGCCAAGATTTTTGCTTCTACATTTACATTTAAATTTGCAAAGCAATAGGTAGAGCCTGAGGAAGAACCTGGCAATTAAACTCATGGCCACTCTTTTTTAATCGCCAGAAATTACATTAGTTTTAATTTACACAATTAAACAGAAAATGTATTTTTTTAATCAGTATTGTCTATTACATTATATTTACTATATTTCTGCAACAATATTTCTACAACCTGCATCTGTTTATTTCAACACGGCAATGGGCTCACCAACTATTACGTGGGACAGGAATCCACACGGTGAAAAGTGGGCATAAAATATGCCTCTGCCACCCCTTCGGGGATAAGGCGTGATGGATTTTTTTTTTTACCATATTTCTTATTTATTTATTTATTTTTCTGTTTATATATTTATGTGCGTTGACTTAGAGATACTGAATCCCAATCTTTATTATTATTTATATAGTCTGAAATTATATAATATGCCTTGTTACATAATTTGGCCTTGACTGTTGTCTTAAACGTATTTATTGACAATATTCTAATTTCGTTGGGAAGTTTGTTATAGAATCGTAATCATTGCCTTGTCCATTAATTAGCTGGTGCACCGCTAGCAACTGAAGTCACTTGAGCACCGGGGATCTTGATAAGACTCCTTACACTCTCCTTCATTCTAGAAAGTTCTAGCAGTAATACTCACTCATATTGTGATTATCCTTTTTCTGTCGGTCCTTAGCGAGCGCGTGCATATCTGCATCGGACAGAAGCGCGCAGTCTCCCGCCACCGAACTGGCGGCCGATGGGGGACCGGATGACGACATACCACCACCCCCACCGTCAAGGGATAGTATATCTTCTAGGAATTCATCTGCCTGAAATATCATTATTATTTATCAATCACGTCTTTTCACCATGCGTTACAAAAAATATGCACATTACCCTCTATTTTGTAATTAAATCGGTTTAGTAGTTTTTCTTTGTGGCGTTTACATTTGCGAGCGTTTCCGTGCTTCGGAAGGCACGTTAACCCGTTGGTCCCGGTTGCCAGTAACATGGCAGTCGTTAAGCCTGGTTGAAGGCCTTATGGGCGGCTTAAAAAAATTTAACAGCCGGTAGCCACAACACGCGTCTGTCTATTTCAAGACGACAATGGGCTCACCACCTATTACGTGGGACAGGAATCCACACGGTGAAAAGTGGGCAAATAATATGCCTCTGCCACTCCTTCGGGGATAAGGCGTGATGGATATTTATTTATTTATTTAGTAGTTTTGGCGTGAAAGCGAGATATACAGACAGACACATTTATTTTCGCATTTATGTACTCATTGATAATACTATGTACTCATTGACTGTTATCCAAATCGAAATCTAAAACGTGAGATATAAATTACAGTTTGTCGACTATTTATCGATAAAATCGTAAAAATAACATAAAGAAATTAATAAAAATAAAATGTCCCGCAATGATAAAATCTGTAAGAAGTCGGTTAAAACGTTCTAAAATATCGAACAACCTTACAACTGAGGAAATATAAACTGATACTGAGATAGTTGGAAGTTTATAGGAGGCCATGAGAAGTTGAATGCAAGTTATCCTGGTGACTAAATAGGTGAAACTAAAAATATTATCTAAGAGCATAATATGTACCCTATTTTATAACTATAACTAACTATAGCGCAGTTTGACGCTCCTCTTGGAAAGCTATCCCGAAATTCCCACGTGATTATACCGTTTACTTTGTAATAATGAACATCGCTAATGAAAGTTATTATTCTAATAAAGTTTGATTTTAATAATCCACTTACCTCGGAGTTGCTGGCAGCGGAGGGTATGGTGGGTGAACGAAGGCTGGAAGACGGCCGCTCGGGGGACGCCGGCGTGGCGCGCCGCGTCCCCAGCTCGGGAGCCGACTGGGCCGGCGATTGGGCCGTCCGACCTGACACCTGACAAACGAAACTATGGATGAAAATTACGGGTCCGTATTGGGATGCATAAATTTTTGAGGCATAACTTAAAACTGCATACCGTTTTTTGGCATACACTTCGTTTCGCATAACGTTCAAACAGAATAAATCATTAGGCATACTTTATTTTCCCATAACTTTTTTATAATAATGATATACCCGCATAAAATGTTTACGCATATTTTTTTTTACAATAACAATTACTAATCATAACATTTATTGGCATATCACTCACTCTCGCATAAAGATTACAAGCCATACATATAGAATACCATAATGTTAACGAGTACATATTTTTATTTTTATATCTAAGCTTGAACTGTCTAAGATTGAAATGCCCACTGATTAAAAATGTCGATAGTCACTATACTGAAGTTCAAAATTTCAACACTTATATATAGAATAAATAAATAAATATCCATCACGCCTTATCCCCGAAGAGGTGGCAGAGGCATATTAAATGCCCACTTTTCACATTGTGGATTCCTGTCCCATGTAATAGGTGGTAAGCCCATTGCCGTGTTGAAATAGACAGACGCAGGTTGTGGCTACCTGCTGTTGAAATTTTCAAGCCTTCAAGTTCAAGCTTCAAGGCCTTCAACCAGGCTTAACGACTGCCATTTTACTGGCAACCGGGACCAACGGCTTAACGTGCCTTCCGAAGCACGGAAACGCTCGCAAATATAAATGCCACAAAGTGGTCACCCATCCGAGGACCAGCCATAGTGTAAGTTGCGTAACTCAGTGATCGTTTACAGAACACTGAGACCGCGGGGCCACGAGCGCTTCTATTATCTTCATATATAGAATATATAAATAAAATACAAAAAGAAAGTAGGTAGATTAAAACGCGCGAATCTATTCTTGTAGTGGTCACAAGTGACATAAAACTCCTCCTCGCTTCGCTCGTCTAAAAAAATAACACTTAAAATATCGTTTTATATGTTATAGCTTAAAAACTTGGCTATGAGTGAGATGATTATTTACAATGGTGTCTTATCATTTCTTAAATATTCTTAGTCAAATTATTATTCATATATGATTTAAACGGTTATCCATACCTCCATTATGCGTTTAGTATTTTATGATAAATTCTCTTTAGCCGTACCTATAACAATTATACCCTTTACATTTATGCTGATTAAAATTATGATAAAAAAATTAGAGTAAGTTAATGTTATGCCAATAAAACCATTATGCGTTTATAGCACTCTGCTTATCATAATTTATGCGAGTAAACTTTAAGCTGAAACTGTTATTCCAAACTACATCATGCTAAAAAAATTATGCGATCGAAAGGGCACCTGAAACTTACACGCATTTTAATCACACCCTACTAATAGATATTATAAACGCCAAAGAATGTTAGTATGGTTGTTTGTTACACTTTCACGTAACATCTACGATGAATGAATTTTGATGAAACTTTACAAGCTGCTTACACTTTATCAGCATAACACATAAGCTACATTTTATCCTTTGAACAGATTACTGTGTGTAACTTCACCACGCGTGCGAAGCCGCGGGCGTCAACTAGTCAATGACATGTTGACACCGCTTGCCAAAATAAAGCGTTATAGGCACAAACAGTACCACTCTTTGAATACTAATGATATATATAATTTGGCTTTTAGTTTTCAGCATTGTTGGAAGGAAGTGCCGTCTGACCTCCCAATCCCGTAAGCGCGCCTGTGTTGTTCCCTCGTCCATTTATCAGCAGTTGCACCGCTAACAGGTAAAGTCTCTTGGGCCCCGAAGATCTTGGTGGACCCCTCACACACCTCTAAAAATTATGTGTGTTTACCAGAGTACACAGTTAAGAAGTAAAACTTCTTTACGATATTTTTTTTACAGCTATAAAATTTCTCTAAACGTCGATAAAGAAGTTTCACTTCAAAAATGTTCTAAGTGACTTTTATAAAACTCTGCTGGTAGTAGGTGTCAGCTCATTTGTGTACTAACCTGTATTTGTGGTTGTAACGATTCACTGAGGTACTGGCGCACTTGACTCTTCTGTTTCTGTATCACGTGATACCTGGTGGGGTTCTCCAAAACTGTTCGCACCTGGAAAACATAAGGGATACACTTATTTCTGTACCTGAAATTACTAAAGCGCTCGTGGCCCCGCGGACTCGGTGTTCTGTAAACGATCACTGAGTTACGCAACTTTAACTATGGCTGGTCCTCGGATGGATGACCCCTTTGTGGCATTTACATTTGCGAGCGTTTCCGTGCTGAGGCACGTTAAGCCGTTGGTCCCGGTTGCCAGTAACATGACGGTCGTTAAGTCAAGTTAAAGGCTTTATGGGTGGCTTGAAAAATTAAAACAGCAGGTATATAGCTACAACCTGCGTCTGTCTATATCAACACGGCAACGGGCTCACCACCAATTACGTGGGACAGGAATACACATGGTGAAAAGTGGGCATACAATATGTATGCCCCTGCCACCCCTTCGGGGATAAGGCGTGATAGATAAATAAATCTGTAAAAGAACCGATGGCCAATGGAGCAAACAACTTCCGGAGTAGACACTCCGACTCGGTAAACATATGTTAGGACTACCCCCTGCCAGATGGACGACCTGGAAAAGGACACAGGGAGGGACTGGATGCGGAAGGCGCAGCACCGTGTGTTGTGGAGCTAATAGGCTGATTTGATTAAATAATATTGATATACTGTTTACCGGAGACAGTTACTATGAACGACAGTGTAATAGAGTAGTATAGAGGTGCTATGAAGCGTGACATAATCTGTGGTTTTCGTACACCTCTAGATGGGCTAGGGAGGTAGGATCTGTGGTTGCATTTAATATATATAGACTGGGACTGATCGCTGTTTTTGTAAAACATAAAGTTATAAAAATAAAACTAATATTAATCTTAAAAAGCTTTATTATTTTCGCCATCAACACAGACAGTTTGTGGCCATCTTCAAATTGGTTTAATGACGAAATCAGGACAATACTCGTAGCTTAACCTGCCTTCAGAAGTACGACAACGCTCGTATATAGAAAAACTTCAAGTGGTCACCTATCTGAGGACTGACCGTAGCGTTATGTATCATTGACAGAACACTCCGGAAGTTTTGAAACGAGGGTATATAATCTTTATCTTAATTTTAGCACCTTCCCAGCTGCTGGCAAACCCTACCTGAATGTGATGATCCGGGTGGAAGCAGCTACGGTTTGGCTTTTTTTATTTTGATGACCGTATGACCTCCTAATCGCGTAAACCTTTGTCGTCAGCTCGACTATTTGTCAACAGGTGCACCACTACCAAATGAGGTTGAATGGACAACGGAGATATTGTTGGGGCCCCTTACACACGTATAATTATTATAGTAACCATAATCGTAATCTAAAGCGCTTGTGGCCCCGCTTGCTCAGTGTTCTGTAAGCGATCACTGCTGCGAACATTCGCTATAAGTCGTCCTTGGATGGATGACCACTTTGTGGAATTTACATTTTCGAGCGTTTCCGTGCTTCGGAAGGCAGGTTAAGCCGTTAGTGCCCGTTCCCTTATGGGCGGCTTGAAAAATTTTAACAGCAGGTCGCCACAGCCTGCGTCTGTCCATTTCAACACGGAAATGGGCACACCACCTGTTACGTGGGACAAAAATGCATATGGTGAAATGTGGGCATATAATGTGGCGTGACTATATCTATGTATGTATAATATCTGCTACGCGCCAACTTAAGCATGCCAACTATTGATTTTCATTTTGGCGCCCAACGTGGTACCGTTTCATTCCCACAATAGTGTCAAAGAGCTTAAGGAAGATGGATGGTGTACCGACCTGTAATACTTGTGGAGGTAGTTCGACGTGAGGCGTGATCCTCGGCACCTCCGCCGGAGGTGGAGGTGACTTCTTCTTGTCCTCATTGTCCTTGGACTGACCTGCTTGTTGTGCCTGAAACAATTATCGGGTCCATTACATACACAGATATAAGTATTTTGTTAATCTTTCCATTTAGTATGGGGTTCTTCAAAAGGAGTCTTAGAAGGTATATAAAGGGTCGGCGGTGCGAGTGCTGCACCTCTGGTGTTGCAAACGTCCATAGGCTACGGTGACCACTTTCCATCAAGTGGGCCGTATGCTTGACTGTCACCGCGGTGAAATAAAAATAAAATACCAAAGCAAACGTTATTAACTGATTTATCTGCAAACATGAGCTCTAAACACTTAACTGATTTGGCTCAATTATTCAATTAATTGATTAATTAATAATTATTATTTCAAATTTTCGTAGGCATTCACTAAGAAAAGATTTTTAAACCTCGCCTTAGGGAGAAAAGTAAAGCAAAATTTAAAAGCTATAAAGAATACATGAATTGTGAAGTCTGGCGATCTGTTATCTCTTACTCAGGGATATCTCTGACTACGCCATCATTGTTACAGCGTGAAGTCAGTCTCATCTGACAATCAGCGCTGTCAAACTGGTCTCCAATAGGCCAGCTTTAAATTATGAGGAGGCCAAGTTTCACGCAAATGCTACGGCTTTTATTTTATTAATTTTTTCTTATTTTTTTTTATATGTGGCACGTCAAAATGGCTAACGATGGCCCGCCATCTCAACCTGCAGAGGGCTCCGATAGCGAACCTCATCTTGACGTCCCAGAAATATGCCTTTTCACGCTTCTATTAAAGGACCCAGGATTGTAAGAGAAGGCAAACACGTGTTTACTTTTTCTTTTATTTTTGTAGCTTTTGCTTCATTGTTTTTATTACTATTGTATGTATGTACTGAGTTGTTCTATTTCTGTATTAAATTAAAAAGACACTTCTTTTGCATAGGCATATTATACGCCCACATTATACAGTGTGTATTTTTGTACCACGTAACAGGTGGTAAGTTCATTGCCGTGTAGAAATGGACAAATGCAGATTGATGCAACCTGTTGTTGAAATTTTTCAAGCAGCCCATAGGGTTCAACTTGGCTTAACGACTGCCATGTTACTGGCAACCGGGACCAACGGCTTATTCGTAACGTGCCTTCCGAAGCACGGAACAGTGTCGTAAGTATTATTAATAGCGTAACATCATTTCAATGTGCAACTATTATTTGTCTACGACATACTTTGATAGGTAAGGGAGCTAACTGTTTTAGAATATTTTTTTTAGTTGTGAGGTAATAATTGATTCAGACATTTTAGTTAATGTAAACTGAAACGAAACTACGCCGCGACGTTTGGTATTGCAATCTAAATCCTCGGAATATGTCAATATATGTCTTATAATATAATTGACTGAGAAGGTGAGCGAAGCGCGCCGACGAAAGTCTCCGTTTTAACCCCACTGGTACGGGAAAAATGCTATTGATGTCCGACCGTCCGTCCGTCCATTCAGTCTACAGGTCGCATTTTTCATCGGATTTGCATGCAACTTGGCATGGACAATCCTTGATGTAGATAACAACTTTTAGCGAGGGGGATTTTCGATCGGGTGGGAAATGGTCCCGTAGTGGTTGGCCACAGCGCTCAAAACGAAATAAGCAATGTAGATTTTTTTATTTAAATGTCAAAAATTTAAAAAAAAAATACTCCGAAGTCTACGGTTCACAGAACCAGAAGTGAAATAAAAAAAAAAGTTACGACACATGATGACTGCCTCTGTGGCGCGGTGGGAGTGCATCCGACTGCTACGCAAGAGGTCGTGGGTTCGATTCCCACCCAGGATAAAACTTTGTGTGATGAGCACGATGGTTTATTCTGTGTCTGGGTGTTATTTATCTATAATATGTATGTATTTAGAAATATATAAGTATGTTTATCAGTTATCTAGATCCCATAACACAAGCTAATATTAGCTTACTTTGGGCTAGATGGCGCTGTGTGAAGTGTCCCACAATATTTATTTATATTTATTTATGATGAATATGTTTCTATGGACCCCGTAAATGGTTTTGGTTATGGTTTGAATAGCTTTTCTTAATAGTTTGATTGACCCACCAACCCTGTCAGCCGCATTGTTTGTCTGTTAGTCAGTAGGTGTAGCATAATAGAGTACTCGGTGACCCCCCCGGCTTCGCCCGTGACTTACTTCGAACTCCCGACGCACCTATTTAACCCCGTCGCTTATAAATTCTACAATTATGCATTAAAGTTTGGCCCGATTTGTCAACATTTATGACAGCTGCTCCGCTCTCCAGGGAAGTAGCGTGATGATATATAGCCTATTGCCTTCCTCGATACATGGGATATCTAAAACAGAAGTAATTTTTCAAATTCGACCAGTTCCTTAGATTAGCTCGTTCAACCAAACAAACAAACTCTTCAGCTTTATAATATTATTATAGATGTATTAATCTCTGCCACCCATTTGGGCATAAAGGCGTGAATGATAAGTATAGGTAAGTATACTAACTTGTAAAGATTCTCTGCGCAATTGCTCCTGTGCATGCTCTCTCATCAACTGTTGCTTCAGCTGTGTGCGAGATGTCGGCGTCAGGGTCTTGAATGTGGGGGGACTGAAACAAAACAGAACATACTGTTAGCACAGAATAAAGACAGAATAGAATTAACTTTATTGCACACCAATATAAAAATAAATCGTACAAAGAGAGAACAATTTTATAAATGAACAGAGGGCAGCCTTATCGCTAAAAAGCAATCTCTTACAGGCAACCAAAACAAGAGAAAGTATGATCTTTCGGCTGTGCTGTTAGTATAAGTTGGTCGATGAACGTCTCTGATCTGTGGTTTAAAATGGTAGCTCTATAGATGGCTCCCTCCTTAAAATGGCATTGCAATATAATAAAGATTAAACATTTTTTCGGTATTGTTCTGAAGCTGAAAGATCAGAGCATTGTCTTTGAAAGTTTACGGGTCTAGACTAGACCAGTTTGTCTTTTTTACTTTAAATAAAAATCTGAAACTATAAAGGGTTTTTTTTCGAACGTAGTCTCTTCCGTACTACAACTAAAACCACACGTTGCCCATCCATCTGTCTATGGCCGGGAGACCCGGGTGAGCCCTCGGAACGATAGCCCAGGGCTCCCGATAGACTTAGTCCGCTACTGCGGCCGCATCTCAGGGGGGTTCGGGTATTATCCCGCCTCCACCTTTACAGGGTTTTATTAAATTTACAGCTGATATTAACTGACTATACTGATTATTTACTAATTATACTCTTTTTCACACATTTAAGGATGATTTCTTAAAAATTGCTCGAATGCTCGTAGCCCCAGCTAACTTTTCACTTAACTACTTTGAGGCTATTTACGAGTCTTTCAGCCACAACCTGCACCTGTAGATTTTAACACGACAGATCTAGCCCAACACAACCCGTGAGGGTATTGCGGGGCCTGTCCAAAGATGTACACACGTCGAGCGTTTGGTAAGCCGTGTTCAGTTCAGCAGTGACGGCATACAGAGTCCAACTCCACACCCGCCAGCTCACACAGGTATTTGGCTAAACAGCCATGACGGAAACTGGGTGCGAACTACTGACATAAATGTATTAGATTAGATACTTTTTGTAAGAAAATGGGTTTCGAATTTTTAATACAATGTAAAGACAGGCACATTTTATTTATACAACTAGCGCCAGCGCATATTTACAACTTTTGCATCAACTAAACTGTTTAATCGATGGTATGTGCACATCAGTACAATACAATACAAATTAAGCGTTTTATAATAGTTGTCGAACGAATCAAAAGTAGATCGATACAGCTTGACTTTTTATCGAACAACTATCGAGTTGACAGTATGCGCGCTGTAATATAGTCCTATAGACATGTGATATACAACTAAATAGTTGTTTAACTACAAGTTGTATATATGCGCTAGCCCTTAATAACAAGCTCTCAAGAACAAACAGTGGATTATCCTTTTGTTGGAAGCCAGTAACAAGTATAAACGTACCATTAGCGTGTATGTAGAATCGTAAGTACCACGTCCAGTGAGGTGCGCTTGTGAATACATATTGACTGGAGATACTGGAGGGTAATTATACGATGCGATACGATAAGTTATCCGATACGACATACGATATCTGTTTTTAATGCCTGTCAATGAAAGAGAGTAAGTACACAATCCAAATCCAAAAAAAAAAATACGATCACCCACCCAAAGGTTAAGGCGACTTTCTTTACGTCTGTCCTTTCATAACTCTTTTAAACTATATTGTCTAATGAATTTCTACCAGTAGAATCGTCGTTTGAGCGACCGTGAATGGCGATTTTTAAAAATAGGTTAATAAAGTATTACTTAACTATCAATTAATAAGTAAATAGAAGAGTAAAGTACAGTATAATATGTCACAAAAAATACGTATGTAAATAAGTGATAAAACTAGTTAAATCCCTACTAATATTATAAATGCGAAAGTAACTCTGTCTGTCTGTCTGTTACGCTTTCACGCCTAAACCACTGAACCAATTTGGCTGAAAATTGGTGGAGGTAGCTTAGAGCCAGGAGACGGACATAGGCTACTTTTAATCCCGGGAACATGTTCCTGTGGGAAACGGGAACGGGAAAACTTCTCCACGCGGGCGAAGCCGCAGTCGTTAACTAGTATAAAATAATTGTAAGTGCTACCTATGTGTAGTACTCCGTAATTCACGGAGACATTGATCCCACAGTCAAACCGAACTTACTGTTTTGTGGGACGAAGTGTAAAGCCATTGTTTACATTGTATTAATTTAATAAATAAATAATTAAAATAGCAGACTTTATAACAACATGCGTCATGCACACATGCAAGTCGAGGCTACACCCTACAGCAGGCTTAAAATAAAAAATCGCGTTAATTAACAGGTGATTTTGCGAATGAGACGATTCGCGAACGAGACATTCCAGAAAAGCTTATGTTTTAGACATGAGATATTATGCAAAAGGCACATTACCGGTCCGGGTTTTAAGAGAAATCGTGCATTGTAAAAACACATCTAATGAATACAGAATAGGTAAATAAGTGGGAAAGTTAGACATACGAATTGAAGTTTTCTTACAATGTATTACAATGTATCTTACGGTGAAATGTGTGCGTATAGTTTGCCTCTACCTACCCCTTCCGGGATAAAGGCGTGACAATATGTATGTATGTTACAATGTATACAAATATTATACAGCTGGCTAAAGAGTTTGATTGTTTGGCTCAATGCGCTAATCTCAAGATTTACTGGATCGAATTGAAAAAAGTCTTTTATTGTTTGATAGCCCTTTTATCAAGGAAAGCAATAGGCTATATGTCATGATGAGAGTTTAAATCATAAATGTTAATAAATGCACACATTTAAATTTGAAGTGGATTTTTTCAGTGTCGAGCTTGACTCGACCAGCATCTTATGGTTCAACGCACCAGACGCGTTACTAATTACACCATCGAGCGAGACGTACTCGAAACTGACGAATTAATCCTAGCTATCGTTTGGCTTTTAATTTTCGGCATTGTTGGGTTCGAGTGTCGTTTGACCTCCCAACCCCGTATGTTAGTCAGGGTGTAACATTAATGTGGTGACTTTAATGAAATCGTATAAATATTTGTAGCACTTTACATTTGTTAATAAATCTTTCAAGCGGCGTGAGGAATCATTTGCCATTATTTCACTGATTTCACTGGCAAGTATCAGTCTTTGCATATTGTGTGTTTGGCTGAAGAAAACAGTGTGTTCATTATCCGCTTGTGGAGTATTACAGTCTTTGCACCTATTATCTGACACAATTCCCAACCTCGCCAGGTGGGAGGGAGTGGTACAATGTATATTTGTACAATATATAAATTTGCCTCCTTATACGTGTTCTATCGCCTGTACAAAGGTCTGTGCTTTGAGGAGTTGTTTGATATGATGCCCACGGCTACCTTCTATCATCGCACCGCTCGCCATAGACAGGGTGTTTTCACCCTCACACTTGGCGTCCGGAGCGTACGCATACGGTTAGGTCCGATAGAGGCTTTATTCCGCGTATTCTTAGATTATGGAATGAACTCCGTGCCTGGGTTTTCCCAAACGTCTATCTACAGTATAGGGTTCTTCTAAAGAGGTCTTAGAAGGTTTACAAAGGGTTTGCAGCGCGAGTGCTGCACCTCTGGTGTTGCAAACGTCCATAGGCTACGGTGATCACTTTCCATTAGGTGGGCCGAACGCTTGTTTGCCTCATCATGGGTATAAAAAAAATCAAACATAAAATAGACCATACAAACGCGTGCCCGCTCTTTCAAGGTCTTTCATGTGAAGATAGCGTGATGATACATGATTAATGTCATTTCTGTGAATTGCTACACGAGTACTAAAGTGTATCGAGTCCGAGGTTCGAGGTGTGCGTGCGTTAACATCCTGTGTAAGATTTTTTATAAAGCAAATGAATTAATCTCTATCGAACGAAATAATGATTTTATTTGTAAAATAGGTTTATTTTATTTGCACTGTACGTGACCCAAAATGTTCTCTACCATACTCTATTATGCATACTAATATATAAAGCCGAAGAGTTAGTTTATTTGTTTGGTTGAATGCGCAAATCTCAGGGACTATTGGTCGGATTTGAAAAATTGTGTTGGATAGCCCATTGATCGAGGAAGGCTATAGGCTATGTATCATTACGCTACTACACTGGGGAGAAGAGCAGTAGACATAAATGTCGACAAATCGGGCAATTTTTTATGCATGATTGTAGAATTTATAAGCGACGCGATTAAATAGGTGCGACGGGAGGTCGAAATATTCCACGGGCGAAGCTGTGGGGGTCATCTTGTCATATAGAAAGCTGATTTGAAAAATTCTTTTGTGTTGAATAGCCCATTTATCCAGGAAAGCTATAGCCTATACTCGTATATCACCACCCTGGAGAGCGGAGCAGTAATCATAAATGTCAACAAATCGGGCAAATTTTTATACATTTTGGTAGAATTTATAAGTGACGAGTTTAAATAGGTGCGACGGGAGTTCGAGGTATGTCACGGGCGAAGCCGAGGGGGGTCACCTGTATGTCATAAAACCCAAGCGTGTCAGGGGCGTCACCCTATACTTATACGATTATACTAATTACTACAGACGAATGGTAGGCTATTGGCAGATCGCATATGCGATTTTCGCATACAGAGACGAGACTTGTCAAGCAGTATTATTTTTACTTGCGTTACCATTACATCGTAAGCTAGATAGAGTGAGCAACATTGTGCTGTGTGAGAACTCTTATAGCGCGATGCAGGCTTTTTAATATCGCGTTTCAGTTGCTCTTTCATCACATAGACACCATAAAGAGTTTATCCTACTATCATCAAGCAGTACAAACAAATCGACCCAATAACACATAATGGGGGTCAAAATTGTCATAAGTGTAGCACTCGCGTTCATTTTGAGAGAATTAACGGTCAAGGCTGACTCGTTGTCGTCGACAGCCCTGTGAGTGTGTAAGAACACACGCACACCACTATGGTTATTATAATAAAGAGTTGATATGGCCGTGGTTTGTAAATTAAGTTGGAGAGATGTCATTAGTATCGAAATTTTGTTTATGAAATTGTCAGAAGCGTTCGCTGAGCAAGCGGCCAGTGTTCTGGGAGTGAAGTCTAACGTCTAACAGACAATATCTATTGGTGAAAGATTTTTTTAAATCGGTTCAGTAGTTCTGAGCCAATTCATTATAAACAAACTTATAAATCTTTGTTCTTTACGATATTAGTATAAGTAAATAAACATTGTGGGACACAGCGCCGTCTAGCAAAAAGTAGTCGAGATAACTGATAAACATAGTTATATATTTCTAAATACATACCTACATATACACCCAAACTCCGAAACAATCATTTGTGGATCATACAAATATTTATTCCGACCCGGGAATCGAACCCGACACCTCAGCGCGGCAGTCGCATACAATACCACTGCGCCACCGAGGCATGATGTTTACTGTATTGCTTATTTTATTATTTTTATTTTATTTGCCTATTTTAATTATATATGAAGCGCTCGTGGCCCCGCGGTCTCAGTGTTCTGTGCGATCGTAACGATCACTGAGTTACGCAACTTTCACTATGGCTGGTCCTCGGATGGGTGACCACTTTGTGGCATTTACATTTGCGAGCGTTTCCGTGCTTCGGAAGGCACGTTAAGCTGTTGGTCCCGGTTGCCAGTAAAATGGCAGTCGTTAACCCTGGTTGAATGCCTTATGGGCGGCATAAAAAATTTCAACAGCCGGTAGCCACAACCTGCGTCTGTCTATTTCAACACGGCAATGGGCTCACCACCTATTACGTGGGACAGGAATCCACACTGTGAAAAGTGGGCATATAATATGCCTCTGCCACCCCTTCGGGGATAAGGCGTGATGGATATTTTTTATTTATTTTATTTATTTATTTATATAGTGTAATAAAATTCATCTATAAAACTATGTTCATTAATAATTCAGTTTATTTTATACGCTATTCATGATTGTAAATTGTACTTAATATGGGTCTATTATGTCCTGAAATAAATAATTATTTGTTGTGTATTATTTATTGGTATTATATTTCCGTTTACGAGATTGGTGACGACCAGTTACATAATGGTAGTCGTTAAGTTCTAATAAAGGCTTGTGAATTTTTATTTGATTTTGAAGTGAAACTTATCGACTTTATCGACGTTGAAAGAAATTTTCGGCGATATACAGATAGGTAGGGACCGTGTGGTTTTAGTCGGTTCGAGTCCGGCATGAAATCCGAGGGAATTTCCAAACGAAACAAAAATTGCTGTAAAAAAATCGTCACGTTTTTTGGTTACGCGTCATGTTGTTTTGAAGTGAAACTTCTTTATGGACGTATGAGAGAAATTTTATAGATGTAAAAAAATGTCGTTAAGAAGTTTCACTTCTTACCTGTGTAAACACACATATTTTTTTAAACTTTCTTTAGTAATCACGCCTTATCCCCGAACGGGTAGCAAAGGCATATATTATACGACCACTGTTCACCGTGTGGTATGCATTCCTGTCCCACGTAATAGGTGGTGAGCCCATTGCTGTTGAAAATTTTAAGCTGTCCATAAGGCATTCAACTGGGCTTAACACTGTCATTTTACTGTCATAAAGTATACAAAGTCTTATAAAACGGCTCAGTCTGTCCGTCCTTCTTCCTTCATCTATTTCTCAGGAACCATGAGGGATAGAGACAAACGGTTTGCGGCATTCGTTTTAGGACACCATGTATAGGCTTTACCACTTCTGGTTTTGAAACTGGTTTCGGTTTAGAAGTCGTCAGATTTCTTCGTTACGATAGTGAAGGGCGCGTTACTTGTTTTTAAAATAGTAGTCTGTTGATTGCAGAACAGCTCCGATATTGGTTGAAAACGAAGGAAGAAATATGATAGACCCTTCCACTTTACGAAATTGGAGCATGAATGGGAATATTTTTCTATTTAGTTCGCCAAAATGACGCCTTCCGCCTGATGAAAATCATGATAACATCTAGCGAATTGAGGGCCACTCTCACATTCTACAAGACTATAGACAATGGCACTCAAGTTGGCGGCTCAACGTTTACGCACCGGTTAAAGAACCTGGAGTTGTAAGAGGAGGGAAACACCTGCGCTGACAAAGCGTTCGAAGTGTCTATGGTTGAAAGAGAAACAATCTTTTGAATTGCTCGATTCTGGCGAAGATTGTCGTCAATACATAAGAGTCGCGCTTCTGCCCGGCAGACTTGGTATGGCATCGAATAGGCCTCTCATACTCGATTCGATCCGATCGATATGGGATTAAATTTAAAAGCACACAGATTCATTAACGCATACTGAATTTTTTTGTGAGTATGAGATGATATAAAACATATATTTAAATACTTCATTCAGGTGACCCCGCACGAACGGGCCAAAAATTTCGACAAATTAATAATATATTTAGGTTGCGTCCGAATCACGAAACGGCGCGTGCGCAGCATGGTTAACATTCGCGAATTTTTTGCAACATGGGAAGAGGTTATGAGGAACGATTTGTATGCTAAACGCAAAAGCTATTAAAAGACAATGACTGCGATAGTGCTTAATACGTTAGGGTCATTTGTTTACCCCCCAAAGAGCCAGAATAACACCCGATCCCTCCTGAATGAGGTAGCAGCGGTAACGGACAAAGTCTGTCGGGAGCCTTGGAGCTATCCTTCCCAAGGCTCATCTCGTACAGGAGTACGATTCCCTTCATTCTGTCTAGGGCCAGGAGGCCCTAGACATAATGAAGGGAATCGTGTGTATTTAGTCGGGAGGCGTCCGGTATAGCATACAAAAGAATTTTCCAAATTATTTAGTTATTTTAGTACTTTACATGAGTCACGCATTTTAACAAGCCTGGGACAAGGGATTAAGAAGAATGGGAGAGTAGAGGAACATCGGCGACACTGGACTCAATGCCATCAGTTAATGTAAAACGATTGCTGTGTGCAGGAAGGAGCCTTGACAGATCCATCGGCTCACAATCAGATAATAGTTAGTCAAACACAAGTAGCTAATTTGCTATCATTAGTAGTACCTTTTGGTATGTGTTAAGAATAGGAAAAGTTTTTGATAATTTCTAGTAATCATAGCTCAAATGGCCCATTTCACGCTGTATTCCTGACGGGGTAGTCAGAGATGACAAATCCATACACACTTCTTTCGCTTCCAGCAGATTCATTAATTGTTTCATACAATACGTCAGGGTATCCGAGTACTTTTGACCTTTCCGTTTTTTCCGTCAATCAGCTCACGTGGTCTTCGTATGTAAGTCTCGGTCTACCCTCATTAATTCTACCCTCTACTTTCGCACAATAAATATTCTTCGGCAATCGTTCCTCACTCATTCGTTGGACGTGACCGAACCACCAACCTCTCATTGAAACCTGCGATATTGCGTATCAATTCGTTAAGTATTCGGTCGGGCAAGTTAAATGGTCCAGTTGACTTTTTTAATCCTCATATGAAATCATATCAATTCGAATTCATATTTCATAGTTAAGACAGGACGACTGTTGAAACAGCTAGTATTGTATAGTATGATTTTGTAATAACCATTTTCCTGTCAAAAAGCGAGGTTTACCTTGCATAAATACAGCGACATACATTGGAAAATGCCAAATCTGTTTACCATTTTAATAAAAGTGCGTGATGTCCAAGTTAACGGGTCCAGTCGAGTGCACAAGGGCGTGACGTCAGAGGCCACTTTACGTTGGCTTGAAGACTGCTGCTATGCTAAGTTATGTAAAAATATCCTTGACGATATAATGCGCTACAGAATTATGTAATTAACTGTTGTCTAGCAAAGGACTGTCACAATCATATTAAAATAATAACTTTAGTAGTAAAGTAGAGAGTAGAAGGAGTCAGGGTAGACCGAGACTTACATATGAAGAACAAGTGAGCAGATTGCTAACCAGACGTGAATGTATAAATCGATTAATAAATCTGCAGGAAGCGTAAGACGTATGCATGGATCGCGTTGCGTTGATCGCAAATCTGCGTTTATTGCGTTGATTGTGCAAGTGCACCAAGTGCGATCAATCAACAGTAAAAATAATAATAATTACATACTCTAGAATGCGGAGGTGGATCGCGGTATTCATTCTCTGAGCAGTACTATAGTTCTGTTACGAACAAGACTTTAAGAGATATATCAACTGCAATTGTTATGAAGTCGGTCAAGTTTGTTGAGCAGATAAATGTGTTTGTGTCACGATAGCACGCACCATAGACGACTGAAAACATTAAATATATAATCAACACAAGATGTAATGCGTATATGTGACTGCCTCTGTGGCGCGGTGGAGTGCATCCGACTGCTACGGAAGAGGTCGTGGGTTCGATTCCCACCTAGGATAAAACTTTGTGTGATGAGCGCGATGGTTTATTCTGAGTCTGGGTGTTATTTATCTTTAATATGTATGTATTTAGAAATATATAAGTATGTTTATAAGTTATCTGGTTACCATAGCACAAGCTCTGCTTAGTTTGGAATCAGAAGGCGTTTTGTGAGTTGTTCCAACTATATTTATTTTTATTTATGTCTATTAATATAAATTTCACACCAATTATATTTCTGCAGGAAGCGAAAGAAGTATGTCTGGATCGCGAATCCTGGCGATCTCTCCTCTCTGACTACCCCGTCAGGAATACAGTTTGAAGATAGTATAGTATATTTCTAGTAGCAACATACACAAAATAAACTAATCAACAGTAGATAAACTAAAATACATATATACTTTACTCGTATCAGAATTCTTGCTTTATCAATTACGTTCGAGATACGACGGAAAAGTGACTGAACATGACGCTTTGCTATCATTTGGCAATAAAATTTTGATTTCATTTAGTTTTCCCACGCGTACGATAATTAACTCCTGGGGGCCGAGTCTACTATTGACATGCCGTAGAATAGAACCAGAATCGATGTTTTTAGCTGTCAAAATGTTAGTAGATTATCAAAAATACGGCCACTGACGCGGTACGTGTTAGTAAATTCTATCGGCCGACCGATAGAAGTCTATTTAGAGTACGATTATAATAGTAGACTACAAAAAACTGTCAAAATTGTACAGGTGGCTTTCTATTAAGCGACGATTTTTATTCTATTTCGTCACGATTGAAATAGCAGACTCAAGGGCCGAGAATTGTTTTATCACCTAAATAAATAACCTGTATTGATGCAAATTACGGAGTTTTATTGTTGTAGTATTTGTATTTTAGTGTCAGCGGTTTATTTTAATTACGTTTATATTATGGGTAATACGCGGTTATGAAGGTTTGCCGTGTTTAGAATTCACTAAAATCTAAGTATGCCCGTGTTGATAACAAAATTAATGTTATTTCTGTTTAATATTACTGTAGTGTGTAGTGTTTATTACGAAAATTAAGTCTAGAAGAGATGGTTTACTCTTTAGAAGTTGTCTTTACTCACTTCAATAAAATATTTTTGCGGTGGAAATTTTTCAAGTCGCCCATAAGGCCTTCAATTTGACTTAACAACAGCCATGTTACTAGCAAGCAGGACCAACGGTTTAACGTGCCTCCCGAAGCACAGAAATACTCGTAAAAGGATATGTTTAGTCACCCATCAGGACCAGTCGCGTAAGTGGCTTAACGCAGTGATCGTTTACAGAACAATGAGTAGCGGTGTTACGAGCGCTTTAATTTTTTGTTTGAATATTTTAAATCCATTGAACTTTGAGCTCGTGGGAATCCCCGACTAGTTCAAACAATTTTCACTACGCCTTGACTAAGAACGATTTCGATAACCGGGGGCCGAGTCTGCTCTTTCAATCGTGTTGAAATAGAATAGAAATCGTCGCTCAATAGAAAGTTACCGGTATAATTTTGACAGTTTTTCGTAGTCTACTATTACAATCGTACTCCAATAGACTTCTATCCGTCGGCCGATAGAATTCTACTAACACGTACCGCGCCAATGGCCGCATTTTTGATAGTCTACAAACATTTTATTTATCCATCACGCCTTATCCCCGAAGGGGTGGTAGAAGCATATACATATTGTATGCCCACTTTTCACCATGTGTATTCCTGTCCCACGTGAGTGAGACATTGTCGTGCCATACAAACATGTTGACATTGTTGTGCAGTTTGAGCATGTCATGCTCGCCTAAGTGTCCTGGCAGTGGTGGCGTATGTGTCGGGTCGCCCTATTCCCTATAATACGGTTGAGTAGGGCGATGGCTGATATATGCGTCATACCCGTGAACGGGTGCCGTCTGTTGGGACTGGTCAGCTCATAGCTGTTATAGCATTTATAAGTATTAAGTATAAAAAATACGTTATTTTAATTTAAGGCAAACTAAGTGTAGTCAACTGTTCTCATATAACTCCAAAGAGCAATGTAAATTAATTACTGTAAGCCATACATATATTTTAAAAGAGCATCCATGGAGTTTCTTGCCAGATTCTTCTCTATTAGGGGAGGCTGCCCTTGGAACTGGCAACTAGAATCACTCTCATTTTAATTATTGTAATGACTATTCATAAGTGCCTAAAATGGTCTTCATGATTAAAAATATTTTTGATTTTGATTTAGACTCGGCCCCCTGGTGTATAGTAAGAATGACGTAGGCACAATAGGTGACGATGAGTGTCATCAGCAAATAATGGTATTAGGCCATGACTGGTATTACTTGCGGAAATCTCGACTTCCCGTCATTACGGCACTTGATTATTACGTGATATATGAGTGCGTGCTAGAAAAATACATATTCCGTGAGTCAATTTAAAGGGTTGTAATCAAAAATACATTTCGATATCAGTTCTTTATGAATTTATTACCTCGACGGACGTAAGGTGAGGACAGAGGTGGGCGAAAGATAGGCAAGAGTTTAAAGATTTTTATAAAAGATAATAAATTAATAAATATTGTTGAGACAACTCACACAACGCCATCTGATTCTAAACTAAGCGGAGCTTGTACTATTGAAACCAGATAAATAACTGATAAACATACTTATATATTTCTCAATACATACGTATTTTAGATAACACCCAGACACAGAATAAACCATAGTGCTCATCACACCAAGATTTTTCCTGGGTGGGAATCGAACCCACGACCTCTTGCGTAGCAGTCAGATACTCTCCTACAGCGCCACAGAGGCATAATTTAAAAGACGCAACAGTTTTTTAAATTAACTTTCATAAAAAGGAATGTCATGGACCCACACATATCGTAATTTATAACTTTTACAATAATGTTTGAAATTTTGTCCGATTTTTTGACATTTATGATTACTGCTCCGCTTTCCTGGGTAGTAGCGTAATTATATATAGCTTGTAGCCTTTCTTAATAAATGAGCTATTCACAACTAAAATAATTTTAAAATTCGAACCAATAGTTCCTAACGTTCAACCAAATAAACAAACTGTTCAGCTTTTTAATACTACTAATATTATAAACGCGAAAGTTTGTAAGAATATATATTTGTTACTCTTTCATACAAAAACTACTGAATGGATTTAGATAAAACTTTACAGTAATATAGCTTACACATCAGAATTTTCATCAATTTTATTTATCCCGGGAACAAGTTTCTGTGGGAAACAGGAACGGGAATAAATCACCACTGCTAGCTGGAATCTCGTGGTTTGTTATTTCATACTAGTTGGTTGATGGTGAAGATTTCCCGTTCCCGGTTCCTACAGAAACTTGTTCCCGGGATAAAAAGTAGCCTATGTGTTATTCTGATGTGTAAGCTATATTATATATAATTTTTTTTTCTATCTTTTTAGATTTTTTGAACTTTCGCGTTTATAATATTAGTAGGATTCCAAATGAGTATGACCATCCTCTAAACCGCTGGTAATGATTGGTCTGAACACGGAAGTATGGACGCGTCATGGCTTGTCGCGCACCACTCTCACGCAACCAGCTGTCCTTGGCCAAAGGAAGAGCATAATTTGTAATTTGAAGGTTTTACCGTGAGACCATAGCTTCTGGTTAAGCGTGAATTCGCGCAATCGTTTCCGATTATATACGGATTTTAGTAAATTTAGTCCTATTATTAAACTAGTTTAATTAAGTTTTTCAAATTTGGCAGCTGAAGATCTCATCTTACTGTATTTACAATTGTTCCTGTATTTACTTTTATTTGACTTGCAGCTGGGGTTCACTTTTTTGGCATTTAAATTTTTTTTGGCCTGGTATTAGTCTCACCCTAGTATAATAGTGGTTGTTATACTGAGGTTTTTAGTGGATTTTAGTGGCTTCTCGATCCATACATACTTCTTTCATTTCCAGCAGATTATTAATTGTTTCATACATACACGTCTGGGTATCCGAGTACTTTTGACCTTGCCATTTTTGAGCAAACTTGAAAAGCAGTACCTAGTGTTTCTGACCCCGTAATTTAGAGAAGTATCTAAACTATTACATAGCTAATACACATATAATTTAACCTGGAATCTCATACAAAAATCTATAGGCTTTTAGGCTTGAATGAAAAAAAAAACATTTACTTACAATAAGAGAAGGCTGTGAAAATGAAAGTAGAAAATTGCATGACACAAATATAGTTCACTCTGTGTTGTAGAGATTATAAAACATCGAGATATCTTATAATTCTCTCAATGAGTGTTACTTAGAACAATTAAAAATCAACGATCTTAACGAACTGTGTCAAATAATATCTGACCGTTCTTAATTCTCACCAAGCAAATAGTTTGTGACTGAACGTCAGTCATATTTTAATTGTGTAATGTAATTCGGCTGCTTTTATCTTCTTCTCAGTGTCTTTTATAGTGGAATCCCATGGACTACGATTCTTATTAAACGTATAGAATAGTTTGACGGTATTGTGAACTTATATATATATAATTTATTATTGACAAAAAAATATTGAAGGGGGAATATATTGTGTATTACAAAACGATACCTATATGTAATGGTTTATTAAATTCATTACATCCTTTATTCACTGCTATCCGTAGTCTTAAAAGGTTTCGGGTCTAAGAAACTATACTCATTTAAGATTTATCTTACCTACTGCTTACATTAAAGACAGCCGTACGATCTGCGCTAAGACAAACCTCGTCTGCCAATCAACCGACCTATTAACTTTACTTCCTACGTACCTTATAGGACAGAAAATACAACACAAACTATTCGCTTAATCAGTACTGATACTGGTCGCGTGTGAATTATGATTAATCCGTGGTCGCTTGTCGCTTGGGCCACACGTCAATTACAAATTAATTGTCATCATTCCAACAACTGTGGGAATGGTAATACTCATTCATTCATTCGTTCATGTATTTTTCTTGTTCACTTATATCTTTTTAAAGGTGAGTGATGACTTCCATATGGTTATTACTGTGTTTAGACCGCGTTAAATCTATACTAATATAATAAAGCTAAAGAGTTTGTTTGTTTGGTTGAACGAGCTATTGTCAGGAACTACGGGTCCGAATTGATATATTATTTTTGTTTTGGTATAGTCCATTTATCGAAAAACCTATAGGCTATATATCATTACGCTACTACTCAGAAGAGCGGATCAATAATCTCAAATGTCAACATATCGGGAAAAATTTCATACATTTTTGTAAAAGTAAAAGCGACGGGATTAAATGGTTGCGACGTGGATTCAAACTATGTCACGGGTGAAGCCGCGGGACTCATCTGGTTTATTATAAAGATAAAATATTATAAAGTTGAACAGTTTGTTAATTTGCTGTCCGATTTGAATTTTTTTTTTGTATTTGATAGCCTGGTTTCAGAGTTTATATCATCACGCTGTTGATCAAGGGACCGAAGTAGTAACCATAAATGTCTACAAATCGGGTAGACTTTCATATTGAAAACTAGTTATGCTTCTCCTCGCCATGACCCGTCCTATAATCAGCTGGTGCACCACGTCAATAGAATCCCGTTGCAATATTTAAACAATTTCAATTAACAGTACTTAATCAATATGCTGACAAGTTAAGCATTATATTCTCTTATAGGTTTTTTAGTGATGTGGAGATGCGATCGAATAAGTAACGAAGTGATACGCAATATGGCAGGTCTGAATAAAAGTGTGAACGTTAAACTAGAAAAGGGAGAGCTCCGTTGGTTTGGACACGTCTAATGCATTCATTAGACGTGTATTCTTCTTCAATCGTTCCTTACTCATTAGTGAGGAACGATTGAAGAAGAATATTTATTGTGCGAAAGTAGAGGGTAGAGGGAGTCAGGGTAGGCCAAGGCTTAGGTATTATGAAGATTGCTCAAAAACGGAAAAGATAAAAGGTCTCGGATACCCAGACGTGCATGTATGAAGCGATTAATGAATCTGCAGGAAGCGGATGAAGTATTTAATTACCCCGAAATTTGACTACCCCGTCAGGGATACAGCGTGAAAATAGTTAGTTAGTAATTTATACAATACTAGCTGACCCGCCCGGCTTCGCCCGTGATATACTTCGAACCCCGTGGCACCCGTTTAATCCCGTCGTTTATTAATTTTACGATAATGTATGAACATTTTTCAAATTACTTGATTACTTCTCCGCTCTCAAGTACCTACTACGCCCGCGCCCGCACGGCCCGGTCGAATTTTAGTTACACAAAATTATTACTTTGCGCATTTTTTTGATATTGCCATATCGCCTAAGATGTTCATTTAATTTGCAAAGTGTAAAGGGACAAAATGATCTTCATAAAATGCTAAAACCAACTAACATATTAAAATGATAATTATTAATAATGTATTTGTGTAAATAACCTTTAAATTACAGCTTTATTATTGCTGTTTTTATAAAGTATTAAAATTGATATAGTACGGTATCCTTAAAAGAAAGACATATACCGTCGCGGACTTTTTTGTAGACTTATATTAGATACATAATTTCACAATACATTATTTTGTTATATCTTAAAGGGTTTAGGCAGCGTTTTCGTTAAAAGCTCCAGACGGCTTATTTTTTCCGACACCGCCAACATATATCGTTATAATTAAGTTAATGTATGCAAAAACTTAACAAAATATATATATAAACCTTTTCTATGAATCACTCTATCTATTTAAAAAAAACTGCATTGAAAATCGTTGCGTAGTTTTAAAGATCTAAGTGTACTTAGGGACAGACAGCCAAAAACGACTTTGTTTTATAATACGAGTATGTAGTGATGATGATGTTAACAAGTTAAGCATTGAATTTACTAATACCCTTTTTTAAGGAAAACGTATTAATACTAAACTAACCAATATAGCAATAATGATAATATTTTCAAATCCGATATCTAGACATTAACGATACGATATCTAATAATAATTCGTACCTATAGGTCAATTGAAATTGTAATTCCTCTGCAGATCGTAACGATACGGGTTCGAGAACTGTGTGGCGTAAAATAGTATAGAGCTAGATATAATTTAGATATACTAAAGATTAGAAGTGATAAAATGTATATGATAACTAGTATATGCAGGGTTCGTCCGATGTCATACAACGATGTCATTATACGAACTCATCAAACCTTTTCAAAACAAACAGTGGTACCGGTACTGTCAGGTAAGTTTTGAAAAGGTGTAAGGATTTCCTCGAGAGTGCGCTCGTGACCTCGCTGACTCAGTTTTCTGTAAACGATCACTGCGTTAAGCAACATTCGCTATAGGTGGTCCTTGGATAGGTGACCACTTTGTGGAATTTACATTTGCGAGCGTTTCCGTGTTTCGGAAGCCACGTTAATCCGTGGATCCCGGTTGCCAGTAAAATGGCAGTCGTAAAGCCTGGTTGAAGGCCTTACGGGCAGCTTAAAAATTTTAACAGGAGGTCGCCACAGCCTGCCTGGGCTTACCAACTGTTACGTGGGACAAAAATGCAAACGGTCAAATGTGGGCGTATAGTACGCCTCTTCCCAGCCCTTCTGGAATAAAGGCGTGACTGCATGCATGTAAGGGTTTCCACTAAGATCTTCGGAGCCGAAGCAACCCCATATACAAGAGGTGCACCTACTGACAATGAACGAGGCAACGATGCAGGAGCTTCATCATCATTATCCGAGCGTGTGTGCCAGTTGCATCTCGCGACACCCGGGTTTCTTACCTTTTCTCCTCTACTTCCTCCAAGTCCCCTATAGTGAGAGCATTGGCACGCATGTCATTCCTTACGACATCAAGCCAGCACTTCTTTGTTCTTCCCCTCTTACCGAGGCCGACATGGAAAGACATTTGTTTCCCACGTAGCCAGGCGGTTGCCTTAAGACTTAACCATACCAGCAAAGGCGACACTCTAGCAACTTATCTGCAATGTCACAGACGTGAAGGCTGCCGTGGATGCGAAAGTTCCTCAGACGGTCTAACCGCGAGACTCCACACATCCATTACAGCATCTTCATTTCCGTGACAAGCAGTTCCTGCTTGTGTCGTTCTAATATTGGTTACGGTTCACTGCCATGTAAAAAGACAGGTCATATGATAGTTTTATAGACCAATCCCTTTAACAGGATCGGCATTTTTGGGTCACAAATGACACCAGTCATCTCCTGCCACTTGGACCACAGGGCAGCAATGCGTGACCCGAATCGCAGGAGCTTGTTGTTTGTACTGCCGGTGCTCTCATTCTTTGAAGGTCAGGGTCTGCTTTCATGCTCTTTTCGTCTCAAGTAATCTCTGAAAAGGTTCTGCATTTTTACGGGACTTTCACTAGCAGATAGTTAATATTTTATGAAGTAATTTAGACTACAGTATATTCCCCACGGGAACGAGCACTACGCGGGTGGAACCACAAGACGTCCGCTAGTTGCTAACAGTCAGACCTCAATTATTGTATACTATTTTATCTTATTGGAAACGTACCACTTATGGGCACTGACCCTGAATAAACCTAGACCCACTTATGGCCCTTATAATAACATAACACGTATGTAACATAACATGCCTGCAATAAGATTTTCCAGTAGATTCCATCCAATAATTACATTATAGAAATATTTTTATTTTATTTACGGAGTTGTTAGTAATTTACTATCACATTTCAACCCGGCTCACCACGTATTTTTGTCCGACGTAATAGGTGGCAACACGGCAGTCTTGAAATGGACAGGAGCAGGCTGTGGCGACCTGTGAAATTTATAAGCGGCCCATAAGGCATTCAACTTGGCTTAACGACTGCCATGTTACTGACAACCGGGACCAACAGTTTTACGTGCCTTCCGAGTACAGCAACGCTTGTATATGACACATACATAGCTGAGGCCATATAAGGGATTTGAATATTTCAACAGCAGGTAGTTCTATTTATTGAAAACCTTGAGATACTAAAAACAAAGTTGAATGAAGAACATGAATGAAACGAGTAGACCATTATATGCAAATGCTATCGAAAAATCATCTTAATTACGTAAGATAATGGGTAGAAAATTGCTTGCGTCCGGTTTGTCGAGGGCTGCCAAGGATGACAGGTTAGTCGGTTAATTAATTGCGTAGTTTTTTTTTATAATTAAAGTTACAAATAAAGTTCTAGTAGATTATAATTTATTTTGCAGTTTAAAGTTATGTTTCTTAAGTCTGCCTCAGTGGCGTAAGTGGTAGTGTTTGCGACTGCAGCGCTCGGTCTCGAGTTCGATTTCCGAGTCGTAATAAATATTTGTGTGTTCCGCTAACGTTTGTTTCGGAGTTTGTGTGTATAATATTTATTTAGTTACAAATTTACAATTGTATAAGGCCCACTTGCGCGATCTTGGGTTAGCGTGTATAACTCGGATGTATGGACTAACCCCGAGTTAAATCATTAATTTGTCTCGCATGACCCCGAGTTAAGGGTATACCTAGGGTTAAATCGCTAAAATTTTAACTCACCGATTCCTGAGGGTTAATTTGTCAAACGTTGGGTTAGCAGATGACAGACAATGAAGTGACACGTGACACATGCGTGACACGGACTCCTCAAAATGACACGCCGCGCACACATAATACGATAAAAATAAAATGCACTCGGCTGTGTCATGTAACATTCATTCGTGTAAGAAAAAGTCTTATGTGGCAAACTGTAGTGTAAAAGAGATAGAGATACCTGTTTCATTCTTTGTTCAATCATTAATGTTTGGTTGGATGGCATAGAGTGACATAAAACACTGGGTTAGCTAACCCGATGATATTTTTCTATGGTGCAAGACATGATTAGGGTTAAAAAGTTATTTACTTAATTCCGAGTTATCTAACTCTATAATTATTTATTTAACCCCAGCATTCACGCAAGTGGGCCTAAGTATATTTAACAAATAAATAAATATTATGGGTTTTTTTTACACAGAGCCGTCTCAAAAAAAATCAAAATCAAAAATCTTTATTTATGTAGGTCACAAAGTAACACTTATGAACGTCAAGATTACTGCTTCTACATTTACATTTACTGCCAGATTCGCAAAGCAATAGGTAGAGCCAGAGGAAGAACCTGGCAATAAAACTCATGGCCACTCTTTTCTAACCGCCATTGATTTGACACAGTTTCATTAACATGATATTTGACCAATTATACAGTAAAGAAATTATACAAAAAAAAACCAAAAAAAATGTTGTGTTCATTAAAATTAAACTTACATAGTTCCTTTGAATTTATGTGAGAACAGTCGACTAATCTTAGTTTGCCTTAAATTTAAATAATATTATTTGTAACAATTGCTATAACAGCTATGAGCTGACCAGTCCCAACAGACGGCACCCGTTCACGGGTATGACGCATATATCAGCCATCGCCCTATTCAACCGTATTGTAGGGAACAAGGCGACCCAATACATACGCCACCACTGCCAGGACACTTAGGCGAGCAAGACATACCCAAAAACTACACAGCAACTATCATGTCAATGTCAAAATTATAAATAAGTCTACATAGTGCTCACACAATAACAAAGTCAAATTACATATAATTATATATATTAGTTATTACCGGGACTAAACGCAGCCATACCTTTAGTTGCCTGGCGTTTCAAATTATTTATACTGGAGAATGTAAATAAAAATTATGTAAAAAAAATGTGCATATGCATATGCAGATTCAAGACAAGTAGATAATATAACACAAGATTCATTCGAATAAAAAGTCTTGCCCAAAGTAAGCTAATATAAGCTTGTATTATGGGATCTAGACGACTGAACAACATACTTACATATGTCTAAATACATTCATATTATACATAGCAAACACCCAAACTCCAAAATAAGCATTTGTGGTTCACATAAAAATTTTTGCAGACCCGGGAATCGACCTCGGAACCTCAGTCGCATCCGTCGCATACACTACCACTGCGCCACCGAGGCAATCAAAATTTAGTCAATATTTTTCAGTTATCTAGATCCCATATCACAAGTTTATTAGCTCACTTTAGGCTAGATGTTGCTGCTGTGTACAAGACTACCCAGAATATTTATTACGAAAGTTGTTAGATACGTCGTAACTACAGAGTCTCCTATTTACGTAGAAAAAGGATGGTTCGCAAAAGGAGAGATCATAAGCATCTCTCTCTATCTCTTCTTCTAAGATGAAACATTGCATCCAAACACCTACATGAAACTTTGAAACAACCTGGGATCCGCTTTAGTTGGGTCCCAGGAATAGCTATGATTTGCTCCTATTAAACAGGTGTAGGCTATCTCGAGTAATACTACCGCACCAGATCCCTAATATCTGTCCCTTTCACGACCAGCCCAGGAAGTTATGCAATAAAAGGCAGCGCGAGTGCCGCACCTCTGGTGTTGCAAACGTCCATAGGCTACTACGGTGACCACTATCCATCAGGTGGATCATATGCTTGTCTGCCACCTCAGTGGTATTAAAAAAACGTTTATTTTTTTCGTCGTCGGTCGTTAGAAAAACATTGTGCATGTGTAGGTGCAATCCACACAAGGCAGAAGTGAAACTGCAGAAAAGTAACCGTTATCTACGCATTTTTTGAAAGAGTACATTGTAGTTGTACTCTTTCAAACATTGCATGCAAGAAAAGAATAAACACTATACTTATATTCTATCTCATTCTCCCGCAGGCTCATTCTATTTATGAATGCTTGTTTCTTTTATTTAAGACTAATTGACGCTTGCAGTTTCAGCCCGCGAAGAGAAGTTTTTCCGTCTTCCTTTCCCACAGTAACTTGTTCTCGGGATAAATAGTAGCCTATGTGTTATTCTGTTGTATAAGCAATATTATTGTGAAGTTTCATTAAAATCTTTTCAGTAGTTTTTACGTTAAAGAATAACAAACATCCACATAAACTTTCGCATATTATTTAGATTTTTCGTTTTAGCAAATTTTCAAAGAACTACATAAAGAAGTTTCACATCAAAAATATGGTATCAGAAAAAAAAAGTTAATAAAAGTACTCACTCTTTCTTATTGTTGACTACAATGACTAGCTTCACTTTCCGAGGGCCCTTGGTCATTTTGCAGATATCCTTACTGCTATCAACCGGGCCCTGGGATAAAATTTTTAGTAGGGGAATGTTTCCGTAGTGCGTCACGTCAGCCTAACGGCTGCTCCTCTAGTCACCTCACTGACATAATCACTTTTATCGTTCACTGTACCTTAAACACATTGCTTATAATCACTTTTTGGTCATTTAATACTGATAATTCCACTGTCACTTAAATAAACTTTTGTGGCTGAAGTAAAACAAGAATCATGTCAATCTAGGCGCCTTGTCAATTGCATAATCGGATTATTATATTTCGGGGTTTTATTATCGTCGGATTATTCTTGTATTATTTTATTACGCAACTAATCCAAGGAAAGAAAGGCTTTAATTGATTAAACTTCAATAAAATATATTATTCAACTTCTTCATAATTGAAATTATTTGATATTAAAACTTGAATGAAATACCTTGCTTTGAAATTCAAAATTCACAAAAGCAAAACGATTCTATTGGGAAACTATTCTTAAATAAATTTTAAAATTAGAATGGTTTATTTTTATTTGTATGGCGCTAAAGACGTTGTAATTATTCCACTATGTCACTTCATTGACTGGATTCCACTACAAGACGTTACGCAACAGAATTATATAACACACTTTTATATATGGCTATAGTAAAACGTATACATATTATATCTAACATGCTAACCCGTTGACTAAGCGAATCAGAATGGCACACAAATTCAGTGCAGAGCTACGTCAAGCTAGTTGATGAACGATGATGTATGTCCTAGTAGAGTTAAGATTTTGATAAGAATTTTATCACAAAACGTTTATGTGAACAAATATTTAATATAAAATCTTATGTCCTTCATGTTACTCGTAATTTCGTCACTTTCCTTTCGCATTAGACTTGTTTGTTGTTAGTTTAAATATTTTTGTGACGTCAGGGAATTCCTTATAGTAACAGTAACTTTTTTTTCTGAATTCGATCATTAGAAACCCTACCACGGCACAGTATACCTATAGGCTGTAGATTTTAAGTTTAAAGTATACTATTTTTTTTTTAGGTAAATTAATATTTTTAATCTATGTAGCTAGAACCAATCTATAAAAGAACAGTGCGAGAGAAATCATTTCTTGGAAATAATTTATCTTGAATGAATGAAATGAATGAATCTTCCTAACATACTTATTATAAAACAAAATCGACCGCCGCGTCTGCCTGTCTGTATGTTCGCGATAAACTTGAAAACTACTGAATGAATTGTCATAAGAGTTATACTTATAAATATAGTGATTCATGACGAAGGTTTAGGTGTAAAATTCGTGTACTTATTATTTTATATTATACGACGATTATTTAATCTTAAACCATTTGGTTTTCATCAAAAGCGGTGCCAAAACCCTGAATAATATCACGAAATACTGTACAACCGTATTATTAAAAGTAAAATATCCACGATGGCAAAATTGGGAAAAAAGTACTTAGTATTTTTATATGAGTTTGTCTTTGAAAATTTATAAGTCCAGAACAACGTTCAGTGAGTCAGCTCGTCTACCTATACATATATGCAAATAAATTAAACAGAAGTGTATGTTTGAAATTTCAATATAAGCTAAATGGTTTTAAAAGTACGAATATATTCCTAGCTACGAAACAGAATTAGTAAAAAAGCTATTGGATTTTTTTTGCTATCTATCTGTCTGTTTGTTCCGGTTATTCTCTGGTTAACGGTTCGACCAATTTTAATGGGACTTTCATTGCTGATGTTATAAGGAGTAACTTAGGCTATATTTTATTCAAGTATTCCCACGGGAACAGAAACAACTGGTGTGAAACCGCAGGGAAACCGCTAGATATAAATAAATTACATAAATGCTTGTATTGTATTCGCTAACCAAACAGTCTCAATAAAAAATAATACACACATTACGTACATATTAGGTTATACAAATAGCAGACATGTTTACGAATGAAATTGTTTAGATAATAATAATCTTCAACGGCTTAAGCCGATTGTCTTGTCTTTTTTTTTCTTGGAAATATACAACATAATTGAAAGGCCAAGGCAGACCGCGTAATGTATTATAACTAACTATCTTCACGCTGTATCCCTGGCGGGGTAGTCATAGAGGACAGGACACTGGTGCCCTTCGCGTTTCATGCATACCCCTTTTTCTCTTCGTGCAGACTTATTACATACATACATATATATTGCCACGTCTTTATCCCCGATGGGGTAGGCAGAGGCATACTATACGCCCAGATTTCCCGTAAGCATTTTTGTCCCACGTAACAGGTGGTGAGCCCATTACCGTGTTGAAATAGACTGGCGCAGGCTGTGGCGACCTGCTGTTGAAATTGTTGAACAACAGGTTTGTTGAAATATTTTCCATCGCCTATAATGCCTTCAATTCGGTTTAACGACTACCATGTTACTGGCAACCGGGACCAATGGCTTAACGTGCCTTTGGAAGTACGAAGTGGAAGACTATCCATGCTAACTGTGTCATAAATTTTGAAGTAGAAAAGTCTTTTGCCTGCTTTAGAATTATTTTAAACATTCAACCTTGGCTTACTTCTAATACATCAGAAACTAATTGTTTGGTTCTATGTAAAGGATTAATTAGACATAAAGCTTTGATTAATAACCAGATAATAGTTAATCTAACGCAACGTTAACTTAAGGTATTAACTGAGGATTTCATAACTAAATCGTTAATACAAAATCTTGATAAAATAATCCAAAAATAAACCTGTAGGCTTATTTTTTTACGATATATTAGCTAGGATAGCAATAGTTGTAAATCAATAACTGTAAGTAAAATATTTGTTATTATTTTATTGTGGTAGGTTCATCTTTTTTTTGCCACTGAGGTGGCAGGACAAGCTTACGGCCTATTGGAAAATGGTCATCGTAGCCTATGGACGTTTGCAGCACCAGAGGTGCAGCAATCACGCTGCCGCCCCTGTAAAAACCTTCTAAGACCCCTTTTAAAGAACCCCATAGTGTAACGTTTGGGAAAACCCAGCCAGGGAGCTCATTCCACAATTTAAACGTACGCGGAATAAAGCCCCTGTCGGACCTACGGACATCCGGACGCAAAGTGTGAGGGTGAACACCCTGTCTATATTGATGAAAGTTATAAGTTGTCATGGAAACACTTATCAGCTAACTTCATGGTGTCAGTTTTTCGTGACAGTCTGCGCGCGCATCGTAAAAAAATACTTTCATCATTTTACCCTAACGCACTAAAAGAAAATGTATAACTTAAAAAATTACCCAACAATAACTGTGCTAAATTCAAAATTAGGATCAGAATTTACTGCGTCAAAGATACGATAGCGTAATCTGATATTGTCGTGATTGATCACTTAGATATACTAGCCTGTATTTACTGTCATACTGTAGTGTAAAAAGGTTGTAGTTATTAATAACACACGCGGCAGTGTGATCTAAACTGGGAAGGTCTATGGTAACTAGAAAACATTACGCTATTTTGATCGATTTTGATGCTTCACCCATCGTCAGTCGTATCTAAATTTGTACTAACGTGAAAAAAGACAACTTGATGGAATGGTTGAACCCGTGACTTTTGCCTAACCAGAGCAATGTTCTAACCACCGAACTACCCGAACCATAGCAAAACAAATTGAAATTCTTTACCATATTTTAATCGTCATTTGGGAGTATGTCCTGAACAAAGTTGTCTTCTTTCACTTTAATCAAATTTATGTGAAAGTGAGCATACTATACCTATGCTTTAAAAAAATATCCATTATATTTCTAAATAAAAAATGGTTAAGGTTTATCGTTATACTTGAATATACAAACACACAACTACTTAATCATATAGTTAAGAAAGAAGATAATAATTTTATAGCGAAATTACGCCAAGTATTTTATGCAGATTAGATTTTATTAAGAAACCTGCTCAAGCATAATTATAGTCCTTCAAGTACGTTTAGTAATAAGCACAGCTTGGGGCCATGCCTTAAAAACTAAACACTCACCACTAAAAGTTTAGCTACTTTTTATCCGAGAAAAACGTCTTATTCCCACGGGGAAACATGTTCCAGCAAAAAAGGGTTTTCGTGGGCTGAGTTGCGAGGTGACCTCAAATTTAATAGAAAGGTTTTAAATTTCTTTCTAATAGAAGTGAGCGTAGCTCTATTCTTCTCCGATTCGGATTCTTGTCCTCGAACTCCTCCCAAACCACTCAACACTTTTTGATCAAATTTGACCCATACTACGAAATCTAGCCACACATAGTTTTGAAAAATTAAATCCAAAATCGGACATACCATGGAGGAATAATCACCAAAAGGAAAATTGACATCGATAAAAGAACCCGAAAACCGGCAAAACGCTTCGCTCTATTTAGATACACCGGGGCCAAAAATCAAAAAATCTAAATCAAAAATCTTTATTCATGTAGGTCACAAAGTAACACTTATGAACGTCAAGATTACTGCTTCTACATTTACATTTACTGCCAGATTCGCAAAGCAATAGGTAGAGCCAGAGACAACTGCACCTAGTAATCTTATGCCCTATAATAAATTACCTAGAACTAAGAGAAATCTAATGAAGCCATTATTCAAAACCGTATAACAATTTAGGCTGGAGTTCGTGCTAAAGAATATCTACTACACGAAGTGCCAACAAAACAAGTATATTATTACTACGTCTGTAATTATCAGTTAACAAATAAGACAGTGTTACACAAAATACGTAGGCACATTGTTTCTAAGCAAGTTCTACTAAAACAAGTACCTACTGAAGAAACTAAGTCATTCTCTTATCACAATTATGTCAGGATGTTGATATATGAAGATAAATGTGTCAGTGGTACATTGAAAAACGTGTCACGAACAATATAACATTTATGGAATTTCACGACTAAATGGCGACAACTCGTAGAAAAAGATTACTACTTTTAGCTCAATATACACGATTTGAAGGATGGTTGAAAGAATCGAATGCTTGGCAAAAATCTAAATTTGGAATGTGAAATTGAGATGTGATTGAATTTCTATTTATCACTAAGATGCTAAAGACCTAATGAAAAATGATCCAGAAAGCTTTTTGAAAACTGTTTTAACATATTTCAGGTACTATAGATGTTAATAAATATCGTAGCGCGTAATAAATTGTGAAATGATCTTATTTCTGTTCTTTTGCTTTTTATATTTCATTTTTATTAATGTTTGTTTCCTAACCTCTATTGAAATGTATTTCATTCATGATAAGAATTATAACTATCTTGGTCATTCACATAATTAAAATATTAATTTTCCAGATATTTGGATGATCACGGAGTAACTGTAACAGTTACGTAGGAGCGAGTAGCATTCCTTGTTCTGTGGTTTGGTCCATAGTTTTTCGTATCAGCTCAGAATGCCAACTTCTCAAAATGCTAACCGCTCCCAAATAGTCAACTTCGCGAAATGTCAATTTTTTTCCCTGAAATAGTTCTGATTCTAATATTTTTTTTTAGTTTAGTTAGTTCTAATTCTGAAAATTTTATTCTAAACCTAAGCGATGAAAGGTCTTAGATGAAGATTATTACTGCGAGTACAAGCTGAATACTGTGGAATCTCTCCGTAGAATTGATAACATGAATGTAGGTTGATAGTGGTATCAATTGCTTTGCAAAAATCTATATCTAAAATATTGAAATAAGATGTTCGATTGCTTTTTTCTACTACTATAGGTACTATGTAAATCCTATGGGTAACGGATGAAAAAACCCTTCACCTACTTACGTAGTTAAAAATTAAAAAATACACTTAACCAATGACAGCCATTGCTGGACGGCTCTACAAATTTTCGACCGAAGTCATGATCCTGAGCCATCCAGCCAAGAACTTATGACCTTTTTAGGCAATCATAAGAAAAAAATTCATACATACATATTGTCACGCCTTTATCCCCGTAGGGGTAGGCAGAGGCATACTATACGCCCACATTTTACCGTATGCATTTTTGTCCCACGTAACAGGTGGTGAGCCCATTGCCGTGTTGAAATGGACAGGCGCGGTCTGTGGCGACCTGCTGTTGAAATTTTTCCTTCAACCAGGCTTAACGTCTGCCATTTTACTGGCTACCAGGACCAACGTCGGAAGGCACGCAAATGTAAATTCCACAAAGTGGTCACCCATCCAAGGACCACCTATAGCATATAGAATATATAGCACCTATAGAAAAAAATATCACTAAGAATATAGTAAAGGTGAAAGCTTGTGATCACTACGCTGCTGGTGAAGCCGCGATTGCTAGTACCTATCCGTATAATTATAGACATTAAACTCACGGTATAAGTATAACCGGTATTTTCTTGAATGGATTTACACTTTTTTACGTGGGAAAATCCAAATAGCACCTCAGTTCTCATGAACGTTACTCATTATTTTGAATGTCACGAATACATTTTAAAAGACAAAAAAACAAGAGACTACAGCATTCGTTCAGACAAGTTTTGTTTAAGTATTGGCGTAATGCCTTCATGCAGGTGGCCGTTGAATACTGGCATTCGAATTTTCAGACATTCACACCATCTATAAGTGATAGTCAGCAACTGCCGTGCTGAAACCCCGGTTTTGATTCCCCGTTACAATTATTTGTGTGATAAGTACTCAAATGGTTGTTACGGAGTTTAGGTGTTTGGTATATATGTATAATATGTATGTATTATTACTAAGTAAACGGTTTTACTAGCGTATAAATTTCGGGATAGCCCGACTAGTTTCGGACCTTACGAGAAACTAGTCAGAGCCCGACTAGTTTCGGACCTAACGAGAAACTAGTCAGGTTAGCCCGAAATTTACACGTGAGTAAATCAGTTTAGTTAATAATAATTAACAACGCTCACGAGAGTTATTATTCTAATATAATATGTATGTTTTTAGAAATATATGTGTAATTATCAGGTATCTATATTCCATATTATAAGATTATTTAAGTTCAGTTTGGGATAGATGGCGCTGTGTAAAAAAATATCCCCCAATATATTTATTTATTTATCTATATAAACATTTCGGATTTGTTCCGACACGGGATTCAAACCCGAAAGATTTATTTACACGGAATTCAAAGTAAATAAAGTCATATAACATGTAAATAAACATAAAATGGCGCTAAGAAACAAACTAACTAAGAAATTTGAAAAATGGACAATAATTCCAAAATATTAATAGAAAACGTATCAATTTAACATGTCGCACAAGTCAAAATATAACATAAACCAAAATAAAAGTAAATGGATTATATGATATGCATTGATTGAGTGGAGTAAATCCACAACAAAGCCGTACCCTATTATCAGTAAATTTATTGTTTATGATAACAAATGTGTAGTATGGTCAGCAACGAAAGTAGCTTAGCACAACAAAACATTATCTACTAATCTAAATATAGGTAAAGTCTGATAGACTTGTGTGACCTGCCTGCCTGGGGTTTCCCGAACGTCTACAGTTTTGGGTTCTTCAATAAAAAAGGCTTTCACGAGACATACGGGTCCGGTATGTCCATAGCTAGAATAGGTATTCTTCTTAGCTAAGTGTTTATTATTGACATGAAGTCATAGAACATCTTCTGCATATCCATAGTTAACGAGAAAAGGTTAAACTTATCAGTACGAAACGTATCCCCCGGTTCGAAGCGAGGGTTTAAGATGCAACCGGAACTAACGTTCAAATGATAACTAACTAATTAGGCCAGGCATTCATGCCAAATTCTTTTGCATCCTGCCGATTCATAATCGTTTCATACATGCACATTTCGGTATCCGAGTACTTTTGACCATTCCGTTTTTGAGCAATCTCCTCATGTGGTCTTCATATGTAATTCTCGGTCTACCCCATAGGAATCGTAAAGCGGGAGAAATTACATGCGGGAACATTTGTGCGTCGCGACGTGCTCAATAATAAATAACGTATTATCGATCACGATTTATCCCCGAAGGGGTGACAGAGACATGTTATACGCCCACTTTTTACTATGTGAATAGGAGGACTTACCACCTATTACGTAAGACAGGAGTCCCACGTAATAAGTGGTGAGTCTATTGCCGTGTTGAAATAGACAGACGCAGGTTGTGGCTATCTGCTGCTGAAATTTTATAATCGTTTTTAAGGCCTTCAACTGGGCCTAACGACTGACATGTTACTGGCAAGCGGCAAAATAACGTATTAAAGGCCTATCCATATATATCTAGATATTTGACAAGTGTCCCACAATATTTGTTGCATCATACATTTTGTACGACGCTATCCGCACTCGACAGTGACGTAAAGTGCGGATAGCGTCGTACAAAATGTATGCAACAATATAATTTTTACCGACACTGATGTATACGTTACTGATCGGCACGTGTCGGCCTGTCCTGGATTAGCTTACCATTGGTATTATGCATGGCTTACGAAGGTTTCAAATTTAGTTTTTACATGAAAACGCCGTAAAACAAACTTCGCGTGAGGAATAAAAGAGCACTGTTTGTCCGTTCGCGAATAATCTTAAGCACGTTGTGTATGTCACGGTGATACACGAATGTTCCCGCACAAGGCACTTATCAATTTTTTTACGATTTCAATAGTCTACCCTCTACTTTCGCTCAATAGATATTCTTCGTCAATGGGGAAGAAAACTGTCAAATAGTTCATTGTAGAGGGCGCCAAATGTGTGTTACAAAGCAACTGTCAATCTTCATACTATTTCGTTCGAAATACGCGTTTTTAATTATTTATTGAAGAATGGGTCGCTGTGTGACTTTTAAATGTGGCTCCTTTTTCTTTTTTTTTAATTCCTCATTTAATTCATCGACTTGCCAGGTAGAATACATGTTGCAAATCTTTATTTCACCACAAAAAAAGAAACTTCGAGCAAAAACAAAACGCTAGAGAAAGCAGACTATAGGTTTTGCTATGAAACATAACTATTTCTGTGTAACAAACACACAGCGCCCTCTACATAAAAGTTTTGCGTTTTCTTACCCATTTTTTCTCACTCATTTATTGACGTGTCCAAACCAACCTAGTTTTCAGTTTCGGATGGTTATGATTTAGTAGTCGTGTATATTACAGCTGATAAATATGTTTAGTTACTCCGTAGGTACACGTAACTAGGCGCCAGTTAAGATGAATAGAGTGACGTATCTCGTCGTGTTTTCAACTACAATAGTTAAATAATGTAATCAGTTGTGTAACTTGTAACCTTGTGTAAATGTATTTATGTTATTACTAGAGCCGACAATTCATAATCGATTGAAAACAGTTGTCATATCAAATTGTGCATCGTATAGATAGCGAACTATGCGTCAACTGAATCAGTAATATCCCGTATGAAACGTATCCCCCGGTTCGAAGCGAGGGTTTAAGATGCAACCGGAACTAACGTTCAAATGATAACTAACTAATTAGGCCAGGCATTCATGCCAAATTCTTTTGCATCCTGCCGATTCATAATCGTTTCATACATGCACATTTCGGTATCCGAGTACTTTTGACCATTCCGTTTTTGAGCAATCTCCTCATGTGGTCTTCATATGTAATTCTCGGTCTACCCCATAGGAATCGTAAAGCGGGAGAAATTACATGCGGGAACATTTGTGCGTCGCGACGTGCTCAATAATAAATAACGTATTATCGATCACGATTTATCCCCGAAGGGGTGACAGAGACATGTTATACGCCCACTTTTTACTATGTGAATAGGAGGACTTACCACCTATTACGTAAGACAGGAGTCCCACGTAATAAGTGGTGAGTCTATTGCCGTGTTGAAATAGACAGACGCAGGTTGTGGCTATCTGCTGCTGAAATTTTATAATCGTTTTTAAGGCCTTCAACTGGGCCGAACGACTGACATGTTACTGGCAAGCGGCAAAATAACGTATTAAAGGCCTATCCATATATATCTAGATATTTGACAAGTGTCCCACAATATTTGTTGCATCATACATTTTGTACGACGCTATCCGCACTCGACAGTGACGTAAAGTGCGGATAGCGTCGTACAAAATGTATGCAACAATATAATTTTTACCGACACTGATGTATACGTTACTGATCGGCACGTGTCGGCCTGTCCTGGATTAGCTTACCATTGGTATTATGCATGGCTTACGAAGGTTTTAAATTTAGTTTTTACATGAAAACGCCGTAAAACAAACTTCGCGTGAGGAATAAAAGAGCACTGTTTGTCCGTTCGCGAATAATCTTAAGCACGTTGTGTATGTCACGGTGATACACGAATGTTCCCGCACAAGGCACTTATCAATTTTTTTACGATTTCAATAGTCTACCCTCTACTTTCGCTCAATAGATATTCTTCGTCAATGGGGAAGAAAACTGTCAAATAGTTCATTGTAGAGGGCGCCAAATGTGTGTTACAAAGCAACTGTCAATCTTCATACTATTTCGTTCGAAATACGCGTTTTTAATTATTTATTGAAGAATGGGTCGCTGTGTGACTTTTAAATGTGGCTCCTTTTTCTTTTTTTTTAATTCCTCATTTAATTCATCGACTTGCCAGGTAGAATACATGTTGCAAATCTTTATTTCACCACAAAAAAAGAAACTTCGAGCAAAAACAAAACGCTAGAGAAAGCAGACTATAGGTTTTGCTATGAAACATAACTATTTCTGTGTAACAAACACACAGCGCCCTCTACATAAAAGTTTTGCGTTTTCTTACCCATTTTTTCTCACTCATTTATTGACGTGTCCAAACCAACCTAGTTTTCAGTTTCGGATGGTTATGATTTAGTAGTCGTGTATATTACAGCTGATAAATATGTTTAGTTACTCCGTAGGTACACGTAACTAGGCGCCAGTTAAGATGAATAGAGTGACGTATCTCGTCGTGTTTTCAACTACAATAGTTAAATAATGTAATCAGTTGTGTAACTTGTAACCTTGTGTAAATGTATTTATGTTATTACTAGAGCCGACAATTCATAATCGATTGAAAACAGTTGTCATATCAAATTGTGCATCGTATAGATAGCGAACTATGCGTCAACTGAATCAGTAATATCGATTCCGGGGCAAATCCGCGTCATTATTATTGATACTATCGATAGAATTCTAAATAGTGCTATCTAAAACATCGATACTATCGATTTGAACTTCGATACATCGATCATTATCCAGTAGGTGCGCAGGAGTATTTGTCCTGTTATATTTGCTTCAACTAACGCTGCGATAACATCTATACTACCGTAGTATTTCGTTATCACAGTTGATACAATTGGTGCTATCTTACCAAATAATACAACTTTTTTGTGTGTAGTAAAAAGTATTTGTATAATTTACTACATTAATGTGAGGCTAGCAGAGCTTAGTGTGGGACTAGCAGAGTTGAAAAGGAGACAGACTATCTACTAAACTACCACGGTGTTCTGCATTGCCTTAACCAAGTCGCAAAATAGATCACAGGTTAATTTCCTGCATTGAAAGTGACTGTAATTAAGTTTCTATTTAATACTTTTTTTTCAAAACCTGTACCGCAAGTAAGTTTTTACCACGCTACCTACTAAAGTTATTTTCCAGGAAGGTAACATATGTACTGAACTCTTGCCTTCATCGTTAACCAGATGCATGCTGTGTAGATTTCCAAAAAAACTGTCAAAACGTAAAATAAAATATAATAAACAAAATAATTTAAAATAACTACCGTACTGCTTTGTTCATACGACAATCCTTATGCAAAAACTGTATTACCCAAGAGGGGAACTACGTACGCTGAACTTATGTCTCCATTTTTATCCAGATATTCTACCAGACTTGTAAATCTTGTAACAAGTCTTTATTGTAAGTACAGCTTAAAAAATCATTCCGATTTGTATTCAACGAACAGTCGAACATTCAAATTATTACTTATTACATTACAATGCTTCCAATTATTACTTATTTGCATACATTCGACAATAACACGTGGGTAATGCGGTCATTATTACCTTACATTGTTATGTACTGGTTTGTATTTATTTAAATGCGCTTGCTTCAGCTTCAAAGACTGCTTTCAGCTGTCACAAGAGGAATAATCGCAATGATTTGTGTGACAATTTAGACATTTATTTGTAACTAGATGACCCCCACAGCTTAGTCCGTGGAATATTATGACCTCCCGTTGCATCTATTTAATCCCATCGCTTATAAATTTTACAATGATGCATAAAAATTTGCCTGATTTGTCGACATTTATGACTACTGCTCTGCTCCCTAGTGTAGTAGCGTAATGATATATAGCGTTCCTCGATAAAAGGGCTATCTAACACAAAAAGATTTTTCAAATCCGACCAGTAGTTGAAATCATTATCAGAGTGAAAGGTGTATATGTGTAACAGGTACAATCATTGCAACCGTTAATAACAGGTACAACCATTCTAACATATCAGGGGGCCGAGTCTACTATTGACAAGCCGTAGAATAGAACCAGAATCCCTGTTTTTAGCTCTCAAAATGTTAGTAAGACTATCATAAATGCAACTGAATAGCGGCCACTGGCGCGGTACGTGTTAGTAGAATTCTATCGGCCGACCGATAGAAGTCTATTGGAGTACGACGTAGACTACGAAAAACTGTGAAAATTGTAGATACCAGTGGCTTTCTATTAGTGACTATTTCGATTCTATTTCGACACGATTGGAATTCAGCAGACTCGGCCCCCAGGTGAGTATTTATTTAGTCCCGAATTGAAAAATAGTCAAAATTATGATACGGATAATGCTAACATTAATTTTGCATAATTTATATCTGAATTGTAGGAGTCGCCGAAAGGACATTAGCTTATTTGTCAGGCCAAGTTTTGCCCTTCAAAGGCTCCGAGTTAGCATACAAAACGAATTGTGTCACTGTCAATAACCTAAAGTATTTTGGTATGGTAGGTGCATATTCTATTTTTTGAGTTGACCATTATAGTCCGAGACAACCAGGACTTTAACTGATCGTGCTAATTAGTGTCTAGCACATGAGACCTTTTAGCCTTTTTGTTACCACCTCACTAAAAAGGCAACGGGCTCAAAATTTCTTCCAAATTTAACATCTAAAATAAACACATTTTATTTTATTAAATTTATTCAGCCCTTTAGACCCACCCCAGGGGATAAAGGCGTGACAATATGTATGTATGTATGTATGAGTTAACCATTAAGGCGTTATATGCAAATAAAAATACTGCAATGGGCTCACCACCGTCAATATAATTTTATTGAGTGTGTCCTCTAACAAGGCCCAAAGCTTTATCCATTGGATTCCTGATGGTATAAGTTTTCAGGGGAGAATAGATCACGCTCAAGAGTTCTTGGAAAGTGCTGTTTAGAAGCTTTATTGTCGCTAAATAAGTGAAGATTGGTTTTTTGTTTGTTTTTTAGTCACGCCTTATTCCGGAAGGGGTGGCAGAGGCATATTATACACCCAAATTTAACCCTTTGCATTCCTGTCCCACGTATTCGGTTGTAAGCCCATTGTCGTTTTTTCCCCCCTCACACCGCCTGTTTTTATTCAATATGTTATTTTTTGTTGTATCAGATTGTCTCTATAAATAAATAAAGTTCTTATACATATAAATAAATTTACTTGTAGTGAAGAAATATATTCTACAAAGACCTTTTAAACCCAATATCAGATTTGCTGTCTCTGATAACAGGCGGAATTGAGCTCCACAATGTGACTGTCAGTCACTTACTCCTGACACACACACATACACAGACTCTTACTCCTGAGTAAGAGTAGAAATTTGTTTTATGGTTTTCTCTGTTGGGGCTATATCTTCAACTACGAGTACTATACTATACTATCTTCACGCTGTATCCCTGACGGGGTAGTCAGAGAGGACAGATAGCCAGGCTTCGCGATCCATGCATACTTATTTCGCTTCTTCAAGATTCATCAATCGCTTCATACACGCACGTCTGAGTATCTAAGTACTTTTGACTTTTCCTTTTTAACTACGAGTATAATCGGGATATATGTCTAAGATGATAACACATACACAATAATCGTAACAAAGTAGGTACAGTAATTTGTTACTCACAATCATTATGTCTAACGTGGAGGCGATTTAATAACACCAATTTCACATAATTTACGTAAATATCTATTGTTTACGTACGTGTATTTTATATATACTTCTAACTCTGCTCATGTATGTGCGAGATTAATTCCTTTTTCTTATTTCCTAGCGTTAGTATTGGCAATAACGATATCGCTAGGATTCATGAAGAGTCAATAAGCCTATACACAGGTTATTTACAAGCAGGGTACCGATTTTACTAGCAGTGTACCGATTTTACACTCTGTGGCATTTACATTTGCGAGCGTTTCCGTGCTTCTGAAGACACGTTAAGCCGTTGGGCCCGGTTGTCAGTAACGTCGTTTAGTCAAATTGATTCAGTTGAGTTCAGGTGGCTAGAACATTGCCCTGGTTAGGCAAAGGTCACAGGTTCAATCCCTGTCTCGAATCGAATTGTCTTTTTCCACTTTATTAAAATATTTATAAGAAATTTAGCAAATAATTGCTTTAAAAATTTATCAAAAAATCTGTTGTTTGAGTTAGCTATGAAGACGTTATATGCAAATGCGTGGGACAGGAATACACACTATAATTGATAGATTAGAGTAATCTATTAACATTTTGTAGTAATAGTTTCTGTATTTTAAAATTATAACAAAGTATCTTTTGAAGCGCTCGTGGCCGCGCGGTCTCAGTGTTCTGTAAACGATCACTGAGTTACGCAACTTTCACTATGGCTGGTCCTCAGATGGGTGACCACTTTGTGGCATTTACATTTGCGAGCGTTTCCGTGCTTCGGAAGGCACGTTAAGGCGTTGGTCCCGGTTGCCAGTAAAATGGCAGTCGTTAAGCCTGGTTGAATGCCTTATGGGCGGCATGAAAAATTTCAACAGCAGGTAGCCACAACCTGCGTCTGTCTATTTCAACACGGCAATGGGCTCACCACCTATTACGTGGGACAGGAATCCACACGGTGAAAAGTGGGCATGTAATATGCCTCTGCCACCCCTTCGGGGATAAGGCGTGATGGATATTTATTATTTATTTTAAAATTATAAATTGTTTTTCATTTTATGTGTTTGATGGGACTTGTATCCAATCTTTGCTACCCGTAAGTATTGTACCTAAGGACTTTACCTAAAAATTGTACTGTATTTCATACAAATAAAAAAAAAGTGGTCTGGAATCTAGATTATAGTGTTATATACAGTAACATAGCATAAGCTTGTAATATAGGAGCTAAACAATCGAAAAACATATTTACATTTCTAAATACATTTGTGATATACATAGGAAAGATCACCTAAACAAACATTTGTGGATCTGCAGCAGTCTGTCATGACGACAGCTTATCATATCAGAACAGCATTCAAATATTGACAGGATTGAATCTGTGGCATTAAAAAAACCCGGCCAAGTGCAAGTCGGTCTCGCTCACCGAAGGTTCCGTACAAACCGAAATTTAAAATAATTAAAAATATTTTTTTCATTATAACTTTTTTTTTATTTTTTTACAAAAGTGTCACATGGATGGCTACACCCACCTATTTCCTACTGAATAACCCACCCCAGACAATACCCGATGCAAAGGTGCCCAATAAACTCGCGGCATTGCCTCGTTGGATAGCAATGGCTATCCTTTGTACCAGGTACGACCGGGCGTGGGAGTCATGAGTCTTTTCCCTTAATCTACGAGGACTAGACTAACTTAAGTTAACTATCTTTACGCTGTATCCCTGACGGGGTAGTGAGAGAAGACAGATCGCCAGGCTTCGCGATGCATGCATACTTGTTTCGCTTCCTGTAGATTCAATAATCGCTTAATACATGCACGTCTAGGTATCCGAGTACTTTTGACTTCACCTTTTTTTTTATTATGATAAATGTAAAAATTTACGGTTTCCGCAAGTTTTCCTTTATCTGTGCTATAAGACGTTACTTCGTACCTAATTTCGGAATGCTGTGTTCACGGGAAGTACCCTGTAGGATTTGATTCCCTTGCGAGTGTCAAAATTTTGCGGCATATACGGCTGTAACTTTTGATTGTGTTGGTTTAGAAGTTTGATATTTTCACAGCTCCAAGGGACAGTAGACCTGAATATTTGATATAAATTTCAGCTTGATACCTCTACGCGCTCTTGATAAAAAAGGTCTTGAGAGACAGACAGCCAGACGGACCACAAAGTATCCTATAAGATTTACGTTTTTTCCTTTCGAGGTAAGGAACCCTAAAAATGTCTATCTTAGTGCGAATAATCTCACGAACAGACTGCAGTGATTGATGATGATATTTGACAGATGGTAAAGATTAATGTAACTGTTACTTAGTAACAGATAACTGGTATATATATATCATGATAACAGTTACTTTAGGATAAAGAGTCGAGTTTTGAAGAGAGAAACTAATGTAAACTATCTTCACGCTGTATCCCTGATGGGATAGTCAGAGAGGACAGAACTCCAGGCTTCGCGATCCATGCATACTTCTTTCGCTTCCTGCAGATTCATTAATCGCTTTATACATGCACGTCTGGGTATCCGATAGTAAGTCTCAGCCTACCCTGACTCCTGCTACTATACTATATTTTTATTATTTTTACTATATTATTCGTCAATCGTATCCTTACTCATTCATTGGACGTGTCCAAACGAACGCCATTTTCCTACTAAACGCTGACACTTTCATTCAAAACTGCCATATTGCGTATCACTTCAGAATCTTTATCTATAATATGAGTTATGAAGTTATACGTTATGACGTGCATGTATGAAGCGATTAATGAATCTACAGGAAGTGAAAGAAGAAGTGAAAGAAGATGCCCCGTCTAGTATTGCCGTTATGAATCGGGACTTGGCTTGCCTTGCAGATTGGGCCAGGTTGGTCGGATTAAGGATTAATCCGAAAAAATCACAGGCCATAATAATAGGCAGCAGACACATGCGTAGCCATTTGGTTATGGCGGAGTTACCGCCTGTTGTCTTGGATGGAAAGCGTATTCCTTACTTCGATAAAGTAAAAAATCTGGGAGTACTAATGGATTGCAACCTATCTTGAAGTGCTCAAGTCAATGAGGTCAGCAAAAAGGTACACTACACCTTTCACTCTTTGGAAGGTCTCCAGAGTTTCCTGCCCCTGAAAATTAAGATCACTCTTGCCCAAACTCTTATTTAGCCCATAATAGACTATGCTGTTGCCTACTACTTAGATGCCACAGAGGAGCTGTTAGATAAACTTGAGAGGCTGCAAAATTTGTGCATTCGTTTTATCTTTAACCTAAGAAAGTATGACCATGTTTCAAATTTTCGCCAAGAACTCAAGTGGCGCCCAATTCGCCTTCACAGGAACACTCGGATACTCTGTCTCCTCTTCAATATACTGTTTAACCCAAAATCCCCGTCCTACCTGAGGGAGCGGTTCTCATTTATACGATCTCCTGATGCTCCTTGCAGGCCCCACCTTCGCTCCATTCTTAAATTCCCATCCCACAAATCTGACTTCAACTCCTATTCTTTTTCAGTTCATGCGGCGAGCCTGTGGAACTCTGCCGCCAAATATCAGAGAGGTTAATACTGTCGTGAATTTTAAAAACAAAGTCCGCGAATACTATCTCTCTACCACTTCGAACTCCTAAAGTCGTCTTGTCCTATAGGTATATCTGTATTGTTATGTATATTTATGTGTGTATGTATGCATTTATATGTTGTATTTATATATTTATGTATTTATTTAGAGTATTTGAATAAACAATTTATCCTAACTAGTTATCTTTCTCACTTCTACCTTTTTCAATTATTTTAGTTTATGCTCTCCTCTCGCCGGCCTGCTGGAAGAGATTTCTTTTAGAAATAAGCAGTGCCATTGTACTCTTTTCTTATAACTGTTTCTTTATAAAATACTAGCTGACCTGCCCGGCTTCGTCCGGGACATACTTCCAACCCCGTGGCACCCATTTAATCCCGTCGCTTATTACTTTTCTAAAAATTAGGAGAATTTCCCCGATTTGTTGATATTTATGATGACTGCTCCGCTCTCCTGTGTAGTAGCGTGATGATATACAGCTAAGAACCTTCTTCAATAAATGGGCTATCCAATACAAAAATATTTTTTCAAATCAGTCAAGCCGTTTTCATGCTATGTCGTGACAACGGAAAACGGGTTTTACTTTTATATATATAGATGTGTGTAATAAAAAAAGATGTGTTAAATAAATAATAAAAAGAATTATGCATGGTTTCGCACCTTGCGACATGTCCGATCTTACTACCCCGTCAGGTATAAAGCGTGAAGATAGCTTTAATATGAGTTTAGTTTACATTTCTTAAATATAGTTAGACATCTTATCTTAAATTTACTTGTTTAAGGAGTCATTTCAGAACAAGAATGTAAAAAAGACAATACATTTTTAATATATTTATGTACACAGATAAGAGTATAATTCACTCCTAATCAGCTGGCAGTTGTCATTGTATTTCAGTTTTTCACAGTTTTAATCTAACAGCATATTTTTTTATTAATAAACAAGCTGATGCCAGCTACTTTGCCCGAGTGGTGAACTCTTCCCGTACTAGTTCCCCCGGTGTTATAGTAAGATAGTTTGTTATCCTTAAGATATAAATAGATATACTTATATATACCTATATAAAGTACACATACATAAATACATATTGTCACGGTTTATCCCAGAAGGGGTAGGCAGAGGCATATTATACGTCCAAATTTCTCCATATGCATTTTTGTCCCACGTAACAGGTGGTGAGCCCATTGCCGTGTTGAAATGGACAGGCGCAGGCTGTGGCGACCTGCAGTTGAAAATTGTCAAGCCGCCTATAAGGCCTTCAACCAGACTTAACGTCTGCCATTTTACTGGCAACCGGGAAAAACGTCGGAAGGCACGCAAATGTAAATTTCATAAAACGGTCACGCATCCAAAGACCACCTATAGCGAATGTAGCTTAACGCAGTGATTGTTTACAGAACACTGAGTCAGCAGGGCCACGAGCGTTTAAAGTACACAATTCTACTTTACACTATTTTGGTATATCTTAAAGGGTTTAGGCAGCGTTTCCTTGAATGCTCCCGAAAACATCATGAAAATCAGTGCAATCGTTTTTGAGTTTATCGCAAACAGACAATCGCGATGGAGTTCTTTGTTTTATAATGTTAAAATAAAAATCTAGTCATAGTAAGGTTAACAAAGTCAAATCATCAAAAATATAAAACCAAAATAGCTCTTATTTTTAACAACAGTCATTAGGGGAAAATTTATTATATAATTACTCACAGAAAAGCACTAATTAAAAATACAGGAAAAATTTAGCAACACTGAATTCATAAATTGACGTAGGTAACTGGTAAAATTCTGTGAATATTTCTTGGTCATGTCAAACAACTGACTAATTTGGCTGGAAGACTCGCAGAGACAAAGCTATTTAAAAATAAAGTATGTGTGTACTTATGTACACGCGTAATAAGTTATACTGCTTTAGTCTAATAAGATTTCATCACATATACCACAACTCTTTGTTTGTAACAGTAATGATAAATTTGTAAGAAATTAAACATCAAAAGAATAAAAACTACTTTGAATGTAATTATAAGTTGTCATAGAAACACTTATCAGCTAATTTTAGGGTGTTTATAAGTTGTCATGGAAATAGTTATCAGCTAACTTCATGGTGTCGGTTTTTCGTGACGGTCTGCCACCTTAGTGGTATTAAAAAAATTAAATTTGCCCAATTTATTGACATGATGTTGTTTCAATTTATTTTTGGTCTATAATCTGCTTCTCCCATTCATGTCCCTATATTCGTCATCTGGTCATTCATTTCTTTCATTTTAATGTCATTCCTTATACAATTTATCCATCTTTTCTTTGACCTTTCTCTAGCTTTCCATCTTTCAACGATGACTTCTATCCCTTCTCATCACGTGCCCACACCAAGATAAACAATTCCCTCTCATTTTTAGGGTTCCGTATTGTCTAAATTAAAATTTTAAAGTGGAACAAAACTGTTTTTATCTCGAGCTGGACTTGAACCAGCGTCTTCTGGTTCAACGCACCAGACGCGTTTACCAACTACACCACAGAGACCTTCTCGAAACTTACGAATTAATCCACCTCTTTACATGTTAAGGCGACGTAAAAATTTTAATTTTTGTTTGATTGTTTTAATAATTATGTATTTTATTTAAGGTTTTTTGAAAAACCATACTTAGGGCCGTATTCCAGAACGTTTATCAATACTCAAGAAACACTTGAGAGTAGTATTTGTATGGCAAAAACTAGCCTCAAGCGTTGATTGAGTATTGAAGAACGTTCTGGAACACGGCCCTTAGAGAGCCCGTTGACGTGACATATAAAATACACTAGAATTTAATGTGCTACAAATGGAAATTACCAACGAAATTAAACAAAATTACTTAAATACAGGAAATATGGACTGCACAGATGAGTAAACACGCGAGTTAAAGGTTATAGTAAATACGAGCGGTGTAGTGTAGTAAGCTATCACAAAGTGACAGAATTCGAAATAGCAAACCACAATGACTATGTCATATTTGTTTTTGTTACGGAAATTCAATAGTTGCAATGGATTACTGTTTATAGGGTTCTGTACATTGAAGAAAACAAATTGACCTTTATAGCGACACTTCGTTATCCGTCCGTCTGTCTGTCATGAACCTTTATATTGCGTACTTATAAAAAAAATAACCTTTGTAAAAAGATTTTTTCTTTTTTATTATTTGTTTATAAATTAATAAAAAAGAAAAAAAAATAACCTTTATAGGGACACTTCGTTCTCCGTCCGTCTGTCTGTCAAGAACCTTTATATTGCGTGGAGGTATTAAGTTGAAATTTAAATCATATATTCAAGTCTACAATCCCTTTAAGCGGTTTTTCTCCGCTCTCAAACATCTAAGTTAACGTCAAAAAAGATAAGTACGATCGTTTGTGCCGCAAAAAGCGAACAATTTTCAAGGAATCAAAATGTAAAGGGTATTTCCCGTTGACCTAGATCTACGAAATTTGGCTAGTAATACCGTCTGATACTGTAAGTATACAGAAAAAAACTAAACAAAAAGGTTTTAAAATGTATATAGTATAGTTTTAAAATATTTATAATTTATTTGCTAATCACACCTTGTCCCCGAAGGGGTGCCAGAGGTATATTATACGCCCTCATTTCACTGTGTGTATTCCTGTCCCAGGTAAGCCAATTTCCGTGTTGAAATAGACAGACGCAGGTTGTGGCTGGCTCTTGAAATTGTTTAAACCGCACATAAGCCTTCAACTTAACTTAACGACAGCCATGTTACTGGCAATCGGGACTAACAGCTTAACGTGTCTTTCGAAGCACGGAAACGCTCGTAAATGGAAATGCCACAAAAGCGGTCCCCCATCCGTGACCAAACATAGCGAAAATTGCTTAAGGCAGTGTTTTACAGAACAGTTAGTCAGCGGCGCTACGAGGGCTTATTTGTACGTACAAATATGTACGGAACCCTCGCTGTGTGACTCCGACTTGCCTTTATGTGGTTTTTATTTAACGTGACTGATGTGTTCCTTTACTGTGTATCCTCATTTTCAAAGGTGAAATATCTACCATGAAAATATTAGGCAGCTGTTTTGTAGTTTAGTTTTCAATGAAATCAGTTCACTTCTGAGCGTTGGTCCAAAATTGGTACCAATTGTATTGCTGCGGTGAGGTATTTAGAGTTAAAGTTCACGGGTTTATTTTAACCCGGATTCATCGGAATTGCATGCAACTTGGCATGGACAATCCTTGATGTAGACAATAACTTTTAGCGAGGGGGTTATTCGTTCGGAAATGGAGGCAGGGGAGGGGAAATGGTCCTGTAGTGGTTGTCAAGAGCGCTCAAAACGAAAAAAAAAGCATTGTTGAATTTCTTTTTAAATCGATAAAAGAAATGAAAAAAAAAATAAAAAACAAAAAATTTCTCCCAAGTCTACGGTTCACAGAACCACTAGTAATTAACCAAACTATCTTTACGCTGAAACCCAGACGGGATAATCAAAAAACTGCATCGCGATTACGTACCTAAAGAACTTTCGAACACTTCCATCAAAGGGCGCCACATCTACAAGATTTTTCCCAGACCTTCGTGTACGCCTGAGAATGTACTGACTGGAAGTGGATCATTGTGTTGCTCAATTTCTGACGGGACATGGTAACTTTAGAAGCAAATTACATTCATTTAAGCTGGTCGAGGCACTGTTCTGTCAGTGTTCAACAGCTGATGCCAAATGTGATCAAACTGCTCATCACATACTTTGGAAGTGTATCGTTTGGCGAAACAAGTAAAATAATATGCTAAGCAGTTTACTTGTAACATCAGGAATAGTTTACTACGCGGATCTCGTAGCATCAGGGGTGGATTTTCGTGCTTCTACACGCTTCTGACATATATTATACTGTAATCAAACATAGCTCACGTAGGACCCGTAATATACTATTACCGTGGTGCTTCCCTTTTTCCATAGGATTTACACCTAGTTGCTTTCCAGGTCTCCCACTTTACAAAGGAGGGAAGAGGCGTTACGTTCTTTTTCCAACTTCCACAAATTATCTTCTGGTTAATTTCGCTGCGAGTTCCAAGACATGTTAACTTCTCCAGGGACTTCCCTGAGATGGAGCTCGGTGTCATTTTAGTGGTCTTGGTCCAAACCAACGAAGCACGTTTTCCAGCTTCATGCTTATGAGTCAGTGAGAGCTCACATGTCTATCAGAATTAGAATATTTCTTTTAATCTCTATTTATAAAAAGAGTATAAGAGTAACAAGTATTTGGCATTTTTTTTTTCTATACCACTGATGTGGCAAACAAGCGTAGGGGCCACAATATTTTTGAAAATCACAACTAAGTCATATGGACTAAATGCAATTGATAAAACACGATTGCTATGGGGAAATAATTTAGCGTCATTATAGGTGCAAATGATAAGATAATATGCGTCAATTATTGCAGTCGTAAGTCGTATTGCAGTGTACGAGTTGCCAATGTTATCGTGATTTTATTGAGAGATGATAAGCCATTTAGGGTATTCACAACTTATCTTTATACCTACATCTATACTGTAATATAAAACTGAAGAGTTTTTTTGCTTGAACGCGCTTATGTCAGAAACTACTGGTTCGAATTAAACTTTCTTTTTGTGTTGGATAGCCCATTTATCGAGCAAGGTATCACGATTCATGATCATCACATTTATGCTCCGCTCTCCTGGACTCAGCTGTCTATAGCTCAGGAGAGCAAAATAATTCGGACATATTTTCATACGTTTTGTAAAAAAATTATAAACGACGCGACGACGAAACCGCGGTGTTTGCTAGTATAATATAAAAAAGTAATCGAAGCTAGTGGCCTGTCAATTCATAGCTGAACAGATTTCACTTAAATTTGGTACACACATTTTACCCCTAAGCCGCATTATGTTCGGCCGTAAAAAAGTTTTTACTAAGTTGATTTCTCGCCTTACAAAATTACGTTCAAGGGTCTCTTGAGATTAAACACGTCTGTAATATATCCCTAGAGAAGGAAGGTTTTACTCCTTTCCGTAGGGATAAGTTAATTAATTAACTCATAAGGCTATACTGAGTATTCGCGCGTAAATCTAAAAGTTTTATAATGGTTTATGATTGTGTATTTTGGGTGTGGGTTATAATTGTGTATTGTCATTTCAATGCCTGGTCTTTTATGATATTATTATAAAAAAAAAATTAAGATATAGAACTTTATCTTCTATATTATCTTAGCATATAAACTGTTTATTTCATACGCATTTTACGATACTTTTCCGCTAGTCCGGGACTATCCGAAATATAAATCACTTTATTAAACACATTATTCACTTTATAAAGACACATGACCTTACTACTGGGGATGCCGATGACCGTGCGAAATGGAGGAGAAGAAGTACGCGACGCGACTAGGACAGACGCTCGGATGATGATGACAAAGACACATGGCCACATGGTCGAGGATATAAGAAGTATGAATTATTTTTATTAATAAATATAGTTTTTTGGATAACCCGGCGTGCATGTATGAAACGGTTGATGAATCTGCAAGAAGCGAAAGAAGTATGCATGGATCGCGAAGCCTGGCGATCTATCCTCTCTGACTACCCTGTCAGAGATATAGCGTGAATATAGTTAGTTAGTTTAGTTTTACAATATAGGTTTTGAAATGTTCCAAGCACCAATGAACTAATGCTAAGATAAAGAAGGGTATCGTAGTATTTAAGTGTGAAGTCTTGTACCAGCCGAGGTCGTTTGACAGGTACAATCACGGAGCGTTATCTTGACGGGTGCTCGTGCGACTGATTGAAAGCATAATGTTATCTACACGACGATAAGAGGATTTCAAAGATTTTATTTAGGTAGTTGTACTAACAATATGTAATCTGGTACATGCGTGCTTAGTTTCTTTTTTCAACCTCGACGTAAAAACTATAGGTGTTATAAGTTCAACGTGTACTGCACTTAAACGGATGAATCGATTTTGATATTGTATTTTTGGTTTAAAGATGGAATAGCCAGTGGTTTTCGGGAATGGAAAAAAATTCCAATATATTTTCAATCTTTTCAGGTCTGTACAACCCAAACGAACTGCATTGAAAGATCCATACGAAAGTAATATTTGTGAAATAATAGATTTTGGTGTAAAAAAAATTACAATAATTTTCAGGTCAACGGAAACATAACGAGCTGAAAGATCTCTGCAGATAGTGACAACAATAATATTTCTGAACGTATCTACGTATCGATAGATGGTCGGTCGTATCTTGATGTGAAAAAATGTACAATTTATCTCAGATCAACGGAAACCAAACTCAACAGCACTGAAAGATTTCAGCAAATGGTGACAGACAAAATTAATATTTGTCAAAAAAACAAATGGATTTTAATGTAATAATTCCACAAAAATTTTAAGAAATAAATTGCACTGAAGATCTCCACAGATACTGATAACTATAATATTTATTGACTAGATGTGACTAGATCAAAATAGTTTACAAGAGATTAGCGATAAACCTGACATAGTTATCGCCGAGTAGTTTGAACGAGGCGGTTCTTCTGATAATCTGTCAGTTTCAGATAGATATAGGCCGATAGTAATTCAAGGTAATGTTCTACGTTAACTAACAGCAACGGAAGATGAATTGATATCTTTAAACCCTTTAAATTGCGCAGTTTTTTAGAAGAAGATCGTATAGATATCGATATACTATAATTTTCTATATCCTAACTTTAAAATGGATAAATTTTAAGTTTTGAGTCGGATTCCAACCAGCGTCTTCTCGCTTAACACGCCAGACACTTTTTCCACCTAAGCTCTCGAGACCCATTTGAAACTAATGAATTTATCCACCTCTTTCCGTCTTAAGGCGGCGTAAGGCGCCATCTACAAGCACCTAGGACGATTTAACCAATGGACGCTATCTTACCGTTTGCGCCTATACCCCGCTTGCCATTTGCTAAGCATTTTAAGCTGAGTCGCTGTTCCGCGGACTCAGTCTATCGTACACGTTTGGAGGGTAATTTATAAAGATGTGCTGTGAAATGGTGTAAACGTTATAGCGGTCGAACAATTAATGTTTGACTGCCTCTGTGGCGCGGTGGGAGTGCATCTGACTGCTAAGCAAGAGGTCGTGGGTTCGATTCCCACTCAGGATAAAACTTTGTGTGATGAGCACGATGGTTTATTCTGTGTCTGGGTGTTATTTATCTATAATATGTATGTATTTAGAAATATATAAGTATGTTTATCAGTTATCTAGATCCCATAACACAAGCTAATATTAGCTTAGTTTGGGCTAGATGGCGCTGTGTGAAAAGTGTCCCACAATATTTATTTATTTATTTATGTTTGTTTTCACTCGTAAGTAAAACTTTATTTCATTCACATAACTATTTTTAACAAAAATCATTAAATATTGAAACATACCAACAACTTAATCGGCCTATATTCAATATACTTTCATTCTCTATAAACATTATACAAAGAGTTACCATCTCAAATTAGTCCAATAATATTGTGTCAAATTCGTATTGCATTTTACTATTAGGAGTTGTACTTTCATTGATTGTTAGACAGTGACAACACTTCATGCAAGAGTAAGAAAACAATATGTGATTTACTTTATTGAGTACATTACACGTCCATTGGTTAAATCGTCCTAGACCAGCACTTAGCAAAGTTACACCTATAATCATTCTATTTATAATGACACCTGTCTGAACATTAAATAAATTCGTCAGTTTCGAATGGGTCAACGCAAATGTCGCTTTTACCATCTAAATATTAGCTATCGTTAGATGGTAAAAGCGACTGGTGTGCTGAGCCCGAAGACGCTGGTTTCAATCCAGCTTGAGACTGAAACATTTTTCAGTATACAATGTAAAATCCACTTGGTTCAATTCATTAGTGTTTTCAGTTCATTCGCTGATAGCATCCAAAAACATAATAAACAATACAATTTGTCTGATTTTAAAGACATTATTGATAATTAGTAGTTATGAACAGCAAGCATTAGAATTACTGCAAACGCAAGTTAAGTTTTTTAAAATCTCTAATTTACTGAACCGTTTTAAGATTCAGTTCTATACTATACAGTTGCTTCAGAATTATTTAGTTTACAATAATTAAGTAAATAAAAAAAAAAAAATATCCATCACGCCTTATCCCCGAAGGGGTGGCAGAGGCATATTATATGCCCACTTTTCACCGTGTGGATTCCTGTCCCACGTAATAGGTGGTGAGCCCATTGCCGTGTTGAAATAGACAGACGCAGGTTGTGGCAACCTGCTGTTGAAATTTTTTAAGCCGCCTATAAGGCTTTCAACCAGGCTTAACGACTGCCATTTTACTGGCAACCGGGACCAACGGCTTAACGTGCCTTCCGAAGCACGGAAACGCTCGCAAATGTAAATGCCACAAAGTGGTCACCCATCCGACGACCAGCCATAGTGAAAGTTGCGTACCTCAGTGATCGTTTACCGAACACTGAGACCGCGGGGCCACGAGCGCTTCAAATAATTAAGTAACATTTAGAATGAACAAACAGCAATTAAAAAAATAATTATGAACAAGGGGAGCCATCTTGGCTACATCATTGCACAATGACGTCAGCATACTACAAAAGTATCTGAAACAATCGTTTGAAATTGTCACAGTTTAGTGTTTCAAATGTATTATTTGTTTTCAATGGTTTCGTGGCAAGTTATAAGTATTTATTTAAGATTTTTTGGCCCGGTCACTAAAGACTTTCAGTCAATTTTTGCAGTTAGAAGTATAACTGCAAAAATTGACTGAAAATCTTTTGGCGCGTTAGGGAAAAATTATGAATGTAATTTTTTACGATTCGCGCGCAGACCATTGCGAAAAACCGACACCATGAAGTTAGCTGACAAGTGTTTCCATGACAAATTATAACTACATTCAAAGTTGTTTTCATTCTTTTGATGTGTTATTTTCTTACTAATTTATCATTCCTGTTACAAAGAGTTGTGGTATATGTGATGAAATCTTATTAGACTAAAGCAGTATAACTTTTAACGCGTCTGCATAAGTACACATTTTTTTTTAAATCTTTGGGTTTGATCCCACTTACGATTCAACGTGTAAACTAGGATAAACGGTATTTAGGAGAGTCGTAGCGACAAAATCGATTGCCTCGGTGGCGTAAGTGGTAGTATAGGTATGTAACTGCTGCACTTAGGTTTCGGATTCGATTCCCGGATTTAACACACCAGAACAATTATTTGTGGGATCCGTAAATGTTTGTTTCGGAGTTCGGGTATTTCCTATGTATAATAAGTGTCTATTTATAAAAATATACTTATGTTTATAAGTAGTCTAGCACAAGTTTATAGCTTAGTTGGGGCTAGATAGTGTAAAAAGTATCCCACAGTATTTATTATTATTCATTATAATACCAGTTAATACACTAATTACAGAAAGCACTCCAGAACAAAACACTTATGTCACATCCACTTGATTACAATTATCGAGTGTCGTGTGTAATTAACGTTAACTCGTGTTGTAATGTTTGAATTTATTCAAGTACTAGCGGACGCTACGCGTTTTCTCCCCGTTCCCGTGGGAATACGGGAAAAATGTGGTCTAAGTTACCCGTTGTAACATCTGTTAGCCAGTGAGAGTTCCGTTAAAATCGGGCTTCCGTTAAAATAGCTGTTTCAGAGATTAGTCAGAACATACATACAGACAAACAAGAAAAGAAATGTGTGTGTGTCTACTTCTGTACACGTGTTAGAAGTTATACTGATTTAGTCTAATAAGATTCCATCACATTTACCATAGTTCATTGTCTGTAACAGGAATGATAAATTGGTAAGAATAAAAAAAAATATCAAAAGAATGAAAACTACTTTGAAAGTATTTATGTATTTATCTATAATATGTATTTATTTAGAAATATATAAGTATGTTTATCAGTTATCTAGATCCCATAACACAAGCTAATATTAGCTTACTTTGGGCTAGATGGCGCTGTGTGAAAAGTGTCCCACAATATTTATTATTATTATTAATGTAGTTATAAGTTGTCATTGAAACACTTATCAGCTAACTTCATGATGGTTTTTCGACACGGTCAGCGCGCGCATCGTAAAAAATTACTCTCACCATTTTTCCCTAAAGCGCCAAAAGAAGTATACTTAAGTTAGATAAAAATTGCGTGAATAAATTCGACTTGCACTTGGTAGGATTTTTTCTTCAATCTCATTGGTCGTCATACTGCACATACAGCTGTATTTAGAGCAGAGATTAAACGTCGCTTATAGACACCACTTAACAATTACAGATTACGATAAGGAAATGCCTTCTTTAATATGTTAGTCGCTCGTGGCCCCGCGGTCTCAGTGTTCTGTAAACGATCACTGAGTTACGCAACTTTCACTATGGCTGGTACTCGGATGGGTGACCACTTTGTGGCATTTACATTTGCGAGCATTTCCGTGTTTCGGAAGGCACGTGAAGCCGTTGGTCCCGGTTGCCAGTAAAATGGCAGTCGTTAAGCCTGGTTGAAGGCCTTATGGGCGGCTTGAAAATTTTCAACAGCAGGTAGCCACAACCTGCGTCTGTCTATTTCAACACGGCAATGGGCTCACCACCTATTACGTGGGACAGGAATCCACACGGTGAAAAGTGGGCATATAATATCTCTGAACTCTGCCACCCCTTCGGGGATAAGGCGTGATGGATATTTATTTATTTTTTATTTATAATATGTTACATTATTTAAATTGCCTCATAATTACGTTGATGTAATATGTTAGCGATGTCAGTCAATATATAACGTAACTATCTTCACGCTGTATCCCTGACGGGGTAGTTAGAAACGACACATCGCCAGGCTTCGAAATCCATGCATCTTCCTTTGCTTTCTGTAGATTCATTAATCGCTTCATATGTCTGGGTATCCGAATACTTTTGAGTTTTCCGTTTTATTATATACATACATAATATGTAGGTACGAATTTAACCCCGAAGGGATTGGCAGAGGTATGTGTGGCGTATAGTACGCCCACATTTTATCGTATGCATTTTTGTCCCATGTAACAGGTAGAGAGCTCATTGCCGTGTTGAAAGCGGGTATAAATAAATACATGTTGTGGGACACTCTTTTTTACTTTATTCTCCATAAAATAAATATCCATCACGCCTTATCCCCGAAGGGGTGGCAGAGGCATATTTGCCCACTTTTTTTTTCTCCATATACACAAAAAATAAAAAAAATCCAGTAATTGTGCCATAAGAGTTTAAAATACTTTCATTACACTAAAGGTTTTCAATTAAAGACAGCCGAAACATTCGTGTTACCTATAAGCTTACCCAAGCTATAAGCTTGTGCTATTGGATCTAAGTAGCTGATAAACATATTATATATGTATATAATACATAGTAAACAGTCAAAACATATGTGGATTCTACAAATTTTAATATATGTTCCGTCGCAAGAATCAAACCCTAAACCTCAGCGCGTCAGTCGCATTCACCACTGACGATACCGTCACACACAGTCATTTTCATTAGTAGACCAGACAAATTCAATCAAATTTCTCCTTCAGTTCCTTTCTCCTGATAAATAAATAATTATTGTGGGACACATTTTACATAGCGCCATCTAGCCCAAACTAAGATATAAGTTTGTACTATGGGATCTAGACAACTGATTTACATACATTATATTTCTAAATACATATATAGGAAACACCCAAACTTTCAAACCACCATCATGAAAACACGAATTAGATGTTTAGACAGAAAATAATAATTTAATAGTCATTATATACCGGTGTATAATGCAAAGGTCGGAATCAGTTAACTGAGAAGCTGTGGCGAGAACCGTGAACTAACACAAGGTGAAAAAAATACAACCTGTATACTGGTAAGTGAGCAACAGTTGAATATATAGTGAGTTGAGAGAAAAGATCTAATTTTATAGGATTAGATCGGCGTGGCGTATACATCCCCGTGATTCACCCCCCCTCAAGGAAGTGGTATAACACCCGAATCCCCCAAAGAAGCGAGATAACCCTTGAACCCCCCAAGAGGAGAGACAACACATTGAGATGACGGTGCGGTAGCGGATAAAGTCTGTCGGGAACCTCGGGGCTATCCTACCTAGGGCTCACCTCACTCCCGTCCATAGGCAAAATTTAAGGGCAAGTGTGGTTAACCACACCCAAATAAAAAAGAATTTACGTACTCGAGGAAAGCTAAATTTATTTAAAAGTTAATTTTAACCTTGTAAAACTACTCTCAAGTGTTTGGTTTGGTTTTTAAAAAGTGGCAGTAAGAGCTACCTGTTCTTACTGCCCCTTACACCTGCCATGTTACTGCCAACCAAGAGTAAAGCCTTAACATGCCTTTCACAGTGTAAAAATTGAAGAAAAATATCTATTCTCCCTTCATCTTTGCAGATGGGTAATATCAAACATGAATGAATATATACTAGTAATAACTGCGCACTGCAATTTTAGCAACCGTGAATAAATCACTTAACCGTGTGCCATTCTGATTATATATTAAAGATAAAACAACATTACTATTTCATAAATACGCTTCACATATGAAATATACATAGTAATCCTTACTCAGTTGACTAATACGTTTTAAATCCTTGATTTCACGTTCAAATCTCAAGAGCGCGGCAATTAGGAACGGTTTAACTGAAAAACAGCACTCGCGTTTTGACGGAATCACATCACTAGTGGTACGTAGAGATGCGCTACGTCAGCTCACGCTTAGAACCGAAGAGGAACTGATTACGGTGCGCTATTATCGAGTAAAAAAACAAATATATAGTCAACGGAATGATAATACACAGGTATCGGTAGTCGCGGTTTAACAGCCCGGCTGAACGAACGTGTCCATCTGAATATTATTTTTAATTAATATTTGTGTCAATAGTGAAGGGCTTAGATAACACGTTTGTTTAGACTGTCTTTAGTTGAAGACCCTTAGTGTAATTAAAAGTATTGATTTTAAGTCAATGTGTTTCAAAGTTTTATGGAACTATTTACTGGAATCTTTTATATATTTGTATAAATGGAAAAAAATGTAAAGAAATAATTTTATATTTTCACAAATTTTACAATTGACTCCAGTGCTTAAGAATAATATTTTTTGTGAGTGCTAGTCAGAATTACTTAATATTTGTAATCACGGGTCTACTTCGGGATATCCCAAACAGTCTTGAGTCCAACGGAGGTCGTACTTAAAGTTATACCGAAATAGACACGAGTCAACCACAGCCTATTTAGAAGCAGTCAATAGACTGGCATAAAAATTTGAACGACACAGTAAAAGTGGCTACACAGTTATTGGTTCAAGAGATCTAATCAATATCTAAGCTTTAAGCAACCTGCAAACTGGTGCACTTGATGAAGTTTTGCAGCAGGTGTTTAAATAGAGGTTAAAAAAGCTAAATTATCAACTGCCCTAACAGAAAATCAAACCGAACCATGTGTACAAAAGATGAAGGTTTGGTTGCAAACAGAACTTCACATTAAGGTGTTATGGAAGTTTCTGTGTTTTAAAAAAATATTGATTTTCAAACTTAATATAATTGATGATTTTGGTTTGGAAAACTGATTTTTTTTAAAGACAACATGATAAAGCATTACAATTCTTAAGAGTAGTGACTATTTTTTTATGACTACCAATCATGCTCATCTGGTACCTTAATTAGGATACAAACAACCTTAATATATATAAAATTGATTGTATGATAAACAAACCTTAGGCGGGTAAAGCCGCGGTCGTACACTAGTTCTATAATATTTCTATTACGCATTGATATAACACTTCAGTGATTTATGTTATTAGGTCTTGAGGCTTTTTAGAAGTGTTAATGAGATAGTCGCGACCATTTTCAATTGATCAAGGCCGCAAATGACAATGTAGTCGACAATATGTAGTTATTTATAATATATCTTACAAAATGATTTGTAATCTATAAGTATAGGTACTAATATTTTTAAATAAAATAAATAAAATAAATATCCATCACGCCTTATCCCCGAAGGGGTGGCAGAGGCATATTATATGCCCACTTTTCACCGTGTGGATTCCTGTACTATTATAATAATTAATAATAAAATAAAATAAATTTAGCCTCTATTTTTTCTTACATACATACATACATGTGAGTGTGTATTACGTAGGAACAAGCTAAAGGTCCTCCGCTTCCTCGTTTGATAGTGATAATAGCCACTTTTTTTTTATTGATGAAGATGAAATTACTGCTAGGGATATGCAGAGTCGAAAGGCTAAGGAACTCTTGCATTTGAACAACCTTCGTGACATTGCTGATAAGTTACAAAAGAGTCGATGACAGATTTAGACTACAGGTTATTTGGCAAACAGTATTTTTTACGAGGGACATAATATACTGTACGTCACTGTTTATCCCTTAAAGGAAAAGGCGTGACTACACATGTCCGTATATATGTATAATTATAATTAATTATGTATATTTATTAGATGTTTTGAGTCTTGTGTTTTGAAAAACCCAAGACACACTGCTGGCAATATAACAAAAACCACGACACCGTAAGTCATAAGTACATTAAATTTACCTTTTATTTACGTTAGAATTTTAAAAAGCATATCTAATAAACAGAAGTGTTAGTCATACTCGTATAGTTATTTCATTATCTATGGCAACTAAAGAAACTGGTTACTTAATGGTAGACCTATCTTGTTTTCCAGCGTTTCGTTTTCGAGATAAAGTGTTTAGTTTTGGGTAGGTATATTTGGTGTACGCAGATCCGCCCCCATGTTGAAGCTATTCCTTACCCGTTTCCCACGGCAACTTGCTCCCGGGATAAAAAGTTAATGTACTAATACAGGGTGTAAGCTATCTGTACACGAAATTTTTTGAAATAAAATGATAATAAAAAATGTAGCTAAATTGGAAGCGCTCGTGGCCCTGCGGAGGTAGTGTTCTGTAAACGATCACTGCCTTAAGCAACTTTCACTATAGCTGGTCCTCGGATGGGTGACCACTTTGTGGCATTTATATCAGCGTGCGTTTCCGTGCTTTGGAAGGCACGTTAAGCCGTTGGTCCCGGTTGCCAGTAACATGGCAGTCGTTAAGCCAGTTGAATGCTTTATGGGCGGCTTAAAAAAATAAATAAATTACAGCAGGTCGCCACAACCTGCACCTGTCCATTTCAACACGGCAATGGGCTCACCACCTGTTATGTGGGACAAAACATCTTCCCATACTTCTACACTTATTCTCGTAATAATCCCGGCGAGCTTTGCGCCGCCTTAATGTTAAATATTTATTATTTTCTAAATATTCTGTTTTTGTAACTTATTCTTCTATTCGGGATAGCAATTATTCCAACAGAACAAGGATCATCATCGGCTCATCCGTTCATGAGTTATGTGTGTAGTGATGAGTGTTTTAACTAACCCGACATTGTATTATCTATACTAATATTATAAAGCTGAAGAGTTTGTTTGTTTGTTTGGTTAAACGCGCTAATCTCAGCAACTACTGGTTGGATTTAAAGCCCATTAGCCCATTTATCGAGAAAGGCTATAGGCTATATATTATTACGCTACTACACTGGAGAGCGCAGCAGTAGTCATAAATGTCGACAAATCGGGCAAATTTTTATGCATCATTGTAGAATTTTAAGCGACGGGATTAATTAATAGCGACGCATCATCATCATCATCAATCATCTAGTGATTAATAAAAGTTGGATACTAGGATTATAAATAAACACATCAACACGGTCTAGGGATATTTCATACTCAATTAAATAACTCGAAAAGTACTGGCGGCATTGGGATCTTTTATACACCTATTTGTTTGTAATTTATCTCAGACTAATTCCAAATTCAAATTTTTGAAAATTCTTTTGTTTCGGTGGCATAAAAATGTCTTGATGTGTAGGAGAGGGAATTTTCATTTGTGCGAAATTTAGAAAACAATACGAATTACGTTTAGTTACAGTTTTTTTTCATTTTTAAACGAAAGATAAAGTTAAAATTGAGGTATTGTAGCCATGCAACGCCAACATTTGACGAGGGCGGAGATGTTACGAGCTGTGGGAATGCTGGAAGCTGGGTCTGTTCAGCGTAATGTTGCTGAAGCCATAGGGACCCACCAAAATGTAATTTCAAGATTGTGGACACGCTATCGTGCCACAGGTGAAGTAGCGGAGAGGCACCGGGGGCTAAGTCGCATCACTACCCCCAGACAAGACCGATTTTTGCAAATTACTGCGCGAGCTCAACCAAATGCAACGGCGACTCAATTGGTCCAAAGGCTGCGAGTGGAACACCAAGTGCTAGTGAGTGACCAAACTGTAAGAAGGCGACTGCACGAAAGCAATCTACGCTCTCGTAGACCACTCCGGGTCCCACCTTTACGGAGAGGCAATCGTGGACGACGATTAGAATGGGTTCGGAACCACGTGGACTGGGGCCGTGAGCAATGGTCCAATGTGCTGTTCACGGATGAATCCAGGTTCGGCTTCCATCCAGATTCACGAAGGACGCGTGTTTGGCGAGTTCTTGGACGATGGGTGAACTTACTGAGGGTTCTGAAGACGAACCCTCAGGAAGTTCACCCATACCAAGGAGGAACAATTATGTTTTGGGCAGGAATTCGTCTTGGAGGACGGACGGATCTCGTTTAGGTGCGGGGCAATATGACGGCAGAACGATACGTCCAACAGGTGCTGGGGCCCGTAATCTTGCCCCACAGAACACAAATGGGGCAATATTTCCTGCTCATGCACGACAATGCCCGGGCACACACGGCGAGAACGGTAGCAGCTTGGTTACATACACACAATGTTAGGGCCTTAGACTGGCCTGCTCAATCGCCAGATCTAAATTCCATTGAGCATGCGTGGGATATGCTGCAAAGAAGAGCTCTGAAGGAAGTTCCTGAAAATCTGGCTACAGAAGATCAACTTTTTGCGCACCTCAGAAGGACATGGGACAATATTCCGCAGCAAGACATTGACAACCTTGTTCTGAGCATGCCGAATCGTTGCCGATGTGTTATGAACATCATGGGCGCTTTATCAGACTACTAACTTCAAGTTTATAAACACAAATTAAATGATTTTTCTATTTTTTTCAGTTTTTACTCATAAATTAAAAGTTAATTCATGTACGGTTTCCGTCTATGCTTCATTTTATTCCATAAAATCCTGAAATTTTAATCGCAGTACCTTAACCGTTATTAAAAAATGGTAGAATATTAAATAACGTATTTTTTAAATATATACATGTCATATAAATAATTAACACATTGATAGTAATTCGCTTTTTTTAAAATATCCCTAGACCGTGTTGATGTGTGTAGTAGTATTTACTGACGTGACCGACTGTGCTTAGAGAGGGAAAGATTTTTCAACAATGCCTCGGTGGCGCAGTGGTAGTGTATGCGACTGCCGCGCTTGACGTCCCGGTTTCAATTCCCGGGTCAGTACAAGTATTTGTGTGATCCACAAATGTGTGTTTCGGGTATGGGTGTATCATATGTATGTATTTAGAAATATATAAGTATGTTTATCAGTTATCTAGATCCCATACCACTAGCTCATATTAGCGTACTTTGGGCTAGATGGTGCTGTGTGTGAAAACTGTCCCACAATATTTAATATCTTATTATTTTTTAATGGCAAAACTGTCAGGTCAGATTACAGCTAACCAAAGCGGATCCGGGGTTTTGCAAAATGCTGGTTTTAAATGTACCTGGGACTTATATCACTATCTTTTTCTACATATTAGCTGATATCCCGGGACATTGTACCCGTGAATTTACGCGCCATTTAATTTATTCCGTTATCACACATGCATGTGTAGGTTGAAACTGATTGAAACTTACCAGTATCATGAAAATTTGTGACTACTTGTGTAATTAGTGTTTTTACATTGTATTACATAAACTTGTGTTAATTAATTTATTTAACTTTTCCTTCGAATCCCAGAGCGAATAAAGGTGGCCAAAGAGGGGACCTCTTTGCCCTCTCATTTCCAGATCAATCAAAAATCGTCAAAAAATCCATGCAATAGCTAAACATTTTTACAAGTTTCAGAAAATCAGTTTAGAAATTCTACCTGTAAACACGAACGAACACACTCACACATTCAATTATTTATCAAATAAAAAGCTAAGAACACTTTTTCAGTGCTTTGAAAGGCAAGTTAAGCCCTCGATCCCGGTTGCCAGTAACATGGCAGTCGTTAAGCCAAGTTAAAGTTGCCGAAAAAATTCAAGAGCAGATCACTACAACCTGCGCTTGTCCATTTCAACACGGTAATGGGCTAACCACCTGTTACGTGAGACAAAAATGCACATGGTTTAATGTGGGCTTATTTTATGCCTTGCCACCCCTTCGGGGATAAAGACGTTAAATAGCAACAAAACTCTAAAGTGACATTATTAACCCGTTTTCGAGACTCAAGGGATTATCATAAAGGGCCCAGCTTATTCGTCTGGAAACAAAACAATGAAGCTTTTGTCACTACGATAGCTCGGTCAAAGAATTCGCGGAAAACATATTCGCATTGCGGTTTAGTCTCGCAGTAGTGATTGGGCCACGTTCTTATCAAAATACGTATGTAATTACGTATAAAGTGTAATCAGATTCGTAATATTACGATTGTTTATTGTTATCACCAGCATCTCAGCATTCTGAGCCCAATGACGTCCACTTTTGGACGTATGGCTTTCCCCGCAGACCAAGGAATGTTACTCCTTCCGTCTCGCTCACGCCCTAACAGAGACAAAAGTAATAATAATATCGCGTGCCAAGTTTATGTACTGCTGTAGACCAAATCGTACCAATTAGTACTAAATAGTACCAAATAGTACCAAACAGTACCAAATAATACCAAATACACTTGAATACTGCAGACAAATGGTCGAACTTGTCAGTTGTCTACCATTTGTCTGCAGTATTAATTAGCGTAACGGTATAAGTAAAGGGACACACTTGGTGTATGAAATATTTCGATTAAGGCGGCTCTAGTAGAATACGAGTGATATTAAGAACTTGCTCTGTAGTTTTCTCCAGGGATTACACATACAACATATCTTTTAGGGGAGAAAAAGTTTTGGCATTACTATTCAACGCTGACCACTATTCTTTCTATGTAATGTAATGGCAATGGGCTCACCACCTGTTACGTGGGACAAAAATGCATACGGTTAAATGTGGGCTTATAGTATGCCTCTGATTACCCCTTCGGCGATAAAGGCGTTACAATATGTGTGTATGTATGTACGTAATGTGTAGTTTAGCGAAAGTGACCCCGTGGTTGCTCCCGTGATAGCATAGTTGTATTGATGATTGTAGCAAGGTAGCTTTGTGTGAGGCCCCCAGCAGTGGGGTAGATTACCCACTAAATCACCGCATTGTTCCTTTTTATCTCTATTCGGTCGTAGGGTGATAGAGGCTAAATCACTACGTCTCAGCAAATGGATGCCGGGACGCTCTTCTTGAGGGCCATTTGGGAGGACTCATGAGCTCCAACCAACAATTATGCTCGCATTAGCACCGACTTCGAGGAAGTTGGCAGTAGAGGAGCTAGAGAATGGGAACATCATCATAATAATCCGAGCGTCTGTCCCAGTTATGTTTCTCGACGTCCGGGGTTCGCTTATCTACTGCTTTTTCCTACGCACGGTCACCTGCATCTCCTGTAGTGAGACCTTTGAAGAGAGCGGGAACATCTTCAACTTATTTCACAAATAAGGTACTTAATGAGCAGTGATGCTTCAGTGATAACTTGTGAATTGAATGATGGTCATGAATAATATTCATGAGGTTAAATAACAATAGTGATTCTATTTGTGGACGTTCGCTACTCATAATTATAAACTTATCTAAACGAATGTGGCTTGGTAAGAAATGTTTGAGTTATTTATTTATGAGACTAGACTAGTACATAAGACCTTTTAGCCTTTTGTTACCACCTCACTAAAAAGGCAACGGGCTCAAAATTTCTTTCAAATTTAACATCTATATAAATACATCTATCTAATAGACACATTTTATTTTATTTTATTAAATTTATTCGGCCCTTTAGACCCACCCCAGTTCCGTGCTTCAGAAGGCACGTTAAGCCGTTGGTCCCGGTTGCCAATAAAATAGCAGTCGTTAAGCCAAGTTGAAGGCATTATCGGCGGCTTAAAAATATTAACAGCGGGTCGCCCCAGCTTGCGTCTGTCCATTTTAACACGGCAATGGGCACACCACCTGTTATGTGGGACGAAAATGCATACGGTGAAATGTGAGCGTTTAATATGCCTCTGATGCCCCTTCGGGGATAAAGGCGGCTTTAAGGGCGGAGGCTTTAAGGGAATATTGTCACATATGTATGTTAATTATGAGCTGTGCTGCTGGACCAACTAGCGGTGATGTCTTCGGAGTTCTGAGAATATCATCCACGAGCACACAGACAAAAAGAAGACATAATGGGGTTTATTCTGTACGAGTATGTCTATACTATGTCTGCATAGACAAGTATTTTTCTTTTTATGCTTGGTGATACAACTTTAAAACTGTCTCGATAGAGGAGGTAAAGTAGGGTCATCTAGATTGCCTAGCAGTCTACAATACACGGATTTGATTGATTGAAATATTACGGTCGGCTGCGACACAAAGCTAGTTTGTATTATAACAGTATTGCATCTTATGTGTATTAAAATTATCCTTCACTTATCGGTATTAAATAGTACCTACCTACTTAGTTTCTCAATCTTTTTTTACAATACGGGCTTAACCTAGATAAAATAATCAAAAACTGGACAGAAAGTTGTTCTTGTTTCCTTTTCATGCTGAGCTGTTCGCCCAGTTGTTACAGCAGTGCAGTAGACGACGGGAACTGTACTGTACTGGTACTTGTATGTGCGTGTATGTGTTTGTGCGTTTGTTTGCATATGCATATACACGTCAATATGTGCTAATATATGTGGATGCTCATGTGTACACAGGAAATGAAACATGTACCTCCTCTCTTTTACTTTTGCGTTGGACCAATAAATGATTCTTTCTTTCCGTAGTAGGTAATAAATATAAATAAATAAATATTGTTGGGCATTTTTTTTACACAGCTCCATCTAGCCCAAAGTAAAGTAATAATTTATTTATTTATTTAACCTTTCTATCACGCCTTATCCCGGAAGGGGTAGGAGAGGCATATTATATGCCCACTTTTCACCATTTTAATTTATGTCGCACGGTAGTGAGTCTATTGCCGTGTTGAAATAGACAGACGCAGGTTGTGGCTACTTGCTGTTGACATTTTTTAAGCCGCCCATAAGGCCTTCACCTTGACTTAACGACTGTCATATTACTGGCAAACGAGAACAACGGTTTAACGTGTCTTCCGAAACAGGGAAACGCTCGCAAATATAAATGGCACAAAGTGGTCACCCATCCATGACCAGCCATAGCTAAAGTTACTTAACGCAGTAATCGTTTACAGAACACTGAGTCCGCGGGACTTGGATTTGTACAACCGATAAACATACTTATTTGTTTCTAAATACATGCATATAAACAAACACCCAAACTCCACATTATACAAATATTTCTTCCGACCCGGGAACATGTGCTATTACCATTTACACCACAGAGGCAGTCATTGTATTAATTTCTGTGTTATCAACGTTAATACGTAATGCACGCCCGAGGTGCTCCGTTGGATTGGACATGTCCAACGAATGAGTAAGCAACGATTGATGGTTCACCAGGCTTCGCGAATCTGTCCTCTTTGACTAGCCCGTCCGGGGTACAGCGTGAAGATAGTTGGGACTTAATGACATATAATAAGCTAGCTTATGCCCCATTGGTTTCACCTGTATCGTCGCGCACTGTTACAACTGGTGGGATTCCCAGGCATTCCTGACACACTTTTTTACATGACTGAATGCAATATTCAACACATGATTACTGCGCGTTCAAAAATTAATTCACGTATATTGTCACTTACCAAGCGTGATGTAATATATAAGTACTTCGATGTGATAAGATTTGTATAAAATAAATAAAGAAATCATGGAATTCGTGACGCCAGTCGGTTAGCGGTAGCTCCTAAGCGTACGCGCATCGTGTGCAATCAATTTGTGTGTCTGTTTGTCACACGTGACGAAATTCAAGGATTGGTATTGAGGCCAAAATTTTACTTGATAATCTGTCGTTTTGTAAGTTACAAGAAGTCCGAGACTACCAGGACTTAAATTGGTCGTGCTAATTAGTGTCTAGCACATAAGACCTTTTAGCCTTTTTGCTACCACCTCACTAAAAAGGCAACGGGTTCAAAATTTCTTCCAAATTTAACATCTAAAATTAACACATTTTATTAAATTTAAAAAATTCATAGAGCAGTTGGTCCCGGTTACCAGTAAAGCAGTGTTTAGTGCTTAGTGCTTAGCTTAGTGGCAGTCACCACAACCTGCCCCTGTCCATTTCAACACGGCAATGCGCTCACCACCTGTTACGTGAGACAAAAATGAATACGGTGAAATGTGGGCGTATAGTATGCCTCTGCCTACCCCTTCGGGAATAAAGGCGTGACAATATGTATGTGTGTATGTAAGATTTTGTAAAAAAAAATGCACGTAGGTAAAAACATAGCAAATACTCAAAGATCAGAAGGTGTGAAAGCCTTAGTAAGATCTCCGGGGCCCAAGCGCCTTCACCTCCAAGCGACTCCTTAACGAACAAGATGATAAGGCAGAGGCTGGAGTTAGTAAATTTTGGGGATGGATTTTGGAATTTCCGGATAGGTTAATGGCACAGTGCCAGCTTAGCTTCCGACGTAGCTTGGCGCTCCTCTCGAAAAAGGACATCCGTTAGGCCCGAAACTAGTCGGACTATCCCATAAGTTTAGATATCCATTTAGTTAGGATAACTTTAGTTATCTATGGGCTATCCCGAAATTTACACGTGAGGAAAACAGTTTAGTTAGTAAAAAGTAAAAGAAAAAAGAATCTACTACTGTATGTATGTATTTTCAGTCGTCTAGATCCCATAACATAAGCTTATATTAGCTTACTTTGGGCTAGATGGCGCTAAGTAAAAAAAATGTCTTACTAAAATATCCCACTAATGTCCCACAAAATCTCGACCACTCAAATTAAGAGTGTGGACGAAAATTTAGTGGTGAAATGTCTTTATGTCATTTATACCGCTTTAAAATTTTGTGAGGTCATTTACACCCTAGAAGCCTGGAGTACGAGACCAATGTACAGTGTTTGGATAATCAAGAGTGTAATAGATTTAACGTTCAAATAAGTTAAAATGCTGTCGCGTCATTTCTTGTGAGGTTAAATCTATACTAATATTACATACATACATACATATTGTCATGCCTTTATCCCCCGCAGAGGCTTACTAAACGCCCGCATTTCATCGTATGCAATACTAATGAAGAAATATTTGTTTGTAATGAATAGGCTCAGAAACTACCAGGCCGATTTTAAAAATTCTTTCACCATTAGAAAGCTACATTCTTCGTGAGAAACATAGGCTATATTGGATTTTCATAAAGTTTAGGGTTCGTAGGAAATCTCGAATAAGAAATCTACCACGCGGGCGAAGCTGCGGGCATCAGCTAGTAATAAATAGCAGTGTTTCGTGATCGTGCACTGAAAAAGAAATAAAAATATACGCAACTGGTTATTATTGAAGGTTTTTCCTGGACTTGAATGTGTTATTTAATATCTATAGTAATATTAAAGCTGAAAGGTTGTTTGTTTGATTGAACTCGGTAAACACATGAAAGAAGTTCGAGTTGAAAAAAAAAATCATTTATTAGAAATAGATGCGCACAGACGGATGGAGAGAAGGACGGACAGGCAGACTGATCCTTTTCTAAACCATGTGGAAAAGGAACGGAGAGGAATAGTACTCTCCCGTGCCGCAGGAGGTTCACTGGGCGTCGGAGACTCCGAGACGATCTGCGTCTCCCATTTCCATAAACCTGGCGGCGACACTCCTGAGTCCTGGCTAACGGTCGCCCTAGCAAAGGAAGGCTCAAGGTGGTTGCGCGTCGCATTCTTGCACGCGCTGCCATTGACAGGGACCGTCAAAGGTTGGCAACCAGGGCTGGTCAAGGTTCCTGGGATTTCCTTTCGAGGGTACACCAGGTTCCCTGGCTACATACAGCCGGGAAGGAAAAAGCAACAGAGAAAGCGTTTAGAAGTCTAATATTGTTGAAAACTTTTTTTACACAGAGCTATCTAGATCAAACTAAGCTATTGATACCAGACAAGTTATTTATATATTTCAGAAACACCCAACCTTTGAAGCAAATATTTGTGGATCACACAAAAATTTGATCCTACCACTCATGGAACTCAGGGTGGTAGTCGCATACGCTATCTATCACTAATATCTTTTATCTTAACAAAAGTTATAATTAAGATATAAAATAAATATCCATCACGCCTTATCCCCGAAGGGGTGGCAGAGGCATATTATATGCCCACTTTTCACCGTGTGGATTTTTCTGTCCCACGTAATAGGTGGTGAGCCCATTGCCGTGTTGAAATAGACAGACGCAGGTTGTGGCTACCTGCTGTTGAAATTTTTCAAGCCGCCCATAAGGCATTCAACCAGGCTTAACGACTGCCATTTTACTGGCAACCGGGACCAACGGCTTAACGTGCCTTCCGAAGCACGGAAACGCTCGCTAATGTAAATGCCACAAAGTGGTCACCCATCCGAGGACCAGCCATAGTGAAAGTTGCGTAACTCAGTGATCGTTTACAGAACACTGAGACCGCGGGGCCACGAGCGCTTCTTAATTAAGATATCTATGAAAAATGTTGCCAGTTTATCTTTAACTGCCTTGGTGGTAAAGCAGTTAAAGGTAAACTGGCAACGTTTTTGAAAGAAACAGGAATACGTAAAACTAGAATGGTCTTTTTTTAAAGTGTATCAATCACGCTTTATCTGCCATTATACGTCCACTTTTGCACTATGTGTATTGGTGGAGAGCCCATTGCCGTGTTTAAATAGACGGACGCAGGTTGTGGCTACCTGCTGTTGAAATTTTGCAAGCCTTTGGTTTAACGACTGCCATGTCTTAATTAAAAAAATACATCAGTCTTGTTTTATGTCTGTTAGCCTGAATTTATGTATGTCAGATGCAAGTTATCTTATCTGGGAGGCTGTGATATCGGTGCCATCCATCATAGTGCCGTCATCATGATATATGCAGTAGGTATGCAGTTTTAAATATATAGGTATACATAGATATATCTCACCTGATAGGAAGTTGCTGGGTTATTTAAATCTATACTTCTGTACTAATATATAAAGCTGTAGAGTTTGTTTGTTTGGTTAGTTGAACGCGCTAATCTCAGGTTCGAATTAAAAAAATATTTTTGTGTTGGTTAGTCTATTTATCAAGGTAGGTTATAGGTTATATAACATCACGCTACTACCCATGAGAGTGGAGCAGTAACCATAAATGTCAACAAATAGGGTAAATTACCTAGTCAGGTCATAAAGTCTGTCACATGTTTAATATAAAATAATTGAAACAAGTTTATTCATTATGGAACCATTTATATACCAAAATGAACTTAACAAAACATAGATTCTTATGACAATAAAGTTTATTCAAAATGACCTCCGAGATTTTGAATACAGGCCTTCAATCTGCGCGGCCAGCGTCTATCGCAGCACGAACGAGGTCCAAGTCAATATCAAGGATGTCTTGAGTGAACCCAAATTGGGATGAGGCTTTGAGCACGCCTTTTCCTCCAAGTGTTGCCATATCTTGTAATCTAACGGACTCAAATCTGGACTGGAGGAAGGCCAGTCTTCGTGACGGATGAAGTCGATTTCACGCGCCGCCAGCCAGTCTTGTGTGCTCTTCGCTCTATGAGCTGGCGCCGAATCTTGTTGGAATACCCAGTGCCTGTTATTGAACATGGTATGAGAAACAGGTTCCACAAGGTTCGTCAGGACTGTATTTTGATACACAACTGCATTCGTTTTTACACCTTTCTCACAAAAATGTACCTCTGTTAAGCCCCAATAAGAAACTCCCAACCATACCATGAGCGAGGGTGGAAAATGACCTCGTTGGACACGCGGAATACGGTTGCTCGCTTCTTCACTACTGTGTGCGTACACCTTATTATTTTGTTTGTTGTAGCTCTCTTCTACGGTAAAAATTTTTTCATCCGAAAAAAGAATTTCCCGATATTTTTTTCCCGCGTACCGCTTCAACAAAGCGCGGCATCTCTTCAGTCTCAGGCCCATTAAACGAGCATTAAAATGATGTCCTGTTTTTCTTCGATATGACCGAAGCCCTAAGTCTTCATTTAACACCCTTTTCACCGTGGTTCTGCTTAACCCCATGTGAAGGGCCAACAGTTTCTGCTTACGTTTGGGATTTTTTTGAATTCGCGCCTTCACAGCTTTTATCACTGCTGGAGTCCTAATAGACCGAGAGCGACCACTTCTTGATCTGTCATCTACACTAGAGTCTTCATTGTATCGTTTGATGGTACGATAAACGAATCTTTTGGTTATATTCAAATTTTTCAGTATGTCAAAAATTTTAATTGGCGCGTAACCGCAACGATGCAACGCAATAACTGCAACACGTTCTTCTTTAAGCGTCCACTCCATATTTAAAAATGAGTAAAATTTTTAAAAAGTATACATTTTTATTTTCATGAACAATTCGAAATTCGAATTCAATAAACTTTTTTGTGGCCAGCATTCTAAAAGAAAAGTTTTAACTGTGTGACAATACTTATGACCTGACTAGGTACATTTTTGTAAAAGTAATAAACAACGGGATTAAATGGGTGCGATGGGGATTCAAAACAAGTCACGGGCGTAGCCGCGTAATGTCATCTAGTTACAGTCACATATATAAGGAAATTATCCCATCTCGCGACAGTTTGTAGCCAGCAAGGTCGTCTGAACAATAACCTATTTATCACGTCCAATAGTCCACACGTGTTAAATAACATCTGTCACACGCCGGCCATTGTTCGGTGAGAGAATTGATCTACTCGTATCATAAAGTAGGTTCGAATTTTGATATCGATTTTAATAAAACTTTACAACATACATACATACATACATTCATATTGTCACGCCTTTATCCCCGAAGGGGTAAGCAGAGGCATATTAAACGCCCACATTTCACTGTATGCATTTTTGTCCCACGTAACAGGTGGTGAGCCCATTGCTGTGTTGAAATGGACAGGCGCAGGCTGCGGCGACCTGCTGTTGAAATTTTTTAAGCCGCCCATAAGGCCTTCAACATGGCTTAACGACTGCTGTTTTATTGGCAACCGGGACCAATGGCTTAACGTGCCTTCCGAAGCACGGAACTGGGGTGGGTCTAAAGGGCAGAATAAATTTAATAAAATAAAATGTGTCTATTTAAGATGTTAAATTTGGAATAAATTTTGAACCCGTTGCCTTTTTAGTGAGGTGGTAACCAAAAGGCTAAAAGGTCTTATGTGCTAGATGCTAATTAGCACGACCAATTAAAGTCCTGGTAGTCTCGGACTAAAAAAACTTTACAACAATGTAGCTTATACATCAGAATAACACATATGCTACCTATTATCCCGGGATCAGGTTCCTGTGGGAAACGGGAACGAGAAAACTTCTCTATGCGGGCGTGGCCGGGACGTCAACTAGTATTTACATATATTATTTAAATATAAAGAAGTTGTTACCCGCGGCTAAGCCCGCGTGTTACCCGGGGAGTCCGGCAATAGACAGTTAGGCGGGGAACGTGTGTTTTTAGCCGGTTCGAGTCCGGCATGACATCCGAGGGGATTTCAACACGTAAAAAAAGGCATGCGTGTTAAAATTTTCCCGTTCCCCTTTTCCCACAGGAACTTGTTCTCGGGATAAGAAGGGTGTCATTAATTCTGATAATATAGGCTATATTACTATAAATTTTCATTAAAATCCATTTAGTAGTTTTGCGTGAAAGAGTAAACATATAGTAAATACAAAAATTTATCTGTCTTTTTATTCCGGCTAATCTCTGGAAAGGTTTAAATGGGATTTCACTGGTAGATAGGAGAAGTTATAAAGAGTAACGTAGGCTACATATTATTCCCATATTTCCATGACAACGCGTATTACGCGGGCGAAACCGCGAGCATAAACTAGTAGATAATAAAAAACAACCAATGCACGATTCAACCTTGACTACAGATAAACAAAAGTAAACTATCAAAAATAAGTAGACAAACAAATAGTTTTCAATACTCATCCTTGGCTATCGAAACTAAAATTAAAAAAAAAAGTATGGCCGCAATTTGTGGCCTTAGCCTAACAATTAGTAGTAAAAACCAAACTTATCGCTCCAATTACGGTTTATTGTTCAGATTTTAAAGGTGATTGGAGATTACGAACCAAATGAGTACCTACTTGGTCGGCTTCTACTTTTTTTTTCTTGTTTTGGTTCTGCTATCAGCACAGATATAGAAGAGTAAGGTCCGTATTCCAGAACGTTACTCAATACTCGATCAACGCTTGAGACTAGATTTTGTCTTATAAAATCTACTCTCAAGTGTTTCTTGAGTGTTAATAAACGTACTGGAATACGGCCCTAAAGCTATCAGTAACGCACGATACGCGTCTTAATCTGAAGTAGGGTTGCCATCTAGACTTTAAAATAAAGTACTGTTCGTTATTTCAGGTAAATTGTAGTCTATAAATATTATTATAATATTATATTTACGAGTATCGAGTAATATAAATAAAAATTACGGTGAAATGTGGGCGTATAGTAAGACGTGACAATATGTGTGTTAATTTATTATTTTTTTTCGAAAAACAAAAAAAAAATACAAAACTAAAAATAATTGGATTAACAATGTGTGTGTGTGTGTGTGTGTGTGTGTGTGTGAGTGAGTGTGTGTGTGTGTGTGAGTGAGTGTGTGTGTGTGTGTGTGTGTGTGTGTGTGTGTGTGTGTGTGTGTGTGTGTGTGTGTAAATTGCTTAAGCCATGTTATGACAACTGTATACTATGCATTGTTTGTTACTCGGTTTATTATTCATATCTGTTTCGCATAATATTTTAACGTTTTCTTATTTCTTGACGTTTTGGCTATATTGCAATAGCCGTGGTCACGAGTAGACCGAAATGTTCAGAGGTGAGAAAGAGTTAAAATATTACGCGAAAAAGACCCGAATAACTTAAAAAAAGTATATGAGTTGTGGAAACCGCAGATAATATGACGATTATCACTGAGGACAGAATGGAAGTAAATTTTACCGCGGAACTAAATTACTCGATCTGTGACAAGGTTATTACTCGTATACACGTTTAGTATTCTAGACACGGACGGCTCTATTAATTACCCGACTGACGAAGGTGTGTCATGGTTTGTCGAACGATAAAGGCCTATTCGCACACAACAGTGCCGGCACAGTGCCGACAGTGCCGATCAGTAACGTATACATCCGTGTCCGTGAAAAATTATATTGTTGCATACATTTCTACGACGCTATCCGTACTCGTCAGAGACGACAGTGTCGTTCAGTGCGCACTGAAAGTCACTGTCACTGCCTCTGTGGCGCGGTGGGAGTGTATCCGACTGCTACGCAAGAGGTCCAGGGTATTATTCCCGGGTCAGAAAAAATATTTGTGTAATCCACAAATGTGTGTTTCGGCGTTTGGGTGTTTCCTATGTATAATATGTATGTATTTACAAATATATAAGTATGTTTATTAGTTATCTAGCACCCATAACACAAGCTAATAGTAGCTTACTTTGGGCTAGATGGCGCTGTGTGAAAAGTGTCCCACAATATTTATATTTATTTAATATCGTTTTTCAAACTGACACTGATGGAAGTGATGTATAGTTACTGATCGGCACGTGTCGGCACTGTGCCGGATCACCTTAAAAAGTTTGATGTACCATTCGTATATCATCATATTAATATAAAATAAATAATAAATATCCATCACGCCTTATCCCCGAAGGGGTGGCAGAGTTCAGAGATATTATATGCCCACTTTTCACCGTGTGGATTCCTGTCCCACGTAATAGGTGGTGAGCTCATTGCCGTGTTGAAATAGACAGACGCAGGTCGTGGCTACCTGCTGTTGAAATTTTTCAAGCCGCCCATAAGGCCTTCAACCAGGCTTAACGACTGCCATTTTACTGGCAACCGGGACCAACGGCTTAACATGCCTTCCGAAGCACGGAAACGCTCGCAAATGTAAATGCCACAAAGTGGTCACCCATCCGAGGACCAGCCAAAGTGAAAGTTGCGTAACTCAGTGATCGTTTACAGAACACTGAGACCGCGGGGCCACGAGCGATTAATATACATCAGATTAATGTAAAGACACCGTTCAAAATATGACGCGCGCTCTTTAACATACATCTATAATACTAATATCAATAAGGGGAAAGATTTGTAAGTTTGTTTGTAATGAATAGGCTCAGAAACTACAAACTACAAAATTCGTTCACCATTAGTAAGCTATATTCTTCGTGGGTAATATATTGTATTTTTTTTTAAAGTTTAGGTTACCGTACGAAATCTCGAATAGAAAAACTTCGCCACGCGAGTGTAGCTACGGGCATCAGCTAGTAAATTTTCCCCTAGGTGGTAGGCAAAGTATTTTAAACCCACGTAAAAGGTGACCAATTTTGCTACCCGTTGCTATATTTGTGTGATCTGCAAATGTATATTTCGGAGTTTGGGTGTTACATATGTACAATGTTAGAAACAATTTTGAAAAGCAATTAGTATGCTAACTTTTTCTAAATTTAAATTTCAAAGTGTAATAATTTATTTTTAAAAATTTTTCCACTTTAAAATATAAATATGTATAATATGTATGTATTTAGAAATATATAACTATGTTGATAAACATAGTTATATATTTCTATTAGATCTATTTATTAGATCCCATACCATAATTTTATATTAGCTTACTTTGATTCTTTAGATCCCATACCATAATTTTATATTAGCTTACTTTGGGCTAGCTGGCGCTGTGCAAAAAATGTCCTACAAACTTCTTTTAGCCAGTTACACAGGCATAATAATCTAGACCGAAAAACTAAAAAATATCTGAAAAAACCCGGAAAACTGTATGACCTTGAAGATCAATCGAACTGTGAGCGGCCACATCTAGGAGTGAGGGGTTAAATTATCTAGTCAATTGAAGCATATCGTTTAGAGATAGCCAACAAGTTCCTTATAGAAAACCGTTTTACATACTGCACAAAGTTTCATTTCCACGTAGATATCTTTGGTGTAGGGTATATATATACTATAGTCACAGCTATTGTGTAACACATTTTTACACAGCGCCATCCATCCCAAATTAAGCCATAAGCCTGCTATGAGATCTAAACAAGCGATAAACATACTTATACATACATACATACTTACATATTGTCACGCCTTAATCCCTGAAGGAGTAGGCAGAGGCATACTATACGCCCACATTTTACCTACCTACATTTTTGTCCCACGTAACAGATGGTGAGCCCATTACCGTGTTGAAATTAACAGGCGCAGGCTGTGGCGACCTGCCGTTGATTTTTTTCAAGACGCCGATATTGCCTTCTATTGGGCTTAACGACTGTAATTTTACTGGTAACCGGGACCAACGACTTAACGTGCCTTCCGAAGCAGAAACATAGATATATATTTATAAATTAGTAAATACATACATAGGAAACACCCAACTCCGAAAAACAAACATTTATGTATCACACAAATATTTGTTGCACTAGTTTTAGAAAATAATATAAAGCAAGCGTCCGCACTTGTCACTCTTCCCGCCAAATGTCAGTAAAGACCCCTTTAATATCACGTATGAGCTACTTAATACACCTCCCAATAAATATGTATCACACTCTAATTGTGTTCAAACAGCGTTCTTGCGCAATTGATCGCCAAATTTGGGACAGTACTATTCCGAAGGTCGCCGAAAGTGAAGTCATTTGTCACTGTTGTTCGTACGCTACTGACGGACCCAAATCTGTCATGGGCAACAGGTTATGGTACATTAGGTTTCTTATAATATACTAGCTGATGCCCGCAGCTCCACTCCCTCGTATAGTTGGTTTTACACATATTTTTATATCATATTATTATACATGGTTTTGCTGTGTCTCTCACGGTAGGCCTGGAGTCATCCTTCCGAGACCTTATTCAGGGCTCCCAGATGGATGGCATCGTGTGGTTTTTAATTGGTAATAGACCAGGCGTGGAATTCTTGAAATCCACACGTTGCGACCACGGACGCTGCAACGCGTTCAAAACATCCGTGATTGTAAGTTTTTTAGAATTTTGTTTCGCGTGATGTCCCGAGTAGTATATAAAATATGAGTAGGTATACACTGCGAAAGTTTTTCTACGTTTTGCAATGACTTTGAAATTGGATCAAGTGTTTTCTCTCCGCGTTTCTGGCTAGTAACCAGAAGGTTTTCTGCGCTTTTGTGGACCTGGAGAAAGCATTTGATAACGTTGTAAGAGAAACTCCATCCCAAATTAAGCCATAAGCCTGCTATGAGATCTAAACAAGCGATAAACATACTTATACATACATACATACTTACATATTGTCACGCCTTAATCCCTGAAGGAGTAGGCAGAGGCATACTATACGCCCACATTTTACCTACCTACATTTTTGTCCCACGTAACAGATGGTGAGCCCATTACCGTGTTGAAATTAACAGGCGCAGGCTGTGGCGACCTGCCGTTGATTTTTTTCAAGCCGCCGATATGGCCTTCTATTGGGCTTAACGACTGTAATTTTACTGGTAACCGGGACCAAAGACTTAACGTGCCTTCCGAAGCAGAAACATAGATATATATTTATAAATTAGTAAATACATACATAGGAAACACCCAACTCCGAAAAACAAACATTTATGTATCACACAAATATTTGTTTCGACCCGGGAATAGAACTTTAGACCTCAGCGTAGCAGTCGCATACACTCTTACACCACCGAGGTAGTGAAACTATGGTGTTTACATTCATTCCGAGCTAGCAGTAGTTTCTTCATCATCTTCTTCTTTCAGGATTAAACTCGTCTTAGCATATTGCCAGGTGTTTCTGAACCTAAATTTATAGGTAAGGTCTCCATTTTTATCGTCTGCTAGGGGCAGATAGGCGTAATGTACCTATCTGATATTTTTTTTGTAGGGAACGATTGCTATTTGACCTTCTCCCAACCCATTCTATCACTGAGTGTAAAATCGAATGCCAAATTACCCTTGTCCGATAAACTGTTCACCGAAAACACCCTTCGTCCGTAATCGATCTACATTTTATTGTTCGCCGATAAACTGCTCGCCGAAAACACTCTTTGTTAGTAGACGGTTCTACAAATTGGTGTTCACTAGTTTAGAAGTTTTCCGCCCGCGTAGAGAAGTTTTCCCGTTTCCCATAGAAGCTAGAACAGGAACTACTTTTTATCCCAGGTTAAAAAGTAGCCTAAATGGGTAAACTATTTTATTGTTAAGTTTCATCGAAATCCATTCAGTAGTTTTTGCGTGTAACAGTAACAAACCTACATCTTTGTATACATTATCACAAACTTTCACGTTTATAATATTAGTAGGATCTATTTACCGTTGATTGTAGTACACGGCAATGGGCTCACCACCTGTTACGTGGGACGAAAGTGCATACGGTGAAATGTGGGCGTATAGTATGCCTCGGCCTACCCCTTTGGGGATAAAGGCGTGACAATATGTACGTATGTATGTATTTATTACGATATATGGCCTGGTTTCTAAGACCTTTTAGCCAAATCTTATTTTTTATATCTTATTTCTTTAATCTTATATTCTAATTAGTCCTGTCCAGTCGATGTCGTGTCCTCAGGCTACGTCCTGATCCTTGTCCTCAGTATAATGGTGATTCTTATACTAAGGTTGTTAGTGGACGTTTCGCGACAAGAGAGAAAATAGCATTTCACTGCATATATATCATTGTCTTTCACTATAGCACGTTAACACAACTTTTATGTCCAAGAAACCACCACTCCCGCACATAAAACAAGATAAATGCACTAGAAACAATTTTGAAAAGCAATTAGTATGCTAACTTTTTCTAAACTTTAAATTTTAAAGTGGTAAAAAGGTCACGGTGGTGTAGTTGGTAACGCGTCAGGTGCGTTGAACCAGAAGACGCTGGTTCGAGTCCGTCTCGTGAATGAAAATTTTTTCCACTTTAAAATTTAAAGTTTATAAATGCACCAGTTTTAGAAAATAATATAAAGCAAGCGTCCGCACTTGTCACTCTTCCCGCCAAATGTCAGTAAAGACCCCTTTAATATCACGTATGAGCTACTTAATACACCTCCCAATAAATATGTATCACACTCTAATTGTGTTCAAACAGCGTTCTTGCGCAATTGATCGCCAAATTTGGGACAGTACTATTCCGAAGGTCGCCGAAAGTGAAGTCATTTGTCACTGTTGTTCGTACGCTACTGACGGACCCAAACCTGTCATGGGCAACAGGTTATGGTACATTAGGTTTCTTATAATATACTAGCTGATGCCCGCAGCTCCACCAGTGTGCGGAAGTTTTCCAGTATCTCACAGGGTTACTGTTAGCTATTCTTAAAATATATGCCACTGTGGGATTTTCTGCAGACCTATAAAAAAGGAAGAATATCTATACTAATATTATAAAGCTGAAGAATTTGTTCGTTTGGTCGAACGCGCTAATGTCAGAAATTACTGGCCGGATTTGAAAAGTTTGAGCGGTAATCATTAATGTCGACAAATCAAATATTTATGCATTATTGTAGAATTTATAAGTGATGGGATTAAGTATGTCACGGGCGAAGCTGGGGGGGGGGGGGGGGTTCCCTCGTATAGTTGGTTTTACACATATTTTTATATCATATTATTATACATGGATATGCTGTGTCTCTCAGGGTAGGCCTGGAGTCATCCTTCCGAGACCTTATTCAGGGCTCCCAGATGGATGGCATCGTGTGGTTTTTAATTGGTAAAAGACCAGGCGTGGAATTCCTGAAATCCACACGTTGCGACCACGGACGCTGCAACGCGTTCAAAACATCCGTGATTGTAAGTTTTTTTGAATTTTGTTTCGCGTGAAGTCCCGAGTAGTATATAAAATATGAGTAGGTATACACTGCGAAAGTTTTTCTACGTTTTGCAATGACTTTGAAATTGGATCAAGTGTTTTCTCTCCGCGTTTCTGGCTAGTAACCAGAAGGTTTTCTGCGCTTTTGTGGACCTGGAGAAAGCATTTGATGACGTTGTAAGAGAAACTCTGTTGGATTTGCTACCCGGATATGGTGTGGACGGCTCGCTACGGCGGGCAATACAGTCGCTTTATAGGGACTGCAAGGCTTGCGTGCGAGTAGGGGGGTATGTGTCTCCTCTTTTTGATGTCCAACGAATGAGTGAGGAACGATTGACGAAGAATACATATTGTGCGAAAGTAGAGGGTAGAAGGAGGCAGGGTAGGCCGAGACTTACTTATGAAGACCACGTGAGCAGATTGCTCAAAGACGGAAAGGTCAAAAGTACTCGGATACCCAGACGCGCGTGTATGAAGCGATTGATGAATCTTGAAGAAGCGAAAGAAGTATGCATGGGTCGTGAAGCCTGACGATCTGTCCTCTCTGACTACCCCGTCATGGATACAGCGTGAAGATAGTTAGTTAAAAATAGTTATTCCTTAAGTAAATAAATAAATATTATTGGGACAACTCACACAACGCCGTCAGATTCCAAACTAAGCAGGGCTTGTAGTATGGTAACCAGATAACTGATAAACACACTTATATATTACTAAATACATATATGTTATAGATAAATAAGACCCAGACACAATAATCCATCGTGCTCATCACACAAAGTTTTATCCTGGGTGGGAATCGAACCCACGACCACTTGCATAGCAGTCGGATACACTCCCACCGCGCCACAGAGGCAGTCGAAATTTTGTTTCGCAACAAGTCCCGAATAGTATATAAACTATGAGTATTTATACACCGCGAAAGTTTGATAAAAGATATTCCACAAGTAACTATTCTGATATAGAACATCACTAGCATTGCTTTTGACCGCTCCAATATTCATGTTGACCTCTTCAAGTGGGAGAGCGGATCCATCGAGTTTAATAAACTTCAACTTGTGGTCTTGACCGTGTTTTGACTGAAAAGCGTTACGACGCTTTAATTACATGTTTACTATACAATATGTCAGGAAACCCTGTCCGATCCGTGAAGGTATTGGTAGGTATCGAGATGTGATTTTATTGAAGTAATCCTTTTTAGAAATTACCCCAAAAAATGTACCCCAAAAATTTACCATGAATAAAATTAATTAAAAATTAATATAATGTGGTAGCTTACATGACAACACAGGGAAAGGGCTATTCGGCAATGCATGGTCAAAAGGTCAGCTTACACCTGCCGGCGGCGACTTGTTTTGATATCACATACTCTCGTCGCCGCATGCCAACAAAGGTGTTGTCAGTTTTTGAATATTTATAATAATAAAAATAAATATTCATCACGCCTTATCCCCGGAGGGGTGGCAGAGGCATATTATATGCCCACTTTTCACCGTGTGGATTCCTGTCCCACGTAATAGGTGGTGAGCCTATTGCCGTGTTGAAATAGACAGACGCAGGTTGTGGTTACCTGCTGTTGAAATTTTCAAGCCGCCCATAAGGCCTTCAACCAGGCTTACCGACTGCCATTTTACTGGCAACCGGGACCAACGGCTTAACGTGCCTTCCGAAGCACGGAACCGCTCGCAAATGTAAATGCCACAAAGTGGTCACCCATCCGAGGACCAGCCATAGTGAAAGTTGCGTAACTCAGTGATCGTTTACAGAACACTGAGACCGCGAGGCCACGAGCGCTTCTTTTTGGTTATGTTATTGAAGTGCCCCTTTTGGGTCGGACAGGGTTTTCTTAACACATTGTATATCTTGTTTTGGTTGTGTTCGTTGATACAGTATGGCGTTCTTCAAAAGGACAATTATAGCCTCCCGGTAATAGCTAGATGGAAGACAGAATGTGGTTTTATGCGATATGATACCGACATGGCGTCCAATAGGACTCTACTGTCGGCGCAATGGTAGTGTATACGACTGCCGCGCCAAGGTCTCAGGTACGTTTCCCGAGCCGGAAAAATATTTGAGTGATCCACGAATGTTGGTTTCGGAGTTTGGGTGTTTCCTATGTATATTACGAGTATGTATGTATTTAGAAATTTATAAGTATATATATATATCAGTTGTCTAGATCCCATAGTACAAGCTTATAGCTTAGTTTCGGCTAGATGGCGTTGTGTAAAATGTATCCCACAATAATAATAAAAATGTGTGTGTACCAAAGTACACAAGTAAAAAGTTAAACTTCTTTACAGTTTTTTCAGCTATATAATTTCTCTCATACGTCGATAAAGAAGTTTTACTTCAAAACAACATGGCGCGTAACCGAAAAATGTGACGATTTTTTTTACAGCTATAAAATTTGTCTTATCTGTATTGACTCAAACAGTATTGCCCAGAAAACAGATTTTAATCAACCGTAAATAAAGAAGCAACTCTTGGAACTCTTAGAGGAAACACTCTTAGCCCCGCTTACCCATTATTCTGTACACGATCATTGCTTTAAGCAACTTTAGCTATGGCTGTTCTTCGGATGGGTGATCACTTTGTAGCATTTACATTCTGGTCAGAAGTATAGATAGATTGTCAACAGTACAAATTGTTCCTGAACCTGAAATGCTCTTTTAATAGCCTCGATAAAGCAGTGTTCTGTAAACGATCACTGCATCTTGCACCTTTCGCTTTGGCTAGTCCTCGGGTGGGTGACCACTTAGTGGTATTTATATTCACGAGCGTTTCCGTGCTTCGGAAGGCACGCTAAGCTATTGGTCCCGGTGGCCAGTAACATGGCAGTCGTAAAGGCCCTATAAGCGGCTTGAAAAATTTCAAAAGCTGGTCGGCTCAACTTGCTCTTGTCTGTTTTAACACGGCAATGGGCTCACTACCTGTTACGTGGGACAAAAACTGAAAACTGTGAAATGTGGGTGTATAATATACCTCTGCCTACCCCCTTCGGGAATAAAAGCGTGACAATATGTATGTAAACAAAGACACAGTGTGTAAACAATAAAAGAAAGCGAAAATTCTATTACATTACAACTTCAAAATGAATAATTCAAAAATAGAACAATAGTGATGTAATAACTGTGCTGTGTGACTGTTAGCTCGTTATTTATAACTTTTATAAGTTATTGAGGCAAACCTTCACCTTAAAGAAACCGGGCCACTTGCAAGCGTAGTTACCACGACAGCCGTCCGGCGTGACACTTGTTTTGTGCAATCAATGGCGCGTGCGTTTCTCATGTCAGATACGATACATTGATTGATAAATATAATGTTATTTTTAAACTTTCGCGGTGTATACTCATGTTTAATATACTACTCGGGAGTCCTGCCGCGACCACGGAAGCTGCAACGCGTTCCAAACGTCGGTGAATGTAAATAGAATTTTGTTTCGCGTGAAGTCCCGAGTGGTATTTAAAACATGATAAACATAAATTGGAAATTAAAGTACCTAATTGTCTCTTATGTGGGACATTTTTGTAGTTAAACTTCTTTTGACGTATTAGGGAAAAATTCTGAGAGTAAACTTCTACGATGCGCGCGCAGTCACGAAAAACGGACACCATCAAGTTAGCAGTTAAGTGTTTCGATGACAACTTATAACTTCATTCAAAGTAGTTTTCATTCTTTTGATGTTTTTTTCCTTACTAATTTATCATTCCTGTTACAAACAAAGAGTTGTGGTATATGTGATGAAATCTTATTAGACTAAAGTAGTATAACTTCTAACGCGTGTACATAAGTACACACCACACACACACACACTTTTTATTACACAGCGCCATCTAACCCTAAGTAAACTAATATAAGCATGTGGTATAGGATCTAGTCAACTGATAAATCATACTTTATATTTTTAAATACATACATATGCATATGCATGATATGATGCCTATGATGATGGTAGTGAATTCGACTGCCGCGCTGAGGTTTCGATTCCCGGGTCGGATCAAGTACGTATTTGGGGGATCTACAAAAGTTTGCTTCGGGGTTTGAGTGTTTGCTATGTATAATATGTATGTATTTAGAAATAAGTGTGATTATCAATTGCTTAAATTTCATAACACAAGCTTATAGCTTAGTTTGGTTCCACAATATTTAATTAGAACTCACTTTGTCGTTCGTTATAAATTATGGTTACATTCGCTAAACTCTTTGGAAGTTTCGGTGAAAAGCTACGGAGAAATTAATTTGAAAAAAAAAAAAACTGGTGTAACGTTATAATAATCTCGACCTTTAATTAGATTACGTTATAGATATGCGTGTGACATCACTAATTTAGAGTATGACATTGAATAAGTGCAGAAACAGTTGTCACATTTTAATTACTAGTTTTTGTATTTTAATGTTAAATATTTGGTCAAAATCCAACTAACTTAAAAAACTAAAATTTTTAAAATGATTTGTGCATTTATTCTACATATAAACTTTACATACAAACATATTGTCACGCCTTTATCCCCGAACGGGTAAGCACAGGAATACTAAATAGGTAACGACTGTTGTTAAGCACGGTTGAAGGTCTTATGGGCTTAAAGAATTTCAACAGCAGGTCGCCACAACCTGCACCTGTCCATTTCAACATGGCAATGGGCTGTTATGTGGGACAAAAATGCAAACGGTGAACTGTGGGCGTACAGTATGCCTCGGCCTACCCCTTCGGCGATAAATGCGTGACAATATGTATGTGTGTATCTATGATCCAGTTTTATTTGGCTACTAGGTGCAACCATTGCCTGAAGTTTATTTTCGGCATAGTGGAGAGCGACTGCCGGCTTTATAAAATATTATATTTCATTTTCACTACCATATTAATGGCAAACGGGACGTGCCTTCTAAAGCACGGAAAACGTTTTTAATAGATTTATCATAAAAGCGCTCGTGGCCCCGCGGTCTCAGTGTTCGGTAAACGATCACTGAGGTACGCAACTTTCACTATGGCTGGTCGTCGGATGAGTGATAACTTTGTGGCATTTACATTTGCGAGTGTTTCCGTGCTTCGGAAGGCACGTTAAGCCGTTGGTCCCGGTTGCCAGTAAAATGGCAGTCGTTAAGCCTGGTTGAAGTCCTTATAGGCGGCTTAAAAAATTTCAATAGCAGGTAGCCACAGCCTGCGTCTGTCTATTTCAACACGCCAATGGACTCACCACCTGGGACAGGAATCCACACGGTGAAAAGTGGGCATATAATATGCCTCTGTCACCCTTTCGGGGATAAGGCGTGATGGATATTTATTTATTTATTTTATTTTAGATTTATCATAAACGGTCATCAATTTCAAAACAGTTATTGTCATATTTCTAAGATTTAAAAATGGAACAAATCATTGATAGCAGTGATTAATTATATGATTTAGTTTTTCATATGACATCCCTGCTATTGTCATATGATCATATGATTATGATTTCTAAATACCAATCATTACCATCTTTACTAAGTCAGACTGGTCACTCCATTTTATCTCATACAACAATACTATGATTAAAAAGTAAAGACGTCATACTAAAAAAAAAAATTAGTAACTATTTTATAAATATATAGTAACAAGTAATTACGATTACTTAAACATCAAAAATCATCAAAAGGTCATGACACCGGTTATGTTAACGAGGGATTTTTTCTTGACCTAGCCTTAACTTAGTTTTGGGTATACGCATACATAGATTGGTACTTTGACTGCCTTAGCGTCGTAAGTGGTAGTGTATTCGACTGCCGCGCTGAGGTCCTGGGTTCGATCTCCGGGTCGGAATAAATATTTGTGTGATACGCAATGTTATTTTCGGAGTTTAAATGTTTTCTATCTATAAAATATATGTATCTATATATAGATACATACGTTTTATTTATACAAATATATATAGTATATATATATTTTCTATCTATACATCACCAGCTAACTCTATATGGACGGCGCGAGTCATCATACAAACAAAAAGACAAACATAAGCTTTCGTAGAGCGTATACCACGACCACGAGAAACTGTTACCCTGAAGGGGCCAGTAATATGGATGTTTATTTTACTGCCTCTGTGGCGCGGTGGGAGTGTATCCGACTGCTACGCAAGAGGTCGTGGGTTCGATTCCCACCCAGGATAAAACTTTGTGTGATGAGCACGATGGTTTATTCTGTGTCTGGGTGTTATTTATCTATAATATGTATGTATTTAGGAATATATAAGTATATTTATCAGTTATCTAGATCCCATAACACAAGCTAATATTAGCTTACTTTGGGCTAGATGGCGCTGTGTGAAAAGTGTCCCACAATATTATCAGTTGTCCTAGATCCTATCCCACAAGTCTATATCAGCTTACTTGGGGTTAGATGGCGTTGTGTAAAAAAATCCGACAATATAATACTAGATTTTTCTATGAATATCGAGATCCTACAAAAATAGTAGATATTTTTCAGATTATTGTGAAATGGTTCTTAAAGTTCATCAGCGTAGTAAACGCGGCTGCCTATCAAAAATAAAACCACGTAACTACAGTTTATGTGTTCTATATAACTAAATAGTTTTTAAGACATATTTAGACGATAAATTGATATATTTTGACAAGTGTTTCCAGGTGCACCTGGTCGAAAAGTCAGGCAACAAAAGGTCTGTGAAATAACCGCGTTTAGCCCCGTTAGTAACAAATATACTTATAGCAGGTATGCAACGCGATTGTTTAAAAGTTAGTAAGACTTTCCAGAAGTATAAAATTATTATCGACCACATTGAAGCATTCGATACGCTTGATATCGACTTAGATAGTGTAAATAATATCGTAAATTGAGGAAACCAAATTTAAATGCAATCTTGCGATAATATCTTATCTTGATAAATTTTGATTTTTAGAACAATATATTAGATAAAGGTTGACCTTATTACTACTATAATAAGAACCAGTAACCCGTTGTAGGTATAACCGTTTCATTATTTTGTGACCATCAAGGTCACAAAATAATGAAATGGTTGGAAGAAACGGTTAATAGAAGTTTGAGTTTATCAATAAAATATTGTGCAATGTGGCTCTTCTACTTGGCTTCTACTATCAATTCTCAGATGATACTGAAGAAGACACTCTTGAAGACCCCAAATAGTTAGTGAAACTGGTATAGATACTAATGGGATGAAAATTAGCCATGATGATTATGTGTAGCAGTGTTTTTCTCGTGTGGAAATCATCATGGATGTTATACCAGTCTCCTACTGACTATTTAAAACTACACGTTAGCCTATGGCTGGGAATTCCGGATGAGCCCTCAGAAGGATAGCCCCAGGGCTCCGGACAGACCGTGACCGCTAGCGCGGGCTCGTCTCAGGGAGTTCGGGCGTTACTCATCTCTCTTTGGAGGTTATGTAAGCAATTAAAACAGGGTTCCCTTCCTAAATACCTACAAATATACCCTCGTCCTAATTAATTTCTAATAATTTAAACACGCGTTTGACTTAAGCAGGAGTGAGATACACTCAGTTGTATTAAAAAGCTGATATGATAGTGATCAAAAACTCGCCCACCCTCAACGGAGATTACAAACATGATAAAAATGTGAATTTTCAGAATTGCGGCAAAGAAACCGAGTCAGTCAAAGAGCCGATCACTGTTTATCTATTAGAATAACCCATGCGCATAACATGGAACATAATAAACGGTGATGTTAACCAGATTTTTAATATTATCGATGTAATCGATTATTCTGTATGTTGGTTCAACGAGATATATATATTTAAACTTATCTTTCATATCTACAAACATTGTACCTGCGATTTGCCGATCAGTGTAGACAGTTCTGCAAATAATTTCTAAGATTACATCACGTTTGCAATTCTTTCTGCATTCTGCACACATTCACATAAGTTCAATTTTAATTCATATTTTTTTATTAACTAGCTGTCCCGCCCGGCTTCGCCCGTGACATACTTCAAACCCCGTGGCACCCATTTAATCTCGTTTATTAATTTTTCACATTCACAGTAATATATGAACATTTTCCAAATTCATTGATTACTTCACCGCTCTCCAGTACCTACCTACGCCCGCATGGGCCGGTCGAATTTTGGTTATACGAAATTAATTTATTTGCGCTTTATTTTGAATCTTCGATAACTCGTAAGATATTCATTTAATTTGCAAGGTGTGAAGGGACAAAATATATTTTGTCCCTTCAAAATAATCAATTCAAATAATCTTCATAAAATGCTGAAGCCAACTAACGTAGTAAAAACGATAAGGATTAATAGCGCAAGTGTAAATAGCCTTAAAAAAACCGCTTTATAATTGATGGTTTTTTAATGTATTAAAATGGATATAGTATGTTATTCTTATGAGATAGACATATATTGTCGCGGACTTTTTAGTAGACCTACATTAGATGATAGATCTCAAAGGGTTTAGGCAGCGTTTTTGTTGAAAGCTCCCAGACGGCTTATTTTTTCCGACACCCCCAACAAATATCGTTATAGTTTGGTCAATGTTTACAAAAACTTAACTAATTATACATAAAAACCTTCTATAAGAATCACACTAACTATTAAAAAAAACCGCATCGTAATTCGTTTCGTAGTTTTAAAGATCTAAGCATAAATAGGGACAGACAGCGAAAAGCGACTTTGTTTTATAATATGTAGTGATGATGATTTACATTGTCTATTGTTCAATAACGTTGTAATGTTACATTATTTAATTCAATCAATTCAAATACATATCATTGCTGGACATAGTACTCTCTCTTCTTATTTAGATGATTAGTCTTTGGGTCTACTTTCCTTTGGCTGCTAGGAACAGTTATCATTTGACTTTTGACTTTTGGCATTGTTCAAGAGTGACTGCTATCTAACCTGTCATCTTGGCAAGGGCGTCTGCGTCGTTATCATAGGTTACAGCTGCAGCGAACTGGTGGGTATTTGTATGCCTTTCGACCACCTTAATGGTATAAAATAACATACCTTGAAGCTACCTATATCTTCGTTTAATGATAGAATAATAAGATAAATGGAACTAAAACTCGCATTTGAAGGGCCCAATAAACTACTTTTATCACAGAAGTTTGAATGCTGAAACTTAAAAACACTCTGATATTCGCTGAAGATGTGTTCGCTACGTGTTCCTTCTATAGTGGTTCCAGGGTTTTGTTTCTAGTTTTCCTTCACTTCGCCAAGATCTCTTCGGTATACAGCAGGTGCAGCACCTGCAATTGAAGCTGGCTTGTTCCCCTAAAATTTCGCAACTGCCTTTAGTATCAGTCCCTACGAATGTTTGAGAATAAGGCTGGTCCCGATACAAGCAGGTTTACACCACGTGCTCAGACTAGTCTAGAACAAAGTAGGTCAGTCACTATCAACGGTCAGTTCTAAAAACGTTAATTATCAACATACTTATAAGGAGTGTTAATCACAAACTATAATGTTTGGCTTAGATCTTGCGCACGAGTGACTGTGATACGCATTATTGAGTATCTAACCTAAAATATTGATTAATCATGAAAGGTCTAAAATTTATTATCATTTATTGTTATTTTTAGCCCCCGGCAAAAAGAGGGCTGTTATTAGGTTTGACGTCGAAGTCGGTGTGTGTGTGTCTGTATCTGTCTATGGCAGAGAACCCGACTTTTCGAAAACTCACAGTAGACATATCGTATTTGGGTTTAATAGATTAGTTTCAATGAGTTGGTACCTTGCAGGTTATGATCTTGCAATACGGTCATGATGACCTGGTGTTGCAACCAGAATGGTCTCTAGAAAACCCGACTGTTCGGAGACTAATTTTTTTTTATACCACTGAGATGGCAGACAAACATACGGCCCACCTGATGGAAAGTGGTCACTGTAGCCTATGGACGCTTGCAACAACACCAGAGGTGCAGCACTCGCTAAAAACCTTCTAAGAACCCTTTTGAAGAACCCTAGACTGTAGACGTTCGGGAAAACCCAGGCAGGTTTTTGTTCCTTAAATTATAAAAGTATCCATCACGCCTTATCCCCGAAGGGGTGGCAGACTTTTCACCGTGTGGATTCCTGTGGATTTCCGTAATAGGTGGTGAGCCCATTGCCGTGTTGAAATAGACAGACGCAGGTTGTGGCTACCTGCTGTTGAAATTTTTTAAGCCGCAAAGTGGTCACCCATCCGAGGACCAGCCATAGTGAAAGTTGCGTAACTCACTGATCGTTTACAGAACACTGAGACCGCGGGGCCACGAGCGCTTAAATTATATGAATTTATTGCCGTAGGGGGTTTTTTAATTGTTAATTTATTTCTTAATTGATCTGCGGAATGACTTATGACAAATTATATTTAAAAATTTTTGTATTCACCACAACTTTACATTAATGTACGGTATAACAATAAGTTCATTCAGATATCAGCAGGATGGACTGTCAAAGGATTTATAGATTTCTTCTTTAAGATTTGTGCGTCAATGAAGATTTATGGCTGTTATTATTTAGTTGGGTTTTGAAGTTATATTTTTTTTCGCGCGTTAGGGAAATATGTTGAGAGTAAATGTTTACGATGCGCGCGCAGACAATCACGAAAAAATCGACTCCATTAAGTTAGCTGATAACTGTTTCCATGGCAACTTATAATAACATTAAAGTAGTTTTTATTATTTTGATGTTTAATTTCTTACTAATTTATCATTACTGTTACAAATAAAGAATTGTGGTATATGTGATGAAATCTCACTAGACTAAAGTAGTATAACTTCTAACGCGTGTACATAAGTACACACACACACTTTTTTTGAATTAATTACAATGAAACAGGTATTTTTAAGTAGGTTATCTCAAATCTCAGTGCAGTTGCAGAAATTAAGCTGTCCTGTATGCAAAATGGTAGTAGACTTCGTCAACAAAAACGAAAAATCTTTCGAAACTAGATTTCCTTAACCTAAATGTTAAAAGGAAAAGCAAGAACAATTGCAGGATGACGCTATAAAATGAATTGTTAAGATATTCGAGCGGTTTTAATTTTTACTACAAATGTCAATTTGCCTGTTACCTCATTCACGGAAAACAACAAGGCTGAATGAAGTGTTTACGTTAATAAATAAATAAAACTCGTCTCAAAGCCGCCATAAAAATCCAATAAAGAACATTCAACAATGGAATAATAATAATAATATTAAAATGGCAGACGCCGTCTTCATCCATAGTTCTAATCACCCAGTTCATCTAACTTCCAACCCAATAACCCATTTCATAGTTACCATATTTTACAATAGTTTAACTCCCATTGGAGGTAAACCATTATCGTTCTTCTACATAAGGCGGGCGTGGACTGTCTGTAGTGGGGTTCCCATTTCCTATTAGATTAAAATTCTCAAAGGGCCTCTGCGTGTTGGACCAGTATGTCCCCATGTAAGCCTACCAAAAAACTGGGTATTTTCGTAAGAAAAACAAAAAGAAGCTCGTGAAACAGAGAGACAACAAAACCGGTAGCTTGGTCCCTGTACCCGATACCGGTGGGCTAATATTTTTTTACATTTTTAACTGTATTTGTTTTTAGATATAATATATACACAAACAAGATTAAAAGTGACAACAAAAACAAACAAAAATATAATAGACCAATTCAATCCACACATGCATAATATTATAGGTATTCTTATTCCAAAATTGACAACACTGAGAATTTAAGGTAAGTTAAATTTTAAGTGAACCCCGTTTGCTCGCAATCGAGGAAAGTTTGAAAACAACTGGATAAACACTTAAAATGAAAAAGAAGGTAAGTGTCTCCTTAAAATGTATTGCACAACTGTAGGCATCAATTTTGTTGGTATTATTTTTCTAATCTCTAACTCTTGTAACTCATTTTACCAAGTTATTTAGCTTATGATTATGACATTGATGAAATATCTGATAAAAACTTTCATAAACAAAAAGAATCAACATCTCTATGACGATACAAAAACTAGAAGACGTTATTACAATGAAACAACCCACAGATCTCAGTCGACGAAGGTCAAATCATAATTACGGGGTAAAAAAAACCACAGCTTTTTTTTAATGAGCATTGTTTGGCTGTTTTAAGCAAGATTGTAAGTCTCAATAGTGTTTATTATACTTGTGCCTTTTCATGCTCCTTTTGAAGAATCCGTGGTCCACATACGTAGTACACCTAGGTGGATCACGGGCAACTATTTTTTCCCGTGTATCATCAGAATGTCCATATATGGATTATGTGAAAATACGAAATCATATCGTGGATTAAAATTTTTTTTTTCAAATCCGTGCTATGATTTTGTACTGACAAAACGTGCGCCAGAGTGGTTTAATTTTCTATGGTTTGACAGGAAACGAAACTTTTAAATCTCTCGTTTCTGACGATTCTCAACACTGAACGAGAACGGCACCTCTGCCGAATACGTAATGATCGGGATTGAAAAGTATAGTGATATTAGCTAAACTAAGCTCTACAGAACACTCACCGTAGTAGATTAGATAAAATGAAATTTAAAAATGCTCTTTTAGACTTGTAAACCATTAAGTTTAGAAAAGGCTTTAATACGGCTCAGTCGGTCCGTCTGTCTGTGCCCATCTATTTGTCAGGAACCATAAGGGCAACCGTTTGTCTCTAATTTTTTGGCATTTGATTTAACATGAATATGTGCATAGGCATTTTTGAAGTTTAAACTCTTACGGTTTTGAAATTGGTTTCGGTTTAGAATTAGTCTGATTCCTTCGCTACGCTTTTTTATACCACTGAGGTGGCAGACAAGCATACGGCCCACCTGATCACTAGCCTAGAAAGTGGTCACTAGCCTATGGACGATTGCAACACCTGAGGTGCAGCACTCGCGCTGCCGACCCTAAAATACGATAGTAAAGGCCGCTTTATTTGTATCTACGCTGCACCAGCAGCTAAAGGTCTGTGTTCCCATTATACCTCAAACGGTCATGGAACTTGAGAAAATGGAAAGTTTGACAACCATTCATGACCGGGGGGGCCGAGCCTGCTATTACAATCGTGTCGAAATGGAATCGAAATCGTCGCTCAATAGAAAGCCACCGGTACAATTCGACAGTTTTTCGTAGTCTACTATTACCATCGTACTCTAATAGACTTCTATCGGTCGGCTGATAGATTTCTACTAACACGTACCGCGCCAGTGGCCGCTAGTCAGTTGCATTTTTGATGGTCTACTAACATTTTGACAGCTAGAAACAGCGATTCTGGTTCTATTCTACGGCTTGTAAATAATAGACTCGACCCCCTGAACAAATTGTTATCCATAGGCCCCTCATTAAAATATCCAAAACGATCAAAACACATATAAAAAAATTACTTTAATTTTGACTTTTATGTACGTGGCTCTACTATTATACCTATTATGTTAAGTTTTCACTTTTCTGTATTTCTGTGTCAAGTTTTATCCAGGACCATTTTGATAGGATTGAGCAAGACACTGAGTCACCCAAAGTTTCGTGTTTACAATCATTAGTCCGGGTCTTCCATTCCTTGTTATCTACCAACGCCCCTGCACGTCACACTTACCAGCTGATAAATGAGGATGTCAGCGCGCAGTGGGCGTTATTATACGTCACATACATACATATTGTCACGCCTTTATCCCCGAAATGGGTAGGCAGAGGCATTCTATACGCCCACGTTTCACCGTATGCATTTTAGTCCCACGTAACATGGGTGGGTGGTGAGCACATTGCCGTGTTGAAATGGACAGGCGCAAGCTGTGGCAACCTGATGTTGAAATTTTTTAAGCCACTCATAAGGCCTTCAACCAGGCTTAACGACAGCCATTTTACTGGCAACCGGGACCAACAGCTTAACGTGCCTTCCGAAGCACGGAAACGCTCGCAAATGTAAATGCTACAAAGTGCTCATCCGAGGACCAGCCATAGGGAAAGTTGCCTAACGCAGTGATCGTTTACAGAACACTGAGTCCGCGGGGCCACGAACGCTTCACACCAGAAACGGATTAACCGATGAAGACGGGATTAAACGGGTGCCACAGGAATTCGAAGTTATATCACTAAATATTTCTAAATGTATGAAATACTAAGCATGAACAACAAAGGAAAACATTACCGGTATTGATTCGCTAGCTATCAAGATTTACTGCAATCGTTATTCGCATTGTTATGACCACAGACACAGATTATAAATACAGTATTAACGTAGCACAGATAAAACATAGGTTTAGACGTGATGTTGGCGTTCTGTGTTATAAAATTTGTGTCTTATGGCAGGAAATCGAAATTTATCGAGTACGGTTTGAACCTCAATGATTTTTGAAACGAAATTTCTAAAGGCGCTTATCGGTATTACGATTTAGTATAAATCGTCAAGTTACGAAATGCCGTAAGCTGTATGTGTGTGTGTGTGTTTGTGTGTGTGTCGAGCCTACTACAAGCAAAATGAGCCCACTGTGACGCCCCATGTTGGGCGCCACTTTGACATTGGAGGTTTGACGCTCGAGGTTGACGACGGGCGCAGGGTGTTTTTGGTCAACAGCTCATCGGCGAACTGTAATATGGCGAACTGACGACGGGCGAAGGGTGTTTTAGAAAAACCGTTCATCGGCAAACGATAAAATGTAGAACCGACGACGGGCGAAGGGTGTTTTCAGTAAACAGTTTATCGGACAAGCGTGATTCGGCATTTGATTCTACACTCTAGGCTAGGGGGGGAATTTAGGGTGACCTATGCACAGAGATGAAGGAAAGATACATTGGCAAGAATATGAGCATTTATTAAGCATATTAAAAGTTATACAAAGCAATGAGAAGATAGTTAGAATTTAGAAATTAAGTAAGCTAAGATAGTAATAGAAGAGGGGTGAGGCGTGTCCTAAGATAAAGTGGCAGACGTCACCTTGTTAAGCAGTTGCAGCAGAAAAGGGCCGAAGACCCTTGCTGCCCGTTTTATATAGTGCTACTGAGGATGTAAGGTTGCGGGGTCAAGGCATCGCTACTGACTCAAGCTGGGCCGCAGGTAGCCATGACGTCACTACACAAGCAAGTAAATGTGCAGCCGGGAGCGCAACTCTCTCTATCTCTCTCTCTCTCTCTCTGTCCTTGTTTCTTTTTATCATATAAAGTCCTTTCCGAAGCACGGAAACGCTCGAATATAGAAAAGTCACAAACGCTCACCCATCACATGAACACATTTCATAAATTGTTTAACGCAGTTATCGTTTACATAATAAGACTTAGCTTGGGGTGCTACGAATGCTACGAGCGCTTATTTTACCAATATTATAAGACTGAAGGGTTTGTTTGGTTAACGGACTATTCGCAGGAATCATTTGTTCAAATTGAATAATTCTTTTATTTTTTGATAGTCTATTTATTAAGGAAGGTTTTAGATTATTTGATATCATCACGCTACTACCTTGGAGAGCAGTAATCATAAATGTCAACAGATTGGTGATAATTGTCTACATTATTTAAAAACTAACTAGGTACAGGATGTACAATGGTCGGCTCATAAATATCATTTAATATTATCAAACAATAAATCGTATCTCCTCCGAATAAGGCGTGATAGATAAATAAATATATTGGCTATAAATTAGAGAACTATATCAATGTCTTCGCCCTTATCTTAAGCAGGCAAAAGAAACTCTGTCCTTACATCCTTGTCATTGGTATTCATCATGTCCAGCCATTGTTCGACGTGAAGTGCTGTTCTAAATACTGTGTCACTAGCCCAGTAAAGTAGTAGAAACATTACTGCAGCTTTCAATGGAGATTTGGAACTAACACAAAAAACACCTCAGTTCACTGTTTTACTTATTACTTTTTTTCTACTCTTGCACATTAAATAATATACGACAACCATCGGCCATATTTCACGTTGGCGCCAAACCTGTCGTGATGACATTCCATAAGGCGGTAATTTAAAAAAAAAATACCCCTCATACGCACCTTGATTATTTAACAATTCATCTCTAGTGCAAAATATCACGCTTAATCAGATTAATTAAACAGATTTTTCAAATACGTCACGTCAATGTCATTCGTCTGTCAAGTTGGTAATCCTGCGCATGTTTTAGCACTGACAGGTGACAGTAATAACGGTTAGCTGTCAAACCGCACCGTTACTGTGAATATTATTGAGCAAGTATTATTTTTGTATCAGATGATTATACGATTACAGATAGATTCGCATAATAATTAGTTCATTAAAATTGTCGCTATACATATTTAAATAGCGGTGGAGATTAATTATTATTGATAAAAAGTTATTTTAAAACTAAAACTTAACTATCTTCACGCTGTGTCCCTGACGGAGTAGCCAGAGAGGACAAATCGACCAGTTTCGCGATCCATGTATACCTCTTTCGCTTCCTGCATATTCATCAATCGATTCATTCATGCACGTCTGGGTATCTGAGTACTTTTCACATTTCATACATTCTATACATAGTTAACACCCAAACCCCGAAACACACATTTGTGGATCACACAAATATTGTTATTATTATATTGAAGCGCTCGTGGCCTCGCGGTCTCAGTGTTCTGTAAACGATCACTGAGTTACGCAACTTTCACTATGGCTGGTCCTCGGATAAGTGACCACTTTGTGGCATTTACATTTGCGAGCGTTTCCGTGCTTCGGAAGGCACGTTAAGCCGTTGGTCCCGGTTGCCAGTAAAATGGCAGTCGTTAAGCCTGGTTGAAGGCCTTATGGGCGGCTGAAAATTTCAACAGCAGGTAGCCACAACCTGCGTCTGTCTATTTCAACACGGCAATGGGCTCACCACCTATTACGTGGGAAAGGAATCCACACGGTGAAAAGTGGGCATATAATATGCCTCTGCCACCCCTTCGGGGATAAGGCGTGATGGATATTTATTTATTTAATTTTACAAATATTGTTACGACCCGGGAATCGAACCCGGGACCTCAAGAAGGGGGACCGCTTTGTGGCAAGTTCACTTACGAGCGTTTCCGCGCTTCCAATGCATGTGAAGCAGTTTAGTGCTAGTTACGAATTACATGATAGTCTTTAGCCAAGTTTAAAGCCCTTTGACTGGCTTGAAAAATTCAATAGCAGGTAGTCAGAACTTGTACATTCTATGTATACAGTAAAATGTAATGACAATAATGAGTACGCCTCTGTCTACCCCTGATATTTGCAATTTTATCAGGGGTTGACAGAGGCGTACTATACGCCCATATTTCCCCTGATATTTCGTCGAATATGTTTTTCATTTAGTTGTCACTTGTTAACCACAATGAAAAATAATAGTATTCGACTCACACATAATGAACTTTTGCAATAATAACCAATAAAAGATTTTGCTCACATAAGTGATTAAATTTTCTGTAACATGGCCGCGTAGATATTTGGCGAAAGCGCACACAAGGGCAATGTGTACGCGCAAACGTTTGGCGTCCCATGTAGTACATTTTGTTACCCAATGAGTAAAATTTGTTGTTATTGCTGTACAAGGTTTTTTATCAGTTCTAAGGTAATGTGGTTTTTAAGGACAAGGTGAAGTAATCTATTTATCACACTGATTAGATGGTCCTACTGAGTTCTTAGGGGGTTCAAGCCGGCCAGAACTGCAAGTGGTGGATCTGCTGAGTGTAAGCCTCACAAGAACTTATTTTTTAATAAGTTGATAATGGAACCCCCCTTTTTTTAATATCGATACGGTCTATTAAAAAATATCGAATTATTAAAATTATTAGTCCTAAATCTATATTAAAAAATTTTATTTCTGTTATTATATTCGTGTGGCAACATTGAAAAGGGCACTTCAACATGATCGTGCCTCCGTCGGGTAGGAGCTTAAAATATATTCTTTATCTTAGGGTACATTATACTGTAGACTTTGACACCGACAACATGTGACTAGAATCGATTGTGAAAATAAATATTTTTATATTGGAGTGATCCTGCAGATTTTTCTGACTTGGATGCTCTGATCTTTCATGAGTAATAGATAAGGTACTAAGCAGTAACAGAATAAAACGGAAACCCAAAACAAAACACTGTACCAACCCGTCTCGCCAGCCTGGTACAGCAAAGAAAATAGGCGCGTTTTGTAATGTATCAGAGCTGGAATCAACTTTCCATCCAATGACTTATAGAATGTCCTTCAGAACTTTACGAATGTTTGTGACCTAATTTCAACAGCATTTACCTATATATATATCTGTTTACTAGTCAGGCCTTTATTGATTTATTATATACACATATTCAATGGGCTCACCACCCATCACGTGGGACAGGAATACACATGATGAAAAGTAGGCATATAATATGGCGGATAAGGCGTGATAAATAAAACATATATGACTACCACGTCAGGAAAGCAGCGTGAAGTTTGTTAGATGGTTACTTAAATGACATCATGAAACATTAAAAGAAAAGAAGTAGAAAAGATTCGAAGGGTGGCAGGCAGGTGCATATTTCACCGTATGCCTTTTTGTCCCACGTAACAGGTGACCCATTGCCGTGTTGAAAGGGACAAGCACAGGTTATGGCAAACTGCTATTGAAATTGTTCCAGCTGCCCATAAGGCCTTCAATTTGACTTCACGCCTGCCATGTTAATGGCAACCGGGACTAACAGCATGAAATGCTTTCTGAAGCATGGCATCGTTCGAAATAAGAAAAGCGACAGCGGCCACCTAGTGCATAACACACTTAACACAGTGATCGTTTACAGAACACTCAGTTAGCGGAGCAAATAATTTTTTTAAAATTTGACGAGTATTATAAAAAAGAATGTGTGTACCATTACCAGGTTCACAGGTAAGAAGTGAAACTTCTTTACGACATTTTTTTAAAGCTATAAAATTTCTCTTATACGTCTATGAAGATATTTCACTTATGTAAAAGAAGTTTCACTTCAAAACAACATGGCGCGTAACCGAAAAACGCGACGATGTTTTTTTTATAACTATAAAATTTATCTCAACGTCGATAAAGAAGTTTTCCTCTGGTACGCACACATTTGTTTTTACATTGTTTTGTTATATCTCTCAGGAGTCAGTCCTCAGTCAGCTTCAAGTTTTTGGACTTACAAATTATCGTCATATTTTAAACCTGTCAAACAATTTCCATGAATCGATCAATCTTTTGGTGAAACTCACATAATAACCAGTTTTGTAGGTTTTAAGTTTTATCAAATCTCAAATATTTTTATGAAGTGTAAGGAATGGTTGCGGTGACAACAGTTTTTTAATAAAAGCTGATATTCTTACAGACAGCCCTCTTTCTCAAAGGCCTAGACGGTGACTATATTCTTCTCTTACTTTCTTTCTTTTAGTCCCTTTCCACTTCATACCAGTCTCCTATGCACCTATCAGATGTATGAAATAATAACTCGTTATGCGTAGGCGTAATACAAGCAGGACGCATAAATCTTGTTCAACGCTACCGGACACTTGTCTCTTAACATGACTCTAATCTTTTGAGTTGCATCCACCAATAAAATCGCTCAAAGATCTGTCATGTTAACAAATTCACACACTTCATTGGTGGAAATGAATCGAGATACAATGAGTACAATGCCGTGCTAAGTTCAGGTTAATCAAATTAGCTGAAACTGAGAAGTCTCGGCTTACACAAGATCATTATTGTAATACAAGAGTTTAATGCCAAAGCCAATTTTTTACCAACTTCTAATAAGAAGGAGGTCCTTAATTCGGATGTATGCATTTTCCGCTATTTATGAATTGACTATGATGACTCTTTTTTTGTTTAGAGTAGGTGGAGGCATAAACAATAAAAAGTTTAGAGTAGGTGGAGGCATAAACAATAAAAAGTTTAGAGTAGGTGGAGGCATAAACAATAAAAAGTTTAGAGTAGGTGGAGGCATAAACAATAAAAAGTTTAGAGTAGGTGACAGGCCTGACACGGCTTCAGTGTTTTGAAGAGCTAACAACAGTGTTCAGTGATAAAGCGCCATGTCTGCAGACTGTATTGTGCGAACGCTGGTATTTAGAATTCCAACGTGGACATGCTAGTGTTAGTGACAAATCTCGCAAAGGACGCCCAAAATCCGGCTTCACTGAAGATAGCATCATTGCTGTGAGACAACTAATTCTCGAAGATTGTAATGTATCAAGAGATAGAGGCTCTATTACGCATCTCAGGGACAACTATTGAGAAGATCTTGCATGAAGCGCTGGGTGTGAGAAAGCTAGTTTGCCGTTGGATACCGCATCTGCTTTCCGACGATCACAAGGCGTCAGATGGTGTAAGAGAACTCTGCAAAGGTTCAGCCGAGCATCATCAGTGGTGACAAATCTTGGATCTATGCCTACGATCCTGATTGCAAACAACAATCTACAATCTGGGTCTTTCAAGACGAGCCAACGCCGACTAAAGTTGTTCGTTCTCGAAGCACTTCAAAGAAGATTGTGGCCACATTCGTTGGAAAAACCGGCCATGTTCCGACTATTGCACTTGAAGATCGTAGAATGGTTAACGCAAAGTGGTATACCACAGTTTCTTTACCACAAGTCATCGCCGAGCTTCGAAAATCCAACTCAAAGCTACGCATCATCCTGCACCACGCCATCGCAAGCTTACACAGCGCTCGTCAAACGATTGAGTATTTGAAGCCGGAAAAAGTAGAAATTATTGACCAACCTTCATACAGTCTTGACCCAAGCCCTAACAATTAATTCAGAAAAGTCTTAGTGGTCAAAGGTTCCAGTCCGGTGAAGAAGCAGTCGACGATTTCAAGTCAGCCATTTTGAACACCCCCACTTTAGAGTGGAATAAATCTATACTAATATTATAAAGCTGAAGAGTTTGTTTATTTGTTTGGTTGAACGCGCTAGTCTCAGGAACTACTGGTCGGATTTTGAGAAATGCTTTTTGTATCTCTGCCTTAAGAACTTGCCTTCCTCTACCTGAGTCTTCCTCGATAATTGGGCTATCTAAGCCCATTTATCGAGGAAGGCTATAGGCTATATATCATTACACTACTATACTGGGGAGCAGAGCAGTAGTCATAAATGTCGACAAATCGGGCAAATTTTTATGCATCATTGTAGAATTTTTAAGCGACGTGATTAAATAAGTGCGACTGGAGGTCGAAATGTTCCACGGGTGAAGCTGTGTTCATCTAGTGTTATAATAACTGGTTTGAGCGAATGGAAAAGTTTATAAAGCTACGAGGTGAATACTTTGAACAACAATAAAAAGTACCATAAGGTTCTAGTTGTGTTTTTTTTCTCCTAACGACAAAACTTAAAAGGCATGCCTCGTATCTAGACATGTTAGGCGCGGATGTCGCATATACACAACCACTTACGCCATGAAGGCTGGCATCTGAATTTTATGACATAGATTGATCAATCAAATCTATGAAGTCCATTGATTCAGTTTAAAAGCCATTTAAACCAAATCAATGGACAATATTCAGTCATTACAACGACAAGTCGACAACTACTAATATTATTAAAATTATACATTACCGGTTTCGATAAAATCGTTCTACATTTTTGAAAGATGCCTTTTGATCAACAATATGAAGTTCAGCTGATAAAGCACACGTCAACGATCTCAGAATAATTGAGTGTTTGATAATTGATTGATGTGTTGTGATACGAATACGACATATAAGGCTAAATATTATCTTTTTTTGATCAATCTTAAATATCGTAATCTATAACGATAGTTAACCTTAAGATATCGCGTACGTATATTGCTGAACGATCCCGCACGTGTCGTTTGTGTGATCTGGGGGCCGAATCTACTATTTTCCAATAGAATGCCGCTCTAGTTCCATTCTAAAACGGTTCTATTGCGATTAGTCTAAAACTAGGTAGTCTACTAAAACTATTATATATTTTACAATCACACTTCTCAATCTGCAGAATAGAGACAAAATATTTTTAAACTTTCTCGTTGTATACTCATGTTTTATATACAACTCGGGACTTCACGCGAAACAGTATTATTCTTACATTACCGACGTTTCGAACGCGTTGCAGCGTCATTCCAGACGCGACAACGGACGCTGTATACATATAAAAAAAGTGACAAATAGCTGTATTAGCTACCAAAATATTAAGGGCCGGTAGGCCAAGTCGCGTAGGCACCACAACGCTTCCTCAGCCCCCGCCAAGATAGATCGACGATGTATTTTCTGCTGGCACGCCACAGTAAAAATGATTGGCAGTAGCAATCGAAATGGAACATCTCTGTTATTGTGTTGGAATTTATTTTAGGTTTATGATATACTAGTTGACGCCCGCGGCTCCGCCCGCGTGATGAAGTTTTCCCGTTCCCGTTTTCTAAAGGAACTTGTTCCCGGGATAAAAAGTAGCCTATGTGTTATTCTGATATATAAGCTATTATATATATAATATATAGTTATGGTAAAGTTAATTTAAATTCTATTCAGTAGTTTTATATTATTCATATTTGTTGTTTATATTAATATTTGTACAATTTGAACAAGTTCTTGAGATTAGCGCTTTGAAACAAATAAAAGATTTATAATATAAGTATAGACTCAACGTTTTCCACTATTACTCATTTGCACTGCACAAATTAATTCCATATGCGAAATGACCTAATATAAGGACACTGACAGGTCGGACACGTCATTCGTTTCGTCTATAACATAATTTACAATCAATCAACATACAAATAGGGCCGTATTCCAGAAAGTTTCTCAATACTCAATCGACGCTTGAGGCTAGTTTTTGCCTTATAAATACTACTCTCAAGTGTTTCCTGAGTATTGAGAAACGTTTTGAAATACGGCCCTTAGTTTGGGTGTTTCCTTAATCCTACTAATATTATAAACGCGAAAGTTTGTAATTATGGACGTTTGTTACTCTTTCACGCAAAATTTACGGAATGGATTTTGATAAAACTTTACAATAATATAGCTTACACATCAGAATAACACATTGGCTACTTTTTATCCTGGCAACAAGTTCTTGTGGGAAATGGGAACGGGAAAACTTCACCAAGCGTGCGGAGCCGCGGGCGTCGATTAGTATGCTATGTTATTGTTATGTTATGATTAGTATGCCATTTATCGACAAAGGCTATAAGCTATATATCATCCCGCTACTACCCTGGAGCGTTGAGCAGTAACCATAAATGTCAACAAATCGGGCAACTTTCCATACATTATCGTGAAAATTATAAACGAAGGGATTAAATGGGTGCAACGGGGATTCAAAAGATGTCACAGGCGAAGCCGCGGGGGTCAGCTAGTAATAAAATAAGTAGGCATTTTAGTCCAAACTAATAGATGTCTTAGTGACTCATTGTGTGTATTTGTAGTTTTATATTCATAAAACGTATGGACAAGTGATTCCTTGAACTCATTGATTACGAAAATAAGTGATTAAAATACTTAGTTCAATTTTAAACTGAGTACGAAAGCGTTCTATCTTAGTCGGGTCAGGGGGATACCCCGCTCACCAATATCAAATCCGGGGATGCCTAACTACCACTCATCAATCTCTGTTTTCAGAGTCCTAGGGTCGTATTCCAGTACGCTTCTCAATACTCAAGAAACGCTAGAAGCTAGTTTTCGCCTTATAAATACTACTCTCAAGTGTTTCTTGAGTATTGAGAAACGTTCTGGAATACGGCCCCTAGAGAGCGACACGACACAATCATAAATTGCTTCTACTGGACCTAAGAACTTCGACCACCCGAAGAAAGCTCCTTTTGAGGAGCTGCTGCTTTCAGAGCTGTAAAGGAAAGTTGCCGAAAGAAGTTGCCCAACCCTGCTATCGCACAGGTGATGGATGGTCTTGGTCTCTCTCGGTCACTGATGGTTCCGAGGACCGTGGCAAGGGGTGCAATCGGTGGTGGTAGTGCTAGCCTACTGCGAGGCAAGCACATAATGCACATAATGAAATGAGTCACGAATTTTCAATCCGAAGGACAGAGATACTCGTAAATGCCGTGAGGCATGACCTTAAGGCAGAGCTATGAGAGATTAGGATGGAGATGGCGGATCTTCGTCAGGCTGTGGGGGTATGTCGGAAACAGGTGATACGTTGATATATAGCTGCACACAGTTGAATGGAGGCAATGTTTTCAAACCATCCCCTTAAAATTCCAACTAAGTAAAGAAGGAAAATAATTCGAAGCGTCTACACCGTTTTAAAATTCACAATTTCCTGTACAAGGGGAATAACACTTCATAATAATTAGTCAATGGCGCTCAGATAGATAGTGAATGAATCATGCCTTCAATATGGCAGACTTTATCTGCAATTGAAAACTTGTACTGGTATCGACTTATGTCAAGTGTTTATTTCACAAACGTTGTTTCATATTACACACACGGCTCACGCCCCAAGAAGTAGAACAAAAAATCGATTTAACTTCCAAAGAAGCGAAACAACATTTAAACAAGGCCACTGTGGTAGCCAAAGTCCAAACGGTTCCGAGGGGTTACCCGGATCGCTGGCTGCAGAGTCCGTGTTTCTGTATTTTTTTTTTCTATATTAATCAAGTTATGACATAAATGCCTATTATTGCGCGACTTTGAGTGAAATCTTTTTTTAATGCAAAATCATTTAGATACTATGAGTTCAGTGCTAATTAAGAATGAATAAAAACGTGAATTTTGATAGCTCATACATACCTATTATTTATTGAAAAGGATCAATGGTAATCTACGCAGTGTTTCAGACTTTAGCACTGGCAATGACGTGTTCTACTTCCATATACCGAACGTTAGCTGATAAGTTTCTATTACACTTTATAATAGGATATCGTAATGTACATTATATTTGTTTAGGATTCCAATGAGCGTTTCAACTCGTTATACTTCAATGCCACATAATGAGAGAAATACATATATTTTTTTAATGTCATATGGAATTTACGCCAAATCATCAGAAGCGCTGGTGTTGAATAATACGGTCCTAGAGGTTTTTACAGGGTCGGCAGCACGAGTGCTGCACCTCTGGTGTTACAATTACAAACGTCCAGAGGCTACGGTGATCACTTTCGGTTAGGTTGGGCTGTATACTTGTCTGCCACCTTAGTGGTATAAAAAAGTAGGAATAAAGAAGCTGATTTAGGAACAACTCATTTTCTAGGGAGCAAGAAAAAAGAAAGAAAAAAATATGTGTGTGTACCAGAGTACACAGGCGAGATGTGAAACTTCTTTACGACGTTCTTTTACAGCTATAAAATCTATGTCGATGAAGAAGTTTCACTTATGATAAAGAAGTTTCACTTAAAGGGCACACAAAATGATATAATAAAAATGCGGTATAAAGTGAAATGATGAATGATACGAGCTACACGTCGATGATTAAGAGGTTCAGCATAGTACCAGACTAGAGCCTACGCTTGATTTTCAACTAGGCTATTGACCTAGGGAGGTGACTTAATCGTTAGCAAAAGTATTTTCTAAGGAGAACATCATACATCGAAGTGTCAGCCAAGCAGTCAGCCTATTAATCCTACTCTTCTTATAAATGCGGATGTTTATAATATAATCAAACAACAATTATACTAGCGGCACGCTATGATGGTCGTTTTGACATATTTCGATAGTGATGATATTTTACTTGTTTTACATAAGTACTCTGTTTTCTACCGTAGTAGTATAAATACCCTCTAATGTAGTCGACTATTCACATATTTCTACAAGTTAAATGTAATTAAAATTAATACGAAACTTCATGAAAGGACAAACGTCAAAACGACCATCATAGAGTGCCGCTAGTATAGTGAAGTAAGGTAAGGTTCTCTTGATCTTGACCTCGTTATGGATATGAGCACGGACATTCCCAATTGGAAACCATGGTAAAATAATAAATGGGATGTCACTGTTTCTTTCTGCAAGCAGGCCATCCTCGCGAAAGAGGTGGTGGAGAGAGAACGGGAGAGAATTCGATGGCGATTAAGACTTGACCGGTGAAATCACATCTTTTGAGTAAGCTGTAGATTTGGTGGAGATAGCAGCTTGTCTGTATGTGAAATCTAATAGCTTTTGACAGTGACATTCATAGTCTAGTATTGGAAAAATTAAGGGTTGGCAAAACAAGTTTAAAACAGTTAGTTTTTCACAACTGAAAACCGTGTTTTAAAAATAATAAATAATGATAAACATTTATTGCTGACCATTGATCCATATTGTATTAGTAAAATCTTAGCCTATTGTTAGTAAATTTCATTATCCTGTTATCAAATCATAATCAAAATCGTAATAATCATAAACTAATTTAAATAAAATCAAAATTCTAATTTTAATTAATTCCTTTTATAAAAAAAAACAGCGATAAAAAATAACATTTTAAAAACATTCAATTTAAAAAAAAACAAAGATTAAAGCGATTAAGAAATTAATTCAATGGACTAGTGGGTATTCATTTCCCTTATTGAAATAGGTATAAAATAAATATTGGGGTCACCTCTTTTTTTTTTCGTGTGGAAATCCTCACGGATGCTATGCCGGACTCCTACTGACTAAAACCACACGTTTCCCTTCATCTGTCTATAGCCATGGGGTCTCCACTAACAAAAAAAATGTACATTACTTAGAATTTCAGGTGCTGTAAAGCGTTTAAACATACATATGAGAGATGGTGTGTACGCAACATAATTTTTTTTTTCTACGTTGGCAACATTTTACTAGAAATAGTATTTTCTTAGGACATTTGGCGGGAAGAGTGACAAGTGCGGACGCTTGCTTTATATTATTTTCTAAAACTAGTGCATTTATCTTGTTTTATGTGCGGGAGTGGTGGTTTCTTGGTTCATAAAAGTTGTGTTAACGTGCTATAGTGAAAGACAATGATATATATGCAGTGAAATGCTATTTTCTCTCTTGCCGCGAAACGTCCACTGACAACCTTAGTATAAGAATCACCATTATACTGAGGGCAAGGACCAGGACGTAGCCTGAGGACACGACATCGACTGGACAGGACTAATTAGAAGATAAGATTGAAGAAATATGATATAAAAAATAAGATTTGGCTAAAAGGTCTTAGAAACCAGGCCATTAAATAATTATTAAAAAAAAAAGTATTTTCTTAATACGGCTCTATTGACGATCTACTACTATATTAAAGATGGACGCCGCTGGCAAAAGATTGTTTAACATTATCTCTAAAACCTTCTAAGAGATATTTTTATTCGATAGTATAACACTTATCTAGTCTTGTCTATAACTTTTATAGTTATCAGTATGAGGGTCTTTAGCCATTACCCTACATAACCAAGGTTGGTATAGTCGTCTGCTCGTAACTTGGCTACTGTAGTTAGATGCTCTTTTCGTTCTTGTACTCGGAATTGTATCATTTGTGAACTTACCTGTTTGCAAGAACTTGGCCAAGATACGTAGCGACTACTGTAATTTTATCACGAGCTGTCTCTTGCCGCCGGCGCCGCCCGGCTAAATGGTCGAGTCCTTTCGTTATAACATCTTTCGTAAGATCGTAAAGGCTACTGACAGGAAAATTACACCGGCGCATGCGACGTTTTAGTAGCTTTAAAAACCCAATTGCAAGTTGAATACATTACGGCGGAACGATCCGGTTTTTAACTGGATAACAACTTTAAAAATAAATAATTAGGTATAAACATTTGATTTTTATTGTATTTGTAAATAAATCCGTATAAAGGAATGTTTAAAGATGCGAGGGGGCCTCGCTAAAATCTTTGGGGCCCAAGTTACTCCCCTTCAACATATATTTTGTATTAGTTGATGCACGCGGCTCCGCCCGCGTAATGAACCTCTCCAGATTTCGTTTACCACAGGAACTTGTACCCGGGACTAAAATAAGGCTATGTTTATCGGAAGTTTACGAAAGGTTGGGATAAGGCATCTGTAGCGCACCTTGACTTTACTCAGATTAAGGTCCGTATTCCAGAACGTTTCTCAATACTCAATCAACACTTGAGGCTAGATTTTACCTTATAAATACTACACTCAAGCGTTGATTGAGTATTGAGAAACGTTCTGGAATACGAGCCCAAGACTTCAGATTTAAAAATAAATCAGGTCAAACTGAGCTTACCAAGGTCAAAGTTCACAAAATTAATGACCAACCCACAAAAACTCGTTGACACAATAATATGCTGGTAAATTTGATAAAATCCTTTCATTTTTATTTACTAACGCTACACACAAACAACATAATGCCAGTAGGGACTTTTAAATGACGTCATAATTAAAATATTATTTCTTAGGAATGGACTAGTTATCCTGTTAAACACTTTTTTCCTCTTTCTATTAGAGGCTGTCATTTCAGTACCTGCGACAATCATGGTACGCATTTGGTCATTAGGATAGGTGTTTCCATACCTTTACAAAGAAGAGATCTGGATAATTTATTTAATGACATACGTTTAGAAGTTTTATTTGGTTTTTAGTTTATTTATTTGGCTATTTTTATATATTTTTATCAGCAGCGCGAGTGCTGCACCTCTGATGTTGCAAACGTCCATAACGTGGACCGTATCTTTGTCTGCAACCTCAGTGTTTAAAAAAACTGTATTATATACTAGTGTCTATATGCGAAATTCTGAGAAGATAAATGGCTGTTTGTGTGAGAATATCAAGTAAAATGATCAGAACAATTTTAGAATGCTGACTCAGGCAGACACTACATACAAAAGGTGTTTTCTGTTTATCGACAAGGGAAAGAAGATGATTATAAATAAATAAATACCTAAATACTACAATTTAGTTTATGGTCTACCCCTTCGGGGATAAAGGCGTGACAATATGTATGTATGTATGTATAGATCCACCGAAATAATAGGGATAAATCTATCTTTTAAGGATAACTTACTATAATTTATCAGAAACGGGCACGGCAAATCTTTTTAAGCAGTCATAGCCGCACCGAGCGGCATTTCAGCTAGTTAAATATATTCCGTGACCATTTAACCACACATGTATATATTAATCATTGTCACTTTCAATTCGAATAGCATGCTCTAAAAACGGCACCTTCGTGAGATAAACTTGAGAACAGGTTCCTAACAGACTCACAGATCATAATCAATTGTTTGCGGTGCACAGCTGTAGGTCAAGTACGTACCTAACGACTGAGTTGATGAGGTCGCGTGCATCGTGTCTAACATTTCTTACGTCTATTCTAAAGGGCATCAGATGTATTATTGGTATTCTTAATATATCTTATTATCTATACTAATATTATAAAGCTGAAGAGTTTGTTTCTCAGGAACTACTGATCGGATTTGAAAAATTATTTTTGTATTAGATAGCCCATTTATCGAGGAAGGCTATAGGCTATATATCATTACGCTACTACACTGGGGAGCAGAGCAGTAGTCATAAATGTCTGACTGAATGACACATCGGGCAAATTATTCCACGGGCGAAGCTGTGGGGGTCATCTAGTTATACGATATGATACGAGATACGAGCTCGGAGTGTCTTTGAGGGATAAACTCCGAAACGAAGTTATCAGTCAGAGAACCAGTGTGGTCAACATAGCTCGCAGAGTAAGCACGTTAAACTGGCAATGGGCTGGCCACATCAGAATGAAAGAATGAATGTATAAGTGAATGAATGCATGATTTATTTATTCTACTTACACAAAAGTTTTCACTAATAATCATAACTACACATATATGGCTGCAATATGCGTGCCTGAAAAGGTCTGTAGAAGTAACATCTGTAGAAGAACCGATGGCCGATGGAGCAAACGAGTTCTGGAGTGGAGACCACGACTCGGCAAACGTACGGTACAACAACCCCCTGCCAGATGCACCGACGATCTTGAAAACGTCGCTGGGAGGGACTGGATGCGGAAGGCGCAGGATCGTATATTGTGGAGAGAATTGGGAGAGGCCTACGTCCAGCAGTGGACTGCCATAGGCTGATTTGACTGACTTATTATACGCTACCGGACGCCCCGCGGTTTCCTCCTCGTAGTGTGCGTTCCCGTAGGAATACGGAGATAAAGTGTAGCCTAAATAAGCCTTATAACATCAGCTATCTGCCAGTGAAAGTCCCGTTAACATCTCTCCACGTTTTAGAGATTAGTGACAAGATTACAGTGACAAATAATGACACGGGATCCGCATGTAAATTCAGGGCCCTTTAAGATTGTAGGGTCGGAGTGAATGAACCTTTGGGGTCTGGTTCACTTTGATTATTGAAATCTAGGTTCTTAAAGAGAACGCCCTCCTGGAGTACCTCTCACCTTCTGGCCCACCACGACCCGGTTAAGACGAGACTGAATACCGCACACACACACGTTTTAATCAGTCGTTTGGCTCTCAATCAAAAGTTAATAAACAGAATATGAGGTGAAAATATAATAAAAGCATAAAAAATGCACCTATCTGCACGTGATGCACTGATGTCAGAAGGTTTTGTACACTTACTTACATTGTGTAATCGATGTAGTGAGTTTGGGAAGACAAACGGCAAAAATAAACCAAAATACTACTCCTTGCTGTTAAGCAGGACAGGAGGCCGAACCTGCTATTTCAATCGTGACAAAATCGTCTCTCAACAGAAAGCCACCGGTACAATTTTTACAGATTTTCGTAGTCTACTATTACAATCGTACTACAATAGACTCGGCAGATAGAATTCTACTAACACTTACCGCTCCAGTAGCCGCTTGTCAGTTGCAATTTTGATAGCTTACTAACATTTTGACAGTTAAAAACAGCGAATCTGGTTCTATTCTACTGCTTGTCAATAGTAGACTCGGCCTCCAGGACTTTGGCTTTAAGGTCGAATATAGAATGCAACAGGGACTTAACGCTAAGAGATAGAATAGTGTATCAAGCACATTTAATTGAACCAACAACGGTCTGCGGCTAGGCGACATGTTTAATTATATCGCTAATTTAGCTCGTTTAGTTAATTAACTGTTGGGGGCTTAATATTGCTACTGTCCAGTCAATATGGCGGTCACGGTAACTCGTTGCCTATATAGCAATACTAGCTGTGTTACTATACAGGTAACAAATACCGGCTTCGCCCGTGACATCCTCCGAACCAAGTTACACCCTTTAAAACTTTAAACCAAATGTTGAACGCGCTCTGGAACTACTGGATCTAATTTAAAAATTACTTTTGTGTTCGATAGCTCATTTATCATGGAAGGTTATAGATAGGTCATCATCACGTTATTATTGACTAACAGCCACCGTGGCGCGGTGGGAGTGCATCCGACTGCTACGCAAGAGGTCGTAGGTTCGATTCCCACCGAGGATAAAACTTTGTGTGATGAGCACGATGGTTTATTCTGTGTCTGGGTGTTATTTATCTATAATATGTATGTATTTAGAAATATATATAAGTATGGTATCAGTTATTTGGTTACCATAGTACAAGCTCTGCTTAGTTTGGAATCAGATGGCGTTTTGTGAGTTGTCCCAACGATATTTATTTATTGTATAGAAGAACGGAGAAGTGATCATAAATTTCATCAATTCGAGCAAATTTCCATACATTATTGTAAAACTAATAAAGTGGAAATTTTTTAACCACGATCTGTACTCGTATCAGCTTCACCCAGCTTGTAAGAAGACGTTGGTTCGAGTCCAGCTCGGTGCAGAAAAAAAATCCTCTTTTATTTTAACATATTAATTGCTTTTCAAAATAGTTTCTAATAAATTATGTGTCAAATGGGTGCCACGAAATTTCGAAAAATGACATGTGTGACGCCGTGGGCACAGCTAGTCCTCAATAACGATGAGTGCAACGTACTAATTATCTCAATCAAACAGTTAACAACCGGTTGAGTTTAAATGTTGACAGTTTCAAATGATTAGCATGAGCTGCTGTATAATTACATACAGAAGTAGGTATGTTGTACCTATACCTACGAGTATGTATGCTAACGCAGAGGCTTTTAGGTCCGTATTCCAGAACGTTTATCAACACTCAAGAAACACTTGAGAGTAGATTTTATAAGGCAAAATCCAGTCTCAAGCGTCGATCGAGTATTGAGAAACGTTCTGGAATACGGGCCTTAATTTCACTCGTGTTTATAACCTTTTGTTTATTATCCCCGTAGGGATGGCAGAAGCATATTATATATTATAGTTATATCTATACTAATATTATAAAGCTGAAGAGTTTGTTTGTTTGTTCGGTTGAACGCGCTAATCTCAGGAACTACTCGTCGAATTTGAAAATTTCTTTCTGTGTTAGATAACCCATTTATCGAGGCTATATATAATTACGCTACTACACTGGAGAGCAGAGCAGTAGTCATAAATGTCGACAAATCGGACAAATATTTATGCATCATTGTAGAATTTATAAGCGACGGGATTAAATAGGTGCGACGGGAGGTCGAAATATTCCACGGGCGAAGCTGTGGGCGTCATCTTGTATAATATATATTTCACAATCAAACTTCTTAAGCTGCAGAATTGATACAAAATAGCTGTTTTAAGCTATCAAACATTAATATAGACTAGCTAGACTACCGATAGAATTCGCTCCAATACGATAGAATTCTATTGGAGCGCAATTGTAATAGTATACTACAAAAACTGACAATTTTGTCTGACGACTCTCTATTAAGCGACAATTTCTGTTCTCTTCTGAGGCGATTGAATTAGTAGATTTGGTCCCCTGTTTATCAGCAGATGCACCGTTAGCAGGTGACTTCACATGGACCCCAAAGATCGCACACGCCACCGCTTTTTACAGGTAACAAAGTCAGATGATGTTCAGCAATAAATGGTGAAATGTTCATTGACTTTTGTCCTATCTGTACTTGACAACTAGGTTGATATACTCGTGTCGTTGAAATATGGAATATTGTAATGTGACACAATTTTAAGATATGCAAACAGTATGCTTTATAAGGATGGGTGACACATACTAATTGCGTATATGGCTATGTTTTGGTTTTGGATATCTTTCTAAATTGTGTTTATTAGAATCTACAATACCGGTACAATTTGTTTTAGTAACAAATTTTATATTGATACATACTAGCTAACCATTCATTGTTTAACCAAACCATAACAAAAAATTACAAATTAATTTTCTATTAGTCATCGATGCGAATCAATTGTTTATTTTTTTCACTATTTAGCAATCAACAAAACTTATACAAAAAGTTAAATAAAGACGTAAAAAAGTAGTCAAGGCTAGATTAAACATTGGATGTTTTTATTCGCTTGCTTTTAACGCATGCAAATATATAGTTTTGCCAATATAAAGAGGACAATTATTGTAGATATGCCGACAGTACTGTTGAGTGAATATCTTTAAAAACCTGTTTATTTTCGATTGATTATATTTGTTGATACAACGCTATCAATGTTACTCAATTGTATTATCAAACTCTACAATTGTTGATTCAAAAACCGCTCTTAATACAAGGCACTGAGGATCAAAAATAGAAACTTTAAATATTAAAAGAAAAACACTCTCATTGACTACGAAACAAGCTTGAGAACCGTATTTAAATGTAAAGTAATATTTGTTTGTTAATTATACAGCTTATTGTAGGATATCTAATTGATGATAATATTTACATATATGTATTCCTATATCCTTAAGCCGGCTTAGCAAATAAACAAAGCGCTTTGATTTACCGTGGATGAGATACAATCGCAGCAGGTGCAATCCAAATTTATCACTAACCGGTCACTAATGCACTGAACACAGTACAAGCGTTTACAATTTGGCCGTCACTGATTTATTTACTAACAAAAAACACGTGGCGCTATTTACGCGAGCGTCGCGATACGTCCATCCGCGACGGCGGTTGAAATGACACTGACAGACATGTAACGCCGGCCCGCAAAAGATCGTAGACCGGCGCCCGCGCATTATCAGTGTAATCAGGTATATAGCAGGTAAATTGCCTCTGAAAATACATACGTGATGCAATCGCCGCGGCTGTTCTGTTCTTTACGTCCTTCTCGGAAGATGGTGTACTGTTTGATTTTGTTTATACTCGTTCTGAGGTTAGTAGTTTAAAGAAACAGATGCCAGCAGCAAACATTGATTGAATGGACTGAAAACGATAAATTCTTGTAGTATGTAAAGCGCTCGTAGCCCCGATAACTCAGTTTTCTTTAAACGATTACTGCGTTAAGCATATTCCGCTCAGACCGGTCCTCAGATGGATGACCGCTTTGACACAAAGCTCGAAACCTCGTGCTTCGGAAGGCACGTTAAGTTGGTCCTGTTGGTAACATTACAGTCGTCAAGTTAAGTTAAAAGCCTTATAGGCAGCTTGAAAAAGTTCAATAGCAGGTCGCCACACCTTGCGCCTATCCATATCAATACGGCCATGGGCTCACCCCTTATTACGTAGGACAAAAATACACAATAAGGTGTAAAATGTGGGGGTGATGAATGAGATGATCAAGTAAGGTAGGTCGCGCTATCTTTCTATATAGGCGCGTCTGGGACACACTGTCTGTTATGCAACTTATGCTGGTGCACGGGTAAGGCCCCGAATGACTGGCCAATAGCAGTTATAGTACCTATTTACATAGGAAAAGGCTCTCGCCTAAACTGTTCTACCTGCAGCTTGATAAATTGTGTAATAAAAACTAGTAAGGTGTATGCAAAGGTTCTAACGGCAAGAATGCAAGAAAAGTCTAAAAGGAATTTGTGGGAGACTCAATGCGGAACCCGACTTGGAAGAGGTTGCATGGATCAAGTGTTTTCTCTCCGCATGATCGCGTAGAAGTTTCTGGCTATTAGCTAGAAGGTTTTCTGTACGTTTGTGGATCTGGAGAAAGCATAATATGATAACGTTGTGATGGAAAATCTATGGGACTTACTGTCTGGTTATGGAGTGGACGGCTAGATACTGCGGGCAATACAGTCGCTTTATAGGGACTGTAAGGCTTGTGAGCAAGTAGGGGCGGAAGTGTCACCTCATTTTGACGTCTGTACAGGCGTCAAACTGGGTTGTGTCACGGCTGCATGGCTGTTCACAGTATATGTGACCTGCAGAAGTTGAAAGATTGTGATATGGGCGTGAATTTGGATCAATATTACTTGAGTTTATCAACAACAACAACTTGAGTTTATTTAACAAGACGTTTATCATATACCATACATGTGAACTATGAGCACGATCAAGTGCTCAGCCATCCATTATCTCAATTGCTGTAATATGCGATGCGCGTGCGTTGTGGCTGTCCTCGCGTGTCGATCGATGCTTGTTGCGACATCGGCGTAATTGTGCGGTAGGTATTCATTCTTCTTTGGAATTTATTTTGGATCAACAGATGAAGATGATTCTGTATTGAATCTTTAAAAGACGTGCTGTTTGGTGAGCCTTGTAGTTCCTTGTCTACTTCTCGTTTCAGTGTTCTTACCAAACCTTACTTTGATTTGGATCCTGGAATTGGATTTTTTGGCTGCTAGGAGCAGTTATCATTTAGCATTTGAGTTTCGTCATTGTTGAGAGCGACTGACCCCTAATCTCCTAATCCCACCTGCGTCGTTGTCTCATTAGTCAACAGGTGCTTCGTTAGTAGGTTAGGTTGCTTGTGCTTCGGAAATCTTCATGAGGCCCACATTTCTTAGGGCCTATTGGGTTTAAAAAAAATGGATGCAGGATGATTACAAGAATGAACAGGCATGAACAAAAATATGGAGGTAGAGTTTGCAGATTGCAGAGTACTTATTTATACCGAAAGAACAATACGACCCATCATGGTTTGGTATACCACTTGCTTATGTGACACTTCCTTCTCACGGTTTCTCCTTAAGATTAAGAGACAATAAGTATATTACAGTTTAGAGGCTTATGTAGAGATGCTCGGCAGAAAACCGACTCAAAAACAAACCATAATATCTTAGAGTATACATAAGAAATGCTTATGTATACTCTAAGCATAATATTCTCAACAACCATAGAATAAAACAATGAAATAATAAACAAAAAGACATAACACAAGGTGATTGTCGTTTTAGTTTATTGTATATTGTAGGTTTGTACACAGTATAAAGAAGTTACAGTACCAAGTGTCGGGGGTGTCCTTGAAAGTTTCCAAATTTAGGTAGGGTTACCCACCGTTTCTTTGTCACTTTTTATTAGTTAGATTTTTGAAAAGCTTTTATTTGCAACCGCTTTTTTCGGCCCTTTAGACCCGCCCCAGTTCCGTGCTTCGGAAGGCATTTAAAACCGTTGGTCCCGGTTGCTAATAAAATGGCAGTCGTTAAGCCAAGTTGAAGACCATATGGGCGGCTTAAAAAATTTCAACAGCAGGTTGATACAGCCTGCGCCTATCCATTTCAACACGCAATGGGCTCACCACCTGTTGCGTGGGACGAAAATGCATACGGTGAGATGTGGGCGTTTATTATGCCTCTGCCGGCCCTTCGGGGATAAAGGCGTGACAATATGTATGTAATGTACTAAGGGCGGCCTTATCGCTAAAAAGCAATTTCTGCCAGGCAAGCTTAGGATAAACAAGTGGCATCCCAGACCAAGTATACACTGTTCATTTTATACTCATGGTACTTATATTGTGTACTGAGTCGTAGACAGACATGTAGCGCTATTTGTGGCCGCCACCAGACACACAAGACGCCGACCATAGCCATGCCGCCAGCTCTCCTACAGAAGATGCTATCGAGCAAGTCGCTTATGCTTGGTTCGCGGTACAAAGTCATACTCGTAGACGTTACCGAGAGTGCTGCAAATGTACATATGTTTGTTTGCCCCCTTAATTATTGTACGCCCAGATAGTACATTTTAACATATTTAAAAAATTATAATAAATAGCAGTACAATGAGCGGCCTTATCGCTTAAATCAATTTCTGCCAGGCAACTTTTGGATGGAATTGATATAAAAAAACTACATACATGTGACTTTGACTTAACTGGTAGTAAAAATACTGTTTTCAGATATCTACTGTGGTTTTGTTATACGACCTTCATGAAGGTTTGTATGTCCACTGTTTTGACAAATAAAGGAATGTCAGAGACTAAATAAATTCGATTGTGGATGTCTTGAGTCTTGACGAGCGAAGGAATGTCAAATGTGAATGGAATATTTGTGTCGTTTAATATTATGGGTTGTATTATGCCGTGCTGACTTACAAAGGTGAAAACAGAGACGTACAATAAAAAAATTAAAACGTATATTTAGAAAACGCGATATTATTTTATAGAAAAATAATTAAAATTTAATTACATATACTAGCTAAATCCCGCAGCTTCGCCCGTGGCATACATTAAATCCCCATCGCATCCATTTAATCACGTCGCTTATTATTTTTACAAAAAAATATGAATATTGCCCGATTTGTTGAAATTTATGATTACTATTATTTTGAATACTTTAGCATGATGTTATATAGCCTATAGCATTCCTTTATAAATGGACTATCCAACATGAAAAAAAAATTAGATTCGTACCATGAAATCCTGAGATTACAGCGTTCCAACAAACAAACAAGCAAGCAAACTCCTCTGCCTTATATATTAGTATAGATTTAAGCCTGTTTACCCAAAGGGTAACGGCACAATTCAGCAGTTGTATTTTGACCCATGTATTAAATAGGCGATGAGTATAAGTCGACCAACCAAACAAACAAACAAACTCTTTAGCTTATAATATTATTATTGATTTTGGTTGAAGTATGGGCTATATGAAATGCCTCTGGGTATTACATCCCTGTAGGGTATAAAGAGCATGACTCAGTAGCCATGGCCCTTACTAGGGCCCTACTAATTATTGTGAGACATTTTTTTACACAACGCCATGTACATAGCCCAGAGTAAGCTAATTTAAGCTTGTAGTATGGGATCCAAACAACTGATAAACATACTTACATTTTTTTAAATACACATATATGATACTTAGGACCCAGACTCGCAGAATCGCTTCATAAATGTGTGTATATTGATGAATCTGCAAAAAGCGAAAGAAGTAGGTATGCATGGATCGCGAAGTCTGGCAGTCTGTGCTCTCTGAGTACCCCGTCAGGAATACAGCGTGAAGATAGTTAGTTTTACTTAGAAAACATCCAAACTCCGAAACAAACATTTGTGGAAACAATTTCGAAAAGCAATTAGTATGCTAACTTGCCTTACGTCGCCTAAAGACGTAAAGAGGTGGATTAATTCGTCAGATTCGAGCGGGTCACGGTGGTGTAGGTGGTGAACGCGTCTAGTGCGTTTAACCAGAAGACGCTGGTTTAAGTCTAACTTCAAAATTTAAAATTTAAAGATGTGTGGATCATACAAATATTTGTTCCGACCCGGGATTCGAGCTACACAAAAAGATTAGACTCTCAAAGTTATTATCACACGTAGCTGTCAACGCGAACTTATTTCTATCTCAATAATCTTATAAATATCGGATATTTAAGACAAACAGATAACTGAATCCGGTTACAAATCCTAGTAGATAACTTTGGGAGGTAGATAGAGGTACATCTTCAGATAGAATTAATCCACTTGCGTTGGTTGCCATCAGCTCTTCGTATCTAAGCACCTCATACATACATATAGTCACGCCTTTTATTCTGGAAGGTTATGCAGAAGCATACATTGACTGCCTCGGTGGCGCAGTGGTAGAATATGCGACTGCCGCGCTTGAGTTCCCGGGTCGGAACAAATATTTGGGTGATCCACAAATGTGTGATTCGAATAGAATAGATTTATTTCCAGAAACATGGAAAAGTTGATAATGCAATGTTTAGTACAGTATGAAGCGCTCGTGGCCCCGCGGTCTCAGTGTTCGGTAAACGATCACTGAGGTACGCAACTTTCACTATGGCTGGTCGTCGGATGGGTGACCACTTTGTGGCATTTACATTTGCGAGCGTTTCCGTGCTTCGGAAGGCACGTTAAGCCGTTGGTCCCGGTTGCCAGTAAAATGGCGGTCGTTAAGCCTGGTTGAAGGCCTTATAGGCGGCTTAAAAAATTTCAACAGCAGGTAGCCACAACCTGCGTCTGTCTATTTCAACACGGCAATGGGCTCACCACCTATTACGTGAGACAGGAATCCACACGGTGAAAAGTGGGCATATAATATGCCTCTGCCACCCCTTCGGGGATAAGGCGTGATGGATATTTATTTATTTTATTTTAGTACAGTATGTTTCACCGTACATGGACGGTGTGTAAATTTATTTTTAAATAGTCATGCAGTAGTGACACAATAGTTATAATTTGAATTTGGAGTTTGGGTGTTTCTTATGTATAATATGTATAAAATATATATGTTTATCAGTTATCTAGATCCCATACCACAAGCTTATATTAGCTTACTTTGGGCTAGATAGCGCTGTGTGAAAAGTTTCCCTCAATATTTATATTAATTTGTCCCACAATATATATTTCACCAGCTGTAATTAAGTCCATGTAATAGAGGAGGGTATGCTTGTTGAATCTGACAGACATGGGTTTTGGTTACCGGTTTCTATATGTCCATAAGGCTTTCAATTTGACTAAATTACTGCCATATTATTGGCAACTGGGATCGGTAGCTTAACGCTAACGATAATAAAGCGCTCGTATCCCCGTTGACTCGGTGTTCTGTCAACAATCACTGCGTTAAGCAACTTTCGCTATGGCTGGTGTATTTTTTTGTGTTTGAGAGGTATGTGAAAGATTTTGAGTAAGTGATGCTCTCTGACTTACTCGGTCTTAGAATGTGGTGATGGTGTTGTGTTGATGGTGTGTGGAAGATGAAGTTACAGAATACAAAGTTGGTTAGATGGGGGACAGGACAGGGTTGACTCACAATCTTTTACCTGGGACAAAAATGCAGACGTTGAAATGTGGGGGCATAGTAGATATGCTTCTCATCTTGAACAAAACACTTTTATTGTTCCAATTATTTATAATTTGAACCTACCCAATTTTGCCGATAAAATATGTGCTAACCTTTGAATGCCGTACGGCGAAATGGGTCCGGTTTAAAAAGTGGAACAGTAAAAGTGTTTTTGTTCAAGATGTGTACCAAGTTCCACGAAGTGCTATCAATCAACAGCTTAAATAGTATGCTTCTGCCTACCTCTTCGGGGATTAAGGGTATTTGTATGTATGATGAACCTATTATAAGCAATAGTGATCAAAAAAGCATTTCAGAAACACGATCTCACATTTCCTGAAGTCTGAACGAACATGGCCGCCGGCGCGCATCTTCCAAAACAAACAGTTGCGCATCATAACAAACCATAGAACTACAACCAAACAATCCAATAACACCACACAATGCCATTTAAAACTCAACCTTATTTCATATAATAATAAAACACTTTCACTTCACTATTGGTACTCACGGGCACTTTACGCGCCAAATTCGAGCCGCCATCTTTATTACGCAATTTAATTTGCGATCGTTCCACGTTTGTAGCAATTAATATTTAACCGCGTCTTTAAGCCATATTTTGGTGACGTTTGGCGTCTACCTCGCTCTATACTCTTACAACTCTGATCTAAAATAGAAAATCCATTGGCCCGACAGCCAGACAGGGTTGCAGCTAAAATAAATTATATATCTACGTCAAGATTTACAGTGTATACGCCCAAGGCCTAAGAACGAAAGCCCTAAAAATAAAGTTTGTCGAATACCGGCTTTGTAATGTAAACATAACTAGATTCTTTTGTAATATGCGTTAGTCGACTAGCCTGCTCGGTGTTCTGTAAACTACCACTGAGGTAAACTACGTAAATACGTTAAGATAGATAATCTTTAATTCAGGCAAAAGCCATATTTAACATGTCAAAAGTAAAAATTACATACATACACGCATACAAAAGCGTTCGTAATTAGAAACGGTAGGGACTTTCGCAAACCAGAAACGAAAATAAGACTATAATTTTTACTTTTGTGAAACTCCTAACTCTTATTAGGAGATTTTATTTTTTTCGTGTGGAAATCCTCATGGATGCTATGCCGGACTCTTACCGACTAAAGCCACATGTATCCCTTCCATCTGTCTATAGCCGGGAGTCCCGGGTGTGCCCTCGGAAGGATAGCCCCAGGCTTTAGGAGTATACTAGAATATGGAAGCGTTTTTGGAGACCTCATTATGCAGTTTATGATTTAAGATTAGAACGCATAAAAAAGCTTTTTTTGTGGCACCTATGCCATTCAGAACATATTACAAGAACAATTGTTGCATACAGAGACAGGCTGTCATATTTTGAAATGGATCTCCTTTTAGCTAGACGGAATTTTCTTGATATAATGTTTTTGTACAAACTCATTAATAATAATATCGATTGCTCTGCTTTAATAAGGAGAATTAATATTAAAGTGCCAGTTCATTATCCTCGTTTTCAAGGAATTCCTTTGCACCCTCCGCTACGCAGAACTGTATTGGGAAGTAATTCGCCCATTCCCCGTATGGTGCCGATTGATTAATGAGTGCAGTGGCACTATAGATATATATTCTGATTCCATAAGCCAATTCCGGAAATGTTTGAAGGATTATCTAATTGAAAAATACATAATTAGAATAATAAAAATACATAATAGTATATTAAGTTCAAGTAGTAATTGCGAGGCATCTACGAGTATAATAGAAAAGTTGCAAATAAAAAGTGATGCAAAGACCATAGTCTATTGCGATGAAATAGGTAAAAATTTTGGACATTATTTATCACAGTTAAGTCATTCTGTAATAAATCATACATATCCAGGAGCTTCATACTCTCAAATTATAGATTTTATATTGACTGGTACACACTGCATGCAGTCTACTATAGTGGTGCTGGTTGGCAGAAGAGGCAATATTAATAGTGACAAATTTTTAAAAATTTTTGATAAGTTATCAAGTCTGCAAGTAAAACAAGTAATTTTGTCCACCTTGCCATACAGCACTGCTATGAGCCACAAGGAAAATCACTTAAGATACAAATTAAATATGAAACTACATACCATGGTATCATATTCCAAAAAAATTGAATTGTTCGATTGGAACATAATCTTCAATAATAATAGTTTGTTGACATTAGATAGATATTTTCTATCAAAATTTTTACAACGAAAGGTAGCTCTGTTGCTATCTAATTTTTTAATTTTTCAAGCCAAATTATTGGCAAGTACAACTGCTTTTATTGAGCAGGATAGTTTTGATACTTCACATTTGGAAAATGAAATTCCAAAAAACTAGTTTATAGGACAACAGATAATAAATCTGGCCAGTTGACTTTGGCCCCTGAGAATAATCTTAGTAAAAATATTGTTTTTATAAACCTGGTGCACCATAATGTTAGAGGTTTAATAAATGGTAAAGATTTAGAGTTAGAGCTATACATTAATGCAAATTCTATTAATATTTTTTGTGCTACAGAGCACTGGTTAAAAGATCATCAAATCACATTGTTGAACTTCGTAAATCACCAGGTTGCTAGCTCGTTCAATAGAAAACATTCTAAACGTGGAGGCTCTTTAATATTAATTAATAAAAACTTAAAATTTAAAGAACGTAAGGATTTAATAGCCCTCTCCATTGAGCGAGTTATTGAGATTGCCAGTATTGAGTTTGAGCATTTCATCTTGTTAAGCGTATACAGTCCCCCTGATGCTTCTTACATTAAATTTGAAGAAAAGCTTGAAGAAGCACTGTTCAAATGCCAATGTTCTAAGAAATCTATAATTGTTTGTGGAGATTTTAATGTTGATATATTAGATACATCATTAACTCCATCAGAGAGAAATAAAATGAAAAATTTATTTAAATCCTTTAATCTGCATAGTACATTCTTAGAACCCACTCGTATTACAGCCACCAGTGCAAAATGTATTGATAATATTTTTACTGATATTAAACCTATAGATAAAGGTGTTGTGGATCCTGTGGAGTCAGATCATCGTGGCCAATGGATAAAATTTCCTAAAAGTAGTAACAAAGTCAGCAAAAAATAAATTAAATATGTACCAATTAACCAAAGTCGTTTGAATAATTTTATTAGAATGATTTTATTAGAAAGAGATTACCATATCTACCTAACTTCACTTGTGTAGACCAGTCATATAAACACTTATTTAATTTGATTAATGATGAGTTTGGCAAAGTTTTTACCTCAAAAACTCTACAGATTGGTGGTCGTCCTGTTTTCAGTGACTGGGCAACACCAGGTATCTTTAAAAGTAGAAATAAATTATTTGAATTATATTCAGAAAAATCATATAATTTTAGGCAAACCTTTCAGGAATATGTTAAAAATTATTCAAAGATATTTAAACAAACGTGTCATCTTGCTAAGTCAAACTTCATTAAAAATAAAATTTCTAATTCTGTAAATAAAATAAAAATGACTTGGAACATCATTAACTCTGAATGCGGTAGATCTTTAGTGACTGAAAGGGATTTCCACTTAAAAGTAAATGGTTGCCATGTTACAGGGGACCTGGAAGTGGCTACGGAGTTTGAACACTTTTTCAAAAATATACCTATTTTGACAACAAAATCTCTCCAAGCATCTTCCAGTTCCGCTGAACTTTTATTAGAAGAATCTGTTCTTTGTTGCAGGGATGCATTTGTATTCACAGATATTTGTGCTCAAGACATTGTAAAAACATTTAAATGTATCGAAATTAAGAAAACCGCGGACATTTGGGGGTTATCGGTCAAAACTGCATCATGTATAATTGAGGTAATTGCGCCCCATCTAGCAACTGTGTTTAATGACTGTGTTTCTAGTGGTACATTTCCTGATTTAATGAAACACAGCAAAGTCGTTCCCTTGTTCAAGGCTGGCAGCGCTACAGAGCCGTCTAATTTCCGACCAGTGTCAGTGCTGCCAACTTTGAGCAAAGTATTTGAAAAAATAATCTTGAATCAAATGCTATCCCATTTTAATAGTCATAAAATACTCCATGCGAATCAATTTGGGTTTACGAAAGGGCGCTCAACTTCCGATGCTGGTGTTGAGTTATTAAAATGTATTCATGAAGCATGGGAAGACAAGCACGATGCATTAGGTATATTTTGCGATCTATCAAAGGCTTTTGATTGCGTTCAACATGAAACGCTGTGCAAAAAATTACACCACTATGGAATAAGAGGCAAAGCTCTCGACCTTCTGTCTTCATATTTGAACAATAGAATACAGAGGGTCGATATTAATGGTACACGTTCTGTAGGATCCATGGTTACAATGGGTGTGCCGCAAGGCTCGATACTTGGGCCATTCTTGTTCCTCATTTATATTAATGATTTACCATTTTATGTAGGGGACAGGAATAGGATTGTTTTGTTTGCAGATGACACCTCATTAATTTTTAAAATTAAAAGACAATTAGATAACTATGACGATGTAAACAATGCAATTGCAAGAGTAGTTCATTGGTTCAGCTCAAATAATCTTTGCCTTAATGAAAATAAAACTAAATGTATAAAATTTACTCTACCAAATGTAAAACAAGTTGCGGCCAATGTTCAACTGAATGGACAAGTGTTAGAGTTTGTAGAATCAACTGTGTTCCTAGGTATAACTATTGATGCCAATTTGCAGTGGGGCCCACACATAGAAAAGACAGCCTCTAGATTAAGTTCGGCTGCATACGCTGTAAAAAAGATCAGGACTCTAACAGATGTGGATACGGCTAGAATGGTTTACTTCAGCTATTTTCATAGTATTATGTCTTACGGTATTCTCCTTTGGGGGAGTGCTGCAGATTTAAATATTATTTTTGTTCTACAAAAGCGGGCTGTACGCGCTATTTATAATTTGGGCCCCAGAGTTTCTCTCCGGGAAAAATTCAAAGAAGTGAATATTCTAACCGTACCATCACAATACATTTTTGCCAATCTTATGTATGTCCAGAAAAATCTATCACAGTTTTCTAAACTCTGTGATAAACATAATATAAACACTAGAAATAAAAATAATCTTTCAGTCCACCACAGTCGACTACATAAGATTGGCGATTCTTTCCAGGGTAACTGTATACGCTTTTACAACAAGCTTCCCTGTGACCTGAGAAATTTACCTTTAAATAAATTTAAAAAGTTTATTAAAAACAAGCTTTGTGAAAAAGGTTTTTACTCCGTTACAGACTATTTGCAGGACAGGGACGCCTGGAAATGATCTGCTGGCAAAATGAAATAATATTAAATTGTAAATAGGCCATCAAAAAAAAAGCCTTCCTAAGTTTCTTGCCGGTTCTTCTCAGGTGGGCCGCGTTCCGAACCGGTGGTCGCTTTAAATATTTTAAATAGTGTATGACATTTTGTAAGCGCCGTTAAAATGGTCTATGCAAAATAAAGATATTTTTATTTATAATTTATAATGTTTGTGTTTATATAAATTAAATAAATAAAAATAAATATCCATCACGCCTTATCCCCGAAGGGGTGGCAGAGGCATATTATATGCCCACTTTTCACCGTGTGGATTCCTGTCCCACGTAATAGGTGGTGACCCCATAGCCGTGTTGAAATAGACGCAGGTTGTGGCTACCTGCTGTTGAAATTTTCAAGCCGCCCACTAGCCTTCAACCAGGCTTAACGACTGCCACTTTACTGGCAACCGGGACCAACGGCTTAACGTGCCTTCCGAAGCACGGAAACGCTCGCAAATGTAAATTGCCACAAAGTGGTCACCCATCCGAGGACCAGCCATAGTGAAAGTTGCGTAACTCAGTGATCGTTTACAGAACACTGAGACCGCGAGGCCACGCTATAATATATGATATAAAATATTAGTTTACATTAATATAAGTTAATATAAACTAATATTTTTATGGTTAATATAGTAGTTATAATTGTTATTCTAAATCTTATAAGTGCAAGTGGTGTTTGTTCATAAACTGGTTGTGTATTTATCTACATTAATATATATCTCACAGTTGCTACATTAATATACTGTGAGCAAACCAAATATATAAATAAAGAAATTGTATCCAATTTAATTACAATTCATAATAATTACGTAATGGTGCATTCAGTTGATAACAGTGACGCATTTAAATGCAGTCAAGTCTGTCTACTATCATATTCAGAAACCTATTGGTGCTTGCCCTGACACAATTTATAAGTGAAGCAGCTCTCTTACGAACTATGGTAAAAAAGCAGTCAACATGAGTTACAGCAAACGTGTAAGATGCACTGCAGCGCCAAGGCAAACCCCATAGTTCCTGAAGGCGTTATTGTACTGAACACCATAATATTTTAGAATATATTTTGTGAATAAAGCCATTTTCAAGATTGTTGACCGTTTATAGAAAGCACGTGCAGAAAGCACGCTAAGCTGTTGGTCTCGGTTACCAATGCCGATACCAAGAGCTTAGTGTGCTTTAAAATAAAAAAAAATATGGTACTTGGTAATCAAGTGAGTAGCCTTACGGGCGGGCTGTTTAAAAATTAAATCAGCAGGTAATCAGAGCTTGTCTGTGTCAGATTCAGCACGGTAATAGGCTTTAACACCTATGACGTCGGACGTATTTAACGTCTGGTGTGACCTGTAAGAAGCGTATTGGGGTGCAAAAATAAAAAGCCCAAGAGCCTGTTTATCATGTCAGTGGCAATCGCTGATGTCCGGTAATGTCTATTGGCACCCGAACGCTCAAGGACGCCATAATGTCACGGTTTCTCGGTATCAGGGCAGCAGATACAATACAAAACTGAGTCCGCGGGACCACAAGCGCTTCAACAATAAAATAACGTATTGGGGAATTGAGTATCCTACAGAAAAGTCCGCGATGGCATGTGGCTCTATCTCTGACACATGCCGGCCACGGCAAAACTACACAACGCGGTTGAAACTGCAGGCATACGTTACTTGATTCTGTAAACGATCACTGAGTTACGCAACTTTCACTATGGCTGGTCCTCGGATGGGTGACCACTTTGTGGCATTTACATTTGCGAGCGTTTCCGTGCTTCGGAAGGCACGTTAAGCCGTTGATCCCGGTTGCCAGTAAAATGGCAGTCGTTAAGCCTGGTTGAATGCCTTATGGGCGGCTTGAAAAATTTCAACAGCAGGTAGTCACATCCTGCGTCTGTCTATTTCAACACGGCAATGGGCTCACCACCTATTACGTGGGACAGGAATCCACACGGTGAAAAGTGGGCATATAATATGCCTCTGCCACCCCTTCGGGGATAAGGCGTGATGGATATATATTTATATATTAGCCGGAATAAAACAAACAGATACTCTGGAAGCTTCATCGTATTCGTCTATGTATTTATCTTTTCGATCTGTTCACATTCCACCATTGTTTTACTCTAACTACTTAGTTTTTTTTTAATTGACCTTGTTATTTATCTATGACAATTAAAACTACAGACTATTACAAAGTTTTACATCTAAACATTGTAACATCTCATAACATTTTTAGGTATGTATTTTATACTGTTGATTGATGGCACTTGGTGGAACTTGCTACACATTTTAAATAACACCACTTGTTCTTTTCGACAACATTTACTTGATAAACCTAACTGGTTTAGCCTCACGGCATTCTAAAAAAAAAAGACTATTTATATATATACTAATATAACGATAATATTGATTTTAAACTATCCAACTTTCACAATTGAAAATCCTCACTGTTTTACAAATGAGTCATTTCTGAGACATCACAATCCAGATGAGTGTTGTAGATTGGATTTACGTATCTGCGCGTACGCAATTGGCAAAAGCGCCTTGTACTTCTGTAAAATTCGTTTGCATTTATGACGTCCCGTGACGTAGATCACCATTTGGGTCGAATCTAATATAAATCCGATTTATTTTTACCTACTCAGCTAATTAAATAATGGTACGAATGACGCAGAATAATTATTGAGCGAAAGTAGAGGGTAGAAAAAGTCTGGGAAACCAGGCTTACATTAAAACCACGTCAGCAGATTGCTCAACAGAAGTAGTACTTGGATACCCCGACGTGCATGTATGAAACGATTAATGAATCTGCAGGAAACGAAAGAAGTATGGATGAAGAGCAAAACCTTGCGACCTCTTTGACTAAACCGTCAGGGATACAACGTGAAGATAGTTAGTTAGTTACTCTGCTAATGATGTACGTTTGTGTGTGTCTATAAATTAATGTGAATCTTCCGAATGTAACTTCATAGCTATAAAACATAGGAGTAAATAATTATGTAAATCGTTTTAAAATTAATGCAAAATTTAACTGTTAAATTGACAAAACTAAAGTTATTTTAATTTCTTTAACCACTCCATTCTGAATGTCAGTACTCCAAATAATTTTAACTGGGTTCAGTCTCATGTCGATCTATTTTACAGACATGGTATACAAATGATGTCAGTTGCAACTGTCAGCAGCTCCCAAATCGCAGAGAGAGCTTACCGCGGTCTCTTCGACTCATTATGATACAACGATATGACGGCGTCATGCTCTATGCTACACGGCCTTCTACGGACCGCCAATCTGAACAGCCACCCCTTTATTCGGAAGTCAGAATGGTCGCCCTGCTGCAACGTCCGCAGAGAGTATTGTCACAAAGCAATTTTTTGCAGGAGGCTCATTAACCCTTTAAATTGGCTTAACGACTACTATTTTATGGTTGGGAGGTCAAACATACGTCGCTTTTAAAAATTCCTAATTAAAGTATGTCATAATCTGTGACTAGTAACAAAATAATATTAGTATTGTTGGTAATAAGGGCTGATAAGTATTTCGTATACTCCTATCAGTAACTCATGTTGGCAATACTTTTTCGGTTCAATAAAGTTCGGTCAGCTGTGCTGTTAAAATTAACGGTGTTGTTTAATAAAGTGACCGTAAAACCATAAATAGGAGTTGTTCCTGACAAACAATACCAAACTTCAATAAACTTCATTCTTCAATCAAATTCAATAAACACAACAGCTTCAGTATTTACTAAAGGTTTAATACATGGAAACGCTCGCAAATGTGGCATTTACATTTGCGAGCGTTTGAGTGCTTCGCAAGGCACGTTACGTTGGTCCCGGTTTGTGATAAAAAATGTTGCCGCGTGATAGATAAAGTAATTAATAGTACAGATACAAGAAGGAACAAACCATGTAACTAGTTTCAAACACAAGGAACCGTATGACGTATGAGCCAGTACACACGTTCACAACCGAAATAGATGTCGTATACGATTTTAGACCTAAGGTTATTCTTCTGTGATGTTATTAGGAGTGTATAAAATACTACTGTCTTTTTAGCATTCCGTAGTAAGTATGGAATTCTTATAATTTCGCCTTGTCTATATGAACCTCCGTCTGTTTGTGCGTAGACTCCGTAGTCTAGCTAAGACACCCTCATAACTACAAAACCGTAATTTGGTACAGTGTAAAAACAAGCCCTTTTCTTCACATTTCATCAGTTGTATTTAGTCACACATTTTTCTATCCTCTCTGACAACCCTGTCAGAGATACAACGTGAAGATATCAGGTGGTGAGCTTATTGCTATGTTGTAAGAAACAGCGGCAGGATGTTATTATTGTTATATGACGATTATAATAAAGAATCAAAGAAAAGACTCATGGCGGTTAGAAAAGAGTGGCCATGAGTTTTATTGCCAGGTTCTTCCTCTGGCTCTACCTATTGCTTTGCGAATCTGGCAGTAAATGTAAATGTAGAAGCAGTAATCTTGACGTTCATAAGTGTTACTTTGTGACCTACATGAATAAAGATTTTTGATTTTTTTGATTTTTTCAAAGCTTGTTTCGGTATATCTATGGTAGCTCGGTGAATCCCGTAGTGAACCAAGTTGTTATTTTTTCACTTTAATAATATTTATAGGCTGTTAACATCAAGTTGAATTTAAAGCGCTCGTACGCCTGCTAACTCAGTGTTCTGTAAACGATCACTGCGTCATGCATCTTTTGCTATGGCTGGTCCTTGGATGGGTGATCACTTAACAGTATTGCTATTCACGAGTGTTTCGTGCTTTGGTAGGTACATTACGTCGTTGGTTCCGGTTGCCAGTAACATGGTAGACATTAAGCCCAGTTGAAGGCCTTATGGACAGCTTGAAATATTTCAACAACAGTCGCCACGCCTGTGGTTCAATAATTTGAATTAAATGCCAGTTATTGCATTTAAAGAAAACTGTAGGTAAAATTGATATTTAAATATTTTTGTAATGCTTACATTAAAATCAGGCTACCAGTGTTAGTGATAAGGAGATACAAAAGAACCAAGGCAATGTTTACAAAGATTTAGTGAGACTGTTTATAAAAGAATATGGTGGAATTTTTTGATGTGCACGTTTTTACAGTAATTTTTTTATGTTTACTGATTACATCGTTCATGCTTATGTTATAGTAGGTGATGCCCACGGCTTCACCCGTAACATACTCCGATCTCCCGTCCCATCGTTTATAAATTCTACAATCAACAGTAATGTATAAAAATTTGCCCGATTTAAGATTACTGCCACTAGTACTAAATAGTACACTCGGTTCGTCATTGTATACTAGCTGATGCCCGTAGCTTCGCCCGCGTCGTGATGTTTTTCTATTCGAGATTTTATACAGAACAAGCAAGACGAATTCTAATACGTCCTCTTGCTTTGTCCGTCCGTCATCCGCTTGTTTTTTAGCTAAATCCACTAAATAAATAAACCTACTTTTAGTGATTCTGATTCTTCGAAATAATTATAGTCTTATGTGTCTTACACATACATACGAGTACGTCACAACTTGTCTACTTTTTACCGCAAGTAGGTACAACATAACACACATTTAAAACGTGTTATCTTTGTTAATATATACGTGATTCACTACGTGGATACGAGATTTTTTTTATAACTTTGAACATTGCGTGAGTAATTTTACAACAACTACAGTATAAAAATTATTCCGACTTGCTGACATTTATGATAACTGCTTCGCTCGCCTGGGAGTAGCGTGATAATATATAGCCTATAGCTTTGCTCGACAAAAGATCTAATACAAAACAAATTTTCAATTCGAACCAATTGTTCCTGAGATTAGCACGTTCAATTTATATATTAACTAGATGACCCCCCACGGTTTCGCCGGTGGCATAATTCGAAGTCCCATCGCACCTATTTAATCCGGTCGTTAATAAATTATACAAAACTATTGCATAAAATTTGAACGTTTGTCGACATTTATGATTACTGCTCCGCTCTCCACGCTACTACCCGTAGCGTGATGCTGTATAGCTTATAGCCTTCCTCGATAAATGGGCTATCCAACACCATAATTTCAAGAGAGCGAATTTATGGATGTGACAACAAAAATAATTTTTGAAATCCGACCAGTATTTTCTGAGATTAGTGCGCTCAACTAAACAAAACTCTTCAGCAGCGAAAACAGGAACGGGAAAGCTTCTAATAGGTCTAATATATCCATACTTATATATAAAGCTGAAGAGTTTGTTTGGTTGTTTGGTTGAACGCGCTAATCTCAGGAACCCCTCGGTCGAATTGTTTTTTTTTTGTGTTAGCTCATTTATCCAGGAAGGCTATTTATCATCACGCTACTAACCTGGAGAGCATAATCATAAATGTCGACAAATCGGTAGTAGTGCGACGGGAGTTCGAAGTAAGCAAGTTGAACGTATAATGGGCGGCTTGAAAATTTTCAACAGCAGTTAACCACTGCCTACGTCACACGGCAATAGGCAACACATAGGACAAAACGCACATATGCCTCTGCCACCCCTTAGCGGATAAAGGAGTGATTCCTAAACTTATATTAGTATAGATTTGGCTTCTACATATCGAAGTGGCTCGTCGCCCTAGAAAATGAGATTGAATTATTTCTAAATAAATGTGTGCCTCTTGTCTAAACAAGTCATGTTTGCATGATAGATATGAAACCATCTCTGAAAACACCAGCCTACTTGATAATTGTGACAGTTATGATAATAGATGATACAAAATGTACACACGGCATCCATTTATCAGTAGTTTAATTTTTAACGCGGTATGAATACACATAACCACCTGATCGAAAGTGAATCACTAAAGTGGCAAACAAATATTTGTTTGCCACCTTAGTGGTTTAATAAATACTTGACTACTACGGGACGAGTGTTTCCTTGCTTCTACAAAATAGTTTTTATCCCATTCGTATTCCTGACGAGGTAGTCAGAGAAGACAGATTCCAGCCTTCGCGATCCAAGGATACTTCATTCGCTCCCTACAGATTCATTATTCCTTTCATACATGCAAGTCTAGGTATTCGAGTACTTTTTACCTTTCGGTTTTTAAACAATCTGTTTACGTGGTCTTCGTATGTACCCCTTGGTCTCCCCTGATTCCTTCTACCCTGTACTTTTGAACAGTATTTTGCTGTTCGGTAACACATTCATTGGAAGTATTCCATTCAACGGAGCACGCCACTTTCCAGCATGCTGCAGGCACTTTCATTTAAGCCTGTCATATTGCGTATCGCTCGATACGTATATTTTGTTCGTCAAGTATGTTTACAATTTTAATTAATGTTTGAAATCTCACTATAGGGCCACTGATAGTTGAAATAAACGTCTAGTTCTGGTGGCAGTGGACGAGGAACATCGTACGTAGAACTGACAGCATCTAACCTCCCAATTCTTCTACCGGTGCCTATGCTATATCCTTCCTTATCAATCAGCAGGTGTGTCCCTAGCAGATGTTGATATGTATCCAGCAGATCGTAGTTACGTTTCTTCCACATGTCACCGTATGCATTATTCTCACGTAACAGCTGGTTAGGCCAATGTTATGTTAAAGTAGACCGGCGCAGGTTGTGTCGACCTGCCGTGGAAATTTTTCAAGCCACTCATTAAGGCTGTCAACTTGGCTTAACGACTGCTATGTTACTGGCAACCGGTACCAACGGCTTAATGACGCCTTCCTTAGCTTTCGTGAATTGAAATGCCACAAAGCGGTCACCTATCTAAGAACCAGCCAGCGATAGATGCTTAACGCAGTGATCGTTTACAGAACACAGATTCAGCAGGGCTACGAGCGATTAAAAAATTTCACCAGCAAAATATACCGAAGATTTGCGTGATGTTAACTTACTGATATTTACATATATCGTGGACATATTTGTAAAAGCTCGACAGTGATCCTTCTAGTTAAACGTAGTCACATGACATTATGGCGACTGAAAATGTGTAATATTTGTACAATGTCAAATTTGGTAAGTAAAGAAGATACTATTTCACTTACTGGACATGTTTACTACAATCTGCGTAGTGTCTAGACTGCTTACCTGAAAAATAAAAGATGATTGTTTTTAATCTATAAATAAGATCTAGATTTTTAATCTATAAATAAATAGAGATCTAGAGAATAATAATAAAATATAGATAAATAGAATTGAAGTGTCTGTTTGTAATTTCGTTAATAATTGAAGCGCTCTTGGCCTGGTTGACTCGGTGTTCTGTAAACGATCACTGCGTTAAGAAACATTCGCTATAGGTGGTCCTTGGATGGATGACCACTTTGTGAGCGCTTGCGTACTTCGATAGGCACGTTAAACCGTTGGTCCCGGTTGCCAGTAAAATGGCAGTCGTTAAGCCTGGTTGAAGACCTTATGGGCGGCTTGTAAAATTTAAACAGCAGGTCGCCACAGTCTCCGCCTGTCCATTTCGACACGGTAATGGGCTCACCACCTGTCACGTAGGACAAAAGTGCATACGGTAAAATGTTGGCGTATAGTATGCCTCTACCTATCCCTTCGGGGATAAGGGCGTGACAATATGTATGTATGTATGTATGTCTGTAATTCCAAATTAATAGCTTTTTACTAAATGCATAGGAAAGTATTTACGGTCTTTTTAAACCATGTTTTTGTTTTATATTTCCTTCTCTTCGCCATGACCTAGGTCAGCAAGTGCACCACTTGCCGGTTAGGCTTTCTTGGGAACTCGGACTCCATCCATAGATATCTTAACTAAAGAGATACAGGATGGTCCAATTAGTGACGTCAATATTTTTTTTATATTCCTCTCACCTGGGGTATGCAAAAATACCCCATGTAAGTTTGCGATTCTTTGTAGTTTTCGAGTTGTAATTTTTGTGTGTTCTTTTTTTCAATGTTTGAAACACAAATACCTTCTGCTCTTATCGTACTGGGTGAATATTTCATTTCGTGCATATTGCATGGCGGACGATAAATAACACATTAAACATTATTTTTTTTTAAATGTTACAATGTTTTCGTTTAATTAACATAGGCCTGCGTTAGGCGCAATCCTTAAAACATCTTGATTTTTGTTAGAAATACTTGAAATTTTGAAAATAAAAGCCAAAATCTAATCACCATCCGTGTCCCTTTTCCCAGATTTTAATAAATTTACGAGTCTTTCTAGTAAGTCTATTGGGAGAACGAATTTTTTTAAGACGTTTTCAGTTAATATGTTAATTAATCTATATTATATTTTAGTAAAGTTTACGAAAGAACAAGTTTAAGTGGTATCATACCACTTAGAAAAATGTCCTTACACTTACACATAATTACCATTCAAAGACATTGACGACCCAATATTTTCACATTTACCCACGGTTATGGACTAGATTAAACATAAAAGATTCGCTGACCATCACCGCACTACGGTCGTGAACAACACACCCCTGAAAGTACATTTTTTTACTATGTAATTTAGAGTTCTCCTGCTCGAAAACTGGTTAGGTTTAAAATATGTCTATGTATCATTTGCCTTTTAAAAGGTAATTATTTTATGTTTTTTACATAATTATTTGCTTGATATATCCAATATATATCCCTCTATACAGTTTTAAACTTAACAAATCGTTACCTATTTAAAATATCCTTTTATTTCTGAAATTATTGAAAATCTCATTGCCATTATTATAATTACCATTAATTCCCATTCTTTTTAAAATGGAATGGTAATTAGAAGAAACAAACGGTAATGATTTTTTATAGAGTATGGATGACGTAGCAATGATAGAGGTGGTAATCTCCCCCATCGTGGAGGCCAGCGGCTGTCCCAGTGACCAGGCGAGAGCCAAAGTTAGACACTGCCCAGCGTGCAAAAAACAGCCGACGAACAGAACCTCCTCATTAGGACTTCCGAAAGATCAAAGTGTTTCTCCTACAGTCCTGGGAAACTAGGTGCTACTGGTCCCTGACCGGAGAGAGTGTGGGGGTACAGTGCACAGTGAAAGTTACCGTGAGAAACCATTGCTTCCGCTGCAGTTAGTCCTGTTACAAAGCAAGCTCATACCGCTGTCTCACCGCACTACTTTAGTTGCGTTGCGTAGGGCTAAAGTACAGACCACCTCGAGATAGAGGCCCGTCAGGTATGGGTAGTGGTTGTTACCGGTCTAAAGCGGCCACGTTCACGACAAGATGGGGGATTGGAGGTTCATTAATGGATATACTTATCCGCATCCTACATGTGAATCTAAACCACTGCTCTGCTGCTCAGGATCTCCTGTGCCAGAGCATTGCACAGTGGACATTCGCCTACCGCAAGTAGTTATCAAGGAAGAAGGAAAACTCTTCTTTTACAACTGGTTGCGTAACATGATTGTGATGACGAGAAATCTATTAGGTTCTATAACGTGGTCACCGTTGCCAAGCCGTACTGGGTCTACCACGGGAGCCCAGTCACCATAGACAGCTTAGCTTTTTTTAGCTTTGGATGTTGACGTGGACACCTCGCGCCTTGCAATTATTGCTAAGAGCTGATGCTGCGTTGCAGCTGATTGCAGCGGAGTGGTTATCGTGGCCGCTTATTTCTCGCCAACCTATGAGCAATATCAATTCGAACTATGGCAAGACGTCATTCTTACCGCATTTCGTCCCAGTCCTGTAAAATTTCAATGTCTGGGGGCTTATACTATACACTTGAGGCTCCCAAAAACCACTGGTAGGGGGAGAACTTCGGCGGACTGGGTGACAAATCCATGACGTGCGCGGTTCGACCGTAGATGTATCGTTTGCGACCTCTGCTCGCATACGCCGCGTCCAGGGCTGGAATGTGGTGGAAAGAGGGGTCGTTATTCGTCCATAGTTATATTTAGTTTGACGTTTCTCCTCCAACTAGCCACCGACTGCCTATCCTAAATATTTCGGCATACGTTGGGTTGTCAAACGCCTGAATCAAGGGCTCTCCGGGATGCAGCTATCGTGCAGGCCTGATTCCCGGTGGAGATCGTAATGTGCACGCAGCGTGCATCTCCGCTATGGATACACCAGGCCCTGAGGCCCGAGAGAAGGAGCACACGAGTGTTACAAGGTTGCCGGAAGGTCCCTCTAGGAGACCATTAAGCTGGCCAAGAAATTGGCCCGAAAATAGTCTCTATAGAATCTGGAATAGTAAGGCCATCCGCTGGCCCAAACCCCAGCCAATGTTAGAGATTATGTCGAGAACGACGTGCCCGTAGTCACCAAAGGTGAGCTCCTGGATCTCTATGAATGTTGACTATTAAGGTTTTGGCTCATCCTTCAATAAAGACTGGTTTCCCAAGGTGTCGTATACGGGGAAATTGGTCCTTATAAAAAACGAGGGCGGCCAGCGGCCTCGCCTTCCGGCTATTGGTCGCTTGTATTGCCCGACGAGGTATGCAAGCTCTTTGAGCGTATCATTGCAGAGCACTTCGTCGCATATGTCACAGTCATGGGCATCTGGTACATAAGCAGTTTGGTTTCCGTCAGTTTGGTTTCAGTGCTCTTCCAATGATGCGATCATGCGTGTCGGAGTCCTCGCAGAAGGAGCGTCATTACAGGTGAGGTAGTCATGACGGTGTCTCATGACATAGTCAATGCCTTGCCCTGGAAATGCTTTAAGAAGACGCTTATTTTCATATAGTGCCTCCCTGCCTCTAGTGCATTGTCGGGGTTTATCTTTCCGAGAGAGCCATAGCTTGCCAAAGCTAGAAGGCGAGAAGTGTTGTGTTTCCCAGGGATCGGTCTTAGAACTACTTCTGTAGAACATCGGCTACGATTGGATGCTGCGCGGTCCGTTGCTGAGAGGTCACTCTCGTGATGGCGCGAGGAGGAATGCATCAAGATGCATTCCTAAGAACCACGTCAGGTGTTGCTCCAGTCCTGTGTCGAGGTTATTTTTCAAACCTTTGATTTTATTTCTAATTACCATTTCAATTTATTTAAAACCCGTTTTTTTTTAAAAAAGAAACGTTAATATCTCTTAGCAGAAAAGAGTAATTGCTGGGCCTTTCACAAAAATCAGTTTCTATGATTAAATACGTTCATAAAAAACATGAATATGCGCAATTATTTTTTTATTCTCCAAAACGTCAAATATGCTCGAAATGAAATATTCGCCCTACTAGTAATTATCTGTAATTACTACCTTTCTACAGTAACGGATAATGCACTATTTGTTCATAGTTAAGTACCAATAGTATCTATTAGGCAAATGCCTTCCACAAGGACCAATTTTGGTCAGAATTTTTGACCTTATTGATCTTTTTTTTAAGTGTAAACTTCTTTTGGTAAGCACAGATTTTTCCGTAGGTAGTAAATTAGGCTGATCCGTCACGCTCTGAGGTGAAAGGCTCGATCGGGTGAACTCGGGAACTCCGAGTGTCCCCGAGCGAGAAAGACACAGTCAGCTCTTCATTCCCTTTTGTGTAGTTGTGTAAGTATATTCAATTCATACGTAATAATTGTTTTATTTAATCTATACTCTCCGGTGAAATGTGGGCGTTTAATATGCCTCTGCCTACCCCTTCGGGGATAAAGGCGTCACAATATGTATTAATCTATACTAATATTATAAAGCTGAAGAGTTTGTTTGTTTATTTGTTTGGTTGAACGCACTAATCTCATGAACTGGTCGGATTTAAAAAAGTCTTTTTGTGTTAGATAGCCCATTTATCGAGGAAGGCTATAGGCTATATATCATTACGCTACTACACAGGGGAGCAGAGCAGTAGTCATAAATGTCGACAAATCGGGCAAATTTTTATGCATCATTGTAGAATTTATAAGCGACGGGAATAAATAGGTGCGACGGGGGGTCATCTATTTTTATAAAAATTATTGGTACGAAATAAAAAATATTTTGACAATTATTTGGTTTACATTATGAGGGTAGTGTGTGTAGGTTTTCACTTCTGCCGTGCGGTCTTAAGCACACAATCTTTTTTTGGAATTAGTTTTAAGACTAGCTCACTTATCTGATAGTTTTAAATCTAAAACCAGTATCGCCATATTGCTTGATTTAATCTCATTAAAACTGACACGCCTTAAAAAAACTGATACTCGATTTCCCGCGGTAATCAGTCAGCGCATGGAAATGCTGCATCGACTCCGTGCGGTTAAGGACGGTATATTCAGGTCAAGATGAAGAACGCCCTTCCATACTAATATCTTGATTGAAGCTGAAGGTGAAAATATAATATTCTTTTCACCACTTGCATTTTGTTCCCCGTAATGTTACTTTTTTTATTTATATACAACTTAAATATACAATAGTATGATATGATGCCACAAAAACTCTTGCGAGTTTTTCCGTGCATCAATGTTCATCGACATATATTTATTAGGTACATACTCAAACGTGTAACTAGGTTCCCAGAATGTACCAACCATTCTAGTAGCCTAGTTACAAACAAAAATAATAGATACTATAAAATATTAGAAATATAACTACATAGCAGGTAGATTATCGATGCAAAACAACAAACTCGTCGCCATTCGTCATTATGGGAATTTTTGAATTAAAACCGAGGCGCTAACCTTAACCAAACAAGCTTTAATATTAGTAGTTATAGATTTTGTTTTACGTATTCATAAAATTATTGTGTGTAAGTAACATAGATCTATTAAATATTATATATTTCCAAAAATAAACAACACATAAAATAAAACCCATGTCCAGTTTGAAAACATTGGTAAGGTTTTTGGTAAATTAAACTTTGCTTTAAGTTTCTAGTAACGCCATCTAGTTTTTGAATGTTAAACTAAATTCCAAAAATTTCCTTTTGTCGTTGTATTAGCGCATTCGTTGCACCGATAGATAGAGCTACGTTATAAAGATATTACGATAAACTAGTTTCTATAATTATAAACACCTATAACATATAAAAAATGTACTTTCACTTCTTTAAACCCATCGGCATCACCATTAGAGGTTATTATGCAACTGGCTACTGACCAAAACGAATTAGGTATAAAATACTTTATGTATCACCGTTAATACCTATACCTAAATTGAAAAATTATTTAAATAAATTACGAAAAACATAATTATTTTATGTATTTTAGCTCGATCTCGGTGAAGTCCCAAGAGAAGGTAGAATGTGTTTTATTATATAGAATACCCAGAGTGAACGTGAGTAATTACATTTCTACGCTTGTCGCTTGAGGCTCCAGAGACCTCAGTAGGACCCCATCGCACCCCCACTGCCAGCGAAGTCCAGATATGGACGTCAACCGATTGAGATGATGATTATGTTATCGAATAAGCAAAGCTGGGGCATCAGATCTTCTACTTTGTTATAGATTAGGTATGGCGCTCGTGGCCCTGATGACTCAGTGTTCAAACGATTACTGCGTTAAGCAACATTTGCTAAACGTGGTCCTTGGATGGGTGATCACTTTGTGGAATTTACATTTGCGAGCGTTTCCGTGCTTTGAAAGGCACGTCAAGCTGTTGGTCCCGGTTGCCAGTAAAATGGCAGTCGTTAAGCCTGGTTGACGGCCGGAAAATTTTCAACAGTGGGTCGCCACAGCCTGCGCCTGTCCATTTCAACATGGACTCACCACCTGTTACGTGGGACAAAAATGCAATTGGGCGTATAGTATGCCTCTGCCTACCCCTTCGGCGATAAAGGCGTAAGAATATTTATGTATATATAAATAAATAAATAAATAAATATCCATCACGCCTTATCCCCGAAGGGGTGGCAGAGGCATATTATATGCCCACTTTTCACCGTGTGGATTCCTGTCCCACGTAATAGGTGGTGAGCCCATTGCCGTGTTGAAATAGACAGACGCAGGCTGTGGCCACCTGCTGTTGAAATTTTTTAAGCCGCCTATAAGGCCTTCAACCAGGCTTAACGACTGCCATTTTACTGGCAACCGGGACCAACGGCTTAACGTGCCTTCCGAAGCACGGAAACGCTCGCAAATGTAAATGCCACAAAGTGGTCACCCATCCGACGACCAGCCATAGTGAAAGTTGCGTACCTCTGTGATCGTTTACCGAACACTGAGACCGCGGGGCCACGAGCGCTTCATCATCATTTATGTATATATGTTATCGAATAAGCAAAGCTGGGGCATAAGATCTACTACTTTGTTATATAATGTATCTTGACGGCCCATTATGAGTCTATTAAAACAATTGTTCTATTGTTTTAGAATGTGCGACATAACTATGAGAGTATTACGTATTATTATCAATAAGGTACGTTTCAATCGTGGCCAGGGCTCGTAAACGGTCACTGCGTTGAGCTATTTTTGCTATAGCTGGTCCTTGGATGGGTGACAGCTTTGTGGCAGTTTTGGGAGCCGAGTCTACTATAGACAAGCCGTAGAATAGAACCAGAATCGCTGGCTTTAGCTGTCAAAATGTTAGTAGACTATCAAAATGCAACTGATTAGCGGCCACTGGCGCGGCACGTGTTAGTAGAATTCTATCGGCCTACCGATATAAGTCTATTGGAGTACGACTGTAATAGTAGACTACGAAAAACTGTCAAAATTGTAAAGGTGGCTTTCTATTGAGCGACGATTTCGATACGATTAAAATAGCAGACTCAGCAGGCTGAGTTTACGAGCATTTCCGTGCATCAGAAGACACGTTCAGCCGTTGGTCCCGATTAGCAGTAACATGGCAGTCGTTAAGTCAAGTTGAAGGCTTAAAAAAATCTATATCAGGCCGCCACAACCTGCACCTGTCTATTTCAACACAGCATTGGATTCACAACATGTTACGTGGGACTAAAATATTTGCGCCAATGCTAATGACTCTGCCGCCCCTTCATGGATAAAGGTGTGAATGATAAGTAGATAAGTACGTAACGTTTCCTTTTGTCCATAGCTCTGATGGTTTCTTTGAAATCCTGCTGTCCTACTAGTATTATAAACGCAAAAGTTTGTAAGTATGGATGTTTGTTACTCTTTCACGCTAAATCTACTGAATGGATTTTGATGAAACTTTACAATAATATAGCTTACACGTCAGAATAACTCATAGGCTAATTTTTATCCCGGTAGCAAGTTCCTGTGGGAAACGGGAACGAGAAACTTGACCACGCGTGCGGAGCCGCAGTGGTCAACTAGTAGTCTATAATGTAGGTCCTTTATTAGTCCATTTTATAGTTGATCATCACCATCCCTGTAAATTTTATGCACTCGGCAGGATACGCAGGATGAGACGTCCATCAAAGACCGCCCGCAACGATCCCGATGTTTTTAACCTCCGACGCAAAAACGGAATATACGCAATATGGCAGGTTTGAATGAAAGTGTCAGCGTTAAGCTGGAAAAGGGCGTGCTCCGTTAGTTTGGACACCTCCAAAGAATGTGTGAGAAACGATTGACGAAGAATATATATTGTGCGAAAGTAGAGGGCAGAAGGAGTCAGGGTGGGCCGAGATCGGCCGGACTGGACCTTCGACTTCTTAATCGGGGTTCAGTCAGCGCCTTTGTATATGGCAAGGGAAGTCGATCGTCGACCTGTCGTGGACGTCACCTGCTGTCGTTCACATGGTGTCAGGATAGCGAGTCGCAAACGAAGTGGTCAATCTATCTGACCACAGGTACATCGTATTCGAGCTATGCCTTCGTCGCCCTAACTGTTCTAGCCCGGATCATGGCCGTCCGCGACGATGGTCTCTCTAATCGGTTTGACCAAGACTTGGCCATAGCCGCATCCCATATCGCGGACTGGGGAGAACAGACAGTTTCATCCGATCCGGAAGCGCAGGCAACCTGGTTCGGGAACATTTTGGAGTCAATTTGTGATGTCTCAATGCCTCGAGTTAGGCCGTCTAGAAAAAAATCAGCGTACTGCTGGAGCGAGGAAATCTCGCACCTGCAGAGTGGTAGACACACTCTTCCCATGGGTCCAAGATAGTCCCCAGACTCCGCTGTCACAGACAATCAATCCTGGTCCGATGAGTATGAAGTGACAGAAATTAGACCGAGCTGTGAGGCGGCTGGTTTCTCGAAATACCGCGCCTAGCCCTGACGGTATTCTAGGTCGGCCACTGGTGGTAGCTCTATCAGTACTGGGAGATAAGCTGAGGTGGATATTTACGAACTGTCTCCGCCTCGGTATCTTCCCTCTCGGCTGGAAAGAAGCGAGACGGGTTCTGATAAGGAAAGACAGAAGATGCGCAGACTCTCCTTCTTCGTTTCGACCGATATGTCTGTTGAACGAGTCTGGGAAACTCCTTGAAAGGATTATCTCAGACAGAATCGTACGGCATCTGTCGCGGGTGGGCCCCGATTTGTCGGACTGCCAGTTTGGATTCCGACAGGGGCGATCGACAGTGGACGCTGTAAGGTGCGTTCGCTCCTTGTCGGAATCTGTGGTCGGATCGGGAGGAGTGGCATTGGCGATAAGCTTAGATATCGTCAACGCTTTCGGTACCCTCAGTACCCTTCGGTTCTTCACATTAGTCTGCCCCCTGGTCTTAGTATCATTTGCTATGCTGACGATACTCTAATATTGGCTAGAGGGTCAGGATTCGAAGAGGTGCTTCAGCTCGCCTAACAAGGGTTGGCAAGTGTCGTAAGGAAGATTCACGAGCTGGGTTTGAGGGTAGCACCTCAGAAAACTGAAGCCATATGGTTCCATGCCCTACGTAGGGGCCAAGAACCACCCAGCTCGAGACTCAAAGTGGGCGACGCTGAAGTCCAGGTAGGCCGGTACATGAAATACTTAGGTCTTATCCTGGACAGTCGGTGGAGCTTCGAAGAGCATTTCGGGCGCTTAGTTCCCCGGATCCGAGGGGTAGCGGCTGTCAGGCTCTACTTAGAAGCCTGCAGCGGTTGATGGCCATACGGATCGTACGAGGTTACCGGACGATTTCTTATGAGGCAGCGACAGTTTTGGCGCGATCAACCCCTTTCGACATTCTGGCCGATATGTGCGCGGTGTTTTATGACCAATTTAGCTCTGTCCAACGGAATGACGAGGTGACAGCGCCTGACATTGAGCTCAGAATGCTACGGCGGAACGCACATCAGCATACTCTGCAGGCGTGGCGGGCGCGGCTTGAAACACGGGGTTGTGCTCGCCAACGTGCCTTTGGACCCGTTCTGCCGAGCTTTGAAGCGTAGTTACGGAGGTCAGGCAGCGTCACATACCGTTTGACTCAGGTACTCACCGGGCATGACTGCTTCGGGGAGTATTTGTGTTGAATCGGGCGGGAGGATACGACACATTGTCACCACTGTGGTACTGAAGATTCGGCCCGCGGCACACGCTGGAGGACTGTCCCGCATGGGAGTCCGAACGACAGGCCCTGGTTGGACAAATCGGAGGAGATTTGTCTCCACCAGCATTGATCGTGGCAATGCTGGTAAATGACGAGGGGTGGAGGGCTGTGAACTCCTTCTGTGAGACCGTTTTGCTCCAGAAGGAGACCGCCGAGCGGGGTCGTGAGAGAGCCGATCCCGCTCGAAGGAGACGGCGGCGTCGAGGAGGGCGCGGCGCCCGCTAACTTCTCAGCCGATTCAATCCACGAAAAATATTTCACGTACTTACATGTGAAAAAAATAATCCGGTTAAAATATATAGCTGATGTTATCAATATCACTAAAAGGAACAAGCTGAGATAGCGGCCATTATCATTTTATATTAGTTATCGTAAATCGCGAACTGTCTAACTAGGAATTAAACTGTCATCTTTTGAGATTTTTGTTGGCGATAAGGCGACATGGTTCTATGGGTTAATGCCATATTCTTTTATCTATGGTAATACTCAACAGCTACGCCTTTATCCTCGAAGGAGTGGCAGAGGCATACTATATGCAAACCGTAAATATGTGACCCTGATGGCCTCTGTGGCGCGGTAAAAGTGTATCCGACTGCTACGCAAGAAGTCGTGGGTTTGATTCCCACCCAGGATAAAACTTTATGTGATGAGCACGATGGTTTCTTCTGTGTCTGGGTGTTATTTTTCTATAATTTATTATTTTTCTATGTATTTAGAAATATATAAGTATGTTTATCATTGATCTGGTTATGTACAAGCTCTGCTTAGTTTGAATTCAGATGGCGTTGTGAGAGTGGTCCCAATGATATTTATTTCCGACGTAATAGTTTGTAAGCCTATTGCCGTGTTAATATAGACAGACGCAGTTGTGGCTAACTGCTGTTGAAATGTTTCTTCAACTTGGTTCTGCCATGGTAATAGCAATCGGGATCAACGGCTTAACGCGCCATAAAGAAGCACGGAAATGCTCATAAATGGTAACGCCACAAAGTGGTCACTCATCGACATAACGAAAGTTACTGGAATCTATTTTTTATACCACAATTATCAAACGTGTTCAAACCTATCTACACTGTTTCTAACCATGTTTAAAATTTATCACCTTGAGCTTAGCCCGTCACACACGTAGCTATAATATTTTTTAAATATGCCGTGCTATAATATAATATAGTACCTAAGCTACCACACACGGAGACGATGCTTTAATATATATTTTGCCTTCATTCATTGATAGATAGTATACATTACGGTAATGGTGGTGACGTCAGAAATTATATTATAGCTGCGTGAGCGGTCACTTGAATATTTGTATAGAAAATATATCGTAATATGCCTTGTTATAATTTACATTGATATATATTATAGCTAGGTGTGTATTACGTGGTACAAACGTGCCCACCTGGTACGTGAGATAAACGTGCTTACGGTGAAATGTGGGCGTATAGTATGTTTCTGCCTACTCCTTCGGGGATAAAGGCGTAAAATTATGTCTGTGTCTACGTGCGTGACGGGCTTAACCTATTACGTTTACTCGAATTAGGATGTTTATAAAGTCACAATCGCAGGGTGCAAAAACCTTCTAAAATCCCTTATGAAGAACCCCATACTGTAGATTTTTAAGAAAACCTGAAGCTCAATATAATACCACAGTCTAAATAAAGACAGTATTGTCTCAGTTTTAATTAATCTCGCAAGTCAATATTGATTACATTATTATTATCAATGACCTGAGGAGACCCCTGTAGTTTACGTTCCATATCAACAAGCAAACATAATTATTTTAAGCATAATTACTTATGTATTGGTATCTATTGGCACCACCGCTCGTTCAGTAAATTAAGTTCAATGGCATATAAATTGATAAGGGATATTGTGGGGTAATACCAGGCAAATATCAAGGTCAGGAACCAGCCACAGAATAATTAATAGTTGACTCTTTACCCAGGGGTAAAACGGTCAGTGACTTCCAGTAGCGATTGACAAAAACATTTAAATAGACCTAATAAACCTGTGTGAACCTGGCACCCTACTTGCAAAATTCGATTTTTTTTGCGTATTCTTGAAAAGCTTGGTATGTAGTTGATTGTAGTAAAAATATTTTTGTTTGTAGTTGAACCGAAAAAATATTATGGTTCAACCAAAAATAGCCAACCCCCGGATTTATAAAAATTCAATAGTAATGGTTGATTTGATTTGTATGAAGAATCGTTAGTAGTTGTTTGTAGTGAACGAATTTTCGTTTGTAGTTATTTATTAAAAAAAAAAAACTAACTTTTAAACTATCGCGTTGCATACTATCAGTATATTTGTTAATAACGGGGCTAAACGCGGTTATTCCACATACCTTTGGTGCCTGACGTTTCGACCAGGTTGCACCGGCCGTGGTCACAGGCTGACTGGCTCAGCGGCGCACGCCCTCCGTCGTCGAGTACGCGTGGTAGAAGTTTCTCCATCCACTCGCACATCTTCGTTATTCTTGATGTTACTTTTTCTCCACGTACCGTCACACACTACACTCACGGTGTCCCTATTCTGTAAGCTAACCGACGCGCGCCTATTCTGATGTTTACCCGACTGTGCACAAAAGCGAGATTTTATGTTACTAATCACTGGATTCCACGCTCCTGATAATTTAAACCCCTCTTCCCGATTGAATGTTTCATGTTTTTTAATCTCAATTGCTTCACGTACAACTCTTGCATAATAGTGCCGTTCAGTAGAGAGGACTTGCGTGTGATGAAATTCAATCCAATGATTAGTGCCTTCGCAGAACATTTACTTGAAGCAGGCACTAATCATTGGATTGAATTTCATCACACGCAAGTCCTCTCTACTGAACGGCACTATTATGCAAGAGTTGTACGTGAAGCAATTGAGATTAAAAAACATGAAACATTCAATCGGGAAGAGGGGTTTAAATTATCAGGAGCGTGGAATCCAGTGATTAGTAACATAAAATCTCGCTTTTGTGCACAGTCGGGTAAACATCAGAATAGGCGCGCGTCGGTTAGCTTACAGAATAGGGACACCGTGAGTGTAGTGTGTGACGGTACGTGGAGAAAAAGTAACATCAAGAATAACGAAGATGTGCGAGTGGATGGAGAAACTTCTACCACGCGTACTCGACGACGGAGGGCGTGCGCCGCTGAGCCAGTCAGCCTGTGACCACGGCCGGTGCAACCTGGTCGAAACGTCAGTCACCAAAGGTATGTGGAATAACCGCGTTTAGCCCCGTTATTAACAAATATACTAAAAAAAAAAAATATAATTTCGATAGCTTTCGAGCTTGGACGACTACTACAAACGTCAAAAATGACTCAAAGATGCTCGTAGAGGTTAGTAGTCGAAGAATTTTCGATTGTAGTAAAACTAAAATTGATTTCGATCAAGTTGAGTAAAACAGGTTTTCTCGGAATCTGGACTGAATTACTCCGATTTCAAAGATTGGACGACTACTACAAACGTCAAAAATGGCTCACACATGCTCGTAGAGGTTTGTAGTGGAGGAATTTTCGATTGTAGTAGGACGAAAATTGATTGAGATCGATCAAGTTGAGTACTCATTTTCTCGGAATCTCGACTGAACTACTCCGGTTGCGAAGATTGGACGACCATTTATCGAGGAAGGCTATATATCATCACACTACTACCAAGGAGAACGGAGTTGCTCATATTTTCATACAACCTCTGACCCTAATTTTTAAATACATTAAAAAAGTAAATTAATAAAAAGGAGATTTGTGGAAAACGTTATTACGCTGTTAAAGAGATGTTTTTATTGAGTAACTAGATGACGACCCCCACAGCTTCACCCGTATTTTTTTTTTACGTGTGGAAATTCTCATGGATGCTATGCCGGACTCCTACCGAATAAAACCACACGTTACCCTTCTATATGTCTATGGCCTGGAGTCCCGGGTGAGCCCTCGGAAGGATAGCCCCAGGGCTCCCGACAGACCTTGTCCGCTACCGCAGGCTCCTTTCGGGGGAGGGGGGGGTACGGGTGTGTATCCTGCCTCTTTGGGGGGTTCGAGTGTTATCTCGACAGCTTCGCCCGTGGAGTATTTAGACCTCCCGCCGCACCTATTTAATCCCGTCGCATATAAATTTGCCCGATTTGTCGACATTTATGACTACTGTTCTGCTCCCCAGTGTAATAGCCGAATGATATATAGCCTATAGCCTTCCTCGATTAATGGGCTATCTAACACAAAAAGAATTTTTCAAATCCGACCAGTAGTTCCTGAGATTAGCGCGTTCAACCAAACAAACAAACTCTTCAGCTTATAATATTAGTATAGATTTATGAACTAAGTTGCCACTAGCGGTATGCTACACTATAATGTTTTCGAATGCCATATCAAGGAGCTGATACTGTTATACTACAACAATTTATTCATTTTTTCTGATATTCTCGGCAGCTCAGTGGATAAGAAATTAGATTCAGGAATTTTATAAAATGTTTCTATAATGTAAATTATATAAAATTCCATAAGTAGTACAAAAAATATTGCCAAGATTAATAAACCATTCTCCATACAAGAATTACAATGTGTGCACTTCTGGTACTGGATAATATTATCCTGTGCTATAAGTACCTGCAATTTATATACTTTAAAAGACTATTTGCAGGACAGGGGACGCCTGGAAATAATCTGCTATATAATATTTTAATTGAAAATAGACCATAAAAAACCCTCGTAGTTTCTCGCCGGTTCTTCTCACTTAATTAAATTTAGCCTTAGTTCTAGTGTATGATATTTTGTAAGCGCCGTTAAAATGGTCCATGCAAAATGAAGGCTTCAGCGCACTAAACGCGGGTCAGTAGCAGTGCAGGTCAGAAGCAGCGCAGGAGTCGGCACACTGAACGCAGAGGCAGTTTACAAAGCAGTTGCAACGCGGGGCTGCGCTTAAACTGCTATCTACATTTATTTGTAACCAGAACAAACATCCGTTGTACCGCACACCTTTAACCCATGTCGCTTAATACTATCATACAACCGTTTGTCCCTTATTTTTCTGAGTGCCTGCATTATAAAGTAGCTTATTCTAATCTAAGTATAATGGAATTCTCGACGAGGTCTATTCACCCAACATTAGTAGAATTACTGACATTATAATTGTTTATTGTTATTAATTACAATTGTTGATTGCCTCGGCGGCGCAGTGCTAGTGCATGCGACTGCAGTTCGATTCCCGGGTCGGAAAAAGATTTGTTTGATCTACAAATGTTTGTTTCGGAGTTTGGGTGTTTCCTATGTATAATATGTATGTATTTAGAAATATATAAGTATGTATATCAGTTGTCTAGATCCCATAACACAAGCTTATATTAGTTTACTTTGGGCTAGATGGTGATGAGGAAAAAAAAAATTCCGCAATACAAAAAAATTACGAAGGCGATTAAACTGCTAAATTACTAGTACCAATAGGAATAAATACGATTCCAAACATGCAGTTTTAGAAGTATGTTTTGTAAGAGTTTGTAATTCACGGCTCCCATTTTGGATGTGAGCGCAAACATCCGCGCACTAAACATGGACACAATGGCTTACATTTTGGTGATACTTGTTCCTGGATTTATGAGAATTATATCTGTGAATTGTATCACCTTATTGACGTCACAATCACTATTAATTCCAAACGTGATGACGTTGGTGACTTCTACCACTGTACATCACTACATATTATAAAACAAATTCGTTTTTCGCTGTCTGTCCATATGTATGCTTAGATCTTTAAACTACGCAACGAATTGCGATGCATTTTTTTTTGATAGATAGAGTAATTCATAAGGAAGGATTTTATGTATAATTTGTTAAGTTTTTGTATATATTAACTCAATTATAACGATATATGTCGGAAAAAATAAGTCTGGGAGCTTTTAACAAAAACGCTGCTCTTTGAGATATAACAAAATAATTTATCGTGCAATTGTGTATCTAATATAGGTCAACAAAAAGTCCGATAGGATAACATACTATATCCATTTTATTAATTAAAAAAAACGGCAATAATAAAGCTGTAATTTGAAGGCTATTTACACAAATACATTCAGCATTTTATGAAGATCATTTAGTCCCTTTACATCTTGCAAATTAAATGAATATCTTAGAAGATATGGTAAAATCAAAAAAAAATTGCATAAAGAAATTAATTTCGTGTAACCATAATTTGACCGAGCCGGGCCGGCCGGGCCGCATCATAGGTACTGGAGAGCGGAGAAGTAATAAACTAATCTAGAAAATGTTCTGTACATTATTGTGAAATTAATAACACGGGGTTCGAAGTATGTCACGGGCGAAGCCGGGCGGGACAGCTAGTATTATAATAAAGCAGTAAAGAAACTAGTTGGCAGATGTGATGTTGCAGAATAATATCTTTTGTGAGCGTTGTTTATTATAGACGGTTTTACTCACGTGTATAAAAAATAGTCTTTATTTCAAGTCGGCCATTTAAACGGCGCTACAAAATTTCAAACATTAACAAAAGTTAACTTAACTATCTTCACGCTGTATCCTTGACGGGGTAGTCAGAGAGGACAGATCGCCAGGCTTCGCGATCCATGCATACTTCTTTCGCCTCCTACAGATTCATTAATCGCTTCATACATGCACGAATTCGAGTATTTTACACCTTTCCATTTTTGATCAAGCCATCTGCTCACGTCGTCTTCATTATGTACTCGTAAGTTTCGGCCTACCCTGACTCTTTCTACCCTATACTTTCGCACAATATTATATTGTTCATCAATCGTTGCGCACTCAATCGTTGGACAAACAAAAAATAAATTATTACATTACTAACTTGACTACTCGGTTCGGAACGCGACCCACCTGAGAAGAGTCAGCAAAAAATCCTTAAAGCTTGGTATTCCTGCCGAGGCTGCGCTTTTGAGTTTTTTAAAACAATGCGAATCGTAGAAAAAAGGGTTATAGATTCTGAAAAAAATATATATGATAATTAAGGATTTAATCTATTCAAAATTTTTCTGTTACAAAATCTAATAAACTTCACTTGATAGAAGAACATTCCAAAGTTGCCACCTTTCGAAAAGTTTTTTCAATGCCAAATCTAAACTACAGATAATTTTCATGAAATTTTTATACCCAACTATAGCTAATAAATATTTATAGACATAATCGCTTACTTTGACTATATACAGTGATTTTTATAGTACAAAGCTTTAAATAATACCAGATTCGCGCCGCTGACGCCTGATCAGTCGTGCGTTGGCGCTTACTGAGGTAGGACCTGTGTCAGGTTTTTTCGTTGCGCTCCCCTTGTTATTTCTTCGCAATGGCACAGTATATTTATCAGAGCAGTGAGCATTCCATCATCATCCGAGCGTCTGTCCCAGCTGCAATTCGCGACCCCCGGAGTTCGCTTTGTATAGCGTATATGAGAGTTTTAATATAAAATGAGTTACGTACACTTCACAGAAGCGTTAAAATTGTCCCTGTAAGTAGTATAAAATCGAACCCGGTACCCACAGGTTAGAAGGCAGTTATATAATTAACTGAGCCAGTGGGCTGTTCGATGTATGTTTACCTATTTTTCCGCTAACTATTGATGATTTTTTTTTGTGTCGTATCCTTTCAATTTGTTTCTAAACAAATTTTATCAATAGATTCTGAAGCATTAACATACCGACTGAAGTAATCAGTACAGTTGTTATATTTAAGCTTCGCTTCGCTTCGCATAAATTATTTAAATTGTATCCATGACCTTTGTTTTATTCTTGAAGTATAAATTATTTAAGTATATTTATAAATTTATTAGCCACGAACGTTAGTAGCAACCGAGACAAACAGCTTAACGTGTCCTTTGAAGGACGAAAACGCTGGTAAATGAAAATGCTACAAAGCGGTCATCCATCCAAAGTCCGAGAGAGTTTCTTAAATCAGTGATCTTTTACAGAGAACTGAGTTAGTGGGGCCAGCTGAGGTACCAGCGCTTTTATATTAAAAATAAAAAAAAATACTTTATGTTAGTAGCCTTAAAAAATGTATAACATTTCATGTAACTAATAATTAATAATCCCAACATTTTAACCAGAAGGTTTTCTGCGCTTTAGTGGATCTGGAGAAACCATTTCATAACGTTGTGAGAGAAACTCTGTGGTACTCCTCAGTGTGGGCGGGCGATACAGTCATTTTATACGGATTGTAAAGCTTGCATGCGACCAAGGGGGATGTTCACCTGGCGCCTCTTTTTGACGTCTGTTCGGACATCAAACGGGGTGGTGTTATGTCTGCCTTGGTTGTGTTTTTCACAGTGTATCTAATAGTTGGCTGCAAAAGTCAAAAGATTATGATGAGTTGTAAAATTTGAAACTTTACAGTACATTGTCTGTTGCAAGCTGATGATGCGGTAGTAATGGTCTCATCAGAAGCCGACCTTTAGGCATTAGTCACTAATATGAAAGTAGAAGTCTTCGCTGCATGTTAAACTAAGAATCGGGTATTTGAAAGAGAAAAAGTAGGAACTAATAGCACGATTTGGGTAAACTTGAAACGTTTAGTGCAATTAAATGAAGTTATATTCTTAGGGAGAATGTTTAGAGCTAACGGAAGATGTGTTCTGAAGTACAACGGTGACTAGCTCCCTGAGGACATAACATTATGTTTTTTTGATTTTAATATTATTAAAAAAAAAGATGAGTATAATGAGTACGGGACATTTTATTTGGTACTTGTACATAAAGCATAAATTTGTTTTTAAATATATCATCATTAACTCCTACAAATATTATAAACGCGAAAGTTTGTAAGTATGAATGTTTGATGATACTTACATAAAAACTACTGAATAGAATTTAAATAAACTTAACAATAATATAGCATATCTATCAGAATAACACATAGGCTACTTTTTATTCCGGGAACAAGTTCCTTTAGAAAACGGGAACGAGAAAACTTCATGACGCAGGCGGAGTCGCGGGCGTCAACTAGTATATCATAAACCTATAATAAAATCCAACACAATAACAGAGATGTTCCATTTCGATTGCTAATGCCAATCATTTTTACTGTGGCGTGCAGCGGAAAATACAACGTCAATCTATCTTGGCGGGGGCTGAGGAAGCGTTGTGGTGCCTACGCGACTTGGCCTACCTGCCCATAATGGTCTTTTTTAAAAATTAATATTATTTTACGCAGCCCGCAGATTATTTCCAGGCGTCCCTGTCCTGCAAATAGTCTATAACGGCGTTATAGCCTTCTTCGCAAATCTTTTTTAATCAAACATTTCATCATTCTCTTGCCCTTGTCCCAGTTTACTTGGGGTCGACGCAGTATGTCTAAATTCCATACTGCAAAGTGTTTTGGCTTGGTTTTTATGGTCGGCCGCCAGCCTGACACTAACCCTCCTTGGGAATGGATTTAATCAACTATTTAAAAGTGATAAATCTCTAAAGTTACCTTTTTTTATACTGAGGTGGCAGACAAGCGTACGGCCCCCCTGATGGAAAGTGGTCACCGTAAACTACGTACGTTTGCAACCCCAGAGGTACGAGCACTCGCGCTGCCGACACTTTATAAAATAAACCTTCTAAGACCCCTTTTGAAGAACCCCATACTGTAGACGTCCGAGGAAAACCCAGGCAGGGAGTTCATTCCACAATCTAAGTGTACCTGTCGGTATAGCCCTTCGACCGTAGTTTTTTTATTAAACTGTACAGAAAACACATTTAAATTTGCGTTTTTTTTTCTTTCTTTCATGTCCTATGTGTACGTATACATATATTACTCCATTGTAACATGAACCGCTCGTGGGCCCGCGGACTCAGTGTTCTGTAAACGATCACTGAGTTACGCAACTTTCACTATGACTGGTCTTTGGATGGGTGACCACTTTGTGGCATTTACATTTGCGAGCTTTTCCGTGCTTCGGAAGGCACGTTAAGCCATTGGTCCCGGTTGCAAGCAATATGGCAGTCGTTAAGCCCAGTTGAAGGCCTTATGAGCGGCTTGAAAAATATCAACAGCAAATCGCCACAAATTGTGCCTGTCCATTTCAACACGGCAATGAGGTTACCACTTGTTACGTGGGACAAAAATGCATACGATGAAATGTGGGCGCATAGCCTCTGCCTACCCCTTCGGTTTTAAAGGCGTGACAATATGTATGAGCATATATACTACGTTTCTCACACACACGCAGGAGCCCTTGAACTTGCAATGCGCGGGCGTAACAAAAATAAACGCACGTTTCACAAACACGCGCGCTTCTGCCAATCTTCCATTTTACTATTTACGTACGAGTATTTATTTTTTGCTGAATATCTTTCTAATGTATTAGAAAAAGGAATATTTCTTTTTCTAACGAATTTGCTGGCGCAGTATAGTGTGAAAAAAAAGGTATTAATGTCTCAGTACTAAGTAGGAATAATTTATTTTACAATAGCAGACACCCGCGTATTGCTCTTTTCCGTGGGAATAAAATGTATTCAAAGATCCCCTTAAAACATAAGGTACAGGTATCTGCCATTCCCCGTTCAATAAAGTCCCGTTAAAATCAGCCCAGCCGTTTTAGAGATTAGTCGGAACATACAGATAGACAGTTTTTTTTAACTAACTAACTATCTTCACGCTATATTTCTGACGGGGTAGTCAGAGAGGACAGATCGCCAGGCTTAGCGATCCATGCATACTTCTTTCGCTTCTTCAAGATTCATTAATCGCTTCATACACGCACGTCTGGGTATCCGAGTACTTATGACCTTTCCGTTTTTGAGCAATCTGCTCACGTGGTCTTCATATGTAAGTCTCGGCCTACAATGACTTATTCTACCCTCTACTTTTGCACAATATATATTCTTCGTCAATCGTTCCTCACTCATTCGTTGGACGTGCCAAACCAACGGAGCACACCCTTTTCCAGCTTAACGCTGACACTTTCAGTCAAACCTGCCATATTGCGTATCACTTCGTCACGTATTACGCCGCACAAGTTTCGAAGTGATCGCATCTCCACAGCATTCAATTTACTTTCATGCATCTGCTGACATACCCAGGTTTCGCTACCGTAAAGCAAAGTTGGCACTAGCACTGCGTTATGAATCGCCAGTCATGCTTCTTTTACGATGCTTTGTCGCTTTACTAATTGGGACAAAGCACCGTTAACTCTGTTTCCGGCAGCTACTCGCCGTTCTACATCCGAATCACATCTTCCATCCGCGCTAAACATACTCCCTAAATACACAATTTCATTCACTTGCTCTAGTCGTTCCTGGTTTACCTTAATCTCGCATTTGGTTCTTACGTCATCTCTTTCAAACACTAGAACCTTAGTTTTACTTGCATTCAAGCGAAGACCCTTACTTTCACACTCCTCTTTCATATTAGTGTCGGCTTCTGATGAGGCCATGAGCACTGCATCATCAGCTTACAGCAGACAGTTTACTTTAAAGTCACCCAAATTCACACCCATATCACAATCTTTCAACTTCTGCAGGCAACTGTCCAGATACACTATGAACAGCCAGGCGAACATGACACAACCCTGTTTGACGCCTGTACAGACATCACAAAGAGGTGACACATCGCCCCCTAATCGCACGCAAGCCTTACAGACCCTATAAAGCGACTGTATTGCCCGCAGTAGCGAGCCGTCCACACCATATCCGGGCAGCAAATCCCACAGAAATTCTCTCTCAACGTTATCAAATGCTTTCTCCAGATCCACAAAAGCGCAGAAAACCTTCTGGCTAATAGCCAGAAACTTCTCCGCAATCATGCGGAGAGAAAACACTTGATCCATGCAACCTCTTCCACGTCGGAATCCGCATTGAGCGTCCCATAAATACCTTTCAGACTTTTTTTGCATTCCTGCCGTTATAACCTTTGCATACACCTTACTAGCTAAGCTGACTAAGCTGATCGCCATGTAGCTGGAGCAGTTTAGGCGCGAGCCTTTCTCTTTGAAAATAGGTACTACAACTGCAATTCGCCAGTCATCTGGGACCTCACCCGTCCGCCAGCACAAGTTGCATAACTGACATAGTGTGTCCCAGACGCGCGACCCACCTTACTTGATCATCTCAGCAGTAACTCTGTCTTTTCCCGCAGCCTTACCACATTTCATACTTCTTATCGCTTGTTCAATTTTTTTAATACTAATGACTTCAATGACATCGGGATCCGGAGCATCGAAGTGAGCTCCACTTCCCGATGTGGCATCTCCGTCTTTACTTGCATACATCTTTCCATAATATTCACTCCATCTCTGCAGGACGTCAGTTTGGTCTGTTAGGACGTCATTGTTAACACTAAGCACTTTATTCATACTGCAGATTGCCGAACAACTCCGGGTCTTGCCTACCTCTTTCCAGAAGAGCTTGGCATTATCCCGGAAATTCTTTCACTTCCTCACTCCACCATGCATCAAGCTTATTACTATTGCCTCTTTTCGTTTCTCCACACACTTCCACAGCGGCATTTACCATACTATCCCTAAAGTTCTGCCATACACTTTCCACATTCTCACTACTAACATTGACGTCACCAAGCTTTTCGGCTACCCTTTCTTTATATTTATCCCTAATGGATGCAACCTGCAGCTTCCAAATTTTGATGCTATAAGTCGGCTTAGGTTCAGGACACTCGGTACGATGACGCCAACCCGCGAACAGACCCCTAATCCTAGTTATGACTAGGTAGTGGTCCCTTGTGTCCATCACCTGTTTACGGAGCCGACTATCTATTAGGAATAGATCTATAATGCTTCCCTTTGACTTACATCTCCTCGTATACATATGAATTTGTTTGTGGTTGAACATTGTGTTCGCCACAAACAAATCCTTTTCCTTACAAAATGCCAGTATACCAACCAACAAAACCATCGCGAGCGGTACCCACCCATCCATTCAAGTCTCCACATACTATAAGTCTTTCATTTCCTTCTATCACATTTAGAGCTTCTCTCATACTCTCCCAGAAGTCCTCTAGCTCACTCGCGTTCGACGAAGATACTCGCGCGTAAGCAGCCACCAGGATAATCTTCGTCAAACCAAGTTTTAGACGGATCCAGAGGATTCTAGGACCTACCAGTTTGTACTCATACATACCGGAGGCCAATCGAGAGGACAACAAAATTCCAATCCAAATTCCAAGTTTTTTTTAATGTAAGACCGTATAATACTCTCGCATGCATTTTGTGACTAGCTGAATAGAAACAGACATTTTAATTTCATTTATCCGTATCGATTAATAGTGGTAGTCCGGTAAAAAGCTCTAACATGATTTCTAGAGCCCACTGATTTAAATTTATGCCCATGGACATACGGGATGGATCGATAAGGAAGTAACAGTACTCGTACCTACAAGAGGAATCTAAAAATAAAAACTTGAGAAGTGTCAAGGGACAACGAAATTCCTTTCGCTTAATTAGTGAAGACACTATCAGGATTCATTATTTTTATTATGTACAAAAAATCTGTATACATACACTCAACAAAAATGATCGTTGCGACACCACACAGTTCAATGCGAAATAGAAAGACGAAATGAAAATAACTGGCTTGCTTTCTAAAAGAGAGAGCGCGAGAGAGAGAGAGAGAGAGAGAGAGAGAGGGAGGGGGAGAGAGAGAGTAAGGGAGAGCGAGAGATAGAGAGAGGGAGAGAGAGTAAGAGAGAGCGAGAGAGCGAGAGAGAGGGGGCGAGCGAGAGAGAGAGAACGCGCGCGAGAGAGAGGGAGAGAGTAAGAGAGAGCGAGAGAGCGAGAGAGAGAGAGAGCGAGAGTAAGAGAGAGATTGAGAGGGAGAGATTGAGAGAGAGATAGAGAGAGAGAGAGAGAGAGAGAGCGAGAGTAAGAGAGAGATTGAGAGGGAGAGATTGAGAGAGAGATAGAGAGAGAGAGAGAGCGAGAGAGAGAGAGCGAGAGAGAGAGCGAGAGAGAGAGAGCGAGAGAGAGAGTAAGAGACAGTGTAAGCGAGAGAGCGAGGGAGAGAGATATAGCGAGAGAGAGAGCGAGAGATAGAGAGAGTAAGAGAGAGCCAGAGAGAGAGCGAGAGTAAGAGAGAGATAGAGAGAGAGAGAGCTAGAGAGAGATAGAGCGTGAGAGAGATAGAGCGTGAGAGAGTAAGAGAGAGCGAGAGAGAGAGCGGGAGTAAGAGAGAGCGAGAGATAGAGAGAGTAAGAGAGAGCCAGAGAGAGAGCGAGAGAGAGAGAGAGAGAGAGCAAGAGAGAGCGAGAGAGAAACACGCGCACGCCGCACGGCTCACAACTATAGCGAAAAGTGTCGTTACAACTATTGGTCTTAATTATTTTCCGTCTAGCGCCCTTTTGCAACGCACTATAAGGAACTTCGTTCCAGAAGTAAAATAAATATTGTGAGACATATTATTTACAGCGCTGTCTAGCCCAAAATAAGCTACTATAAGCTTGTGTTATGGGATCTAGACGACTAATAAACATACTTATACATTTCAGAATACATACATATTATATAGGAAACACCTAAACTCCGAAACAAACATTTGTGGATCACACTAATATTTTTTCTCGGGACCTCAGTCGCGGCAGTTGCATACACTACCACTGCGCCACCGAGGTAGTCAGATCTGTAGAGATGTTGCGAGTTTGGGCGTGGACATCCACTAGTGGAGCAAGTGTGACGCTGCCGTGTCTTATTGCGAGCATGATTTGCTTGGTGAAAGGAGAGCGGGAAAAAACTCTTCTTCCCGAGTTCGCAGTCTGCGGTGAGGGTGCCGCAGACTTGTCTTCGTCCAAAACTGCTGTCTTCTTTGACCGGCGACCTGAGGACGGCAGGTGGACTACTGCCGTTCTTACAGAAGCAGGCCATGGACTGGCGTGGCGTGAGAGCTACACGCACGCTCTTTAAGGATTAGGTTATACCCCTTCAAGGAAGTGGTATAACACTATAACCCCCAAAAGGAGCGAGAAAACACTCTGACCCACCAAAAAGGCAGGATAACACCCGAAACCAGCTGAACGAGTCCGCGGTAGCCGAGAAAGTCTGTCGGGAGCCTTAGGGCTATCCTTCCGAGGGCTCATCCGGGACTCCTGGCCATAGACAGATGGAAAGGGAACCCGTGGTTTTTGTCCAGCATAGAATCGGATTCCCACACAAAAAAAATTAATAAATATCTTTTAAATTTTTTTTTTGTTTATCGGCAGCTTTTTCTGCTGAATAATGCAGCTATACATACTTACGGAAAATCTTATCATTATCTGATGTACATTGATGTCGAATGATAATAGGTAGGTATTTCGCCAAATATATATATACTAGATGACCCCATAGCTTCGCAAGTGACATACTTCGAACTCCTGTCACTCCTATATTCTCGTCGCTTATAAATTCTACAATAATACATAAAAAATTGCCCGATTTGTCGATATTTATGATAACTGCTCCGCTCTCCGGAGTAGTAGCGTGAAGATATACGACTAGCCTATAGCCTTCCTCGATCCATATCTAAATAATTTTTCAAATCCGAAAAGCGGTTCCTGAGATTAGAGCATTTAATTAAACAAACAAAGAAACTACAGCTTTATATAATTAGTATAGAAGTATAGATTATATATCTGTACTAATATATAAAGCTATAAGTAGAGAGTAAAAAATGCATACGGTGAAATGTGGGCGTTTGCCTCTGCCTACCCCTTCGGGGATAAAGGCGTGACAATGTATGTATGTATAAGTAGAGTATTATTATGTATGTCAATATATGTATTATATAATTCTTAAATATGTGTCGAGTTTAGGATTATGCAAAACAGTAAATTTGCATGCGTATTAATTTGCATAACCGCATTTGAGTATTAAAGCTAGTTTTATGGGACACATTGATTACGTTATTTTCATTTAAAAAAAAAAACTTCTTCACACACGCTTGACTATGGGAGTAAGCTGGTAAATGCGTTACGTAAAGTGTGATCAGGCGAGGCGGACGAAAGTTGAGACGGAGATATAAGTTAGTAAAGATGGTAAGAGAGATTTACGTTTCGTATATTACTGTAGGGGCAAGAGAGAGGGGCACAAGCGCACATTTTCATTCTCTTTCTCTCATGGCCAGTATATAGAATGGAACTAAAGATGTTCAAATTACATAATAATAAGCTAAATTTAATTGGCTTGTTTATCGTCTACCATTTTTTGAAAAAATCGTTGGGACAACTCACACAACGCCGTCTGATTTCAAACTAAGCAGAGCTTGTACTGTGGTAACCAGATAACTGATAAACATACTTATATATCTCTAAGAATATACATGTAATAGACAAATAACACTCAGACACAGAATAAACCATCGTGGTCATCACAAAAAATTTTATCCTGGGTGGGAATTGAGCCCACGACCTCTTGCGGAGCAGTAATCGGGTAGCGGTAAACTCCCACCGCACCACAGAGGCAGTCTTAGAATTTATTTAGCTTTTAATTTTAGAGCGACTGGCTTCTGACCTTCTAAATCTATAAAGGCGCCTATATCGTTGCTTCGTCCGTTGGTCAGCAGGTGCATCGCTAACAGGTAAGGTCGCTTGGCCTCCAGAGATCTTGGCCCCCTCCTACGCTGTATTAGTTCCAATTAAACTCGGTTTAAAAGCGGTTTTCAAGCGATCACTGCTTTAAGCAACATTCTCTATAGGTGGTCCTTGGATTACACCTATTACGTTTGACAGCAATATACACGGTGAAAAGTGAGCGTATAATATGCCTCTGCCACCCCTTCCGGGATAAGCCGTCATTGCTTACTTTGAGGAAAAGGGTGATGTGTAACAAAAAAATAAGGGTTTGTGCTTAAGACCGCACGGCAGAAGTGAAAACTTCATTGGCAATCACTATCAATTATTACGAATATACACAGCTACACCACTACTTCTCGCTCGGGTACACTCATAGACTATTCATAATATTCGGGTAAACTCGGCGTTCCCGAGTTCACCCGAGCGAGCCTTTCACCTCAGAGCGTGAAGATCTTTGAGACTCAACTAAACAGCATGCTTAGACATCCCAGACGGTCTAAAAATACAAACTAATTCACACCACTCCTATTGCCATGCTGCTATGATGCCGGATGTCTGATTTCCCTGGTATTCAACGCTTGACATGGCGTCTCGCCAGAATTGACAAAACAAACCGAATATATGTTCCTCATCTTTCACAAACTTCGAATTGCTGTTCCGAAGACGTTGTTCGTGGAATAGTTTGCCAAAAGAAACATGATTTCAGTAGTAGTGTTCAAAGTTGCATTAAGGTATGCTTTATTTTTCCAGCATATTACTACTCGTTAATTTTTAGCATGCTATTTGCTAACGTGGTCCTCCTATGTATGTCTCGGTCTACCCCACAGACATATAAGTAAGACAGTAAGCAGACTAAACATGTTCCTTTGTTTATAGCGCAATACTTCATCCCTTTCACTCTTTTTATTAGTTGTATAACGCTATCTTTTTTTGCCATGTGTAGCAATATGTAACTCACACATAGACAATGAACAGCGCGTAGCCTAAATTTCTACATAATGTCAACTATTGGCGCCATTTTTGAATTAGGAATTTATTAGTGTTTAGTGCCGAAGGAAAAATATTGTGTATATATATTTAAAAAAAAAGGTTATACAAGTTTAAAGAAGCATGGTGAAGTTTTGTGTAAAATGTTGGAATAGCTCAAGTCTTAAGAACTCACTAGGAATTACTTTTCACAGGTAATTGATGTTTTAGTTAAGACTACGTGTTATTATTCTAAGATTTTAATCCAAAAATGGTGATTCTTCTAGAAAAGTTGTTAATATTTGGTTCATAGCATCTGTTCCATAAACCGTTGGATCGCTATCGACATCTATATCTAAGATTTTTGATAATATTCATACATTTTGTACTGTTACGACATGTCAAGTACACAGGGACGAATTCAGTTCAGCAAATTGTTTGAAACGTCAATATCCAAAGTCAAGCTAAATGTAGCGCCCGATTAAATTAATTAAGTTAATCTTGTTTTAGGTTTCCTAAGGATACCATTAATATAACCAAACATCTTGTTTTGGTTAATAAACATAAATCAGAAAGCTATTAATGATCTGAATGATGATGAGCTGATTGCGACCCTGGATTAAACTACCTGTCTATGTGTGTGTAAAAGGCTAAGCTATTTTTCGCAAACCTTTGGTCTGCTTACTGTCTTATAAGTCTGTGCTCTACCCTGACTCCTTCTTGAAAAAATCTGACGAGTTTTTTTGTTTGGTTAAAAGCGCTAATCTCAAGAACTCTGGCTGGAATTGAAAAAGTATTTTTGTGTAGGATAGCCTATTTAATAAGGAAGGTTACAGGCTATATATTATCACGCTACTACCCAGAAGAGCGGAGCAGTAATTACAAACGTCAATAAATCGGGTAAATTTTCATAGTTTTGCGAAATTTAAAGGGTACCACTATGTTCGATGTCACGGGCGAAGACGCAGGGTCCTCTAGGATTATCTCATTACCTACAATAGATTGGTAGCTATGTACCTAGTTTTAGTCACAATTCTAATTGCTACACTAATAATTTAAAGTACTTTGACCTGTACCATTCGGAAAACCGTAATGGCGCTAAGTACTCGATCACGAAATATCAAGGCGATTCACCTTCGTTTCAAATATAAGTACAATGAAGAAGATTCAATCGAAACGATGTAAGTAACATTGTTCGTTGGTTTATCAGTCCAGCCTTCATCCCCAAAGGCTTGGCAGAGCCATATTATACACCCACATTTCATTTTATTTCAACTAATTTGGAATTACTTAATTTTGTTTATCATCGCACGCTTCCCCGGTGTCCTATAACACATTTCCATTCCTTTTCCGATTATATGTAGATTAGGTACTTTAGTACATTAGGTATCTATGTATGTATAGATGGTATAATAGCAGACGTTGAAATCAATAAGGATAGTATTATTACTATCCTTATTGATTATATAGACAATAACCAGACCTATTACTGCTTGTTAGAGATGCCAACTAAGAAAATAATATGATTTCCATGTACTGAATATTAAAATTATTATTTTTGAATTTTTCCAGTTTTCCTTTAAAAAAATCAAAGTAAATAAGAAGACAACTTGGTTTAGGTTTGGAATTGAACCCGTACCCTTTGAAAATGAAATTGAAAACATCTTTATTCATGTAGGTCACAGAGTAACACTTATAAACGTAAAGATTATTGCTTCTACATTTATATTTACGTCTGTGAAGTGTGAAGTGAATTTCACCTAAATCAATTTTTACCTAATTGCAGTGGCGAAATTTTATTTCGATATTTAAGGATTTATTTGATACATAAAATATTCTCCATGCAATAAACTCCCCAGCATTTTCATTCCGTAATTCGCAGCTCCTGCTTGTGTTGCTTCAAGTATGATTACACCCCACTGGCATGGCAATGTAACATGCCTAATGATGCTTTATTAGACCTGGCCCTTCTACCTCACTGGCATTTTAGGGTTCCAAATGACATCAGCCCTCAACCGCCACTTAGCCCATGAGGTAGCAATGCGTGACGTGACGCGTGAAATACAGATCCCAAGTACTTAACTTGGTCCATGTCCTAGACCAGATGGAGTCTATGGAGGTTGAATCTGTAGAGTTAAACGCCAAGTATTACTTAAGTTTAAAACCACCACTCTCAAGCATCTCCGTCCACGTTTTCACACGTTGCACCAAACTGCCCTCGTCCGCGTCCGCCAGCGCTGTATCGTTAGAATACATAGTCAGCCATGGATGCTGCATATTTGAATCTCTTAAACAGAAATGGACTAAGTGGAATGCTCTGTGCTCTGGTGTACTGCGTCCGTGTGGGAAAGAGTGTTAAAGCCGCGCGCCAAAGAGATCAGAACCACAGAATAGTGGTGCAAGCGCCTAGAACCTTTGGACACCAGTGTCCACCAGATCATCGTTCCAAAAACACAGTTGAAGGCATTCTTTACGTCCACGAACAGAAAGTGCAGACTCTTCTAGAGTATTTCCTTGTCTCTTTGTCCTGTATTTCTCCAGTAATGAGAACCCGGGTCCTGTTTTAGTTCTAATGATAGGATCCTTAGAACAAAAACAGTGTCCATAGTTTTATTAGGTAAAACCCATATTGATACTCCAAGAGACTTCTGCTAGATACGGAGGTTAATAATCTTCTCTAAATCTTCATGCCACGGTAGCTACCACATTTCTACACCGACCGTTTTCCATTTGAAGACTGGAGAAATAATACTCAGCCTTCATTGGCTGGGAATCTCCTCGGTGAAGAGTACGTGGTTTAACTTGATATAATCGAAAGAGTCTTCATCGACTCCGATATCTTTTTAAATCATCATGCAGCGAAGAACAGTCTGGACTTTTGCATACTTTTAAAGTTGTCATTAGTCCCTGATTCGGAGACTGCACCTCTTAATATTGCTTATTCAGCAGGTCGTGGAAGACCGAGTGCCATCGCTCTTTCATCACGAGTTTTTAGTATAGCAGGTTACCATTAGGATTGTTTACACAACAGCACTTGAAGATATTCGACTTATCCGGATACTGGCATTCCCCATGTTTCTGTACGCTACCGAGACCTAAACGCTGCAATAAATTAAGGAAAAGATAATAGAAGCACTGGAAATGAGGTGCTGGAGGAAAATACTTTAAGTGACACAGAGTTTGGCACTGAGAGCTTAACAAGGACAGTCAAGGCTCGAAATCTTCAGTTCTTTGGACACGTATCATGATGTGACAACACCTGCATAGTGCGCCTTGTCGTACAGGGGAAAGATGAAGGCACAAAGCAGCATAGCAAGTCGCCCATGCGATGGACCGACCAGATAAAATTAGCAGTAGGCGGCCCAGTGCACGAATGCACTCGTATCACGATCCACAGGGGAACGATGGCGTGGGAGTGAAGCGGATTACGGCTGAACCAAACCTGACTACGTGATGAACACGACCGCTCTGTCAAAAGTGAATTTTCGAAGAAGTGAAGTAGACTTAGAAATATCCTGTGCCGCTGTGACCGTGAAGCACGCCAACTTATAGATAAGGTTCAGTCCCTCAGACAATTCTAACTTGTCCTACGTTATCTTGTCACCAACAATTGAGGAAAACGTTATGGCTACGGGGTATGGCTTTATCTAGCAGTCGCCATCTTATGCGGTGGTGGCACTGCTCGACATGTTTGCCTTTGGATTGACTCTTTTTACTTCTCTCTGACCAACAGTTTGCTACTTTGCCCATCCTTTGTCGAAATAAAAGCACCAAACCAACGTGTTGCACACCAATTCAAATTCGTGACTGTAAACAATAATAACATTGCCGCGGCAGCGAAAACTTACACGTGTTTTACGGTTTACTATCTATTGCCATAAAATATATAAATGTCTAATTAGTATAATAAGAAATATAGAAATGTCTTGTACCTATTATCACACGACGACTTAAAAATAATTAAATTCAAAGTCGACCGCGACGTGTTCGAACTTGAAATGTTTAGTAGGTATGTACATATTACAGATATTAGGTTAAAAGCGTTAAAGCCCTAACACACGACCGGATTTGATCCGGCCAGACCGCGGATTTGATTTGCCACCCGACCAAATCTTACCGTGTGTACAGCTGTCCGGCGGACATAATTATTATTAATTGAGTCCGCCGCGATCCGCATCGGATATGATCAATGTTGTCGTTCTAGCTACTTTGTCGTAAATTTCCGCAGATTTAATTTAAAGACACTTTTCATAATTTTTTTCCCGATGTTGCCATCTTACCGATACAGTACCGATTTTACCTTTACCCAAAAATTACTTTTTCATACATTTTTTGCCAGAAAGAAAAAAGAGCTACGTTAATACATAACGTAGTGTTTATTGTGTTAGGGCTTTAAAATGGTTTTCTACCTAAAAATGTTTGTTACTTTCTATTACCGATTTATGTTCTATAAATGTAATACGAAATAAATATCACATATGCGTTTACCGGCAATCACTATAAAATTTTCACCAGAATAAACTGGTAATAGCAACTTATCGAATCTCGAAAAGAAAAACACTTTTGTATCAATGTATAATGAAATTTTTTTGGTTATTACTGTGTTGACATGTTTCCGTACAATAAAGTGGTAATTGCAAATACGAGTATCTTCGTTAACAGTAGGAAAATTCTGAAAAAAATTACAGACATGTGTCCCGACCCATAGATGCCGAATATCGCATAACAGTAAAAAGTCCATAATAGCACATTACCGACTTGTTGTTCGGGGGGGTCGATGTATACTTAAATTTATACAGAGTTATAGAGCGTAGCAATGTACTATTCACGGACTTTCCTTTTAAAAGTAGTAATAGTTTTGCTGTCTCTGATTGCAGGCGGGAGCGAGTTCCCCAGTCTGACCGCATGAGAAGGAGATGGAGTAACAAAGTGATCCTAAAGGCTTCCGTACCTCAAAAGGAAAAAAGGGACCTCTCATAGGATCACTTTGTTGTCCGTGCGTCTGTCTGTTTGTCTGTCAAGACCCTTTTTCTCAGGAACGCGTGGAGGAATCAAGTTGAAATCTATTTCTAATAATCAGGTCTACTGTCACTTAGAACTGTGGAAAAATCAAACTTCTAAGCCAACGCACTCAAAAGTTACAGCCGTTTATGAGGAAAATTTCCGCAAATTTTCGACACTCGCATCCTACAGGGTACTTCCCGTGAACTCAGAATCTTAAAATTTGGTACGGCGCAACGTAGCTTTATAGCACAGATTAAAAAATATAAAATAGTTCAAAATTAAGGGGTGTCCCCATACATAGTATACACATCACCAATTAACATAGACCTCTGAGTTGTATGGGCGCTCATACAATTCAGTGGGAGCTTAATGGGCTTTCAACGCAAACAAAGTTCCTAATTTATTACAGAACCCTCGGCGCCTTAAAAAGTCTTTTTGTGTTGGATATCCCATTTATCGGGGAAGGCTATAGGCACGCCACTGCTCTGAAGAGCGGAGCAGTAGTCAAAAATGTCAAGAAATCGGGCAGTGTTCATATATTACTATAAAAATAATAAGCATAAATACATACATATTGTCACACCCTTATCCCCGAACGGGTAGGCATAGGCCTACTGTACGCCAACATTTCATCGTTTGCATTTTTGTTCCACGTAACAGGTGGTGAGCCCTTTGCCGTATACAATAATAAACGACGCGATTAAAGAGGTGCGACGGGAGTTCAAAGTATGACACGGGCGAAGCCACGGGGTTCAGCTAGTAGTAGTATAAACTAAGTCCTACCAATACTACTTATTTTGTTAAAACAGATAAGGTAAGCAATGTTATCTCAATAGACACAGACCGTCTTCGTTCAATAGTTTCTCTTAAACCTGTTTATGTACAGAAATGTATCCACGACGCAGGCGCGTGCGCATATGACGATTAATTTATTAATTGAGAATGTTGGACGTCTTTGTGTTCTCTCAATGTCAGATAATTTATACGGATGTTAGAGCACTTATCAAATATTTATTTTACTTGTTACATACTAGCAGAAGCGCTCGTAGGCCCGCTGGCACAAACAATAAAATTAAATGAAAATCTTGATATCAAGATTATTGCTTCTACATTTACTGCCAGATCCGCAAAGCAATAGGTAGAGCCTGAGAAAGAACCTGGCAATAAAACTCATGGCCACTCTTTTCTTACCGCCAGTAATTACATCAGTTTTATTACATGATTCAAATAAGTTGCTGACAAATTCTATTCGATTACTTCAATACTCGAACTTTACGCTATGTATCATACGCTACAGTCAGTTGAGATGGGTGATCATTTGTGGCATTTCCAAGGAGGGTCAGATTTGGGTTTTTGGTTAAAGGTTGGCCAATTTGGCTTAACTTCCTGGCTTGGATACTTGCGTCGTTGCCTCATCAGTAATTCAAATTAAAGTGAACCTTTAGCTTGTCCAGACAGTATGGTTTAGAAGCAATAAATATTGTGGGACACTTTCTACACAGCGCCATCTAGCCCGAAATTAGCTATAAACTTGTACTATGGGATCTAGACAACTGATATACCTACATACTTATATATTTAATACTTACATATTACACATAGGAAACACCCAAACTCCGAAACCGACATTTGTGGATTGCACAAATATTTGTTCCGACCCAGGAATCAGTGCGGCGCCGCGGCGGTTGCATACTAACACTACGCCACCGAGGCAGTCAATTGGGAAAACACAAAGTTCGAAAAGGATAGATCTAGAGAATCGATGCTCTCAGACATATGAAAGAAAGATAAATGCGCCTATTTTTATGCTAGAATGTAACCAAACTAACGCGAACACGCAATACCGACATAAAACATAAAATACCGATATCAGCATATGGATAACAAACTGTCATTATATTAAATTGCTACCAATTCAAACTGGTAGCAGATTGGTGGTTCAGCCACAACCATTTAAATAGATGTCACTGGCCAATAGAGTGGCTCAATGTACGTGACGAGTTGCGAAGGACGAGATTGGTTTTCTTTTTGCGAACCGCCTTAACCAGAGTGAGCTTCTCTAATAGAATAAAGAGTTAGAGTCAAAAGGTTGCTACTCTTGTTATTTTACTCATCGTTTACGTCACATTTTCCCCAGGCGGTAGCAGAGTCTTACTATACGCCCACATTCAACCGTAAGATTTTTTTTCCCACGTAACAGGTGGTGAGCCGTATTGAAATTGACAGGTGATGGTTGTGGCAACCTGCCGTACCGTCCTGTCGTGTCGTTGCCTCGTCAGTCAGCAGGTGCTCCTTTGAAGGTAAGCTCTAGGTCTTGATGGGGCCCAATACACTCTGTTGAACACCCTTTCTATTGCGATTTAATTCAACGGTCTAAAAACCAGTGCACATTCTTTTACCACAAAACTGAATTCTCCACTTCGAAATCTGTGGACCATTTTGATTGGCGGTTAGCGGCATTTATGGCCAAAATGCCGAAGATACCGACTATGTTTAAAAAGGAATGCTGGCCCAGTAGGAACCAGCTCTGTTCGTTATTCTGCAGATACTAGGTGAGCAGTGACTTTCTCAAAGAAGAAATCATAATACACGTGGTTCTAATCTTACCTGCATTCCCAATACTGTGACTCCTGTAAACCAGGATCTACAACAATGACTAAGACCAGAAAAGTTACACCGAGTTCGATCTCGGTGAGGTCTCAGGAGAAGTTAAGAGTGTCTTGGAAACCGCATCGAAATTAATCAGAAGAGAATTTGAAGCAGTTGGAAAGAGAACATATTTTTGTAGGTAGGTAGGTACATTCATTTTGAAAGTATTGTCTTAGTGACGTAGAAAAATAAACCAAATAATGATGTGTTCATTTGATACTAGTATCACGAGTTTGGCAAATATTAACGTAAAGAGAACTAACGGTTGATAAGTACTTGAAGCAAACACCTCTTACAAATTAGAAAACAGAAATCATTTGTTTTTATTACGTGTAGAAATTCCTTCAGATGTCATATCGGAGTCGAACCGGCTAAAACCACACGGTCCCTGCCTGCCCGGACGCTTCGGGTAACTCCTCGTAAAGAGGTCCCAGTTACACCTATACAGGTTAATAAAATTGATGTCTGTTAGTAATTCCAAATTAACAGCTTTTATTAAATGCGTATAAAGTATATTAAGGACTTATAAAAAAATAACATTTTTATTTTGTCTTTTTATTCCAGTATATCTCTAATACGGCTGGACCCTAAGGAAGTGGGGTAAGACCAGACTCAAAGAAGCGGCAATACACCCTATCCCTTTGAGGCGAGACCACCGCCGCGGTAAAAGTCTGTCGAAAGTCCTGGGCTTATCCTTTCGAGGGCTCACCCATAATTCCCAAAGCCAAGCCAAGTGAAAGGACACCTTGTGGTTTTAGTCGATAAAAGTCCGGCATAGAATCCATGAGGATTTCCACACGAAAAAAGCCTTAAGAATAACGTACAATTATTTAAAAAGTGATAAGTATGCAAAGATGCCTAAGGTATCTCTGGACTATCTAAGTAAATCGTAATGATTAGCGTAATGATCGTTTACAGAACAGTCAGTAAGCGGGACCGGGTCAATGATTCAAGAAAATCCACCCGAAGAGGTTTAGCATAACTAATTCAAAATCACGTGTTTAAAACTTTAAACTAATTACTCCTTATTTAAAGACTAGGCGACCCCCTTCGCCCGTGACATACTTCGAATTCCCGTCGCACCTATATAATCCTGTCGCTTACAAATACTACAACGATGAATAAAAAAAATCCGATTTGTCGACATTTATGATTACTGCTCCGCTCGTCAAGGTAGTAGCGTGATGATATAAAGCCTTCCTCGATAAATGGGCTATCTTATAGAAAAATTTTTTTTCAAATCCGACTTGAGATTACCGCGTTCAACTAAACAAACTCTTCAGCTTTATATAAAAATATAGAAGTAAAGATACTAGCGAAATCTACGATAAGTGTGTGTAATGTAGGGTTCCGTCACAACAGTAGAAAAATTGAATGAAACGTACTTTATTCTGTAGATTTGGTTTGTTTTTGTACGTGATCAGCCCTAAAGAGGGATCAGTCTACCTACAAAGCCACCACAGTGTTGCGCCTCGGGCCTAGTCTACTGGATCACCAGAGATTAAGGTCCGTATTCTAGAACGTTTCTCAATACTCAATCAGCGCTTGAGAGTAGTATTTATAAGGCAAAAACTAGCCTCAAGCGTTGATTGACTATTGAAAAACGTTCTGGAATACGGACCTAAGTCACTGAGAGTCGACAAAGGGATTCCCAAAATGGCGCGAAAGCTAAAAAGTCTAATCAGCTACACTTCCTCTGAATACCTCAATAACATAATCAATGTTGGTAAAGACGAGACAGCTCTACGGTTTTATTAAAAACCAACAAGAAAAGATATGTATAGATAAGTAACGATAAAAAATGACATGTAAATCCTCAAATAGTTGATTGAACATGTATTTTTCTAACGGACAAACCAGATAAGCCACTATTAGATCAACGATTCAGTTCCTTGTCATAAGAAACTGTCTGTCAGTACCTTACTGAGATTATAGTCGGGATGGCAGTAGGGTGAAAGAGGTTTCTCAAGCACCGATGGATGTATCATAATGGTCGCTCTATATACGTTCGCAAACGGGCCTTTAATTTTTGCTTGACTTTGAAATTCGTATTCGCTTACATATGAAGACCACGTGAGCAGATTGCTCAAAAACGGAAAGGTCAAAAGTACTCGGATACCCAGACGTGCGTGTATGAAGCGATTGATGAATCTCGAAGAAGCGAAAGAAGTATGCATGGATCGCGAAGCCTGGCGATCTGTCCTCTCTGACTACCCCGTCAGGGATACAGCGTGAAGATAGTTAGTTTGAAATTCGTAATTTGATTAAGAAGAGAGACTAAAGAAAGAAAATCATTATATTAACTTCTCCATATCTAAGAGAGCCGTATTACAAAATGATACTCAATACTCAAGAAACGCTTGAGGCTAGCTTTCGCCTTATAATACTACTCTCAAGTGTTTCTTGAGTATTGAGAAACGTTCTGTAATACGGCCCTAATTGCGTGACTACGCGTCGCTCGTGGAGAAGGATATGCCTTTTTACTTTTAAACTTTCGCGGTTTATACTATTAAATATATATTTATTATTTTTATTCTATTTTTTTTTATTCTTTAATTATTTTTTTTTATTTTATGTACTACTCGGGACTTCGTGAGAAACAATTTTGTACTTACATCCACCGACGTTTCGAGCGCGTTGCAGCGCCCGTGGCAGTTTTTCGTTGCAGTCTAGCCACGACCACGGGCGCTGCAACGCGCTCGAAATGTCGGTGAATGTAAGTACAAAATTGTTTCACGTGAAGTCCCAAGTAGTATATAAAATATCAGGATATGCCTGCTCCACAAAGTTAAGTTAGAACATCAGTTGTCTTAAGTCGACATATCTTTTTTTATTTTTTTTTCGTGTGGAAGTCCTCATGGATGCTATGCCGGACTCTTACCGACTAAAACCACACGTATGCCTTCCATCTGTCTATAGCCGGGAGTCCCGGGTGAGCCCTCGGAAGGATAGCCCCAGGGCAAATCGACCTATCTGACGAAAACCCTCGTAAACCGCCATCCCTGCTGCGGGGGCAACAGGGACGGTGTGTGGGGCTCCCGACCCGTGAGAGAGGGGCCGTCCTACCCACTAAACCCCGCGGTGTTCCGCCTCACCTTAAAACCGGCTCGCAGGGTAGGCCTGAGGTTAAATCACTGCGAGCCGGCAAGGGGCACCCCAGAGTGGAGGGGTCCGTCTCGGGCGGCGGGAAAAGCAACCACCCCGGAGCTCACTAGGATCTGAAGAATCTTGCCCGCACCTCCACCGCTCTCGAGCTCCCCTCTGAAAGCAGAGGAGGTAGAGAGCGGCCGGTACGAGCGTGCGCTAAGTTCGCCCGTCGCCATGAGGCCAGTCGGGCGGTCCCTCCCCAAGTAGACGTGTAGCACACTACGTACGTACCTACTTCCCAAATATTCCGTAGTATCATGGTGAAGGCTAATGAATGAATGTGGGAAATATTTATGGACGCTCTGGGTTTCTGTTCATATCCATAGCAGCATTTTAAAGTCGATTACGTGTAGTTCCTGCCTATCTACCTATAACAATCAAATCTTTGCAGCCGCCCTAATAAAATGCCATTTTAAATAATATGCCTGCTTTCAGTCTATAGGTACCTTCATATTATAAACTAGCGTAGAGAAGTGTTCCCGTTCCCTTTTCCCACAGGAACTTCCTCCCTGGTTAAAAAGAAGCAATGTGTTATTCTGATATGTAAGCTATATTATCTTAGTTTTATCAAAATTTATTCAATAGTTGTTGTGTGAAAGACTAACAAACCTATATCAATAAATTATTACAAAGTTTAACGTTTTTTTTTAACGTTTTTATTAGTAGGATACATATTAATTAATTTATATTTGAATATTCTTTATAATTTTATTACAAATGTATATTTATAATATTTCGGGTCTTTTTCGCAATGTATGTTATACACAACGTATATTAGGTACAAAGCCTACCTTTTACTTCCCGACGTTACGACCGGATTACACCAGCCGTGGTCACGGGTTGACTGACAACCCGTGACCACGTCTGGTCTGGTCTAGTCTGGTACGAGTGAAAATCGCGAAAGTTTAAATACATTAATTCAAATGTATCGTTTTCAGGTATTTAACATCTTCAATGAATTGTATTACTGAGACGGTTTTAATTTCCACTCTATACCTTCACGCTTTATTGAATTAAAGGGTCTTGACAGATAGACGGACAGCAAAGTAATCCTCTAAGGGTTACGTTTTTCATTTTGAGCTACGGAACCCTTTAAATAGTAAAACTACAGTATAAAGAGAGAAAACTTCGGCTGTGGTAAAACTAAATTCAAATATTCAAATACTACGCGTTCCAGAACTGTTGCTTGCCGGATTGCCAGTATCAGACCAAGGTCAAATGTTTTTTTTTAATGTGTCACGTCAAAATGGCGTCTCCCGCCTGATGTTGTGAAATGAGTTAACTCAGTCCTCACATTATCTACCTTTGCCATATTGTCGCTACTGCTTACCTAACGTACTACTTTAAAGAGTTAATGATTAAGTAAATATTACGCCAAGCTGACTGCTTGTACCGTCACAGATAAAATGCGTGAGTGCCCGCTAATTGCAAACAAAGCAATAACTGATAACATAACTTCTTATTTATATAATGTATACATATCTATACTACTATTACTAAACTAATATTATAAAGCTGAAGAGTTTGTTTGGTTGAACGCGCTAATCTCAGGAACTACTGGTCGGATTTGAAACATTCTTTTTGTGTTAGATAGCCCATTTATCGAGGATGGCAATAGGCTATATATAGTTACGCTACTACACTGGGGAGCAGAGCAGTAGTCATAAATGTCGACAAATCGGGCAAATTTTTATGCATCATTGTAGAATTTATAAGCGACGAGATCAATTAAGTGAGACGGGAGGTCGAAATATTCCACGGACAAAGCTGTGGGGGTCATCTTGCTATATAGGTACCTATATATGTTAAAGGCAAAATCATTAACTGAGTCATTGATCACGAAATCTCTGAAACTACCGGAGCTATGAAGCCCAAACTTCGCATGGGGGTTGCTTTCAACACGTAGGTGTCCTCTAAGGAGGGATTTTAAGGGGGTAATCAGGGGTTGTAAGATTATATGGGAGATTCTTCATTTTCAAATATAGCAACACCAAACTTGATATACCTGATTCTGTATTAAAAAAATCACACGTTAAGGAATTTCTTAAGGGTGTAAAATAGGGGATAAAAGATTGTATGAAAGAAAATATTTGAAAACTTATAAGGGGCATGGATTAGGGGTGTGGGGTGCAACGGGAGTTCGAACTACCTCACGGGCAAATTCGAGGAGCTATATATAAATAAAATATATACATAAAAGGGAAAATCACTGACTGATTAATTCACGAAATCTCTGAAACTAGTTACCGGGGCTACGAAGCTCAAACTTCGCATGGGGGTTCCTTTTAACACGTAATACAGACTATATATTATCATGTTATTATATCCAGGAGAGCTGAGAAATAAAAAACAGGGATTTTTTTCTTAAATGTTCTAAAAAATGCATCCATGCCATTTTGTCAAAGGATGTACTCGATGACATCTGAAAACTTACAGCAGTAGCTAGCTGTAAGTTTTCAGATGTCATCGAGTACACCCTTTTTAAATGTGTTATGAAACTTCGCATATTCGCACATTTTACGGGTCTTGCGTCGAAATCAATCTTTTTTCCATGTTCCTTAACGTCGTTTATGCTACTGCTAGCTGACCCCCGATGCTTTATCCTGTTATTTTCCCTATTAATAAACGGTAATCTTACAGCATTTTTATCCCGTCATATTCCCTATATAGGTATATAGGTAATCTTACAGCATTTTTATTCCGTCATTTTCCCTACTAATAATAGTTAATCTTACAGCAAGCTTGACAAATCTTGATTGCGGCAAACGAGGAGGAATGAGATTACTTTCGAAAGTAAGCCTCATAAAGTATTTAATATATTTGAAGGCTAATTAATTTGATCAAAAATGATGTAAGAACATTATCATCATCCGAGCATTTATCCTAGTTGTGCCCGGGGTCCACTTTTCCTACTTTTTCTCCTCCACTTCGCACGGTCGTCTGCATGCAGTGAGACTATTGGCACGCATGTCATAACTTACGACGTCAAGTCAGCACTTTGTGGGTCTTCCCCTCTTACCGGGACCCGGCGGGGCTGACATGGCCAGACTTATTTCCCACGTAGCCCGGCGGTTGCCGCAAGACATGACCATACCAGAGAAGGCGACACTCTTGCAACTTATCTGCAATTTCACGAACGTGAAGGCTACCGCGGATGCGAGAGTTCCTCACGCGGTTCTAAGACCATTGCGAAATATATAAACGAAGTGAGGGCTTGTAGGTAGAACAAGCCCTCGTTTCGTTTCGTGGGTGATCGCTTTGTGGCATTCCCATTTACGAGCGTTTCCGTGCTTCGGAATGCACGTTAAGCCGTTGGTCCCGGTTGCCAGTAACATGGCAGTCGTTAAGCTAAGTTGAAACTTCTTATTAGTGAAAGAATTTTTAAAATAGAAACAGTAAGAAAAGAGGATTCCCGACCATACGACGACTTAGGTAATCGTAGACGAACATTACTGAAGGAATGTCTTTTGTCTTACGTTTGTTTGTTTTATTTTTTAAATATTGGATACGTCAAAATGGCGCCACTCGCTTAATGGAAAGCAGAGAACATGATCCGTAATTGAGGGCCGCTATCATAACCACGGCGATTTCGCAGATTCAATTTTCTAACATAACATAATATTGTTAGCATAACATGTTCTACATTCGTCGCGGTAAACATTTAAGCGTATTTTTCCTAACAATACTGTTAGTCCGCGCCCTGAACATGTTAGCGAACACGAAAACACGTGCTTCGGAAGACACGTTAGGCCGTTGGTCCCGGTTGCCAGTATAATGGCAATCGTTAAGCCTGGTTGAAGGCCTTATGGGCGTCTTAAAAATTTCAACAGCAGGTCGCCACAGCCTGCGCCTGTCCATGTAAACACGGCTATGAGCTCACCACCTTTTACGTGAGACAAAAATGCATACGGTGTAATGTAGGCGTATAGTATGCCTCTGCCTACCCCTTCGAGGATAAAGGCGTGACAATATATGTGTAAGTATGTATGTATGAAAAAGATTATTTCCAAATTATACCTACCAGTTTTTAGACCAAATCACATGCTAATGTGATCGTAGCGCGGTGTGTTTTGTTTCGATTACGATGTATAAAATAGAAAGTGTTGTTTTAATACATTGCCTACAGTGATCGACGAATCTGCAAAACTGTGTAGACCAAAGATAAACAAGAGGTAAAACTGGGGGCTTTGCCAAGTCCAGCATTCAGGGTCGCGGACGTTTCATGTAGGTATACTACGGTGAAATTGTTCCTCTTATTGTGCTAAAAATATTCACGCGCGTTATTACACATTCGCTACAGCATTATCTATGTTCATAAAAAATCACCCACCTTTCAGTTATCGGCACAGCTTTTGACTTTAACTCGTAGAACATAAAATCCTGGTGCTGTTGACCGGCAGTCATCTCTTCCAAAATTTTCTGGTCGACACTAAAATCTTTAGACAGGAGCGATGCAAGATCAAACCCCATGTCAATTCCGGACTCATCCATTTTTGAACAGAACGCACAAACACTTACTTTCACTGTAAAGATCTATTGCAATAATGTATGCCAAATTTCATATTAAGAACAAAACGTGATTATTTATTACGAGATAAAATGAAAATCACAACAGCATCCATCCTCACAGCTGTCTACTTGTTGCTGTTGTATTATTGGTTAGATGTACTTTGACGTATGATAAAACAAGTGACTATAATACTGCTAAATTATAGCGGCGTTGTACACCTGAATAATTTATGAACGAGATGTGCCACTTGAATAGATGACGTTATATGCTCAGAAATATTTGTACTGGCAATAACATTTCATTGATAAAAACATTCTTATCAGACACCTTTATGTTCACAAGATTATGTATTTTGCCTTTACAAAATGTAAGAAATTATTAAGCGCCATACAAAAAAGTAAGTATAAGGATTTTTAGAGCAATTGGTGTGGTGAAATTATCCATTTAAATTTATTTAATAGTGATAAAGACAAATAGATTCAAGACGGGATTTGAACCCGTGACCTTCACTTTATAGGGGCAAAGCTCTAACCATCTGAGCTACTCGCAACATTGAATTTTATAGATACCTTTTAAGTATGTACTTTTTTAACTTCAATGTACTTAGGTCTGAATAATCAATTGGGTTACTAGCAACTAGGTACGATATCAGTGCTATGACTGACTTTGTCGCCGTTCGTCGAAATCAATGGGGAGTACTGGAGTACTATACCTACAATAAGACTCCATATTACCATTGAGTTACAATACTATAGAGTCACAATCATAAACAGACAACACTCAAAAAATGTCCGAGCGCCGTTCTACATACCTATACATTTAATATAACAAATTTGCTCGAATTTAGGAGTTAGGCCGATTGCATAATGTTCAAAATCGCTCGTATGCAATATCATCATCATTCACTATGGGCTTGCGTACGAATAGGGAACAAGTCAGCAGTGGAGACGTTTTTGATACTCAAATTATTATATTTTTTTGCCTAGAAGGAGTGTATAATGTAAAATGTAAAGAGTAATTTATAACAAAATTAGACTGTATAAAAGAGTGAGTTAAAATATACCTAGAAGAACTCCGTAACTACCATCTGATTTCAAAAAAGGTTTCAGTATTTTTATTTTATCTACCTATCATATTATTGCACTAGTAAATTAAGTAAGAAGTGGTTATGCGTGGAGCAGAGAGCAGAATAAAACAAAATTAATTTGAGGAATAAAGGTTTTATAATAATAATAATAATAATAATAATAATATCTCTTTATTGTACACCAAATTTACAATATAACATTGATAACCGTTTGTAGATTATAGGTACAATTGGCGGCCTTATCGCACAGTGGCAATCTCTTCCAGGCAACCATGGGATGGAGAGAAAATAAATTAATTTATTAGGGCAGTGGTATACGCATATAAAAGTTCAGCACTTTCTACACACATTATCAGACATAAAAAAATAAAAATAATAATGATGATGAAATAAGATTAAATAAAGAGATAAAAGTCTAACACTATACTTCTGATACATATATACACACATACCTTACTTAACATATAACACATAAATATACATTCACATAATCATACACATATCACTATGTCTTGCGACGTCAAACAATGATAACATTAGCAGAAACTCAAGTAATGTTCCCTCACCGATTTTTTAAAGACAGACACAGATTGTGCTCGTCTTATTGTCACAGGCAGATCATTCCATAATCGCACCGCCTGAACCGAAAAAGATTTATCTGCAAAATTGCTTGAGTGGCCGGGCATTTTTAAGATTAGGTTCACAGATGACCTCAGAGTCCTGGAGTGTGCATCACTCATAAACTCAAACCTATTTTTAAGATACGATGGAGTGCAAGGATTAAAAAGAATACTATACAATAAGGAGAGGATACGAGCATTCCGGCGAAGACGGATAGGTAACCACTTGAGCTGTGTTCTATATGCAGAGACATGGTCATACTTGCGCAATCCAAATATGAACCTTATACAGAGATTTTGGAGTCTCTCAAGTTTATTAAGATGGTCTTCAGTGAGATTGAGGTAACTGGCATCAGCATAGTCAAGGATAGGAAATAAAAGGGATTCTACTAGCGCAGTCTTTGTGGCAACAGGCAGAAAATTTCGCAGCTTACGCAGGGATCCTGTGGCGGCAAACATTTTACGGCTCACTTCCCGGACTTGAGGACACCAGGTTAAGCATCTATCGAACAGTATGCCCAAGTTCTTGACTTCGTTACTGTATGGGATATTAGTACCGTTACACGAAACCAGTGGGAGAAGCCTCCAGTCAACTTTAGATATCATGCGAGAACTACCGATAAGAATGACCTGTGTCTTGTCAGGATTGACCTTCAAGCCATAAGATTTACTCCATTTACAAATAGATTCAAGGTCTTTATTAATGGTATTGACAGCTTCCACCAATCCATCTAACCTCGCTTGAATGTAAATTTGAAGATCGTCTGCATATAGGTGGTAGGAAGAAGTTAGTTCTTTGGAAATAGAGTTTATAAAAACTGCGAAGATTAAAGGAGATAGAACGCCTCCCTGTGGTACGCCGGCAGACGTTGTGCACCAAGAGGACATGATGTCTTCAATACTAATACGCTGCCGACGGCCAAACAGGTAACTATGAAACCAGTCAATTACTGTTGGAGATATGTTAAGAGAGCTCATAATGCCAAGTAATATTTCGAAATCAACGGTGTTGAACGCATTGCTGAAGTCCAACAGTGTCAGTAGTGTCAGCTCGCCGTTTTCCATACCGTTCCTGATATCTTCAGTAATATGAACTAATGTGGTAGTTGTACTGTGACCAGGACGAAATCCGGATTGAAGAGTATTTAATAAGGAATTTTTGGTAAGAAAAGTATTTAGTTGATTATATATGAGGCGTTCAAGAACTTTGGACAGAAACGGTAAGATGGAAATAGGACGGAAATCAGTAAAAGAGGAAGGATTTTTCTTTTTAGGAATAGGAACTATTTGAGCCTCTTTCCAAGCCGTGGGAAATACATTATTGTAAATAGAAAAATTTAATATGTGAGTAATAACTGGAAGAAGTTCTTCGATAATGGTGACGATCATAGTACGACTGACACTGTCTGTTCCCACTGCGTTGGAAGTGATTGACATTATACTCTTCCTAACATCGCAAGCAGATAATTCACTAAAAGAAAATGGAGAGCAATTGGGAGTCGGGACAGATGAAAGATGTTGCAATGTAGTATCTTTTGTCATTCTATCTAAGTTTGACGAAGCAGAAAAATGTTGATTAAGCGAATCTAAATCTATGTCTTTAGGAATTGAGTCATGTTGAGATTTGCCTACTCCCAATGATTTTAAAAACTTCCAGACTTTAGCTGGGTCACCGTTTACAACTGAATTGTGGATATATTGGCGTTGCGCGTTCCTACACACCTTACTACAACGGTTTCTTATGGATACGTATTTTTCACGGTTATAGTCGGTAGGACGACGCTTATATTTAGACTTGGCGTTTGCCTTTTTGGATAAAAGTGATTTGATATCTTCAGTTAACCAGGGGCAAGGAAGATGCTTTACTTTTATTTCTCGTACAGGGGCATGCACATCATACAACTTGATCAAAGCAGACGTCAACAGCTGTACTTTTTCGTCTATACATTCAGCATCAAAAAGTGCACCCCAATCTATGCTTGCAGCATCATTGCGCAAGCTGTCCAACTCTATACCGCCAAAATTGCGATGAAGAATGATTTTAGCCTTAGGCTTAGGAGGACGTAGTTGGTATGATAGGAATAATAAATCGTGATAGGAAAATTGGTCAGCTGTACACTGACCATGTTTAGCTACAAGATTTGGAGAAGAAACAATGACAAGATCCAGTAGAGAAGGAGTGCAATTTGGAAAATGATGAGTAGTGTCAGATGGAAGAATGGACAGATTATAAGATGTGACAATAGATTGAAAGGTTGAAGCACGCGTGTCGTTTTTAACGAGGCAGGTATTAAAATCGCCCATAATTATAATGTGATCGTATGATGGAACAAAGGCATCTAAAAGAAGTTCAAATGAAGAAAAGTAATTAATATCGGAAGAAGGACCATAAAACACTCCAAGTAGAACTTTGGAATGGGATAGATTGATCTCTAGAAAAAGATGTTCACCAGCATACGTAGGTGGCGGTTGTGGTGATAAACTTAAAATATCAAATGGAATATGAGAACGTAAATAAATTGCCACCCCGCCGTACGACGATAAACGATCGTTCCTAATAAGGTTAAATCCTGGTAGGGTGTAAGCTGAAGAAGATAAGCAAGGATTAAGCCAAGTCTCAGACACAAGTAAAGCATGAATATAGGGAAAATCAAATGATGCCAGCATATCAGGGAAGTGTGCCGGAATGCTTTGAGCATTTATGTGTATAGCATTGAAATTATAGGGTACTGTAGATAGATTAGATGCGAGAATCTCAGCCAGGGAAGGTTCACTTTGTAAACTTATATTACTACCTGCGGAGAAAAAATCATCATCACTACTAGAATCTGAAAGCATTCTAGATTGCTAACTTTGTTTATAAAATCAATTATTGATAATTATAAGACTAATATATATATACAGATATATATGTATATACAAACACAAGATACAATTAAATAGTAGAATATAAATATAATAGTAATAAATATATTTTAAAATATAGGTATGCTATATTAATATTCAATGAATGTACGTAAAAGTACCTACGTACCTCCATCTGCCGGTTACATATTATAGAAAACGATTGGCAACTTAAAACTAATGATTAGTGTGAAAGCGAGATTATACAGGGTTAAGTTCAGGTACAGAACACGCACATTAAAAGCACGTTAATCAGATAACTATGGAATTCTATTTCTATTCTGTAGGTACATACACTACAAAAAAGCAAAAAAGTTATGTATTAGAACTTTAATTAATGAACCGAAAAATCTGGAATAATTACGTTAGATAGGAAAAATACCTTTCATGAACATAGCAGGATAAATACAACAACGTTTCTAAATTGTATTGTTGTGTAGTAAAAAACCTAAACAACATTTTTGTTAAGAACACTATTAAGAACACCTTTATAAATTAATTTAGTATACTTTAAAATAGTAAAACGCAATCAACCTATTTTTAGTACGAAAAACTAAAAAATAAAACTTTCAGCAACATGGTAATACATAAGTATAAATATTTAGTTCATAAACTCAAAAAATATTTAGTGTCAAACCGCTCCATAGCTTTCCGTTAGAACACAATTTGCAAGTCACTCTCGGACGCGACACTATTTGTTTCTCTTTTACTCTTGCATATTTATCTAAAGTGTGAAAGAGATACACTTTAGACGCGATGCGCGGTCGGGCGGTCAGCATTTTATTTTAGGTAAGAAAATGATTTTTTTTGAAATTTAAATGTAAACACGCACTGTGGTTACATAAATACGTAAATTCGTTTTGAAACTTACCTAAAATATGAGACACCATCCTTTTTTGTCACGTATCTGCTGTTATTTGGGCAGGAAACAACCGAACACTTTGGCATCACGGACGTTGTACGAGGATTGCGGTCGCCTTACAACTAAACAAAAACTCTGCGCACTTCGCAGCGTGCGCCGACATTTTATTTGTCTGATTGTGACTCTATAGTATTCTAACTCAATGCATATTACAATTTAATTGGTAATCTCTCGTTGACAGAGATATTATCGCACGCTTAGTGTTATAGTGATCGAATTAAAAAAACACGTTTTTTGGGAAAACGCAACAAAAGTTTTGCAATTAGGGCTTCAGTTGTTTATTTGGACATAAATATTAGCCAGATGTTAGTAGCGCAGTCATTTTTTTATATATATATAGTATATGAACCACATATTTCATTTGACAAATAAATTTGAATTGAATACTATTTATTTTATTTATTATAGCTGTCTAAATTATGTATGCGGTTTTAGGCCTCTTTAATACTAAACAGCAATTGTCTGCTAAAAACTATTAAGACTTAATTAGTGTTAAGTTAGTTTAATATTACATTATTATACTATTTGGCTGGACATTTAAGGTTTAAGTCTGATTATTACTAAAAATGATAACATATTTAATAGTTACGATTTATAATGGAAAAAAAAGATCAATATTCAGGAACCAGTTGGTATTAAACTAAGATAAAATTAATACTATTGTACTTCGGCAATTAAAATAATTAAAATATGTTTGTTTTATAAAAAAATCGACAACTAAAACAATTAAAAACTGAATGTCAATCGACTTTCACTATGGCTGGTCCTCGGTCCTCGTAGGCGTTAAGCCCAGTTAAAGGCCTTATGTGCGGCTTGAAAATTTTCAACAGCTGGTCTCCGCAACCTGCGCCTCTCCATTTCTACACGGCAATGGGCTCACCACCTATTACGTGGGACAAAAGTGCATACGGTGAAAAGCTCTGCCTGCTTAGTTTGGAATCAGATGGTGTAGTGTGAGTGGTCCCAACGATATTTATTTTAAGATATTTTATTTGTTATTTTCATATAAACACTTAATTTAATAGAACGTTTTTATACCAAACTAACTTATATAATATGCCTCTGCCACCCCTTCCGGGATAAGGCGTGATGGATAAATAATATATAATAATAAACTTACATATAAGTAGTAGCATAATTAGCTATTTTAAAAAAGATCTTAACTTTTTTAGGTAATTAATCAGTCTCATGTATTTTAAGTAGATAGGTTTACAATATTAATTCTTAGAAATGACTTCTCTACTTCCATTATCACTTTTTAAATTATTAGTCTCTAAATTATTACGAGTAACATAATAGTTTTAAACTATATAAGGCTCAGCATCGTCAGCAAATTGTATGGAAAAGTTTTGACATAAAGAGTGATGAATGAAACTGAAGGAACAATGTGGGATGTTCAAGCAAGGTCTATGAAAGGAAGAGGATGCATGTATCGGCCTTTTCCTTAGAAAAACTAGTCTATTGCATATTTGTAGACTTGGAAAAGGCCTATGATAGAGTGGTGAGGAATGAACTGTGGTCTACATTGTCCATGTATGGTGTAAGCAGCAACTTGATACGAACTCCGAAATATCTCTATGAGGGTTCCAGTGCTTGTTTCAGGATCAACGGAGCTTGCACAGTCTTTTATCACATTTAAAAAGGTGTGAGACAGGGTTGTGTAGCGTCGCCGTGTCTGTTTAACCTTTACATTGAAGTTGCTTGAAAGAATTGCATGAGAGTGCGTATGGTTTGAGAATGTATAAATTAACCGTCAAATGCATCAGCAATCATTTACGCTGATGATCAGGTAATAGTGGCATCATGGGTGGAGGAGTTGCAGTTGATGGGTAACATAATGCATGATGCGCTAAAAAGGAAAGGAATGAAAGTGAATGTAAACAAGAAGAAAGTAACGGTTTTTGAAAAAGAGAAAAGCATGACGATTCTCTCAGTTTTCGTGTGTGTCTCATTTTATGTGTCTCATTTTGAGTCGCTCATTTTTTGTTGAAGGAAAAAGAGTATAACAGGTGAAAGAATTTGTATATTTGTGTTCAAAATTTGCGAGAGATGGAAAGTGTGACTATGATATTGAGAGAAGAGTTTTGGCAGGAAATGAAATGAATGGACCCATGTACACCTTTATGAGCAGTCGGAACGTGTCTAAGAAAACAAAACTGGCTGTACATAGAGGAGTGCTTTTCCCTACGCTTATGTATGGCAGTGAAAGCTGGGTATGGCAGAAGAAGCTTAGAAGTAAAAAAATGAGAAGTCTACGAGGTATAGCTGTAGTGAAGTTGACGGATAAAGAAAGAAACAGCGTGATAATGGAACGTTGCGGTATGACAGAAGATGTAGTGACTAAGATAGAAAAAGGAATATAAGCATAATGGTTCGGACACGTGATGAGAATGGATAAAAAGAGACTGACTAAGCAGATCTACGTAGCGAAAATGAATGGGCAAGCTGGTAGGGGTCGACCTCGCTGTACGTATGTCAATCAGATCGATGACGTTTTGGAAAAACGCCAGGTCAAGAGCACACTTAACCGGCGGGCGTGTATGAAAACACTTATGAAAGTAGGAGTAGTTAAAGTTGTATGCCAGGATCGTAGTTAGTGGAAATCCATAGTTTCTGCCTACCCCAATGGGAAATAGGCGTGATGATAAGTATGTATGTATGTATGTAATAACAATTATATATATAATTATATTATTTATTATTATGGATCGCGAAGCCTGGCGATCTGTCCTCTCTGACTACCCCGTCAGGGATACAGCGTGAAGATAGTTAGTTAGTTAGTTAACAATTATATCTTAATGGTAGCAAAGCTAGAAAAAGTAAGTATCTTCAACACTTAAAATAAGTAAGTATATGAAAGAGTATTGAATATTTTTTACATACCTCGAAATCAGAACTTTGAGTAGGAATGATATTATCATCATTTTGAATTAAATCTAGATTTTTTTCTTGAATGCGAAGATTCATTTTGATAAAAAATGATTTAAGTCTACAAGTGAAACTTCTTTTTCATTCTTTACTTAATTTTGAAGTGACTTAATCTTGAACTTAAATCACGTAAAAATTTCTGAGCAAAATGATTGATAGTTTTTTAGGAAAGCACAGACCCAATACTGAATATTACTAAAAATAAGTTATTATTATTAGTAATAAACAGCCTTAAAACTAAATTGTACAAGATGTACAAATAAATTTACTAGGGATTTATTTAAGAATAGACTTAATCATTAATGTGTTTTAAAATTATCCAAATCTTTTAGTTTTAAAAAGTTCTAAAACATAATGTATCATCACAAATTTTATATTAAATAGACTCATTACGTATCGAGTCAATTAACCACAAAAATTATCGATAAAACTTACCTTTCTTTTCACTAATAAACAATCTTAAATATTAATTGGTCACTTTTAAAACAAATGAACAGATGTTTACTTTGAACTGGCTGGAAGAATAATAAATGTGTCAGTGTAATGTTAAAATGACGTCTTGAAACTCATAAGTGTTAAAGAGACCGAAAACTTGTAGGAGTAGTATAACACTAACTTTTTAAGATTTTATCAAGGTATGTCACAGATGACGTTGTGTGTAGTGTTGTGTTGAGTATTACAGTGTATTCAACTCATTTTCGACTGATTTTGAATTCAGTCACTTTAATACTAAGCGTGCGATATGTGGTCTACGAGTCTACGTAATCTGTAGTTTAAGTTTTCGGGGGCGCCTATGGCAACTCACAGAGAAGTGCGTTTACGAGAAAATATATTATGGCGTCGGAAAAAGTTCTTGCGTGTAAATCTAGATGGCAGCCATTACCTAGACCTAAAGGCGCTCGCATAAACTCTCAAACTCATTGTCATTCGGTTTCGGTCGCCTATTCGATAATCGGAGATTGATCTGTATGAGGAGATAGATTGTAATCTATACTATTATAAAATTGTAAACATTGCTGTGACGTAATTTCAAGATAAATAAAAAAAAACTAATTGTAATCGATTAATTAAGGGATTCTGAGTCCGAAACTGTTTTTTTTTTATTTGTTTGTTCGGGGTTGGAGCAAAACCCAGACAGTTGATCACAAATATATTGTTAGAATATTGAGGTTAATTTTTCGGCTTAAATACTGCGCTATATTTCATCAAAATCGGTTCAGCACAAGTAATTATACAGCTTGAACTATTTTTTACTAGACGCGCTATACATAGGAAAGGTATTTAGGTTATTACGATTGGCTTTCCTTAAAACTGAATTATTGATATTCTTGCTGGTTTTCAGTTATGCACATAGGTACTCATATCGATCATATTGCAATATATAATATATATATATAGGAAGCGCTCGTGGCCTCGCGGTCTCAGTGTTCTGTAAACGATCACTGAGTTACGCAACTTTCACTATGGCTGGTCCTCGGATGGGTGACCACTTTGTGGCATTTACATTTGCGAGCGTTTCTGTGCTTCGGAAGGCACGTTAAGCCGTTGGTCCCGGTTGCCAGTAAAATGGCAGTCGTTAAGCCTGGTTGAAGGCCTTATGGGCGGCTTGAAAATTTCAACAGCAGGTAGCCACAACCTGCGTCTGTCTATTTCAACACGGCAATGGGCTCACCACCTATTACGTGGGACAGGAATCCACACGGTGAAAAGTGGGCATATAATATGCCTCTGCCACCCCTTCGGGGATAAGGCGTGATGGATATTTATATATATATATATATTGTCACTCCTTTACCCCGAAGGGGTAAGCAGAGGCATACTATACGCCCACATTTCACCGTATGCATTTTTGTCTCACGTAACAGGTGGTGAGCCCATTGCCGTGTTAAATTGGACAGGCACAGGCTGAGGCGAGCCGCGATAAGTCCTTCATCTGGGCTTAAGCCAGTCGTTAACGACGTTATTTTACAGGCAACCGGGACAAACGACTTTACGTGCCTTTCAAAGTACGGAAACGCTTGCAAATGTAAATGCCACAATGTGGTCACCCATCCAGGACCCGCTATTGCAAAAGTTGCTCAACGAAATGATTGTTTACAGATCACCGAGTTAGCGAGGTCACGAGCTGAGTATAAATATCGTTTCGTTGTTATTACTGTATTTTCTGATAATAATATACTTCAATTTTGTTCAAGCTTATTTTTTTATTGAAGCTTAGGTAGAGGTCCAGATTTTAAAAGTGTCTGTTTCGTATGTGATGGAATGCATTAGGGCCCTTCACTATGTTGCTGCAAGGAGTAGCAGAGCGGTTATGTGGGGAACTCCCAGTCGTGGAGAGCAGACTAACCACTAAACCACTAAATAGTTCGTATTGCCACTTCCGAGACGCAAGATAAACGAGAAGTTAAGTCACTGCGATTCAAGTTGGTGGAAAGCGGTTGAACGTGCGCTAAAGTGCACGCCCGAAAGACGGGGTCCCGCATGAATTTTGCTGGACGGGGTACCACGGCCACTCCAGTCGTGATCGCACATACCAACTATAACAGTTCTTAAAAACAGACGACTGTTTTTCTCCTCGATACCATCACTTGACCGGCGAACGAGGGCACTGTGACAAAACTTGCCGGCTAAGATACATCCAAATCAAAATAGGCTTTCGCTTCTACCAGTCAGGCCGGGAGCACTACACTTCGGCAGGCCTTGCAGGCCCACCATACCATGATGTTATCATGCAATGGGGTGAGCTGCCAGGAATTTTAAAGATAATTTGCGTTAAGCTTTACACCAGCAAGTGGGACGCCGCTGCATGGTTTTGCAAAGAGGCGATGGTGAGGGAGAGGGAGAAAATTCTCCCTCTCGGGTTCTTCGGGAACGAAGCTCGGGCGCCGCAGACATTTTTACGCCCAAGACTAAAGGCCTTTATGACCGAGGGCGTGAAGACGGTGGCGTGACTTACTGGTTGGTGGCTGCTCGCCGTCCTTACAGAAAACTCCAGTCGGTGGCGTGGCGTGATAGCTGAACGTACATCTTTTACCCCTTTAAAGAAGTAGGATAAAACCCGAACACCCCGCAAACGACGCCGCAGTGGTCTGTCAGATGCCCTGGCGCTATCCTTTCGAAAGTTCACGCGGGGCTCCGGATCATAGGCAGATAGAAGGGCACTGTGCGATTTTAGTCGGTAGGATTTCGGCATAGCATCCATGAGGAATTCAACATGTAAAGTGCAAGTTATCGGATTTGCATCTCAAATCTGAAAATGAATTTTGAGAGGAGCCGAGACCGGTCAACGAACAACGAGGCTGTACTCTCAAAATATTCAACAAACCACTCTAAAAGAAATCGTATGAGACGGAGTGGTGTAGAGATGAGAGTGATCGAAAACGCATAACTTGGACCAAAGCAACGAGAAGGTTAACATTAGGATGCATAGGGGGCTCTACAGAGAAATTTTGGGCCCAAGACTGCTTTATCTGGAAGTAGTGTACCTACTGTCTGACAGATGAGGTCATGGCTAAAATAAAATAAAACTTTTATCAACACCCTGTACTTACTTATCTGGCTGGCTCGGAGTGGAGCATTAACCTTAAACACTTTCCAGATTACCTACTACAGGATAATATGTACCTATCAACTCATGGAATCTATTAACAGTTGGTAAAAATCGATGCCGACAACTTTTGAACTTTATGTTAAGTTACACACAAAACACCATGCGAGCGAAGCCGCGGGCAAAAGCTAGTTATTGTCTATGTCTATAAAACACTATAAAAAATAACAAATGCAGAACACATTCTTTTGATTTTTTGTCTAGTGGTTTTTTAACATTGGTGATGTGTATTCTTTTGATATTTCCAGTTAAATTTCTGCTTAATTTGGTGTACCCTTAAATCGTACCTTCAGTTTATTATAAATACGCCCATCGGTTGCTACGGTAAAGGTAGATAGTCGGTAGATATGTTTATTATTGATTGATTTTTAAGCCACCAAATTGATAACGTGGTATGGACATGACATGGGCCGAGTTACCTTTGTCTGTCCAAGATTAGGGCAGGGCGAAGACTTGAAAACAAATAAATAACTGTAAATTTCGATTGTCAAAAATCTCCATAAAAATATCCATAAAAAACTCCAGTACTTAAAACTTTAAGCGGTAAGGACACTTGTCTTAACATCGCCAAAGTACACAATTGGGCTAATAAGGTATTGGGGCACTGGGGCAAGGATACAGGTATTGGCACTTGACTTGACATCGACAAAGAACTGAACATGACCCGTAGACAGAGATAGTATTCTTTAGCTACGACATGACAATTAAAAAAATTATAATATTATGACAAGGCTGTATGGACAGAGTTTCCTTTGCCTACCTAAGATGGGCTAAGACCAATAACAACTTTTCAATTGTCAATTTGTAAATTTGTAATTTGCCGTGCCGCTTGCTGCTTCGTTTACGCCGATTGTTATTCAATTATAAGCCCTAGAAATACATTAAAACTGTAATAATGTCGAAAGCTCATCCTCCAGAATTGAAAAAGTAAGATTTCTGCATCTTCTATTTTATATTTTATAGCTATTATGATATTATTTAGCAAAGCGTCCTCGCGCCATTTTAACCTATAGAGAATGCCAGTGCGTTTCGGTTTTAGTTTCAATTAAAATTCCATGCAATGTAGCACTTAATATAACCTAGAATTTAGTTGGTACTTATCAGTAAAATGTTTTCAGGTTTATGGACAAGAAGTTGTCTATAAAACTAAATGCTGGTAGATCAGTAACCGGCGTTCTCCGCGGCTTCGATCCATTTATGAATCTCGTATTGGACGAATCTGTAGAGGAATGTAAAGATGGTCAAAGAAACTCCATTGGCATGGTGGTAAGTCACTTTTATATACACAGCATCAGCACCTACACAAACTAGTACTTATATGAATCGGTTGTTAGTAAATCTAATTTTTGCTCAGAAATGGGTTATTATATTACAATAAAGGGTTTGCTTCAGGAAAGTGCCTCTTTGCTGGAGATAATGATAACTGGTTAACAGGTGATTTTCTAAAATTTCAAATTAAATTATAACACAACACAAATTTTTCTTCTGCAACATTCGGCTTAACCAACTCAAGAGCAATCCAAGCATATGCAGACCAAAAGTAATTATCAGAGCAAATATGCAAAGTGTGAGGATACCCTGTCTATGGTGAGCCATGCAATAATGGAAAGTAACCATAGTGATGGTTCCACAGAAAACGCCATTGTACTGTTGTTTGGAACGGCTTTGTAATATGTAGGAATTTAGAAATGTATGTTTAATAATTTTCTTCAACCCATAGCATAAGTTTATATTAGTTTAATTGGGGCTAGAGAATGTAAAAAAATTACCCACTATTAAATCTATTCTAATATTTAAAACTTGTTTGGTGGAACTCAGTAATCTCAGGAACAACTGGGTTGAATTGAAAAAGTCTCTTTCTGTAAGATACCCTATTTATCAAGGAAGGCTTTAGGCTATATATCATCAAACTACAATCTAGGAGAGTGGAGCATTCGTTATAAATGTCAACAAATTGGAAAAAAATCATCCAGTTTGGCAAAAGTAAAAGCAAATGGATTTAATAGATGTAACGAGGGTTCAAAATATATCAGGGGCGAAGCCATTGGGGTCAGCTAGTTGTACATAAAAGGAAATAAATTTGTTATGGTCTGTAATTGCTCCTTTCTAATTTATGTACACACCACCTGTCAATAGTAGATTGAAGAGTCATAGTATAGAACCAGAATCACTGTTTCTAGCTGTCAAATTGTTGGTAGACTATAAAAATGCAACTGACTAGCGGCCACTGCCATGGTAAGTGTTAGTAGAATTTCATAATTCTCATCATAATTTTTTCAATTTCAGGTCATCCGAGGAAACAGCATAGTGATGTTGGAGTCATTAGATAGACTATAGTACTAAGTGATATTATGTAATTGTATTTTATAATAAAACTAACTTAACTCTATTTGTGATTTTCATATTTATCATTTCCACATTTTTTGCCTCCATAGCCCCTGCTAACTTCAGTGTTCTGTAAACGATCATTGCGATAGGCAACTTTCGCAATGGCTAGTTCCTGGATGGGCCACTGCTTTGTGGCATTTCAGTGCTTCTGAAGTCATGTTAAGCCCTTGGTTGTTGTTAAGCCAAGTTGAAGCCTTTATGGGTGGCTTGATAAAACAAACTTCACATGAACCATTCTACAAAATAATCCCAACAAAGCGTAAACATTTGTTTGGATAGGTGAGCCCATTCTTGAGTTATAAATTACAATGAAAAGTGGCATTGATTTTTATATATATTGATGGCAATGGGCTTACCATCTGTTGCGTTGGACAAAATGTATATGCCTCTGCCTACCTTCATTGATAAAGGCGTGACAATATGTATGTATGTACGACTAGCTCGGGAGGTAAAAACATATTTTTCTGACTTATCGCCAAAAAATGTGTGATATGATCTGAAAATGTGTATTTCATTGATGAGAGGGAGTTATATTTGTAAAACATCAGATTACAGGGGGCCGAGTCTACTATGGACAAGCCGTAGAATAGAACCAGAATCGCTGTTTTTAGCTATCAAAATGATAATAGACTATAAAAAATGCAACTTACTAGCGCGGTACATGTTAGTAGAATTCTATCGGCCGACCGATAGAAGACTATTGGAGTACGATTGTAATAGTAGACTACGAAAAACTGTCAAAATTGTACCGGTGGCTTTCTATTGAGCGTCGTTTTCGATTCTATTTCGACACGATTGAAATAGACTCGGCCCCCTGGTCTATTGTAGACAAGAATCAATGTCACTCGCGCGCTCTCTACCAGAGACACCTTTCTTTACATAGTTTACATATACAACTGCCTCGGTGGCGGTCCCGGGTCTGAAAAAATATTTGTGTGATCCACAAATATTTGTTTCGGAGTTTAGGTGTTTCCTATGTATAATAAGTATGTATTTAGAAATATATAAGTATATTTACCAGTCATCTAGCTCCCATAACACAAGCTTATATTACCTTACTAAGGGCGAGACGGCGGTAAGTAAAAAAAAAAAAATAAAAAAATATCCATCACGCCTTATCCCCGAAGGGGTGGCAGAGGCATATTATATGCCCACTTTTCACCGTGTGGATTCCTGTACCACGTAATAGGTGGTGAGCCCATTGCCGTGTTGAAATGTACAGACGCAGGTTGTGGGTACCTGCTGTTGAATTTTTTCAAGCCGCCCATAAGGCTTTCAACCAGGCTTAACGACTGCCATTTTACTGGCAACCGGGACCAACGGCTTAACGTGCCTTCCGAAGCACGGAAACGCTCGCAAATGTAAATGCCACAAAGTGGTCACCCATCCGAGGACCAGCCATAGTGAAAGTTGCGTAACTCAGTGATCGTTTACAGAACACTGAGACCGCGAGGCCACGAGCGCTTCTAAAAAAGTCTAAAGTAAAAAAAAGTCCCACAATATTTAAGAACCAAGCGTGTTCAGGGGCTGCTCCCTTTTCTCATACAATTACTCTACTACCAGGGGGGTGTCTGCAGTTTAAGTAAATTCGACTTTAAATTTTGCTTGCTGGCGGCGAGTCTAGGTAAGTTTTCATACCTAAAACTGACTTTTGTTAGGGAGTGACACTTCTATCCATACCTCCATTATGCGTTTTGTATTTTATGATAAATTATCTTTAGGCGTATAACAATTATGCCCTTTACTGTATGCTGATTAAATTTATGATAAAAAAATTAGAGTAAGTTAAGGTTTTGCCAATTATTATGCGTTTATTAATATATATAATTATGCGTTTATAACACTCTGCTTATCATAATTTATGCGAGAAAACTATATGCTGAAACTGTTATGCCAAACTACACTATGCTGAAAAAGATTATGCGTTCGAAAGGGCTCCCAAAAATTTTAGCGTTTAAATATATGGCATACCGTAAATTCATTTATTATTTTTTCTGCTTTTATTCAACATATCATCATGGTCTGTAAGATTTTGGTTTAAATATGATAATTAAGAATAACTATTTTGACTACGATAACATTCCATTGGTATTGTTGTCTTCGCCCATCTTGGGCAGGCAAAGAAACTTAGTCCATACAGCCTTATCTTCAGTATTTATAATCTCTTAATATTTAGTTTTAGTCATGTCTAGTCCTTTCTCGATGTCATGTCCTCGTCCTAGATTCTGGTCTTTGCCCTAGTAAAGCAGTGACCCTTACACTGACCTAGTCACTAATAATTTATTCTGTGACGACTTGACAATCAATGTCAATAGAGGGGTTTTTAGGCGGCAAAATGGCTGACACCATACGCTTAATATTAATTATTTTCTAAAACTAGTACATTTATATTGTTTTATATGCAGGAGTGGTTTCTTGGACATAAAAGTTGTTTTAATGCATACATACATATAGTCACGCCTTTATCCCCGAAGGGATAGGCAGAGGCCACCACACACAGCCCACGTTTCACAGTATACATTTTTGTCCGACGTAAAAAGTGATGAGATATAGGTATATCACTGTCTTTCACTATAGCTTGGTGAAAGACAGTGATATACCTATATGCAATGAATTACACATGTAATTATTTCAGCAATAAGATTTAATGTGAACCCGCAATAGCTCACTCTTATAGAATGCCATACAATGACTATGAAAAATAAAGTACACTCTTGCTTATTATTTTATTATTATTTATTTCAGATTAATATATGTGATCATGTGTTATTATTATTTATTTCAGATAAATACATCTGGATCACCTGTTGGTTGTGCACTATAATATAGAAGTGGAATACTGTGTTTGATTGATGTGCAATAGGAGCAGCAGCTATTGGGAATCATTGGCAATTTGCCAGCAGTTAATCCTACTACAGAAGTTGCTTTACTAGGCTATAGAAGTGCTGCAACTTCAGACAACTATTACATTTTCATCAGTCAAATACAATGTAGCCCCACCAGCAGATTAAATAAATAAAGAAAAAATAAAATGTTGTTTTAATAAATATTCAATGTGATATGGTTGTATAGTTATTTTTCCCCTGATTTATGATCTGCATCTAAATAAGGTCCAAGTCAACTTCAGTTGCTGTCGAACAGGTGAATGTCTGATACAAAGCTCGTCAAACCTTTTTAATTGACTACTGTGGACATTAAGGCTGTTTGTGGCAACTAGGACTAAGACTAAAAAGGGATAAATTCCTTGGACTAGGTACTACAAAACAGCCAGAATTGTCAAACCAACCCCGCTCTGCTTGTGGCTGAAATCATTAAAAGAAAATGCAAATGAAAAATCATGCTTTCGAGTTTGGTTTATACTAATATGCCTAAAATCAGCTGATATATCTCGAAAGTAAGTCTTTCGTGTTTGAATCGGGTTACACAAAAATGTACCTATTCCATCAGGCTATGTAAAATAAGTTTGAACATTATTACTCCCAATTAATTTTAATGGCTTAAAGTTGAATCGTTAGTCAGGCTGCTAGTTAAACAGAAGGCTAGGCTGTTAAATGAACGGCAGATCAAGTAATTATCTGCGACTGCGACGTATATATACAATCATTACACATATCAATTTACCACGAAAACCGTAAACAATAACATAACCTCAAAAAATTCAAACTACAATATCTCTTTTCTTGGGGTCCTTTGGCTATCAGTGTAACATAAAGGATTGCTCAAGAATAAATTCTCAATCGATTGATATAGGTTGCTGATCTAAACGCTCCAATTCTTCTCAACTAATTTCATGTATGGAAACTGGACATTTGTTTTTTTAGTCTGCCATGAGTATTAAATTGTAGGAAATTAGTTTTGGATAAGTTTACGTGAAGATTATTATTATTAAGCCAACTCATAATATATTTTATTGTATTATTTATGTCTATAGTGTATTTATTAATGTCAACTGTATTTTCACATGTCATCATAATTGAAATGTCATCTGCAAATAGAGTAAATGGGTATGACGCTATCTCTGGCAGATCATTATGTAAAGCAGAAACAACAAGGGCCCCAAAACGCTACACCAAATTCATTTACCAAATACACTCCCGGACACCTAAATCGAGCTACCTTGATTTTTTTGGTTTGGAGTACTGTAACTTATAAAAGATGTATGTAGAAGGAAAATGTTTTGATGCAGTTTTGGAGCTGGTATACTCATCATTCATTTAGAGTGCCACTGTTCTAAATTTGAACTACAGTTTATTAAAAAAGTCGAGTTACGTTGAAACAAGTCCATATTTGCTTTTTTCAAGGAAAAAAATCTAATCGATTTTTAAATAAAGACATGTTTTACATGAAAAGAAATGTTTATTTAGTAACTTGTATTGCCTCCCAGTGCATTTATGACAGCTCTCATACGGTTTGGCATAGAAATAATCAATGTCGTTATGACATGTTGAGGAATGTCCTCCCATTCTTCCAAAATTACATTTTTGAGCTCCTGCATGGTTTGCGGGGCAGGTTGATGAGCTCGAACACGCCTCTTCAGCTCATCCCATAGATGCTCTATAGGATTCATATCAGGACTTCGCGCTGGCCATGTCATAACGGTGATACCAATGTCATTTAAGTACTCCCTGACGATTGCCGCAGTAAGGGCCCTTGCATTATCATGCATTAAAACGAAATCTTGGCCAATAAATCCAGCATATGGCATCACATGGTTCTCTAAACATTGGCGAATGTATCTATTGCCATCTAGGGGCGGCAGTCGTGGTCCCGTCACTACCTCTAGCTCAGTTTTGCCTTCCATAGAGATTCCTTCCCAGACTGTCCATGATCCTCCACCATAACTCACTTTCTCGTCAATACAGCATTGCGCGAAACGCTCGTTCTGTCTTCGGTACACCTTACTCCTTTCGTCATTACCGTATAGCATTATCTTGGACTCATCTGTGAAGAGAACCTGGCTCCATTGATGTCGAGTCCAATTTAGATGTTCGCGCGCAAACTCTAGACGGGCTATTCGGTGTGCTCGTGTCAATTTGGGTCCATTGGCTGGCTCATGGGGCTTTAAACCACGTTCATTGAGTCGCCTTCTAACGGTCCGAGCACTTACAGCCACTCCGCGAAAGTCCCTGAGCTGTTCTTGTATCTGAACAGAGTTAAGGCGTCGATTTCGTAAGCTAGTAGTGACAATGTATTGATCTTGTCTCGCCGTTGTCACTCGGTAACGAGGTCCTCCTGTTCGCCGAACGAAGCCGCCAGTCTCCAGGTATCGGTGGTACACTCTTTGGACAGCGGAACGACTTATGTGAAGTTGTGAACTCACATCTCGCTGACTTAGCCCAGATTGAAGAAGTGCTACAGCTTGCGCGGCTACTTCAGGTGAAGTATCCACAATTTTATAGCTAAAAACGGTTCAAATTATAGAAAAATAACGAAACTAAACTTTGGTTAACAACAATTGCGAAAATTCAAACCAAATCGACATTAAATTGCTTCAAAAGCAACTTTCAACAGTCATTATTTTTTTCAAATCAGTGACCAATCTCGGCTTTTGTTCTTTATTTTAAATTCTAAAATTCAAATTTGGAATAATACATACGGGAAAGACGATGAAATATGCCAGCATTAAAAATGTATAAAAACTTTTTTGTTATATTGTATATTTTTTGTGTATTGGGCTTTTAGGCCCGGGAATGTAAGGTGGCTCGATTCAAGAGTCCGGGAGTGTATTTTGATCGATAGCTCTGCAGCTCATCGCCACCACCGAAACTTGGAATTTCCACTTTTTGCTTTCTGTCTTTAAGGTAACATCTCAGCCAATCCAATGCTGGGCCACGAACACCATAGTTTTCCAATTTAGACAGTAGTAACGAATGGGACACAAAATCAAAAGCCCTCGTCATGTCAAAAAATACCACAGTAACTAACCTACCAGAATCCAGGTTTAGGACAACATTTTTTATCAGATCAAAACAGGCCAGAGTCGTCGATTTTCCCTTCTGAAACCCATACTATTTAATTTGTTCTCATTCAAATGCGTACTGAATTTAACCTTAACTAAAAACACATGACATTTTATATACTTTAGAAATACACACAACTCTGCGTTAACCAAAAAGGGGTTTGAGTCATTCTCTCCTAGGAAAAGTATTACTCTATCTTGTTCAGACATGTCATATAGCCTAGCACTGTTCAGGATGTCTTCCGTTGAGGCGTAGGGCTTGATAAATGAAGTGAATTTGTATGGATGGTAAGGGTTTCGTAATCTTGATTTTATTATACGCTCTGTTAAACCTGAGCAATTTTGACTACCAAATATGAATGCTCTCTTCACAACTGACATGCTGTTTTGTGGAATTCTTCTTTTATGTTCTAGAATCACATTGTTAAAATTTTTAAATGCCAACCAATCTGAACAGGAAGGAACCCGGGGCCGTCAGAACAGTTTACTCTTGGTGCTCGCTTTGGCAAGAGGTCCTGAATTATATGTATATAGCGCTCGGTGGGAGGGCTGTGCCCTCTGATAGTGTTTGCTGTGCTTGAAGACAAACAAGTCTACGCGTCCTTTGACACCGGACATCGTTGGAAAGTCGCTAGACAGGCGATGGCTACCCTTGGTGTCGGTTCTGGACACTGACGCAGAGAATTCAAGCCCGACATAACCTTACGTAATATGTTGTAGAATAACATCGTTGTCTGCAGTAAACTTGTGCCACCGACGGCAGGTAGCTCTCAGCCCTCTGCTTGCCCTCTCTACCACGGATTGCCCCACCGAGGTCGGCGACGTGGAGGCCTGACTTGAGGCCCCTTCTTCACAACCTGTGAGCCTCTTTAGAAGAAATATTTGGACTTCAACTTTTCCCCCAGTTTCCCTGGCCTTATCTTAACATAATATATATTAAATTATTTTACCATTTCCTTTTTTTGTACTTTTTCTTTTAAGCCTGTTCTCCAGTTCTGGTGATAGTTTTCTCCTTGACCTTACATTTTCCCCTCCCGGAAAAATTTTTTACTAACCACTCCCTCTTTAAACTTTTTCAGATTCTCAAAATTCTAAAACCAACTTGCTCAAGTGATTTTTATTTGGTAAGCTTTTATTTTCATCACCTCATCCACCTCAACCTTTACAACACTTCTTTATACTGAAACTAATACCTCACTATACTGCATCCCACACACTTGCACACCACTACGGTTACCCACTGGTAATTGTCATCCATTCTTCGCTTGCAAGTGTTCTTAAAACCATTTGTGGTCACTTACTAGTTGTCGGTCGAAATTCATAAGTGGAACGCACATCTTAAGCGTTGTAAGCCCACTTGGACCCATATTTTGTGGGCGAAGTGGGCGTCATGCGGTCGCGAACAGTGACGGCGTACGTTTTTTACGTACGACTTTTTTTGATAGATATACTATCAGTCATCAGTAGCGATCCATCCCATACTAAAGTTACGTTATTGGGAACGGGCGTTAGTCGAACTCATCGGCCGACCGATATAAGTCTATTGGAGTACGATTGTGATAGTAGACTACGAATAAAAGTCAAAATAGCACAGGTGGCTACTGAGCGACGATTACGATTATTTATTGACGTGATTGAAATAGTAGACTTGCCCCGCGGAGAAGTAATCACCAAATTTGGAAAATATTTATTCATTATTGTGAAATTAATAAATGACGGGATTAAATGGGTTCCACGGGGTTCGAAGTATGTCACGAGCGAAGCCAGGCGGGACAGCTAGTTAGGTATAAAGACAATATAAATATAATTGCAGCGTAAACTCCTTTGAAATTTACTGTACACATGTATCTTCTACAATGATTACGTTACATTTGGTCCATACATACCTACCTAACATTACTCATTCCCAATAACAACAAACATTATAGAAGTAGTTAGAGAGAAAAAAGAATGAGATTAATACCTATATACTGAATACGTATGTTTTCAGTACACAGATATAAATACACGTCCAGTCGACCCCATCCTCCGTGACTCACTTAATCACTTCGCTAGACGCCACATCGACGCACCGGCACACGTTGTTTTGGGCTTATAAGAATTTTACATAAATCTACATACATACATACATACATATACATATCGTCACGCCTTTATCCCCGAAGGAGTAGGCAGAGGCATACTATATGCGCCCACATGGTAAGCCTATTGCCGTGTTAAAATGAAGCGCAAGTTGTGACGACCTGCTGTTAAAATTTTTCAAGCCGCTGATAAGGCCTTCAACTGGGTTTAACGACTGCCATGTTATGGACAAGCGGGACCAACGGCTTAACGGCAGCGCATTCCACAATCGTAATGCCAAGACAGTATAGGATTTTCCTCAGAATGTTGTGGAATGTGACGGCATTTTTAGGCTCAGATTCTCCGATGATCTTAAGCACTTCGAATGAGTATCATGAAGGAACTCAAAACGTCCTTTGAGATAGGTAGGCGTAGAAGGGTTGAACAGTATACTGTATAACAAGAAAAGAATATGAGCATTCCGGCGAAGTCGAATAGGTAGCCACCCCAAAATAACTCACAACATCCTTACACATCATCTACCCATAATAACACAACCCAAAACCATGTAAGGTACTTTGTCGGACGTATAAAATCGCGTTACTTTGTACCTTTTAAGGTAAAACTTATAAAAAAAATAGGTAGCCACTCGAGTCTTTTCCGAAATCATGTACAGTTTAACAAATATGGAACATACTAGATGACCCCCACAGCTTCGCCCGTGGAATATTTCGACCTCCCGTCGCACCTACTTAATCCCGTCGCTTATAAATTCTACAACGATGCATATAAATTTGCCCGATTTGTCGACATTTATGACTACTGCTCTGCTCCCCAGTGTAGTAGCGTAATGATATATAGCCTATAGCCTTTCTCGATAAATGGGCTATCTAACACAAAAATATTTTTTCAAATCCGACCAGTAGAGCCTGAGATTAGCGCGTTCAACCAAACAAACAAACAAACTCTTCAGCTTTATAATATTAGTATAGAAGTATAGATTTGACTGCCTCGGTGGCGCAGTGGTAGTCGACTGCAGCGACTGCAGGTCCCGTGTTCGATTCCCGGGTCGGAAAAAATAGTTCTGTTATCCACAAATGTTTATTTCGGAGTTTGGGTGTTTCCTATGTATAATAAGTATGTATTTAGAAATATATAAGTATGTTTATCAGTCGTCTAGATCCCATAAAAAATTAGCTTATATTTAGTTTACTTTGGGATAGATAGTGCTGTGAAAAAAAAGTCTCCCAATATTTATTTTTATTAATATTCTGTCCGATGAATGTAAAATTGACAATAGCAGCAGTCAGGAGTTACTCGTCTGGCCACACGATGCTCTCAATCCAAGGCTTATAGTACCGTACACGAGTATACATGCCCGCGTTGCCGGCAATACCGCAGTCCTTGCCAAAGGAAGTGATTCCAAGTATATGGTGATAACCTTCCTCGATAGTAGACTGGAGAGGTCCGCCGCTGTCACCCTGAAAAATTTATCGTTAAAGTTGACAGAAAAAGTATGAAAATAAATAAATGCGTGAGTCTCGTGGGACACTCGGTTGGAACGAAATTCCTTCTAGTATTAAATTTTAGGGCCGTATTCCAGAACGTTTCTCAATACTCAATCGACGCTAGTTTTTGCCTTATAAATACTACTCTCAAGTGTTTCTTGAGTATTGATAAACGTTCTGGAATACGGCCCCTGGATATTAGAATATGAGGCTCTACTCCATAACTGGATACAGTAAGCCCAGATAGGTTTGAGGATACATTTATGTAGCAACAGCTTATTGTCTAGAGATAGTCTAAGATGCTGCGTATTATCACTGATGCACCATGGTACATTACAAATGACCAACTACGGTTGAATCTTAATAATATTATAAATGCGAAAGTTTGTATGGATGTTTGTAACTCTTTCACGTAAAAACTACTGAATGGATTTTAATGAAACTTTACAAAAATATAGCTTATACATCAAAATAACACATAGGTTACTTTTTAACCCGGGAACAAGTTCCTGTGGGAAACGGGAACGGGAAAATTCTCTACGCGGGCGAAACCGCGTGCCTCAACTAGTGTCAAATAAAAACTTCAACAGCGTCTTACATGAAACGTTTAGAAAAACATCCCAACAAGTTCGCCTCAAGCGTAATGCAGAGGGATACTGGAATGGTCTCACTACAGGGGATGCCGACGACCGTGCGAAGTGGAGGAGAAAATGTAGGATAGCGGACTCCGGGCGTCGCGAGACGCAACTGGGAGAGACGGTCGGATGATGATGATGACTGGATTCGCGAGACTCAAAAGGAAAACCACCAAAGATCTATTTTAGTCAGTTGCGAGAGAATGGGTTCCAGTCAATGGACTGAGTGCCCCACAAGACTATCTACTTATACTTTAATCATGTGCTGAATGTCTACGAGAAAGTATTGATATTAAAAAAAATAGTTGTATATAATCACAGTATATAACTATACCAATTATCTTGAACGTATAGGCTCACCTATGACTTGAAACAGCCAATAGCATACTCATAAATTCTTACACATTTTTTCGCCTATTTGAGTGCCCAAAAATTATAAATTAGTAAGGTTGATTTAAGTCACTGACGGGGTAGACGCTCCCTGCAGATTAAATGATCGTTTCGCACACTCACGTCTGGGCATCCGAATACTTTGAGCTTTTTGTTTATGATATGCTCACAAGTTCTTCGAATGTAAGTCGCGGTTTACTCCGACACCTTCTATCCAGTACTTTGGCACAGTAAATATTATTTGCCATTCGGTGGTATTTAATTGATATTTGACCGTTTTTCACTTATTGGTATTTGATTTAGAGATCCCCAAATAAAAAAAGCATGATAATAGAGAGTTAGGTATTCTGTCTTATGTAGCTTTTGCTTTCTCGTTTCGGGGAAGTTAGTAAGAAGAGAATTTTATACCTATACGTTAACAACTTACCTCACAGGTGTCGACAACCTTGTCCATTCGTCCGTAACACATCTGTATCGTGTGGTTGTAACCCTCCAAAAAAAGGCGATGTGGGGGGAACAACTTTGAACACAAAGTTTGATTATATTCGTTAAGTAGCATCTGAAATCAGATAAATAAGTAAATGCATTACAAATACATCTTCAGTCACAATAAATAAGTATGAGGACGAACGAGTCAATGAAAATCAAGAAAGTTTGTCTAACAAAGCAAGAATGATAATAAAGGAGGGGAGGAGGATCCCACCACACACCCTCGATTCTTCAATCCTAACGCACAACGGTCAAGGAGAACCTCTATAATTGTTACGGAGGACTGACGAACCGAATTCCTCAAGGAAAGGGAACTCTCCTCCTTTATAATCGTTCTACGATGGATTTCCGTCATGTAACGCCCTGAATTAGTTAAGTAGGCAAGACTAACTGTAAAGCTAGGTGTGGCAGAAGAAGCATAAATGTAAAATGTATGCAGTGAAAATGAGAAGTATACCTAGTTGGAGCGACGTTGATGGACAAAGAAACAAACAGTGTGACAAGGGAACATTGCGGTACGACAGAAGATATTCACATATATACTTACATATTATCACGGCTTTATGCCCGAAGGGGTAGGCAGAGGCGTACTATACGCTCTCATTTCACCATATGCATTTTTGTCCCACGTAACAGGTGAGCCCATTGCCGTGTTGATATGGACAGACGCAGGCTGTGGCGACATGCTGTTGAAAATTTTCCAGCCACCCATAAGGCCTTCAACCGGGCTTAACAACTGCCATTTTATTAGCAACCGGGACCAACGGCTTTACGTGCCTTCCGAAGCACGGAAACGCTCGCAAATGTCAATTCTACGTGGTCAGCCATTCGAGGCGAAAGTTGCTTAACGCAGTGATCGTTTTCAGAACACTGAGTCAGCGCTTCTATGCATGCTTCTACAGAAGATGTAGTGTCTTAGATAGAAATTGGCATGCTTAGATGGTTCGACCACGTGAGGAGGTTAGATGAAATTAGATTGACAAAGCAGATTTATGTGGCGAGAGTGAATAAGCAAACTAGGAGGGTTGACCTCGGCGTCATTATTTCAATCAAATCAAAGACCTTTTGGGAAATGGAAAACATTTATGGAAGTAGCAGAAGCGACAGTTGTATGACAGGATCGTAGCAAGTGAAAATCCAACGTCTTCACTCCAATGAAAGACAGACGTGATGATGTATGTCACGATAGTTTATTTCAATTCGAATTTTTAACTTACAACTTGAAGATGGTTTCCTACTTCTCCCCTGGCACTTAAGCGTCCCCATCCAGTTGCTGACAAACTGAATATGTTACTTCTATCAGCATCAAGGCATGCTGGCATAACTGTTTTACCAAAGTTTATTCTGGAACAGTTAAAACGTTACTTTTACCAAAACCGTTTCGTTGGTCAAGTATTTGAAAATCCACTGCTCAAAATCAAAGTAAAGACATGGAAAGCAACCAAAGAGCAAGGAATATTGCTCGCTACCTCTCACTCGCACCTTTTTTTTTATTGGGACTAATCCCACCCGCATTCCCATTACTGTGACTCCTGTGAGCTCGGTGTAACTATTCTGGTGTTTTGGTCATTGCTGTAGATGCTGGTATCTACAGCAATGACCAAAACACCAGAATAGTTACACCGAGCTCGATCTCGGTGAAGTCCCAGGAGATGTTAGCATGTCTTGGAACCCGCAACGAAATTAATCAGAAGATAATGTGAGGAAGTAGGAAAAGAACGTAAAGCCGCTTCCCTCTTTTGAAAAGCGGGAGACCTGGAAAGCAACTAGGTGTAAATCCTATGGAAATAGGGGAGCACCACGGTAATAGTAGATATAGTATGGGTCCTATGTGAGCTATGTTTGATTCCAGTAATATGTATGGCAGAAACATTTAAAAGCACGAAAATTCACCCTCGATGCCACGAGATCCGCATAGTAAACTGGGTCCGTATTGGGTTGCATAAAATTAAGAGGCATAACTTAAAACTGCATAACGTGTTTTGGCATACTCTTTGTTTCGCATAACGTTCAACGTTAACGTTTATTCTCCCATAATTTCTTTATAATATTGATATACCCGCATAAAATGTTTACGCATATTTTTTTTACAATAACGCTTACTAATTATAACATTTATTAGCATCACACTCTATGGCATAAAGATTACAAGTCATACATATATAATACCCTAATCTTAACGAGTACATATTTTTATTTTTATATCTAAGCTTGAACTGTCGCATCACCGGCCGCTGCCACGGCATGCTCGCTTCTCTCGCTCGGCTCGCGCGTTGTGGTCACGAGTAACCTAACACTTCTTCTCGCTTCGCTCGTCGTCGTACCTATTTACGACTTTGCTCGAGACTAGTCTAAAATTAATAACACTTTTAAAATATCATTTCATGTGTTTTCTCTCCGCATGATCGCGGAAAAGTTTCTGGCTCTTAGCCAGAAGGTTTCCTGCGCTTTTGTGGATCTAGAGAAAGCATTTGATAACATTGTGAGAGAAACGCTGTGGGACTTGCTGCCAGGATATGGTGTGGACGGCTCGCTACTGCGGGCAATACAGTCGCTTTATAGGGACTGTAAGGCTTGCGTGCGAGTAGGGGGGGATGTGTCACCTCTTTTTGATGTCTGTACAGGCGTCAAACAGGGATGTGTCATGTCCGCCTGGCTGTTCATAGTGTATCTGGACAGTTGCCTGCAGAAGTTGAAAGATTTTAATATGGGTGTGAATTTGGGTGACTTTACAGTAAACTGTCTGCTGTACGCTGATGATGCGGTGCTCATGGCCTCATCAGAAGCCGACCTACAGGCATTAGTCACTAATATGAAACAGGGGTGTGAAAGTAAGGGTCTCCGCATGAATGCAAGTAAAACTAAGGTTCTAGTATTTGAAAGAGGTGACGTAAGAACTAAATGCGAGATTATAAATGGGTAAACCAGGAACGTCTAGAGCAAGTGAATGAAATTGTGTATTTAGGAAGTATGTTTAGCGCGGATGGAAGATGTGATTCGGATGTAGAACGGCGAGTAGCTGCCGGAAACAAAGTTAACGGTGCTTTGTCCCAGTTAGTAAAGCGACAAAGCATCGTAAAAGAAGCACGAATGGCGATTCATAACGCAGTGCTAGTGCCTACTTTGCTTTACGGTAGTGAAACCTGGGTATGTCAGCAGATACATGAAAGTAAATTGAATGCTGTGGAGATGCGATCACTTCGAAAATTGTGCGGCGTTACCTTGGCCGACCGAATACGTAACGAAGTGATACGCAATATGGCAGGTTTGAATGAAAGTGTCAGCGTTAAGCTGGAAAAGGGCGTGCTCCGTTGGTTTGGACACGTCCAACGAATGAGTGAGGAACGATTAACGAAGAATATATATTGTTCAAAAGTAGAGGGTAGAAGGAGTCAGGGAAGGCCGAGACTTACATATGAAGACCACGTGAGCAGATTGCTCAAAAACGGAAAGGTCAAAAGCACTCGGATACCCAGACGTGCGTGTATGAAGCGATTGATGAATCTCGACGAAGCGAAAGAAGTATGCATGGATCGCGAAGCCTGGCGATCTGTCCTCTCTGACTACCCCGTCAGGGATACAGCGTGAAGATAGTTAGTTATTTCATATGTTACAGTTTACGAACTTGGCTATGAGTGAGATGATTATTTACGATGGTGTCTTATCATTTCTTAAATATTCTTAGGCAAATTGATTATTCATTTATGATTTAAACGGTTAAGGATACCTCTATTATGCGTTTTGTATTTTATGAAAAATTATCTTTAGGCGTATAACAATTATACCCTTTACATGTATGCTGATTAAATTTATGGTAAAAAAATTAGAGTAAGTTAAAGTTATGCCAATAAAACCATTGTGCGTTTATAACACTCTGCTTATAATAATTTATGCGAGAAAACTTTATGCTGAAACTGTTATGCCAAACTACATTATGCCTAAAAAGATTATGCGATCGAAAAGTCTCCCTAGTAAACTACTCCCGATGTTACTTGTAAAAACAATTAAGCATTGTATATCGCTCGTTTTGCCAAATGCTACACTCCCAAAGTATATGATGGGCGGTCTGATCAAATTTGGCATCATCAGTTGAAAACTGACAGAACGGTGACTCAAACAGCTTAAACGAATGTAATTTGCTCCTAAAGTTACCATATCCCGTAAGAAATTGAGCAACACAGTGATCAACCTCCAGCCATTTATCAGATATTCTCAAGCATTCACGAACATGTTACTTCACCAACGCAGCTGCCATTCGTCTAAAAGTTCTTCACGTACGAGTACATAGCTCGCAGCTAATAGAAACAAATCTATACTAATACTAGCTGACTTGCCCGGCTTCGTCCGTGAAATACTTCAAACCCCGTGGCACCCATTTAATTCCGTCGCTTATTATTTTTCCAAAAATGTATGAAAATTTCCCCGATTTGTTAACATTTATGATTACTGCTCCGCTGTCCTGTGTAGTGGCGTGATGATATAAAGCTAATAACCTTTCTCAATAAATGGGCTATCCAATACAAATAATTTTTCAAATCGGTCCAGCCGTTCACGCGTGATGGCGTGACCAAGGGAAATAGGAATTCATTTTTATATAAATAGATTATAAAGCTAAAGAGTTTGTTTGTTTGCATGGTTGAACGTGCTAATCTCAGGAACTAACGGTCGGATTTGAAATAATATTTTATTTATTTATTTTTATTTATTTATTTATATATATTTATTATTAAAGACTACACTGTGGGTACTACTATTATAAACTAAAGATTGGTAGATATCCCATTTATCGAGAAAGGCTATAGGCTATTTATAATCACGCTACTACCCTGGAGAGCGGAGCAGTAGTCATTAATGTGGACAATTTGGGCAAATTAATAAGCGACGGGATAAAATAGGTGCGATGGGATTAAATAGTTGCGACTGGAGTTCGAAGTATGTTACGGACGCAGCAGGGCAGAAGCCATGTTTACGTCAAAATAAGTAACAGTCGGTTGCCTACTATTTGTCTGTAGTTTGTTTGTTTGTTTCAATCACGCCTTATCCCCAAAAGGGTGGCAGAAGCATATTTTACATACGCACTTTTCACCGTGTGTATTCATGTCCCACGTAATAGGTGTTGAAACCATTGCGGTGTAGAAATAAACGCAGTTTGTGTCTGCCTGCGGTTGAAAATTTTCAAGCCGCCTGTATGGCCTTCAACTTGACTTAACGACTGCCATGTTATTGAGAACAGGGACTAACGGTTTAACGTGCCTTCAAAGCACGGAAACGCTAGTAAATGTAAATGCCTCAAATTGGTCATCCATTCGTGACCAGCCTTAGCGAAAGTTGCTTAATGAATCTGCAGAACGTATCCGAATCTGTGCACGTTTACAGCATACTGAGTCAGCATGGCCACGAGCGCTTTAGTAATGTAATACTATATAGTAGGTTCCTCTGTCTGTAGTAATCTTAATAATATTATACACTAGCTTTCCCGCCCGGCTTCGCCCGTGACATTATTCGAACCCCGTGGCACCCATTTAATCCCGTCGCTTATTAATATCACACGGTATCGCCCGTGTAGAGAAGTTTCCCGTTTTCCACAGGAACTTGTTCCCGGGATAAAAAGTAGCCTACGTGTTATTCTGATGTATTAGCTACATTGTTGTTAATTTTTTAAGAACATTTTCCAAATTTGATGTTTACTTCTCTGCTCTCCAGTACCTACGCCCGCACGGCCCGGTCGAATTATGGTTACACGAAATTAATTTATTTGCACATTATTTTTAACTTGCTTTAACTCGTAAAATATTCATTTCATTTGCAAGGTGTAAAGGGACAAAATAATTTTCATGAAATGCTGATAACATAGGCTATATTAATTTTCAAAAAGTTAAGGGTTCCGTACGTACTCTCGAATAGGAAAACTGCACCAAGCGAGCGGGCATCAGCTAGTTCTAAATATTACTCACATTTTTGACGTTTCTAACAGCATGATATCGTGGTACTTCGATGGTGCTTGGTACTCCGGATGTATTATAATCTTTTGAATCGTGTATATGCGCCAATAGTCTGTTAAATCAGTACGTTTTAGTATTCCCAGAGCTGCGAATGATACGTTACCCCTGAAATATGAATAGTTGCTATTGATTAGTTGGAAGTTGTTACAAGGGGCCGACTCTACTGTTGACAAGCCGTAGACTAGAACCAGAATCGCTGTTTTTAGCTGTCAAAATGTTAGTAGACTATCAAATATCAACTGACTAGCGGCCACTGGCGTGGTACGATCTAGTAAAATTCTATCGGCCGACCGATAGAAGTCTATTGTAGCACGATTGTAATAGTAGATTACGAACAACTGTCTTAATTGTACCGGTGGCTTTCTATTGAGCGACGATTTCGACACGATTGAAATAGCAGACTCGGCCCCTAACGCTTTGGTATTTGCTATAGGTCTTTGGTAGTTGCTATAATAGGTCTTTAGTAATTGCTTTATATTTGGGTGCAAGGGATGATCTTTGGGACCTCACGTGCTAGCTGTGTACTGTGGTATTTGTCTTATATTATGTTTGGAGGATGCATACCACGGTATGATGTGAAGCGTGTTGGCTGGGCACAGTAAAAGCCATTAGCCATTAGATAAAATTATTGTGTTTAAAAAACGAACGGAAAATAAAAGGAAGATGGTGTCACTTCTTCGAAGATTGGATGGCTAAGCTTGTTAAGTGATCGCTACCAAAGTACAAGGTTTAGATACTGCATAGAATTTGCAGTCGCGTTTGTTTTCCAAAAGTAAAAGTTCTTTGTAACAAAATAACACGCCATAAACCCAAATAATATATAAATCGTATTATAGTTTGACCACGACCACACAGCGATCGTGGTCTAGTGTATATCTGTGTTTGCATTTAAATACCAGTGTATCCCTGACTAACGGAAGAGACACTGACGCAGAAGCCTTTTAAGAGATTGGGAGGTCAGTTGGCAATACATACATACATACATACATATCACCACGCCAGTCTCCCATCGGGGTAGGAAGAGACTATGACTTTCCACTTGCTACGATCCTGGCATACAACTTTCGCTTTTTCAACTTTCATAATTGTTTTCATACACGTTCGCCGATTAAGGGTACTCTTGACCTGGCTTTTTGTCAAAAGATCTTCAATATGATTGGCATGGTCGAGGTCGACCCTTACCAGTTTGCCCATTTACTCTCGCCGCATAAATTTTCTTCGTTAGTCTATTTTCATCGATCCTCTCCACGTGTCCGAACCATCTAAGCATCTTTTTTTCTGTCTTAGTCACTACGTCTTCTGTCATACCGCAATGTTCCCTTATCACGCTGTTCCTTTCTTTATCTATCAATTTCACTCCAGCTATACTTCGCAGACTCCTTTTTTCTTTTCTACTGCATTAATTTTACTTCTATGCTTCTTCTGCCATATCCAACTTTCACTGCCATATGTTACTGCCAGATGGCAATAGCTAACAACAATGCCGAAAATCAAACAAAAGCTGCTAAGCATATAAAGTGGACCTCAGGTTTCAAATCCAGGTAGGGTCAATACCGCCGGTGGCGATAAGTAATGGGTCTGACAAACGTTTTTTTACTTTAAGGGAAAACTAGTCAGTCATTCTTCAAGTGTTCGATCGACTTTTAACTAAAACGGTCGCGTCGCATAAGCTCATGCACTTGTCTGTGCGCAGGTAATAGCGCTGACGCAGCAGCCTTGTTCGTCGCGTGTTGTTGTTGCGGCATCCGCAATGACCTAAATTTCGTTGCTAGTGAATCATGTTGATTTGTACATTTATATGGTAAGTTATAGTTTTAAAATTATAACATTTATCATAAGGTATGGCATCCCCAAATAAAAGAGTTCTTAAAACTGAATTAGAACACGAGTTATATACAAGGTTCAGAGAGGAGCAGGCCGAGCGTCTGAAACTTGAGAGCCTTGTAAAAGACCTTAGTAGCCAAGTAGAGTTGCTACAAAGCCAGCTGAAAGACATTCAGGAGCAAAACAATGTTCCTTCTCAAAATAACGAGGCCACGAGTAGGCAACTCCAGAAAACAGTCGAGTATGAGACTGACGAAGAGGAACTTGCTAAAGAAACAGAGTAGGTACGACAGAAAAGTAGGTAAAAGAGGAAGTTGAATATGAACACCTCACTTTCCCCATCGGCACAAGGTGAAAGCACCAGCGAAACCCCGGTTGGTAATTCGTCAGTTAAGCCGTCTATAGCAAAAAAGGTACACTCACGTCCACCCATCATAGTAGAAAACATTAAAAACTACCAGAAGTTTTACGATCAGCTCTCAACCAACTTAACTATAGATACTTTCTTAGTTAAAATGATGTCCGGTGACACAGTTAAAATAAATGCCAGAAACGAGGACTCATATAGAGCCATAACCAAGTTATTGTCACAAAATAACCGCCTTTGGTACTCTTATGAGAACAAGCAAGATAGGCTGATTAGAGTAATGGCTAAAAATCTACACTCGTCATGCCTACCCAACAGAATAGTCGAAGAGCTGTCAGCTATAAAATCCAAGGAGCTGTAAACAAGTTAAGCTGGAGAACTTAAGAACCACTCAACATGTTTAAACTTTCATTTGAAAAAGATGAAGATATAAACAAGATATACAGCATAAAAGCCTTACTAGGTTGTAAAGTAGATTTACAGCCTATAAAACATCAAAGTTGATCCCCCAAATGTAAAAGGTGTGCAATGAACAGAAGGCAATGAGGTTTGCTGAGCATTTAGAGGAAATATTTCAAATAAACGATGAAGAAATCACTACAGATATAATGTTAGATGATGATTGAAGATGATTTTGAAATAAATCTCGTGACACCAGAAGAAGTTAAAAATATGATCAAAACGTTGGTTAAAAGGAAATCACCTGGTTACGATCTCATCCCTAATGAAATACTACAAAACTTCCCAAGGAGAGCTATAGTAAAACTGACGACTCTTATCAACGGCGCAATACGACTAAAACATGTGCCTAATATGGAAAGTTGCTGAAGTCATCAAGGTACCTAAACCTGGAAAACCACTTCACGAAGTAACCTCGTATAGACCAATATCACTCTTACCAGTGCTATCAAAATTATTAGAAAAACTTCTTTTAAGGCGATTGAAACCGATCATAGAAGATAGAAAATTAATTCCTGATTACCAGTTTGGATTTAGGGAAAACCATTCTACTATTGATCAAGTACATAGAATCATAAATACAATAGAAAAAACACTAGAGGAAAAGAAAGTTTGCTCAGTAGTCTTTCTAGATGTAGCACAGGCTTTTGATAAAGTTTGGCACACAGGTCTTATAAGCAAATTAAGAAAAATGCTTCCAAAACAATTTGCAGACATCTTAGAATCTTATTTAACAGAAAGAACTTTCAGAGTTACGACATGAGACAGCATACTCAAACCTCAAACAAATAAACGCTGGAGTACCGCAGGGAAGTGTCCTTGGTCCAATTTTATACCTGTCATACACCTGTGACATCCCAGAATCACAAACAATTTAATTGCTACATTTGCTGATGACACAGCAATAATGGTTACTCGCAAAGAAGCAGTAGAAAAAGTGCAAATTGCAGTTAATTCTATTATCAGTTTGACGAAAAAATGGAGAATAAAACTTAACGAATCTAAATCGATTCATATAGACTTCACTAATCAAAGGTCTCTAGCTATGAACTGATATACCCTATACATAAATGACCACATAATACGGCAAAATACCTGGGCATGACCCTAGATGCAAAGTTACGCTGGAAGGCTCACGTTAAAAAGAAACGGCAAGAACTAGACCTACGCTATAAAAATATGTACTGGGTACTGGGTACACATTCCAATTTATCAGTGCATAACAAAGTACTCTTGTACAAGCAAGTTCTCATGCCTGTATGGACATATGGTATTGAACTTTGGGGGTGTACCAAACAAACAAATGTACAAATAATACAACAATTTCAAAATAAAATACTAAGGAGGATAGTAAATGCTCCTTGGTATATCAGAAATGAGGATATACACCGCGATTTAGGAGTGGACCTTGTTGCTAAAGTTATAAGGAGATATGCCGAAGCACATCAACAAAGGCTTCATCAACATGTGAATGTCGAAGCTATTCAACTGCTAGACACCACGGACATAGTAAGAAGATTAAAAAGAACTAAACCATTTGAGTTGGTATAGTTAGAGTTAATATTAGTGCAGTGCAGTGAGTGCTACAAGAACAAGTGAGTGCCCAAAGAACACATGAAGAAAGTGATATTCTACTTCAATAGAGACAATAAGAAAAGTGACATTGGTCACATTCTTAACATTTAAGTATTTAGCAAATTAAGTTAAAACTAAGTTACTTATTATCCTAACGGCTAGATTGTAATAATAATTATGATGTAATATTTAATATAATAATTATAACATAATAGAAAAAAAACATCTTCCATACAAACGTCGTTGACAATAACTCAAAAAGTTAAGGTCGTATGACCAAAAATAAGATATATATGCGTTTTTTACATTAAGGACTATGTTTGTATGGTTCCCAAATCACAATAATATAGATAGTTTAAAAGTTAAGATTTCCAAAACCTTCGTATGTTACTTGAATTATTAATGAAACTTCGCGCGTAAAAAGTAGTATTTAAAGTAAGAAACTTTCAAAATACTGCCATACCATTAATTCTTTGCGTCAATAACTATCTTTACACTGTACCTATCCCTGAAGGAGTAGTCAGAGAGAAGAGATCGCCAGGCTTCGCGATCTATGTATACTTCTTTCGCATCCTGCAGATTCATTAATCGCTTAATACATACACGTCTGAGTATCCAAGTACTTTTGACAAGCTGCTCGCGTGGTCCTCATATGTAAGTCTCGGTCTACTATCACTCCTTCTACCCTCTACTTTCGCACGGTATGGGGTTCTTCAAAAGGGGTCTTAGAAGGTTTATAAAGGGTCGAGTGCTGCACCTCTGGTGTTGCAAGCGTCCATAGGCTACGGTGACCACTTTCCATAAGGTGGGCCGTATGCTTGTCTGCCACCTCAGTGGCATTTATAAAAAAAAATAAACATTCTTTGTCAATCGTTCCTCACTCATTTACGTAAATTATTTGCTCTGCGAATAGAAACTTACAGTTTTGGCTCTATGGCGCAATGCGCCGCCGATAATATGAATCTTTCACTGATTATTGAGCCTCCACATAGCCACTGCGCAGACTCACGGTCTGCACCATAACCCAGCAGAGCCTGTAACATTCCATTAGTTACTGAAACATCAAATGAATTTGGATTTCAAGATTGCAATTACGTGATTATGTAAAACGTCTTTCTCAGTACAACTTTTGAAAAATAGTTGATACCAAACGGTTTCACCCGCGTGGTGAAGTTTCCTGTACCTGTTTCGCACAGGAATTTGTTCTCGGGGTTAAAAGTGAACAAAAGATGTCTCAAGGTGTAGGTATATTATTTTTCAACCAAATTAGTTGAATAGTTTAACCAATTTGGTTATTAGAACCAGAGCGAGGAAGGTAACGCGACATTGCTATAGTTTATACTAGTTGATGGCAGCGGTTCCGCCTGCGAAATCAGTCAATCAATCAATCATCGCCGTTCGCGTTTCCCACAGAAAGATGTTACTGCGGACGCCACGCTGGTAATAAATATAAGTATTCGGATTTTAGACGTTATAGCCCGTAATTTATCCAAGCGGGGTGGTAATTTTGTTTTGTTTGGTGGTGGTGGCAGAGGTATTTTATGCGCCCACTTTTCACCATGTGTATTTTTATCCCGCGTGGTGAGCCCATTGCCGTGTTGAAATAGACTGACGCATGTTGTGGCAACCTGCTGTTGAAACTTTTCAAGCCGTCCATAAGGCCTTCAACTTGGCTTAACGACTGCCATGTTACTGGCAACTAAGACCAACGACTTAACGTGCCTTCCGAAGCATGGAAACGCTTGCAAATGTAAATGCCACAAAGTGGACACCCATCCAGTCATAGCGAACTTTCTTAACGCAGTGATCATTTACAGAACACTGAGTAAGCGGGGCCACGAGCGCTTCTTGCTTATTTATAATTAAGTCTAAATTAAGTCTTGGTCTACCCTATACTTTCGCACAATACTTATATAAATACTTCGTCATTCGTTCCAAACTCATTCGTTGGACGTATTCAAACCAGGTTTTATAAAATAACGAAGATCTGGCCTTCGTGGGCTCTTGCGCTAGATGTTGAAGAGAATATTCATATTTATGAGCTCTATACTTGCCATATGTGGAAACTCTGCAGGTTTGGCGTTATATCCTCCAAAACCATATTCGTGCGCACGGATTGCGTAATCTATACAACTGTTCGTGGCTTTCCAGTATGGTGGATTTAACTTTGCCGGAATGCGCAAACGATACGGTAAGGTAGAATAATATTCTATACATTCTGCAATAAAAAAAAATAATTTTTAAGAGTCATTTTCCATATATGGTAATTTGCATAACATCTGCAAGACTTTTGCTGCCAAGACTGTCTTGACAATGCCTCGTGTCTAGGCGAAACACATGTCGATATTTAAAAAGCGGAATAGTGTAAAATCAAAATTGATATATAAAAATAATGTAATTCCGTCATGCGACGCCTATTTTGATTCTTTTTTTTTTTGCAATTAATTTTTTAATGTAGGTACTGCTGGGAATGGGGGTGGGCCGGCACTAGCTCCTTTGACCCTGACCTTTTTGAACTGAATTTTAATTAAATATCCTTCTTTTTTCGCGATAGGGAAAAATGATAACAGTAAATTTTTCGATGCGCGCACAGACCGTCACGAAAAAACGACACCATGATAAGTGATAAGTGTTTCTATGACAACTTATAAACACCCTGAAATTGGCTGATAAGTGTTTCCATGACAACTTATAACTACATTCAAAGTAGTTTTAATTCTTTTGATGTTTTTTTTCTTACTAATTTATCATTCCTGTTAAAAAACAAAGAGTTGTGGTATATGTGATGAAATCTTATAAGACTAAAGAAGCATAACTTCTAACGCGTGTACATAAGTACACACACACTTTATTATATTAGACGATCAATAAATAATATTTAAAACATTTTGATGCTAAAAGTCCATGTAAGTAATTTGTGGAACTTTCAAACAAAAGGAAATAAAGGTGACCCTACAAATATTATTGTCAATAAATATGTTTAAGAAAACAAGGCCAAATTGTGTAACAAGGCATATTATAAAATTTCAGACTATATGCATGGGAGTAAGTCGCTCTAAGTCAACACACATAAATATACAACTAGAAAAAATTATACACAGAAACATAATAAATATAATGAACATTTGTTCAACATAAGTAATCTGAAACGTCAGGGAACTAAGTGTATGAAAGATACGCGCGTTTGGTCCTGGTAATGACTAGTATAATTATATGTAATTTAAGTTTGTTATTGTGTGAGCACCATGTGGACTGCTTGTGATTTATTATTTTTGAAATTGACATGATGGTTGCTTTGCAGTTTGAGTATGTCATGCTCGCCTAAGTGTCCTGGCAGTGGTGGCGTATGTATCGGGGCGATGGCTAATATATGCGTCATACCCGTGAACGGGTGCCGTCTGTTGGGACTGGTCAGCTCATTATAGCAATTATTACAAATAATACTATTTAAATTTAAGGCTAATTAAGTTTAGTCGACTGTTCTCATGTAACTCCAAAGGAAACTTATTGTGAGCCATACGTACATTTTAAAATGGCAGCCATTGAGTTTCTTGCCAGATTCTTCGTCATAAGGGTGGGCTGCCCTTAGAACTGGCTACTAGAAATGCTCTCATTTTGATTTGATTTTGTTTCTTTTGTATAGACCCATTACTATATAATTTGTTCAAATATCTTGTAAATAAAACTAATGTAGGTAATTACTGGCGTTTAGAAAAGAGTGGCCATGAGTTTTATTGCCAGGTTCTTCCTCAGGCTCTACCTGTTGCGTTGGGAATCTGGCAGTAAATGTAAATGTAGAAGCAATAATCTTGACGTTCATAAGTGTTAATTTGTGACCTACATGAATTAACATTTTTCATTTTTTATTTTATTTTTCATTAGTTTTATGGCCGTACACAGTGCGTTAAGCGCAAAACTTATAAATTAAAAATAAACTTACTTAACCACGCCTTGCTTCCATTTGTAGAATATACCTTTCCTTTTTCCATTAAGGCCGACCCCTTCAGGCTTAAAAATAAAATAGTTAATAATTTCATTATCTAAAAAAATAAGTCCAAGTCAGACTCCCTTACCCAGGGTTCCATAAAAAATTGGAACTTTGTAAATTTGCCCTAACTTCTTTTTACGTAAACTTAGGAGTTTTATTTTTCCACAGCTTCAAGAGAACGTAGACTTGAGTATATAGTCTGAATTTCAACTCGATACCTTCACGCGTTCCCGAGATAAAGGGTCAACAGACAGACAGACGGGCAGACAGACAAAGAGACAATAAAGTTATCCTATAAGGGTTCTAAAACTAAAAAAATATATACTGTATCTTTGAATTGGTATACTGGAATCATCTTTTCTTACACAGAAGAACGCAAAACTTTTATGTAGAGGGCGCTGTGTGTTTGTACACAGAAAACGTTTTATAAAATTATTACGTTTCTTTTTTTCATAAAATGTTTTATTGCAAAACCTGTTTATGCTATAAGTTTCATTTTGTGATGGAATGAAGTTTTACAACATGTAAAACCATGTATATTAAGCATGTATTACCTGGCGAATCGATAAATTATTTGAGAAAAAAAATTTAAAGAGAGCCACATTTAAAAGCCACACAACGACCCATTCTTAATTAATAAATGAAAAAGCGTATTTCTAACGATATGGTATGAAGATTGACAGTTACTTTGTAATAAACTTTGGCGCCCTCTACAATGAACTGACAGTTTTCTTCCCCGGGATTAATGCCTCAGTTTTTGAAAGAGTTTCATTATTTACATACCAAATACATTGGCATAGATTATGCCAATGTATTTGGTATGTAAATTGCCATGTTATATTGTTTCTTTAATCATTTGCTTTGCAATCATTGCTTTACAATCTAAAATTGTTTCCTAACTGTTACTGGTTTTGCGGAAATAAAGTTCTTGCGAGACAACTTTTTTGGGGATATATGCGTAGCTCTATTGATAGATGCTTGACTAATCGCTTAGAAGGATAGCTGCCTGCGATGGGGAATAGATGCGCTTTTAAATAATCAACAAGAATGAGTAATCACAATGTAAGATTTATTTTAATCTTATTATATCGAAGACATTACCACGCATACCCATAAAAATTTCAATTAGTATATAGGAACAGTACATATACATACATATATAAAGTTTTATGTACTTTGGTAAAAGCGCGCATGCAACTGCTCAATGGCGCCCCGGTTGGCACATTTTTTTGTTTATAGCTGTTAATGTCGTAGACGTGATTTGACTCTTCTCGGTTGAACCTTTGCAGAGTTTTCTTACACCATCTGACGCAGGCCGGCTTGTGATCGTCGGAAAGCAGATGCGGTATCCAACGGCAAACTAGCTTTCTCACACCAAGCGCTTCATGCAAGACCTTCTGAATGGTTGTCCCTGAGATGCCTAATAGACCCTCTGTCTCTCGATACGTCACATGACGATCTTCGAGAATTAGTTGTCTCATAGCAATGTTATCTTCAGTGAAGGCTGATTTGGGCGTCCTTCGCGAGATTTGTTACTAACACTAGTATGTCCACGCTGGAATTCTAAATACCAGCGTTCGACAGTCCGCAAACATGGGGCTTTATCACTGAACACAGATGTTAACTCTTCAAAATACCGAAGCCGTGTCATGCCTCTTCTAAAGTTGTAGAAAGGTATTGCACGAACATTTTCCTTATAAAGATTCATTTTCGTACGTAACCTGACAGATTCCAATCGACGCTGTGACTAAACAATAATCCTAATGCTATGGGATATCTTTCCGACGAGTTACCCGGGTCGTTCGGCAATAGACAGTTAGGCAGGGAGTCGGGGACTGTGTGGTTTTGGCCGGTTCGAGTCCGGCATGATATCCGAAGTTAATTCCACACGTTAAAAAAAAAGCATTAATCCTAATACTTTCAACTGTTTTGAAATTCAAAATTTAAACACATTCGAATATAAAACAGTTACAAATTCAAAATTGCCGGAAAATATAACGACAGACCGTAAAAAGGCATGCCTAGTATAGTATACTTTATGTATGAGTAGAGTACCTACACAAACATAAATGTATAGTTAATGTCCTGGTGCACAAAATTCGATTTTGTGCATCCTATATCCTGCACAAATAAGCACTTTAAGAGCATGAGAAGTGAAAAAAAATAACACAACAAAAAAATTACAAAAGTTGGAAACGAAACCAAAACCAGCCCCCCGCCCCCCCCCCCCCCCCTGGATTTGGGCAATGATAGTACGTTTCAAGAAACTAACTTACTTTTCTGTTTCATCTAAATAACAATCCAAGCAGCACACATTATATTCTCCATTGTCTTTGGTTGAACAAGCGTATACTGGTGGCCATGCGGTCTCAAAACCAGCTTTAAACTAAAAATATAAATAAAACTTCTTAAGTGACGTGGTGGAATCGCTCATAATCCACATCTATACTTCTATTACTGAAGAGTTTGTTTGGTTCAACGCTAATTCCAGGAACTACTGGTCCAAATTTAAAGAAACATGTGTTAGATAGCCCATTTATCGAGGAAGGCTATATGCTATATATCATCACGCTACTACCCAGGAGAATATTAATGTCAACAAACGGATTAATTACCATACAGTTTTTCTAAAAGTAATAAACGGCGAAATTAAAAAGGTACGACGGGAGTTTGAAATATTTTACAGCCGAAGCTGTGAATACCATAAAAGCTTAGGTACCTACCTTTGACATACTTCGAACTTTTACAATAGCTAGTATATAAATTTATTGACATTTATGATTACTGCTCCGCTCTCCTGGGTAGTAGCGCAGTGATAACGGACGAGACAACAACGTAGACGTCCTAACGGAGTTGGGGAACTTCTATCGCCCATCACTCCCAAATTTTTTTTGATTGGGATTAATCCCACCCGCATTCCCATTAATGTGACTCCTATAAACTAGGATCTACAGCAAAACACCAGAAAAATTCACCGAGCTCGATCTAGGTGAAGTCCCAGGGAAGTTAGCTAGCCTATGTCGCCATGTAAGCCTGCCAAAAGCCCGGGTATCTTCAGGAGAAATAAAGAAGATACCCGAGAAAAGAAGAGACATAATAATATAATAATAATTCTGCGGGATCCAAGACATGCTAGTTAGCTAACATGTCTCGGAACCCGCAACGAAATAATTCAGTAGATAATTTGAGGAAGTAGGAAAAGAACGTAACGCCTCTTCCCTCCTTTGCAAAGCGGGAGACCTGGAAAGCCACTAGGTGTAAATCCTATAGAAATAGGGAAGCACCACGGTAATAATATATTACGGGTCCTATGTGAGCTATGTTTGATTCTAGTAATACGTATGGCAGAAACGTTTAAAAGCACGAAAATTCACCCTCGATGTCACGAGATCAAAAATACCGAAAATCAAAAGTCATAATAATAATTCTTTTATTGACATAAATAGTTACAACAATTTGAGTTCCCTGATCCTGAAACTACTGTGCAACTGTATTTTGAGGAATAGTGTTTTCGACTTTATGTCGTGAGTAATGAGAGTTGTGAGAAAAACCAACAGAAAAATGATTGAATATGTGTGTGCGTGTTTGTGTGTGTGTGTGTTTTGAGTGTATGTGTGTGATTGTTGTTTTATGTAGCTTGAGCACATGCTTTACCTATCCCTTAAGACTTAACTCATACGATAGATGCTCCTAGCAGGCAAATAAAAGTGGACCTAAGGCCAAATCCAGGTACAGTGTAGAAGCAACTTGAATACACTAAGGTGGAGAAGAAAAATACTCACGTTTATGTACACTTGAGCAGCTGAAGTACATTTGAACAAGCTGGTACATGTCCCATTCACGTTCTCTGTACCATTCTTGACAGTACACGGAGATCCTTAAAAAACAATATTAATATATAAAATAAAAAATATATATGTATGAGGACACTCCTTAATTTTCATCTTTTACTTTTTTGGAATTTTTCCTTCATTTGTGCTGTAAGACCTTGCTTTTTTATAAATTTCATTTTCTCTTTTAAAATTAAAGTAAAATAATTCCACATGGAAAGAGAGAAAGAGTAGCCAAGGTTACTAACATTTATCTTGAAACTTGACTCTCAAGCAATTTATAAAACTAAAAACCCTTGGAGAGGAGAGACTTACGACTGAGCGACAGCTCCTCAAAGCTGAGTGAACTCCGGATATTGAAGAGCTGACGAGCTCATTTATTCCTGTCATCCAGCAAGAACAAACACCCAAAGCATAGAGTACGGGTGCGGTGACTCTGTTCTTCAAAAAAGATGATATCTTGCTGAAGAACTACAGACCCATATTTCATTTCATGATATACACCATAGATATCTTATGAAACAAGTGCGCGGCGCTCTCTTCCTCTCCAGAACAAGCGATCATAATTTCAGTTCATAAAACACGCAACGGACTGCAAAGCTTGCGATAAACAGTCATTGTATTGCGATGTCTGGTGCGTCCACACGTTGCGGAAGGTCGATAAACTTTTACATAGTATACGCTGCGTTCGTTATATCATTTCATAGATATCATATAAGATATCTATGAAATACACAAATTGTAATTACAAACAGCCTTGTCGGAAAACTTAACAGTTTAAACAAAAGGAATGGAAAACCTTAATTTCGTGGACCACATCAATGGGACTAAGTGCGAATGGGACCAAGTCACCAAACACGATAAAAAGATATTTTAAAAAACTATAATTATTTATATCTATAATTTTTATATATATATCAATCGACATCGTGTGAAACATGTGTCGACATCGTACGACATTCTAAAAAAGCGGAAAATTGCAAAAATAACATTTAAAAAAATTTTAATATAGTGTTTAAAAATGGATTTATATGTATGCCATGTAACGCCTGATTCAATTAGTTATTTAAAAAGATGTTGGCAAATTTAGATTTTCGCACAAACTTTTAAGTACCAAATTATACCTTATTTTCATTTTTTTTTCTGATTTATCCCATCGACCTTGCTTCTAACCAAAATTGACAATTCTAGGTGAAAAGAAAGTACCCTATAGATTTTATGCCGAAAACTTTTAAGGTAGTTCCCGTTGACCTAGAATCACGAAATTTGACAAAAAGCAACTTTGTCAGACCCATTCACGCCACAACCTTCCGCATCCAGTCGTTACCTGCGACTTTTCGAACATGACTTTGGTTTTATCCAAGTTCATACGGAAAACATCACGTCAAGACGTACTCTATCGTCTTCTGTACGGTCTGCCTATCGGTAGGTATGGATGGGATGGGTTATGCGCATTTTGTCCCATTTGCACTTCGTCCTGCGTTGGGATGGGACCAAGTGCGAACGGGACCAAATGCGTCCCTTTCGCACTTGGTCCCATTCGCACTTAGTATCATTGATGTGCTCCACGAAATTAAGGTTTTTCCATTCCTTTTGTTTAAACTGTTAAGTTTTCCGACGAGGCTGTTTGTGATTTCTCTCAAAAACAACTTTTATATATCATAGATATTTAACTAAAGAGAACCTGTGTCGCCAAGTTTATCGACCTTGCGCAACGTGTGGACGCACCAGACATCGCAATACAATGATATTTATCGCAAGCTTTGCGTTCCATTGCGTGTTTGATTGGCAAACCATATCTTGAAAGCGTACAAATAAAGTAAGTTATATTGTTTATAGTGTTGTGCAACGAAGTTTACATTGTAATCGAAATAACTAATTGAATCGAGCGTTACGTTTTTAAAGGGTCGGCAGCGCGAGTGCTGCGCCTTTGGTGTTGCAAACGTCCATAGGCTACGGTGACCATTTTCCATTAGGTGGGCCGTATGCCTGTTTGCCACCTCAGTGGTCTAAAAAAATACATGGCGTAAATCCATCGTTCACGATAATAAAGGAGGGGAGGAGGATCCCACCACACACCTTCGATTCGTCAATCCTAACGCTCATTCCTTTCCCGTTCTTCCAGCAAGGTCAAACACCCAAAGCGTGGAGTGGGCGTGCGGTGACGCTGGTCTTCAAAAAAGATGAGATCTTGCTGTAGAACTACATACACATTGCAATAACGTCTTAACGTGCCTTCCGAAGCACGAAAAACGCTCTTAAATGGAAATACCACAGGCGGTTACCCATCCTTATCAATCACATCCGTACTCAGATATAGATCATTTACAGAACACTCAGGGCCGTATTCCAGAACGTCTCTCAATACTCAAGAAACACTTAAGACTAGTATTTATAAGTAAAACTAGCCTCAAGCGTAGATTGAGTATTGAGAGACGTTCTGGAATACGGACCTAAGTCAGCGGGGCTACGAGTGCTAAGTTATAATTTCTACTTGTTTAGTTCGCTAGTTATGCATCAGTCTTGAACTTCTAGAAGAAACAAAATAAAAGTCACATCTTACCTTCTTTTAGATTAGCGTTTAGGGGTGTTATAGCAGTGTAAACATATTGTTTACAACAAAAAACACACAGAAATACCAAACACAACGAATAAATCAACATAGTTTTAAGACAACTAAACTCAGATAAGCGACTAGCTATTGTAGCATTTCAACCCAATACCATTCGGAAACTGGTTTCATGTCGCGGTGGGTTTTTTGCACACGATATATGTTTCTTGTTGGTATAAGGAAATATATAATAGTCACATAGTTAATAAGATTTTAAAATACTTTTGAATTTAATTGTACCACAATGATATCCTACATACCCAAATAAAAGTAAGTCTTACTTAATGGCCTCCTTTTTGTTATGATAAAAGTATAGTGTACAACCAACCAACCACGGCACGCATGAAGACCACCCCCACTGCAGCCATGTAAGCCATGCTTGGACTACCACCACTGGATCTATTCATCCGTCAGCAAGCAACGGTAACAGCTACACGCCTAAGGGCATTAAACCTATGGAATAACAAGAAAACAAAACACACATCCATACTTCAAGAGCTCATAGAGGAGCTACCTATTATAGGAGCAGTAAACGATCGTGTACCAAAACAGTTCATTTTCGACAAAAAAACAAAATTCAGCTGTACGAAGACCACTGCTGCAAACCCACAAGTCCATCTGAATTACACATTTTCACAGATGGATCTAAAACTGGTACAGGCACCGGCGCCGGCATCTTCTCGGAGGACCTCAACATTACCATTTCAAAACCGCTAGGGACCCACAACACGGTTTTCCGAGTCGAGTGTATGGGAATAGCTCTGGCAGCTTCAGCGGTCATGGCCAGAAGAGTGGAAGGTCATTGGATCCGTATAAACTCGGACAGCATGGCAGTGCCGCAAGCTCTAAACAGCCACACTATAAACTCAGGACTCATACTGGAGTGCCATAATAGATTAAACCAAATAGGCTACACCAACAATATAACCTTGCAGTGGATCAAGGGACACAGCGGCTCACGAGGCAACGATGCAGCAGATGAGCTTGCCAGAAGGGGATCTAATATGGTGGTGATGGGACCTGAGCCCGTAATGCCCTTCGCATACCTACGCTCTAAAGTGAACAAACGAATGAGAGACCAACACAGCACATACTGGACGAACCTAGAAGAGTACAGACAGGCCAGGGAAGCACTCCCTGCACTCGAAAACAAACTCACTAGGCGACTTCGACAACTGACCAAAAGACAACTGCGCACAGTTACATCCGCCATCACAGGCCATGGCTCTTTCAATAAACACCTTTTCGTTTTAGGAATCACGGACAACCCTCTCTGAAGAGCCTGCATGAGAGAGGAAGAAACAGCGAAACATGTGCTTCTACACTGTCCTGCAACCGCCATATAGAGGGCTAAGTACTTCGGAAATCCAGGTACTCTCCGAGAAATCACCAGCAGCGAAAAAGTTTTGCTGGCGTTCTTCGACGAGTTGGGGTGGATCGAGTAATTTAATTTAAAATAGAGACGAATTTATATATCCACCTAACTATTATATACAAAATTGCTTTTTTCAGGACGACGCCGACGGGTGGGCTCTGCTCGCCTCTAACAGAAGCTGACCCTAGCCGGTGACGTGGCGTGAGCCCACGAGAGAAGTGGGATAACAGCCTAACCCCTTAGGCAAGGCCGCTGCGGCCAGGTCTTTCGGGATTCACGGGACTCTAGGCCATTAGCAGATGAAAGAGTACCGTGTGATTTCAATTGTTTGTTTATCAATCACGCCTTTTCCCCGAAGATGTGGCAGAGGCATATCATACGCCCACTTATCACCGTGAGTATTCCTGTCCCACATAATAGGTGATGAGCCTATAGCCGTATTGAAATAAACGCAGGTTGTGGATACCTGCTGTTGAAATTTTTCAAGCCACTCTGAAACCTTCAACTTGGCCTAACGACTGCCATGTTACTGGCAACCGAGTCCAACGGCTTAACATGCCTTCCGAAGCACGGCAACGCTCGCAATGGTCACCCATCCGTGACCAGCCATTGCGAAAGTTTTTCAGAATACTGTATCAGCGGGGCCACGAGCGCTTCACTTTTATAAGTTACAATTAATGTTGTATTTTTTTTCTTAGCTTTTTTTTTCCGATTCGGCATTCACTATGCCTAAGAAATTTTTAACAGAGATAAACCGACAACTTAATAGAAAGCTTGTAATATATAAAATATTACTTTTCCTCTTTCCTTCTCTTTTCCCTAAACTTCTCAAGATCTTCAGAGTCAAGACAACAGCAAGCATATCATCCTCTACCCCATCAAGTCATGACTTTTTAAGTCTACCTATGCTGCTGCCACCGGTAGGAGTGCCACATGGCCAGTCGCTTGTCTCTTACTATCATAGCCTGGCAAGGCCTTAATTTGAAGAGATATGCTTTTTATACTCCGCTTAAAAAACGCAGAACCTGCTGACCAACGGACAAGGCAACAAAGCAGGGGTTTGGATATCAGACAGCAGTCTCTCCAAACAATGCCGATATCTCCAAATAAGCCATACGATATCTGCTCCTAGTGTCCACTTAAAAGTGGACCCCAGCCTACAAATCCAGTAGGGCTTGGAAGCAATTTGAAAAACATTTAAGATGAAGAGCTCCGCTTAATGAACCTGGAGTTATTTGACAAGGAATCCAGCGTGCTGGTAAATGGTTTCCGATTTAAAGTCTATTTCCAAACATTCCGTGTCTTGTAAGGTACGAGGCAGGAACTTGTTTTGTCAGGAGTCCGAATGAAATACTCGTTGCTGGCGCGGGCACAGATTCATGTGATCGGATTCATATACCATGTGACCACTGATATTGTTTTGGACTAGTAGTGTTGTATAGTTATCTGTAATTATCGCTTCCTTTCCTTAACAAGAAAATTGGCGACAGTGACAGCACCCATAAAAAAATTTGGATACAAATACTCAACGAACCTTAACTTACGTTGTAAAGGAAATTAAATAAATAATCAATTCGTTTTATTAAAAATAAACTCGTTTTATTAGCTTGGCCACACAATACTCTCAATCCATGGCACATAATACCGCACTCGTGTGTATATTCCTGCGTTACCAGGAATACCGCAATCCTTGCCAAATGATGTGATACCCAATATATAGTGAAAACAATTTTCTCCGACTGTGTATTGAAGCGGGCCACCGCTGTCACCCTGTAAAGTATACAAAACAATTTATTCCATTTTTATAATCTGACAGTGTGTTTTTTATTCGTTTGTTAGTTCTTTCACGTCGAATCCCTTTACCTTCTTTCCATCATCATCATCATCCGAGCGTCTATCCCAGTTGCGTCTCGCGACGCCCGGGGTCCGCTTTCCTACATTTTCTCCTCCACTTCGCTCGGTCGTCGGCATTCCCTGTAGTGAGACCATTGGCACGCATGTCATCCCTTACGACGTCCTTTCTATTCTTTCCGTTTGTTACAAAAATTACAACGTTTTTAAATAATGCTATTACATTTTTAAATACGCTTTACAAAGCCAATAGAATAATGTAATTCGTTTAACACTGATTGGTTAAACTGTCATGACCTTTTAAAGATTTTTATGAACGCCTTATAACTATGAAATGGTTAGTTTGATATTAATTTTGCCTAAACATTACTTTATTTAGCTTATTTACTACTACCGCGTAAAAGAAATAATATTATTTTATGTATGCTAAATAGTGAAGCATGTACTTAAGGGCATTGGTCGCCATTTGCATTATAAATTTCAAATCTGTCATTTGGAAGCGCTCGTGGCCCCGAGAACTCAGTGTTCTGTAAATGATCACTGAGTTACGCATCTTTAACTATGGCTGGTCCTCGGATGGGTGACCACTTTATGGCATTTACATATGAGAGCGTTTCCATGCTTCGGAAGGCACGATAAGCCGTTGGTCCCGGTTGCCAGTAACATGGCAGTCGTTAAGTCATGTTGAAGGCATTATGGGCGGCTTTAAAAATTTAACAGCACGTAGCCACAACCTGCGTCTGTTTATTTCAACACGGCAATGGGCTCACCACCTATTACGTGGGACAGGAATACACATGGTGAAAAGTAGGCATACAATATGTATGCCTCTGCCACCCCTTCGGGTATAAGGGTATAGTGGTGAGTGGTTAGTGGTTAAGGGTATAGCGGTGATAGATAAATAAATAAATGTCGTTTAAACTTTAAAGATGGTACAATATCGCTACCAACCTCACAAGTGTCGACAGCTTTGTCTTTCCTTCCATAACACATCTGTGTCGAGCTATTGTAACCGCTGGTAAACAGTCTATGCGGGGGAAACAACTCCGAGCATAAGGAGTCACTATACCGATGCAGTTCCACCTGAAATCATAAAAATGCTAATTTTTTTAATAGCACACTAAAATGAAATAGTGGAGCAAAGTGAATATTGAAATTATTAACATTAACACGTGTTCTCTCTTCTTTATTTTTTATTTATATTTATTAAATACATTTATACAAAATATGGGTACATAAAATTACTGCTACATAATTATTATTAATAGAATATAAAATATACATAAAGTTCTTTAAGCGCAGGGAGAAAAGCGAAATAGCCGATTCTTGAGCCGTTAAAAAAATCTATTACGAGTATGCGGGCAGCATTCGAGCGTAATTATTGAAATCAGCCTTTAATTTTTCAGGTTTGAAGGATGTAACTACCATTTGAGCTTCAGCTAGTGAAGTTGGATGGAGTCTTGGTGGGACCTTGCACCCCTAAAGCAATTTTTTTTTAATATTTGATGTAAATGGCTCACATTTTACCGTATGCTTTTTTGTCCCACGTAAACAGGTGGTAAACCCATTGCCGTGTTGAAATGGACAGGCGCAGGCTGTGGCGACCTGCTGTTGAAATTTCTCAAGCCGCCCATAAGGCAACCAAGCTTAACGTCTGCCATTTTACTGGCAACCGGAACCAACGGCTTAACGTGCCTTCCGAAGCACGGAAACGCTAGCAAATGTAAATTCCACAAAGTGGTGACGCATCCAAGGACCACCTATAGCGAATATTGCTTAACGCAGTGATCGTTACAGAACACTGAGTCAGCGGGGCCACAAGCGCTTTCACGCCACCAGCCTCATGTAAAACAAAAACGACAACCCGACATTGAGGGCCGCTATAATAGCTAGTAGGGTTCCGATAGCAGTTTTCATTTTAACGGCCCAGTAATATGCTTTATTACAAAAGCCCAGCCTACAGCCATTAAAATCCGAACAAAACTCAAGTTATAATTTGGAGGGCTTTCCGCTGTAATCGTAGATCAGATACCGCCAGCTAGCACATTATGAATGCCTACGCCTTAGCCAGAGTTCACGAAATCCAGTTTGCATTTGAAAGTCTCTGGGAATGCATGATGAAGAGAGTTTAGAGCTCCCGTGGTGAAGTTTTCCCATTCTCGTTTTTCACTGGAACTTATTACCGGCATAAAAAATAGCCTATTCCTAGATGTAAGCTATATTACTGTAACGTTTCATTAAAATTCACTCAGTAATTTATGCGTGTTTAACAAATATCCATACTAACTTTCACATTTAGTATAATATTGGTCGGATTTTTTTTGAATAAAAACACTTGTACTTTAAAATTTTGTAATAAAAAGGTTGACTAATATTTTAAAATACTGAAAAATATTAGTCAACCTTTGAAAATGCCGTAAGGCGAAACCGGTCAGGTTAAAAAGTAAATAAGTGGAACAGTACAAGTGTTTTTATTAAAAAAGTGTAGCAAGTTCTACCAAGTGCCATCAAACAACAGTAAAAATTGTTAGTAGGATTTTACTTACAACTTGCAGATGATTTTTCAAGACACCATTCGGACCTTGACGGCCCCAGCCTGTAGCTGTCAGTATTTCATAACGGTCATGAAACTTATAACGATTCGTCGGGGGCCATATGTCCAAACAGGCTGGGAGAACTGATATTCCGAAGCTTATTCTGTTTATAAACAAAATGTAATCTTAATTTACTCGAAGAAGTTTCCAGTCGGTAGTCGACGGGGTCACAGAAGCCCCGAATTATCCCGACAATAGCAAAAAGGGGTTTTTATGTCGATAATAAATTTATGTGTACTTATTGGAAATAACAAAAAATAATTCCGATACCCATTTTGCAAGGTAATGAAAAAAAGAGTGTAGTCTGGGTAGGCTGAGACTTACATATGAAGACCACGTGAGCAGATTGCTCAAAAACGGAAAAGTCAAAAGTACTGGGATACCCAGACGTGCATGTATGAAGCGATTGATGAATCTGCAAGAAGCGAAAGATGTATGCGTGGATCGTGAATCCTGGCGATCAGTCTGACTACCCCGTCAGGGATACAGCGTGAAGATTAGTTAGTTATGTAAAAAAAGGGTATAAGGGGCCCGACTAAGGTCTCCAAGGGGCCCAAGCGACCTTACCTGCTAGAGGTCTACCTGCTTATCAACGGACGTGGGCAACGACGCAGGCGCTCTTAAGGGGTTGGAAGGTCAACATGGCCGAAACTCAAAGGTCAAGCTGCTCCTATCAGCCAAAGAAAGTTCACCCCAGGTACCAAATCCAGGTTGAGTTAGGCAACCACTAGGAACACGAGAACTATTTTTTTGTAATTCATTACGGCAATACTTTATCCAGCGTTGCCTAACGTTGCCTGTGACCGAGCGAACGTGTCTATTTCTTGAGGGCAAATTTTCTTTTGAAAACATATCTAAAAAGTAAATTTCTTTCTTCTACAGGTCGCAGCAGGTGCGATAGGACTCAACCGAGATCTTGGCTCCAGCTTATGATGCACCTGATGTGACTAAATTTAGCAGTGTGCTGCGATAAACTGATTTGTTTACTTTTAAGTGACCTTACGAGTATATCGCCCTAGGGCCTAAGACACAGCACTAACTAACTAACTATCTTCACGCTGTATCCCTGACGGGGTAGTCAGAGAGGACAGATCGCCAGGCTTCGCGATCCATGCATACTTCTTTCGCTTCTTCGAGATTCATCAATCGCTTCATACACGCACGTCTGGGTATCCGAGTACTTTTGACCTTTCCGTTTTTGAGCAATCTGCTCACGTGGTCTTCATATGTAAGTCTCGGCCTTCCCTGACTCCTTCTACCCTCTACTTTTGAACAATATATATTCTTCGTCAATCGTTCCTCACTCATTCGTTGGACGTGTCCAAACCAACGGAGCACGCCCTTTTCCAGCTTAACGCTGACACTTTCATTCAAACCTGCCATATTGCGTATCACTTCGTTACGTATTCGGTCGGCCAAGGTAACGCCGCACAATTTTCGAAGTGATCGCATCTCCACAGCATTCAATTTACTTTCATGCATCTGCTGACATACCCAGGTTTCACTACCGTAAAGCAAAGTTGGCACTAGCACTGCGTTATGAATCGCCATTCGTGCTTCTTTTACGATGCTTTGTCGCTTTACTAACTGGGACAAAGCACCGTTAACTTTGTTTCCGGCAGCTACTCGCCGTTCTACATCCGAATCACATCTTCCATCCGCGCTAAACATACTTCCTAAATACACAATTTCATTCACTTGCTCTAGACGTTCCTGGTTTACCCTAATCTCGCATTTAGTTCTTACGTCACCTCTTTCAAATACTAGAACCTTAGTTTTACTTGCATTCATGCGGAGACCCTTACTTTCACACCCCTCTTTCATATTAGTGACTAATGCCTGTAGGTCGGCTTCTGATGAGGCCATGAGCACCGCATCATCAGCGTACAGCAGACAGTTTACTGTAAAGTCACCCAAATTCACACCCATATTAAAATCTTTCAACTTCTGCAGGCAACTGTCCAGATACACTATGAACAGCCAGGCGGACATGACACATCCCTGTTTGACGCCTGTACAGACATCAAAAAGAGGTGACACATCCCCCCCTACTCGCACGCAAGCCTTACAGTCCCTATAAAGCGACTGTATTGCCCGCAGTAGCGAGCCGTCCACACCATATCTTGGCAGCAAGTCCCACAGCGTTTCTCTCACAACGTTATCAAATGCTTTCTCTAGATCCACAAAAGCGCAGAAAACCTTCTGGCTAAGAGCCAGAAACTTTTCCGCGATCATGCGGAGAGAAAACACTTGATCCATGCAACCTCTTCCACGTCGGAATCCGCATTGAGCCTCCCATAAATACCTTTCAGACTTTTCTTGCATTCGTGCCGTTATAACCTTTGCATACACCTTACTAGCTAAGCTGACCAAGCTGATCGCCCTGTAGCTGGAGCAGTTTAGGCGCGAGCCTTTCCCTTTGTAAAGAGGTACTACAACTGCTACTCGCCAGTCATCTGGGACCTCACCCGTCCGCCAGCACAAGTTGCATAACAGACAAAGTGTGTCCCAGACACGCGACCCACCGTACTTGATCATCTCAGCAGTAACTCTGTCTTTTCCCGCAGCCTTACCACATTTCATACTTCTTATCGCTTGTTCTATTTCTTTCATACTAATGACTTCAATGACATCGGGATCCGGAGCATCGAAGTGAGCTCCACTTCCCGATGTGGCATCTCTGTCTTTTCTTGCATACATCTTTCCATAATATTCACTCCATCTCTGCAGGACGTCACTTTGGTCTGTTAGGACGTCATTGTTAACACTAAGCACTTTATTCATACTGCAGATTGCCGAACAACTCCGGGTCTTGCCTACCTCTTTCCAGAAGAGCTTGGCATTATCCCGGAAATTGGACGACAACCTTTCATCCGCTTTCATTCTGCACCTTTCACGAGCTTCTTCTATCAGTGCCTTCGTGTTAACTTTCTGCAGCTTGTATCTCTCTTTCATATTAAAATCATTCCGCGAGGCTAAGTAGTCTAGCCATGCTTTCTTCTTCATTCGAACTGCTTCTTTCACTTCCTCATTCCACCATGCATCACGCTTATTACTACTGCCTCTTTTCGTTTCTCCACACACTTCCACAGCGGCATTTATCATACTGTCCCTAAGGTTCTGCCATACACTTTCCACATTCTCACTGCTTACATTGACGTCGCCAAGCTTTTCGGCTACCCTTTCATTATATTTATCCCTAATGGATGCATCCTGCAGCTTCCAGCTTTTGATGCTATAAGTCGGCCCAGGTTCAGGACACTCGGTACGATGACGCCAACCCGCGAACAGACCCCTAATCCTAGTTATGACTAGGTAGTGGTCTGATCCCAGCTCAGCGCCTCGATAAACCCTCGTGTCCATCACCTGTTTACGGAGCCGACTATCCATTAGGAATAGATCTATCATGCTTCTCTTTGACTTACATCTCCTCGTATACATATGAATTTGTTTGTGGTTGAACATTGTGTTCGCCACAAACAAATCCTTCTCCTTACAATATGCCAGTATTAGCTTGCCAGCGTCGTTCACCCTTTTATCCCCATACTTCCCGAGTACCGACTCAAAACCATTGCGAGCGGTACCCACCCATCCATTCAAGTCTCCACATACTATAAGTCTTTCATTTCCTTCTATCACATTTAGAGCTTCTCTCATACTCTCCCAGAAGTCCTCTAGCTCACTCGCGTTCGACGAAGATACTGGCGCGTAAGCAGCTACCAGGAAAATCTTCGTCAAACCAAGTTTTACACGGATCCAGAGGATTCTAGGACCTACCAGTTTGTACTCATACATACCGGAGGCCAATCGCGAGGACAGCAAAATTCCAACCCCTCGACTGCCATGCTCGCTCTCTGGTACTCCAGACCAAAGCGCGAGCATCCCACCCGGGAGCTCCAAGACTTCGCTGCCCTTGCGCTTGGTCTCTGTCAAGCACACTGCATCTAACTTTCTCTCATTCATAACATCCATCAACTCATTCATCTTATCTGTCATTCCTCCCCTAACATTCCACGCAGCTACCCTGCACTCCATCCTCCACTTCCCGCCGTGTCGGGCCGCGCGTGTAGGGTGGCGGTCCCCTACGCCGCTCTGGCACACACTTTTCGCACCAGCGGGGACGAACTGGTGCGCGTCGCCTCGGGGGCACGCCCTAGCATCATTCGTCCTGCTGCTGATAAGAGTGAGGAATTTGAAGTGCTGTACCTCCTCTGGTTGAAGTAGGTGTTTACCAAAGAACGCGCACCGTTTGTGTATGAGTGGGCCGAAGCTGAGGCGTTTTCTCGTCTCAATTGCGGAATAAATAAATAAATATATAAATATTGTTGGGACAACTCACACAACGCCATCTGATTCCACACTAAGCAAAGCTTGTATTATAAAAACCAGATAACTAATAAACATACTTATATATTTCTAAATACATACATATTATAGATAAATAACACCCAGACACAGTATAAATCATCGTGCTCATCACACAAAGTTTTATCCTGGGTGGGAATCGAACCCACAACCTGTTGCGTAGCAGTCGGATGCACTCCCACCGCGCCACAGAGGCAGTCGGTTGTGTGTTAGTCAGTTGTGTTCAGCACAACCAGCAAAGACTGGTTGTGCTGAAGTTGAGGTGGGCCATGTGTTTGTTCAGCCTATAATCATCTGTAAGGGTCCTCGTCATGACTACGGTACTATACAGCTAAAACTCAAGTACTGTCTTGAGACTCCAATAAGACACCGAAAAAGTACTCACTCAGAAGCTGTTTTCAACAGCATAATATCATGATACTTGGACGGTGACCGGTACTCCGGATGCTTTATAATAGTTTTAATATCATATATTATCTTCCAGTTATCGCTTAACGCACTACGTTTCAGCAATCCAAGAGCGGCAAAAGTAACGTTGCCTCTGCAATATTTCATCGTTTGTAAGCTTAAAACTCAAGAATAACTATATCGAAATGAATAATTATTTAAATACATACTTTATCATCACGCCTGTCTCCCATTTGAACCTGGCATTGTATGCCTTTCGCTTCTCCTACTTTCATAAGTACAGATACTCGCTCGCCGGTTAAGGGTACTATTGATTTAGCTTTTTTCCAAAAGGTCTTCGATTTGATTGACATATGGAAACCGAGATCGACCCCTCAGTTTGCTCACCAGTTGTATTCGTAACTAGCTAAGCTCCGCGGCTTCGCCCGTGACAGAATTCGAACCTCCATGACCCCCATTAAATTTTACAATAATATCTGAAAATTTGCCCGAAGTGTTGATATTTATGATTACTACACCGCTCTGATGGGTAGTAGTAGCCTATGGCCTTCTTCGATAAATGGGTTGTCCAACACAAAAACATTTATTCAATTTGACCTAGTAGTTCCTGAAATTAGCGCGATCAAGCGAACAAACAAGCAAACTACCTGCTGTTGAAATTTTTAAATCCAGTGTCAAGATTTCCAACTCAGCTTATCATGTTACTGGCAGCCGCAGCCGGGACTAAAGGACTAAAGTGCCCTTTAAAGCACGAAAACACTCTTAAATGGTATTGCTACAAACGGTCACCCATCTGGGTGTGATGTGTCCCGCTGAGATCTTCAAACATCAGCCTTTGGCCGCGAAGATCTCGTTAGGGCCTCATCGCATCCAGGATGATTAAATAACTCGGTGGTATAAGTGGTAGTGTACTCGTAAGCGCCTGTCTTCGATTCGGTCAGAAGTCCGAACATATTTGTGTGATCCGCAAATATTTCTTTCAGAGTATATACTCGTATGTGTTTCTGATATATAATATGTATGTTTGTAATAAATTTTTAGGTATGTTTATCTGTCTAGAACCCATAAGTTTATTGATGATGTGTAATAAATGACCCATAATTACTTGTTAATCGTACAGTTTCGGCGTCGAGGAGCAATGCGCAGCTGACAAGATGAATCTCTCACTGATAATAGATCCACCACACAGCCACTGCGCTGAATCACTCTTCGCTCCATAGCCCAGCAGAGCCTGGAATGTTTATCTTAATGTTAGACATATATTCTGTATGTAAATGCCAAGATCTGAGACGGCCAAGCCAAAATAACCTTCGAGAGGTGCAACTGCTGACATACTGACAAGCTTACTGGCGGACGGCGGCTTACTACCTGTATTAGTCACGCCGAGGGATGCCATACGCACACATTTCACCGAAGGCATTTATTTGTCCCACGTAAAAGATGGTGAGCCCATTGCCGAGCTGACATGGACAAGTCCAGGCTGTGGCGACCTGCTGTTGAAACTTTTCAAGCCTTTAACTTGGCTTAACGACTGCCACGTTACTGGCAACCAGGACCAACAGCTTAACGTACCTGCCGAAAAAAATGGAGCCGTGGTCATAAAATTTCATGTTGGGTATCGTATAAGTAAAATAAACACGTAATTCATACTCAGCATACCGAAAAACCCCTTATACAATACCCAACATGAAATTTAATAACCACAGCGCAGCGGCGATATTGGATTGCAAAATTAGCATGAAATTCGTACTCAGCATACCAAAAAACCAATTATAAGATACCCAACATGAAATTTTATGACAACGGCTCAACGGCCATATTGGATACTAGAAACCCCATGAATTATAAATGTACCCAACATGATAATTTTATATCTACGAAGCGGCAGCCATTTCGTAAACGCTTTCTCATAAAAAAAACTATCGATTTGACATGAAATTAACCTTACCTTCTTCCGTATGCGGCAATTGATGAAATCCCAGATCCTTATTTTTAAAACCGGTGTTTATATTATTGATTAATTATATATACATATATTATGCATTGATAGTTGATTGCGAGTACGAGTCCATAAATAAGTTATAAATTACATCACCATTGTGACAACCCTACAAGCAACACTGTCTAGACCTTAGATTTTTGTCAACTTCAAAGGCGTAACGCTACTGATAGGATTTCTCTCTTTATACTGTGATTATACACTGCATTAAATTCTCTATAAAAACAATATACTTAGTTGATTTTTGTACCTAACCAAAACGCGATGACTATAGTTATAGTATAATATAGTGTCAATTCATTCAATCTTAGTTCTTTAGTCAGTATCAATTTTAGTTCTTGAAGACTGCAAATACTAAATTTGCAGTCTTCAAGAACTAAAATTGATTGTTTTTTCTCTGTAAACGTTTATACTGTATTGTTGTTCTTTTACTGTATATTGTAAAAAAGATGATCCTCTTACGTCGTGTATCCACACATTATTTAGAACTTAGGAAAAATAAAAAGAAAGTAGTTCCATCGTCGCCCACATTACACTCAGCGCAAAAATGGCGAAGTAATCAGTTATTACTGGCGTTTTATTTTATGGTTCAGTCCACTGCCCAAATCAACTAAGCCACTTACCATGTGTGGATACTGGTAAATCTTGGCGGGAGCACCACCGATTGCTAGAGGTGGATCAGTAGGGAAATCGTACGAAATACATTTGAAGCCTTTTTGCCAAGTTGGTATCTCCATCGGGATACCGCGACAACGATACGGCAGGGTTGAATAATATTCTATAAATTCTGTAATCAGATATCAAAATTAGCGTACATTATCAACTTCGCCTGATTTAGAATAGAATAAAAACAAAACTTTATTTGTATACCAAGATAAAGCTAGTTTTACGAATATTTTAGTTAGAATCGTATAAAGGGTCAATTATCCAAATTTTTCATTCATTTATTCACCGTGTGGTTTTGCGGTAAGAGCAAAGACGTCTTTGTTTTTGCAGGAGTATTCCGTTAAATTCTCGCTGTTCAAAATTACACCCACAACAGAGTAAGATACTAGATTAAACTTTAATCAAGTATGTCATTGGCAAATCTGGGAGCAACAGATAGTCAGTATTATGAACAAAATTACTTACTTGTCCAAGCTTTGGGTCCGGTAACTGCATAAATATGTCCATCATTCATTAAGACGTTTCCCTTCAGACTGAAACCAAAAAAAGAGATATATTAGCTGTGGAAGTCATTCAATACTTAGTATATAAGGGGTATTACCAAGATCTCCGGGGCTCAAACTGTTTTAACATGTAAGGAGTGCACCTGCTAAATGACGGAGAGCCCATAAAGAGAGATGAGGCAGAGGTTCCGATAAAAACAGTCAAAAAGCTGCGCTTAGTCTTTTTGTAATTCAATGTGGACCCCGGATTTCAAATGCGAGCAGTTGGATCGCTTTGGAGATTTGTGGAGTTGCAAGTTGCTTCTTTAGTCTCTAAAACGCGAGTCAATCAATCAAATAAGCCTATTACAGTCCGCTGCTGCATCTAGGCCTATCATAGTTTTATTTTGGGACAGTATTTAGAATCGAATGCCGAATTACCCCTCTCCGATAAACTATCCACTGAAAACCGCCTTGATCCGTTGTCGGTTCTAAAAATTCATGGATGAACTGTCCTTGAACTTTGAACTATGGCCAGCATGCCTGCAATTTGCGGACGATATAAAAAAAAAAAGTAAAGAGGGGAGCTATACCTTCACCTAGATTTCTCTAGAATTATGACATGTTACTCTAGAAAACTCTACCACTAGTTCAGACTGACTCATTACTGAATCCTAATTCAAACTATGAAAGCTAGCTAACCTAGTACCGGGTGCTCCGGATATCTTCTCGGCAGAATAACGCAGGGCATCCAACAGGCTTTGTCTATCACCGCACCTAAATCGATTCAGGTATTATATTAACGAATTCGTTACGAAGGGATACGCAATATGGCAGGTTTTCAATGAAAGTGTCAGCATTAAGCTGGAAAAGGGCGTACTCCGCTAGTTTGGTCACGTTCAACGAATGAGTGAGGAACGATTGACAAAGAATATACATCGTGCAAAAGTAGAGGGAGAAGGAGTCAGGGTAGGCCGAGACTTACATATGAAGACCACGTGAGCAGATTGCATAAAAAACGGAAATGTCAAAAGGACTCGGATACCCGGACGTACACGTATGAAGCGATTAATGAATCTACAGGAAGCGAAAGAAGTAAGCATGGATTGCGATGCCTGGCGATCTGTCCTCTCTGACTACCTCGTCAGGGATACAGCTTGAAGATAGTTTAGTTTAGTTTTTTAGTTCTTTGTGTCTGTGACAGGTGTCATCTGACACCTGTCACAGATTAATTATCCAAATCATTTTTACTCTTCAAAGTAATCTTCGTAACAATCTGTACAGCAAACAACTGGGTCTCCGTTTTTCTTTAGAGAACATGCGAATATGGGAGGCCATTTATTTTCAAAACCAGCTTTCCCCTGTAATGGAAAAATGTATAAGAACCTTAAAAAAAATGTGTCTGTAACAGAGTACACAGGTAAGAAGTGAAACTTCTTTACGACTTTTTTTTTCAGCTATAAAATTTCTCTCATACGTCGATAAAGAAGTGTCACTTATGATAAAGAAGTTTCTCTTCAAAACAACATGGCGCGTAACCAAAAAACGTGACGATTTGTAGAGCTATAAATTTTTTCACAACGTCGTTAAAAAAGTTTCACTACAATAACAGCTCGTATTCACACGACAAACTTTTACGGCAATTTAGCGACACGTGATTAATTTTTGACAGTCAATGTATGATATAGTAATGACGTCTATAGTATGCGGTTTTCAAAAGGGGTCTTAGAAGGTATTAACAGGGTCGGCAACGCGAGTGCTGCACCTCTGGTGTTGCAAACGTCCATAGGCTAAGGTGACCACTTTCCATTAGGTGGGCTGTATGCTTGTCTGCCAACCTCAGTGGTATAAAAAACAATTAAGTAGGTATGTTAATATTATCGTAACGAGCTTTATCTGATAGAATTGCACCAACTTACATTAATTGCCATTCGAGTAGCTGTTGTGCATTTGTACAAACTCCGGCATGTAGCATTCATGCTATTTGTGTCGTCATTCACAACGCATGACGACCCTGTAATAATAAACAAATATTTTTGTTACACTGTATAGATACAGCACCTTCCAGCCGAAATAAATAACAAATAATAATAAAAATTGAGTGTGTGCTTAAGACCGCACGGCAGAAGTGAAAACTTCATTGGCAATCGCTATCAATTATTACGTTTGAATTGAATATATTCGTACTAAACACAGCGACATATCAGCGAAGAGCAGCTGACTGTATCTTTCTCGCTCGGGTACACTCGGCGTTCCCGAGTTCACCTGTAGCGAAAATTCACAAATCTCTAGCTCAATTCACAAATCTCGGATCCAAATCCTCTACTGCGCAAATGTCATCGATGTCTATACAACTCGAATATAAATGACATTTGCGCAGTAGAGGATTTGGGTCCGAAATTTGTGAATTGCGCTACTCGGATCCAAATCCTCTACCGCGCATATATTATCGATGTTCGAGTTCTATGAATATCGATGACATTTGCGCGGTAGAGGATTTGGATCCGAGATTTGTGAATTGTGCTACTGATCGTGCCTCTCCCTTCAGAGCGTGACGGATCAGCCTAACTTACTACCTGCGGAAAAAACTGTGTGCGGTGCGCCAAAAGAAGATTTCACTTGAAAAATGAAAAGTTCAAGGGGCCCCACATATATCTCTGACGCCTAAGCGACCTCACCCGTTAGCGACCTGCAGGCAGCAGGTGAGGTTGCTTAGCAGTCAGAGAAATCTTGATGTGGTTTCACCAGGACTACTGGAAAACCTCACGACTAAATAAAAGCGAACAGAGATCGAGAAAGACTTATTTATATACTACCTATACCTACTAGGTGACAACCCGGCAAATTTCGAACTCCCGTCGCACCTATTTAATCCCGTCGCTTATTAATTCTACAATAATGCATTAAATTTGCCCGATTTGTCGATGTTTATGACTACAGCTCCTCTCTCCAGGGAAGTAGTGTGATGATGTATAGCCTATAGCCTTCCTCGATAAATGGGTTATCTAACACAAAAATATTTTTTCATATCCGACCATAAGTTCTTGACGTGAGCGCGAGTAGCTAACGAATTATTAATATTAGTAAGATGTGAAGATCACAAATGAGTATTATGACATTACAAACATACCTTCCCTGAGCTCAGGCCGTGAGGAAGATGTATATCCATTATTTTCCTCAGCATAAACGTAGCACCAACTATAACATACACTAAATAACATAAGATTTGATATCATTACACTTATTTTTGATCACACAGCCGACCTCGAACAAGACTCTCGTGAGATTAAACCAACAAGAAACTCATACATCTGCCAAACCTGTTTCTGATTGTAGTTTGCGTAAAATTATAATTATATTGTAAATCAAGTTTTATTTTAATACTTACTAACTATCTTCACGCTATATCCCTGTCGGGGTAGTCAGATAGGACATAGTTACATAGGCCAGGTTTAGCGATCCATGCAAACTTCTTTCGCTTTTTGCAGATTCATCAATTGGTAATTACATGCACGTCTGGGTATCCGAGTACTTTTGACTTTTCCGTTTATGAGCAATCTGCTCACGTGGTCTTCATATGTAAGTCTCAGCGTACCCTGACTCCGTTTTCTATCTACTTTCACACAATATATCTTCTTCGTCAATCGTTTCTCACTCATTCGTTGGACGTGTCCAAACCAACGGAGCATGCCGTTTTCCAGCTTAACGCTAATGCTGATATATACTTCGTTACGTATTCGGTCGGACAAAGTGACACCGCAAAATTTTTGATGTGATCGCATTTCCACAGCATCCAATTTACTTTCATGCATCTGCTGACATACCCAGTTTTCGATACCGCAAAGCAACGTTGGCACTAGCACTGCGTTGTGAATCGCGAATCGTGCTTCTTTTACGATGCTTTGTCGCTTTACTAACTAGGACAAAGCACCGTTAACTTTGTTTCACATCTTCCGTCCGCACTAAACATACTCCCTAAATACACAATTTCATTCACTTGCTCTAGACCAAGTTTTCCCAAAGTGGGCGATAACGCCCCCTTGTGGGCGCTGCAGAACTAAAGGGCGCGGTTTGAGACCCAGAAAAAAAAATGGGGGCGTTGTGTAGGCTTCGGGGGGCGATTTGTAATTTCATCTAGCTAGGAGGACTCTTAGACACCGACAGAGCTCTCGACTCTCGGCTACAACTTGTGAACATCAACTAATATTAATTAAGAGATTGCTCAAACTCGGTTCGATATTTCTCTCCGCGTAGTTCATGTATCTGTCCATAGTTTTTTTCAATAAACAGAAGAAAAATCATGTTAATAGGTTGCTCCGTTTCGAAATGAAAGTAGACACAAACAAACATATAAAAAGGCAATAGACACACTTTCGCATTTTAATAGTTATTAGTATTCCTAGATAGGTAATTTTCGTAGATAATAGACCGCGGGCAATCATGATTTAACAAGTTTTTGTTAAATAACCCGATTTGTGCATTCCTGTATCAATTAGCTGATTCATAGAATACTTGTTCTTACTTGTTGAGTACAATTGAGCGTCGAATGAGCGTCGATTACCGTGGGCAATCATGTTTTAACAAGTTTTTGTTAAATAACCCGTTTTGTGCATTCCTGCATCAATCTGCTGATTCATAGAATACTTGTTCTTACTTGTTGAGTACAATTGAGCGTCAAATGAGATAAACGAGTTAATGCATGTTTGTCTTATTACTGTCGGTGCGTGCTGCTTATGCAATCCTATATAAACAACGGAATATTTATTTTATTTTCATTTGCGGTTTCGCGCGTACGAGTAGATAAGCAGTACTTAAGTTCAACACTTACTTACATATTTCTTAAAACAAAACAATGTCGAAAGTAAAAAAGAAGAGACGGCAATACTCTGTGGAATATATTAAATTCGGAATCATTGAAAATACCACAAACCCATCGTCGCCTCAGTGTCTTCTATGTCTAAAAACATTTTCGAATGAAACAATGAAGCCTTTAAGACTGCAAGATCATTTGAATTAAATGCATCCAGATAAGAAAGACAAGAATGTAGCATATTTTCAATACCTAGAGATGAAGCATAGTACTCAGCCAAGTGTAGCAAAACTATTTTCGGCAGCTGCTAAGCAAGATGACGACAGCTTCGTACAATATCTCTTTGTTAATTGCTAGAACAGGCAAACCACACAAAATCGGAGAAGAGTTAATTTTGCCAGCAATAAAGGAAGTTATAACTACTGTGCTTCTTAAACCGGCCGCAGATATTATCCGAAAAATTCCTATGAGTAATAATTCTGTGCAAAGACGAATTGATAAAATGGCTGAAAACATTGAAGGGTCATTGTGCAATCATCTGAAGACTAGTCAATTCTCAATTCAGCTCGATGATTCCACTTTACCTACTAACGAAGCATTGTTAAACATGAGTAAATATGTGAAGAACTATTGTTTGCTAGAAATTTAGAGACCGATACAAAAGGCGAAACCATATTCAATACATTGGAAAAGTTTTGTGATGAGAAAGAAATTCCCTTGTAAAATATTATATCAGTTGCTACGGATGGCGCTTCGGCTATGACAGGCTGCCATAAAGGCTTCATAGCGTACTTAAAAATTAAAATTCCAGATGTACTGCTGTACATTGCGTTTGTCATAGACAACATTTGGTTGCTACAAACTTAAGTGAACGACTATTTCAATCACTGAAAAATGTCATCAAAGCAGTCAATAAAATCCGTACCAGCTCTTTAAATGATAGATTATTTCATCAGCTTTGTGTTACTAATGACGAAGATTCCAACCGTTTGTTGCTTCATACTGAGGTTCGTTGGCTATCAAGAGGCAATTGTCTGACTCGATTTTACAACCTGTTTTACTCTGTGATAGAGTTCTTGGAAACTAAAGATACAGAATTGCGCAACAAGCTCATTACATCAAAAAATGATATAGCTTACATTACAGACCTGTACAAATTGTTCAACGATATGAATCTCCAACTGCAAGGCGATGAACTAAATATAATTAAAACAAAAAATGTCGATGCTGCTTTCGCAGTCAAACTGCTTCTACACAATAAGAATATGGGCAGACGTGAGTTTGACAATTTTCCGAATTTATCAGTATCCTGCAGTAACGACGACTTCCAAATGTTGGCAGTACGAACATTTGGAAAAGCTCCACATTGACTTCAGCGAACGATACCAGGACATTTTGAACTTGAAAATACCAGGCTGGGTGTTAGATCCGTTTTCAAATGTCAACACAGCAATCTCACCTCAGCTGGAAGAAGAACTTATAGAATTGACAACAAACGAGGAAATAAAAATCAAGTTCAAAAATGGCTATCAAGAATTTTGGCTACAAAAACCGATCCCGCAATTGTACCCTAGATTGTGGTCAATCGTTCAACGATTCTTGATAGCATTCCCATCGTCATATTTATGTGAACGTGGATTTAGTGCTGTGACAACGCTGCTTACTAAAAAGAGAAATCGTTTGCATGTTACCGAACGTGGCGACTCGCGGCTGTTCTTGAGTAAATTGGAACCTGATATCAATAAACTTATTAAACAGCATCAGATTCATCCTTCACATTAGTTTTTATATAAGAATCGATTATGTTTGTTTTATTTTGAATAAAAGATGCTCTGTCTGAATACTATAAAGTTGCGTTTCAATAATCATTCTCATTGGCAGGTGTAGCCCGTAAAAGTTAACTTGAGACCTGAGCGTCGTTATGTACTACCTACTGTGCTCAGGTCTCAAGTAAACTCTTGCAGATTATAGTAAAAGTCTATTTTAGAACGTATATTTAATCTCCGCTAATATAGCTCACAACAATTAATTAATTTAATTTGAAGGTATAGTGGTTTTTAAGTAGGTGAAAAAATGGGGGTGCTAAAAATTTATTTAGTCTCAAAGTGGGCAGTAGACAAAATAAGTTTGGGAATCTCTGCTCTAGACGTTCCTGGTTTACGTCATCTCTTTCAAAAACAAGAACCTTAGCTTTACTGTTACTTTCACACTCCATCTTCATATCTTTCTTTCATACTATTCTCCTCTTTCTTTCGTTCCTTTCTCATTCGTTGAAAATGAAAACAAACCCAGGGAGCACGCCCTTTTGCATCTGAATCAAATTTCAAAATATTTTTAGTATAATTAATGTTTTATAACTACATAATTGTTTCTCGAGGCTACTAAAAACATTGATGTGATTAAATAAAGCAATATTCGCACACGATGCCTGATAAGAACAATATTAATTATAATTTTACTTGTGTTTGCTAACGTTGTTTCGTGGCATGTATATAATAATAAAAGTATTTCTGTTTTTTCTACTTGCTCTTCGTAAGTATCCTCCACAGTGTAAGGAATCAACGTTACGCGCGCCTCTGTAGAGAAGCCTTTACTCTACATAATTTTATACTAATGGAAGTGCTCGTGGCCCCTCTGACTCAGTGTTCTGTAAACGATCACTGCGTTAATCAACATTCGCTATAGGTGGTCCTTGGATGAGTGACCACATTGTAGAATTTACATTTGCGAGCGTTTCCATGCTTCGGAAGGCAGGTTAAGCCGTTGGTCCCGGTTGCCAGTAACATAGCAGTCGTTAGGTCAAATTGAAGACCTCATGGGCGCCTTGAAAAATTAATTTCAACGGTAGGTAGCCACAACCTGCGTCTGTCTATATCAACACGGCAATGGGCTCACCACCTGTTACGTGGGACAAAAATGCATACGGTGAATTGTGGGCGTATTGTATAGTGTCACGCCTTTATCCCCGTTTTTGTTTCATCTGTGTCTAGCCCTAAGTAAGTTAATATACGCTTGTGTTGTGGGATCTAGATGACTGATAAACATACTTATATCTTTCTAAGTACATATATCATATCATACATAGTGAACACCCAAACTCGGAAACAAACAGTTGTGGATCACACAAATATTTCTTCCGAGCCGGAAATCGAAGCCGGGACCTACCTCAGTTCTGTAAACGAACACAGCGTTAAGCATCTTACTACGGTCGCTTCTGAGATGGGTGACAGTTTGTGGCGTCGGCCAAAAGCGGTCAAAGTGACGAAGGACTAACGGCCATGAAGGTCCAATTGGCTATCCGTAGTGTAAGCGCTTCTTAATTGATATTATTTGGTTCGATTCCCACCCAGGATAAAACTTTGTGTGATGTTCACGATGGTCTGGGTATTATCTATCTATAATATGTATATAAGTGCTTATCAGTTATCTGGTTACCATAGTACATGCTCTGCTTAGATTCGAATCAGATGGCGTTTTGTGAGTTGTCTCAACGATATCTTAATCTTAATAATATTATAAATGCGAAAGTTTTTAAGGATGTTTGTTACTCTTTCACGTAAAAACTACTGAATGGATTTTAATGAAACTTTACAGTAATATAGCTTATATCCCGGGAACAAGTTCCTGTGGGAAACGGGAACGGGAAAACTTCTCTAAGCGGGCGAACCCGCGTGCGTCAACGTTTTATTTATTTATTTATTTTTGTTACAGACTCAAAATGTCAAAGAAGAATAGTAGATGGTGAAGAAGTAGACAGCAGTGAGGGATTTAATAAACCTTATATGGTATGAGATATCTATACTAACATATAAAGCTGAAGAGTTTGTCTGTTTGGTTGAACGCGCTTATACAAGGAACTACCGGCAGGATTTTCTTCCACGTACGCTTAGATTGTGGAATGAACTCCCTCCCTCAGTTTTCCCGAACGTGTACATGTTTATGGTTATGGTTCTTCAAATGGCTGACTCTGTGGCGCGGTGGGTGGGAGTGCATCCGACTGCTACGCAAGAGGTCGTGGGTTCGATTCCCACCCAGGATAAGACTTTGTGTAATGAGCACGATGGTTTATTCTGTGTCTGGGTGTTATTTATCTATAATATGTATGTATTTAGAAATATATAAGTATGTTTATCAGTTATCTGGTTATCATAGTAGAAACTCTGCTTAGTGTGGATTCAGATGGCGTTGTGTGAGTTGTCCCAACAAAATTTATTAAAAAAAAGACGACTTTTTAGACGGTTACTGTAGCGCCTTTGCTTTGCAAACGTCTTTAGGTATCGATGACCATTTTTAGTAAGGTAGGATGCTTAACTCCTGCCTCACTGACTTAAAAACTCTTCGTAGATCCTCTCCATTAATTAACATATTCTTAATTTCACAGGTGTATATAGTTTGGGACATGTCTCATAAACTATTCAATCAATATTACGAAAATAACCCCCTATGCGGTGGTTCATTGATAAAGTCAAATTTAGTTCTGACATCAGCTGCCTGCTTAAGACATTTTCCTAAACAGTATGTTGTCGCTGGGTACCATCGCTATGTGCCAGGAGCTATTGGTAGAGACGAGATGGAAAACGAATGTTTGAAACTTGCCAAAAAACTTATTGTTGAAAAGTGTTACTGTGACCGTAAATATTACTATTTTAAACATAAATTTATTCACACCTTGTCCCTGAAGAGGTGGCAGAGGCATATTATACCGTTATACGCCCACTTTCACCGTGTGTATTTCTGTTCTATGGTGGTGGTAGTCAGCCCATTGTCGTGTTAAAATAGACAGACGCAGATATGGGCTGTTGAAATTAGCCGCCAATAACGCCTTCAACTTGGTTTAACGACCAACATGTTACTGGCAACCGAGACCAACGGCTTAACGTGCCTTCCGAAGAACGGAAACGCTCGTAAATGGAAATACCACAAATGGGCCACCCATCCGTAGCGAAAGTTGTTTAACGCAGTGATCGTTTACAGAACACTGAGTCAGCGAGCCACGAGCGCTTCACGTCTCCACAATCCATGACACCGGGTTAAGCAATCAGCAAATCTGCTAGACGCCTCTCCTATTTTCAGGACTTGCTTTAGTGTACCACGTTGACCAGAGGGTTGCTACAGGGTATTGTTTCAAGTTTTCCTCCTACTCGCCATCAGTTAGTCAGCAGGTGCACCACTTCTAGGTAAGGTTTTCTTGTGTCCTAAAGATCTCATTAAGCCAATACACCTGCAATCTGCTTCCTCGTTTTATTGCTTTACTTCACGGAAACATAAGTTCATATAAATACGTTATTTACTTCATAAAAATCAGTAAGTATATCATCACTGCGAGTGTTATAAAAAAACATCAATTCCCTAGTATTCTAGGCGGCAAAATAGCGGACAGCATATGCATGTTGTATATTATTTTCTAAAACTAGTGCATTTATCGTTTGAAGTGCGGGAGTGGTGGTTTCTTGGACATAAAAGTTGTGTTAGCGTGCTAATAGTGAAAGGTTTTCAACAGATTTTACGCAGCAAGATGAAAAATTGGATTACACTGCATGGGTACTCGTATATATCACTGTCTTTCACTATTCGCACGTTAACACAACTACGTCCAAGAAACCGCCACACCCACACTTCAAACAAGATAAATGCACTGGTTTGATAACAACCACTACTATACTGGGCTGAGACAGACCTTGACTTAAGACAAGACTTGATTAAGACGTAGAGGATGGGGACGTTTTAAATAATAAGAAGATTGAAGATGCGTGAAATTATAAAGATTTGGCTAAAAGGTCTAAGAAACCACGCCATAAAATATAAACAAATAATCTCTATTCTAGAATTTTGAAAATCCTTTTCTGAGGGGGTGTTTACTGCCCGTAAACCGTAGCTTGAAAGTCGTTCGGAGTAAGCGTTTAGGCTGGCGTTGGGAGGTGTGGGAATCACCTGGTAATTTTATAATCTGTAAAATATTATGAACTGCATTGTTTACTGGTGGGGCTGTTTTGTTGATGATGATCAATATTTTTTTTATTAAAATAACTGTATATTTCTCGCGAAGTCGAGAAGCACTCGTGGCCCCGCGGACTCTGTAACGATCACTGCGTTAAGCAACTTTCACTATAGCTGGTCCTCGGAAGGGTGACCACTTTGTGGCATTTACATTTGCGAGCGTTTCCGTGCTTCGGAAGGCACGTTAAGCTGTTGGTCCCGGTTGTTAGTAACATGGCAGTCGTTAAGCCAGTTGAAGGCCTCATGGACGGCTTGAAAAATTTCAACAGTAGGTCGCCACAACCTGCGCCTGTTCATTCAACACGGCAATGGGCTCACCACCTGTTACGTGGGACAAAGTATATACGGTGAAATGTGGGCGTATAGTATGCCTCACCCCTTCAGGGATAAAGGCGTGACAATATGTTTATGTGTCTACGTTTATTGCTGAGTCTATGGATATTTTTAAATTTTCTAGCTTTAGATATGACCTACGATAAAAAACTATGGTACATAAATGATGTAGGTCTGGCTCGAACGAAAACACCATATGATTTTAATGACGTCACATTTGAAAATACGTGCTCGTATAAACCAAAAACCATTAAGATATATAGAGATGATGTAGCGGATGGTACTAACGTTATGATGCTTGGCTGGGGATCAACGAAATATCGATTACCAGTAAGTACTAGATATACAAACAAATACTAATAATTAAAGTAAGACAGAAAGAAGCTCAAAGCACCCACCATCTCTCGATTCCAACTATGCCAAAACTAACTAACTAACTATCTTAAGGAGGTATCCCTAACGGAATAGTCAGAGAGGACAGACTTCGTGATCCATGCATACTATTTTCGCTTCTTGCAGATTCATTAATCGCCTCATACAAGAACATTTGTTTGAAATAGTAGAAATATGATGTATGATGTATCAGAGTATTTTTGGCTTTTCCGTTTTTGAGCAGTCTGCTCACGTGGTCTTCATATGAGAGTCTCGGCCTACCCTGACTCCTTCTACCCTCTACTTTCGCACAGTTTATATTCTTTGTCAAACGTTCCTACAATACTAAAACCCAAATGATAGCTCCTAGGAGCTAAATAATACGACGGCCACTACTCTACCTTACCGTGTACCGGGCTGTTAACGCAATAATTTTTATAATAAATTACCGTAGAAATTATTGCGTGAAGTGGTGTGGTTACACTACAGTTTACTTATAAGGGATGGAAACTTTCAGCGGGGCTGTAAGGAGAATTACCTTATTATTAAGGTTTTACTCACGTGTGAATTTCTTGAAAGTCCGTCTAGTCTTTCTAGTCTAGTCGGGCTATCCCGAAATTCACACATGAGTTTGAACATTTTTTAACATAAAATTATGGATAGTCCTCAAGACCATTTTCGTGTAGCTGCAACGGATAAGGTACTTCTACTTACTGCTTCGCTGAAAGCTTCCACCCTGTATATGTCAATAAATTAGGTCATCACTTTTCAAGATGGAGGTTGAAGCTTATCAATTCCGCCTTATCCCCGAAAGGGTGGCAGAGGTATATTATTCGCCCCCTTTTCACCGTGTATATTTTTGTCCAACGTAATAGGTGAGCCCAATGCCGTGTTGAAATAGACTGGGTAACTGCAGGCCTTCAAGGCCTTGACTGCCATGTTTCTAAAAACCGAGACCAACGGCTTAATGTACTTATAACGTTAATTTAGGCTTAACGTTTGTTCTTAATTATGTCAAATATATGTATAGATTGTTTAAGAACAGTGTATATTTGTTTTAAATAGTAGAAATATGATGTACTAAATACAATATTTAGATTTGTAGATAATATTAGATTTATTAGATATTTATTAAAATTTATTTATTTATATACAATTATAAAGTCCAATAAAAAAATCAATTCACAAATTATTATTAGATAGAAAAATAATATCAACCTTACAAACTATTTAAATACCCGCTCCTGACCGTTCCCGGTGGAAAGGTGCCCATCACACTTGCCGCGTTTCCACGCTGGATTGCGATGGCCATCCTCTGCACCAGAAACGATCCGGATCGAGAGTCACCGGTCGTCTCTTGGAGCCTTTTCCCAATATCCTTTATGAAATGTTTGGCTTCTCTGCCCCAGCTCCCCAGGGTCTCTACCGCCACCGGCACGAAGTGGTACAGCGGCTCCAAATCAGCGTACTTTAGTCTCTTCCTCGAGCCGGCATCTTCCGCTGCAGCAGACGGGGAGCAAACCGTGCGACTAAGGTGGCTGGCGGCGACGGTGCTGACGCAAGTTGCGTCCCAAATTAGGCACCTGCCGTTGTTCCAGGGAACCAAAGTCAGCCCGTCCGGCCTCTTACCGTCCGACCTGCTCAGACCCGGAGGCTCAAGCAAGCAAGGCACGTTTGCCGATATAAGGGCCCTACGGATTATATCGTTCAGAGCGTGGTGACGCGAAAACCTCCCAGTGCACCGTCGGCAACTCAAGGCATGATGGCCATCCGCTTCCACCATGGAACCGCAGGTGCATATATGGGGTTCACACACCTTACAGCCCAGGCGTAGAGCCACTGCCACACGCAGAGAGTCGGAGTCGAGCAGGGTGCCCAGGTGGGGCGAAGGTAACGCCTGTAACCACGCTCCAGATTCTGGTTGCGACACAGCCCGCAGTCTAGCCTTATCGGCTCCCGTTGCCCCCTCCAACAACTGCTCCAGAAGTCGCTTCACGCCTACATCATCCCACGCTCGCTGAAGGTGCCCCGACTCAGGGATCGAAGCACCCGTATTGAGGGCCGACCAAGCTGACACGGCATCCGACACAAAAGGCAAGCTCCCCTCGTCACCATCATAATTGAGTACAGTAGTAACAAGGTTTGCAACCCCATGCGCAGACGCCAGAAAAGCCGGCAGGCCCACATCAAGCGCACAACGAATCCCGAGACCACCACATCGGATTGGCAAAGCAGCTTGACTCCACTGAGTCTCATTAAGAGCGACATTCAGGACTGACTCCACCACCATTTTCAATTCTGCGTCGAAAGAAGAAGTTTCCTCGGGACACAGCCAAGTTGGAGTGGTTCTCAATAAATAATTGACCTTTGGAAGAGCGAGGCACATGCGTAATAAGATAATCGCAACGTGAGCAGAAATACTTTTCAGACGTTCGTGAGCGGTAATGAGAAGCTGTTTTTTAGTAGTGATGGCCTCAGGAACTGCAGATAGAAATATTGGTGATCCTAAAAGGCTGAAGTCGGAAGAAGAAAGTTCCCTGAGGCCAGGAAGAATAGAACTGAATTGAGAAAAGTGTATTCGAGCCGTAGTACCGCACGGGAAGAACTCGCACTTCGAGGGATTCACCTCCAGACCCAGGTCCCTAAAGCTGGGTATTAAGGCATGAAGATCCTGTAATACGTCTTCTGGTTTGCCCCCGATAATGCCATCGTCCAAGTACCAGACATTAAGAGCTGATCTAAGATCACGGACCGCTCTATGAATTGCCAGGCTAAACACAAGTGGACCGAGAGGATCTCCCTGCTGGGCACCCACTTCTGAAAGGATGAGATTGTTATCCAAGAAAAGATTGGAAGGTAATCGGTATACTTGATGAAGAAAAGGGTACAGAGATGGAATTTTTTCCTTGACCTCGCTCAGCAGAACGTCCCTCTCCAAGGTGTTAAAAGCGTTGCGAATATCCAGCTTCAACAAAATTGAGTCCTCGTTCTTCGGGTCCATGACGAACTTACGTGTGGCGTGTATAGCGGCCTCACAACCAAGGCGTGTCCCGAAACCCAATTGGTGTGGCTGCAGGTATCGGGCCATATCCTCTTTGACGGCACGACAAGCCAATTTAGCAGTCAAACGCCTGAAAACGCTACCGACTGCTATCGGTCTTAAGCCGCCATCTTTTTTTTTCAAAGCAAAGAGAGAAGCCCCGTACAGATATGGGCACACCAGAGGGTTCACCCGACCACTGAGTAAGAAATTCACCAACTTCGCCAAGCATCCCAAGAAGCGTCTTCCATTCTCTCCCGCCGACACAGAAGTCAACTCCCTAAGATGCACCGGCCGAATCCCGTCCAAGCCCGCCGCTGACCCCGCATAAAAAGAACCGATTGCTAAAATCACGTCCTCCAAAGTGACCGTCGCCGCAGTAAACGATAAACCCGGATCAGGAGGAAAACTTAGAGCACGCGAAGGAGCGGGATGCTTCAGTTTTAAAGCAGCCAACGTGTCAGGATCCCGTCCCGCAATGCAATCGTCAGACATCAATAGGCGGACGGCGCCCCTCAAGTCCCCCTCATAGACTTTCGTTTCGATATTTTTGCTAAAAGTGTGAGAACAGTTAGCCGCAGTCGGTGAAGGTACTTCAATATTATTATAATGACCAGAAGCTAAAATGTTAGCTTTAACTTTTGATGTCACGTTTCCAGGCGACTCCCTCTCAGGCACTCTCAAACCAGTATAAGCGAAAGATAGAAGAGCGCCCCACTCCTCCATACCGTTACAATTAATACATGAGTCGATAATATCAGACAGCCTACCGGCCGCCTGATTTCGGGCACCCTTAGGGATGTGTCGGAGAACTGGAATTCTCCCCCTAAAAGAACTAAGCTTGTCCAGGGAACAATGATTTGACGGTGCTGTCGGCGGACCCTGTCCCACTGTTACCCCAGTGTCGGCGTGACCAACCAGCACGTCCGCACCCGAATGCTGCAAACGTTTGTGCATGCGCCCAATATGCACCCCCAGCCCGCGCGCGGAGAAAACACGGGAAGACCCCGGGCAGTGTGGACAAGTTACCTGTGTAGGTTGTATACTCATATTGGATAGTGGACGGAATCCTCAATTCTTTTTCCTTACAATAATCAATATTGAAATTCAAATAAACAACTTTCACTTAATAGGGTATTATCTAGATAATAATATTAATTCAATTCAAATTGTCAATGATAATCCAAATTCAAAATGTCAAACAGTTAAACTACAAATTAACGTACCTGCCTATAAAAATACGTTACATCAAGAAATAAATAACATAAGAATTAAATTAAATTTCAAATTAAATTATATTGCGAGGTCCAACAATTGCCGATGAGAAAAGAACGCAAAAATTAAAACAAAAACAATAAATACATAAAATTATTAGATTTCACTACTTCTTCAACATCAACTAAGTTAAATCGTTCGATAAATGAATTAATAACTAGGTTATTAATAAAATAAAATATAGTTATTAATAAAATAAAATAAACAAAATAAGTATGTAACTGGATTTTAACAACAGCCACTTGAGAACGTGAAGCGAATTCAATCTGAGTTTCTGGATGTCTGGACTGGATAATAGCGCCCTCTGTGGATTTTACAGGAACCCAAAACTAATCTTGGGTGCCTTAAATCTTCCTGAAAACTTGATCTGCAGCCAACAGGATACCATACTAGTGCGGCACTCAGACGATAGATGGCGCCATGTGTTTGTTCAGGCAAGGACTTTCTTCTTGTTTTTAATATCTCTTTTTTATCACGAAAACTTCGCACTTGTCACACAGACTATCCACTAAAGACTTTCACGGACACCGAGAGACGTAAATCTTTTGAGAGATCAGTCGATCGTCACTTTGTTTACTTTTGCTTTGCGCCTTTGTTGTGTTCCAAAGTCCCTTTGTGATTATAAAGATTTTCAGTCTTGATTTTGCCGGGTATGTCGAGATAACACCGGATAGTCACCACTATGACCTGATCTTTATACTTTATTGGAATTACGGGAGAAAAAAGTTGAGAAACTAATTGAAATTAAAATAAAATACACAGGCGTAAAATTTAGCGGGACCGCCTACCCGCATTTTATTAGATTAATAAATCTAATATTATCTACATATATATATTAGATTAATTATTTGTAGATATTAGGGTCTTATTCGCGACGTATTTTATTAGGTACAAAGCCTACCTTATACTTTTTCCTTGCCAGTCAGCCTTATGACTTGGCTTTGGACCTATAATATACGTCGCGAATAAGAACCGAAATATCATATTAATATGTGTGAGAATCGCGAAAGGTTAAAAACATTTCTTGATGTCTAGTTCTGCAATGCTAAGTGATTGTCGATATTGAACGAACCAAAACAAATGTTGAATTACGTTAATTTAAGAAATATTCTTAGTTTCACACCTTTATTAAAGTATGAAAATAAGAAGTAAATTTAATCTCTAAACTCTCTTACACATTTCTACCTCTTTAACTATTTCCTGAAGCTTTCCTCTCGCCGGTCTGCTGAACGAGATTTCTTTAAGAAATAAGCAGTAGCGTTGTACTATTATCCTACTCTTTTCATCTTTCTATTATGATATTTTATACGTATATAAATTGTTAAAAAAATTAATTAATTAATTAATTTACAGCCAAATACGAGTTACGATGTAAATCAAATTTATTTACGGGGGACCACCACTAAGACAATAAATATAAAATTGTGCAATATTACGAGCCAGCCTTTTGACTTTATTCTTAAAAATCGATACTGTACCGATGGGGTGTCCAAAGTAAACATTTATGGTCAGTCTAGACACAGTCGACGTATTCGGAGCCAATTCGACAACGGCACAAAGGTATTTATTCTATAAGGGTCCCCTTAAATTTCTTTATCGAATGGAAATTCTCATGGATTCTATTTCAGACTCCTGCCGACTGAAATCACACGTTGCTATTCCATCTGCTATGGCCAGGAGTCCTGAGAGAGCCCGAGGGCTCGAAAGGAAGGTCCCAAAGCTCCCGACAGGCCATATCCGCAGGCGTTGACTTCATCAATCTTTTTTTTATGTCAAATAATCAACCAAAACTGCAATCAGAAGATGCTAACCATCTGAGTACTAACCCTAGCGAAATATGCTTAATATAGAGATCGTTTACAGAACACTGAGTAAGCGGTAATATTGTCTCGCTTCAAGAAATTTTATCACAGTATTTATATCATTATAGGACGAACCTATGAATTTAAAAAGCATTCAGAAAATGAATCCTAATAAAAGTATTCCATTGTTAAATAACCAAAACGCAACGAGAAGAATAGCAACTGTTTGTCAGGTGAGTCAATTTGAGTTAACTTTGTGTTTTTAATTAACAGGATTACGTCTAGATGTTCGGAGTCCCTAATAACCCCCCTGGTAGAGGTGCGCTAGTTGACCTGGTAGGGGTTTTGAACAAGGAATTACATTAATTCAAAACCCCTCTACCCTTTATCAACCAACTAACTAACTATCTTCACGCTATATCCCTGACGGGGTAGCCAGAGAGGACAGATCGCCAGGCTTCGCGATCCATGCATACTTCTTTCGCTTCTTCAAGATTCATCAATCGCTTCATACACGCACGTCTGGGTACCCGAGTACTTTTGACCTTTCCGTTTTTGAGCAATCTGCTCACGTGGTCTTCATATGTAAGTCTCGGCCTACCCTGACTTCTTCTACCCTCTACTTTCGCACAATATATATTCCCCTTTATATTTACTGTATATATCATACAACCCAGCGTGTTTTGGGGAGTCAGACTTTACTCATACGATTACACAAAGTACTACAAACGAATGACAGGCAAATAAGTCACGATTTTCGCCGACAGCCGGACATAAACATAAATAAATAAAATAAATAAATATCCATCACGCCTTATCCCCGAAGGGGTGGCAGAGGCATATTATATGCCCACATAAACATAGCACCTGGTATTATTATTACTTTCGTGTGTATCAGAGAAAGCGAGAAACATCTCTTGCTCTGTGGTTTAGAAGTAATTGGAAAGACGATGAGATACCGAAGAAGATTAACTTAGTGTGCTTTATCTAGTTTATCTTTATCTATCTATCTTTACTTAGCTTTATCACACAAAGCCTAATCTATTTCATTCTAATTTTTATATACCAATACCAGAATAACATGTATTTTTTAATATTTGTAATGTTTCTTTTCTGACGGAACCAATTGATCCTAATCTGGAATCTGGCAACTCCATTTAATGTACCGAAAAGGATTCGCCCAAACTTGTATATTCCATAAATTATCCTGACCTCTAAGTGTAATTGTAAGTTAACTTGCTTCCGTTACAAAATACAATAGGAGGACAGGACAGGAGACAAGAAAATATAATAGATGAAGACAAAATATTATAGATACTAAGTTAATCTATACTAATATATAAAACAGAAAAGTTTGTTTTTTGACAGTTTGGTTGAACGCGCTAATTTCAGGAACTGCTAGTCGGATTTGAAAAAATCTTTTTTGTGTTGAATAGCCCATTTAACGAGGAAAGCTATAGGCTAAGTATCATCACGCTATTACCCAGGAAAGCGGAGCAGTAATCCGAAATGGCAACAAATCGGGCAAATTTTTATGCATAATTGTAGAATTTATAAACAATGGGATTAAATAGGTGCGGAAGGGAAAAAACCAAGGTCGTACTTTTTTTCAGAATGACCATGGAGGACCTTTAGTAACTTGGATAAATGGAGAGGAAGTGGTTATAGGAGTAATATTACACAGTCTACTTAATTCACACATGGAATGTATTAATCCCAGTGTGCATGCAAGTCTTTATTATTTCGGGAATTTCGTAGACTGTGGACTGCGGTATTTCAGTGGGTGAGACCGATATAATATCTTATAACTCAATAAATCAAATCTGCCTAGTCCGCTGCCGGATATAGAACTTTTAGAGTGAAGCATTTCTGGTGGCACATGAGTTGAAGCTGGCTTCGCCCAGAAGTTTAAATACATACATATACCTTATTTAGCAAGATCATCTCTATACTCGTGAATGTGATGTCGTGTATGTGTATGGTCAGGAATGTTTTAGTAACCAATTCACATGAAGTTTTGCATAATACTACTCTATTTAGAAAGTAAGTATGAAGAACGACCATTAATACACAAAATTGGAGGCATCCAAATAATTTTATCTTAAAAGAATATCCAATAAAAAAAAATCATTCCATTTTCAGGAGATGAGTTCAGTTTTCTCAGTGATCCTGTTTCTTGAACCTATGACATATATTTTGTATGAAATATTAAATACATATATTATACATGTGTGTCTAAAATGTATGACTGCGAGATACCTGCTTATCTAAGTATAAGTCAGTTATACTTAATTAAGTTGTCTGTTTCTAGGTTAAAGATCAACAAAGACGAGGATTGTGTAAAACGAAAGCGATGGAATGAAACAACTTATTGTGATAAGTTAACCTTTAATTGGTAAATTTTTAAAGCAATTATTTTGCTGAATTTCTCATAAGTTTTTAATAAAGTGGAAAAAGACAATTCGATTCGAAACGGGGATTGAACCCGTGACCTTTGCCTAACCAGGGCAATGTTCTAGCCACCTGAACTACCCGAACCGTATCGAATCAAGTTGAATTTCTCCACCATATTTTAACCGTCATTTTAAGAGTATGATCAGAGTCATCTATCGAGCTAATGAACAACTCGATACCAATGAACAGTGTTACAACCATTTTTAAACATTGATGCAATGGACTCCACTTAATCTATGGATTTTTTTAAATGAATGAATGCAATGAAATTAATAAATGAATGAAATATATTTATACTGTTGATTGATGGCACTTGGTGGAACTTGCTACACATTTTCAATAATAACACTTGTACTATTCCACAATATTTACTTGATAAACCTTACCGGTTTTACCGTGAGGCGAAACCGGTAAGGTTTATCAAGTAAATATTGTGGAATAGTACAAGTGTTATTATTGAGAATGAAATATACTTTATTACGAGAAACTTGGCTGACTTAGATGTTCTTATAGTCTATAGTTACAAATATGTTTCGCCGGACTGTGTGCGGCGTGTAATTGCTAAAAGACCAAGTGGTTTACAATTATTTTCATCTTAGAATCTATATTAATTATTAATAATGGCAATTATTGTATATTATTATGTGAAGTTAATAACGTAACACTTAATTAAATTACAAAAAAAGCATTCATTTATAATTATTTCATTCAATATATCCCATTATCAGCATGTGCATGTCCAAAACTCATTCATTGAAAAAAAGCAATTTGCTATAAGTCACTCAATAATACGTTTTCGAAATAAGTCATTTGGTAGTTCTCTTAAAGTTTTGGGCAGTTTATTATATTCTTTAATTGTCATGATACCACAATTTTTCTGATGAAAGGTGCTGTAAGATCTTGGAATAACCAATTTAGTTTTGTCTCTGGAGATATAATGCTTGTGTTTGCAAGCTTCGGAGAATAAGGTTTGGTGTTCTCTGACAAACATTGCAACCTCAAAGATATAAACGAAAACGACCGAAAGTATTTTGGTTCTTTTAAATAACGGTCTACAGGACTCTAGGGGTACGGCACTACATACAGCCCTAACACATTTCTTTTTTGTGATAAAAGAACCTTATTAATATATGTGGAGTTACCCCATAACAGTAATCCATATCTTAGTACAGATCCTGTATATCCGTGGTAGGCATGGAAGGCAGCATCCATTTCGTCCTGATTTTTTATAATTCTTAGGGCAAACACAAATCTATTTATTCGGACACAAACGTTTTTAATATGAGCCTTCCAGTTACAGTGTTTGTCAAGTGTTATACCTAGAAATTTAATATCTTTTACCTCTTGTTTTGTATTTTCATCATAATTAATATTTATTGTATCATAGCTATTTTTATAATTGTGAAATTGGACTAACTTAGTTATGCTTAGATTCACTGCCAAGTTGTTATCATCCAGCCAATCAGTTACAGTCTCTATAGTTGATTTCAGTACATCACTATAAGTATCGAGATCACGTTTCTCAGATATTATCACAGAAATATCATCTGCAAAGAGGACACACTTGTGTGGTATAACTTTCGGAATATCATTGATGTAAATCAGAAAAAGCAGCTGCCCCATAATACTGCCCTGCGGTACACCGAACCTATTAGTTTTATATTCAGACTTAAATGACTCTACAGTGGAATTTTCACAAATTTGATCAATATGAACACATTGCGTTCTATTTGAGAGGTAACTGTGTAACCAATTTAATTCTTGACCTCTTATTCCATAGAGCTCACATTTTCTGAGCAGTATTTCGTGGTTCACAACATTGAATGCCCTGCTCACAGCAAAGAAGATAGCCGTGGTGCGTAATTTTTTATCAATACCCTCCGTTATTTGATCAATTAAAGTAAATGCAGCAAGGGTTGTGGACTAATTTTTTTGAAAGCCGTTTTGTTCTTCCACTATAACCTCGTATTTTTTAAGAAATATTATTATGCGATTGTACATCAGCCTTTCAAACAGTTTTGAAAGTATGGGGATTAATGTTAGTGGCTTGTAATTACCAAAGTCACTTTTACTCCCCTTTTTGTGTACCGGTTTCACGACAGAGAGTTTTAGTTTGTCAGGAAATATCCCTTGGTCAAAAGACAAGTTCACGAGTTGGGTAAGCACCACTTTGAGCTCATCGCTTTAAAGCAATTATTTTGTTAAATTTCTCATAATTTTTTAATAAAGCCCAGTCTCGAATCGAATTGTCTTTTTCCACTTTAATTAGTATGTGAAACTAAGTAAAAACAATACTGTACAATATAATCATTATTATCTTCCTCGATTGCGCCTTCCGCCAATGCCAATATAGGACTCTTGCATTTGCTGCGGGCTTAGACGATGAATAATGTGAATCATTATTTATTATTTAACCCCTCAGCAAATGCTAGATTACGTAAGCGTAGAACAACAGTAAAAAAAAAATGTCTTTATTTTGCATAGACCATTTTAACGGCGCTTACAAAATGTCATACACTAAAACTAGAGAAAAAATTAATATATTTAAAGTGACCACCGGTTCGGAACGCGGCCCACCTGAGAACCACCGGCAAGAAACTTAGGAAGGCTTTTTTTTTGAAGGCCTATTTACAATTTTTTATTATAATTATATGTTTTTCTTTAATAACCTTTTTGACACAGCTTTCTTTTAAGATGTAAAATAAATAAATAAATAAATATCCATCACGCCTTATCCCCGAAGGGGTGGCAGAGGCATATTATATGCCCACTTTTCACCGTGTGGATTCCTGTCCCACGTAATAGGTGGTGAGCCCATTGCCGTGTTGAAATAGACAGACGCAGGTTGTGGCTACCTGCTGTTGAAATTTTTAAGCCGCCCATAAGGCCTTCAACCAGGCTTAACGACTGCCATTTTACTGGCAACCGGGACCAACGGCTTAACGTGCCTTCCGAAGCACGGAAACGCTCGCAAATGTAAATGCCACAAAGTGGTCACCCATCCGAGTACCAGCCATAGTGAAAGTTGCGTAACTCAGTGATCGTTTACAGAACACTGAGACCGCGGGGCCACGAGCGCTTCTACTTTTAAGATGTGTTCATTTAATAGTGTGGCGTTGATTATGTTTTGCGAAATCTACCATAGCGATTGTTTTTTGGTTTCTGTCCCAGACAAAGTGTGCCAGACAAGGCTACTTTTTTTTTTACAGATTTCAGCACGTGATAAACCAGCAAAGTATTATAAAAAATAGAGACAGGGAGTCAATAATATTGCGGTAACCAGACCGTCTTTACAGGAGTCAATAAATCTATAATTCAAATGTGATTTAATGTCTTTTACGTCTATAATATCTCCTATTTCTGTAACTAAATCAGACTATGGCAGCCCTGATGGGTACTTGACGGATGGTCTTGATTTGGAACTAACATAATTAGTTATGTGAGTACGAACGATAACTATTAATGCCAAATTGCAGTCGGGCTCACACATAGAAAAGACGGCCTCTATATTAAGTTCGGCTGCATACGCTGTAAAAAAGATCAGAACTCTAACAGATGTGGATACGGCTAGAATAGTTTACTTCAGCTATTTTCATAGTATTATGTCTTACGGTATTCTCCTTTGGGGGAGTGCTGCGAATTAAAATAACATTTTTGTTCCTTAAAAGCAGGCTGTACACGCTATTAATAATTTGGGCCGTAGAGTCTCTTTCTGATAAAAAATCAAAGAAATTATATTCTTACCGTAGCATCACAATACATTTTTGCCAATGTTATGTATGTGCAGAAAAATCTATCAAAGTTTTCTAAGCTCTGTGATAAACATAATACTTATAAACACTAGACATAAAAATTCTTTCAGTCCACTACAGTCGACTACATAAGATTGGCGATTCTTTCCAGGGTAACTGTATACGATTTTACTACAAGCTTCCATGACCTGAGAAATTTAATTAAATGGTTTTTATTTTTTATATATTTTTGGGCTCAACACCTGTTACGTGGAACAGGAATACACATGGTGAAAAGTGGGCATATAATATGCCTCCACCCCTACGGGGATAAGGCGTGATAGATAAAAATAAATAAAAAGTTAATTGAAAAAAGCTTTGTGAAAAAGGTTATTACTCTATTAAAGACTATTTGCAGGACAGGGACGCCTGGAAATGACATGCTGGCAAAGTAAATTAATATTACATTGTAAATAGGCCATCAAAAAAAAAAGCCTTCCTAAGTTTCTTGCCGGCCCTTCTCAGGTGGGCCGCGTTCCGAACCAGTGGTCACTTTAAGTATTTTTTATAGTGTCTGACATTTTGTAAGCGCCGTGAAAATGGTTTATGCTATTTTTTTTTATTTGTACAGTGTAGCATAACAGCGGCAGTGATTTGTACAACAGTGATGGTGATAATGTCAATTTATTCTACCAGGAGCAATACCATTTTTTTTTCTTTTTTTTCGTTTGGAAATCTTCATGGATGCTATGCCGGACTCCTACCGACTAAAACCACAGGGTAACGTGTGGTTTTAGTCTATCTGTCTATGGCCAGGAGTCCCGGGTGAGCCGTCGGAAGGATAGCCCCAGGGCTCCCGAGAGACCTTGTCCGCTACCGCAGGCTCCCATAATCTGTACTATTATAAAATTGTAACAATAGCTGTGACGTACATTGAAAATAAATGAAAAAAAAGAATTGCAATCGACTAATTAAGGGATTCTGAGTCCGAAACTGTGATTTTTTTTCTTCGTGTCTGTTTGTTTGTTTGTTTGTTCGGGGTTGCAGCAAAATCCAGGCGGTTGATCACAAATGTATTATTAGAATATTGTATGTACTTTTCCAGCTTAAATACTGCGCTATATTTCATCAAAATCGGGTTGAAAGATTTTAATATGGGTGTGAATTTGGGTGACTTTACAGTAAACTGTCTGCTGTACGCTGATGATGCGGTGCTCATGGCCTCATCAGAAGCCGACCTTCAGGCATTAGTCACTAATATGAAAGAGGAGTGTGAAAGTAAGGGTCTTCGCTTGAATGCAAGTAAAAATAAGGTTCTAGTATTTGAAAGAGGTGACGTAAGAACTAAATACGAGATTAGGGTAAACCAGGAACGTCTAGAGCAAGTGAATGAAATTGTGTATTTAGGGAGTATGTTTAGCGCGGATGGAAGATGTGATTCGGATGTAGAACGGCGAGTAGCTGCCGGAAACAAAGTTAACGGTGCTTTGTCCCAGTTAGTAAAGCGACAAAGCATCGTAAAAGAAGCACGCATGGCGATTCATAACTCAGTGCTAGTGCCAGCTTTGCTTTACGGTAGTGAAACCTGGGTATGACAGCAGATGCATAAAAGTAAATTGAATGCTGTGGAGATGCGATCACTTCGAAAATTGTGCGGCGTTACCTTGGCTGACCGAATACGTAACGAAGTGATACGCAATATGGCAGGTTTGAATGAAAGTGTCAGCGTTAAGCTGGAAAAGGGCGTGCTCCGTTGGTTTGGACACGCCCAACGAATGAGTGAGGAACGATTGACGAAGAATATATATTGTTCAAAAGTAGAGGGTAGAAGGAGTCAGGGTAGGCCGAGACTTACATATGAAGACCACGTGAGCAGATTGCTCAAAAACGGAAAGGTCAAAAGCACTCGGATACCCAGACGTGCGTATATGAAGCGATTGATGAATCTCGAAGAAGCGAAAGAAGTATGTATGGACCGCGAAGCCTGGCGATCTGTCGTCTCTGACTACCCCGTCAGGGATACAGCGTGAAGATAGTTAGTTAGTTTTTAGTTAATAATGCAGGTTGAACTATATTTAACTAGACGTGCTATACATTGGAGAGGTCAAAGTATTTTGGAAACTGCGTTTGGCTTTCCATAAAACCCTTTTTTTCACATTTTTGCTGGTTTCCAGTTATGCACATACTCATATTGAGTTGCCTTGACTAATGACTAAACGATGAGTTAAGCTAATTTATATAGGTGCGTTCAAATTTTGGATGGGTGACCACTTCACTTCAAAAGTAGGTACATCACTCGACAAAAGATACGTTTCTTTCAGTTACAATCTCTAATGGTTAAAATATCAGTGAAGTTAAGCGTCAAATGCACGTTCTACTTTTGATGGGTGACCACTTTGAAAGAATATGAAACACATTTCAGCAGACACTTTGCTTTCAGTTACGCATATCACAAATTTCGGTCATTAGTGGGTAAAAGATCAGTGACGTTAAGTAATCTAAGCACGGTCAACTTTTGGATGGGTGACGATCTAAGAACAACTTCAGTGATATTTTTGCACTAAAGGAACACACACTTGGCCCAATCCTGCTTAACCAGCACCTGCTAAATGATGGTAAAGGTTCTGGTGAAGGTGCCTCGGAAACCTCAAGAGGTCGGTGGGCCAAAGCCAGTTGCTACTAATGTGTAATGTTTTACAAACATATTGTCACGCCTTTATCTCCGACAGTGTAGGCAGAGGCATGCTATACCTACTATATATATACCTTTTTTCCCACGTAAGAGGTGGTGAACCCATTGCTGTGTTAAAATGGACAGGAGCAGGCTGTGGCGACCTGCTGTTCAAATTTTTCAAGCCTATAAAGCATATAAGGCTTCAACTGGGCTTAACGACTGCCATTTTACTGGGAACGGCTTATATCAAATGAATGATAATTCGCGAAGTCTAGCGATCTGTCCTCCCTGAGGGATACAGCTTGAAGTTAGTTTTTTTTTAATAATAATGAACAGATATATACCATTTTCAATTAAAGAAACCAATTTATATAAGCTACCTGACTAAAAATGTTCACCGTAGCCTACATACATTTGTGTTTTGCAAAACCAAAGATTAACTCGCGTTGCCGACCACTGTGTAGGGATCTAAAATTATAGTTGTCTATGAGTATTGTTTATACCTCGGTTTATCCCTTGAATAATTTAGTGATTGTATGTTTTGTGTGTGCCTAACTATAGGTTATAGTCAAACGCTAATAAATCCAATTCATAAAAGATTCAAACAATATTTATTTAATAAGGCAGAGGCATACTCTACGCCCACATTTCACCGTATGCAGTTTTGTCCCACGTAACAGGTGGTGGGGCCATTGCCGTGTATAAATGGACAGGCGCAGGCTGTGGAGAGCTGCTGTTAAACCATTTCAAGCCACCGATAAGGTCTTTAACTGGGCTTAACGACTGCCATTTTACTGGCAACCGGGAACAACAGTTTAACGTGCCTTTCGAAACACGGAAACGCTCGCAAATGTAAATGCAACAAAGTGGTCACCTATTGCGAAAGTTGACTAACACAATTATCGTTTATAAAATACCAAATTAGTGGGGCCACGAGCTGGGTATAAATATCGTTTCGTTGTTATTACTTTACTTTCTGATACTTATTTATTTCAATCCAGTTCAAGCTTTCAGTTTCGATTGAATTAGCCTTACCCTAGCTTAGGTAGAGGTTCAGATTTTAGAAGATTATTTTTCCTACACGATGGAATGCATTAGGGCCCTTCACTAACTTGCTGCATGGAGTAGCAGAGCGACTTTATTGGGAATTCCCAGCCGTTTCTATCGCCACTTCCGAAACGCAGGATAGGTGAGAAGTTAAGTCACTGCGATTCAAGGCGGTAGGAAGCGGTTGAGCGTGCGGTAAAATGCACGCCCGTAACAGATCCCATATAAATATTGCTGGAAGGAGTACAACAGCCACTCCAGTCAAAACAGACGGCGGGATGAAACGCCCCGACGAGTGTGAAAACAACAAGGGCACCGTGACCAAACTTGCCGGCTAAGTTACATTCAAAGCAACGATTTCGCAAACACGCCGGGAGCGTAGTACTTCGGCAGGCCTTGATTGGCCCACCATACAATGATGCTCTCATTCAATGGGGTTAGCTGCAAGTAATTTGTACGATGATTTACAAGGGCAGCGTTAAGCTTTACACCAGCAAATGGGACGCCGCTGCATGTTTTTGCGAGCAATTCATGCTTACAAAAGTAGCAGCGGTGGCGGAGCGGAAGAAATGTCTTCCTCTCGAGTTCCGCACCTTAGGCGTCGCAGACATTTATCGCCCATGACTACAGGCCTACATGACCGGTGGTGAAGACAGTAGGTGGGCTGCTCGCTGTTCTTACCGATGGCCCTTGACGGTTTCGTGGCGTGATAACTATACGTACATCCTTTACACCTGTAAAGAAGTGGGATAACAACCAAACACCCCGAAGTCGAGGCCGCAGCGGTCTATCCTTTCGAGGGTTCATGCAAGACTCCGGGTCATGGGCAGATGGAAGGGTACCGTGTGGTTTTAGTCGGTAGGATTTAAGAAAAATCTTAAGAAGCGAAAGAAGTATGCATGGATCGCGAAGCCTGGCGATGTATTTTCTTTGAGGGATACAGCGTGAAGATAGTTAGTTAGTTTTTTATTTCGGTATAGCATCCATGAGAACTTCCACACATAAAGTGGAAGTTACCCGATTTGCATCTCAAATCTGTAAAAGACCATCAATGAATTTTGAGAGGAGCTGAGACCAGTCAACGAACAACGACATTCTACTCTCAAAATATTCAACAAACCACTCTAAAAGAAATCGTATGAGACGGACGGAGTGATGTAAAGAGATGAGAGTGATCGAGAACGCATAACTTGGACTAAAGAGCAACAAGAAGGTTAACATTAGGTTGTTTAGGGGGGCTCTACCAAAAACTTTAAGGCTCAGAACGGCTTTATCTCGAAGTAGTGTACTACTGACTAACAGACGAGGTCATGGCTAAGAAAAATAAAACTTTAATCAAAACCCGGAACCTACTTATCTGGCTGGCTCGGTGTGGTGCAATAACGTTAGATTACCTACTACAGGATAATACGTACCTATAAATATACTCATGAAATCTATTAGTATGCCCGTAACAATCGATGCTGACAAGTTTTGAAGTTTATGTTCAGTTACGTACACCACGCGAGCGAAGCCGCGGGCAAAAGCTAGTAATATTATATTGATGTACTTAATGTACTAAGAAATCTCTATTTACGTTATTGCATTTCTATGAAAGAAAAAAATTTTTTCATTTATGTTGGTCAGTCTTAACTCCGGTTTCTTATGGTTTACCGAAGTGAGGAGAAAGATTCAATATTAATAAATGTTAATTTTATTCCTTCTCCATATTCACCATGTAGGTCACAAGGTAACACTTTTGACCGTCAAGATTATTGCTTCTAAATTTACTACTAGATTCGCAAGACAATAGGTAAAGCCTGAGAAAAATCTTGACGATAAAACTCATGGCCATTTGAAAGAAATACTTCGAGGTAATCAAATTCTAATCGAAATTAAAACCAATACACAAATATTAATGCGCACCTTATGTTTAATTGCATGATAAAAATCTCTTTAAAATATTGCTGTAATTAAATAATAAAGTAATCGATACATCTGATAAGAAGAATATTATTGGTGGCACGTTTTTCGTGACATGTATAAATTAATAAGAAAAGTATTTCCGTTTCTTCTACTATTCTATTGTAAGTATCCACATATCATTATAATATAGAACATATAGATGGAGTTCCTTGTGTAAATACGGTACTTAAAAGCTTTTAGTGTAAATCAGGAACCTATCTATCTATCTAGATAATGCTATGCATGATAATGCTAAATATCATTCAATAAATGTGTGGAGTTCTGGAGAAATTTGAGATAATTTAATAAATTATTCGATGTGGTTCAGGAAAGGTGCACATTTTCGGTACGATTTTTACTAACTATCTTTACGCTGTCAGACAGATCGCCAGTCTTCGTGATCCTGCAGATTCATTAATCGCTTCATACACACACGACTGAGTATCCGAGTACTTTTATCTTTTACGTTTTTAAGCAATCTGCTCTTCGTCTACCTCTTCAATGTGTGTCTTGGCCTGCCCTAACTCTTTCTATCCTCTACTTTCGAACAATATATATTCTTCATCAATCGTTCGTCAGTCATTCGTTAGACGTGTCCAAACCAACGGAGTACGCCCTTTTCCAGCTTAAAGCTAAACTTTCATTCAAATTTGCCACCTCGTTACATATTCGGTCGGCCAAGGTTACGCCGCACAATATGTCGGTCGGTCACAGTCGAAGCGATCACATCTCCACAGCATTCAATTTACTTTGGCACTAGCACTGCGTTATAAATTGCTCATCTTGCTTCTTTTACGAGGCTTTGTTGCTTACTAAATGGGACAAAACAGCGTTAACTTTATTTCCGGTAGCTACTTGCCGTTCTGAATACTCGTAACATCTTCCGTCCGCGTTAGGCATACTTCCTAATACATAATTTCATTCACTTGCTCTAGACGTTTCTGGTTTACCCAAATCTCGCACTTAGTCCTTACGTTATCACTTTGAAATACTAGAACCTTAGTTTTACTTGCATTCATCGATCCTTACTTTCACACGCCTCTTTAATATAAGTGACTAATGCCTAAAGGTCAGATTCTCATGAGCACCGCATCATCAGCGTACAACAGACAATTTACTGTTCGAATTTTTACTCGGATGAGGGAAACAGGAGCGCTGGTGCACCCTGGAATGACATACAGATGCAGTGCTTAACGCTCTGTCGTTTTGATTCAACATTCCATCGTTTCGAAATTCTGTATTTTCTTCATAATGCCGTAATTTATTTTTTTATTATGTCATAATTTTATAAATAAATATCCATCACGCCTTATCCCCGAAGGGGTGGCAGAGGCATTTTATATGCCCACTTTTCACCGTGTGGATTCCTGTCCCACGTAATAGGTGGTGAGCCCATTGCCGTGTTGAAATAGACAGACGCAGGTTGTGGCTACCTGCTGTTGAACTTTTTCAAGCCGCCCATAAGGCCTTCAACCAGGCTTAACGACTGCCATTTTACTGGCAACCGGGACCAACGGCTTAACGTGCCTTCCGAAGCACAATTGAATTTCCTTTAATTTTAATCTATGATTATGTCATCCTGCTATTCTATAATTTTATGTTATATTTTTCGGTGTTTTTCCATCATTTCGTTACTCCTCTATCAGTATATCAAATGAGATCTGTTATCTATCAACTGACATTGTGTCATCTAACATCTGTTATCTGTTAACTGACCAAACAGACACATTTGCATTTATAATATTAGTATGAATTAAACTTGCAGTGTCAAGATGTCAAAGAAGAATCGTAGACGGCGAAAAAGTAAATCGCGTGCATAAATTCAATAAAGCTTATGTGGTATGAAACACAATTAATGTTGAGATCATCAATCGTGGCTATTAGCACTAAAAATATTGCATTTTTTATTTTTTTTAATCCAAAAGTCTTTCTCATATCAACTAACTAACTAACTATCTTCACGCTGTATCCCTGACGGGGTAGTCAGAGAGGACAGGTCGCCAGGCTTCGCGATCCATGCATACTTCTTTCGCTTTTTTGAGATTCATCAATCACTTCATACACGCACGTCTGGGTATCCGAGTACTTTTGACCTTTCCGTTTTTGAGCAATCTGCTCACGTGGTCTTCATATGTAAGTCTCGGCCTACCCTGACTTCTTCTACCCTCTACTTTTGAACAATATATATTCTTCGTCAATCGTCACTCATTCGTTGAACGTGTCCAAACCAACGGAGCACGCACTTTTCCAGCTTAACGCTGACACTTTCATTCAAACCTGCCATATTGTGTATCACTTCGTTACGTATTCGGTCGGTCAAAGTTACGCCGCACAATTTTCGAAGTGATCGCATCTCCACAGCATTCAATTTACTTTCATTCATCTGCTGACATACCCAGGTTTGTGTGCGTTTCGATTGCTCCGCCACGGTGTCCTATCAAAAAAAGCACTCCGTCAAAAATTTGTCAAATTTTGTCAAAACCAAAAATTTGTCAAAAGATATTAGGGTTTAAAGTTGGCCGCGCGAACGAAACGTGGAGGATTGCGCGGCCACGGAGATCTCAGCAACTACATGGGTTAGAGACCTAATTCTTTTTGTCAATTAAAGATTGAATTTGTCAAAAATTGACAAAAAAAGAATTATAAGGTTTACAGCAATATTTTACGAAATATTCGCCTTTGAAGTTATGGCCGCGCAATCCTCCACTCGTTGTTTCTTGAATGTTGATTATTTTTTAAATCGTAAGATTTCTTATAGTAAAATTTATACCAGAAGAATGATCTTAATTTGTCAACACTAATGAAAGCAATAAATACTACTGAAGTTTAGTTAAACCGGAGATACCGGTCCAAAACAAAAAGTCCGTGGCCGCGCGAACGAAACGCTACTTTGTAAGCTGTTATCTCGCTACCTATAATTGCTTGGATTTTGTTGTAAAAAAACCATTTTCAACGCGTGTTAAATCAAAAATAATGATGTCCCATACAATGTTCTACCAGGGTGACCATAATTTCGATTTGATTTGGGAATATCTTTACATTTGCTATATAACTAGAAGACAGCTATGAAATTTAATAACATCTAGGTCAGTCTGAAAAAAATATTACGTTTAAATAAAAAACTTGGATATTTCAATAATTAAATGATTTATTCATTAAAATTTATTAAAATGTAGGTTATAATGTAAAAATTTTAAATCTCAACAGTAACATTTAAAAATCAACAAATATAATAAATGCGATCTTTAATAGATTCGTGGTCTTGGCGTTTGTAACAGAACCGAAATGTCTGCTACTCGATGAAAAAATAATTAGTACATGGTAAATATCGCAGTAGTAGTAGTAGTACAAAGCGGCGTATCGACTTTGCGCGGCATGCCATTGAACATTGGCTCCGCATAGGTACCGCGCGCGGCAGCTTGAACATTGGTGCATTAGACGAAGCCGCGTGACTAACCAGTCCCGTGTCGATTTTTGAGAGTGCAACAAAGAAATGTCAGGAGTTGTGCTCGCGCAATATCGTACTCAAGTTACGCGCGCGGCGAAAACATGGAGAAAGACAGATGTCGTACCTACTTTAATTAGATTGTATGGTACTAACCAATTTACATGGAACAGTAAATGTAGTGATTATCGGAAAATATTTCACAATAATTATTGAATAATGAAAAAAGCAGCAGCGGCACGTCTTCGACGTAAAATGTCCACGCGGTTTAACAATAACATGTCATGAATTAAAAATCTTTGCAGATCTGTACAGGATCTGTTTTGGAAAGTGAATAATTGTAAAATTAATTTAAAAATCACATATCAGTCTCGCCTATAGCCACATAAAGGTAGGCAGACACATACTGTACGCGCCTGTTTCACTGTCAGCATTTTGTCCGTATTTATCTAATCTTCTAATATATAAAATTCTCGTGTCGCGGTGATTCAACCCTAAATTTTACACACAATAAGCCTATTACCCCCTTACACTGTTTTCGACCGTTATTATTGTTTGTACACAACAATAATAACGTGGCAATAGCGTAGCCAATAGTGGCGTTTACAATTATCATTTTACTTTCTCTGTAAATTCTCATTTAGATTATATTCTCAAGTAAATTTATTATTAACTAGCTTATGATCGTGACTCCGCCCGTATGAGATTTGATTATTGCACAAAAAGTGTTTATCGTGGGAATAAGATGATTCCCGGTATAAAAGTTCCCTATGTGATATTCGACAACATGGTTTATCTATATTCCGATTTCTACCTAAATGTGATTAATAAAATGTATAAAAAATCTGATATATAAAAACCTTTACAAACTTTCACGTTTATAATATTAATAAGATTTCATTGCACTGGAAATACCAGGAATTCCTTTCTTGCTGCTTTTATCAATTCACCGAATTTCAGGTATGTATTTTTTAATAGTTTGGGTTGTTTTGGTTTCAATCGCGTAGTTCCCTTTCCCGTGCGTATGTTAGAATTTCCTTTATTATCGCTTCAATGAGATACTACCTAAAGAATATCACAAAATTATACATTTCTATTGAATGGTTAACTACGCGGGTGAAACCACACACAGGATAAAGTATTCTATAGTTTTTACAACCGTTTATTGTATCACCAGCGTGTCTCTTAGCCTAGATTACTAAACATAGAAACGTAAAATTTGGTAAATGTATTCTTTAAGTACCTTGAATGAGTCTTAAAAAGGAATCTTGTCTGGAATGTTTGTTTTATAATAATTATTTTGGGTACCTAGGTAATTAAGGGATAAAAGATGTATGATTTCAATTAGATTGTGAGTTTCGATTGTTACTATTAAATATAGATACCAGTTATCATTAGGTATGATATAAAATGCCGTGACTTGAACTTTGCTGCCGATAATAGATCTTAAAAACTTTGTGAAAAATGTGCCAATCAATAATTCTGGTTACATTTCTACAAAACCATATGTGAGAAAATGTATGAAAACTGGATTTATTGTGCTCTTAGTTACTTTGCTGTAGTTGTCGTCATAGCAAAGCATCCCAGCATTTCTTATAAATAACATTTATAGTGACCTATTGTTCCAATGGTAGGAACAATATACTCAATAGCACCTATCAATTTATAAACATTTTGTTTAACATTTTATTTGTGAAATGTCCAAATCGCGAAATATTTACATGTCTCGATAAACCTTCATAAACGCCCAAAATTATGCTAAGTTACAACTTCATATACAATCAATCAAAAATTGCTCAAGTCTCGTTTTAATTTTTGCCCAAGTCCTAGTTTCTTATAATATATATATCACTATACCTACCTACTCTCCCAACTTTCTTCCTCGGCAAATCTCAAAATATGGCACGAGCTACCGTATAAGTTTATTAGTCCCGCAGATCCCCGAAGGCAATGGCGATTTTTAATGAATAAATAATTTAATTATTGAAATATCCAAGTTTTTTTTTAAACGTAATATTTTTTTCAGAATGACCTAGATGTTATTCAATTTCATAGCTGTCCTCTAGTTATATAGCAAATGTAAAGATATTCCCAAATCAAATCGAAATTATGGTCACCCTGGTAGAACATTGTATGTATGTATGTATGGGACATCATTATTTTTGATTTAACACGCGTTGAAAATGGTTTTGAGGGTAAAACGATACGTCATTTTAATGAGGTTAATATGCCGAATAAATGAAAGTTTACACCAAAATCCTAGCAATTATAGGTAGCGAGATAACAGCTTACAAAGTAGCGTTTCGTTCGCGCGGCCACGGACTATTTGTTTTGGACCGGTATCTCCGGTTTAACTAAACTTCAGTAGTATTTATTGCTTTCATTAGGGTTGACAAATTAAGATCATTCTTCTAGTATAAATTTTACTATAAGAAATCTTACGATTTAAAAAAAAATCAACATTAAAGAAATAACGAGTGGAGGATTGCGCGGCCATAACTTCAAAGGCGAATATTTCGTAAAATATTGCTGTAAAGCTTATAATTCTTTTTTTGTCAATTTTTGACAAATTCAATCTTTAATTGACAAAAAGAATTAGGTCTCTAACCCATGTAGTTGCTGAGATCTCCGTGGCCGCACAATCCTCCACGTTTCGTTCGCGCGGTTAACTTTAAACCCTAATATCTTTTTTATTTTTGGTAGGACACAGTGGCGGAGCAATCGAAACGCACACCCAGGTTTCACTACCGTAAAGCAAAGATGGAACTAGCACGAATGGCGATTCATAACGCAGTGCTAGTTCCAACTTTGCTTTCTTTTACGATGCTTTGTCGCTTTACTAACTGGGACAAAGCACCGTTAACTTTGTTTCCGGCAGCTACTCGCCGTTCTACATCCGAATCACATCTTCCATCCGCGCTAAACATACTTCCTAAGTACACAATTTTATTCACATGCTCTAGATGTTCCTGGTTTACCCTAATCTCGCATTTAGTTCTTACGTCACCTCTTTCAAATACTAGAACCTTAGTTTTACTTGCATTCAAGCGAAGACCCTTACTTTCACACTCCTCTTTCATATTAGTGACTAATGCCTGAAGGTCGGCTTCTGTTGAGGCCATGAGCACCGCATCATCAGCGTACAGCAGACAGTTTACTGTAAAAAAAATAAAATAAATAAATATCCATCACGCCTTATCCCCGAAGGGGTGGCAGAGGCATATTATATGCCCACTTTTCACCGTGTGGATTCCTGTCCCACGTAATAGGTGGTGAGCCCATTGCCGTGTTGAAATAGACAGACGCAGGCTGTGGCTACCTGCTGTTGAAATTTTTTAAGCCGCCTATAAGGCCTTCAACCAGGCTTAACGACTGCCATTTTACTGGCAACCGGGACCAACGGCTTAACGTGCCTTCCGAAGCACGGAAACGCTCGCAAATGTAAATGCCACAAAGTGGTCACCCATCCGACGACCAGCCATAGTGAAAGTTGCGTACCTCAGTGATCGTTTACCGAACACTGAGACCGCGGGGCCACGAGCGCTTCAGTTTACTGTAAAGTCACCCAAATTCACACCCATATTAAAATCTTTCAACTTCTGCAGGCAACTGTCCAGATACACTATGAACAGCCAGGCGGACATGACACATCCCTGTTTGACGCCTGTACAGACACAGCCCCCCCTACTCGCACGCAAGCCGTGCTCATATTATAACCTGCGAGCCGTCCACACCATATCCAGGCACCAAGTCCCACAGCGTTTCTTTCACAATGTTATCAAATGCTTTCTCTAGATCCACAAAAGCACAGAAAACCTTCTGGCTAACAGACAGAAACTTTTCCGCGATAATGCGGAGAGAAAACACTTGATCCATGCAACCTCTTTCACGTCGGAATCTGCATTGAGCCTCCCATAAATACCTTTCAGACTTTTCTTGCATTCGTGCCGTTATAACCTTTGCATACACCTTACTAGCTAAGCTGACCAAGCTGATCGCCCTGTAGCTGGAGCAGTTTAGGCGCGAGCCTTTACCTTTGTAAATAGGTACTACAACTGCTACTCGCCAGTCATCCGGGACCTCACCCGTCCGCCAGCACAAGTTGCATAACAGACATAGTGTGTCCCAGACGCGCGACCAACCGTACTTGATCAACTCAGCAGTAACTCTGTCTTTTCCCGCAACCTTACCACATTTCATACTTATTATCGATTGTTCTATTTCTTTCATACTAATGACTTCAATGACATCGGGATCCGGGGCATCGAAGTGAGCTCCACTTCCCGATGTGGCATCTCTGTCTTTTCTTGCATACATCTTTCCATAATATTCACTCCATCTCTGCAGGACGTCAGTTTTTTCTCATATCAACATTAGTATTAACACCTGTTAATTTATAAAAGTTTATAAATATCTGTAAAATTATATTCTAGGGATCTTAACTTTTTCCAACTTACAAGTCCGTTTTTGCTAATTTAAGGGACACTTTTCATGCTCCTGGGAAACAAATCAGATATACTCGTAGGCCCGAAAATAGTAGCGCTACTATGTAGTTCGAATTCGATTGTGCTTTACTGCATTTGTTTGTTTCCTCGATGCTCATTAGTTTTCACCAATTTTCATTTATTATAAGCAATGCTCATTTTTTTAAATGCTGGTATATCATTATTATAAAAGAAGTTATGGGAAAATAAAGTATGCCTAATGATTTATTCTGTGTGAACGTTATGCGAAATGAAGAGTATGGCAATAAACGTTATGCATGCTTGCATGCGTTATGCAATTTTAAATTATGCTTCTTTAATTTATGCAATCCAATACGGACCCTTATAAGACTTTTCTAAACTTAACGGGTTTGTCCAAAACTATATGCTTATTTTACAGGTGTACATAGTATGGGACACGTCCAACGAAATGTTCAATGAATTTTACGAAACTAATCCTTTATGTGGTGGTACATTACTGCGATCAAATATAGTTTTGACTTCAGCTGCATGCTTGAGGCATTTTCTTGTGCAGTTTGTTGTGGCTGGCTACAATCGTTATGTGCCAGGTGCAATTGGCAGAGACGAACAAGAAAAGCAATGTATGGAATTGGCCAAAAGGACTATAATTGAAAAGTGTTACGTCGATAGTAATTACTTTTTTATTTTTAAGACTATAATATACCTGCCAATACTTGTACTATTGTATTGTATATTGTATTTTTTTTATATTTAGCTCACCAGAGTGTGGCCGCCTGCCTGATGAAAAGTCATGAAATCAATGGATAATTTTTTAAAGCAATTAGTATACTAATTTTCATATATTTTTTTATTAAAGTGAAAAAGGACAACTTGTTTCAAGACGGGGATTGAACTCGTGACCTTTGCCTAACCAGGGCAATGTTCATAACGATTAAAATAAAGTGAAGAATTTCAACTTGTTTCGGTACGCTTCGGGTAGTTCAGTGGCTAGAACATCGTCCTGCTGTGCAATTCACAAATCTCGGATTCAAATCCGCTACAGCGCAAATGTCATTGATATTCGAGTTTTTCTTTTCAGTTTATAACTTATTTTTGAAATCTAGTTCACAGTAGAAAATTGGTTAAATAAATATGATTTAATGGTTTATTTTGCAGGTTATAATATGAGCTACCATAAAAAGACTTGGTTTGTAAATGACATAGCCCTTGCTCAAACGGATACACCGTATGATTTAAATGATGACACATTCAAAAAGATATGTTCATATAAACCTAAAACGATTCAGTTGTATACAGACCGAGTACCAGATGGTACTGACGTAATGATGCTTGGCTGGGGATCAACACGATTTCGTGTACCAGTAAGTATTTGAAAAACAGTATAAAGTTCAGTTCTCCCGCAAATGTACAAACAGACTTTCGGATATATTGTCGAATGTGCTTAATAAACTAGTCCGTCCTTATATTGATCAAACAATAATGATCACAATAATTTGGTCGAGCGCACGGACCAGGTTAAATACCTGGGATCCGTTTTTCACACGTCCAGTGACATCGATTGCGATGTCAAGTCACGCATTGCTGCCGCGTGGGCCAAATGGCGGGAGATGACCGGTGTCATTTGTGATCCTAAAATGCCGATCCGGTTGAAGGGACAGGTCTACAAAACCATTATTAGACCTGTCCTTTTACATGGCAGTGAGACGTGGCCGATATTGGAGCGACACAAGCAGGAGCTGCGTGTCACGGAAATGAAGATGCTGCGGTGAATGTGTGGAGTCACGCGGATGGACCGCGTGAGGAACTCTCGCATCCGCGGCAGCCTTCACGTCCGTGACATTGCAGACAAGTTGCAAGAGTGTCGCCTTCGTTGGTATGGTCACGTCTTGCGGCAACCGCAACGTACGGTTACGTAGGTAACAAATGTCTGGCCATGTCAGCCCCGCCGGGTCCCGGTAAGAGGGGAAGACCCAAGAAATGCTGGCTTGACGTCGTAAGGGATGACATGCGTGCCAATGGTCTCACTACAGGGGATGTCGACGACCGTGCGAAGTGGAGGAGAAAATGTAGGAAAGCGGACCCCGGGCGTCGCGAGACGCAACTGGGACAGACGCTCGGATGATGATGAATAATGATCACAAAGAAATTCAATCTTGATGATTCTATTTTTGATAATATCTAAGATTAACAAACAAACAAACAAGATAAATCGATAAACGACAATTGGGCGAATATTTCATTTCGAACATATTTATATTTATAACATATTAGTCGACACGTGTTTCGCCTACACACGAGGCATCCTCAAGGATGCCGATGTCGACTAAGTGCCACCTTGTAAAGCGGAATATTGCAAAAGTTTTGACAACCTGGAGGGTAGGGTTTCCTTTTGCCTCTCCTACATCCTTTTCCTTGAGGAGTTCGGTTCGTCATTCCTCCGTTACAATTGGTGGAGGTTATCCTCGACCGTTGTGCGTTAGGATTGACGAATCGAGGGTGTGTGGTGGGATCCTCCTCCCCTCCTTTATTATCGTTCTACGATGGATTTCCGCCATGTAACGCCCGATTCAATTAGTTATATTAAAAAAATAATTGCACATATTCATGTTTTTTATGAATTTTTTGGAAAGAATTTAATGATAGAAACAGATTTTTGTGAGAGGCCCAGCAATTACTCTTTTCTGCTAAGAGATATCGACTTTTTTTTTTAAAAAAAACGGTAATGAGATTTCCCATATACGATAATTAGATGCCTCTGTGGCGCGGTGGGAGTGCATCCGACTGCTACGCAAGAAGTCGTGGGTTCGATTCCCACCCAGGATAAAACTTTGTGTGATGAGCACGATGGTTTATTCTGTGTCTGGGTGTTATTTATCTATAATATGAATGTATTTAGAAATATAAAAGTATGTTTATCAGTTATCTAGATCCCATAACACAAGCTAATATTAGATTACTTTGGGCTAGATTGCGCTGTGTGAAAAGTGTCCCTCAATATTTATTTATTTATATTTAGATCTCGAGATATGGTAGTGAAATAAATTGAAATGGTAATTAGAAATAAAATAAAAGGTTTGAAAAATAACCTTGACACATGACTGGAGCAACACCTGACGTGGTTCTTAGGAATGCATCTTGATGCATTCCTCCTCGCGCCATCACGAGAGTGACCTCTCAGCAACGGACCACGCAGCATCCAATCGTAGCCGATGTTCTACAGAAGTAGTCCTAAGACCGATCCCTGGGAAACACAACACTTCTCGCCATGCCAGCCCTAGCTTTGGTAAGCTATGGCTCTCTCGGAAAGATAAACCCCGACAATGCACTAGAGGCACTATATAAAAATAAGCGTCTTCTTAAAGCATTTCCAGGGCAAGGCGTTGACTATGTCGTGAGACACCGCCATGACTACCTCACCTGTGATGACGCTCCTTCCGCGAGGACTCCGACACGCATGATCGCATCATTGGAGGAGCACTGAAACCAAACTGATGGAAATCAAACTGCTTATGTACCAGATCCCCATGACTGTGACATATGCGACGAAGTGCTCTGCAATGATACGCTCAAAGAGCTTGCATACCTCGTCGAGCAATACAAGCGACCAATAGCCGGAAGGCGAGACGGCTGGTCGCCCTCGTTTTGGATAAGGACCAATTTCCCCGTATACGACACCAGTATTTATTGAAGGATGAGCCAAAACCTTAATAGTCAACGTTCATAGAGATCCAGGAGTCATACTCACCCCGGAATGCTATCGGGTCCTGATTGGTTCTCTTGCGGGGCTTAGCCGCCTCTCTCACCTCTAGCTCACCTTTGGTGACTGCGGGCACGTCGTTCTCGACGTAATCTCTAATATTGGCTGGGGTTCGGGCCAGCGGATGGCCTTACTATTCCAAATTGTCTAGGAGCTATTTTCGGGCCAATTTCTTGGCCAGCTTAATGGTCTCCTAGAGGGACCTTTCGGCACCCTTGTAACACTCGTGTGCTCCTTGTCTCGGGCCTCATGGCCTGGTGTACCGATAGCGGAGAAGCACGCTGCGTGCACATTACGATCTCCACCAGGAATCAGGCCTGCACGATAGCTGCATCCCGGAGAGCCCTTGATTCAGGCGTTTGACAGCCCAACGTATGCCGAAGTATTTAGGATAGCCAGTCGGTGGCTAGTTGGAGGACAAACGTCAAACTAAATATAACTATGGACGAATAACGACCCCTCCTTCCACCACACTCCAGCCCTGGACGCGGCGTATGCGATCAGGGGTCGCAAACGATACATCTACGGTCGAACCGCGCACGTCATGGATTTGTCACCCACTCCGCCGAAGTTCTCCCCCTACCAGTGGTTTTTCGGGAGCCTCAAGTGTCACCCCCAGGCATTGAAATTTTCCGGGACTGGGACGAAATGCGGTAAGAATGAGGTCTTGCCATAGTTCGAATTGATACACAGGTTGGCTAGAAATAAGCGGCCACGATAACCACAACGCTGCAATCAGCTGCAACGCAGCATCAGCTCCTAGCAATAATTGCACGTCGCGAGGTGTCCACGTCAACACCCAAAGCTAAAAAAAGCTAAGCTGTCTATGGCTCCCGTGGTAGACCCAGTACGGCTTGGCAACGGTGACCACGTTATAGAACCTAATAGATTTCTCGTCATCACAATCATGTTACGCAACCAGTTGTAAAAGAAGAGTTTTCCTTCTTCCTTGATAACTACTTGCAGTAGGCGAATGTCCCCTGTGCAATGCTCTGGCACAGGAGATCCTGAGCAGCAGAGCAGTGGTTTAGATTCACCTGTAGGATGCGGATAAGTATGTCCATTAATGAACCTCCATTCCCCCATCCTGTCGTGAACGTGGCCGCTCTAGACCGGTAACAACCACTACCCATACCTGACGGGCCTCTATCTCGAGGTGGTCTGCACTTTAGCCCTACGCAACGCAACTAAAGTAGTGCGGTGAGACAGCGGTATGAGCTTGCCTTGTGACAGGACTAACTTCAGCGGAAGCAATGGTTCCTCACGGTAACTTTCACTGTGCACTGTACCCCCACACTCTCTCCGGTCAGGGACCTGTAGCACCTAGTTTCCCAGGACTGTAGGAGAAACACTTTGATCTTTCGGAAGTCCCAATGAGGAGGTTCTGTTCCAGTTTTTGGGCAGGAGAACTCTAAATTACTTAATTTAAATAAAACTTAATTAAAAAAAATGTACTTTCAGGGGTGTGTTGTTCACGAACGTAATGCGGTGATGGTCAGCGAATCTTTTATGTTTAATCTAGTCCATAACCGTGCGTAAATGCGAAAATATTGGGTCGTCAATGTCTTTGAATGGTAATTATGTGTAAGTGTAAAAACATTTTTTTAAATGGTATGATACCACTTAAATTAGTTCTTTTGCAAACGTTACTAAAATATAATATGGATTAATTAAACTATTAACCGAAGACGTCTTCAAAAAATTCGTTCTCCCAATAGACTTTCTAGAAAGACTCGTAAATTTATTAAAATCTGGAAAAAGGGACACGGATGGTGATTAGATTTTGGCTTTTATTTTCAAAATTTCAAGCATTTCTAACAAAAATCAAGATGTTTTAAGGATTGCGCATAACAAAAATAATATAACATGTAAAAAAAAATGTAAAATGAAATATTCACCCAATTACATCGAACAAACAAAAATATTTTTGGTTTTAGAATCGTTACTTTAATAAAACTTACAATAAGACTGTTACCTATGAATATTTTTTACAAATCGCAAGTATGAATATTTTCTACTAATCGCAAGTGCATATTTTGTAAATATTTTGTATTTGTATACAAGTAAATATTTTGTATATCATATGTAGGTTCATATGTATAAAATTGTATTTCATAATACAAAAGCCTGGTTGAAGGCCTTATGGGCGGCTTGAAAATTTCAGCAGCAGGTAGCCACAACCTGCGTCTTTCTATTTCAAAACGGCAATGGGCTCACACCACCTATTACGTGGGACAGGAATCCACACGGTGAAAAGTGGGCAAATAATATGCCTCTGCCACCCCTTCGGGGATAAGGCGTGATGGATATATATATTTTTTTATTTAATAATACAAAATATTGGGAGCTAGCGAGCCCACCTGGTCCCGGTAAGAGGAGAAGACCCAAGACGACGTAAAGGATGACATGTGTACCAATGGTCTCACTACAGGGGATGCCGACGACCGTGCGAAGTGGAGGAAAAAAAGTAGGAAACCGGACCCCGGGCGTCGCGAGACGCAACTGGCACTCGGATGATGATGAGGGAGAGAGCGGGAGGAGAGAGAAATATTAGCAGAATTTGAGCTTAAATTGTGTTTCTAACTAAGTAAAACATGTCCGCACTTACTAAGAGATGCTTCTTTATTTACAGCAAAACGTCAGCTACGATATAAATGAAATTTATTTACGGGCGACGACCACTAAAATTATCAACGAAGATCTATGCTCGAAGATTTGCTTTCCTCATAGGTTTTTTTTCCATCGTCGATATTGTACCGATGGCATATCCTCACTAAACATTTACGGTGAGCTTGTGGAAAGTCGACGTAGGGATTCAAACAATACTGAGGTAATAATAGAAGTTTTTGGTCTATTTATAAAGTCTGTGTAATTTAGTAAGTCTGAGTATGAAACGCTCGTGGCCCCGCGGACTCAGTGTTCTGTAAACGATCACTGCGTTAAGCAACATTCGCTATAGGTGGTCCTTGGATGTGTGAACACGTTGTGGAATTCACATTTGCGAGCGTTACCGTGCTTCGGAAGGCACGTTAAGCCGTTGGTCCCGGTTGCCAATAAAATGGCAGTCGTTAAGCCTGGATGAAAGCCTTACGGCCGGCTTGAAAAATTTCAACAGCCGGTCGCCACAGCCTGCGCATGTCTATTTCAACACAGTAATGGGCTCACCACCTGTTACGTGGGACAAAAATTTATAGTCGGTAAAATGTGGGCTTATAGTATGAAATGAAAACCTGCCTATCCCTTGGGGGATAAAGACGTAACAATATGTATGTACCTATGTGTAATGTTATCCAGTGGCGTTTTTCTAGTGTTGTTCATTGACGTAAATGCTAATTTACGGGATTCACAGTGATGGGAATGCGGGTGGGATGTACGAGTAGATGGCAGATGTTATCCATATTATATTATAACCTTCATTTGACCTTGGTAAAAGCAATAAAAAGTCTGTTGGGACGCTAGTTTTCAACCATGTTGCAGACGCTTCAATTTACCATCTTGTTGGTGTAGTGGTAGCGATTGCCATTGTTCAGATCTTCAGCTCCTTATGTTGTCCAACAGACTTCCAAAAACATGTCCATAAACACGATTAAAATGTAACTGGAATTGACGTCTAGTGATGACAGTCCTGGCAAAATTGACCTAGTACTACATATTTCCGAAAAATCCAATTGTGCATGATTTCTCTATAGAAGTCTGTTCAAAGTTAATATCCTTCGATAACGATGTTTGTTTTGTTGTTTAGGACAGAAGCATACAAGTTATACGTAATAGCCCTTTGGTCAATAGATTTCGAAAATTCACGAGAAGAAGTTCCCCAGCGGTATGTCAGGTGTGTACCCAAGTATTCCTGAGTTTCACCTGCCGACTTATATAATACCTACTAGCTGACCCGTGAAAATTCGTTATTATTATTTTTTATTCAATATATAGCTACATTATATAAACTTCATACAAATATTCTTGAAGGTATTAGAAGTTAAATCTTAAAAATATTTGTATGAAGTTTCATGTTGATGGGTTATGAAGTTTTCGCGTAAAAGCGTAACAAACAAACTCACATTATAATACAGATTTATAATATTAGTAGGAGTGGTCATATTCAAACATTATACAATTCTGCATAGTAATAGATACTATGCAGAATTGTATAATGTTTGAATATGTTAGTTAGTTATTAAGTACAATCACGGTCAATAGGGTCTCCGCAGACTCGCTTCTTTTAGTATACGCAACCGCCGATCTAGTAGCTTTTTAAAAGTCAAATGCAGCGACTGAGCGCTTCGCTGCCAGAAGCGGCGACTTATTCACTTTTCAAATAGCGAAACAGTATCCGAGCAGTCGCCAAGATGCAGGATACCTAGGAGGCCAAGTCTACTAATTCAATCGCGTCAGAAGAGAATAGAAATCGTCGCTCAATAGAGAGCCGACAGAAAAAATTGAAGTTTTCGTAGTCTAGATACTATTGCAATTGCGCTTCAATAGAATTCTATCGGTCGATAGAATGCCATTAGCACGTGTAGCGCCTGTAAGTTGCCTGTAAGTTAGTTAGTTAGTTTTTGACTAATCGCAATAGAACCGATATAGAATAGAACTAGAACGACTTTTTATTGGAACATAGTACGCGGTTGATACGCGACGTAGCATCGATTTTGAGACTGTGTCAGTCTCAAAATCGGCGGTCGCGGATACTAAAAGAAGTCTGTGTGCGGTGGCTCTAACAGGCAAAATCATTTCCTGTGTATAATATGTATGGTATTTAGAAATATATGTGTTTTTTTTGTTTTCGCGGCCAATGCATTTACGCCCCGCCATCCCGGTCCATGAGAGAGGGTCCGTCATACCCACTAAACCGCCGTTGTTCCGCCTCAACTTAGCCGGCTCGCAGGGTAGGCCTGAGGTTAGTCACTGCGAGCCAGCAAGGGGCACCCCAGGATGTAGGGATCCGTCTCGGCGCGCTGGAGAGCTGAGTGCTGGAGAATCCAGCCAGCACCTCCACCGCTCTCGAGCGCCCCTCTGTAAGCAGAGGAGGTGGAGAGGGCTGATATATGCGTCATACCCGTGAACGGGTGCCGTCTGTTGGGACTGGTCAGCTCCTAGCTGTTATAGCAATTATTACAAATAATACTATTTATATTTAAGGCAAATTAAGTTTAGTCGACTGTTCTCACGTAACTCCAAGGGAACAATGTAAGTTTAATATTGTAAGCTATACCTGCATTTTAAAATAACAGCTATTTAGTTTCTTGCCGGAGTCTTCCTCATCAGGGTGGGCTACCTTTAACACTGGCAACTAGAAACGCTTTCATTTTGATTTGATTTTGTTTCTTTTGTATAGACTCATTACTATATAATTTGTTCAAACATCATCTAAATAAAACTAATGTAATTACTGGCAGTTAGAAAAGAGTGGCCATGAGTTTTATTGCCAGGTTCTTCCTCAGGCTCTACCTATTGCGTTGCGAATCTGGCAGTAAATGTAAATGTTGAAGCAATAATCTTGACGTGTATAAGTGTTACTTTGTGACCTACATGAATAAAGATTTTTCACTTTCACAGGGGCAGGTAGGGACGCCACCAATCGCGCGCGCCACCGACACTATTCGGGGGCGCGCATATATTGAGCACGTCGCCGCCCCCGAACAGGACGGCGGGGAGGGAGCGTCTGTCCCGTACGCACCCGCACCCGCAAAGTCTTTCGTTTGGCCGCCATCACCTCGCTAGCAAACGAGGCGACGGCGGCCCAGCACTGTTGGCTGCTGACCATACCTCGCACCCCGGCCGGCAGCGACAAATCGACACCAATTATGCCCGCGAGGGCGATACGCGGGCACACGGCGAGTGTGTGCTCAGCCGTGTCCACTACGCCACCTGGGCAGTGACGACACACGGGGTCCGGCTCCATCCCCACCACCTCCCACAGGTACTTGGCAAATACGCCATGCCCTGTGAGGAGCTGACTGAGGACCCAAGCACGCATGACGGGCTGGACAGCCACCACAAGCCGGGGGCTAACTAAGGGGCCTACCAACCTATCGGCCCACTTCCGGAAGAAATCGTCGCGAGCCAACGTCTCTAGCGGTCGATCTCCTTCGGAAGCGGCCGTCCACCGTTTCTTCGCACCAAAACACAACTGCCATGTTACTGTCAACCGGCACCAACGGACTCAGTTTATATAAGTATTGGAAATTCGGTAAAAAAATAAAAAAAACTTACTATCTTCACGCTGTATCCCTGACGGGTTAGTCAGAGAGGACAGATCGCCAGGCTTCGCGATCCATGCATACTTCTTTCACTTCGTCGAGATTCATCAATCGCTTCATACACGCAAAAAATAGGTACAAGAATTAAATTTGATCATTTTTTTAGAACGATCACGGCGGACCTTTAGTGACTTGGAAAGAAGGAAAGGAAGTGGTTGTAGGAGTGATTATAAGCAGTCTAGTAAATGCACAAATGGAGTGTGTTAATCCCAGTGTACATGCTAGTATTAATAATTTCAAGAATTTCCTGGAATGTGGGCTGATGTATTTTGATGGGTGAGTATGGATATTGTCATTAACTCGACACTAGAGATTGACATTATTTTTCTTGTTTGGGGACGCCGGCACCGCCGAGCGAACGATCCGACCGCATGTCTTGCCGCCCACTTCGCTCACAAGACTAGTGATTGACATAGAAACAAGCAATAAGTTTGGTTTTATGCATCTTTCGCTTCCTGCAAATTCATTTATCGTTTCAAGTACTTTTGTCCTTTCCGTTTTTGAGTAATCTGTTCACGTTCACAATGTAGTCTCGGTTTTTTATATTAAGCGACTTAAATAAATAAATATCGTTGGGACAACTCACACAACGCCATCTGATTCCAAACTAAGCAGAGCTTGTACTATGGTAACCAGATAACTGATAAACATACTATATATTTCTAAATACATACATATTATAGATAAATGCGTGATGCATGGTGGAATGAGGAAGTGAAAGAAGCAGTTCGAATGAAGAAGAAAGCATGATTAGACTACTTAGCCTCGCGGAATGATTTTAATATGAAAGAGAGATACAAGCTGCAAAGAGTTAACACGAAGGCACTGATAGAAGAAGCTCGTGAAAGGTGCAGAATGAAAGCGGATGAAAGGTTGTCGTCCAATTTCCGGGATAATGCCCAAGCTCTTCTGGAAAGATGTAGGCAAGACCCGGAGTTGTTCGGCATGTAATACCTATTTACAAAGGAAAAGGCTCGCGCCTAAACTGCTTCAGCTACAGGGCGATCAGCTTGGTCAGCTTAGGTAGTAAGGTGTTTGCAAAGGTTATAACGGCAAGAATACAAGAAAGGTCTGAAAGGTATTTGTGGGAGGCTCAATGCGAATTCCGACGTGGAAGATGTTGCATGGATCAAGTGTTTTCTCTCCGTATGGTCGTGGAAAAGTTTCTGGCTATTAGCCAAAAGGTTTTCTGCGCTTTTGTGGATCTGGAGAAAGCATTTGATAACGTTGTGAGAGAAACTCTATGGGATTTGCTGCCCGGATATGGTGTGGGCGGCTCGCTACTGCGGGCAATAGTCGCTTTATAGGGACTGTAAGGCTTGCGTGCGGGTGGGGGGGAATGTCACCTCTTTTTATGTCTGTACAGGCGTCAAACAGGGTTGTGTCATGTCCGCCTGGCTGTTCATAGTGTATCTGGACAGTTGCCTGCAGAAGTTGAAAGATTGTGATATGGGTGTGAATTTGGGTGACTTTAAAATAAACTGTCTGCTGTACGCTGATGATGCAGTGCTCATGGGCTCATCAGATGCCGACGTTCAGACATTAGTCACTAATATGAAAGAGGAGTGTGAAAGTTAGGGTCTTCGCTTGAATGCAAGTAAAACTAAGATTCTAGTATTTGAAAGAGATGACGTAAGAGCCAAATGCGAGATTAGGGTAAACCAGGAACGTCTAGAGCAAGTGAATGAAATGGTGTATTTAGGGAGTATGTTTAGTGCGGATGGAAGATGTGATTCGGATGTAGAACGGCGAGTACCTGCCGGCAACAGAGTTAACGGTGCTTTGTCCCAATTAGTAAAGCGACAAAGCATCGTAATAGAAGCACGACTGGCGATTCATAACGCAGTGCTAGTGCCAACTTTGCTTTACGGTGGCGAAACCTGGGTATGTCAGCAGATGCATGAAAGTAAATTGAATGCTGTGGAGATGCGATCACTTCGAAAATTGTGCGGCGTTACTTTGGCCGACCGAATACGTAACGAAGTGATACGCAATATGGCAGGTTTGAATTAAAAGTGTCACCGTTAAGCTGGAAAAGGGCGTGCTCCGTTGGTTTGGACACGTCCAACGAATGAGTGAGGAACGATTGACGAAGAATATATATTGTGCGACAGTAGAGGGTAGAAGGAGTCAGGGCAGGCCGAGACTTACATATGAAGACCACGTGAGCAGATTGCTTAAAAACGGAAAGGTCAAAAGTACTCGAATACCCAGACGTGCGTGTATGAAGCGATTAATGAATCTTGAAGAAGCGAAAGAAGTATGCATGGATCGCGAAGCCTGGCGGTCTGTCCTCTCTGACTACCCCGTCAGGGATACAGCGTGAAGATAGTTAGTTAGTTATAGATACATTCAAGGTATATAAGCATGATCGCGTTAATACCTGCATTTCGTACTATATTTTTCAGACACGCCTTTATTCCCGAAGGAGTGGCAGAGGCATACTAAACCCTAAAGTTTAGAAATGTCTTATAAAACGGTGCAGTCTGTCCGTCCGTCCGTCTGTACGCATATATTTCTCAAGAATCATAAGAGCAATAAGAATTATACTATGTTATCTGTGATGGCGACAAACCTTTTTCTATTCGGAATTCGATTCAGGACACCGTGAATTGAAGGGCGATATTGAAGTTTCTACCACTTGCGGTTTTGAAACTGGTTTTGGTTTAGAAGTCGTCTGATTCCTTCGCTACGATAGTGAAGGGCTCGTTACTTGTTTGTCACACGTAAGATGATGATCCAGTTGCCGTGTTGAAATGGACAGACGCAGATTGTCTTGACCTGGTTTCGTATTACTCCTACTGATATTATAAACTAGAAAGTTTGTAAGTATTGATGTTTGTTACTCTTTCACGCAAAATCTACTAAATGGATTTTGATAAAATTTTACAATAATATAGCTTATACATCAGAATAACACATAGAGTACTTATTATCCCGGAAACAAATTCCTGTGGGAGACAGTAACCGGAAAACTTCACCACGCGTGCGGGGCCGCGGCCGACAACTAGTTTAGTTATGAACTGTGATGATGATTATGAATTAAATTTAACAGCATCTTATTTTTAGAATACCGATCAATCCCCACATGAGTTGTATAAAAAGGAAACGATGGAATGAAACGAATTGTCATAGGTTTATATTTGATTGGTAAGTTAAATCAATACATTGTCACGTACCAAAAGTCTACTGCTAAGCAGTGGAGTTCTGGTATAAAAATTGAAAACTAATGGTGCTTGGGTATAGATCAATGACAACACAAGAAAATGAGTTTCAATAAGTATATTCTGAACACATTAAAATAAAAGGGCTTGCTTCGTTAGTTTGGACACGTCCAACGAATGAGTGGGGAATGATTGACGAAAATTGAAACTTTACCTTTAAAATATTAGTAGGAGAAGCCGCGGGCGTCAACTAGTATATTATAAATGGAAATACTATTAAATCCGGCCCAATTGTCAGCCTCACCTGCACGCGCTTCGTCGACGATAACCGAGCAGTTATCGGGTGCTCTCTGCTAGATAACGGACTAGGCTCTGAGGACCGAGTCAGTCAGAACCATTGCCTAATCAGAACACCGGTTAGAGGAGGCTACAGCAGCATTGCAGCAGTAGTTTAAATGACCTCAAAAAGCCGGTGAAAAGTAACGAGATACTACATACATACATATTATCAAGCCTGTTTCCCATCGGGGTAGGCAGAGACTATGGTTTTCCACTTGCTACGATCCTGACATACCACTTTCGCATCTTCTACTTTCATGAGTGTTTTCATACACGCTCGCCGGTTAAGGGTACTCTTGACCAGGCCTTTTTCCAAAAGGTCTTCAATTTGATTGACTTACGTACGCCGAGGTCGACCCCTACCAGTTTGCCCGTTCACTCTCGCCACATATATCTGCTTCGTCAGTCTATTTTCATCCATCCTCTCCACGTGTCCGAACCATCTAAGCATCCCTATTTCTATCTTAGTCACTACATTTTCTGTCATACGCAACGGGATACTACCACTGAGTAAATGCCCTAATCGATGCTCAGATCACAATCATGCTGGGCACCACTGAGTTTTACTCATTGTTTCAGATTTTCTGCACCAAGGTATCGTGATGGAAGCACACACAAGATTTAAAAACATAGATGTAAATGATGAAATTATTTTTAAACCGTCGTCATTATTCAATTATGATGAATATGTCTATTTTGTAATATAAAATAAAAACAAAAAGATATCTTTGTATATTTTCTTTTATTTATTCCAGAAGGGGTGGCCGAGGCAAATAATATGCTTACGTTCAACCGTAGAGTCATTTCTGTCCCACGTAATATGTAATGAGCCCATTACCGTGTTAAAATAGACGCAGGTTGGGGCTACCTGCTGTTAAAATTTCTCAAGCTGTCCAACTTTCAACTTGGCTTAATGACTGCCAATGTTACTGGCAACTGGGACCAATGACTTCACGTGCCTTCCGAACCAAGGAAACGCTTGTAAATAGAAATACCACAAAGCGTTCACCAATCCGTAGGCAGCCATAGCGAAAGTTGCTTAACGCAGTGATTGTTAACAGAACACTGAGCGGGGCTGCGAGCGACTTGTTTAACGTGTGAAAATCCTCACGAATATTATGCCAGATTCGAATCGACTCAAACACGGTCACGGTCCCTCCCTATCCGCCTAGCTCCAGACGCAGTGGGTAACTCTTCGAAAGAAAGTCCCAGAGTTCCCGGCAGACTGACCTCGTCTGTTATTCCGCTTCTTGGGACGTGAGACGTGCATAAAAGATATCATTCAGTAAAAATGTGACGTATAGGGATTCGACATAAATAGAATAAGTAAGAAAAAAGCTTGTGACGTCATGGGTACCTGCTGTTCAGCGCGAACCAGAAATGATGTCCTCCGCAGCGCCACAAGTAATTTAATCGTAAAAATCTTTGCCGGGTTATTAGTTTATTGCTTTATATACCATAACTAGCACAATAAATGCCACTATTCTAGCAAGTACCTCATTTCCTTCATCTTTGTGTGCAGATTAACTTAAATTCAGCTCCTAGCCCCCAGCTCAACCCCTAACGTCACACGTTCTTAGGGACACCACTAGACTAACTGCTTCTAGCGATCGACAATTTACCTAAATGCAGCGATCGAGCTTAGACTGCTCTAAAAACACTAGTAGCGGCGATTAGGTTAAAACGCGCGATTCAGATACCGCATCCTAACGGATGAAGTTGCGAAATCGCGATATACCATCGGCGCAGTCGCTAAAACGCGCGATTACCATACTGAGTCTGAACGCCAGTCACCACAACGCGATGCAGCATCGGTAGTCACCAAATAGCCGATTGCCGTTACTAAAAGTAGCTATACTCTTACTACTAAGATACCTAAGATACTTTTTTTCTTTATATACTAGAATGACATTTAGAATGTTGCCGCTTTATCGCAATATAAAGATAGTGACGTGACCAAAAATAAAAGGTGGTTAGTTGATTAGTTTGAAATTGTGTCTATGCAAATTCAATGAGTATTGAATGAGAAGTTTTAGAATTTAATTAATTTAAGTCATGCAGTTTTATTCGGATATTACGTATTTATATAAATAAATAAATATCCATCACGCCTTATCCCCGAAGGGGTGGCAGAGGCATATTATATGCCCACTTTTCACCGTGTGGATTCCTGTCCCACGTAATAGGTGGTGAGCCCATTGCCGTGTTGAAATAGACAGACGCAGGTTGTGGCTACCTGCTGTTGAAATTTATTAAGCCGCCTATAAGGCCTTCAACCAGGCTTAACGACTGCCATTTTACTGGCAACCGGGACCAACGGCTTAACGTGCCTTCCGAAGCACGGAAACGCTCGCAAATGTAAATGCCACAAAGTGGTCACCCATCCGACGACCAGCCATAGTGAAAGTTGCTTACCTCAGTGATCGTTTACCGAACACTGAGACCGCGGGGCCACGAGCGCTTCAATTATCTTCAAATATCGAGTATCTAAACACATATTTATATATATGTGTTTAGATACTCGTCTTCGTTCATGTGGATTCTTTCTAACAATAACTCCTTCCTTAGTGCTTGCTGGAAGCACACCTCACGTTGCTTGTTTGTGAAGCACGAGAATAAGAGGTACATTCTGGATCAGCAACAAATCGGATTTCACTCTGATTAGACGTTTATAAAAAATCTGTGCGCTTTTCGTCGCATGGCAGAAAATGAGAATTCGTCCAAACTAGTCTTTAAAAGACAGGCCAGATCGATGCGGCGAACTCAGCAACACATTCTTTTATATCTTTTAACACATTAAACAGTGTAAACACCAAAAATTTTATACGTTTCTTGAGCACAATGGCGCTTGTTGGCTTTGTCTCCTAATAACATATCGAATTAGCTTTCCTCCTCATTGGAAACGTATTTAAATAAGTTTTGTAACACTGTCTTCTCTGAAACTCATAGCAACCTGCCGTTTCTTTTCTTGGAGGCATAACTGCAGTACGCGGTTCAGTGTTTTGCATGATGTTTTACATAATACAACAAAGATAATACAACAAAGATAGAAGCGCTCGTGGCCCCGCGGTCTCAGTGTTCTGTAAACGATCACTGAGTTACGCAACTTTCACTATGGCTGGTACTCGGATGGGTGACCACTTTGTGGCATTTACATTTGCGAGCGTTTCCGTGCTTCGGAAGGCACGTTAAGCCGTTGGTCCCGGTTGCCAGTAAAATGGCAGTCGTTAAGCCTGGTTGAAGGCCTTATGGGCGGCTTGAAAAATTTCAACAGCAGGTAGCCACAACCTGCTTCTGTCTATTTCAACACGGCAATGGGCTCACCACCTATTACGTGGGACAGGAATCCACACGGTGAAAAGTGGGCATATAATATGCCTCTGCCACCCCTTCGGGGATAAGGCGTGATGGATATTTATTTTTTATTTATTATAGATAAAACCAAACAGCGACACAGAAATAACAACGTAGCAAAGCTTGTGGAATAGGTTTTTATTTTTTATTTTAGGTTGTTATTATTAATTTATCAGTAGCACCCTCACGACAGACTGCGGGTCGGGTTGGAGAGTAGCCCTACCCGCGCCCTCTACGCCGCCTCTTTCACTCGCAGAATGCCGTGGCGGAGTCTTAACTTGCTCCCGCAGGAGACCATGACTCGCACCATGGTCTCCAACAAGAGAATATCCTCGTCCAATCAGAGTATAGTCTGCAGTATCTACGTTTACTGCAGACTATACTCTGATTTTTGAAGTGAAAACTTCTTTAGCGGCGTTGAGCACTTTTTCTGTAATGGGTATAAAATCTTAAACTCGCGTCAGGACACGTGACCTGATCGAAAAAGCGTAAGATTTATCATCATCATTAACGTCCATCCCGGTCAATTTTTGAAGTGAATATTCTTTTAGCGCGGTACGCATATTTTTAGATGAGATAAAATCTCTGGACTCGCGACCATAATCATCATCATCATCTAACGTTGATTCCGGTCATCTACAGGTCTTATTAAATAATGCTGTGTGATTACACAGTCTACACTGAAAGAGTCCTAATTGATTAATTAGGACTCTTTCAGTGTAGATTTATTTTTCATCATCATCATCTTTACGTCAATCCCGGTCAATTTTCGAAGGAAAAACTTCTTTTGGCGCGGTATGAGATAAAATCTCTGGACTCGCGACCATAATCATCATCATCATCTAACGTTGATTCCGGTCATCTACAGGTCTTATTAAATAATGCTGTGTAATCAATTAGGACTCTTTCAGTGTAGATTTATTTTTCATCATCATCATCTTTACGTCGATCCCGGTCAATTTTTGAAGGAAAAACTTCTTTTAGCGCGGTACGCAATTTTTGAAGTGAAAACTTCTTTAGCGGCGTTGAGCACTTTTTCTGTAATGGGTATAAAATCTTAAACTCGCGTCAGGACACGTGACCTGATCGAAAAAGCGTAAGACGGATGGAGTTTTTAAGTGAAAACGCCTCTTAGCGTGGTACACATATTTTTAGAGGAGATAAAATCTCTGGATTTGCGACTATAATCATCATCATCATCTAATGTTGAACCCGGTCATCTACAGGTCTTATTAAATAATATTGTGTAATCAATTAAGACTCTTTCAGAGTAGAATTTTTTTTTCATCATCATCATTAACGTCCATCCCGGTCAATTTTTGAAGTGAATATTCTTTTAGCGCGGTACGCTTATTTTTAAATAATAAATAAAAATAAATATCCATCACGCCTTATCCCCGAGGGGTGGCAGAGGCATATTATATGCCCACTTTTCACCGTGTGGATTCCTGTCCCACGTAATAGGTGGTGAGCCCATTGCCGTGTTGAAATAGACAGACGCAGGCTGTGGCTACCTGCTGTTGAAATTTTTAAGCCGCCTATAAGGCCTTCAACCAAGCTTAACGACTGCCATTTTACTGGCAACCGGGACCAACGGCTTAACGTGCCTTCCGAAGCACGGAAACGCTCGCAAATGTAAATGCCACAAAGTGGTCACCCATCCGACGACCAGCCATAGTGAAAGATGCGTATCTCTGTGATCGTTTACCGAACACTGAGACCGCGGGGCCACGAGCGCTTCAATTCTTCAAATCGCTTATTTTTAGATGAGATAAAATCTCTGGACTCGCGACCATTATCATCATCATCATCTAACGTTGATTCCGGTCATCTACAGGTCTTATTACATAATGCTGTGTAATCAATTAGGAGTCTTTCAGTGTAGATTTATTTTTCATCATCATCATCATTAACGTCGATCCCGGTCAATTTTTGAAGGAAAAACTTCTTTTAGCGCGGTACGCAATTTTTTAGATGAGATAAATCTCTGGACTCGCTACACCCCGTTACGATACGCAGCTATAGTGTGTGCATATATGCATGTACCAACGCGTCTAGATAAATAAATTATTAATAAATTGAGTTTTCACTTCTGTCGGCACTCCCGGAGTGGTTACGTTTTTTCTTTATAGACTCACGACAGACTGCGGGTGATTATATGGTCAGTGACTATACTTTATATACAGAGAATACTATAGACCAATTGATAGCTTTTGTTTCACTCACACCAGAAAGAAAGCAACTTATGCCGGTCTAGTGTGAAGAAAATAAATAAAAATAACGTTAATTACGTGGTAAGTAGGCTTATATATATCTCAAAGTGAATTTTCTGTACGTCTCCTATTTTAGTGCGTCTATTATGTTTAAATAAATGTAGCATGTACGACACCTCCAGCATTTTGTTTTAAAATAAAATCAGATCTGGGGTTATTTAGCATACATGATATGGCGACCCTGACTATTATTTATGTCAGATGTTTGACTTCTTAAATAATGATATTTGATCTTATTTATTAATAAAATTCCATCTTGAATGCAAGATGCACAATATACTTCTATTAAAACCTAATAACTCATAAAACTTGGTAGTACTTACGAATGAAAAGATGGTTGTTTTTCACCATCACTCTTACATCCTAAAACACTACGTCGCACCATCTTTTATTGATTTGAATTAATATTTCGTTCATCATATTACTCCACAATGAAATATAACACAGTTTTGTACCTTTAAATCATTATTTAATTAAACTGTTTTATAGCTATTTTTTTACAATAATGACAATAAACGAGTGCTTGGCACTAAACTCGACAGATCCCACATCCGTCCGCATAGGCGGTGATTTGGTCGAGCGCACGGACCAGGTTAGGACATCGATTGCGATGTCAAGTCACGCATTGCTGCCGCGTGGGCCAAATGGCGGGAGATGACCGGTGTCATTTGTGACCCTAAAATGCCGATCCGGTTGAAGGGACAGGTCTACAAAACCATTATTAGACCTGTCCTTTTACATGGCAGTGAGACTTGGCCGATATTGGAGCGACACAAGCAGGAGCTGCGTGTCACGGAAATGAAGATGCTGCGGTGGATGTGTGGGGTCACGCGGATGGACCGCGTGAGAAACTCTCGCATCCGCGGCAGCCTTCACGTCCGTGACATTGCAGACAAGTTGCAAGAGTGTCGCCTTCGTTGGTATGGTCACGTCTTGCGGCAACCGCCGGGCTACGTAGGTAACAAATGTCTGGCCATGTCAGCCCCGCCGGGTCCCGGTAAGAGGGGAAGACCCAAGAAGTGCTGGCTTGACGTCGTAAGGGATGACATGCGTGCCAATGGTCTCACTACAGGGGATGCCGAAGACCGTGCGAAGTGGAGGAGAAAATGTAGGAAAGCGGACCCCGGGCGTCGTGAGACGCAACTGGGACAGACGCTCGGATGATGATGATGAGCTGTCAAACTTTGTTTCGCTCAATCTCATGATTGTGCTGGAAAAACCGGCACGCTCGATGAAACAAAATATGTAATCATTATGTTTCTTTCTTTGGAAGCGCTCGTGGCCCCGCGGTCTCAGTGTTCTGTAAACGATCACTGAGTTACGCTGTTTTCACTATGGCTGGTCACCCATTTGATTTTTTTCATTTCCCGCCATTTGGCCCACGCGGCAGCAATGCGTGACTTGACATCGCAATTGATGTCCTAACCTGGTCCGTGCGCTCGACCAAATCACCGCCTATGCGGATGGATGTGGGATCTGTCGAGTTTAGTGCCAAGCACTCGGTCACAGTTTGATAGCTGTCTTGTAGTTTATTGTCATTATTGTAAAAAAATAGCTATAAAACAGTTTAATTAAATAATGATTTAAAGGTACAAAACTGTGTTATATTTCATTGTGGAGTAATATGATGAACGAAATATTAATTCAAATCAATAAAAGATGGTGCGACGTAGTGTTTTAGGATGTAAGAGTGATGGTGAAAAACAACCATCTTTTCATTCGTAAGTACTACCAAGTTTTATGAGTTATTAGGTTTTAATAGAAGTATATTGTGCATCTTGCATTCAAGATGGAATTTTATTAATAAATAAGATCAAATATCATTATTTCAGAAGTCAAACATCTGACATAAATAAAAGTCAGGGTCGCCATATCTTGTATGCTAAATTACCCCAGATCTGATTTTATTTTAAAACAAAATGCTGGAGGTGTCGTACATGCTACATTTATTTAAACATAATAGACGCACTAAAATAGGAGACGTACAGAAAATTAACTTTGAGATATATATAAGCCTACTTACCACGTAATTAACGTTATTTATATTTTGTGCGACGTAAGTTTAAGCCTGGGGTATATTGGAAATAACTACTCTCGGACCTCCCAACCATAACCTACTACGTGTATCAGCGCCCTGGCTTCATTATTCAGTAAGCACCAACCTGCAGGCGAGGCGGAGATCTGGATTGTGATTCAAGTAGAAGTATTAGGTATTACAAACTACGGTTATACTCACGTGTGAATTTCGGGATAGCCCGACTAGTTTCGGACCTAACGGAGGAAGCTGCGCGACGTAGCTTGACGCTCCTCTTGAAAAAGGACCTCCGTTAGGTCCGAAACTAGTAAACTATGAACAACGCCCACGAAAGTTATTATTCTAATCAAGTACATACCAAAGATTTTTTCGGAACTGCTCTATACTTCAATATTTTATTTTAAATATTGTATTACCTAACCGTGAGGTCTCGTTTCACCCAAAGTTTCCACTTTAGTGTTAGGTGTCTGCTATGCTAGACTAGTAGTAGCAGCTGTAATATCTTTGTTGTCGGTGCTGTTAGAAACGACTGCTGTCTAATGTCCCAATCTCTTTTAGTAGGTATCCGCTTTTGTGCCCGACCTTGTTCATTTGTCAGCAAGTGTACCTATCAGCTTGCATTGTATGTGAATATACTTAAGCACATGTTATGTTTTTTTATTGTGTTGTGTTTAATTAAATAATTATTGATTTCTTGCAGCTTTCCTAAAAGTGGCGATTCGCGTCAGATTTGGATAACAGCTACAGGACGAACCAATTGGTAACCAAACCCAACTTCAAGAATTTGCAGCAAACATTTTGAACAAAAGTTATATTTTTTTCATATTGATGAATTTAAAACACATAATAATATACATTTTTTGGGAGATACGTTTTTTTTATAAAAGTATCTGCTTCTTACAAATGTTTATTATGTTAATTAACTGCTAAACTAAATAAACGTATTAAAAAAATAACATACTGTACCTATTATTTACTCACGAAAACTAGAACCTATCATGCCTCTGTGGTGCAGTTGGTAGTAAGGAGGAGTTTAGGTATATTCTATGTGAGTGTAAGGGTGTTTCCAAATACCCTAACCTATTAGCGGCGTAACTGCTAACTAACGGATGAGACAACTACGCATGTGCTCTTACGGGATTGGGAGGTCAGACGGCAGTCGCTCACAACAATTCCGAAAACTAAAAGTCAAATGATATAAAGTACGGATCGTAGAATGGATACTTAGAATTTGAATAATACAAAATATGGGGAAAATTTATTCATTTGGTAACCCAGTTATAACACTACCTGTCCCATTCTGCGGCACGCTTACTATGTGTCTATAGTATTCTCTGTCTACGGCAGTATATATACCTTACCTCCCAAAGCTCCCTCCACACACAGACTGACTATGCTAATTCTCTTCCATTAGAAAGTAGGTGCACTTGCAGGTTTAGCTAGTTCGAGCTTTCTTGTGCCTCGAAAATCGTGTTAACTATCTTCACGCTGTATCCCTGACGGGGTAGTCAGAGAGGACAGATCTTCAGAGAGAAAAGAGGCTTCACGTTCCATGCATACTTCTTTCGCTTCTTGCAGATTCATCAATCGCTTCATACATGCACGGCATACCCTGACTTCGCACAATATATATTCTTTGTCAATAGTTTCTCACTCGTTCGTTGAACGTGTCCAAACCAAACAAAAATTCTAAAAAAAAAAAAACCGAAAATCTGATTTTGTCTGTGGAGTTTTATGACGGATTTAACACAACGGCATTAAAAAAAAACAACAAAATGCTTTTGTTCTTTTGTATATTTAATAATAGTCAACGTATCATAAACTTATAAGGCAATAGTTCATTCACTTCAGCACATTTACCTTTTTTATAATACAATTTGTTTAAAGAAGAAAATAATAGCAGGATTAGTTCATTAATATTAGTAAGGCACACACTATAATATCACATTGAGCTTATTTTCCTACATTAAATAACAACTAAGTAATTGTTACGCTTATATAATCAAAAGGAGCTATGTGCCAAATGATTGTACAGTACTTAGATGCTTTTGATTTTATATGGCAGCTAAGAGCTAAATGTTTGTACCACACTTAACTGCTTTTGATTAAATATCAAAAGCAGTTAAGTGTGGTACAAACATGCTAAGAGTCATGCTTAACTGCATTTGATTAAGTTTTATAGAATTAAAAGCAGCTAAGCGCCAAATGTTTGTACCACACTTAATTGCTTTTGATTTTAAGTTTTATATATTCAAAAGCAACTTTGTACCACGCTTAACTGCTTTTGATTTAAGTTTTATAAAATCAAAAGCAGCTAAGCGCCAAATGTTTGTACCACACTTAACTGCTTCTGATTTTATGTCATGTTAGGTCCATTAAAACTAATTACGACTAAGTGCATTGACATAACTTTACAATATTAAAAAAAACATATATTAAAAATGTATAAAAAAACAGTTTATCTTTGAATCATGTTTGGTATTATTACAATTCTTTATATTAGGAATGTAGTATACTCGTAAATAGAGGTACGAAGTGTTTTCTTCACAGATTTCTATAAAGATAATAAATTTAATTATATAATTATTTATATATTTATTTAGAAGTGCTCGTGGCCCCGCTAACTCGATGTTTTGTAAACGATCACTGCGTTAAGCAATTTTCGTTTTAGGTGGTCCTTGGACGAGTGACCACTTTGTGGCATTTACATTTGCGAGCGTTTCCGTGCTTTGGAAGGCACGTTAAGCCATTGGTCTCGGTTCCCAGTAAAAAGGCATCCCAATTTAAGGCCTTAGGCGGCTTGAAAAGTTTCCACAGCAGGTCGCCACAGACTGCGCCTGTCCATTTCAACATGGCAATAGACTCACCGCCTGTTACGTGGGACAAAAATGTATACGGTGAAGTGTGGGCGTGTGGTATGCCTCTGCTTTTCCCTTCGGGGATAAAGGCGTGACAATATGTAAATCAATATTTAAAAACGATATTTATATAGATAATTAAAGAAGCGCTTATAGATTTTTCAAGACACCCATAAGAACTTCAACTTGGCTTAACGACTGCCATATTACTGGCAACCGGGACCAATGACCTAACGTGCCTTCCGAAGCTCAAAAACGCTGGAAAATACAAATGTCACGAAGCGCTCACCTATCTGAGGACCAGCCATAACGAAAGATGCTCAACGCAGTTTTTTTTTGTGTTAATTTATGGCTTGGTTACTAAGACCTTTCAGGCAAATCTTATATATTTTGTATTTCTTCAATCTTATTATGTAAAATGTCCTCTATAAGTCAAGTATAGTCATAAGTCAAAGTCAGTCGTACCCCATTAACGTGGTAGTAGCGTTAATGAGGCCTTCAGAGGAATTTGCGCGGCAAGATGTATAGTAATATTTCACTGCGATATGTCACTGTCTTTCACTATAGCACGTTAAATTTTTGTGAATAAGAAACTAAAATTTTTACACATAAAACAAGGTAAATGCACTAGTTTTGGAAAACAATATAGAGCAAGCGTATGACATTCGAGAAGTTCCCGCGCAAACTTGCTCAAGGCAGTGGTCGTTCCTTTTTTAAAATTTATTTAATTGTATAATTTGTATTAAAATTGCTATAAAAATCTATTGAATTGTCAATAATATTTTAATAATTGAATTTATGCTTAAAATTTTATTATTATTCAAATTTCATTTCTACACTGCAATTGGGTCACCACCTATAAAATGGGACAGCAATACACACGGTGAAAAGTGGACGTATAATATGCCTCTGCCACCCCTTCGGGGATGAGGCGTAATTGATAAACATAAACAAATTTTATTACGCCACTGCATATCACTCATGTTTAATAAATGTAATTGGTGTAAAGCCATTTTAATTAAATAAATCGTTGGTTGAAGGCCTGGTTGAAGGCCTTATGGACGGCTTGAAAACCTTCAACAGCAGGTCGCCACAATCTGTCTATTTAAACACGGCAATGGGCTCACCACCTATTACGTGGGACAGGAATCCACACGGTGAAAAGTGGGCATATAATATGCCTCTGCCACCCCTTCGGGGATAAGGCGTGATGGATATTTATTTATTTTATATTGTTTACAGAACAATGAGTAGGAACTACGTGCTCTTCCTAATCATATTCTGTTATCATTTACACGCTATAATAATTGAATACATTTTCACAGCCTATATTTGAAATATGTCTATTGATTTGTATTTAAAAAGTTTAAATATATCTTTATTTTACATTTTATTGTACGCCGGAAAATACATTAAGATTGTAAGCTATGGGAATAGTCCAATGGGCTGTGTTATCGCTTAAAGCGATAATACCTATTATTAATTCTATATGGAAATTCCTGCGTAATTTTCGATTTCGGTAAAGTCGGTTTGGAGCTGTACAAAATCGAGGTACGCTCGAAGATTATAAAATATTCAACCTTATACGTCTGAGGCGACGTATTAATTAAAAGATATCGTCATAATATTAGTAACAATAATACCATCATCATCATCATTAATAAAATCTCTAATACTATTTATAAACAGCAAAAAATTATTTGTAATCGAAAGTCTAGAACAGGTATAGACCCATATGGAAAATAGCCCGCTGAGATGCTTTCGGCAAATATTATATTAATAATTAAATTTTGCGAAACAACTTAAGTCCTTCTATCTAGGACTTAAGTTGTTTTGTACTGCTCCAGCTCTGAAAACATATCTCGATTGATAATAATTTTGAACATATTGATACTTTAAGACAGTATAAATATATTCTGTTCATTGTATATAATATCGTCAAAATATAATTAAGTGTTACATCACTATCTTAATAATAATATATTAAAATAAACATTTTCATTCATCATTAGTTTTGAAATAAAAAAAAAGTGATAATATTTAAAGCTGATTTTTTTTCTAATATTTTTCATATAAAATCTGTTATTCATTAAATATCTTAATCGTATCTATATATCGTTATCGTAATTAAAAAAAAATACAAGTGTATTTTATTTTACATGATATATCTCATAATTTATTAAAAATAAGTTTCATTTTATCAAAATAAGATATATAGGCTCTCTCCCACAGGTGCGGTATTTTAGTAGATATTATTTAGTGTAAATTATTCCATTTAAATGTAGAAAATATAATTACTGATATTTATTAGGTACATATTATTGGCGAAAAAAGAATAATCATATTGAATATAAACGTTTTTATGTTATTTTGTTTAAGGCATTTTGCGTTCAAAGTTGCACACTACTGTGATAATATTAATAGGTATGTTTTGGCACTATACCATATTCAAATTTGAATTATTGAAGCGTCTTGGCTATCAGTTAGAACTGACATTAAAACTTTGTTTTAAGGCTAATTAAAAAATATAGACGTTCATATAACAGTCGATGTTGCGCTCAGAACTGTCAAAATCATATAAAACAACTCATTGATTTATTTTTTAACCTTTAGTTTGGTACAAAATATCAAGTAATTTTCTTTGGATTTCACAGTTTCGGCATAAAGTCTATATATTAGTAGAAAGTAGTCTTATGATACGCATCATAGTTTAAAAGAATATTAAAACAATCCTGCAAAAACGCTTGCGATAATACCGCTCCTTATACCGCACTTATAGGAGAGCCTAAATCGACTTTGCATTATATAATATTTCAAACGAAACAAAAGTTTTATCGCGAAAACTAATATTTTAATTACACTATTTACTATTTTACGTAAACTCAAAAGAGATTTAAAAACCGTAAATACTTCAAAATCTCAGCTAAGTACCGAGGATTCAAGACCGGAATCGCCATTTTCTTTATCAAATTTTATAATACTATTGCAGTCTAAATAATCTATATCCGTCAATTGGCGTTTTATTAATAAATGCTGAGTTTTATTAATATGTTTTTCTTTAAAAAAATTAGGTATTAAACGTTTGTATTCCATTAAGTATTCTATAATAACTCTCTCAAAGAATAATGCTATAACAAAATTAAAAGAAGCGACGGCTAGTATGATATATGAAAGTAAGGAATCATTGGGCATTTTCAGCTGAAGGAAACCTGATATCCATCGAGCGGGAATCACAGCTATATAAGCGCAGATAGCTGTCATAATCAAAACGCTAACCATTAGCTGTTTGTTCGTAATCACAGACCGTCTATAAGGCGACCCGTGACTAAATACAATCGCCAAAGTAATATACTGAAACATTGAAGTCGCAAAAACGGCATAATTCTCCCAACACTCATTGGCTTCCTCTCCCGCAAACGTATGACGGACGTACCAGGGAAATAAAGTTAGGGCGTAGTAACTCAGACACTGGGCGATAGCTATCATGAACAGCTGCCCAAACAGAGAAAACAGCGGGATAAGTCCCAGAAGAGACGTCAAAGGTGGGTTCTTGTACAAATTGCCTGTATAAGCCTCGGTCATGCCGAAAAAGAACGCAAAATTGACGATCAAAGCGACATCTATGAATAAAAACTGGAAATCTGTGAGATTTGAATCGAAGAAGTACAAAAATGCGACGGAAAAGAACTCTGTTAAGGAGTACGCGACCATGAATTTGAAGACGCCGAAGGAGGTCGAGAGTGCTGCTCGACCCTCACGAAGGACCCGCGATACACACACGATGTCCGGGTTAGTAGACGTGAAGGGCGCTGCGACACTACTCTCTAGTTCCGAGAGAGAGATTCCGGTGTGGGCAGATCGAAGTGCCCCGCAGTCATTGGCACCATCGCCACACATAGCTGCAAACACAGAAAGTAAACATATTTATTAGGCACATTCCTTAATATTCTTAATAATGTTATAAACGCGAAAGTTTGTGTGGATGTTTGTTACTCTTTCACGTAAAAACTGCTGAATAGATTTTAATGAAACTTTACAATTATATAGCTTATGCATCAGAATATCACATAGGCTACTTTTTATTCCGGGAACAAGTTCCTGTGGGAAACGGGAACGGGAAAACTTCTCTACACGGGTGAAGCCGCGGGCGTTAACTAGTATTAACATACAAAATGGTTGGTCTCACTACAGGGGATGCCGACAACCGTGCGAAATGGAGGAGAAAATGTAGGAATGCAGAGCCCAGGCGTCGCGAGACGCAACTGGGACAGACGCTCGGAATGAATTACTGTGTGCTCATTTGCTTTTAGTTCACACACGCATACACGTACGCACGCACGCACGCACATACGGCATTTCGTTACGTGACGACTACTACTAATTCGCACTACCCGTGAGCCGCGTTGAGGAGCTTCGTTATTGTTGAGACAACTCACACAACTCCATCTGATTCCAAACTAAGCAGAGCTTGTACTATGGTAACCAGATAACTGATAACATACTTATATGTTTCTAAATACATACACATATTATATATATAAAAATGAATCCCTATTTCCCTTGGTCACGCCATCACGCGTGAACGGCTGGACCGATTTGCGAAATTCTTTTTGTATTGGATAGCCCATTTATAGAGAAAGGTTCTTAGCTATATATCATAACGCCACTACGCCGGAGAGCGGAGCAATAATCATAAATGTCAACAAATCGGAAAAGTAATAAGCGACGGGATTAAATGGGTGCCACGGGGTTGGAAGTATGTCACGGAGGAAGCCGGGCAGGTTAGCTAGTTATATATAAATAAGAGACAGAAGTTTCAGTATAGACTGCAGCTGTACATACCGACGTAGTAACCGAGCGCCTGGTACTCCACGATGAGCTGCTGCTTCTGGTCCGACGTCATCCGCGCGAACACGGCGCCTCGGGACACTACCCGCGGCACCATGCTGGGGTAGTGCTCGCGAAGCACCTGCACAACATACACATACATAATGGTATTTTTAAACATTCGCGGTTTATACTCTACTACAGCCATACTAATATTTATAAAGCTGAAGAGAAAGTAAGAAAAAAACGCATTTAATCTTCACATAACAGAATTGATACAAGATAAAATAAAAAACAATTCTTTAAAAAATTATAAGGTACAAAATTATAAAAACATAAAAATTATAACAAATTAATGAAAAATAAAAAAAAACAGCATCTGATAGGCAGGCCCACTGATTTTTAAACAACCCCTTTACGTTTATAATGTGCCAACTCTGCGCAAAAATTTGGATCCCTCTCAGCTTAATGCTGTCAATCAATGTCAACAGCGCTGGTATTCTGAAAGGGCCAAGAAATGTGAAATGGCGCCACTACCATTCGCACTATAAAGATTACATTTGAAAAAACTATTTTAAAAATTAAAATCAACAATAATTAAATTATACACACTTCACGATCTTTTAAAAAACATTAGCAGTAACAACAACAACAAAAAAAGAGGAAGTAAAGAACTAAGATAACATTGTACAAAATCTTTGCCTGCCCAAAATGGGCAAAGACAAAAAACAAACACGGCGCATGCGCGCTCCGCCACGTGACACCTTTTTATCCGCCATATTGCAAATGTACCTTGACCCCATCTTGACCCGGAATATGAACCAATGACAGACATAAAGGAAATTAACAGGCTTTACAATATTGACCCATCCAGACTAAAACTATTCTCAACTGCAAGCATAATTAGACGTCTCCAATTTCCGACCACAATCCTAGGAGCATGTAAGTACATTTTACAAATAAATTGTTTGTATGTTTATATATATATATGTATGTCACAAAGAGTTTGTATGTTTGGTTGAACGCGCTAATCTCAGGAACTACTGGTCGGATTTGAAAAATTCTTTTTATGTTGGATAGCTCATTTATCGAAGAAGACTAAATATTATCACACTACGGCCCTGAAAAGGAGCAGTAATCATAAATGTCGACAAATCGGGGAAATTTTTAAGCATTTTTGTAGAATTTATAAGCGACGGAATTAAATAGTTGCGACGGGAATTCAAAGTATGTCACGGGCGAAACCAGGCGTCACCTAGTATTTTATATAGACTTCACGCGAAACAATTTTATACTTACATTCACCGATGTTTCGAGCGCCTACAACGCGCTCGAAACGTCAGTGAATGTAAGTATAAAATTGTAATAAACGTAAAGAGGTGGATTAATTCGTCAATTTTGTATAGGTCTCTGTAGTGTGGTTGGTAAAGCGTCTGGTGCGAGAAACCAAAAGACACTGGTTCGAGTCCAGCAAGCAATCGCGGATCGATCTCCGCTACATAATAAAATATAAGTGCTGCAGCTCTGGTGTTGCAATCGTCCATAGGCTACGGTGACCAGTTTCTATCAGGTATGCCGTATGCTTGTCTGCCACCTCAGTGGTATATAAAAAAGATGTGTAACTCACTCTCCACGTGTCCCCGTTCATGACAATCTTGTACCGCGGCTCGTTAGAGGGCGCCTCCGCGTCGAAGGAGCCGGAGCCCGAGGCGGAAGCGGAGCCCCGCCAGGAGCTTCGCCCGCTGTCCACGCTGCGCCAGGAGCGCTCCAGGAGACAGCGGCGACCTATAGAGGCCTGCGAAACACAACTTATTGTTTATTTGAAATTGTAATAAATAATAACGCAATATGGCAGGTTTGAATGAAAGTGTAAGCGTTAAGCTGGAAAAGGGCGTGCTCCGTCAGTTTGGACACGTCCAACGAATGAGTGAGGAACGACGAGTCAGGGTAGGCCGAGACTTACATATGAAGACTACGTGAGCAGATTGCTCAAAAACGGAAAAGTCAAAAGTATGCAGTCGGATCCACTCCCACCGCGCCACAGAGGCAGGATGTAGCAAATGCAGTTCGTTCGTTGTCCAACTGTAAACCAGCTGGACCGGACGAACTGCATAATTTCGGGCTAAAGTGGTTCCGTAGTTCACATGCTCGCTTGGCAACTCAATTTCAGTCTTCCGTAGAGTCGGGTTCTTTGCCCGATTTCATAACAATTAGTATTCATTCATAACTTATCTAGAAATCTGGAAGTGCCTTGGATCCCTAAAATTATATATACCAACTAGTTGACGCTTTGCCTGCGTAGAGAAGGTTTCCCACAGGAACTTGTTCTCGGGCTAAAAAGTAGCCTATGTGTTATTCTGATGTATAAGCTATATTATTGTAAAGTTTTATTAAAATCTATAAAGTAGTTTTTACGTGAAAGAGTAACAAACATCCATACAAACTTTCGCATTTATAATATTATTAAGATAACATGTTTACCAACAGTGTTTATAATAATAGTACAACTCCTCGATTGGACAGACATAAAAAGAATACTCAAAAGAACTAAACTCTTTGAGTTAATGTAGTGCCAAGTAAAAACAATAAGTGCTTTATGTTTAAATCACAAGAACAAAGTGTTTAAAGTTATCAGACTCTAAGAAAAATCAATGGATTCTCTTCTTAGGATAAGTAGTTTAGAAGTTTAAGTCAAAGTGAAATATAAATAAAAAGGCGGAGCGGAACGCGCTGAGCACACTTGCTGTCAAGCAGTTTTGAGGATGCCTCGTGTGTAGGCGAAACACGTGTCGTCTTGTCGACTAAGTGCCACCTTGTAAAGCGGAATATTGCAAAAGTTTTACAACATGGAGGGTAAGGTTTCCTTTTACCTATCCTACATCCCTTTCCTTGTAGAGTTCGGTTCGTCATTCCTCCGTTAAAATTAGTATAGGTTATCCTTGACCGTTGTGAGATAGGATTGACGAATCGAGGGTGTGTGGCAGGATCCTCCTCCCCTTCTTTATTATCGTTCTACGATGGATTTCCGCCATGTCACGCCCGATTCTATTAGTCATAATATTATTATTATTAAATAATGAACGAGCAGCAACTTGCTGATATGTCCATATCATACAGAGTTCGTATAAACTTTTGTTTGTATATTAATGTCAAAGTCACTGAATTAAATATTATTTTTTTGATTGTTCACACTTGAGCCATTCGTCCAAACGAGATTTAAAACTGTTAACCGATTTGGCAGTCACAACACTTTCGGGAAGTTTGTTCCACATATCCACCACGCGGTTATTTAGACAGTGGTAGGCAGTAAGGGCGTGCGAGAATGACCGGCTGAGAGTGAGGCTGTGACCCCGAGACGAGTACGCGCTTTGTCGAGGCACAAATATATCCCGTATATTAGGCAAATTATACCTGTGTGTTAGTATTTTATAAGTTTCAATAAGGTCTCCTCTTGATTCTCGGTACTGTAGTGTTGTTAGCTTTAGGAGTTTAAAGCGATCTTCATATGGCTTACGTCGGAAACCAAGTGGTATTTTAGTAGCTCTTCTTTGAACGCTCTCCAATATGTCTATGTCCTTTACAAAATATGGGTTCCAGATTAGATATCCATATTCCAGTAGTGGTCTAACATATGTTTTCCATATTTTGACAAACACAGAAGGTGCCATAAATTGAAAAGATTTTCGGATAATATAAATAAAAGAGTTTGCTCTTTTAACAATGCCATTTATATGCTCTGCCCATTTTAGATCACTAATCATGGTGACATCCAAATATTTTTGAGCTTTAATAGTGTTAACTGTTATGTTACCTATTTTATAAGGTATTTCAGGATTATTAATATTAAGTGAGTCAGGTCCAGTGTACGGTCCACTTACTCCATGCAGGGTGCTCTCGCAGTAGATGACAGGGGTGTTGCTGGCCGGAGTCACTTCCGCCTGCAAGTGGACCAGGCGCTCCTCACCCAGGAGTATACCGCACTCCTTGGCCACGCTCACTGCTGTCAGGATATTGTCACCTGAAACAATATTATTCGTGTGCCTTAAAAGTTCAAAAACACCCGAATAGACGTGCATTTATGAAACGATTAATGAGTCTGCAAGAAGCGAAACACGTATACGATATATCTTTAAAGCCACTGACAAATAATAGCTATTTAAAAAAAAATACCGGATTTTTTCAAAACCCTGGATCCTATATTGATTTTTGGAACTTACCGGTGATCATGACAACATGTATGTTAGCTTCCTTCAGTTCCCTGATGATGCCGATGGTGGCGCCTTTGAGCCTGTTCTCCATTATTACCAGACCCAAGAATTCAAGGTCCCGTTCCACCTGTAACAATATGGTTTTTCACTCCTGACGGAAACCAAGGATGTTATAAGTGTCCAAACGGATGGATCATGGAATGATCATGGCCTCCTCTAAAGATTTCCATTGTCTCGCAGAAAAAAATAATCTATATATTTATAAAAATGAATCCCTATTTCCCTTGGTCACGCCATCACGCGTTAACGGCTGGACCGATTTGAAAAAATCTTTTTGTATTGGTAAGCCTATTTATTGAGGAAGGTTCTAAGCTATATATCATCACGCCACTACACAGGAGAGCGGAGCAGTAATCATAAATGTTAACAAATTATGGGAAACTCTCATACATTTTTGGAAAAGTTATCGACGGAATTAAATGGGTGCCACGGGGTTGGAAGTATGTCACGGACGAAGCCGGGCAGGTCAGCTAATAATAAATAATAATGCAATGTAGCGTGTCACAACTAGTATAATGTAAAGATTTTTGCTTAGTTTGTATATATCTATTTATGTATGTATGTGTGTATTTAAGTATTTGTGTGTATTGTGAATATGTATATCACATAGTATACTAAACATTTCTTATTAAATTTTATTAGTTCCCATCATATCCATCATCATCATCATCATCCGAGCGTCTGTCCCAGTTGCGTCTCGCGACGCCCGGGGTCCGCTTTCCTACATTTTCTCCTCCACTTCGCACGGTCATCGGCATCCCCTGTAGTGAGACCATTGGCACGCATGTCATCCCTTACGACGTCAAGCCAGCACTTCTTGGGTCTTCCCCTCTTACCGGGACCCGGCGGGGCTGACATGGCCAGACGTTACCTACGTAGCCCTGCGGTTGCCGCAAGACGTGACCATACCAGCGAAGGCGACACTCTTGCAACTTGTCTGCAATGTCACGGACGTGAAGGCTGCCGCGGATGCGAGAGTTCCTTACGCGGTCCATCCGCGTGACTCCTCACATCCACCGCAGCATCTTCATTTCCGTGACACGCAGCTCCTGCTTGTGTCGCTCCAATATCGGCCACGTCTCACTGCCATGTAAAAGTACAGGTCTAATAATGGTTTTGTAGACTTGTCCCTTCAACCGGATCGGCATTTTAGGGTCACAAATGACACCGGTCATCTCCCGCCATTTGGCCCACGCGGCAGCAATGCGTGACTTGACATCGCAATCGATGTCACTGGACGTGTGAAAAACAGATCTGGGATCTGTTTTTCACACGTCCTTATTAACCTAATACGTATTTAACCTGCTCCGTGCGCTCGACCGAATCACCGCCTATGCGGACGGATGTGGGATCTGTCGAGTTTAGTGCCAAGTACTCGGTCTTCGCCACATTTAGTTTCAGACCGCCGTTCTCAAGCGTCTCCTTCCACGCCTTTACACGTCGCACCAATCTGCCCCTGTCCGCGTCTGCCAGCGCAATATCGTCAGCATACATGAGCAACCATGGAGGCTGCTCATGCGGGTTTCTGATGCTGTCCGACAATTCGTCTAATATTACACTGAACAGAAGCGGACTAAGGACAGAACCCTGGTGTACCCCGACGGTGATGGGGAAGGGTTTCGTGTCGCCAACAGCAGTCCGAACCATTGAATCGTAGTCACAGTACATGTCCCGGATAGTGTCAATATAGACCTCTGGAACCCCTTTGGACCGCAGTGCCCACCAGATCATCGCACGAGGAACACAGTCGAAGGCCTTCTGCATGTCTAGAAACAAACAGTGCAGAGGCGTGTTCTTCGACCTGTATTTCTCTGCGACAACCCTCAGGCCAAAAACAGGGTCCGTGGTCCCATGACCAGGGCGAAACCCATATTGACACTCCGAGAGAGTACACTCCTGCCGGATCCGAGAGTCTATAATCCTCTCGAAGATCTTCATGGTGTGGGACATCACCTTTATACCGCGGTAGCTCCCGCACTCCTGCACTGACCCCTTACCTTTGAAGACTGGAGTAATAATACTCAGTCTCCATTGGTTTGGGATCTGCCCGCTGAGGAGTATGCGGTTAAAAAGGTTTACTAAGATGCCCACACCGCGAGGACCCATCGCCTTCCAGGCTTCGATGGGGACTCCATCGGGAGCTCTCCGATTCTTCATGCGGCGAAGCGCAGTCAGGACTTCTCCAGGCGTTACCGGTGGCACTAGTCCCTGATTCGGAGGGAGGTCCGGAGGCTGTACCTCTTTGTGCTGTTTATTAAGCAGCTCGTGGAAGTACGAGCGCCATCTCTCCTTTACCGCGAGGTCTTCGCTTAACAGGTTGCCCTCAGGGTCTTTTACACAGCGACACCTGGATATATCCTGTGCCGCTTTGACCCTGGAGCGCGCCAGCTTATAGATGAGCTTCTGCCCCTCAGACGATTCCAGCTTATCATACAGAGGCTGTAAGTGGTCACGTCTGGCTCTGGCTACAGCTCTCTTTGTGGCGCGCTTGGCAGCCCTGTACGCGTCGCGGTCTTCAGGAGATCCGGTCGCTTGCCACTTTTTAAAGAGGGCTTTCTTCTCCCTAGTCTCCCTCTGGACTGCGTCGTTCCACCACCAAGTTTCCTTGTCACATTTGCGTCCACCCTTAGACTCACCGAGCACCACCTTCGCCGCTCCAAGGATGGCCGCGCGAACTTTGTCCCAGCAATCTTGAACTGGTTCGCCTTCAGTGTCGGTGCACTTGTCACCGACAGCTGAGACGAACTAGTTCTCATCATATCCCTGAGCACCTAACTAATCTTATCACTACATCACCCTAAGGTTGACTAGTAGAAAATGCTTAAGAGTCCAGCGGAGAGGCCGTTCAAATTCAATTCGCCGAGAACGCCGTCATTACTTGGACATATTGCTATCTCTGTCGCTCGCCCCGCGCCACCGTCCCGTGCGAGTAGAACAGCAAGATAGCTGTTCAAAATTAGTAGAAATTTGTGTGCATTTGCAAATACCAAAAATGATGAATGAAACTTGATTATATTTTGATTTTCTTAAAGACATTATGTAACTAGATAATATAAACTGTGTTTTTGTTAAAATTACATAATGATTAATGGCGTTTTTAATATAAAACAAATGGGCGGAAAATATCTCGTTAATGTCGAAAAATGTACGAAATGTATTCGCATATAGTTTCAAGTAGGTAAATATTTTTAAGAAAAATTTTGAACCGTAACATAGATAAATACTTTCTCAATCCGAATAACAGCGGTGATATGTCGAGATATTCTCAAATTGAAAATAATAAATATCCATCACGCCTTATCCCCGAAGGGGTGGCAGAGGCATATTATATGCCCACTTTTCACCGTGTGGATTCCTGTCCCACGATTACGTGTGTATCCCACCTATTAAGGTGGTGAGCCCATTGCCGTGTTGAAATAGACAGACGCAGGTTGTGGCTACCTGCTGTTGAAAATTTTTTAAGCCGCCTATAAGGCCTTCAACCAGGCTTAACGACCGCCATTTTACTGGCAACCGGGACCAACGGCTTAACGTGCCTTCCGAAGCACGGAAACGCTCGCAAATGTAAATGCCACAAAGTGGTCACCCATCCGACGACCAGCTATAGTGAAAGTTGCGTACCTCAGTGATCGTTTACCGAACACTGAGACCGCGGAGCCACGAGCGCTTCTTCTTCAAATTGAAAATGATTTTGGTATTACGTGTGTATGGGAAATTAGTTGTTCGCTGGCTTCTTATGGCATTAAGGCCGCCTTGTACTGTGTTGAAGTTTGAAATAAAATATAAACACTAGTTAACGCCCGCGGCTCCGCACGCATGATGAAGTTTTCCCGTTCCCGTTTCCCACAGTAACTCGTCCCCGTGATAAAAAGTAGCATATGTGTTATTCCGATGTGTAAGCTATATAATTGTAAAGTTTCATCAAAATCCATTCAGTAGATATTGCGTGAAAGAGTAACAAACATCCTTCCATACTTACAAAACTTTCGCGTTTATAATATTAGTAGGAAATGTGAAGGTTACCTCTTCCCTGGTCATCTTCTGCAGCTGCCTGTGCGTCACTTCCAAGACCCTGGTGGCGCAAGCGATCACTCGATACCCCTTCTCCGCGTACGAGTTCAATACTTCGTATAAGTTGTCCGGTACTGGGGACAAAATGTTTACAATATATTTTATTAAAAACTAGTTGGCGCCCCCGTCTTCGTCCGCGGAGAAAAGTTCTCCCGTTCGTGTTTCTCACAGGAACTTATTCCCGGATTAAAAAGTAGCCTATGTGTTATTCTGATTAGCTATATTATTGTAAAGTTTCATTAAAATCTATTTAGCAGTTTTTACGTGAAAGCGTAACAAACATCCATTCTTACAAAGTTTTACGTTTATAATATTAGTAGGACTAGACGTGCCCACGGGGTGTGTGTAAAAATATTTTACCATACCATACCGTACCGTACCGTACCGTACCGTACCATACTATTTTATCGTCGCGCTGTATAAAAAGTAGCTTATTGTTAATCCAGGATGTCGGTTACCCCCACATCATAGTTTATCCAAATTGGTCCAGTCGTTTTGGCGTGTAGAAGTAAGACAATTAGATAACTATGACGATGTAAACAATGCAATTGCAAGAGTAGTTCATTGGTTCAGCTCAAATAATCTTTGCCTTAATGAAAATAAAACTAAATGTATAAAATTTACTCTACCAAATGTAAAACAAGTTGCGGCCAATGTTCAACTGAATGGACAAGTGTTAGAGTTTGTAGAATCAACTGTGTTCCTCGGTATAACTATTGATGCCAATTTGCAGTGGGGCCCACACATAGAAAAGACAGCCTCTAGATTAAGTTCGGCTGCATACGCTGTAAAAAAGATCAGGACTCTAACAGATGTGGATACGGCTAGAATGGTTTACTTCAGCTATTTTCATAGTATTATGTCTTACGGTATTCTCCTTTGGGGGAGTGCTGCAGATTTAAATATTATTTTTGTTCTACAAAAGCGGGCTGTACGCGCTATTTATAATTTGGGCCCCAGAGTTTCTCTCCGAGAAAAATTCAAAGAAGTGAATATTCTAACCGTACCATCACAATACATTTTTGCCAATCTTATGTATGTCCAGAAAAATCTATCACAGTTTTCTAAACTCTGTGATAAACATAATATAAACACTAGAAATAAAAATAATCTTTCAGTCCACCACAGTCGACTACATAAGATTGGCGATTCTTTCCAGGGTAACTGTATACGCTTTTACAACAAGCTTCCCTGTGACCTGAGAAATTTACCTTTAAATAAATTTAAAAAGTTTATTAAAAACAAGCTTTGTGAAAAAGGTTTTTACTCCGTTACAGACTATTTGCAGGACAGGGACGCCTGGAAATGATCTGCTGGCAAAGTGAAATAATATTAAATTGTAAATAGGCCATCAAAAAAAAGCCTTCCTAAGTTTCTTGCCGGTTCTTCTCAGGTGGGCCGCGTTCCGAACCGGTGGTCGCTTTAAATATTTTAAATAGTGTATGACATTTTGTAAGCGCCGTTAAAATGGTCTATGCAAAATAAAGATATTTTTATTTATTTATTATATTTATATTTAATAAATATACACATACCAACCTTTAGCCTTTATAATAATACTAGTTGTGCCCACTGGCTTCGCCCATGACATAATTTATTATGTTTGTTTCTAACTGTTTAAACCTACGCTGAACCTTTACAAACCTTTCAATATGAAAATCAGCCAAATCGGTCCGGCCATTGTCGAGTTTTAGCGAGACTAGCGCACATCAATTCATTTTTATATATTAGATGATCATACCGGTGTCAGGCAGACACAGCGTCTTGAGCATCTCCGGAGCGCCCTTGCAGTACACGCGCAGCACGTCTTCTCCCAGTACCCGGGCCACCACGGACGCCCTCTGCAGCGACGACACGAACTGGTGCTGCTGGACTATACCCACTTCTAAGGGCAACTGGACACACAAATAGGATTATGATATACATTTATATAATTACACGTCTTTAGAAGCCCTCGTGGTCCCGCGGACTCGGTGTTCTGTAAACGATCACTGCGTTCAGCAACTTTCGCTATGGCTGGTCACGGATGGGTGACCATTTACGCACGTTATATTATGGCACGTTAAGCCGTTGGTCCCGGTCGCCAGTAACATGGCAGCCGTTAAGTCAAGTTGAATGCCTTATGGGCGACTCCAAAAATTTTAACAGCAGGTAGTCACAATCTGCTAGTCTATTTCAACACGGCAAAGTGCAAACCTATTACGTGGGACAGGAATACACATGGTGAAAAGTGGGCCTATAATATGCCTCTGCCACCCCTTCGGAGATACGCATCACAATTATAAATTAAATATTTGTGAAATTGAATATCTGTAATTGAATATTGTAGCAATCTAAACGCATTAAAGATATTGTTGCTCGCATATAATATTGATGTAATATTGATATTAAAATATTTTCCTTGTTTTAAATGCTATAACGGAACGTTAATTTATTAAGTTGTCAAACGAGATCGTCTCACGTAACTAAGATCACGCCTGTCAAAATCTATACTTGAGAGAAGATTCGGATTTGAACACCAATCTGAAATCACTTGAATTTGGATCGGCGAATTTCATCTCAAATGACTCAATAATACAATCCCTACTTGAAAACAGTTTTTAGACTAGATTCAAGACACCTTTCAAAATATGGTCATTAGACTTCTGGGTGTAAGGGGTACTCCAAGATCATAGGAGTCCAAGCAACCTGCTGACTGACGGGTGAGGCAACGAGGCAGACGTCTTACGGGACTGGGAGGTCAGACGGCACTCGTATCCAACAATGCGAAAATTAAAAGCCAAACGGCAACTGCTTCCAGCAGTGAAATGAAAATAGACCTCAGGCTACAAATACAGGTAGGGTTTGGAAGCAATCTATACAGATAAAATATATGTGTGTTTACCAGAGTACACAGGTAAGAAGTAAAACTTCTTTACGGAATATACAATATTAAAAAAAAAAATATATTTTTCCGTTGGTTTGGACACGTCCAACGAATGAGTGAGGAACGATTGACGAAGAATATATATTGTGCGAAAGCATAGGGTAGAAGAGGTCAGGGTAGGCCGAGACTTACATATGAAGACCACGTGAGCAGATTGCTCAAAAACGGAAAGGTCAAAAGTACTCGGATACCCAGACGTGCGTGTATGAAGCGAGTGATGAATCTCGAAGAAGCGAAAGAAGTATGCATGGATCGCGAAGCCTGGCGATCTGTCCTCTCTGACTACCCCGTCAGGGATACAGCGTGAAGATAGTTAAAATATATTAATAATAAAATAGTATAAAATTTTGTATAAAATAGCATACGTCGATAAAGAAGTTTCACTTACGTCGATAAAGAAGTTTAACTTCAAAACAACATGGCGCGTAACCGAAAAACTTGACGATTTTTTTACAGTTAATTAAGTTCTCTCCTACGTCGATAACGAAGTTTCACTTAATTTTGAAAAGTGGCAACATTAAATTCCAAATTATACGCTATTGACTAAATGCATATATGAAGTGTATACATTATGAAAGTATATGTATGCGGTACGTACATAAAAATCTATCTTTATTTTCTGTCTGTCTGATTGTTCCGACTAATCTCCAAAAAGACTATACCTATTTTAACGGGACCTTTACTAGCTGATTGTATAAGCAGTAATTTGAAAGGGAAAGTGAAAAATCTTTATTCATGTAGGTCACAAAGTAACACTTATAAACGTCAAGATTATTGCTTCTACATTTACATATACTGCCAGATTCGCAAAGCAATAGTATAGAGCCTGAGGAAGAACCTGGCAATAAAACTCATGGCCACTCTTTTCTAAACGCCAGTAATTACATTAGTTTTATTTAATGATGTTGGAACAAATCATAAAGTAATGAGTCTATACAAAACAAACAAAATCAAACCAAAATGAGAGAGTTTCCAGTTGCCAGTTTTAAATGCAGTCCACCCTTATGACGAATACTCCGGCAAGAAACTCAATGGCTTCTACTTTAAAATGCAGGTATGGTTTACAATATTAAACTTACATTGTTCCTTCGGAGTTACGTCAGAACAGTCGACTAAACTTAATTTTGCCTTACATATAAATAGTATTATTTGTAATAATTGCTTTAACAGCTATGAGCTGACCAGTCCCAACATACAGCACCCGTTCACGGGTATGACGCATATATCAGCCATCGCCCTACTCAACCGTATTATAGGGAATAAGGCGACCCGATACATGCACCACCACTGCCAGGACACTTAGGCGAGCATGACATACTCAAACTGCACAGCAACCATCATGTCAATTTAAAAAATTATAAAAAGCTATGTGGACGGTGCTCACACAATAACAAACTCAAATTACATATAATTATATTAGTGAACCTGAAATTTAGATCACTTATATTGAACAAATGTACATTATATTTACAATGTTTCTTTATTATTATTATTTCTATTTGTATATTTATGTGTGTTGACTTAGAGCGACTTACTCCTCTACTCTTACTAGTAATTAAGACTACATTTCATCCCCGTATACCCACGAAACCGGGAACAATGCGGACAAACCGCGGGGTGCCATATAAAATTTCATAAAAATCGGTCAAGCCGTTTCGGAGGACGGCAAAAAGCACTTGTGACACGAGAAATGTATATATTACATTGGAATAAACTTACGTGTATGTCATCCACATCAATGTTGGCTGTCTTCTTAGGCTTCACGATAGTGGGCGTTAACATTTCGTAATTCATCGATTCCGGTACATCCGGCTCTTCTAACACCCAACCCGTCGATTCGAACATCTAAACAATAATGGATAATAGGTTTGACATAAAAAACAAGTAAATTAATTTCAGGACAGAATATCTTGTTGGTTAATTCATGTTAGTGTATGACTGTTTGTTTCCGATATATATAATACTAGTTAACACCCGCGGCTTCCCCCGCGTAGAGAAGTTTTCCCGATCCCGTTTGCCATTGGAACTTGTTTCCGGGATAAAAAGTAGCCTATGTGTTATTCTAATGTATAAGCGATATTATTGTAAAGTTTCCAAAAAATCTATTAAGTAGTTTTTACGTGAAAGAGTAACAAATATCCATACAAACATTCACATTTATAATATTACTAGCTGTCCCGCCCGGCTTCGCCCGTAACATACTTCGAACCTTTTTTTTCTATTATTTGTGAATCTAAACCATCCAGGGCGCCACCCAAACGCATAAAAAAATAATCATTCAAATCGGTCCAGCCGTCTAGGAGGAGTTCAGTGACATACACACACACACAAGAAATATATATATAAAGATTAAGATGTAACCGGGACTACGCCCCAAGCATCTGAAGAGAATACGCCTTACATATTTAACGGGCACTATGCCCCACATGTCTAACGGGGACCATGTGGAGTTTCAAGAATCCAATACTACACTCCTAGAAAATTCTTCTGGATCAAGTCAACACTAAAAAAACACTAACTATCTTCACGCTGTATCCCTGACGAGGTAGTCAGAGAAGACAGATCGCCAGGCTTCGCGATCCATGCATACTTCTTTCGCTTCTTGAAGATTCATCAACAGCTTCATACACGCACGTCTGGGTATCCGAGTACTTTTGACCTTTCCGTTTTTGAGCAATCTGCTCACGTGGTCTTCATATGTAAGTCTCGGCCTACCCTGAATCCTTCTACCCTCTACTTTTAGTCAATCGGTACTCACTCATTCGTTGGACGTGTCCAAACCAACAGACCTCGCCCGTTTCCCGCTTAACCCTGACACTTTCATTCAAACCTGCCATATTGCGTATCACTTCGTTACGTATTCGTTCGAATAAAAATCTTAATATTACCTTAAGGTCCAAGGGATCCCCAGCCAGCTCACAATCCAACAGCGTCAAGCTGTGGCAAGAAGCCATGGCTAGCTTCAGCGGATGCAACTCGTTCAGCTGTCTAGGGTCCCTCTGGGGTCGGCCGAGTCGGACGGGGTGGGTCGCCCCAGACACGGGGACTACGCCCCACATGTCTAAACCGTCTTCTGTTAGAGTTCCCGTCTGTAATGAGAAAATGTTATTATCGCGATGCAGGATGAGTTATAAGTAGATGTTAGATGATGATGATATGATCTATTCTAAAACACTCTAAAATGTTTACAACACATAGATTAAACATTTTTGAGTTTTTTATTGATCAAAATCATAACAACCGTTTTTAATATTTTTTTTAGAATGAGGAAAAAGACAATTCGATTCGAGACTGGGATTGAACCCGTGACCTTTAGTCCGGTGGAACCGGCTAGAACATTGCCCTGGTTAGGCAAAGGTCACGGGTTCAATCCCCGTCTCGGATCGAATTGTTTTTTTTTCACTTTATTCAAAAAATTACGAGAAATTTAGCAAAATAATTGCTTTAAAAATTTTATCCATAGCCTGAGAGCAGTCCATCGCATCAATGTTTTAAAAATGGTTGTAACACTGTTCATTGGTATCGAGTTGTTAAGTAGGTCGATAGATGACTCTGGTCATACTCTTAAAATGACGATTAAAATATGGTGAAGAATTTTAATCCCTGTCTCGAATCAAATTTGTCATTATTCAATTTATTAAAAATTTATGAGTAATCTAATAACTAAACTAACTATCTTCACGCTGTATCCGTGACGGGGTAGTCAGAGAGGACAGATCGCCAGGCTTCGCGATCCATGCATACTTCGCGATCCATGCATACTTCTTTCGCTTCTTCGAGATTCATCAATCGCTTCATGCACGCACGTCTGGGTATTAGAGTACTTTTGACGTTTCCGTAATGAAAATAATGTTTTTTATTGTTTGTTTTTTTAATGTTTGTTTGTTTAATGTTTCCTTTCAGTAATCTAATATATTCTAAAAAACTTACTTTATCAAAACACACGCAGTCTATAGACCCGCTAACATTCACGGCCCTAGTATTCAGACAGGCTATTCTGGCTTGTTTGAGTCTTGAAACCGCGTACAGACGGCCGACTGTCATGGCCGCCGGTAACGCTGGCGGGATCACGATGGTGATGATGTCCAGAGCTTTGAGGGCCACGTCACTGGGAGACATGCCGCGGGTTGCCTGCGAAGGGAATTGGACGTTCATTAATAAACTAGTGGTTCTTTGAACCGTAGACTTCGGAGTAAATTGAGGAAAAATGGCTAAACATACCGTTTTGAGCGCTCTTGCCAACCACTACGGGACCATTTCCTCCCCGATCGAAAAACCTCCTCGGTAAAAATTTTTGGCTACATGAAGGATTGTCCATGCCAAGTTGCATGCTAATCCGATGAAAAATGCGACCTGTAGACTAAATGGACGAACGAACGGTCGGACATCAATAGCATTTTTCCCGTACCAGTGGACTTAAAACGGAGACTTATACGCAATAAATACACTTTTTAAAGTGAAACTTCTTTATCGACGTTGAGAGAAATATTATAGAAGTAAAAAAATCGTCACGTGTTTCAGTTACGCGCCATGTTGTTTTAAAGTGAAACTTCTTTATCGAAGAAAGAAATTTTATAGCTGAAAAAATGTCCAAAAGAAGTTTTCCACTTCTTACCTGTGTACTCTGGTACACACAAATATTTTTTATTTGTACACATTGCCGTGCTACTATGCAACTGATAAACACATTTAGTGGGATATTTTTTTTACACAGCGTCATCTAGACGACTGATAAACATACTTATATATTTCTAAATATATACATACTTATTATACATGGGAACAACCCAAACTCCGAAAGAAAATTGGTGGATAATATTTTTTATCAATTTTTTTTTTGACAGGGAATCGAACTCGGGACCTCAGTCGCATACACTACCACTGCGCCACCGAGGCAGTCAAAGATGATGTAGATTATTTTCTAAAACTAGTGCAATAACCTTATTTTATGTGTAAATATGGTACATTCTTAGCCATAAAAGTTGCGTCAACGTACTATAATAAAAGACAGCTATTTTCCATCATAACTGCAAAACATAAGCTTCTTTAAAAAAGAATACTAGGCTAATGTAAGCTAATATGATCTTGTGGTATGGTATCTAGACAACTGCTAGATATACTTATATATATCTAAATACATACATAGTTTACATAGGAAACACTCAAACTCCGAAACAAACATTTGTGGATCACACAAATATTCGATCCGACCCGGGAATCGAACCCAGGACCTCAGCCGCGACAGTCACTGACAGAAAAATGGTACATTCTTAGACATACAAGTTGGGTCAACGTACTAAAATGAAAAACAGCAATTTTGCATCATACCTGCAAAACATAAGTTACTTTAAAAAAAAATTACCTTTAAAGCAATAGTATATCCGAGCCCAATCATAGCGATACAAGCCAACAGTATAATAAACTTGTATGAATCCCGGTCGAACTTGAAGTCAGCCGGAACTGGATACAAGATGCTCCGTACCAGTTGGCCCTTACTAGTGTTGTACCCAGTGCGTAGGACCAGTGCTCTGTAAATTTAAATAATATTTTAGACGGGACATTCTACGCGGGAAAATTGACAAGTGCAGACGCTTGCTAGTCTAGCTAAAGCTAGTGCATTTATCTTGTTATTTTGTGCGGGAGTGGTGGTTTCTTAGACATAAAAGTTGTGTTAACGTGCTATAGTGAAAGACAATGATATTTATGCAGTGAAATGCTATTTTCTATCTTGCCGCGTAAAATCTACTGAAAACCTTAGTATAACAACCACTTTTATACTGGGGTGAGACTGACCTTGACTTAAGACTAGACTTGATTAAGACGTAGAGGACGGGGACATTTTGAATAATAAAAAAGAAGATTAAGAAATATGAATTAGGATATGGCTAAAAGATTTTGGTAACCAGGCCATAAAATCATAATAAACAAATAAATAATATAGACGCGAAAGTTTATAAAAATGTATTGATATAGGTTTGTTACTCTTTAACGCAAAAACTACTGAATGGATTTTGATGAAAGTTTACAATAATATAGGTTACATGTAAAAATAACACATAGGGTAGTTTTATCCCGGGAACAAGTTCCTGTGGGTAGCGGGAACGGGAACTTCACCACGCGTAAGAAGCCGTGGACGTCAACTAGTAATTACATAAATTACTGTGTACTTTTGAATTTCTTTCAATTATCAATAAGTATGTGTCAGCTCCGAAGCACAAATAAAGTTTTCTTCTTAATAAAAAATGTTTAGATTATGTAAAAAGATGGTGTTAAGGTGATCAGATTTAAGTATAAAGGCTTCTTATACAATATATGTAGGTAATTTTAACGTGCGTAAAGCGCAACAGATCAGTGCAAATAAGTATACCCGACCAATGGGTAAATGCATAAAAGAGGGAATGCAGCCAGCGTTGAGTGCACCGTTGGTTGCGTGAGCTCCTTAATTTGTTTGTATTAACAGATGCTATAATTAAAATCATCTTTTAATTAAAGCATCTTGAAAAATATTAGGTATTAGGTTATTGGGGAAAAGACTTAGCATTTAGTATGTATGTAACTTGCAATAAAATCTCTTTAGCTATACCATTTCTAACTGGCTGGTTTTAGTATCACTAAAAAGATTTAAAATTTTTACAAATGAAAATCTATTTAAAAAAAATGCCAAATATGTTGATAAGCTCAATACTTGAAAACGGCTGGACCAATTCGACTAGATTTTTTTATTCTTTGTAATCTAGGGAAGGATTTTATGGAGAAAAATTGGAAGAAATGCACGGAAAACGGGAATGAAAAAATTCAACACAAAAGAAAAAATGTCCGCAAGTTCTAAATACAAATTGGGAAACTGTGTAATTTTCGTTTGCTTTTTTTACTGTCAATATGAGTCAATCTTATGAAGAAATTCAATACATTTAAAAATTTTACTACAAATAATTTCTTAGTGTGACTTACCTAACAGGTTCATTGTTGTAGTATCTGGTCTGTATGACTCTGGTGCCGCTAAAGAGTATGCTAGAAGCGTGCTCTTTCAGTGAAAATGGATGATCAACTCGAAGCAACGCAGTTTTTGTGACTGGCACTGATTCACCTATGAAAGAGCAGGACAAAAAATGATTATTTTGTATGGTTTTCATATTTTGTGTGAGAACAAGAAATATTTTATTAAAATTTAACATGTCCGTTACTTTGCCGTATTTCATTACTTTCAAGAAATCGATCCTTATAACAACACTATCGAATGGTGTAATATCGAATACAGGAAGTGTTTTTTTTTCGAAATCATTAGGTTCGATTCCTGGCTAGGATTATTGATTTTTCAAAAATCCAATGATTCAGATTGGTTTTTCATCAAAATTGGGCTCGCGACTCCTTTGAGCATTTTTCTATATTCCTTATAGTTTAGGATTTGGCCCTAAAGGCCCACTTGAAAAATTCAGCCTGTTTAGCAAACAAGCTACAGAAGACCTCTGGGGCCCCAGTGCCTTCACCTTTTAGCGGTACACCTGCTGATAGACGGACGAGGTAACGACGCAGGCGCGTATAGGGTTAGAGGGTGAGACGGCAGGTGTTCCCAAAAATGCCAAAAGTCAAAAGTTCGTAATACAAATAGGGTTTGAAAGGAACTAGGCAACATCTTGGACCTAATAAATCTTGTTGAGGCTCCTTACACCCATATTTGTTTTGACGGTGAATAAAATATTCAATCTGTGTAATTGTTAAAATAAATAAATAAAACTACACGGTAATTTGAAGCACTTAACGCAGTGCTCCCAATCCTCCCTCATGAGCATACCATATACGTACGAGTTTAGGTAACTTAGTAGATAAATAAAACTAAAATGTCATATGCAGCCGTTTATATCATCTAGCTCAAAATAGACAAATATAAGCTTGTGTTATGACATCTAGACAACTGATAAACATACTTTTATACTTCTAAATACACAGAGAAAACACGCAAGTTCCCCAACAAACATTTGTAGAAAACAATCATTAGTTCATGCTGAGCCGAGATTGGAACCCGTGACCTCAGCAAGTCGCTAGCAGTGTTAAGTTAGGCTATAACAATTGGAAGTAATTATGGAGGTATTGGAACCGCTCGTGACCCGCTTACTTAGTGTTCTCTAAACGATCACCTCTTCTCTAAACGTTCCTTAGATGATTAACAACTTTGTGGCATCACTATTCACGAACGGTTCTGTGTTTCGGAAGGCACTGGCGATCGGGGCATTTTGAAAATTATCAACAGCAGTTTGCCACAAGCTGTGCCTGTCCATTTCAAAACGGCAATGGGCTCAACACCTATTATGTGGAACAGGAATGCACACGGTAAAATATGGAAAATTATTTATTTATTTAAACTTTTTGCTCAAAGATTTAAATTGGCAGACTTAATGCTTAAGTCATTCTCTATCAGTCAACCATTGGATGCATAGCTAAATATGAGGTAGACGCATTTATGTAAGAGCGATAAAATGAGACCTATTTGAAGTTTCATAATACAAAATATACACAATTATGACCTAACTATATTATTGCCTCTGCCTAAAGAGGAAAAGGCGTGACTGTGTGTGTGTGTGTGTGTGTGTGTGTGTGTGTGTGTGTGTGTGTGTGTGTGTGTGTGTGTGTGTGTGTGTGTGTGTGTGTGTGTGTGTGTGTGTGTGTGTGTGTATGGAGGTATCTGTGAAGTCCTCACCAGTGAGCATGCTCTCGTTAAGTACGGCCGATCCGCAGAGTAACGCCGCGTCGAAGTGCAGCGTGCAACGCGCGGGAAGCACGATGATATCACCGGGAGCCACCATTCGACTGTCCACTCGTCTCCCGTCCCATAACTCCACTGTATCATAAGCTTCGACAGTAGCGCGCAGGTTGTTTTGGTTCTGCAGCAGACAATGCATAGAAAAGTTAGCACACAAGCATAGTGCCCTCCTGATAGAAAGTGGTCACCATAACCTACGGACGTTTGCGAGACCAGAAGTGCGGTACTCGCGTTGCCGACCCTATAAAACCCTTCTAAGACTCTTTTTGAAGGACGTTCAGGAAAACCAGGCAGGGAGCTCATTCCACAATCGAAGCGTACAAATAAAACAGTAATAATATGTATGTAAGTGGGTATGTGAAGTACATACCAACTCACATACAAGCTTAAATGGCTGGAGCAATTTATATAAAATTTGGTGTGAGCTGGCGTCGTGGATTAACACAAGTTAAAAGAAGAAGAAAGTATCTCGAGAACATGTTTCTGTGTAAAGGGAAGTACGGGAGAACTTCTTTTCCGTCCTCTAGCGACTTTACTTGCTAGTGATGCACTCTTTAAACTTTGGACGAGGCAAATATGTCAGTGTTCTTGAGGAGTTGAGAGATCAGACGGTAGACGCTGCGGAAGTGAAAAGTCAAACGATAGCTTAAAAATCGGACAAGAGCGAGTCATACAGTGACATAACAATTTTTTTACCGTTACTTGGAAATTCGATTTTTTCACAGCTTCAAGGGAAGACCTGAGTATATGAGTATTATCTTAACCTCAACTCGAAAACTTCACGCGTTCCCGAGCGTTCCTTTGATGTCCGTCTGTCTTGACAGACAGAAGGACAACAAAGGATTCAATTTTTTTCCTTTTGAGGTATGCTACCCTAAAAATGCATTAGTAACTTAAAATTTAAAAGTAACTTGTAAATAAAATTATATGAATTATGGTCCAATTTCGACCAATGGACGACATTTTGTAAATTAAAAACCTTTTACACTGTTGATTGGTGGCACTTGGTGGATCTTGCTACACATCTTGAACAAAAATACTTGTACTGTTCCACTTATTTATTATTTTAACCTGAACGGTTTTGAAGAACTTCATATATTGTATTCAATGACATCCGAAATACATTAAATATGTGCTAACCTTTGAAAATGCCGTAAGGCGAAACCGGTCAGGTTAAAATAATAAATAAGTAGAACAGTACAAGTGTTTTTGTTCAAGAACTTAAAAACTTAACTATCTTCACGCTGTATCCCTGACGGGGTAGTCGGAGAGGACAGATCGCCAGTCATCGCGATCCATGAATACTTCTTTCGCTTCCTGCAGAAACCTTTCTAAGACCCTTTTGAAGAACCCCATACTGTATACGTTAGGCAAAACCCAGGCAGGGAGTCCTTAAATATTCATTTTTACTAATAGTAAAGATAAATATTTTAGGACGTTTTTACATAGCGCCATATCTCTAAATACATATAAAACATTCAAACTCCCAAACAAACGTTTGTGGATCACACAAATATTTGTTCCAACTCCAGACATCATCAGCTTCGACCTTAGTGGCTCACGCCTGGCCAGCGGACAGATGGTTATTTTTCTTTTCCAAGACATGTTCGATTAGCTAGCAGGTGCACTAGTTGCATTTAAAGCTGTCTAGGGCTTTGAAGATCTCGGTAAGGCCTTATCCTACATTAGCTGACCCCTACAGCTCCAATCCGGAATCACGGTCGCATCCATTTAATCCCGTCTTTATTACTTTTACAACAATGTATGACAATGTGCCCGATTTGACATTTACGATTACAGCTCTGCTCTCCTGGGTAGTAGTGCGATGATATATAGCCTATAACCTTCCTCTATAAATGGACTATCCAACACAAAAAGAATTTATCCATTCGGATCCGTAGAACCTGAAATTAGCGCGTTCAACCAAACAGACAAAGAAACAAACAAACAAAAAAACTCTTCAGCTATATATGTTAGTATAGAAGTATAGCTACAAACTCTATATCAAAAGAAATCAATAAGGCAATTGTTTTGCTAACTTTCACATATTTTTTTATTGAAGTGTAAATGTGGTCATTCTCTTAAATGACGATTAAAATAAAGTGAAGAATTTCAACTTGTTTTGGTACGGTTCGGGTAGCTCAGTGACTAGAACATTGCCCTGGTTAGGCAAAGGTTCAATCCCCGTCCTGAACCAAGTTGTCTTTTTTCACTTTAATGATAATTACATGGCAATGAGCTCACCCCCTGTAACGTGGGACAAAAATGCATATGATGAAATGTGGGCGTATAAGGCGTGATAATATTTATGTATGTATGTAATCTATTTATATAACAATGATTTATTATACTATATATGAAAATTTTCTAATGATTTAAAATGTAATCTTAGCGCTTTTGACCATAAAAACTTTTTTTAATATAACATCATGGCATTTGAATTAACAATGACAAAATGTGTGCTGCTAATATCGTAAAAGACATCTGTTTATCTTTTTTATGTGGCGCTAACGAAGTTGTGCGGGTCAGCTAGTAATAATTAAAATAAAGTCTAAATTCCAACTCACCTTTTTAGTCTGAATCACAGATGTAGCAACACCAAACGTAGACATCAGAACGACAGCAATGCAATAGTAATAGTACGGTTCGGCCAACCATACCGCTATTGTAAAGAACTGGAACACGTAGAAAGGGTTGAACACTTCTAGCAGTATCAGGGTCATGATGGACTGAAGTGGTACGTTTATCTCGTTGAGACCGTAGATGTTTAACCTGTGTTAGCAAACAATCGGTTAATACAGTAAAAGAGAAAAATTACGGATTGCACTCAGGAAGTGCCGACAGAAGAGAAAACTTAAATTATTAATAATTTATTTTATCTAGACGCGGTCGCGGTCTGCTATATGTACATGCATATATGCACACACTATAGCTGCGTCTCGTAACGGTGTCACGAGTCCAGAGATTTTATCTCATCTAAAATATGCGTTCCGCGCCAAAATAAGTTATTACTTCAAAAAACATACAACTTCATCAGAGTGTTTCCTCAGTAACTGCCTAGGTGGCGCAATGCTAGTATATGCGACTGCCGCGTTAAGGTCCCGGGTTCGATTCCCGGATCGGAACTAGTACTTGTGTTATTCGCAAATGTTTGTTTCGAAATTTGGGTGTTTGCTATCTATATTAATATTATAAAGCTGAAGAGTTTGTTTGTTTGGTTGAAGGGGCTAATCTCAGGAACCTCTGGTCGGATTTCGCACCTATTTCATTTTACGTCTCATAAAAATTCTAAAATAATGTATTAAAATTTTTCGCAATTCGTTGATATTTGTAATTACTGCATAGCTTTGCTGGGCAGTAGCGTGATAATATATAGCCTTCCTCGATAAATGGGCTATCCAACACAAAGAACATATCAATTCGGACCAATACTTCTTGAGATTAACGCGTTCAACAAATGAAACAAACAAAAAAAAAATTTTTAGTTTTATATATTAGCCGTTGGTCCCGGTTGCCAGTAAAATGGCAGTCGTTAAGCCTGGTTGAAGGCCTTATGGGCGGCTTAAAAATTTCAACAGCAGGTAGCCACAACCTGCGTCTGTCTATTTCAACACGGCAATGGGCCTATTACGTGGGACAGGAATCCACACGGTGAAAAGTGGGCATATAATATGCCTCTGCCACCCCTTTGGGGATAAGGCGTGATGGATATTTATTTTTTTTATTTTATATATTAGTACCTACTAGTTGCCGCCCGCGTCACGCGTTTTAAAGATCCTTCTTTTTTCCCCGTTCTCGTTGCCCATAGGAACTTGTTTCCGAGATAAAAAGGAGCCTATGTGGTATTTTGATGTGTAAGCTATATTATTGTAAAGCTTCATCAAAATCCATTCAAAAGATTTTGCTTGAAAACAAAATCTATCCATACTTAAAAACATTCGCGTTTATAATATTAGTAGGATGCTCGTAGATGTTGCTGCGACACACAAATGATCCCGTATGCCATTTGTTCTGTTTTTTTTTTTATACGACTGATGTGGCAGTCAACCATACGGCCACCCGATGGAAAGTGGTCACCGTAGCCTATGGACAATAATACATAAAAATTGCCCGTATTTTCGACATATATAATTACTGCTCCGCTCTGCTGGGCTTTCTCGATAAGTGGACTATCCAACACAAAAACAATTTTAAATTTCTAACCAGTACTTCTTGAGATTATAGCGTTCAGCCAATCAAACAAACGATACGATGTGTATGAGCACAACTTACATTCTGACGCGTCGTTCACTGGAGGGCGGAGTAGCTCCCTGCGCGTGCAGCTGCGCGCACGTGGCGCCGCACTCCGCCCCGCCCAGGCGGCGCCACAGCGCGCGGCCGCCGTCCCAGATGAAACATTGCTTCTTGTGTCGGAAACACCGGTACTTCTGTACGTCTGCTCAAATAACCATACTACTATAATCGCACCGCTCGCTATAGACAGGATGTCCACCCTCACACTTTGCGTCCGGAGCGCACGCACACGGATAGGTCCGATTGAGGCTTTATTCCGCGTACGCTTAGGTTGTGGAATTATGGGATTTCCCGAACGACAACAGTATGGGGTTCTTCAAAAGGCGTATTAGAAGTTCTGTAAAATATCACTGCGGTAAGCAAACGCTTTGCTATGGCTGGTCCGCAAATTAGTGAGCATTTTGTAGCATTTCCATTCCAGTGCTTCGGAAAGCACGTTAAGCTGTTGGTCCCGGTTGCCATTTACACGACAGATTAAGACCAGATGGGCGGTTTGAAAATTTTCAACAGTAGGCCCCCACAATCTGCACCTGTTCATTTCAATAGACAATAGGTTTACTTCTCAATTTCTATACTATTTTATTTATCAGACGATCATTCTCCCCAAAGGAGTAGCAAAGGCAAAAAAATTCATCCACATTTCACCGGGACCATCCAAAGTACGTAAAAAGTTTATAGAAATGATACGGGTTACTAGCGCTAAGTTAGAGGATTAACTAAATATTTTCACGCTGTATCCCTAATGTGGTAGTCAGAGAGGACAGATTGCCGGGCTACGCGATTCAGGCACACCGCACTTCATCCCATACATGCACGTCCATATACAGAAATATGAAGTTTAAATAATGAAACTGTACTTACTAAGTGTAGATCCATCGTCTAGATATATAGGAGTATGTATGGCGTCAACAGAGTCAATGTGGCCCTTCTTATCTTGAGTCTCGTCAATGAAACCTTGGTTTAAGAGTCCACTGCAGCAAAAACATATAAATCAGAATCCATAATGTCATATCATACTTTCCTTCTACCGCATACAATGACAATTTTAAATAGATTGAAGGAAATTATCTTTTTCTTTTTCAAATTATTGTGTTTCCGCTCGTAGCCCCACTGAATCAGTGTTCTGTAAACGATCACGGAGTAAGCAACATTCAGTGGTCCTTGGATGGGTGACCACTTTGTGAAATTTCCATTTGCGAACGTTTGCGTGCTTCGGAAAGCACGTTAAGCCGTTGATCCCGGTTGCCAGTAAAATGGCAACCCTTAAACCTTGTTAGCATTACGGGCAGCTTGAAAATTTTCAACAGCAGGTCGCCACAGCCTGCGCCTGTCCATTTTAACACGGCAATAGGCTCACCAAATGTGGGCGTATAGTATGCCTCTGCTTACCCCTTCGGGGATAAAGGCATTACCAGTTGCTATTAGACGAGTCACTGTGCGCTAGCCAGACGGGTAGTTTGAAATCGAGTACAAAATTCCACCCTGACAAACATACAAGGAAGGGAATTAAGAAAAACATGATAAATAAGTAACTGCCTCGGTGGCGCAGTGGTAGTGTTTGCCGTGTCGCGACAGAGGTAACGGGTTCGATTCCAGGGTCGGAACAAACATTTGTGTAATCCACAAATGCTTTTTTCGGAGATTGGGTGTTTTCTATGTATATATGTTTGTCAGTCGTGTAGATTCCATATCACAAGCTTATATTAGCTTACTTCGGGCTTGCATAAAAAAAATGTAACGCACTAACGTAGCAAAGGAATCAGACGACTTCTAAACCGAAACCAGTTTCAAATCCGCAGGTGCTAGAAACTTCAAAATCGCCTATGCATGTATTCATGGGGTCCTGAATCGAATGCCGCAAACCGTTTGTCTCTATATTTTATGGTTCCTGAGAGTATGCTTTAGTTCGTTTAATGACCATTTTTGTGAAAAAGAAGTCGTGAAAAGTTGGAAAAATCGCGATGATTTGTGGAACTTTTCACAACTCAAATTAAATAAATATTGTGGGACATTTTTTTTACACAGCTTCGTCCAGCCCAAAGTAAGCTAAGGTCCGTATTCCAGAATGTTTATCAATACTCAATCAACGGTTGAGAGTAGATTTTATAAGGCAAAAACCAGCCTCAAACGTCGATTGCGTATTGAGAAACGTTCTGGAATACGGCCCTTAGATAAGCTTGTGTTATAGGATCTAGACGACTGATAAACATACTTATATATTTCTAAATACATACATATTATACACAGTAAACACCCAAACTCCGAAACAAACATTTGTGAATCACACAAATATTTTTTTCCGACACGGCAATCGAAATCTGGACCTCAGTCGCGGCAGTCGTCGCATACACTACCACTGCGCCACCGAGGCAGTCTAATTGATTTTAATACGATGCCCTATTTCCACATTTCACTTTAAATCCAGAGTAACACTGTCACACGTGATCCAGTTTAAATACTCACAATAACTTACACTATGTACTTATTTCGAGTACATTACGTGGCGGTATATAGGATTCTGCGGGATGATCTGTGGTTCTAAATTACTCTTTTTACCCGAACCAATAAAATATTGACATTCTTCTAGCCTTGAAGTAAAAGCAATAATTCCGGCCGTCTCTTCAAGATGGTAATGTATATAAAACTAGCAAAATCCCGCAGCTTCGCCCACGTGGTGGAGTTTTCCTATTCGAGATTTCTTACGGCACCCTAAACTTTTTTAGAAACCTAATATAGCCTCAGTTACTCACGAATAGCTTCCTAATGGTGAAAGATTTTTTAAAATCGGCCCAGTAGTTTCTGAGCCTATTCATTACAAACAAACTTTCAAATCTTTCTTCTTTATAATATTAGTATCGACAATATGTACTTACCTTGCATCTGCTATATCTTTCAGCATAATTTTATGAATATAGTAACTTTTGCATTTCTTCTGATAAGTTTCCTGAAAGCAAATAATCGGGTATCACCAAAAAGGCTTACAATCACAGTATAAAGGAAGGTTCTCAGTAATTTCGGGAAAGGAGATTTTCAAATCTAATGAAGTATAGTGAATTTTGTTATTTTTAGCAATCACAACGTGGTTTGCTTCATAAGCTTTTTATGTCTTTTGGGTCTTTTTTTGTACCACCGAGGTGGCAGACAAGCCTACGGCCCGCCTGATGAAAAGTGGTCACCGTAGCCTTTGGACGTTTGCAACACCAGAGGTGCAGCACTCGCGCTGCCGACCCTTTATAAACCTTCTAAGACCCCTTTTGAAGAACCCCATACTGTAGGCGAATTTACTTATTTTATTTTTATTTATTTTTTCTTTTTCGCGTAATGAATGAAATGAAATGCTATAGCCGTGGTCACTACAGGTCAATACAGCCGAAACGTCGAGAGGTGAGAAAAAAGTCAATTCATTACGCGAAAAAGACCCGAAAAACATAAAATGCTTAGTAGAAGTCGTGTGACGTTAAAAACATTATTTGCTTGCTGCAATCTCCACTTTGCTTATAATCTAAAGGGGTTCAATCTAGCTATATTTTTATCTATACTCCTAACTGTAACTTGAATATAATTTATAGTTTTACATTTTGTGTGTTTATACCTTCTTTTTCATCCTATAATGGAGAAAAGAAAAGGGTCAAAATATTACTGTCAAATACAGATAAATATGAGCGTAGCTCATGTACATTACATTAGTTTTCATTTCACTTCAATACATGCAGTATTACCGAAGATATAAAGACGAGAAGTTTTAGTCCTTTTTTGAATTTCCGAGATTAGGCACGCTCATTATGACGTCACAGCCTCACACAGACTGCAACAAGGCGCGGCGCGGTTTTTGGGTGCGAACGAGAGCGCGACTGTCGAATGAGCAAGGTTGTGACGTATGCGGTCACCCCTAAATATTTCAGCCATTTTTTGAAGTTTAAAAAAGGTAAAACACCATATATTTATGTACTTTTTTATAGATTTTTTTGGAATTTAAAGTAAAAAATGTTTGTCAGACCCAATGTTGTTATTGTAATTGATGCAAGTACTCAGACCCCAGAGTAGGGGTGTTAAACCTCCTGGTTTAGAAGTCGGTTACTTAAAAAGCAAATACTTACAATAACTAAAACTGCGTCAGCTAACTGGAACGAGGATCTTAAGCTTGTGGCATACAGGAACCATGTTGGATACCAATGGAAGACCAGCATCGGAATACCACAGAGTAATGTCGAGAAAATATACGTCATGACCGTCCGCCATCTGCTTTTTCTGTAGCCGTATAACACCTGTAAATACAGAATTAAATTCAATTTAATATGATCGCATTCTCTTCTGGACTAATGCTTGGTTCACAGTATTCGAGTTCCCATACTCCAGTGAATCAATCCAGTCCAACACTGGGCTGGATCATTACCAATTATTATTCCAGAGAAAAAAACACCATTCATAGACACACACTTCACACTGAAAGTGATTATAATGTAGCAAAGAAATCCAACTCAATTTGGTGTTTTCTGATACTACTGAGATGTTATAGAACTATACGGCGCAATATTATTTATTTCAACTTGGCTTAACGACAAAAAAATACGAAAACGCTCGTAAAGGGAAATGTCAACTATCTCAGGACCGAACGTAGAGTAAAATGCGTAACGCAGAGCGCTCAAAAAAAAGTTTTATTATTTGCCAAATTAAGGTTTATAAAAAAACATTGTACCCTAATAGGTATAACATTTACTATAACTATCTAACATCCTAACTCCTCTTTGGGTTAAGCTTAAATGGTTTGTGGTGTTCAACGTGAGACGTGGCCAATATTGCGGCGACTCAAGCAGGAACAGCGTGTCACGGAAATGAAGATGCTGCGGTAGATAAATGTATGGAGTTACGGCTACGCGGATGGTCCGCGTGAAGAACTCTCGAATCCGCGGCAGCCTTCAAATCCAGATAAGTTGCAAGAGTTTCGCCATCGCTGGATCAGTCGGGCTATGTGGGAAACAACTGTCTGGCCCTGTCGACCCCGCCGGGTACTGGTAAGAGGGGAAGACCCAAGAAGTGCTGGCTTGACGTCGTAAGAGATGACATGCATGCCAATGGTCTCACTACACCGATACAGTGTGAAGTGGAGGAGAAAAGTAGGAAAGCGGACCCCGGGCGAGACCCAACTGGGACAGACGCTCAAATGATGATGATGATGGTTTTAAGCTAAGTTCAGTATGAATGTACTACTGATTAAATGTTACACAGGATATTCAATTACAGACAACAACTGCAGATAAGCCAATAATGTACTGAGCAGAAATGGCTCATACATTTGAAACTTGTTTATCTATAACTGGTTTTGAAATATTGTTATCATTATAAAACGTGTCATTATTTAATTACAGATTAATTCAAATAAACCGAGGCTACTAAGCTAATTAATTCAACTCGTTTCTTCTTACTATATTCTTAGTTACTTCTAAGTAAACCCTGAGTATGAAGCCTAAGGTCAGTTTTTATTGATGTTCATAAGTGTTACTTTGTGACCTACATGAATAAATACATTTTTATTTTCATTATAAAGGAATAAGGATTCCACCAAGATCACCGGGGCCCTAGCGACTTCACCTGCTAAAGGTGCACCTGCTGACTTACGAACAATGCAACAACGAAGGCATCCTTACGAGATTGGACGGTCAGGCCAAAAAAAAGTCTTAAGCCAAACAATAGATGCTCCTAACCAACAAAAAAGTGGACCCCGGATTCCAAATTCAGTTTGGTTTTTGGAGACAAGTCGGAATACACTAAGATGAAGAATGAGATTAGAATGAAACAATATAGTTTTAAAGATCTACTCATGAAGGTGTCAAGTTCAAATTGCACATGATACTGTACAATGATATTAGGAGTGAATCATTATGAAATTCAAATACATAGAAACATAACACCAGTACAATGGCGAAATAGAATATTGTTTACAGAACAATGAACTTGTTGATACCATAATATCACAGCTCAGAATAGCCAACACATAATATTTAACTACAATTGCTCGCATAGTAGCAGTCCTCCTCCAAATATATGTGAAGCGTGTACCCCTGTTCTCAAAGTTTTTTTTTAACTCGCCAAAGTGACTCCGCCCGCCTGATGGAAAGCCATGCCAATATTTAGCGAATTGAAAGCTACTGTCACAATCCACAGTGGCTCTCAAGTAGGCGACCCAATGATGTGCCGTGAAGGGGGAAAGCACGTGCGCTAGCAGAGCATTCCAAATTTTGTATTGTTCGACAGTGAAACAATCTTTTGAACCGCTCAGTTCTGACAATAAAATATTTACACTGTATGAGAGTGGTATTCCTGCCAGGCACGCGTTGTTCGGGATTGAAAAGGAGAGGGTGGGTTTAGGTTGAAGAGCTCTTTAGAACACTCGCCGTAGTATATACGGAAAAATGCAGTCAACACAAGCGTACAGCGCGTCCAGCAAGTACCTTGCGGAGTCGTCCCAAAGGTGAGAGTAGTATTCAACGGATCTGCGTCTTATACAGACGTCATCTCTGGTGCGGCGTGTAGAACCGCCTCAACCTATTTAGTACTCCTAGCTTCCGCGAGGCTAGCCTAAAACAGCTCTCAAATATATGTTTTATGATTGAGTTCTCGATAAACGTCTATGCTGACGATATCTAGATTGTCCTTATTTGGTATTGAAGCGTTCTGAACAGTGGGTATAGGTAGGAAGGGAGATTTTTTAGCGGTAAGCGCACCAGCCTGTGTTTTGCGAGCATTGAAATCGATCAGGTTTTCAGAACCCCATTGAGATATACGGTTCAGGTCACGGTCGAGATCGGCCAAGTTGTCTTCTCTCTCCCTCAATGTCGTACTGCCTCGTCGCTGGACGGGCAGAATAACTCCCATGCAAAGTGCTATCATCTGCATAACAATGAATGTTCCCGAGGGCCAGCATATCATTGATATGCAGAAGGAAGAGAGTTGGCGACAACACAGACCTCTGTGGTTCCCCGGTATTAACGTGCAAAAAGCACGAAGCCTGGCCATCACGGAGGACCTGTATATGTCACCCTTGCAGGAAGCTGGCCGTCCAGCTGCACCGTTGAGACGGTAGATCGTATGCCGCGATTGGAAAGAAACGACACATGCCAAACTCTATCGAACGCTTTGGCAATGTCCAGGCTTTTAGCCAAGGAATCGCCATGCGCTTCCATAGCCTGACCCCAAACATGTGTTACGCACGGTACAGGCGCGTTAGCGCTGGAGACATTTCAGCTGCACATTTTGCAGTACCAACGCCGGAATACCTTCAAGCTTTACGCGTATCGAGTGACCGTAGCACTGCCCGCACATCACATTACCTGATAACTATGTCAGGCATAGTGTCACCACAGTTGGTGATAGTAGGGGCTGCATGCCCCAGTCATCGACCCTGGAATTAGCCGCAAAGAGGTTAGTAAGTAAATCCATCTGGGTAACGCATACATATCAGCCCCTCTTTTTTTTTTTTTTTTTTTAATTTTTATCGACTAAAGAACAAATTTGCATTTGACAAATACAAACATTGCATTCGTTACTTAACTTTTGATTAAATTATTGCTAATCACTTCATAAAACTAACATCTCAAATCATAGTACACAATCACATAGTAAGAAGAATAAATGCAGTTTAAATACACCACAATATGGATGTAATCTTGTTGAGTTCCAAATGAGGAAACTAGAGAGAGACGGTGACTTTTCACAAATTTTTATGTGGACTTTACAACATAAACATTGGGTGTTAGAAGCCCCACTAAGATCTATGGGGCCCAACCAACCTCATCTGATAGTGGTACAGCCACTGACTAAAGGAGGCAAAGACGTGTGCACCCTTAAGGCATTGGGAAGTCACTCCCAACAATGCTGAAAAGGAGGAATGGCAATCAAAAGCCAAAAGATAGCTGTTCCTACCAGATAAATAAAAGTGGACCCCCTTCAGTAGGATTGGAAGCAAACTCTGAAATAGCAACATTAAATTAAAAGTGTGATGAATTTTGATTTAAATACTATATTTTATAGAAGTATAATATATTTCTATAGCTTATTTTGAAAAATACTATGTTTCGCCGAAGAAATGTTTGCAACCCTTGTTGTAATTGTTGGCATATCTAGTTAAACAATAATGAACTTTCTTGACTAGCTATCGAGGTAAGCACTGGCAGCTAGTCCTGGTAACATTCATATAATCTAAATACCTAGTCAGGTCATAAATTCAGTCACATGTTTAATATAAAATAATTGAAACAAGTTTATTCATTATGTAACCATTTATATACCAAAATGAACTTAACAAAACATAGATTCTTATGACAATAAAGTTTATTCAAAATGACCAACGTGATTTTGAATACAGGCCTTCAATCTGCGCGGCCAGTCGTCTATCGCAGCACGAACGAAGTCCATGTCAATATCGACGGCTACCTTAATCAAGGATGTCTTGAGTGACTCCAAATTGGGATGAGGCTTTGAGCACGCCTTTTCCTCCAAGTGTTGCCATATCTTGTAATCTAACGGACTCAAATCTGGACTGGAGGAGGGCCAGTCTTCGTGCCGGATGAAGTCGATTTCACGCGCCGCCTGCCAGTCTTGTGTGCTCTTCGCTCTATGAGCTGGCGCCGAATCTTGTTGGAATACCCAGTGCCTGTTATAGAACATGGTATGAGAAACAGGTTCCACAAGGTTCGTCAGGACTGTATTTTGATACACAACTGCATTCGTTTTTACACCTTTATCACAAAAATGTACCTCTGTTAAGCCCCAATAAGCAACTCCCAACCATACCATGAGCGAGGGTGGAAAATGACCTCGTTGGACACGCGGAATACGGTTGCTCGCTTCTTCACTACTGTGTGCGTACACCTTATCATTTTGTTTGTTGTAGCTCTCTTCTACGGTAAAAATTTTTCATCCGAAAAAAGAATTTCCCGATACTTTTTCCCGCGTACCGCTTCAACAAAGCGCGGCATCTCTTTAGTATCAGGTTCATTAGACGAGCATTTAAACGATGTCCTGTTTTTCTTCGATATGACCGAAGCCCTAAGTCTTCATTTAACACCCTTTTCACCGTGGTTCTGCTTAACCCCATCTGAAGGGCCAACAGTTTCTGCTTACGTTTGGGATTTCTTTGAATTCGCGCCTTCACAGCTTTTATCACTGCTGGAGTCCTAACAGACCGAGGGCGACCACTTCTTGACCTGTCATCTACACTAGAGTCTTCATTGTATCGTTTGATGGTACGATAAACAAATCTTTTGGTTATATTCAAATTTTTCAGTATGTCAAAAATTTGAATTGGCGCGTAACCGCAACGATGCAACACAATAACTGCAACACGGTCTTCTTTAAGCGTCCACTCCATATTTAAAAATGAGTAAAATTCTAAAAAGATTCCATTTTTATTTTCATGAACAATTCGAAATTCGAATTCGGTAAACTTTTTTGTGGCTAGCATTCTAAAAGAAAAGTTTTTACAGTGTGACAATACTTATGACCTGACTAGTTACTTAGATTCTCTGTATGTAAATGTATGAATGCAAATGTATGATTCTCTGTAATGTCCTATCTTTACCATATGTGGTAAATATATGCATATATAGTTCAAAGGACATTCTATTATAATCGTAATATGATCTTCACACTACAAAAAACTGAGATGCTCATAGCCCAACATGCTCAGAGTTCGGTAAACAATCACTATTAAACAGAATACATAAACGTCAGACCTGAGGTATAAGATCACTTTTGAGCATTATGTTCTGCCTGTCATGATAGATGTATGGTTCAGATAAATAAATAAAAATAAAATTTAGAAATAAAACAAGCTTTCCGTATATGTGTATATTCATACTCAAGAATTCATGTTAAGCTGCTGATCAGAGCTCACAGTGTCATATAGTCGATAAAACAAATCATATGTATAAAAATCTTGCTTATCAGTCATACCTTTACCCCAGAAAGGCTAGGTCCATATTTCATCATCATCTTCCGAGCGTCTGTCCCAGTTGCGTCTCGCAATGCCCGGAGTCCATATTTCACCATATACATTTTTGTCACACACAACAGGTCATTGCCGCTGACCTGGAATTGGTTATCAAGCTGCCAATATTAACAACTGCTATGTTACTAGCAACAGGTACCAATAGTTAAGGGTGCCTTCCTAGGCACATAAACACTCACAAATGGAAATGTCACAATACATTCACCCATCTGAGGCCCAGAATTAAATAGCATTAAGTATAATGCTATTATATTATTGAAAAAAAAGCCTACTAAAATTTAAAAAAATATTTATGTTTGTAACTGTGCAATCATAATTAGATAAGAAAAAATTACCTGTTCAAACTCAGGGTCAGATTCTAAACGTTGTGCAGTGAGTTCTAAATATAAATCTCTGTCATCTTCATATTGAATAAGAGGCTGAATATCCTCCTCAGAATCCATTATTATAATCTTACAGGAAAACTTACAATTTATTTATGAACTTGTTCATAAAAGAAAATTCATCACAGCCTTTTGGTAACATTAATCACAGTATTTCACATATTGGTTTAGTTCGTTTGCTTTATATTTGAAAGGTAATGGAATGTAATTTGATATATACTCTAATCAGTTAACTTTGTTGTGTGTTCACAGGATACATCATAAGGTTAAATTAGTGATGCTCACCACAATGATACATTACGTCCAGTAATTATTTTATGTTAGAATCAAGGATGAAATAACAAAAGCTTTGATCACAGAATAAATACATGATAGATATTGTATACAATTAGAACTTTTCTAATAAATTAAATGTCTTCAGTGAGAAGTCGTTGCCACGTCGTTGTGTTTATCGAATACTTTGCACTATTTATAGGAAATGATCACTATAATAATAACTGGATAATTTGTATTCAGTGTTAAAACACATCGAATGCAATAAACAGCTGTCGACAGCTGTGGTATTTTCGTAATGAAATGACATTCTTGACAGTTGACAGTGACTTTGAATGAATGAAATGGTCAATTTTTCATATTTTAACGTTCCTATTTACGTAGAAGCACAGTTGGTAACTACAACTGTGCTTCTGCCTGGGACCAAGTATAGCAATAGACAGAGCCATATAATTTTTTGCGTATTCATTTTATGGTAGTGTGCAACTATCGGAATCGGAGTGCATTAGTGTGCGTGACTAGGTCTTGAATTTCCTATAAATGACTACAATATTAATGCCTATTTCGATTATAAATTGTTTATCGTGTCCATCTTATGGTAGTGTGCAACTATCAGGGTGCAGTATTTGCATGACTTTGGTCTTGAATCCCTACAAATTACTACAATATTAATGCATATTTCAATAATAAATTATTGGTATTAAACATGATATTTAACCAATGCAATCTTAAACAATCTTACTGAGAACATACAATTCAAATTTGTTAGCGAAATAATGCTTATTGAAAACTTACCTATGAAATGCGATTTCTAAGGTTTCCACGAATGTTTTCTTAGCTCTCGAGTAACATAATACCGTAACACACAACATTATACGGATTTCTGATATTTTTCTATAAATATCTAATAAGGGTATTCAGAAAATAAGCTGTAACCGACACCTAAACACAAAGTTTGATACCCTTCGGTTGTAACAGTGGATACACTTCACACAGACAGTGTGACGTTGCCAAACTTACACTTGTTGTCACTTTCACTTTTATGACATTCTTAACGATAGACAAAGATAGAGCGCTCACACGGATACAAGAACGGCAACAGCATGGCTTATTGTTATGCTCTGTCCATTTGATATTTGGTCCAAGGCTTCTGCAGTTAGTTAAAATGACAGGAAAACGACGGCGCAACCTATGTTTTCCACTAATATTTTGATTTTATCGGATACATTTAAGTTTACTATTTCCGGGCCAGTTTTATCATCACTATATATATATATATTAGTATCTAGCACATAAGACCTTTTAGCCTTTTTGTTACCACCTTACTAAAAAGGCAACGGGTTCAAAATTTCTTCCAGATTTAACATCGAAAATAGACACATTTTATTTAATTATTTGGCCCTTTAGACCCACCCTACTACCGTCCTCCGGAAGGCACGTTAAGCCGTTGGTCCCGGGTGCCAATAAAAGGCAGTCGTTAAGCCAAGTTGAAGGCCTTATGGGAGGTTTAAAAAATTTCAACAGCAGGTCGCCGCAGCCTGCGCCTGTCCATTTCAACGCGGTCATGGGCTCACCACCTGTTACGTGGGACAAAAATGCATACGGTGAAATGTGGGCGTTTAATATGCCTCTGCCTACCCCTTCGGGGATAAAGGCGTGACAATATGTATGTATGTTTATCATCACTCGAGTTTTGAAGTTATGTGGGTATAATATCTATTGTGTTGGTAGTATTGTGTAGGTACGGTACATAATATTTACGAATGTACCTATTATCGTAGACAGAGAATATTAAAGACGAATCATGAATTGATAGCTTTTGTTTCAGTCACACTAAATAGAAAGCAACTTATGCCGGTTTAGTGTGCAGAGAAGAAACATAGTGATTCGATTTTTTTAAGTAAGTTACGATGATCCGTCACGCTCTAAGGTGAAAGACTCAATCGGATGAACTCGGGAACGCCGAGTGTACCCGAGTTTGAAAGATGCAGTCAGATGCTCGTCGCTGTGTTTAGTATATTCAATTCATACGTAATAATTGATTGCGATTGCCAATGAAGTTTTCAATTCTGAATTGCGGTCTTAAGCACACACTATTATTTTTTTTGTTTCGGCGAGCGTGCCGGTTTTCCAGCACAATGTTGAGGTCAAATAAAGTTTGACAGCTCGCTTGTAATTCATTATGTTAATTGCGAAATAAAAAGTTTTAAGGTACAAAACGGTGTAAATTTTATTGTGGACTATTGGTGCGAAAGTAATGATATATATATATATATATATATATATATATATATATATATACTGATGCTGCGGTGCTCATGGCCTCATCAGAAGCCGACCTACAGGCATTAGTCACTAATATGAAAGAGGGGTGTGAAAGTAAGGGTCTCCGCTTGAATGCAAGTAAAACTAAGGTTCTAGTATTTGAAAGAGGTGACGTAAGAACTAAATGCGAGATTAGGGTAAACCAGGAACGTCTAGAGCAAGTGAATGAAATTGTGTATTTAGGAAGTATGTTTAGCGCGGATGGAAGATGTGATTTGGATGTAGAACGGCGAGTAGCTGCCGGAAACAAAGTTAACGGTGCTTTGTCCCAGTTAGTAAAGCGACGAAGCATCGTAAAAGACGCACGAATGGCGATTCATAACGCAGTGCTAGTGCCAACTTTGCTTTCCGGTAGTGAAACCTGGGTGTGTCAGCAGATGCATGAAAGTAAAATGAATGCTGTGGAGATGCGATCACTTCGAAAATTGTGCGGCGTTACCTTGGCCGACCGAATACGTAACGAAGTGTCAGCGTTAAGCTGGAAAAGGGCGTGCTCCGTTGGTTTGGACACGTCCAACGAATGAGTGAGGAACGATTGACGAAGAATATATATTGTTCATAAGTAGAGGGTAGAAGGAGTCAGGGAAGGCCGAGACTTACATATGAAGACCACGTGAGCAGATTGCTCAAAAACGAAAAGGTCAAAAGTACTCGGATACCCAGACGTGCGTGTATGAAGTGATTGATGAATCTCGAAGAAGCGAAAGAAGTATGCATGAATCGCGAAGCCTGGCGATCTGTCCTCTCTGACTACCCCGTCAGGGATACAGCGTGAAAAGTAAGATTAATTACTGAAACTTTATATCAGTATAAAATTAAGACGTAAGAGTGATGAATGAAACTGCCGAATATACTCTTCATTCGTTACTAGACTACCAAGTTTTATCAGTTACTAGGTTTTTATAGAAGTATATCGTGCATATTGTATTCAAGATGGAATTTCATCAGTAAATTAGCTCAAATATCAATATTTTAAGAATTCAAACTTCTAACATGTCAATAATGAGGGTTGCCATATCATGTATACTAAATTTCTTCAGATCAACGTTACTGGCAGCCTTTTTTTTCACAGCTGCTTCAGTCATATTTTATCCAAAAAAATTCAAACACGTATCAATTATTTAATTTTAACCAAAAATCAACAAAATATAGAAAAAAAAATGAAAAATAAAATACTATATTATTTACTCATGAAAACTAGAACCATCATGCCTCCTTGGCGCAGTTGGTAGTGTATGCAACTGTCACAACAGATATTTGTTTGATCCACACGAATCCGCAAGTGACTGTTAAGGTGAGACTAATGACTAACAGACGAGACAACTACGGGATTGGGAGGTCGGACGGTAATCGCTCGCAACTATTCCGAAAATCAAATGTCAAAAGATAGCAGCACTGCAGTGAAATAAAAGTGGACCACCAACTCCAAATCGAGGTAGGGTTTGGAAGTTACTAGGAATACGCTAAGATAAAGGAGAAGATGTTTTATAAAATACGTAAATTGTATTTAGAAGTAAATATGAATGTTTATCAGTAGCATTTTAATAATACAAATTATAGGGAAAATTTATTTAACTGGTAACCTAGTTATAATACTAACTGTCCCCTTCTGCGGCATGCTGGCTATGTGTCTATAGTATTCTCTGTCAACGCAATATTATGCTTGAAACAATGTTGCAGAGAAATTCGATGCATCGATACAGATAATAACATTGAAGTGTCTGTTCGTAATTCCAAATTAATAGGTTTTTAGTAAATACAAATAATTAGCAGTCTGTCCTGATTTTACAGGACTTTCACAGGCAGATCTTAAGGAATAACTTAGGTTAAATATCGTATTCATTCGGAGCGGGTCCTACACGGGTGAAACCGCGGGGCATGTGCTAGCAGTACATGTAAAGGGAATCCTACTCTTGAAAAATAAAAAAAAACGATAGCTTAGGTGAATATTGGCGTAATACTGGGCAGTCCGTGCTGAACAATACAAAGGACTTCTTTATTACTCCATGGTTGGTACTGCGCATTTATAGTTTTCATACCAACTTGGTACGACCACTATAAATATGTCTGACTGATTACGAAGTTCTGTTGAGGCACCACTCGCTTTAAATATTATTGAAGGTCGTCGTTACTTGTTATTGATTGACGATAATTTACTTTGTTAAAAAAAAACATTATTTGATTTTCCTTGATTACGGCATCAAAGTCTTTACCCGTTGCTAAAAGTGTAGACATTTTATATTACGTTAATAACTTTTATAGATGTCAGTCATAAAATTTACGTTTTTATTTGTTAATGTATTTATAGTTTTTGTAATGAATAGTACATTGCGCCCGCATTATTTTCTACTATTTTTTTGCCAAGCGACTAGTAAATTTATCCTTTCTTTTGATAGAGCTATATCATTAATCATACTATTTATTTACCATATGGCTGTCTTCGCTTGAGATACACTGTTCCACATTCAGTGTCATTTTAATTTTCTTGAATTAACTGCAATAAATCTGTAACAAATAAAAAACAAGTAAAATAATTGTTTATTCATTGAAATTTTTACCAAATCAAACTAACTAATTTGACACTTTACTTTCACGACAGTATGTGCGCAGCAAGTATGCCGATGAACCTAAGCCTAATATTCAAAAGTCAATACTATTAAGCGATTTGAGCTACCGAGCAGATTTGTGAGATAAATATTTAAAGCAATTATTTGCTAAATTTCTCATAAATTTTTATTAAAGTGGAAAAAGACAATTTGATTCGAGACAGGGATTGAACCTGTGACCTTTGCCTAACCAGGGCAATGTTCTAGCCACCTGAACTACCCGAACCGTATCGAATCATGTTGAAATTCTCCACCTTATTTATATCGTCATTTTAAGAGTATGACCAGAGCCATCTATCGAGCTAATGAACAACTCGATACCAAATGCAAAGGTCACAGGTTCAATCCCTGTCTCGAATCAAATTGTCTTTTTCCACTTTAATAAAAATTTATGAGATTTGTGAGATCTTCTAAATTTTTTTTTTTTAGACACTTCCATCGAATGAGTGAGGAACGATTGACGAAGAATATATATTGTTCAAAAGTAGAGGGTAGAAGGAGTCAGGGTAGGCCGAGACTTACAGCAGATTGCTCAAAAACGGAAAGGTCAAAAGTACTCGGATACCCAGACGTACGTGTATGAAGCGATTGATGAATCTCGAAGAAGCGAAAGAAGTATGTATGGATCGCGAAGCCTGGCGATCTGTCCTCTCTGACTACCCCGTCAGGGATACAGCGTGAAGATAGTTAGTTAGTAAAATTTATAAAATCAGAAATTGACTGACTGATAGAAAAACGCACAGCTGAAACCGCTGGGTCTAGAACCATAGTTTCGCACAAATATTCCTTAAGTGACGTGACGTGTTCAATAAGAAAGGATTTTTAAAAATTCAACCTCTATGGGGGTGGAAAGGAGTTGCAAAGTTGTGTGGTACAACGTGTTTTTTATAATCTGCTTAACAATACAAAGCCAAAGCTTCTAGCTTTCTAAGTACTGCGTTGTAAATCGCGAGTCGTGCATCTATTACGTTTTTAAACAAAGTCTCTTTACTTATTTATTTATTTGGTCCCTCGCAGCTTACAATATTTAGTTACATATTTTCACCAAACAATATGCCAATAATGAAGTACATTTTAATCTTATTTTATAAAATGTTTTGAAAAGTAAATAGGTTCAGTGTGTGTGTGTGTGTGTGTGTGTGTGTGTCTGTGTGTGTGTGTGTGTGTGTGTGTGTGTGTGTTGGAACAAAGCACCGTTAACTCTGTTTCCGGTAGCTACTCACCGTTCTACTTCCGAACCACATCTTACGCTATCTTCGCGCTAAACATTCTATATTTTTACATAATTACATTACCATTACTATTTGGATGATTTTATTGTGAATATTTTTTAATAATATTTTAAAATATTTTAAATATTTTATAATAAATTAAAAATTCTAAATTTAGTTTCTTGGAATGCTCTATATTTTCAAAAACTAAAATTAAAAATAAGTGTAACAGATTTCTTTCATTTCATTGTTAGCGCTCACCTTCATGCTTTAGATATACGTTCCATTTCACGAAACCGCATTGTTCGTTTTATTATCTGTTCTCAGTTTAAGTAAGTTCCCTTGTCAGTGTCAGTTTCTATCTTGATAGTTCATTCATTCATTCAGTGGTTAGTAGTTGTTGTGTGTTGTGTCGCATTATTAATTGCTCAAAAAACTAAAACTAATAAGATATAAAGTTATTAAAAAGACTAGTGATTAGGTATGTATTATTGTATTCAAATCGGTTTGATCAAGTATTTTTCTACAATGGACACAATTCAACTAACATAACCTATCGTTGTTGAGTAAAACATGCTTATATTTTGATATGTAGTATATAATTTTTTTACGTGTTATTTAATGTAAGTCTGATCTTTTACAGCGAAAATGATCATCCCAGTGCGTTGCTTTACATGTGGGAAAGTAATTGGCAACAAATGGGAGGCATACCTAGGATTGTTACAAGCCGAATACACCGAGGGGTAAGCATTAGGACTGGTAGTTTTATTAGCTTGTTAAAAAGAAAGCATCTATGTAGAAGTATGATTTTCTTCTTGCCACTAACAGGCATTCCCAAGGTCAAGTACCTACTTCTGGAGTCCTGGGACATTAATGTTTTAAAACTTTCGCGATTGCCACTCATATTTATGATATTTCGTGTCTTATTCGCGACGTATATTATTAGGTACAGGTGGGTCATTGTTACAAGGAGTTACCCGTAGTGCTTGGTCGCATAGCACCAAGCACTACGGGTAACTCCTTCAGTCCGTCAGTAGGGATTTTATTTTCAGTTTGAGTATGGCATGACATCTTGCCATATTGATGACAATCCATTGTGCATGTGTGTCCGTAAGTGTCTTTTAACTTCTCAATATTAAAACTTGTGTAGAATTTTTATCAATCACACCTTTATCCTCGAAGGGGTGGCAAAGGCACACTATATACCCACATTTCACTGTGTGCATTTTATTAATTTATTTCTCTATATTGTTTAAAAACCTGGTGTGATTATGGCACAGATGAGTAAACTTGCTTGACATTTAGATAAATAAATATCCATCACGCCTTATCCCCGAAGGGGTGGCAGAGGCATATTATATGCCCACTTTTCACTGTGTGGATTCCTGTCCTACGTAATAGGTGGTGAGCCCATTGCCGTGTTGAAATAAACAGATGCAGGTTGTGGCTACCTGCTGTTGCAATTTTCAAGCCGCCCATAAGGCCTTCAACCAGGCTTAACGACTGCCATTTTACTGGCAACCGAGACCAACGGCTTAACGTGCCTTCCGAAGCACGGAAACGCTCGCAAATGTAAATACCACAAAGTGGTCACCCATCCGAGGACCAGCCATAGTGAAAGTTGCGTAACTCAGTGACATTTACACATTGACACATACAGTGACATTTTGATATTGTCCTAAAGGTCCACACATGCTCTACTATCTAAGCACAAACAAAATATTTTGCCCATGCCCTGAAAACAGTATTCTAGCAAATTTATTTTCTTTAAAATATAATATAATTAATGCAAAGAACACCATGCCGATAATAGTGACTGATAAACAATGCAATGGGTTATTATTTTATGGCAGTCAAAATGTCAATTAAGTTTTCAAAATGCTAAGGACTTATAAGCCAATGGCAATATGATAAAAGGATGGTGGTATAAAAAAAAAAAGAAGTTTACTCATTAATCCAAAAGAAAAGAACCATGTTAATTTAGGCAACTTCTGACAATTGATGGCCACATGAAAAAATTTATTGCCTTGACAATCTATTGTCATCAATATAGATACAAAGTAGACGATTGAAGCACAGCATGAAAAATCCATTTTTCTTTGCTTTGCAACCCTATAGTTGACTGGTAGAGAATGCCTTAGGCATTAAGTCTACCGATGTGCTATTGTGTGTTAGATGTGTACTTTTTTTTGAGCTTAAACTTTCAATCCTACTAATAATAGCAAGCTTGACTGATGAAAGCTAGTGTGAAGATGTTTGAATGTTTCTTACTCAATCTCGTATCTCTTGAACTAAATTAGCTAAATCTTGTTAAACTTATAGTTGACACTCTGGATTCCCACATAGACTACTTTTAGACAAGAAAAAGTTCCCTGAAGCAAACAAAGCTTATGTATTAATCCAGGCAACGGGTATGGAAACCTATACCATGCGGGTGGAGTAAATAAATAAATCCATTAATCCTGACTGGCCAGACTTACTACCTATGTACCCTTGTAGTCATAATTTTTTTTAATATTGTAGGACAGTTTTATTTATAAATTTTTATATATTTACACTATATTGTACACCAAGAAATACATTTGAAAATTGAGAAAGTAAGTAGCGGGAACAGTACAATGGGCGGCCTTATCGCATAAAGCGATTTCTACCAGGCAACCTTTGGATGGAGAAATTTGGAAGAAGGTAACGAGTGGTAGCTGTTTGGCGTACTAATAACAGCGAAATTTATACATATGCAATACAAGAAGATAGTAAATATGTTAACCTAAATACTGACAATATATATAAACACTTAACTACCTACCTAAAAATCTTAGGGCTATATTGTATATAGATGCATAACCATCATCTCACCAAACTGTAGGATAAATAAATAAAAAAACATGTTTTTTACACTGGATTCAGCCCAAAGTAAAAAAAAGCATGTGTTTTACACTGCATTCAGCCCAAAGTAAAAAAACATGTGTTTTACACTGCCCAAAGAGAGCTAATAAAAGCTTGCATTCATACTTATTGTCATGCCTTTATCCCTGAAGGGCTAAGGAGAGGCAAACTATACGCCCAAATTACATTTTGCTGTGGGGCAAAGCAGCTGATCTACAAGTAATTTTTGTACTCCAGAAGAGAGCTATACATGCAATATATAAATTGAGTGCTAGAGTGTCTCTTAGAGAAAAATTTAAAGAAATTGGCATTTTAACGGTTGCATCACAGTATATATTTGCAAATATTATGTTAGTTAAACAGAACATACATTTATACAATAGACACAGTGACATACATTCGATAAATACTAGAAATAAGCATAGATTAATTGGAACGCATCATCGTTTACAAAAGGTTCACGACTCTTTTGCAGGAATTGGCGTACGACTATATAATAAAATTCCTTTAAACATTATGAACCTGCCGTTACATAAATTTAAGGCGGAAATTAAGAGGCACCTCTTGAAAAGGGCCTATTACACAACTAATGATTATTTGAACGATAAAAATCTTCTTCTTCTTTTATTTTAATGGCCCCGTCGGTTATCGACCAACGTCAAGGTGGAGAGTAGATTTAATAGATTGAGGTCTAGTTGCGAGGCACTTGCTCGGTAATTTAGACGTTTTGTATTCTGAAAGGGGACGACACAAGTGTTAATCTTTGTTAGTACCCATACATGGATGAGATGAGGATATTACCACTGCTAGCATGTAAATATAGGGAACATGGTGCGATAGTTAGTGGAATGTTAAGACAGAAGGAAAGTGTAAAGGGGAGTAAAGGGGCAAGGTTATAGTTTGATATTATTTAAGGAAATGAAATTGTAGAGGATTTTTATTAGAGGGGTGTTTACTTGAGTGAGTAGGTAGGTCAAATTAACGGGACGGCAAATATCCTTTGGTAGGAGGTCATATAACGGAGTCACTATTCTGGGGCATTCAAAGAAAATGTGCTCAAGAGTACCTTCGTCCAGACCGCATTCGCATAGGGAATGATCCCGCACCCGAATTTTGGCCAAGAATACCGGGGTGCATACAAAACCGAGGCGAAGTCGAATAATAACAGAGGTAGCGTTTTTATTTATCTTTTTGTGGCTGAAGAACCATGGTTTTGCTGGGATAGTGGGTTGGATGGCTCCGTAAAATTTTCCAGTGAATAAACGAGTGGATTGCCACAAATCATCCCATGTTTTAATTAGTAATGGTTTAGCTAAGGCATGAAGGTCTCTAGGAAAGGTGTAGTTATATGTAGTGGAACCTGATTGAGCAGCAACCTTTGCACAAGAGTCCGCTGTTTCATTACCTGATATGCCAACATAGGATACTGCCTCTAAGAGGGCAATGGATTCACCGGTAAAGATTGAGTTGAGGGAGGGACTTTTAAAATTAAGGATGATTCTAAATTTTGGTATCCAGACGGCTGATCCGACAGGGGAAGCTAATGATAATTTTGATGAATCGGTATATTTAGTTATCCATTCTGACCAGTCTTTGTCCAGGATATTAAGAAATTTTTCATTAGCTTCTAGGCAATGTTTGCTTATTCCAAAGTCCAGAATTACTGTTGGTTTAAATAATAGGGCTTGGTAGTCTGTGTTGAAAAGTGGGTTGAGGAGGGACTGAGTAACAGGTACAGGGAGGTTATTAAATTTCGCAAGAGAATTCGAAAGAAGAGGAAGAGTTTTATGCCGCCAGTATGTTGAGGTGGGAATGAGATGAAACAGCTGATTCAAAATAGGGAGCAGTGGGTGAGAGCTAAGTTGGATAATATTGAAAAAGAATCTATCAGCTAGGAATTGTCTTCGTAGGTGAAGAGGAGGTTCAGAACACTCTACTTGGAGTGCATTAATTGGAGAACATTTCATGGCACCCGTTATGATTCGTAGGCACTTAGACTGAATCTTGTCTAGTTTAATAAGAGCAATTTTGTTGCAAGGTTCGAGAAGAAAGGCCCCATAATCAAGGTGGCTGCGAACTATAGCGTTGTATAGAAGTTTTTGGCAGAAGGGGTGTGAACCCCATCGTACTCCAGACAGACATCGTAACACATTAACGCCTCTCTCACTCTTCTTTATGACTTGATTTAAGTGAGAGATCCCAGTTAGTCTGGAATCGAGGATTAAACCTAAAAAATTGACTTCAACATTTATTGGGATCAACTCATTTGCAACAGAGAGGGATATATCAGGTATCAAACGCTTGCGTGTAAAGATTACCGCAGAGCATTTGGGGACTGAGATGGAGAGGTTGTGGTCTAAAAGCCAATTATTTAGGTAATATAGGGCAGAGTTAAGACGGGAGGAGGCATCGGAGAAGCAGGAAGAGGAACTGTACAGAGCAATGTCATCTGCATACTGAAGGATTTTGCAGAATGAATTGACTGTTAGGTCTAGATCGGAAGTGTAGATGTTGTAGAGGATTGGACTAAGTACTGATCCTTGGGGAAGGCCCTTCCATATAACATGGGGAGGGAGGAGGTTGTTTTGATATCTAATGGAGATGGTACGACACATGAGCATATTGAATATGATATGTAACAGCCTCGCTGGGATACTCAGCTGGAGCATTTTCTGCCTGAGTAGAGGAAGATGAACATTATCATAGGCGGCGGAAATATCTAAAAATACTCCTATAACATGCTCATTGCGGGAAAAGGCCAGCCTAATTTCAGATGTTAAGATGCTGAGGCTATCCAGGGTACCTGCTCCCTTTCTGAAACCATATTGGGTGTTGGCTAGCATCTGTCTAGATTCCAGAAACCATTCAAGTCTGTTTTTTATAAGTATTTCCATAATTTTGGCTACGACTGAGGATAGGGCTATTGGACGGTATGAGGAGGATTTTTTCGGGTCTTTGCCGGGTTTGAGGATCGGGATTACTATTTGGTTTTTCCAGGATTCAGGGATGTGTCCAGAATAAAAAATTGAGTTTAGGATATTGAGAAGGAAAGTTTTACTAGTGATAGAAGATTTGCAGATAAAGGAATAAGGGATACCATCAATCCCAGGGGAGGAGTCATGGAGACGATCGAGAGCACAAGATAGTTCAATAAAGGAAAAGGGGTTGTTCATGGCGTCTTCAGAGGCATTTATATTGGGAGGGTTGAGTTGGGGGAAGCAGTCATATTCAGGGACATAAGGAGGGGCTAGGTTAGAGAGGAAGTCGGGGAGGAATGAATCAGGATCATTACTTGTAGCATCGTGTTCGACAAAACTCCGTCTAAAAGTCTTGATTCGTTTCCAAACGAGGGAAACAGGGAAGCGGGGGGACAAGGATTCACAGAATTTCTGCCAGCCTGTTTTTTTTTTTGAAAGTAGCCTCGAAGTACCAGCAGAAGTTTTCTTAAAGTTAATGTAGTCATCCATAGATAGGGAAGCTGCAAATTTATTTTCAGCTGCCTTACGTCTCCTGACGCTCTCAGAGCATTCTGAATCCCACCAGGAGGGAAAGGAGTTAATAATCGAGAAGTTGTTTTTAGAGGAAAAGAGGAGTCAGCGGCAGATTTGACTGCTGAAATATAGAAGTCATATGCGGAAATAGTGTTTTGAGAATGAACTGGTAAAGCAGCTAATTTTCTGTCCAATTGGATGGCGTATTCCTCCCATTTAGTTTCTACGAGGCGGTATCTTAGAAGGGGTTCAAATGTTATGGGACGGGGAATGGGTGATGGAGAGTGAAAGTAAGTGATATTGATGGGAAAGTGATCACTGCCATAACAGTTTGCAAGAGGAACCCACGAAAGAAGAGAAGTTAGAGAAGAAGAGGAAAGGGTGAGATCTGGAACACTATTATTTTCAGCTGGTGACACTCTGCGGGTTGCAGAGCCGTCATTCAAAATACATAAATTCAGATCATCCATAACATCAAGTAGAGATAGAGCTATTGAATCAATAAAATGGCAGCCCCAAAGAGTGTGGTGGCAATTAAAATCACCTAACACAATTATAGGATGTGGAAGTAAGGAAAGAATAGATTTTAGTTCAGTGATGATGCTAAGATTAGGGTGAGCAATATAGAGAGAAATAAAGGATATATTGTAGGCTCTAATGGCCACTATATTAAGACCAGGATTGTGAACGGGTAATTGAATTTGAGAGAAGGTTATACTTCTGTTAACTAATAGAGCACAACCGCCCCAGCCAGTGTCATCCACTCTGTCATCCCGGAAACATGCAAAATTAGAAATTCTAAATGTGTGTTCAGACTTTAAAAAGGTCTCTGAGATGGCACATATTGAATATTTGTATTTATTTATTAAGTGTATGATGTCAGATCTACGGCGTCGAATACTTCTACAATTCCATTGTAGGATCAGGAGAGCCATGAGAAATATTATTTTTAGAAATGACTTTTAATAGTTGTTCCACCAGAACAGAGACGTCGTGCGGTATGGCATCAGACATTTTAGATAGAATGTTGATTAAGGAGCATAAAAGGAGTTCAACCAGATTATCATTGGGTGTTACAAGAGGGGTAGTTTCAATAGGGGGAGAGAGGCAATGGCCATTAGGCAGAGATGATGTTGGGGTATATATGATGTTATTGTGGGCTTGGATATCATAAGTTTTACCAGGTACAGGTTTAGAACGAGGAGGAAGATAGACTGTCCTTTTATAGGATACAGGAGAAATAGATTCAGTGAGCTGGTAATCAGAGGCGGAGAAGGCAGATAATTGAGATTCAGGTATTTGAGAGTGAGGGGGAACAGTCAATTGAGATTGGGGTATTTGAGAGTAAGAAAGGGATGCATTGGGTCTAGAAGCAGCTTCAGAATATAGCATTCTGTAGCGTTGTGGGAACCTAGCTGAGGCTTGAGTGTAGCTGATGTTTTCTTGAGCCATAACTAGTTTAATAGATTTTTGTCTGTTGTGTTCAGGGCATTTAAAATCTGTTGCAGGGTGGTTACCCCTGCACAGCACACAAGTCACTTCTGTTTCTGGTACAGAGCAGGTGTCCCCCGGGTGAGGTTGAGCGCATTTGTAGCATTGTGGTTTTGACCTACATTGCTTTGCAATGTGGCCAAAGCGGCAACAGTTGCGACATTGGATTGTAGGTAGTTGGTATAGAGAAACTGGGAGAGAAGCGTTAAAACAATAAATTTTCTCAGGTAGTGAGTGTCCTAAAAATGTCAAAACAACAGAATTGGAGGGAATCCATACAGTTACATTTTCTTTTTTAGATTTTACATTAAGGCGTCTTGCCCTAACTACATCTCCACAGTTATTTGGGATAGAGATACCCTCTACTAGTTCTTCGAGTGACCAGTCTGTGGGAATGTCTCTTACTACTCCCATTCGGAAAAGTTGAAAGCTGGGGATCTTTGCTATATAATTATTTTCTTTAAGAATATCTAAGTTCACAAAATTGTTGGCAGATTCGGCTGAATTAAAGGTAACGCTCATTTTGTTTCGGCCAGTATTGTCGATGCTACCCTCTTTTATGTCACCTATTTTATTTTTGTAAAGAAATTGGGCAAACTTTAAGGATTTTATAGAAAGACCAGACTTTGGGTCTGGTTCAATCCTAGATACATACACGGAAAATGGGCCATTATCTAAAGATGAATAAAACTGTTTGGAGTCAGAATCATAACCGGGCTTAATATAAATTGATTGAATGGATTCTGCTGGGGACCGAGTCTTTTTCCCTTCGGCATCCTTGGCCGGCTCAGAGTCTGCAGGTCTTTTTAAGCCTTTAAGTGGTTTGTCGGGAGGCAGATCACCGCCCCCATCAGGGGGTTTGTCCACGCTCATTTCTTACGAAATGAGCGTGGTTTACTTTGGGTAACTAACCTATAGAGCTAATCCACCACCAAAACAAACACAGACACTTATTTTCAGGGCACAAATATCGTAAATATTAAAAAACTTAAAGATGACCACAATAACTCACAACTCTCAACCAAGCGCAGGACGAGAATCAACGATAAAAATAAATGGAAATGAGTTGCTTGCTCTTCGCTTGAGCTATTTAGGATTCGAATGAATCTTGTGATATGCCTTGAATCTGCATATATATGTTGTATTTTTACATCTCTACATTATTAATAATTTGAAACATCTGACAACTAAAGGTTTCTAAATTGGCTGCGTTTAGTCCCGGTATACAATGTAATTTGAGTTTGTTATTGTGTGAGCACCATGTAGACTTATTTATTTCTTTGAAATTGACATGATAGTTGCTGTGCAGTTTTTGAGTATGTCATGCGCGCCTAAGTGTCCTGGCAGTGGTGGCGTATGTATCGGGTCGCCTTATTCCCTATAATACGGTTGAGTAGGGCGAGGGCTGATATAATGCGTCATACCCGTGAACGGGTGCCGTCTGTTGGGACTGGTCAGCTCATAGCTGTTATAGCAATTAATAAAAATAATCTTATTTATATTTAAGGTAAACTTAAGTTTAGTCGACTGTTCTCACATAAATCCAAAGGAACAATGTAAGTGTAATTTTAATGTTGTAAGCCATTCCTACATTTTAAAATGGCATCCATTGACTTTCTTGCCAGATTCTTCTTCTTCAAGGGTAGGCTGCCCTTAGAACCGGCAACTATAATCGCTCTAATTTTGATATGATTTAAACACAACATTGATTTTGTTTTTTTTTTCGTTTGTATAAATTCATTACTATATAATTGGTCAAATATCATGTTAATCAAACTAATGTAATTACTGGCGTTTAGAAAAGAGTGGCCATGAGTTTTATTGCCAGGTTCTTCCTCAGGCTCTGCCTATTGCTTTGCGAATCTGGCAGTAAATGTAAATGTAGAAGCAATATTCTTGACGTTCATAAGTGTTACTTTGTGACCTAAATGAATAAAGATTTATACACTATGCATTTTGGTTCCATGCTGAGTTAAAATCAATAGATGCAGGTTGTGGAGACCATGTTTAAACTTTTCAAGCCACCAATAAGACCTTCAACTTGGCCCAACAACTGCCATGTTACTGGAACACGTAAATGCTAATACCACATCACGGTCACCTATCTAAGAACCAGCCAAAATAAAAGTTGCTTAACACAGTGATTGCTTATAGAACACTGAGTAATAGGCTACGAGCACTTTACAGTAAAAGCTTGTAATATGAGATCTATATTAATGGTAAACATACCTATATATTTCTAAATACATACATATACACAGAATACACGCAAAAAAAAAAAATGGACACATTGTCATAAAATTAAATAGCGTCATAACAATATATTCATAAACCAACCATGATAAGAAGAAATTATGATTGTTAACACTGCCATAAAGACTGATTAATACATTAAACACTTTTCCCTTATCTCTGTTTGGAAAACAATGTTTAAGAAACACATTTGTTTTCGGAAATGTTTTGTGAAATAAACAGTTAAACGCTCTGTCTGTGATTACTGTAAGGCCGTTAAGTGAGAAAACATAATTTTAGTATTTTATATACATACACACCTTTATCCCTGAAGGGGTAGGCACAGGCATACTATACGCCCACATTTCACTGTATGCATTTTTGTTCCACGTAACAGGTTGTGAGGCCATTGCCGTGTTGAAATGGACAGGCGCAGGCTGTGGCGACCTGGGCTTAATAGTTTTGCTGCCATTTTACTGGCAACCGGGTCCAACGGCTTATCTAGCCTTCCGAGGCACGAAAACGCTTGTAAATGTAAATACCACAAAGTGGTCACCCATCCTACGACTAGCCATAGCGAAAGTTGCTATCGCGTGTGCTTTTAATTTGCTAACTGAATCTTAAATTTAATCCTTACTTCGCCTTAAGACGGATAGATTAATTGTTCAGATTCGATTGGGTCTCGATAGCCTAGTTGGTTAAAACGTCTGACCCGGCAAGTCACAAGACGCTGGCTCGAGTCCAGCTCGAGACTGAAATTCTTTTCACTTTACATTTAAGTGTTTCCCAGTTTCTAACATACATTTATTTTTTCAGTGATGCTTTAGACGCACTGGGTCTGAAGAGGTACTGCTGCCGGCGCATGTTGCTGGGACACGTGGACCTAATCGAAAAACTCCTCAACTACGCCCCTCTCGAGAAATAGATTTATACAAAAGATATTAACATATTGATGTTTTGTGATATTGTATTCATAAGTTATTGAAATAAAAATAGTTTAAGAGAACTTAATGAATCTTTTCTTTGCCTTAGTGTTTTCAAACCCTATCTGAATTTGGAGCCTGGCAGTCCTTTTTTTTTAATTCTGCCCTGCACGGTAACGTGATTGCCAACAACATAATTTATTGATCTTTCATGTGTATATCATTTTTCTTCAAGTGTCAATATTCAAGTAGATAAAATGAATCTTCTTAATTCAAAAGAAGTAAATTATTCTTGTAGATAGCAGCGTATTCATGTATAGGGTTGGTCAATGGGGGTTTCAGTGAAATTTGCGCGGCAAGATGTACTACTTCAACTTCAACTTTTAGCTTGTGGCATTTGTGGATAGGCTTCCACTAGTCCGCCAATGTCATGTTTCGGTTCGGATTAGGTTTCGGAAGGACAAATTGTCAAACTCATTGTACGGTTTGTCAACTGAACAGCTAAAAGGAATTTATATTTTCCGACCAATTGTTTAAAAACTAAATTTTCTTACATAACTGTATAGGTACATATATAAGACTAACAATATAGTAGATATTTACAACTTTAAACTAACATACGCTACGTTTATTTTATCAATTATCGATATTTTAAAACTGTGAAATAAAATTACTTAACTAGAAAATATATAAAATTACAGCCTAATTTTATTAATACTAATATAATTACCTAGTTTATATACAAAACGGGTATATACAAGGGGCAAAAGTAGTTTAAGTGACGTAGGTCGAGGAATATTAGAAGGAATTACATCATAAAGCGAATATCTTAATTTATTACAACTGAAAAATATATGGTCCACGTCTCCATCTTCAAACCCGCATTCGCAAATAGAATTGTCCCTTATTCTAAGTTTGGCCAAAAATACAGGTGTACATGAATGATTTAACCGTAGACGACTGATTATAGAAGTAGTACTTTTATCTAATCTAGGACATTTTGCAAACCAGGGCTTGTGAGGGATTTCTGGCTGTATATCCCCATAAAATTTGCCTTTAATAGTTTTTAATATATTCCAAATTCTAGTCCATGAGTTTATTAAATTTATTCTCAAGGATGAGCATAGATCGTAGGAATATATTTCTGGATGAGCAGAAGAACCCGATATTACTGCGTTTTTCGCACATGAATCAGCAGTTTCATTGCCTGAGATACCTGAGTGACCAGGAATCCAGGCAAGAGTAACATTAATATTCTGAACGTGGCAACGAAACATAAACAGCCTTATTTGAAGGATAATGGGAGACGTTAATTTTGAATTAAAAGGGTTTGACAAAACAGCTTGAAGACAACTTTTTGAGACTGAAAAAATTATAGAATTGTTTAAATTATGTGCTTTAATGAAGGAGATAGCTTCTAGAATTGCAATGGATTCACCCGTAAAGACTGAGGAAGTAGCAGAACATTTATAGTTCAATATAATTCTTGTAGAAGGTATCCATACAGCAGCACCAACTGGACCACTTGGGGACGATTTAGACGCGTCTGTGAAAAAAACGTGCCAATTCTTATAATTGGAGAAAATTTTGTTTTGAAAATGTTTATTTGCCTCCAATGTAGACTTGTTAATATCAAAGTCCAAAATAACATTAGGTTCAAATACTAGTGCTTCATAAGGAGTACTAAAAAGAGGCAAAATAGAAGATTGATATAGAGGATCTGGAAGTAGAGTAAATTGTTGGTAGGCAAGTAGAAGGCATGGAGTGTTATTTGAATGAGGATAGAGATTGGTAAATAAGTTATAAAGGAGACCAAGTTTATTAATAAGAGGATGCTCAGAATTTTGAGCTAGTTTAAAAAAGAACCTATTTGCAAGAAATTGTCTGCGAATCGAAAGAGGAGGATCACCACATTCTACCTGCATCGCGTTTATAGGGGAGGACTTCATCGCTCCCAGAATAATGCGAAGGCATTTGGCATGGATTTTTTCTAGTTTTTGAAGGCAGGATTTATTGCATGGATCCAAAACAAATAATCCATAGTCCATATGACTACGAATTATGGCATTATAAAGCATTTTCTGTGAGAAAGGATGAGAACCCCACCAAACTCCAGAAAGGGAACGGAGAACATTAATATTTCTTTCACATTTCTCAACTAAATAATCAATATGGTTGACACCTGATAGACGGGAATCTAGCCAGATACCAAGGAATTCGACCACATTACTCTGCTGAATCTTTTCACAGTCTACTTCAATATCCACTCGAGGGATTGATCGCTTTTTAGTGAATACAACGACAGAACTTTTACTAGTTGATAAGGATAGGCCATGATATAACAACCATTCTGACAAGGAAGCTAGAGATGTTGACAGATGCTCAGTTGCTACCTCAATAGATTTATTACTTGAATAAACAACTATATCATCAGCGTACTGCAAAATTTGACAACATGGATGGATTACGAGTTCCAGATCATATGTATATAAATTGTATAGTAGAGGACTAAGCACTGAGCCTTGAGGCAAACCCTTCCAAATCATCCTAGGTGGTAAAGAGAGATCTCCACACTTAATCGTAATGGATCTCTCTAATAGCATATTACAAATGAAACGTACCAATTTCTCTGGAATATTCAACTTGTATAAGAGTTTATCCTTGAGCGAAGAAATTATAACATTGTCATAAGCTGATGACACGTCAAGAAAAGCGCCTATTAAATAATCCTTCTTAAAAAACGAAATACGTATATCTGAGGTTAGTAAACTAAGACTATCCATAGTACTTCTGCTTTTTCTAAACCCATATTGAGATTTAGCCAACAAATTTCGGTTCTCCACCAGCCATTCAAGGCGGTGTTTAATCAAATGTTCTGTAATTTTTGCAAGAACGGAAGACAAAGCTATTGGTCTATAGTTGTTTGCATCAGAGGGATCCTTGCCTGGCTTGAGAATAGGGATCACCTTTTGATTTTTCCAGGATTGTGGGACAGTACCTAAATCGTAAAAACTGTTTATTAGATTCAAAAAATATATTTTGGAATTTTCAGAAGCATGCTGTAAGAAGGAGTAAGTAATACCATCCATGCCAGGGGAAGAATCCACTAGACCTTCGAGAGTCAGTTGAAGATCAGTCAAAGAAAACTCACGATCAAAGCAATCATGAGATGAGATGGGAAAGGCGAGAGAAGGAAAACAGTTCAGTTTCGGGACAAAAGGAGGAGACAGCTTGTCACTAAAAGTCTCGATCCAAGAGGCAGGATCATTAGATGTAATATTGACATTACTAAAAGATCCTCTAAATCGCTTAATCTGCTTCCATACTATGGCAGACGGTGTCTTCGGGGAAAGACTTTCACAAAAGCTAAACCAGCTTTGTTTCTTTTTCTGGGAAAATATTTTTCTTGCACGAGCGTTTTTCTGTTTATAATCCATAAAATTTTGAGGTGACATAACGGCTTTATAAGTATTTTCAGCACGTTTTCGCTCCTTGATAACTCTAGTGCATTCTGCATCCCACCCCAGGAGTCGAAAGTTTACCATTGAAAGGTTTCTTAAGAGCGAAATTTGCGTCTGCACTGGAAATAATGCAGTCAACATATTTAGAATAACAATCTACTTGGTTAGTAGAATTAGGAGAGGGAAGTTTATTTACAGCAGACTCTCGACAGGGTCGAAGAGAATGAAGGCCAATTAAAATCAGTTAATCTATATTTAAAAGATGGGTTGAAATTACGCACTGAAGTAACCCTATCAGTCAAGGAAAATGATCACTCCCATAGGAGTGGGATAGAATTTGCCAGGAAAGCGTAGAAGCCAAAGAGGCTGAACATATTGATAGGTCCACCGCGGATCGAGGGTCTTGAGAGGGATAAGCTCTCCTAGGGGGGAGCCGTCATTTAATATGCAGAGGTTCGAATCATCTAAAATTTCTAAAAGACTAAGACCAAAGGAGTCATTACCACTTGAGCCCCAAGACGAATGGTGGGCATTGAAGTCTCCTAACAAAATAATTGGTGGAGGTACCGATGATATGATTAGCATGATATCCGGTATTAAGCAAGAATCTGGGTGAGGTATATACAGGGAGAGGAAAGTAACGCCAAGGGACCTGACTGCAACAATGTTGATATCTGCGTAGACGGGAGGATGATGAATTTGTGAAAATGAAAGGGAGCGTCTAATAAGAAAGCACTTCCTGCATATCCATCTATTCTATCGTCTCGGAGGCACGAAAATCCTGGAATCCAAAATCGAGAACCAGGAACTAACCATGTCTCGGAGATGGCAAGAACTGATGGCTGAAAAGAATTAATTAAACTGATAAGTTCATGTTTTTTACGACGAATACTCTGCGCATTCCATTGAATGACTGAGGCCATGGTTAGGTGTAAGAGAAGCAATCTCGTAAAGTTTTTGGGCAACGTTGGACGGTAAATTATATTTATTTTCAGATATTAAATTAATGATCAAAGATAATAACATATCTAATAAACTGTTATTTTGAGAAGGCGTTGAGGACAATTGAGAGGAAAGAAGGGCAAACCCATTTGGTAAGGCAGATGGCTCGGTGCCGATAATAGCTTGATGAGCAACCTTGTCATAAGATTTGCCTAAGGGAGCTCTTGGGCGAGGGGACGATATCACTGTCTTTTTATAAGAATTAGTGTGAGGCGTGTTACTTAGCTGACTAGAAGAGGATTGATGACATACAGATGAGGATTGTGATAATGGAACTTCCGCGGCGATTTTTGAATATAACTTTGAAACGTGGGCACATTGTTTTGAAGCATCCGCGTAAGATATATTTTCTTGAGACATAAGTGTTTTAATATTTTTCTGTCGACTCAGCTCTGGGCAATTTCTACTAGTGGCAAAATGATTGCCCAAGCAGAGGAGACAAGAAGCATTTTCGTCGTTCACATCGCAAGTATCTCCCGAATGTGGTTGAGCACATCGATAGCATCGGGGTTTGGAGCGACATTGGGCTTTAATGTGCCCGAATCGACAGCAAAAACGGCACTGGATGGTGGGAAACTTGTAGGTTTCTACAGGAAGAGAGCTATGATAGCTAAAAACTTTATTAGGGAGGGTTTGACCATGGAACGTTAAGACCACAGATTGAGTGGGGACCCAAACCGTCTTACCATCATCTACAGTTTTTCTATTAAGTCTCCTCGCTTTGAGGACCTCTCCACATCCAAAAGGAAGGTTCAACGACTCAACGAATTCATCCATCGACCAGTCAGTTGGCACTTGTCGGACCACACCCATTTTAGTTATATTATAAGTTGGAATACTCGCTACATAATTATTACTAGATAAGATAGGGTGTATTAAAAATTCGTTGGCATCCTTAGCACTGACAAATTCAATGGAGACTTTGTTTCTCCCTACTTTTTTAATACCGTCCGTACATATATTAGCGATCTTATTGATATGTAAAAATTGGCCAAACTTAAGAATTCGGATTGAACTGCCAGAGGAAGGGTCTGGTTCCGATTTTCCTACATGTATAATGTAAGGTCCTTTCTCTGAAGCCTTATAAGCTTTATATCCCACAACAATACTTGGGTGAACATAAAAATTTTGGATAGATGGAATGGACCTATTCTTTTCATTAATATTTCTTTTTGGGACTATGTCACAAATTGCGTCTTCAGAAACAAGTCTTCGCTTTCCATGTCTAGGGCTTACAATACCAGGATCTGGGGGATCCGGGGGAATAGGGGAAGGGGGGTTCATTGTGGAACCTTTTACATTAATATTTAACTTACTGAATCTACAATCTATACTATATACAAATTAATATCTACTACCACTCACTGTACAATAATAACAATCAGTCGAAATGGAAAAAAAATCAATTAAACTGAATTTTTTTTACAAAATTACGAGTGACAGCAAACCAACGTCAACCATCTCCAAAAACCGCGGCAAGATGTAAAATAGCATTTCACTGCGATATATCACTGTCTTTCACTATAGCACGTTTTTATGTCAAAGAAACTACCATTAATGCTAGTAGTTTTAGAAAATAATATACAGCAAGCGCCTGCCATTCGAGATGTTCCTGCGCAAATTCTAAGTCCACCTTTACTTGGCTGCTAGGTGCAACGCAACTATTGGCAGGCTTTTCATTTTCGGCATTTTTGTATACAAAAATACTGCTCCCAAAACTGCCATCAGAGCCTCGAACCCGTAAAGGCGCTAACCGTTGCGTCGTCCTATCAGCAGGTGCACTTCTAGTAGGTTAGGGCGCTTGGGCCTCAGAGAGCTTGGTGGGGCCCTTTACACCCAAGAGTACTGAGAATATAAAGAGCTCAGCATTTGTTCACGTAGAAAAATCTTCTCCTTAGTTTTTTTAACTAACAGGTCCCAAAACACTTCCATTAGGGCAGAAAGGTAGCCGAGGAGTTTTAGTGGGTATTCCCAGCACAACCACGATCAGGTGCTGGACGACCCCCACACAAGCCCATTGCTAACCAGCAGTGGGTAGTCTGTAAGCGGATCTCTCCTCCAATAAAAAAAAAGAACTTTTAAGGTCCTCCTGAAGTTGGTTTGATGAATGCGCTAATCTCAATACTGATTGGAATTAAATTCTTTTTGTGTTGGATAGCCCATTTATCGAGAAAGGCTATATATCAGCATGGCGCACGCTACTACCCAGGAGAGCGGAGCAGTACACATAAATGTCAACCAAATTAGTAAATTTTAATACTACTGAATTAATTAAGTGCCATCGGAGTTTGAAGTTATATGACAGGCGAAGTTAGCCAGCCAGGTATTGTTATTAATATAACAAAAGGTTTAATCACAACGTTTTATTCAACCGTTTCCTCTTTATAAAACGATGTATATAAATAGTTTCACGACGATAGCTGGTTCAATTTTCATGAATACCCGTTCCGCAGGCTAGCCAGTTAATACAGCATCATTGTCCTGTAACCTTCGATCTGTGAGTGAACTGGTGCATGTCTGATCAATGAATCATGACTGAACCTCAATATCTTGTTGGTGAAGGTTAGCTGGCAGTAGGTAAACGCCTAGATTAAGAGAGTCAATTTTATTTTTAGGTCTTTATATTCGTGATTTATTTTTATTGATTATCAAGGCATATTATACCTACGCCCACATTTCACCGTGTGCATTTCTGTCCCACGTAATAGGTGGTTAGTCTATTGCCGTGTGGAAATAGACGCATGATGTTATTTATATTTAGAGTGTAAAGGATCCCAAATAATCAAAATCTCTGAAGCCTAAGCAACATCCTGCTGACTAACGGCAACAACACGTAGGCTAGGGGTTGGAAGTTCCGACGCCAGTTGCTTCCAATCATGCCGCAAATAACATGCGAAACCATAGCCGCTTCTAACAGTCGAATTAATGTGGACATTATGCCCCAAGATTTTTTTATAGGTAGGGCTTGAAAGCTACTGGAAATACAATAAGTATTTCCAGTAGCTTAGCTTCATAAAGAAGCAACAGATTAATATTAAAATGTCTATACCTAACTAAAGATAATTTTCAAAAATGTATACCTGCCCTCATCTTGCCAGAGCGCAATGTCCTAGCCGCGCGGTCGTGACCTCTGCGCACACAACATTTTATCTTTTCGTCATGTTATTTGTATTTATTTTATTTGATTGAATTGTGTCCATGTTTCAGACGACTATTAAAGAACTGAGTATAATATAGTTTTAACTAGAAAGAATTACGTTGAAAGAAGTACAGATTTTTAGGGAGAAGTGCGATAAACTGAACAAGGAAAGGGACGAAAATGAGTTAGAACTGCTAGGTATTTTAAGTAAGAACGGACAACTCAAAAAAGAACTGGCACAGTTGCATTCACTGTATACTGATACCTTACAGGATCGGGATAGGTTACAACTTATAGTTGACAGTTTTGACTCATGTAGGGAATATTATGAACAAACTCTGCACCAAATTAGAATACTAAAGGAGGAGCTACAACGATCGGAAATCAAAATATCGCAACTAGAAGACAAGAAACAGAGCACAGTGGTTCAATCTAATCAGAGTTTGTTCGATGAACTGACTACAAGCTTAGATACTGCTACAGCTCACCCTTCCATTGTCATAGACCTCACTTCTGATGATGAAACCGGGGGCTGTTCTAAATCATTAAAAATTATTAAGTGTAGTAAGAATAAGTTAAAGAAATATTTAAAAATTAAAAAGTTTATTACTAAATCTAAAAAAATGATACATAAATACAAGTTTTTTATAAATAGCATGTCACTTAATAGACAGAGATTGCAACTGATTGACCAGGTAAATATGTATATGTTAGAACTTGATACTGTTGCACAACAGTACAAAACTGATACACAAGCCCTTCAATGTCAGATTGACCGACTTCAAGACTCTTTGAAATCGATTTCATATAAATATGAAACAGCAGAGAAACAGAGTAGGGAACAGGTGTTAGCCATAGGTAAATTAGTAAATTCATGTCATTGTCAAAATGACCAATTGACATCCGCAGGCCATGTTCCCTCCTCACCCTTAAGTTGTGAAAGAATTAGATGCAATGATGAATTTTCACCAATTAAAACTGTGTGCAGTGTGGATAATAGTATATTAAGTTCAAGTAGTAATTGCGAGGCATCTACGAGTATAATAGAAAAGTTGCAAATAAAAAGTGATGCAAAGACCATAGTCTATTGCGATGAAATAGGTAAAAATTTTGGACATAATTTATCACAGTTAAGTCATTCTGTAATAAATCATACATATCCAGGAGCTTCATACTCTCAAATTATAGATTTTATATTGACTGGTACACACTGCATGCAGTCTACTATAGTGGTGCTGGTTGGCAGAAGAGGCAATATTAATAGTGAGAAACTTTTAAAAGTTTTTGATAAGTTATCAAGTCTGCAAGTAAAACAAGTAATTTTGTCCACCTTGCCATACAGCACTGCTATGAGCCACAAGGAAAATCACTTAAGATACAAATTAAATATGAAACTACATACCATGGTATCATATTCCAAAAAAATTGAATTGTTCGATTGGAACATAATTTTCAATAATAATAGTTTGTTGACATTAGTTAGATATTTTCTATCAAAATTTTTACAACGAAAGGTAGCTCTGTTGCTATCTAATTTTTTAATTTTTCAAGCCAAATTATTGGCTAGTACAACTGCTTTTATTGAGCAGGATAGTTTTGATACTTCACATTTGGAAAATGAAATTCCAAAAAACTAGTTTATAGGACAACAGATAATAAATCTGGCCAGTTGACTTTGGCCCCTGAGAATAATCTTAGTAAAAATATTGTTTTTATAAACCTGGTGCACCATAATGTTAGAGGTTTAATAAATGGTAAAGATTTAGAGTTAGAGCTATACATTAATGCAAATTCTATTAATATTTTTTTGTGCTACAGAGCACTGGTTAAAAGATCATCAAATCACATTGTTGAACTTCGTAAATCACCAGGTTGCTAGCTCGTTCAATAGAAAACATTCTAAACGTGGAGGCTCTTTAATATTAATTAATAAAAACTTAAAATTTAAAGAACGTAAGGATTTAGTAGCCCTCTCCATTGAGCGAGTTATTGAGATTGCCAGTATTGAGTTTGAGCATTTCATCTTGTTAAGCGTATACAGTCCCCCTGATGCTTCTTACATTAAATTTGAAGAAAAGCTTGAAGAAGCACTGTTCAAATGCCAATGTTCTAAGAAATCTATAATAGTTTGTGGAGATTTTAATGTTGATATATTAGATACATCATTAACTCCATCAGAGAGAAATAAAATGAAAAATTTATTTAAATCCTTTAATCTGCATAGTACATTCTTAGAACCCACTCGTATTACAGCCACCAGTGCAAAATGTATTGATAATATTTTTACTGATATTAAACCTATAGATAAAGGTATTGTGGCTCCTGTGGAGTCAGATCATCGTGGCCAATGGATAAAATTTCCTAAAAGTAGTAACAAAGTCAGCAAAAAACAAATTAAATATGTACCAATTAACCAAAGTCGTTTGAATAATTTTAAAGAAAATGTATTAAAGAGATTACCATATCTACCTAACTTTACTTGTGTAGACCAGTCATATAAACACTTATTTAATTTGATTAATGATGAGTTTGGCAAAGTTTTTACCTCAAAAACTCTACAGATTGGTGGTTGTCCTGTTTTCAGTGACTGGGCAACACCAGGTATCTTTAAAAGTAGAAATAAATTATTTGAATTATATTCAGAAAAATCATATAATTTTAGGCAAACCTTTCAGGAATATGTTAAAAATTATTCAAAGATATTTAAACAAACGTGTCATCTTGCTAAGTCAAACTTCATTAAAAATAAAATTTCTAATTCTGTAAATAAAATAAAAATGACTTGGAACATCATTAACTCTGAATGCGGTAGATATTTAGTGACTGAAAGGGATTTCCACTTAAAAGTAAATGGTTGCCATGTTACAGGGGACCTGGAAGTGGCTACGGAGTTTGAACACTTTTTCAAAAATGTACCTATATTGACAACAAAATCTCTCCAAGCATCTTCCAGTTCCGCTGAACTTTTATTAGAAGAATCTGTTCTTTGTTGCAGGGATGCATTTGTATTCACAGATATTTGTGCTCAGGACATTGTAAAAACATTTAAATGTATCGAAATTAAGAAAACCGCGGACATTTGGGGATTATCGGTCAAAACTGCATCATGTATAATTGAGGTAATTGCGCCCCATCTAGCAACTGTGTTTAATGACTGTGTTTCTAGTGGTACATTTCCTGATTTAATGAAACACAGCAAAGTCGTTCCCTTGTTCAAGGCTGGCAGCGCTACAGAGCCGTCTAATTTCCGACCAGTGTCAGTGCTGCCAACTTTGAGCAAAGTATTTGAAAAAATAATCTTGAATCAAATGCTATCCCATTTTAATAGTCATAAAATACTCCATGCGAATCAATTTGGGTTTACGAAAGGGCGCTCAACTTCCGATGCTGGTGTTGAGTTATTAAAATGTATTCATGAAGCATGGGAAGACAAGCACGATGCATTAGGTATATTTTGCGATCTATCAAAGGCTTTTGATTGCGTTCAACATGAAACGCTGTGCAAAAAATTACACCACTATGGAATGAGAGGCAAAGCTCTCGACCTTCTGTCTTCATATTTGAACAATAGAATACAGAGGGTCGATATTAATGGTACACGTTCTGTAGGATCCATGGTTACAATGGGTGTGCCGCAAGGCTCGATACTTGGGCCATTCTTGTTCCTCATTTATATTAATGATTTACCATTTTATGTAGGGGACAGGAATAGGATTGTTTTGTTTGCAGATGACACCTCATTAATTATTAAAATTAAAAGACAATTAGATAACTATGACGATGTAAACAATGCAATTGCAAGAGTAGTTCATTGGTTCAGCTCAAATAATCTTTGCCTTAATGAAAATAAAACTAAATGTATAAAATTTACTCTACCAAATGTAAAACAAGTTGCGGCCAATGTTCAACTGAATGGACAAGTGTTAGAGTTTGTAGAATCAACTGTGTTCCTAGGTATAACTATTGATGCCAATTTGCAGTGGGGCCCACACATAGAAAAGACAACCTCTAGATTAAGTTCGGCTGCATACGCTGTAAAAAAGATCAGGACTCTAACAGATGTGGATACGGCTAGAATGGTTTACTTCAGCTATTTTCATAGTATTATGTCTTACGGTATTCTCCTTTGGGGGAGTGCTGCAGATTTAAATATTATTTTTGTTCTACAAAAGCGGGCTGTACGCGTATTTATAATTTGGGCCCCAGAGTTTCTCTCCGAGAAAAATTCAAAGAAGTAAATATTCTAACCGTACCATCACAATACATTTTTGCCAATCTTATGTATGTCCAGAAAAATCTATCACAGTTTTCTAAACTCTGTGATAAACATAATATAAACACTAGAAATAAAAATAATCTTTCAGTCCACCACAGTCGACTACATAAGATTGGCGATTCTTTCCAGGGTAACTGTATACGCTTTTACAACAAGCTTCCCTGTGACCTGAGAAATTTACCTTTAAATAAATTTAAAAAGTTTATTAAAAGCAAGCTTTGTGAAAAAGGTTTTTACTCCGTTACAGACTATTTGCAGGACAGGGACGCCTGGAAATGATCTGCTGGCAAAGTGAAATAATATTAAATTGTAAATAGGCCATCAAAAAAAAAAAAGCCTTCCTAAGTTTCTTGCCGGTTCTTCTCAGGTGGGCCGCGTTCCGAACCGGTGGTCGCTTTAAATATTTTAAATAGGGTATGACATTTTGTAAGCGCCGTTAAAATGGTCTATGCAAAATAAAGATATTTTTATTTTTTTTATTTATTTTACTTCAACTCGATAACTTCACGCGGTCCCGAGATCAATTGTCTTGACAGACTGACATCAATGTGTTTTTCCTTTTGAGGTACGGAACCCTAAAAAGGTATAGCCACTGCGTTTCGGCAAAAGGATGCCCTGAAATGGGAGTATCCTCTGTGGGTCAGATGGGCAACACCCCAATCACAATTTTGTTCGTATTATTTGAACCTAAAACACAATTTATTTCTTATCTGAAAATATCTATGTATAATATTTACGATACTGTTTATTTTTGTGCTTTGCACCTGCTATCAGGATAATTTATTAAAGTTTTGGAGTTAAGGGGTAGTTACGCCATCTCAGGCCTGTCGTCGTTAGCCTCCTCTGAAAATCAGTGCTATCAAAGCCAGGTTTCGCGCATATCCTTGCAACGCATGCACTTCATATTACTTTACTAGTTATGAATTGTTTTTTATTTTTACATGTTTTCTTTTTTTTGTATTTTTTAATTTTGTTTTGTCTTTGTTTGTATCAATATGTGTATGTGTATGTCGACTATGTGATCGACTATGAAATTATTCTCTTTTTTTATATTATCAGTAGTTAACGCTGTCTAAAAATTCATCAAATCATTCATCATCCCCTTGCCCTTGTCCCAATATACTTGGGGTCGTTGCAGTATGTCTAAATTCCATACTGCAAAATGTTTTGACTTGGTTTTTATGGTCGGCCGCCAGCCTGACACCAACCCTCCTTGGAAATGCTATCGTTTGGTGGTTTGCCCGCCGTCACACGGGTGCCTTTCCAAGCCGTTCGGAGTACTGAAAGGCTCTTCTTTGGTATTAGTAGTCCTTGTCTATACAATGCGTTGACGTCAGCCATAGCTATGCAATACGGCATATCCCTGTCGTGTACCAAACGGGCTAGTTAGTAAGAAAACTGCCGTTAAGTGAGAAAACATAATTTTAGTATTTTATATATATACACACCTTTATCCTTGAAGGGGTAGGCACAGGCATACTATACGCCCACATTTCACTGTATGCATTTTTGTTCCACGTAACAGGTTTTGAGGCCATTGCCGTGTTGAAATGGACAGGCGCAGGCTGTGGCGACCTGGGCTTAATAGTTTTACTGCCATTTTACTGGCAACCGGGTCCAACGGCTTATCTAGCCTTCCGAGGCACGAAAACGCTTGTAAATGTAAATACCACAAAGTGGTCACCCATCCTACGACTAGCCATAGCGAAAGTTGCTATCGCGTGTGCTTTTAATTTGCTAACTGTATCTTAAATTTAATCCTTACTTCGTCTTAAGACGGATAGATTAATTGTTCAGATTCGAGTGGGTCTCGATAGCCTAGTTGGTTAAAACGTCTGACCCGGCAAGTCACAAGACGCTGGCTCGAGTCCAGCTCGAGACTGAAATTCTTTTCACTTTACATTTAAGTGTTTCCCAGTTTCTAACATACATTTATTTTTTCAGTGATGCTTTAGACGCACGGGGTCTGAAGAGGTACTGCTGCCGGCGCATGTTGCTGGGACACGTGGACCTAATCGAAAAACTCCTCAACTACGCCCCTCTCGAGAAATAGATTTATACAAAAGATATTAACATATTGATGTTTTGTGATATTGTATTCATAAGTTATTGAAATAAAAATAGTTTAAGAGAACTTAATGAATCTTTTCTTTGCCTTAGTGTTTTCAAACCCTATCTGAATTTGGAGCCTGGCAGTCCTTTTTTTTTAATTCTGCCCTGCACGGTAACGTGATTGCCAACAACATAATTTATTGATCTTTCATGTGTATATCATTTTTCTTCAAGTGTCAATATTCAAGTAGATAAAATGAATCTTCTTAATTCAAAAGAAGTAAATTATTCTTGTAGATAGCAGCGTATTCATGTATAGGGTTGGTCAATGGGGGTTTCAGTGAAATTTGCGCGGCAAGATGTACTACTTCAACTTCAACTTTTAGCTTGTGGCATTTGTGGATAGGCTTCCACTAGTCCGCCAATGTCATGTTTCGGTTCGGATTAGGTTTCGGAAGGACAAATTGTCAAACTCATTGTACGGTTTGTCAACTGAACAGCTAAAAGGAATTTATATTTTCCGACCAATTGTTTAAAAACTAAATTTTCTTACATAACTGTATAGGTACATATATAAGACTAACAATATAGTAGATATTTACAACTTTAAACTAACATACGCTACGTTTATTTTATCAATTATCGATATTTTAAAACTGTGAAATAAAATTACTTAACTAGAAAATATATAAAATTACAGCCTAATTTTATTAATACTAATATAATTACCTAGTTTATATACAAAACGGGTATATACAAGGGGCAAAAGTAGTTTAAGTGACGTAGGTCGAGGAATATTAGAAGGAATTACATCATAAAGCGAATATCTTAATTTATTACAACTGAAAAATATATGGTCCACGTCTCCATCTTCAAACCCGCATTCGCAAATAGAATTGTCCCTTATTCTAAGTTTGGCCAAAAATACAGGTGTACATGAATGATTTAACCGTAGACGACTGATTATAGAAGTAGTACTTTTATCTAATCTAGGACATTTTGCAAACCAGGGCTTGTGAGGGATTTCTGGCTGTATATCCCCATAAAATTTGCCTTTAATAGTTTTTAATATATTCCAAATTCTAGTCCATGAGTTTATTAAATTTATTCTCAAGGATGAGCATAGATCGTAGGAATATATTTCTGGATGAGCAGAAGAACCCGATATTACTGCGTTTTTCGCACATGAATCAGCAGTTTCATTGCCTGAGATACCTGAGTGACCAGGAATCCAGGCAAGAGTAACATTAATATTCTGAACGTGGCAACGAAACATAAACAGCCTTATTTGAAGGATAATGGGAGACGTTAATTTTGAATTAAAAGGGTTTGACAAAACAGCTTGAAGACAACTTTTTGAGACTGAAAAAATTATAGAATTGTTTAAATTATGTGCTTTAATGAAGGAGATAGCTTCTAGAATTGCAATGGATTCACCCGTAAAGACTGAGGAAGTAGCAGAACATTTATAGTTCAATATAATTCTTGTAGAAGGTATCCATACAGCAGCACCAACTGGACCACTTGGGGACGATTTAGACGCGTCTGTGAAAAAAACGTGCCAATTCTTATAATTGGAGAAAATTTTGTTTTGAAAATGTTTATTTGCCTCCAATGTAGACTTGTTAATATCAAAGTCCAAAATAACATTAGGTTCAAATACTAGTGCTTCATAAGGAGTACTAAAAAGAGGCAAAATAGAAGATTGATATAGAGGATCTGGAAGTAGAGTAAATTGTTGGTAGGCAAGTAGAAGGCATGGAGTGTTATTTGAATGAGGATAGAGATTGGTAAATAAGTTATAAAGGAGACCAAGTTTATTAATAAGAGGATGCTCAGAATTTTGAGCTAGTTTAAAAAAGAACCTATTTGCAAGAAATTGTCTGCGAATCGAAAGAGGAGGATCACCACATTCTACCTGCATCGCGTTTATAGGGGAGGACTTCATCGCTCCCAGAATAATGCGAAGGCATTTGGCATGGATTTTTTCTAGTTTTTGAAGGCAGGATTTATTGCATGGATCCAAAACAAATAATCCATAGTCCATATGACTACGAATTATGGCATTATAAAGCATTTTCTGTGAGAAAGGATGAGAACCCCACCAAACTCCAGAAAGGGAACGGAGAACATTAATATTTCTTTCACATTTCTCAACTAAATAATCAATATGGTTGACACCTGATAGACGGGAATCTAGCCAGATACCAAGGAATTCGACCACATTACTCTGCTGAATCTTTTCACAGTCTACTTCAATATCCACTCGAGGGATTGATCGCTTTTTAGTGAATACAACGACAGAACTTTTACTAGTTGATAAGGATAGGCCATGATATAACAACCATTCTGACAAGGAAGCTAGAGATGTTGACAGATGCTCAGTTGCTACCTCAATAGATTTATTACTTGAATAAACAACTATATCATCAGCGTACTGCAAAATTTGACAACATGGATGGATTACGAGTTCCAGATCATATGTATATAAATTGTATAGTAGAGGACTAAGCACTGAGCCTTGAGGCAAACCCTTCCAAATCATCCTAGGTGGTAAAGAGAGATCTCCACACTTAATCGTAATGGATCTCTCTAATAGCATATTACAAATGAAACGTACCAATTTCTCTGGAATATTCAACTTGTATAAGAGTTTATCCTTGAGCGAAGAAATTCTAACATTGTCATAAGCTGATGACACGTCAAGAAAAGCGCCTATTAAATAATCCTTCTTAAAAAACGAAATACGTATATCTGAGGTTAGTAAACTAAGACTATCCATAGTACTTCTGCTTTTTCTAAACCCATATTGAGATTTAGCCAACAAATTTCGGTTCTCCACCAGCCATTCAAGGCGGTGTTTAATCAAATGTTCTGTAATTTTTGCAAGAACGGAAGACAAAGCTATTGGTCTATAGTTGTTTGCATCAGAGGGATCCTTGCCTGGCTTGAGAATAGGGATCACCTTTTGATTTTTCCAGGATTGTGGGACAGTACCTAAATCGTAAAAACTGTTTATTAGATTCAAAAAATATATTTTGGAATTTTCAGAAGCATGCTGTAAGAAGGAGTAAGTAATACCATCCATGCCAGGGGAAGAATCCACTAGACCTTCGAGAGTCAGTTGAAGATCAGTCAAAGAAAACTCACGATCAAAGCAATCATGAGATGAGATGGGAAAGGCGAGAGAAGGAAAACAGTTCAGTTTCGGGACAAAAGGAGGAGACAGCTTGTCACTAAAAGTCTCGATCCAAGAGGCAGGATCATTAGATGTAATATTGACATTACTAAAAGATCCTCTAAATCGCTTAATCTGCTTCCATACTATGGCAGACGGTGTCTTCGGGGAAAGACTTTCACAAAAGCTAAACCAGCTTTGTTTCTTTTTCTGGGAAAATATTTTTCTTGCACGAGCGTTTTTCTGTTTATAATCCATAAAATTTTGAGGTGACATAACGGCTTTATAAGTATTTTCAGCACGTTTTCGCTCCTTGATAACTCTAGTGCATTCTGCATCCCACCCCAGGAGTCGAAAGTTTACCATTGAAAGGTTTCTTAAGAGCGAAATTTGCGTCTGCACTGGAAATAATGCAGTCAACATATTTAGAATAACAATCTACTTGGTTAGTAGAATTAGGAGAGGGAAGTTTATTTACAGCAGACTCTCGACAGGGTCGAAGAGAATGAAGGCCAATTAAAATCAGTTAATCTATATTTAAAAGATGGGTTGAAATTACGCACTGAAGTAACCCTATCAGTCAAGGAAAATGATCACTCCCATAGGAGTGGGATAGAATTTGCCAGGAAAGCGTAGAAGCCAAAGAGGCTGAACATATTGATAGGTCCACCGCGGATCGAGGGTCTTGAGAGGGATAAGCTCTCCTAGGGGGGAGCCGTCATTTAATATGCAGAGGTTCGAATCATCTAAAATTTCTAAAAGACTAAGACCAAAGGAGTCATTACCACTTGAGCCCCAAGACGAATGGTGGGCATTGAAGTCTCCTAACAAAATAATTGGTGGAGGTACCGATGATATGATTAGCATGATATCCGGTATTAAGCAAGAATCTGGGTGAGGTATATACAGGGAGAGGAAAGTAACGCCAAGGGACCTGACTGCAACAATGTTGATATCTGCGTAGACGGGAGGATGATGAATTTGTGAAAATGAAAGGGAGCGTCTAATAAGAAAGCACTTCCTGCATATCCATCTATTCTATCGTCTCGGAGGCACGAAAATCCTGGAATCCAAAATCGAGAACCAGGAACTAACCATGTCTCGGAGATGGCAAGAACTGATGGCTGAAAAGAATTAATTAAACTGATAAGTTCATGTTTTTTACGACGAATACTCTGCGCATTCCATTGAATGACTGAGGCCATGGTTAGGTGTAAGAGAAGCAATCTCGTAAAGTTTTTGGGCAACGTTGGACGGTAAATTATATTTATTTTCAGATATTAAATTAATGATCAAAGATAATAACATATCTAATAAACTGTTATTTTGAGAAGGCGTTGAGGACAATTGAGAGGAAAGAAGGGCAAACCCATTTGGTAAGGCAGATGGCTCGGTGCCGATAATAGCTTGATGAGCAACCTTGTCATAAGATTTGCCTAAGGGAGCTCTTGGGCGAGGGGACGATATCACTGTCTTTTTATAAGAATTAGTGTGAGGCGTGTTACTTAGCTGACTAGAAGAGGATTGATGACATACAGATGAGGATTGTGATAATGGAACTTCCGCGGCGATTTTTGAATATAACTTTGAAACGTGGGCACATTGTTTTGAAGCATCCGCGTAAGATATATTTTCTTGAGACATAAGTGTTTTAATATTTTTCTGTCGACTCAGCTCTGGGCAATTTCTACTAGTGGCAAAATGATTGCCCAAGCAGAGGAGACAAGAAGCATTTTCGTCGTTCACATCGCAAGTATCTCCCGAATGTGGTTGAGCACATCGATAGCATCGGGGTTTGGAGCGACATTGGGCTTTAATGTGCCCGAATCGACAGCAAAAACGGCACTGGATGGTGGGAAACTTGTAGGTTTCTACAGGAAGAGAGCTATGATAGCTAAAAACTTTATTAGGGAGGGTTTGACCATGGAACGTTAAGACCACAGATTGAGTGGGGACCCAAACCGTCTTACCATCATCTACAGTTTTTCTATTAAGTCTCCTCGCTTTGAGGACCTCTCCACATCCAAAAGGAAGGTTCAACGACTCAACGAATTCATCCATCGACCAGTCAGTTGGCACTTGTCGGACCACACCCATTTTAGTTATATTATAAGTTGGAATACTCGCTACATAATTATTACTAGATAAGATAGGGTGTATTAAAAATTCGTTGGCATCCTTAGCACTGACAAATTCAATGGAGACTTTGTTTCTCCCTACTTTTTTAATACCGTCCGTACATATATTAGCGATCTTATTGATATGTAAAAATTGGCCAAACTTAAGAATTCGGATTGAACTGCCAGAGGAAGGGTCTGGTTCCGATTTTCCTACATGTATAATGTAAGGTCCTTTATCTGAAGCCTTATAAGCTTTATATCCCACAACAATACTTGGGTGAACATAAAAATTTTGGATAGATGGAATGGACCTATTCTTTTCATTAATATTTCTTTTTGGGACTATGTCACAAATTGCGTCTTCAGAAACAAGTCTTCGCTTTCCATGTCTAGGGCTTACAATACCAGGATCTGGGGGATCCGGGGGAATAGGGGAAGGGGGGTTCATTGTGGAACCTTTTACATTAATATTTAACTTACTGAATCTACAATCTATACTATATACAAATTAATATCTACTACCACTCACTGTACAATAATAACAATCAGTCGAAATGGAAAAAAAATCAATTAAACTGAATTTTTTTTACAAAATTACGAGTGACAGCAAACCAACGTCAACCATCTCCAAAAACCGCGGCAAGATGTAAAATAGCATTTCACTGCGATATATCACTGTCTTTCACTATAGCACGTTTTTATGTCAAAGAAACTACCATTAATGCTAGTAGTTTTAGAAAATAATATACAGCAAGCGCCTGCCATTCGAGATGTTCCTGCGCAAATTCTAAGTCCACCTTTACTTGGCTGCTAGGTGCAACGCAACTATTGGCAGGCTTTTCATTTTCGGCATTTTTGTATACAAAAATACTGCTCCCAAAACTGCCATCAGAGCCTCGAACCCGTAAAGGCGCTAACCGTTGCGTCGTCCTATCAGCAGGTGCACTTCTAGTAGGTTAGGGCGCTTGGGCCTCAGAGAGCTTGGTGGGGCCCTTTACACCCAAGAGTACTGAGAATATAAAGAGCTCAGCATTTGTTCACGTAGAAAAATCTTCTCCTTAGTTTTTTTAACTAACAGGTCCCAAAACACTTCCATTAGGGCAGAAAGGTAGCCGAGGAGTTTTAGTGGGTATTCCCAGCACAACCACGATCAGGTGCTGGACGACCCCCACACAAGCCCATTGCTAACCAGCAGTGGGTAGTCTGTAAGCGGATCTCTCCTCCAATAAAAAAAAAGAACTTTTAAGGTCCTCCTGAAGTTGGTTTGATGAATGCGCTAATCTCAATACTGATTGGAATTAAATTCTTTTTGTGTTGGATAGCCCATTTATCGAGAAAGGCTATATATCAGCATGGCGCACGCTACTACCCAGGAGAGCGGAGCAGTACACATAAATGTCAACCAAATTAGTAAATTTTAATACTACTGAATTAATTAAGTGCCATCGGAGTTTGAAGTTATATGACAGGCGAAGTTAGCCAGCCAGGTATTGTTATTAATATAACAAAAGGTTTAATCACAACGTTTTATTCAACCGTTTCCTCTTTATAAAACGATGTATATAAATAGTTTCACGACGATAGCTGGTTCAATTTTCATGAATACCCGTTCCGCAGGCTAGCCAGTTAATACAGCATCATTGTCCTGTAACCTTCGATCTGTGAGTGAACTGGTGCATGTCTGATCAATGAATCATGACTGAACCTCAATATCTTGTTGGTGAAGGTTAGCTGGCAGTAGGTAAACGCCTAGATTAAGAGAGTCAATTTTATTTTTAGGTCTTTATATTCGTGATTTATTTTTATTGATTATCAAGGCATATTATACCTACGCCCACATTTCACCGTGTGCATTTCTGTCCCACGTAATAGGTGGTTAGTCTATTGCCGTGTGGAAATAGACGCATGATGTTATTTATATTTAGAGTGTAAAGGATCCCAAATAATCAAAATCTCTGAAGCCTAAGCAACATCCTGCTGACTAACGGCAACAACACGTAGGCTAGGGGTTGGAAGTTCCGACGCCAGTTGCTTCCAATCATGCCGCAAATAACATGCGAAACCATAGCCGCTTCTAACAGTCGAATTAATGTGGACATTATGCCCCAAGATTTTTTTATAGGTAGGGCTTGAAAGCTACTGGAAATACAATAAGTATTTCCAGTAGCTTAGCTTCATAAAGAAGCAACAGATTAATATTAAAATGTCTATACCTAACTAAAGATAATTTTCAAAAATGTATACCTGCCCTCATCTTGCCAGAGCGCAATGTCCTAGCCGCGCGGTCGTGACCTCTGCGCACACAACATTTTATCTTTTCGTCATGTTATTTGTATTTATTTTATTTGATTGAATTGTGTCCATGTTTCAGACGACTATTAAAGAACTGAGTATAATATAGTTTTAACTAGAAAGAATTACGTTGAAAGAAGTACAGATTTTTAGGGAGAAGTGCGATAAACTGAACAAGGAAAGGGACGAAAATGAGTTAGAACTGCTAGGTATTTTAAGTAAGAACGGACAACTCAAAAAAGAACTGGCACAGTTGCATTCACTGTATACTGATACCTTACAGGATCGGGATAGGTTACAACTTATAGTTGACAGTTTTGACTCATGTAGGGAATATTATGAACAAACTCTGCACCAAATTAGAATACTAAAGGAGGAGCTACAACGATCGGAAATCAAAATATCGCAACTAGAAGACAAGAAACAGAGCACAGTGGTTCAATCTAATCAGAGTTTGTTCGATGAACTGACTACAAGCTTAGATACTGCTACAGCTCACCCTTCCATTGTCATAGACCTCACTTCTGATGATGAAACCGGGGGCTGTTCTAAATCATTAAAAATTATTAAGTGTAGTAAGAATAAGTTAAAGAAATATTTAAAAATTAAAAAGTTTATTACTAAATCTAAAAAAATGATACATAAATACAAGTTTTTTATAAATAGCATGTCACTTAATAGACAGAGATTGCAACTGATTGACCAGGTAAATATGTATATGTTAGAACTTGATACTGTTGCACAACAGTACAAAACTGATACACAAGCCCTTCAATGTCAGATTGACCGACTTCAAGACTCTTTGAAATCGATTTCATATAAATATGAAACAGCAGAGAAACAGAGTAGGGAACAGGTGTTAGCCATAGGTAAATTAGTAAATTCATGTCATTGTCAAAATGACCAATTGACATCCGCAGGCCATGTTCCCTCCTCACCCTTAAGTTGTGAAAGAATTAGATGCAATGATGAATTTTCACCAATTAAAACTGTGTGCAGTGTGGATAATAGTATATTAAGTTCAAGTAGTAATTGCGAGGCATCTACGAGTATAATAGAAAAGTTGCAAATAAAAAGTGATGCAAAGACCATAGTCTATTGCGATGAAATAGGTAAAAATTTTGGACATAATTTATCACAGTTAAGTCATTCTGTAATAAATCATACATATCCAGGAGCTTCATACTCTCAAATTATAGATTTTATATTGACTGGTACACACTGCATGCAGTCTACTATAGTGGTGCTGGTTGGCAGAAGAGGCAATATTAATAGTGAGAAACTTTTAAAAGTTTTTGATAAGTTATCAAGTCTGCAAGTAAAACAAGTAATTTTGTCCACCTTGCCATACAGCACTGCTATGAGCCACAAGGAAAATCACTTAAGATACAAATTAAATATGAAACTACATACCATGGTATCATATTCCAAAAAAATTGAATTGTTCGATTGGAACATAATTTTCAATAATAATAGTTTGTTGACATTAGTTAGATATTTTCTATCAAAATTTTTACAACGAAAGGTAGCTCTGTTGCTATCTAATTTTTTAATTTTTCAAGCCAAATTATTGGCTAGTACAACTGCTTTTATTGAGCAGGATAGTTTTGATACTTCACATTTGGAAAATGAAATTCCAAAAAACTAGTTTATAGGACAACAGATAATAAATCTGGCCAGTTGACTTTGGCCCCTGAGAATAATCTTAGTAAAAATATTGTTTTTATAAACCTGGTGCACCATAATGTTAGAGGTTTAATAAATGGTAAAGATTTAGAGTTAGAGCTATACATTAATGCAAATTCTATTAATATTTTTTTGTGCTACAGAGCACTGGTTAAAAGATCATCAAATCACATTGTTGAACTTCGTAAATCACCAGGTTGCTAGCTCGTTCAATAGAAAACATTCTAAACGTGGAGGCTCTTTAATATTAATTAATAAAAACTTAAAATTTAAAGAACGTAAGGATTTAGTAGCCCTCTCCATTGAGCGAGTTATTGAGATTGCCAGTATTGAGTTTGAGCATTTCATCTTGTTAAGCGTATACAGTCCCCCTGATGCTTCTTACATTAAATTTGAAGAAAAGCTTGAAGAAGCACTGTTCAAATGCCAATGTTCTAAGAAATCTATAATAGTTTGTGGAGATTTTAATGTTGATATATTAGATACATCATTAACTCCATCAGAGAGAAATAAAATGAAAAATTTATTTAAATCCTTTAATCTGCATAGTACATTCTTAGAACCCACTCGTATTACAGCCACCAGTGCAAAATGTATTGATAATATTTTTACTGATATTAAACCTATAGATAAAGGTATTGTGGCTCCTGTGGAGTCAGATCATCGTGGCCAATGGATAAAATTTCCTAAAAGTAGTAACAAAGTCAGCAAAAAACAAATTAAATATGTACCAATTAACCAAAGTCGTTTGAATAATTTTAAAGAAAATGTATTAAAGAGATTACCATATCTACCTAACTTTACTTGTGTAGACCAGTCATATAAACACTTATTTAATTTGATTAATGATGAGTTTGGCAAAGTTTTTACCTCAAAAACTCTACAGATTGGTGGTTGTCCTGTTTTCAGTGACTGGGCAACACCAGGTATCTTTAAAAGTAGAAATAAATTATTTGAATTATATTCAGAAAAATCATATAATTTTAGGCAAACCTTTCAGGAATATGTTAAAAATTATTCAAAGATATTTAAACAAACGTGTCATCTTGCTAAGTCAAACTTCATTAAAAATAAAATTTCTAATTCTGTAAATAAAATAAAAATGACTTGGAACATCATTAACTCTGAATGCGGTAGATATTTAGTGACTGAAAGGGATTTCCACTTAAAAGTAAATGGTTGCCATGTTACAGGGGACCTGGAAGTGGCTACGGAGTTTGAACACTTTTTCAAAAATGTACCTATATTGACAACAAAATCTCTCCAAGCATCTTCCAGTTCCGCTGAACTTTTATTAGAAGAATCTGTTCTTTGTTGCAGGGATGCATTTGTATTCACAGATATTTGTGCTCAGGACATTGTAAAAACATTTAAATGTATCGAAATTAAGAAAACCGCGGACATTTGGGGATTATCGGTCAAAACTGCATCATGTATAATTGAGGTAATTGCGCCCCATCTAGCAACTGTGTTTAATGACTGTGTTTCTAGTGGTACATTTCCTGATTTAATGAAACACAGCAAAGTCGTTCCCTTGTTCAAGGCTGGCAGCGCTACAGAGCCGTCTAATTTCCGACCAGTGTCAGTGCTGCCAACTTTGAGCAAAGTATTTGAAAAAATAATCTTGAATCAAATGCTATCCCATTTTAATAGTCATAAAATACTCCATGCGAATCAATTTGGGTTTACGAAAGGGCGCTCAACTTCCGATGCTGGTGTTGAGTTATTAAAATGTATTCATGAAGCATGGGAAGACAAGCACGATGCATTAGGTATATTTTGCGATCTATCAAAGGCTTTTGATTGCGTTCAACATGAAACGCTGTGCAAAAAATTACACCACTATGGAATGAGAGGCAAAGCTCTCGACCTTCTGTCTTCATATTTGAACAATAGAATACAGAGGGTCGATATTAATGGTACACGTTCTGTAGGATCCATGGTTACAATGGGTGTGCCGCAAGGCTCGATACTTGGGCCATTCTTGTTCCTCATTTATATTAATGATTTACCATTTTATGTAGGGGACAGGAATAGGATTGTTTTGTTTGCAGATGACACCTCATTAATTTTTAAAATTAAAAGACAATTAGATAACTATGACGATGTAAACAATGCAATTGCAAGAGTAGTTCATTGGTTCAGCTCAAATAATCTTTGCCTTAATGAAAATAAAACTAAATGTATAAAATTTACTCTACCAAATGTAAAACAAGTTGCGGCCAATGTTCAACTGAATGGACAAGTGTTAGAGTTTGTAGAATCAACTGTGTTCCTAGGTATAACTATTGATGCCAATTTGCAGTGGGGCCCACACATAGAAAAGACAACCTCTAGATTAAGTTCGGCTGCATACGCTGTAAAAAAGATCAGGACTCTAACAGATGTGGATACGGCTAGAATGGTTTACTTCAGCTATTTTCATAGTATTATGTCTTACGGTATTCTCCTTTGGGGGAGTGCTGCAGATTTAAATATTATTTTTGTTCTACAAAAGCGGGCTGTACGCGTATTTATAATTTGGGCCCCAGAGTTTCTCTCCGAGAAAAATTCAAAGAAGTAAATATTCTAACCGTACCATCACAATACATTTTTGCCAATCTTATGTATGTCCAGAAAAATCTATCACAGTTTTCTAAACTCTGTGATAAACATAATATAAACACTAGAAATAAAAATAATCTTTCAGTCCACCACAGTCGACTACATAAGATTGGCGATTCTTTCCAGGGTAACTGTATACGCTTTTACAACAAGCTTCCCTGTGACCTGAGAAATTTACCTTTAAATAAATTTAAAAAGTTTATTAAAAGCAAGCTTTGTGAAAAAGGTTTTTACTCCGTTACAGACTATTTGCAGGACAGGGACGCCTGGAAATGATCTGCTGGCAAAGTGAAATAATATTAAATTGTAAATAGGCCATCAAAAAAAAAAAAGCCTTCCTAAGTTTCTTGCCGGTTCTTCTCAGGTGGGCCGCGTTCCGAACCGGTGGTCGCTTTAAATATTTTAAATAGGGTATGACATTTTGTAAGCGCCGTTAAAATGGTCTATGCAAAATAAAGATATTTTTATTTTTTTTATTTATTTTACTTCAACTCGATAACTTCACGCGGTCCCGAGATCAATTGTCTTGACAGACTGACATCAATGTGTTTTTCCTTTTGAGGTACGGAACCCTAAAAAGGTATAGCCACTGCGTTTCGGCAAAAGGATGCCCTGAAATGGGAGTATCCTCTGTGGGTCAGATGGGCAACACCCCAATCACAATTTTGTTCGTATTATTTGAACCTAAAACACAATTTATTTCTTATCTGAAAATATCTATGTATAATATTTACGATACTGTTTATTTTTGTGCTTTGCACCTGCTATCAGGATAATTTATTAAAGTTTTGGAGTTAAGGGGTAGTTACGCCATCTCAGGCCTGTCGTCGTTAGCCTCCTCTGAAAATCAGTGCTATCAAAGCCAGGTTTCGCGCATATCCTTGCAACGCATGCACTTCATATTACTTTACTAGTTATGAATTGTTTTTTATTTTTACATGTTTTCTTTTTTTTGTATTTTTTAATTTTGTTTTGTCTTTGTTTGTATCAATATGTGTATGTGTATGTCGACTATGTGATCGACTATGAAATTATTCTCTTTTTTTATATTATCAGTAGTTAACGCTGTCTAAAAATTCATCAAATCATTCATCATCCCCTTGCCCTTGTCCCAATATACTTGGGGTCGTTGCAGTATGTCTAAATTCCATACTGCAAAATGTTTTGACTTGGTTTTTATGGTCGGCCGCCAGCCTGACACCAACCCTCCTTGGAAATGCTATCGTTTGGTGGTTTGCCCGCCGTCACACGGGTGCCTTTCCAAGCCGTTCGGAGTACTGAAAGGCTCTTCTTTGGTATTAGTAGTCCTTGTCTATACAATGCGTTGACGTCAGCCATAGCTATGCAATACGGCATATCCCTGTCGTGTACCAAACGGGCTAGTTAGTAAGAAAACTGCCGTTAAGTGAGAAAACATAATTTTAGTATTTTATATATATACACACCTTTATCCTTGAAGGGGTAGGCACAGGCATACTATACGCCCACATTTCACTGTATGCATTTTTGTTCCACGTAACAGGTTTTGAGGCCATTGCCGTGTTGAAATGGACAGGCGCAGGCTGTGGCGACCTGGGCTTAATAGTTTTACTGCCATTTTACTGGCAACCGGGTCCAACGGCTTATCTAGCCTTCCGAGGCACGAAAACGCTTGTAAATGTAAATACCACAAAGTGGTCACCCATCCTACGACTAGCCATAGCGAAAGTTGCTATCGCGTGTGCTTTTAATTTGCTAACTGTATCTTAAATTTAATCCTTACTTCGTCTTAAGACGGATAGATTAATTGTTCAGATTCGAGTGGGTCTCGATAGCCTAGTTGGTTAAAACGTCTGACCCGGCAAGTCACAAGACGCTGGCTCGAGTCCAGCTCGAGACTGAAATTCTTTTCACTTTACATTTAAGTGTTTCCCAGTTTCTAACATACATTTATTTTTTCAGTGATGCTTTAGACGCACGGGGTCTGAAGAGGTACTGCTGCCGGCGCATGTTGCTGGGACACGTGGACCTAATCGAAAAACTCCTCAACTACGCCCCTCTCGAGAAATAGATTTATACAAAAGATATTAACATATTGATGTTTTGTGATATTGTATTCATAAGTTATTGAAATAAAAATAGTTTAAGAGAACTTAATGAATCTTTTCTTTGCCTTAGTGTTTTCAAACCCTATCTGAATTTGGAGCCTGGCAGTCCTTTTTTTTTAATTCTGGCTACGCACGGTAACGTGATTGCCAACAACATAATTTATTGATCTTTCATGTGTATATCATTTTTCTTCAAGTGTCAATTTTCCAGTAGATAAAATGAATCTTCTTAATTCAAAAGAAGTAAATTATTCTTGTAGATAGCAGCGTATTCATGTATAGGGTTGGTCAATGGGGGTTTCAGTGGAATTTACGCGGCAAGACGTAAAATAGCATTTCACTGCGATATATCACAGTCTTTCACTATAGCACGTTTTTATGTCAAAGAAACTACCATTAATGCTAGTAGTTTTAGAAAATAATATACAGCAAGCGCCTGCCATTCGAGATGTTCCTGCGCAAATTCTAAGTCCACCTTTACTTGGCTGCTAGGTGCAACGCAACTATTGGCAGGCTTTTCATTTTCGGCATTTTTGTATACAAAAATACTGCTCCCAAAACTGCCATCAGAGCCTCGAACCCGTAAAGGCGCTAACCGTTGCGTCGTCCTATCAGCAGGTGTACTTCTAGTAGGTTAGGGCGCTTGGGCCTCAGAGAGCTTGGTGGGGCCCTTTACACCCAAGAGTACAAAGAATATAAAGAGCTCAGCATTATGTTCACGTAGAAGAATCTTCTCCTTAGTTTTTTTAACTAACAGGTTCCAAAACACTTCCATTAGGGCAGAAAGGTAGCCGAGGAGTTAGTGGGTATTCCCAGCACCACCACGATCAGGTGCTGGACGACCCCCACACAAGCCCATTGCTAGCCAGCAGTGGGTAGTTTGTAAGCGGATCTCTCCTCTGAAGTTGGTTTGATGAATGCGCTAATCTCAATACTGATTGGAATTAAATTCTTTTTGTGTCGGATAGCCCATTTATCGAGAAAGGCTCTAGGCTATATATCAGCATGGCGCACGCTACTACCCAGGAGAGCGGAGCAGTACACATAAATGTCAACCAAATTAGTAAATTTTAATACTACTGATTTAATTAAGTGCCATCGGAGTTTGAAGTTATATGACAGGCGAAGTTAGCCAGCCAGGTATTGTTATTAATATAACAAAAGGTTTAATCACAACGTTTTATTCAACCGTTTCCTCTTTATAAAACGATGTATATAAATAGTTTCACGACGATAGCTGGTTCAATTTTCATGAATACCCGTTCCGCAGGCTAGCCAGTTAATACAGCATCATTGTCCTGTAACCTTCGATCTGTGAGTGAACTGGTGCATGTCTGATCAATGAATCATGACTGAACCTCAATATCTTGTTGGTGAAGGTTAGCTGGCAGTAGGTAAACGCCTAGATTAAGAGAGTCAATTTTATTTTTAGGTCTTTATATTCGTGATTTATTTTTATTGATTATCAAGGCATATTATACCTACGCCCACATTTCACCGTGTACATTTCTGTCCCACGTAATAGGTGGTTAGTCTATTGCCGTGTGGAAATAGACGCATGATGTTATTTATATTTAGAGTGTAAAGGATCCCAAATAATCAAAATCTCTGAAGCCTAAGCAACATCCTGCTGACTAACGGCAACAACACGTAGGCTAGGGGTTGGAAGTTCCGACGCCAGTTGCTTCCAATCATGCCGCAAATAGCATGCGAAACCATAGCCGCTTCTAGCAGTCGAATTAATGTGGACATCATGCCCCAAGATTTTTTTATAGGTATTGCTTGAAAGCTACTGGAAATACAATAAGTATTTCCAGTAGCTTCCGTCAGACTTCATAAAGAAGCAACAGATTAATATTAAAATGTCTATACCTAACTAAAGATAATTTTCAAAAATGTATACCTGCCCTCATCTTGCCAGAGCGCAATGTCCTTAGTCGCGCGGTCGTGACCTCGGCGCACACAACATTTTATCTATTCGTCATGTTATTTGTATTTATTTTATTTTATTGAATTGTGTCCATGTTTCAGACGACTATTAAAGAACTGAGTATAATATAGTTTTAACTTCAACTCGATAACTTCACGCGGTCCTGACAGACAGACAGACTGACATCAATGTGTATTTCCTTTTGAGGTACGGAACCCTAAAAAGGTATAGCCACTGCGTTTCGGCAAAAGGATGCCCTGAAATGGGTCTATCCTCTGTTAGTCAGATGGGCAACACCCCAATCACATTTTTGTTCGTATTATTTGAACCTAAAACACAATTTATTTCTTATCTAAAAATATCTATGTATAATATTTACGATACTGTTTATTTTTGTGCTTTGCACCTGCTATCAGGATAATTTATTAAATTTTTGGAGTTAATGAGTAGTGACGCCATCTCAGGCCTTTCGTTGTTAGCCTCCTCTGAAAATCAGTGCTATCAAAGCCAGGTTTCGCGCATATCCTTGCAACGCATGCACTTCATATTACTTTACTAGTTATGAATTGTTTTTTATTTTTACATGTATTCTTTTTTTTTGTATTTTTTAATTTTGTTTTGTCTTTGTTTGTATCAATATGTGTATGTGTATGTCGACTATGTGATCGACTATGAAATTATTCTCTTTTTTTATATTATTAGTAGTTAACGCTGTCTAAAAATATTTCTCAATACATATATATATTTATAGGTACTCTCGAAGAAAACTTCCATTTAAATGCGATTTTTTTGTTCGAAAGCCGATGTGATGGATAATGTTTCTTAGTTTAATTGAAGATCATCAGCACACTTTCAAGGTGATGAAGGGAGCTCACAAAAATCCACAAGTCCAATTGATTTGAAATTTGTTATACTGTTACTGTGATGGTATTTTCACGAGATGGTAACCTTGAACTTGCTGCTGCATCAAATAGTCTGCGAGATACCCAACTGCTCAGCAATATTCTGTGGGCTTATCAGAACGGTTCAATGAGCAGTTATTTCTTAGTTTATCAATCACGACTTATCCCTGAAGGGGTGGCAGAGGCATTTTATACGTTCACTTTTCACCGTATGTATTCCGGTCCCACTTAATAGGTGGTGAGCCCATGTTAAAAATAGACAGACGCAGGAAAATTTTCAAGCCGCTCATAAAGACTTCAAATTGACTTAACGACTGCCATGTTAATGGCAACCGGGACCAACGGCTTAACGTGTCTTCCGAAGTACGGAAACGCTTGCAAATGTAAATGCCACAAAATCCGTGACCAGCAATAGCGAAAGTTGCTTAACGCAGTGATCGTTTACAGAACAGAGTTAGCGGGGCTACAAGCGCTTCAGTTAATATATCTTGATTCATCATCCCCTTGCCCTTGTCCCAATATACTTGGGGTCGTTGCAGTATGTCTAAATTCCATACTGCAAAATGTTTTGGCTTGGTTTTTATGGTCGGCCGCCAGCCTGACACCAACCCTCCTTGGGAATGCTATCGTTTGGTGGTTTGCCCGCCACCACACGGGTGCCTTTCCAAGCCGTTCGGAGTACTGAAAGGCTCTTCTTTGGTATTAGTAGTCCTTGTCTATACAATGCGTTGACGTCAGCCATAGCTATGCAATACGGCATATCCCTGTCGTGTACCAAACGGGCTACTTGTGCAGCCCGCGCTCCTTAAACCATGACGTCCATCGTGCTAGGTTATTCTTCCATATATTTACGAATCCTATAGTATCAAACGTTTTAAGAAACTGACTCTGACCGTCTTTGGTAAATCTGATCTGTGATTGGAGCAAGGTGACGATCCACTTTGACGGATTATTTCTTAACTAGAAAGTACGTGTAAGAATATCTAATATGTTAAAGGCATTTGTTATTTTATACTTGTATATATTTTATATGGAAATATTAAAGGTAATATATCTTGGTTCGGGGGATTTTAATTTTCAGTTTAATCTTATAGACTACAGCGATAAACAGTATAAAAGGGTAGTCCCCTTATTAATACAACTTCTCTTAATTACCCGATTCTACATTCCGTGTATTTACGTAAGAACTTTGAGCACTAAAGTCGCTTACAGTTTCTAGAAATCAAAGTGGTCTTTCAAGTATTCAAACTCCAGTCGTTGAACTCCCACGATCAAGTCCATACCGGTTAAGTGATAAATATACGAACATATATAGGTACTAGCTGACCCCAGCTTTGCCCGTGACATACGAACCCCTGTCGCACACATTTAATTCTGTCGTTCATTACTTTTACAATAATGTTACGTGATGATATATAGCCTTCTTGATAAATGGGCTATCCAACACACAAAAAAAATCGAACTAGTAGGTTCTGAGATTAGCGTGTTCTACCAAACAAACTCTTTATGTATTTGTACATACTTCAAACCCCTTTATTTCCCAAAACGAAGTTTTCAAAAATTGTATTATAACTATCACACTTTCGCAAATTGCTAAGTGGCTCCCAATTTGTCTTTGACGGAACGCTCATATTCTCCCTCTACTTTACAGCACCGCTGTTCAATCCCACTACTCCTATTTATTTATTAAGAACGATTTTTCTTCCTCAATGACACACATTTGAGATCCTTAAAGTCATCAGAGTCACTGGAGTCAATTAGAGGTTCCTAGACGTTCCAAATCGTTTTACGATAAATCCTTCACTGTACAGGCTGTACGATTGTGGAATGGGCTACCTTTAAACATAAGGCGTGCGCAGTTGTTGACTATTTTTAAGAAACTGATTAAAGAGCACTACTTGGGGTCGTAGTATCTATGAATGTACGTAATGTATTTATATAGATGTGTATTTATTTATGTATGTGTATGTATTTATGTATGAGTATTTTAAAAAGTGTATTTGAGTTGATGTATGTGATGATGACTTAGTACGTTTTTGGGTAAATTTGGTACATTACATTTATTAGTTAATCGTCTTCCTTTATTAAAACACCAATTGCTACAGGCAATCTTTGGATGGAGAAGTTGTCAAGGGCCATATGGGAAATGTCCCATTTGTTCCTAGACAACTTCTCCATTCAAGGGTTGCATGTAAGGATATTGCTCTTTAGCGATAAGGCCGCCCTTTTGTACATTTATGAAACTGTAATCTCTTAATGTTATGTTTTACATTTGTGTGCAATAAAATATTTTCTTTTCTGTTCTATTCTATATCATTTATTCCGTTAAATCATTAAATGTGCTAGGAATGGTCATTTTTTTTTCTCAACGTGATAACTACTGAAGATCGTTGCCAAAATTCAGTAGGAATTCTTTTTTAAAACAGTATATGTATTTTACCGTATATTTTTGTGTTTGTATATTTTGCATTATTTTTCTTTTATAATTGTGTTGACTTAGAGCTATTTCATATATATTTATAAGTGTGTTGACTTAGAGGTAGGTATTTCATCCCATGCATTTTTATCTGAACTATAGTTTAAAAATAATATTAAAATTAATGTAAATGTTACGAAATGCTGGTTCTTTGACTACCAAGTTAAATAATTCTTGTTTTTGTTTCATAACTGCTTTATAAAGCACTAACTGACTTGATATACTTCGAACCCTCGTCGCATCTAATAATCGCGTAATAAAATTTTCTTGCTCTCCTGGGTAGTAGCGTTATGCTTTAGCCTATATACATATATATAATATAGCCTTTAGCCTTCCTCGACAAATAATTATTCAATTCGAAACAGTAGTAGTTCCTGAGATTAGTGCATTCAAACAAACAAACGAACAAACTCTTTAGCTTTATATATTAGTATATAGAAGTTATATATTAGCATAGAAGAAAGGGATAGGCAGATAGATGTATCACCTATCAATTCAAATTAGCCAAATTAACAAACAGAAGAAAATATGAAGAGTTAATTTAAGAAAGTTGAAAAGAAATACTAAAAAAGTAAAATTACGGATGATTTTTTTTTAAGTCTTCCATAGCTGTTGACCTCATTACGGAAGATTTAGTTCCGTGATCCGGTCAACAGACCTATGCATAAAATAAAATGTTCCATAGTCTGGTTAACTGTACCGTGAATAATTTCTTTTATCCAGTTGATCGGACATCTGACCCTGATCCAGGAGTAATAAGTTAAAAGTTAAAAACTAGTTGACGCTCGCGGCTACGCACGCATCGTGAAGTTTTCCCGTTCCCGTTTCCCACAGGAACTTGTTCCCGGGATAAAAAGTATAAAGTAAAATTTATAAAAAAAATCAAAAAAATCCATTCAGAAGATTTTGCGTGAAAGAGTAACAAACATCAATATTTACAAACTTACGCGTTTATAATTTTAGTAGAATAATTACCAACAATATTTTTACTGTGTCCACCACCCTCTCCTTTCCGGTCCCGAATAGGAGATGTCATCCTCATACTGTGGGCACAATCGTGTCCAGAACCAAAAGATTCCTCAAGTCTTTCTTCTGTAGCACCACAAAAGCATGGTGTCTCTGCCAGCGCACGTATTTCCATTTTAATAACTTGGATTCCTAGTACGTCAGTTCCGTTAATGCTGATGTCAGCTATTTATTTATATACATGTTTTTTTCATGATAAATAGGTATGCTACAAATCTTCAAACCCCGTTGAACGAAATGAATTCAACAGTTTCATTATTTTTTCTATTTGCAACACAATGAAAGCCACTAGGTATAAAAAATTTTTAAAGATATCTTAAGAAAGAAAGAAATATTTATTTATTTGTAAATCGCTACACTTTACAGAAAATAATAAATAAAACTAAGTACTTAAACTTTGTAAACCTAACCTAAGAACCTAATTCTAAGAAGCATAAACAAAAACACCAAACAGTCATCTAATATACTTTGTGCCGATTTTGGCGGGAATAGTGACAAGTGCGGACGCTTGCTTTATATTATTTTCTAAAACTAGTGCATTTATCTTCTTTTATGTGCGGGAGTGGTGCTATTTTCTCTCTTGCCGCGAAACGTCCACTGACAATCTTAGTATAAGAATCACCATTATACTGAGGGCAAAGACCAGGACGTAGCCTGAGGACACGAAATCGACTGGACAGGACTAATTAGAAGATAAGATTGAAGAAATATGATATAAAAAATTAGATTTGGCTAAAAGGTCTTAGAAACCAGGCCATTAAATAATTATTAAAAAAAAATACTTTGTGCCGCCGCGCCAATATGAACTGTGGAATGGCATGACAGCTGACACTGACAAGACAGCTTACAGAAATCTGTCAGGTCATTAGACAAACTATTACGTGGCGACCGGCAAACACGCCTATCTATAGCGTCGTATACTTATGTAAGTACAGTTTAGAGTCCCCACGTCCAGAAGGGGACCTTGGGGGGCCCTCCAGCTTGGTTTTGCGCGCGTCACGACACTGCTGTAATATATTTGCAATATATCTTCATTTGTCTCAACTTTTCTGACATCCATAGCAACATGGATCGTGATGAATATTTTTATTTATCATCCGATTATTTGCTCATAAATGGACCACTAGTTGGTTCGTTTAGAAATTGTATCAATTTTGGGACCCTTTTGATATAGACCTAATTTTAATCAAAAGCAGTGAACTTCAAACGGATTTATAGAATTACAAGTAGAAGAGTGTTTTAAATCGTTCCGACTAACGGTACGATTCCAGCATGACATCAGTGGGGATTACCATACGTTAAAAAAACTACTTTTTTAGAAAATATTATAACTGTCATTGTATAGAAATGACAAATATATAGATAATTAAAAATCAATAAACCCGACTACAATACACGTGTCCGTCGCTGGCGTAGCCAGGTATAAATAACATTCATCACCTTGTGCAAACAATTCATCACCACGTCAGCAATTCGGCACCATGAAAAATCTGACATATTTTAAAATACATACAAACAGACATACATTTTGTCACGCTTTTATTCCCGAAGGGGTAGGCAGAAGCATACCATACGCTCAAATTTCACAGTATACATTTTAGTCGCACGTAACAAGTGGTCAGCCCATTGCCGTGTTGAAATGGACAGTCGCAGTTTGTGTCGACCAGTTGTTGAAAATTTTCAAGGTCTTTAACATGCCTCAACGACTGCTATATTACAGGCAACCGGGAATAATGGCTTTACGTGACTTCCGAAGTACAGAAACACTCGTAAATAAAAATGGCACAAAGTGGTCACCCACCCATGGACCAGTCATAGCGAAAGTTGTTTAGCGCAGTGATCGTTTAATAGACTCATGTCACAGATAAGCATTATATAACCACTAAGAGTTTCAATAACAAATATATACCAACATCAAATAACCGCTTAAATGTAGCCTAACGTCACAACATACTATATTTTTGTAACTACGCTACAATCCTCGTTTCACTTTGTTATTACTTTGTCCGTCCTCATTTCTTTATCATTGCTTTTTGTGGTTGATATAACTTTAGAAAAATTTACATGTTTTAACACATTAAATGAGCATTTTTTATCATATTAAATATCACCTACATACATAGATAACTAGACAATATAATACTAAATTTGATACAGTGCGGCCCGACTGGAACTTATTTTAGTCACTGTGATATGTGTTTATTTTTGTATACCACTGAAGAAGCAGACAAGCATACGGCCCACCTGATGGAAAGTGGTCACTGTAGTCTATGGACGTTTGCTACACTAGAGGTAGCGCTGCCGACCCTGTAAAAATCTTCTAAAACCACATTTGAAGCACCTCTACTATACCTATATAGTTAGCATAATAATTAACAAACTAACTATCTTCCCGCTGTATCCCTGACGGGGTAGTCAGAGAGGACAGATCGCCAGGCCTCACATAGCATACTAATTGCTATTGAACACTGTTTCTAATGTAGCCCTAACTTGCGAAAAGGTTGCCGACCGCGGGTCAAGTCAAAAGACACTAATTCAATGGGTTTCGTTGTTAACGGTACCTGTCAAGTAGTGATGTAAAGACACAATGTCTTTTGTGTGTAACGCGTACGAGTAGTAGTAACTGTCATAAATGTAGGACTGTATACTTTGTGACATAGATTAAACCTGATTAAAAGGTACCTTGGCGTTCGAACAACTTAGTGCCTATTACAGCCTCCACAGCCTCCAGAAGGTGATTATCTACACCAGTGATGGTGAACCTTTAATCTTAAAGTGCCATTTATCTAAAAGACAGTAATGAAACAGACACATAATAAAATAATTGTGCCGTTTCATCAAATTTATTTCACTTCGTGACTATTGGACTGATTATAGTCTTTACAGAAAAATGTATCTATTTATTTATTATTTATCTATCTCGCCTTATCCCCGAAGGTATGGCAGAGGTATATTATATGACCACTTTTCACCTTATGTATTTCTGTCCTACGTAATAGGGGGTGAACCCATTGCCGTGTTGGAATAGACAGACGCAGGTTGTGGCTACCTACTATTAAAATTTTTCAAGCCACCCATAAGGCCTTCAACTTGACTTTACAACTGCCAACCGTTACTGGCAACCGGGACCTACGGCTTAACGTGCCTTCCGAAGCATGGAAACGCTCGCAAATGTAACCAGTCCGTGACCGGCCATAGCAAAAGTTAACGCAGTGATCGTTTACAGAACACTGAGTCCGCGGGACCACGAGCTTTTCCCTTACACTCATTAATTATGTCTGTTCTTTCGTTTTTCTAGTGCCCAAAATACATCAATGATGCATCTAAAGATAATACCTAATAGTTCTGCCTAATTCTTCAAAGCGGTATGTCCAAAATATTACATCACGTGTCAATAACGGTATACGTGCCATTGGTTCAGCATCCCTGACCTACGCCTTAATAGAAGTATGCCCGGGGTCACACATGTGATAAAACACGAAGCCTTGTAAAGGCCTCATCCACTATCTATGTACCTATATTAATGCTACTATTCCAACTTCAGTGGCATAGCGGTAATGTATGCAAATCACCGTGTCGAGGGTACGAACAATTAATATTTATGTGATCCACGTTTGTTTTAAATTTAGTGTGCTGTGAGTATTTAGAAATATATATAATAAAAAAAAAACACTTTTCACACAGCGCCATCTAGCCCAAAGTAAGCTAATATTAGCTTGTGTTATGGGATCTAGATAACTGATAAACATACTTATATATTTCTAAATACATACATACATATTATAGATAAATAACACCCAGACACCAGAATAAACCATCGTGTTCATCACACAAAGTTTTATCCTGGGTGGGAATCGAACCCACGACCTCTTGCGTAGCAGTCGGATGCACTCCCACCGCGCCACAGAGGCAGTCAGTGTTCTGTAAACGATCACTGCGTTATTCAAATTTCGCTATGGCTGGCCACCGATGGGTTACCCCTATGTGGCATTTACATTTGCGAGCGTTTCCGTGCTTCGGAAGGCACGTTAAGCCGATGGTCCCGGTTGCTAGTAACATGGCAGTCGTTAAGTCAAGATGAAGGCCTTAAGGCTTGAAAAATCTCAACAGCAGGTAGCCATAACCTGTGTCTGTCTATTTCAACACGGCAATGGGCTCACCACCTATTACGTGGGACAGAAATACACATGGTGAAAAGTAGGCATATAATATGCTCTGCCACCCCTCCGGGAATAAGTCGTGATAGATAAATAAAATACATATAAATAATAAGTTTCACATCAAAACAACATGGCGCGTAACCAAAAAAAATTGTTGAGAGCAATAAAATTTCTCTCAACGTCGATAAAGAAGTTTCACTTCAAAAAACCTCCGAGGACCGTAACAAACATTTTGTGGATAAAAAAAATACTACAAAGAAGGGCTTAATACAGAAAAGTAAGAATAATCAAAGTAGGTTATAGTGTTAATATGCTTCATAAAGTAACATTCACCTACAAGTTTATTTGTTTGGAATAGATATAATAGAAAGATTTATTCTGACTCAAAACACTCAAGTGTCTTTATCGATGATTCAACTAATAGGTAAAGTACTGATAAAAATAATTGTCTTGAATAATTCATGTTGGTTACGATTGTTTCTTTACTTTTGAAGGTATATTTCTTTTGGCGCTAGGGCAAAATGATGAAAGTAACCTTTTACTTACTTTTACTTTGAAAAACCAACACCATGAAGATAAGCTGATAAGTGTTTCCATGACAACTTATAACTACATGCAAAGTAGTTTTCATTCTTTTGATGTTTTTTTTTTCTTACTAATTTATCATTCCTGTTACAAACAAAGAGTTGTGGTACTTATATGTAATGATACTTATATGGAATATTATTAGAATAAAGCAGTATAACATCTAACGCGTGTACAAAACAATTATTATCATTATCCGAGCGTCTGTCTCAGTTGCATCTCGCGACGCCCGGGGAAAGCCTTCATACTTATTTCATCACTAGATGACTCCCCACGGCTTCGCCCGTGGCATAGTTGGTACTCCGGTCGCACCGATTTAATCCCGTCCCTTAGATTAGCCCGTAGCTTATAAATTCTAACATAGCTGGAAAAGGGCGTGCTCCGTTGGTTTGGACACGTCCAACGAATGAGTGAGGAACGATTGACGAAGAATATATATTGTTCAAAATTAGAGGGTAGAAGGAGTCAGGGAAGGCCGAGACTTACATATGAAGACCACGTGAGCAGATTGCTCAAAAACGGAAAGGTCAAAAGTACTCGGATACCCAGACGTGCGTGTATCAAGCGATTAATGAATCTCGACGAAGCGAAAGAAGTATGCATGGATCGCGAAGCCTGGCGATCTGTCCTCTCTGACTATCCCGTCAGGGATACAGCGTGAAGATAGTTAGTTAGTTTAGTTAAATTCTATAATAATGCAAAAAAAATTGCCCGATTTGTGGACTTTTATGGTTACTGTTCCGCAATCCAGGGTAGTAGCGTGTATAAAAACACTCATGAAAGTAGAAGAAGCGAAAGTGGTATGTCAGGATCGTAGCAAGTTGAAAACCATAGTCTCTGCCTACCCCGATGGGTAACAGGCGTGATAATATGATAATATGTATGTGTATAATTTTGAATCAAATGCTATCCCATTTTGATATTCATAAAATATTTCATACGAAACAGTTTGGTTTTACGAAAGGGCGCTCGACTTCCGATGCTGGTGTTGAGTTATTAAAATGTATTCATAAAGCCTGGGAAGACAAGCAAGATGCATTAGGTATATCCAAGGCTTTTGATTGCGTTCAACATGAAACATTGTGCAAAAAATTACATCACTATGGAATAAGAGGCAAATCTCTCGACCTTCTGTCTTCATATTTGAACAATAGAATACAAAGGGTCGGTATTAATGGTACACGTTCTGTAGGATCCATGGTTACAATGGGTGTGCCACAAGGCTCGATACTTGGGCCATTCTTGTTCCTCATTTATATTAATGATTTACCATTTTATGTAGGGGACAGGAATAGGATTGTTTTGTTTGCAGATGATACCTCATTGATTTTTAAAATTAGAAGACAATTAGATAATTATGACGATGTAAACAATGCAATCACGAGAGTAGTTCATTGGTTCAGCTCAAATAATCTTTGCCCAAATGAAAACAAAACTAAATGTATTAAATTTACTCTACTAAATGTAAAACAAGTTACGGCCAATGTTCAACTTAATGGACAAATGTTAGAGTTTGTGGAATCAACTGTGTTCCTTGGTATAACATTGATGCCAATTTGCAGTGGAGCCCGCACATAGAAAAGACGGCCTCGAGGTTAAGTTCGGCTGCATACGCTGTAAAAAAGATCAGGACTCTAACAGATGTAGATACGGCTAGAATGGTTTACTTCAGCTATTGTCATAGTATTATGTCTTACGGTATTCTCCTTTGGGGGAGTGCTGCAGATGTAAATAACATTTTTGTTCTTCAAAAGCGGGCTGTACGCGCTATATATAATTTGGGCCCCAGAGTCTCCCTCCGAGAAAAATTCAAAGAAGTAAATATTCTAACCGTAGCATCACAATACATTTTTGCCAATCTTATGTATGTCCAGAAAAATCTATCACAGTTTACTAAACTCTGTGATATACATAATATTAACACTAGACATAAAAACAATCTTTTAGTTCACCACAGTCGGCTGCATAAGATTGGCGATTCTTTCCAGGGTAACTTTTACAACAAGCTTCCCTGTGACCTGAGAAATTTACCATTAAAAAATTTAAAAAGTTTATTAAAAGAAAGCTTTGTGAAAAAGGTTATTACTCTATTCAAGACTATTTACAGGACAGGGATGCATGGAAATGATCTGCTGGCAAATAAAATATTATAGTCATAATATATTAAATTGTAAATAGGCCATCAAAAAAAAAAGCCATCCTAAGTTTCTTGCCGGTTCTTCTCAGGTGGGCCGCGTTCCGAACCGGTGGTCACTTTAAATATACAATTGTTTTCTTTAGTTTTAGTGTATGACATTTTGTAAGCGCCGTTGAAATGGTCTATGCAAAATAAAGACATTTTTTTTTATTGTAATACTCGATAAATTGGCCATCTAACACAAAAAGAATTTTTCTAATTTATCATGTAGTTCCTGATATTAGCGCGTTCAACCTAACAAACAAGCTCTTCAGCTTTATATATTAGTAAATAAATAAATATCTATTACGCCTTATCCCCGAAGGGGTGGCAGAGGTAAGTGGTAGGAATCCACACGGTGAAAAGTGGGCATATAATATGTTATATGCCCACTTTTCACCGTGTGGATTCCTGTCCTAATATATTAGTATCTATGGATTTACGAGATATTAAGTTAATACTTCTTGGGCGGGCCTTCCCTTCGTCAGGGATGACATGCATCTCACTACATGGGATGCCGACGACCGTGCGAAGTGGAGGAGAAAATGTAGGAAAGAGGACCCCTGGCGTCGCGAGACGTAACTGGGACACACGCTCAGATGATGAGATGATGACTATGCTTGTGAATTTCTTTAATATTGATAGCTTTTTAGTTAGTCTTCCAAGTAATAAATAAGTAAAAAAATAAGTAAAGTCATGTTTTAATATTAATTTAATATACTTGAATTAATTGTATTAGTCATTGTTGTCAGAAACAATTAAAACTAATACAATTGTGAAAACATTCGTGCCAAACCAGAAACTAAAAGTACTTACTCATATTTATTTTTACGGGGCTAAAAGCCTTTCTGCTGCATACCTTTTTTTGTTGTCTGTCATTTGACAGCCTATCATAGCCGACCTTCACCTTGTTTAATGAAATCGCTCATTATAACGAAAATGGTGGAATTGTGTATCTTATATAGGACTACAGAAAGTTCGCGATGGCATTAATATGTCTATCTCTTAAGGATAACATACTAGTTTACTGGGTTCGGAAAAACCTCATCACGCGTGCGAAGCTAAAATGATTGTCACGCTTTTATCCCCGAAGGGCTAGGCAGAGGCATATTATATGCCCACTTCTCACCGTGTATATTCATGTCCCACGTTATAGGTGGTGAGCCCATTGCCGTGTTGAAATAGGCAGAAGCAGGTTGTGGCTACCTGCAGTTAAAATTGTTCTAGCCGCCCAAAAGGCCTTCAACTGGGCTTAATGACTGCCATGTTACTGGCAACCGGGACCAACGGCTTAACGTGCCTTCCAAAGCACGGACACGCTCGCAAATGTAAATGCCACAAAGTGGTCATCCTTCCGAGGACCAGCCATAGTGAAAGTTGCTTAACGCAGTGATCGTTTACAGAATACTGAGTCCGCGGGGCCACGAAAATAAATAAAGGTGCCTATTCGTAGTAAGCGAGCATAGTTTATGAATCAGTGGAACACATAACATATGCAATGCGACGCTACCATTGCATCATAGACCTAAAAAAGCGGGATAATACCCGAACCCTAGGTGAGGCCGCGGTGGTAGCCAAAGTCTGCTGGGAGCACTGGGACATCTTTCCGAGGAGTTACCTGGGGCGTCCCGCAATAGACAGTTAAGCAGGGACCGTGTGGTTGTAGCCGGTTTGAGTTCAGCATAACATCCGAGGGGATTACCAGTAAAGCTTTCAGGTTACACAATCTAACGTTAAACTTAATTTGTCAAGTAATCGGCGAACATATTTTTTTCACACCGCCGGCGTCTATCCCAAAGTAAGGTAATTAATATAAGCTTGTGTTATGGGATCTAGACGACAGATAAACATAGATAGATAGATAACACTTTATTGTACACCATATCAAGTCTTATTAGGAATTTACTACTAAATTAAATCTATGTACAATGGACAACCATAGGAAGAATGTGGGTTTTAGGAATTATCTAAAATGGTAGTTTATTGCGTACTAGGCATAGTGACAATGACAAAATAATGCTTACTGCTAAAGTAAATAAATATACATAAATATATTACAAACATATGCATGCATACATACAAATATTCATACATTCAATACATATAAGTACTTACAAATACAATAAAGATATAAATGAAAAGCGAGGATCTATATAGTAAAGACATAACGGATAGCTAATAAATTGTTCACTTTAAGGTAATAATCTTTTACCTTACATTTAAAATCGGACAGCGTTAGAGCACGTATAATTTCTACCGGTAATGCATTCCATAGGCGTATTGCCTGCACAGTGAAGGAATCTTATTCATACTTATATATTTCTAAATACATACATATTATACATAGGAAACACCCAAACTCCGAAATAAATATTAGTAGATCACAAAAATATTTTTTTCCGACCCGGGAATCGAACCCGGGACCTCAGTCGCGGCAGTCGCATACACTACCACTGCGCCACCACTTAACGCAGTGCTCATTTACAGGACACTGTCACCTGGGCCTTGTTCTTAAAATAATATGGGGCAATTTACCCGCTTTGTTTACATTTATGATTACTGGGGGCCGAGTCTACTATTGACAAGCCGTAGAATAGAGCCAGAATCTCTGTTTTTAGTTGTCAAAATGTTAGAAGACTATTAAAAATGCAACTGACTAGCGGTCACTGGTGGGGTACGTGTTAGTAGAATTCTATCGGCCGACCGATAGAAGTCTTTAGTGGAGTACGATTGTAATAGTAGACTAAGGACCGTAATTCAGAACGTTTCTCAATACTCAATCGACGCTTGAGAGTAGATTTTACGAGGTAAAAACTAGCCTCAAGCGTCGATAGAGTATTGAGAAACGTTCTGGAATACGGACCTAAGAAAAACTGTCAAACTGTACCGGTGGCTTTTTATTGAGCGACGATTTCGATTCTATTTCGACACGATTGAAATAGCAGACTCGGCCCCCTGCTACGCTGTAATAAGTATACACCACGAAAGTTAGGATCTTAATAGGACTTCCCACACCGAGTCCATTGCGTATTGAATGCACTATTAATTTCAGCGATGCAACTTCCCCTAACTCTGTCAGTACCGCTGGCATTGAACTTGGCACTATTTTTGCAGTGCTGCTCATTGCGCCCAGATGACGATCATTGGCTCAAATGATTTTATCCGGCGGGAGCAGCTTTAACTAGCTTATCTAACACCTAGGGGCCGAGTCTGCTATTTCAATCATGTCGAAAAAGAATCGAAATCATCGCTCAATAGAAAGCCACCGGTATGTACAATATTGACAGTTTTTCGTAGTCTACTATTACAATCGTACTCCAATAGACTTCTATCAGTCGGCCGATGAGTTCTAGTAACAGTGGCCGCTAGACAGTGTCATTTTTTAATACATTTTGACAGCAATTCTGGTTCTATTCTACGGCTTGTTAATAGTAAACTAGGCCAGTTATTCAAAAACTCATCGGAAAATCGATATGCTATCCTATAGATTCGAAAATGCGAATATTCTTTACTAGCTGATGCCCGCAGTGTCACCCGCGTTGCGAAGATTTCCTATTCAAAAATAAAATCCAATATAGCCTATGTTACTCACGAAGAATGTAACATTCAAATCATGAAAGAATTTTTAAAATCGGCCCAGTAGTGTCTTAGCCTATTCATTACAAACAAACTTACAAATCTTTCCTATTTATAAAATTAGTATAGATAGGCAACACCCAAACTCCGAAACAAACATTTGTGGACCACACAAAACAAAATTCCGACCCAGTAATCGAATCCGGGACCTCAGTCGCGGCAATCATATACACTGTCTCTGCTCCACGAGGCAGTTAAAAGAAGTGTACCTGCTGGGTTATGAACAAGGTTCAGAATTTGAACGGCAGGTCGCAGGTGGCGTTTCAAAAAATATATATCGAAAAAGAATGGCCTAAACACAGGCCTTTTTTTTACTAAATTAGAAAATTGCGGCAAGCGGTCTGCGAAATGGCAAGCGGTCGCCTATACTTGTTAATTCGAAAGTAATAGGTTGCCTGTACCAGATTGCTTTTTAGTGATAAGGCATATTTGTAAAACATAAATAATCTCTAATGTTCTCAATCTGCCATCGTTGGCCTCCTCTGAAAATCAACGCTGTCAACTGGTCTCCAGTGGGGGCAGCTTTTTTTATCACTGTGTATAATTCTGTGTGAAATTAAAAAACCTTTTTTTTATGTTTTATATTGGTGTGCAACAAAGTTTATTCTGTTATATTCTACTTATTTATTCCAAAAATATTTTATTTTAATTAAAATTTTATTTAACTATTAATTTAATGTTGTGTTTAAAATGACGGACTCTTGGACAAAAAGAGCTCAAATACGTGAGAGAACTTAGCAAACTGATATGTTGCAGGGACACGCGATTTTCTTGATACTCCTAAATCTGTTTAGAAAGCTTTAGTAAAGTTTATACTACTTTACTGGGGAGTGGGTCACAAGTCACCGACTTTCATTTGTACCATGTGTAGCGAACAAAATTTTAAAGACCAGTAACTATGTCTCTAAATAAGCGAATAGTAGTAGCTAACCTCAGGTTATATTACTAACCGGGGCTTTAAGTTGAAATGAGAGACCGAGAAAGAGTAATGAGTAAATTACCTAAGTAAGAATGAGAAGAATCGAACAGCGGGCCCGGTGAAATTATTTTTATTCGATAAAACGGTTCGGTACAAAATAAATTAAATTTTATAATATTATGTTACATACGGTACGAATTAATATAAGTTAATTATAAAAATAATAATTAATAGGAGAAGTACTTGTGTAATAATCTACATACAGATTTTAATATAAAACATAAAATATATTAGATTAACAAAGACAAATTATATTAAATAACTACTTGTGTAATTATATTTTCCTCCATCCGAACTTCATACTTTAAAAGTAAATGTAAACTGTGTGTGTATTAAAAAACTTAAAATTAAATGTACGGACATTAAAATTAAAAAAAGGTATGACTATTTTGAAATTTAAAAATAACCTTGATTTCAAAGACGTTTAGCGATTCGAATTATTTTATTAAAGAAGAATATTTTATAAAGTATTCACGCCTTATTCTTTAAAGGGTTACCAGAGGTACCTAGTACCGATGTCGTGTACGAGTAGTGGTAGTTAGTAGAGGTACTCCTGGGGTTATCTTACCGAAGACCCGGGACTCCCGGCCATGGGCAGTTGTAAGATATACTACAAATTTTGTCCCATGTTATAGGTGTTGCGCCTATTACCATGTAGAAATGAACAGGGGCGGATTATAGCTTCCTACTAGATATAACAGACACGGGCGTAGCCAGTTTTTAGTTTTGGGGGGGGGGGTTTCCAATACTTAATAATGTGTAAATTTTTGATAGATTGCACAGTAATTTAAGCATTCTAAAGGAAATTTTAGATGCGAGAGGGCCCAACCTACATCTTTTGGGTCCATGCCAGCCTCACCTTTGAGTAGTTCATCTGCTGACTAAAAGACGAGGGTCATAGCGAAGAAAAGGAGAATTCGAGACAAAGCCCTATACCAACTCGTCTGGCCAGTGTGGTATAGTAAGGACTAACCCTCCCAATATGAAGGCACAAACAAGAAACGGGCTCCAGTTCCCGTCACTTCCTTTGTTCTCGATTACAGTAGAGATCAGGGTAACGGCGGAAGAGGGGATGCCAAGAATCTGTGAGCTACAGAAGGCTGCCATACACGATTGATTCTGGCAACCTATGGAAATAGCCTACGGCTGGACGAGCGGCTCACCGAAATTGAGGTATAACTGGGTAGCATAAACTGGCCCATATTGAGTTTATGCAAGCTGCGCAGAAAGGGGAAGGACACACTAACCCTTGTCTCCACCTTTTCGACCTTTACCACTTTCGGAAAAGTGAAGGAAGGTATTGGTGATGAATGACCTTGTTAGCAGCGTTGTGGAAGCAGCAGTGTGTCGGTTAGAAAAGCATACAACTGAAGCACATCGATAGGTATTCCTGAACACCTCCAATGTATGCTCCAACCTCGGGAAGCACTGACGAGGCATTTGAGACCGTGTATGAGGACATAGCGGCAGCATTATACGGTACTACTAAGGCTGACTACAACGTTGTTATTGTATTGTATTGTATTGTATGTATTTACCGCCAAAGTGGGATTACAAAAATGAGGTAACATGGGTCTTTATGTCATGGCGTCTTTACAGAGCTTATTAATGGTCTCGAGTCGCAAAGGCTCTTCTTATTGAATTTTTACTTTAATAAAAAGCCCCACAGAAAATGAACTAGGCGAAGCCCCGACAAGGTCTTGTAAGCTCTTCGGGGCTTTGCCAAGTCCATTATTAGGAAAGAGATTGACTTCTTCATATTGAACAGTAAGTGTATATAGAGATGTTTGCGTGATAAAAAGGTTTAATACCGTAAGTTATCAACGACTTGACCGAGCATCTCTAAATTTTAATTTCCGCATCAAAAGTGCATGCATGATGAAGCTATATAGGATACTTTCTGACCTACCGCACTCCAAATAGATTTGGGGTCTGAAAAGTTTTACTCGGAATTTTAAAATCGTTTCTATCTGCTGCTGTACCCAATTGATCTTTAGTCCGTTTTTTTTGCAGTTCAGTTTTAGGTAGTCAGATGAGCAGACTCCATGGTTATTTATTATGGGCAAAAGCCAGTAGCTACTTGACACTAAACTCAACAGGTCTCACTCCTCTCGGCATAGGCATTGATTTAGTCAAGCGCACGGACCAGGTTAAATACCTGAGATCTAAATTACGTCCAGTGATATTGATTGTGACGTCAAGACACACATTGCTGCTGCGTTTCTGTTATACTCGTAGCCACACAAGCAGGAGCTGCGTATCGCGACAATGAAAATACAGTGGTGGGTTTGTAAACTCTCACACCAGTGGTCTCGCTACTAGGAATGTCGATGACCGTGCGAAGTGGAGGAGAAAAAGTTGGAAAGCAGGCACCGGTCACCGTAAACACAAGACGCTCGGATGATGATTGTTAATATCGTCAACATTTTGGAGGGGGTTTGAGCCCCCTAAACCCCCACCCCCCTTGGCTACGCCCGTGAATTAACAGATATACTAAAATAACATTTAATATGATATATCAATACGACAGTGAACTCATCACATGTAACATGGGACAAAAATGCACACAGTAAAATGTGGGCGTACAGTAGGAATGCCTCTGCCACCACTTCCGGGATAAAGGAGAGGCTAATAAACAAAATAATTCGATGTCCCGGCAAACCTTGTACCTACAATCAGGTTCAATCTTAATCTTAATAATATTATAAATCCGAATGTTTGTATGGATGTTTGTTACTCTTTCACGTAAAAACTACTGAATAGATTTTAATGAAACTTTACAATAATATAGCTTATACATCAGAATAACTCATAGGCTACTTTTTATCCTGGGAACAAGTTCCTGTGGCAAACGGGAACGGGAAAGCTTAACTACGCGGGCGAAGCCGCGGGCGTCAACTAGTAGAAAATAAAACCAACTAGCTAACTATCTTCACGCTGTATCCTTGACGAGGTAGTCAAAGAGGTCAGATTGCCAGACTTCGCGATCCATGCATACTTCTTTCGTTTCCCTTCAGATTCATTAATAGCTTCATAGGTACATGCACGTCTGGGTATACAAGAAAAAATAATGTTAATATCTTTTTAACTTTTATATTATAATCTATACTACTCGTAATATTATAATGCTGAAGAGTTTGTTTGTTTGGTTGAAACGAATATGAAATATCTTTTTGTGCAGTTTACCCTATTTATCAGCAAAGGCTATAATATCATCGCTCTACTGCCCAGAAGAGTGTAGCAGTATTCATGACAGTAAAAAACCGGGAAAATGTTCATACATTATTGTAAAATTCATAAACGCCGATATTATAATATCGGTGGCACTGGTATTTGTGTACGTCACGGGCAAAGCCGCGGAGTCTATCAGCCTCTCCCTATACACGCCACAACACACGGTCCTGGGCCTTGCGTATCTGATCCGTCCTTACGACCTTCTCCAGGTCGTCGGTCCGTTTTCTTCCGATCGTACGTTTGCTGATTCGCAGTCACAGACTTCAGGGGACCAAGTCTACTATCGACAAGCCGTAGAATAGAACCGGAATCGCTGTTTTTAGGTGTCACAGTGTTAGTAGACTATCAATAATGCAGCCACTGGCGCGGTACTTATTAGTAGAATTCTATCGGCCGACCGATAGAAGACGATTGTAATACGATTACAATCGAATAAAATATATTATAATATATAAAAACGAATAGACTACGAAAAACTGTCAAAAATGTACCGGTGACTTTCTATTAAGCGACGATTGCGATTCTATTCCGGCACGATTGAAATAGCAGTCTCGGCCCCCAGAACTCGTTTGCTCCATCGGCCATCGGTTCTTCTACAGATGTGGCCAGCCCATTGCCACTTTCACGAGCTTAGTCTACGAACTATGTCGACCATTCTGATTTTCTGATGAATAACCTCGTTTAATAATAGAAAGTTTCCTTTGACTAAACTAATTCCCAAAAACCAGCAACGGCAGTATGAATATTAAGTCCATAAATCATTTAATTTCAAACTAGTTGTAGTTTCATAAATTTTATTTAAATTAGTTTTCGTTAAAAATATTAAATAAATATTTATTTATTATTTTATTTTATCGTAAACGAGAAAATAACGCAGCCTACCCCTATTGGTACATTTATAAGTAATCAAAGTCGCTAATAAGACGGTTTGAAAATTTTCAAAAGTACCTCATACAACCAAAACAAAAATTTCAACACGGCCGTGGGCCACATATTACTTGGAACAAAAATGCACACAGTGATATTTGATAAGGCGAAATTGAAAAGACAATAATGTATTTGTAAGTATAATTTATTACACAATTTTATAGAAAACGGCAACTCTATAAATTAATCAATTGGAATCACTTTACGAGTATAATTATCTGTACAAGCTGTTGGAGGAAAATCCTTTATTTATAGGGTCCCGTTACTTTAAAAGGAAAAACGGAACCCTTATAAGGTCACTTTGTTGTCCTTTCGTATGTCTGACAAGACCCTTTATCTCGGGAACTGTTAAGACATCGAGTTGAAGTTTAAACTGTATACTGAGTTTCACTCAGTTTTAATTTCTAAACAAAGAAAAAAGTAAATTCTACGGTCCCTTGAAGCTGTGAAAAATCAATCTTCTAAGTTAATGTAAAAAAAGTTTAGCTGTTTATGACGCAAAAAATGTAGTTCACACTCTCAGGGGCTTCAAAGTTCTCTCGTGAACACAGCAATTTATTTATAATTTAATGTACCTAAATTTTTACTGAACCTTCGACGCGAGAGCCCGACTCGCAGTTATACGGTATTTTTTGTATTATAATTAAAATTAAGGTCAGGAGGTCAAAGGTCAAGGGTACCCTTAACCGGCGTGTGTGTATGAAAACACATATGAAAGTGGAAGAAGCGAAAGTTGTATGCCAGGATCGTGGCAAGTGGAGAGCCATAGTCTATGCCTGCCTCCCTCCCTCTCTCTCATCCCCCTTCTGGGAGACAGGCGTGACGATTTGTATATATAATTTAAATCTCCATATTTTGCGAATACCACACGGATCACTGGACAAAATTGCACTATTCGTAAAACTAAAACTATTTTTTTTTCTGAGTCATTTTTTTTACACTTCATTATCTAGTACAAAGTAAGCTAATATAAGCTTGTGGTATGGGATCTAGACAACTGATAAACATACTTATATTTTTCTAAATACATACATATTATATAGGAAACACCTAAACTCCGAAACAATGATTTCTGGATCACACAAATATTTGTTCCGACCCGGGACCTCAAGCGCGGCAGTCGCACACACTACCACTGCGCCACCGAGGAAGTCAACCTAACCTTTTCTCTTTCCTAATGTATATTTGATTAAGCTTGAAATTTTAGACCAATTATTTCGTTCGTTTCTGCTAAATGACAAGCTTTGTAGAACGTAGTCTAAAAGTTGCGAAAGATGTTACGTATTAAACATTACTTTTGAAACTAGCTCTATAAAGTGTGTTCACTCGGCGGCGTGAGGAAATGACGACAACGCAATCTCGTAATACTACCGACCTCCATGATCAAGAGTCTGAGGACGGCGGTTGGGCTGCTCTCCCATCTCACAGAGGCGGGCTTTAGATGGTGTATAACGTATGTCGAAGACTATTACGTTGAAGACTTTTTACAGGACAGGGACGCCTATCCACTGGTGGCGTGAAATAATTATTTAGTTGTACCTAAGTAGGCCATCCAAAGCCTGCTGAGTTTCTTGCCGGTTCTTCTCAGGTGGGCCGAGTTCCTAACTTGTGGTTATATTATAAATATACACTTTCTCTATATTTAATGTATGACATTTATAAGCGCCGTATATCCTTTTTTTTTCTCTTTAATGTTGGCTACGGTGAACTCCTTAGGTATTCGTAGAGACACTTGAACAAACATTACGTAAAAGACTAATTGCGTAAAAGACATTTTATGAAAATAGCCATTTGTGTTTATGCAAAATTTTCGAATGTAAAACTTTGGGCTGATTAGGTCAGAATGGGTTGCTAGTTTTGTATTGCTTGCAGAATTTTATTAATGAGGTCAGTCCAGAGAGTGTTCTTTTTTTATATAAGGAAAGCAATGCAGTAGGCTTTTATTAGATTTAGTTTACTTGCTATTTGTTTGTTACACCATGTTTCTCCCTGAATTAGGGAGATACGGTAAAAAAGCCTCGTATAGACGAGATTATAAATAATTGACCAGGGCTTTACGGCGAGGCATTGTCAGCCCCTACTGGGTTCCAACTAACCCTAAGCGACCCAAGGTGAACCCGTTGGGTTAAGATTCATTTCAATTTATCTATATTAATAAAATTACGTGTGACTCACTCATCTATCAATGCCCAGCCGAAACCCTTGCACCTAGAAACTTGAAATTTTGAGAGAGCGCGCTGTAAATATAAATAAAAAAAAAATAAAAAAAAAAAGTGAATATATTTATTTACAGATTTTAATATTCACAGACACACACACACTCGTGGTCAAGTTTTCCCGTTGCCGTGTCCCACCAGAACTTGTACCCGGGATAAAAAGTAGCCTATGTTATTCTGATGTGTAAGCTATATTATTGTACAGTTCCATCAAATCCATTCAGTAGATTTTGCGTGAATGAGTAACAAACATCCATCCGTACTTTCAAACTTTCGCTGTTATAATATTAGTAGGATTTCGATGCATGATACCATATTCTAAGGAAATAAAGATTTGATTATGATTTATTTATAATTTTGAATCGAACCTCAGACCTCAGACCTCAGCGTATCAGTCGCATTACACTACCACGCGCCACCGAAGGCGGTTAAACCAATCAAATAGCAATTTGTTTGTTGACACCAAAACTCTTGTTAGTCATTAGCCCCTATTTCAAATATGTATTACAATAGATTCTTACTGTTAAACACTTTAATTATACTAAATTTCTGACCAATTGGAAAACGTAAAGTGAAAAATAAAGTGGGCCCATTTCTGCGCTTGTTCGCGCTTATAAATCCTACTAATATTATAAACGCGAAAATTTGTAAGTATGGATGTTTGTTACATTTCACTCAAAATCTACTGAATGGATTTTGATGAAACTTAAGAATTTTAAAGTTTACACATCAGAATAACACAGGCTACTTTTTATCCCGCGAACAATTTCCTGTGGGAAACGGGAACGGGAAAACTTTACCACGCGGGCGTCAACTAGTCCCTTATATTTAGTTCTAGTAAAATTATGATCTTGGTGTTTGGAATTAAACATATCTCCGGAAATGCTAATTTAGCTTTTAATAACTAACTATCTTTACGCTGTATCCCTGACGGTGTAGTCAGATAGGACAGATCGCCAGCATTTAATGACAGTAAAAACTTTACATTTTAAATTTGCCACGTCACCAGTGACATTGGCGGGTACAACCCAAAAGAAAGATTTGTTGCCATACATAAAAAATACCACAAACCTTAATATTATAAATTAATAAATATTGTGGGACATATTTAACACAGTGCCGTCTAGCCCAAAATAAGCTAATATAAGCTTGTGTTATGGGATCTAGCCAGCTGATAAACATACTTATATATTTCTAAATACATACATATTATACATAGGAAACACCCAAACTTCGAAACAAACATTTGTGGATCACATCAATATTATTGCTATATAGAAGCAATTTACCAAAAATTTTTTAAAAGATATAGCAAAGCGGCTAATCGATGCTTTGCGAGACCAGAGAGCTATTTCCTCGCACAAAGGAATAGTAATGCCATTCAACGTGGCAAAGCTGCCAGTCTTTTGCGAACTCTGGGAATGTTTCTGGTCAGCAAAGATGCGGAGGATTTTTTTGACGCGTGTCATCATCATCATCATCCGAGCGTCTGTCCCAGTTGCGTCTCGCGACGCCCGGGGTCCGCTTTCCTACATTTTCTCCTCCACTTCGCACGGTCTTCGGCGTCCCCTGTAGTGAGACCATTGGCACGCATGTCATCCCTTACGACGTCAAGCCAGCACTTCTTGGGTCTTCCCCTCTTACCGGGACCCGGCGGGGCTGACATGGCCAGACATTTGTTACCTACGTAGCCCGGCGGTTGCCGCAAGACGTGACCATACCAACGAAGGCGACACTCTTGCAACTTGTCTGCAATGTCACGGACGTGAAGGCTGCCGCGGATGCGAGAGTTTCTCACGCAATCCATCCGCGTGACCCCACACATCCACCGCAGCATCTTCATTTCCGTGACACGCAGCTCCTGCTTGTGTCGCTCCAATATCGGCCACGTCTCACTGCCATGTAAAAGGACAGGTCTAATAATGGTTTTGTAGACCTGTCCCTTCAACCGGATCGGCATTTTAGGGTCACAAATGACACCGGTCATCTCCCGCCATTTGGCCCACGCGGCAGCAATGCGTGACTTGACATCGCAATCGATGTCACTGGACGTGTGAAAAACAGATCCCAGGTATTTAACCTGGTCCGTGCGCTCGACCAAATCACCGCCTATGCGGACGGATGTGGGATCTGTCGAGTTTAGTGCCAAGTACTCGGTCTTCGCCACATTTAGTTTCAGACCGCCGTTCTCAAGCGTCTCCTTCCACGCCTTTACACGTCGCACCAATCTGCCCCTGTCCGCGTCTGCCAGCGCAATATCGTCAGCATAAATGAGAAACCATGGAGGCTGCTCATGTGGGTTTCTGATGCTGTCCGACAATTCGTCTAATATTACACTAAACAGAAGCGGACTAAGGACCGAACCCTGGTGTACCCCGACGGTGATGGGGAAGGGTTTCGTGTCGCCAACAGCAGTCCGAACCATTGAATCGGAGTCACAGTACATGTCCCGGATAGTGTCAATATAGACCTCTGGAACCCCTTTGGACCGCAGTGCCCACCAGATCATCGCACGAGGAACACAGTCGAAGGCCTTCTGCATGTCTAGAAACAAACAGTGCAGAGGCGTGTTCTTCGACCTGTATTTCTCTGCGACAACCCTCAGGGCAAAAACAGGGTCCGTGGTCCCATAACCAGGGCGAAACCCATATTGACACTCCGAGAGAGTGCACTCCTGCCGGATCCGGGAGTCTATAATCCTCTCGAAGATCTTCATGGTGTGGGACATCACCTTAATACCGCGGTAGCTCCCGCACTCCTGCACTGACCCCTTACCTTTGAAGACTGGAGTAATAATACTCAGTCTCCATTGGTTTGGGATCTGCCCGCTGAGGAGTATGCGGTTAAAAAGGTTTACTAAGATGCCCACACCGCGAGGACCCATCGCCTTCCAGGCTTCGATGGGAACTCCATCGGGTCCGACAGCTTTCCGATTCTTCATGCGGCGAAGCGCAGTCAGGACTTCTCCAGGCGTTACCGGTGGCACTAGTCCCTGATTCGGAGGGAGGTCCGGAGGCTGCACCTCTTTGTGCTGTTTATTAAGCAGCTCGTGGAAGTACGAGCGCCATCTCTCCTTTACCGCGAGGTCTTCGCTTAACAGGTTGCCCTCAAGGTCTTTTACACAGCGACACTTGGATATATCCTGTGCCGCTTTGACCCTGGAGCGCGCCAGCTTATAGATGAGCTTCTGCCCCTCAGACGATTCCAGCTTATCATACAGAGGTTGTAAGTGGTCACGTCTGGCTCTGGCTACAGCTCTCTTTGTGGCGCGCTTGGCAGCCCTGTGCGCGTCGCGGTCTTCAGGAGATCCGGTCGCTTGCCACTTTTTAAAGAGGGCTTTCTTCTCCCTAGTCTCCCTCTGGACTGCGTCGTTCCACCACCAAGTTTCCTTGTCACATTTGCGTCCACCCTTAGACTCACCGAGCACCACCTTCGCCGCTCCAAGGATGGCCGCCTGAACTTTGTCCCAGCAATCTTGAACTGGTTCGCCTTCAGTGTCGGTGCACTTGTCACCGACAGCTGAGACGAACTCCTGGGACCTAGTTTCATCAAGCAGCCACCATCTGATGCGGCGCTGGCACCGCTCGATGCGTTTGCCTTTGGGCTTCACGCAGAGGTCCATGACAAGGAGACGGTGTTGTGCAGTAAGACTCTCACCGGGTATGACCTTGCAGTTGGCCACCTTGCCGATGCTGTGTCGCCTAGTGAGTAGGAAATCGATCTGAGTTGTACGCCTCCCGCTCTTGTAGGTGATGAGATGTTCGGATTTCTTTTTGAAATACGTGTTCACAATGGCCAGATCGGCAGCCGCACACGTTCTGAGGATAGTTTCTCCTTCAGCGTTGCGGGTGCCGTATCCAAAACCACCATGAACACGCTCAAACTCCTCACACCTCTCACCCACATGACCGTTTAGGTCGCCGCCCAAAACGATTTCCTGTGACAACGGAATGCTCCAAAGCACTCCCTCGAGTTGACCCCAAAACGACATCTTATCGGCGTCGCTACAACCGGCCTGTGGCGCGTAGGCACTTATCAGGTGGGTAATAATTACTAATATATAAAATAAACCTAATACTCGCGTCAAAAAAATTTTTTTGACGCGTGTATTAGATTGTTATAATTAATATTAATTAATAATAATAATAATAAAAATATTATTTTATTACTTTGTTGTTTTTTTAAGTTATTGGCGCGTTAGGGAAAAATTATGAGAGTAAATTTTTACGATGCGCGCGCAGACCGTCACTAAAAACCGATACCACGAAGTTAGCTGATAAGTGTTTCCATGACAACTTTTAAATACATTTTTTTTATACCACTGAGGTGGCAGACATCCGTACTGCCCACCTGATGGAAAGTGGTCACCGTAGCCTACGGACGTTTGCAACACCAGAGGTGCAGCACTCGCGCTGCCGACCCTTTATAAACCTTCTATTTAAAGTAGTTTCAATCTTTTGATGTTCTTTTTCTTAATAATTTATCATTGCTGTTACAAACAAAGAGTTGTGGTATATGTGATGAAATCTTATTAGACTAAAGCAGTTTAACTTTTAACGCCTGTACATGACACTCACACTTTTTTTGGTTATATTTTTGGTATACAAATACTAATACAAAAGCCTTTATTGCTGACAAGTACATAACAAAAAATAAAAACATATCAATAACATTGTTGGTTATAGGTCAGCGTGTCCTACAGACACATAGGCCTCCTCCAGCTTTTTCCACCCTGATCTATCTCTGGCTAACCTTAGCCATAGTGGACCAGATATATTTCTAATGTCATCCGACCATCTTTTAGCTGTCGTCCCCGTTTGCGTAAAGTGTTCAGTCTGGGTATCCTATCTCTATATATATTTTAGTATAGTCATAGTTAATTAATTAAATGTATATGTATACATATTGTCGTTAGCTGCAACTTTTTACTGAATACTTATTTTATATATTCAGATTGTTTTGAACACTTATAGATGATGATGGGATAATATACTCATGTACCTATGTGGAGTAAAAAGAACTCCTTTTTAGGGTTCTATACCTCTAAAGGAATAAACGGAACCCTCATAAAATAACATCTTTTTAATTTTTAAGCTATTGCATAGTTTTTATTGCGGGCTTTGAGCGCGGTGACCGAATCAAGAAATTCCGTAACGAAAAGAACCTAACACCCGAGCTCACACGAACTTCACCGAGCATTATTTGCTTAACGTGCTTAACGTGTATGTATATAATACGACTGTACGAAGCTCGCACGGATCGAGACGAGCTGTAGAAATAATATATATTTTGTATATTAATATTCTAGAAATTTAAAATTCAATGTCACTTTTCGTTGTAATTTTATAACTCGAGAACGGGTTCACCTATCCAGTCTGATTAGGCTTTGATCGGACTATTTAGAAGATGGTTTATGTGAAGTTTGCACAAAATCGGTAGAGCGGTTCTACATTTATTTGTAACAAATCTCTTGTGTGACGAAGTTGTGCGGGTCAGCTAGTACAAGTATAAATAAATTATTATAATTGCATAAGTTGATAAAAAATGCTATGCAATAGCTTTACCGCGGCAGTCCTCGAGTGCCACACGTTTTTTGGAACGAAATTCCTTATGGCAGCCTTGGAGGAGATAGAGATTTTGTTGCGCGACCGAACTGAAAAAAATTTGATAGTAAAAACCGTAAGAAAAAGTCCGTGGAATAAAAGCGTTAAATGAGACGTGCGCAGGCGCGACAGTTGATTGTTTTGCAAATTGTGTCGATTTTCAAACTGTCTATTTACCTCAGTGAAGTGAACACTAATTTGGAATTAGCAGTAACGTAGCTGTGTTGTTATGGTGGTAGGCTGCTCGGCCGAGACGCAAGAGGCCTGAGTTCGAATCCTAGTACAAACGGTGACTTTTGTATGATTTATTGAATCGTGAACTTGTTAACTTCGCTCCTACCTGGTGTCCCACGACACCACATCTTTTTTTAATAGTTGGGACAACTCACACACCGCCATCTGATTCCAAACTAAGCAGAGCTTGTACTATGGTAACCAGATGACTGATAAATACATACATATTAAAGATAAATAACACCCAAACACAGAATAAACCATCGTGCTCATAACACAAAGTTTTATCCTGGGTGGGAATCGAACCCACGATCTCTTGCGTAGCAGTTGGATACAATCCTACCGCGTCACAGAGGCAGTCCTTGTGTACTTTGTTGTAGGTCCGCCCATCTGTCTGCCAAGACTCTTAGGCCCGTATTTTAAAAGGTGTCTCCAGTCATGACTCTAGTCTTAAAACTGTTTTCAAGTAGAGATTGTATTATTGAACGTCATTTGAGACCAAAATAGACGATCCAAATTCAAGTGATTTCAGATTGATGTTTGAATCTGAATCTTCTCTCAAGTATAGATTTTGACAGGCGTGATTTTTATTTACGTGAGATGAGCTCGTCTGACAACTCAATAAATTAACGTTCCGTTATAGCATTTTAAACAAGGAAAATATTTTTATATTAATATTACATCAATATTATTTAAGGGGCGAGTCCTTAAAAATGCACAAAACAATACTTGGCGTTTTAAAAATGCTATGGCACTGGTGTCATTGAATTGTCAAAATTTATTAATTTAGTTTTTTAAAGAATGGATCTATAACAACACCACGCGCGATTTACCTAAAATAATACAATTTCCTTGAGAAAACCAATCGACAACATTGATAAAATCAGCAAAATCGACCTTTCATATTTTGTCTCTGTCAGCTAAATCGTTGTTATAATTGAAATTATTTCTGGTTAAAATTGGAGACAAAGGTATAGATAATTCATTTACCACAGTAGTTTTATTATTGATTCAAATTAGAAGCAACAATCTAAGCCTAAACATATCTCATTTTCTTACGGAAGTTTGTTCATACATTTTAGTATGGAAAAGTAGCCTCCAGTTTATAGGATTTATATTAGAATACGCAACCGCTAAAAATTCAGTGCCGTCCAGAAATTCAAGGTGAGAGCACGTCGGTCTGAAGTTTATCTCGAGTTCTATTGTTCCGCGATGTTTTGAACTTGGAACTAAATTTGGGTGGGTTGCGAGTGTCAGAAATCTGATAGTATTAATGTTTGAATTAGTAGATCATTTACGTATATGTACCTAATGTATTATGTCTTATTATCTTCATTTTAAAAAAAAATTGTCGTCATCATTAGTTCCTGCGGCGCCCGTTACCCACGCCCTCTTGAGTAATTTATTTAAGGGGATTACCTCGCTCAAATCCCAAAAACAAGGTAAGTTTAAAGAAGATTGCAGATGAATCCGTTTGTGCGTTACCCTTATAAAAAATATATGGTATATTTAAGGTCATCACAAATACATTGTATTGTTTAAAATTTTAATAAACTTTCCAAAATTTGATAAAAAATCTTATTAAATAGGTCCTTTTTCAACCTAAATTGTAAATTTTCTCTGTAACGGCTAAATAGTTAGGCATGAATTTTGTATCAAAAAATATGTACTGACGTATTTCACAATTTGTATTGTTTTTTTCTCATTTATTTTAATATTTTTAAATTACGAATAAAAACCCGAAACCTCACCAGCACCCCGCTTGAAGCACCCCCGCTAAGGCCTGTGACGCATACTCGGAACGCGTTACTTCAGTGTCCCGATGACTCTTGTGACGGGTGGACTATACGCGCGGTATTTTTTCCAAATAAAATCTAAAAGTCCACGTTTTGAATGTTTTACGAATGAAATCTTGTTGTAAATAGTACAAATATAATAATTTTGTAAAACAACATTAGTAATTAAGATTGTAAATATATTTAAAGTAGTTTGTAATTTCGTTTTGTTTTTTCAACCGATCATAGAGTAAGCCTGACTATGCCTAAATATAAGAATAAAAGTAAGGTGAAGCGTGGCCGAGCTCTCCAAAACTATTGGTAAGTACCTACCCTATTGAGTACATTATTTCTATTGTGTTTATTTTTTATAGCTTTAAGCTATCTTGAGAATTTCGAATGACGGAGGATGGCGACCTTGGTGACTGATGATGTCACCTACCTGATGGTGGACTACGAAGGTGGGTATACGAACCCAGTGCCGACGCTACAAAGAACCAGCGTGTTTGGACTCATTCGAAAGGTCTCATGGTGACCTTGGTGACTAATGATGTCACCTACCTGATGGTGGATTACGAAGGTGGGTATAGGATCTCAGTGACGGCACTACGTAGAACCATCGTGATTGTACTCATTTGAAAGGTCTCAAGGAGACCTTGGTGACTGATGATGTCACCTACCTGATGGTGGACTACGAAAGTGGGTATAGGATCTCAGTGACGGCGCTACGTAGTACCAGCGTGTTTGGATCCATTTGAAAGAGGTGATGGAAACTAAGGTCGCCGGAAAAATAATCTTGTTTAAAAAAAACCTAGTAAAAATACCTTTTAGTTCTTTTGCGGTGTAAATATGGCTATTATTACCAAACTGTAATAGCAAAAAATATTACTTTAGCTCATTTAAATTATTATTTTTCAGGTAATTAAGAAACCAGCAAAACTCCGAATCACAAAATTAGGAACTTCAGCCATTAACAGATACACACGATCTGTTTAGTATGGCAGTTGATGAGGGGGCAGAGCAAATTATGCCGGTAACTTATTGTGTTTGCTTACACTGCGGTATATGTTCGATAGTTTCCCTAGCTAATTTAATTTGACACTGTATTGTTAAAATGTTTGTTTTAGGTTGAAGAAGATGAAGAAGATTTACTAGATTTGATTATTGAAGAACAAGAATCACAAGCAGAAACTAAAAATATATCTGGAATACGAATTATAGATATAGCTTACTTCTTTTCCAAAATACAAGAAATAGGCGGCCATGGTGCTTTTAACTGTGGTATACGAAGTTTGAAACTTATAGGAAAGAAACGTGTTGGACTTGCTTCTAAGTTTACAGTAGAATGTTTGATGTGTAAAGAGAAGTTTTCTCTTTGTAATGTCACTGGTGACTTAGATATTAATACAGCAGCGGTCGCGGGCGCCGTTTCAGTTGATATAGGGTATTCGCAATTAGATAAGTCATAAGTCATTTATTTCATAACAATTACTTGTGTTGAAACATTTTGTAGATCCATTTAATATCATCGAATAACATATTTATATTACCCTAATTGCTACTTAATTAATTAATTAATTTCAAGTGATATAATGCTAACCAATAAATAATATACAAACAATAATTGATAGTTAGTAATCAAAATGTCAATATTCAAAATTCAATGAAAATTAAGAATTAATAAATATTACCACCATCACAATTTAATGTCATATTTTAGTTTATAAATATAATCAGTATTCACCAAATCGAATTAGGTACGTATTGCTATTATAGTTACCTCCTATCAAAGTATTTTATCATTGACGAACTCATCGACACTGTAATAGTTCTTTTCCAACAAATACAGTTTTAATTTGTTTTTAAACAGATTTGCACTTCGAATCGTTTTAAAATTAATTGGTAACTTATTGTATAAATAAACTGACTGAACTCTCGGGCTATGTCGAACTACATTCAGCTTACTTTGTAAAGTAACAGGCAAGTCTTTCCTGCGCGTGCTTTCTCTTATTTTCCTATCTTCAATTGTCTCAAATTTCGGTAAATTCTTAACGAGCCGGGTTAGCAACACCAAAATATAAAGGCAAGGAACTGTCAATAATTACAAGTTTTTAAAGTGTTCTCGGCATGATTCCGTCTGCTTTAATCGTAGCATTGACCTAATTGCCCTTTTCTGTATAACAAAAGTTGATTCAATGTTATATTTGTAACTGTTGCCCCAGAATTCAATGCTATACCTAAATTTCGATTCAACCAATGCGAAGTATACGCACCTAAGCTCTGCCAAAGTGAGATCTTCTCTCAGGCTACTAATTGCATAGCATGCTGAACTAATGGCACTGACTATAGATGCTGTCTCTGATTTCCAGTTTAATAAAGCATCAACGTGAACACCTAGGAATTTAGCATTGTCCACTAATGTAACCCTATTTCCAAATGATTCTATGTTGAGAGTAGCATCATTTCTTGTCGTTGTCCTGAATAACAGACACTTCGTTTTATTTACATTTACAATTAAATTATTAGTGCCAAACCAATTTTCAAAATACTTAAGTAGAGAGTTGACCTGTAATTCTAAGTTAGTCATGTCATCGGCAGATATTATAGCGTTCGTATCATCAGCGTAAAGAACAAGTTTAGTATCTGTTACACGTCTACTAATATACCCAACTAAGTCGTTAATAAAGAAAATAAAAAATATAGGGCCTAGGACAGAGCCTTGCGGAACACCCCATGATACAGTCGCCAAATTAGATTTATGATAATCTTCTTTGCCATCTACAACAGATCTGATCTCAATATGCTGTTGCCTATATAGTTGCAATGTAGAGGAACTGTTATCAGCATTTGACTTGCCCGTGATGTCTGAACCTGTATACCAAAAACGCCACGACATTGCTTCCAATGCCTGGGACAAAGTACTTAGCAAATCCATGAATGATGCTGCTGAAGAAGAAAAAAGAATTGCTTTAGAAAAAGGTAACGTCAGCAAAGATGGGATACCTATTATAGATGTAGATTGATGCTGGAGTAAGAGGTCTTACAAAAAGAACTACTCAGCAATGTCAGGAGCTGCTGCCGTAATTGGAAGACACACAAAAAGATTTTGTTTCTTGGCCTTAAAAATAAATACTGTAGCATATGTACGCAAGACCTTAATAAAAATCAAAACCCGCGTAAACGTACTGATTTGAAATTAAAACAATAAAGGTAATCAAGTCGGATACGGTCGTTAATGTCGCAAAAAGCGTACCTACCTATATTTAGACACTAACAGGAGTTATTTATAGGAATCTTCCCGTTAAACTAGAAATAAAAAAATGTGGTGAGTCTGGAATAACTTCTTATACTATTAGTATAGCGTTAAATCTAAAAATTATACCTTAATTTTAATCATAAAAAATATTTTAGGAAAAGCTGTTTAAAAATATGTTATACTACCTACAAATTTTACGAAGCCCTATGTAAGCAAGTACGACTTACACTTAACCGGTACTTTGTTACATTTTCATGCAATGTCATCCACTTATGAGATATTGTCCAAATTTCAAGTATCTATCTCATCGAAGAGTTACTTTAAAATCAATGACAAAGATCCACCCGGAGAGACACACAAGAAAAACAGGGTCCGTATTGGGGTGCATACATTTTAGAGGCATAACTTAAAACTGCATAACGTTTTTTTGGCATACTCTTCGTTTCGCATAACGTTCAAATAGAATAAATCATTAGGCATACTTTATTTTCCCATAACTTTTTTATAATAATGATAGACCCGCATAAAATGTTTACGCATAATTTTTTTTACAATAACGATTACTAATCATAACATTTATTGGCATATCTCTCACTCTCGCATAAAGATTACAAGCCATACATATAGAATACCATAATGTTAACGAGTACATATTTTTATTTTTATATCTAAGCTTGAACTGTCTAAGATTGAAATGCCCACTGATTAAAAATGTCGATAGTCACTATACTGAAGTTTAAAATTACAACACTTATATATAGAATATATAAATAAAATACAAAAAGAAAGTAGGTAGATTAAAACGAGCGATTCTATTTTGGCGCGCACGTTGTGATCACAAGTGACCTAACACTCCTCCTCGCTTCGCTCGTCGTCGTACCTATTTACGACTTTGCTCAAGACTAGACTAAAAAAATAACACTTAAAATATCGTTTTATATGTTACAGCTTTAAAACTTGGCTATGAGTGAGATGATTATTTACAATGGTGTCTTATCATTTCTTAAATATTCTTAGTTTAATTATTATTCATTTAAGATTTAAACAGTTATCCATACCTCCATTTTGCGTTTTGTATTTTATGATAAATTATGGGGGATGAAGAGTAGAAGCGTGCACGTCGCCATCCCTGCCAGCTACGGCTGCAATTCTACTCCAACACGAGTGCCACCAGGGCGAATACTGCTAGGGCGTGCCCCCGAGGCGACGCGCACCAGTTCGTCCCCGCTGGTGCGAAAAGTGTGTGCCAGAGCGGCGTAGGGGACCGCCACCCCACACGCGCGGCCCGACACGGCGGGAAATGGAGGACGGAGTGCAGGGTAGCTGCGTGGAATGTTAGGGGAGGAATGACAGATAAGATGAAAGAGTTGATGGATGTTGTGAATGAGAGTAAATTAGATGCAGTGTGCTTGACAGAGACCAAGCGCAAGGGCAGCGAAGTCTTGGAGCTCCCGGGTGGGATGCTCGCGCTTTGGTCTGGAGTACCAGAGAGCGAGCATGGCAGTCGGGGAGTTGGAATTTTGCTGTCCTCGCGATTGGCCTCCGGTAGGTATGAGTACAAACTGGTAGGTCCTAGAATCCTCTGGATCCGTGTAAAGCTTGGTTTGACAAATATTTGCCTGGTAGCTGCTTACGCGCCAGTATCTTCGTCGAACGGGAGTGAGCTAGAGGATTTCTGGGAGAGTATGAGAGAAGCTCTAAATGTGATAGAAGGAAATGAAAGACTTATACTTATATATATAGACTATAGTATGTGGAGACTTGAATGGATGGGTGGGTACCGCTCGCGATGGTTTTGAGTCGGTACTCGGGAAGTATGGGGATAAAAGGGTGAACGACGCTGGCAAGCTAATACTGGCATTTTGTATGGAAAAGGATTTGTTTGTGGCGAACACAATGTTCAACCACAAACAAATTCATATGTATACGAGGAGATGTAAGTCAAAGAGAAGCATGATAGATCTATTCCTAACGGATAGTCGGCTCCGTAAACAGGTGATGGACACAAGGGTTTATCGAGGCGCTGAGCTGGGATCAGACCACTACCTAGTCATAACTAGGATTAGGGGTCTGTTCGCGGGTTGGCGTCATCGTACCGAGTGTCCTGAGCTTGAGCCGACTTATAGCATCAAAAGCTGGAAGCTGCAGGATGCATCCATTAGGGAAAATAATGAAAGGGTAGCCGAAAAGCTTGGCGACGTCAATGTAAGCAGTGAGAATGTGGAAAGTGTATGGCAGAACCTTAGGGATAGTATGATAAATGCCGCTGTGGAAGTGTGTGGAGAAACGAAAAGAGGCAGTAGTAATAAGCGTGATGCATGGTAGAATGAGGAAGTGAAAGAAGCAGTTTTAATGAAGAAGAAAGCATGGCTAGACTACTTAGCCTCGCGAAATGATTTTAATATGAAAGAGAGATACAAGCTGCAGAAAGTTAATACGAAGGCACTGATAGAAGAAGCTCGTGAAAGGTGCAGAATGAAAGCGCATGAAAGGTTGTCGTCCAATTTCCGGGATAATGCCAAGCTCTTCTGGAAAGAGGTAGGCAAGACCCGGAGTTGTTCGGCAATCTGCAGTATGAATAAAGTGCTTAGTGTTAACAATGACGTCCTAACAGACCAAACTGACATCCTGCAGAGATGGAGTGAATATTATGGAAAGATGTATGCAAGAAAAGACAGAGATGCCACGTCTGGAATTGGAGCTCACTTCGATGCTCCGGATCCCGATGTCATTGAAGTCATTAGTATGAAAGAAATAGAACAAGCGATAAGAAGTATGAAATGTGCTGTGTGTGTGTGTTACTGCTGAGATGATCAAGTACGGTGGGTCGCGTGTCTGGGACACACTATGTCTGTTATGCAACTTGTGCTGGCGGACGGGTGAGGTCCCGGATGACTGGCGAGTAGCAGTTGTAGTACCTATTTACAAAGGGAAAGGCTCGCGCCTAAACTGCTCCAGCTACAGGGCGATCAGCTTGGTCAGCTTAGCTAGTAAGGTGTATGCAAAGGTTATAACGGCACGAATACAAGAAAAGTCTGAAAGGTATTTATGGGAGGCTCAATGCGGATTCCGACGTGGAAGAGGTTGCATGGATCAAGTGTTTTCTCTCCGCATGATCGCGGAGAAGTTTCTGGCTATTAGCCAGAGGGTTTTCTGCGCTTTTGTGGATCTGGAGAAAGCATTTGATAACGTTGTGAGGGAAACTCTGTGGGATTTGCTGCCCGGATATGGTGTGGACGGCTCGCTGCTGCGGGCAATACAGTCGCTTTATAAGGACTGTAAGGCTTGCGTGCGAGTAGGGGGGGATGTGTCACCTCTTTTTGATGTCTGTACAGGCGTCAAACAGGGATGTGTCATGTCCGCCTGGCTGTTCATAGTGTATCTGGACAGTTGCCTGCAGAAGTTGAAAGATTTTAATATGGGTGTGAATTTGGGTGACTTTACAGTAAACTGTCTGCTGTACGCTGATGATGCGGTGCTCATGGCCTCATCAGAAGCCGACCTTCAGGCATTAGTCACTAATATGAAAGAGGAGTGTGAAAGTAAGGGTCTTCGCTTGAATGCAAGTAAAACTAAGGTTCTAGTATTTGAAAGAGGTGACGTAAGAACTAAATGCGAGATTAGGGTAAACCAGGAACGTCTAGAGCAAGTGAATGTAATTGTGTATTTAGGAAGTATGTTTAGCGCGGATGGAAGATGTGATTCGGATGTAGAACGGCGAGTAGCTGCCGGAAACAAATTAAAGGTGCTTTGTCCCAGTTAGTAAAGCGACAAAGCATCATAAAAGAAGCACGCATGGCGATTCATAACGCAGTGCTAGTGCCAACTTTGCTTTACGGTAGCGAAACCTAGGTATGTCAGCAGATGCATGAAAGTAAATTGAATGCTGTGGAGATGCGATCACTTTTTGAAAATTGTGCGGCGTTACCTTGGCCGACCGAATACGTAACGAAGTGATACGCAATATGGCAGGTTTGAATGAAAGTGTCAGCGTTAAGCTGGTAAAGGGCGTGATCCGTTGGTTTGGACACGTCCAACGAATGAGTGAGGAACGATTGACGAAGAATATATATTGTTCAAAAGTAGAGGGTAGAAGGAGTCAGGGTAGGCCGAGACTTACATATGAAGACCACGTGAGCAGATTGCTCAAAAACGGAAAGGTCAAAAGTACTCGGATACCCAGACGTGCGTGTATGAAGCGATTGATGAATCTCGAAGAAGCGAAAGAAGTATGTATGGATCGCGAAGCCTGGCGATCTGTCCTCTCTGACTACCCCGTCAGTGATACAGCGTGAAGATAGTTACTTAGTTAGTTACATAAATTATCTTTAGGCGTATAACAATTATACCCTATACATTTATGCTGATTAAAATTTTGATAAAAAAATTAGAGTAAGTTAATGTTTTGCCAATAAAACCATTATGCGTTTATAACACTCTGCTTATCATAATTTATGCGAAAAAACTTTATGCTGAAACTTTTATGCCAAACTACATTATGCTGAAAAATATTATGCGATCGAAAGGGCACCCTGAAAAACATTGTAAAAAGTTTCCATAACTAGTTTATGTATAATCTATGAGCATCACAGCTACCAGGAAAAAATGAAACCAGTTTAAGTGATAGTAATGATGTACACGGCCATTATTTAGCATTATCATTAACTGACTGAACGTGATGGGACAAGGTTACAGAGTTACGTCTGTAATTACTCCACCAATTATTGTCACATACAGATTTTACGCTAGCTTTGATAGTTTTGTTATTTTGCACTGGATTTAAGCGTAAAATGATGTTTTGAAACTAATGTGGCTAAAGAAGCGTATCGTCGCCTTCGCTAAGTCAGTGTTTTGTAAGCGATTACTTTGTGGCATTTCAATATACGAGTCTACTATTGACAAGCCGTAGAATAGAACCAGAATCGCTGTTTTTAGCTGTCAAAATGTTAGTAGACTATCAAAAATGCAACTGACTAGCGGCCACTGACGCGGTACGTGCTAGTACAATTCTATCCGCCGACCGATAGAAGTCTATTGGAGTACGATTGTAATAGTAGACTACGAAAAACTGTCAAAATTATCCCGGTGGCTTTCTGTTCACACGATTCAAATAGCGGACTTGGCCCCCTGGAATTATGCTCTTTAGCGATGAAATAGTTCAACGCTAGATTTTGATTTTGTCTGATCCCTAGGTTGTGTGGTTTATAAATTATACAAAACTGTTTGTACTGACACAACTGATAAAAGTATATCCTGGCTAATAAAACTGTTAAGACAATGCTCATTACGTCAACCTACGCTGAAAAGGATACGGAACAATTCAGAAAAAGACAACTGCATTATATAATTGCAGTAGTGTCTCTTACACTATATCAATGTAGGAAGCATAAGTCAGGCCATAAATACTGTTACAATAAAAAAAGAACATAATACTTATTACATTAGAATTTATAATCTGTTATTCTTATATGAATATTTATTGTTTACTAGCTGACCTGCCCCGCTTCGTCCGTGACGTACTTCCAACCCCGTGGCACCCATTTAATCCCGTCGCTTATTACTTTCCCAATAATGTATGAAAATTTCCCCGATTTGTTGACATTTATGATTACTGCTCCGCTCTCCTGTGTAGTGGCGTGATGATATATAGCTAAGAACCTTCCTCAATAAATGGGCTATCCAATACAAAAAGAATTTTTCAATTCGGTCAAGCCGTTTTCATGCTATGTCGTGACAACGTAAAACGGGTTTCATTTTTATAAATATTTAGATTGTGTTTTTTTGTTATTTTCGCGCCAATCGTTATTAAATACTTTTGTTATATAAAAATACAGTGGTGTGAAAAAGAAAACCGAATTACACAAAGTAGGTATGAAGCCAATGCATTTTTTTTTAAACTCTACATCATCTTGATAATTGTCGAATGTTTATAGGGTGATAAAATAAAATTAAAACTTCAGCGGTACGCAAAGGGAGGTCATAGATTTTTTTTTACAGACGAGATTTTTTTCTACTAATGAGCAATGTTTTAACAAGCAGAATGACCGAGTTTATGCTCAAAGCTCTATAGAAGCTTCCTAATTAGTCAGTAGAGTACACATGGACATTATCCGACTACAGTGATGGTATTGCTTCATATTTGTGAATAAGCTATCGAAACATCGGCAGAAGGGTATCAAGATACGATTCTTGAGAAGGTGGTTCAGCCCCTTAACAACACCATGTTACATAACCAAGAACGGTCCTTTCAGCAAGACTCAGCATTTACTCAATACTTTTATTGCATTCCATAATGTGATAGAAAACAGATGTTAAGACTTAAACTTTGTAACAATTATGAACACAGTTGGGTACAGCAAAGATATGGTAGGAGAGACGAATAAGTTATTTTTTGCCATAATATTCTAACCTCAAACAGAATATCTTTATTTAGTCTCATATTTTTTATTTTTTATATTTAGTATCAGGTCTATTATATTGAATGCAAATGTCATTTTATAGTCTAATATATTAATATATTATAGTCATTAAGCTCAATCCACTTAAGCGTGGTTGGTAACGAACGTTTCGGACTTCATCTGAGCTGATCAAGTCCCTCAGTTTTAAAGAGTATGGCATGCTCTAAACGCCATGATAATTTGGAGTCATCAATCCATAGGAATTGCATTGCAGTGAAGAATTTTCCCATAAAGTGCGTGTTTTCATTGATAACTGGCCTCAACGTTTAAAGTAATAAATGATTTATGCAATAGATTATAAAATATTTTTCCTTGAAACAATATTTATGGCAAGACTAATTCAAGGTCGAAGGTGAAGCGCTCGTGGCCCCGCGTACTCAGTGTTCTGTAAACGATCACTGAGTTACGCAACTTTCACTATGGCTGGTCCTCGGATGGGTGACCACTTTGTGGCATTTACATTTGCGAGCGTTTCCATGCTTCGGAAGGCACTTTAAGCCGTTGGTCCCGGTTGCCAGTAACATGGCAGTCGTTAAGTCAAGTTGAAAGCCTTACGGTCGGCTTAAAAAATTTCAACAGCAGGTAGTCACAACCTGCGTCTATTTCAACACGGCAATGGGCTTGCCACCTATTACGTGGGACAGGAATACACATGGTGAAAAGTGGGCATACAATATGTACGTCTCTGCCACCCCTTCGGGGATAAGGCGTGATAGATATATTAATAATTCAAGGTAATTACTACTGAATGACTGTTTAAGTATGTTTTACAGTTGTCTAGATCCCAAAGTACAAGCTTATAGCTTAGTTTGATCTAGATGGCGCTGTGTAAAAAGTGTCCCACAATATTTATTTACTAGTTGACGCCCGCGGCTTCGCCCGCGTAGAGAAATTTTCCCGTTCCTGTTTCCCACAGGAACTTGTTCCCGGGATAAGAAGTAGCCTATGTGTTATTTTGATGTATAAGCTATATTATTGTAAAGTTTCATTAAAATCTATTCAGTAGTTTTTACGTGAAAGAGTAACAAACATCCAAACTTTCGCATTTATAATATTATTACGATATTAAGATATGGTTGTATTGCTAATTAGTTTTTAAGTAAGATTGGGTGAGTCGCCTGCTAGTGGTGCACCGCTAACTAACGGAAGAGGCAACGACGTAGGCGACCTCACAAGGTTAGGAGTTCGGCAGTTCTCCCACAGATGTCGGAAATTAGCTTCTAGCAGTCACATAGAAGTGAACCCCTCGTTACAAATATAGGTAGGATTTGAAAGCAACTGGGAAATCGCTTTGATGAAGAAGAGTTATTTTTTTGTCAACCTTTGAAAATGCCGTAAGGCGAAACCGGTCAGGCTAAAAATTAAATTTTGTGGAAAAGTACAAGTGTCTTTATTCAAGCAAGTTCTACCAAGTGCCATCAATCAACAGCATATTTTGAAGGTTAGTGTTTTCGGGTTTTGTTTCTGCCTCGGTAGCGCAGTGGTAGTGTCTGCCGCGCTTGAGACCCGGGTTCGATTCCCGGGTGAGAACAAATATTTGTGTGATCCATAAGGTGTGTTTCGGAGTTTGGGCGTTTCGTATCTATAATACTAGATCGTTCAATAAGTCCCGAGACTAACTTGGAAATGGCGTATATATTAAAAACTCTTTTGATTTTTTAAAAGTACTGGCCATAAATAAAAGATGTGTCAATTTTTAAAGAAATATAACATTAAAATATTGATTTTGCAGACATTTAGGTGACGCTACGCTTGTAGTTTCGATACAATGGAAAAAAACGAGTTTCGCGTGTTGATAAAACATTGTTTTTTAATGGGAAAAAATACCGTTGAAACACAGCAATGGCTTATAAAATGTTATGCGGGATCAGCTCCCTCTAAAGCAACCATTTGTCGGTGGTATGCCGACTTCAAACGCGGTCGCATGGACACAAATGATGGGAAACGTTCAGGTCGTCCAAATGAAGCAGTGACTCAACAAAATATTAACCAAGTCCTCAAAATCGTAATGGAAGATCGGAAGATAAAAGTGCGCGAGATAGCCGAGGTAGTGAAGATTTCAACTGGTAGTGTTTTCACTATTTTACATAAAAATTAGGCCATGAAAAAGCTTGTTTCCAAGTGGGTGCCGCGTTTGCTTCCAACTGATCAAAAGGTATGACGTATCAATGATTCAGAGCGATGTTTGGCGCTGATCGTAATAAAAAGGATTTTTTACGTCGGTATGTGACAATGGATGAAACATGGATGCACCATTTTACTCCGGAATCCAATCGGCAGTCAGCGGAGAGGAGAGCGGCTGGTGAAAGCCGCCCGAAGCGGCCAAAGACTCAGAAATCGGCCGGTAAGGTTATGGCGTCTATATTTTGGGATGCGCATGGAATACTTTTCATCGACTACCTTGCCTTGAAAAGGGGCAAAATATAAATAGTGACTATCACATGTGGTTATTGGACTACCTTGATGAATAAAAAATAATTGAATGAAGCGCTCGTGGCCTAGCGGTCTCAGTGTTCTGTAAACGATCACTGAGTTACGCAACTTTCACTATGGCTGGTCCTCGGATGGGTGACCACTTTGTGGCATTTACATTTGCGAGCGTTTCCGTGCATCGGAAGGCACGTTAAGCCGTTGGTCCCGGTTGCCAGTAAAATGGCAGTCGTTAAGCCTGTTTGAAGGCCTTATGGGCGGCTTGAAAACTTCAACAGCAGGTAGCCACAACTTGCGTCTGTCTATTTCAACACGGCAATGGGCTCACCACCTATTACGTGGGACAGGAATCCACACGGTGAAAAGTGGGCATATAATATGCCTCTGCCACCCCTTCGGGGATAAGGCGTGATGCATATTTATTTTAATTTAAAAATAATTAAATAAAAAAAACCTTGTTTTAGTACTTAGTCTCGGGACTTATTGAACCCGGTTTGTTCAATTGCACACATAATTTGCACACACCTAATTTTGCCTCTTTTTACATTCCTCGCAATAACAAGTAAAGTTTACATTTGCACTTTTTTATGGTTACCATTATGCAAAGTAGTTTCTAAGTAAATATTTAGTTATAATAATAATAATAATAATAACCCTCGAGGAGAGTCGTTATCTTTTATAGGATTAAACCCTATGAGGGCATAATAGATTCGCTTTTTGAGTCATCCACTTTCTGATATCAACAAAAAAATGTATCAGAAAGTTATTGAGAAGCTCACATCCGCAGGGCAGCTTGTGGCGAGCTGAATGTGTGTGGCTACACATCGGTCCCGATTCCTCAGAGTTTTGTTGCCCTTCTGCACCGGTTAGGATTTAATGGCCTAAAGAGTGCTACTCCCGGGAGCGCAGCAAATCTCAACTCTGGCTTGCCTTAATTGGCCGGTCAGAGGGACGGAGCCAGAGCTAAATGCTTGGGGGTGGAAGTGTCATTTTCAAGGGCATAACTACGGGGAAGCCCGCTCCGGGCCTGTCCCGCGAAGGTGAAACCGGCGCCGCACCGCTCAACACCCCAAGCCGCTCACACCGGTGTTGCCCCCTGTCGCCATGCCCATGGCGATTGTATAGGGGGCCCGCCCATCTTGTGAGTTGGCAAGTCACCGTCTGCCAAAATTATGATAATCAGATATTAAAATGGCAGACGCCGCCGTCATCCATAGTTATAATCACCGAGTTCATCTAACCCCCAACCCAATAGCCAATTTCATAGTTAGCATATTTTACAATAGTTTAACTCCCATTGGAGGTGGTCCATTATCGTTCTTCTACATAAGGCGGGCGTGGACTGTCTGCAGTGGGGGTCCCATTTCCTTTTAGATTAAAATTCTCAAAGGGCCTCTGCGTGTTGGATCAGTATGTTCCCATGTACGCCTACCAAAAGCCCGGATATTTTCATAAAAAAAAAAGAAGATACCCGTGAAAAGAAGAAACATAATAATAATATATTTTTTTTTTTTTCAGCTTAAGTTTAACTTACAATTTTCTACTTAATAGTATATCAGGTATTAACATTACAGCTTATTATAAAGACATTTCATATATTTTTTTATTTTTCTTTTTATAATAGAAAATAAATGCATGCGATGTGTGTAGTGTTATGTGTCTGAGTGTGTATGAATGTGTGTTGGGTGAGTGCTTGTTTTATTGGTGATTGACGAAGTTATAGCGCATGGGCAAATGTGTGTTAGATAAGTAAGACAGTTTGTTGATCATCAGTTTATGATTGTTTTTATAATTTTATAGGTTGTATTAAAGTCTCTGTATCGGCATAATTCAAACACCGTAATAAATAGTAACTAGTAACCATAGTAACCTTATTGCTATTAGCGGATTGAAGTTGAGTTTCTTTGTTTATGATGTTAAAGAGATATTTGCCGAGGAAGCAGGGAAGTCTATTTGTGAATATAGTGTTAAATCTAGGCACGTCAAATGTCTTATGTGTAATGCGTTTGTTCTGATTAACATGAGCTCTCACTGGGTCTATCAGTTTATGGAATCGTATTATTAGTCGCTGAATGAAAAGTTGCCTCACCGTCAGTACATTACTATCCTGATAAAGTTTGCATGTGGGATACACGAAAGGCCGAAACAGGAAGGCTCGTTCGAGAGTTAGCAAGTGGGTTTGAACTGCACCTCCCCAGGACTCAATGCAGTACGAAAGCAGCGACTCACACAGAGCGCGGTAAATAGTCCTCATAAGCTTGGGACTTCCAGTATGGCGAATGTTTTTAAATATCACTATTTTCTTGGGTCCCGCTAAAGCGTTCGACACCGTGTCCATTGAACAGCAAATAAAAAAACTAGAGCAAATCGGAATAAGAGGTTCCCAGCTGGAGTTCTTTAAGGATTTTTTGAGGGGTAGAACACATTGTTTACGTATTGAAAACACTGTTAGTAGTCCACGTGAGGTGACTTTTGGGGTCCCTCAGGGGAGCATACTTGGCCCAACATTGTTTTTAATTTTTATAAGTCAGTTATGCAATATGCCGCTTCAAATTGGTCGTATAATAACTTTTGCCGATGACACTGCATGTATTTTTTGGGGAGAGAGTTGGGATGAAACTTTTGTAAGTGCTCAAATTGGTTTTAACAAAATTTCACAATGGCTACAAGAAAAATCTTCTTAGCCTTAACACTAATTAAAAATTAATTATATAACCTTCTCAATGAGGAATAACACTCAGGCCTTGGTTGCAGACGATTACAAAATTAAAGCCCATCACCCCTTAGAACCTTGGTATGCGTGGTTTCTATGTTTTGTTTCCATAAGCCATTTAATCTTAGTCTTAAGGCGGCTGCTTTTGCTTCTTCTTGTATGACTAGATCTAAGGGTCTCAAGTTCAAAAGATACTCGAAGGCTGCTGATGGAGTAGTTTTCATGCAACCAGTAGCTGCTACACTCGCCATGCGTTGTAGGCTCTGGAGCTTTGCTTTTATAGTGGTTAATTGTGTTCGGGGCCACCATACAACCGCTCCGTAGGTAATGGAAGGTCTGACGACTGCTGTGTGGAGCCAGAGAGTGATTCTGGGGTTTAGACCCCATCTTTTTCCAACCACTCTTCTGCATTGGCTAAAAGCTATACATGCCTTCTTTGTTTTGGCCTCTATGTCGCCCAGTTCCGTTTACTGTCAAGAATCACACCAAGGTATTTAACTTGAGTTGACAGGGAGAGTTTGGTATTGAATAATTTTGGTAAATCCAGTTCAGGTAACTTCCTTTTATTTGTGAAAATGATAAGTTCAGTTTTTTTCGGGTTTACTGATATGTTTATGTTCATCACACCATTCTTCTACAATTTGTAAGGCCGAGCGCATTACTTTGCATAGTACATTTTCTGCACTGCCGTTGACTAGTATCGCTAGGTCGTCCGCATAACCAATAGTAGGATATCCTCGGTTGTTTAGTTTTTTTTATGAGGCTGTCTACTACTATGTTCCATAGAAGTGGTGATAGGACGCCTCCCTGAGGACATCCTTTTACTACCTTTGCTCTTGTGGTAGTATTCACCGTTATCTGAACCGCCCTTTTGCTTACCAGCTCTGTGACCCAGTCTATTATTACTGGTTTGGCTTTGTGTTTTTTCAGGGCGTGGTTAATGCTGTTGTGGATGGTTTTATCGAATGCTCCTTCTATGTCTATAAAGGCTGCAAGTGTTGAGATTTTGTTTTTGAGAGCAGATTCTATTTTGTGCACAAACCACAGGCTTACTTTGGGCTTGATGGCGCTATGTGAAAAGTGTCCCACAATATTAAAAATAGGAGAAAAAAATACTGTTTCGGTGACACGGTGGTAATAGCTTTTTTTTTTTATAATAGCTGATGGATAGCAGAGGCGTAATAGTAGGTACAAGTGTTTTCATTGAAAATGTTTTGTATTCCTTGTAAAAGAACTTAAAGTGTAAAGTAATTTGAAGCGCTCGTGGCCTCGCGGTCTCAGTGTTCGGTAAACGATCACTGAGGTACGCAACTTTCACTATGGCTGGTCGTCGGATGGGTGACCACTTTGTGGCATTTACATTTGCGAGCGTTTCCGTGCTTCGGAAGGCACGTTAAGCCGTTGGTCCCGGTTGCCAGTAAAATGGCAGTCGTTAAACCTGGTTGAAGGCCTTATAGGCGGCTTAAAAAATTCAACAGCAGGCAGCCACAACCTGCGTCTGTCTATTTCAACACTGCAATGGGCTCACCACCTATTACGTGGGACAGGAATCCACATGGTGAAAAGTGGGCATATAATATGCCTCTGCCACCCCTTCGGGGATAAGAATATTTTTTTTCATTTTTTTTATATATTACTATAGATATATCTATCAATACTAATATACTCTATACTTTAATATATAAAGCTGAAGAGTTTGTTTGTTTGTTCGTTTGATTGAGGGCGCTAGTCTCAGGAATTACTGGTCGGATTTGAAAGATTCTTTTTGTGATCGATAGCCCATTTATCGAGGAAGGCTATACGCTATATATCATCACGCTACTACTCTGAAGAGCGGAGCAGTAATCATAAATGTCGACAAATTAGGCAATATTTTTATACATTATTGTAAAATATATAAGCGACGGGATTAAATGGGTGCGACGGAAATTCGAAGTATAGCCAGTGTGTGTACAAGAGTCATGTAAAGATGAAGAGTTTGTTTTTTTGGTTGAACGCTCTAATATCAGGGACTACTGGTTCGAAATGAATAAATCGTTTTATGTTGGATAGCCCATTTATCGAGGAAGGCTATTGACTATATACCATCACGCTACTACTCTAGAGAGCGGAGCAGTAATCATAAATGTCAACAAATCGGACAAATATACATAAATTATTTAAAAATATATAAACGACGGGATTAAATTAATGCGACGGGAGTTCGAAGTGTCTCACAGGCGAATCCGCGGGGTCAGTTAGTATAATTTTTAAACAAGAAGTAGTTTAGTTTAATATATTTCAATTATACATGTGGAAGGAATTCATCAACAATTGACTCGAAACGCGCTATGAAAATTATCGCCGTATGTTTACATAACATTACGTACCTGAGATTCGTCTCTCAAGGTGATGTGAGGAGTGTAAATAACTAATCAGTTCGTAGTTAAATTGAATTCATGAACATGTCATCAATCAACATTTTTCATCAATAATTATTATACAGAACGTGCTGACTAAATCTATACTAATATTATAATATTTGTTTGGTTGAACGCGCTAATCTCAGGAACTACTGGTCGGATTTTAATAATTTATTTTGTTTTCGATAGCCCATTTATCGAGGAAGGCTATAGGCTAAATATCATCACGCTACTAGCCTGAAGAGCGGAGCAGTAGTCATAAATTTTGACAAATCGGGCAGTTTTTTATGCATTATTGTAGAATTTATTAGCGACGGAATTAAATAGGTGCGACGGAAGTCGGGGGAGGGGGTCACCACTAGGTGAGTTTGATTGATGAGTTTAATTATTCTTGAAATTATATAGAACGTGCTGACTAAATATAGATTACTAAATCCATATTTAGTCAGTACGTTCTGTATATTTTTTTACGGTACGCCAGATCCATATTATAAATACTTACTTACTTATCATTCAAGCTTTCATCCCCGAAGGGATTACAGAGGTATATAATACGCCCAGATTTTACAGTCAGCATTTTTGTCTGTTAACAGGAGGTGAGCTCATTGCCGTGTATAAATAGGAAGACATTCGGATTAAAAGACACTATGTAGAAATGTATTCTTAAAGAGTAAAAAATTAAATCTTGAATTTGAGGTATATATACCACAGATAATATAATATTATTCTTAATAATACACTCAGATTTCATAGTCACCATTTTTGTCCGTTAACAGGTGGTGAGCCCACTGTCTTCGTGTTGAAATAGGAAGACATTCGGATTAAAAGACTCTGTGTAGAAATGTATTCTTAAAGAGTAAATCTTGAATTTATATTTAGAATTAAATCTCCAGAAAAGCATAGATACAAAGAATGACAGCCGTCTCTTAAATAAGATAAATCCATCTTTAATAATACATAATCATACCGGCAACATGTCGTAAGAGATAATGGAATTCTGGTAAAAACTCAACAGTACTATTATCATATTGAATTGAAGTAGATAAATAAGTGCTATTTAGGTTCTTCTCTATAGCATTTTTAATGCTAGTTGATGCCCGCGGCTTAGCCCGCGTAGAGAAGTTTTCCCGTTCCCGTTTCCCGCAGGAACTTGTCCCCGTGATAAAAAGTGGCGCCTATGTGTAATTGTGATGTATATAAGCTATATTATTGTAAAGTTTCATTAAAAAGTCATTCAGTAGTTTTTATGTGAAAGAGTAACAAACATTCATTACTACAAACTTTCGCGTTTATAATATTACTAGTTGACGCCAGCGGCTTCGCCCGCGTAGGGCAGTTTTCCCGTTTCCGTTTCCCAAAGGAATTTGTCCCGGGATAAAAAGTAGCCTATCCCGGGATAAATAGTGTTATTCTGATGTATAAGTGATCCTATATAATATTGTTGTAAAGTTTCATTAAAATCTGTTCAGTAGTTTTTACATGAAAGAGTAACAAACATCCACACAATCTTTCTCATTTATAATATTATTAAGATTAATTTATTTGTTATTTATCTATCACGCTTTATCCCCGAAAGGGTGGCAGAGGCATATTATATACCCACTTTTCACCATGTGTCCCTGTCCTGTTTATTATATTAGTAGGATTTAACTAGATGACCCCCACGGCTTCACCCGCGATATACTTCGAACTCCTGTCACACCTATTTAATCCCGTCGCTTAAAAATGCTTAACAATTTGTCATCATTTATAATTACTGCTCCGCGCAACAGCGATATATATAGAGCATAGAGCCTTCCTTGATAAATGGGCTATCCAACACAATAAGAATTTTCCAAATCCGACCAGTAGTTCCTTAGATTAGCGCGTTCAACCAAACAAACTTCAGCTTTATATATTAGTGTGGATTCTTTCCAAAATGTAGCCATCCGTCTGATGAAAAATAATGGCGACATTTAGCAATTTGAGTGTGTCTTTTTCAGAAGACACACTCAGACAAGACAGACTTAAATGAATGGGTGGGTACCGCTCGCGATGGATTTAAGTCGGTACTCGGGAAGTATGGGGACAAAAGGTTGAATGACGCCGGCAAGCTTCATCATCATCCGAGCGTCTGTCCCAGTTGCGTCTCGCGACGCCCGGGGTCCGCTTTCCTACATTTTCTCCTCCACTTCGCACGGTCATCGGCTACCCTGTAGTGAGACCATTGGCACGCATGTCATCCCTTACGACGTCAAGCCAGCACTTCTTGGGTCTTCCCCTCTTACCGGGACCCGGCGGGGCTGACATGGCCAGACATTTGTTACCTACGTAGCCCGGCGGTTGCCGCAAGACGTTACCATACCAGCGACGCCGGCAAGCTTATACTGGCATTTTGTAAGGAAAATGATTTGTTTGTGGCGAACACAATGTTCAACCACAAACAAATTCATATGTATACGAGGAGATGTAAGTCAAAGAGAAGCATGATAGATCTATTCCTAATGGATAGTCGGCTCCGTAAACAGGTGATGGACACAAGGGTTTATCGAGGCGCTGAGCTGGGATCAGACCTCCCAGATGACTGCCTCTGTGGCGCGGTGGGAGTGCATCCGACTGCTACGCAAGAGGCCGTGGGTTCGATTCCCACCCAGGATAAAACTTTGTGTGATGAGCACGATGGTTTATTCTGTGTCTGGATGTTATTTATCTATAATATGTATGTATTTAGAAATATATAAGTATGTTTATCAGTTATCTAGATCCCATAACACAAGTTAATATTAGCTTACTTTGGTCTAGATGACGCTGTGTGACAAGTGTCCCACAATATTTATTTAAAAAAAAAAAAAAAAAAAAAAAAAAAAAAAGACCACTACCTAGTCATAACTAGGATTAGGGATCTGCTCGCGGGTTGGCGTCATCGTGCCGAGTGTTCTGAACCTGAGCCGACTTATAGCATCAAAAACTGGAAGCTGCAGGGTGCATCCATTAGGGATAAATATAAAGAAAGGGTAGCCGAAAAGAAAGGGTAGCTTGGCGACGTCAATGTAAGTAGTGAGAATGTGGAATGTGTATGGCAGAACCTTAGGGATAGTATGGAAAATGCCGCTGTGGAAGTGTGTGGAGAAACGAGAAGAGGCAGTAGTAATAAGCGTGACGCATGGTGGAATGAGGAAGTGAAAGAAGCCGTACGAATGAAGAAGAAAGCATGGTTGGACTACTTAGCCTCGCGGAATGATTTGAATATGAAAGACAGATACAAACTGCTAAAGGTTAACACTAAGGCACTGATAGAGGAAGCTCGTGAAAGGTGCAGAATGAAAGCGGATGAAAGGTTGTCGTCCAATTTCCGAGGTAATGACAAGCTCTTCTGGAAAGAGGTAGGCAAGACTCGGAGTTGTTCGACAGTCTGCAGTATGAATAAAGTGCTTAGTGTTGACAACGATATCCTAACAAAACAAACTGACGTCCTGCAGAGATGGAGTGAATATTATGGAAGGATGTATGCAAGTAAGGACAGAGATGCCGCATCGAGAAGTGGAGCTCACTGTGACGCTCTGGATCCTGGTGTCATTGAAGTCATTAGTATGAAAGAGATTGAAAAAGCGATAAGAAGTATGAAATGTGGTAAGGCTGCGGGAAAAGACAGAGTTACTGCTGAGATGATCAAGTACGGTGGGTCGCACGTCTAGGACACTCTTTGTCTGCTATGCAACTTATGCTGGCAGACGAGTGAGGTCCCAGATGACTGGCGAATAGCAGTTGTAGTACCTATCTATAAAGTTAAAGGCTCTCGCCTAAACTGCTCCAGCTGCAGAGCGATCAGCTTAGCTACTAAGGTGTATGCAAAGGTTATAACGGCATGAATGCAAGAAAAGTCTGAAAGGTATTTGTGAAAGGCTCAATGCGGATTCCGACGTCGAAGAGGTTGCATGGATCAAGTGTTTTCTCTCCGTATGATCGCGGAGAAGATTCTGGCTGTTAGCCAGAAGGTATTCTGCGCTTTTGTGGATCTAGAGAAAGCATTTGATAACGTTGTGAGAGAAACTCTGTGGGACTTGCTGCCCGGATATGGTGTGGACGGCTCGCTACTGCGGGCAATACAGTCGCTATACAGGGATTGTAAGGCTTGCGTGCGAGTAGGGGGGGATGTCACACCTCTTTTCGACGTCTGTACAGGCGTCAAACAGGGTTGTGTCATGTCTGCCTGGCTGTATGGCATAGTGTATCTGGACAGTTGCCTGCAGAAGTTGAAAGATTGTGATATGGGTGTGAATTTGGGTGACTTAACAGCAAATTGTCTGTTGTACACTGATGATGCGGTGCTCATGGCCTCATCAGAAGCCGACCTTCAGGCATTAGTCACTAATATGAAAGAGGAGTGTGAAAGAAAGGCTTAAATGCAAGTAAAACTAAGGTTCTGGTATTTGAAAGAGAAGACGTAAGAACTAAGTGCGAGATTTGGGTAAATCAGGAATGTTTAGAGCAAGTGAATGAAATTGTGTATTTAGGAAGTATGTTCAGCGCGAATGGAAGATGTGATTCGGATGTAAAACGGCGAGTAACTGCCGGAAAAAAAGTTAACGGTGCTTTGTCCCAATTAGTAAGGCGACAAAGCATCGTAAAAGAAGCACGACTCGCGATTCATTACGCAGTGCTAGTGCCAACGTTGCTTTACGGCAGCGAAACCTGGGTATGTCAGAAGATGCATAAAAGTAAGCTGAATGCTGTGGAGATGCGATCACTTCGAAAATTGTGCGGCGTAACCTTGGCCGACCGAAATCGCAACGAAGTGATACACAATATGGCAGGTTTGTGTGAAAGTGTAAGCTGGAATAGGGCGTGCTCCGTTGGTTTGGACACGTTCAACGAATGAGTGAGGAACGGTTGACGAAGAATATATATTGTGCGAAAGTAGAGGGCAGAAGGAGTCAAGGTAGACCAAGACTTACATATGAAGACCACGTGAGCGGATTGCTCAAGAACGGAAGAGTCCAAAGTACTCGGATACCCAGACGTGCATGTATGAAGCGATAGTAAAATGGCAGTCGTTAAGTCAAGTTGAAGACCTTACAGGCGACTTGATTATTAGCAGCTATTTTCAGCAGCAGGTAGCCACAACCTGCTTTTGTTTATTTCAACACGGCAATGGGTTTTCACCACCTGTTACGTGGGTCAGAAAGCACGGAGCAAGCCCTTTTCCAGCTTAACGCTGACACTTTCATTCTAACCTGCCATATTGCTTATCACTTCGTTACGTATTCGGTCAACCAAGGTAAGCCGCACAATTTTCGAAGTAATCGCATCTCCTCATAATAATATAGGACGGGTTATGTCATATTCAAAATCTCATAAAATCCCAGAAAGATGATATTTTGTCAAGAGATGATGCCGGATGCTTATTGTACTATTTAAATCTTTGTAAGTAGGTTAAGTGGTAATCGATCAATCTTATTATCTATGTGATTGTTGCAGAATATATGCCTGTCAATATAAGATAGTAGGATCAGGTAGTAAAACACAGTATAGTATAACTAAATAGTTGACGCCCGCGGCTCCGCACGCGTGGTGAAGTTTTCCCGTTTCCCACAGGAACTTGATCTCGGGTTAAAAAGTAGCCTATGTGTTATTCTGAGGTGTACGCTACAGTATTGTAAAGTTTCATCAAAATCCATTCAGTAGATTTTGCGTGTAGGAGTAACAAACATCCATCCATACTTACAAACTTTGGCGTTTATAATATTAGTAGGATGGAATTAGGTGTTTCATGCCAAAAATCCATCCTTTATCAACAACACGCCTCTATCCCCTAGGGGGTGGCACAAGCATATCATACGTCCACATTTCACCCTGAGCTTTTTTGTCCCACGTAACAGGTGGTGAGGTGAGCCTGTTGTCATGTTGGAATGGACAAGTTGAATGTTTTCAAGCCACCCGTAGGGCCTTCAACTTGGCTTAACGATTACCATGTTACTGGCAACTGGGACCAACTGCAACTAGTACCAATTGCTTAACATGCCTTCCAAAACACGGAAACGTACGTAAATTTGAAATTAGCTTAACTTGAAAATCCAACGGAGGAATAACGAACCGAACTCTTAAAGGAAATGGATGTAGAAAATGTGATTAATTTAATTTCATTCTTTATTGCACAAAAAAGTAAGGTACATTGATAATAAATTATAAAAAAAAAATGATGTACACAGGCGAGATTAACTCAAGACTGAGTTTTCTCCCAACAAACCTTTGGTGAAAGAGAATATTTAACAAAGGTCTAAAAATTGTGAAAAAAAAATACAAAATACTAAAATTAATATTAATTGTATATATATCTATCATACACATACACAAAACACACACATACATGGATAGGAAATTTATAATTTGATAAACAAATTATAATAATAATAACGTTTATTTTCCTCTCTCACACAGTAACAATTACATTATAGATCTTAAGCTAGGTTACACTTTTATTAGATTAAATTCTGTGTAAGAGACTGGTATCTGTAGTAGGTAAAGGATACCTGTGTGACAGATTACCAGCCTCTCCTAACTCTGGGCATAGGTACAGTGATAATCGTGTAGTGCATTTATTAATGGTTTGAATGTGAGGGGAGTCAGTAACCGTGTATATATGTGTGTGATTGTGTCTGTGTGTGTGTGTGTGTGAGTGTTAGTGAGCGTGCGTGCATGCGTGTGAGGAATTATATACCAAAGTATTGCCATTGTGTAAAACAAAAGGAATCACACTTAATATACACAATAGAAGAATATCTGCATACTTATATAATAGATGAAAGGTACAGTTTCTTAACTCTATCCTTGAATACGCCCAAAGAGGTACTACAATATTGGACGCAGTGAGCGGTACAGCGGTCGTGGTCATATATCACGCACAGAGTGTGGCAACGAATTCCATAACCGCACTGCTCGTATGGTAAAGGATTTTTCATAGCAAGCAGAAGAGTGAGAAGGCATACGGAGTAGAAGTGAGGAGGATGCACGTCAGAATTTACACCTGGGGTCGAGAAACTCAAAGCGTTCACGTAAATAGAAGGGTGAATGTACATTGTGAAGAATAGTTTAAAGAAAATAAAAAATATTAAAATCTTGACGCTGTCGAATAGGTGTCCACCTCAATCTTGCCCGAAATTCAGACGCATGATCATATTTACGAAGACCAGAAATGAAACGGATACCCAGATTCAACACGGCAATGGGCTCATCACCTGTTACATGTGACAAAAGTGCATACGGTGAAATGTGGGCGTATTGTATGCCTCTGCCTACCCTTTCGGGGATAAAGGCGTGACAATATGTATGTATGTATGTACACAGATTCTGCAGTCGTAACAGTAACTAGGTAATAGGTAACCTTACCCTCCAGATTGTAAGGCAGTGTGCGATATTCCGCTTTACAACGTGACATTAAGTAGACACGTGTTTCGTCGTCTACACACGAGTTATTCTGATTTTCATTTTGTATGCTAATCTTTGAACATAATGAAAATGTAGTGAAACCGGTAAGGTTAAAAAGTAAGTAAGTGGAAAATGGTAAAAGAGTAAAGTGTTTTCATTCAAGATGTGTAACGAGTTGTTCCAAGTGTCATCAACCAACAGTACAAAAGTACGGTGTTCTTACAAAGACCTGTGTCTTACAATAGGTTGATTAATATTTTATATATATTTCAGATCTGAAATATATATAAAATTAGATGACCCTCACGGCTTCGCCCGTTCGAACTCCAGTAGCACCTATTTAATCCCGTCGCTTATTAATTCTACAATAATGCATAAATATTTGACCGATTTGTCGACATTTATTACTACTGCACCGCTCTCCAGAGTAGTAGCGTGATGATATATAGCCTATCTTTGAAGTTCGATCAAACTGCCCACGGTGTGCAAAATTGATTAAAATCGGTTAAGTAGTTTAGGAGTCCATCGCGACAAACAACGTGTGACACGTAATTTATATATGTTAGTTGTATAAGCAACACAATAATCTAGTAATGTGATTGGTCGAAAGCGTATTTGTACTAAAGTTAATAGTTTGTTTTAGATATCTTAATATTCACTAGTAATATTTTGTTAAATCTTCATTTAATTAGAATTGATTTATTGACTACTAATATTGTGTAAAGTCTCTCTCTAAAATTAATAGCTTAAAAAGAACATGATTTGGATTGATTGAGGAATGAAACATGTAATATTCCTAATTAGGTTATAGCGGTTTCTTAATACTGAAAGGTCTATGTTAATTCCTAACTCTATTTAATTACATTTATCACACATTTATATCGTGTAAATACTTTGTGTTTACATTATTAATCTTTAACATGTCACGAGTTGAAGGTGTGAATGTGTGTGAAGTGGAGTCGTAGCGCCACCTGTAATGAAATGGCGGGAACGCAACACGTTCGATGGGTCGGTCGAAGTCATGTCGAAGCGGTTAAGATGGCGGTAAAGCGGGGACGCCGCGGAGAGCGAGCTTGTGACATATTGATAAAGTAATGGTGAAAGTTAAATCGGTACCACGAACCCACTGCTCGTGTATTGTTGTAGTTATTTATTAAATCGGTATTCTGTAAATTACATCTCGAACATAAAATAATGTAGGTAATGAAAGCGTAACGTGTTTTGAGTTTACCCGTGGTGTCGCCCACAAAACCTTTGAAGAGGTTGTTGAATATCAGGTCATTCTCCGACATATATATTAAGATTAGTCAACCTTTGAAAATGCCGTTAGGCAAAACCGGTCTGTTAAAATTTTGTGGAAAAGTAACAAGTGTTTTTATACGAAATGAAGATAGCAGAAAAAACTAATGTAAAAATTTATTAGTACTCACGCATATTGTACCTTTTTAGACAACATTTAAGTGTTTTTACGAAAAATCCCGTTATTGTGTCCTAAGATATAAGTAGGGTTTAATAACCTATTGCGTCTACCCTTGCAAATATGGCGTCGTTAATTTGAAGTTCTTATTCAGCAACGATTATAATCACGTATTCATTATAAATGATTAAAAAGTACGATTATAATACGCCGTGATAAATTATATGTTGCAATTTATAATCTTACCCAAGACTATGAATGAGTCGTCCCCTTCTACATAGAAGCAACCACAGATCAAGAAATCATGTTACTTGCGCTGTACTATTAGACGCCTTACACTCAATCTATGCTAATATATAAAGCTGAAGAGTTTGTTTGTTTGGTTGAACGCGCTAATCTCATTAACTACTGAACGGATATGAAAATTTATTTTTGTACTGGATAGCCCATTTATCAAGGAAGGCAATAGGCTATATATAATGCTACTACCCTGGAGAGCATAACAATAAAAAATAACGAAAAATCGGGCACATTTTCAAAAATGTTTGTAAAATTGATGCAACGGGATTATTTGCATGCGACGGGAGTTCAAAATATGTCACGGGCGAAGCCGCGGAGGTCAGCTAGTATTGCATGCAACCAAGCGTGTTAGGGGGCGTTACCCTTTATTCATACGATTAAACCACAGTATAAAGAGTAAACTTTCGGCTGTGATTAAACTACTGTAGACGAATGGTAGGCCACTGACAGGCCGTGTTCACAATATTCGTACTAATATTATTTTCCTGTATTGTCTGCGAGAGGGAGCGAATAATATTCCTTGTTCTGTGAAGGAATGTATCTGTCGTCCTCTCTCTAGAGTTCTGATGACAGTGGTGGGTAAATTCCCTTTGGTTTTTTGTTAATTAAGAATATAAATCTTTCCATAATTTAAGGAAAACCCGGATGATAATTCCTTAGTGGTTAATGACGGATTTAATGACTAAGTAATTCTCGTGACAACTCTTTAAAGGTTTAATTTTTAAATTTTTAAATTATTTTGAAAATTTTAATGCAGTATATATATATCACTGTCTTTCACTAAAGCACGTTAACACAACTTTTATGTCCAAAAAACCACCAATTAGGCAGAATCGTAGCAAAATTATATTTATGTACCAAACCTGTGCAAATTTACCACATAAGCTACTTATGTTCAGTTCCCGTGGGGTGAATAGCCCTCAGGCCTATCCTGTCACCCTTGGGAAGAAGGCGAAACACCGCGTGTGCGTTTGGATTGCTCCGCCACGATGTCCAATCAAAAATAAATAAATATATTAAGTTTTTTATTTACTCGTATTTTTATTTTCAGATCGATCTAGATGTTATTCAATTTCATAGCTGTCCTCCAGTTATTGAATGTAAATGTATTCCTAAATAAAATTAAATTATTGTCACCCTGGTAGAACATCATATGAGACATCATTATTTTTTATTTAACACGAGTTGTAAACTGTTTTGAGGGTAAAACAATACGTCATTATAATGAGGTAAATGCCGAATAAATGGAAGTTCAGACCAAAATCCTAGCAATTATAGGTAGTGAGATATGAGCCTACAAAGAAGAGTTTCGTTCGCGCGGCCACGGACTTTTTGTTTTGGACCGATATCTCCTGTTTAACTAAACTTTAGTAGTATTTATTGCTTTCATTAGTTTCGACAAATTAAGATCCTTCTTCTTGTGTTAATTTTACTGTATGAAATCGTAAGGTTTAAAAAATAATCAACATTAAAGAAACAACGAGTGGAGGATTGCGCGGCCATAACTTCAAAGGCGAATATTTCGTGAAATATTGCTCTAGAGCTTATACTTCTTTTTTCGACAATTTTTGACAAATTCAATCTTTAATTGACAAAAAGAATTAGATCTCTAACCCATGTAGTTGCTGAGATCTCCGTGGCCGCGCAATCCTCTACGTTTCGTTCGCGCGGCCAACTTTAAACCCAAATATCTTCTATATTTCTACTTTGATCAATTTTTGGTTTGTTGCATTCGGTTTTGACAAATTTTTGACGGAGAGCTTTTTTTGATTGGACACCGTGGCGGAGCAATCGAAACGCACACAACACCGCGGGGTTCAGTTTAGTGGGTAGGACGGCCCCCCGCGCCAATAAAAGGAATAAAAACCTATGTTCAGTTTATCAGTCACGCACGACCCGAAGGGATGGCGTTAAGCATTACACCATTTTTTACTGTGTTGTCACTAAAATAGTAAACAGTTACCGGTGAGCCCTTTACCGTGTTTAACATAAATCAATAAAATAAATAAATAAACAATTAAACAACATACATACATATTGTAACGCCCATAAGTCCTTCGACTGGGCTTAACAACTGCCTATACAGTAAAGATAGTTACAATCAAAGTGTCTGTTGCGGCTGGACCGATTTTAACAGGACTTTGACAGGTAGATAGCTAATGTTATAAGAAGTAACTTAGGCTACATTTTATCCCCGTAATTTCACAGGAACGGGCTCTACGTGGGTGAAACAACGACGCGTCCGCTAGTCAGCTAGTACTTATTAAATTTGTATCTAAGGATATTTCATTCGCAGTACCTACAACCTTGACTTAATATTCATCATTTAAAATTGTAGAATTAAAAGAACAATTGTTGACTTTGTAGGTACTTATAATATTTTATAACTACTATCTTCACGCCGTATCCCTGACTACCCCAGTCAGAGAGGACAGATCTCCAGGCTTCGCGATCCTTGCATACTTCTTTCGCTTCCTGCAGATTCATTAAACGTTACATACATGCACGTAAGGGTATACGAGTACTTTAGACTTTTCAGTTTTTGAGCAATCTGCTGAAAATGAAAATATCTTTATTCATGTAGGTCACGAAGTAACACTTATGAACGTCAAGATTATTGCTTCTACATTTACATTTACTGCCAGATTCTCAAAGCAATAGGTAGAGTCTGAGGAACTCGTGAGGAAAATGTTTTTTTTTTTATTTTAAACAGTATTTTTTATTACATTATATTTATTGTTTCTTTATTTTTGTTTTTTATATTTGTATATTTATGTGTGTTAACTTAGAGCGTCTTTCTCCCATGCATATTTATCATTTATATAGTCTGAAATTTTATAATATACCTTGTTACATAATTTGGCCTTGTCTGTTCTCTTAAACATATTTATTGAGAATATTCTAATTTCGTTGAGAAGTTTGTTATATAATCGTGTACATTGCCTCATAAAAGAATTGCTGATTATTTCGAGACGAGTAGAATGTAGTACAAGATTATCTTTATGTCTAATGTTTACATTATGTATATCACTTTTTTTAAGAAATGTGTTTATTTTGTACACATAAAGCAAATCCCCATATATATATTGTGATATAACGGTAAGAATATTAATTTCTTTGAACCTTTTTCTTAGAGATACTCTGGGACCAAGCTGGTATATTGCTCTCACAGCTCCCTTCTGTAAAATAAATATCGTATTTATGTCCGCCGAGTCTCCCCAGAGAAGTATTCTGTATGACATAACCATGGGCGTACCCTTTAGCTGCCCCCCCTGGAGTTGGTTTCATCTCCTACTTTTGTCGATAAAAGTAGAAAAATAAGTTTTTGTCATTTGTAATACACTATACACCATTTAAAAATCTTGAGGCACTCCCCTTTAACTGTTTGTTAGCAGCGTTAAGCCGGCCGTGAAACGACTAAAAAACACGATCTCTACCGATCAGTTTAACACTGGGCGCCCTGAAGTAACTCCTCGCTAATCCTCCCTGGGTTCCCGGTAGAATTTGGCTACCACCGCGGCCATTTAAGAAATTATATTAATAACTGGTTGACGCCCGCGGCTTCGCCCGCGTAGAGAAGTGTTCCCGTTTCCCATAGGAACTTGTTTTCGGGAAAAAAGTAGCCTATGTCCGTCTCCTGGCTCTAAGCTACCTCCCCACCAATTTTCAGCCAAACCATTACACCCGTTGTTGAGTTACAAATAGTGTAACTAACACGACTTTCTTTTAAATATATACTAGCTTTCCCGCACGGCTTCGCCCGTGACATTATTCGAACCCCGTGGCACCCATTTAATCCCGTCGTTTATTAATTTCACACGGCATCGCCCGTGTAGAGAAGTTTTTCCGTTCCCGTTTCCCACAGGAACTTGTTCCCGGGACAAAAAGTAGCCTATGTCCGTCTCCTGGCTCTAAGCTACCTCCCCACCAATTTTCAGCCAAATCGGTACAGCCGTTGTTGAGTTATAAATAGTGTAACTAACACGACTTTCTTTTATATATACCTAGACAGGTCATAAATTCTGTCACATGTATAATAAAAAATAATTGAAACAATTTACATCAAATGTGCCTTCCAATTAAATATGTAAGTACTATTGAAGTAGCCAGCGAAATAAAATACTTAAAAGATGGGTTTATTCATTATGTAACCATTTATATACCAAAATGAACTTAATAAACATAGATTCTTATGACAATAAAGTTTATTCAAAATGACCTCCGTGATTTTGAATACAGGCCTTCAATCTGCGCGGCCAGTCGTCTATTGCAGCACGAACGACGTCCATGTCAATATCGGCGGCTGCCTTAATCAAGGATGTCTTGAGTGACTCCAAATTGGGATGAGGCTTTGAGCACGCCTTTTCCTCCAAGTGTTGCCATATCTTGTATTCTAACGGACTCAAATCTGGACTGGAGGAGGGCCAGTCTTCTTGCCGGATGAAGTCGATTTCACGCGCCGCCAGCCAGTCTTGTGTGCTCTTCGCTCTATGAGCTGGCACCGAATCTTGTTGGAATACCCAGTGCCTGTTATTGAACATGGTATGAGAAACAGGTTCCACAAGGTTCGTCAGGACTGTATTTTGATACACAACTGCATTCGTTTTTACACCTTTCTCACAAAAATGTACCTCTGTTTAGCCCCAATAAGAAACTCCCAACCATACCATGAGCGAGGGTGGAAAATGACCTCGTTGGACACGCGGAATACGGTTGCTCACTTCTTCACTACTGTGTGCGTACACCTTATAATTTTGTTTGTTGTAACTCTCTTCTACGGTAAAAATTTTTTCATTCGAAAAAAGAATTTCCCGATATTTTTTTCCCACGTACCGCTTCAACAAAGCGCGGCATCTCTTCAGTCTCAGGTCCATTAAACGAGCATTTAAACGATGCCCTGTTTTTCTTCGATATGACCGAAGCCCTAAGTCTTCATTTAACACCCTTTTCACCGTGGTTCTGCTTAACCCCATCTGAAGGGCCAACAGTTTCTGCTAATGTTTGGGATTTCTTTGAATTTGCGCCTTCACAGCTTTTATCACTGCTGGAGTCCTAACAGACTGAGGGCGACCACTTCTTGACCTGTCATCTACACTAGAGTCTTTACTGTATCGTTTGATGGTACGATAAACGAATCTTTTAGTTATATTCAAATTGTTCAGTGTGTCAAAAATTTGAATTGGCGCGTAACCGCAACGATGCAACGCAATAACTGCAACACGGTCTTCTCGCGCGTCCACTCCATATTTAAAAATGAGTAAAATTCTAAAATATTTTTTTTTATTTTCATGAACAATTCGAAATTCGAATTCAATAAACTTTTTTGTGGCCAGCATTCTAAAAGAAAAGTTTTTACTGTGTAACAATACTTATAACCTGACTAGGTATAATAGATACCTTTTACTATGTTTTAATTTATATGTATTTCTGAACGCACAGCCGTTTAAACTAAATAACTGGATTAAATAACATCACTATGGAATAGGACGCAAAACTATTGACCGCAGAGTATAATAAGTAATATTGATTATATAAATATAATTTATTTATTTTTAAACAGCGTCCATAAAATTCCATAAAAAAAAACTAAATAAAACTGAGTCAGTTATCCTAGTAAATTGCAATAACAATTTATACATACATAAAAGCGTGATAATATGTATGTCATATTGTCACGCGTTTATCCCCGAAGGGGTAGGCAGAGTCATTTTAAACGCCCACATTTCGCCGTATGCATTTTTGTCCCACGTAACAGGTGGTGAGCCCATTGCCGTGTTGAAATGGACAGGCGCAGGCTGTGGTGACCTGCTGTTGAAAATTTTTAAGCCGCCCATAAGGCCTTCAACTTGGCTTAACGACTGCCATTTTATTGGCCACCGGGACCAACGGCTTAACGTGACTTCCGAAGCACGGAACTGGGGTGGGTCCAAAGGGGCGAATAATTTAATGAAATAAAATAACATGTGTCTATTTTAGATGTTAAATTTGGAAGAAATTATGAACCCGTTGCCTTTTTAGTGAGGTGGTAACAAAAAGCATAACGCTATGGAAATAACTGAAATAAACTATTCTAGCCGTTTCAATATCAGTGAGCCGATAATTTTGTATTGAACGGGATTTCGCGCGGCACTATATTATAACTAAAAGGTTAGTATACCTTTTTATTCCTCGACGTTTCGACAGGGTTGCACCTGTCGTGGTCCCGAGGCAACCGATGCACGTAGGCTGGAGCGACCGCTATGCACCGAGAGTTTTCAATGTACCCTCGGAATTGTTATTTTTTGGAAACACACGACACACAACACTGACCGTATCCGCGGACGCGTTCACTGATCTATTGTGGGACTTTAAGGTATTAATTATCGGATTCCAAGATGTTGAAAGCTTATATCCGTCTTCTCGGTTGAAAGTTTTGTGCTTTTTTATTTCAATTGCTTCCCGAACCATCCTTGGGTAGTAATGTCGGTCAGTAGAAAGGACTTTTGGCGTATGTAGCTCAATCCAATGATTGGGTCCCTCATTCAGTAAGTGCTCGGCAATCGCGGATTTATTTGTTCGCAGGTTTTTAACTGCAGCTATGTGCTCCCTGACCCTTTCAGCAATGGTTGTTTTTGTTTGGCTGATGTATGAGCTTCCACAGCTACAGGAAATTTTATAAACCCCTGGTGTCTGAAATGGAACTACATCCTTAGGAGTCCCTATCACGTTTGCTACTTTGGTGGCTGGAACATATACCGACTTAATGGAGAATCTATTTAATACGGCTCCAATTTTATCCGTAGCCCCTCTTATGTACGGTAGAAACGCTGGCTGTCGATCTACTCCCTTCGGCCTTACCTTAGGTCTATGCTGCCGCTTCTTCGGCTTATTGACCCTATAGCCATTCCTTTCCAGAACCCTTGTTATGTGTATAAGTTCCGCTCCAAGATGCTCTGGATCACACAGATCATGAGCTCTGTTGACAAGCGACGTCATGACGGATACCAACTGTTTAGGATGATGGTGTGAGGAGGCATTAAGATACCGGTCTGTGTGTGTGTGGGCTTTCTGTAAACAGTGCGAGAGCGTACCGTCAGGAAGTGTTTCGACGAGGACATCGAGAAACGGGAGCCGCCTGTCTTTTTGTATCTCCACTTTAAAACTCGTTTTTGGGTGAATTGCGTTTAGATATTCTAAATATTGTCTTGCTTCGCTTTCGTTGCCTCTGAATATACAAAAGATGTCGTCTACATATCTTTTCCACAACATAACTGCTTCTGAGTTATGACTCATGGCCTTCTGCTCAAAGTACTCCATCCACATATTAGCTACAACAGGTGCAACAGGGCTACCCATTGCAACGCCATCTATTTGGAGGTAATACTGTCCATTGTAGACAAAGTAGTTGCCATCTAAACAATGCTTCAGCAAGACGATATATTGTTTTGGCATCTCGCTATCCTCCAATCGTTTCTCCACTACATCCAAGCACTCGTCTAATGGAACATTGGTAAACAATGACTGGACGTCAAAACTCACCATTATATCACTTGGTTCCAACTTAACGCTTTTCAAGATTTCTACAAAATGACGGGAGTCCTTCACGTAAGATGAAGTGTTTCCTACCAAGGATTGGAGTACCGTTGCAACGTCGAGGAATAAAAAGGTATGCTAACCTTTTAATTATAATATAGTGCCGCGCGAAATCCCGTTCAATACAAAATTTAAGTGTTCAACGCGTGTTAGTTTAAAACAAATATCAGTGAGCCGTCTTATTATTTTTACTCCATATGCAGCAGAGCTTAATTTGCCTGACAATTTTTCTGTATGTGGTCCCCACTGCAACTTTGAGTCAATAGTAATACCCAAAAACACAGTAGCCCCAACAGTATCCAACCCTGATCCATTAAGTTGCACATTAGTCGCCACCTGTCTCACATTAGGTGTCGAAAACTTAATTACTTTAGATTTTTTTATCATTTAATAGAAAATTATTAACGTTAAACCAATCAACAAGTTTTGAGAGTGTGCTGTTAATTGTCTATTAATTGTAAATGTCAAAGAGGTATCATCCGCAAACAGAACAATCTCATGTTTATCCCCAACATAGTGGTAGCTCACGTGGTTCTCATTATATTTAATTACCTTACAAAAACCTAACAGCGTTCTTTTACTTACAAGGTAAGAAGGTAAGAAGCTTTATTATACATATAAATATAATTTGGCAGCTTGTCGACTGTAATTGAGGCAGTAATGAGTTGGCCTTAGCGGAATACCAGCGCTTATTCATATGCAAAAGTAGCATAATGCTGAGCTAGAGGCCATTTTTGGCTCATAGACAGCTAAATCGATTAGATACCTTTGTAAAGCCTTTTTATTTTTATTATTATTTAAACTTCATATGATCACGGACTTTAGAGGAACGGATAGACTGTTCTAAATATATACCTACTCCTGTATTCACAATGCCTCTGTATGAGAACAAAATAAATATATTTCTTTCTTTCATCTTAGTCTCAGATCATCTCAGACTGAGATAATGTTAATCCAGTACGCCATTTCCGTAGGAATTACTTGAGCGTAAACATTGTGTGGCATCGGTATATACAAATTAATTGAACAGTAATGACTGGCGATATTATTTAGACTGCGGGTAGAGTACAGATAATTCTGTATTGGACATATTAGTGTATTCCAAGCCCTACCAGGACTTAGAGAAAGGGGGTTCACTTCTATTGGGCTGCTAGGAGCAGTTATCTTTTGACTTTTATCTGGCCTCAAAACTCCATAAGGGCCTGCATCGTCCCCTTCGATAGTATGGTCAACCGCTGGGCTACATGGGGAACAAATGTTTAGTTATGTTAAAATAAATAAATAAATATTGTGGGACATTTTTTTTTCACAGCGCCATCTAGCCAAAAGTAAGCTAATATAAGCTTGTGGTATGGGATCTATATAACTGATAGACATACTTATATATTTCTAAATACACATATTATACATAGGAAACAGCCAAACTCCGAAACAAACATTTGTGGATCACACAAATATTTGTTTCGACCCGGGAATCGAACCAGAGACTTGAGCGCGGCAGTCGCATACACTACCGCTGCACCGCCGAGGCAGTCATTATAGGCTATTAGGCTAGTTATGCCAAAGAAGAAGTTACAAGAAGTGTTGGTTTGACGTCGTAAGGGTTGATATGTGTGCTAATAGCCTCAAATGATACTGAAGCGTATCGTGTGCTGAAGAAGAAGAGTAGCGGGACGCAACTGGATCTAACGTCCGGATGATGATAGTATCACCTTTCAAATTACAAGAGATAAAGACTCGTTTTAAAAATTGATTTATCATTTAATTGAAACCAATTAATTTTAATACTTTATTAGTTGACACCTGCTGCTGATACGGCACGTGGTGATATTTTCCCGTTTTCATTTCCCACAGGAACTTGGGATCAAGAGGACAGATCGCCAGGCTTCACAATCTACTTCTTTCGCTTTTTCCAGATTTATCAATCGCTTCATACATGCACGTCTAGGTACTAGTACTTTTGACTTTTCCGTTTTTAAGCAATCTGCTCTCGTGGTCTTTATATGTAAGTCTCGGCCTACCCAGACTCTTTCTACCCTTTAATTTCGCAAATTATATATTCTTCGTCTATCGTTCCTCACTCCTTCGTTGGACGTGTCCAAACCAACGGAGCACACCCTAAGTATTCAAGTAGGTATATTTATCAGTTGTCTAGTTCCTTTTGCACAACAAGCTAATGATAGCTTAATTAAAAAGCATTAAAAATACTCTAAATATAAATTTATTAAGTTTATAGAACAAAGGTTTAACAGTTTTTTTAAGTTTTATATATAAACACATTAACATATTCCCAAGGGTTATCGTAAATAGAAGCAAATGAATTAGGTATGTGTTAAAATTTGTAATACGTGTTGAATTTAAATAGAGAATAAATTACTATATTGTGCTTAACACAAGCTATTATTATAAATAAAAATGATGTGGTGTCGGCGGACGCCAGGAAGGAATGAAGTTAAAAAAAAAAAACACCCTCACCCCCATCCTCTCCCTCACCTCCACCCTCACCCTCACCCTCACCCTCACCCCTCACACTCACCCTCACCCCACCCTCACTAAAAAAGGGAGAAAGAGAAAGGTATTATACACTACTCGCTTGTGTATAAGACTTTCGCGCCTGCGCACGTCTGATTTAACGGTTTTATTCCACCCAATTTTTCTTACGGTTTTACTATCACATATTTTTCAGTTCGGTCGCGCAGAAAAATCCCTATCTCCTCCAAGCCTGCCGTAAGGAACTTCGTTCCAAAAACTCTAAATATTTATTTATTTAATTTATTTAACCAAGCAATTTAGCATTTTCAAATTTATTACAAAAGTTTAGGTTTTTTTTTTCAAGTTTTACCGATGACCATATTTTCCCAAGCGTTAACATAAATACGAGTAGAATCAAATGAAATATGTGATGAAAGTTGTAACACGTGTTGAATTTAATTACAGAATTAATTACTATATTGTTTAACTAACGACAAGAATAAACTAATGGGAGGTTCTTACTTAATCTATTTTGATTTGTGTGTCTTATATCTTTTTAATTACAAAATGCAATCCATTTGAATAATTAATTTTATTATGAAATGCCAATTTTGTTATGCAATGCATCTAACATATAAATTTTATTCAGCATACTAGCGGAGCCCGACGCTTCGTCCGTGACATACCTACCTACTTCGAACACCCTTGGATCCCATTTAATCCCGACGTTATCGTTATATACTCGTAGTTTTACAATAAAGTTTGAAACTTTGCCCGATTTGTTGATTATTGTTAGTTGTCTTCGCCCATTTTGGGCAGGCAAAGGAAACTTGGTCCAAACAGCCTTGTTTTCAGTATTTATAATTTCTTATTATTTAGTCATGTTTAGTCCTTTGTCGATGTCAAGTTCTGAGTCCTGGTCCTTGTCCTAGTAAAGAAGTGGACCCTTTACTAGGGCTTTCTATAGTGATTTGGCACTAACACATAGAACACCGCTGTTCACTACAACATTACACTTTCCATAACTCATGCACATTTTCGAACACTTTATGTATTATAATCCACCATTATTAAACACAAAATCACGAAGTATACACTAGTTATGGTAAATAAAATACGACAGCCGTGCGTCATGTTCCAGAATTACGCCAAAACCCCCGATTTGTTGACATTTATGATTATTGGTTTCGCTTTTTATTTTCGGGAATTGGGAGCTACTGCCCTCTGACCTCCTTTGACGGCGCCTCCGTGCCTCCTCTGTCAATCAGCTGGTGCACCGCTAGCAGGTGAGGGCCACGGAGATGTTAGTGGGGCCCCTTACACGCATTTGCTACAATGAGATGTTCATGAATTATTCAATCTAATGTAGTACAGACTGATTATTTATATATTCGCCGCACATCACCTTGAGAGAAGAATCTCAGGTACGTAATGTTATGTAAACATACGGCGATAGTTTCCACCGAGCGTTTCTAGTCGATTGTTGATGAATTCATATGTTAATTGAGACGATATCAATATATTAAACTAAGCTACTTCTTACTTTTATAAATTAGAGTAGATTAGAGTTGCCATACATAATAATATAATAATAATGTCGTTGGAACAACTCACACAACGCCATCTGATTGCAAACTAAGCATAGCTTGTATTGATTTTTAATTTAAACGTCGATAAGGGCGTGAGCTCTGTTAAAAGAATTTCATTACAATGGAAAGTGATCAAAGCATTAGGATTAAGATAAGAATGGACATTTTGTTACTAAGTAACTATAAACAACATGGCAATGGGCTCACCACCTATTACGTGGGACAGGTAAATCCACACGGTGAAAAGTGGGCATATAATATGCCCCTGCCACCCCTTCGGGGATAAGGCGTGATGGATATTTATTTTTTTTATTTTAAGTAACTATAACATAATCTTAATAATAAATAAATATCGCTGGAACAACACACACAACGCCATCTAATTCCAAACTAAGCATAGCTTGTACTATGGTAACCAGATAACTGATAAACATACTTATATATTTCTAAATACATACATATTATAGATAAATAACACCCAGACACAGAATAAACCATCGTGCTCATCACACAAAGTATTATCCTGGGTGGGAATCGAACCCACGACCTATTGCGTAGCAGTCGGATGCACTCTCACCGCGCTACAGAGGCAGTCAGTCTTACATATCTTCACACCTGTGTCCCATCGGGGTAGGCAGAGACTATGGATTTCCCCTTACTGCAATGCTGGCCTACAACTTTCGCTTCTTCTACTTTCATAAGTGTTTACATGCACGCTCGTCTGTTAAAGATACTCTTCACCTAGCAATTTTCCAAAAGATCTTTGATTTATTTGACTTACGTACGCCGAGGTCGACCCCTGCCAGTTTGCCCATTCATTCCCGCCATGTAAATCTGCTTAGTCAGTCTGTTTTCATCCATTCTTTCCAAACTGAACTATGTAAGCATTCCTTTTTCTATCTAAGTCACTATATCTTCTGTCATACTGCAATGTTCCCTTATTACGCTGTGTATTTCTTTAGAGTAACTATTTTCAAATTATCTTTAATGTACCGTCTCCACTATTTTTACGATAATATATTAATACAGATATATAGAAGTAAACAAAACCTAATTCCCAAGAATATAGTTACAAATAATATTGATTTTTGTTACATAAAATTTATGTACCAAAATATGTTCGCATGTTGAAATCCATCTAAATTAATAGTTTAAATTGCACAGCGTACAAATGTATGAACATATTTATGCGTATTTTAATCGAAACAAGAAACGCTTCACTATCGTAGCCGAAAACGAATCAGACGACTTCTAAAATAAAAGCCAGTTTCAAAACCGCAAGTGGTAGAAACTTAAAATCGCTATGCACGTATTCGTGGTGTCCTGAATCGAATGCCTCAAAACCGTTACACAGACGGACGGGTGGACTGACAGAGCTGTTTTATAAAAAAATTCTAAACTAGGATTTAGAAGTCTAAAACGTAGACATATTTATATTCAATCAGGTAAAAACTAAGATGGCCGGAATCATTTTCGAATATTCATTTTTTAAAAAGGAGGACTTATCTAAAGAATTGTGTGCGAACTGTAACCTACGTAATGTCTTGGTGAAACCGGTCACGACGTTTTTAAAAAATAGTAAAGATAGTAGACTGGAAAGGACAAGGACTTTTGTTTTTCGTGATGTCTCGACTATGTTTTTATTTTTATTTTAGACTAGTTGACGCCCGCGGCTTCGCCCGTGTAGAGATGTTTTCCCGTTCCCGTTTCCCACAGGAACTTGTTCCCGGGATAAAAAGTAGCCTATGTGTTATTCTGATGTATAAGCTATATTATTGTAAAGTGTCATTAAATCTATTCAGTAGTTTTTACGTGAAAGAGTAACAAACATCCACACAAACTTTCGCATTTATAAAATTATTAAGATATTAAGATTAAGATAATGTTAAGAGCAACCGCTCTCAGTCTGATTTTCCAACCACTTAAGGGCACGTGAAGTCGCTTCAGCCCTGGAGATCTATGTGGGAACCCTTTACAAGCAAACGTGTGGTCTTACAGGAGCACTGAATTCCACTGTCCCTCAAAAAAATGACATTCAACAATAAATATGAACAAATATATTTACTCAGGTATAAAGATCACACACAAAAAGAAATTAACTCACACAAATCAAACAAAAACATAAACACCTATCCTACTAATCTTATAATCATGAAAGTTTGTAAAAATGTATGTATGTCGTTTGTTAGTCATTCAAGCAAAAACTACTGAATGGATTTAGACGATACTTTAAAATAATGTAGCTTACACATTAGAATAACACATAGGCTACTTTTTATCTTAAAAAGAAGTTCCCATTGGAATATCCTACTAATATTATAAACGCGAATGTTTGTAAGAATGGATGTTTGTTACTCTTTCACGCGAAATCTACAGAATGGATTTTGATGAAACTTTGCAATAATATAGCTTACACATCAGAATAAAACATAGGCTACTTTTATCCCGGGAACAAGTTCCTGTGCGTGAAAACTTCACCACGCGTTCGGAGCCGCGTTCGTCAACTAGACTGACTTAGGTAATAACTTTATGTGATGCGCGATCAATATACATACTTAGGTTTTTAACAACATAACGTACGAGGTCGTTTCAGAGGAGTTAGGTACCCGGGGCCCTCGGCAATAGGCAGTTAGGCAGAGACAACCGTGTGGTGGTCCGTTCGAGTCCGTCATGAAATCCGAGGGGTTTACTACTCGTTTAAAAGGGAAGGAACGTACGCATAAACTACGGTTTTTGAAGAAAAGAAGAAAAAGTGTAAAATTGCGAATGAAAACATCCATAACATAGCAAATGGCGTGAATCGTAATTTACTTACGGTATTTTATAATTCCGGGAAAACACGTATTGACGTATACAGTGACAATAAATAAATAATGACATAATTATGTAATCTTGATACTTCAATTCATTTAATGTTGCGTTTATATCGAAGGGCAACGTAACTAATTATATTACAATGTTACGCATCGCCTGCCTTACACAATTTCATTTGTGTTTTATAAACTGCTTCCTAAACGCATTACAAATTATGTTAAATAGAAAACTATTAATTAGATATCTATTCTTAAAAGAAATTCTTAAAGGAAGCGCTCGTGAAGTCGTGACCCCGCGATCTCAGTGTTCTGTAAACGATCACTGAGTTACGAAACTTTCACTATGGCTTATCCTCGGATTGGTAACCATTTTGTGGCATTTACATTTGCGAGCGTTTCCGTGCTTCGGAAGGCACGTTAAGCCGTTAGTCGCGGTTGCCACTAAAATGGCAGTCGTTAAACCTGGTTGAAGGCCTTATGGGCGGCTTGAAAAATTTCAACACGGCAATAGGCTCACCACCTACTACGTGGGACAGGAATACAAATTGTGAAAATTGGGCATATAATATGCCTCTGCGTGGCGTGAGCAAGGCGTGATGGGTAAATAAATAAATACTATCTTTACAGATAAATAAAATTGATGTGTAAATAATTTTTTCCGACATCTTTTTGTGTCTGTTTGTTATTAAAAAATTCACAGTTTTTCACTAAATTTCAGTCTCTGAAACGACTGGACCAATTTCAACGGGACTTTCGCTATCAGATAGCTGATGTAATAAGGAGTTACATTTTATCCCCGTATTATCCCTGAAACCTCAGAGCGTCCTCCTGAGTAATATAATATAAGTTAATTTTAATTGTTTTTTTTTCAGTCAAGTCTTAAAAGCGTAGGCAACCTGTAAAAATTACATTATTGCTTAAGAACTAAAACAGTCAGTTTTCTTTATTTTATACTAACCTAATTGCAGTAATAATAGACATTAACTCCTTCTTATCGACATTTTATGTCTGTTTATCGAACCTACAAAATAGTAAAATAATTATCTTACCTGCGATAGTGTTAAGTATCTATTATTTTTTGTCTCACTACACTTTCAAAACACATTTGCCACTCACAAAACCATAGATAAACACACAAATAAAGTTTATTTTTTTTAAGTAATTGTTGTTCTCGATTTTCGTTTATTATTTCCCGCCAATACACGACGTTCGACAACCGAATTTGCGCGCGAAGTGATTGTCGCAAGGCAGGTTACTGTCACCGGTAAATGTGGTCAGACGAGGACGTTCAAGTGAACTGACTCATCGAAATGCATACTCTGTATAAATTATAGATAAATGTTGTGTATTTTGCATCAACCAGGCGCGACGGATGAGCAGGAAGCCATTGCCGGCGTCGCACCCACCTGTCGTACAAACATAGCGGACTGAACTTAGGTCCGTATTCCAGAACGTTTCTCAATACTAAATCAACGCTTGAGGCAAGATTTCGCCTTATAAAATCTACTCTCAAGCGTCGATTGAGTATTGAGAAACGTTCTGTAATACGTCCCTTAATACTCAAGAAACACTTTAGAGTAGTCTTGAACTAAAATACTTGTACACCCACTTGAGAGTAGTATTTTAAGGCGAAAACTAGCCTTAGCGTTCCTTGAGTATTGAGTAACGTTCTGTAATACGGCCCTTAGTCAAGTAGTGATGTTCGTTACAATTATTATCTTATCGAACCCATAAAGCACGGTATAACTGTGCCTTGTCTCAAGTTGTCAAAGTTGACGTGTTATGCAAAGTCGTGACGTTGTTGAGATAGTGAACAAACATAACATTTCTACGATTAGAAGGGATTAAATGCGTTAGATAGAAGACATCTTCTTTCGCGGGGATCCTTCCTATCTTATATAGAATGGCTTGCCCACAGAGCAAGGTATCTCTCTCGCTCTGCTAGAAGGAGCTAGAATCCCCGTCGCGCCTATTTAATTTCGTCGATTTTTACTGTTTTACTGCTCCGCTCTCCAGAGAAGTAGATATGATATATAGCCTATATATAGCCGTCCTCAATAAATGAGCTATCTAACACAAAAATAACGTGGAGAGGATGGATGAAAATAGACTGACGAAGCAGATTTATGCGGCGAGAGCGAATGGGCAAACTGGTAGGGGTCGACCTCGGCGTACGTATGTCAATCAAATTGAAGACCTTTTAAAAAAGGCCAAGTCAAAGGTACCCTCCGGCGAGCGTGTATGAAAACACTCATGAAAGTAGAAGAAGCGAAAGTGGTATGTTAGGATCGTAGCAAGTGGAAAACCATAGTCTCTGCCTACCCCGATGGGAAACAGGCGTGATAATATGTTTGTATGTATATTTATATATTAGTAAAGATTTCATAGAACCAAACGTGTCAAGAGACTTCACCCTTATCTAATACAAATAAATCCAACAGTGACGGTCCGTTACAATACCAACTACGGTTGACAACAAGCACCCGTGTCAGTGACCAAATTATTCGTAATCGACTGACCGAAGACCAGGTTAACATCAAGACGACGTATAGTCCAAATTCCTCTGAGCAGGCAGCATAAAGCAAATCGTATGAGATTCGCCCGCCATTATTTGAACTGGGATATTCAATTCAATTCTTATTATGGCTTTCTGTGCTCTTTGCCCGTGTCCCATAGCTAGAAATAATCTGTGGCGCCAGCAAAGTATTTTTTTTTTAATGAAGACCGTCGTATCTGTGTGCGGCGGCGACGAGGTAAGCGGTTTTCGAACTCCTGGGGGCCAAGTCTACTAATTCAATCGCGTCAGACGAGAATAGAAATCGTCGCTCAATAGAGATTCTACAGAAAATATGACAGTTTTCGTAGTCTACTATTAGATACAATTGCGCTCCAATAGAATTCTATCGGCCGACCAATAGGATGTAATTAACACGTGTAGCGCCTTAAGTAGTTCTTAATTTGCATATTTGGTAGTCTATCTAGATTAATATTTTGATAGCTAAAAACAGCTATTATGTCTCTATTCAGAGCAGCTTGAGAAGTGTGATTCTCAAATATATAAAATTTTAATAAGTAGTACTATAGATTTAAAAGAGATAAATGGCACATATCTTATACCAAAATACATACTTAACTTAATTAATATTAACATATGTATTAACAAATTAAAATTTTAACATATTTACAGAAAACAATACAAAAAGAAGGGGGCGGGTGGTGGGAATTATTACAAGACTGACAATGATACCCCGACTAGGTGTCGAAGAATTCCTCCCCATCAAAATCAACCGGTAAGGTTCCCATAAGGCTGGCCGCATTGCCACGTTGTATGGCAATGCTTATTCTCTGAGCGAGAAAGAGGCCAGCCCTATGGTCACGAGAAGAATCGACCAGTCGCTTTGCGATATCACTATACAGTGAACGAGCACTTGGGCCCCACGAGCCCAGTGTCTCGACCCCAAACGGCTCAAAAATATAATTACCTATTAAATTATTATGTTTGCGCCGCTTGAGAGTCTCGGCGGATGCAGCAGCAGCACAAGCGCAACTCGCCGTGCTAAGAAGATGAGAAGGAGCCAGGGTGTCAACACAAGTTGCATCCCAAACTAAAAAAATTTAACATTAAATATAACATTAAATATAACCTTAAAAATATGATACATAACTAAAATATATTATTAAAATAGGTCCCTTTAGGCAAGGTTCCGACGATACTGGCAGCGTTCCCCCTTTGAATAGCTAGACTAATTCTTTGTCCGAGGTAGCTGCCAGCTCTTCGGTCTCCTGTGACGTCGACTAACCTTTTCGCAAGTTCCTTAAAAAGCCTTATAACGCTAGGACCCCACGGACCAAGAGTCTCGACACCGAATGGGACAAAATCATATTCGGAGCCAAGACCCCTGTATTTGAATGCTTTAGCTTTTTCAGCCGCCTCACATGCCGCACCAGCTCTGTTGTTGGTTTCATGTAGATGGGAAGGGGCCAGCGTGTCTGAACAGGTTGCATCCCATACCAGCACCCGGCCCATCTTCCATGGAATCAAACTCATACCGTCTCTTGCCATCGTCTCTTGCAATACCAATTGGCTCAAGTAGACTTGGCACGTTGACGGTGGCAAGGGACCGGCGTAAGATATCGTTAAGTGCGGCATGTCTCGAGAAGCGGCCCGCACTTTTTTGGCATGACAGTCCGTGATACTAGTAGTATTACTTATTTTGTGGTTTTAGTAGACTATCTAGTATTGGACTAATAGCAAAAAAAACCGCTATAGAAAAGAACTAGGCTTTTTATTATAATTAGACTTTTTATTATATTAGACTCGGCCCCCTGCATCCATGAAGCTGTCGGTTTCGGTGGTCCTTACGTAATGGTTTGGGGCGGCTTTAGCCTAAATGGTAAAACTAAGCTCACTACTGTAACTGCTGTACCGTAACTGGAGAATGTTACATCGAGGTCGTAATCAGGCCTCATGTGATCCCACTTGTGTAGCAAGTGGGTTTCGAATTCGTCCTGATGCAAGATAGCGCCTGTGCACACAAAGCTCGAGCGACCCAAGCTGTACTCAACGAGTTTCGTATTGAACGTTACCATGGCCTGCTAACAGTCCGGATTTAAATCCCATTGAGCACATGTAGGACCAATTGAAACAAAGGGTTAGGGAGAATAAGCGAATGGTTTAGAACCAGCTGCAGTTGATTAATGCTTTAAAATTTGCCTGGGAGGAGATTCCAGATGACAGCGTAAACAATTTGGTACAGAGTATGCATACGTGGCTTTAAGGTGTGCATACTTAAAAGATGTCATACCCTATTAATTTAAAAAAAATGATAAATTACATACAACCTAGAACAGTAACTGTTCTTACATTGTCGAGTGTTTTTATTTTTGTTATATTAGCATTCAAAATAGCTGAATTCGTTTAAAAAAAATATGACGAACTTAACTGAAAACAATTGTTAGCATAAACTGTGTACGCAATAACATTAATTTTTTCTAAAAAAATAAACAACAAACCTAACCTTAACTGTTTTTGTGCTATAGCAAATAATAAAACATGATGGCCCTTATTTTATTTATGAGAATTAAAGGCTACCTGTTTTTTTAATCTATTAATATTATACAAAATACATTGAACCTTATATTTTACGCCTGTATAAAAATGGTAATCGCCGATTACCTCTTACGAGGACAAGGCCACGGATAATAAGTAGATACTTAGTATAAATTATGTTTTTGTTGTGAACTTATTTATTATAGACTTAACAGTACTAACTTAACACTACTTTAACAGTACGGAATTTGACATAAATAATGAGGCGAATCTGTAAATAGGTCAAAATGCCGCCATTACTGTATTGTACTTATTTCACGCATACAAATAAATTGGCGCTATTTTGAGTCTACCCATGATAGAAACATCTAGAGTTTTATTTTTTCGACATATTTTTACAAATTCAAATTTTAATTGAATAAAACAATTGGGTGTCTAACCTAAGCAGTTGCTAAGATCTCCATTGACCGCGTAGTTCTCCACGTATTGTTTGCGCGGTTAACTTAAAATTCTATATGAAAGAAAGAAAACACTTTTATTAGATACATAGATACATTAAAACACTCAAACATATAAATAAGCCTAAAAGGCTTCTGCTCAGCACGATGCTGGTATGGTGAATGGTGATATGTGCTGATTTTCAACCGAAACCCCCAACGACCCCCAACAATACCTCAAGGACGTATGCCTCGTTATTGATTCACTAATGTATGTTTAAAAATATAAATTATTAAAACTGGAGTCTGACCGCTTGGAACTACAAATTAACATATATTTTGCAAATTAATTTTAAAAGCTCTTCTCCAAATATGCCTATGAAAGCATATACCACTTACAAACAATAATAATAATGTCGATCGTAAATTTTTTCGTATCGAACACCTTTTTTAGTAGTATATTTAAATATACCTATATACCCAATTAATTCATAATAGGTACCTAATATAATTTGCATAATTATATATTCTGCGAATGATATATAATGGAATATTTTTATTTTATCTGGTAGAACGGCATTATTAAAACGTTTTTAAGAATAGTCTAATATTTTCTGACTCATGATAACATCTGAATTGGGGTGAAATGTAAAATTAGCATACAAAAGTCAACATCGCAAATTCTTCCAAACAAGATTTAATCTATACTAATATAAGCTGAAGATGCTTTGTTTGTTTGTTTGGTTGGTTGAACTCGCTTATCTCAGGAACAATTTTGTATATTCTATTTTGTATATTCTATTTATATCATCGGCAGATATTCTTGTTGTACCTCATAAAAATAACACATTCTGAGAAAAAGAATTTAAATTAAATTTCCCACGTGCCTTAGGTGGAAGGATATATTGGGTGTTCCGATCGTTGCGGGCGTTTAGTGGAACGTAGCCGATAGCTACTACTAGCAGCCAAATAATAGTGAACCTTAGGCTCCATTTAAGAAACAACTGGGAAAACACTTAAGATAAAGAAAAGACACAATGAGACAAACTAACTAACTATCTTCGCGCTGTATCCCTGACGGGGTAGTAAGAGAAGACAAATCGCCAGGCATCGCGTTCCACGCATGCAACTTTCGCTGCCTGCAGATTCATTATCGCTACATTTATTTTATTCATTTATTCATCAATTATGCATAAAATATAAGCTAACAGTTTAAAAATCAAAAAGCTTACACTGCAAACTTACAAAAACTTAATTAACACTTAAAAAAATTAACGTAACTTAAAATTTCCGTTCATACATGCTCACAAGGTTCTAAAAAAAATGGATTGATAACTGAAGAATTAATGAGTTGAGAAAAATAAAACACAAACAGGGCATGCTAATTGAAACCATTAAAAAATTAAGCTCCATAGTTTCGTTGATAAAAAATATGTAAATCGGTACCTACAAGATGAGCAAAAAACTCGATTCTATAAATTATACCTCACTTAACAACTTGTTATATGTTCTTAATTACAATAATGACAACCGAAATTTTGATAATGACAACATGGATAGCTAAAAATCCGGGTTAGGTACATAGATTACTAGCTAATGCCACGAGGGCAGAGCCGGGATATTAGATATACCTAGTAATCTATATACCTAAATCGGTTCAAAGGAGGGAAGAGGCATTACGTTCTTTTCCTACTGCCTCACATTATCTTCTGATTAATTTCGTTGCGGGTTCCAAGACATGCTAACTTCTCCTGGGACTTCAGCGACATCTATGTAACTTTTCTGGTCTTGGTCATTGCTGTAGATCCTGGTTTACAGGAGTCACAGTAATGGAAATGCGGGTGGGATTAGTCCCAACAAAAAATACCTAAACCGTTTTTTTTTAATAAGAAGACTATAATTATTTTATATATGTATGAAGCAAAATTATTTTCAATTTAACTATGAATATTATGTACAAAAAGAGGGTCTAGCAATGGGCTCGCCTTTAAGCCCCCTAATGGCAGACATATTAATGGACTTTTTAAAAATAGAAATATAATCAATAACAGTCATATTTCATATAATTATAGATATGTAGATGATATAATAATGAATTGGACGGGTACCCATAGACAACTAAATATATTTCTCAGTAACTTATATGGCATTCATCCTAAAATTAAATTAGAGATAGAACAAAATAATTTATTGAACTTCCTAGACCTATCAATTTAAAAAAATTGCAAAAAGCATAGTTTTCAAATATTCCGTAAACCAACTTATACAGATACTACAATTCCTATTAATTCTTGCCACCCATGGCTCCACAAAATGGCGGCTTTCCATAGTATGATTCATAGGCTATTAAATGTTCCATTAAGCGGAGAGGCATTTGACAAGGAATTGAATATTATTTGTTGCATTGCACAATCTAACGGCTTTAGCTCTAAATTAATACACTCACTTTTATTAAAAAAGCAAAATAATATGGTTAAACTTCTTTTGTACCCATCAACTAAAGAAACTAAAAAGTATACTTCTAGTCTTCCATACTTTGGGCGTATCACACATCGTGTGGCGAGGGTACTTAAGGAAAATAATGATTGATTTCTCGGCCTATAGACCTCAAAATACCTTAAAAACATTATGTAATGGTAAAGATAGTATTAGTAATAGCAAAAAATCCGGTATTTATAAGTTGAAATGTGATGGTTGTAGCAATGTTTAAATAGGCCAAACAGGTCGTTCATTTAATACCAGATATAAGGAACATTTAGGAGCATTCCGAAACGGTCACACAGATAAATCACATTTCGCAAGGCATTTGCTGGACACCGGGCATACTTTGAATGATAACAACAGTTTTGAAATTTTACATTTATGTGAAAAGGGTCTAAAAATGTCAGTTGGAAATTATAAAACTGGAAATTATTACTTTTTAAAAATGGATTTCCGCCATGTAACGCCTGATTCAATTAGTTGTTTTATAATAAGGCTTAGTAAATTGACCATACCAAGAAAACACGTTGTTACATACAAACTTTGCAACCCCTTTTCACCCCCTTAGAGATAGAATTTTAAAAAAATCCTTGCTTAGTGCATACTTACGTCATTTAAGGAATATTTGTGCAACATTACATGGTTTTCGACCCAGCGGTTTAGGCTGTGCGTTGATCGATCTGTCAGTCAGTTACTGCTTTTATGTATTTAGATTACAACAAATACTATTTTCAAAGCTAGTAGGTTGGCGAATTTTCAATAAAGAACTCTTTTCAGGGTCGGAATAGGAGTTTTAATGGTAGCCGCTGAAAAATAAGCACTCTCTCTAAAGCATGTCACTCGCTAAAAACCGGGTCCCAGTTCCGAAGTGAAAGCAGACTTACTGTATGTATTTTACTCTGACTGACCTCTTTTTCATAACTATGATGAGAACACATGTACAGACAGCATAATAATCCTCTACAGTTTAAATAAAAAATGTACAGAGAAATTTTTTTCAGTCACGAGTCGGACTCGTACCAGCGTCTTCTGGTTCAACGCATCAGACGCGTTTACCAACTACACCACCGTGACCTGCTCGAAACTGACGAAATTAATCCACCTCTTTACGTCTTAAGGCGATGTAAATTAATTTAATAAAAGATAGCATACTAATTGCTTTTCAAAATTGTCTCTACAGTTTAAGTTATAGAGTAAACAAAATGGTCTGAATTATTAACCGCTTTCAGAAAGTGCTTCGAAAGGCAGGTTAAGCCGTTGGTCTCGGTTGGTAGAAAGACGGTAGTCGTTACGCCAAGTTGAAGGCCTTATGAGTGGCTTGAAAAATTTTAACAACAGTTCGCCTCAACCTGCGCTTGTCCATTTCAACACGGCAATGGGCTCACCATGTGTTACGCGGGACAAAAACGCACGCGGTGAAATGTGGGCGTATAATATGCCTGCCTTCCTTTCGGGGATAAAGGCATTATTGAGAAAGGTATCTCTGTCTGTCCGTGAAGTGACACATCAAGCATAGCCCTCTTCATTGATCTCTGAGTAACTGTTAGTCATCACTGACAAATCTTTGACCTACTCTTATTTTTGACAGATAAAATGTTATTAAATAAATATTTTGATACAACGTCTATTCCAAATTATGCTAATATAAGCTTGTGCTAAATAAATAACTGATTAACATACTCGGACTTATTAATGTCTAAATACATACATATTATACAAAGAAAACACCGAAACTCCGAAACAAATATTGTGGATCACATACATATTTGTTCTGACCCGGGATTACCAATTACCACAGTACATTTATAAACTTATTTATGTAATTTGCACTTACTCCGCCGAAGCAGTAAAAAAAAAGGATGCATGAATCACGAAGCCTGGCCCCCTGTCCTCTCTGATTACTCCGTTAGGGACACAGTGTGAAGATAATTAGTTTATGGACGAAAAGATGTTATTGAACAAATAAATAAATACTTTGATAAATTCTCACACAACGCCGTATAGCCCAAATTAAGCTAATTTATGCTTCTGATCGAGACCTTGGGTAGAGGTTTTAGGTTGCCAGTGTTTTATATACTACTCGGGACTTCACGCGAAACAAATTTCTACTTACATTCACCGAATTTTGTTTCGCGTGAAGTCCCGAGTAGTATATAAAACATGAGTATACACAGCGAAAGACTAAAAATAACATTAGGTTGCTAGTGTTTTACAAATGACCTTTTAATATTTAAAATACATAAAATTTTAATATAATTGCATAATTAATGAATTATAGGAAATTCAATAAGCATCAAATATTATTTTCCTTATTGTATAGAGTTCCTTAACTTGATTATTATTATTTATTTATCACGCCATATCCCTGAAGGGGTGGCAAAGGCATATTACATGCCCACTTTTCACCACGTGTATTCCTGTCCCACGCAATAGGTGGTGAGCCTATTGACGTGTTGATATAGACAGAGGTTCCCAAACTTATTTTGTCTACTGCCCACTTTGAAACAAAACAAATTTTTAGCGCCCCCATTTTTTCGCCTACTTAGAAACCACTACACCTTCAAATTAAATTAATTTATTGTTGTGAGCTATATTAGCGGAGATTAAACATTCATTCTAAAATAGACTTTTACTATAATCCGCAAGAGTTAACTTGAGATCTGAGCACAGTAGGTAGTACATAACGACTCAGGTCTCAAGTTAACTCTTACGGGCTACACCTGCCAATGAGAATGATTATTGAAACGCAACTTTATAGTATTCAGACAGAGTATCTTTTATTCAAAATAAAACAAATATAATCGATTCTTATATAAAAACTAATGTGAAGGATGAATCTGATGCTGTTTAATAAGTTTGTTGATATCAGGTTCCAATTTACTCAAGAACAGCCGCAAGTCGCCACGTTCGGTAACATGCAAACGATTTCTCTTTTTAGTAAGCAGCGTTGCCACAGCACTAAATCCACGTTCACACAAATATGACGATGGGAATGCTATCAAGGATCGTTGAACGATTGACCACAATCCAGGGTACAATTGCGGGATCGGTTTTTGTAGCCAAAATACTTGATAGCCATTTTTAAACATGATTTTAATTTCTTCGTTTGTTGTCAATTCTATAAGTTCTTCTTCCAGCTGAGGTGAGACTGCTGTGTTGACATTTGAAAATGGATCTAACACCCAGCCTGGTATTTCCAAGTTCAAATTGTCCTGGTATCGTTCGGTAAAGACAATGTGGAGGTTTTCCAAATGTTGGAAGTAGGCAAACAAGTCGTCGTTACTGCAGGATACTGATAAATTTGGAAAATTGTGAAACTCACGTCTGCCCATATTCTTTTTGTGTAGAAGCAGTTTGGCTGCGAAAGCAGCAACGACATTTTTTGTTTTAATTAAATTTAGTTCATCGCCTTGCAGTTGGAGATTCATGTCGTTGAACAATTTATACAGGTCTGTCATGTAAGCTATATCATTTTTTGATGTAATGAGCTTGTTGAGGTGTATCTTTAGTTTCCAAGAACTCTATCACAGAGTCAAACAGGTTGTAAAATCGAGTCAGACAATTGCCTCTTGATAGCCAACGAACCTCAGTATGAAGCAACAAACGGTTGGAATCTTCGTCATTAGTAACACAAAGCTGATGAAATAATCTATCATTTAAAAAGCTGGTACGGATTTTATTGACTGCTTTGATGACATATTGCAGTGATTGAAATAGTCGTTCACTTAAGTTTCTAGCAACCAAATGTTGTCTATGAATAACACAATGTACAGCATACATCTGGAATTTTATTTTTTAAGTACGCTATGAAGCCTTTATGGCACCCTGTCATAGCCGGAGCGCCATCCGTAGCAACTGATATAATATTTTTCAAGGGAATCTCTTTCTCATCACAAAACTTTTCCAATGTATTGAATATGGTTTCGCCTTTTGCATCGGTCTCTAAATTTCTAGCAAAAAATAGTTCTTCACATATTTTCTCATGTTTAATAAACCTCACGTAAGACAGCAACAGTGCTTCATTAGTAGGTAAAGTGGACTCATCGAGCTGAATTGAGAATTGACTAGTCTTCAGATGATTGCACAATGATCCTTCAATGTTTTCAGCCATTTCATTAATTCGTTTTTGCACAGAATTATTACTCAAAGGAATTTTTCGGATAATATCTGCGGCCGGTTTATGAAGCACAGTAGTTATTACTTCCTTTATTTCTGGCAAAATTAACTCTTCTCCGATGTTGTGTGTTTTTAAATTAACAAAGAGATATTATACGAAGCTCGAAGTCCGTCGTCATCTTGCTTAGCAGCTGCCGAAAATAGTTTTGCTACACTTGGCTGAGTATTATGCTACATCTCTAGGTCTTGAAAATATGCTACATTGTTGTCTTTCTTATCGGGATGCATTTTATTCAAATGATCTTGCAGTCTTGAAGGCTTCATTGCTTCATTCGAAAATGTTTTTAGACATAGAAGGCACTTAGGCGACGATGGGTTTGTGGGATTTTCAATGAATCCGAATTTAATATATTCCACAGAGTATTGCCGTCTCTTCTTTTTTATTTCCGACATTGTTTTGTTTTAAGAAATACGTAAGAAAGTGTTGAACTTAAGTACTGTTTATCTATAACGCGCCGTGTGGGTTCCTGTCCCACGTAATAGGTGGTGAGCCCATTGCCGTGTTGAAATAGAGAGACGCAGGTTGTGGCTACCTGTTGTTGAAAATTTTCAAGCCGCTCATAAGGCCTTCAACCAGGCTTAACGACTGCCATTTTACTGGCAACCGGGACCAACGGCTTAACGTGCCTTCCGAAGCACGGAAACGCTCGCAAATGTAAATGCCACAAAGTGGTCACCCAGCCGAGGACCAGCCATAGTAAAAGTTGCGTAACTCAGTGATCGTTTACAGAACACTGAGACCGCGGGGCCACGAGCGCTTCATACACATCACATCACATTCATCCACATTCACAAGTATTCCATGAATCAGCTGATTGATACAGGAATGCACAAATCGGGTTATTTAACAAAAACTTGTTAAAACATGATTGCCCGCGGTCATCGACGCTCATTCGACACTCAATTGTACTCAACAAGTAAGAACAAGTATTCTATGAATCAGCCGATTGATACAGGAATGCACAAATCGGGTTATTTAACAAAAACTTGTTAAAACATGATTGCCCGCGGTCTATTATCTACGAAAATTACCTATCTAGGAATACTGATAACTATTAAAATGCGAAAGTGTGTCTATTGCCTTTTTATTTGTTTGTTTATGTCTACTTTCATTTAGAAACGGAGCGACTGATAAACTTGATTTTTCTTCTATTAATTGAATAAAACAGGACAGGTACATGAACTACGCGGAGAGAAATATCGAACCGAGTTTAAACAATCTCTTAATTAATATTAGTTGATGTTCACAAGTTGTAGCCGAGAGTCGAGGGCTCTGTCGGTGTCTAAGAGTCCTCCTAGCTAGATGAAATTACAAATCGCCCCCCGAACCCTACACAACGCCCCAATTTTTTTCTGGGTCTCTTACCCTTTAGGCCCGCAGCGCCCACAAGGGGGCGTTATCGCCCACTTTGGGAAACGTTGATATACACAGACGCAGGTTGTGGTGACTACCTGCTATTGAAATTTTTAAATCTGACCATAAGGCCTTCATGACTTGACGACTGCAATATTACTGGCAACCGGGACCAACGGTTTAAGTTGCCTTCCGAAGCACGGAAACGCTTAACGCAGTGATCGTTTATAGAACACTGAGTCCGCGAGGCCCCGAGCGCTTCGTATATTGGAAAATACAAAAACAGAATTTTATTTTAGTTTGATTTATTTATTTTAATGGTTAAATGTTGGGGTTTTGTATTCTTCTGCCTACCCCTTTTGAGATAATGACATGACTGTGTATGTTTATTTATTTTATTTAGTATAAAAAAGTTTAGATAATATATTGCTCAAAAACGGAAAGGTCATAAGTACTCAGATACCGCGTGCAGATAGGCCTTGGGCAGTTGGAAATGGAATTTGAAATGAATATGAAAATCGGTTTATTTATATAGGTCACAAAGTAACACTTATGAACGTCATGATTATTGCCTCTATATTTACTGCCAGATTCGCAAAGCAATAGGTAGAGCCTGAGGAAGAATATGGCAATAAAACTCGTGGCCACTCTTTTTAAAGAATCTGCAAGAAGTGAAAGATGTATGATGCATTGATCACGAAACCTAGCGATCTGTCCTGACTGAAAACTCTGTCAGGAATATTTACAGCTTGGAGATAGGTACAAAAACGTAATTAGTTAAAAGTACTCAGTACGTATGAAGCGATTGATGAATCTTGAAGAAGCGGAAGAAGTATGCATGGATCGTAAAGCCTAGCGATCTGTCCTCTCTGACTACCCCTTCAGAAATACAGCGTGAAGATAGTTAGTTAGAAGATAGATAGATAGTTTTTTAAGAATAGGGCGTTCAACCAAACAAACTCTTCAGCTATTTGTCAAAATTAAACGCCATTGCTACACTGGTATAACTTTCCGAGGAGTTCCCCAGGGCATTCCGCAATAGACAGGCAGAAACCGTGTAGTTGACGTCTGAGGGGATATCCACACGTTAAAAAAACCGCTATTGCTAAATTAGTTGAACCAATTTAAACTGTGCCAAAAAAATACACCTACTACGATAGGACAAGTAATCTACACTAATATTATAAAGAGGAAAACTTTGTTTGTTTCTTTGTGATGAATAGGCTCAATAACTACTGGACCGATTTTAAAAATTCTTTCAACATTTTAAAGCTACATTATGTAATATGTATGTATGTATGAAAATAATAAAAATAGGGTTCCGTATGATATTTGGGTTTTTAGGACACAGGGTGTACAAAAATCAACCAGAAAAGTTACTTATTTTGCGTTTGCTGCCTAAACTATAAAAGATAGATTCATAAAATTTTTTTAATTAATTGTAGATCTTATAAATATCTACAAAAAGTCCGCGACAAACTATACCTATCTATGTCGAGTGAAGCACAACAACCATTTTTTTATTTAAAAATCATGATTTTTTTTTGGACTACATTTAAACGCGTTTATTTTACTCATGCTATTAATCCTTAACAAAATAATTTTTTTCGTCACTAAGTACAGTTTATTTAGATAATATTTACATATTTCGACCAGGCCGTGCGGGCGTAGGTAGGTAGTGGTGAGCGAAGAAGTAATCAACGAATTCGGAAAATCTTCATACATTATTTATAAACGACGGGATTAAATGGGTGCCATGGGGTTCGAAGTATGTCACGGGCGAAGCCGGGCGGGACAGCTAGTCTTACATAAAATAAGCAATCAAATGCGACTGGCGTTTAATATACTTGTAGAATATTACAACCATATTTTTGATAGAAAATTTCACATGTACCTTCAAAAAAGATCGTCGGAGACACTACGGCCTTATTTTATATGAAACAATTTTATAAATCAATTAGTATACCTATTATAGTTGGTCTCGGTCTAGTATATTATAGTTGGTCTCGGTAGCATAGTTTGTAAAGCGTCTGAAGTTCTATCTGAGACTTAAAAAAATATCTGTTTATGCTCAACAATTGCACCTGTCACGTAACTTGGAGATTCTTCGAATCCTCACTTCTGCAGTCACCCCCCCACGGCTGTGATCAGGAACAGCAGAAGTGGAGGAAACTGGCGGCCATTTCTTTATGTGTGCCTTTATATCGGGAGGGTGTTTTGCTGTGTCACGGGGTTGGTACATTGTTTTGTCGAATTTTCCGTCTATCCGCCAGATTTAGCCAGGTTGGAAAAGGTCGCAGGAACGGACTGGGTGCGGAAGGTGTAGGACCGTGTTGTGGCATGAATTGGAAGAGGCTCACGTCCAGTAGTTGATTTGGTTTAATAATTGCATCTGTTAATATATTACTCACAAGGTAACCTCCCCGGCTTCGCCCGTGACATACTTCAAACTCCCGTCGCATCTATTTAATCCCGTCGCTTATAAGTAGATATTTTTTTAAGTCAAATAAAAGGGAGGAAGCAGAGCAGCGTCACTCAACGCAGCACTGCACCCGTTAAAGTTTCACGGAAGGAGCCTTGTGATGCAGAGGGATTCACGATGGTGGTGAAGAAGAAAAGGAAGCCCTCTTGCAAGAACCAGTGTGGTACTGCGTCAAGATCCATTCAGCAGCACTTCCGCGCAGAGGTTCCAAGTACAATGGTCTACGTATCTCGCCTTCACCACAACGTGAAGGTCGTAGACGTCGTCAACTACCTCGACAAGAAAACAGGCTTACATTTGAGGGTGGAGAAGTTGAACTCACGTCACAAAGTGAGTTTTAACTCTTTTGTGGTGAGGGTTCCCACAGAACGCATCGCCACCCTCATGAGTCCCGACTTTTGGCCAACAGGGGTGAAGTTCAGGCGCTTCAGAGGACGCCTGCCAACGCATGATCTCTCGACCTGTGACACTGTGGCCCTTTGAGAATTTTAATCTAATAGGGAATGGGACCCCCACTGCAGATAGTCCACGCCCGCCTTATGTAGAAGAACGGTAATGGATCACCTCCAATGGGAGTTAAACTATTGTGAAATGTGCTAACTATGAAATGAGCTATTGGGTTGGGTGTTAAATGGATTGGGTGATTTAAGCTATTGATGAAAACGGCGTCTGCCTTTTTAATATATTATTATTAAACTACTGGCAAACGGTGACTCGCCAACTCACTAGATGGGCCCCCTATACAATCACCGTAGGCATGATAAGCCTGTAAGGCGACAGAGGGTAACATCGGCGTGAGCGGCTAGGGGTGTCGAGCGGTGTAGCGCCGGTTTCACCTTCGCGGGACAGGTCCGGAGCGGGCTTCCCCGTAGTTATGCCCTTGAAAATGACACTTCCACCTGTAACGTTACTATTTTCCGAGAGGGGAAAAAGTAAAGTTTAGGAGGAAACTGTCACCAGGACTGGAGGAGTCCTGGCTTAAAAGGAAAAGTAAAAGAAAAAGGAGAAAAGGTAAAGTTAATTTAATATAGGTAATATAAAAATTAATTAAAGTTCTTGGAATGTTTCTTTAAAATAGCCGGTTAGCAGCACTCGTAGCTAAGAAGGGGCCTCGCGTAGGCCTCCACGTTGCTAAGGGGCCTCAAGTAAGGCCTCCACGTCGCCGACCTCGGAGAAGCTGGTCGCGAATTCAAGCAGGTAGAGGGCTGAAACTAACGAGCGGTCGGCGTCTTTCACAGAGCCGGTTAATAGCACACAACACTGCAGACCATCACTTCACTATTTCTGGAGGGCACAACCCTCACACTCAGCACTTATTCCCAGCACCTCCTCTCAAGGTGAGCACCAAAAGTAGACTGATCTGACGGCCCCGGCTCCCTTCTTTTACAAAATTTCAAAATTTAAACATTCTAATCATATTTTCTAAATTTATAACAAGGTCTAATATCTAAACAACCAAACCTACTGGCAGCTCTAACAATAAATTAAAAATAAAATCTAGGCTTGTCATTAACTGACATTAAAAATTACAAAAGGTAAACAAACATTAAGAGAGCATAAAAACTCTTGAAATATAAAGGCCTAGGAATGCTACAGACAATGGCCATGCAGATAATTTAAGAGAATGAATAATAAAATATTTAAAGTAAGTAAACATACATTACACACCCCCGAGCATATAGCTCTGGCTCCCTCCCTCTGACCGGCCAATTAAGGCAAGCCAGAGTTGAGATTTGCTGCACTCCCGGGAGTAACACTCTCACTGCTCTCCCGTTAGGCCATTAAATCCTAACCGGTGCAGAAGGGCAACAAAACTCTGAGGAATCGGGACCGATGTGTAGCCACACACATTCAGCTCGCCACAAGCTGCCCTGCGGATGTGAGCTTTTCATTAACTTTCTGATACATTTTTTGTTGATATCAGAAAGTGGAAGACTCAAAATGCGAATCTACTATACCCTCATAGGGTTGCGTCAATCCTATAAAAGATAACGACTGTCCTCGAGGGGTTTATTATTATTATTATTATAAATTCTACAATAATGCATAAAAATTTACCCGATTTGTCGACATTTATGACTACTGCTCCGCTCTCTAAGATAGTAGCGTGATGATATATACCCTATAGCCTTCCTCGATAAATGGGCTATCCAACACAAAATGAATTTTTCCAATCCGACCAAGTATTTCCTGAGATTAGCGCGTTCAACCAACCAAACAAACAAACTCTTCAGTTTCATAATATTAGTATAGATTAAGACATCTATTCTGTAGTTAGGCTTCTTCTTAATCTTAGTGTATTTCCAGTTCCTTTAAAAAAATGAAGCGCTCGTGGCCCCACTGACTCAGTGTTCTGTAAACGATCAGTGCTTAACACAACTTTCGCTATGGCTGGTTACTGATGGGTGACCGCTTAGTGGTTTTCCATTTACGAGCGTTTTCTTGCTTCGAAAGGCACGTTAAGCCGTTGGGCCCGGTTGCCAGTAACATGACGTTAAGCCAAGTTGAGGGTCATAGGGGCGGTTTGAAAAAAATCAACAGCAGGTAGCCACAACCTGTGCGTCTGTCTATTTCAACACGACTATGGGCTCGCCACATATTACATGGGATACTGTCGTGATCTTGTCCCACACAATAGATGAAATGTTTTAATTTTTTTTTATATTGTGGGCACTTTTTACGCAGCGCCATCTAGCCCAAACTGTACTATGGAATCTAATGCAAAATAAAGACTATTTTTTATCGATTTTTGGCATTGTTGGTAGCGAATGCTGACCTCCCAACGCCGTAAGGACCTGCGTCGTTGCCTCGTCAGTTAGTCAGTAGATAAAGTCGCTTGGTCCCCGAAGGTCTCGGTGGAGTCACCGACCCACCCAAGGTCACTGTAGAACATAAAGACTCTGCCACATAGGCGCGTTATTATCGGTCGATAGCATCGGATGCGGATGTGTTATTGCGTCCTCTGCTTGCGATTCCTTGCACATTAACGTTCTTATCGCTTGATAATTCTATTTCGCATTTGGTCACACTACAATATAGATTCCATTACGGTCCCCGTCTTGACGTACTATATCACAATGTGGAAATCCCCACGGATTTCATGCTGGACTTGAACCGACTAAATCCACACGGCCCCTACCTATCTGTGGGTTCCCGTGGTGGGATCGCATACGTACCTATACAAATGTTCCTAGAACTTATATCAGAATAACAACAGGACGAAGGAACTCAAGCGCCCAATTCTATTGCGTCTTTATCATCACAGCAGTGTCTTCATAGTTGTCCTATAATGTACTCGTACTAAAAACAGATATCACAATAACGCATCCGGTATTATCGACCGATTATAAAACGCCTATGCGGTACACTGTGAAAAGTAACTGTAATAAACTATTCGTTTCTCAAGAAACATTTAGGAAGCGTAGTAAGGCGATATTACATAGGCACATAGTGCCCTTCTCCTACGTAGATAGATCAATACATGACAGCAGGAATATGATGAACGACAGTATAAATCAAGAATATTCTAGAAATTACTCACCTCTCGGCAAATTAAATTGTAGAGCAAAGAATTAATGATTTAATTTGATCTGGAGCTATGGTAAAAATCTAGAAACATCACTTTTATAAAGCAACATAGGTCCTGGGTTCACAAATGGCCTATGCAAGGCTGGAGATCCGCACAGAGGAGGCACGTAGCAGCCACAAAAAGTTTAGATACTTATAACTTTATATTTTGTCTCCAGAAATATCGATAGCTTTTAAAGCATTGACTGGCCAGTCTAAGGTCCGTAATCCAGAACGTTTCTTAATGCTCGATCGACGCTTGAGGCTAGAATTTGCCTTATAAAATCTACTCTCAAGCGTCGATTGAGTATTGAGAAACGTTCTGGAATACGGGCCTGAGAATCGGTGAAGTTGGAGAAAACTAGCTCATGCCCCTAATTCACAATCAATTGTAAAATAGCCTGATGAAAATTTAACAAATCATTGGGCAGTTGATTCCTGTTCTGATACATTTGAAAACTCTATTCAACGATCCTGTAGAATCTGGAAATATAAATAGATTTGACATTTTCGAATACCAAAGATGTTCGGATGAGGTAATGAATGTTTTGTAGAAACTATACGAGTAGGTAGAATAGGGGGCCTGAATTGAAGATTCAAGACACAAGATTGGATGCCCTCAGTAAGATGGACTGAAGACCTAGAAAAGATCGCAGTAAAGGACATAATGTGGCCAACTATCGAGTTATTGCTAGTATTGAGCGAGGCCTACGTCCAGTACATGTGTTATAATATATTGTTTACCTAAATAGTAGTCGATAACCCATGCTAATACATGAAGCTGAAGAATTTGTTTGGTTGAACGCGCTAAGCTGAGGAACCACACGTCGGATTTAAAAAAAATTTTTCGATGCAGTATTTTTAATAGTTAGTGATTTATCGGGAAGGTTTATATGTATAATTTGTTACTTTTTTGGATACATTAACTTAATTGTAACAATATATGTTGGCAGCGTCGGAAAAAATGAGCTGTCTGGTAGCTTTTACCAAAAACGCTGCCTAAAACATTTGAGATATAACAAAATAATGTAATAATATAATAATTATAATAATATAACTGGACTTTGAGAGGAGGACTTTGAGAGACTAATAATATTTTCGTTTTGATGCAGTTCGTCTCTGAATTCAGAGAAAAGGTCAATTTTTATGCCCTCCTCAGGTTCCTTTTTTATGAATTGCGAGACGTTATACACCATTTTTCTCTATTGCCGATGTAAAACGTTATTGCGTTTTGGCATAATTAATAATCTTATCAAAGAAAACAAAAACAAATACTAAACAAAATCTTAAAAAAAGCTAAATATTAAAAGTAAATAAACCAATTGAAACTAAAATCAATAACAGTCAACAAACACGGAAAGTAACTAATAATATATAAAATTTTAAAAACATTAATTATTCAATCTTTTCCCGACTGTATTCTAGGAACGAATGAGCAGGATACGTTTAATTCAACTTTCTTCGCGCTCGCTCTTATGGCGCGATGACACCCCCGAATTCTCGGGTTCGGAAACGTTCGTGTGATTACGTAGCACGAGCTTCCTCCCGCACCCCGCGTCCATTCCCTACGACACCTAATATTGCGTTCTGCGCAAGTGACTCGCTACAACTCAGAGGGACCAAGATGTTTGAATTCACCTATAACATTTCATTTGCTTTCTGATACTCGGAAAACTTAAGTACTGAACAGCTAGGTTGCAGCTACAACAGAACAACTAGCGATGCGACCCTGCGTTTGGTTGTCTGTTTGATAATACCATAACCAAAGTTAGAATTATACGTTTTTTTATACGGTCAAGCTCGTCGCAAGTTCCAAGTCAGGTTGGCTTAGGGCCGTATTCCAGAACGTTTATCAATACTCAAGAAACACTTATTTAAAAGGCAAAAACTAGGCTCAAGCGTCGATTGAGTATTGAGAAAAGTTCTGGAATACGGCCCTTAGACCTTGTAATTTTTTGGAGCCTCTTTACAATCAAATGTACCACTACTATAATATTTTATCTTGTAGTTTATATTGGAGTACCTCGACCGCGACAGATAACATCATGTCATAAAGAACATGAATAATGTTTGGAAAATATGTACTTAATCTGAATCTGAAACGTAATTTTAGAAATACATTTTCAGTTTATACGGAGTTATAACGTCATTATGTTGTAAAATTTACATTGTACCCACTGATAACTATTATCCTTGGTAAAATTATAAAAATAAGCCAATAGCACAGCCGAAAGACATACAGTCGGTCGACGAAGCTGTCTAGACAGAGCAATCGTGCGGGGGACAAGGGACGAGACGCGGGAGGGTTTGTCCCGAGCTGCGAACAAAATGTTGTTAGTGGCTCGGGACAGTCTTTCAGGGCTGACGCATTCACGACCGCTTGCTATGATTTTTGAATTTTTGTATTTTGATTTCTTTAAATTATGGGGTTTTTAATTAGATTGTGGCAATATGGCCGCCGCGCCATGGATATAAAATTTCATGTTGGGTATCGTATAAGGGGTTTTTTAGTATGCACAGTACGAATTTCGTGTTAATTTTGCAATCCAATATGGGCGCCGAGCCGTGGTTATAAAATTTAATGTTGGGTATCATATAAGGGGTTTTTTGGTATGCAGAGTACGAATTTAGTGTTAATTTTGCAATCCAATATGGCCGCCGAGCCGTGACTTTAAAATTTCATGCTGGGTATCGTATAAGGGGTTTTTTAGTATGCTGAGTACGAATTTCGTGTTAATTTTGCAATCCAATATGGCCGCCGCACCGTGGTTTTAAAATTTCATGTTGGGTATCATATAAGGGGTTTTTTGGTATGCTGAGTACGAATTTAGTGTTAATTTTGCAATCCAATATGGCCACCGCGCCGTGGATTTAAAATTTCATGCTGGGTATCGTATAAGGGGTTTTTTGGTATGCTGAGTACGAATTTCGTGTTAATTTTGCAATCCAATATGGCCGCCGAGCCGTGACTTTAAAATTTTATGCTGGGTATCGTATAAGGGGTTTTTTAGTATGCTGAGTACGAATTTCGTGTTAATTTTGCAATCCAATATGGCCACCGCGCCGTGGTTTTAAAATTTCATGTTGGGTATCATATAAGGGGTTTTTTGGTATGCTGAGTACGAATTTCGTGTTAATTTTGCAATCCAATATGGCCACCGCGCCGTGGATTTAAAATTTCATGCTGGGTATCGTATAAGGGGTTTTTTGGTATGCTGAGTACGAATTTCGTGTTAATTTTGCAATCCAATATGGCCGCCGCACCGTGGTTTTAAAATTTCATGTTGGGTATCACATAAGGGGTTTTTTGGTATGCTGAGTACGAATTTAGTGTTAATTTTGCAATCCAATATGGCCACCGCGCCGTGGATTTAAAATTTCATGCTGGGTATCGTATAAGGGGTTTTTTGTATGCTGAGTACGAATTTCGTGTTAATTTTGCAATCCAATATGGCCGCCGCGCCGTGACTTTAAAAGTTCATGCTGGGTATCGTATAAGGGGTTTTTTGGTATGCTGAGTACGAATTTAGTGTTAATTTTGCAATCCAATATGGCCACCGCGCCGTGGATTTAAAATTTCATGCTGGGTATCGTATAAGGGGTTTTTTGGTATGCTGAGTACGAATTTCGTGTTAATTTTGCAATCCAATATGGCCGCCGCGCCGTGGATATAAAATTTTATGTTGGGTATAGTATAAGGGGTTTTTTGGTATGTTGAGTACGAATTTCGTGTTAATTTTGCAATCCAATATGACCGCCGCGCCAACAGTTATAAATTTCATTATATTGGGTATCGCATAAGATTATTATGGTATGCGGAGCCACACATGTGGGATTATAACTATACTCTATACTATGTTATCCTGTGTTCAAGTTTTTCGTCATAATTAATATTTAAACTTGTTCAAAGCGTAACCAATATTTATTTGTTGAATACAACAGTAGCATTAAGTCCAGTTAGTTCCAAAAACCGAAAATATTTATCATTAACTCATTTACTAGTAATAATATACCTAATTACCCATTCTCTTATTATGGTATCAAAGACTCTGCACTGGATCTTGTTGCCTCCTACTTAAATGATCGGATACAACATGTTGATGTTAATGAAATTCGCTCCTCTGGAGCATCTGTAGCTATGGGCGTACCGCAGGGATCAATTCTAGGTCCGTTTCTATTTTTAATTTATATTAACGATCTGCCATTCTATATACAGAACTTGTGCGACATTGTTCTATTTGCTGATGATACGTCACTTATTTTTAAAGTAGATCGTACGCTTACTGATTTTAACAGCGTTAATAGTTCACTTGCCCAAGTTGTAGATTGGTTTACGACCAATAATTTGCTACTAAACGCTAAGAAGACAAAATGTATCAGATTTAGCATGCCTAATGTCAGGAATTGCGGTACAAATATAACATTGAACGGTGATACCCTTAATATTGTAGAATCAACTGTATTTTTGGGGATCACTTTAGATAGCAAACTGCAGTGGAACGCGCAAATAACGTGTCTTGCAGGTAAACTCAGCTCGGCAGCCTTTGCCGTTAGTAAAGTCAGGCAGCTCACTGATGTAGAAACTGCCAGGCTAGTATACTTTAGTTATTTTCATAGTGTCATGTCTTACGGCATTTTGCTGTGGGGTAAAGCAGCTGATCTACAAGTAATTTTTGTACTCCAGAAGAGAGCTATACGTGCAATATATAAATTGAGTGCTAGAGTGTCTCTTAGAGAGAAATTTAAAGAAATTGGCATTTTAACGGTTGCATCACAGTATATATTTGCAAATATCATGTTAGTTAAACAGAACATACATTTATACAATCGACACAGTGACATACATTCGATAAATACTAGAAATAAGCATAAATTAATTGGAACGCATCATCGTTTACAAAAGGTTCACGACTCTTTTGCAGGAATTGGCGTACGCCTATATAATAAAATTCCTTTAGACATTATGAACCTGCCGTTACATAAATTTAAGGCGGAAATTAAGACGCACCTTTTGAAAAGGGCTTATTACACAATTAATGATTATTTGAATGATAAAAATAAATGGAAATGAGTTGCTTGCTCTTCGCTCGAGCTATTTAGGATTCGAATGAATCTTGTGATATATTATCTACTTGTCTTGAACCTGCATATATATGTTGTATTTTTTTTTTTTTACCTTATTTTTGTTTACATTCTCCAGTATAAATAATTTGAAACGCCAGGCAACTAAAGGTATGGCTGCGTTTAGTCCCGGTAATAACTAATATACATAATTATATGTAATTTGACTTTGTTATTGTGTGAGCACTATGTAGACTTATTTATTATTTTGAAATTGACATGATAGTTGCTGTGTAGTTTTTGGGTATGTCATGCTCGCCTAAGTGTCCTGGCAGTGGTGGCGTATGTATCGGGTCGCCTTGTTCCCTACAATACGGTTGAATAGGGCGATGGCTGATATATGCGTCATACTCGTGAACGGGTGCCGTCTGTTGGGACTGGTCAGCTCATAGCTGTTATAGCAATTGTTACAAATAATATTATTTAAATTTAAGGCAAACTAAGTTTAGTCGACTGTTCTCACATAAATTCAAAGGAACTATGTAAGTGTAATTTTAATGAACTCAACATTCATTTTGTTTTTTTTTTTTTTGTAAAATTTCTTTACTGTATAATTGGTCAAATATCATGTTAATCAAACTGTGTCAAATGGCGGTTAGAAAAGAGTGGCCATGAGTTTTATTGCCAGGTTCTTCCTCTGGCTCTACCTATTGCTTTGCGAATCTGGCAGTAAATGTAAATGTAGAAGCAGTAATCTTGACGTTCATAAGTGTTACTTTGTGACCTACATGAATAAAGATTTTTGATTTTGATTTTTGATTTTGATTTTAATATACCCGACGAACTTCGTATCTCCATAGAATTTGGTTTTTTTTTCTTATAGTGCTCGTCGGGGCGGAGACAAATTGAACAAATTAATAATAATAATAATATACCCCTCGAGGACAGTCGTAATCTTTTATAGGATTAACGCAACCCTATGAGGGTATAGTAGATTCGCTTTTTGAGTGATCCACTTACTGATATCAGCAAAAAAATGTATCAGAAAGTTATTGAAAAGCTCACATCTGCATGGTAGCTTGTGGCGAGCTGAATGTGCGTGGCTACACATTGGTCCCGATTCCTCAGAGTTTTGTTGCCCTTCTGCACCGGTTAGCATTTAATGGGCTAACGGGTGAGCAGTGAGAGTGCTACTCCTGGGAGTGCAGCAAATCTCAATTTTGGCTTGCCTTAATTGGCCGGTCAGAGGGAGGGAGCCAGAGCTATATGCTCGGGGGTGGAAGTGTCATTTTCAAGGGCATAACTACGGGGAAGCCCGCTCCGGGTCTGACCCGTGTTAATTTTGCAATCCAATATGACCGCTTGACACCCCAAGCTGCTCACACCGGTGTTGCCTCCTGTCGCCTTACAGGCTTATCATGCCTATGGCGATTGTATAGGGGGGCCATCTAGTGAGTTGGCGAGTCACCGTCTGGCAAAATTAGGATAATCAGATATTAAAATAGCAGACGCCGCCTTTATCCATAGTTATAATCACCTAGTTCATCAAACCCCCAACCCAATAGCCCATTTCTTAGTTAGCATATTTTACAATAGTTTAACTCCCATTGGAGGTGATCCATTATCGTTCTTCTACATAAGGCGGGCGTGGACTGTCTGCTGGGGGTCCCATTTCCTTTTAGATTAAAATTCTCAAAGAGCCTCTGCGTGTTGGACCAGTATGTTCCCATGTACGCCTACCAAAAACCCGGGTATCTTCATAAAATAATGAAGATACCCGTGAAAAGAAGAAACATAATAATATGAGATCACATATGTCGGCTCACCCTTGTTTGAATTCCCAGTTCCCATCCCCAGCTTCCAGTTCCCATTTCTCATCGTCAATTCTCACTCCTGGTTCATGCTCCAATTCCCTTGATTTTTTTATAACGACACGGTGGCCATTATGGATTGCGAAATTAACACGAAATTCGTGCTCAGCATACCAAAAAGTCCCTTATACGATACACAACATGAAATTTTATAACCACGGCGCGGCGGCCATATTGGATTGCAAAATTAACACTAAATTCTTACTCAGCATACCAAAAAACCCCTTCTACTATACCCAACATGAAATTTGAAAACCACGACGCGGCGGCCACATTGGATTGCAAAATTAACACGAAATTCGTACTCAGTATACCAAAAAACCCTTTATACGATACCCAACATGAAATTTTATATGAATAGTTCGGCGGCCATATTGATTGCAAGAAACCCCATAATTTTATATCTACTACGCGGCAGCCATTTCGTAAACGCTTTCTCATAAAAAAAACTATCGATTCGACATGAAATGAACCTTATTTACTTCCGTGTGCGGCAATTGATGAAATCTCAGATCATTTTTTTTAAACCGGTATTTATATTATTGATTTATTATATATACATACTAGTTGACGCCCGCGGCTTCGCCCGTGTAGAGAAGTTTTCACGTTCCCGTTTCCCATAAGAACTTGTTCCCGGGATAAAAAGTATATGTGTTATTCCGATGTATAAGCTATATTATTGTAAAGTTTCATTAAAATCTATTCAGTAGTTTTTACGTGAAAGAGTAACAAACATCTCTACAAACTTTCACATTTATAATATTATTAAGATTAAGATATTATATTATAATGTTGATAGTTGATTGCGAGTACGAGTTAAGAAATAAATTATAAATAACATCAGCCTTGTATACTTGTGACAACCCTACAAGCATCACTGTCTAGACGTTGTCGGCATTTTTGTCAACTTCAAAGGCGTAACGCTACTGATAGGTTTACTCTTTATACTGTGCCAATAGTCCACACACATGGAGTGTCATAAGGATGAGAATGAACTATTTTATTTGTTTTAGAAGAACTGCACTGGCACAGATAACAAATATGTGTTCTTTTACCACTCGTTACGCATTGCGTAAAAGTCAGGGACATGTAACGACCTCCAGTATCTAAGGGCGGACGCTACGGCACCGTGTATACGAGAGCTGGGGGCCGAGTCTACTATTGACTAGCTGTAGAATAGAACCAGAATATCTGTTTTTAGCTGTCAAAATGTTAGTAGACTATCAAAAATGCAACTGACTAGCGGTGGCGCGGTACGTGTTAGTAGAGTTCTATCGGCCGACCGATAGAAATCTATTGAAGTACGATTGTAATAGTAGGCTACGAAAAACTGTCAAAATTGTACCGGTGGCTTTCTATTGAGCGACTATTTCTATTCTTTTCTGATGCGATTGAATTAGTAACCTTGGCCACGCGAAAAAAAAAAGCAGGAAATAAGACTCCCGCCGGAGTTTCGCAGTCTGGCGCTTTCGCCCTATACTATCTAGTGACGAAGGACAGGGGATTGGCTACTAGTCTTCCTTACTCAGGCGTGTCGTGCGTGAGAATTTCACGCAGTGCTCACGCCCCACAAAAGCGGGATAACATCTCAGTCAACCCTGGGACATCCATCCAACGAGATTCCCGAGGCTGGATGGCTTTGGCATTTGTACATAAATTTGGCACTGTAGTATTAACAGTAGTGTACTAGTCTCCTATCGAAACAAACATCGTACATCACGTTGCTCGCATTCAGTAATTTACGCCGATTTGTACCATTTCGACTCTACATTAAATTAGTGCATCATCGACTACTATTCCGTTCGGGTGTACTCATAACAATCAATCATTTAGCATAAGACAATATATCACTTTTGTCCTTATTTTATGTTTTAATACAACCAACTCTTGTACGGCTACCAGTGTCACGTACAAGTAGTGTAGATTGTAGTCTAATATAAAGTACAAAGGTTAGGTAAAACCGTTGCCACACCTATAGTTTATTATATTAACCTCTAAGAGGAAATATTGAATATAATCTTAGCCATAATTTCCGATGGCATCTTAAGCATTTCATAAGAATCGATCGAGCCGTTTCGGTGGAGTATGGGTACGAACATTGTGACACGAGAATTTTATATACCTATAAGATACTAATAATATTATAAAGCTAAAGAGTTTGTTTGTTTGTTTGGTTGAACGCAGTAATCTCAGGAACTTCTGGTCAGATTTAAAAAAATATTTTTATGTTAGATAGCCCATTTACCGAAGAAGGCTATAGGCTATATATTATTTCGCTGGGAGCAGAGCAGTAGTCATAAATGTCGACTAATCGGGCCATTTTTAATGCATCATTGTAGAATTTTCAAGCGACGGGATTAAATAGGAACGACGAGAGGTCGAACTATTCCACGGGCGAGGCTGTGGGGGTCACCTAGTATAAGATAAATGTGTATTGCAAAAAAAAAAGTTTTTTTATTTATATAACTCATTTATTTTATATTCACATTGTAGTTACGAGTTCCAAGAGGTGAAACACCTTTTTACATATAAAATGAGAACAAAAAATTATTTCACAAAAAAAAATCTACACATAGGTATAAGAGAAAATGCGTTTTAACGTCGGCTACACTGTAACTGGAGACTACATATTGTAACGTAGGCTACAAAGATTGCAACGTAGGCTACAGTGTTGTAACGTAGGCTACAAATCTGTAACGTAGGTTTCAATATTTGTTACGTGGGCTACAAATTTGTTACGTCGGTTTCAATATTTGTTACTTAGGCTACAATGCCGTAGTAACTATAATCTCTGCTACAATAGCAAAGTATACTTAACCACTATGTACTTGGCAGTTTCCGTTGCGGAGTGGAGAGATGAACAATAATGATTTAATACTGATCGATGCCAAGTCGAGCCAGAGAGTCAGCGCCAATATAACAGTCAAGTTAGGCTACAATATGCAACAGCGCCCCATGCAAGGAGACCCTTTAAGATCTTCAACACCGAAAATTTAAGAGAATTTGATCACAGGTTAATGAGCCGAATTTGATCACAGATTAATGAGTCGAATTTGATCACAGATTAATGCACTGAATTTAATTACAGATTAAATTTAGAACTTTTGTTACACGAGGATTCTTGAAGTCCTAATGTGGCGAGGCCCAGTCACTGTCAGTAATCATTTCATCAATTTTACTGTACATTTTTCCTTTTTCTTCGTTAACGGTATCATACTACCCTCTACACTGTCAATACTATGAATATAGAATATTTAATAGAATGCAAATATGAATGAAATAGAATAGAGACGAGAGCTAGTAAAAAGAAAAAGAAGGCAACAGTTGTCAGAAAGAGACATTATAGTTTCGTCTCTTTTATTCGACATATAGTTTGTTTTATACAACAGTTTCTTTTATACGATATATAAAATGAGATATTTGTCAACTGCTTTAAGTTGGAAAAATAAGACAATAGTGTTATGAGACGTATGTATGTAGTAAAGAAGGCATCAGTGTAAGAAAGAGACGACAATATATAGTAGTGAGACATTCTATTGCCTTTTAGTCGGGTAACGCTCGAACTCCCGATTAAACAATATATTGCCAGTGTAGCCAGAATAAAAAAAAATGTATGTTTATTTAAAAACGTTTTTGAGAAGCTACCTTAATACAATACTCGCACAGTTTCACGTGGTATAATGAGCTGGCAACATCAGTTTACATATTGTTTGTGTTTTGTCAATGAAAATGTTCAAAAAATGGTATAATATAGTCTAAGAACTATATCTTTGAGCGAACATGCGGTCGGATCGTTCGCTCGGCGGAGCCGGCGTCCCCAACAAGAAAATAATAAGAACTATATCTTGTATATCAATATGTATTTTGTTATTTCTTATTTATATGAAGAATATTATTAGAAAATACACTAAAACATGGCTATAATATAATTTTACATTTTTGAATATTTATAACTTTAACCCATCGAAAAAATGTATAAATTACGGATTAAATTGAAGATGTTAACGATTTTTGAACAATTTCATTAAGAAATACGCAGTAATTCTGTTTAAAAGCGGCATCGGTAACTTGTCCGTCTATCCGTTGCATACGTCACTATTGCAATTTAAGTAGCCTTCGAAATTCGAAGCAAACTAGGCTGAATGAAATGACTCCCAGCCCTTCGCTTCTTTAATAAAAAAAAGCTATACAATAATTTACTAAATAACCTTAATTTGCTATGGGATAGGTCGTGATGATACACAAATTGCGATACGAACAAAATAATGCCATTAACGCTACAAATAGCTTATAAAAGCCGACTTAGTAAATTAACACGAAAAGTAAACTAATAGGTTGAACTTTACAAGCTAACATTCAATATCATGTTTTGGCATCTCACCATATTTTATTATAAAATCCGTAAACTCATCTTATCCTAATTCGGTCATATAAGACTGATATAACAGAGTTATATGACATTGATTTATCACTCTTATATGACTACAAAAAAATGCTAGTGTACAACCCTTATATAACAATAAATGTATCGTCACGTCAAATTAACTTAAGTCATCGCACATTTTATTAATGCCTAAATAAGAAAAATCCAGACTACATGACATTAAACTATCATTGAGCATAATTATTTAAAAAAAACGGCAGTCATCTTAAAACAAATAAAAAAATGCTATATTGAGTATAGTGAGGGTCAAGTGATAAAATTTATATATTTCGGGACAAGCAAGCACGTATAGTACTTTTAATAAAGCAGTTTAAGTGACAATTCACAAAAAAAAACCAAAACCAAATGCCTTATTTTAGTAATCAGATTTTTATAGGAATATGTATTACATTAAAGTTTAATAAATAGAATTAATAATAAATAGATGGAAATCTTTTTTGTACCCATCTTTTTTTTAACCCAGGATTTAAATAATTGTTGCACTTGAAACTCTTAGAAGACAATCTCTTCTTTATATAAGAAAATAAATATATTTGTTAATTTTTTTTTGTATTTGTTTACTTTTATCTGACATTTTTTTTGCGAATTACACTTTAAGATTCCGAAGACACTGGACTACATCGGAACCGTTACAATGTGTCCATTTAAAAAGTTTGTTTTATAAAACTCTGAGGAACATTATGTAGTAAAAATAATTTGCTGGTATCAAAAAGGAATATCTCATGCTAAAGATAGTATATAATACCGGCACAAAACCCACATATTTGTGGTGTTTGTAATGAAAAAGTCGCGATATGTGCTTGCTCGGATACACGCCCAAAAATCGATACAATAATCCATTCAAAAAGCTTCTAAAATATAAATCGCATATGTATCTCAGTAATCTATTAACTAAATCGAAAAAAAAAATGCATGTTTTTTTAATTAAAAACATTAATAGGCCTCTTTCGTAAATTGTTACAAATATAATAATATCAGGAAGACAAAATTAAAAAGTTTTCTTGTTAACCATATTGCACTAATTACATGGAGTACATACAGAAATTTCGTTACATTTATTTCAAATACACATGTGTTACAAATGTAACAATGTAGTGATCAGTTGTAATACAATTTTAACAACACTACCGTTACAAAAATTGTAATGTTACAAGGTATCACAATGTTACAAGGTATCACAATGTTACATGTTACTATGTTACATAACATCACGGCATGTTCGAGGTAAGTATTCGTTTTATCTCGGAAGAATCGCTCCAAACACACTACCATTGAATCAATTCTTACAAGCTAAACATAAACGCATACTTTACAATTAGTTTCGACTAGGTTTAGGTATATACAACGCATATTTACCCCGTTACAATTTTTAGAAGAGCTGTCGAATTGATATGTTTGGCTATTTCAAAAAAATAAACAACATATATATACATATGCGTTCGCATACGAGCAGTAAACAAAAAATGCTGTAAAATGTACTTAACACTTGCTACACAATGTAACTCCCCACGTACGTATGGCTCGAGATACAATATTTTATACATCTACCGGCATGAGTACACAAGCGTTTTACAAAATCATGTAAAATCATATATCAACGAATCACAACATTCACTACGCTAAATCGACAGACAAACTTCGCGCAGCTCCTTATACTAAATCGAAGGCCATGTAGCTAACTACCCTTATATTCCATTAATAATTCCGTTTACAAGGTCACCGTTTAGCACTCGCTCGTCGTATCACCAGAGAGATTAACTAATTACACGAGAGTCAACTTAAAATCGAAACTATAATTAACGTAAAAAAACGACGTTTTGATTCGCGTAGAAAATCGTGTCGAGTGGAGTCAGTCAGCACACAGCACACAGCACAGGCACTAGGCACTCGCGCGCACTCGCGTCCAGGCTTACACGTAGTGAGATCAGGGAGTCAGACGCGCGCGCGCTCGTCGAGCGAGTGGTCGAGCGAGTGGTCGAGCGAGTGGTCGAGCGAGTGGTCGGACGCGCGGTCCCGCTCCAGGTCCAGCGAGCGCCGCGCCGCCCCGCGCCGCCCCGCCTCCAGCGACGACACCTGCCATTTAGGATTCATTCATTACTTTCACAGACGCTAAGATTAAATTTATGTGGGTTAAGAGATAGGGGTGAGGAATGTAGAGGTGAGGTTTTTGTATGGGGTCTGGGTGGGGGTTTGGAATAAACGACTCGTAGGTGCGTTTTGTACATAGTTTGTACGAGATATCGGTATGACGAATGTCTTGCGATTGTACAGACGACTACCACTTCTAGGCACAGATAAACCAATTTGCTCCAAAATATCTGGGCTATCAATTTTCCCGTTGATGATTTTTTAGAGGTATAGCAAATCGGTGTTTCTACGTCTCAGACAGAGTGAAGAGGATTTATAATATTGAAGCCTAGAATCGTAGGTCTGTAAAATCTCGCATTTATTATTGGCGTACGCAAGATGGTAATAAAATCTTTTCTGTACACCCTCAAGCCGGCTGATGTGGACACCACAGAATGGATTCCACACGGGACTGCAATACTCCAGTACACTGCGTCCATAACAGTTAAACAGCATGATGGGTATCCAGGCCTTTTGAAAATTTTAGTTTGCCTCAATACAAACCCGGCAAGCTTACTCCCCTTTCTGATAACATATTCATAATGGTCTCTAAAGTCCAGCCTTTGGTCCAAAACAACTCCCAAGTCACGAATGTTGATTACTTCATTGACTTTTTTTTTAATTGGTGCCATTTATCGCGTATGCTTTAGCCAGTGGTTTTGTCTTGCGTGAAAATTTTATACATTGACATTTAATGGGATTTAATGTCATAAAATTTTCCTGGCACCAACCGTCAATATTGTCAAGATCCTTTTATATGATTAGAGCATCTTCTCTTGATCTAATAACTTTGTAGATTTTAAGATCATCAGCATATAATTTGTAACTGGGAGGCAATTCACGTTTTCTTCGAAATAATTTCGAATTCGAGTTCACTCTTCGAATCCTTTTTCGACCATAAAATCTCGTAAATCGAGATGGTTTTTTCGAATGTCTTATTCCCACCACATTCGAACTAAAGTTCGAGATTATTGTGTGAAATGTTGCCATTTAAGAACCATGTCACATTACGATGCGTTCCGTTCGACACGTTTCATCGAGTTTTAAAACGGTTACAACAAGACTACTCTTACAAAATGTTCTAAAAATTTTTTAAGATTATTTTACACGTTATAAATAATAATTACGTATTTTATAGTAATTATTAAAGGATAAATTTTGTAAACTGCATAATAAATGTTACTTAATGTATATTTTAAAAATTGCTTATACCGTCCCGTAAAATGAAAAATATCTGAATGTGTCACTGTCACTGTGTGTTGTCTATATTATTAAAGACTGTGTTATTTGTAATCACAATCAAATTACTGAAATTTCCACATTGCTGAAACATCGGCGACGACGTGTTTGAAATTGAAGCGAGTTGCAATATGTTTTGCACGTATTAAACTGTTAATTCATCACTCATTTTGATATTTATTAAATGTAAAATGTAATATAATGCTAATTTAGGGTCGGTCACTGAAGAAATGTCCAAAGATTATAGTGATTCGACTTCGAAATCTGCGTCTCGACTGCTACCAACCATTCGAAGCAACTCGAGTGGCTTCCCTTCGAGAAAAGTCGAGTTCGAGATTTGCAGAATAGCAAAACGTCAATAAAACTCGAATAAAGTTCGAATTCGAGATTTATCTCGAATTCGAGACTGTTTCGAAGGCATGAGAATTGCGGCCCTGGCAGCTATCACAGAACACAAGTCATTAACAAATACCAGGAAGAAGAGGGCCCCAGATGGGAACCCTGTGGAACGCCCGAAGGTATAACTTGCCAATTGGATTTGTAATTTCTGACACTAACAAGCTGGAACGATTAAGTAGGTACGAGTCACACCACCGAAGTAAGGAACCACATATACCAGCATGTCCCAATTTTTTAACCAATAAATCATGATTGACAACATCGAAGGCCTTTGAGAAATCTGTATATATCGCATGCACTTCTTATTTGTGTTCGATGGCTTTTATTATGTCAGTGGTATACCTAAATAGGCTTGAAGTTGTTGACGTCCCCGGCAGAAAGCCATGCTGGTGCTGGTCGAAAAAGGTTTTAAGATGGAATTAAATTACTCTTTGGATCATACTTTCAAATAATTTGCCTAGTGCCGATAATATGGAAATAGGTCTATGGTTTATTACATCATTACGATCACCGGACTTATGAATAGGTGTGTCGTGTGCAGTTTTCCATTTCGAAGGAAATTTCCCACTTACCAGAGACCTGTTGTAAATAATGTATAGTGGCTCGACCAACTGCTTAGCACAAGTTCTAAGAAAAATGGGTGGAATAGCATCAGGCCCAGGTCCTTTGTTTACATTTATATTTTGAAGTGACTTTAAGATTTCAGTTTTTGATAGGTAACATGCGTGAAGGGTAGTATGGCTGTTGCTTACACTGGTCGGAGAAGTGCTTGAAATAAGACTGCATCTATAGGTAGATTGGAAATGTTTAGAGAGTAAATCACTAATTTGTTGTCCTCCCGAAGCAGTTTCCGCATTAAGAAACATTTCATTACATATTATAGTCAGGTATTTCATTACTATTGGATCTAAATGATTTAATGAAATTCCAAAAATATTTTGGATTTTTTCTAATGTACGCCGGGGCATCGGTTCTGAATTTAGATAAACAGTTTTGTTTAAGTTTGTCACAGCGAGTGCGTAGAAGTTTAAATGTTAGGTAGTCTCTCGGGTTATCGTATTTTTTGAAACTTCGATGATATTGGGCTTTTTTTCTCAGTGTCCGAATAAGTGATCGACTGAACCAACATGGATAGTTATTATTATTTTTGATGGTAATTGGAGTGTGTCTAGTTATGATGGGTGTAATAAGGTCATAAAAAACATCAACAACTTCGTCAACCGTAAGCGAGGGGCGCATATGATCATTCCACGCCATCGCATCCAGATCTTAAACAATGCCATCATAATTTGCCCTCGAAAAGTTTAAGAATGGTGTTCTTTGATGTTTGACTTTTTTTCGAGACTGACTTCTGGTGAAAATTGAAACTAAAAGAGCCGGATGATATTGCTCATCTAACCTTACAAGGGGTGAATTATATTCAGTAACAGAAGATATTATGTTGGGGGCTTTAGTAATCACCAGATCCAGAAAACGGCCGTTAATGTTGGCAATCGGGTTCACTTGATGCAAACCATTATAAGAGAGGAAATGTATGAGAATTCCCCTTCAATTTCGATTGTGGTCTGCAAGAAAGTACATGGTTGGTACCGGCGGTGTGGTTCACAGGCCGTCACTTCATATGAGGAAGATTAAAGTCACCCATGATCAAGATGTCAGAATGCTGGGGCATTTTGTTCTGAATTATTTTGCTAACATCGTTAGTGATACTTTCGAGACGGCTTTCAATGGCAGATGAGGTGTTATACACTCCACATATACACAGGTGTCTAATTACACTACCATCTCTATACTTGATATCGATCCAGATGGTTTCATCCTTTGACTCCCACTGGAGTTTTCGGGTAGACTCATGGTTCTTAAGCACAGCAATCACAACACCACCTCCTTCCACCTTCGTGCTACAGGTTGAAAGTCGGTCGCGCCTGAAAACCGTGTACCTATTATCAAAGAGTTCACGATCATACACAGAGTCATTAAGGTTCGATTCAGTAAATACAATGACATCAGCACTCTGCTTCAACACATTGGTCAACAAATCTGTATTCGTGGTCCTAAGGCCTCTTACGTTTTGGTACCACTAGAAGAAATAGAAACCATTAAATAATTATCGTATAAAGTCAATTTGAGTGGAAATGGAGGCCTAAATTGAATTTAAAAATGCAAGATCCTTGATAATGAGACTTTTTGACGTCGCGTTTTTTCGCATGAAAATTCTGCCGTTCCGAACCCATACAAAGTCAAAGCTTTTTTCCCTAGCAACTTTTCGGGCTGCGGCGTGTAGCTGTTTGTTCGCCAGGCTTAGATGTTCTTCGCAAACGTATACTGGTTTCCTCTCCTTGTCGGCGATTCCCAGATGAGAAGAGTTTAACTTGTCACTCGGATGTGCTTTATTGTAGGTTTTTGTGGCAGCGATCAGATTCAATGGACTAGAGAGTTTGACCACTATAGATCGAGGTCTACCTGAGTCTTTATTCAGCTTAGCTACGCTGTTTAACAACAGTTCTGAGGTTCTCTGAAGAGTGCTCAGGTACACACTGAATTTCCAAGTTTCACTCCCGTGACTGTTACTCAAACTGACTAAGTCGCGTTTGAAGTTCACCTACTTCCGAGCAACTGCGCTCGGAAGTAGGTGAACAGAGTCAAACAGAGTTGAGATCGAAGGGATTAGTTCTCTTCTTGTATGTCACTTATGGTGTTTTTATGTGTGACGACAGCCTCTCTGAGCTGCTCGTACTTATCGGACATGAAATTTATGCTCTCAGTAAGGTCTTGAATCTTCATACGTGTATCAGCACTGTCTGCAGAAATATCACGCCTGATATCGCGATGACACGACTCAAAGAATCCTCGAGCTTCTTGTTGAAATGCTGTATGAAGTCTGCTATATCAGTGATTGCGGGACTGTCCACAACTGAAGCAACCTTTGCGTTAGGAGTACACTGACTGACCCTGTTCTTGTCTGCTGATCTACAATCACCGCACTTCCAACCCGCTTTATGTGCTTTAGACTCTTTCGCAATTTTCGCGTCTTAATGTCCAAACACTGGTAGTGAAAACTTACGTTACACCTCGAGCAAGACTTATTTTCTGAGGTTTTAATAGGTTTAGTACCTTTAGAGCAGACATTCATTTTATTTATACCCTATAGCACTCCACTTGAACTTGACCTTCGGAGCAATAAACGACTATCATTACATATTATAAAACAAAGTAGTTTTTCGCTGTCTGTCCCTATGTATGCTTAGATCTTTAAAACTACGCAATTAATTTCGATGCAGTTTTTTTTAATAGTTGGAGTGATTCTCATAGAAGGTTTTTATGTATAATTTGTTAAGTTTTTGCGTACATTAACTTAATTATAACGATATATGTTGGGGGCGTCGGAAAAAATGAGCCGTCTGGGAGCTTTGACCGAAAACGCTGCCTAAAGCCTTTGAGATATAACAAAATAATGTATTGTGGAATTGTGTAACTAATAACAAACTAACTAACTACAAAAAAGTCCGCGACGGTATATGTCTATCTCTTAAGGATAACATACTATATCCATTTTTATACTTTAAAAAAACAGCAATTGTAAAGCAGTTGTTTGAAGGCTATTTACACAAATATATTATTATTCCTTATCATTTTTAATATGTTAGTTGGCTTCAGCATTTTATGAAGATTATTTTGGCCTTTTACGGTCCGGCGCGGTGTGGGTGTGGTGAGGTGTGTGTGCGGGTACCTTGGAGAGGCGGCGCGGGTCCGGCGCGGTGTGGGTGTGGTGAGGTGTGTGTGCGGGTACCTTGGAGAGGCGGCGCGGGTCCGGCGCGGTGTGGGTGTGGTGAGGTGTGTGTGCGGGTACCTTGGAGAGGCGGCGCGGGTCCGGCGCGGTGTGGGTGTGGTGAGGTGTGTGTGCGGGTACCTTGGAGAGGCGGCGCGGGTCCGGCGCGGTGTGGGTGTGGTGAGGTGTGTGTGCGGGTACCTTGGAGAGGCGGCGCGGGTCCGGCGCGGTGTGGGTGTGGTGAGGTGTGTGTGCGGGTACCTTGGAGAGGCGGCGCGGGTCCGGCGCGGTGTGGGTGTGGTGAGGTGTGTGTGCGGGTACCTTGGAGAGGCGGCGCGGGTCCGGCGCGGTGTGGGTGTGGTGAGGTGTGTGTGCGGGTACCTTGGAGAGGCGGCGCGGGTCCGGCGCGGTGTGGGTGTGGTGAGGTGTGTGTGCGGGTACCTTGGCGAGGCGGCGCGGGTCCGGCGCGGTGAGGGTGTGAGTGTGGTGAGGTGTGTGCGGGTACCTTGGCGAGGCGGCGCGGGTCCGGCGCGGTGTGGGTGTGGTGAGGTGAGGTGTGTGCGGATACCTTGGCGAGGCGGCGCGGGTCCGGAGCGGTGTGGGTGTGAGTGTGGTGAGGTGTGTGCGGGTACCTTGGCGAGGCGGCGCGGGACCGGCGCGGTGTGGGTGTGAGTGTGGTGAGGTGTGTGCGGGTACCTTGGCGAGGCGGCGCGGGACCGGCGCGGTGTGGGTGTGAGTGTGGTGAGGTGTGTGCGGGTACCTTGGCGAGGCGGCGCGGGACCGGCGCGGTGTGGGTGTGAGTGTGGTGAGGTGTGTGCGGGTACCTTGGCGAGGCGGCGCGGGTCCGGCGCGGTGTGGGTGTGGTGAGGTGAGGTGTGTGCGGGTACCTTGGCGAGGCGGCGCGGGTCCGGCGCGGTGTGGGTGTGAGTGTGGTGAGGTGTGTGCGGGTACCTTGGCGAGGCGGCGCGGGACCGGCGCGGTGTGGGTGTGAGTGTGGTGAGGTGTGTGCGGGTACCTTGGCGAGGCGGCGCGGGTCCGGCGCGGTGTGGGTGTGGTGAGGTGAGGTGTGTGCGGGTACCTTGGCGAGGCGGCGCGGGTCCGGCGCGGTGTGGGTGTGAGTGTGGTGAGGTGTGTGCGGGTACCTTGGCGAGGCGGCGCGGGACCGGCGCGGTGTGGGTGTGAGTGTGGTGAGGTGTGTGCGGGTACCTTGGCGAGGCGGCGCGGGACCGGCGCGGTGTGGGTGTGAGTGTGGTGAGGTGTGTGCGGGTACCTTGGCGAGGCGGCGCGGGTCCGGCGCGCGCTAGGAGGGCGCGGGCAGGTGCGGCAGCGCGGCGGGGCCCCAGTAGCGGGCGCCGGGGGCCCCGCCCGCGCCCGCCGACGACCCGCCGCTGTCCTCCGATAGCGCGGCTTGCAATTTGGCTTCTGAAACACATGTCACGTTCAGGACCATTTTACCACATTCAGTTTATGAAAACAATATATCTAGATCCACACATTATCAACTAGACAGATGTAACAATTTATTTTAGAGTCAAATTTTTGGCTATGGTATTACGTAATATCAATATAAGTAATGTTGTGTACTGACTGGCGACTTGCGAGGAGGTGAAGGTGACGGGCGTGCGCGCCAGCGGCGTGCGCAGCGAGCCGCCCCGCGCGCCGCCGCTGCCGCCCGCACCACCCACGCACCCGCCCGCACCACCCACGCACCCGCCCGACGTCTGCCGACAACACACACACTGTACCCACCCGTCCTTATCGCTGTTACACACACATAATAGGGGGAGCCCTTTCGATCGCATTATCTTTTTCAGCATAATGTAGTTTGGCATAACAGTTTCAGCATACATTATGATACGCAGAGTTTTATAAACGCAGAATGGTTTTTAATTAGCATAATTTTAACTTATTCTAATTTTCTTTATCATAATTTAATCAGTATTTATGCTGAAAGGGGAATAATAATTGTTATACGCCTAAACATAATTTATTATAAAATACAAAACCCATAATTATATTTTAAGTGTTATTAATTTTAGACTAGTCTTGAGCAAAGTCGTAAATAGGTACGACGACGAGCGAAGCGAACGTGCCGCGGCAGCAGCCGGCGATGCGTCAGAACTGAATCGCTTGTTTTAATCTAGGTAACTACTTCTTTTTGTATTTTATTTATATTCTATATATATATATATATATATATATATATATATATATATATATATATATATATATATATGTATAGTATATTATAGTCTACATTCTATATAGTATTAGTATTGACATTTTGAACTTCAGTGCCGACTGATTAAAATTTTCGATAGTCGAATCAACATTTTTAATCAGTCGGCATTTTAATCTTAGATAATTCAAGCTTAGATATAAAATATGTACCCGTTAACATTATGGTATTCTATATGTATGACTTAGAATCATTATGCCATAGAGTCAAATGCCAATAAATGTTACGATTAGTAATTTATTTAAAATATTATTTATATTTAGTTATTGTAAAAAAATATGCGTGAATATTTTATGCTGGTATATTATTATAATAAAAGAAGTTATGGGAAAATAAAGTATGCCTAATTATTTATTCCGTTTGAACGTTATGCAAAACGAAGAGTACTGCAAAAAACGATATGCAGTTTTATATTTAATTTATGCAACTATTGGGTTGCATAAATTACTCCCGGACCCCATAATAGGGCCGTGGAATTACCGTTTTGTTAGGAAAAACACTCGAACATGTTTACCGCGACGAATGGATAACATGTTAGGCTGTTAAAAAATTTGACGCTGCGGACCCGGCCTAAGATATTTAATAGTAAGTATGTATAGGTCTAACCAAACGTTTACAACGCTCTGAAGTTAGCAACGTACACCAATACACGTGGTTTTATTTCGATTGACGTAGAGGAAAGGTTAGGTTTTTACATCAGTACTGCTCCAAATGGCGTAATAAATTCATTGGAATAAGAGGTGTCGAATGATTTATATTCTTCCCTGGGGCCCAATTCTCAACCTTGAAACGGCGAAATACGAGACAAAGGAAATTTCACCAGTAAATTTAGTCGTGTGTTCGAGAATGGGGGCCCTGGGGTGTCATACACTATGAGAAAATAGAAAAAATAATTGCTGACAAAAATAGCCGACCATTCCTTTTACTTCTGTTTCACTGACATTAGGATTTTTTAGCATTTGCAATCGATTTAGATAAACATTTGCGTCGCTACCTTTAGTTTTCTCTAGAAGTTTGGCTAGATCTACTCGTATTATTAGAAATTGAAACAAACAAATGATTTAGCTTGTACGATTTTGCTACACATGTAGAGTATCTTTAAATATATGTAAAAAAAGATATGTACTTTAAGGTATGGATTTTGAAACATATTATATTGCACGCCTCATAAGCGAAGCCTTGAGGTGGGTTCTACTGTCACTTCGAGCAAAACATCTGATTTTTCAAACTTAAAATGTCTCTATTTATCATATATTGCACTTGTAAAATAATATATACACACACATATCAAGAAAAAACACTATTTTTAACACTCATGATATTTTTGATGCCATTTTTTTATTTAAAGTTCTAAAACAACGGTTAAAAAAGTTTTGTCTTGGACGTCCGTATGTCTGCATGTGCGTATATATACACGATAACGACCGAAATACTTCACTAATCAAGTCTTTTTTTTTGTGCTTTGACGGCTGTTATTCTCGGTATAAGTACCTACTCCGTCAAAATCGTCGATGTAAATATTTACTAGAGTATAGTTACCTTATGCTTAGGTTAGTATTTGGCAAAATGGAAAATAATTTTACTCTTATAAGTGGAAGTTACTCTCGAGTAAAATCTTATTCTAGTTTGGTCGAATCCACCCTTAATGGCTATGACTGTGTTAAAACGCCATGTTCACGAAGGAACTTCAACCGGAACAAGAATTTCCTTCGTGATTAAGGTGCTTACAACAGTGCCCAAACATCGAAAACATTTGGTAACTATCCCGATTACTGTAATACTAATCTTAAAGCCAAAGTATAGGTCTCGTTAAACTTCCACAACACTCAGCCCATGTTTAAACATTTTAGTTATTCTCTTCACTATGAATTCGCAGTCAACTTCACATAAGACTAAAAGTTTGGCGAGAACTATACATCGTAACAGGATATTAAATTCATAATATAAATACAGTGAACACAGATAAAACACGACTAAATAACTAACTATCTACTATTGGCAATACAAACTAGCGTTAAGCTCAATACAAGCCAACAAAATATCTGATTCTTTACACCAAAAATATCTGCAAATTATTATATACAAAAAAAAAATATTGAAGACTATAAGACTGAAACCGCACTGGTTCGACAGCGACAACACAATTTCTTGTTTATACTTTTAAGGTTTCTGTGTGCCTAGTGTAAGTTTTTGGCAAAGCCACGGTAAACGCATTAACCCTATAAACCACAGTAACGCGGTGACGCATGAGTCAAATAAGATACTCGCAATAAATCACATTACGCACTCTCAAAAGTAGTATTGTAATGGACAGGAATAGTCTGTGGCTATCTGCTGTTGAAATATAAGAATCAATTTGGTTTATCGACTACCTTGTTACTGGCAGCAGGTACCAACAGCTTAACGTGCCTTCCGAAGCAGGAAAACGTTTCTAAATCGATTTAGCGGTCACCTATCTCAAGACCCACCGAAGCGAATGTTTACAGAACACTGAAGCGGGTCTACAAGCACTTCATGAAGAAGTACTGTAGTGCGACCACAGATTATGAGTTTATTTCAAGCAATCGCTTTCGCATGCAGTGGGGCTACAGATCTTTATTATGGGTTTAGTTCAGAAAATCGCTGTCGCTATACCGGTGTGGCTCCGATAAAAGCAATTGAAGTATTTTCCATGCGTCTAACATATCGGAATAAAACTAAAAGTATACAATAGATGGATCGAGTTTAAACGGACCCCACTAAGGTTTGAGGGGGTACAAGCGAACCTGTAAACTGGTGCACCTGCTCAGAAGGGGCTCTGGCTCAGGCACCCTTGAAGGGGCCGGGAGCTCAGACGACACTCGCATCCAATAACGCTAAAAAATGCCAAATCAACAATATTAAAAGAGAACCCGGGTCCTAGAGCGGAGCTTACGGTTAAAATGAGGGGAGGGGAGGGATGGTGAGATAAAATATGCTTTTTTGTTATTTAAAAATGTATAAAATGAAAATCTCAACTTGTGCTTGGTATGACCCTGCTATACTGTTAGGTCCCATCGAAACGAACACGTATCTATTTTAATGAAAAATGTTATTTACAATTGCTACATTTATTCCAAATTAATATTCGCGTAATTTATACAAATAAAATTGAAAAAGACACATACTGTTTACACAAATGTTAAATTAATTGACGATTAAAATATGGTAAAGAATTTTAACTTTATTCGATACGGTTCGGGTAGTTCAGTGGCTAGAACATTGCCTTGGTCAGGCAAAGGTCACGGGTTCAATCCCCGTCTCGAAACGAACTCTTTTTTCACTTTATTAAAAATAAAAATGCCTTGCAAAATATGTTTCCAAGCTCAAAACTCGAGAACGGCGACCAATTCAAGTTTTTTTTATTTTTTCTTTGAGCTCGAATAAAGGTTTTTTCTTTGAGCTCGAATAAAGGTTTTTATAGAGAGAAAAATTGTTAAAAATACACGGAAAACGGGAAAATTAGACCACGTGAGCGAATTCACGGACGTCAACTAGTTCAACATATAAAAGTATTGCAATGCCAGTTTTGTTTTTGGGCCGCCGAGACAACATGACCACATTATTTTTTATTACTTTTTTATAAAACATTACACTTTGAGATAATTATGTAGTTAAATGGTTCACTAAACTGTTTAAAACAGTTTGCCTGTGTCTAACCAGATGAATCAAAATCGTTCTTCGTGGATTTTTACATCCATTCAGAATAATTTAATTTTAAAAAGGAAAGATGATCCATGGCGGACATAGAACATTAAAAAAAATACAAAATACATATTAATTATTTTAAAAATGTATATTAAAACTCTTTATTGTATAGCATATATCAAAAAAACAGTTATACAGAAGTTAAGAACTTCAAATTAAAAGTGATACGATCTGCAACGGAAGTCGCTTAGCATAGCACAACATTATCTACAAATTAAAAAACCTAAATAAAGGATACCGTACTTCATGATCCGTACATGATAATGATAGATCCTTTTTTAAACAAGTATTTCCAGTTCTTAAACAATTTACCATAAATAAGAATAAATATGCAAATTTTCCATTTCCAATAATGAATTTCAAATTACTTGCAAACCCTGCCCGTATTCAAGAGTCTGGGGTCCACTTTTATCTATCAATGGACTTTTCATTTTCGGTATTATTTGGAGCAACTGCTGTCCGATCTTTCAACCCCGTAAGGGCTCACCCGTTAATGTGCCGTAACAGGTAAGCCCTTACGGGGTTGAGAGCCCTTACGCTAGCATGTGGAGCCGATTAGACCCCATAGATTTTGGTGGCCCCTTTCTCTCCAACGAGTATAAAAATACGTAATACGACAATAAGTTCGCAATTATTTCGGTCGTAGAGACGGCTCCTAGAATATGATAATTAATACATACTCGAAAAGCCCTACTAGAGGTTAGCTTTCACCTGTAAACTACGGACAGTTTATACTGTTGATTGTTGGCATTTGACAGAACTTGCTAAACATCTAAATTTAAAAGAACTGGTACTATTCCATACATTATTTAGGTACTTCTTTTATCAGTTTATTCTAAATGTGTCAATTTTTTTAAAATATCGAAAGCGAAACCGAAAAATAGTACAAATATTTTTTTATTAAACTTATAAAACTATGCTCAAGCCGTTTTGGAGTTTCGAGAGAAAGGTTTTGTAATAAGTCTCTTGTTATTTTTTTGCTATACACAAAACTTCACTGCAGCTAAGATAAAAGCAGTGTCAGCAATGACAAAGTATGCCATAGCGAAAAATAGAATAAAAAGTCCATGAAAATATACAAAATGTGTAGCAAATTAAAAAAAAACAGTAAAAAGTAAAGCGGAAATAAATCATAGAACTTATAAATAAAATAAAAATAAGATTTTGTGGTAATAAGACTACTGCTGCAAAAAATATACTATTTACAAAATTTACATCAAATATTGTCTATGCGCACCACGCTAAACGATAATACTCACAAACAATACAATTTTAATACGTAGGTAGTTATGTTTTATTAAAATATCTCAAAATTTAATATATTCATCATATTTCCACAAACAAAAACTAAGAATCATATACATTTTTACTGTTGAGGCGTTTGGCACCGAATCATTCTCTAACACAGATCTAACGAAACGACTGACTAAGATTCGCATACATCCTATGTGGACATTTTTTTTACAAGATTTTAGAAGACCATTGCTTATAATTAAATAGTCGGGTAATGTTCAATGCAATCTTTCGCTTGCTGAATATGTGATAAAAAATATTGATGAAATTTCTTAGAAAATTGCCATCGGTTAGGCTAGAACTGATACTCACAGCTTTCATACTGTAAATATTGTAGCAAGCAAAGAAACCTCTATAAATTTCATTCTAATCTAAGAACGTTTTAAAAATTGTTTCTACTTAGGCGTAGGTTTCTCATAGTTCAATTTTTTTTGGTCCTTTGAGCCGGATCTCGTTTTCAAACTGCGGCACAGTAATTATTACTTCTTTAAAACATATGTAGAAATAAGAACTTTTTGTATGCAAATTATCATTATTGAGTAGTCTTGTTAGTATTATGGATTTAGTATCTACACACTTTCAGCGCACGGGAGGTTAGAGTAGAATTCCCAAAAAAAAATTATGTATTTGATTAAAGGGGGAAAATTCTCCTTTCAAAAGTCGGAAGACGATGCCAAAGCCTAAGCAGCAAAAACAAAAAAAACAGAATAGGAAAGCAAAACGAACCTATTTATCAGTGCAGTTGGCGTGAGCGAGGCGCTTGGCGTGGTGCGCTATACTAACGTGGTTGGCGGGCAGCGAGTGCGGCAGCGCCAGGGGTACCGCGCCCGCTCCGTGGCCTTCCTCGTCGTGCGGCGGCCGAGGCAGGCGTCTACGAAGCCACGCGTGTCGTAAGGCCGCTACGGGCGTCAGTCGCTTCTCTGGGTCCCACTCTAAGCACCTGGAAAATCAAACCGAACTTATATATGAGGTGTTTGCACGCATCTATACTAATATTATAAAGAGGAAAGATTTGTATGTAAGTATGTTTGTAACGAATTGTCTCAAAAAGTACTAGACATATTTAAAAAAACACAAACAAACACAATTTGAATGCTGCATTATCACTGATTAATATAGGGTATTTTATTTGCAAGAAATAAATAAGGAACCTTACTATAACTAGAATAATGTTCCTCAAAATATTTAAAAAATAAACGTCCACCCGTGCGAAGCCGGGACGGGCAAAATACTGTTCCTTGAAGTGAAATTTCTTTACCGACGTTGAGAGAAATTTTATAGATGTAATAAAATTCGTCACGTTTTTCGGTTACGCGCCATGTTGTTTTGAAGTGAAACTTCTTTATCATAAGTGAAACTTCTTTATCGACGGATGAGGGAAATTTTATAGCTGTAAAAAAACTCGTAACGAAGTTTCACTTCTCACCTGTGTACTCTGGTACACACACATTTCTTTATTTCACAGCGGCGTCTTACCCAAACAAAGCTAATATAAGCTTGTGTTATCGGGTCTAGACGACTGATAAACATACTTACAAATTTCTAAATACATACATATTATACATGGGAAACACTTCAACTCCGAAACAAACATATGTGCATCACACAAATATTTTTTTGACCCGGGAATTTAACCCTGGGCCCCAGTCGCGGCAGTCGCGTTCACTACCAGTGCGCCAAAGACGCAGTCCAATTGCTCTTAAGTTGCATTGCCATGCCGCCGCTCTGAAATAGCCACTATACTAGCGGCACGCTATGATGACCGTTTTGACATATATTACAATAGTGATATAATATAATAATATAATATAATATTTTTCTTGTTTTACATAAGTACTCTGTTTTCTACCGTAGTATAAAATACCCTCTTATGTGGTCGACTATTCACATATTTCTACAAATAAAATGTAATTAAAATTAATATGAAACTTCATGAAAGGACAAACGTCAAAACGTCACGAGCGGTCAACACGTCGCTTATAAAAAGTGTTTTTCATTCCGAATGTCTCTGTTTACTACACTACTCTGTACACAGCTCAATAGGTAGGGTTGAGTTCGAGCGTAATAATATTACTAAAAAAATATAAAATATCCATCACGCCTTATCCCCGAAGGGGTGGCAGAGGCATATTATATGCCCACTTTTCACCGTGTGGATTCCTGTCCCACGTAATAGGTGGTGAGCCCATTGCCGTGTTGAAATAGACAGACGCAGGCTGTGGCTACCTGCTAGTGATGGAAATTAATGCTATTTTTTGATAATTTCACTAGCGTGCTAATTTTTATCTCTTAGCATGCGACGTACTATTGCTATGCTAATATGAACATCAATGAAGTAAACATCAACTTGCTAGGTCCCTCCGTTCCTGAGAAAATTTAATAATTACCAAAAAACGAAAAATTTACCGGGATCGACGTTAATGATGATGATGATGAAAAAAAAATCTACACCGAAAGAGTCTTAATTGATTACACAATATTTTTTAATAAGAACTGAAGATGACCGGGATTAACGTTAGATGATAATGATGATGATTCTATTATTTAGTAGCAAGATATTGAATCTACAAATTAACTGTCAAGAATAAATATTTTTCTAGACGCGTTCGCGGTCTGCTATATATACATGCATATGCCTAACGGTGACGTGGGTCCAGATATTTATATCATCTAAAAATAAGCGTACCGCTCTAAAAGAAGTTTTCAATTTAATAAAAATAAAAAAAACTTTAGTTCCGTTGTTTTCCTTTCGAGAGATGGAAGCCAAAAAATACATTTTGTATTACATTATTTATTCCACAATAAAGTACAATCACACGATTTTAGGGTTTATATATTCAAAATAAAAGAATAATACATAAAAACCAAAGTATCTACAACTCGTAAAAAGTACGTACGAATTTCGACTTCTTACTCAACTCAATGGCATTCACAGAATGTCAAAAAATTTATACTAAAATGGAATAAATAACCCCAAACACAAGCATTTAATAGTTAAAAATAATGGGCTAAATATCAACCGTGCACTTTTTCATTCACACACTCCGTATTTCGCAATAGCACAATGACACGATCCATTCATGAATTAGACGTGAAAATTCATTTTAGCAATCGCAGCGACGCATCATTCGCAGCTCGCCTGCCTCATAATTTAGTCGTCGCAGCGACGCAGCGTTCACAGCTCGCCTGCGATATGAATTTGTCGTGAATAATAATTATGAGTTTTGGCAATTTAATTTAGCATTCACAACTCGCCACTCAGTAGCGGCGCGAACGTCGATGCGCTTAGTCATGTTTTGGAGGGAGATTGTGGGTTCGTGACGAATTGTCAATTATTGCGTAATCGATGTCTCTTAGCAATAATTAATTTTACCAAGTACTGTTCATTAAATTAATACGAATGGAGTCTTAGCAATTAAATATGATTGCTAACGCTAATATTTCCTACACTACTACCTGCTGTTGAAATTTTTTAAGCCGCCTATAAGGCCTTCAACCAGGCTTAACTACTGCCATTTTACTGGCAACCGGGACCAACGGCTTAACGTGCCTTCCGAAGCACGGAAACGCTCGCAAATTTAAATGCCACAAAGTGGTCACCCATCCGAGGACCAGCCATAGTGAAAGTTGCGTACCTCAGTGATCGTTTACCGAACACTGAGACCGCGGGGCCACGAGCGCTTCACTAACATAATATTACTAATGGAGTTGTATCGGTATTTGACCGTCAATGTTAGGCACTACGGAATGCCTACGACATTCTAGATTTGCCTAGACTACCGGTATGCTCTGTGACGCACGACGGAATTAGAGAAAATTCAATTAATCAAAAATGTGTGTGTGTACCAGAGTAAACACGTAAGAAGTAAAACTTCTTTACAACATTTTATTACAACTATAAAATTTCTCTCATACATCGATAAAGAAGATTTACTTAAAAACAACATGGCGCGTAACCGAAAAACGTGACGATTTTTATTTTTACAGCTATAAAATTTCTCCCAACGTCGAAATATAAGTTTCACTTCAAAAATCTAACATTTAAATTAACGTAGTACAAGTAATGGCCGTTCGTAATGCAAAAAATATACGGAACCATCGTTGGGCGAGTCCGAATAACGCTTGTCCGGTTTAGTAGATAGTCTTAGTTTTATTTACGACAATCTATATTTATAAATTCATTTTCGTATCACCACATGCTTACTGTCTATTTTTTCTATTACATAAAACAGACACCTGAATTTCACCGAAGTGTTTTGTTTTAAACGTATAATGCTTAAAAACATCGCAAGGAAATCCGTATTTGTGTTTTTTTTTGTACGAAATGAGTGTTGATCCTAATGCGATGGCGCCATGATTTTGATAAATGTAATATAAGACACGCACACTCTATCATCACAGCAGTAGCTTCATGTATTCACAGACGACGGGTCCGCACGAACTATCTTCACGCTGTATCCTTGACAGGGTAGTCAGAGAAGACAGATCGGCTTCGTGATCCGTGGTTACTTCTTTCGATTCCAGCAGATTCATTAATCGTTTTATACATGCACGTCTGGGTATCTGATTACTTTTGAACTTTTCGTTTTTAAGCAATCTGCTCACGTGGTATTGTCATGTAAGTCTCGGTCTACCCTCTACTTTCGCACAATAGTTAACTGCTAATATAAATTGAACACTGAACTACAGTCTTGCTGTCTCTAATATTCTCTATAATTTATTTTGGTTGAGACTACTAGCTGTTGAAAATTTTCGAATCGCCCTTTAATTTGGCTAAGCTATCGTCGGTTTACTAGCGGGAATGGCTTAACATGCCTTCAGAAGCACGGAAATATCTAAGAACTGACCATTGGGTAAGGTGCTTAACGCAATGTTCGTTTCCAGAACACCCATTTAGCTAAGAGCGTCTCTCTTCTTCTTTATGGTCCAGAATTACACAAAAATCTCTTTTTGGCATCTGACATTATGTCTCTAGGAGCGATGCCAGATTTTGGTATAATCGTTAAATCAAAAACTGTAATCTAATGTATTGAATAAAAGGGTAAATGGATTCAGTCGAAATAGTAAAACCAAATTATTTTAATTTTATTAGACGTGTGTGTATGAAGCGTTTGATGAATCTCGAAGAAGCGAAAGAAGTATGCATGGATCGCGAAGCCTGGCGATCTGTCCTTTCTGACTACCCCGTCAGGGATACAGCGTGAAGATAGTTAGTTAATTATTTACCTTCTAATGAAATCAATGAAAAATTTATCCTGGCAGCCTTTTAAAGCTGTGACGAAACTCTTGGACCCAGGAGGACCGCGAGGCTTGCCTCTTCTAGACATACCTGAAAAGATGAAACATAAATACTCGTTATTTCGAATGTTTAAGTTAAATATTGTCTTCAAAGAAGCTAGAAATCCAATCAAAAATGCACATCAATTTGAATAACGTTATATCTCTTGAATGTCCCACCCTTGTCTGATCAAACACTAGTGTGACGACGATGCTAACAATAAATAAAACGAATGCTAAATGAAACCTAAGTTAATTTTTTGACATATCGTCCAATAAACAAAAATTCTCTCTGCTGGCTAAGTGGCGGCCGCGGCCCTCAATAATCAATAACGGGTCGCCTTTTTGCTATCAGGCGGGCGACTCCCTGGGGCTATCCTCCCGAAGGGCTTACCCGGGACTCCTGGCCATAGACAAATAGAAGTGCACCGTGTGGTTTTAGTCGGTAAGAGTCCGGCATAGCATCCATGAGGATTTCCACACGATAAAATAAAAAAAAATCAGGCGGGCGGCTTCATATAACCGTGCCAGATATTTAAAAAAGAAATCCCAGGCCGTTGTAAAGATGCAACGTATGTAATTGCCTTGTACCTGATGTAATAACATACATTTTCATTATGTTAAACTAATGTAACTATACCAATGTGCAATATTAAAGACATCCTACATAAATTGCCCGACCTTTAATAGGTATAGTACAGACATTTTCATTGCCAACAATATTTAGAACATCATATAATATATGTGTACCAATAAAATTGACAAAACCATCAAATTCCACAAATAGTGTGTATTAGAACGTTATTATATCTACCAGTTTTGGCAGTTCACCAGACACCAAGACGACCAGACATTTTCGCAAATTTTATAGTCATTATGCAAGCCATGTCGGCATTGATAGTTTAATAGCTTTGAGTTGTCATCTTAAGCATATGACATATTCAGTTTAAAATACTAGGTACTAATCTTAATCATATATTATAAATGCGATAGTTTGTATGAATGTTTGTTCTTCTTTCACGTAAAAACTACATAACAGAATTTAATAAAACTTTACAATGATATAGCTTATACATCAGAATAACACATAGGCTACTTTTTATCCCGGGAACCAGTTCCTGTGGGAAACGGGAACGGGAAATCTTCACTACGCGGGCGAAGCCGCGGACGTCAACTAGTAATATTATAAATGCGAAAGTTTGGATGGATGTTTGTTACTCTTTCACGTAAAAACTACTGAATAGAATTTAATGAAACTTTACAATAAAATAGCTTATACATCAGAATAACACATAGGCTACTTTTTATCCCGAGAACAAGTTCCTGTAGGAAAAGGGAACGGGAAAACTTCAATACGCGTGCGAAGCCGCGGGCGTCAACTAGTATTATATAATTTTTGGTACATTCACACACAACGCCCTCTAGTACAAATTCAGCTAATACTAGTTGACCTTCTAGACAACAAAGCGGACCCCAGGTAGGGTTTGCAAGCAACTGGGAATACGCTATGATAATAAAGAAGGAGGTTACACGTTTGAGCCATTAATCGTCAGACACATGACAGACAGAAATAACGTCATTTTATATTATAGTGAGATAATCAGATGTGTGTGAGTGATTCAAGTTTAGGTGACATTGATGACGAAAACTGGGTGACGATTCACACATTATATTAACACGTGTTAATAAGGCAGATGATTCAAGAGTTTGCTATTATAACGGTATTTGTTACGTAGGTAGTGTAGAAAGTGCGTGGCATTTGGGAATATCGAAATATAAGTAATGCATTTACTTTTAAATACTACCCGACAAAATTAGGGATTTATGTTCGTATTAATATTTGCTACTTATCTATACAAATAAATAAAATTAAATTGTCTGTTTTTATTTCCAAATTGTCAGCTTTTCACAAAATGCTTGCTGCTGAGAGTAAATACGGTACTTACATAAAAAACCAATTTTAAAATTTGTTTCTTTATACCGGCTAATCTTTAAAACGCCTGGGCCGATTCTAACAGGATTCTCACTGGCAGATAGGTGATAATATAAGGAGTAACTAAGGCAAAATTTTAATCCCGTATTCCCACAGGAACGGGCACTGCACGAGTGAATTCGCGGGGCTTACGCTAGTATACAATAAGCTTCAACTTACCTCCACTAAGTACCGTAGTACCATCTGCGAGAGTCGTCGCCGTACAATACCTAGGATTGCCCTTACTGCTAATGAAATTCTTAGACCTCTTCCCCTGGTCGATGAGCTTCTGGGGTGGCATGCCCAGCAGCTCGATGATGCATGCCATCTGGTCCGCTTCATCCTCTCCTGGGAGTAACGGAAAGCCTGAAATGTTTAAAAGGTTTATTTGTAGTGTAAATTTGATTTAAGGCAATCTTTGCTATGCTATGAATGTGAAGGGAAATGTGCTTTCACCAGGCAAGGTGGTCAGGTCTGGTGAGCCGCGGGGTCCCAAGATGTGAACAATGAGAAGACCCTACTCGTTTTTGCTCAAGTTCATGTTCAGAAAAAGATTTTATACATTCTTCCTAGTTGCTTTCAAATACTAACTGGATTCAGAACCTGAAATCCGGCTTCCTATATTTATTTTAATTATTTTTACTTTCGGTATTATTCATATGTCATCTAACGGCCCAACCCTCTAAAGGCGAATACGCCAGTGACTTGTCCATTGGTCCACTGCATCATTTGAACCAAGGTCAAGCTCCAAGGCAAGAACTGGAACCGAACTCCTTACGCATTCCAGGAGCTCTTGTTATTTTTATTTTCCATATTGGCGGAACATAAAACATACAATATTTTCTATAAATTACATCTTACGATAGTTCTAAGGCAAAACCGGTCAGGTTGAAAAAGTAAATAAGTGGAACAGTTTAAGTGGTTTCATTCAAAATATCTCATAGTTGTTCCACCGCTTATTTTTATCCACCACGCCTTATCCCCGAAGGGTATATTATATGCCCACTTTTCACCATTTGTATTCGTGTCCCACGTAATAGGTGGTGAGCCCATTGCCGTGTTGAAATAGATAGACGCAGGTTGTGGCTACCGGTTGTTGAAATTTTGTCAAGCCTTCAACCAGGCTTAACGACTGCCATTTTACTGGCAACCACTTGACGTGCCTTCCGAGACTTGACGTGCCTTCCGAGGCACGGAAACACTCGCAAATGTAAATGCCACAAAGTACCCATCCGAGGACCAGCCATAGTGAAAGTTGCGTAACTCAGTGATCGTTTACAGAACACTGAGACCGTGGAGCCACGAGCGATTAACCAAAAGTGATCGATATGGATTTTTGATGATTTTTATCGAACAACTAACTAGATCATAATGTGCCATACACTTTTGACATACAACTTTAAATTGTTCGATTACAAATTGCATATAGGCGGTAGGTCACAGTCAGGCTAGTAGAACGCATTACATTTTTTTTTAATCCGATCCAAAGCAGAACTTGTACTATATATATATATAATATTATTTATAAATATAAATACTATATAGAATACTTATATATTTTTAAATACATACTTATTTTAGATAAATAACACCCAGACACAGTATAAACCATCGTGCTCATCACACAAAATTTTATCCTGGGTGGGAATCGAACCCACGACCTCATGCGTAGCAGTCGAATACCCTCCCAACGCGCCACAGAAGTAGTCTATATATATATATATTTACAATCACTGCTGGGGGACACTCCTTAAAATTAAATATGGTGACCTTACCTGTAAGCAGCTCCGCGAGTATGCACCCTAGAGACCACATGTCAATGGGCATGCCGTACCTCGCGCCCATCATCACCTCAGGGGCGCGGTAGAACCTCGACTGTATGTACGTGTAGACGCGTTGATGCTCGTAACACGAGCTGCCGAAGTCTATCACCTGTAACAGAAGGAAATTCTACTTTAGTTTAGGAGAATTGACGATTGTAATGATAAAAAAAAACCGGATAAGTGCAAGTCAGATTCGCCCACCGAGGGTTTACGTAAATAAAAAACCATTTAAAAAAATAAGAGATAAAAAAATCTTTATTTTGCATAGACCATTTTAACGGCGCTTACAAAATGTCATACACTTAGGTATTTAAAATATTTAAAGTGACCACCGGTTCGGAACGCGGCACACCTGAAAAAAACCGGCGAAACTTAAGAAGGCTTTTTTCTGATGGTCCTTTTATTTTACTCATTTATTACCTAATTATTATTATTATATAACGAAACCGGTCAGGTTAATAATAAACTAAGAAAATGCCGTAAGGCGAAACCGGTCAGGTTAATGATAAATAATTTGGAATAGTACAATTGTTTTCATTAAAGATATTTACAATGAAATATTTCACTTTGCCAGCAGATCATTTCCAGGCGTCCCTGTCCTGCAAATAGTCTTTAACAGAGTATAAACTGTTTTACAACGTTTTTTTCTAATTAACTTTAATGGTAAATTTTTCAGGTCACAGTGAAGCTTGTTGAAAAACGTATACAGTTACCCTGGAAAGAACTGCAGATCTTATGTAGTCGACTGTGGTGGACTGAAAAATTATTTTTATATGAAAATGAAAACTGTGATAGATTTGCGTTATAACACCTATAACTTTTTTTTTACAGTAACTTATAAGACTGATTTTTCACAGCTTCAAGGGACTGTAGACTTGAGTATATAGTTTTAACTTCAACTCGATATCTTCATGCGTTCCCGAGATTTAAAGGGTCTGGACGAACGAACAACAAAGTGATCCTATGAGGGTTCCGTTTCTTCCTATTGAGGTACGGATCCCTAAAAATAAACAGCCTTGGAACTCCTTTCTTCTGTATCTAACTGATATTAAAGGCTGAGTTGCATACAATGTGTTACTACGGTTATTTTAATTCTTGTTGAGATTGGGACCGTCCAGCGCAATTTTTCCCACGAGATTTCGTCCATCACTAAATTTGCAAGTCTACCAACTTGCAAGTGTGTTTAGCTCGAGCTATGAGACAGGAGACCTCAATGAATGCAGATGAGACTCATTTCTTCTCGAGTATTGCTAAGTAGGCGGTGACAGAAGATTATACCACACAGTGAAAACCAAAGCAGAACAAGTAACGCGCCCTTTACTATCGTAGCGAAGGAATCAGACGACTTCTAAACCGAAACCAGTTTCAAAACGGGAAGTGGTAGAAACTTCAAAATGGCCCATGCACGTTTTCATGGTGTCCTGAATCGAATGCCGCAAACCGTTTGTCTCTACTTCGGTTCCTGAGCAATAGATGAGCACAGACTGACAGACAGACTGAGCCGTTTTATAAGACTTTTCTAAGCTTTAGGGTTTAAAAATCTAAACGTAACACTTAGTAACAACGCCGAAACAAGATAAATTTCCAGAAAAGTCTAAATATTAAATTATACTTTCCAATAAACCGATAGCTCGTAGCAAACAATAATTGATATGACCTTGGTCCATAAATAAAAACGTAAAAATATTTTTAAACGTACAAGTATTTTGTAAACATTAGAATTATTGATTAATGAGCTGCTAAAATGAAAGCAGACGATGTTTTTCTTGGCGCAGCAATTATAAAATTGGAATCCGATAAACGATACAATAACAGTGCAGCTGGCGCCACTGTCAAAAACTAGTCATCAAGTGTCAAAGTCAAAATTGTCATAGTGATTAATGTTATTCGTATTAGATTTTCTTATCCGTGTATTACGTAGACAGATAATACTGTATTAGATCAACAAAAAACGCTCGTAAGTCGAATAGCAGGTGAATTGAATGCGGTCGACGCGTACTCATACTTCGCGATATCGTTTGACGCACGCACAGGTTCCGATCGGCGATTCTCAATGGCCTATTGTATACTGATTGAGTACCTAGGCTGTGAACATAGAAGAGAGCGTAGCGAGGCCTGTAGATCGATTTCTTAGCTTACCATGTACAAAATAGCGATTTTGGATACAATTAAATGTTTACGATAAAATAAAAATTCAATGAATGGATGTTTCACTTACGATGATACCCACAAAACAAGTTTGTGCGATCATCAAAGAGCTATAGTATGGAAACTAATGACATAAAAGATCTTTTTGGTATAGCGTCCAATCTTGTGTAATAAGATATTAAGATTACCAGGGCCAAACAGCCTCGATGAGGTAACGACGAAAGAGCCCTTACCAGGTTGGAAGGTCAGGCAGTATTCGCTCCTAACCATGCCAAAAACAAAGACAAACTATAGCTACTAAAAGTGAACCCTAGACTTTAAATCCAGGTAGGATTTGGAAACAACTGGAAATGCACACTACAGAACTACTCACATTACTATAAGTGCACTATAAGAGAGAAGAAGGTATAGCATGCAATCTCGACATAATACGTCATTTGAACTGCACCACCGCTAGCTGTAAACTGCAGTTTATATTCAACTAGATGAGACCCACAGCTTCGCCCGTGAAATATTTCGACCTCCCGTCGCACCTATTTAATCCCGACGCTTATAAATTCTACAATGATGCATAAAAATTGCCCGATATGTCGACCTTATGACTACTGCTCTGCTCCCCAGTGTAGTAGCGTAATGATATAAAGCCTAAAGTCTTCCTCGATAAATGGGCTATCTAACACAAAAATAATTTTTCATTGCCGACTAGTAGTTCATGAGATTAGCGCGTTAAACCAAACAAACAAACTCTTCAGCTTTATAATATTAGTATAGACTGTCATCATAATCATAACAGCATCATAAAGGCTTCTAACAGCGTACTCTACTTACAGCCGACCTGCAGTAATCGTCAGTACTTTTTCAGTCTGCTACAGATAAATAAAGCCGATTGCAAACCGGATGCGTTGCAGTCGCAGTCCAACTGCAATCACAAAGGAATTTCGCAGGTGTCACTCAGTTCAAATTAAGTCAAACGCCCCGCTATCCGCACCGCCATTACGAGGATGCGGCCTTAGACATCATAACCAGGGTTATTGGAATTGAATTCAACGCGCAGTTTATGATATTGAAGGGTTATCTTACGCTAAAATCGATTTGTATCGTGATATTTATATGGTTATCACCCGTCGTACAAGGAATCTTTGTTATAGGTTAAGTATGTTATGATGCGATCAGTTTCCGGTGAACCAGAGTGCCTACTTGATTAATTGGTAAATCTATAAATACGAACACTAGCAATCCGATAGGTCAAACATTTCTATGTTTTTTTCTTATATTTGGCTCGTCAAAATAGCGCCGTCCGCCTGATGGAAAACAGATACGGACCCACCCATGATTGAGGGCCGCTATCATATGTAGCAGGGCTCCGATAGTGATCCTCAAGTTATAAATATGCTTTTTCACAAATGCCCTGCCATAACTTAACCTATGGTTTACTTGGGGATTATTGTAAAGATAGACGGCGTTATGTAAAAAAAAATATGGTGGTAATAGACGGTCTATCCCAATGTAAGCTTGAACAAAGATTCCTCGATTTGTCAATATCAACAATCGCACCAGCCTAAAGATAATCTTAAATAATTACAATAGATGACACCCTTAAAAGATGTAAAAATACCGTAGGGCGGTCAATTTGAGAGCTACTTTTAAAACCATTCCCAGGTGATCAGCGTATATAATTGCTTGCTTTGATCTTTTAAACTATGTTACCGATTTTAATGTAGTTTTTGTCATTAGATACAGTGATTTTTGAGGAAGGTTCATACGTTTAGTTTAATATTGTGTTAATTTGTTAAAATATGGCTATAATTATTCAATAAAGACCGGGGGGAAAGATCGGGGACAAAATAACCAACACGAAAGGCTTTTATCGAAAACGCGTAGAGATATAACAAAACAATGTAGGACAACGATATTGTTAGTTTTTTATTGATCTACAGAAAATTCTGCAGTTGCATAAATCTTTTAAGAATAGCTTACTATATATATATACCCTGTGGGGTAAAAGAAAACTTGACCACGCGGGTGAAGCTGTTAGCATCAGTTAGTTATATAAGTTGACATCAACGACCTATTTCAAACTTTTTTTTCATAATATTTACCCAGAAATTGACACGTAACCGGGTAGTGAACCTGCTAACGGGGTGTTCCTCGAAACGGTTGACTTCGCTGGCACTATTCCAATTATTGTCACTCTATGTATCATTAAGGGCGACAGGTAAGACGTAGTGGTTAGTCATATAAAATGATGGTGTGTTTTAGAAATAAGTGTCACGTAAGTTTTTGATGACTGTGAGTTCAAAACCTGAAACTGTATATTCTCGTCATTTAGTGTTCTGTAAACGATCACTTAAGGCCTATCCGCACACATCAATGCCGGCACAGTGCCGACACGGTTCCATGCACTCGTCAGTGACAGTGACGTTCAGTGCGGTTGGCGTCGTACAAAATGTATGCAACAATATAATTTTTCACTGACACATGTTTACGTTAGTGATCGGCACGTGTCGGCACTGTTGTGTGCGGCCTTTAATCATCTTATGCTACGGTTAGTCCTGTGATGGATGATAGCTTGGTGTATTTACATTTACAAGCGTTTCCGTGCTTCTTAAACCACGTTAAGACGTTGATCCTGGTTGCCAGTAACATGGCATTCGTTAAGTCAAGTTGAAGGCCTTTTGGTCGGCTTGAAAATTTTCAACAGAAGGCCTTGACACAACCTGCGCCTTGTCAATTTCAACACGGCAATTAACTCACCACTTGTTCCATGGGACAAAAAGGGACCCGGTGAAATGTGGGCGTTTGGTTGGTCTCTGCCACTTCTGCGGGATAAAGGCGTGACTCGCCAATTGGTATAGGATGGTGTTAAAACGACCAGCGCCACGTCATCATATCAGCCTATGGCAGTCCACTGCTGGACGTAGGCCTTTCTCACCCAATTCACGACACAACACATCTTCGTTCTCCTTCTTTATGCAGATCTGCTACCACATATCAGATGCACAGTCAAATAGAGACTGAGCGATATTATTCCTATTTTAAAGTTCTACAGACTAAAGAAAGAAGAAGTCTTTTTATACCACTGAGGTGGCAGACAAGCGTACTTTGAATCACTTTGGCCCACCAGATGGAAAGTGGACAATGTAGCCTATGGACGTATGCAACACCAGAGATGCAGCTCTCGCACTGCCGACCCTTTATAAACCTTCTTTTTTCTTTAAGACTTAAGTCCTCGGTGGCCGGCATATGTCTATCTTTTAAGGAAGGACAGATACTATACGCCGTAGGACGAGAAAATTACCACACGGGTGATGCTGTGGGCATCAGCTAGTTAAAGAATAAATATTCTATTGTTTCCTGTAACCTTTGCCAAGTAATTAGTATTTAGTTGTACAGCACACCACTCATTACCAGGTAAATTATCAACTATATTGAACGATGAACTCATTTACGAGAACACGAAATTCTGTTCTTGGAAAATGGATTGGGGCCATTATTTTTTTCCGGGGCCCATAATCGGTCTCTCAAGAACAGAGTTTATTAATTTAAAAAAAACTATGATTACTAAAATAATTTCGCTATTGGTAGAAACGTAATAATAATATCCTTCTAAGAAGACACAAATATTGGTGAAAAATGTTATAATTTGACGTAAATGACGGTAACTCAGTCGCTTTTCTCGGTAACGCAGCCGTATCTCATACAAAATCTGGCTGTCCCAGCAAGCAACTCGCTTCAAATACATTGACATTACATTAAAACTCTTCATGGCACTAATAAATTAAAATTTCTACGGAAATTAAGATAAGTATGCACTTTATTAACAGGCTAATAAGTTTATCTTTTCTTTAACCGTGTATTATTTACGAAATATTTCTTGTCTTGTCCCTGTTGAAGTAATAAAACGTTAGTACTCTGTGTTACCAAGCAAAAGTCAGCGTTAAATTCGACTTTTTTCGTGCATTTTCGTCTAAGTTCGTTTGATTTAATGTGAATTGCTGGCGGGGTAAGGCTGGTGTTCGTGGCCTTTACGCTGTCCGCGTCAGTCGAGCTTGAGTCGTCCGAAGAGGTGCGTGTGTTTATTGTGCGGCCGCTGAGTTACCGACGACAAACGGTGAGTTTTTTAAATATTTTATTGTTTTTTTATTGCGTTTTGTAAAAGAATAAGTAAATATTTGCATGCACTCAAAAATGATTAGGTATTTATTATCATATTACCCAAATGTTAGAATACACGTTATTTTTACAACTGCGTTACCACTACACTGCGTTACCACGAGAAGTAACACAGTTGTAGGTGCAGTAACGCAGTTACAAAGTAAAGAGTTTTCGAAGTGTATTTATCTATTGTACAGTTCACTTAATTAATTATTGGGTTATTTTGTTACAGTATATTATTTTCAATATAATGGCGCTTAACACCGGCAGAAAAACAACCGCGTTACAGGGTAAAATATAAACAGGACCCTGTGAAAAATTCTGAGGCTATAAGAAAACATCTTCAGAGATATCATGCTATTAAAAAACTTGTAAAGGATATGACAGAGAGAGAACATAGATCTGCAAAGCGTAAATGGAAGGTGGCAAACAAGAAACGTCGAGAACGTCAGAAAAGAGTGCAAGTTATTCTAGATAATACACCGGCTTCACACCACGATCAGGAACTCACGGTTTCTCCAAGGTCAAGAGGAAGAAGACAAGTAAGACGAGACAGATCTGCATTATACAGACAAAATAAGAAATTAGAGGAAGAAAACGAGAAATTGAAATAAAAAAGTAACAAGTACAAGAAAAGATACGGAAGACAAAAAGGAAAAAAGTCAGAGGACGGAGACTAAAATATATAGCTTTGTCTAACGCTATTAAAAACCATTACGACAGAATAAAGAAACTAACACCGTTTAGCTACCAGGCGTATTTTTGACGAACATGTCATAAAAGATTCCACGCTGAAAACCTCCATTCTTCAAGAAACTCTCGGTATCAAATTCAAAAATAGGCAGACCATACCTAGACAAGCTACTCTGAAAGATTCGTCAATTTTTTTATCGTGATGAAGTTTCTAGGATCACTGCTGGGAAACAAGAAACAGTGACAAACAAAAAAAATTAGGCGCAGAAGAGGTATCTGTTTGATACAATGAAGAATCTTTTCATTTCTTTCAAAAGGGAGAATCCTATCGAGTGTTGCTCATACTCTTATTTCACCAAGCATAGACCATTCTACGTAAAACCCCCAGCAGTTGATGGCAGAGATACATGTCAATTTAAAACGCATACCAATACACAATATATGCTAAATCAAGGCCTGGTCATGGTAAGGGTGCGGCTGATGGTGTCGGTGGCTATCTAAAACGCACAGCTGACCAAAAAGTAGCTACTGGCTTAGACATTCCAGACGCGGAGACTTTTTTTCACACTTTGAAAGACTCTAGCAAAATTCAGTTGTATTACATCACTAACGACGACATTCAAAAGGTAGAGCAGGCTGTTCCCCAAGGCATAATTCCTCTCCGCAGTACAATGCAGGTCAAGTTTTCTCAGACACTCCTGGTTTATTGCAGTATCGTGATCTTAGTTGCTTCTGCCAAAGGGGCTTTTGCGCTTGCTTCCCCCTAAATAACATATCAGCCATTTCCTGTTTCTACAAGCCCCGTTAGCCCGCCTAAAGGAAGCAATGATTTAGAAATTCCCTTTTAAAGTAATTCCAGAAAGAGACGGCTTTGAAACTATGAACGAAATTTAAGTATTAACTGACATATTTAATATTGTGGGTAACCCTAAGAAATCTTATTACGAATCGGTTTATTCTCCAATTTCAAGTTCAGATGATGAACTTCTTTCACAGCTTAAAATACAACAAGAAGCTTCAGTATCTAATACATATGAAAGAAACTTGATTGAAAAAGAAAATGTGCATCCGTCTGAAATATTTTCCGGTGTTTACATTATTGTTAAAGTTTCTTCAGACAAAGACAAAATGTACTTTTATCTGGGTGTTGCCCAAAGTAATGTCGACGACGAGGGAGAGATTAAAATTATGTTTTTAAAAGCAGTTGACGATTCGGGGAAAATGTTCAAGCTTGTTGAAAGGCATGTTTCGTGCGAACCATATGAAAATATTGTAGAGATAGTTCCTAACCCTAAAATAATTAAGAAGGTTAAACGTGTATATTACGAATTTGATATTTGAGAAATAAGACTGATGATGAGACAAAGATTTTATGTTTAAATATGTAAATTTGAGAGGATATTGTTTTCTTTTTGTTATACATTTTTGTTAAAGTTTCTTCAGACAAAGACAACTTGTACTTTTATCTGGGTGTTGCCCAAAGTAATGTCGACGACGAGGGAGAGATTACAATTATGTTTTTAAAAGCAGTTGACGATTCGGGGAAAATGTTCAAGCTTGTTGAAAGGCATGTTTCTTGCGAACCATATGAAAATATTGTCGAGATAGTTCCTAACCCTAAAATAATTAAGAAGGGTAAACGTGTATATTACGAATGTGATTGATATATTTGAGAAATAAGACTGATGATGAGACAAAGATTTTATGTTTAAATATGTAAATTTGAGAGGATATTGTTTTGTTTTTGTTATTTAGGAGAAATTTCATTTTATTTCAAATACTTTATTATTGTTTTAAGAGCGTTTCTATTAGTTAAAGCGAAAAAAAACACCTAGTGCTGTGATAAGATTACCACTGTGTTACTTATCCAACTACTGCGTTACTTTTTTGTCCCTCTTTATCTGAATAGGTTAAGAGCTATAAAGCTTTTAATATAATTTTGAAACACCACAAATTTTATATTTTTTTGGTTATCTCCCATTTTTCAACCTATAATATAAAGATTGAGATTAAATTGCTATTATTAAGGCATATTTTGAGAAATTACAGTAGCTTAAATTAAAATAACGTAACGCTTTGGTAAACTTAATTAGAAAATTTGATATTAGACTGAGATGATTGTGATTTTACATTATAAGATTATTGTAATTCTTGTCTAAGTTTATGTCTGATAGATTCTTAAAATTGAGGTAAATGTTCCTACAATAAAACTGATTATTCTAACTAAGTAACACAGTTGTTGTTTTTCTACTCCTTTCCTTGTATTAATATCAAACAAAACAATAAATAGTAAAAAAACATCGCTGCTAATACCTGTACTGTTTACTTTAAATATTGATAAAACTAAATTAACCTAAAAAATTAAAAAAAAACTAATTTGTTTTAAAATTATTTTTACGACATAGTTAGTCAATTTGGGCCCTGGAAAAAAATAATGGCCCATTGACACTTGTACTTAAAAAGTGTTTTTTTATTGTTTTTTTATGGATCCGAATCCAAAGGGTAAAAGACTCCACTGTCTGTTTGTATATCATCACCTATCTAAGGAACTGTATCATAGATCGACAGAGGAAATTTTCACAGATGATTGAGGCTCTCTGAAATACGGAAATTTCGGACCTGAGCCCGACTCGCACTTAGTCGGTTTTTGATTTTCTCCTTTGGCATATACCTATCAAACTTCATGTAGCACTTCAAATCAATCTAAGGGCCGTATTCCAGAACGTTTCTCAATACTCAATCAACGATTGAGAGTAGTATTTATAAGGCAAAAACTAGACTTAAGCGTTGATTGAGTATTGAAAAACGTTCTGGAATACGGACCTCAGTTACTTACTAGGATAGCAACCTAGTACATCATACAAGTGCAACTGATTAAATGGTTGTGTATAGTATGCCTCTAAGCACCCCTTTGGGGAGAAAGACGTGACATGTGTATTTCTTTGTCTTTAAAAATCTTTGTGTTGGATAACCCATTTATCGAGGATATGCTATACTTCATCACGTTACTATACTGGAGAGCGGAGCGATAATCATAAATGTAAACAAATCGGGAAAATTTTCCTACATTTTTCTAAAAGTAATAAACGACGGGATTAAATGATGTCAGGAGTACAAAGTATGTCGCGGGCGAAAACGCAGGAAGCTATTATATTATATATATTAGGTAATGAATTATGTAATCCAGAAAGATATCAAAATGCTTTTGATCGTTATAGTCTGTGAAGTTCCGATTACATTATAATAACGTTGTAATCTTAATACAAATCTCACAACATTCTTCTATACCTATTCCATGAACTGTCTTACGTGCAATGACGTACTAGGTACATAATATAAACACAACATAGTCTGGTGATTGTCAGATTTCGCCGAAAGACTGGCGCCCGCCGGCGTAGCGTCTTAATTGTCTTGCATAAAACAAGGGTTATTACTCAGACACACTTAAGACGGGTTTCTATGATCTATCATAAACAAATTGTCAAAATCGCTACCCTCAATAAAAAATAATGTGTGTGTAAAGTTTGATTTTCTTAAAAAAACATAATTTTATCACGTACTTACCTTACAATGGCAGAGGCAACCAATTTGTCAAAATAATAAAAAAAAATGTGTCATACTGTTGACGACGTTGAATGACGATTAAAATATAATTAAAAAAATAATAAAATAAATATCCATCACGCCTTATCCCCGAAGGGATGGCAGAGGCATATATGCCCACTTTTCACCGTGTGGATTCCTGTCCCACGTAATAGGTGGTGAGCCCATTGCCGTGTTGAAAATAGACAGACGCAGGTTGTGGCTACCTGCTGTTGAAATTTTCAAGCCGCCCATAAGGCCTTCAACCAGGCTTAACGACTGCCATTTTACTGGCAACCGGGATCAACGTGCCTTCCGAAGCACGGAAACGCTCGCAAATATAAATGCCACAAAGTGGTCACCCATCCGAGGACCAGCCATAGTGTAAGTTGCGTAACTCAGTGATCGTTTACAGAACACTGAGACCGCGGGGCCACGAGCGCTTCACTGAGATTAAAATATAGTGAAGAATTTCAATTTGTTTCGGTAAGGCTCGGGTAGTTCAGTGGCTAGCACATTGCCCTGGTTAGGCAAAGATCACGGGTATGGAACCCGTGACCTTTCCCAGTGTCGAATCAAGATGTCATTTTTCACTTTAATATAAATTTATGTGAAAGTTAGCACACTAATTGCTTTAAAAATTTTATCCATAGAATGAAAAAAAAGCGGTAAATTAGAAAAATTACCAAAGTTTGTTCAAAGAATGTTATTATTCAGCTCACAGCACATTAATGTCACGTTTGTGTAATAGCCGGGTGTCACTAACACCAAAACTCTTGTAGCGGAAACCGGAACAAACGCCCAATTAGAACAAAAACAATCTATTTTGTGTTTGATTTCTTTGAAATGAGACTTATTTTTTTTATATTTATCACATATTATAAAACAAAGTCGCTTTTCGCTGTCTGTATTCATTTCGTAGTTTTAAAGATCTAAGCATACATAGGTACAGACAGCGAAAAGCGATGCGATTTTTTTTATAGTTAGAGTGATTCTTATAGAAGGTTTTTAATTATAATTTGTTAAGATTTTGTATACATTGACCAAACAATTATATAATTTTATATAATAGTTTGGTCAATTATAATAATAATATCTCCTACTGTTGGGGATGTCGGAAAAAATAAGCCGTCTGGGAGCTTTCAACAAAACCGCTGCCTAACCCCTTTGAGATATAACAAAATAATGTATGGTGCAATTGTGTATCTAATGCAGGTCTACTAAAAAGTCCGCGACGATATATGTCTATCTCATAAGAATAACATACTATATCCTTTTCAATACTTTAAAAAACCATCAATCATAAAGCGGTAATTTGATGGCTATTTACACAAAAATGCTATTAATCCTTATCATTTTTACTACGTTAGTTGGCTTCACCATTTCTTGAAGATTATTTTGTCCCTTTACACCTTGCAAATTAAATGAATATCTTACGAGTTATCGCAAATTCAAAATAAAGCTCAAAGAAATTAATTTCGTGTAACTATAATACCGTATACAAAACAATTCGACCGGGCCGTGCCGGCGTAGGTAGGTAGGTACTGGAGAGCGGAGAAGTAATCAATGAATTTGGAAAATGTTCATACATTATTGTGAATGTGAAATTAATAAACAACGGGATTAAATAGGTGCCACGGGGTTCGAAGTATGTCACGGGCGAAACCGGGCGGGACAGCTAGTACTAATATATAAAGCTGAAGAGTTTGTTTGTTTATTTGGTTGAACGCGCTAATCTCAGAAACTACTGGCCGGATTTGAAAAATTCTTTTTGTGTTAGATAGCCTATTTATCGAGGAAGGTTATAGGCTATATACCATCACGCTACTACCCTGGAGAGCAGAGCAGTAATCATAAATGTCGACAAATCGGGCAATTATTTAAACATTTTGGTAGAATTTATAAGCGACGGTTTTAAATAAGTGCGAGAGGAGTTCGAAGTATGCCACGGGCAAAGCCGTGGGGGTCACCTAGTTTCTTTTACATTGCTCGTAGACCCACAAGCTGATTGTTCTGAAAACAAACACTGAATTGAGCATGTTACGATTAGTATTATGATTGGTGACCGTTTTTGAAATTTTCACGAATCAGTGTTTCGGATGGCATGTTAAGCAATTTGTTTCGACTGCCAGTAAGTAACATAGTAGTCGTTAAGTGAAAGGTCTTATGGGCGGCTTAAAAATTCCAGCAGGTAGCCACAGCTTACCCATGCTCGTTTAAACACGTATTATTTGAGACGAAATACAACTTGCGAAGTGTAGGCGTATAGTATGCCCCTGGCTGCCCCCAGTTTCTTCAAAATTCTACCTGGATTTGGAGCATAGATTCAAGTTTTCTTTGGCAACTAGGAGTAGCTATCGTTTGGCTTATAATTTTCGGCATTTTTTGAAGCGATCCCTGCCCACCCCCTTAGGTTAGAAGGCGTAACTGATCAAAGTAAATTCACATTTACCTCGCTACAATTAGAATCGACAAATTGTTGATACTTCGTCATACTCCTAATCAGTACTACTACATACGTTAATGTAACGAGCATGCGTCAATTGTATGTTTGACAAATCTGACTAGTCGAATCGACTACCTCCGGCCAGAACTAAACTCCACCTAAATTATATAGAAATGAAGTCGAAAATCCTTTCCAAATTGCACGATAACTTTCAAATCTAGAATGTCACAGTTTGGTGCAGAAACGGTTAGATTTGTAGTGTTGTGACGTCACACTGTACTATTTAGTGGACAGACCACGTGACAAGTAACGTGGCGGCATAAATCACGCTGTTGACAATCCTACAATAGCTTCTGTATACCGGAGGCGGTGTTCCTGTTTCTGACCAAAGTCATTTGTCATACATAATTGGACGTTGACGCTAAACTGTGGAATTTTCTTTTCCACCACCGTATTATATTCATCTTTCCATCAGTAGTAAACGTTTTAAACCAGGTTAACAGTATATCGTTAATTCAAGTTAAAGAACTTATGGGCGGCTAAAAAAAAATATAAAAACACTTTTAGTTACCTATCACTTGAATCAGGGCCGCACTACATTTTGATTGACCCTACCAAGGTTACCAGCTTATACCACGTACACGCTGCCACATTGCTCATTTAGTTGCATCGCATCGCGTTTCGTTTGACTAACCTCGACCGAATCGGCATCAAAACTTATAATAATTGAATAACAATATCTTAAGATATATTATCATAAAATAGATTTGACGTTCATAAATCGCTATCCTATGAATTATTCAGTTATAAACCTAGTTTCTGAATCTTCTTCTATAAATAATGCATTTTATTTTACAAACTCCTTGCTCTTTAGAATTATATCCCGTATATGAACCATCGACAATATATTTTAAAGCGTTTGATGTAAATATAGATTTACAATAACCTCAGGGAAGGGGAAAGACGTTGTTCAAAGTTCTAAGAATTTTGTAAATATTTATAAGCATTAGTGCCTAGAGCTTTCGTCCGCGGTTTGTATTATTTATAAGAAAAAATATATCGTCGGATATAATCTACGAATCAATCGATTTTTACTGCAATATCAGCGGCAGATTTGGTATGGAAATGTTTTACAAACGTAGGGAAGTACAAGGTAGGCTTTGTAGCTAATAGTATACTTCGCAAATAAGACGGCTAGGCTGATTTATTAATAATGACATAGTTAGAATGAGAGATGCATTATAGTGACCTAATTACACGGTATTCCGTGCCTATCATTAGCTGCAAATTGCATCGATATCAACTCATCTCAGATAACCTTCACCGACATAGCGTATATTCATTGTAGATTATGAATTTTGCCTTTCAGCTCATATGTGCCAATCTTCCATTAATAATAAATTAAAGAGCTATTATAATCGTATTATTAAAATCAGCGTCAATAATATTGCTCTGGGGCTATCCTTCCGAGGGCTCACCCGGGACTCCTGGCCATAGACAGATAGAAGGGTAACGTGTGGTTTTAGTCGGTAGGAGTCCGGCATAGCATCCATGAGGATTTACACACGAAAAAAAAAAGCGTCTATAATATTGATGCGACCAGGGTGCTCAAAAGTATAACAATTTTTTTTTAATATTGTAGTACGTTTTGTTTACACAGCGCCGTCTATCTCATAGTAAGCTAATATAAGCTTGTGTTATGGGATCTAGACGACTGATAGACATTCTTATATATTTCTAAATACATACATATTATATATAGGAAACACCCAAACTCTGAAACAAAGATTTGTAGATCTGTAAATCACAACAGTCAAGGGACTTACGAACTCGCCATTTTTTTAAATATTTCGGAGTTCATTCGTCTAAATGCAAATACAACGTAATATTATGTCAGGGACCAACGGACAGATCTGGGCCAAGATTCGAGCGGCTAGGTAATTAACATGGCTCCCAAGAGGCCCGCCGGGATGGCATAGTCAAGAGTTTGAGAAAAAAAATCGATAATATTGGCAACGGTTAGGTCCGATAGAGGCTTCTATCTATAACTACGCGTACTATAATCTAAGCGTATGCGGAATACCGCATACGCTTAGATTGTGGAATGAACTCCCTGCTTGGGGTTTCCCGAACCTCTACAGTGCGGGGTTCTACAAAAGGGGTCTTAGAAGGTTTATAAAGGGTCGGCAGCGCGAGTGCTGCGCCTCTGCAAACGCCCATAGGCTACGGTGACCACTTTTCATCAGGTGGGCCATACGCTTGTCTGCCACCTCAGTGGTATAAAGAAACGTTCGCTAAGATACTTGGAATCCAAATTAGGTGATGAATATTATTCGTCACGCTTTTTTGAAAATAGAGACGAGTCCTCGTTTGACAAACTATTTGTTTTGTTGATTTAATATAAATATACTCGTAGTTATCAATGTACGAACTCACTTCTTTAATTCTTCACTTCATCTAGCTAGTCCATAAAATAAGGACAGCAATTTAATATTATTTTTTCTAAACTGACTGAATAATAGCATTTTTGCCATCACTATCTTAAAGTAAGGTATATATTATGTAGTATGGAGAATGAAAAACGATTTAACGGTAAAAATATAGAAGCAAAAGCAATAAATCTTTTATGAAAATATACTTCTTTTGGCGCTTTAGGGAAAAATGATGAGAGCAAAATTTTTACGATGCGCGCGCAGATCGTCACAAAAAACCGACACCCTGAAGTTAGCTGATAAGTTTTTCCATGACAACTCATAACTACTATTCAAAGTAGTTTTCAAACACCCTGAAGTTAGCTTTAGTAAACATTTTAGTTTTTTCTACAGATGTAGGATAAGGAAACGGACAAAATTTTTAAAAAGATGTTACGACATGGAAGTATAACTTCTAACGCATGCACACACACACTTTTTTTTTAAAGTATGGATGACATACCAGACTCAAACAGACTTAAAACCATATGGTCCCTACATATTCGTCTAGAGTCGGGTGCCTCGGGTAACTCGTAAGTATGTCCAATTGTCCATATTGTGTTTCAGACAGTACTACAGTAATACGTAGAAACAATATTAAAAAGTCTTACGCCAAAGTTTGCTAAACGCAAACCTGCCTTTATGTTCAAGAGAAAATCCGACAAGCTTGACACGAAAAGATGCGTTGGACAAATGCCGAGAGGGTGTGCACTAGTTTCCCCAACACGATTTCTCATCCATTAAGGAATTCTGCTAAGTCGATTTGAGGAACTTTTTTTTTTTTATCTTTACTGTTAAGTGGATTTTTCTTCGGAAAAGTGACTCAAGTTGAAATTCTCAAGCAAATTTTTGAGAACACTTTGAAGAAATACTAAAAGGACTTCCTTAATTCCTTTGTGAAAGAGTCTGCTGCGCTGCAGGCGGTCTGAATTCGATTGTTACACATATTTGTTGACCCAAATTTCATTTCTTGTTTCCTTTGGCTTAATTTAGTTTTTTTTTTCGCACGGAGTTCTTTTTAAACGGTCCTGTTAATCATAAAAGGCTATCCTTCTAATATGGTGGTGGCTTTATTATCAGCAACTTTCCAGTTAATACATAAATAACAAAGCGGAGTTCATTTTAAACGGCCCCTGTTCATGAAAATAGGCATAAGTTTACTAATATTATAAAAATAAAAAGATTTGTTTGTATGTCGTTTGTTTTGATGTTGTTTGTTGTAGTCGATAAATTCTCAAAGTCCAGAACCGATTTTAAAAAAGTTTTCTCCATTACATACATACATATTGTCACGCCTCTATCCCCGAAGGGTTAGGCAGAGGCATATTAAAGGCCCACATTTCACCGTATGCATTTTCGTCCCACGTAACAGGTGGTGAGCCCATTGCCGTGTTGAAATGGACAGGCGCAGGCTGCGGCGACCTGCTGTTTAATTTTTTAAGCCATTTTATTGGCAAAAAGGGACCAACGGCTTAACGTGCCTTCCGAAGCACGGAACTGGGGTGGGTCAAAGGTCCAAATAAATTTATTAAAATGTGTCTATTTTAGACGTTAAATTTGTAAGAAATTTCAACCCGTTGCCTTTTTAGTGAGGTGGTAACAAAAAGGCTAAAAGGTCTTATGTGCTAGACACTAATTAGCACAATTAAAGTCCAATTAAAGTCACCAATTAAAGTCCTGGTAGTCTCGGACTGATGAATGACCACTTTGTGGAAAATTCCACAAAGTGGTCACCCATCCAAGGACCACCTATAGCGAAAGTTGTTTAACGCAGTGATCGTTTACAGAACACTGAGTCAGCAGGGTCACAAGCGCTGTTAAATACGGACATATTTGGGTTAAACAGGCGGAACAGTGTTAGGTGGTACGTCACAGGCGAAGGTGTAGAGCACATCTAATCCTCTTATATGGTGTTTCCTGGTTTCATGGTGAAACTTCGTTCCATGGATACCATAAAATACTGTTAGCGCTACATTAGGGCTATTTTTACTTACAATCAATGACTCACAGATACTACAATTAAAGAGAAGAAGTGCTACTTAAATACATTAATAATTATAAATTATTTACTCAGCAGCAATAAAAGAAATAATATTGAGCAACAGCCTATATGTTTACAATCGTTCGTTATGCGATAGCAGTTCACCGCGCACGTGCGTCGGCGCACAAACTTACGCAATGGCGTCGCAGCCGGCCTGAGCGGGAATGGTGTTGATTCATTGATTGTGTCGTATTGATCGATACCTGTCTGTTTCGTGTACTTTGTTAAAATATTTGTTCACTCCAAAGAGATTAATGTAGTACATGTAACCGATCGGCTGATTGTAAACGTTCACCGGTGTTCGTTAAAAGCGATATATGGGCTGACAAGCGAAAAGAAAATTGTTTGTGTAAAGCCAATTTTATTAGATGTTTACTATCAAATAAAGGGCTTAAAATTTAGATTTACTTTATTTAATCAATAACGGACGCCCCGCAGTTTCACCCGTGTAGTGGTCGTTCCCATAGGAATAAGGGTATAAAAAGTTGCCTAAGTTACTCCTTATAACTTTCCACACGAGGAGAGCCTTATCTTGGGGCATTCCCTTAGCCGGGTCGCAGTGAATAACCCTCAGGCCTATCCTGCGACCCGGTTGGGAAGACGACGGAACACCGCGGGGTTTAGTGGGTACGACGGCCCCCAAAGAGCCGAGAGTCCCACACACAGTTCGTGCTGCCCTTGCAGTAGGAATGACGACGCGTAAAGGCACTCCCCGCGACAAAAAAAAACTCCTTATAACTTTAGCAATTTCAGAGATTGGTACAAACAGATTTTTTTAATCGTTTGATGCTTAACGCTGTGATGGTTTAGAGAACACTGTGTTAGCAGGGCTACGAGCGCTTCTCCCTGACCACCCTACTACCGAACATGACCATTCGCCACTTAAATGTAACATCAAGCAAAAAACTATTTTATCGTATTACCCGCAGAGGGCTAGATTTTTACGCGTCGACTCCTAGAACTATACAATAAAATACTTATTCCTAGAATTAAAAGGCAGATGCCTTACAAAGGGGGAACGAAAAAATATAGTTCCAACTAATAGAAATACGAAGTATTTTTTACCTTGTATATCAATGAATAAGAAGATATTTCCGAGAAATATAAGCATATGTGGATAAATCTATCTGTGTAACATAATACACGATAAGAGATTTAGTATTTTACGTGAATAATATGAAAAACATGAACAGTTTAAAACTTCCTCTTATGATAAACATACCGAAGGAATCCATCTTACAGTTCAAAGTACAAACGGTCTTGCCAATGGCAATATAATAGTGTAAATATTATTTTAAAGAACCGCACATTTCTATACGGTACGAGAAGTATCTAAAATAATTTTCTGGAAATCTACCATCGTACGAACGTTAATCCTCCTAATTTTATACTACAGTCTCGCTTATTCACGTACAACACGACATGTGTCCATAGACACACCCCTTTTATTATTTTAAAGTCATACCTGAGTGGCCCCAGGTGTAACCCTACCTAGATATCTGGGGCCTCTGAAACCCCACGTGCTAGTGCACCTTCTGATTTATTTACATAATTATTTTTATGGGGTTGGGTTACAAATGTTTGATTTCAAAATTTATTTATGCCTAGCGGCCAAATAAATAAATTTGAAAATAACCGGAAATATTTAGACAGAGTCTAGAATGGAGTTTACTGGAAAACTATAGGTATTTAAAAGTAATGGCCACTATTCTTCATCGAGGATCTCTGCTTATATTGAATATTGAGATTTATTCCTTAGTGGAAAACAATGATAGTGATCGAAAGTGATCTCCGTAGCCTATTAGACCAAAATAACATGAGGAGAATATCTGATTAGACTTTTGTTACTATGTTTTTTTTTATTGGTTATCTACCTAGATAAAGCGTAAAATACATTCAACCCTCAATAGACTAAAGAGAAGAACCCATTAAGGTCTACAGATTTCAAGTCACTCTGCCTCCAAATGCTTCTCATACTGATTGACAGCACTCTGCCCACTACAACCTCTTAAATGTCATCGCATTTAAAACACATTAAAAATTTAACGGAATTTTTTTGCTATTAAATTATGCGCAGAAACTTTCCCCACACCATATAAAGAACCATACTTATCACGGACACTATTCAGTCGACATTAATTACCTACGTCTCAGCTCTTATGGCTATCATGAATCCAAAAATTATTGACTAAACCGCAATCGAACCAACATTACAAACATGTAAAATTTCGCAGAAACATGTCAGACCGCCCACAACCTAATCGAATTTCACGTAAAGCTATAAAATATTACATTTTACGATTAAAATTTAGGTTTATCGATTTACCAATAAACCGACAGCCACAATTTCCTAATTAATATTATAATATACTTTGTGAAACGGCACGTTTGCTGCATAACAGTTTAACAATCACTAAGTATCATGTGGAGTTTGTCCAAATATTTTTTTGCTCATAATTGAGCGCCCAAACTTGACAACAATTCAATTTATTTACAGGAATTAGACCATTTGTGACTCTGATGCCATTTTAAGAATAAGTCTTTCTACGCCCAAGACTAAGAAAAGTTTAATTTGTTACTTTACTTAATTACATTACTCACATATTGAATCAAGTATAAGCACATTCTTCATAGGAAGTAGACATTCGATAAGTTTTCTTTTTAAGTATCTATTAGGGACCAATGAAGAAAATTTTGAGATACGGCCTCGGACTCCAAGTATAAACTTCAGATACAAATGGGAAGACGTAAGAGACAAATTAGATTTTTAAAATCTCGTCATAATTTTCAAAGCAAAAAGCATTATGCACCATTACTGCATTACTCCAATTTAGTTTGAGCATCACGACGTACAATTCGATCGTTCACGAAATGACGAACATAAAATCCTTTGTTAGACACATAACCTCACATAAGTGCAAAGCATTAATTCCGTATCCGCCAGTATTTATGTACTCAGAAGTTTATTTAGGGATTCAGGTACATAAACAACGTGCACTTAGCTCCTTATGGCATGTTCTCGAATTTCACAAAAACCACCCAACGTATAAAAGGAGTTTCTCTTATTTTTATCACATCCTTTGACATGAACCAACCGTAAATGTACATTAAAATCGATTACGAAGAAACAGTTTCTGAAAATTAAGTTCGCGCTCTCCAATTTCAAATTCAAATCAATAATAAAAAAAATTACAGTTTTACTAACTTAACTTGTCACTTAAGACTAAAATTGTCGGCCATTTTGGATTGAATTGCAATAACTTGTCGGTTTTTTAAGCCCGTGTTACATCTAAATAAATAAAAGATTTAAAAGAATCACTCGTGCTGTTTACCAGAAAAAAATGTCGTTACCCAATAAAAATGATCTTAAATGAAGTGTATGTCGTTAAAAAGTTAAAAGTATAATTGAATGAGGACAAGTACGCTCCGGTGGCTACGAAAAAGTTCTTGTATGACACAGCTGATGCATACTGAATAGCTTGAGGATGCCAACAAAATTAATGGACCATTTTAATATTTGATGCAAGAACCTTGGTACTTTTACTCAGCAAAGAAAAAGTAGGTAATGAACTCAATCTAGATTGGTTTTTTTTCAGAATAGGTTGAACGACTGTCAGGTCAATGTTATGACTTTTTTATTAAATGTCATAAAGGTCTTATAGATATTCAGGTACAATATGAAGGTTATAACGTCATACTTTTTTTGCTAGATATATAACGCTGCAAGGAATCGACAGTAATTTTACCAACTAATCACCAAACGAAAAAAAAAAGCAATTGATTGGGACATGCTGACGTCCAGCAATGTATTGATATTATGATGGCCACGACCACTTATCTTATTTAAAAAAGTAAGACTTTTTATGTCACTGAAGCCTGACTGAACCTGCCTGATCCAAAGTCTCCATATACTAAAGTGACAATTTTAGATCATGTGGGTCATGGGATCATGATCTTTTAACACCAAATATGTCACAATTATCTCGGCGATTCTGTAAAATCGTCTAAAGGTTTATTCGGAGTGTAGGCGTTTTGAAAGGAACGCGTTGTTGACTAAGATCAGTGACCTGATTTATATTTTAATCGCAGGAACCTAATCTTTTACAATTTTACTAAGGAAACTATATAACTGTAACAAAAACCAGATTTTTTTATTATTGAAAACAATACACTAATTAAAATTTATAACGAGCCTGGAATCACGTAGCATTATAATTATAATCTACCGTCAAAATATAAAGAAAACACGACCGAGGAGACTAATTCGTTTTTGTTTATCTCCGGAGAGAATTTATTGCAACATTTCAAGAAATAGCTCAATTATTTAGGAGGGGTTTACCCTTGACACGGTCGTGGAGACCACGGGTGCTGGATTGACCGTTTTGAAACTGTCATAAACTATGTCTGATCACATTTTAAACGAAAAAGTGTGGCAATACTTTGTTTAGGTTTTTGAAGAGTTTAATTTGTAATCTCGTAGTTCTGTTAGCTCAGAATACTGTAAACGATCTATGAATAAAAATATCGACCTGTTTTTTTTTATTTGGGACTAATCCCACCCACATTCATATTACTGTGACTCCTGTATACCAGGATCTTTCAGCAATGACCAAGACCACAAAAGTTACACCGAGTTCGATCTCGGTGAAGTCCCCGGTGGAGTTAGCATACCTTGGAACCCGCAACGTAATTAATCAGAAGATAGTTTGAGTAAGTTGAAAAAGAACGACAACGAAACATCGACCTGTTCACTAACGGATGAAGTCATGAAGTAGAGAGAAAGAAAACTCAATACAAAACCCTGTACCTACCCAGGCCAGCGTGGTACAGTACCCAAATCCAATCACTCTTCCAAATTGATTGAGAGACGCCAAATTCCAACAGGGATAGACTGATTTGTGTACTTTATCTTTAGTACACAACAAAATTGAGATGTTTATTAATTTTGACAGGTACGAGGATGAGGCAGACGGTATTAGAAATGTTAGGATTATGCGTTTTCCTCTTCACTTCGCGAGAATATCAAATTGAAAATGGAAACAAATGCCAACTTTGTTAATACAAAGTGTGATATATTCTGAGAAAATCGTATTTTAGAAATTTCCACACAATTTTCGTTACGTGGATTACATAAAAGTGTAGGATTTCATGATTCGTTGGACAAAATTCATCTCTACCGTGATATATTACGTCATGGGGAAAAATGTTGGGTCTACGAACTTTTCCAATATATTTTATTTTATAAGACAGAGAGTAACTTACTTAATATTATAAAACTGAAGAGTTTGTTTCTTTTTATCAGGACTTACTGGTTCGATTTGAAAAATTGTTCTTGTGTTGGATAGCTCATTCATCGAGGAAGGCAATAGGCTATATACTATCACGCTACTACAGGAGATCGGAGCAGTATACATAAATGTCAAAAACTCAGAAAAAAGTTCATACATTATTGTAAAATGAATAGACTGGATTAAATAGGAGCTACAAGGGTTCGCAGTATGGCCCGGGACTCAGCTATTTATAAACTTCCAACGGCTAATCTCAGTCGTATCCAAAGCCCTCGCTTTAGAGTCAGGAATCCGCTTTCCTACACTACTTATTCTACACGGTCTTTAATGTCTCTTTATGAGGTCTACATGTCTCATATGCTTCTTCATGCCCTACTAATATGAAATGGCGGACACGGCATTGTCAGATATCCTACATAACTGAGTCGTCTACCTAAAACATAGCGTTACGAGCGCAGGCCTTTTGCAGCTTGACCGCAATATATAACTTTTTCATTCTCCTGATCGATACATTATGATATGAGCAAGAATTTCACAGGCATGAAATTATATTCAGAAACTTTTTCGTATTACCGAGGTAGCAAACCTACCTGATCGAAATTGCTCTCCGTAGCCTATAAAACTTCCATCTTGAACTAAAACACTTGTACTGTTCCACTTATTTATTACTTAAACCTGACCGGTTTCGCCTTACGGCATTCTCAAAGGTTAGCACATATTGTGTGTATTTCGGTGAGCACATATTTTGTTTTTAAAACTTCCAACACCACAGTATTTTTTTATGTAATTTGAGTGCGCTACCGATTCTATTAACGTTTTTGAAACGGAATATCCTATCCATCACAGATAAAAGCACTGTGAAAATCATAAAAAAAGCAGAAAGATATCATCATTCGGTTGTTTCAAACCTTATAGGTTTGAAACAACCGAATGATGTTGAATGAGGCTCTAACGCTCATAAAAAGAGAAGAGCACCTGCCACATCTATGTAACCATACTAATTCCTTTCATACATACATAAATACATATTGTCACGCCTTTTTCCCCGAAGGGGTAGGCAGAGGCATACTATACGCCCACATTTCACCGTATGCATTTTTGTCTCACGTAACAGGTGGTGAAGCCCATTGCCGTGTTGAAATGGACAAGTGCAGGCTGTGGCGACCTGCTGTTGAAATTTTTCAAGCCGCCCATAAGGACGTCAACCAGGCTTAACGACTGCCATTTTACTGGCAACCGGGACCAACGGCTTAACGTGCCTTCCGAAGCACGGAAATTTAATAAAATGTGTCATATTTAGATGTTATATTTGGAAGACATTTTGAACCCGTTGCCATTTTAGTGAGGTGGTAGCAAAAAGGCTAAAAGGTCTTATGTGCTAGACACTAATTAGCACGACCAATTAAAGTCCTGGCAGTCTCGGACTAGATTTTGGATTTCCTTTCATCTGTACTGTATCTGCCACTAGTATTCGGCAGAGCATTTGACTACTCATGGTTACTTTTACGCTAATTGTAACGGATGTCAGGTTCCGAAGGCATCCGAAGCGTGGGATTTGAGAGCAGACGGAAATAACACTCGGATGATAACGATGAGTTTCACTTGTTGGAGAGAGATAAAAAATGCATCTAAGTGGTTCGTTTGCTATTAGCTAAATAATTGCTGGCGTGAAGAGAGCGTAACATGGCGGCGGTGAGGTTTGAGTCTGCTAATCGAACCGGTAATATGGGCGACAGATTGCACTTTACTTTGTTGGTTTATGTGCGGTTTAGAGGGCATGCTTTTCTTTTACTTCTTGGCCTAGTTAATAAATAAATTAATATTGTGAAACTTTTAAAACAATGTACTGTACAAACGGGAAAACTTCAGCACGAGTGCGCAGCCGCGGGCATCAACTAGTACCGTATATATTTTTAAAATACATTACATATATACACAAGAAGATTTTCTCGCAAGAAAACATTGTTTTTCCGGGATATAAAGTAGGTACCCTATGTATTAATTCAGGAAATATCTTGCACAGGATATTCAGTTCTCGCAGTTTCGCCCGCGTGTATATTATTCAGTTGTAAGTAACTCATCAACAAGTATTCGGATTTCATTGAGATTTTTGTTGTTAAAAACTAATACTTCAGAAGTTGTTTCATAAGAATAGCCTAAGCGTCACTCTATTTAACTAATATCTCTTTCTTCGTCTGTTTTTCTCATGTTTTTGTCACGCCTCTATCCCCGAAGGCATATACTTAGTATGCATTTTGTCCCACGTAACAAGTAGTGAACCCATTGCCGTTTTTTAAATACATAACATAGAATCCTTCAAACTCAACAACTAACGTTTATTAATTACAAAAATATTTATTTTTTCAATTGACACACAAAAATCCTATACTACGGTATTTTTCAGTTAGTCGGACACGTAAGCTTATGATATACTAGATGAAACCCCCCACCCCAGGTTTCACTCGTGGTATAGTTCGAACTCAGGAGGTCGAACAGGTCCTATCGCACCTATTTAATCCCGTCGCTTATAAATTAACAATTATGCATAAAAAAATCCACATTTGTTGACATTATGACTACTGCTTCGATCTCCAGGATAGTAGCGTGATAATATATAGCTTACAGCCTCGATAAATGGGCTATCTAACACTTACAATATGTTTTTAAATCCGACCTGTAGTTCCTGAGATAAACGCGTTTAACCAACCAAACACACAAACAAACTCTTCAGCTTTATAATATTATGCCATCCCTGCCAGCTACGGCTGCAATTCTACTCCAACACGAGTGCCACCAGGGCGAATAATGCTAGGGCGTGCCCCCGAGGCGACGCGCACCAGTTCGTTCCCGCTGGTGCGAAAAGTGTGTGCCAGAGCGGCGTAGGGGACCGCCACCCTACACGCGCGGCCTGACATGGCGGGAAGTGGAGGATGGAGTGCAGGGTAGCTGCGTGGAATGTTAGGGGAGGAATGACAGATAAGATGAATGAGTTGATGGATGTTAGTTATGTTGATGAAAGTTAGATGCAGTGTGCTTGACAGAGACCAAGCGCAAGGGCAGCGAAGTCTTGGGGCTCCCGGGTGGGATGCTCGCGCTTTGGTCTGGAGTACCAGAGAGCGAGCATGGCAGCCGGGGGGTTGGAATTTTGCTGTCCTCGCGATTTTCCTCCGTTATGTATGAGTACAAACTGGTAGGTCCTAAAATCCTCTGGATCCGTGTAAAACTTGGTTTGACGAAGATTTTCCTGGTAGCTGCTTACGCGCCAGTATCTTCGTCGAACGCGAGTGAGCTAGAGGACTTCTGGGAGAGTATGAGAGAAGCTCTAAATGTGATAGAAGGAAATGAAAGACTTATAGTATGTGGAGACTTGAGTGGATGGATGGGTACCGCTCGCGATGGTTTTGTGTCGGTACTCGGGAAGTATGGGGATAAAAGGGTGAACGACGCTGGCGAGCTAATACTGGCATTTTGTAAGGAAAAGTATTTGTTTGTGGCGAACACAATGTTCAACCACAAACAAATTCATATGTAGACGAGGAGATGTAAGTCAAAGAGTCAAATCTATTCCTAATGGATAGTCGGCTCCGTAAACAGGTGATGGACACAATGGTTCATCGAGGCGCTGAGCTGGGATCATACTACTACCTAGTCATAACTAGGATTAGGGGTCTGTTCGCGGGTTGGCGTCATCGTACCGAGTGTCCTGAACCTAAGCCGACGTATAGCATCAAAAGCTGGAAGCTGCAGGATGCATCCATTAGGGATAAATATAATGAAAGTGTAGCCGAAACGCTTGGCGACGTCAATGTAAGTAGTGAGAATGTGGAAAGTGTATGGCAGAACCTAAGCGATAGTATGATAAATGCCGCTGTGGAAGTGTGTGGAGAAACGAAAAGAGGCAGTAGTAATAAGCGTGATGCATAGTGGAATGAGGAAGTGAAAGAAGCAGTTCGAATGAAGAAGAAAGCATGGCTAGACTACTTAGCCTCGCGGAATGATTTTAATATGAAAGAGAGATACAAGCTGCAGAAAGTTAACACGAAGGCACTGATAGAAGAAGCTCGTGAAAGGTGCAGAATGAAAGCGGATGAAAGGTTGTCGTCCAATATCCGGGATAATGCCAGGCTCTTCTGGAAAGAAGTAGGCAAGACCCGGAGTTGTTCGGCAATCTGCAGTATGAATAAAGTGCTTAGTGTTAACAATGACGTCCTAACAGACCAAACTGACGTCCTGCAGAGATGGAGTGAATATTATGGAAAGATGTATGCAAGAAAAGACAGAGATGCCACATCGGGAAGTGGAGCTCACTTCGATGCTCCGGATCCCGATGTCATTGAAGTCATTAGTATGAAAGAAATAGAACAAGCGATAAGAAGTATGAAATGTGGTAAGGCTGCGGGAAAAGACAGAGTTACTGCTGAGATGATCAAGTACGGTGGGTCGCGTGTCTGGGACACAATGTCTGTTATGCAACTTGTGCTGGCGGACGGGTGAGGTCCCGGATGACTGGCGAGTAGCAGTTGTAGTACCTATTTACAAAGGGAAAGGCTCGCGCCTAAACTACTCCAGCTACAGGGCGATCAGCTTGGTCAGATTAGCTAGTAAGGTGTATGCAAAGGTTATAACGGCACGAATACAAGAAAAGTCTGAAAGGTATTTATGGGAGGCTCAATGCGGATTCCGACGTGGAAGAGGTTGCATGGATCAAGTGTTTTCTCTCCGCATGATCGCGGAAAAGTTTCTAGCTGTTAGCCAGAAGGTTTTCTGCGCTTTTGTGGATCTAGAGAAAGCATTTGATAACGTTGTGAGAGAAACGCTGTGGGACTTGCTGCCCGGATATGGAGTGGACGGCTCGCTACTGCGGGCAATACAGTGGCTTTATAGGGACTGTAAGGCTTGCGTGCGAGTAGGGGGGGATGTGTCACCTCTTTTTGATGTCTGTACAGGCGTCAAACAGGGATGTGTCATGTCCGCCTGGCTGTTCATAGTGTATCTGGACAGTTGCCTGCAGAAGTTGAAAGATTTTAATATGGGTGACTTTACAGTAAACTGTCTGCTGTACGCTGATGATGCGGTGCTCATGGCCTCATCAGAAGCCGACCTTCAGGCATTAGTCACTAATATGAAAGAGGAGTGTGAAAGTAAGGGTCTTCGCTTGAATGCAAGTAAAACTAAGGTTCTAGTATTTGAAAGAGGTGACGTAAGAACTAAATGCGAGATTAGGATATACCAGGAACGTCTAGAGCAAGTGAATGAAATTGTGTATTTAGGAAGTATGTTTAGCGCGGATGGAAGATGTGATTCGGATGTAGAACGGCGAGTAGCTGCCGGAAACAAAGTTAACGGTGCTTTGTCCCAGTTAGTAAAGCGACAAAGCATCGTAAAAGAAGCACGAATGGCGATTCATAACGCAGTGCTAGTGCCAACTTTGCTATACGGTAGTGAAACCTGGATATGTCAGCAGATGCATGAAAGTAAATTGAATGCTGTGGAGATAGGATCACTTCGAAAATTGTGCGCGTTACCTTGGCCGACCGAATACTTAACGAAGTAATACGCAATATGGCAGGTTTGAATGAAAGTGTCAGCGTTAAGCTGGAAAAGGGCGTGCTCCGTTGGTTTGGACACGTCCAACGAATGAGTGAGGAACGATTGACGAAGAATATACATTGTTCAAAAGTAGAGGGTAGAAGGACTCGTGTTAGGCCGAGACTTGCATATGAAGACCACGTGAGCAGATTGCTCAAAAACGGAAAGGTCAAAAGTAGTCGGATACCTAGACGTGCGTGTATGAAGCGATTGATGAATCTCGAAGAAGCGAAAGAAGTATGCATGGATCGCGAAGCCTGGCGATCTGTCCTCTCTGACTACCCCGTCATGGATACAGCGTGAAGATAGTTAGTTAGTTGTGCAATTTGACCAAACTAATTGGGCAAAGGAAAAGAGCATCTGTAATACTTTTGATATTGCTGTCATAAATAATACGAGAGAGGTAATAATTAAATACCCTGGCAAGATTTTAATAGTTTATTTTGGCAGGCACGTTCCACTTTTCGTAACAAATTGAATTTATAAAAATGTTAAACTCAAAACTTTAAGATTTTTTACAACAAGTACTCAAGAAAGATGACAAAAGAATACCTGACAGGCCGTGTATGCTATTTTCGCCTACAGTTTGATGTTAATTTCGTCTCTCTTAGGTGCAAGCCAGAGGCAGCAAGTAACATTCCCTGCTCTGTGGATTATATTCACGCTATTCTGTATTAAATAGTCCAGTAGACCGTAAACAAAACCTTTTCACAAGACTGAACATTGCTGTTTAATTAATAATTAACTTGACTAAATAAACCAAGGGAAAAACTGTTTATTTGACTTAGACAATAATTACTTTTAAAACTTAATTCATTACTGAAACAGTACAAACTAACAATTTGCACAATAGGCGTCTGAAGGTTCTTTAAGTAACAATAATTAAGCGCCCACAGCTAATTTCCCCCTCCTCCGACGGTGTCAACAATATAGGCTCGGATCGTGGTTAGTGATAGACTTGCAGACCGATAGAGGTATTATATAAGATAGGATATAAGATAGGAATTATTCTTCGTACGCTTAGATTGTTGAATGAACTCCCTGCCTAGGTTTAATGTCAACAGTATGGGGTTTTTCAAAAGGGGTCCTAGAAGGCTTATAAAGGGTTGGCAGCACGAGTGCTGCACCTCTGGTGTTGCAAACGTCCAAAGGCTACGGTGACCACTTTCCATACGTTTGTCTGCCACCTCAGAGGTATAAAAAAAGAATACCTTTGTACCTTATGGTGAACGGATGTTTCAAATCTGACTTCTGGATGGTAATGGGGCGTATACTACTCGTACTACAGCTCACCACCTATTACGAGGGACAGATATACATACGGTGAAAAGTGGGCGTATTATATGCCTCCGCCACCCTTTTGTGAATAAGGCGTGATTGATTGATAAACCTTATTTATGGTGAACAGCAATGCCTATTGATAAATGATGTACTTTCCCATACGTCACCCTCAGCTGTTATAGGCTACTTATTCATAGGCTACTTTTTATCCAAGGAACAAGTTCCTGGGGGAAACGGGAATGGGAAAACTTATATACGCGGGCGCAGACGGCGGCGTCAACTAGTTCTTAATAAGTTAGACTTTTTGTAATAATAAAACTATCTCTTCATCTTAGGTGTTTTCTCAATTGCGTCCAAACTCTAACTCGATTTGGAGCCCAGAGTCTACTTTTATTTGGTTGCTAGGGACCGTAATCGTTAGGCTTTTGATTTTCCGCATTGTTGGGAGCCATCATCTAAGTTCTGACCTCTCAACTCCTTAACCACAGCCTGCTTAGTTATCTTGTCAGTTAGTCAACAGCACTTGGAGGTGAGGGCACTTAGGCCCTGGAGATCGTGGTGGAAAATATGTGTGTACCAGAGTACACAGGTAAGAAGTGAAACTTCTTTACGACATTTTATTTTATAGCTTTAAAATTTCTCTCATACATCGATAAAGAAGTTTCACTTATGATAAAGAAGTTTCACTTCAACAATCTTGTAAAAACAAATCTATATTTATAAAAACATATTTGAAAAAAAAAATAATTTAAACAAATATAGGTAACCGATATATATTAATGGATAATAAATAAGGTAATGGAACATCTTTACTACTTAGAATTAGGCCAAAGCTTTAACGCCCTAATTAAGTATCATAATCTAGCATATGTTGATATATAGGTAATAATGATACATTTTATTTTATTTTTAAATTTATTGTTATAGCCGTTTAATATTGCAGTGTAAAATCAAATATGTGCTAAAAACTGATTTTCTGTCAAAATCTAGTAAAAGGTTTCGAAACATCAAACAGTGTGAATTCTAATTAATGATTTCCATTAAATAAAAAATGTGCCACCGACTCCTGGCCTAATGCACCGAGATTTGTGGTCGCAGTGTAGCAATTCATTACAAAATCCTAATCTAAAAGTAGGTCTAGAGCTAAGTGCCAGAAAACCACAAAAATTAGTATTTCCACAGAATTCTATAGAAGGGTAGTAAATGGAACAGAAACAAAAACAATATTCTGTGAAACGATTAATATTAATTATGGTTGTCCAAATGTCGCTGGTTTCGCTACATAATTAAATATAATATAGGTCAGTAGCGCTGATGCGTTGTTGACACAGAGTATAGAAAACAGAGATTTGCGCTGATATTTCATCTATGCTCGAGAGTATAAGTTGAAAGAACGGGAAACCTCAGTTCATTAGAACAAACAAAAAACTTATTTTATAAAATCTAATGCGCTAAACTTAGATTATAATGATAATATTAGTTAGATTATGAGTTAAAAGGGCTTAAAATTTTAAAGATAAACCATAACAAAGGTTTTTTGCAAATTGTACCTTCAAAAAGTGGGAGACTTATAAAAAAAACAACAAAACATTCTCAACATCAACTTTACTCTATTCACAGATTTTTTTGCTACATAGAATTAAAGACTACTGTAAAATAAAATAATTTGTGTACTGTAAAATAAACGAATTTTATTTCAAACATAACGTAACTTTCTTTTAGACATTCCAGAAAGTCATCAAAGACATGCCCTGTCAAAACTACTCTGGGAAATAAAAAAAAATGTTTCTCAGTTTCTCTCCAATATTATATTCCCTGCCCGTTCATCGGTGTGAACATAACACTGTAAGTAGGTCAATACATTATTTATAGTTGTCACGTCATCGCGTGGTGCAGACTGCGCAGAGTAATGTATAATTATTGTGTGACAGAGTAAACAAGCCGTAACATGACTTGAAACACTAAAGGTCTTTGTTGCTAACCGTACTTATCTGGAATCTTGGACTTACTACAAAATGGCTACCTACTTTAAATGTCAAGTTTCTATATTCTAGTCACCATAGAACATTTGACTTGTATACATTTTAGTCAGTACTTAGTATAAATTTTCCATCGTACAAAGATTCTTCAAAGAGTATGTAGGTACAATTTTATGTAAATTTCGGATCACATCAATCTTCAAAAGAACCATGGTGCTCAAAAGACCTTTGACTATCCATCAAAAATAACTAAAAACTAGCCTGCGGTTTGACACAACTGTAAACAAAGTCAATACACTCATCTAGATAAAAAATAAACAAGAAAGAAATTACGCAACTACCGCCATATTGGATGTTGTCCAAAGTAAAATGTAACAATGTGGAATTTATTGACCGATAAATCATTCTTTGTGAAGAGTTAATTGAGCTTTACATTTTCCTTTACAGCTTTTTTCATGTAAAAAACTTACATCATAACGGTTTCACCCGTAGCAGATATGACTCGGTATCGTATCGACTTGGCAGGGAATATTATTTTATATAAATTATAGCAAGTAAAATTTAAAATATTGGGTTTTCTTTCATTCTACAGCAAATTTGAAAAACCTATGGAAAATCTCAAAGTATTTTGATATCTATTCAAACCAAATTACTTACGCTATAAACCGATTCGTGTCGGGTCGCAGAGAATTAACCTTTGGCCTATCCTGTGAAACACCGAGGTGGTTTAGTGGGTAAGGCTCCCCTTTCGAAATGGAGTGTTCCACAATAGTCGTCTTGGGGCCTTCGCAGCAGAGAGTGAAGTGCCTGTATTCCCCGTTTAAAAAAAAACCATAATTGACTTGACAGATTTATTAACGCACAGCCAAAACCGCAAAAGCTTTTTTTTTTGAGGACAGAATATTTAGAATCAGGATAATAGCTTTTTCATGTGACATAGACTCGTCACAATACATATAATTTAAAAAGGTAAGCAATCTCCGTCTAAACATTCGACGATACGATACTAAAAATGAACTAAAACACTATGGAAGTAATTTCTTTAGTTTATCAGTATTAAAAGAGATTAACTTTTTTAAAAACATGGTAAATGTCGATAATTTATCTATAGTTTTAACATAGTTGTTACGTACTTTAGTTAATTGACGTTTTTATTATAATTTGTGCAACCTTCCGCCAGTGAAATAGGTTTTTTGAGCAACACTGAAATAATGAGTACCCCATGTCTTAACCGTAACTTTACAAGCAGGTTCAAAAGTATTTTTGTATTCATGTTTGCACTCTACAAAGAGTAACACTCCAAAGCACTTAAAGACCTGTACGTATTAATATAAAAAGTATATGGCTACGAAACGATTTTCATAAACCACCCCTAACAGTTTTTTAGTTCTACATATTTCATGTTGATTTTTTACGGGGCCCTGCATACACATTTGGAGCCTCTACTATCAATGATGTTGTAGGTAATTCTGGTCTGCTGATTTCTTTATTCATTAATATTGAGTTTGAAATATTTTAGAGTATCAGAAATAAACAGAACAATAGAGATGTCTTGTATGTGACAAGCATCATGTAGGCGAAGCTTATTGCATTCCCTCCTCAGAGACGCACACAAGGGCATCACATGACATGCGTTACACTTGTTGCGAGCTTCAAAACTAGATATCTTTACTTTTATATCGGATGGTTTCATGTCAAGGTCTGGGAGTACCCTTGACGTTCTTACTGTCGTGATGGTTTATCTGATGTCTTGAGATGAGACAAATTATTATACTTACTGGTTGTAACCAAACATCTTAATTATGTGTTTTATATATCCTGAAATCCCGCCAGTGAACGATATCTACTCTGGCAGAGGAAAAGTTTCAATCCCTGCCTTTTAAATATAAATAAATATTGTTTGGACAACTCACACAACGCCATCTGATTCCAAACTAAGCAGAGCTTGTACTATGGTAACCAGATAACTGATAAACATACTTATATATTTGTAAATACATATATATTATAGATAAATAATACCCAGACACAGAATAAACCAGCGTGCTCATCAAAGTTTTATCCTGTGTGGGAATCGAACCCCTCTTGCGTAGAAGTCGGATGCACTCCCACCGCGCCACAGAGGCAGTCGAAGTCGTCGTCTTTTACGATAGGCATTCGAAACTGATGGGGCGACTACTATTCTACTTTCCTTCCCTGGGAATTTTGTTCAAATATCATATAAATAAAAATAATTACTGGCGGTTAAATAAGAGTGGCCATGAGTTAATTTACCAAGATCTTCCTCAGGCTCTACCTATTGCTTTGCGAATCTGGTACTAAATGTAAGATGCAGATTGCATTAATCTTAACGTTCATCAAGTGTTTTAAGTGTTACTTTATGAGCTATATGAATAAGATTTTATTTTCATTACAATTCGCAATTCAAAAGATTTTTTACACTACTGAAAAGGGACACAAGCATACGAGCCACTTGATGAAATGTGGTCAACATAGCCTATTGCAACACCAAACTGCTGATCCTATCAAGGGGGTTTTCCTTTTTAAAAATCCCGTACTATAGAGGTCCTGAAAAACTCAGGCAGAAAGTACATTCAACAATCTAAGCGTACCTGGAAGACAAGCCCTATCGGAACTTGCAAATTTTCCGGGAGCCAAGTGCGATTACATGTCTTCTGATATTACGAAGATAATATGAAGTGATTAAATTAGGTCACAATGTAACAAGCACCAAGTAACCGGACGCGCGTAAACCTACATGTATTTACAGTGCAGAATAAATATTCTGAAGGTAAAACATTACGTAATACACCCGATTCCGAAGAAATGCGAATAAAAACATAAAATCAGGCCGAGGCTGCACTACTCCGTGATCTGTTGTGCGAATTTTACCCATCAGATTGGGTTGCAAGAAGTAGGTCAAAACAACGTATCAGATATATCTCACGCAATTTCCTATCCATACATTACAGAGTCTTCCACGAAGGTAAAGGTATATCTGGAGTTTCGCCTGAATTAAGAAATTAAGCCAGTGTTTATGATAGCCTGTCGAAAGAGTCCGTCATCAATATAGCGAATCAAACAAGTCCACTGTTCTCATGTGCAGAAATTCGACTTAAAAGTGTTGTGAATTAGCCACATACCTGAAGACAAAGAGAGAATTAACCTTTTGGGTTTAAAATTAGTTTAAAATACAGGTATTATGCGATTATGCTTATTTACCTTAAATAGCTTGACGTTTTGACTTAGTTGCACCATCCGTGGTCACAACACAAACAGACGACTTTGAGTTTAATATAGGTGCTAAATAGATAGTGTTGCAAGTAAAAAAAAAGAAGTCATTTTAATGTTAGTATATTTTAAACTGTAATCACGTCACAGACACGCAATATATATTTTGTGTTTGTGCATGTGTGACGAACCTGACGGCCCTCAGGTCTTATGTAAAGGTATATAATTGGTATGGAAGGAAAACATGCAAATAAATTTTGACAGTTGACGTTAGTGAAAGTTGTACCCCACCCGTTATATTAAAGTGACATGTCGAAATTAGTCTTGAATTTAAAAGCGGTTCTTCCTTTCAAAATGAAAGCGATGGCAATTATGTATAATTTGTAGTAGGTATATTTGCGATGATACAATTAGAACATTTCTAATTGTATCATGTGATTGATGAGTAGAGGTTATGTAGAGTGCAAAAAAAAAGTTTGCACTGGATGCGGAAGGCACGGAACTTTAATATGATGCAACTTACACCTAAGTCAACCTTTTCCTATTTCTTCAGACAAATTCTGAAACATATTTCCCATTTACATGCCAACATGCTCGATTGACCCGCAGTGACTCTCTGCCTTTATATGAGATAGTAGTACCACAGCCGAAAGACATACAGTCGGTCGACGAAGCTGTCTAGACAGAGCAATCGTGCGGGGGACAAGGGACGAGACGCGGGAGGGTTTGTCCCGAGCTGCGAACAAAATTTTGTTAGTAGCTCGGGACAGTCTTTCAGGGCTGACGCATTCACGACCGCTTGCTATGATGTTTGAATTTTTGTAGAGATTTCTTTAATTCATGGGATTTTTATTATTCTAAATACAAATTTCGTGTTCATTTTGCAATCCAATATGGCCGCCGCGCCGTGGATATAAAATTTCATGTTGGGTATCGTATAAAGGGTTTTTTAGTATGCTAAGTATGAATTTCGTGTTAATTTTGCAATCCAATATGGCTGCCGCGCCGTGGCTATAAAATTTCATGTTGGGTATCATATAAGGGGTTTTTTGGTATGCAGAGTACGAATTTAGTGTTAATTTTGCAATCCAATTAGCCGCCGCGCCGTGATTTTAAAATTTCATGCTGGGTATCGTATAAGGGGTTTTTTAGTATGCTGAGCACGAATTTAGTGTTAATTATGCAATCCAATTAGCCGCCGCGCGTTGATTTTAAAATTTCATGCTGGGTATCGTATAAGGGGTTTTTTGGTATGCTGAGTACAAATTTCGTGTTAATTTGGCAATCCAATATGGCCGCCGCGCCGTGGCTATAAAATTTCATGTTGGGTATCATATAAGGGGTTTTTTGGTATGCAGAGTACGAATTTAGTGTTAATTATGCAATCCAATTAGCCGCCGCGCGTTGATTTTAAAATTTCATGCTGGGTATCGTATAAGGGGTTTTTTGGTATGCTGAGTACAAATTTCGTGTTAATTTTGCAATCCAGTATGGCCGCCGCACCGTGGTTTTAAAATTTCATGCTGGGTAACGTATAAGGGGTTTTTTGGTATACTGAGTACGAATTTCGTGTTAATTTTGCAAACCAATATGGCCGCCGCGCCGTGGATATAAAATTTCATGTTGGGTATCGTATAAGGGGTTTCTTGGTATGCTGAGTACGAATTTCATGTTAATATTGCAATCCAATATGGCTGCTGCGCCGTGGTTATAAATTTTAGTGTTGGGTATCGTATAAGGCGTTTTTTGGTATGCTGAGTACGAATTTCGTGTTAATTTTGCAATCCAATATGACCGCCGCGCCAACTGTTATAAATTTCATGTTGGGTATCGCTTAAGAGTGTACCTAATATACCCGGCGAACTTCGTATCTCCATAGAATTTGGTTTTTTTTTCTTAGAGTGCTTAACGGGGCGGAGACAAATTGAAAAAATTAATAATAATAATAATATACCCCTCGAGAACAGTCTTAATCTTTTATAGGATTAACGCAAACCTATGAGGGTATAGTAGATTCGCTTTTTGAGTTATCCACTTTCTGATATCAACAAAAAAATGTAGCAGCTTGTGGCGAGCTGAATGTGCGTGGCTACACATCGGTCCCGATTTCTCAGAGTTTTGTTGCCATTCTGCACCGGTTAGCATTTAATGGGCTAACGTGAGAGCAGTGAGAGTGCTACTCCCGGGAGTGCAGCAAATCTCAACTCTGGCTTGCCTTAATTTGCCGGTCAGAGGGAGCTATATGCTCGGGGGTGGAAGTGACATTTGCAAGGGCATAACTACGGGGAAGCACGCTCCGGGTCGAACCCGCGATGGTAAAACCGGTGCCGCTCCGCTCGACACCACAAGCCGCTCACACCGGTGTTGCCTACTGTCGCCTTACAGGCTTATCATGCCTATGGCGATTGTATAGGGGGCCCATATAGTGAGTTGGCGAGTCACCATCTGCCAAAATTAGGATAATCAGATATAAAACGGCAAACGCCGCCTTTATCCATAGTTATAATCACCTAGTTCATCAAACCCCCAACACAATAGCCCATTTCTTAGTTAGCATATTTTACAATAGTTTAACTCCCATTGGAGGTGGTCCATTATCGTTCTTCTACATAAGGCGGGCGTGGAGGGTCTGCAGTGGGGGTCCCCTTTTAGATTAAAATTATCAAAGGGCCTCTGCGTGTTGGACCAAAAAGCCAAAAAGCCCCTTATACGATACCCAACATGAAATTTTATAACCACGGCGCAGCGGCCATATTGGATTGCAAAATTAACGCTAAATTCGTACTCAGCATACCAAAAAAACCCTTATACGATACCCAACGGGAAATTTAAAAAACCACGACGCGGCGGCCATAGTGGATTGCAAAATTAACACGAAATTCGTACTTAACTTTCTCCTCCTTTAAAAAACCCTTTATACGACACCCAACATGAAATTTTATAAGAATAGTTCGGCGGCCATATTGATTGCTAGAAACCCCATAATTTTATATCTACTACGCGGCAGCCATTTCGTAAACGCTTTCTCATAAAAAAAACTATCGATGCGACATGAAATGAACCTTATTTACTTCCGTGTGGCAATTGGTGAAATCTAAGATCCTTTTTTTAAACCGGTATTTATATTATTGATTTATTATATATACATACTAGTTGACGCCTGCGGCTTCGCCCGCGTAGAGAAGTTTTCCCGTTTCCCATAAGAACTTGTTCCCGGGATAAAAAGTATATGTGTTATTCCGATGTATAAGCTATATTATTGTAAAGTTTTTACGTGAAAGAGTAACAAACATCTCTACAAACTTTCACATGTATAATATTATTAAGATTAAGATATTATAATATTATAATGTTGATAGTTGATTGCGAATACGAGTTAATAAATCACTATATATTACAAAACAAAGTCGCTTTTCGCTGTCTGTCCCTATGTATGCTTAGATCTTTAAAACTACGCAACGGATTACAATACGGTTTTTTTTAATAGTTAGAGTGATTCTCATAGAAGGTTTTTATGTATAATTTGTTAAGTTTTTGTATATATTGACCAAATTATAACGATATTTGTTGGGGATGTCGGAAAAATAAGCCGTCTGGGAGCTTTCAACAAAAACGCTGTAAAAAAAAAACACTTTGAGATATAACAAAATAATGTCTGGTGCAATTGTGTATCTAAAATAAAGGTCTACAAAAAAGTCCGCGTCGACATATGTCTATCTCTTAAGAATAACATACTATATCCATTTTAATACTTTAAAAAACAGCAATTATTAAGCGGTAATTAGAAGGCTATTTACACAAATATGCTATTAATCCTTATCATTTTTACTACGTTAGTTGGCTTCAGCATTTCATGAAGATTATTTTGTCCCTTTACACCTTGCAAATTAAATGAATATCTTACGAGTTATCGCAAATTCAAAATTAGGCGCAAAGAAATTAATTTAATTCGACCGGGCCGTGCGGGTAGGTAGGTACCTAAGTACTGGAGAGCGGAGAAGTAATCAATGAATTTGGAAAATGTTCTACATTATTGTGAATGTGAAATTATTAAACAACGGGATTAAATGGGTGCCACGGGGTTCGAAGTATGTCACGGGCGAAGACGGGCGGGACAGCTAGTACATTATAAATAACATCAGCCTTGTATACTTGTGACAATCCTACGAGCATCACTGTCTAGACGTTGTCGGCATTTTTGTCAACTTCAAAGGCGTAACGCTACTGATAGGTTTACTCTTTATACTGTGGTAGTACACACAATGGGGTTGACATTTTCTGTTTAGACTAGAAACACCTTAAAAAAATAGAATAAATAAACATGCTCGATTAAAGAGATGATAATAATCATCAACTTTCAGAATAGAATAAGAATTTAAAAACGCTAATATAGTTGAACAAATTCAAGTTCAATGGACATCGAAGTTATAATCTTTTTCCTTCTTTATTCCCTTATATTGAGGGCAGACCTGGGATCAACAGACCAGTATTTAAAAAAAGTAATCATTCTCAATTTACTGGTCAAAGACCTACCAATGTATCTTCAAGTGCACTTTAAGTATTACGACTGCTGTTTACGGTTTATGTAAAGGTTTCGAACGCGCAAGTGACGTCAATGCGCAAGAGTGCATCGAGGGCCGACGCAAATGGGAACGTCGATACTCGTAAAAGAGGCTGGTGTAGAAATACTTTGCTAAGATCATGTATTGGATTAAGTTTATAGTGGGTTTTGTAGTGAGTGATTTTTGGGGACAGATGGAGTAAAACCCTATGCGGTAAATCCTCCACTACTGTTTTTTTTTAAAAGCGCACTGTCATGGCAGATAAGCGTACCTACGGCCTATCTGATAGAAGTGGTCATCGTAGCCTATGGACTTTTGCAACACCAGAGGTGGCCACTCACGCTGCTGATCCTTTAAAAACTTTCTAAGACCCCTTGTGCTGAACTACATGAACTTCACATATTACAATAAATACAATTGACTAAATTCTTCTGTCTCTACATTACTTTGACATGTCTACTTTGCGCACTTTGGTTCTCTGACGAATCAGAATCATTTATTTGCTAGAAACATGGTAAATAAGATGGTAAATTACAATATGGTAGGTCAAACATGTTTCACCGTACATGGACGGTGTGCAAAATTTAAAAATAATACAATTTTCATGCATCTGTTAATCATATAAATTTCGTCATGGTCTAACGTCTAAACAATTATAATAAATTAAGAATCAAATAATCAGATACAAATAATAAAATAATCAGATTAATTAAATAATTATAATAATAATTTTAAATGTCAAGGAAATATAAATCATGAGGCAATGTCAATTATACATAATAATAATAAGATGTCATAGGCACAGGGTATAACATACTCGTATGGTTGTTGTGCATTTGTTAACTATTAAAGAGTGTCATCAAGAAAATCCGAGATTGAGTAATAACACCTAGCAATTAATAAATCCTTGATCCGTTTTTTAAATAGGTGTAGGCTTAACATTTTATATTGATCAGGAAATTTGTTATATATCTTTGGTGCAAGGCAGAATACACTTTTCCACATAAGTGTTGTGCTAGACTTTAGATTGCATAATTTATCTCTACGTCTACTACGAGTCGAGATGTCTGACAATTTATGTTAGTTTTCACAAATAAAGACACTTCAAAGATATATATAGAGGGAAGCGTAAGTATCTTACGTCTAATAAAGTGTGGCTTGCAGCTGTCTATTAGATTAAGTTTGAACATGGCTCTTATGCATCTCTTCTGGGACTTAAACACAATATCTTTATTCGTAAAATTTCCCCAAAAAATAATGCCATATCTTAGTTCAGATGCAACTATACCATGATAGGCAGTCAGTAGTGTTTCAGTGCTAACTACTGGAGCAAGCTTGTAAAGGGCATAGGAAGAGCTATTAATTCTTTTAGCTAGGACTTCTATATGAGCCTTCCAATTTAGTTGCCTATCAATGATCAAACCAAGAAACTTCTTTATTTCTGTTTCTAAAAGTTCCTTATTGTGATATTTTACGTGTATTTCAGTATGTGCAGTCGTTCTATGTCTAAAGTGCATAATTTGAGTTTTGTCTAGATTTATTTTTAAATTATTATTATTTAGCCATGTTATAATTGTCGATAGTGTTTCATTAATGTCAGTTTCATATGCATCTGTTTCATCACCGGATATAGTTACTGTGCTATCGTCAGCAAATAACACCATTGGGTGTTTCACTGCTTGAGGCAAATCGTTAATGTAAACGATGAACAGTAAAGGGCCCAGCACGCTCCCTTGTGGTACCCCAAACGATATTTTCCTTACTTGAGATACATAAGTCTTTACCATTTTAGAGCCTATATCGAGTTTTTTTAAGCAAGTATTTGTAGTCTATCCTGTAGATATGTTTTTATCAAATCAAGTATGTTGCCCCTGATACCATAACACTCAAGTTTATTTAAGAGAATATTATGATCTACGTAGTCAAAAGCTTGTGTCATATCACAATATATAGCACATATCGGTCGTCTCTTATCTATATTTATCATAATTCTACTAGAATAATTTTATTTCGTAGTCTATACCTCTAATGCTTCGCTACACTGGTTTGAGAGTATGAACTAATTCCACTATAAGTATTTACATTTTAGCATTTACGGTTCGGTATCTATTTTATTATAACATGTTCGCTAAACCGAAATCTCATCATCAATTTTAGAACAAAGAGGAAGGTGCATCCATTTTTGTATATTTACACATTTCAATTAGCTTTTACCACTTTTGTTCACTGAAATATGATCGAAGTTTTAATTTGGTAACGAAACGGAACACGCAAGGAAAGTAAAACAAACACTATGTTCATTTGAAAACCGCGCCAAAAAGTTCAAAGGATTCCAAATTTGAACGATAATTATTTTTCAATAGGCGCCGGCTGCCAGTTACGCAAATAGTTCGCTCGCAGAGTTCAATATATACCATTCTATTTACCGAAAAGTTTGTACTGTGCCTATTCCAATTTCAAAAGTAAAATCTCTCTGTATCTTCTATAGAAACTACGCATTGTACATTAGTACCAGTTATAAACGTTTATTAAAATTTGATACTTATTATAATCAACTATCCCAGAGATCTTGGCGGGTCCATTAAAAAAAAAATATGTGGTGTCGTGGGACACCAGGTAGGTACTAGGATTCGAACTCGGGCCTCTTGCGTCTCAGCCGAGCAGCATACCACCCAAACCACAGAGCTACGTTACTGCAATTTCCAAATTAGTGTCCACTTCACTGAGGTAAATAGACAGTTTGAAAATCGACACAATTTGCAATACAAACGACTGTCGCGCCTGCGCACGTCTCATTTAACGCTTTTATTCCACGGAATTTTTCTTACCGTTTTTTTCTTACGGTTTTACTATCACATTATTTTCAGTTCGGTCGCGCAACAAAATCCCTATCTCCTCCAAGCCTGCCGTAAGGAACTTCGTTCCAAAAAATAACAGCAGAAATTTTTTCGCACGTTTGCCTGTAATACGTACTTCAATAAACTCGGGATAAAGCATTTCTTATATCTCACGCAAAACGCTCACGAAAGTTATTATTCTAAAATATATTTCATAGATTTAGTAATCTACTCTAACCTTACAAATTCCTATATGTCGGAGATGTACCTATGAACCGGTGACAGATATAGAAAACTATCAGTATTAATGACATTAATGTTCAATTCATCAAAATTTACTACGATGGTGAAACCGGCACGCCACACGGCTCAACAACTGTAACATCACCCACCGGTTTGCCCTTGCAATCGCCTAAAAAGCTTATAATATCTATAGTCTAATTAATATATTTAGTATAATATCTATAGTATAATCTTTTGCTAGTTATTTTCTGATGGTATTTTGATAGTTATGAGACATTTTGTGGGTCATTTTTTTACACAGCGCCATCGAGCCCAAAAAAAAGCTAATATAAGCTTGTGGTATGAGACATATTATACTTAGGAAATAACCAAACGATGAAACAAACATTTGTGGATAACACAAATATTTGTTCCAACCGGGACCTTAGCGCGGAAGTCGCATACAGTACCATTTACGCCAACGAGGCAGTCAATAATAATATATTAAAATATCAAACGGCGTCTTCATCCATAGCTTAAGTTATTCATTTAATCTATAAGTCTTTAGTCTATTTCTTAGTTAACATACTTCACTATAATAGTTCAACTTTCATTCTAGGCGGTCCATTACCGATCTTCTACATTAGGACGTGGAAAGTTTGCAATATGAATCCTCAAAGGACCAGTCCAACAAGCAGTCCTTTTGTAGTCTATTTAAGCCACCCCAAAATACAGAATTATTACAGTATTGATGCCATTTTGAGATCCTCATCATAATTTCTTCAAACCACCCATTACAAAGTCAATTGTCATACCATTATTAGAATTTAATGCCATTATTAATTAGGTATAGTTGTCTGAGGCAACTCCCTTAACGTCAGACGCTTTTAGACGGGCTTCCCCGAACTGAATTACTAGTACCCTAAAATACCAAGTCGTGACTATGTGTTAAGTGGAAGACACTAACGAAGCGTCTTCCTGAAACCCGCCCTCTTTCCTCCCGTACTATAAATATGACGGTGAAGCATACCCGGTTTCAGTTGTTCAGGAAAGCTCGGTGAGTGCACTGTGCCAAATAACATAATTCCCTAGTGACAACGTGATCGTATACGAATAATAAAAAAAAAAATTATTAAAACATTATTCGAGTGGATTTTTGGATTATTCAGTGAAAACTTTGTGCATCAAAATGTTGGACAAAACTATCCTTGGTGGTAGTTGGGAAAGTGTGGTAAGTTAAATTGCGGTTTTATTTAGCTCACTATAATATAAATAATAATTTTTAAAAAATATATTTTGTTCTAATTAAAAAATAAGTAATCATATATAGTTTGTATGACAAAACAGAACTTAAGTAATGGTGGTCAATGATTAAGAGAACCATTTTTTATTAGTAATAATGACAGTACTATTAAGTAATAACATTACTGTTTAGTGTGGTGGTTGGTGTTAAGAAATACAAAAACTTATAATCAAACGGTCAATAATATTAAAATAACTTTAATGTAACATCATTATAATGACAATATCACTGAAAGTGCATTGTCACATACTACGTTTAAAAGTTACCTGACTTGTCTATGATAGCTGTCATTGAACTGCAACTCGTGCGTGTCTACAATTTGAATAAGGAATTGTTATGGAATCACGTTCTTTTTGTGGTAAAGCTCTTGACATTGCAGTCGCAGGGCCATTTGTTTAAAGCATATAAGTACATAAATAAACGTTCGAAATCGATAATCGAAACATTATAAACTAAAATCGTTAAGATTACTCTTCCAGTAATGTTTTTTACGGTTCAGTAAAGGTTATCGAGTAATAAAAAATGACCGTGATGAATTTACCTATCGGTGGTGAAGATAATTAGTTTGTATTACTTTCTCTAAAGTTTAGAACTATGAAGGTTTTATTCAAAGCCACCACAAATTTATTCTCAATACTACAGTAATACATTAGTGTTTTTTTTAAGTGCCCAAAGATATTCTATACTTGTAGCTATCGTGTACAAGTTCAATAATTCAATGCACAAAAAAAACAGTTACGCATTGTCTATGATAACTCTCACGGCGTTTATTGTTTAAAAATGGAACAGTCATTCGCGCGCGACAATTTATTTTTTCATTGCCAACAGTCTTTTCAATCTTCTCAATACTTCTTAGAAAGTATCGACTGTCAAACTTGAACAATGTGTTGTCATACCAGTTGTCAAAAATGTCATTTCTTTGTCATAGCTAGGTGACCGGTCTTAGCCAATTTACTTTGCTTTCACCGGTGTCAATGGTTGCCTAAACTTGACGGACGAGTGCCTAGACGTCTCGTGTAAAAATCTATAATATGTTGTCACTGACTACGTACCTACTATACCGGTTTATGATTTTGAAAGTAGAGAGTTAATATTTTGAAAGACAAATGACTTTAAAAAAAAATATATTGGCTCATTTGATTGGTCTATCTATAAACTACGTCATATGTGAAAATGGAGGGGGTCAATGGTATACGTTTTGTGACAAGTAATGGGCGGGAATTAAGTTTAAAACATCATATTTATATTTAAATACAAAGAGAAAGTTAAATTCTTACAAGTATAGTAAACTTCAAAATACTTCCAATTCCATAAAGCTTTACAATATTGCGTTAATAATTAAAATTTTATTTTACGTGTAGAAATTATTATTTCTAGATGTAAAATTGCAACATATGTTTGTATGAATATGTATGTTAATTGTGTAACGTAATTTTAGATATCTTCTTGTAATGTATCTATTATGTAAAAAAGTTTAATTATATGACTATACTATTCATATAATAATGGCATATATAAACTAAGTTAGAATTTTCAGTTTACAAATATAAAACAAAGCTTTTAAATACGCCTTAAGAAGCTAATGCACTTAGATTAACAAAATAAATGCAATCAAAGTGACTAACAGAACTAAAAACTAACACTGAAATTCCTAATGCAACATCCGAAAAAAAAAACAATCAATCATAGACAAGCGCTTATGTTTTTTTTTCATATATCTACTTGACTTGTAAAAATTTCCTATAACAGTAACCTTAGATCATTAAACCTGAGTTCATCACCATTGAATAGGGTGACGACACACCTATGATGGTGCAATATTAATATAAAAAAATGAGTTACTCATCGAAAATTCATAGGGAAGTAAAAAATGCGCGTGGGCCAGTAACTGTTACTCAGCATTAGATACAATATTATACGTCACTGTCTAAATACAACTTTATAAATGGCTTTTTAATTTATTTTATATAAATAAGACATTGAGATATAGCATTCGGGCCACGATAAAAAATAATTCTTGGTAAATGAATGAAATTTTTTAATACCACTGAGGGGGCAGATACACAAAGGGACACCTGATAGAAAGTGGTCACCGTAGCCTATGGACGTTTGCAACACCAGGGGTGCACTCGAACTACCGACTCTATATTCATAATTAAAATGGCAACTTCGACCTTACAATTTTATATATTTAGGTACGTTATATTAGTTAATTACAAAATTATTTATATTATTTTTATAAATAAAAATCTAACTAACTAACTATCTTCACGCTGTATCCCTGACGGGGTAGTCAGAGAGGACAGATCGCCAGGCTTCGCGATCCATACATACTTCTTTCGTTTCTTCGAGATTCATCAATCGCTTCATACACGCACGTCTGGGTATCCGAGTACTTTTGACCTTTCCGTTTTTGAGCAATCTGCTCACGTGGTCTTCATATGTAAGTCTCGGCCTACCCTGACTCCTTCTTCTTCTTCTTTTTTATAAATGATTATTATAATCAATTAATTATCAACAATACAATGATAATTAATACTATAATAAAAAAAGCTATTGATACTAATCAGAAAATATTTAAAAAAATAATATTTAGAAATTCTGACCATGCAACACTAACTCATATAAAATCTAACTACCTATCCTTATGGGTCATGATCTTGTATCAAACAAAATAATGTGCAAACGCACGTAACCGGCCCTAAAAATAGCGGCCTATACTTGAACTGTACTCAAAATAGACTATGTTTGCCTTATGTCGAAGTGTAACTACTAGGGCTGTCAAAAGTATTACATAAAAAAAAAATGTGTTTAAAAATTGAAAGTAATAAATTAAAAAACTATAAACCTAAAAGTGTATACCGAATTTATACAAAGAAATGTAAAATTGATGACATCTCTTTGATTCTAGAGTACACCGGATGAATACCTTAACGTTTAGTGTAAATCTTCAGCATAGGTCAAGCTGTCTAATAAACTTATGTTAAATATAGCTCTTCACGAAAGTAAAGGAAAAAATCTGTTTTTGTACGTTCAAAGCCGTAGATTTATTTAAACGGTTCTTCTATATACAACTTGCTTACGAATTTAAAATAACATTAGGCAGCTTTAGTGCGTATACCGTTAGGTTTATGGTAGGTACAATAATATGTAATTTCTACCTAAACACTAAGTCTAGGCCAAGCATTACATTGCAAAACTAAAGAGGTTACGTCCGTAAGTACCTAGCTGTAAATTTGAGCAATATTTTTTGTACACGGCTAGTCAACGGTACTCAAAAACTGAACATTGTTGCACTATTGATGGCAAAATGCACTCAAACGTGTATACGTATAGTTTAGTTTATTGTGTTTATGAGTATTATAAATATTCGAGTTAATCATCCTACTAATATTATAAACGTAAAAACTACTGAATGGATTTTAATGAAACTTTACAATAATATAGCTTATACATCAGAATTCATGTGGGAAACGGGAACGGGAAAACTTCTCTTCGCGATAGAATCCGCGGGCGTCAACTCAACATTATTTTATCGTACCGATTTCTAATCTAACAACTAAACTAAAAACACAAATCGGTTTGTACCTTCAGTAATAAGTAAATAATAAATATAAATAGATGCAATTAAGTAAAAAAAAAATAATTTTACGTAAACATAAACTAGCGACAAATTAAATTATTCAACTCTTGTTATAACCGTTTGCAAAAGACAATTATAATGTGTAAAGGCCGACGCTTCCGCAGACCTCAATGTATTACCGCAAACAACATAACCACGTTGCAACCGTACAATAATAGACATTGCATTGAATTTAACATAATATTATAACGATGAGTACCAAAATAGCCCGTGACAAAATTAACGGTACGTTTTAGTTACGTTATCACCTTCACAACTATAATAACATCCAGAAATAACACAAGTATGCAAGGGCCAGAAATACTATACCGATTCTAATGCGATATTACAAAACGAGTAGACGATATAGGACACGCCACAGCCACCGTAAGAGTAGCGTGGATACGTCAGTAACACTCACCGGGCGCACAAAGCGTGGCTGCACATTGACGGACATTAAAAAATTACCTGAAAAATAAATAGACAAGGTTAAAAAAATGAAACACGAAATGTTAGTAGCCTCGATCCGTGTCGTTTAAATTACTGTTTTAATTAGACCGTGTTCACTAACATAACTATTTAAGAATGACCCATTTTTACGGGGGCGACCTAAATTCGCAATCGCAACAGTGCAATGTTTTTACACTATTAAAAACAATGTAATACAATTTGGATCTGTTAAAAACAGTTGTAGAAAAGTGACGTATTTAAAAAAAAAACAATACAATTTCACCAATTTGATAGGGCAATTCACAATCAATTATAATAATGATTAAAAATAACAGCAGACAATAATGTTATAATATCTATTTAAATAGGCAGCTCCATATGTTACATATCATTTACACCAGGTTCTAACAAACTCCAATAATAAACCGTCTATTTTTACGTGACCCATTATCTGATCACTGGCCTACAACGTCATTGGTTCGGCTTCCAAGAAAACCATAAAACCATTACATAACGATAATATCAAATTAACTTGTCGTAACTATACGCTTAACTGCAGAGCACTTATTGAAAATCAGCACGTCAACAGAAAAGCTTTTATTTCTGTAGATACATTAGGAAATCCGAAAATCATTTTTCAAGGGCCTCATAAAAATTAATTGTCATCGCTCGACCTTTTGGATGGAATTTTGTTTGTTTCATTACGACAACATATTAAGTGTCCTTTGATGAGATGAACAACCTTTAAATGACAATTTGATATAATACGAGTATTATAATATTACGCTTTTATCGAGCTTCCTAGACAGTTCATGGTTGCAGTTCATCAAATGGGCATAGAAAACCATGCCAAGTTCTTGTACCTTACATATGGCGCTCACGACAGGTGGTGTCAGACATGTGGTCACCACTTGAAGGGCTCGAATGACGAACGTGCTTACGAGTAAATCGATCCTATTAATAATGAAAAGGGAATAGAAGGGAATAACATGGCCTTACGTTCCAACAGTCACGTAGGTCCGTTATTTTAAAACATTCGTTTAAATAATTATCATCCAAGAGATCACAAGTTTCTGAGAGTTGTTTATGGGACCGGTTGAAGATTAGCATTGATATTTATTTGTGTAATTACTTTCATGATACTCATCAAAGATTTATGTCTATTTCAGGTGTCGAGAGACGACTACGAGATTGACTACAATCCGAGCCCGCGGGGTTCTCCGCTGAAGGATACGTCCAATATACAAGATGATCCAGGCTACTTAATCAGCCGGCACAATCCTAACAAGACGTTTCGTCGCGAGTCCGTTATCGCTTCGTGGAAGAGTTTGAAGAAAGAAAGAGAGCAAGCGTTGGGAAAACGCTTCGTCTATGTAGATGCTGACAGTTATCAAGACTATTATGGACGGAATAAAGTTAAGAGGTGTAAGAGTGATAGGGCCCCGATGGCTCCAAGGGTGCCTAAAAAAGTAAAACGAACGTATTCTGTCCTATACAGATACGATCCCACAGAAGAAAAGGTCGTTAAAGAGTACAAATACCAATTGCCTAAACAGATAGAGCCAATTCAGCCAGTGTTGCATAAGTCCTATTCGGAACCTTTCTTGAGACCTGAGGTAGTACCAAAGAAGAAGGTGAAGAGGTCGTTCACCACCCTCCTCAACATCAAATCGAAGTTTTTAAATATATTTACATCAAAGAGTTAAATGAGTGAGATGGACATAATTTGGATTAATTGCTCAATTTTATGCATTTTATTATTGGTGCATTACTTGAAATAAATGTAAAATTAATGAATGTAAACAATAGTTTGCCAGAAGTATCGGCGTTTAGTGATGAATACTGTAAATGTAAACAGTAAATACATGTAAAATGTAATTGAGAGATACGTTGTTATTTTTGCCAAATGTAAGCTGTAAACAGGATAGTGTTGATTGAAAGATTCTTTACTATTTTTATCTCTAAACTATCGGTACTTACATTTTGATACTGCAAAAAACACGTAAAACGTGTAATCCGCATACGTTATTATTACAAAATCATATATTTCAATATTTAATACCGTTCAGGGATACAACGTGAAGATAGTTGGTTATTTCAGTATCGTAGTATTGAGATGCTTCGTAATTATAAGTTTAGTTAATAAATTGTGATATTTATACTTCGTGTGTTGTGATCATATTTTTAAATAAGTATTATTATTATTATTATTTATTGGTTTCGTTGTTGTAAGTTCAGCTTACTACAATCGCAAATCAACATTAATGGAGTATTGTTCAATTTCATGAATATTTTATTGTTTTATCGGTAGATGTAATTGTTTATATTGCACGTTAATATAAATATTATTACTTATGATACTAAATTGGTTGACAAAGATTTAAATTTTACCGCTGTTATGTTTGAGATTGTATTAATACAAATTTTAAAAAATCTTGACTTGCCATCACCGTAGTGAATTATCCCGGTTCCAAATCAAGTCCTTCGATTGGAAACCAGGAGCGACGCTTTTATTTTGTTGATAATAGTTAAATATTAAATTTACTTTATAACAAAGACAAAAGAATTGCACATTACAAAGATGGACGGAGCCTTAAGATGTATTACTCATTTAATTCTTTGTATTTACCTGTAAATACAATGTAATTTAAAACTAAGAGAATAAGAAACATAGTATTAGTAAAGCTCATAAAGTATTAGTAACAATATTCTTAACTACTATTACACGTATGTACAAGATTATTTAAAATAATAATATCCATGATGATAAATATTAATTTATATTATACAAAGATATAAATTTAGTACAAGATGTTTCTAAGAACGACCTGCTGCCGTTCATAGAACTGTATTGCTTGCCTTTAAAAAAGAAAAACTAAGAACAATCTCTGGACTGACCTGATTAATTATCTATGCCATAAGCCTAAACCCGTTAACCCGTTTTCAAAATATAAGGGAACATCATACGGACAGAACTAATTCATAATCTTATGCAAGCAATACAATAATTAATTAATTGTCGTTAAGCCAAGTTGAAGTCCTTATGGGCGGCTTAAAAATTACAACAGCAGGTAGCAACAACCTGCGTCTGTCTATTTCAACACGGCAATGGGCTCACTACCTATTACGTGGGACAGGAATACACATGGTGAAAAGTGGGCATAAAATATATATATGTCTCTGCCACCCCTTCGGTGATAAGGCGTGATAGATAAATTAATATTTAAAGAGTTTGAATATAAATAAATATAATTTAATTAAAATGTGAACAAATATGCATTTAATAATGTGAAAATGCAATCATTCAACAATGTTTAACACAAAATTAATGATTATATAATAATAAGTATTAAATAATCTTTTTTTTAATTAATTTATCTTAATAAACGGTCTCATTCCTTTTGTGTAATTAATAATTTATACAAAACTACTAATAAGGTAATTATAATACTAATAATATTGTAAACATATCATTTAATTATAAGTATAGGTAGTTGGATTGCAAACGCCTAGATATACATATAACGAAAGTATTGTAATATATTTTAAGATTCTTTATTTAGATTAAATATTTTATATCGTAGAATGCATGTGTTTTATTTGTGTTTTTGCGAATTAAGAGGACTATTGGACAGCGTATGCATTAAATATCTCTTGAAATTGTATCACTTACAGTAAAACCGGTAATTTCAATTATCATATAGTATGTGAAGTAATCTAAAATAGATTTTGTATGCATCGGTGGCGTGATAGCAAGCGCAGGTCCTGAGTTCAAATCCTTGGAAGTTCAAAACAAACATTTGTATGATTCGCAAATGTTAGTTTCGGCGTTTGGGTATTTTCTATGTATAATATGTGTGTATTTATAATATGTATGTATGAATATGAAGGTTTATGGATGAAAAGTCAGAGGAAGGCCGAAGAAAAAATAGATGGACTGTGTAAGGAGTGATATGAATATGAAAAGAGTGAATGAACAGATGGCTAATAACAGGGATGAATGGAAGAAAACATACTGCGCTGACTCCAAGTAAATTGGGACAAGAGCAAGAGGATGATGATGAATATATATATATGTATTTAGAAATATATAAGTAGGTATGTATTCCACTAAAAAAAATCATTAGCAAAAATGTGCCTTTATTGTGCTATTTGGTCGTATTAATTTGTTCCAAAAATATTACGAGGGCGGCACTGAAAATTTCGGGAATCAAGGTAGTGACAACATTACTATTTAAAAATGTATTTATTGCTTTTCGAAGTATTCTCCGCGAAATTTGACACATTTTTCCATACGATGGAACCAATCATTAAAGCAACCATTCCATTCGGAAGTTGGGGTATCCAAAATGGCCGTTTTGTAGGCGTCCACAGCTTCTTCATGTGATGAAAATCTCTGACCACGCAATTTATTCTTTATTTTAGGGAAAGTATAGAAATCATTAGGGCTTAGGTCGGGGCTGTACGGCGGATGGTCTAATAATTCTATGTTTTCTTACTCTAAAAACTCTTTTGTTCTGTGCGCGGTGTGAGAACTCGCATTGTCGTGATGGAGGATGATGCGGCGGTTGCAGTTCTCTTTACGGATTTCAGAAACGACCTGTGGCAAACAAATGCTAGCATACCATTCTGCATTAACCGTTTTTTGTCCCTCAAGAGGAATAGTCGCAACATGGCCGGTTTTGGAGACAAACGAGGCCACCATTTTTTTTGCAACACTCCGTGAACGAACAATTTTTGCTGGCTTTAACTCATTTTCGAACACCCAAACTCGTGACTGGTTTTTTGTTTCGGGTTCGTACGCGTATATCCAGGATTCGTCACCTGATACGATGTTGTATACAGCATTTGAGGATCCTGCGTGGAATCTTTCGAGAGTTCTGACGCACCAAGTAACGCGAGCCGCTTTTTGCTCTTCACAGAGCGAATACGGGATCCATCGGGAAAACAACTTTTTTACACCTAATTGTTCATGCAAGATTATTTGTATTTGACTCATGCCGATGTCTAAAGTTGCCTGAATTTAGCGGTATGTCACATGTCGATCTTTCTCAATCAGCTTACGCACAGCATCAACGTTTTCTTGGGTGACTGCAGTTTTTGGACGACCTTGACGGGGATCATCACTGAGCTTGACACGTCCACGTTGAAATTCAGCAAACCAGCGATAAATTGTGGTTTCGGATGGGGCTTCATCACCAAATGCAGAAATCATCCGGTCAACACACTGTTTTTGTGTTAAACCACTTCGAAAGTAATATAATATAATATAATAATAAATCATTGCTCTTAAATTTTCTCGAGTCAATTCCATTTTCTCAACTACTAAACAAGTTTGACAAAACCTTGTGACAAGACCGAGAATCTTTTTTTAAAATAAATAAATGGTATTCGATTTTTAAAACTAAGGAGTTTTCAGTTAAAAAGATTTTAATATGACAGGAACAGTGGAAATGTTCCATTCCCGATACTTTTAGTGCAGCCCTCGTATTAACACGTAGATAATGGTGTGTAATCCTTTAATAATGTAATGTTATATCCCTACCAACCCCATAAAAATTAAAACGGTCGTTACGTTGTTTGGGCACACGAATTTATATTCGTGACGAGGTCATTGAGGGTGGAGGGTAGAAAATGTGGGGTAATGTTATGCAGAATGGAACCTAGGTAAACACAGCTGCTTGTATATGTATGTAGCTATACTATGGTCATAGGGTGTGAATAAATGATACCTATATAGTGGGTATATAAGTATAGAGTAGGGGACAGACCCAACATAAAAAAAAAATCCTTTTAGCTTGAATTTTATATCTTCGAATAATCATTACATATTTTTATGACTTTTGTTAGTTATTAATTGATTGTAATTGTATAACGATATAAAAACTTTATAGGGCAGTCCTGTATACTTTAATATCCTTTGCTAACATTTTATATATTCCATTTTAAAATGGGCCCAAGCTGACCTCACAAGCAAAACATTTGAAAATTGTAACAGTTAATAAATAAAATTTGTATGAATATTTAGTCTGAATATCTTTAGCTATATTAACGGAAGATGTTAAAAAGTCGAAATTCGATCATAACTTTTACTTGTAGTTTAAAACTATGCATCTTATATAATAAATAGACAGCATTTTTTTATATTAGATGGATAGTGACAATCCAATCCAACAGAAAAATATTTTTTCAATCCGACCTGCTCCTTAGAGCGTTCGGACGGGATTAAATAGGTGCGACGGGAGTTCGAAGTGTCAGGCCAAGTTGTGGGGGTCATCTAGTATGAAATATGCATGACCGAGATTTCAACTTTGAAACACAAAAATTCAATTACATAAATACATTTCAACCCAAAACACACTTTATTATTCGACCTACTGCGACGAATTCAAAAATCCCCTAAGTGTATACTGGTGCCTGGTTCCGATCGTGGGAACCCCGGCTCACTGGGTCGAATTTGAATAAATAATAGGCCACGTACCCACTGTACTTGTCGGGAGATCACACCAGGGGGCCGAGTCTACTATTTTCCAATAGAAAGTCGTTCTAGTTCTATTCTATAGCGGTTCTATTGCGATTAGTTTAAAACTAGGTAGTCTACTAAAAGTATTATATACGAGTATATTACACAATCACACATGACAGCTGCAGAATAGTGACAAAATTCAATCAATCAATCAAAATATTAATATAGACTACCAAAAATGCAAATATAGACTTACAGGCGTTACACGTGTTAATAAGATTCTATCGGCCGGACGATAGAATTTTATTGGAGCGCAATCGTAATAGAACACTACGAAAACTGTTTTTTATTTTCTGTCGGCTCTCTATTGAGCGACGATTTCTATTCTCTTCTGACGCGATTGAATTAGTACACTTGACCCCCAGAGTGCTTGTTTGACTGTATTGCTTGAAACTTGGCTGTTGGTCCATCGTGAATCGAATTGCGAAAATCTTTGGGAAGTCAGGTGATTATTTAGAGATTTTGGTTTAATATCTATAGTGAACAGATAGATAGATAGATAATATTCTTTATTATACGAACTAACCCATATCTTTTCCGGGGTCAGTAAACACCGAGGCACTACGTCCCTTCCGGAACTATTGTGCCACTACTAACCCATATCCCGGGTGCATATTATACGCCCACATTACACTGTGTGCATTCCTGTCCCACATAATAGGTGGTGAGCCCATTGCCATGTTAATAAAATAATAATGAAATAGACAGACGCAGAGTTTTTTATGCCGCCAATATGGTCTTTTAATTGGCTACACGACTGTAAATAAAAATAATTGGAAATTGGAACCGGGAGCAAATGTTTAAAATAACTTCCGAATGAAGGAAACGCTCGTAAATGAAAATGCCAGAAAGCGGTCACCAATCTCAAGATCAGCCAAAGCGTAAGATGTTTAACGCAGTGAACGTTTACAGAACACTGAGCTAGTGGCTACGAGCGCTTTACAAGCAATTTTACCAAGCAAGTTTTGTAGCCAGTCGGCATAACCACCACGTATTAGGGAATGCATAGCCTAAAGCGATACTGAGGGTCGTGACCCGGTCGAACAACGGAACCTTGAACCCTAATATCTATCGCGGTTGTGAGATAACTGATTTATTACTCTTACTAAACCCAAGACATTTCTAATAACGTATTTCATTGACCGGTCGGTCTTCGTAATTGATAGTTATTTCTTACGATTATTAATGATTGTCATGGACATTTGAGTGTGAAGTCCCGGTAGTATTAAACAATTTACTTTAAATTAAACTAACTATCTTCACGCTGTATCCCTGAAGGCGTAGTCCGAGAGGACAGATCGCTTCCTGCAGATTCATTAATCGCTTCATACATGCGCGTCTGCGTATCCGAGTACTTTAGAGTTTTCCGTTTTTGAGCAATCTGCTCACGTGGTCAAACTTAATTGAAGGGAATAATATCATTGTATAATGATTTGTTACCTCATTCGCGGTTTAGGCAGCATTTTCAATAGCTCTCAGTCAATTTTTTTCCGACATTTTTGTCAATTATCGTTGTATTTCAATCAATTTACATAAAACCTTATCGGAATCAGACAAACAGCCACGACAGACGACTTTGTTTTGTAATACGTAAAGATGAGACAATCTCAACCTTCGATACTACTATCGCCATCTTTTAAAAACAGTGGGAACTATGTACGTTCTTCGATCTGAAACAAGATAAAAATAGATTTCTAAGATTTACGGATCAATGATCGCACTCCAATGATCTTTGCTACAACTGTACTACTGCACATCTATAATTGTTTACATTAAACTTGCCAACCTTGAATAACATTTGAGGCTGTAATATTACTTATTAGTATTATATTAAATTATATTAAAATTTAAAAAAAAACCCGACTAAAAACCTGAGTTCCCTTTAAAAAGTAAAAATTAACATACTATTTTGTAATGTGCACGTTCTTTCATTTGAGACCCCACTCGAGTATATTTTGCATACATTCTGTTACCCTTACCCATTTTCACCCCACAACTTTTAAACGGATCAACCGATTTTCATCAAACATGTCTAAGAACACTCGCACGTAAATCACCTTTAATACAAAAAAAAAACCGTAATCGCTTCATCCGTTCGGAAGCTATGATGAGACAGACAGACAGAGCAGACACGTCAAACTTATAACACCCCTCTTGTTTTGAGGGGGATTAAAAATGAAATATAGCCTCACGGCAATAGTATTGCTCCATATTACGTACGAGTAGTTACCCAAAAAAAAAATTAATTCTAATCATAATAAAGGTCAAGCCTTGACCTAAGACTAGACTTGACTAAGACGTAGAGGACTGGGATATTTTAGATATTAAGAAAGAAGACATAGATAGACATATTGTCACGCCTTTATCCCCGAAGGGGTAGGCAGAGAAATACTATACGCCCACATTTCACCGAATGCATTTTTGTCCCACGTAGGTGGTGAGCCCATTGCCGTGTAAAAATGGACAGGCGCAGGTTGTGGTGACCTGCTGTTAAATTTTTTCAAGCCATAAAGCCTTCAACTGGGCTTAACGACTGCCATGTTACTGGCAACTGGGACCAACGGCTTAACGTGCCTTCCGAAACACGGAAACGCTCGTAAATGTAAATGCCACAAAGTGGTCACCCATCCGAGGACCAGCCATAGTGTAAGTGGCTTAACGCAGTAATCGTTTACAGAACACTGAGTCCGCGGGTCCACGAGCGCTTCATTAAGAATGAAGATTGAAGAAATATTAATTTAGATATGGCTAAAAGGTTTTAGTAACCAGGGTATAAAATAATTACAAAAAATAATAATAATAAAGGTCAAGGGTCGACCTCCACATAACGCATTGTTTAGTTAACTGTGTTGTATCATGGGCTCCATTGCCAATTTATGAACTCAATTAATGGGTTTACCGTTTATATTCCGGTATCGGGTGAAGGTCTCATTTTAAACCGTATGAACAACAGCCTAAGTGGTTTTTTTTTTGTTTTCATATAATTAAAAACGTTAAAAATGTATAATAGGCACGTTAAGCTGTTGGTCCCGATTGCTAGTAACATGGCAGTCGTTAAGCCAGTTGAATGCCTTATAGGCGGCTTAAAAAATTTTAACAGCAGGTCGCCACAACCTGCCCCTCTCCATTTTAACACGGCAATGGGCTCACCACCTGTTACGTGGGACAAAAGTGCATACGGTGAAATGTGGGCGTATAGAATGCCTCTGCCTAACCCTTCGGGGATAACGGCGCGAAAGTATATTTTAAAAATGTATACGCACGTTTGTAAGTCAAATTGATTTACCACTAGATGACAACACGGCTTCGCCCGTGGCATATTTCGAACTCCCGTCGCACCTATTTAATCCCGTCGCATATAAATTCTACAATAATGAATAATAAGTACCCGAATTGTCGATATTTCTGATTACTGATATACTGGATAGTAGCGTGATGATATATAGCCTTTTCTTGATAAATGGGCAAACCAACAAAAAAACTATTTTTCAAATAATCCGACCAGTATTTCCTGAGATTAGCGCGCCCAACCAAACAAAGAAACAAACAAACTTTTCAGCTTTATATATTAGTGAATATTGAATATTGAATATTGTGGGACATTGAATATTGAATATTGTGGGACACTTTTCACACAGCGCCATCTAGCCCAAAGTAAGCTAATATTAGCTTGTGTTATGGGATCTAGATAACTGATGAACATACTTATATATTTATAAATACATACATATTATAGATAAATAACACCCAGACACAGAATAAACCATCGTGCTCATCACACAAAGTTTTATCCTGGGTGGGAATCGAACCCACGACCTCTTGCGTAGCAGTCGGATGCACTCCCACCGCGCCACAGAGGCAGTCAAATTATTAGTATGGATATGGATAACAGAGGACTAAGAAAAATAGAAAAATAACTGCAATAAGGGTATTTTGTGCTTTAATATCAGGGTTTGCAACCGGGGACAAACATTCAGATGATGAAAATAATTAAGAAAGGTCCAGTAACGTGCTACGTACTTTTAAAAAACCCGGATTAATTACGGATATTAACGCCGGCGCCGAACCGGGTTAAGTTCTAAATATAGTGCCCATTATAATAACGCCATAGTCACGCTAATTAATGTCCGGCTAGGCAAGCGGGTAAGTAGTTTAGCTGTTTATATTCCCCGATATATAAAAGACGACCGTGGCTGACTGCTGTACTCGGCTTAAACAGCTGATAGATCTTCGGTGAAATTATGTAGCCAATACTTTTTAAAGTTATACTTGTTTTGGCGCGTTATAGAAAACATATTAAAGTATATAGTACCGACGCGCGCACTGCGACACCGACACCCAAATTCAACACCCCGAAGTAAGCTGATAACTGATTCCATGACAACTCACAACTTCCTTCCTTCCTTTTCTAGTGATGCTTCTTGGGGCGTGAGGCGTGCGTGCCGTCTTGGGCCTTCTTCTGTAAGAACGGCAAGCAGCCAACACACCGTCCTCAGGCCCCCGGTCATGAAGGCCGACGATACATAGAGAAAGGCATCACATTTATTTCTTGATATTTGAGTTAAACGGTAGCCTCTAACTACTAAAACTATCTTATTCAAGCAATTTTGTTGTAATAGTTATTGTCTATTGTAATGTCTAGCCTCGCCAGTGACATTGACTTCAATTTATTATAATATGCCAGTGAAAAGATTTAACCTTCTGGTATGATAACTGTGCCGTGGCACAATATCTATAGATTAAGCAATTGAGCTTGTTCGGTGTGATGTGATACAATCTATATACTAATATAATAAACTTGAAGACTTTGTTTGTTGGTTTGTATGCTTGATTTTTTTTATTTGGCAAAATGGCGTCGCCCGCCTGATGGTAAGCAAAGACGTAGACCCGTGATTGAGAGTCGCTATCGTAACCCGCAGGGCTCCGACAGCGAACCTCATTTTGACGGCCTCGAAATATGGCTTTACAAGCTTCTCTTAAAGGACCCAGGATTGTAAGGGGAGGAAAAAAACGTGCGCCGGCAGAGAGTTCCTTTCTTTTATGGTGCGACATAAGAAAGACTTACGGAATCTTTCCGTTCTGGGCAGGATGGTGTCCACAGTGTAAGGATGACATCTCTGCTCTCACTGACACTTTGCCATCTCCTCATTTATTGACGAATGCTATATACCATCGCGCTACTACCTAGGAGAGCGGAGCAGTAATCATTAAAGTCATCAAATAAAAAAAAATCATACATTTCTGTAAAAGTGAAAGCGACGGGATAAACTGTATGCGACAGGGGTTCAAAATGCTTTGGGGGGTCAGCTAGTATTTCATACAAGCTATGTGTGGCAAGGGGCTGCATTGTTTACTCAGACGATTAGTATATTCCTAAAGCAATTTCCTTTAAAGACTCCTCTTTGATTTTCCGACCGGTAATGAATAGAAAGCCTATAATTGGTCGCTTCGGATTATAGAAAAGACGTCATAACATGTACTTTTTTACAGGTAGGGTAACTGAGTTATTTTTGGAAATTTCTTGACTACTTACCTCGACCTTATTCCATAAAGTTAAAAATAACCAATGCTCACAGGTTTTATTGATTTTTCTCAAATAGATTTTTCAAGCGTCATTTACGGGCCACTGAGTAGAAAAACGGCGTGCTCGTGCGTGAAGCCGAACGGTCTCCGTTTTCCCGCTCCACTTTGACAACAAAATAATAACGACATTGATGAAATGTTTCATAATTTAATATTAATTACTTCATAACCTAACAGTGCAAGTGTTTTTCGATTTCATTGATTGCGTTGATGATGAATGCAACTCCAATGCAACATTTGTGTGTCCCCATCCCCACAAATGTTTGATCCCATAGCACTTGCGTAAAGACTGTCCTATAATATTAAAAAAAAAAAACAAGTATAGCGCCCCTCACAAGCGTAGCGAAAGAAATCAGACGACTTTTAAACCAACAGTTTCAAAACCGCAAGTGGTAGGAACTTCAAAATCGCCAATTCAAGTATTCAATGGTGTCCTGAATCGAATGCCGCAAACCGTTGGTCCTCTCTAATGGTACCTGAAAATAGATGCGTACAGACTGGTGGACGAACGGACAGACACAGCGGTTTTATAATTTTTGTTCTAAACTTTAATTCAGTTAAATACTGTATGAAATAAAATAAAAGAACATGATAAATATGCTTCTTCTTATGTACGAATCAATGCAAAGGTAGGTATTAATATTACAAAGTCCTCCGCCGCGTCTGTCTGTCCACGTTCGGGATAAACTTAAAAACTACTGCACCGATTTTCATGCTGTTTTCACCAATAGATAAAGTGGTTTTCGAGGAATGTTTGTTAAGTTTTTGTATACATTGACTAAAATATAACGGTATTTGTTGGAGATGTCGGAAAAAAATAAGCCGACTAGGAGCTTTCAACGGAAATGATGCCCTTTAATTTTTAACAAAATAATGAATGGGGAATTGTGTATCTTATATAGACTAGAGAAAACTCTGCGATGACATATGTCTATCTTTTAAGGATAATATACTAGCTAACTATTACACCGGGAGAAAAGGGTACGGGAAAACTACACAACGCGCGTGAAACTGCGGGCATAGGCTAGTTTTATGTATACATATTTTAAAAACAAATAATATTGACGTCAGATTTAACTGACACCTATGCATGTTAATCCGAAATGGTAAAAAGCCATTAAGACTACCAAAATAAACTGCAGTAAAATTAAAAACACTGCGGTTTTTATTACACTTTAACATCAACGACAGCCATATTGAAAAAATCACAAACGATCAGTCGATTCACGTTACGTCATTTCATTTCGTTTAAACATCGAACAAGCGTCAAACACGGACACAATTTATTTTCATGTATTTTCGTGTTCCATTGACCGATTCGTAATTTTAGATTGGATATCTTAATTTTCCATCCAGATTTTAATTATTTTAAGATGCGTATCAAATGGCATATCGGTTATTATATACTTAAGATAAACTATATACTTAAGCGGCAAAAGTTTTATATTGTTGCCTAATAAGAAATTTGTTTTGCAAACTGATAAAACATACGTTGATTTAAATGGAGTGAATTGTCACAACAACAGCTATGTAGACGCCACTCTTTGTACTACTCTACCTATAGCATCATCATAGTCATACATATACATACATATTGTCACGCCTTATCCCCGAAAGGGTAGGCAGAAGCATACTATACGCCCACATTTCACCGTATGCATTTTTTGTCCCACGTAAACAGGTGGTGGGTACATCATCATAGTGACTCCTTTTTTGCGAAGAAAAAGGCAGAGGGATACTGTGCGCCTACATTGCAAATGTGGCAAGTTGAAACGGCGCAGATTTGTGGGTACCTACAGTTGTAATTTTACCAACTGCCTATTAAGCCTTCAACTTGGTTTAACTACTAGGTACTACTATCTAACAGAACTAACGGCTTAACGTGCTTTCTAGAGCACGGAGATGTTCTTAAATGCCACAAATGGTCACCCATCTCATGACTGGTCGATCAATCATGGGAGAAGCAAACGTGCGACTATTACTTGTGTTAGTGAGTGGATGTGTGTGTGCAATCTATGGGTTCTATTATATAATCACCCGAACGACTATCCGATTTCCTACTTCTTCTATTCCGTCAAAATCAAGGGGTTCTTATATATATAACAAATAACACTGACGGTGGTCTGAAATAATATATTTATCGTTTCTTTTTTTTTGTCGGGAATGCGTTGACGCGCCGTCATTCCTACTGCAGGGGCAGCAGGAATGGTGTATTTTATCAGAATCTTGTTGAAAAATAAAACATAGTACAACATTATATATAAGGTTATTTATTTATTATAATTTGTTGTCGAGAGAATAATAGAACAGGCTCCGAGTGATATCTACAGAAGCAATCTATACTAAAGCTCAAATGATATGGTATATGGTGATATGGATGCTATGCCGGACTCCTACCGACTAAAACCACATGTTACCCTTCTATCTGTCTATGGCCAGGAGTCCGGGGTGAGCCCTCGGAAGGATAACCCCGGGGACAAAGGTAGTCAGAGAGGACAGATCGCCAGGCTTCACGATCCATGCATACTTCTTTCGCTTCCTGCAGATTCATTAATCGTTTCGTACATGTACGTCTGGGTATTCCGAGTACTTTAAGTACATGATAATAACAATTAATTAAACTGAATGCACTTTGTCAATATTGACCATTTGCAAAAAAAATTCACATACTCTCTTAAACCTTTCCGAAGTTCCGCTTTTATTCTGGCGTCGTTGACCCCTACGAAACCAACTGAATACGGCTATCTAAAATGGACGATACACATAATTACCGGTTATTATACACCGGTTACGGTTATCTACACCCTATTTAGGAGCACAAACAAGACGAATATGGTGCCGCGACTTTTATAATTTAATTAATTGTAGGCAGTTAGTGAAATTATAGAAGTGATAATTTGCATTAATTGGTCGTGAATTTGAATAATGCCTCGGCAACGTTCATGTTTTAATCAGCTTTGGTATATTTGTCAAAAATGTGTTTAAATTAGAAAGTAGAAAAGAAAATCCTCTACTATTTTGAATAATGATTATAATACAGTTAATTATATATTATTTATTTATCTCTTTACTTACATATGAAGACAACGTGAGCAGATTGCTCAAAAACGGAAAAGTCAAAAGTACTTGGATACCCAGACGTGTGTATATGAAGCGATTGATGAATCTACAAAAAGCGAAAGAAGTATGCATGGATCGCAAAGTCTGGCGATCTGTCCTCTCTGACTACTCCATCAGTTTAGTTTTTTATTTATTTATCTTTCACGGCTTATCCCCGAAGGGGTGGCAGAGGCATATTAAATGCCCATTTTTCACCATGTGTATTCCTGTCGCACGTAATAGGTGGTGAGCCTATTGTAATTAAAAATTATTTAATATTTCAGTAAAATTTGACTGCCTCGGTGACGTAAGTGATAATGTATGCGACTGTCGCGCGTAGTTTTCGGGTTTGAATCCTGGGCCGGATCGATATTTGCGTGATGCACAAATGTTTGTCTCGGAGTTTCGATGTTTACTATGTATATATAATATGTATGTAACTATTAAGAGGTATGTTTTTCAGTTGTGTAGATACTATGGCACAAGTTTATTTTAGCTTAATTTGAGCTAGACGCTGTTGTGTGAGAATGTCTCGAAATTAGAAACAATTTTGGACAGCAATTAGTATTCTAACTTTTTCTAAATTTAAGTGAAAAAATTAGGAGTAGGTCTCGGTGGTGTAGTTGGTAACGCGTCTGGTGGGTTGAACCAGAAGACGCTGGTTCGAGTCCATTACTTTTATTTTGTAAAAAATAAAAGTAAAAATTGCGACTAATTGAAATGACAGACCCTATAAGAATCTATTTGCGTGATTTTTAGGGTTCCGTACCTCAACAGAAAACACGGAAACCGTTATAGGATCACTTTACTGTACGTTCGTCCGTCCGTCAAAACAAACCCTTTATCTCGAGAGCACGCGTGAAGGTATCGGAGTTGAAATTAAAACTATTATACTCTAGTCTACGGTCTCTTGAAGCGCTCGTGGCCCCGCTGACTAAGTGTTCTGTAATCGATCACTGCGTTAAGCAACTTTCACTATAGGTGGTCCTTGGATCCCTACTAGTCGAAATAGGTAATTGGAATCTACCTTCACATGGCAACCCCATCACGAAGATTCTTTTCTACCGGCATAGTACAACGGTCAATAACACGAGTTAAACGCCTTGGACGAAGCACATGCTTGAAATTTGTGTAAAATACAGGTATTAACGCGATCAAGTTTATTTGCCTTAAATAGATGGACGTTTCGACTGGGTTGCACCCGCTGGGGTCACAAGCACACTCAAATGCTTTCTCGATCAGAAGGATCGTATGTTTGTACGTCATGTTATTAAAAGAAGTGAGGACTACTTACAAAGCTTACTCGCCAAGAAATTTCATAGCTATATTACCTGTAAACAACAAAACAGACAAATTAACATTTATTACTTTAATATAATCAACTAATTGACAGCCGCGGCTTTGCCCGCGTTATCTCGTTCCTGTTTCCCACAGCAACTTAATCTCAGTATAAAAAGTAGCCAATGTGTTATTCTGATGTGTAAGCTATATAATTGTAAAGTTTCATCTTTAAGTGCATAACAAATAAATTTACTGCTACAAAATACACACAAAGCTATCTTTAACTTCATACAAAATCAAATAAAACGTAAAAAATACCCAAACACTAATATGTACAATGATCATGAGTTATTTTGTTTTAATTAACAACCCAAAAAGGCGTGCTCCGTTGGTTTGGACACGTCCAACGAATGAGTGAGGAACGATTGACGAAGAATATATATTGTTCAAAAGTAGAGGGTAGAAGGAGTCAGGGTAGGCCGAGACTTACATATGAAGACCACGTGAGCAGATTGCTCAAAAACGGAAAGGTCAAAAGTACTCGGATACCCAGACGTGCGTGTATGAAGCGATTGATGAATCTCGAAGAAGCGAAAGAAGTATGCATGGATCGCGAAGCCTGGCGATCTGTCCTCTCTGACTACCCCGTCAGGGATACAGCGTGAAGATAGTTAGTTAATTAACAACCCAACTTGGGAAGTACCAGCCGTCCATAAATCAATATAAATACCACCATTTATGGCAAGTTGGTTTAAGGACGAACCAAACTTTTCCAAGAATCGATAATGCCCATACTTTCAACAAGTTTTTGGTCAGGAAAAGGTATCAATAGTTTGTCAAAAATGGGGACATTAATTTCTACGAAGCATTTCAAAACTTACTTGCCACCTAAGGCGGTTGATGGTAGGGATTTCAATAGGCATATCGGGTTAGAAACAACCAAAACTCTTTAGATTGCAGCGCAAGAGCAAGGGCTAAGTTAAAGATGGGTTGAGAGCTCAAAACATTTGTCGGTTCTAACAAAGCCCATTGAATGTTGTAGTAAAACTGAGGTTCAATAACAAATTTCTATGCAACCTGGACTAACGAGTATTACTAGATAAAGAAAAACCTGAAAAATACTAGATAAAAAAACAACCTCCGTTATTCAAACCAAGTCCATCTAATCCGTCACTGTGCAACGGAAGTCACTATCACACTTAGTCAAAAGGATTGGTGTCCGCAATCGCTGTCATAAATATACAATATTAAAGTATAACAAAGACTATAAATTTATACAACTAGAATATAAATACGGTCTGTGTAGCGTGACTGGCCGACCTTGGCTGGAGCCGCCGTGTCTGTCGCTATAGTGCTATTGCCAAGTTGCCAACTGCACACTAGCGTCACCTTTGTCTTCGAGACTGTATGAATTTTAAATTTTTTGCTGTTTGACGTGACATGTAGAACGGCATTAAAATGTATACTGTAGGTTGCATAGTGCTTTAATGCGGGATAAAAGAAATTCAGGGTTTTCTCTAAAATAAATAAATAAATATCCATCACGCCTTATCCCCGAAGGGGTGGCAGAGGCATATTATATGCCATCTTTTCACTGTGTGGATTCCTGTCCCACGTAATAGGCGGTGAGCCCATTGCCGTGTTGAAAATAGAGACGCAGGTTGTGGCTACCTGCTGTTGAAATTTTCAAGCCGCCCATAAGGCCTTCAACCAGGCTTAACGACTACCATTTTACTGGCAACCGGGACCAACGGCTTAACGTGCCTTCCGAAGCACGGAAACGCTCGCAAATATAAATGCCACAAAGTGGTCACCCATCCGAAGACCAGCCATAGTGTAAGTTGCGTAACTCAGTGATCATTTACAGAACACTAAGACCGCGGGGCCACGAGCGCTTCTAGAAATTCAGGGTTTTCTCTATACAAAACTAAATACACAGCATGTATAGGCGTAATTAAGAATGGCTAACTAACTATCTTCACGCTGTATCCCTTACGGGGTAGTCAGAAAAAACAGATCATAATGCTTCGCGATCCATACATACTTTCTTTTTCATCAATCGCTTTATAACACGCACGTCTGGGTATCCGAGTACTTTTGACTTTTCCGTTTTTGAGCAATCTGCTCACGTGGTCTTCATAAGAAGGGCTAAAGAACTAGAAATGTAGCAAGAATGCACTGGATGCGAACTACAGAACAAAAGGTTGTACCGATCTTAGTGGTTATATTCCCAGGATTGAAAGAGGTGCAGAAACCGCTGGGGTAGTCTATAACAATCTTCTCTAAATTACCTGCCAGAAAAAGAAACTCAGGATATTAAGTGCATCTATAATAAATCCGGGTTTAGTCAATTTAAAGATTCGCAACAAGCAATCAAAGCTCAACTCACCGAACAATACTCAGTTTATTACACACATCAACACGGTCTAGGGATATTTCATACTCAATTAAATAACTCGAAAAGTACTGGCCGCATTGGGATCTTTTATACACCGATTTGTTTGTAATTTATCTCAGACTAATTCCAAATTCTAATTTTTGAAAATTCTTTTGTTTCGGTGGCATAAAAATGTCTTGATGTGTAGGAGAGGGAATTTTCATTTGTGCGAAATTTAGAAAACAATACGAATTACGTTTAGTTAAAGTTTTTTTTTATTTTTAAACGAAAGATAAAGTTAAAATTGAGGTATTGTAGCCATGCAACGCCAACATTTGACGAGGGCGGAGATGTTACGAGCTGTGGGAATGCTGGAAGCTGGGTCTGTTCAGCGTAATGTTGCTGAGGCCATAGGGACCCACCAAAATGTAATTTCAAGATTGTGGACACGCTATCGTGCCACAGGTGAAGTAGCGGAGAGGCACCGGGGGCCAAGTCGCATCACTACCCCCAGACAAGACCGATTTTAGCAAATTACTGCGCGAGCTCAACCAAATGCAACGGCGACTCAATTGGTCCAAAGGCTGCGAGTGGAACACCAAGTGCTTGTGAGTGGCCAAACTGTAAGAAAGCGACTGCATGAAAGCAATCTACGCTCTCGTAGACCACTCCGGGTCCCACCTTTACGGAGAGGCAATCGTGGACGACGATTAGAATGGGTTCGGAACTACGTGGACTGGGGCCGTGAGCAATGGTCCAATGTGCTGTTCACGGATGAATCCAGGTTCGGCTTCCATCCAGATTCACGAAGGACGCGTGTTTGGCGAGTTCCTGGAAGATGGAGCCGTCTTCAGAACCCTCAGGAAGTTCACCCATACCAAGGAGGAACAATTATGGTTTGGGCAGGAATTCGTCTTGGAGGACGGACGGATCTCGTTTGGGTGCGGGGCAATATGACGGCAGAACGATACGTCCAACAGGTGCTGGGGCCCGTAATCTTGCCCCACAGAACACAAATGGGGCAAGATTTCCTGCTCATGCACGACAATGCCCGGGCACACACGGCGAGAACGGTAGCAGCTTGGTTACATACACACAATGTTAGGGCCTTAGACTGGCCTGCTCAATCGCCAGATCTAAATCCCATTGAGCATGCGTGGGATATGCTGCAAAGAAGAGCTCTGAAGGAAGTTCCTGAAAATCTGGCTACAGAAGATCAACTTTTTGCGCACCTCAGAAGGACATGGGACAATATTCCGCAGCAAGACATTGACAACCTTGTTCTGAGCATGCCGAATCGTTGCCGATGTGTTATGAACATCATGGGCGCTTTCTCAGACTACTAACTTCAAGTTTATAAACACAAATTAAATGATTTTTCTATTTTTTTTTCAGTTTTTACTCATAAATTAAAAGTTAATTCATGTACGGTTTCCGTCTATGCTTCATTTTTTTCCATAAAATCCTGAAATTTTAATCGAAGTACCTTAACCATTATTAAAAAATGGTAGAATATTAAATAACGTATCTTTTAAATATATACATGTCATATAAATAATTAACACATTGATAGTAATTCGCTTTTTTAAAAATATCCCTAGACCGTGTTGATGTGTTTATAATCGATGCTTGCACGAAGCATAATTCCTGTCTATTACAAGTAATATATATTTTCGAACCTAGCGAAACCTTAGTTGGGTGTTTCTTCAATCGTAAAGATGTTGTTATTGCACGAGATGGAACTATAGAAAATAAGATTCCGTCTAGACTACTTATATTTATCACAGGCTGTCCAACAATATTAGATAGTACTGCGTTAGCAAGATCATAAAAGCAGAGATTGAATTAAAATAACAAGTCCTTCAATATTATTATTGACAAAAGGATGTCGCAATAAAAAGAAATTGGAATAGATATTGAACGATAACCTTTATACTTTGCTGCGTTATTATTATTTTTTATGTAGTTTTATTTAAGTTATCAATAGACATAGACATATTGTCCCGCCTGTATCCCCGAAGGGGTAGACAGAGGCATACTATACGCCCACATTTTACTGTATGCCTTTTTGTCCGACGTGACAGGTGGTGAGCCCATTGCCGTGTGTAAGTTTTCAATATTGTTTTCATTTAAGACAAAAGTCACACGCCCGTCCCGTTTAATAATTTCTAGCTGTAAATTATAAAACGGGACGGGTGTACTTTGTTGAACGAACAAACAGACTTCCAAACTTCGCCTTTGCTTGGTTTATTCGCAAATAGATAAAACAACTAGAAGACTGCATCGCGCTGTCGTTTAGTTGCGTTCGAACTACAAAAGGTTGAGGTGAACGCGTAAGCTCTTTTGCTGCCAAACAGTGTTGATAATGCCTCGTGTGTAGGCGAAACATGTGTCGACATTATACGATAATTTAAAAAGCGAAGTATTGCAAAAATATATTTTAAAACAAAATAATTAAAGCTTTATTCAGCTTTATATAAACGAGCTTCAAGGAGCTGGAACGTACTGTCAATTACAAGTAGGATAAAGTAAAATAGGTAAGTAATTAGGTTCTAAGTGGCTGTAAATTAAATATCGCTTTGAACCCTTTGTAGACGCACAATTTAGGGATTTCAGGATAAATAGGACGTTTGAGCGTTTCTTCCGCTTTGTAATTTAAGCTGTGAGCTGCTTTAGACATTAAAGTCTACGGTATAATTAATAGTTAATGAAATTAGGCCTACAATTTCCTCTCCAGTATTACTTGTTGTATGTTTGAAGTTTGGAAGAATAATTATCCGTTTACAACGAAGTTCTTTAACGCGGCTTACGGGTAGTAGTGATTTTGTCTTGCGAATCTGGTTGAAATAATAATCTGGACGTAATAAGTGTAACTTTTTGATCTATAAGAATAAAATATTTTGATTTGAATATAAAGGTAGATGGTAATGGTAATACTTGAATAACAGATAGTGTCTAATCCGCTAAGGACTACCAACAACTAGAAAGTTAATGCATGACAAACCAAGTACATTGCTGCACCATTTTTGAGCATTGTATCAACAGGTATCCGATAAAGTTAGTGGCAGTGAACCGGCAACAAATTAACATGACAAAGGAGCCCCGATAGCGCTGTCTCATCACAATCCCTGTTTGAGCAATGTCATCTACTTTCGTTATGTGTGCTGGTGGTAAACTCTAAGCCAGGGCTGCCTTTTCAGTTACGTAATCCTGTTTGATGCAGGTTTTAGATAAATGCTATCTTATAATGTTGTAGGCGGGATTTGTTGACTTTTTTTTATTCCACTGAGGTAGCAAACAAGCATACGGCCCACTACACCAGAGGTGAAGCAATCGCGCTGCCGACCCTTTAAAACCCTTCTAAGACCACTTTTGAAGAACCCTATAGACGTACGGGAAAACTGAGGTAGGAAGTTCATTCCACAATCCAAGCGAGCGCGGAATAAAGCCTCTATCGGACCTAACCGTATGCGTACGCTCCGGACGCGAAGTGTGAGGGTGAACACCCTGTCTATGGCGAGCGGTGCGATGATAGAAGGAAGCCGTGGGCATCATATCAAACAACTCCTCGGAGTACGGACCGTTGTACAGGCGATAGCACACACGTACGAGTAAGGAGCCGAAGTCTCTCCTATGACTACTGTAGTTTTATGAAAAGAGGCTTTATTACAAAGAAACTATCAACCTACATATTATTAACAGTATATCTATGTGTAAGGGGATTCATCAAGATCTCGGGGGCCCAAGCGACATCATCTACTAGCGGTGCACCTGTTGCCTAGCGGACGAGGCAACGACACAGGACCCTTACGAGGTTGGAAGGTCAGACGGCAGTGGCTCCGAACAATGCAATGAAAAGTCAAAATATAGCTGCTCATAACAGCCAAATAAAAGTGGGCTCAGGTTTCAAATCCAGGTTAGATTTTCGGGGTAGCTAGAGACTATGGCTTTCCACTTGCTACGATCCTGCCAAACATTTTTTTTATGAAGTGAATTTTCTTTATCGACGTTAAGAGAAATTGTACAGCTCTAAAAAATCGTTACGGTTTTCGGTTACGCGCCATCTTGTTTTGAAGTAAAACTTTTTTATCGACGTATCAGCAAAATTTTATAACTGTAAAAAAATGTCGTAAAGAAGTTTCACTTTTTACCTGTGTAAAAAAAAAGTGTGTGTAGTACACACTTTTTTTTTTCTAAATTCTGTGCTTGCATACACTCTCACATGTTAGGACACAACCTGGGCACCGATTCTCGATCATACGATTTAAAAGCGTAGACGAAAATTTACTAGTGAAATGTCTTTTGTCCCGTGTTTTGCCGTTTATTCAAATTCACTTCAAAAGCTCTCGGTGTTCATTGGTTCACTCAACTGTTACGTGGTACTAAATATAGCAGAGGCATTCTATACGCCCACATTACATCATGTGGGCGTATAGAATGCCTCTGCCTATTCTCTTGGCAGAAAAGTGCCTATAATCTATATGATATTTATTTTGATATAGACTCTCACCTGAATGGGTAATGTGCCGTAGACAGAAAATTTAAGTTAGTAAAAAATAAAATAGAAATGTATTTATATGAATTCAATAAAAGGCGTAGATGAAGAAATTTAAGGCTATCTTAACAGGTAACCCCAAAAAGCACATAATGTGATGTTTTATTTATTAATTTCTTTTTTATTGTGCATAGTTTAGGTATGCTTATCAGCATAACAAATAGAAACATTCAGTTTCACTTTTTTATGATAACCAAGATATTTATCACACATAGATCATGTATGCCTTTTTTTTATACCACTGAGGTGGCAGACAAGCATACGGCCCACCTGATGGAAAGTGGTCACCTTAGTCTATGGACGTTTGCAACACCAGAGGTGCAGCACTCGCGCTGCTAACCCTTTAAAAACCTTCTAAGACCCTTTCAGAGTGGACATCACCGTCTCTAGAATCGAATCGATAGAATCGATTTTGGCATGAAACAAAAAAAAAACAAACTATCACGTTAATATCTTCCTAATGCGGCGGAAAATTTAATTTATAATTAAAACAATAAAAAACTTGGTATACTAAAATGTATTATAAAAAAAATCATCTTGGATTTTGTAAAGGATTAAAAAGTATAAAAGATTTTCTCCGAACGGCACGAGACCACAAATAGTGGGGCCCATTGAGATCATCTTCAGGAACTTTTTCATGTTTCCTAATAGACATCCCACGTCTGCAACGATCTTTTTTAATAGTGTTTAGTAAATCTGACGGCTTGCATATACGCTCAAGAGCTTCTAGCCAATGATGAGATAGGTGAACGCATTCATAACAGGTAGAAAACTTGTCATTAAGTCAACTTGATTTGCGCGTAAATAAATAAATAATAAATAAATATCCATCACGCCTTATCCCCGAAGGGGTGGCAGAGGCATATTATATGCCCACTTTTCACTGTATGGATTCCTGTCATTTTATTTTGTGATTTGCGCGTAAAATTGAATTAAATACTTAAATATGTTAAACAGTATGACTAACATACGGGTACATATCAAGAAGCTATGTGGGAGGTGATTCTTCATATTCAAACCCAAACAAAGGGCCAGACAGACAGACAAAGGCTCGATGGGTCTCTTGGATGTATGCCAAGAACATTCGAGAACGTTTGCGTGAGGAATTATTTGTCGCCTACGCAAAATTTCGCTCAGGCTTTGAAATATTTGTGATTCTTGTATGTAGAGATTAATGGGGAATTCGTTTTTACATTATTACGGTTATCTTATCAGTTTTTTCTCGCGTATTACTAATACTTAATTTGAAGCGCTCGTGGCCCCGCGGACTCAGTGTTCTGTAAACGATCACTGAGTTACGCAACTTTCACTATGGCTGGTCCTCGGATGGGTGACCACTTTGTGGCATTTACATTTGCGAGCGTTTCCGTGCTTCAGAAGGCACGTTAAGCCGTTGGTCCCGGTTGCCAGGAACATGGCAGTCGTTAAGTAAGTTGAAGGCCTTGTGAGGCGGCTTGAAAAGTTTCAAAAGCAGGTAGCCAAAACCTGCGTCTGTTTATTTCAACACGGCAATGGGCTCACCACCTATTACGTGGGACAGGAATACACATCACGGACAGGTGAAAAGTGGGCCTACAATATGTATGCCTTTGCCACCCCTTACTATAACTAATACTAATTAATTATACAATTAGTCGTGTGATTAAAAAGGCATGAGTAGTTTCTTAAAATAATGGGATTAAGTGTGAATTTTTTTCTGAGTATCGCATGATGAAACGACAAATCTAGATCAATGTTAGTTTTAAAAGTATGAATATAAAATCGTGATATAGTTTTATCCTTTGCACATGGTACAGTGAGCAAAATAATTAAGTTTGCAGGCCATACACAGCATAATGTTGTTTGCATTAGTAAAACGTTGAATATTAAGCATAAGCTTAGGAATATCCGTTAGTCACAAAATGTTGATATTATGTCAGAAGTTTAATTTATGTTTAAATTATCCACATAAACTGATTGCAGCTTTGTTCCCTACTTGTTTTGTTGAGTGTACAACATATATGAAAAGTTAGTCATTATCAAAACCAAAATATTTCCGTATCAAAAATTCACAGACATAAATAAAACCGTAATTCGATAACAAAAAATGTCGAACGATACGGGTTGATTATTTTTAGCACCCCACATTATATTAACCCTGACGTCACGTCGGGTGCGTTCCAACCCCCCGTGGGAACATTACACGCTTCCACGATTTTTTCAAGCACTCAGAGTATTGCCTCATATTTTAAGCATAAAAATTTATTGAACAGGGGCCCTTTTCAATCGTGATGATAGCATTTCTTTTTATTTTGTTGTTTTCTATTTAATTATATGGAGCAAGTTTAAAGCTTTCTTGGGGAAACATTAATTATATCAGCTGATATTATTATTGATGATGCATTCCCAAAATATGACGGTGATCGTAGTAATGAAAAATTTAGCAAGATACCCACATCTGAAACGATTAATGAACCTGTAAGTACAGAGATAAATATTGCACTGTATTTCTGACTAACCTGTCAGGATACAGCGTAAAGATAATTAGTTATAAAATTGTTGGATATAATCTTTACAATGAGGTAATGCACCAAATATTATATTTATCTGAATTTATTAATTGATACCACAAGACGCGGCTTTGCTCTCGTAATGAAGTCTTACCGTACTTGTTTTCCACGGGAACTTGTTTCCAGGTTAAAAACTAAACATGTGTGAATCTGTTTCACCTATTTGTAAATAATTAAGCTTTATTTTTTTAAAACTATTTTGTTTAGTAATTAGTACGTTAACTTCTTCTAAATAAAATTTTTTAAGTGCAAAATTTTTTAGTCTCGAGCTGGACTTGAACCAGCGCCTTCTGGTTCCACACATCAGACGCGTTCACCAACTACACCACCGCGACCTGCTCGAAACTGACGAATTAATCCACCTCTGTACGTCTTAAAGCGACGTAAGGCGCCACCAACCGGCACTTAGCAAAGTTGCACTTAAATAATAATTAAAACACTTTTATTTTTGTTTGTTAAGATTTGGCATCATCATTGTTAGGCTCCCCGGATTCTTATTATTTTGGTAATAAATAACTTAAGAAAACAGGTCTGTCTATTTCAACACGGCAATGGGCTCACCACCTATTACGTGGGACAGGAATCCATACGGTGAAAAGTGGGCATATAATATGCCTCTGCCACCCCTTCGGGGATAAGGCTTGATGGATATTTTTTTTTAATTTTTTTTTTTTAAAACAGGTGCGGAATCCGGTTTCCACTTCCGATGTCCATCTGTGAATTACCTACACATAAATCTAGGCAGATTTGACTGCAATATTGTAGATTAATATTTTAACGGGTTGACAAGATACTATTAAATCAACTCCTACATTTAAATGAAAAATATTTCACAAGCAAAACTAGGCTTACATTTGTGATGCAATAGGATATGCTGCAATATGGCTTACAGTTGTAATACCGCTTCATATCTATTAAGAAATGTTACAAGCAGTTGAATGGTATTTGATAACAATTCACGCGACTCCAAGGAACAAAACGTGATCCGCGCGTGTTGCACGTGACAGAGATGTTATTGTAACGTTTGACTAACGGGCTTACGTGTAGGGTTGCCAGATTAGAAAACTACAATATCTGGACAAATAAAAAAAAAAAAAAAAAAAAAAACTACAAAATATCGGGATTCTGTGAATATTGTCGGGATAAATAAAAATCTACCAAAAGGAAGGCCTTCCTCAAGAAGGACCGACAGTCTGGTCAGGATCGCGTCATGTGGTCAGGATCAATAAAACAAAACTTAAAATATTTTTAAGTTTTTCTTGTTGTTTGCACGATAATACGGCACGGGGAGCGCGCTGTCATTTCATCATGTCGGGACCCTTTCAGTTTTGTCGGGACGCTATTGAAATGTCGGGACAAACCCGACGAATCCCGACTATCTGGCAACCCTAACTCACGTTACATCACCAGTAGTTACGGGTTAAATCTACCACAATGACTCCAAATATCCAACCAATGTAAGATGATAGGAGCTCATCTTACATTGGTTGGATATTTGGAGTCATTGTGGTAGATTTAACCCGTAACTACTGGTGATGTAACGTGAGTTATTCTATTCAAAAGCTGAATAAAGAAAGGTCAAGTATGAATTAAATATTGAAGACCAAATCAAATTTAAGTTAATGTTTAAATTGCATTCAATACGCCACTCATAAAATTAGTATCCACCTTTTTAAAAGAAAATGTTTTGATTAAGATAAATTCAATAAAACTAACATGTATATAATCAACAGCAGTTTTAAAATGCGTAAACGACATTCTTCAAAAAAAGTATGAGGTGCTTGTGGCCCCGTAAACTCAGTGCTCTGTAAAAAAATAACTGCGTTAAGCAACTTTCGCTATGACTGATTACAGATGGCTGACCGGTTTGGTCCTGGTGGTGTAACAGTCGTTAAGTCAAATTAGAGGCCTCATAGACGGCTTGTAGCCACATCCTGCGTGGGCTCAGCACCTATTAAGTAGGACACAAATGCACACAGTGAAATGTGGACAAATTTCATGTGTTTGCCACCCCTTTGGGAATAAAGGTGTGGTTAATCAAACAGAGTACGTAGGTACGATGGACAAATGATATAACATTTAGATACACATCGTTTGTTGATTCTAAACATGACGATAATAAAAAAGATTATGCTATTCAATAAGCCTATTTTAGATAAGTTATCTTGTATACAGCCTTATTAGTCTTATTATATTGTCACTTTGCCGTTCCGATCTGGCATATCTACGCACTCCTTGTAAGGAAGTGTGAAGTAAACGTGAGCATTATATAAAAAAAAAACAGTCTGTAATTAAGATTAAATAAGATCACAAGCTGTATCTGAGAACGGCCTACTGCCATTGATTGTATTGCATACATACATATTGTCACGCCTTTATCCCGAAATGGGTAGGCAGAGACATACTATACGACGCCCACATTTCACTGTATGAATTTTTGTCTCACGTAACAGATTGTGGCTACATGCGGTTGAAATGTTTAAAGCCGCCCATAAGGCCTTTAAACAGGCTTCACGACTGCCATTTTACTGGCAACCGGGATCAACGGCTTAACGTGCCTTCCGAAGCACAGACATGTAAATGCCACAAAGTCCTCACCCATCCACTGACCAGCTATAGCAAAACTTAACGCAGTGATCGTTTACCTTATAAAAAAGAAAAGCTAAGAAAACTCTTTGGACTGTCCTCTTTAATTATCTGTGTCATTATGACACAGAAACTAAACCTAAACCTGTTAACCCAGGACATTTGGCGGGAAGAGTGACAAGTGCGGACGCTTGCTTTATATTATTTTCTAAAACTAGTGCATTTATCTTGTTTTATGTGCGGGAGTGGTGGTTTCTTGGACATAAAAGTTGTGTTAACGTGCTATAGTAAAAGACAATGATATATATGCAGTGAAATGCTATTTTCTCTCTTGCCGCGAAACGTCCACTGACAACCTTAGTATAAGATTCACCATTATACTGAGGACAAGGACCAGGACGTAGCCTGAGGACACGACATCGACTGGACAGGACTAATTAGACGATAAGATTGAAGAAATATGATATAATAAATAAGATTTGGCTAAAAGGTCTTAGAAACCAGGCCATTAAATAATTATTAAAAAAAAAACCTGTTAACCCGTTTTCATAATAGAACTCATATCTCGAAAACGTTTACTGACGGCACAGATCTTGTAAACTATAGAACAGGCAATCAATGTCACGTGTGCGGTATCTGCTAGAGGCGCCTTTTTCCACATATTACATACAACAAACCGTGTCAGGAGGCGTCACTCTTATTTCATACACTAATTACTAAAAGCGAATGGTAGGCAACTGACAGGTAGCGTGAGCGATTTTAGCATACAGTTTGACGTAAACGCGGTTGGCACGAGGTATTTTTATTATTTTCGTCTCTATTGGATGCGAGCGAGAGGGAGCGAGAGGAAGCGATAGGGAATGAGAGGGAGCGAGAGGGAATGAGAGGGAGCGAGCTACACTCCTTACTCTGTGTTGTAAACCTAAGGAAACTAGTTTAGTAGGTTTATAAGTTAAGCATCGAAGACATATAAGTTACTCATTAGAAATATAGTTTTATCACAATGGAGAATAAAATTAACATAAGGGTATACTCAGGCTCCACCAAGTTCAATCCAACCCCAACCTTATCTAAAATTAGTGCATATGTTGACGAACGGACGAGGCTCTTGCACCTTTATTTAGTACGCATTGCAAGTTACCGGGTACAGGGAATTTTAATAGTACCACTCCATTTTTTAAGATTAAGTTTAAAATTTTCTCTTCACGAGTACATTACATTGTTGTTCCAACAATACAAATCAAAGTATTATAAACAACAAACACGCCAAACCGCTTTATTCTATATTAATAATAGCACCGGCTATACAAAATGAAAGTACATCATAAAGAAACTATATAACCATTACGATATGGGCAGGGGAGCAAGCAAAAGTTCACACCCCAATGAACCATCGATTTTAATTTAGTACGACTAGTAAGCACCCCTAAAAACTAAAGGGGTTATGGATAAGAGAAATTGTGTAGTGAGACTTACCCTACATCCCACTAATATTATAAATGCGAATGTTTGTAAGAATGGATGTTTGTTACTCTTTCACGTAAAAACAAGTGAATGGATTTTAATGAAACTTTACAATATTATAGCTTATAAATCAGAATAACACATGGGCTACTTTATATCCCGGGAACAAGTTCCTGTGGGAAACGGGAACGGGAAATCTTCTCTACGCGGGCAAAGCCGCGGGCGTCAACTAGTGTATTATACCTAAAGAATCAATAAATAATATCAATATGTGTAACAGAACGTTATGTATCAGTTCAGTACTACTTCTATGAAGGCGAAAAGTTTGTGAGTGTTTGTAACTTTCATTCGCTCAAAACGGCTGGACCAATTTTAGTTAAATTTGGTGGGAAGATAACTGATACTCTGCATTAACACATAGGCTACTTTTATCCTGGGAACAGGTTCCTGTGAGACTATTCGGGACACAGAGCGGGCGTTCTCTAGTTTTTTTAGTTGATAAAAATTCTTGTGACGAACAACTTTATGGATAAACTTTTTAAGCAATTAGTATGCTAACTTTCACATATTTTTTGTTAAAGTAAAAAGACAACCAACTCTTAAATGACGATTAAAATTTAGTTAAGAATTTCAACTTGTTTCAGTACGGTTCGGGTAGTTCTGTGGTCAGAACTTTGCCCTGGTTAGGCAAACGTCACGGGTTCAACCCCCGTCTCGAACCAGATTGTCCTTTTTCACTTTACCAAAAAAATACGAGTATTTGAAACTAACTTTAAACAGACGACTAAAATATTATCTTCAACTTGTGTGAAGGTAAGGATTTATATACTACTAAAGTGGCAGATAAGCATACGGACCTGATCAAAACTGGTCATCGTAGCTCGAGGACGTTTTTAACACCAGAGGTGCTACACTCTCGCTGCCGAACCTTCAAAAACCTTGTAAGACTAACCCTTTTATTAAAACTTATCCTCATTTCTATGAACCTATTGATACTTTCCGGTTCTATTTCTTTGATCAGTAGCGCAATTCACATATCTCGGATCTAAATCCTCTACTGCGCAAATGTCATTGATATTAGAGTTCTATTAATATCAATGACATTTGCGCAGTAGAGGATTTGGATCCGAGATTTGTGAATTGCGTTACTGAAGTTCAGGGTCCTCTAGATAGTCTAATAAAGCATGTGTATTTCCGCTTTTCTAAGTCATTGTGCCTGGCTGTGTGACATCTGACCTCAGGAGATAGGAGGTCAATGAACACTTGCTTTAGACCTTTGACCTGTGAAGTGAAACAAAAATGCATATGGACAAATGTGGGCGTAAAGTATATCTCTGCCTACCCTTTCGGAGATATAGGCGTACCGTATAAGTAGTTATTTATATAAAGTAACTAACTATCTACACGCTGTATCCCTAAGGTCAGAGAGGACAGATCGCCAGGCTTCGCGATCCATGCATACTTCTTTCGCTTCTTGAAGATTCATCAATCGCTTCATACACGCACGACTGGGTATCCGGGTACTTTGACTTTTCCGTTTTTGAGAATTCTATTTTTTAAATATATATATGATAGTAAAATAATATGGTGGATTGTTCGACCGGGCCCAGTAGGTACATTATCACGTCAGTAGTAGTAGCCATAAATGATCAATTATTATTAATCAACAGTATTACGTTTCAATTCAAACAAAGCACACATACACGTACATAATGAGCCAACAAAGAGATAACATTACAAAAGGTTGTGACGTCAGTCCCAGTAATATTAACGCAGCAATAATAAAACGGTTTTTTAACACTGTCGGTCTGATTCAAAATTGACTAAAAATAAAATAATATAAATCTACAACGCAGTGCTAGTGTCGATGTTGCGTTTAGTTAGTGAGATCTGGGTATGTTAGAAGATGCAGCGCGGTGGAGATACGATCACTTCAAAAATTGTGCGGCGTAACATTGTCAGGCGGAAAACGTAACTGAGAGATACGCAACATATAAATAAAATATCGTTATAAATATCGTTGGGATAACTCACAACGCCATCTGATTGACGGGCAGATTGCTCAAAAACGAAAAGGTCAAAACTGCTCGCTTTGTCTATGTATGAAACTATTGATTAATCTGCAGGAAGCGAAAGAAGTACGCATGGATTGCGAAGTATGGCGATCTGTCCTCTCTGACAACCCCGTCAGGGATATAGCGTGAAGGTAGTTAGTAAGTTTTTAAATTAGAAAAAATAAGAAAGAATTATATGCATTTTTGCGTTATCTTCAATTAAACAAACAAAGAAACAAACTCATTAGCTTTACGTATAGAGTTCCCTTATAGGACCTTTAGGGAAATCGATAGGCTATGGTGACCACTTTCCATCAGGTGGACCGTATGCTTGTCTGTCACCTCGGTGATATAATAAAAAATTGATTACAGGTTTCCAACAGGCTTAAAAAGGAAGATATTATTACGAGGTCATGATTGCAATTTTAACATTTGATGTTTATAATAGAATATATTATGAACATCAAATGTTCTAGTTCTAGTATCCACATCTAAGTAGATCGCAAATGAGTTTTTGCAGAATGTGCTTCTTTAGGCTTCAATTCAACGTCAAGCGATCTTGGATCCGCACATGGTCAACTGACATGATCATGATATTTTCAACAAGACTGCATTCTCTCCTGTGGCCAACTCTTTACTGATCTGCACATGGTCAACTGACATGATCATGATATTTTCAGCAAGACTGCATTCTCTCCTGTGGCTAACTCTTTACTGATCTGCACATGGTCAAATGACATGATCATGATATTTTCAGCAAGACTGCATTCTCTCCTGTGGCCAATTTTTTACTGATCTGCACATGGTCAACTGACATGATCATGATATTTTCAGCAAGACTGCATTCTCTCCTGTGGCCAACTCTTTACTGATCTGCACATGGTCAACTGACATGATCATGATATTTTCAGCAAGACTGCATTCTCTCCTGTGGCCAACTCTTTACTGATCTGCACATGGTCAACTGACATGATCATGATATTTTCAGCAAGACTGCATTCTCTCCTGTGGCCAACTCTTTACTGATCTGCACATGGTCAACTGACATGATTATGATATTTTCAGCAAGACTGCATTCTCTCCTGTGGCCAATTTTTTACTGATCTGCACATGGTCAACTGACATGATCATGATATTTTCAGCAAGACTGCATTCTCTCCTGTGGCCAACTCTTTACTGATCTGCACATGGTCAACTGACATGATCATGATATTTTCAGCAAGACTGCATTCTCTCCTGTGGCCAACTCTTTACTGATCTCGTAACGTTACTATTTTCCGGGAGGGGAAAAATGTAAGGTCTAGGAGATAACTATTACCAGAACTGGAGGAGTCCCGGCTTAATAGAAAAAGTAAAAGAAAAAGAAAAAGGTAAAATTAATTTAATAAAAGTTAAAATATAAGGCCAGGGAAAACCGGGGGTAAAGTGAAGGTATCGCAGGTTTCTTTATAAAAGCAGGTTATCAGATAGGCCTCGAATCAGGCCTCCACGTCGCCAGGAAGGGGCCTCGAGTCAGGCCTCCACGTCACCAAGAAGGGGGCCTCGAGTCAGGCTTCCACGTCGCCAGGAAGGGGCCTCGAGTCAGGCCTGCACGTCACCGACCTCGGAGAAGCAGGTCGCGGTAGTTGAAGGCAGGCAGAGGGCTGAAAATCACCAGCCGTCGGCGTCACAAGCCACTGCAGACAATCACGTTATTATTTCAGAGGGCACAACCCTCTCACTCAGCACTATTAATCAGAACCTCCTGACAAGGCGAGCACCATAAGTAGACTGATTTGACGGCCCCGGCTCCCTTCTTTTACAGATTGTTTAGCATTTCAAAATTTAAACAATATTATTTTAAACATATTTTAAGAATATTAATTTATAACAAGGTCTAATACCTATACAACCTAACCTACTGGCAGCTCTAGCAATAAATTAAAAATAACACCAAGGCTTGTCATTATCTGACATTACAAAAGGTAAACAAACATTAAGAGATCACTAGAAAATCTAAATATTTTGAAATATAAAGGCCTAGGTATGCTACAGACAATGGCCATGCAAATAATTTGAGAGAACGTTTAATAAAACATTTAATTAAAATAGCTAAAAAGTAAGTTAAAAATGTTACATTACAATCTGCACATGGTCAACTGACATGATCATGATATTTTCAGCAAGACTGTATTCTATCATGTGGCCAACTCTTTACTGATTGTGGAGGTGTAGTCATATTAAATAGATAAGGACTTACAATGCTAGTTAACAAATTGAATTGTCTTCAATTAATAAGGACATCCTGTAATGTCTGACGAGTAGATAAATCATATAGCTATCTGTGGCGAAGAGGCGGATGCATGGATTTCTGTATTATTTGTATTTTTTTATTCTGTATTATTATTATTATATCTGATTTCTTTAATAGTTGGGTAGTTAGTCCCAGTTCATCCAAATCTTTTCAGCCATTTTCAGTGTAAAAGAGCAATAATTGAACTTTCAACGTCACATAGGTCAATTATCTCACTTATTGACGGCCTCAGTGGCGCAGTGGTAGTGTATGCAAATGTCGTGATAAGGTCTCGGGTTTAATTTCCGTGTCTTCCGACACGTAAAATATATTTTAGTGATCTGCAAATGTTTGTTTCCGAGTTTGAATGTTTCCTATGCGTAGCGAGCCGACGAAAGTCTCCGTTTTAACTCCGTACGGGAAAAATGCTATTGATGTTCGTCCGTCCATTCAGTCTACATACAGGTCGCATTTTTTATCGGATTTGCATGCAACTTGGCATGGACAATCCTTGATGTAGACAACAACTTTTAGCGAGGGGATTTTTCGATCGGGGGGAAATGGAGGCAGGGGAGGGGAAATGGTCCCCTAGTGGTTGGCAAGAGCGCTCAAAACGAAAACAAGCAATGTTGTTTTTTTTTTAAATCGATAAAAAAAAAGAAATAAAGAATTAAAAAAATCTCCGAAGTCTACGGTTCACAGAACCACTAGTAATATAAATATATTTTGATAATATTTTTTTTATCAGTTTTCTAGATCCCCCATAATACAAGCTTGTATTAGCATAGTGAGCTAAGTTTATGCTAGATGGCGCTGTCTGCAAATATCTGCAGATACATTGCCAAAATCAATACAGCCCGTATGCCTGAGCGACAAGTCACTTAACATACTCACTAATAAACACATTCATACAATTTTCTGGCTGTGGACAAGGGTCGGTACTCCCACCCAACGTGTATTGTTCCAAGTCGTCCCGTCCCGCCTACGCTACAATACTCGATGCGTACAGGGTTCAATAAACGAGTTGCCAAGTCAAGAACCTGTTACGATCCTGTCTTATTGCTCGGCACCACGTTATTGTCACAATTGTGCGGTAGTATATTGGCTGAGGTCAAGGATTGAGAGGATAAATTATCGCCCAGCAAAACCAAAAGCAGAAACTTTTAAAAAAGGTGTCGATATGGCTCTGGAAGGAAATACTTTTCAGTAATATGTTCAATCCAACTGAGTCCCTTTCCTACTAGACAGTAAGATAATAAAGGAAGTTTAGTCACGGTACAAATCAAGAACTTTTTATTTTGAGAAAATAAAATGCGTGTTTAATATTTCAGAAAAATCTTTTACTATGACTTTTATTTGGCATGATTTGTGTTATTATGCACTTCAATATTGCAATCTGGTCCCACCGAAATTTTCGGGGCTTGTCTCGCCTGTAAGTGGTGCAACTACGCCTGTAAGTGGTTCAACAAATGAGGTCCTGACGAAGAGAAGAAAAAGTCCTGTACTGTACGTCTGCTCAATCACCCTCCCGAAATAATTGAATGTCTAGAAGTAGGCCGTTATAAGCTGATTCGATTGATTGACAACGCAGTATTCACTTCTCCTTTTTTTATATAAATTTTGATAAGGTCTGTTAGTTGAAACCAGTCTTAAACTGCAGCAGCTTCTACAAGACAACTGGGGGCCCAGTCTACTAATTCAATCGCGTCAGAAGGGAACCAAAATCGTCGCTCAATAGAAATCCACCGGTACAATTTTGATAGTTTTATCTACTATGACAATCGTAATCCAATAGTCTTTTATCGGTCGGCCGACAGAATTCTACTAACAAGTAGCGCCAGTGGCCGCTAGTCAGTTGCATTTTTGATAGTCTACTATCATTTTGACAGCTTAAAACAGCGATTCTGGTTCTATTCTACGGCTTGTCTATAGTAGACTCGGCCCGCAGTACTAACAACCGAGCTATTTCAATCAAAAATGGTCATCTGAAAGCTCGTTGATTCATATCCTTTCCTGCGCTTTTAAGAGCAAAGTCCTGTGAACTTACTTCGACATAAATGTAGATATAGCTTCGAAAGGGACACGCAAGCTGTAAGAGTCCTTTGTTGTCTCGAATGAAAACTAGCTATTTCGCATCGGATTATCTACTGAAATACATTACAGAGTTAGTGCGTAGTTCTTTTACTGCAAGTTATAAATATTACCCGATAACTTAGTCATACAAAGTTTAATATAATCGATATAATTAGCTGCCGACTGACCTTTATTTTTTTTTCTTTACGTGTGGTTATCCTCATGGATGCCATGCCGGAGTCCTACCGACTAAAGACCTATCCGCACACAACAGCGCCGACACGTACCGATCAGTAACGTATACATCACTGTCCCTTACGAGTGCGGATAGCGTCGTACAAAATGTTTGCAATAATATAATTTTTCACTGACACTGGCATATACTTTACTGATCGGCACGTGTCGGCACTGTGCCGGCACTGTTGTGTGCGGAGAGGCCTTAAAACCACACGGTGTCCTTCCATTTGTCTATGCCGTCTGACTTTTAAACTTTGTCTGTCTGTCGGAGTTACCTACATCACGCGCAAGGGAGTGCTTTTTTGGACGTAGTGGAATACATTTAAGCGCTATCCTGCAGGATCATCAAGGCGGTTTTTTGTGGGACTCCCAGGCTACTTTACTTAACTCACCACGGTGCCGAGATGTTCCGCTTCTGCCTCGAGGTCCTGTTTCGTGATATGGGCCATGCCATAGGATAGACAGGTAATATACCTACTGCATACCGTTAGATGCGATTTATATATATAATATAAATTACGTGTCACGTTGTTTGTTCGCGATGGACTCCTAAACTACTAAACCGATTTTAATCAAATTTGCACACCGTGTGCAGTTTGAACCAACTTGAAAGATAGGCCATATATCATCACGCTACTTCTCTGGAGAGCGGAGCAGTAGTCATAAATGTCGACAAATCGGGCAAATTTTTATGCATTATTGTAGAATTTATAAGCGACGGGATTAAATAGGTGCGACGGGAGTTCGAGCTATGCCACGGGCGAAGCCGTGTGTTCATCTAGTATAAATATATTAGGTAATTTTAATTTAAACGATAGAACCTTTCGGAAAAATCTAATGTAAATTATATTACTCTTAATCGCCCAGATATTTTAAGCTTAGTCTGGCAAAATTTACTACCGAAGTTAGCTTTTTCTTTGAGTGGTTGGCATTAAGTGGATCTTGACTCTTAACCTTATAATAGGGGTAGACTATTGTCCTTGGAGTTTAAGAGCTATTTCCGGTAGCTACAGAGGTAATAAACACTAACCTTGTTCATTCCTGGAGTGTATACGACTCACAGTCGATTAAAAAAATATAACTATCTTCACGCGGCATCTCTGACAGGATAATCAGAGAAAATTAGTAATAATGTCAAAAATGGTTTTAATAATAAGTGGATTTGCTCCTATAAAGTCCCAAAGAGTTTCGTCGCACATAAAAAAACATCTTTTTCGTCCCAAGGTTTTATTCCAGTTTCGTCCCGAAATAATATATTAACTACGTAAATGTTGAAATGAGCTAAATTCATCAAAATCGCAAGGTGATTATAGTATGTCGGGTTACCCGAACGTCTACAGTATGGGGTTCTTCAAAAGGGGTCTTAGAATGTTTATAAAGGGTCGGCAGCGCGAGTGCTGCACTTCTGGTGTTGCAAACGTCCATAGGCTACGATGACCACTATCTATCAGGTGGGACGTACGCCCACTTGTCTGTAACCACAGCGGTATAAAAAAAAATGTTTGTCTGTATGTAGGTCAACCTCAGTCCCAGAAATCTGTTGATAATTCTCGACAAAGCTATGACCCCTCGAGTCGTAAATTGATGGGGACAAGAATGACATATCGCGCAGAGGAAAGAACCAATTTAGCACAGGAACGAATGCTGTAAAGAACAAAGAATCACTTTCTGAGAAATGTCACAGAACAAAAGCTTTTAGTGGTTTTCTTAATTGCTGTAGTTATTGTTTCATCTCTTGTGATTATATAGTTACTAGCTAACTCCCGCAGCTTCGCCCGTGATATATTTTGAACTACCGTCGCACCCATTTAATCCCGTCGATTTTTAATTTTACAATACATACTTACATATTATCACGCCTGTCTCTGATCGGGGTAGGCAGAGATTATGACTTTCCACTTGCTACAATCCTGATATACAACTTACGTTTCTACTGTCATAAGTGTTTTCATACATGCTCGCCGGTTAAGGGTACTCTTGAAATTGCCTTTTTCCAAAATATCTTTGATTTGATTGACATACATACGCCGAGGTCGACCCCTACCAGTCTGCCCATTCACTCTCGCCTCAAAAATCTGCTTCGTCAGTCTATTTTCATCCATCCTCTCCACGTGTCCGAACCATCTAAACATCCCTTTTTCTATCTTAGTCACTACATCTTCTGTCATACCGCAATGTTCCCTTATCGCGCTGTTCCTTTCCTTTACAATAATGTATGAAAATTTGCACTGCAATTTAAGGTTACTGCTCCGCTCTCCAGGGTAGTAGCGTGATGATAAATACCCTATAGCCTTCCTCTGTATATGGGCTGTCCAACACAAAAAAAAATTAATTCGGAACAGTAGCTACTGAGATTAGCGCGTTCAACCAAACAAACACTTCAGCTTTATATATTAAAAGAAGTAAGAAGTATAGTTAAGTGAAGTTTCCACAGCATTTTGAACATTTCTAACCTATCAGGACTTGTAACAACCAGACGACACATTGTATACAATCGTTGGCAATCAGCTTAGCGGTACACATCGTTGTTCAAAGATACGGAATGTTAACCTAACGGTGACAAAAGATATAGTCTGATTGTTGTCTGAGAAATGGAAAGAAACCTATAAAGGATCCAGTAAATTGGCTAGCTTAGTTGGAGAGCTCAATAACTTACACTAGCGGCACTCTATGATGGCCGTTCATTTCACATTTTCGTATAAGAAAAAAAAAATCAGATTGACATTAATAAAAAATACCCTAAAATAGTATGCTTGGAACAAAATTTTTTAAAAGTATCTACGTAAGGTACTTTATTTCATAAAAAATCGTTTTCTTTTGCATTATTGTAATACTCGTATGTCAAACGGCCATCATACGTGCCGCTAGTATAGAAAATTTAGAACTTCCACGTCTTATTTGTGTTGATCTGTGAGGGTTCAACATTTGAGTTCTAACAGGGTATGATCTATAATATCAATATTGAGTGTATCTATCTTCACGCTGTATCCCTGCCGGGGTAGTCAGACAGGACAGATTTGTTAGGATTCGCATTCCATGCCTACTTCAATATTGACTGAGTTCCTAATATACATTTAATCATATGTCTGCATCTCAGCACCTTCCCAGTTGTTCCAGGATTTTTATGCATTATAATACTTATTAAATACGCTATTTGCACAATTTTGATTAGGTTTTGATGACATAATGTGGAAAAATGTTGAAAGTAAAATACAGCATTTTAATCAATTCTATTATTTTCGGCCTTTATTAGACTGATTGCAGGTCAAATGACTTTAATGGCGTCACAATTTTGCCTTTTAGATACAAGTTAAACGGTAAACCATTGCTCATCCACTATTTATATTAATATATAAGCTCGAAAAGTTTGATTGTTTGATTGAACGCGCTCAGGAACCAATATTTTTGTGTGTGATAGCCCATTTATCAAGACAGGCTATAGGCTATATACCATCAACACCCAGAAAAGTGGATCAACAATCATACATGTAACAATTCGGACAAATTTTCATAAAAGATTGTAAAATTAATAAACGACGAGATTAATAGGTACACGGGGTTGGAAATACGTCACGGGCGAAGCCGCGAAGGTCGACTAGTATTAGATACATGGAAATTAGTCAGCAAATCGGAAACGATCCGTGCAGGCACAGGTTCCATGAAATGTTTACGAGATGGATCGATGTGGCCGTCTTTGCACGCAATACTTGAAAAACACGGTAAATACTTATATTGAAGACAGTTCATAGTGATTTTTTGAAGAGATTCATGGATGTACCGACATGTAGAACTAAAGTTAGGCAAATAAATGACAATATTGTCTGGTCTGACAAGTTTAGCTAGTAGTTTACCAGCTTAGAACCCCTGAAGCACTGATATAAATTCTGTGCCTACGTGGTTCATGATCATGAGAAACTCACTGAAGTCCATCAGACATTCAGACTGAAGTGGCAGACAAGCATACCTGACGGAAAGTGGTTACCGTAGCCTATGGACGTTTGCAAAACCAGAGGTGCTGCCGACCCTTTATAAATCTTCTATGACCCCTTTTGAAGAACCCCATACTGTTTACGTTCAGGAAAACCCAGGCAGACTAATACCAATCCCCCGCTTTGCAAAGAAGGTAAACGAAGTAACATTCTTTCCTCAAACTATCTTCGGACCAATTTCGGTGTAGGTTTCAAGATTCTAACTTCTCCTAGAACTTTACCGAGAAACTCGCTGTAATGTTTCTGGTCTTGGTCTTTGCTGTAGATCCTGGTTACAGAATTCACACAAATGAGGGAGGGGATGGTCCCTTAAAAAAGGAGCGATAATCGATTTGAAATAGCGAGTTAGTCAACTTCTTTGTTATGACTATCTTAAGAAGGTAATAAATGATTGAAACACAGCGAGGGCGTGCAGTTTCTAAGTGTAACCGCAGACCGCGGCTGGACGTTGCCCTGTCGCTCTGTGTTTGGGCTATATTGCAGCCGTAGAATGTGCCTAAGATTTTAAGTACGGTGTACACAATACATGTGACTCAATTGGAATTTTCAAATGTCTTATCTAATCAACTTAACTATCTTCACGCTGTATCCCTGGCGGGGTAGTCAGAGAGGATAGATCGCCAGGCTTCGCGATCCATCCATACTTCTTTCGCTTCCTGTAGATTCATCAATCGCTCCATACATCCACGTCTGGGTATCAGAGTACTTTTGACTATTCGTTATCTTATCATCCAGTATTATGTCCCACACAACTGCTACTAGGGCACTATTTAGCCCTGGGTCCGCTATATTTTTTTAGCCACTGAATACCAAGATATTAAAAAAAGTGTCCATAGCCTCGCTAGCTCATTGTTCTGTAAACGATCATTGCATTAATTATCTCACGGATACGTGAACGTATGTGACTTTTCCGTTCTTCGGAAGTCGCATTAAGCCGTTGATACAGGCCATATTGGCGGCTCGAAAAAATTCAAATCCAGAAAGTAGCAAGTCGCCCCTTAAACATGACAATAGGCTCACCGCCTATGATGTGGTACAATAGTACAAAAGAGTTTATATTATTAACAAAAATATTTACATACTGTTGAATACTTCCCTTTGCTGATTAAAAAAAGTAATTAGTGCGGTTATAGAATATTACTTCACTATTTGGGTTCATAACGCATGCGTGTTTTATAAGCTGCTTTATGTATCTAAAACTAATGAAATTAGAGCCACTTTACAAGCAAGTGTGTTGAAAAAATATAAATGATTAAATGTGGACGATATGCTTCTGCCTACCAATTTGAGGAATAAAGGCGTAACTATTTGTATGTATGTACGAACACTATGATTAATGGGTACCCGCTTAGACCACAGCCTTAGCAAATATTCTTTTGAAGACTTGTTTACACTCCAAGAAAATATTCTTTATATTTCAGCTGTTGTTATTACAAATATAACATTTTTAATAAAACCACGCCTAGATTTATTCTTGTTTATATATTGTACAGTAAGTCTATAGAGAAATCAAATAAAAACAAGTAAAGAACAATTTTCTCCAATATTTGTGAACTTTTTATTTCGTTTTGTAGCTATAGGCGAGTTTTAGTGTTACCAATAAAAATACAGTTGTAGTTTTGGCCGCTACGTTCAATATTGATGTATTGCTTGAAATAATATCATCAAATTTGTTCAATAAATTGACTAACTTTTCTTCTTTATTTAAGTGTTTTCCCAGTTGCTTCCACAAACAACATAGATTTAAAGTATGGGGTCTACTATTTTTGCCTACTAACAGTATCGTTATTATATTAGATGGTTCGGACACGGGGAGAGGATGGATGAAAATAGACTGACGAAGCAGATTTATGTGGCGAGAGCGAATGGGCAAACTGGTAGGGGTCGACCTTGGCGTACGTATGTCAACCAAATCGAAGATCTTTTGGAAAAAGGCCAGGTCAAGAGTACCCTTAACCGGCGAGCGTATATGAAAACACTCATGAAAGAAGAAGAAGCGAAAGTGGTATGTCAAGATCGTAGCAAGTGGAAAACCATAGTCTCTGCCAACTCCGATATGTATGTGTGTATGTAACAGTATCATTTTGCTTTTACGTTCATGAATTGACTATTAGAGCGTCAAATGAATGTAAAGTAAAGGGTTGTTACTGGTTACCAAATGATTTGATGACAAATGATGACTGCAACTTTCTCCCGATGTGTCCCATTTTTAGAACATTAGCATTCCCTTACGTTATACAGAGTGCCTCATAAGTTACTTTAAGCAATATAAGATGACCAGGAATTGTTGTAAAGGACGAATGCAACGATGCAGGCACAGTTAGATAGCAGTCGCCTCAAATAATGCTGAAAATTAAAAGGCTAACGATAGCTGATCCTAGCAGGGTTTGAAAGCAACTGGGAAAAGACTTAATCCAGCAATCGATGTAAAATTTAATGATAAGTTTAAAAACAAATATTGCTGCGGACTGTACTTGCATTAAATTGTCCGCTTCAGTGGCTTGTGAATTGCGGTTATGTGTCTCTGCCTTTATTTAAAAATACGCAAAATTTTTGTATAATCGTTACATAAATAGACTATATACTACAGAAATCTTGACCACGACCGCTTAACCGCTCACTGCGTACAATTTTGCGAGTACGGCGGTACAGCGGTCGTGGTCAAGCTGTAGTACGTATTTATAAGGCTAAAAAGTTAGTTTATTTGTTTGGTTGAACGCGCTAATCTCAGAACCTACTGGTTCAAATTGAATAATACGTTTTGTGTCGGATAGCTTATTTATCGAGGAAGGCTATAAGCTATTTATGATCACGCTTCTCCCTGGAGAGAGTATTAACAATCATAAATGTCATAAATTTTCGTACATTATTAAAAAAAAACCTTAACGACTGGGATTAAATAGCGGCCACGGCATTTCGAGATATATCACGGGCGAAGCCTGTCAGCTAGTATAAGAAAAATACTCTTAGAAAGTATTGAAAAATGTTTTGACTTATTTGCAATATCCGACTGAAAATACTATATTGCGAAAGCATGGACGATTGCCGCAATCGATCATTGAGATAAAAACGTTTGTTTGAGGAGGTAACTAGTGACGATAAACTATATCGATATTAGGGTTATCGTATCTAAAACTCGATAGCAAAAGACAATCAGATAAACAAAATGTGTGTGTACCAGAGTATACAGGTAAGAAGTGAAACTTCATTACGACATTTTTTTAAGATGAAAATTAGCACACTAAAATTTTAGGTGTCTTGAATTCATCAGCATAATTATTACTGCCTCGCTGGCGTAAGGGGTAGTATATGCGACTGCCGTGCTCAGATTCCGGGTTTGATTACCGGGTCGGAATAAATATTTGTGTAATATAAAATTTTTTGTTTGTGTGTTACCTATGTATAATTTGTATTTTTTTTTCAATAATAACACTTGTACTATTCCACATCATTTACTTGATAAACCTAACCGGTTTCGCCTCACGGCATTCTCAAAGGCACACAATATGACAACTGACTGCCCAGTTAATTTTATTATTATTAGTTAGTAAATGTTGTGGAATAGTACAAGTGGTATTATTAAAAATGTGTAGCAAGTTCCACCAAGTGCCATCAATCAACAGTATAAATTATATAATATGTATGTATTTTGAAATATGTTAGATGTTTATCAGTTGTCTAGATTCTATGGCACGAGCTTAAAACTTAGTTTGGTTGGGCTCGATAGCGCTGTGTGAAAAGTGTCCAATGATATTTATATTTTATTAAGAAGTTTGTGTGAATATGAACTTTACAAGAATCCTACTAATATTAAAAACGCGAAAGTTTGTAATAATGGATATTTATTACTCTTTCACGTAAACATAACAAACTGCTAAATGGATTTTAATTAAACTTTACAATAATATAGCTTACACATCAGAATAACACATAGGCTACTGTTTATCCCGGGAACAAGTTCCTGTGGGAAACGGAGCGGGAAAACTTCTCTATGCGGGCGAAGCCGCGGGCCTTGACTAGTCCTTTATAATAGCAAACAGCTAATAAAAATGATTTATGTATTGAATGTATAAGCAATAATTTTATTGTTGTACCCCATTTAAATATATTATTATTTTTATTATAATAGTTTTAGTGATACAATAAAAAGGTTCCCTCCCCCCTCTGACCTCTCCCCCCCCCCCCCCCAACCCCATTCACACTATAACAATGGTGATAACATCAACGCTACCGTTTTTGATGACACCGTGATAAAAAAGTAAATGCTAAGGGCAAGTTCAATGACTCCTTAATTAGTTTTTTTTTCACCTGCCCTCATTAGTAAGTCATGGTGTTTATTTCAAGTAATTACTATTATATTAGAAAATGGTGATATTTGTTTATTTTATTGCACTCCTTTGTAGCTGTGAATATTGAAGCACCAACATGAGATCTATACAAATACTTATCACGCCTTATTTAAAAAATTATAAAGTACATAAGCATATGCGTAGTATACTATCATATCCCACCAGTCAAGTTATACTTTGTTCCACGTGATAAGGTGGTGGGAGAGCCTATTGGCATGATATATGTAGCTTTTGCCCATTTTCACCAATTTTTGCATTCTTTTAGTTTTCGCAAAACTTGCGTAAAATCGCAACAAATAGACTCGAAAGTTTATTTGATTATGAAAATAACATTTTTATTATATGCTAGGTGACCCTCCCGGCTTCGCCCGTAACATACTTAATGGCACCTATTTAATCACGTCGCTTATAAATTCTACAATATTGCATAAAAAAATGCCCGATTTGTCGTCATTTATGGCTACCGCTCCGCTCTCCACGGTAGTAGCTTGATGACATATAGCCTACAGCCTTCCTCGATAAATGGGGTACCTAACACAAAAATAATTTTTCAAATTCGACCAGTAGTTCCTGAGATTAGCGCATTCACCCAAAAAGGCAAACTCTTTAGCTTTATAATATTAGTATAGTATAGATTGAACAGTATCTAGTATCCCATCTCTTCTGTGAGGTCACATTCATAGATAACGCTTACCATAAGGTGAAGAACGCATATTTGTTAACAGCCTTACCTGAAAAAATGACGTTTCCAAATGAATATAAAGTAATCGACATAATTATCGTACAGAAAATATTTAGCAACATTGTAAGTTCTCAATAAACCATTAAGTAATTAATTGAATAATAAAACTTTCTTTCGCATAAGATGTTTTCAATCGAAGTCATTAATCTCAAAAGAGATCAAATATAAACTACTAGCTGACCGACCGCGACTTCGCCAGTGAATTACTTTAGATCCGCGTGGTAATAAATGCTTACTTACAAATTTACTTTATTCTCAATTAAATTTACTCTCAGGATAAGCCGTAGTTACTTTCAAGTAAAAGCTGACTTATGGGTTTGAGATGTCAGACGGTAGTATATCGGTAATGACTACTAAGAGTGTCTGATCTCGGGAGTCCTGGGGTTATCGTTCCGAGGGCTTACCCGAGTCTTCCGACCATAGAGGGTGGAAGGGCAACGTGTGGTTTTAGTCCGTAGGAGTCCAGCATAGCATCTATGAGGATTTCCAAATGAAAAAAAAAAAGAGTGTTGGATCTGCTTATACAGTCAGATTTGAAAATAATCTAAGAATTCAGAAGCCTTTTCTCTCAAATGCACTTAGGTATTATAGAAAAAAAAAGTTATATTGTCAGTTTACTCTCATCAACCTGTCATAATTAAATAGGTTTAGTCTCAACCTCACCGCGGTCATAGACCTCCGCCAGTCGTTGACCTCATCAGCTGACCGTGTGTTTATTATGATGTTCATAGCGTTATTGATTAAAGTGTTCATAGTTTGATATGTAGCCCAGTTAATACACATTATCGAGATGGGGCCTTAGGTCCCGTACACAGTTGAAATTACAGAAGAATAAAGGGTGTATCCACATGTTTTATGACAAACCATTTTAGCTAAGATTGCTTTTTAGTATAGTATGCCATGTCATGTCATGGCGTTTTAAAGAGCCCGAGATTTAGTGCAGATGATAAATAAAACTAATTTTACATGTTTAATACATTTTACTGATAGTGTTAAAGATCGCTTAGCAAATAATATTTCGGGTCGATTGAAATTCTTGGTGTAATTACACTGAGAAAACCCGTCACTGGAATATAATGTTAATTAAAATTATGGTTTAATAAATGAAATCGTGTCACGCACACAAGATTGAGCGCTCTACCTTAAAATAGGACTTTAATGGCGCCAATTTTACCCGCAATACATAATTTTTCTATATCTAATCGTATGACATCTTGACTTACTTAGTTATACTTATTAGTCACGACTTTATCAACGAAGGGTTTTTAAGCTATTGCATAGTTTTTATCGCGGGCTTTGAGCGCGGCGACCTAATCAACAAATTCCTTAACGAAAAAAACCTAACACCCGAGCTCACACGAACTTCACCGAGCACGGCCGAGCGTTGGCTTAACGTGTATGTATATAATACGACTGTACGAAGCTCGCACGGATTTTCAATATCATCATCATCATTGACGTCGATCCCGGTCAATTTATGAAGTGAAAATTATTTTAGCGCGGTACGCATATTTTTAGATTAGATAAAATCTCTGGACTCGCGACTATAATCATCATCATCATCATCTAATGTTGATCCCGGTCATCTACAGGTCTTATTTAATAATATTTTGTAATCAATAAAGACTTTTTCAGTGTAGATTTTTTTTCATCATAATCATTATAGTCGATCCCGGTCAATTTTTGAAGTGAAAACTTCTTTTAGCGCGGTACGCATATTTATAGATGAGATAAAATGTCTGGACTTGCGACCATCATCATCATCACGTTGATTCCGGTCATCTACAGGTCTATGCTGTGTAATCAATTAGGACTCTCTCAGTGTAGATTTATTTTTCATCATCATCATCATTAACGTTGATCCCGGTCAATTTTTGATGTGAAAACTTCTTTTAGCGCGGTATGGTGTGTGTGCATATATGCATGTAGGTACATATAGCAGACCCCCAACGCATCTAGATAAATACATTATTAATAATTTTAGGTTTTTTTTGTACAATCAATAACAAATAGTGCTATGCAATAGCTTTACCGCGGCAGTCCCCGAGTGCCACACTTTTTTTTTCTTTTTTGTCGCGGGGAATGCGTTTACGCGCTGTCATTCCTACTGCAGGGGCAGCAGGGATGGTGTGTCCCTTTGGGGGCTGTCCTACCCACTAAACCCCGCGGTGTTCCGCCTTCTTCCAAACCGGGTCGCAGGATAGGCCTGAGGGCGGCCCGACTAAGGGGAATTCCTCAAGATGAAACTCTCCTTGGGGATCAATGAAGGGGTGGTGCCAGAAACATCCGTATGCATTTTGTCACACATAACAGGTGGTAAGCCCAATGCTGTGTCGAAAAGGACATGCGCAGGTTGAGTCGACAGATGCAGCCAGGGATAAATGCCTCGGATTGTGTTTACTTTTGAGGGTTACTGTACGCAGATATCCGTCGGATAACCAAGGTGGTTGACATAGCTCTCATAGAATTTTTGTTTTATACCACTGAGGTGGCAGACAAGAGACACGGCAAGAGACGAGTTACGGCAAACGTAAGGTAGGTCTAACCCCCGGCCAATGGACCGACGACCTATAGAAAAGGCCGCCGGGGGCACTGGATGCGGAAGGCGTGTATTCAAAATTGGAAGAGGCATATGTCCAGCAGTGGACAGCCATTGGCTGATTTGATAGGTTGAATCTGGCTGATTGATGGCATATATACCGCTTATTATATTTATTATACTGTACTTTAAAACCAAAATTCATTAGTAGAGTAACCCATACATATAATGTTGGTTAACACTGTTTGTTCTGAAAATAGCACGGTGAACCCCTTTGAAGACTCAAATTTACATTTTCAAATATATTTCTGTCGCCATAAATCACCTTAAAATAACAAGGACAGCATGATACTTAACAACTATTATGGAGTAGCGTTTGAATAATTGAGCGTTCATTAGAGTCATTTATTCGCTGATAATAATTGATCGTGAAATACTTCGAAACCCCATTAAATCTCGTTTAGTTCTTTCTATATGTATGAAAAATTACCCGATTTGTTGACATTTATGATTTCTACTCCACTCAACAGGGTAGTAGCGTGATGATAATAGCCTATAACCTTCCTTGATACATAGGCTATTCAACACAAAAATATTTTTTTAATTCCAATCAGCCGTTCCTGAGATTAGTGCGTTCAATCAAACAAACGAACGTTATATTATTATTTCTATCATTATGGCTGAGTCATGTCAAAGTAAATAAAAAATAAAGATCTGCTGATAAATTACTGCGTTTAAAAGCTATTTGGCTTCCCAACAGTGAGGAATTTGGAGATGATGATGATTATTAGTCCAAAATTAAGTCTGGCCGATGATTTTGTTCACACCTATATCCCACACAAGTTTGTCTTTAATTTATTAAGATGGCCATATACGTGTGTTAATTAGTAGACCAGTTATAGATCGAGACAAACTTCTTTGGACTTTTATTTACGATTTGATTGATAGTTTAACAATTATTTGATAGATGGATTTTGATTGGAGTGACGTCATTTAGAGTTGTTATGGTTTAGTGGTTATTGACCCGATTCCAAATCTGGAGAGTATGATTTAGGTATACTATCTATATATATACCTATAACTACTATCTACAGTATAGGGTTCTCCTTTCTAAACCTTCTAAGACCCCTGTCTTAGAAGGTTTATAAAGGGCCGGCATCGCGAGTGCTGCACCTCTGGCTGTGACCACTCAGTGGTATAAAAAAATCATCATAATATTATAAAAATAAACGCAAAAGTTTGTAAGTATGGATGGATGTTGGTTATAATAATATAAACGCGAAAGTTTGTAAGTATAGATTGATGTTTGTTACCCTTTCACACAAAATCTACCGAATGGATTTTGATGAATCTTTACAATAATATAGCTTACACATCAGAATAACACATAGGTTACTTTTTATCCCGGGAACAAGTTCCTGTGGGAAACGGAAACGGGAAAACTTCACCACGCGTGCGGAGCCGCGGGCGTCAACTAGAAATGTGGAAAAACCTATAGGTATAAGGTTTGGACTACTTTTATCCCAGAAAGCATTTTGTTCCCAAGGGAAATAAGTTTGCACGATAACCAAATGGCGATTTGATTAATTGTTTGGTTGAACACTCAGGAACTACTGGTTCGAATTAAAAATTATTTATATGTTGGATAGTCCATTTATCGAGGAGGGTAATATATCAACACGCTACAACCAGAAGAGCGGAGCGTTATCATATAATATCATACAGATTATAAAACTAATACTAGTTTTACAATATTAATTAATATTATATTGTAAACTAATAAATTATGGGATGTACGAGTTAACGAGGACTCGAAGTATGTCGCGGACGAAGCCACTGTGTACAACTAGTTCATGCATTAGGGGGTCAACTAATAAACACAGATATATAAGAGAAACGTGTGGTATTAGTCGGTAGGAATCCGGCATAGCATCCATGAGGAATTCCATACGAAAAAAAAGGAACTACGAAAACGTAGGCTATCTATTGAGTGACGATTAAGATTCTTTCTGAGTTGATTGAAATAGCAGATTCGGAAATCTGTTATTGATATTTTTCTAGCTGCCCATAAGACCTTCGATTAGGCCTAAAGACTACCATGTTACTGGCAGCCGGGATCAACGGCTAACGTATTTCTTTCCGAAGCATTGACACGTAAATGGGAATGCCACAAATGATCACCCATCCAACCAACAGGACTAACAGTTTATACAACGCTAGCGAAGCGTAGTATACTTTTTTACTATGACAAGAGATGATTATATTGATCATGACGTCGTTCCGAGGTTAGTGACCGACGAGACGTTATTGACATGGATATATTTAATCTATATCGATTTGTTATGATTCTCGATTGATAGCTAAAAATGAATAAAATGATGATTTATGTGCAATTATAGCAATTGGCTGGCGGGTCTTTTTCGACTTGGTTATGTTATGAGTTTTAGTCATGTTGATAAATCTCTCCACCTGTTACGTGGGACAAAAATGCATACGGCGAATTGTGGGCGTATAGTATGCCTCTGCCTACCCCTTCGGGGATAAAGGCGTGACAATATGCATGTATGTATGTATGATAAATTCACACTTTAACCATACGGCCCACCAGGTGCTATAGGTACTCGTCCTGACGACCATGCATAGAGATTTTACGACACCCCCCTCCATCCTCCCCCCTTTCGAGACAGAGGCTTAAAAAATCTCGAACCCCGAAGATGAGGCCGCGATGACGGACCGACTTGTGTTGCTAGGGCTTACACGGGACTCCCAGCTACAGGCAGATGGAAGGGCACCGAGTGGTTAAAGTCGGTAGGAGTACAGTATGGCATCCATGATGATTTCCACACAAAAAAAGAGAGGAAGGACAACCCTTTTGAAGATTCGACAGAACGGAGACCGGGATTAACGCTCATATAATTAAAGCTACTTCCAGATAACAATATTTGATTCTAGATATCGAACTGGTACTGATTATTTGTGAACTGTTCTAAATATTATATCGGTCAGCGGCAGGTCGACAATGAGGTTAGTACGAACACACCCTACGTCAGTCAATACGGTTTGAACGCAAACACTTTGTTGACCTGTATATCATACATTACGATTTTTGTATAAACTTTTTTCTTAACGCCATTAAGTATCTTAATGACCTTTAATTAAGGATAGCCATTAAGGAAAGGTTTACGTTGTGGAATGGTTAATAGTATAAAAACATGTGAAATTATTTTTAATGCGGCACCGGAAACTGTATTGAACTTTATTTTATTCGATATACCTAGAGTAAAATAAAGGCTGACTTATTACTGCTGACTGAATTATTACTGTTTTATTGAAAAGGGAACAGACAGCATCAATAACATAGAAGTGACCAGATCACAACTGTTTATAACTATCATAGCAAACCTAAAAATTAAACGCTAACTCAATGGAACAAGGAATGTTTTACATATGACGGATTGTAAGCGGGAAAAATGACAAGAGTGGACGCTTGCCGTATATTATTTTCTAAAACTAGTAAATTTCTCTTGTTTTATGTGCGGAAGTGGTGGTTTCTTGGACATAAAAGTTGTGACGTACAATGAGGGACATAAAATATGCCGTGAAATGCGATTTTCTTTCTTGCCGCGTAAAATTCACTGAAAACCTCAGTATAACAACCACTATTACACTAGGGTGAGACTAACCTTGACTTTAGACTAGACTTGACTAAGACGTAGAGGACGGGGGCATTTTAGATAATAGGAAAAACATTGAAGAAATCATAGATTTGGCTAAAAGGTCTTAGTAACCAGGCCATAAAATAATTACCAAAAAAAGTATATGGCAGCTGTCATCTTGACATAAAGTTTGTCAAAATGAGATTCGATTTCATTTGATTTTTAAATTTGCTAGGACTAGTTTGAACAGAATGAGCGCTGTAACTTCTGAAATAATAACCTTATCCTATGGCGACAATACTGTAGTTTTTGTTTGATCGTTTGAGATAGTGTTGGGAGTGTTATCGTACAATGTTGCCATAATAAGTTTAGTCATTACGTTTAATTATTCAATTTGTCAATTCTTTCATTATAGGAACACATCACGCGATATTATACCATAATAACGATATTTAACTTGAAGGTGATGTGAATACAGTGTTTTGTTTGTGTAAAATTAATATTTTGTCGATTGAGCGAACTAAGCCATAAAATATAATAGCTTGTACTGGAAATATTAAGTTCATAGTCAATAAATATATTATTATTAGCAGTGTTGCCGTGTGTAAATATATTAATAAAAATATGGTGGATAAATCATAAGTGGTTCTATATCGATGGAAGTCATTAAACAATGATACAATAATTTTTGTTAAGTAAGGATTTCTAAATTTTCACCTGAAGAGGAGTCTATCTATAAGTACTATATAAAAAGAAATAGATGTATTTTTTTCGTTAGTGTACTCTTAGTATTAAACGGGATTACACACATTTTTTACTACAAGATTTCAGCTGTGTTAATACAGCCAAAAACCGTGAGTATTCCCGTTTACTTACATATAATATGTGGAAAAATAACGTTAGTACCCTTAGATATTGATGAAAATAAGAATTGAAAACAAACTATTTAGATATAATTTTAAAATTTGTGAAAATTCGCCCTCTCTGTCACCATAAAGAAGTCTCGTTGGTCAAGTCAGACTTAGTGTCGCTACAAACAACAAAGGTTATTATTCATTTTGACAATCATCAATGTTACTAAAGTTAATAAAGGTTTTACTACGATTAATACGAATAGATTCAAACAAATTCATTGGCTCATAAAATGCAACATCGATATCGATAATAGATCTTATATCACTCCCTACGACAAAAAAAAACACTCCGAACTCCTTAAAATTCAAGCATTGTAATAACATGGGTAATGATCCATGAAATTAGATTGTATATTCCAATCATTCATGGTCTAAACTGAGGTTAAGCAACTGATAGGATGTACCTATCTGCGGCGGAAGTGGTAACAGCACATCGCCACGCGACGTTGCGCCCGAGTACACTAATAAACATGGCCGCGGCGCATGCGTGTTGCATAACGCGGGACAAGAACTGGTCGAGTTCCGGTTAGGAGCTGTGACAAAACACCTAATCATTTTTATGGTGACGAAAAGCTTGACTTTCGTTACAACTGGTTTGCCGGATTATTCAAGGTGGGGTTTGTTCAACCTAACGGGTTCGCCGTCTTCGGGCAGTTTGTAAGATGCCACAATAGCTAAGATGCTTATCGAACTTGCAGTAGCAACCAGTCTTAAAAGCAGTGATGTGGTGAAGGACGATAAGATAATACTGTCCCTTCTAGTGATACTAGGTTCCTAAGCGAGAGATTTATTTTTATGTGTGGAAATCCTCATAAAAACACACGGCTTCCAACAGACTTTGTCCGCCACCGCAGGCTAAGCGAGAGGTCATAAAGATATGAAAATCCAAAAATTTGTTAACGAAGATTTTTGATAGTACATTAAAAAATAAAGACTTCAGGAAATAAGCTTAAAGTCGACTTTCACCAATTAAAGAAATTCAAACATAAAAGTATTATTGAGACAGCGTCTGATCTTAAACAATTTACCGCAACCATAAAAGTCTGAGTATTAATGAAATAAAAATTAATTAACTAATAAAAAGTGAAACTACTCAGGCTCCAAACAACTCTGAGGCTCTACAGTTTCTTTGTTTAATGAGTTATAAATATAACACAAGTATAATCAATTTTCTCACAACAGTGAGCATAAGGACTGATGCCATACCATCTGTTTTCAATACGACTAATCGAAAAATCGTAAAAATTACAATTATTACAGAAGACTATTATAGTCTTCGTAAATATACGAACATGGTTCCCACACAAGGCATACAGGTCTCCCAAACCAATTCAGTATGCACTAGACTAAACTCTAAAGAACATCCAGACAGTTAAGTCAGAAAGTTAAAGTCGGCTAAAGTTAACTGCCAACATTTTTTCTGCATTCAGTGCAATGCAAAGCGCATTTAAAACTATCTGCCTAATAGCAACGATGCCACATTTCAACCGCAACAAAAAAGAGCAAATTAAATATTGCAACGCAAAGACAGGTTTAAAAAGAGGGAACGAGATGGTGGTATCATCACACTGATAGAATCTTAGCGAGTTAGGGCGAGACAGATCCGTTTAAACCCTGCCAGTTGAGACGTGAAATTAAATTGTAGACAGAGATGGAGCGATTCAAGTTCCTGAGGGTAAAAAAGTGTTGCGATTCAGCTGCTTTCGAGCAGTCGGGAACGAGTAAGGTCGTTGGCTTAAACAGAAAAAAAAGCTTAGATCTTTCGTAAGAGATTAACCATATAAAATAACCAGTGTCATCGTGGAAGTCAACGTCTTAGAATATCATTTAAATCTTGTCTCAAAATATTCCTAACAATTAATAAAAATGTACTAAATTAAAAAATGGACAAGGGTTTAGATTCTCAACCTCGTTTACAGTAAAGACCTAAAGGGGTTTGCACGCTTAAAAGTGATGGGTATAGAAACTGCAAAGGGTCGTATGATGGATTTTGCGGGATGTAATATTCGTACTTTTGCAGTACGCACTGTTAAATGTTTGTAATATAACGGCTCGGGTTTAAAATTGTATGATTTCGTTCTCCAGCAAGGACATTTTGGAGTATGAAGGATTACAATATATTTATTTACCAAATTCATAAAGCATCTAAATAACGTCTGATAGATAAATTATGATAAGATAAAGTTCCAAGGAAAGCTAATCAGTAAAAGAATTTTATCTCGGACGTGCAATCTCTTCGATGTCTGTTCGTAGACTAGGCTAGTGTATCACGCGGCGCGTGAGTTTGACACGCAAACTATTTTTAATCACATAGTCGTAAGAAATAGGTGTAGCGTTTGTAAATTATCGACATCGATAATTTAACGAATCCGTTAAAAAATACTAATTAAATTATCACCATCATAAAATGCGATGACGGACGCTTCGATTTTATGATCTTTTTTCGTAATTATGTTAATTACATCTAAACAATACTAGTAATCTAGCCGCGATGTCTGGCGGAATTGAATATTGGGCCTACGAGGGCAAATAACATACTATATAGGTCCTAACTCAGGATTTTTAGGTAATGTAAAGACAGTGCAAAACTGACTCCAAATTAGAAGATAGCTCTCGAGGTTCGAAGCAATGACTTCTGATATAACCGAAGGACATATTAAGGATAATATGAGTTAATAGTTTATACATAAATACTCAGAAAACAGTGTAGTAAACTAACTGAAACCACAATGTAAATATTAGGTATTTTCCTAAGCATAATTATAAACATCCTTATCAATTATTATATATCACTAGCACAACAATACAATATACAATTGTTACTGCATAATTGACCAGGATATTTCAATAAAAAGGCACGAACAAACCTACTTTGAACCCAACTGGGTAAACACAACAGTGAGAGCTCAGTGCAGTGAGACGGAAATGGAGATGGCATAACGATGTTTTCTTGAAAGCGTCCCCCTGTTACTGGGTCTGCATAGGAGATTGGTTCGTAAAAGGAATACGACAGTAAGCCCTATTATGTGGCTGATTAAGATTATTGTTACGCTGAGAGTTTGTTTAAATGTTTACAAACAGGCAGTGTAGGGATTTTTTTGGAATGAAATATTTGATGTACTTCGTTTAAACACCCAGATTGCCTTAACATTTTATAGCATTAGATACAGATTAAAACCGGCCAAAAAACGTATAGGATATATGGTTACGTAGCTTCTAAATTAATACGAGTTTTTTAGTTTCTCAGTTGTTTTACATATTACATTAGTACATTATTAGTAGACTTAGAAACCATCTGAGACAGTTTTGGTTTTAATGTATTATGTTGAATTATTATAAGTTGTATTTTTTAATTTTAATTTCTTTTTTTATATTTAAATGACACTACCCTCCTGATGGAAAGTCATTGCTACATCTAAGCATTGATTGCATGGTTTTAGAGCAATATTTCTTTATTAGTATTTAGTCGTCAAGACACTGATAGGTACTTATTATGGTGGTACAGTAATTTTGATGATGAGGAAAATTAATTCAGCGTCGAAAATTGTTGTGTTGTAGCGTCGATATGCCTTTTATCGATATATGCTCCACTCAATGATCTAAAAATACTAAATTACTTACAGTCGCTGTTCAGAACTCCCATCGTATAAACCCGTATCCTGTTCAGTTTGTATTCAGTTAAATTCCATCACATATTGTAGATACGAATACTTTTTTGTTAATTTTGGCCGGAGTATAAAATTACAAGCTATGGACTGTATAACATATAACCCGTGCACTATTATTAGGCCACATTATTTAACACACGAGTCTTTTTTACTTTTTTTTGACATGATTATAATATATTTTTAAGTATTTATATTTACGTTTAAAAAAAAATTATACGCGTCACGGTCTAAAATACGTTACATTGACGTGAAAGTTAATTACAAAATTTACGTAAACACACATACATCACGCATTTTACCCCGATGAGGAAGGCAGTAGCATACTATAGGCCCACACTACACCAGTGTTGAAACGGTCAGGAGCAGATTGTGGTGGACCTGCTCTTCAAGTTTTTGCCCATAAGTCCCTGAACTTGACTTAACGACTACCAGTACTTCAAGTGAATCTGAAACCCTCGTAAATGGAACTGCCGCAAACGGTCTTACAACTTAGGACAAACCATAGTGAAAGATGCTAGCATAGTGATCGTTTACAGTACACTAAGCAAGCAGGGCTACGAGCTCTTCAATAATTCATATCCTCACGTAATGACTAGTCTATGCCCCGATTTTGTTCGCATGGAATATTGTTAACTCAGATTACTGGTATCACTTATTATATAAAGCAGACGATCCATATTTACTTTGCTTTGTTAAAATTAGTTATTTTTCTATATATTTAGCTCGTCAAATGACACCCGCCGGATGGCAAGTTATGGCAACAGCGAAGTATCGATGGTGACTATTGTAGTGCGATAGTCCATTAATATTAGTCCTCAAGTTGATAGCCTACTGATATGCCCCTTCTCGCTTCACTTGAAAATATTATGCAGAGAAAATATTAGATGGGTAGGTGTTCGAGTTACGATTGACTGTGTGATAGATAACATCACTGCAGGCTCCTCACGAGGAGTTCGGCAGTTGTTCGGGATCGAAATGCGGATAATAAGGTGGAATTAATTGGAAGAAATCTTTAGAAGGCATAGATTAACTAACATAACTATCAGAAGACCTCTTGTGTTGGTAGTTTTAGAAATTTGTGATCGCTATTAGTCCGATGAAAAAGATGAGTGGTACCAAAACGTAAAGTCCATCGAAAACGATAGCGATCGATCGACACCATTTGCTTTCAGATCGATTGTAACTAGTAGCAAAAAAGTAGTATCGGTAAAAATATAATATATAAATAGGTGTTTCCATTTCATATTACTCCCGACTTCCTACATACATACATATTGTCACGCCTTTATCCCCCAAGGGGTAGGCAGAGGCATACTATACGCCCACTTTTCACCGTATAGTTTTTTTTCCCACGTAACAGGAAGTTAGCTCGTTGCCGTGTTGAAATGAAAAGGCGCAGGCTGTGGCGACCTGCTGTAGAAATTTTTCATGCCGCCCATAAGGCTTTCTAACTAGGTTTAACAACTGCCATTTTACTGGCAACCGGGACCAACGGCTTAATGTGCCTTCACCCACCCACCAACCAAAGACCAGGTGGTCACCCATCCAAAGACCACCTATAGCGAATGTTGCTTAACGCAGTAATCGTTTACAGAACACTGAGTCAGCGGAGCCACTAGCGCTTCCTAAGCTTCCCGACTTCCTAAGTGTTTACAACATCTTAAAATAAACTGGAAGGTAATATATAACTTTCTTGTTGTCATAACTCAGGTAAGTGGGCGGGAATTACCAAGGTTCTACTAAGTAAACAAGGAATATTGTATAACACGCCTAAATTTAAAGATTTTTTATGATATTTGATGAGTGACGTGTTACAATATATTATGAATCTGTATAACACGAGGTGTTTTCATAAACCCTCTGATCCCAATAACCAGTTCAGTTCAGCACTTTAGCACATTATCCTGAATCAAGCAGCTCGTAGAATGTTTTCAAAATCGTTTCGTACTATAAAGATTGGAATCCATACAAGCATATGCAATTTTCTCCTATTTAAAGTACTATTATTTTCCCCGCGGCTATGCTCGCGTTGAGTTTTGTATGTGACCGACATAAAGTTCAAAAACTAACAAACCAAAATACTTTGACATCTCTAATGTATAACGCGTCTAGTAATATATAGTTCAATCTGTATCATTACTTCTGCTGAACCGATTTCGATGTAATATAGCGCAGTATTTAAGTTGGAACTGTAACCACAATACCCTAATAGGACATTTGTGATCAACCGCCTGGATTTTACTCCAACGCCGAACAAACATACAAACAAATAAACAGACGCTAAGAAAATAAATCACAGTTTCGGACTCAGAATTCTAAGCTTTTTTTTCTTAGCATTCTAGAAATTCTTAATTAGTCGATTACAATTATTTTTATTTATCTTGTATGTACCGTCACAGCTATTTTTACAATTGTATAGATTCTGTAAAACGGAACGCGAAAACTGTTCTCTTAACTTCAGGGCCTTCGCCAATTGACAGACAATCATTGAAAATTGTCATGGCGGCAGGCAATAACACACTGATGTGTTAAAAACAAATAAGTCATGCGTTCTAAACAGATATGTCGTTGGGTAAAGGCCCAAAATATGATTGCAACATCGTATTGCGTTATAAATCCACAATGCGTTACGATAATGGACGTAATTTCTACTAGAATTTTAAGCTAAATGGCCACATCTGACGTCAATCCCGCCGGTGCAGATTCAGACATCGATAGTCGATAGTCTGTACGTCACTGCACTATATTTATCTAAACTGTTAGATAATAGAAACGATACGTATTGTTTGTAAGGAAATTTACTATTCTTCGTCTACTTTCTGATATATTTTCATACGCTGGCAGTTTGTTCTTCTTGCCTTAGCCTTTTCTTAATAGGTCTTCGATTTGATCGATATGAGTAATTTGAGATCGAAATTGATATTGTGGGACAATATTATTTATTATAGTGAAGCCTGGGCGATCTGTCATCTCTGACTACCCTTCAGGGATACAGCGTGAAGACTAGTTAGTTTTTTAGTTAATATTTCTTTACATTATAAGGTAAGCAAACAAAAAAAAGCTATGAGTGGATTTTGATGAAACTTTACAATAATATAGCTTACACAATAGATTAACACATAGGATACTTTTTATAAGGGGAATAATCTTGTGGGGAACGAAAACGGAAAAACTTCACCATGCAGGCGGAGCCGTGGGCGTCAACTATACTAGCGGCACGCTATGATGGCCGTTTTGACGTTGTGTTTTAAATAAAACATGGCTTAATGCTAACCATACTGTAAGCCGTCTTGGACTGATGACACTCCAGCATCTACGTCCAATGTTTCTGAGGGAAAAGATTCACAAAAGGGTTTTCAAAAGGATTTCACAACACTATTGTAATATGTTAAAAGGCCATCATAGCGTGCCACTAGTATAGTTAGTTATACATACGAAAACAAAGTTCAAAACAATAATTTGCATATTACATAAATATTTGTTTCGACCTGGGATTCGAACAAGAGACCTCAACACGACAGTCCTATACGCTAGCACTGCGCTAAGTCAGTCAGTCAGTCAGTCAGTTTGGGTTTTATCCATTCCGCATCTACCTGTCAGTTCCGCTTTCCCTCTGAGTCGTAGTCACTTCATCTGTAATTTGTTTCTTTGTTAATCCTACTAGTATTACAAACGCGAAAGTTTGTAAGTATGGATGGATGTTTGTTGCTCTTCTCTCACGCAAAATCTACTGAATGGATTTTGATGAATCTTTACAATAATATAGTTTACACACCAGAATAACACATAGGATACTTTTCATTCCGGGAACAAGTTTCTGTGTGAAACGGGAACGGGAAAACTTCACCCCGCGCGCGGAGCCGCGAACGTCAACTTGTAAAAAAATATCCAAATAGATCTTGTAACACACTCAACTAGGCACATACACAGAGTAAAAATATAATAAGAATAGCAATAAAGGCAGTCATTGACCATTTAGGTTACTTTTTTGATCTCTCAAGGTCGGAAATCATTCGATGTTATCGTTGTGAATCAGATACAAGGAAGTCAGGAGGGCATTGACAGTGTAGGCACGTGTCCTTCCTAGGCTAGGTATCGATGACTTTAATCGTTACTTAATGTGCCGCGAAGCTTTACAATTGAAAGTTGATTACGCTGTGATGATGAGGTTATTGCTAATTTTTTGTATACTACGTGGTCACGGGATGACACGGACACGACTGGTGTAATCCGGTCGAAACGTCGGGAAGTATAAGGTAGGCTTTGTACCTGATAATATATGTCGCGAATAAGACCCGAAATATCATAAATATGAGTGTCAATCGTGAAAGTTTAAAAACATTAAATACAAATAACAAATAATAGTAATCCCTCTATCAAGTAGTCAGCCTGGCATGTGTTATGTATATTTAGTAGAAAATCTTTTTCTATATTATGCAAACACTTTTACCTTCGTCATTTACAAAACGTGATTTGATTTAAAGACCTTTTTACTAACGACGATTTCTATTTTTTTTTAATGTTTGAGATGGCCGTTAACACTTTTGAATCAGACAGTACCAGCTAATGCATTCCACAATCGGATAGTTTTAAAATATAAATATTATGTTGTAGTCATGAAAGTTGATTTATTTTATTTTAATATATTAAAAAAAAAATCTTAACTATCTTCACGCTTTATCCCTGACTGGGTAGTCAGAGAGGACAGATCGCCAGGCTTCGCGATCCATGCATACTTCTTTCGCTTCTTCGAGATTCATCAATCGCTTCTTACACGCACGTCTGGGTATCCGAGTACTTTTGACCTTTCCGTTTTTGAGCAATCTGCTCACGTGGTCTTCACATGTAAGTCTCGGCCTACCCTGACCTCTTCTACTCTCTGCTTTCGTACAATATATATTCTTCGTCAATCGTTCCTCACTCATTCGATGGACGTGTCCAAACCAACGGAGCACGCCGTTTTCCAGCTTAACGCTGACACTTTCATTCAAACCTGCCATATTATCGTATAGCGTATCACTTCGTTACGTATTCGGTCGGCCAAGGTAACGCCGCACAATTTTCGAAGTGATCGCATCTCCACAGCATTCAATTTACTTTCATGCATCTGCTGGTTTCGCTACCGTAAAGCAAAGTTGGCACTAGCACTGCGTTATGAATCGCCAGTCGTGCTTCTTTTACGATGCTTTGTCATTTAACTCTGTTAACTCTGTTTCCGGCAGCTACTCGCCGTTCTACATCCGAATCACATCTTCCATCCGCGCTAAACATACTCCCTAAATACACAATTTCATTCACTTGCTCTAGACGTTCCTGGTTTACCCTAATCTCGCATTTAGTTCTAACGTCATCTCTTTCAAATACTAGAACCTTAGTCTTCTTCTTACTTGCATTCAAGCGAAGACCCTTACTTTAACACTCCTCTTTCATATTAGTGACTAATGCCTGAAGGTCGGCTTCTGATGAGGCCATGAGCACCGCATCATCAGCGTACAGCAGACAGTTTACTGAAAAGTCACCCAAATTCACACCCATATCACAATCTTTCAACTTCTGCAGGGAACTGTCCAGATACACTATGAACAGGCGGACATGACACATCCCTGTTTGACGCCTGTACAGACATCAAAAAGAGGTGACACATCCCCCCCTACTCGCACCCAAGCCTTACAGTCCCTATAAAGCGACTGTATTGCCCGCAGTAGCGAGCCGTCCACTCCATATCCGGGCAGCAAGTCCCACAGCGTTTCTCTCACTACGTTATCAAATGCTTTCTCTAGATCCACAAAAGCGCAGAAAACCTTCTGGCTAACAGCCAGAAACTTTTCCGCGATCGCGGAGAGAAAACCCTTGATCCACGCAACCTCTTCCACATCGGAATCCGCATTGAGCCTCCCATAAATACCTTTCAGACTTTTCTTGTATTCGTGCCGTTATAACCTTTGCATACACCTTACTAGCTAATCTGACCAAGCTGATCGCCCTGTAGCTGGAGTAGTTTAGGCGCGAGCCTTTCCCTTTGTAAATAGGTACTACAACTGCTACTCGCCAGTCATCCGGGACCTCACCCGTCCGCCAGCACAAGTTGCATAACAGACATTGTGTCCCAGACACGCGACCCACCGTACTTGATCATCTCAGCAGTAACTCTGTCTTTTCCCGCAGCCTTACCACATTTCATACTTCTTATCGCTTGTTCTATTTCTTTCATACTAATGACTTCAATGACATCGGGATCCGGAGCATCGAAGTGAGCTCCACTTCCCGATGTGGCATCTGTGTCTTTTCTTGCATACATCTTTCCATAATATTCACTCCATCTCTGCAGGACGTCAGTTTGGTCTGTTAGGACGTCATTGTTAACACTAAGCACTTTATTCATACTGCAGATTGCCGAACAACTCCGGGTCTTGCCTTCTTCTTTCCAGAAGAGCCTGGCATTATCCCGGATATTAGACGACAACCTTTCATCCGCTTTCATTCTGCACCTTTCACGAGCTTCTTCTATCAGTGCCTTCGTGTTAACTTTTTGCAGCTTGTATCTCTCTTTCATCTTAAAATCATTCCGCGAGGCTAAGTAGTCTTCATTCGAACTGCTTCTTACACTTCCTCATTCCACCATGCGTCACGCTTATTACTACTGCCTCTTCTCGTTTCTCCACACACATCCACAGCGGCATTTATCATACTATCCCTAAGGTTCTGCCATACACTTTCCACATTCTCACTACTAACATTAATATATTCTTTGTTATAATAATTTATATTAATAATAACGCAGCCTCATTTAAATAATAATAATGTAATAGTTATTGTTTTCCTCATTTAAAGCGCTAGGAAGTGTTATTTTTAAAAGCCTAGTGATGATGTAGGTACAATGAGCAAACATAGTTCAATTATTTCCTATTATTTTATTACGTCTTTGTTTTAAAACGTATTAGATATATTCAATCCTGTGTGGTAATGGGATAAAGTACAAAATTCATCCTGTGGTTGCCGTTAAAGGCGACTAAAAGGACACTCGTAAATGTACTTATTGCGTAAAGAAGAAACTCTCGAAATAAACCACTATAAGAACCCGTCTGGCTAACGTGCTATAGGGACTAAAAACTTACCCCAATAAAATGAGTTGTTTGAGCTCTAGGACGATTTAACCAATGGACGAGTAATGTACTCAAAAAAGTATGAAATCACCTTCAACCAACTTTCGTGCGAGGGGGAAACTACACACATATTGTTTTGTTACTCTTGCATGAAGTGTTGTCACTGTCTAACAACCAATTAAAATGTAGCTATGCAATACGAAAAGTCTCCTCCATCTCACAACCCAATAATTGAAAGACAATCGATTCAACGTTAACTTAATTATACCCGTGACATACTTTTCCCGTCTATTACTTTTACAACAACGTATAAAAAATTTACTGATTTGTTGACATTTATGATTACTGCTCCGCTCTCCTGGATAGAAGCATGATGTTTTATAGCCTTACCATTACACGTATACCCTTCCTCGATAAATTAGCTATCCAACACAAATAGAATTTTTCAATTCGGATTAGTTCTTTCTGAGATTAGCGCATTCAACCAAACAATCTCTTCTGCTTTATATATTAGTTTAGAAGTATATATTAAGTATTTATTAATATAGATACAAAACACAAACGAAGCAGGCTCACTTCAGTCAGATTCACAAAACCAGCCTGATCGGTTATGCAAGTTAGAAAGTCGCTTACGCTCCTTGCACACCACCGCTATTGTTGTCCCAAATTAGCTTAGACGTTGTCATTGTCCATCTCGAATCTTCTGGAGACATTTTTATGATCTTCAGATTGTATTATTTTTTTTATTAAATATATAATATAAATAAATGTCGTTGGGACAACTCACACAACACCATCTGATTCCAAACTAAGCCAAGCTAGCTACTTCTATGTCAATCAGATAACTGATAAACATACTTATATATTTCCAAATACATATTATAGATAAATAACACCCATACACAGAAAAACCATCGTGCTCATCACACAAAGTTTTAAACTAGGTGGGAATCGAATCCGCGACCTCTTGCGTAGCAGTCGGATACAATCCCATTACGCCATAGTCATTAAATTGAAAAGATTCGGGCAGTTTAGTGGCTAAAACATTGCCCTGGTAAGACAAAGGTAACGGGTACAACCGCCGTCCTGGACCACTTTTATCACTTTAATAAAAATTTATGTTAAAGTTAGCATACTTGTAAGCATGCTTTAAAAATGTATCTTCAAATTGTAATTTGGACATCGGTTTAGTTCTAACCTAATACTTAAATAATGAACGGCAGAAGTGAAGTGGATTACAACTCCAGTAACGCCAAGACATGGTACAGGAAAACTTCACCACGTGGGCAAGTTCTTGTACAAAATCGCGTTTACCGAGTAAAACCAAAAATTTTATACGTTTCGAAAAATTACTATTTCTGAGCAGTTTCGAATTATACTTTGTTGCTTGTTTGCTGTTTAGCGATAAGGACAGAAGGACAGAAGGATAAGATGAAAAGGCTGAAAATTTGTAATGTAACGATTGGACTAAAATTGCGGTATGGTTGTTTGCCACCTCAGTGATATAAAAAATCTATATAATATAAGATTGTGTAAAACAAAATATAACAATACACTTTTGAACACAGCCGTACAATATTGTTATTTGATAACAATTCGTAAAAATACTTTGAAGATTTCAACAAAAATGATATTTAAATCCCTAATGTAAGCGTTGACGTAAAAAACATAAATTAAAAGACAAACAATATTGGCTCTTCTGACAAGTCTACTTCATACCTCGAAGGTTAATAACGAGAAGACAAGCAGCACAAAGAATGAATTCAATACCTGTAACAAAAAGAAAAAAAAACATAGTTTAGTAATTTTTTACTATGACATTAAAAACTAAAAGCATTTTATTTAAAACTTATAAATACCTGGTATATTCAACAACAGAAGTGTAAACAGACTTAATAAAAATTTGAAGCTCAAATTAATATTCTTAGATATCATAATGTATCATTATGAATGCATATTTTGTAAATGGCCTAATAACAAAACACGACAATAATTTTACGCACCAATAATTGAGGTAAACCAATTATTTACGAAGTATTTAGTCACGGTGTACACAACCACTGTTCAGCCTAAATTCCGAGCTCGGGTGAGAGTGAGGGTGAGGGTGAGGGTTATGGTGAGGGTGAGGGAGAGTTGGTTTTTTTTTTGCTTTTTTTGTGTTTTGTTTTGTTTTTAAGCTATTGCATAGGTTTTATCGCGGGCTTTGAGTGGGCTTTAATCAAGAAATTCCGTAAGGAAAACCTAAGACGAAGGTCGAGACGAGGTCACACGAAGTTCACCGAGCACGGCCGAGCGTTGGCTTAACGTGTATGTACATATATTATATGGTACGATTGTACGAAGCTCGCACGGATCGAGACGTGATGATAGTGAGTGTGAGGGTGAGGATGAGGGTGACTGTGAGAGTGAGGGTGGGGTGAGAGTGAGAGTGAGGGGTGAGGGTGATTTTTTTTTGTTTTTTTTTAGTGTAACTTGAATTAATATCAAAGAAAAACAATGGTATGCTATGCAATAGCTTTACCGCGGCAGTCTCCGAGTGCCATACGTTTTTTTTTTTTATATACCACTGAGGTGGCAAACCAGCATACGGCTCACCTGATAGAACATAGAATGTGTACCTACATAAACCACTTATATTTCCACACCTTAAAATCCATGAAAACGGTTTTTATTAATTACATGTGAAAGAAATTAGAGACCTGCTGAGGGCCCAACTCCGAAGAGAGAGCCTGCTCCATAGCTATATTGTCTGTTAACATATGTATTAGCTTAAAGGCTATGTTGGTTTGGTGGAACTTTAGATCCCAAAGATTTTAATGGGACAATTTACGAGTTTATTAATTTATGGCAAGAAACATTGATTCAATTTGTAAAAATACACTAAAACACGGTAATTAACCATATTCGGGCCTTTACGCGAAATAATAATAAATAAATATTAAAGTACATTTTTTTTTGTTCCACACCGCCATCTAGCCCAAAGTAAGCTTAATATAAGCTTGTGTTATGGGATGTAGACGACTGATAAATATAGTAGTATGTTATATGTATATTTAGAAATATACATATAACATACTTAGATGTATATTTCTAAATACATACATATTATACATCGGAGACACCAAAACTCCGAAACAAACATTTGTGAATCACGCAAATATTATTTCCGACCCAGGAATCGAACCTGCTACTACTACTAACCTGCGAATACTGCGCCAACGAGGCAGATGATATTTACTTATATACACCGTTGTCGCACGTTTCGATCGCATTTCAGCGCCCGTAATCGCAGTTGGACTTCTAATTATTATTCTGCGCGAATTCCCGAATAGTATATAAAGTATGAGTCTACATCGCTAGAGCTTAAAAATAACGGTAAATAACCATATATCGTGTCTTAGCGCATCAAGTCCCGTTATTCCCGTGTTTTACGATTAACACAAGTACGAAGAAATAATAAATACTGAATACTATAAATATGGCTTAAAATTCCTCTCAATATTAAGATGTTAGCTATTATGATACAGTAAATTTTCTAACGGCATAAAGACATCAATCAAATTAATGGTAGTTATTATTAACTAGCTATTACCTGCAGTTCATACATGAGTGAGATTTTAGATAAACTTGTGGAAATACAATTTTAGATAAACTTCCAGCTGCCGTTGTTGCGAATTTAATACCTTTTCCTAGATTGTACCTTTAGTACTGTTATAAGGTTGTGACGGTGACACTGTATATAAAGTCTCACTTATGCCCTGTTAGCTCCAAAATAGATGAACAAATACAGCTGATTCGGTTTGTTGCTTGGTTATTATAATAAATTTGATATCCATCCGTTAACTACTTATGTAACTGATTGTACACAGGTAAGTGTACTATCAAGATTTTTTACTAATATATAATTTAAACCAGACCAGGATAAATTGGTCACATAAATCTTAATACCAATAGATATTTATTGCTGTTCAGCACTATTGGAAAATCTCTCATCAGTGTAGTAGTAGTAGTCGCAAGATGACCTTAATGAGGTCGTCAGTCTACCTTGGTTTGTACACACACTGTTTCCGGGTTTTTTCTTGGAATATTATACTGCCACTTTTGATGATACACCTGGTCATAGTAAATTGAAAGGAAGGTTATCACGACTGCTAGAATAAGGCATGAGCGATGGTATTTTGTAGCATTATACAATTATTGATTGCACCGTCGTCATCTCGAGGGCCAGTGACTAATACATACATACATATTGTCACAAAGGGGTAGGCAGAGGCACACAATGCGCCCACATTTTACCGTATACATTTTTGTCCCACGTAACAGGTGGTGAGGCCATTGTAGGGTTGGAATGGACAGGCGAAGGTTGTGGCGACCTGCTGTTAAAAATGTATAAGAGCCGCCTATAAGGCCTTCAACTGGGTTTAACGACTGCCATGTTACTGGCAACCGGGACCAACAGCTTAACGTGCCACGGAAACGCTCGCAAAAGTAAACGCCACAAATTGGTCACCCATCCGAAGACCAGCCATAGTAAAGGTGGCGAAACTCAGTGATCGTTTAAAGAACACTGAGTCCGCGGGGCCACGAGCTCTTCAGTGACTAGTACGAAGATTTTCAATCAATTTTCCAGTAGACAGGCGATATATGAGAAAAGTAAAGAATAAAATTTATACAGCCCTATCAGAATATTACTGTAACAATAATTTAGTCTGCTCTATAGACTTCGTCTCGGTTCTATTTCTTTACTCATTATATTGAAAACCTGTCTTATTGCACTAATCACCAGCTGTGCGGATTCAGAGAACAATAATCACAAATCGTGGCTGCCCATTGATCGCCCAACGATACAACATGGTTGATTGTTGATCTAACAACGGAAACGCTATTTATTTGGATTTTCTTCGAGAAATGTATACGAAGATATGATGTTTATTGTTCGAGCTAGCGAATGTGGTGGCCTAAATGAAGATGTATTGATAGGCCGCTAATCTATACTAATATTATAAAGCTGAAGAGTGTGTTTGTTTTTTTGGTTGAACGCGCTAATCTCTGGAACTACTGGTCGGATTTGAAAAATTCTTTTTGAGTTTGATAGCCCATTTATCGAGGAAGGTTATAGGCTATATATCATCAGGCGACTACCCTGGAAAGCAGGCAATTTTTTATGCAATTTGTAGAATTTATAAGCGACGGGATAAAATAGGTGCGACGGGCGTTCAAAGTATGTCACAGGCGAAGCCGGGGGGGTCACCTAATAATACATAAATTAAGATTAGTAGACAAACGCAACTAAATTTTTTTTTTTAAAGGTTATGTTCAATATTCATACCTAGGAGTCCGTGGTTACCTTTATTGGGTGCTACAGTTTACCTCCTATTCCTAACCCTTTAAGGTTTTATCCTCATCCGCCAGCCACCAGATGGACTATTTGCAGTAGAGGTTAGTGTGTGCCTTGTAGACAGACGTATAAGTACCGAACACTCTTTCTAACTACCTATTTAACTTGGTACCTTAACATTTTAAATATGCCGGTTTCACAAACTCAATTTTTTAACCCCTACGTGTGTGTCTGTCTGTGGCAGCTCTTATACGGATGAATCTATTGTGGATGCTATTTTTAGTATACAGGTAACCCTTACACAACGGACGTTTGTTTCATAAGAAAACTGCCGTTCAGTTATTATAGCTGTATTGTAATAGCTCTATATTCTTATGTGATTATAATTCATATACTTAAGAATATAAAATAATCATCGGAATATTTACCATGTCCACTTTCACGCGCGATCTTCCGATATTTCCGCACGTGTGGACACAGATCCCGATAACCAATATTTTGCTTATATAATTCATATATTAGTATGGACAATCATACTCTGATCTGGACCCTTTACCACTTAGAACTTGGATATTCAACGGGTCCATTATCATCTCAAGACCATTTCAGAACCTTCATCCTAACTCATAAAAAAAAAATATCCATCACGCCTTATCCCCGAAGGGGTGGCAGCATATTATATGCCCACTTTTCACCGTGTGGATTCTTGTCCCACGTAATAGGTGGTAAGCCCATTGCCGTGTTGAAATAGACAGACGCAGGTTGTGGCTACCTGCTGTTGAAATTTTCAAGCCGCCCATTAGGCCTTCAACCAGGCTTAACGACTGCCATTAAAGAATACAATTTCAAAGCAAAATATATAATTATTTTGCTAGCCATTAACAAAACACCTTGTATATTACACTAAATATACAAGGTGTTTTGTTAATGGCTAGCTAGACCAATCTATCGATAGGACAATGAACTCTAGTGGTTATTAACCTTTCTAGATAGAATATATGCAAATTCTTAGAATAATTGTATTGTTTTTTGTTTTAAAACCAGTCACACTTTTGTCCTTGAAGGTTTAGACAGATGTATATAGTATACCTTCACATTTTGCGCGATGTATTTTGTCCCACGTAATAGGTGACAATCCAATTGCCCACTTAAAACGGACCGACGCAGGTAGTGACTAGTAAATATTTATGCCGGACTCGATTCGACTAAAACCACACGGCCCATAGGGTAGCTACTAAGAAGGATGTCCTATATACTGTTGAAAATTTTCAAGTAATGGCCTTCAACTTGGTTAAACGACTTATGTTTTAGCCAAGACCAACGGCTTAACGTACCTTTCGAACCTGCAATACAATTAAGCTCTATTCTTCTCTAAGCGTCTGTCATCTGTTGCTGTTTTATTTTGCCTGATCTATGGTCTCCTATAGTAGTGGTGACCCCGACATGGTTATAAAGGAGCTTAACAGCAGTCCAGCAGCATCATGGTCAACATCGCAGCACTTAAGTATGAGCGGTAATTATTTCTCTAGCATTCAACATTATTGTTCGCAACAGTGCTAACACAAGGTAGCAGCGGCCGCTAACACTCTGAATTAATCACAAATGGTGAAGCACATTGTAAAACCAATCCTATGGTGGAGTATTACACAGGCTCGTACACGCACTTAACGGCAGACTCCCAACACGTCTACCCTCGCCTATAGCTCTCTTATTATCTACTTGACGTGTTGCGAACAAGACAGTGACAGTGCTTGTCTGTGCGAGTGATTGTGATAGTAACCTTGGGGAACTATAACTTTATATTGCCTTATTATTCTTAGGTGTTGCCATCCTTATCTGGTTACTAAACTACAATCTTATTAGGCAACAAGGCATAACAAATCGTTGACGATTTGTAAAAATATGAAAGACTTTTGAAAGTATTTATAAGTTAAAAAGTCATCCCTACTAATATTATTGTGTGAATGTAAGTTTGATTGTTACGCTTTTACGCGAAAACTACTTAACCGATAATAATGAAACTTTTTACACATATTCTTGGAGGTAATAGAAGTAACATAGGATACTTTATTTAAAAATAAATATTTTGAACTAAAACACTTGTACTGTTCCACTTATTTATTACTTATACCTGACCGATTTCGCCTTACGGCATTTTATTTGTGTTTTAGTTCAAGATGTGTAGCAAGTTCAACCAAGTGCCATCACAGTCTAAAAAAAAATTAAAAAGATAAAAATTGACATTGTTTGTCAAAAAATTCTCTATAATATTCTTTCTCTCGTATGTGGCGCTTTCGAAGTTGCGCGGGTCAGCTAGTATAAACAACCTAATAAAGAAGAAACCATTTTATATTACATCTTAACGCTACTGAAAAAGTTCCGGAAGGGTCTCATTTACATTCATACAATAGCTCCTTAACGCCTGAAGTCCCGACCTTTGCAGTCAAGGCGTCACGCGCTGAGCGTGACCTTCCATGGCATTTTTCACCCATTTTAATAAACTTCACGATGTTTCCACTTTTAAAAATTATCAGAATTTTTTAATTAAAAATTAAGAGTAAGAATATAAGCACGTTTCTAGTTCTTTTTTGATCCATGCCCTAAAATTACATTTAGTTGCCGGGCTTGCAATTACGCAATATCAAACCACGTACTAGAGCCGACTCTGCTATTTTAATCGTGTCGAAATCGTCGCTCAAAAGAAAGCCACCCGTACAATTTTGACATTTTTTCGTGTCGGCCGATAGAATTCTACTAACACTTGTCAGTTGCATTTTTGATAGTCGACTAAGATTTTGACAGCTAAAAACAGCGATTCTGGTTCTATTCTACGGCTTGGCAATAGTAGACTCGGCCCCTGGTGGCTAAAGTGACGAAGTCGAGTCGGCAACTATTAGCACGGAAACGCTAGTTAACAATAAAGATTTTTAAAAATTTCAATAATTTTCTAATATACACTAACCGCAATACGAATTACACGGAATGTGTTTATTAATTTGAATTACGCATCTTTATAATGATAACTTTTGTGAGCATGGTTCATTAATAATATTTAATCGAAACGGTTGTACTCAAGAGTAATTTTACCAGTAGGGGGTGGAGGCGTAGCTCCCACCATAAGTGGAAGCACCTGGGAGAAGGACCTCCGCTAGGTACAGTCCGACTAGTTTAGGATAATTAAAATATTATAAAGCGGAAGAGTTTGTTGTTTGATTGAACGCTCTAATCTCAGGAATTACTGATCGGATTTGAAAAATATTTTTGTGTTAAATAGCCCATTTATCGAGGAAGGCTATATGCTATACATCATCACGCTACTACCCTGAAAAGCGGAACAGTAGCCATAAATGTCGCCATACGGGCAACTTTTTATTCAATATTGTAGAATTTATAAGCGACAGGATAAAATAGGTGCGACGAGAAGTCAAAATATGTAACGGGTGAAGCCGTGGGGGTCAGCTAGTTTAGGAAAAAGTAACAAGTAATTACAACTGTTTAAATACTTATTAATTACGCATCTTTGTTCACATTTTTTTTAGTACCTTATCGAATCCTGATCAATACTGTTTGTCTCTCTAACCGTGGGTTTTGAACGAATGTTTACCCCTCAGGCAATATTCATAAGTGAGCTAGTATTATACCAATAACGGGTACATGAAAATGCGCAAAAAATCTATCAGACAAAATGAGTTTCGGCAAAACATAGTACGCAAAAAAACTTGTACTGTTAATGCAGAATGGCGTGGGTGCAATATAAATTAGCAGGTCACTCGTGTCATCGTACAATATACCACGTTGACGGCCCAGAGCAATGAACCTCATTTATGGCATAATAAAGTAACCATTAGTATAAGTGATGCGCGTACGACGGTGTAAGTATAGGATTACGGTTTTGTGGCGATATGGCGTCATAAATTGATTCCGAGGTTATTGGGCTTTTATTTTCTAATTATGACTAACAAGTGTATTACACTTCGTTCAAGGGTGATTGGACTTAGATTACCTATGTCCGTGTTCAGCCAACCACACTGGAAACTTTATTATTAACTTGAAAGTTCGAATGGTGGCTGGAACCATTCGATACATATAGGGTTCAACGATAATAAATCTAAATACAAGAAAAATTTTAACAAACTAAACAATCAACTAAACCATCTTAACGCTGTATTCTTGGCGGGGTAGTCAGAGAGGATAGATATCAAAACTTCGCGATTTATGCATTCTTTTTCGCTTTTAACAGATTCACTTGGTTTTATTTTAGTTCCAGCATAATTTCATGCTTAATTTGAATAATTGTTTGTTCTTATTGATTACATGCCTAAAATATTGCGTAATTAGAATTTAAGACTTAGAATTCACTCGCTACATATAACCTTCAAAGAAAATGCGAGCACTATCTCAGTTCTAAATTTCGCATAATTCTAATTATAATTATAACGTCAGACTTTACAACTTTACATAGAAGAATCATCGAAAATATTTGTAATTCTAAATAGCAAAATTAACTTCAATTTAATTAATTAAAAGCACAATCCAATTCTTCGATTTAGCGTAATTCTAATTTAAATCTAATACTTAACAGAAGTAAAGATGAGGCCTAAATACTATATCAAGCAATTTCTACATGATTTGGTGTGTGGTGCATGCTTCTCTTCTTCTGCCGGCTATGACCTTGTTTATGGTAATCGGTCGGTATCTATCGATCGGTGAAGAGTTGGTTTGTTCGTTTGGTTGAACGCGCCAATCTCAGGATCTAATGGTCCGAATTGAAAAAATATTTTGGGTTGGATAGTTCATTTATCGAAGAAGGCTATATATCATTACGCTACTTCCCTGGAGAGCAGAGCAGTAATCATTAAAAATTCAAAATAAACACGGGCGAAGTCGCGGAGGTCAGCTAGTGTAAATTAAATTTAGAAAACCGCCGATTTTTATATAATTCCTACTCACGTACCCAACATTGATTGAACAGTTTGGTACAGTGGTAATGTCCGGCGTTTTGTGGTTTTTATATGTGGAGCGTGTACGTTGTAACGCTTTGTTTGTTTAATATTAATATAACGCTACTGGTTTTTGTTTGTGATTTCATCTGCGTGTCGTTGCTCTGACAAGTACTTATAGGTAGATAGATCCATCATGCGTCATACGGTACCTTTAAACTATGTACGAGTTGTGTATGTTCCTCGTGTTGTTCTTGGCGTAACCTTTATGTAACTTTGCTATATAAATAAAATTTATTATTGAAGTGAAAACTTCTTATTTTTAGATGAGATAAAATCTATGGACTCGCGACACCGTTACGAGACGCATCTTGTGCATATACATATAGCAGACAGCGAAATTCGAATCAAAATTGTAATTTTTTTTTTTAAATACATTTAGTAGACACAAAATCTATGCTAAACAAAACTTCTCTTAATTTCACGTCGCTCGCAGTGTGGCCTTTTTTTATAACGCATGCAAATCCCCGCAGTATAGTTTGATTTTAACTTGCTAAAACTGCGACCTCGCCCTACAACTTTCTCTCTTTATTTCAAGGTAGTGTTAACATCACACCTGAGTACGTGTCTCACAATACCTGTGACCTTAAGAGAAATTGTTTATAACGCAAAAATTTCGCCACGAGAATTATGTATGAGACAATAATGTGGTAGAAAGCTTATTATATGTTTACCATTCCAAAACCAGTTTATATGGAAATGTTTTTTTTTTAAGTTGTGTAAGCAGAGCAGCGCACGTGTGTTATAACACGTGCTATAATAACATTCAGTTCCCGGACATACATGGACCTTTGGATTAGAAAATGTTGTAGTGAAAGTGCGTTTTTTTTTAATACATCCAATGTGAGGGACAAGCAAACGCATCGCCTGTTTATTAGCGGAAGACCTATAAATATGAACGCGCATACTATTTATAATGATTGATATCAGTGTTTTTTGTAACCAAAACTGAGAGTCGTATGTAAAATAATGGACAAAAGATGACATAGTAAGGAAATTATATAGGTGGGGGACTTCTCACATAAAGAGCAATAACCAGCACTCAACCTCAAATCGGTTTTAAATTAGTAAATGGTCTTGTGTGTCTCAACATGCCTAGTCACATTGGGAAAGCTGTAATCTACCATTTATCTGCCAATTCATTTTTACAATATTATCAATAAACATTCACATATTCCATACTTTATCAAAGAATCCGGTGCTGTTTCGTTCAATGTATCGCAGTAGACCTCGTTCCTTCCATCCACAAACAATCTTACTTATTTCATTCTCAAAACAATATGTTATTCTTCCCATTGTAATAGGTATTTACAGAAAACACGCTTCTCGACGCGAAGTTGTCGTGTACGCCACATCGAACCAAGCACGTATGAAATTTCACACTCTCGAAGTGACATAAGTACTGGCTGAGGTGCAAGCGTCTCACATTTCGCCAAATATGGATTTTTTCAACCTTATAATGTGACCGTGAATGATAATGTGTTATTATTTCGGAGTATTACAAGGAATACTGAAATTCTCGCGATGGAGAAAAGTAGTAAAGAGGATCCTATGCGCCTCTTTTCTACTGTCATAAACTAAGGCTGCTTTCCAAACGGCTGGACTTATTTTAATAAACTTTTCACAGCAGATACTACAACAACGAGCAAATGACGTCTCGGACATCAGTTAAACTATCTAATAATCATGAGCGGACAACGACCGCGGTGTGTGGCCGTGACGTCACGCGTTTACGTTACACCTACACGCCGTATTTTGACTTTCAAACACGGTTTTTTCACTTTTACAGTAAGTTCAAGTATGCTTGACAGCGGATAGCGGTGTGTAAAATGATAAAGGGTATGCCCACTAATTGAAATTGTGTTTTTTTAGGTTTTCAAGGGTAGTGGATAAATAGATAGTTTTGAAAATAGGACTGAATGGCTGAAAACTAAGTAGCTACAAATGATTCCCCCATTCCAGCCCCCCCCCCCCCCCCCCACCACTGTATCTCTAACTACCCCGTAAGGAATATAACGTGAAGATAGTTAATTTAGTTGAAGAAATTATGTATTTTAATACGCACATCTTTTTAAGTTCTACGTACAAAGAAGTGCAGTTAATAAGAATTTCTAACAAAAACGAATCCGAATCCCTACAGTGCCAAGAGAAAGTCACGAAACTCTCAATAGCAACAATACACGACAAAGTAGCAATACAAAGCCATTAATAAGTCTCCACTGATAGTAGCAAAATAACAACATGTAAACATTACATAAATCTTATGCTTTACCTATTCTCTTAATGATGACATAGATATATTTTAACACTCTCACTCACGATAATTATAAATGTGAAAGATGTGGGATTCTTTATCATACTCTCACATTGATCATCTGTATTTATGCTTTTAACATGGAAAACATCTTATTCTCATCATTATCATTACATGTTTGTAACACAATCAAATTTCAAAATGGCAGTGCCGCGTGCCATTTTTAAACCGCTACGATTAGGACCGCGCCTTTGTTTACAAATTGTGTATTTGTTGAACAGTAGCGATACGCCAATTGTTTATAATGAATGATAGATGTTATAACTGTATTTTTTTGAATAGAGCACTGGGTTAGCAATTACTGTAATATACATACCGTACACTATTACAGGAAGTAAAAACAAGTTTTGGTAAAAAAAGACACTAGAAAATTCTGTTGTTATACTCATGAGGTGAAAGACAAGTATATAACCCAAAGTGTAACCATAGCATATGGATGTTTGCTCCTGAGCTATTGTCAGACCGGGACTGACTGTGGTAACCTGCTGCTGAAATTATTTTAAGCCGCCTATAAGGTCTTTAATGTAACTAGAAACCGCAATCAATGGCTTAAAGTGTCTTTGGATGCAAGTAAACGCTCGTAAATGGATATGCCACAAACGGTCCCATCTCAGAAGGGCCTGCAAGCGCTTCAGAAACCTGCGGGAGCTCTCACTAATATAAATAAAAAAAGGTAAGTAATAATAAAAATAATAAATATGGAAAAATTATGACAAATATACAAACATACATATTGTCACGTCCTTATCTCGTCCCACGTAACAGGTGGTGATCCCATTGCCGTGTTGAAATTACAGGCGCAGGCTTTGGCGACCTGCTGTTGAAAATTTTCAAGCCGCTCATAAGGCCTTCAACTGGGCTTATTACTTTAGTACTACCATTTTACTGGCAACTGGGACCAACGGTTTAACGTGCCTTCCGAAGCACGGAAATGTTTGTAAATGTAAATGCCACAAAGTGGTCACCCATCCAAGGACCAGCTATATCGTAAATTGCTTAACGCGGTGATCGTTTACAGAACACTGAGTCAGCGGGGCCACAAAGCGTTTCTATACAAACACTTTCTATACATAATATATCGTTATCGTTAATTCATGTTTTTGTTTGGGCCCCGAAGATTTAGATAGGGTCACAATCACAATACACTTCATCATAATATTTCAGTAGGTCGTCAAAAAAGAACAATAAAACTAGCTGCAAGTAAGTGCTCGTAGAGCCGCTGACTCAGTGTTCTGTAAATGAGAACTGCGTTAAGCAACTTTAGCTTCAGCTGGTCCCCGGATGGGTGACCGCTATGTGAGATTTTTATTTACGAACGTTTCCGTACTTCACTTTCTACAATTATCTACAGTAATTTTCCAAATTAGTTCATTGCTCCGTCTTTGTCTGCTAAACTATTAAATTGTAATCAGTACACAACAATTTGTCATGTTTATATGTTTTGCGATTAACAAGTGGGTCGGTCGGTCGGTCGGTAGCCTCGTAATCTCAGCTGTTTATTATGTCAACTAATGTGTAAACAGTTATATGAAACACATGTTTTTTGCTCAGACGTTGTGAACTTTGTGTGAGTTATGTAATATGTTTACCTTTATAACATACATACATATCGTCACGCCTTAGCCCCGAAGGGGTAGGCAGAGGCATATTAAACGCCCACATTTCACAGTATGCATTTTTTCGCACGTAACAGGTGGTGAGCCGATTGCCGTGTTGACAACCTTTATTGTGAGTAATTTTTTTTCACAACGCCATCGAGCTCAAAGTAAACTAATATTAGCTTGTAGTGTCTAGACAACTGATAAATATACTTAAATTTTCTAAATACATACATAAGTAACACCCTAACACCGAAACAAACATTTGTAGATCACACAAATATTTGTTCGGGAATCGAACCCGGGACCTCGACGCAGCAGTCGCATACACTACCATACCAATACAAGTGGTAGTGTATGCGACTGCCGCGCTGAGGTCCTGGATTCGATTCCCGGGTCGGAACACAGTTTTGTGGTTTCCGCAAATGTTTAAAAATTTTGGGTGTTTGCTTTGTAGATATAATGTCTGTATTTAGAAATAAGTAATAGAATGAAGTAAGTCACAGTAAACAATGAACACACAGGTGGGCTGTAAGCTTGTTTGCTACCTTAGTGGTATAAAAAAATACGCCTGAACTAGGTCCATAAATTTTTTATTTCCATCATATCTTGTAGTCTGATGATTGTTATTCCGAAGATAAATATTAAAAGTAATGTAGGCTATTTCGATACACATGTAAATCAAGGGCGTGTCGCTAGTTTAATAAATATAATAAAAATACCTACGCAAATAAATCTGCGGTTTCAAAAATCAACAGAAGGTACTTAACCTTTAACATATTAATGAAACATGCCAAGCACGTAAAACACTAATTAAGCGATTTCACCCTGACAATAAACGTACGGAAGTATGCTTTCATGACATAAAGTTAAGGTCTGGTTAAATCCAATCCATGTATGGCGGAACTCCCACAGGGAAAATTGGATAGGTTTCCAATATATTGTGAAGGATAATGACAAAATAAATGTTAATTAAAACTTACTTAACACAATAAATATAAATAAAAACAAACATTAGTTGGATGAACGCCTGGCATTTGGCTTGGCACACAATTAAAGTCTTAAGGAATTCGGAAACTCATATTTTTTTTTTATATACATAAACCCGCGTAGTGCCCGATCCCGTGGGAATACGAAGGTAAAATGTAGCCTAAGTTACTCCTTATAACATCAGCTATTATCTGCCAATCGTCGTACGTTAAAATCGAGCCAACCGGATCATAGATTATGCGGAACAAACAGACAAACGCAAAAGCAGAGAAAATATTTAAAAAAAAAAATGAAATTACTGGCGCGTTAGGGAAAAATTATGAGAGTAAATTTTTACTACGCGCGCGCAGAAGTCACTAAAAACCGACACCGTGAAGTTAGCTGATAAGTGTTTCCATGACAACTTGTATTATAACTACATTCAAAGTAGTTTTTATTCTTTTGATGTTTTTTTCTTACTAATTTATCATTCCTGTTACAAACAAAGGGTTGTGGTATATGTGATGAAATCTTATTAGACTAAAGCAGTATAACTTCTAACGCGTGTACATAAGTACATACACACTTTTTTTATGTTAGTACTGTAATACACTTTCATATACTACATTTAATGATAAGCGACAATTTGTAATTACAAACAAAATGTCAATGTTTTTATACGCGTATGTATAGATTTGACAAAAGAACCACATCACACTTGATTTCATCATTTATCGCTAGAAGATTCTAGTGAAACTAAATCTTCATTTACGTGCAGGTCCAGAGCAATACGTTTAATTCAATTGCCAGATTGCAACGAACACTTTCATTGCATCCACTGCAGAGTAATATTCTAATAATAGACCAGTCGCAGGAAGTTCCAATGTGATGACTGACTGCCTCCACTGATGGATCGTTTAACTTTCTCAGTAATGACCGGGTAAGCAGAGGCGTTGAGTGAAGGCTACCTAAAGATTAGTTCCCCTCGATAGTTAAAGAAATGATTGAAACATTCAATGTTATGATTGTGTGAAGCAATAGCTTGTTAGTAAATTATCGTGTTCCCTTTTAAGACTTCAAAAAGGAAGTTGTTTTTTGATTAGAGAATACTTATAAGGTCATATATTACTCTATTACTCGAAGAAAGATGAAAAATCACAACAGATACAACTTACTGTGTTTTTGAAAGCTTCAGTGAATGTAAATTGTAGTAAGTAAGTCCACCCTAAGCCATTCCTTCTGCATATGGCCAGGAATCCCGGGTGATTCATACAAATGATAACCCCAAGGGACCTGAAGAAGTCCTAACATAGACTTCAACCACCACCACAGCTTCGCCTCAGGGTTTCGGGTGTTTTCCGGCTTCTTTGGACGGGAGCAGGGCAAGCGTAGTAGCCTTCAGTTTAGAGCTTGCTTCTGTAAAAATGGCGAGCAGATCACTCATCATCGTCAAGCCTCTGGTGATGTTGGCCGGTAGTCTTAGGCGAAGGCAAGTCTACGCCTTCGATAGTCTCATTTTTTTATTACATACATATTCCCTGATGACTGTGTAAGAGTGTACGGGATCTTACCAAGATCTTCGGGATCAAAGTGACCTGAACTAATAGGAGTGCACCTGCTGACCAACAGACTAGACAACAGCGCAGGTGCCCTTGCTATTTCAATCGTGCTCCAATAGACTTCTATCGGTCGGCCGGTAGAATTCTACTAACAAGTACCACGCCAAAAATGCAACTGACTAGCGGCAGTCAGTTGCATTTTTGATTGTCTACAAACATTTTAACAGCTAAAACAGTGTTTCTAGTTCTATTCTACTGCTTGTTAATAGTAGACTCGGCTGGATGGATGTTGCTATCCCTTTACTGTAATTGTATGAGAAGTGCTGATTATAATTTAAAGATGGCTACTATCATTGACCTTAATTGGTCCCGAACTGTAATATTATGAACTATTGTTGCTCTGTATCATTGTGAAATGTGGGTTTATGGACAATTCTAATCATGAGTTATTAAATGTGCTGTTGTCAATGAAGTTCTATAATTCCTTTATAACTTCAATGAGAGGAAACCTCCCTCATAGATCATGACAGACGCTGGTCGTCAAAATAAGGTTCTATGGAAAATAGAAACATACCTTTTTGTTTCGTATGAATAAATGTTATGGGATTATATATATTTAAGATAGATTTTTTTTACTAAGCGCCATCTAGACCGTAAGCTAATATCTAGACAAAAGATAAACATACTTATATAGTTCGTAGTTAGTTTATTTCATTTTCATATATTTAATAACGTAGGTTAAGGCGTATAATATGCCTCTGCCACCCATAAGGGGATAACGCGTGATTGATAAACAATCAAACATGCACATTTTAGATAGTAAACAGCCAATCTCCTAAACAAAAATTAGCGGATCACACATATATTTGTTCTGACCCAGGATTCGAAACTGAGGCGGTAACAAAAAAAAATTAGAAACAAAACAATCATGAATATTACAAGGATAATGAATGAATAAATTAGTGAAGTGTGATAATAATAATAATGTATGTGACTTATAACTTACACTTCCTTGTCGCTTCATAGACGTGCGTGTATGAAGCGATTGATGAATCTCGAAGAAGCGAAAGAAGTATGCATAGATCGCGAAGCCTGGCGAACTGTGCTCTCTGACTACCCCGTCAGGGATACAGCGTGAAGATAGTTAGTTTTTTTTTTACTATAACTTATATGTATGGATAGCTGTTAATATAAGTTGGTTAAATAAATAAATCAGTTGATTGTTTTTGGAAGTGAACAAACTAAATCGTAAATATCAAAAATGTATATAATGTTCTCAAAATAGCAATAAGTTAGTTATTGTAACTAATATGGTTCGATAGTAAAGAATTTGTAAAGATTTATGTTCCACATGCACCGCACACCATGTACAATACGGGATAATAAGTTTATTTGTGACTGTCAGTCAGTAATGGAGGTTATATCAAAACACTAGATGACCCCCCACGGCTTCGCCCGTGGCATGGTTCGAACAACCTATTTAATCTCGTCGCTTATAAATTCTACAATAATGCATAAAAATTTGCTCGATTCATCGACATTTTTGGTTACTGCTCCGCTCTCCAGGGCAGTAGCATAGTGATATATAGCTTATAGCAGTCCTCGATAATTGGACTATCCAACACAAAAAGATTTTTTCAAATACGACCAGTAGTTTCTGAGATTAGCGCGTTCAAGCAAACAAACAATCAACTTTATACATTAGTATGGATTGCGGACAATTTGTGGCAGACTGTTGGCAATTTCAATTTACGTACATCTCAAGCATGGTCATCACAACTTTACATTGTTATTGTTTTCGGTTCAACTTTGTAAAGGTAGATTATATTCGATCTTCAAGCGACACGTGTATTGTTTTCGTCACTTCAATGTACTTTTTCTATCCAAAGCATTCAAACTAGTTTGAGCACGTTAAGAAAATCTATATAATATACCTAGTCAGGTCATAAATTCTGTCACATGTTTAATATAAAATAATTGAAACAAGTTTATTCATTATGTAACCATTTATATACCAAAATGAACTTAACAAAACATAGATTCTTATGACAAAAAAGTTTATTCAAAATAACCTCCGTGATTTTGAATACAGGCCTTTAATCTGCGCGGCCAGGTCCATGTCAATATCGGCGGCTGCCTTAATCAAGGATGTCTTGAGTGACTCCAAATTGGGATGAGGCTTTGAGCACGCCTTTTCCTCCAAGTGTTGCCATATCTTGTAATCTAACGGACTCAAATCTGGACTGGAGGAGGGCCAGTCTTCGTGCCGGATGAAGTCGATTTCACGCGCCGCCAGCCAGTCTTGTGTGCTCTTCGCTCTATGAGCTGGCGCCGAATCTTGTTGGAATACCCAGTGCCTGTTATTGAACATGGTATGAGAAACAGGTTCCACAAGGTTCGTCAGGACTGTATTTTGATACACCACTGCATTCGTTTTTACACCTTTCTCACAAAAATGTACCTCTGTTAAGCCCCAATAAAAAACTCCCAACCATACCATGAGCGAGGGTGAAAAATGACCTCGTTGGACACGCGGAATACGGTTGCTCGCTTCTTCACTACTGTGTGCGTACACCTTATCATTTTGTTTGTTGTAGCTCTCTTCTACGGTAAAAATTTTTCGATAAAAAGAAAAAAAGAACTTCCCGATATTTTTTTCCCGCGTACCGCTTCAACATCAAATAGTTAACAAAGAACTTTTTAGAATACAAACAGTTTGCCAAGTGTGACTACAGCATGACGTGTTTTAAAATTGCGCTATCATTTATTATGCGCATTTTAACAATGCTTTTGTTTCTAACTTTCCATTAAGTTTCATTTCGCTATTATTTTATTCCGTACTCCCGTTTACAGAGAGAGAGAGAATGACTATGTGAAGTACAATACACACAATATTTTCTTTTGTTCAGTTTGTTCACTGCGAGTACGTGTTGTGTGAATAGTATTTATTTATCTATCACGCCTTATGTATGTGGCAGAGACATATTATATGCCCACTGGTCGTGCTAATTAGTGTCTAGCACATAAGACCTTTTAGCCTTTTTGTTACCATCTCACTAAAAAGGCAAAATTTTCTTCCAAATTTAACATCTAAAATAGACACAGTTTATTTAATTTTTTCGGCCCTTTAGACCCACCCCATTTCCGTGCTTCGGAAGGCACGTTAAGCCGTTGGTCCCGGTTGCCAATAAAATGGCAGTCGTTAAGCCAAGTTAGAGGCCCTATGGGCGGCTTAAAAATTTTAACAGCAGGTCGATGCAGCCTGCGCCTGTCCATTTCAACACGGCAATGGGCTCACCACCTGTTACGTGGGACGGAAATGCATACGGTGAAACGTGGGCGTTAAATATGCCTCTGCCTACCCCTTCGGGGATAAAGGCGTGACAATATGTATGTATGTATGTATGTTTTCACCATGTGTATTCTTGTCCCACGTATTAGATGGTGAGCCCATTGAATCTCTGACGCGGTAGTCAGAGCGGACAGATCGTCAGGCTTCGCGAACCATGCATACACATGCATTACCAACAACGCTTCATACATGCACGTCTGGGTATCCGAGTACTTTTGACTTCTCCGTTTTTGAGCAAGTGTGATGTGGTCCTCATATGTAAGTCTCGGCCTACCTACCCTACTTTCACATAATAAACATAAATTATCTATACTGATATATAAAGCTGACCAGTTAGTTTGTTTGGTTGAACGCGCTAATCTCAGGAACTACTAGTCCGAATAGAAATCATATTTTAATGTTAGATAGCTCATTTATCGAGTAAGGCTATATATCATAACGCTACTACCCAGGAGCGCGGAGCAGTAATCATAAATATCAACAAATCGAGCAAATTTTCATACATTTTTGTAAAGTAATAAGCGACGAGATTAAATAGGTGCGACGGTGGTTTGAAGTATATCACAGGCGAAGCCGCGCGGGTCAGCTAGTAGCTAATAATTCAAAGCTCGAAACCAACATTATCAGTCACTTATCGCCAATACAAAACAATAGCAAGCAAGCAGCAACCAATCAGGACTCGCGATCCTGGTGCAATATCCGCTAATACGAGTACCTACTGCGCGCGTTGATTAGGTAGTTTATTGCGCTGAAACAGTGCGCCGTTTGTGTTGCTAATGCGTTCTTATTACTTTCTCTTTCTTTATCAAGGCTTTTGTTCAAGTATATTTGCTAGGTCAAAACTAAGGCGGTTGAATGTATATTCAAATCGATCTACATGGGCAAATGGATCTCGAAGAAGCGAAAGAAGTATGCATGGATCGCGAAGCCTGGCGATCTGTCCTCCCTGACTACCCCGTCAGGGATACAGCGTGAAGATAGTTAGTTAGTTTTAGTTTTATCTACATGGGCGTATCTAGGATCTCGATTCGGGAAAATTTTGTCTCTTTACACCTTGCAAATTAAATGAATACCTTACGAGTTATAGCAAATTCAAAATAATGCAAAGAAATTAATTTCGTGTAACCGTCATTCGGCGGGCGTTTGTACTGGAGGGCGGAGAAGTAATCAACGAATTTGGAAAATGTTCATCCATTATTGTGAAATGAATAAACGACGGGAATAAACCACGGAGTTCGAAGTATGTCACGGACGAAGCCGGGCGGGACAGATCAAATATAAAAAGAAATGCGGCCCACCTGAGAAGAACCAGCAAGAAAAAGTAATATTATTTCACGAAGCGAGCTGATCATTTCTAGGCGTCCCTGTCTAAATAGTTTTTAACCGTGTAATAGGCCTTTTAACATTTTTTTTAAAGATGCGCTTATATTAGTCGACTACGGTAAGCTGATGTCATTAATTGATTTGATAATAATTAAATTAAATTAATAACAACATGTCTAATCTATTTCTGTACAGTTCTTGAGTTAACATTTAGATAATTTTGAAAAACCGTTTCATATATATAATAATTATATTGACGGTAATTAGAAGTAAATAAAAGAATTTTTGTGACTTACTGGAAAAAAACATTTGCTGTCCTTTATAGAAAAGGGTAGTACATACCTGTAACAAAAAAATGTATTACTTTTCATATATAATTAAGTCTCATCGAATTGCTTAACAACGGTTATTTTACTAAAATTATAAAGCAGAAGAGTTTGTTTGTTTGAACGCGCTAATCTCAGGAAGTACTGGTCGGATTTGAAAAAATCTTATTGTGTTAGATTGCCCATTAATAGAGAAAGGCGTAGCGGGATATATATATAGCCTAGAGAGCGGAGCGGCAGCCATAAATGACGACAAATCTGGCATATTTTATGCAATATTGCATAATTTATTAGCGACGGGATTAAATAGGTGCGACGGGAGTTCGAAGTATGTCACGGGCGAAACCGGAGGAGGTCGCCTAGTTAAACTATATGTAACAAATCTCTATCTATGGTACTTATGAACTTGAAGATGATTACAAGTATATTGGTTTTCTCGTCTTACAATTTATGCTTCAAATCGATTTCCAACCAAAGAAACAAATTACTATAATTATTATTATTTATTTATCTATCACGCCTTATCCCCGAATGGGTGGCAGAGGCATACATATTGTATGTCCACTTTTCACCTTGTGTATTCCTGTCCCACGAAATAGGTGGTGAGCCCATTGCCGTGTTGAAATAGACAGACGCAGGTTGTAGCTACCTGCTGTTGAAATTATACAAGTCGCCTATAAGGCCTTCAACTTTACTTAACGACTGCCATGTTACTGGCAACCGGGACCACGTGGCTTCCGAAGCACGGACACGCTCGCAAATGTAAATGCCACAAAGAAATTAACAAATTCTTCAGCTTTATAATACGAGTATTAGTACAAATTAAATGTCACTTGCAAAATCGCACAAAGGATTCCACACATATCTGTTGCGTCTCCCGCAACGAATGGCGTATAAATATATACGCACAATGGATGCGTTTATCATGTATATTATTTTTATGCGTCCTATTAAATGCGCATTAACAAATACCATAAAACTTACTTATCGTAAAACTGACTTGGTTTTAAAGGGGGTCTTTGTGAAAAGTTTATTGAATACAGCTCTTAAAGTTAGGTTCATTGTAACTTTTAATTCCCTTTAGGAATGTGTCATTGACGCCTTATATACATCACGCCTTATACCCGAAGGGGTGGCAGAGTCAAATTATAAGCCCATTTTTTACCATGTGTGACAGGAACTGGGACAGGAATCCACGTAGTAGGTGGTGAGCCCATTGCCGTGTTGAAATAGAAGCAGGTTATGGCTACCTGCTGTTAAAATTTTTCAAGCCGCCCATAAGGTCTTTAACTTGACTTAACGACTGCCATGTTACTGGCAACCGGGACCAAAGGCATAACAAGCCATCCGAAGCACGGAAATCCTTGCAAATGTAAATGCCTCAAAGTGGTCACCCATCCGAGGACCAGCCATAGTGAAAGTTGCGTGACTCAGTGATCGTTTACAGAACACTAAGGCCGAGATTCATAGATCGCACTAAGCCTTTACTATGCATCAAAGTCGCATTTTGAACCAGAATAATGTTTCATAGTCGTCTCATAGTCGTCTCGTCGCCTTTACTTAGCGAAACCCTACTTTGCTTAGTAAAGTACAAGTGCACGATATGGATGACTTTACGCCTCAAAGTAAACTTTGAATGATTATACTTCTGATTTAAACAGTCCTGTAAATAGCATAAAACTTATATATTAATGGTCAATTGAATTTAGTTTGACTCTTGCTCTTAAATGTCATTTCTTAGTCCGCGGGGCCACGAGCGGCGAGCGCACGGTATTTGAATAATATAGGAGATATTTTCAATATTGAGTGAGATATGTGCTAAGGTCTCCTTTAAGCGAGATAGGTGATAAATAATAATTTCCCTTACCCACCCTTACAAATATTATAAAATAATATAGATATCAGAGAAGTGAAAGGAAGCTAATATTGGTGGGTTGGGGTTTCTTAACTCGCGCTTTCGATTTCCAATCGGAATATTAGTATGATCATTCTGGTTTGAATGAAAGTGTCAGCGTTAAGCTGGAAAAGGGCGTGCTCCGTTGGTTTGGACATGTCCAACGAATGAGTGAGGAACGATTGACGAAGAAGATATATTGTGCGAAAGTAGAGGGTAGATGGAGTCAGAGTAGGCCGAGACTTACATATGAGGACCACGTGGGCAGATTGCTCAAAACCGGAAAAGTCAAAAATACTCGGATTCCCAAACGTACATGAAGCGATTGATGAATCTGCAAGAAGCGAAAGAAGTATGCATGGATGGCGAAGCCTGACGATCTGTCCTCTCTGACTACCCTGTCAGGGATATAGCGTGAAGATAGTTTATATCATTCTGGTGTAAGAAATTATATGAGAGACTATCAGTAAAGACCTGCAGTCGTATCGAAATTTGATTCTTAATAATATGTCTTCCTGTGAGAATAAGATGCTTTTCAGACACTATATAAATGCAGCTATATCCATTTTGAAAATCACGGGAATTCGTCGATCCCTTTAACGATAAGGAGAAGGATAAACAAATACAGATTATGTACATTTGACTGCCTCTGTACGGTTTATTCTGGGTCTGGGTGTTTATTTTTCTAAAATAAGTATGTATTTAGAAATTTATAAGTATGTTTATCAGTTATCTGGTTACCATAGTACTAGCTCTGCTTAGTTTGGAATCAGATGACGTTGTGTGAGTTGTCCCAACGATATTTATTTATTTATTTAGTGGTATAGTGAGCCGTCATCACCATTATCCAAGCGTCTGTCGCGATACCTGGGGTCCTCTTTCCAACATCCCCTCCACTGCGCGCGATCACTCGACATCTACATATTTCGAAGTCCCGTCGCACCTATTTAATCCCGTCGCTTACAAATTCTACAATAATTAAATTTGCCCGATTTGAGCAGTAGACATAAATATTGATTTATGTCTACTGCTCCGCGTGATGGTACATATCCTATATCCTTCTTGGATAAATGGGCTATCTAAGACAAACAGATTTTTTCAAATCCGACCTGTAGTTCCTGAGATTAGCGCGATCAACCAAACAAGCAAACATAATCTTCAGCTTTATAATATTAGTATATATGTAAGTACCGTATATATTTATATATACATTTAGTGAAAAGTTGTTAATTTAAAAGCATGACTGTTAATTTGGAATTACAACGGACACTCTAATTTTATTCTGTTTACTATATCAATGTATGCTTTACGTAAACATGCGTCGATTATTTCCTATTCAGCGTGGCCAGGACACAGACGACGGTAAATCTATATCAGCCCCATGTACGGCCCAAAAAAAAGCGACCATGCAACTCTTTACTCATCCATATATCCTTACTATGATTGAGACTTAGGTCCGTATTCCAGAATGTTTCTCAATACTCAATCAACGCTTGAAGCTAGATTTTGCCTTATAAAATCTACTCTCAAGCGTCGATTGAGTATTGAGAAACGTTCTGGAATACGGGCCTAAGAAGGCCAGGCCAGACTCGGCCTGTCTGCTATTTCAATCGTGTCGAAATAGAATTGAAATCGTAGCTCAATAAAAAAGCCACAATTTTGTCAGTTTTTCGTAGTCTACTATTACAATCGCACTCCAATAGACTTCTATCGGTCTACCGATAGAATTCTACTAACACGTGCCCCGCCAGTGGCCGCTAATCAGTTGCAATTTTGATAGTCTACTAACATTTTGACAGCTAAAAACAGCGATTCTAGTTCTATTCTACGGCTTTTCAATAGTAGACTCGGCCCCCCGTATTATCATAGGTTAAGAAACTTGGAGGTTACTATTACTGATGAGATAGACGGTTATGTATCCATCAAAATCAAATCGTAGTGACTATATTATCTGGTATCACAAGAATGTTGTTTTGCGAATGTGGTCTTCTAAGATTATAATATTTTGAGAATATGATGTTATGAGAATATAATGTTTTACAAATATCATATTTTGCGAATGTGGTGTTTTACGAATATGGTTTTTTGAGAATATTATATTTAGCGATTGAGCCTTTGAAAGTTGTAAAATTGAAATGTAATGAAACTAAAAACTCCACGGTAAAAGAAATAATGAACCAGCTATATACCCTAACGGAAAGATTGGAGCATTCACCCCGGCACCCCGGACAGGATCTAACCATTGTCAATTCTATGCACTAATAACGGAATGACATTCAAATTTCGTGATCAACGATTTACCGAGTATAATCATTGGACATTATCAAAGTCATCGTATTTAGGTATCCGCTGTGAAAGTCTAGATATAAAATATTTAGACGTTCACACGCACACACTTACAAAATGTCATTAATCAATGCCATTTTCAAAACAAACGAGTTTATGAAAATTTTATGGAAAGATATGATCGTATATTTATGATATTATACATCGATATTCATGGAACTTTAAAATTTTAACCAGATTTGTGGTGCGACTCACAAATACAAGACAATGACTTACAAAGCTAGAAAATGATCAAAAAATGCTTACGGAGAAATGTGTGCGCATATATACCTTTGCTAACCTTCAGGGATAAAGGCGTGAATGATAAGTATGTTTAGTATAGAATGAATACTAGTTCGGCAGAGACATCGCAAATGATATGAATAATGAATAATATCAAGAAATTCTCAAAATAACTATCAGCGTCTACGAGACGTCAGATGGTAAATTTGACGTCATTCAACATAAAAAAAGTAAACTAATATCAACAACTATCAAAGAAATAAATGAATTAACTTCAGTCTACCATTTCCCTTTCACGCCAATGCGACGTCTATTCAAGTGACTCATCACGAGTAATCACGACAATTTTATACGGAACCAGGTAACCCTCTCGGCTTCGCCCGTGACATAGTTCAAACTCCCGTCGCACCTATTTAATCCCGTCGCTTATAAATTCTACAATATTGCATTAAAATTTGTCCAATTTGTCGACATTTATAACTACTGCTCCCCTCTCCAGGAAAGTAGCGTGATGATATATAGCCTATAGCCTTCCTCGATAAATGGGCTATATAAAGCAAAAAGAATTTTTCAAATCCGACTATTAGTTCCAGAAATTAACGCGTTCAACCAAACAAACAAACATACACACAAACTCTTTAGCTTTATAATATCAGTATGGATTCGAACGGCAAGCAAGAAGCAGAAATCCAAGTTCGATATAAACTCAGCTTCTATCTTATAGATAGGCTAGCCAATTAGGAATACAGTGGGTATCTGATGGGAGTGACATACGCGAAAATAAACATCATTTCATTGTTGCTATTGCTATGTGGTATTGTTAGGAATTACAGGTTCGAATTGGGAAAATGTTTAGTGTCGTACAGCTCATTTTCGAAGAAAGCTATGTACATACAGGTACATACTTATAGGTACATGTAGGTACATCATTACGCTACTGGCCAGGAAAGCGGGGCGTTCATATAAATAAGTTGGAATTCGGGCAAATTTACATTAATTATTGTAAAACTAACTAAAGACCAGTTTCAATGTGCAACTGGAGTTAAAATGTCACGGGCGAAGCCGCAGGGCTCAGCTAGTTTCACATAATTGGGTTACTTTATAGTCCAGTGGAACACGGCTCGACAGCTCAGAATTTGAGAATAACTCGTGGATGATGACTATGAGCTAGTAAATAACAGATTATTATAATTGCTTTACAAAGAAAGAACACGTGTGGGTGGCAGATATGTCCATATAGTTGGAGAATAATTGGCTACTAACTCGATGAATAATGTGCCGCGTGTTTATTTTCGACTCGTCGAAACCAAGCGAAATATTCGTAGAGTTTTTACATCCCATAGTGGCAATACATAATTATTTAATAGTATAGTTGACGCCCGCGGCTCGTGGTGAAGTTTTCCCTTTACCGTTTCCCACAGGAACTTGTTCCCGGGATAACAGGTAGAATATGTTTTATTCTGATGTGTAAGCTATATTATTGTTAAGTTTCATCAAAATCCATTCAGTAGATTTTGCGTGAAAGAGTAACAAACATCCATCATTAGTAGGATTCTACTTCATTTTTAGCTGCTGAAAGCGACGGTAACCTCCCAACCCCGTAAGGCTGTCTCCTCCAGAACCTTGTTCAATAGTCAGCTATGAAATGGTACTTCTGTACAATAAGCCTTATAATTTAACAAACGTGGTTCTGTACTTAATTTTGTATGAAGTATCAAAATGTTTAGTTTAGCTGCCTTTTAAAAATAAAGCAGAAAGCGTTCAACAAAAAATCTCGCCCAGTTCTGCTGATTTGAATTGAATTATAAATGCCCTGTAATGTGATGCGGTGTGCAAATAAGCTACACGAGGAGCCCGTTTAAATATTTGAAATCCGAAGCAGCAACTCACTTTTTGTCTATTCAATTAAGTCACAAAAATTGGGTTGCGTCCCATAGAAATGGAAGAACCGATGGCCGATATAGAAGCAAACTGGATATGGAGACTCGGCAATCAGGTTGCTGGAAGGATCGTGACCGTGTTATGTTGAAAATTGGTATAAAGATTGCCATATTACTAGCAACGGGATTAACGGCATAACGTGCTGCCTTTCGAAGCACGAAAACGCTCGTAAATGGAAATGCCCCTAACAGTCACCCATCCGAGGACCAGCCATAGCGTATGAGGCTTAACGCAGTGATCGTTAACAGAACCCTAAGTTAGCGGGGCAACGAGAGGTTCAATCATAATGTTATGATTTAATTACAGTTATGTTTCTTAGATAAGAACATAACAAACCCATTTCAGATTAAAAACTAGGCTTGTTTTTGCGTGTTTAGTGCGTTGACCTTAGCGCGTATTTTCGCGTTGTTGCACAACTCGTGCGCATCGTCCGTACGACAGGCGTCGGTCAAGCAAGATTACTTTATCTGTTAATTTTAGCGTAAAATGTCTTGTCGTTTATTCACTGAATATTTATTTCATTTGAAGGTTATCGTAGATATTGTTAGAAAATTATCTATCATTAAATTTCATAATTAAATGAAACGTCATTGACCTGTGTTGGGAATTGTAATCCTGAAACAAAGTAGAAACAAATATCGCTAGCTAGAAGCGCCGTTATGCTACGCTATTTAATGGTCTCAGGGTGAAAAAGGTCAAAATAAAAGTTTGAATTTAATCTGTAACCGGTTTGATTACTTTGTATTTCCTGTTCGAGTCTACCGACCGGTTATTAAGAACAGATTTTTTTTAAAAAGAACAACGTCAGATTTCAAAGCGTTTTAAATTAGAATAGCACCTCTGGAGCATACAGATGGTTTTAAAACAGCTATAAAAATGCTAATACTTTGTGTTATACTGAGAGGTTGATTCTGCATGCGTGGTTTGCCGCGCGCACTTTACCGTTAAGGCTGCATTCGTCTTCCGAGAACTTTTCATTTAACGTCTCTCGGCAGCCATCTTGAACCTCAGATGCAATTAAGCTGTATTACAGGATAATTTTATCGATGGCATGGATATTGAGATATAATAAAATTCATTCTAAGTTCTTGCAACAGTGAAGAGAACTGAGAAATATTATAGGCTTAGGCAAATATTATTAAGTAAATTTAGATGACATCGTCAATGTACTCGTAATTGTGTTACAGGATTATTGGAAAATCACGGCGACGAAATATCGATAACTTATCAAAGATATTATCATAATATGAGTATTTTACGGTGAAAGAAAAAGTTGTTGAAAAACCTTAACAATATTTTATCTTCGCATTGACACTGGCGTTTGTGGTCGCATTACAATCGTTTACATGTCAAAGGGATTTCGACGCTATTATATTAATCACAATTTCGTTTCCTGATGCCGGTTTAAGATGACGAAATATATGGATTCTTGATAAGATATACGAATTTATTTATATCAAATTTGTAATATTTACTTTGCAGGATCTTTCTAAGAATTAGTTAAGGTTAAAAAGACAACAAAGACAATTAAGTATTCTAAACATAGAAGAACGTTTCACTAATAAAAGCAATTCTAAATGTCTACGACTTCAGTCAATTTAACATAATCTACCCTCATTGTCGTCACTGTATGTACCATAGATAGTTGACATAATTTTTCAAACGGTTCCATTTTTAAAATGTTAATTGCACAGTTGTTTGAGGTTTAATGACCCGCCCAAAACCGAGAGCGAACCAGTTGACAGTTTGACACAAAGCTCGTGTGACACATTTCTGGATTCCCGCCAGTACGCGCGTGCCGTTATGGCAGCCATTGTTTTGTCTCACACCAAATTCGGCGGGTCGGGTGTAGGTGTCATTTTTTATTCGCACGGTATTGCAATTGTAATGACGAATTGATTGGGCCAACGTTCTCGCAATGAGGACAGCGGATTGCAAATATGTGGGTGTCTCGTCTCAATAATGATTCAGTGGATGACGAGACATGAAAGGCCTGTGTTTTCGCCCAGTGGGCCTTTAAAACAGCATCGTCAACATACTTACATCAGTTATTCATCTTTAGGGGTAGTCTTAAAATCCAACCGAATTACAATTGGTGGTCTGAAGCTATCCCTACTCGATGCTATTTCAACACTGCGTGTGACTAAGGATCCTAGATATGACCTTAAAAGGGAATCCCTAAGACCCTTGGACCGCTAGGCTGTATCTATCCTATGACTAAAAGAAGCGAGTCAGCGTCACGGCTATACGTGAATCCTAATGAGACTGTTGAAATATGGACAAGTGTTATGTCTCTGCCTTCGAGGATATAGACACAATTCCTTATCTTACAATTTCTTTTCAACTAGTCTCAGGTTTGTGTATAGCTCAACAGTTGCAACTGAGTGCAAATAAGTTGGTTTGGACCCCTAAGATCGAGGGAAAGCGGGGTCAAGAACCCGTTGACCAAGTTCCCACTCATAATCTGACTAACGTGAACGTGTAAGTAAGTGAAAGGTTAGGGGAGGATTATAGGCGCCAGGCAGCCGCCATGCTTTTGCGACAGCACTGGAGCGTTATTGATTTACGCATAATGTAAGTGATATAAAACGAATTGTGTCACGAAATGTAATAAAATCTTATCGCGGCCGGTTATCTTTGAACTGTTCGTTCAGATATCGCCAAAACAAACATTTACGTACCTATTTCCTACTAAATTGTATTTAACTAACCTACATATTGAATAGGTTACGATTATTATTGCACTTATATTCATCAAATATAAGGTAAATTTAAGTGTCTGGTGTGTGTTCGTTTAACACGTAAATAATAGTTGGCTTCGCCCGTGACATACTTCGTCGAACTTCCGTCGCACCTATGTGTAACCTTACTGCCCGATTTGTCGATATTTATGACTACTGCTCTGCCCCCAAGTGTAGTAGCGTAATGATATATAGCCTATAGCCTTTCTCGATAAAAGGGCTATCCAACACAAAAATAATTTTTAAATCCGACCAAAAAAGAGACAAACCAAACGTTCCTGAGATTAGCGCGTTCAACCAAACAAACAAACAAACTCTTTAGCTTTATGATATTATTAGTATAGATATACAGAATACAACTTCCTAAAACATTCAATAATACTGACCAAAAGAGTTGGGTTTGTATTTGAAAGTGTCAAGACGTAACTAACGTGTTAATTAAAACAACAGTTTATTTAAATAATGCTGTTATTATGATGTTTATTAATTTTTATACGTACATGAACGTTTTAGCATAAAAACAAACACGCAATAATTAAGTAACATACAAATTAAAAATACCACGGAGGTGGCAGACAAGCATACCGGCCCACCTGATGGAAAGTGATCACAGTAGCCTATAAGTACGTTTGCAATCGAATATTCTAAATTTAACGGCATGTTTCCTATAACATTTTCATCCCACCTTTGGTTCTACTATGTTATTGTATATTCTATATCCACTCTATATAGATTAACTAACTACTAATTCTGAAATCAAGAATTTCTCAAATAGGATGATTAGTTCCTGACATAAGCGGTTCAATTCAATTAACAAACTCTTTATTCTATTAGTGCAGTGTTATTTTTTCCCATTTAAATGGTATGCACATCACTTACAAATTCGATTTGATATTCAATAGCTTAACTTCAGTTATTTATTTAGGCTGCAAGTGCTTTTACCGAATGATGTGTCAATTTCTAGGAGAGGCCTTCGTTCAGCACAAGATATCTATAAGCCGAGATGATTATAATGATGGGTGTAAGGGGGCTCAAGCAACCTCATCAGGTTGGGACATCAGGGGGCCGAGTCTAATATTGACAAGCCGTAGAATAGAACCAGAATCGCTGTTTTTAGCTGTCAAAATGTTAGTAGACTACCAAAAATACAAATGGCGCGGTAAGTGTTAGTAGAATTCAAATTTTGAAGTCGATTGAAATAGCAGACTCGGCCACCAGAACGTCAGTCGGTCCCTACAATATCGAAAATTAAAAGTCAAACAATAGCTGCCTCTAGCAGCCAAATAAAAATGCCTCAAGTAAAGTTTGTAAGCAACTGGAAAAACATTTAAGATAAAGAAAAATAAGAAGACGATAATTATGAGACCTAGTTTAATCTATAAGAGTTTTTGACCTAGTATACTAACTTAACTATTAAAATCACGGTGCTTAACTAATTCTTATTAGGTAGACCTCTGATTAAAAGTCTATTATAATTTATCGTTATACCAAAATTTCGACCAGTCATTATCATAAAAAAGATATAACGTTATTAAATTACCAAATATAAAGCCACAATTCAAGCTTGTCATATCAATAAAAGTCAATCAATCTTTAATTGTTAAATTATATTATAACAATTAAATGTTATGTCTATTATAATAATAATTACGGAACCACAGCGTTGCGTGTCCGATATGCACTTGACCGCGATTTGTAACGCCTTATCTTATTGTTGAACTCAATTAAAAAATATATATCTTCAATAACTTAGGCCTTGTCACATTTTACAAAGGCGGACTAATTAATTGGCAAAAATAAATGAAATTTAGGCTCGCTTGAGAACAAGGCACAGCATATGAAGGTCAACAGATATATAATATATCCTTTGTACTGTATATTACAAACATTAAATACATGATGTTCTGTAATTACATTTATATGACTGTAATTAATTGTAATTACTAAGTATGCGGCTGTATGGAGGCTGGTTACGACGTGCCATACTGGCAAGAATTACTTCCTCACAAGCTTTGATCGTCGAAACTTATAAAGAATTTCGGATTTCAAGAGAGAGAGAGAGAGAGAGAGAGAGAGAGAGAGAGAGAGAGAGAGAGAGAGAGAGAGAGAGAGAGAGAGTACTTACACAATCCGATAGTCAGGATATCGAAATATGCCTATGCTTTCTTTTGTCTATAATAATGTACAATAATATAATTTTGTAACTGATTTTAAAACTAGTTTTTTAGATACTTGAAATTTGAACTAGCTCAAAAGCGGATGACAATACACGAAAATGTCAAAAACTAAAAGTACCACAGTTCTTATTTAAAAAAAATATAGGCTTGTTTTATTGTATACAAAGACTAAAGTAAAACATAATTGACAGCTGTGATGCTCGCCGTTTAAATTTTTTTTGAAGTTGACACACTTGAGCGTAACTCGAAAAAGTCCTTTTAATTAGTTGCGTATGAGTATTTTCCCTAAGTCATCGCTCCTGATAGAGCAGTGACTAAATTCTAATAAGAATTTCGATAAACACAGCTTCAAAAATAACAGGAAGTATCAAGCTACCGAATTTAGTCACAAAATGAATCACTAACGAAGATTCTTGGTTGCAGTCTTGCATTATCTTCCATTCAGGTTTCGCACGTGTTGGACATGACCTATCTACACATTTATATCCGTGCACGTAGCCTTATCTCTGCTCGAAAAGGTTTCACTATCTTTGTTAATAACATGACGTCTGATGATTTTTTTGTAACTTACAAGGAACTCAGTTCCGTACCAGGAAATGCAAAAATCGTGATGACGTCAGCTGATTTTATTTCAGTCAATAGGTGATAGCTGCTATCTTTTTCATCAAACCACAAAAAAAAACTTTATTTTTGTAGTAACTGACTAAAGATACTCCTATAGCTACGAGCACGGTCAGATTTAGTGTGAGGGACACCACCACATGAAGTCGGAGTATTTTAAGCCCTATTTTCGTACTGTTAGTGGACCTTCCTACACAGCTTCGAGAAAGGTTTTGTCAATTTGTCCCCTTCTGCTTAAAGGACAGAGACCATTATGACGGTATACGTTGACGATAATTCAGCGGAATCATATCATCAGTGTAAATAGTGATAAATAGTAAATCACTCACGCGTATATCCCCGAAGGGGTGGCAGCGGCATATAATACGGCCACATTTCACCGTCTTGAATTAGACCGGCGCAGGTTATGGCGGCCTGCTGTTTAAATTTTCTACTTGGCTTAACGACTGCCATCTTACTGACAACGGCTTATCATGTCTTCCAAAACACGGAAACGCTTGTAAATGGAAATGCCATAAAGCGGTCACCTATCTAAAGACTAGTCATAGCGAAAGAAGCTGAACGTGGTGATCCTTTACAGAACAGTTGAGTTAGCGACTAAATAAACTTCATACTACTCATACACTTAAAAATGTACCATGTTTTATATAACAGACTAAAAGTGTAAAATTTTTGTAATTTTTTCACATTTCCAATTGCCATCCACTTTTGAGCTATGGTTCAAATTTCAAATATCTAACTAACTCATCGTGAAGTAGTTTAAAATACGGAATTCCAGCAGGACGACACAACATTTATTTACGTACTAATGAGGACACCTTACGTTATGTGATAACGGAACGCGAACTGATAAGATAAACATGCACTGTCATATTTACTTACGCATAGTTTTTTGGTGCTCAATATAACATGCACAATCACAGCTAAGTCTGGTCCGTATTCCAGAACGTTACTCAATACTCGATCAACGCTTGAGACTAGATTTTGCCTTATAAAATCTACTCTCAAGTGTTTCTTGAGTATTGATAAACGTTCTGGAATACGGCCCTTAGTCTGTTAAACCGTATTCTTGGGGTACTTACTTACTTATACTACAGGCTTATTTTATGTTTAAAAATCTTAATGTTATGCCGGAGTTCTACTGACTAACCTCACAGTACTCTTCTATCTGCCTATGGCCGGGAGTCCCGGATGAACCCTCGATAGGATATCCCCAGATCACCGGAGCCTTGCATCAGGGGGTTCGGGTGTTATCGCTTCTTTGAGGAGTTGAAGGGCGCGCCACCGCCTAGAGCCTGCTATGCTTCGGTCCCCGGTCATAGAGGTCAAAATTTTATTATAGATAGGTATTATAAACAGTACTCTTAAATACGTGATATACACACCCTCTTATCCTAGCTATAATAAAATTATTGCCTGTGACTGGTAGCAAAGCCTCGGCGGTTTTGAAATCCAGTTTTCAGCTAAACGTTAAGTCTCAGTTATATACACGTCATTTGTGATTGACTTTTTATAGCAGCAATTACTATAGTTGACCTTACTATCCTTGTTCATCAGTCGAAAGGATTCACTTAATTGGTCGTTTGGGACTTAAACCCAAAACAGGATAAAGTAAATAATAAATATAAAATAATGTAAATAATAGATATAGTAAAGCGACAAAGCATCGTAAAAGAAGCACGAATGGCGATTCATAACGCAGTGCTAGTGCCAACTTTGCTTTACGGTAGTGAAACCTGGGTATGTCAGCAGATGCATGAAAATAAATTGAATGCTGTGGAGATGCGATCACTTCGAAAATTGTGCGGCGTAACTTTGGCCGACCGAATACGTAACGAAGTGATACGCAATATGGCAGGTTTGAATGAAAGTGTCAGCGTTAAGCTGGAAAAGGGCGTGCTCCGTTGGTTTGGACACGTTGGACGTGTCACGAATGAGTGAGGAACGATTGACGAAGAATATATATTGTTCAAAAGTAGAGGGTAGAAGGAGTCAGGGTAGGCCGAGACTTACATATGAAGACCACGTGAGCAGATTGCTCAAAAACGGAAAGGTCAAAAGTACTCGGATACCCAGACGTGCGTGTATGAAGCGATTGATGAATCTCGAAGAAGCGAAAGAAGTATGCATGGATCGCGAAGCCTGGCGATCTGTCCTCTCTGACTACCCCGTCAGGGATACAGCGTGAAGATAAATGTAACTTTTTTTAAATTATCAAATCACCTCTACCAAGACAGAATGATACTAAACTAGTCATTAAAGAGTAGGCTGAACACGTAATTAAAAATAATAACGTCTATAATAATAAGCTTAATAACGTCTAGATATAATGACAGAAACATCCGCGTATATCAAATCAAAGTAAAACATTTTATCTTTGTTTTAACAGACATGTCACGGATCGATGCGTGTCTGGCAGCAGTCATTAACATTTTTCCGATGTACCCATATTCATTATTCATTTATTCTATGTTTTCTGATTTCTGCAGACGCCTAAATGACGCGTATCACACTTTGAATATAGTATAGCTAAAACTTTATGTTTCTGGTATATGAATTTGTAGTGTTTTTTTTGTTTATATTTCCTGTAACATCACAATACAATTAGGTTAAACGAAGTATAAATGTTTGCACTATAAAATCCAACTGAGGATTCTTCCTGAACGACCGCACAAAATAGATAGGTATTTTTTTTGTAAATGACATCGGTCGCCTGATGGAAAGCGACATCTAGCGAATTGAGGGCCACTCTCATAGTCTACATGACTACTGACAGCGTCTCTCAAGTTGGCGGCCCAATGATGTGCCTCTTGAGTTCTGCTTGAAGAATCCGGTATTGTAAGAGGAAGGAAACACGTGCGCTGGCAGAGCGTTCCAGGTTTCTATAGTTCGACAGAGATCTTGTGAATCGTTCCATTCTGGCGAGAATTCTCTTCACTGTATGTGAATGATACCTCGGCCCGGTACTTGTTGTTCAGGAATGAATAGGAGAGGGTGGATTTCATGTATGCGTTGCAGCGTCCGTGGTCGCGTCCGAGACTTGACTATTTTAGTTACGACGTCTGTGAAAATAATATTTGTTTCTCGTTGTTCCGAGTAGTTTATAAAGTTAGAGTATACACTGCGAGAGTTTAAAAATAATTTAAACTCTCGCAGTGTATACTATATAATTTATAGGTGTTATCAAATTATTGCGTGAATAGGAGTCGATATAACAACTTAGAGGCTCGTGATTCACTTAATTGCTTGCTTGGGATTTTATTTCGGCATTGTTAGAAACATCTGACCTCTAAAAATCCCAGTCATCATGTATCAGAGATATGGTGATGATGATGAAAGGTGGGTTAATACTACGACGGTATTAAACTTTGTTTAGTAATATTTTTAAATACAGTGACATTATTAATCGTTTTGCCGGCCACATTATTTTTCAAATAACTGACATAGGTATGTATCTAGATAATAATCATAGATAGACGTATCTAGAACAAATTCATCATCCATTATCTATTATATCAGATCACAGTTTTTGTACAATCGAATATTTACTATTACACAGTCCACCGCTGTAAGGGCCGTATTTTTAAAACGTTACTCAATACTCAAGAAACACTTGAGAGTAGTATTTGTATGGCAAAACTAGCCTCAAGCGTTTCTTGAGTATTGAGTAACGTTCTAAAATACGGCCCTAAGTTGGCCTTAATGTACCACTCTAGCCAGACGAGATGTGGTATTTGGTCAGGAGTTTTCCTTCTCATCGCCATGACTTCAACCGTTAGTCAGCAGGGACACCGCTTGTAGTTAGGGGCTGGCATGGGTACCCAAATGGGTATGGTGGTGGTGGTGGTATTCGTTGTTTACACAAAAATATCGTGAAAGCAAAACGGTATTGCTACGTGCGGATGAAATCATATTCCGGACACACCCTGAAAAGCAACACTATTTTTAGAGTTATTCAAATATCGACTTTATATGCAGTGTATAAGTTAAAGATTCGTGTGACATTTATAGGGTAGAGTGTGCATTGTTGTAATAAAAATGTGAATAGGGTTGATTCTCCTATCATAAATAGTTTTTTTTGCAGATTGGGTTAGGAAATTATTTCATAGTGCTAATTTTTTTTCATACACCTTGACTATTTTAATTACGATTCGTTTAGAGCTTTATCCTAACAATAGATACACAAAGTTAACTTAACGTTTACCTATAGATAAATGAAATACAATATACATAAAATATCGTCACAGACATAACTATGCTCTTCATTTCGGTATACATATTTATACCAATGCGTGAAGCGAAAACTTTATACCCCTTTTTTAAGAAAATTTCGCAGACGGACGAAGGTGAAATTTGACATAGATAAAGTTTATGTCGTGAAGAAGTGCATAAAGCTATTTTTTTTTACTTGTTTGTGTTTCAACCAATGGGCGACTATAAGTATTTATTAAAGATAATTAAATTGGTCAAAGATCATTGTAACAACAAATTGTTTAAAATATCTACAATAAAGAGGTAAAAAACGACATCAGAAGAGGAAATTAAAACAAATACCACGTACTCTAAACCAAAAACCTACTTTGCCAATTATAAACAAGTAGCAACCCTATCGTTTAATGGAAAAAAAAACTCTTGTTTACCTGCACAAGTATAACAATTTTATCAGAATCTAAAGAAATGCAATTCACAGCAGCAGTAACTGGTTTGTGAAGCAATAAGCGACCATCTTTGACGTCTACATACTTGCAACTAAATTGTACAGTTATACAATTACCTCAAGCGGACAGACAGGGTAATTGTTGGAAGTGCTAGACATGCAATCAATTTTTTAGAAGAGCAGGAAATGTTGCTTGCTAGCTCTCGTCTCTACCGAGACGAAAGTAATAATAATACCACGTGAAAAGTTTACGTCAAACTGTATGCGATTTTCGCATACAGAATGAGAACCCCATGGGAATGGGTCCCTGCTCTAAACTCATACATTCTAGTCTTCTTCATCTTAAGTGTTTTCCCAGTTGGTTTTGCTTCCAAACTCTACCTGGGTTTATATTTATTTGTCTGGTAGGACCAGCTATCATTTAACCTCGGAATTATCAGCATTGCTGGAAGCGCTGCTGTCTGACCTCCCACGGGAATCCAATGCGCCGTAAATTCTAAGAAACCGCGAACACGAGTCTTCTTTCTCTCTTACTTGTAGTCAATTTGCGTTTTAAACCTTTTACTTTTCGCGCAGTTACAATGAGCAATATGCGCATACAGCGTTCTTGATCACAACATGCCACAATGCCTACCGTTGCGCAAACCGGATATAACTTGGTCCGCTACTTTTTCCTGTATATATATATATATATTTTTTAAAGTATCCATATTGCACGATAATCCTTTGTGTTGTGGTGAAAATAGATTATGTTTTAAAGAACACTACCTGATGATCGCAAGCTTCGCCGGCGTGGTATAGTTTCGTCCAGTGTTATGGTAAGCTAGTATGCTAACCTTAAAAGATAGACATATGCCTTCACGGACTTTTCTGTAGACTTGTATAATATACACAATTCCACCATACATTATTTTGTTATATCTCAAAAGGTTTAGACAATGTTTTCGTTGAAAGCTCTCAGACGGTATATTTTTTTCCGACACCTTCAACAAATATTTAAATATTTAGCCAATATATATAGGTACACAAACCTAACAAATTATGTACTATAACATACCTCAAGAACCACTCATTTCATTGGTGAAAATAGCAGAAAAATCTGTGCAGTAGTTTTTGAGTTTATCGCGAACAGACAGACGAGGTGGAGAACTTTGTTTTATAATATGTAGTGTGATGTGACCGTTATGTTAGTAATGTATTTACATTTTAGCTATGGTCGTCGGCCAACCGTTGAGAGAATGTTACGATAAATAGGTAAGTATTGCTTGACCACAGAGCAAAGTATATTGCTCGCGATCTAATAGAGAAGACAGTAATAATGATATCGCATGACAAGTTTACGTCAAACTGTAGGCGATAATCGCATGCGCGGCCTGTCTCTAACTCATTTAATATCCTACGCTTATTACTTCTACAAAAATATGTGAGAAAATTTGCACTATTTATTGACATTTATCATTACTGTTCCGCTATCTTGGGTAGTAGTGTGATGATAATAGCCGAGTAGTCCGACTTTTTTTATATCAAACTTGGTTAGCCACATGGCTTCGCCCCGTGACAATCTGGTCGCACCTATTTAATCCCGTCGATACTAAATTTTACCAAAATGTATAAAAATTGTCGACATTTATGATTACTGCTCAGCTCTTCAGGATAGTTGCGTGGTGTATATAGCCATCCTCGATAAATGGGCTATCCAACACACAAATATTTTTTCAAAGTCGACTAGTAGTTCCTGAGCTTAGCGCGTTCAACCAAACTCTTCAGCTTTATATATTAGTATAGATTAGTAAATCCTGCGATTAGGGCGTTGAACCAAACTCTTCTACTTTTTAATATTAGTAGGTATAGATACAATATAGGTAGGTATAACTACAGCGTTAATAAGAACCCCGAGAACAAAGATATCATGCTTTATATTAAAACTGGTTTAATTAAAGCAGCTGAAGAAATAATTGCAATTTCCGGCGATCGAGGTTGTCTACATTAAAGTAGGGGCAAAATAAATAAGTTGTACATGTTTAATATAAACTAGGTTTTATTCTGTATACTGAAATACAAGTTTTTAAAAGAACAGAGTACACGTAATTTCATCATTGAATGTTGTAATATGCATTAGAATACCTAAGTACACCGCGGACTCAGTGTTCTGTAAACGATCACTGCGTTAAGTAATTTCGCTATGGCTGGTCACGGATGGGTAACCACTTTGTGACATTTGCATTTGCGAGTGTTTCCGTGCTTTGGAGGCACGTTAAGCCGTTGGTCCCGGTCGCTAGTAATATGGCAGTCTTTAAGTCAAGTTGAAGGCCTTATGGGCGGCTTGAATAATTTCAACAGCAGATAGCCACAACCTACGTCTGTCTATTTCAACACGGTAATGGGCTCACCACCTATTACTTGAGACAGGAATACACATGGTGAAAAGTGGGCGTATAATATGGCGGGGATAAGGCGTGATAGATATACATATATACCTATACAATACCTAAGCTGCTTTTTACCAGAAAAAGAACCACATACGTTATATATCTAAACTTATATTATAGTCAGAGCAGGACGAGACATATTACATATTAGACACATTACCGCGCCACAGACGGCCTCTGTGGCGCGGTGGGAGTGCATCCGATTGCTACGCAAGAGGTCGTGGGTTCGATACCCACCCAGGATAAAACTTTGTGTGATGAGCACGATGGTTTATTCTGTGTCTGGGTGTTATTTATCTATAATATGTATGTATGTATTTAGAAATATATAAGTATGTTTATCAGTTATCTGGTTACCATAGTACAAGCTCTGCTTAGTTTGGAATCAGATGGCGTTGTGTGAGTTGTCCCAACAATATTTATTTATTTTATATGAAAGCTGGGATACCCAAACGTGCATGTATGAAGCGATTGATGAATCTGCAAGAAGCGAAAGAAGTATGAATGGATCGCGAAGCCTGGCGATATATATATAATATATTCTTTAACCACATTTCCATTAAAGACGAAACTGAAATCGAAAACCTAACAAACATGTTAAATAAATTAAACTAATGTAGTTATGCGTCATGGAAACACTTATCAGCTAACTTTAGGGTGTTTATAAGTTGTCATGGAAACACTTATCAACTAACTTCATGGTGGCGGTTTTTAGCGACGATCTGCGCACGCATCGTAAAAATATACTCTCATCATTTTTCCATAACGCGCCAAAAGAATTATAACTTCAAAAATGTTGTACAATATTTTTACTAAATTTATCGTTTGCCTAAGGATAACAAAAGTTTTAATTAGAGAAAATTGTAGTACCTAATTACATAATAACAATATCAATCAAAATGTTCTACGAAACCCAATGCATTGTAATGAAGAAAGTTTTCATTAAACTAAGTACACAATACATACATATAGAACAATGACATAATTATACTGTGGTTGTTTCAAAAGATCATAAATTACAACTCATATTGTCCAAAGTTGTATTAAAATAAAGATTCATAATTCAGTATTATTGTATTTCATTTAGGTACATTATCTACTTGTTAACGTCCAGCGGTCTCACCCGGGTAGTGCTCGTTCCCGTGGGAATGTAGGAATAAAATGTAGCCTAAGTTTCTCCTTATAATATTAGCTATCTGCTAGTAAAAGTCTCGTTAAAATCGGTCTCTAACCATTTCTAAGATTAGCCGCAACCAACAAAAAGTTAGAATAAAATGTTTCTTTTTTATGTTAATATTTATCTATTTGTATAGATATACAATTCTGCTGCAGCAGTACAGCAGCCATATTGGTCATTAGATAATTTATAGTCAATTTTAAGGTCAAAAACAAATTTGTCGGCGTTGAAACGTCGTTAACACTTTCGCTAGACCATCATAATATTATACGCATTTAAAAGCAGGTTTGTAAGCCTTAATACATACCTACTCCTTTTACCGCGGTTTTGTATTCGAAATTGAAAACGTAACATGTTTGGTAAAACCACTTAAACGCGACCATTATTACCATAGATTATTATAATCGTTATAATAGTAATAACGTTGTAATACGTGTACTGAATATGAAAAGAGTCAGAGGCTTAAAGGTCTAGTAACCAAGCCAAAACTTTAATTGAAAAAAAAAAAGGTAAATGTTATTTAACATTTTGTTGTGATGCGTTGAATTACTGCCCAAAGTTGTCTATTTTTAAATAATTTATAGTTAAGAGTCTTCAAGAGAGAAAGCCATATTAGTAAAATCTGATAGTAAAAATAACTTTAAACAAACAAGCGATTCTTAGTAACAAACCGGACGTTTACTTGTTAAATTCTATGTCAAATACAAACACGCGATTATACATCAGGTAATATATTCATGTAACCCAAAAACCATTTATGAACCGGTGACTTACTTAAACTACAAGGGATTTCTGACATTCATTGACTGAGAAGGCGAGCGAAGCGAGCCGACGTAAGTCTCCGTTTTAACTCCACTAGTACGGGAAAAACTTTTAGCGAGGGGGTTTTTCGGTCGGGGTGGAAATGGTCCTGTAGTGATTGCATAACGCAAGAGCGCTCAAAACGAAAAAATGTTGCAGTGATGATTTTTTTTTTAATAATTAAAAAAAAAAATATTCTCTGAAGTCTACGGTTCACAGAACCACTAGTATTTAAAAAATGTCATTGACCTTCCAGGTAATAGTGAAATGAGCTATGGACATAGACTAAAATATATAATAGATCATACCGCTGCGAACAGCGAATAACAGAGTAAATAATTTTGTACGAACATTGACATATCGTTATGGGGCAACGACTTTTGACCTCGCTTTATTTTTGGTAATGACAGTCAATCTAACTGTAAACGGTTTGATTCATGGTATTTTAAGATGATAATTAGACTTTTTTCTTCTACTCTACTCAACTATCTTCACGCTGTATCCCTGACGGGATAGCAAAAAAAAACATATAATATTAAAAAAAAACGAACCCAGGAACAGCATACACTACGGATGCGACTGCCGCGCTGAGCTATACGCCCCTGAGGCAGTCAAAATGATATGACAATCGATTGTCATATCGAAATTTGGAATTCTTGGTCACTATTTTGACTCATTTTACAAAAGTAGGAATATTTCAAGAGAGGTGTGAATTGTGTTTGTGTTTTAGTAGACGATTTTCTAGAAATCCACTACTAATGGGCTTTCTGGTCCTCAATCTTTGTCATTGGGCGTTTTTTCGATTGACGAAGAAGATATATTGTGCGAAAGTAGAGGGTAGAAGTAGTAAGGGTAGGCCGAAACTTACATATGAAGATCACGTGAGCAGATTGCTCAAAAACGGAAAAGTCAAAAGTACTCTGATACCCCGACGTGCAGGTATGAAGCGATTGATGAACTTACAAAAAGCGAATAAAGTATGTATGGCCAAGCCTGGCTATCTGTCCTTTCTGACTGACTACCTCGTCAGGGATACAGCGTTTTTTCCACATGCAGAATTTAACAAACTAAACATAAAAAAGAATTAGGATCGGATGTAAAATATTTTTATTTGTATCTTGGTCATTGCTGAAAATGCAGCATTGGGAATATGGATGTTAATAATTGTATTTTATAGTTGCTTTTTCTGAGACAAAAGTATAGCTGCACTATAAACGTATTGAACTTCAACCTTTTTTGAGACTTACCCAAATTATTGAACAGGAGAAAAGTTCTGGAAGTTTCTGCACTTTGTGGTCTAAATGAAAAGTTTAAGTAGACAGCCTGAATACGCTCGTAAATAAGGATGTGCTATAAATTATCTGTGTGAAGGCAAGACAAACAATTGTCATAGCTTTGTGAAGAAAACTTGTCATCTGCGGTTAAGCGAGAAAGTTTGTTCGAGAAACCATCGTAACTATTTTTGTTCAATTCTAAATTCACGAGTTTTTTTTATGTAAATGTTTGAGATATATAGAAAATGATATAGAAAAAGCCGTGCAATCTAACTTCTGCCGACCTTTGCTGCCACCGCTGCGCTACCCTAACGGAACCCTGGCTCACAAGGCCCAAGAGAAGGCTGACTTGTTACCCAACCTCTTTGCGGTCAATTCCCGGATCCACGACCGTGGCAAGCAGCCTCCAACAGTCGCTAGTTGTGTCAGTGCAATGCCAGACATAATTATCAGGCAGTGCGACGTCCGGAAGGTACTGCGGTCGCTCGACGTCCGTAAGTCCAGTGGCCCCGATGGTATTCCTGCGGTGGTTCTTAAGAGGAGTGCAGCGGAGTTGACTCCAGTGCTAAGACGCCTGTTTCGCCTATCCTACTCTACGGGTAGTGTGCCGGATGTGTGGAGGGAGGCTAACGTGCAACCGATCCCCAAGAAAGGGGATAGGTCAGACCCAGGCAACTATCGCCCCATAGCCGTCACCTTAGTCATTTGTAAGGTTTTTGAGCTCATCATAAACACGCAGCTCATGCGTTATCTGGAAGATCACTCCTTAATAAACGACCGGCAATACTGATTTAGGCCGAAACGGTCAACTTTTGATCTTCTAGCATACGTTACACACCTTTGGGGTGAGGCTATGGATAGGCATGGCGAATCCTTGGCTATCAGCCTGGACATCGCCAAGGCTTTCGATAAAGTCTGGCACGCATCACTTCTTTCCAAGCTTCCGGCATATGGCCTGCCACCTCAACTATGCACATGGCTCGCCAGCTTTCTGCTTGAGCGCCGTATTCGGGTCCAATGCGACGGTCAGGCTTCCGACTACTTGCAGATAAATGCTGGCGTGCCGCAGGGGTCCGTTTTGTCGCCCACTCTCTTTCTTCTGCATATCAATGATATGTTGTCCCTGGGCAATATACATTGCTATGCATACGATAGTACACTACATGGGGGATATATTAGTCACCCGGCGGTAAAGCGGACGCATGTTGAGGCTATGAGGGGACAAGTTGTGGCGGAACTCGATCGGAGTCTGGACCGCATCTCTCGGTGGGGTCTCGATAATCTGGTCGAGTTTAATGCTAGGAAAACGCAGGCGTGTGCATTTACTGCAAAATTATCCGCTTTCCTTCCCCTTCCAACTCTTCAGAGCACAACCCTACCGCTGCAAAACTACCTCAGCATTCTGGGGTTGGACGTTCGTCGAGAGCTCAACAATAAAAATTATATCGAGTGGTGCATCAGCTTGGCCTCTCGCAAGCTCGGAATCCTGAACAGGGTGCGGCGGTTTTTCACGCCGGAACAGAGATGCTTATTATATAAGTGTCAGATTCGTCCGTGCGTGGAATACTGCTCACATCTCTGGGATGGCTCCGCCAAATACCTGCTTGAGGCTCTCGACGCATTGCAGCGACGTGCCATCCGCATCATAGATTGTCCAGATGTTACTGGCAATCTTGAGCCGTTGGAGATGCGCAGAACGGTGGCCAGCTTAGCTGCATTTTACCGCATCTACCACGGTGAGTGTTCTGAAGAGCTCTTCCAACTAGCCCCACCCTCCCCCTTTCGTTCCCGAACAACACGGGCGGGGCAGAGATGTCATCCTTACACCGTGGACACCATCTTGCCTAGAACGGAAAGATTCCGTAGGTCTTTCTTTTGTCGTACCATAAAAGTATGGAACTCTCTGCCGGCGCACGTGTTTCCCTCCTCTTACAATCCTGGGTCCTTTAAGAGAAGGGTGAAAAGGCATATTTCTGGGCCGTCAAGTTGAGGGTCGCTATCCTAGTCCTGTGGGTTAGGGTAGCGGCCCAAAATTACGGGTCGTCGTCTTTGCTTACCATCAGGCGGGAGACGCCATTTTGACGTGTCAAATAAATAAAAAAGTGAATATGAGCGCGTCTACTTACTCCCCGGCCTTTTGGTCTAGGCGTTAAAGTACTTTCCTGACTATAAAGCCGAAGGGAGTGGAATTAACTTCTACCCAGGATAAATTATATATTGGGCTACAGAAGGGCCCGAGGCCTTTATCTATTTTTTTTTCTTTGAGCACACGATGGATGTCTAGATGTTGAGATTGTCCTACAGCGGTATTATTACATTCTGTAAAGAGGGTAGAGGTAGCATAGTTAATTTTTAACTGTAAACCTAAACGACCGTTTTGACCGTTTAGAAAGATCTTACTTCACTTTTATAGATGATTTAAGGATTCTGTAGTAATAAAAACAAGCCGAAACTTCATTACAGATATTTAAAGTAAAAGTAGCGTATTACATAATTTGTCCAAACAAACTTTCCAAATGATATTGCAAAAACGTGCGAAGTAATTAATGATATATTTACATAAGCGCTATTTTGGTTTGATGAATTCATGGATTTATTTTCACAACGGGACAACACTAATTCTACGGTGACATGAATCTTAGAGATATATATTATTATACTAGACAATACACATGGCTTCGCACGCGTAGTGTGTGGAGCTTTTCCGTACCCGTTTGTCAGATAAAAAGAAGCTAAGTGTTCATTCAGGATGATGATATCTGAACACTACATTAATATCAACTAGTTTCCAGGGACAGAGCGTGATTGATTAACAAACATCTTTTCACCCTTACTAGTAGGATACGCATATAATACAATATGCAATAATTATATTCCGGCTTCGGAAGGCACGTTAAGTCATTGGTCCCGGTTGCCAGTAAGATGGCCGTTGTTAAGTCAAGTAGGAGGCATAATGTGAAAAAATTTCAACAGCAGGTAGCCACAACCTGTCTGTCTATTTCAACATGGCAATGAGCTCACCACTTATTACGTGGGACAGGAATGCAACACGGTGACATGTGGGCGTAAAATATGCCTCTGCCGCCCCTTTGTGTATCTCCAGGAGCGTTTGATAAACATATTGTAACTTCACTATTGTATTGAGACTTCCTGTAAAGATAGTGAAATGCATGTACTTGATAAAATATATAAATATTTATGGAATAGAAGTCAACTGGGGGCATTAAAGGTTTAGTGGGACCATTATTTATGAACGAATCCTCCCTCCTCTCCTGTCTAATACTCCTAGCATACACAAGACAAAAGATCGCTGTTCTGTGACATTTACGGGCGTACGAATGTGCTGGTTACGGCATTGACTGAGTATTCCCGGCTTTACACCCTAGGTGCTGGTGAACCAAATCTAAATTACAAGTAGTCATTATCTGTGGTGTTGTACTTATCTTGCAAATAATGTTGCGCAAGTTCTCAAAAGAGATCAGACAGGTTGGATCAGTTTAAGTAACGTAAACTAGAACTATTCCAAACTATAAGAATGGGTCACAAAAATTTATCATTGGGTCTAAAAATTATAATACTGCCCAGTTCATTATTAATTGATGGATGGATATTGATGTCCTTTTTATGTAAATATATAAATAAAATGTTAGTGTTGGTTTGTAACTCCAAATTAACAATTTTTTTTAATTGAGTTTTGCGTCTGTCTATTTCAACACGGCAATGGGCTCACCACCTTTTACGCGGGACAGGAAAACACAAGGTGAAAAGTAGACATATAATATATATGCCACTGCCACCCCTTCGGGGATAAGGCGTGATAGATAAATAAATATATATATATTTAAATATATATAATATAAAATATATACGGTAGAAACTTTCATAAAAAAAAACGATTTCTTTTCGCCGTCTGTCTGTTTGTTCTAGGTAATCACTGAAACATTTGGATCGATTTTAACCGGATTTTCAATGATCGATAGCTGATGTTATAAGGAGTAACTTCGTCTACATATTATTACCGCATTCGGAAACGGCCACTACGAGGGTGTAACCATGGGATGTCCGCTAGTATAAATTAATTGCGTATGTGTTAGTTATTTCAAAATAATCTATTTTCATAGGTTCATTACCCGTGTCATTAAATTAGGTCAATTACCACATGTTTGTGCAGCAATTTTTAATTTGGCAACCCTGTAATCTGAAGAAATAGGGCGTACAACACTATTTCTGTACGCGAGAATGTCGCGGGACGCTTGCACAACTTGAGTAATGTTCGTCTATAAATAAGTATTTAAGCACCTACACTTAGTAAAAGCAGTTTTAGAATAAATATCGATACAAAATATCTCTCCTTATCGATTAAATTAAGTACTAGGTCACCTTGCTGCCCTTTAGCCTGAAAGTCTGTTTTATTTCAGTAGCCTTAGCTTAGTATAAAACGCAATGGAATAGGTCTTTTAAGTATATTGATAAATTGAACAGGTCGGTAGCTACGAGGACAGAAAGATAGCAGAAGAGTTATAATGGGGATTTCTAGTGCCACCACAATCAGGTGCACGAAGGCTCCTAAACAAGCCCATTGCTTAGCCAGCCGTGGGTAGTCTGCAAGCGGATCACTTTTCGTAAAAAAGGCTTTTTAAGGAATGATGTTATTTCTTTTTTTTAAACATAGAACTGAGAATCAGCGGCTATAGTCCGTTTCAACATGACAATAAGGTCGGCAACGCGCAACAACCTCTGGTTTTATTTTTATGTTTATCTCGCTAAAGTGACACCGCCCGCCTGCTGGGAAGCCATGGCGACATATAGCTAGTTGAAGGCCACCGTTACAATTCACGAGACTATTAACAGTGGCTCTCAAGTTGGCGGCCCAATAATGTGCCTCTGCACGCTCCGTTTGAAAAACCCTGGGTCATAAGAGGAGGGAAACTCGTGTGTGTTGGAAACGTTCGATTCATTACCTAGACGTCAAGTCCCGCCAGTACAGTCAAGTCGAGTGGCCTCGATGTTGACTACCATCGATCGCTATGAGGAGAGACGAGCGAAGTCGACGTAATACATCCTTAGTCTACGGCGTCCACTTTTGATCAGGTGGGCTTAACTGTCACCTAACTAGTTTAAAAAATATGTCTACTACTTTATTGGTTGACACATATTAAAATTTGACAGTATTGAACCCTACTTAAAAAGAAAGTAATGACAAAACAAAATCTGCATTTCGGAATTCTTTTCTATGAGATGATTTATATACAGGCATTACAAAAAGTATATGCGAAACAATTTGAGAAAGGGACGTTTTGCGAAATGGACATCTTGGGAAAAGGACATTTTGCTAAAGAGACAAGCCCGAGATATTTAAACGGGATGCAAGTATGTATTTCTAAATCGGCCGTCAACTTCACTATGATCACCTTTGTAAATGTAATCATAGCTTAACACGTAGCGAAAAACAATCGCGAGGTTCATGACAATGTCATTTTTAAGAGAACAATAACAATTAAACCGTTAACTAAAAGCATTTTGTATAAATTCGCATCGCACGAGCGAGCAATCTTTATCAATATTATTCTAAGATCAGCTTGTCTAATTAATTCTGCGTAATCATATTGACATACTTGGTTCAATAATGAAACGCCGTGCAAATATTTGTTGACAAACACCATATTTATACATGGTTAACACAACGAAAGCTTATGTTAAACAACGTATTTCGATAACATAATCTGTTCTGTCATAATGTGGGAGTTATTTTCTGATTTCTAGATATCAGTCACGACTTTATCCCCAAAGGGATAGCAGAGGCACATTAAATACCCAAATTCCACAGTAACTATTGCTGTCCCACAAGGTGGTCAGCCCATTGTCGTTTTTAAATAGACAGACGCAAAAAAATTCATTCCGCCTGGCTTAACGGCTGCTTTGCTACTAGCAACTGAGAGCAACAGCATAACGTGCCTTCGAAAGCTCGGAAACGCTTGTAAATGAAAATATCACAGAGCTGTAACCCATCCGTAACCAGCCATAGTGAATGTTGCGTAACGCAGTGATCGTTTACAGAACACTGAGAGAATGAAGAATGATCGTTTACAGAATGATGATGAAAAGGGGAAATCATCACACTCCATAAAGAAGATTTTAAGTATGTTATTAGTATGATATTCTTGGTTGAGGCCTATGTCAGATCTATTCTACAGGTATTCAATTATTCACTCATCTTAATATATAAAACAAACTTGGGTATGTTAGAACACTCGTAACTCGAACGAGTCGATTTATATGCTTCTTGTTTTCAACTCCGGATAGCAAAATAAGTTAAAAAAAAAAGAAAGGTATTGAACTTTTCGTTCGGTTTTCTCATCAATGGTTTCAGTCTCTCAGTTGTCATTGGGAGGCTCAGGATTAATAAGAACGCGGTTCCTCTCCTAATCGCCCTTATCGTCTACCGACTGTTGCTAAACTCTTCGAGCATTACTTGTGGTTACTCTAATCCTAAAATCTCAAAATCTCGGAGAGGCAATCTCTCCCAGATTTGGTATTTTATATAATATTTCATTTAAAAATGTCAAATTAACGTAACATTTTAATAAAATGTAGGTATTATCAATTAATAACACTTTTATTCGATTCTAATCTAAAAGTAACCTACAGTAAATACTTTCGATAAGGTGGGGTCATATATGCTTATCTGCCACCTCGATGTTTTAAAAAAAAATCTATAAATTATATACACAATAGAAACAAGGCGTTTGAACATAAAATATGTTTTGCAGACCACTTACCAAATATACAATCGAATCAAGAAAATTTACAAGGCGTGTATTTACCTGAAACAAACATAAAATTAAGGTTAATACATAAAATAAAATATATATTTGATTTATAACTAAGATTAAGGAGAACATCGGATTACCGCCAGTCAATATTTAATATTGTTTTAACCGACTTTGTGTTGGCAAAAAGTCAAAAAGTTTATCAAAACATATAAATAATTGAGGTACTCGATCATAAGTCATAACAATGTACTTAAATAAACGCAGTAAACTTATATTATCTAAATATATAAAAATGAATCCCTATTTCCCTTGGTCACGCCATCACACGTGAACGGCTGGACCGATTTGAAAAAATATTTTTGTATTGGATAGCCCATTTATTGAGGAAGGTTCTGAGCTATATATCATCACGCCACTACACAGGAGAGCGGAGCAGTAATCATAAATGTCAACAAATCGGGGAAACTTTCATACATTTTTGGAAAAGTAATAATCGATGGGACTAAATGGGTGCTACGGGGTTGGAAGTATGTCACGGACGAAGCCGGGCAGGTCAGCTAGTGTCCAATAAAAATATATACGACAGTTGAAACCACACAAGCGTCAACGAGTTTGATATGAAAGGCGAACCTTTTAGAAGTGGCTGTAATAATGATTTGTGGTTTTATTCCTTTAATCACATAGCGTCGTTTAAGACCTTCTGACATTTAACCGTCAAAATACGAACGAGGTCACAGTTAAATATAGTTAAAAAAAAAATATTAGTTTCTGAAATGCATATTGAAGTTACTGCTATTTATTTGGATCCTACCCCGATGGGAGAGTAGTAATCTAAGAAACAACTGGTTCGAAATGTTCGAATTAACAAATTCTTTCAGTGTTGGACAGCATAGGCTAGCGGATAAAGTGAAAGAAGGTGCAACGATGGTTCGAAGTATGTCACGAGCGATTCCGCGGGGCACAGCTATTATGAATGTATAATATGAATTTAGAATACTAGGTCATTATAACATATCTTTGACAATAACTACAATGTTCACAAATATAAATTAACGGCTATCAAATTGGAGATCTTAATGCAAATGTTACACATATTTACGTTACGCTACGTAATGATGCTGTACGCCTTTTGTCTGACAGCAGTTGTAATGTTTATTTATCTACCACGCCTTATCCCCGAAGGGGTGGCAGAGGCATATATATTATATGCCCACTTTTCACCATGTGTATTCCTGTCCCACGTAATAGGTGGTGAGCCGTGTTGAAATAGACAGACGCAGGTTGTTGCTACCTGCTGTTGAAATTTTTAAGCCGCCCATAAGGCCTTCAACTTGGCTTAACGACTGCCATTTTATTGGCAACCGGGACCAACGGCTTAACCTGCATTCCGAAGCACGAAACTGGGGTGGGTCTAAAGGGCCAAATAAATTAAGTAAAATGTGTCTATTTTAGATGTTAAATTTGGAAGAAATTATGAACCCGTTGCCTTTTTAGTGAGGTGTTAACAAAAAGGCTAAAAGGTCTTATGTGCTAGACACTAATTAGCACGACCAATTTAAGTTCTGGTAGTCTCGGACTGAAATGTTTTATATAGATAAAGACCGTGACTGAAGGCCCGTAGGTATTTTATGTTTAACCGACTTAACTGTCCCGAGATAATAAAAACTAAGATATGAGGATTTTATGTGAGGTAAGGTAATGTTATGTGCCGTACCGTGTAGGAATGTTAAGCAACATTGGTTGATTTATGTATTGACTAGTTGACACCCGTGGCTTCGCCCGCGTAGAGAAGTTTCGGACACGAACTTGTTCCCGGTATAAAAAGCCTATGTGGTATTCTGATGTATAAGCTATACTATTGTAAAGTTTCATTAAAATCCATTCAATAGTTTTTACGTGAAAGAGCAAGCATCCATTATTACAAACATTCGCGTTTTTAATATTAGTAGGATGTACGCATTTGTGTTGTTATTAAACCGTACAAGATACTCATCACCATCCAAGCGTTATTTCTTGTATTCTCTTCTCTAATCTAAATTGAAATAATTGAAAATTAAAACAAATTTTAAGTAGGATTTAAAGACCTAAGTAAACATATGCTTAATTAACCTTACGAATAATCTTACTAAACTACTACTAAATAAAGTATTACCCTAGTAAGGCACTTTTAGAATAGAATAGAATATTCTTTATTGTACACCAATCATTATAATTAAGGATTACATAATAGTAAAATGTACAAATGGCGGCCTTATCGCTAAAAGCAATTTCTTACATGCATCTTAGGACAGACATATATTCAAAGAACCAGTATTATAGTGGGTAGTTGTCGGTGTAAGTGATAACTAGTATGTCTATAACAATTGTAGAAATATATACATAGACTTATCCTAACTTAAAACTTTTCTATTTTTTAGCATGTTACTTTATTCCTACACAATCATTAATGTATAAACAAATAAAATTACAACTATATCGTCCTAACGCATTTGATAAATATCACAGAGACTTATTGGATCAATTGTCGATCCAGTATCTAAGCAAGAGGAGACGATAAGATTCATAAATCCTGATAGATCCACTGTTTTTGAACAATGGAGACACGAGTACTGTCAAAATCCTGACGGACCTATTCTCGTAATAGTGGACACAAAAGGATTAAAAAATCCCGCTGGACCCATCAATGGAACTTTCCAATGGAACCAACAGTCCTAGACCAATTTATTGCAACTATGATGCAAGTATTTATACTTTAACCGTTTAACTTTCAAAACCTTTACATAGAACCTTTTGTGAGGTAAGTATTTCAAGATTCTAATGTATATGGAAAATAGTTATTTACAATAGTCAAAGGCCGTTTACAAAGTCTAAGTTTATACGCCTTGTTACGTAAGCTATGTACGAGTTTATTATCTTTTTTACGTCGTTTAATGCTACGTAGTACTAATGCATTTTAAATTTGATATTTTATTACCTTTTCTGTTATTGCCGCAGTTTTACTTGTTTTATTTATATTTATTCCCCTTCAAAGAATCGCCCTGGGTTTCCATTTATCCTTTTTTAAGTATTTACAAAACAAGCTAGTTAAATTGAATAAATTAAATTAATTACCGCCACATTTTATAAATACAGTACTTATGAATAAAATAAAAGTCAAGCCTAAGACTATCTATACTCCTAATAACGTAAGCTAAGTATGTTTTTCTTTGATAATTTGCTACTGCAGTTTAGATTTCTAGATTTATTTGTAATGCATTTTTAACAAACCCAACCTTCATGTAACGAGGTCAAGTGCGATCTGTCAATGAGTGTCAATTGGGTAAGATTAACGTTTAAATTGAGATTGCGTATAGGATACTTTTGTTCTAGGACACACTTTTGCTGTTGTCCGTCATATAATCTTTAAAAACACAAAAACATTTGTCCAGTAGTTACTGAGATTACCGCGTTCAACCAAACAAACAAACTCTTCAGTTTTATATATTAAGTATAGAAGTATATATAGTTAAAATCCATCAGTGATGAAAAACACCTGAATTAAGAATTGTCTTCGTTTAATTAAAGTGAGTTGAATATATATAGGTCATTCCAATACCCGATTATATTGAAATAAGGCGTCACTTGTCGAGATAGGGCTATTGAATTCCGGTATTGTGATTGCGACTATTACGCATATGATAATATTGATATGCAGTATAATAATAAAGATAGTAAAACAATATTCATATTTTTCCTAAATTTATTCGGCATTTTAGACCCACCCCAGTTCCGTGCTTCGGAAGCCACGTTAAGCCGTTGGTCCCGGTTGCCAATAAAATGGCAGTCGTTAAGCCAAGTTGAAGGCCTTATGGGCGGCTTAAAAATTTCAACAGCAGGTAGCTACAACCTGCGCCTGTCTATTTCAACACAGCAATGGGCTCACCACCTATTACGTGGGACAGGTATACACATGGTGAAAAGTGGGCACACAGCAATGGGCCCACCACCTCCGCCACCCCTTCGGGGATAAGGCGTGATAGATAAATAAATAAATAAAAATATCAATTTTAAATTATACTTATAAGTAAGTATAGTAACCTTTGACAGTTCAAAAAAAATCGACTTATTTCTGTCAATTTTGAAATTTAAGGACGTTTTAATTATTTTTTTCTATATGGACTAGAATTACATTTGGTGTGTTGCAGCTTTATCGTAAATGAAAAATAGTATCGTGGACAAAATTTGTATGTAATTAATTTGAAATTGTGTTAATGCAAATTCAAGGGTAATTAATGAGAATTTTTTAAATATAATTAATTTAAGTCATGCAGTTTTATTCGGCTATAGACTAGGGGATACTCGCGACTTTGTTCGTGTGAAATGTTTTACGTCAAAACGCACCTCGCTTTGCAAACATGTTTCTGACGCGTGAGGTGAAAATGAGGTGCGCTTTGGATAATCAACTAATCTGATTTTACACTGACTACACGTTTTGAGCACTGCTCTTGGTCTGTTGTGAGATGAGTTTTACATTGAGTGAGATACAGCTGAAATGTCCAAGTGGTGTTAATCACTATTTATTAAATTGAATTATATAGATGAAAATAAAATACAATAATAGTAGCAACATGTCAATGTCATAGTCCTTCAAACATTAGTTGTTTTACCGTCCCGCATAACTTCCAACAAAAACGGTACCCATGACATGGCAGCATTGCCTCTGAATGGAGAAACCCCCCCCCCCCCCTTTGCGCTAGGAATATGGACTACCACCCCTGGGTTCATCTACTCAACGATCTGGCACAAACAGAAAGTTAAATTAAATTTTGGAACTCAGCGATATTAGGATTTCATATTCAAAGTATTTGGATGTAGTCTTTAATATTTAATACTTTTCACTTATAAAGACTAACTAGATACCACATGGGTTCGTAAATTTTTGATATTTCATCAAACTTTGAACAAAAGTGAGCTTGGTGACTACTTTTTCATGCATAATTAGTATGAGACCAACGCTTACGTGCTGATCTCAGTTTTATTTGTGAGGAAGGTCTAAAAATAATACTTTTATAATCTACTTACAATCAAACTGTTACAGATTCAACTCTCTACATCAAAGATACTTTGAAGTACTTTTTTAGTGCGCGATATTGAAGAAAAATTTGATCCATCTGTATCTCTGCATGATTGAAATATAATCAAACCAAAACTACTGAATTCTATTCAAGAAATTGAAATGTGGATTCATGCTCCATTTAGTCTTTATTTCATTTAAATCGATAGACTCCATTAAAAGTTATTAGTTATTAGAAATTGAAATCAGAGGTAAGAAGATGATTCCACAATAATGCACTATTGGAAATAGTCAAGCTAAATAATTGTACGTTAGGCAACCACTTTCCCTCAGAGCTAACAGCAATGTGCTCTCTCTACTAGACGGTCTAGATTTTAAATTTCACATCAAAATGCATAGTCATTTAAGAGAAACTGCTAAATTATTAAAAAAAATAAAAGATTTGCAATATAAATTTGCTTTTTTTTATGTGTTCAATGCAGTTTTCGTGAGCGAACCAAATTATGTACTTTCGAACAATTGGACAATAAAGAAACCCCTCAAGTAAACTGCACGAACTGCAGACGCAACCTGTTTGATAACAAAGGTGTTGCCAGACTTGCCAGCCGTCAAGAATTACGAGCTAAAATTTGTATTATTTTTGTTAAGATTCATCCACCTTAACATTCTCATTTCAGTTACATGCACTCTTCTTTCATCCTACTTCTTAACGGTCCAACATTCTGATCCATATAATACCACAGGTCTTATAATGGTCTTATATCTTATCTCAGTAATATTATAAATGCGAAAGTTTGTATGGATGTTTGTTACTCTTTCACGTACAACTAACGTAAACTAAGTTATACGTAACGTAAACTACTGAATGGATTTTGATGAAACTTTACAATAATATTTAATAATAAAAAGTAGCCTATGTGTTATTCTGATGTATAAGCTATACATCAGAATAACACATAGGCTACTTTTTATCCCGGGAACAAGTTCCGGCGGGAAACGGGAACGAGAAAACTTCTCTACGCGGGCGAAGCCGCGGGCGTCAACTAGTATGTTATAAGAACGTACAATATAGTTTTCATTAAACGAAGCACAATGACCTTTCTGTATCAAGTGCGTTTAAATTACTTTTCTGATCAAAAGAGTTCTCTCTTAACTATTTCAAAGCCACGGCTGTTAGCGGCTTGCGTGACGAAAGCCTTCAAGTGGTAGATTAACGACCTCCGGGCAGGTGTTCCGGTTTGAGTGCAACATAATCCACTTACAAACACCCAAGTTGGTACAAGTGAATTTAATAATAATAATTGATAATAACTGAAACCTATTCATGTCAGTAATTTTGAGTGACTCCAATATGAGGACAAAAACATAAGGCAACTGCGAGTTATATCTTACTGCAGAGAAGAAATTCGTACGCTCGTGAATTGGCAACACTTGGTATCGTGCCGGTTTCGTTTTAATTTGGACCTCGTTACAAAGTATGTTCTAGAGTACAATAACCTAATCCTTAATTAGTATTAATTCGATATGTACTATAATGTACTAAAAACCAGAAAAACAAAAATATAAAAACCTCTCTCAAGTTAGCTTCTGAGAAGACTAGCATTTAGAAACTTTTATTTATAGTAAAAAAATAAAATAGGAGATTAATTACAATACCTATTAAGAGCAATGCTCTGACCTGCTGAGCGACAGAATCATACCGCAAAAGTTAGAATATTAGTTACTAGCAAAAATGATCTAGACTACAATTGAATTTTCAAATTAAGTCCTAAGTCTAAAAAAAACCCTACAATAACAAACTACTGAATGTAACAAACAAATATTGAAAGATTAGAGGCTTACAGTTTACGAAACAAACAAGTTGTTTGATAAATTCGATTTGAAGGATTTTGACACAAATATAATACGGTAGAATGAAAGACAGCGTTACATTGCCTGTTTGTTGAGCAGTGTGAAACGGTTAATATAATGCTTGCGAGCGATGTATATTCAACAATTCATACTATCGTGTCTTCTACAAAATATTCAACACGCCAAACTTTTTTATTTCTTAGATGCAATACGTCAAAATTTTTAGCTTGTAAGCTTTGACGCAATGTTCTTCTAATTGTGATAATCCACTATTATGCCTAGAATACTAAGCCGGTGGTAGAAAATATTTGCCGGGAACCCTCGAATATCCAGTCAAGGATTAACCCGGGGTGCACGGACTAATATAGGCAGGGACCGTGTGATTTAAGTTGATTCAAGTCCAGCATGACATGCGTGAGGATTCTGTTAATAAAAATTAAGCATTTACTGTTTAAATTTGTAATGGTGCTGAGAAATGGGAATTTAAATTAATATTATCAATAGATAACGCAATGCATTCTACAGACATGACTTGGCTTTTATCAAAACAAAGATAATAGGTACTTCGTCATTTATTTTACCAAAACAACGATAATGCATATAGTATTGACTCGGATTTTATCAAAACAAAGGTATCGTGTTGAAAGTATCTCTATCCTCACGCTGTATTCGTGACGGGGTCGCAGAGAACAAATCGTCAAGCTTCATTGTATATGGTAGGTTTGTCACTACACTCACTACAACATTAACTGGGGGGCCAAGTCTACTAATTCAATCGCGTCAGAAAAGAATAGACATCGTCGCTCAATATAAAGCCACTGGGTACAATTTGGACAGGTTTACGTAGTCTACTATTACAATCGTACACCAATAGACTTCTATCGGTCAGCTGATAGAATTCTACTAACACGTAGCGCGCCAGTAGCCGCTAATCAGTTGCATTTTTGATAGTCTACAAACATTTTGACAGCTAAAAACAGCGATTCTGGTTCTATTCTACGGCTTGTCAACAGAAGTCGCGGCCCCCTGGACTGTGCGTCTACATCTATGGAGTAAAGCGCCTCTAGTAGAACGCGTGTGACATTGATTCCTTCCTCTGTTGGGTCGAGTCAGGGTCGTTTGGAATGAAAGTCAACCTATAGAGATAAAAACTAGCTCGAGTAAGTGCCGCAAGTTAATTATAGGTAGGTACTCGACCAGCCGACAGAGGGATATCTACTCAGTAAGAAATGACATCCGTTTCCTCTTCGTTACAATGACCTCAATTACACATAGAATTGTTAGTAGATATTGATACATTTCATTAGGGTTCATGATTTATTTATTTATCTATCACGCTTTATCCCCGAAGGGGTGGCAAAGGCATACATATTGTATGCATACTTTTCACCATGTGTATTCCTGTTCCACTTAATATCTGGTGAGCCCATTGCTGTGTTGAAATAGACAATGGCAGGTTGTAGCTCCCTGCTGTAGAATATTTTCAAGCCGCCCGTAAGAACTTTAACTTGACTTAACGACAGCCATGTTACTGGCACCCGAGACTAACGGCTTAACGTGCCTTCCGAAGCACGGAAACGCTCGCAAATGAAAATGCCACAAAGTGGTCACCCATCCGAGGTCCAGCCATAGTGAAAGTTGCGTAACTCAGTGATCGTATACAGAACACTGACTCCGTGAGGCCACGAGCGCTTCTCAAAGTCACAATCTAATTACAGATATAGTCCAGTAGTTTTTAGTTATCTAGAGATACGAGTACTAATACGAGCGAAAGTTTTGGAAGATGTTTTGGATATTTATTATTCAATGGGGTTATATGGGTTTACAGATAGCGAACACCTCAAATACTGACACAGCTACATTTTATGGCGGGCATTAACTATTATAGTAAATTGCAGTCAAATTAGTTCAGGCATTAGAACATGATTGAATGATAAACATGTTCACAAAATTTACTCACTTTTGTAAGCTTCGACACTTTTAGTAGAATAAGCTCAACGCATGATAAACTAAATATAATATTATAAAGCTGAAGAGTTTTTTTGTTTGTATGAACTAAATCTAAAAAAAATATTTTTGTGTTGGATAGCCCATTTATCAAGGAAGGCCATAGGCATATCACCAGGGTACTACCATGAGGAGCGGAGCAGTACGTAATCATAAATGTCGATAAATCTAGCAAGTTTTTTGTGAACTATTGTAAAATTTATAAGCGAATGGATTAAATAGGTGCGACGGGAGTTCAAAATATGTCACGGGCGAAGCCGTGGGGGGTCACCTAGTAATAAATAAACAGTACCATTGTACCTATGTTTTTTTCTACTATTACTATAACATTCTTAGTGTGTACATATATAAATAAATATACACAGGATATTTTTAAACAATAGTTCACACATTTAACTAAAACCATCCGGCAATTGCCGTGTCCGGGATAGATGGACAATCACCGGAAGGTAATTTTGTCAAGACAGTTCTTCTTGAATCTCCTTGTATTAACCTCGGGGGCATTGAGCGTGTTTCTATGTGACAACAAAGTTGAAAACAAGCAGACGTCTCACTAATGTTAAGTAATTAGCTTATATTATACGAAGTTTGTACATAATTATTCTTGTGTCTAACTATCTTTTTATTATCTTTCTAAATAAATAAATATCCATCACGCCTTATCCCCGGAGGGGTGGCAGAGGCATATTATATGCCCACTTTTCACCGTGTGGATTCCTGTCCCACGTAATAGGTGGTGAGCCCATTGCCGTGTTGAAATAGACAGACGCAGGATGTGGCTACCTGCTGTTGAATTTTTCAAGCCGCCCATAAGGCCTTCAACCAGGCTTAACGACTGCCATTTTACTGGCAACCGGGACCAACGGCTTAACGAGCCTTCCGAAGCACGGAAACGCTCGCAAATGTAAATGCAACAAAGTGGTCACCCATCCGAGGACCAGCCATAGTGAAAGTTGCGTAACTCAGTGATCGTTTACAGAACACTGAGACCGCGAGGCCACGAGCGCTTCATCTTTCTATAATATCTAACTATCTTTTTTACTATCTTTCTATCTTTTTATCGCGATAATGCGGCAACATTCCAAATGTCATTCTAGTATGTAAAGAAAAAAATCAGAGTATGGCTTATTCGAAGTTTGTAATACATATTATTCTTGTGTCTAACTATGTAGAAAACTATGCCTGTTTTGAAGAATCCTTCACATATGAAATTTTGGAAAACAACAAAAGGCAAGGAGTTTACCCCATTCCACAATGTGTTAGTGCGTAGTATGAGGTATTACGTATATATCTTAACTGACTCACGCATGAAAACGCTGCCGAGGATTTATATGGAGTCCTGACGGATTTCTGAGTTCGATACTAGTTGGCGATGATAACACGCACTCACCGTGAGCTTTGCCAAAAAACTCACATTAGGCACTCAGAGCGTATACTAACGCTATGCGACTACCCTGGAAAAAATTTGTGTCATGTGTGACTCAAATCAGCCTATGGCAACTCCACTGTTGAACGTAGGCCTCTTACAATTTATGCCGTAACACACAGTTCTGCATCTTCCGTATCCAATCCCACCCCTCTACTTTACCAGGGGCGCGGGTTATCATACATTACACCTCAATATTACAAGTACAACCATCATCTATACGTACAAGAACACGCTTGTGTGATGAGACGAACGCCAATCGTTGAACGATTATGTTTTCGTAATCAATTCTGAATTACTATGTCTCCTTTCCCCGGGTCGTGACTCGATTTCAATACTCCAGCGCAATGTTTCATCACGGAAACTTTCTACAACTTATTATAACTTCTATTCCGAAGTATTTAAGGTTAATTTTTGTATGAAATAATGTTAAGGTGGTGTTGAATGTTCTCTGATTAAACTGACACTCACCAAAAGGCAGTCAATTGATATTTGAATTAAGCTTTTGTGATGGCGATAAAGCTTATAGACGCATTAAATTATAAGACGTTGGACTCTTAAAATTGTTGTGACTTCTTGAACGATCTTGACCAAAGCGATAGGGCGGAGGGATGGCAAGATGACAGCGGTGCGATGATGCAAAATGCATTCATTTATTATGGAAACATCCTCGAAGACACCGATTGTGCTGCGACCTTATTTACTAATAAAAAAGTCACGTCTAGGTGAAGGAATGAGTCGCACACCACCTCTACAGCGCGCCATCAGACAGCCTTGAACGCAGCCATTGCGATTATGCATACTGAGAAACAAGAGATAATTCTTTCTGAATATTATTCAAAAGTAGCGGATGCTCTGCGATTTCACTCGCTTATTGTTCGTTCCCTTTTGAATATAGGGATAAATTTAGCCTAAATTACTCCTTTAAACTTGAGGATAATTAGGAATAACAAATAGACACTTGAATTTTATTTATCTGTATAGATATAAACTACGAAGATAATGAAAAATTGTCGTACAAATGCTCTCACAACACGGGACAAACAGCAGTAGGAAAGCTAGAATAACTCTCAGATGATGATGAAAAGTCTTAAAGAAGTTTTCTCAATAATTTCCTATCATTAGTGCTTGTTGTTGGAGAACTTATGATGCATAAATATTACTACAAATTGCCTTCAAGAACAAATAAATGGATAAAAAAAACGTATCTTAAGTGCTAACTTATAGACAACAATACAAGAACTTAAACGAGTTTAAAGGTTGTACTTGGTAGCAAACAGGTACATCGTCCTCATCACCGGTTAGACTAGTTTTTATTATAACCACTTAGCTAGTAACTTGAGGTCTACATTAGTGCTACATGCATACTTTTATACCTTATATCCTGAGGGGGTTGGTACAGTCGTATTACACGTTTTACAATTTAAAGGGTCAAGTTGAAGTCCTTATGGGTGGCATAAAATATATTAACACCAGATAGCCACAACCTGCGTCTGTCTATTTCAACACGGCTCGTGTTAACCCAACTGCCTCTAAAAGCCAACAAAAACGGACTCCAGCAGTGGCGTAGCTGCCTTGATATTAGCTGGCGCCGTTTACTGAGGCCCCGGGGTTCAGCGCACCCTCTGATCCTAACTGACCAACTTTCAATTGAACCTAAACCTACCACCGTAGAAGAATTTAGCTAATTCTCCAACCAACCAGCTAGATAAAAAATTGACATGTTTAGTTTCACTCCACTCGTAGAACACCAAGTTCCATGGTGCACGCAGAATCCCAGAATTATATTTTTTGATTTGATTTCTTACGACACTGGATGGTGCAATGAGGGCATAAAATATCCATCTGTATACATATTTAGGGATAGGGTTAAAGGCGTGACTTAAAAGTAAGGCATAGAATAAATACAAGGGATTGTCTGGTTTGTATTCAAACTCACCACGTTATCTCGATACATTATTCAATACTATTTATTACCCTGTGGATCATTGTTCAACCAAGCTAACGCTCGATCCGCATCAAGGCTCAATTGAACTTTTTTTACTTCCACTAACAATAATTACATTTCTGGTTACCAATTTAGTCAAGACCTTGAGTGAATCGTGACTGAACGGCTGGCTATAATAAATAAGCTTGATGGTTTGGAGCGATTTTCGATTATTGACGGACAAGACTATGTTAGAAGCTCTATGCACACTAGGAACCGGGAAGTAGTGTGTCTGAACATTACGTCACGTCTAATCGATTAATCTTTATATTTAAAGGAAGGCTCCTTTTTAGAGACTCATAAGTCAAAACTTTTTAATTTGATTGAAAAAGAAGCTTTATAATACTCTGTAGAAGATATCTTTACCACGTTCAGCGTTAATCTTTATTTTATTGTAGGTATTCCGCTGAGACCAATTGAATTGGTTTGTTGGAGTGAACATGGCAACATCCTGACATGATAAATCTATACTAATACTATAAAGCTGAAGAGTTTATTGTTTTGTTTATTTGTTTGGTTGAACGCGCTAATCTTAGCAACTACTGGTCGAATTTGAAAAATTATATTTGTGTTGGACAGATCGAGGAAGGCTATAGGCTATATATATATCATCACACTACTACCCTGGACAGCGGAGCAGTAATGATAAATGTCGACATATCGGAGAAATTTTAAAGCATTTTTGTAGAATTTATAAGCGACGGGATTAAATAAATATGTCACGGGCGAAGCCGGGGTGGTCACCTAGTTGACTTGATAAATATCTAACCCTTTAACATACAAACATACAAAATTATATTAATAGGGTATACCCTAAAATTATATTACGTATAATAGCAAAAATAATATACTTCTTTTGTCCCATCCGGATTTTAAGGTTGGTATTCTCTATTATCAATATCAGTTTCACAAATAGGTCTTATAACCTCGAAAGGTCAGTAACGCGTTGACCAGGTAATAAAACAACTTCAAAGTAGTACATTCACACTAAGGTTATTGGCGCCTATTTAATTGGTGTGACTCATAAAAAAATAACATATTTAAAAATTATGACAGTTATCACGATTTAAATTAAATTAGGCGTGATTCTCTGGGACATCTTGTCGAAGAGTTACTCGGGTCGTCCGGCAATAGACAGTTAGGCGGGGACTGTGTGATTATTAGCCGGTCCGGCGTGACATGCGAGGGGATTTCCACACTTTAAAAAAAAAGGCGTGATTGATTTTAGATACAATAACTTATTTTAAATTGGATAGGAAACAAACAAATCTGACTTTTTTCCCCGAAGGGGTAGGCAGAGGCATACTATACGCCCACATTTCACCGTATGCATTTTTGTCCTACGTAACAGGTGGTGAGCCCATTGCTGTGGGCCTTTAACACGGGTTTATTATAATTATATTAAGTTACAATCTAGATACGCCAGTTTCCAAGAAAGGTCACAATTTTTTTATTATGTTATGTTGTTTTTAACTAGAAAACTAACGTTATTATTACACATTATAACCTTGTTACAGTGTTATGTCGTATCATCTTATTCAAGCGTGGTATCCCAGTTTTAGCCAAGCTTCTACTTCCATAATCTAATTCCATTTTAGGATAGGATATAATAATAGACCACTCTTAGCCGGCATTGAGCTTTTACACCGATTGAGCTTTTACATTGAGCTTTTACACCGATTGAGCTTTTACACCGATTGACGAATGAAGGTAGTTATCACGTTCGGGTCGGTTTAAAATATATATACTCCTACGAAATAGCTTCAAGGCAATCTTTTTAAAAATGTATACGAAAATATAAAACCAAATAGAATAACTGAATATTTTAAAACGAATATTTTATATGTTGTGTTACGGACTAGTAATCTTAGTTTTTTTATGTCAAAGACGACTTAAAAATGTCTGTATATATTTGTAGCCTCAAATCGCAACATATACTATTTAGGTCCAGAACCTACCTTATATTTCCCGACATTTCGTCCGGACTACAGCAATCGTGATCACGAACTGAAATATCTATACCGACTAATATATGAAGCTGAAGAGTTTGTTTGGTTGAACGCATTAATCTAAGGAACGAATAGTCCGGTCCATATTAAAAAAAATGTGTTTGATAGTCCAATTATCGAGGAAGGCTACCATCAGGCTAACATCGCGCTACTACCCAGGAGAGCAGAGCAGTAATCATAAATGTCAACAAATCTGGTAAATTTTTATACATTTTTATAAAAGTAATAAGCGACGGGATTCAATGGATGCGACGGGGATTCAATGTATATCACGGGCGAAGCCGCGAGGCTCAGCTAGTATTATACAAATACGAGTTAAAAATAGCGAAAGTTAAAAAAAACTATAAACATGTCTATACGCAGACGACGCAGAATCGTGTGGAAAAGAGGCATACGGCCATCAAAGCACTCCGATAGCCTGATTTGATTGGCACATTTTGACACTCTCTACTGGTTTAGGGGTTGTATCCATAACATTTACATAATTGTTGGGGTTTTTAATGCAAATTACTTAATGTAACAAAACTATGTTACGATTTCTATTAAAATAAACGAATAAAAACATTAGCACAAAATATCATAAGCAATTTAGATAAAATTTACGCCTGAATTAAATAAATCTGTTTTAAGAAATAGGGATCAGTAGGTTTGATAAAATTTTGGACACTATACGAGTTCTCACATTTCCAAAATCTTTAAAAAAAGTAGGTTCAACAAATATATTTCCAAACAAAATGATAAACACAGCAATGAGATCATATAGTCGTTAAGTGACTCTCACCGTAATGTGGCGGTATAATTGCCTACCTGACATTAAATTAAGATTTCTAATTTATATCGTAAAACCACACACTGGGGCAGTGGGAAGACACAAATAAATTAATTATTAAGACAACCCACGCACGGTCTCGTTACCTGGTAACACTTTTACCTTTAATTTCTCTTTTAAATCATAAAAAAAAACACCGATGTCAGTAAGTGAAATATCAAATGATGAAAGATAAAATAAGACAAAACTAGGAGCCTCCGATTCCAAAGTATAACCAACTAGGTGACTACCAAGGCTTCGCCCGTGACATACTTCGAACTCCCGTCGCACCTATTTAATCCCGTCGTTTATAAATTCTACAGTAATGTATTAAAATTTACCCGTATTCTCGACATTTATGCTTACTGCTCCGCTCTCCAGAGTAGTAGCGTCATGATATATAACCTATAGCCTTCCTCAATAAATGGGCTATCCGACACAAAAATATTTTTTTTAATCCGTTCCTTAGTTTAGCACGTTCGACCAAATAAACGAACTCTTCAGCCTTTTTTATTAGTATAGATTAGGCTTCCTGGTCACCAAAGGCAGAGACATTCATAAGTAAGTAAATCTCCAATCGAAATATTAGGCTCAATTGAAAGGATTTCAAGATAAACTGTACGTTGATGGATCAGACAAAAAATAAATACAAGATAATGACAAACTGGATGTAAAACTACAGTTTAATATTATAATAAATTAATTATAAACTAAACTAACTAAAAATAACTAAAAACCAAAAACCTAACATGCGTCATAAAATATATAAATGTAACATTATAAGAGCACTACACGACACATTGAATATTACAAAATGAAAAATCTCCTACGTACTTATAAATATTCCACAGTACGAAACTGAAGTATACCAGGTCCTTCCACGTATTTTTATTTTATCTAGATGGAGGAACAATAAAACTACAGAGTGACACGCCGGGTGGTATGTTGCATAACCACATGGTACCGTTTGGTACGTACAATGCCCTGCAAGACAAATAGGGCGAGACGAAGTATTTAAATGCGCAAGTTTGAGCCTCAGTTTTAATAATATCAAATGTTTTGACAGTTCTACAATGAGGTAAATTATAACATCGATGTTGCCGAACGATATCGATAGTGTGACAATCGTTACTTAGCATCGATAAACCGAATAAATCGATAATAGTCTATCGGTAGTCGACTATTGAACGACAGCACTACTATTCCTAGTTGTTATTAATCGTAAGAAAGCTTTGTGTGCAACATTTTAGCTATATTAGCAATAAAGTTTATTTTATTAAGATGAAAAAGGACATAAGTATGCATCCATCCATTAATATATATATAATATATACATGTCTTGGGAAATTAGAAGTTAAATCAAGTGTTTTCATGAGCTAAAAACTGTTACTGAGTAGGTATCTACCCGTTTCAAGATATTTACCTGTGTCCAGAGAGGTAGAAAAAAGCGTTAACCCATTTATAAAATATGTGGCTTGTAAAAGCCTATCTAATTCGTGAAATTACAGTTGAAAGACAATTTTATTATTAACTAACTATCTTCACGCTATATCCCTGACGAGGTAGTCAGAGACGACAGATCGTCAGGCTTCGCGTTCCATGCATAATTCTTTCGCTTCTTGCAGATTCATCAATCGCTTCATACACGCACGTCGAGGTATCCGAGTACTTTTGAGTTTTCCGTTTTCGAGCAATCTGCTCACGTGGTCCTCATATGTAAGTCTCGGCCTACACTGACTCCTTCTACCCTAAAAAAATACAATCAGAAAGACAATTAATGCAATCCACATATCTTCCGTCGTATGTAATTAAGGCGTGAATGTATTTATAATATGCATATTTATACTTTTCTAATGCTCTAGATACTTTATTGTAATAACGTTGGGTTATTGTTATGACTGTACTTACGTAACATCCTAACAAAAATGTCGAAAATTGGTAGGTATGTGTGAGTCAATGCGTTCGTTAATCAGATTCAGCTATTTTAATGAACAGTTAGCATCAAATTATTGATAGCGCTTCAGTGCACACACGAAATTGATTATTCCATTGCGAAGCTACTTTTAAGGAAGGATCAAGGGCTTAAAGAATTTGACAAAAACCAACCTCTGCACATGTGAGAATATATCAATAATGAAAAAGTGTAGATATTCTAGACCGATTGTCTAAAACTGACCAAAGTATCATGGACCAATAGTGAAAAAGGATAGATATTCTGGACCAATTATCTAAAACTGACCAGTGACATAAAGTCTGATCCAATCCTGTGAAGGCGAGAATCATCCTCGTTCTCAGTATTGGTTGCACAATATTTGCTAGAGTGATCACGAAGTCTGCACCTACGAGATTTAAAAAAAATTGATAACAAGAAACCGTGACAAAGTTACTTTCTTTTTTAAAATTTAAATATAAGTCGAATACATCGCAGACAGCAACTGTAACCGAATCTCGGTCATTCAATACTCAGTCTTTGCCAATGGCCTCGATACGCTTCCGGACACAGATTCTTCACTTTTACTTTTTAATTTACTCTTGCACGACAATAGGGTTACATTGAAGGAGACATATGTCAGTCAACCGGGCCATAGACTATAGAGGTCGTGTGGGCTTGGCATTAACCCACTTTCCTTAGCCCGTGGGAGGACGTTCTAAATTTAAATTCAGATAAAAAAATCCGCCAACGTTTGTTTGCTGTGCGCGTACGCAATCGCTGTTACCGCAACAGTTTATTCTTATACTATCTAACATTGAATTTGTGCGAAGAAGTCATTTTTACAATTGCAAATTTTACTTGTTAAATAACAAAGTGGAAAAGTGCTCTTTGGGCAACGCGTAATGTAGACATCCGGAGCGGCTAGTTTGTATGAAATTATTACTTTAGAATACTTTTTACTACTACTTATCTATTTTACGATAAGTACACTTTCTCAATTGGTCTACTATTCTAAGTATATACTTGTCAAATCGTAAAGGTTATATACTACTAACATTAATCTCAGGAACTACTGGTACGACTTAAAAAAAAATATTCTATTTATCGAGGAAGGCTAAATATCATCAGCTTACTGCCTAGTAGAGCGGAGCAGTAATCAGAATTGTCAATAAATCTGGCAAATTTTCACACAATATGTATTGTAAAATTAATAAACGACAGAATCAAATGGGTGCCACGGGGTTTGAAGTATGTCACGGGCTAAGCCGAGCGGGTCAGCTAGTTTTAATATAATTTGGAAATGACTTCATTCTATTTCAGCTTGTGCTGTAAGGTTACCATCATTATAACACATGCGGCAGTACCTGCAAACGTTTTTATGAGATCTTTTCCTATTTAGAATGGCGTTCTAGTAAAACTTCCGTGTATCTCTGACATTATTGTGATAAATGATCTACAAATATAGTACATAACGACTACATCTTAAAAATAATTGCGAACAGAGGAAGAACGTTGACATACACGAATGACACCCAAATATATTATTTCTTCTATTTCTGTTGATTTTAAATCCTACGTGGATTTAAAGCTGGAGGTCCACTGTAATTTTACTGCTGGGCGGCTTCCGTTTGAAAGTATCAGCGTTAAGCTGGAAAAAGGCGAGCTCCGCTGGTTTGGACACTTCCAACGAGTGAGTGAGGTACGATTGACGAAGGAAAATATGTATTGTGCGAAAGTAGAGGGTAGAAGAAGTCAGGGTAGGCCGAGACTTACAAATGAACACCATGTGAGCAGATTGCTCAAAAACGGAAAAGTCAAAAGTACGCAGATACCCAGACTGTATGAACTGACTGTACAATCTGTACATGTATGAAGTGATTGATGAATCTGCAAGTAGCGAAAGAAGTATGCATGGATCGTAAAGCCTAGCAATCTGTCCTCTCTGACTACCCCGGGTCAGGGATACAGCGTGAAGAAAGTTAGTTAGTATATCTGTACGGATGGAATTTTGTATTGGTTTAAACTAACTTGCCAATGACCTAGAGATTAACAATTTAACCGTATGTAGCTCAAAAGTGGATGACAAGGGATGAAAATATAAAACAAGTAACATCTAAACCGAAACCAGTTTCAAAACCGCTAGTGGTAAAAACTTCAAATTCGCCTATGCTCGTATTCATGGTGTCCAGAATTGAATGCCGCAAACCGTTTGTCTCTATGTTTAATAGTTCCTGAGAAATAGATGCGAACAGACGGGCGGACGATCCTAATAGAACTATTTAAAACGACTATGTTAGTTAATGAGTCTAAAATTGTGTAGAAATAAACAGCAGCTGTCGTTATAACATCAACTCAGTATGAGAGTGGTTCTGTTTGTGGTGTTTTAATTCGTACTTTGTATTATGGAATTTTTGGGGCTGTAGTTTCTAGAAGTTTAATGACCTATTTGGTGTAAAGGTATGTATTTTTTGTTTGTGTTAAAAATCTAGAAGCAACTCGTTATTTATATAAATGTTGTATAAATGCCGAGATTTTATCGTCGTAATATTTTAATTTATTACGTAATCATCAGACATGTTTGATTTCTATAATATTACTTTTTTGCTATAAAAAGGTTAAAATAAAATTAGTTTAAAACAAAGTATCCAGTACCATATTGCCTTAAAAGTATAATAACGCGATTACTTACTTATTGTACACTAATGTTATAAAGGTGAAAAGTTTGTATGTTTTGTTTACTGCGTTAATATTATTTTTTGTGTTGGATAGCTCATTTATCGAGGAAGACTATAAGGCATTTTACAATAATTATTTTCAATAATTATTGTAAAACTAAGAGAAACTAACTGCCGAGATGAAATAGGTGCTACGGGGGTTTGAATTATATCGCGGACAAAGTCACGCAGTTCAGCTAGTACAACTATACAATTCTAATCACAAAGCGGGTCGAACAAAAGAATCAGTTTTAAAAATCCCACTTAAAGCACTTTCATAAAATCCAGTTTATTATCACGGCCAGTGCGTAATGTTCATCATTACTGTAACAAAAGATAAAAACTTTCTATTTTAACGTTTTTCTTTCACATTTAGATGAGCGGGCGCAATCTGGCTTCAACCCAAAAGCACTAGAGGGGCATGCATGGGCATTCATCGCCATCATCATTTTAACGTTTCTACGCGTTTTGAGCCAGCGTTCTAGTCCAGTGCTACGCTAAAGGCGTGACATACATACAGTACGTCACCAGCTAGCGGTGTACCTACTGAATAACGGACGAGGCTACGACGCAGGAGTCCTTACAGGCTTGAGAGATAGCAGTCGCTTCCAAAACAGTACCGAAATTCAACGCACAAAGATAGATATTTCTAGCGAGAACACCCCAAATAAAAGTGAACAAGCTTCATATCCAGGTAGGATTTGAAGCAACTGGGAAAAACACTTAACACGAAGAAGATATACAGTAGGCCTGGATATTTATATACGGATATCCGCAGCGCCATCTGAGCATCTGTTATAGGTATCATTGAATCAATTTTGAGCCAGGCCCGAAATCTGTTCAAACATAACAATAATTTTCCCTACTCTTACTATACCGGGTTCTTGGCCGAGCGTTTATCATAGGCTGTCTAATTGAAAACCCCCAAAGATATTTCAGCGTTGGCGAGTTTATCATCAGTCACCCTGAGTGCCCAGTGCTAGACGGATAGGCAGGGACAGAGAGGTTTTAACACTATAAAAAATATTGAACAATTCTTCAACTTAAACAACTCTTCGTTTCGTATCTATAAGCTACCTAAAAAATTTCAGCTCTGTAAATCAAGTAGGTTTCAAAATTTCATGATTATTCAACGGGTAAACTTTCGCTTTTATAACAGTCAGGCGTCTGTGCAGTCGGAATTGAAGAGAGCTTTATAACAGGAAAAGAGGTCGACTTAAATTTTGAGAAAATCACTTCCTCAACGCCGGGGTCGCTGAAGGAAGCATAGAGCAAGTTATGGACATTGTTGAGCAATTTACCTAATGGATATTCGGATGGGATGTTGTAATTTTCTACTAAAATTATGCAATGATCTTTTGACAAAAGGCCAGGTCAAGAGTACCCTTAATCGGAGAGCGTGTATGAAAACAATTATGAAAGTTGAAGAAGCGAAAGTTGTATGCCAGGATCGTAGCAAGTGGAAAGCCATATTCTCTGCCTACCCCGATGGGCGACAGGCGTGATGATATGTATGTATAATTATGCAAATCTCATCGTCAGTTTTTTTAGCTAACCGTGGCAGAGCCTTAAAACCAACAGTGGACTGGATAGGGAACCACGGGTTAAAGAAGTCTTTGATTTCTAACAGTTTTACTACCCACATTATTTTACCACCTTTATTATTCCAACTCTTAAATTATCTTCTGATTAATTTCGATGCGGGTTTCAAAATATTCAAACTTCTCTTCTTCACCGATATCGAGCTCGGTGTAACTTTTTTGGTTTTAGTCATTGATGTAGATCCTGGTTTACAGGAATCACAGTAATGGGAATGCGGGTGGGATTAGCCATGCCCACAGGTAACAGGTATATTCATTTTACAGGGCTAAACGCGGTTGCTGTATTTTTTGTTGCTGCATTGCACAGGCCGTTGTCATATATAGACATAATGACCAACCCGAAAATCATACTCAAAAATCCTATTGTCTATAATGACCCATAGATTTCCAAACTGCGCGCTTTTGTTTTCTAAATTTGTTCGATGTTGAACTTTAATTGAATGTTTAAATTTCTCATAAATAGCAGCTTTCCAAATCAGAAATGTCTTTGCAGTATTAATATTTTGAAATAAAATATACGCAAAAGTCTCTTAATTACACTTCTTGATTTAATTTGAACTCATCCAACCATAAAATCTTCTGAAAGAGCATAGTCTTTAAAATCTGAATACCGATGTGTCATTGTATGTGAATCAGTTTTTTGGAAACAATATTATTAGCTATATATAAATAAATCAAAGAAAAGCATATAGTGAGATATGCTAATGAGTGTCTCTCAACAATAGTCGGTTTACTCACAGATATAACTCTTCTGAATCGCAGATCACAAAGTCAACCACAGTCAGCTAAAATTCTTCAATGATCTGTGACTGATAAAACAACTTTTGTTCGAGAATGAATATTGTTATTATATTTATATTATGTGGATTTTTTTAATAACAGTGGCGTGACAATAATAGATATAGATACTTCAGAGATTCACACCGTGCGATGCGAACAGCTCGTGGTGTGAAACAACGAGAGACTCGGTAATTTTAGTACGTGTTAAAATGATTCTGACTTTTTTATTTATTTATTTATACAAACACACACTTTTGATAAGATTTATTTAGGGTGAGAGTTGTACCTCCATCTTTAACATGCTCACTGTAGGCCCTGCATGGGATACTGAAGACCCTGCGGAGTGGAAGAGGGGAGTAGGACAGCGGACTCTGGTTTCCGAAGCTAGGGCTTTGGATACAACCGATTAGTGTTCTGATGATAATGATAACCCTGTAGAACATAAGGTTTCTTTCGATGGAGAAATAACTTCCAATATATACCACTAAAAAGCTAAAGTCTATAGCGAGATTACCTCTGTCAAACCTCTATTTTGCCTTAGGAGTGGAGAGGTCCAGTTGGAGTCAAAGTTTCGACTTGAACCGTCAGCAAAGGTATGTAACCTTAAAATAACCGCTTTTATTCTGTAATATAAATATACTTACAGTATGGACCACAATTGAGTACTAACTATTGAAAAGTTTGTACTTTAGGTATTCCATTATAAGAGGCGGCGGCGCCTTGTATCGAAAATGCAACACACGTACGACTAGGTACAAGAATATTTAATGGAGTGAGTCAAGCGCCACCCGGTAAGTGCTGAGAACTTACTGGCTAAGAATCTGTTTTGAATTAGGAATTACAGTTGCTAAGAATCATATGAGTGGCTGCAATGAGGTCCTATCAAAATCTTTAACAAACCAGCTTATGACGAACGCAAAACTTAAAACGAAATCCGTGTCTACCTGTTTGGTCAACGTGTACACTAAGACTAATCACATTCACAAAAGCAAATACAGTTCAACGATAGACTCATTTAATTTAAAAAAAAAACTAAAAAAATGTATTAAAAGTAAAAATAATATGAATCGCCTCCTGTAGTAGTAGTCCGCATTTTCAGGTTAAGAAAATTGTGACCTACATTCTCTTAAGCGAATACAAAAATTACCAACTGGCGATTCAAAGGTCGAACGTGGCAGGATTTAATTCCCAGTTTTTAAACATTTCGAATGTTAATTCGAATTTTAAATTATTTGAATGATTGTTCCCAGTTTTTAAATATTTTGAATTATTTACGTTGAGGGAAAAATTAGTGCAGTACTCGCTACTCGATATCTAGTTGCGTAGTTGGTGCAATCGATCGTTCCCGAGCTCCCGTCTGTTTGTGACCTACTTACCCGTTCCTCGTGTCTGCTTCGTAATGGTTACGCACTTTGAAAAGTGCCTTATTAGGGTGACCGAGTCCTCATCCCAGAAATATATGCCTAACTTTTATTTGGATTATAGTAACGTCATTATGGAAATAAGATAGTTTTAAGCTGCGTACTTACATGCGGTTTAGTTCTTCTTTCAGAATGTTTACTTTTATAGAATTAAATATATATTTCAATTGAAAATAATTTATCATTTGTAGAGACAATATTTCTCTAAATCACATCATAACGGTAGATAGGTGCTGAGTCTTAAGACTTCTTGTAGTAGACCCTTTTAAGTATATATACTACGGTTTTATATCATACAAATCTGTCGTCACGACTGGAGCACAGGACATACCCTTGAAATGAAGTCTTAGAAACTCGATCTGGTACACCACCTTGTATTGTCAGTACGACATTAAGTACCCTGGGCCTTATCATGACATGCCGGAAATCGGTCATCTCCAACGCGACGTTTAGGCCAGGTCTATATTAGAACCAAACACATTAATAAACCTAATAGCATTAAGAATAATGCATTACAAGTTTCATAATCAGTGTAATAATTAGCGTTAATAATACGAACGCATAACCAATCCAAATCTCTCGATAAAATAGTTAGATAATTTCGAATTGCGTGTCTTTAACCCTAGACGTTGTTTAACTCGATCCGACACCCTAATTAGAAGATGTCAGATCGATATCGCTTCTCGATTCCAGCCATCGCTTGTCCAACAAGTTGGAGCAGTATTCTCACGGTTGGACGGCTAAATACAATAGTAATAATCGACTCGACTCGAGTTACGTGGGTACTCTGAACTCGGAGTGTCAGATGCACGCAACTAATAGCAGTGAAGACTCCTGTCGGTATTATAATAATTAAATCAGTTAATACGTCTATATCTTGTGTATAATTGTTTGTATAATTACTAGCTCGAAGATATTTCAAGAAGTCACGAAGGGGTTCCTGGAAGCTTACTTGAAAGATAAAATATACCACTGTTGTTAACACTTCAGTTGAAAAAAAAAGTACTATTGTGGCCAAACACTTAGGAACCTTTTCCAATAAGGCGAAGTATTTTAATGACTAGTTTTATGAACGATTTCAATGTAGCCTGCCTCTGTGGCGCGGTGGGAGTGTATCCGACAGCTACGCAAGAGGTCGTGGGTTCGATTCCCACCCAGGATAAAACTTTGTGTGATGAGCACGATGGTTTATTATGTGTCTGAGTGTTATTTATCTATAGTATGTATGTATTTGGAAATATAAGTATTTTTAACACAGCAATGGGTTCACCACCTGTTACGAGGGACAAAAATACATACGATGAAATGTGGACGTATATTTTTTTATAATGGGACTAATCCCACCCTCATTCCCACTACTGTGACTCCTGTAAACCAGGATCTACAGCAATGACCAAAACACCAGAAAAGTTACACCGAGCTCGATTTCGGTGAAGTCCCAGGAGAAGTTAGCATGTCTTGGAGCCCGCAACGAAATTAATCAGAAGATAATGTGAGTTAGTAGGAAAAGAACGTAATACCCCTTCCCGCCTTTGAAAAGCGGGAGACCTGGAAAGCAACTAGGTGTAAATCCTATAGAAATAGGGATATTTCTAATATGTGGACGTATAGTAAGCCTCTGCCTGCCCCTTCGGGGATAAAGGCGTGACAATATGTATGTATGTTCAATGTAGCGTCTACAATTTATGTCTTTTTCCATTAAAAACCTAAAGAAACTAAAAGTAATAAAAAGAACTACAGCAGTTTAATATAATTTCATCTACAACATCTCAGCACTCACATAAATATATTATATCAGACTACCCGCTTTAATTAAGCGCTGGCGACAAAAGAGGTCGTCGTACATTACGTTCTGGAACAAGCAGCCTTACTAATGATAGACCAACACAAATTCAGATACACCCCTAAACCCCTTATCCAAAGAACCAGGGGGTTTTTATTTCGTTGCAACTTTATTCAAGAAAATATGACTCATTGTTCTCAATTGTGATTTTTCCCCGGTTCGATTCCCGGTTTTACAAATATCTATGTGTGATCCGCAAATATTTGTTTTAGAGTTTGGGTGTTACCTATATAGATATATAGAAATATATAAGTATGTTTATCAGTTGTCTAGATCCCGTACCACAAGCTTATATGAGAAAAAGTGTGTGTGTACTTATGTACACGCGTTAGAAGTTATACTGCTTTAGTCGAAAAGATTTCATCACATATGCCGCAACTCTTTGTTTGTAGCAGGAATGATAAATTAATAAGAAAAAAAAACATCAAAAGAATGAACTACTTTGAATGTAAAATTTACTCTCATAATTTTTACCTAAGCCATAAGAAGTTTAACTTTAAAAATGTCACACAATATATTTTATATTAATTTCCGATAACGATTAGACAAATTTGGAAAATGAATATTTCGTTCGATCACTTCTAGTTCACAGTTTGTCACAATAAAATTATAATTAACTTTCATCAAATGACTGGTTAAAATTTTCGTAAAATAGAAATTAGGCTTACACTCGGTTGAAAAAAAAAACTCCTTCTCTTCACGTCTGGAATATATGCCTCGGGCAATGGGCGGTACGACGACGTATAAAGACCTTTATTTTCCCATCTTTGAAACTTAGCCGAGGAAGCCAGTTTGAATTTGTACAAATCTCGGAGTTAAATGCATTCTAACTTTTATATCTCAAGAATTTGTATCAGGAAAACAAATTATCAGTTTAAATCTGCTTACTTATTTATCGGTCACGCTTTTATACTTGAAGGGGTAGACAGAGATAAGACTATAAGCCTACATTTCACCGTATGCGTTTATATCTATCTAATATATAAAATTCTCGTGTCGCGGTGTTTGTGGTTAAACTCCTCCGAAACGGCTTGACCGATTCTCATGAAATTTTGTGTACATATCGGGTAGGTCTGAGAATCGGTCAACATCTATTTTTTATTCCCATATTACACACATATACCCAACCCCGTAAGGGGCACCAGGGTCGTTGCCTCGTCCGTTGGTCAGCAGGTGCACCGCTAGCAGGTGAGAGCTCGCTTGGGCCCTGGAGATCTTGGTGCGGCCCCACTAAATAGGGCCGCATGATTGTTACATGTAATAAAAAAATATCCTCGGTATCCTCGGTTGTCGGTCACAAATTTGCATCATCAGACAGCAGTCAAGGTCATGACCGGATTATGACCCAACACCGACCCGAACTGTCAACATCAAACACAAATACAGTTTCATCAAAATTCTGTTTTAGCGAAGTATTTACACATCGGCAGACGTTTTTATGAGTTTTCAAGGTCAAACGGTCAAGTTTGGGCCAAGTGTTGTATAAAAAAACGGAAAAATCAAAAGTACTCGGATACCCAGACGTGCATGTATGAAGCGATTGATGAATCTGCAAGAAGCGAAAGAAGTATATATGGATCGCGAAGCCTGGCGATCTGTCCTCTCTGACTACCCCGTCAGGTATATAGCGTGAAGATAGTTAGTTAATATATTTTCATCTTTTCATCTTTAGGTTTAGTTTGATCACGTCCAACGAATGAGTGATGAACGATAATGTTTTTTTTGTTTCGCAATATAGCCAGAAATGAGAAAAATTTAAAATATTACACGGAAATGACCCGACTAACATAAAATGCAGAGTGATGAACGATTGATAAAGAATAACTTTCTGTGCGAAAGGGTAGAAGGAGTCAGGATAGACCGAGACTTACATTTATTTATTTATTTGTTCATGTACACACTAATAATAAAGAAAATAACAGTATGAGGAGACATAAGTACAATGGTACTGCTTATTTCTAAAAGCAATATCTCCCAGCAGACCACCGAGAGGAGAACGTGAAGATATAAAAAAAATTCAAGTAAAAGTGTGTAAATAGAAGAGTAGGATAGGATTTAATTAACACACATACCTAGGAGCGTAGTATAAAAAAATAATTTATCAATAAATTTACATACTTACAAAAATATAAAATAGCAATAAAATTACATACTTACAAATATATAAAACATCAATAAACTTACATATATAAATAATTAGGTTTACAGTGAAGAGATATAGTGTTCACGGACTTTCCTTTTAAAAGTAGTAATAGTTTTACTGTCTCTGATAGCAGGCTCAAGAGACTTCCACAATCTGACCGCATGTACTGTGAAGGAGTAGGAGTAGAAATCGGTTTTGTGTTTAGGAAATTTGAGATTCGTGCGTAGGTTTGATCTGCAGGGAGCGTCAGGAGAACGAACAAACGAGGACCGCTCCCTCAGATACGAAGGTGAAGATGGGTTGTAAAGTATATTAAAAAGGAGGCTGAGAATTCGAGTGTTCCGGCGAAGACGGCTCGGGAGCCACTTGAGTTCTTTGCGAAGATGAGAAACGTGATCATACTTTCTAAGATTGAAAATAAAGCGTATACATAAATTTTGCAACCTCTCAAGTTTGTCTAGAAGCTCCTCAGTGGCGTCCAAATAGCAAGCATCAGCGTAGTCAATAATGGGTTGAATAATGGCTTGAGCAAGATTGATTTTCGTCCGTAAAGGCAAGAAGCCCTACATATGAAGACCAAGTGAACAGATTGTTCAAGAGTTACCCAGACATGCATGTATAGAACGATTAATGAATTTGCAGAGAGCGAAAGCAGTATGCATAGATCGCGAAGCCTGGCGGATCTATCCTCTATGACTATCCAGTCAGCCAGGATACGGCGTGAAGATAGTAAGATGAACTATTCATCGAAGAGCGATCATCAATAATCATAGTATTTACGTGGCGAGGTCATTGGTTTTGCTAGATATATTGGTGTTGATTGATTTTAGTATCACTGTTTTTAGTTCACCTTGACGCATGACGTACAAAATTGCCAATGTCAAAATAGTAGCTATGATTTTAGTTTTCTCTCTTTCGTAATGACCGCCACTTTCTTTAGGTTATTCGATATTTTTATTTATGTTGGTAGGTCTGTGGTCAATATTAAAAAATACAACCTCTTTTTCTCTGTAATCGGTTTTCGGAAGATCGATGGTGCTGGACCCCAATATATGGACACTTCACACGGTCCTGCGCCTTCCGCATCCAATCCCTTCCTGCGACCTATTCATCTGGCGGGAAGGTTTTAATGTGTTTTCAAGCCCATTGCCATTTTGCGAACTATGTCGAGCGCTCTGGGGGCCGAGTCTACTAATTAAAATCGCTCAATAGAAAGCCACCGGTAAAATTTTGACAGCTTTTCGAAGTCTGCTATTACAATCGCACACCAATTGACTTCTGTCGGTCGGCCGATAGAATTCTACCAACACGTACCGCGCCAGTGGCTGCTAATCAGTTGTATTTTTGATAGTCTACTAACATTTTGACAGCTAACTATAGCGATTCTGGTTCTATTCTACGGCTTGTCAATAGTAGACTCGGACCCCTGATCTCAAAGAAACTAAAAGAGATCTCAAAGAGACTAAAACATGTTTGAGGGACTAAAAGAATTAATAAAATGAATGATATAATGACTTTTTTTAAATAATGTACTTAAGGTATAAATGTTTTTACAAACATGTCTAGATAAAAGCGCGCCCTTTATGATAGAGTACATCAATGTTTGCGTAAGATGAGCTACAATCGATAACAGACGTCTCGAATCTCGACCGTATGACCCAGATACATCTCACTCCTTGTATTGTATAGTACGAATTCTCATGCGTTTGCTATTCGAATAGGCCACGTACAATTTTGGTATGAAAATTTATTCAAGAAACACCTATTATACATATATTTATCTGTCACGCCGAAGGAGTGGCAGAGGCATACATATTGTATGTCCACTTTTCACTATGTTTATTCCTGTCCTACGTATATATAATAAGTGATGAGCCCATTGCCATGTTAAAATAGACATACGCAGGTTGTGGCTCACTGCTATTGAAATTTTTTAAGCCGCCCATAAGGCCCTCAACTTGACTTAACGACTGCCATGTAACTGGCTACCGGGACAAACGGCTTAACGTGCCTACCACTGCGCCACTGAGGCAGTTCAAAATTGCTAATACAGATAGATTTTGGCTTTGCTAAAGTAAATTGTATTTAAAATATTCATCTTGTTTTGGGGAATTTCTATGGAGCTGACTACTGCGACACAGTACATCTATACTAATATTATAAAGCTTTGACTTTATACTAATATTATAGAGTTTGTTTGTTTGGTTGAACGCGCTGACCTCAGGAACTGCTGGTCGGATTTTGTGTTAGTCAGCCCATTTATCGAGGAAGACTATAGGCTATATACCATTAAGCTACTACACTGGGGAGCAGAGCAGTAGTCATAAATGTCGAAATGGCAAATTTTTATGCATCATTGTAGAATTTATAAGCGACGGGATTAAATAGGTGCGACGGGACTTCGAAATATTCCAGAGGGAAAGCTGACGGTCATCTAGTATATTATAAAGACGATACGACAGACTGAGCCGTTTTATAAGACTTTTCTAAACTTTAGTGTTAGAAGTATGACAAACCTTTTGCCTTCAGTGTTTTGTCGAAATGTTACTGAACGCTATAGTAATATTAATTAAGTTACGCAGATTATTTCCTACTAGTAATTCTCTTATGAATTATGTATGGTTCTTTACAGTAACGTTACTAAATAAATGATGTTTTAATGCGTAACTTGCTACTCGTAGTCAGAATCACTAGGAATATGCAGGTACGGATTGTAGTTGAATAAGAATGCTTGGAACGTCAGTTTATCCGTCCCGACATTCTCACGAATCGCAGGTGTCAGGTGTCATATGTCATGTAAATAATAGATGTCCGTATACTGAGGGTATTATTATTTACTAAGACTACTTAAAGGCTAGTAACTCTATAACTTGAGTATATTACTAAAATAAAAAATAATAATATTGTGGGACAATTTTTACACAGCGCCATCTAGCCCAAATTAAGCTAAAACCTTGTGCTATGGGATCTAGACAACTGATATACATATTTATGTATCTCTAAATACATATTATATTAAAGAAAAAAACACAAAAAGATAGGGTGTACATGGAAATATTATTTGAATGGAACGGGCTACTAGAATTTTTTTTTAGCTCTTGTAACATGGCATGGATGGAAACACATGGCAACATTTAAGATTAACGATAGTCCAAAAGGATATTAATAGCGGCTCTCAAGTAGACGGTCTACTGATATACCTCTTCACGCTTCGCTTCAAGAAAGACGAGTAAGTCTTACGGTAATCTGCGACTTGAACCATAAACCAGTCTCAAGGACATTAGCCGTTGTGGTTACATCGCAGCAAGCGGGGCAATACCGTTATTGAACCGGTTCGATGCCGAAAAATAAATCGCTTTGGCAATAAAAGTAGGCTCTCTTATTGCTAAATGCAGGCTATGAATTAAAACTTATGGAATGCCTGGGTTTTCCCAAACGTCGACAGCATGGGGTTAAGGTTTATAAAGGGTCGGCAGCGCGAGTGCTGCAATTCTGGTGTTGCAAACGTCTATAGTCTACGGTGACCACTTTCCATCAGATGGGCCGTAGGCTTGTCTGCCACCTCAGTGGTATAACAAAAAAAATAGAGGAAAAATAAAAAGGAAGATATTAACACAGCATTAAACTATACTGCAACTATTTGTCAAATTAGGGCAAATGAAATAAGGATATGTCACAATGCACATCAAACTCCTTTTGTCAACAGTCTTATATGGCTTTTACAGCAGTAATAACGTACCTTCCGCGGTAATAATGACGTTGTTGCATGCAATAATAAAAAGCGTTTTAATTTAAACGCGGCATTCTGTACATAATGCAAATAACATAACATTTATTTAGTTCAGTATTTGTCACAGAAACCTACTTAGACAATGTTTCGTATTATTAAATTCCGGTTAAATATTTGTGCAGTGCATTAGTAGTATAATAGTAGTACAAAGAAACATTCAAAATATATTATGCATGACCTGAAATGTAAAATATTTTGATAGTTTCATTGTAAGATGCCTCAATACTTACATGTCAAACATCCTTTGTGTCGTTCTTATCGGATTTACCGCGGTAATACAACATTGTAGAACGTAGTAACGCAGAATAATATTATTCAGAAGTAGAGTTAGAAATTAGAGTCAGACTAGACAGAGACTTACATACGAATTAATACGACAGATCAAAAGTACTCGTATACCCAGACGTGCATGAATGAAACGATTAATGAGTTTACAGGAAGCGCATGAAGTATTCATGCTGTAAACCGAAGGCCGTAACCGCCAGGCTTCGCGATCCATGCCTACTTCTTTCGCTTCTTCAAGATTCGCTTTTGCTTCATACACGCACGTCTGGGTACTGATCTTCAATAGGGATTACCACCAAATACTAATGACGATGGATTTGAAACTGGCTAGGCCAAGACAATACAACACCTATACTAATGGTCTATCGCATAATCAGCAAATTAATATTGTTATTGACGTAATTTTTACTACAATACGTTATGTAGATCCCATAACTAGCTATTGTGTATTTTTTAAAGTAAAGTTTTGCAATCTGCACTTGTCCGTTACTAGAACTACCTATAAACAATAATCCTGTTCTTTTTGGTTTTTTTTTTATATGTAAATACTGCTTTTTTAATATCTTAATACCGCCCGCCGCCACGATTCTTGAATACTCGATCAAAGAGCCTCGTAAATTTATCGGCAAACAGCAACAGAAAGCATAATAGCGAGAATCGTTGTTGAGGCGTTGTTGCTTTTGAACAAGCAATCACAGCATGAGGCGTTGCGCTCCTCACGTCACAACATAATGCCAGTAAAACCCAAAACGTCAATTGTGTATGTGGGTAGTCGTGTTTTTCTCAACGTTCAAGACCAATTACCAAAAGCTTTTGTAACTCGTTTAGGATCAGATGACAGAAAAGTTGTCATGGGATATTAAGATAATTGAAACTTAAGAATCAGGTTTTTTAAACTTTTGCCATTTTCACTCATATTTGTATAATATTTTGGGTCTTATTCGAAACGTCGTGAAGTACAAGGTAGTGTTGGTACCTAATAGTAGGTATACGTCGTGAATAAGATCCGAAATATTATATAAAAAGAATCAGGTAGTTGACTTTCTCGAAATTTTATGTAGATACTGCATTTACGTAAATGTGTCATTATATGTACAGTAGTTTGTGAAAAAAAAAAATGTTGGGTATGTTAATAGAAATTGAGTGCACATCTGTCTCGTTCTGTAGTTTGGTAAGACTTTGGACGAACAGAGAAAGTAATTATTTCAAAAAATTATAAAATAATTATAATTGCGTAAAGACTTAACATTAATTCTGTACTTACTAAACAAAACCGAGTGTAAGTCACTTTTTTACCGAGGTTCGCGTTTTAACATAAACCAGGTCCAAGGATATTCAATATTTTTCATGAAAATTGTCTAGATAATAAATGCGACATAACACTATCTCTCTTTTATAATCTGTACTGTGATTAAAAAAATTAAATAAAAATATATATAAATGAAATTATATTTACAGGTAAAAATAAAAAGTTTTGTTTAACAATTTACAAAGTAATGGGCCACAGTGATAGTATCTGTTAACTGAATATATCGTTAATCAAGATTTAGACCGAAAACGCTTCTGTAGTCTTGGTAAGGCAGAGACAGGCGAGCTAAATAGTGTTATGTCGCATTCAGTCTGTGGTTAACAAATTACTGCCACAAACAAAAATCTCCCAAGAAATGAGGATAAGGGGACAGACCTTGACAACATTTATCAGAAATTTTACCAGTTAAGCTACCGAGACCCACTTGAAATCAACGATTTAAACCACATATTTCCGCCTTAAGGCAATGTTACAACAGCTTGAGATTGAACATTTTTCCATTTAAAATATAGTTTGCATACTTTTCAAAATTGTTTCTAACATTTAACAGAATTTTTTTTTTCATACGCCATGCCCTTCGGAGATGTAGGAAGTACATACTGTAGGTAAGAATATTTACATTTCTTATTCTTCCGGAATAGCAGATAGCTAAGGCAGTTAGTTTACTTTTTATCTTCAGTATTTAAAGTGTCCTGCACATTAGTTATACATAAGGACAGTGTACGACCGCTAGTTACCGGTGTTAGGTGTCAAGAGACACGTGCAAACAGCTAAGCAAATAAATATCTATTTGTATGTATATCGATATCTGACTGTTTTTCCAAGCGTTATACTCGTATTTGCATTACCAACAAGTAATAACGTTAAGGTTTAAATAAGTATTAGGTGCTTTAAAGTAAATATGGCGAAGTATAATTTTGTATTTGAGCAAATTATTAGTTTAATATGTTTGTTTAGTGTTGCAAAAACACATATTTATATACTGTGGTACATTACATTACATACATTTTCCATCAGGTATATACTTTTTCATTAGAATTAATATATTAACATAGCGCTCATAGCCATGCTAACTCAGTATTCTGTAAAAGATCACTGCGTTATACAATTTCGCTATGACTGGTCCTCGAATGGGTGACTGCCTTTTGAATTTTCTATTTACTAGCGTTTCCGTGCTTTGGAAGGACTATGGATAAACAAGGACTTGATAAATTTCAACAGCAGGTAGCCACAATCTGCGCCTGTCCATTTCAACACGGCGGCGATGCTCTTACTATTGTTGAAGAAAAATACTTAGGGTGAAATGTGGGCGTTTAGTACGTCTCTGCCACCCCTTCGGGGATACCGGCGTTAGACTGACTCATACGTAAGATATCACATTTCAATTTTCTCTTCTGTTTAATTCTTTTACTTTTTAATTTGCAATGACTCATACATGTGTCAGTTGCATGGGTCTCGAGTAAGTAGGTTTGTGTTACAATTAATTAAAGTAAGTAATAAGGTAGGGTATTTGCATATTATTGTGATATTTGCATTACAGAATAACAATATCACTTTCAGAATGGTTATAAAGTCATAAAACTAAACTATTTAACTTTCACTCTGAGGGAGTAGTCGTAGACTACAGGGGGCCGAGTCTGCTATTTCAATGGTGTCGAAATAGAATCGAAATCGTCGCTCAATAGAAAGCCACTGGTACAATTTTGATAGTTTTTCGTAGTCTCCTATTACAATCGTACTCCAATAGACTTCTATCGGTCCGCCAATAGAATTCTACTAACACGAACCGCGCCGTTAGCCGCTTGTCAGTTGCATTTTTGATAGTCTCCTATATATATATATATATATATATCCATCACGCCTTATCCCCGAAGGGGTGGCAGAGGCATATTATATGCCCACTTTTCACCGTGTGGATTCCTGTCCCACGTAATAGGTGGTGAGCCCATTGCCGTGTTGAAATAGACAGATGCAGGCTGTGGCTACCTGCTGTTGAAATTTTTTAAGCCGCCTATATGGCCTTCAACCAGGCTTAACGACTACCATTTTACTGGCAACCGGGACCAACGGCTTAACGTGCCTTCCGAAGCACGGAAACGCTCGCAAATGTAAATGCCACAAAGTGGTCACCCATCTGAGTACCAGCCATAGTGAAAGTTGCGTAACTCAGTGATCGTTTACAGAACACTGAGACCACGGGGCCACGAGCGCTTCATATAGTCTACTAACATTTTTTAAAGTTAAAAACAGCGATTATGGTTCTATTCTACAGCTTGTTAATAGTAGACTCGGCCCCAGGTTGCCAGTCTTCGCTGTCCTCTCTGACTACCCCGTCAGGGATACAGCGTGAAGATAGTTAGTTAGTTTAGTTACTTTTTAGAAGATCAGTGATCGGAGAATGCTCAACTTTCAGCTTCTTCTTCTTCTCTTACTGTACTATGCGGAACGAATACTACAGAAAGGGTACCATATCAAAATCCGTACGCGATTTCGATGTCTACCTTTTTGTAAACAGTATCGTTGATTACTAGTATATTTTTAAACCGATATCTACAAATCAAATTCGAACTTGAATAACATATACCAGTATCATCCATTATACAAAGAGATCAGTTGAAAATATCCCCGCTCCATAAGCACAGAAACCTGCTTGAGTTAAGCGGGTTTTATTTATAAACGTACCTGGTGCACAGGTGTTGTCCCAAGGCCAGTGCACATCCCGTGAGTTGTTAAAAACATACGTTTTTTTGTCCCGCCTGATCCCAAGTTGCTCCAGATCGAAGTCAATGTCACTATGGACAAATAACATTTGACAAACCAGTTTTATTTGAACGTTTTACGAGTTTATTTAACAAGCTTGTCGAACGGCGAAAATGACATTGACGTTGCAGAAAGTTGTATTTTTTAAAATTTGTTCTTTTAAATAATCCTTCACCGTGGTCTTTACGTCGTATAAATCGAACCGACGGAACGTTACGGACTATAAAGGTAGAACCGCACTAGCACTGTGCAGCACGACACTGCAACAAATTTCACGAAAGTACCTTTGCAACACAACGCGAACCAAAAAAGATGAATTAATTGATAAAAATTATCATTAGTGTGTGAAGAAGAAGAAAGACATATTTTACATGCACTTAATATATATTTCTTATCCACAAAGACCAGACAAACAATCTGCCCACCTGAGCGAAATTCTTTACTGCAGCTTACAAAAGCAAGGAATATTGCTCTCTCCCTCCCGCTCGTACCCTGCAGAGACGAAAGTAATAATACTACCGCGTGTGTCAAGTTTATTCATTTATGTATTGAATAGTTTATTGTACATCAAGAAAAGATGCAAATCAACAGTAAAAATATTGTTACAATCAAAGCAGTACAATAGGCGGCCTTATTGCATAAAGCAATTTCTGCTAGGCAACCTTTGAATGAAAAAAAAAGTCATTAGAAACGACAGTTTTTATGTCATGTCATGTGACAGAGTTTATGTCAGACATAAGGCGAAAATCGCATACGGCCTGTCAGTTGTCTGCCATTCGTCTATAGTGATTAGTGTAACCGTATGAGTAAACGGGGTAACGCCTCTGATACGCTTGGTTGTATCAATTGCTTTGTGCCGTTTTGTTTTGAACGTTTGCAACACAGAATCACCTCTGAATGTTGCTACAAAACAAAAACGAAGACGTAATTTTTATCAAATAATAATCAAAAACTTACAGTACTACACAGTAAGGTAATAAAATAGTAGTTAGTCATGCTTTTTTTTATAAAACAAGGAAGTTCATGATACATATACGTAATTATTATCACGGGAAACCTAATTAGTTCAGCTCCAGTAAGTATACTGAAGATTCTGTAGTCGGATAAACAAAATGGCGCGTAGTTTGAAAAGAGAATATGAAGTATCCACAATAAATAGCTACTATCTTTGACTACATACAGTTACAAATAACTAATGTATTCATTTAAAGCATGCGTGATTCAAAAACTGGCAGTAAAAAATTGTTACAGTTAAGACTTTTACATTTAACGTATAAAGGTTTATTCATACCACGCTTAAGAGGTTTTTATCTCTAAAACATTAAAATAACTTATTAAGAATTAAGATGTCTTAATTGATTCGTAACTTTTAAGGTAACTTTTGCCATATAAGCGAAGTTATAAAACCGGTCGCAAATAAATTAAATGCCGATGCCGTTATATCTGCACAAAAAGAAAATGACGGTTAGCCATATTCGGCGTTTCATAACGAGGACAACATGCTACTTTCAGACCGTTATTAGCTAATGTTTGTTTTTTTTTCTTTCTCAAAGGAAAACAACGAATCGTACTCATATTTTTTTATGTGTGGAATCCTCTGTCAGGGATACCGAATGAATATAGTTACTTAGTCAATTTAGAAATCCTCGTGGATGCTATACTACTTATACTAAAATGCACCTCTATTGGCTAAAACAACACTGTGTAAGAGAACTCCCAGGACTGATTGAACCACTATTTAAACATTATTACTTTTTATACCACTGTTTTGGCAGACAAGCATACGGCCCATCTAATGGAAAGTGGAAAAATCTTCTAATTGTGTGCATAGTAATATTAAACCAATTGGAACATTTCTCTACTGCATACGGGTATTTCTGGTCAGTGTTCTGTAAACGATCAACGCTTTAAACATTTTAAGCTAAGGTCAATTCTGAGATGAGTAACCGTTTATGGCATTCCTTTTTATGAGCGCTTCCGTGCATCGGAAGATATGTTAAGCCATCGGTAAATGTAGAAAGTATTATGAAATTACACTAAGGAGTCTGGCTCATATGCTTGGAAAAAAAATTAACAGCAGGTAGCTAAACCTTACGTTCCATTGTCCGTTTCAACAAGGGAATTGCATTGGCAGCGCAATCACTTTTAGTGTAGCAAACGTCCATAGCTTATGGTGACCATTTTCAATAAGTGTGCTTACTAAGAAAAAAAAAAGAACTTTATAAACATGACATGTCCTCAAGCCGAATAAGCACTTTATTTATTTTATTATTTACGCCAATACACGGATCTGTGACCTAGATTAATCAATTGTGCAATTGCTATTGACAAAATTGCTTGCATTCAATAACAACTTTAGGTTTGAACATAATTTAGCTGCAATTCAAAGATTCTCGAGATATTTCGACAGCGCCTATTAGCTCGAAGCTCAATCATCAACTTGTGGGTCAATGTTTTTGTTACATGTGAGCGAAGGTTTTATGCGTTTTTTTTTTGTTGTAGTTGCATGCATCGGAGTTGTGGTCTGACATTGGCTCGTACTTCAACGGTTGGAAGACTAACCGTGTTCTGAATAGACTGAATACGCGGATGCGTGTTGACGTAAATATCCACAGTATAACATCACACATGGCGCGAGACCGAGATACTGTATGTATTGGAATATTTAAATATAGAACGCGATCGAGTGAGCGACTTGAGACGTCCCATAGATAACGTATATCGTTCAATTTGATGCTACTCAAAACGTGGTAACGCGTTTTTAGAAATCGAACGCTTATTCGATGAGTAACACTTAAAATTAATGCATAAATGATTCGTGTAGTACCTAATAATGTTATCGATATTGTTCCACTCGATAAGTTAATAGGGGTGTGGGTGTGGCCAGCTGATCGGGCAGGTACGCACAGAGATACATCTGTTTGCGAAAAAAGTTACATGGCCCTGTTTATTGATTTTATCCGCTGAAGCGTTGTATTCGTACTAATATCGTATACGAACAGGTGTTAGAGATCTGAGATTGTATCACGCGATACAAATGAATTTAATGCGCTAAGCCAAGTATAATGTACGTTTTTTGTTGTTATGTGCAGCCAAGGAAAAAAATAGTAGATGCTGCAAAAAAAAAGGAATCGTACAATCGAATGCGGTATGTTTTTGAAAGCTTTGAAAGTCGATGTTGGTAGTATACCCTACATGAAAAATTTTCGATGATCATCATCATTCCCTTGCCCTTGTCCCGATTTACTTGGGGACGGCGCAGTATGTCTTCTGCAAAATGTATTGGCTTGATTATTATGGTCAGCCGCCAGCCTGCCACCACACGGGTGCCTTTTCAAGCCTTTCAGTTCTCCGAACCTTTACAAGGGGCAGGTTGCTTGATGATGTCCAACGCTAATAACGGCTGAAGACAATTATTTTAAAATCTTTGATTTTAATGTTGTAATCTGTCTCATGGCGCACAAAGTCGAAGTAACATTATCAAAAAAAAGTAAACGATCACTGCGTTAAGCTATAAATGCTATACAATCCTGAAATGAGTGAGCGTTTAACATTTTATTAACATTTACGAGGGTTTTGGTGCATCGGGAGATATTTTTAGTCATTGGTTCCTGTGCTAGTAATATAGTAGTCGTTGAACCAAATTGCCACCTATAAGCTAGACAAATCAATTAATGCAGGTAGTCACAACCTGCCTCCCTCTGTTTGAACACGGCAAAAGGTCAGAGAACCGGTCGTCACGTTAATATTAAATTATCTTTGGTTCTAGTGTATGACATTTTGTAAGCACCTTTAAAATGGTCTATGCAAAATAAATACAATATTTTTCGTTTTAGTTAAAAATGGATATGGTGAAATATAGGCGTATAATGCGCCTCTGTCTACCCCTTTGTGCCTTATAAGTAAAAGTAAGGATAAAAAAATCTCTACTGGTTAGCTATGATAGAGAGTGAAAAGGACAATAATGACTAACTATATTTCTGTCTCTTTCACTCTAGCCCCACTATTTCATTCTGTTACAAAGTGGAAATGAAATGTGAATAAGCATTGTAATCCACTAGTCAACTGGTGTTACCCAGCATTTAGCAATTGGTTGATAAAGATCATCACAACACTAGGCTGGCTGGACATCATGAACTAATAGTAATATCAAAGCTGAAGCTCTTCATCTGGCTTTAATGGAGGAATCAGCTCAAGTACTACTTCATCTACTAGAAGCTCTCCTGACGATCATAAAACAGCATGAATACCTTGAGATGAAAATGCTGACCCACATCTGTGTATTGTTTTGAAGTCAATGTTTCTTCGCAATCCATATTTTATTTCATTACTGTTACTATCACTCATCGATACTGCTGTTGGTAATTGTATAATTTCTACAGTTCTTTTGAAAAACTGATATAGAGCTTCCCTTAAGACAGTTCCTCATACAATTAAGAGGGAATCCATCATCAAAGGTCATTGAGCACTACACTAAGGTCCATATTCCAGAACATTTCTCAATACTCAATCAATGCTTGAGGCTAGTTTTTGCCTTATAAATACTAATCTCAAGTGTTGATTCAATATTGAGAAACATTCTGGAATATGGCCCTAAAACCTTGATTGATACAATTGATGAAATTAGGACAGGACAGGTTATGCTATTCAAACAAAATCAAGAAAATTTAAGGATCCAACTAAATTAATGTAATGAATTTGGGTTACAGAAATGGCTGTTTATAGAAATTAGTATCCGTCCATAGTAAATTAAAATGCAGTGAGCCTATCAATGATTTCAGTAGGTTGATCTATTATGCATTCTATGAATTAGTAAGAGTATTTTATCTACTTTTACAAAACTATAACACAAGTATCCTAATGCAGTGAGCCTGTATAACCTTTACCATGCATTCTACCACCTGTTTTGTACCATTTTCTTCATAGTTCACACATATTTTAAATAAATAAAATACCTACTACTTAACAAAAAAAAAAAAAGGTGTGTGGTTAATATAAAAACTGTAGTTTCAACATTAATGTCCATATTCCAGAATGTTTCTCAATACTCAATCGCTCGCAAAACGCTTGTGAGTAGATTTTATATGGCAAAATCTAGCCTCAAGTGTTGATTGAGTATTGAGAAACGTTCTAGAATATATCTTTTTAAGGTTACACTTGTTATATTCATGTTGTATGTATTACATGTATGTTTTTGAGATACTTAAATAGTAGGTAAATAGAAGTAACATTTTTGTTGTAAAAGTTTATAATCATAACACTTACAATAATGTCAATATTCATGTTATATAGGTAATGTTACCAAATGCAACTTATTTACACCACCTGTTATGTCAGACAATAAATGCACATGGTGAAATGTGGCCAAATAATATGTCTCTGCCACCCCTTTGGCGATAAAGGTGTGTGACAAACAAATGCTTTCTCATAGGTTTAAAAATTGTTAACTTTGAAGATTGTATGTTACTTCTGATACTGATTATATTATAAATGTTTCCAAAATGTTGCTTATAAATTTTAAAAAAGTTCATTTCAAAAGTTCTGATTTATGGGTTTTGTGCAGAACAAAATATGATTAAAAACCAAGTATTAAATAGTAATACAGAATCAAACTTAAATTTAAGCCATTTTTGAGGTTAGAATCCATGGGCTTGCCTTGAAAATGTTATTAATTAATGAAGTAGGTAAGTACCTACTTTATAAAATTTATTCTTATTTACCTATATTTTATCATGCTGATTATAATAATATTTAAGGAATCTGCAAGTTTTAATATTTGTAAGTCAAATAATTTGTATTTTAATAAAAAACTAGATTTGAAAAATAAAAAAACATGAATACAATTTCCCTTTAAAAAAATATTTTAAAGGGTGCAAACTTTCTCTATAAGATTTGTTTCCATGTTGCTTTGAGATCATATCAATAAGTATTTGTGTGTACCATACCTTGATACCGGAGCGTCCCTGTTGCTTGAGCAGCACATTCTCCGGCTTCATGTCGCAATGTATGATCTTGTTCCTATTGAGTGCATGTAAGCACTGAAGCAGACTATGCGAGAACTTGCGGACGAGCTGCAATGAGAAACCCTGGAACTTGTTCTTCTTTATCAGCTCGTACAAGTTAATCGACAGCAGTTCGAAAGTGATACATGTATGGTTTCTGAATGTGAAAGAATCGAACATGTGGATGACGTTCATCGAGTTGTCTTTGTCTTGTTCGCGAAGGTGCTCCAGTATACGGATCTCTTCTTGCGCCTGGCGGTGGAACCGCTTCTCATTACGTACCATTTTAAGCGCGACGTTCTCGCGTTTCTTATGGTCGTAAGCTTTCACCACCTGACCGAAACTACCCTTACCGATTACTTTGAGCACCTCGTATCTGTAAGCTATATGGTCATGAGGGATGTGGATGTACGAGCCTTGCTCGTTGTCATAATCGCAATTGTTTGGAAAGCCGACGAGCCCAGGCCTTTTCTTAGCATTAGCGCCTATGAAGTACACTTGGGGATAGTCGAATATCTCACGGTGTTCATAGGGGGTGAGTTTGTTCATATAGAGCTTCATGACCTGCTCGGGGCTGGCAGCGGCGGCCGGCGGGCGCTTGTCGGGCGGCTGCGCGTTGGCCGCTTGCGGCGCGGGCGGGCCCGGCTCGAGCGGCGGCAGCGCCCCGTCCCGCAGCAGCGCGCGCCCGAACGCGTGCGCGCTTCCTAGAGGCATGTCGCCGGTCATGGCCGTGCGGCCGCCGCCACCTCCGCGCACCTCGCTCGCCGTGGCCGACTCGACCCACAATCTCTCGCACACACCACTGCACCTCACTGCACTTGCACTCGAAGCCGGTGACGCTCTGGCACACTACACGACATTTCACATCGACCGGGAGAAGCGAGACCCACTCTTCCACTTATGCGGGCACATTCCGTCTCGGTAACGATAAGATAAAGCCGCGGCCGCAGATGATACCGTGCGACACGAACGTAAAACGCAAACAAAGACCCCTTCCAGCCAGCCCGAACTGACGACAAAACCAGAGAGAAAATAGAAACGGTCGCCAAAGTCATTGAACCGTCCGACTACCCTGAACGCACGAGTGTGACTGAGATAGAATGATGTTCATTCGTTTTACTGTCTCGCACTAGATGTCGCCGCCTAGACAGACTTCTAAGATTGGGTCAATAATAAAGATCCAATTTCTGAATAAGGCGATGATTGTGAAAATCGAAATGTAATACCTACTATTTATTAAAAAATATTTTCAGATACTTCTGAAACTAACTTACAAAGTATTTAAAATTCTTACTTTAGCTGAACAGTAAATACTAAACCATTATTCATTTAATTCATTTCGATATGCTACCTAAATACTTTTATTATTTTTTACGCAACTCCGTATTGGCCAAAGTAAGCTAATAGAAGCTTGGGTTTTGGGATCTAGACGATCTAGATAATGAATGGCTGCGCGTTTTGCTCATGTATGTTAAGTTTAAGCCGGGGCCGCTGGGCACTGCAGCTCTTATGAATTACTGACTTTATTAAAACGTTAAAAGTTTTAATCTCGATAAGTCAGCATCTCTAGTTAATCTGTGTGCACTATTTTCATTACGGTTTTGAGGGCATTTTAGCGTTAAATTTAGTTTCTGAAAGTAATTATAGTGTTAAGAATAATAAAAAATCTTTTGCTGGTATGTTAATTTATTAAAGCTATCTATCTATCTATCTATCTATCTATCTTCACGCTGTATCCCTGACGGGGTAGTCAGAGAGGACAGATCGCCAGGCTTCGCGATCCATGCATACTTCTTTCGCTTCTTCGAGATTCATCAATCGCTTCATACACGCACGTCTGGGTATCCTAGTACTTTTTATTTATTAAAGCTAATGTGTTATATGTTGTTTTATTAAAATTATTTCATCGGTGTTTAGCATCATCCCAACCATTTGGTTGCTTGTTATGCATTGTTAACACACGGTACAAAACAATGGCCTGTGATATTGAACCAACACACAATACTGATAATACACAAAATTAATAAGTCGAGTGTATTTCCAAGAAGCTGTGTTAGTTTGGGCCACTTTTGCGTAAAATAGGTTACGACTGGACGCTTCTTAATTTGTGTTTGGATCCAGTTAGAATGTATAGCTCTTATTTTTCCAGAGTGGAACGTTGGATCACATGGTGATCTGAAGTTTTATTTATAAGTGCATAACTGCATATATCTGAGACTGCTATGTGATGACGGGTTGTATTTTGGAGCACATTTCTCAAAACTGACCTTAGAGTGAATGGTTTATTTTAAATCCGGAGTATTGCTGTTTTTATTTTTTAATTAAACTATGTCTCCCGAGACAAGATCTAATGGAAATCATAACTATGGTCCCAGAAGAGATATTATCTGCTGGACCGGTGGTTTGACTGGAGAAGTTGGCATTGTTCTGCAGTTAGATGGTCATGGTTTTGTGGACTGCGAAAAAGTTTGATTACACTACGTCATCAAACTTTTCCAAATTCTCGAATCTTAGAGTAACGATTTTGCAACTAGATGATTTCATTGTCTGGTGACCAGTATTAAAAGGTTTTAATTACCTAATCCAGGCACCAGTAATCCACTACAAAACAATTGTTGTACCCTTTTTTTATTGTACTTTTGTAAAATGGTGGTCGTTTGTAAAATTATTGTTTTCGTTCGACATACCAACTATAGGGCAAAGGCTTTTGGCTCTGGTTTTTTAGCGTCTTACAATGTATCAGCTTCTGACTTCTAATTATAGGTGATATTTTTCGTTTAATTCTCATCTCAACGGTTATTAAGAACATTTAGTAGCCTACTTACGTTTATTTGAAACAATAATAATGCATTCATAAAAAACAATAATGCAATAATTAATTAATATAAAAAATGTTTGAGAAAACAATAATGTCTGAGGTTTGAAATAAAGAAGATTTGTGTGAAATTGGGATTATGTAATTGTGAAACATTATAACAATTACACTCAAGTCACCACTTATATTAAACCTTTGCTACGGAATTAACAAAAATATTATTCATTTGAAATTTCATTACCACGATAAATATCATATTAATACCACGCATGGCCTTAAATGAGCTAGTTACACATCTGTAATAATTTTTTTAATAAACTATTAGCTGACTTTAACTATCTACTAAACAGTCCGAACAAAGCCTAAACATTTGGTTTGGATTAGTGATGCGTCGTTCCGGACATAAATAGATCCGGGAACTATGTCCTCTACTGGAACGATTTCGGTGCAATCCACAATGTCAATCGAAGTCGGTCCGCATGTCCGCGGTAATCGGTGCGAGTGCGAGAGAGTTAGGTAATAGTCTAAAGGAACTCTGTGTCGCATCACACACCGACCGTACCGAACCGACCGACGGCGATAGCCGATGACTCACGAACCGAACTGACCGCTCTCTCTTTATCCTATTAGGCTCTTGCTATTTTGGAATAATGTGACTTATTCGATACGACTTAAAGTCGATTATATAATAATATGTAGTAAAATACACACTTGTTAGATGCAACAGCGTAACCCACGGCACGCGTCATCTCTTCCTATACAATTGCATTTGATAATGTGCCGTTTACACTTGCAATATGGTCGTTAACTCGGAGTCAATTTCGTTCACTTCTGGGAGCCTGGGCAATTTAAGTAGGCATTTAAAGCGAAAGCATCCCGGCATATCTATGGCCCCAGTGGAACGGCAAACTGTTGATCCTCGTATCATATCTGATCAAATGGATCCCAACATTCCCGATGCAGTCGAACAGGCAATGTCAGTGTCTGTACCCTCTTCTTCGTCAGTACGTACACCAAAGTCTGTACAATCCAAAATGGATGGGTTTACTCAAAGACCTCTGCCACCTAATAAAAAAACTAAAATCGACCGACAGTTGATGATAATGATAGCTAAAGAATATCATCCTTTAAATTTAGTCAACGACACAGAGTTCAGGAGGTTCGTCGCAATGCTGAATCCATCATACACTTTGCCCACCCGAAAAACCCTATCCGAAAGCATTTTACCTCAAACGTTTTGGTACCTAATAAAAGTTTTAAACTATAACGTCCATTCTTCATTTATTTTAGTCAACGAGACCTTATAAAGCCGTCTTTCATTCAATTTTCTTTCAGAAAAAAAATCAAAATAATAATGTAAAAAATTGTACAATCATAATATTATGACATCTCCATCCAATCACACGGACATGAAATCAAGAACCGAAAGGCCATATTTGAATCGGTGGAACTAAATAGTTCCGCGAACATATTTCCTGAACATGGTTCCGAGAAGGAAAGGAATCGTTCCATGTCCGATCCTCTGTAGGAATGATTTGCGCACCTCTAGTTTGGATAGGTGAGCCCGTTCTTGAGTTATAAAATTACAACGAAAAGTGGCATTGATTTTTATAAATATTGATGCTCTGATTATGAATGTTATTTTTACCTGGCAATATCTAAAATCACAACATATATTAGCATTTAGGTCTTTCTTCATACCCCTTCTTTTGTCTATGCTCTCTAACAGTCACAGGCGCCATCTATCGAAAAATAACAAAAAAGGGCATAATTCATTCGGCAGCCGTTCCACACGTCTTTTTCGTTCCGTAGATTTCTGTCATTAAAATTGCTATCTGTAATTTAAGTATATCGTCGTGATAAAATCGTTAAAAATACCGAGTTTATTATTAAGTGCAACAAGAAAGGTAAATAAGTGTTCTAGATACATCGTACTGATAAGAACCGTGAGTAGCAATGATTTTCTTTTGATGACTTAACTATGTAATTTTCTTTTTTATTTACATTATTTATTCAGGGAACAATGACCTGTATCATTGCTGTATTTTTATCACTTATTAAACTGTATTTCTTAACATTTACAATCAAAATTCAATAGAAATCAGGGCCTGCGACGTTTCCATTACTATTACTAGAAAACAAATTCTACTACATATTCTTATTAGCATAGAATTTCAGACGTCAGTTTCAAAACTTTATACTGTGTTTGATTACTATTACGACAAAGTAAGATACTACTAGTAAGATACTACTAAGACAAAGTAAGGTATAAACAATCAAACATGAATCTTGCAAGGTGATGATAGGGCAGTGATTGTATGTTGTTTGTTTTAACACTCATGTATTTCATTTCCTTGTTCGGCTGCTGATCAAGGTTTCAATGTGTGTGCTTCACTTACATGATACTTGGCTACTTGCCAATGCATTAATAATGAGTGCTGCACTCAGTCTAGGGGAAATGTTATAAAAGTCATACTTAACCGTTATAATCGTTGTGTTGTATGTACTTGATGAGTCAGAATAGCTTGAAATAATTTGATTTGAAATAAGAATGGACAGAATTAAAAAAAAAAAGATGTTTGGCTCTAAAGCTATCAGCTTAACATTGCAGTATTTTATAAATATTTCTTCCTAAGTTCTAATATTGTTCTGATGTCTTAGTCAATTAAACACATACATAAGTCAGTCTTGCTCCACTAAAGTTGCCTTTATGTCAAAGACTTAAACATTTTACACTCAAAAGAAGATTAATGCACTAGTATCAGAGAATTATTCGTACACCACAGATATAGAAGAGTAAGCACATCAAACATTTGGCAAAAAATAGCGTAGCCTATTTCACACATATAGACAGGTAGCTTAATCCAGAATCGCATTCAGCTATCATATCATATCATTTTAATATCTTTCATAATTTATGTTTATTAACCAAACATCTTGTTTAATGGTATCCTTAGGAAACCTAAAATAATATTAACATAATTAATTGAATCGGGCACTACATTTAGCTTGACATTTCAAACAATTTGCTGAACTGAGTTCGTCCCTGTGTACTTGACATTCCGTAACAGTACAAAATTAACAAAAATCTTAGATATAGATGATGATAGCGACCAAACGGTTTATGGAACAGATGCTATGAACCATATATTAACAACTTTTCAAGTGTTTGTCTAGAAGAATTACCATTTTTGAATAAAAATCTTAGAATAATAACACGTAGTTGTAACTAAAACATCAATTACCTGTGAAAAGTGAAGAAGAAAGAAAACATCACAAACCTTTCCGTTTTTGAGCAATCTGCTCACGTGGTCTTCATATGTAAGTCTCGGCCTACCCTGACTCCTTCTACCCTCTACTTTTGAACAATATATATTCTTCGTCAATCGTTCCTCACTCATTCGTTGGACGTGTCCAAACCAACGGAGCACGCCCTTTTCCAGCTTAACGCTGACACTTTCATTCAAACCTGCCATATTGCGTATCACTTCGTTACGTATTCGGTCGGCCAAGGTAACGCCGCACAATTTTCGAAGCGATCGCATCTCCACAGCATTCAATTTACTTTCATGCATCTGCTGACATACCCAGGTTTCACTACCGTAAAGCAAAGTTGGCACTAGCACTGCATTATGAATTGCCATTCGTGCTTCTTTTACGATGCTTTGTCGCTTTACTAACTGGGACAAAGCACCGTTAACTTTGTTTCCGGCAGCTACTCGCCGTTCTACATCCGAATCACAACCTCCATCCGCGCTAAACATACTTCCTAAATACACAATTTCATTCACTTGCTCTAGACGTTCCTGGTTTACCCTAATCTCGCATTTAGTTCTTACGTCACCTCTTTCAAATACTAGAACCTTAGTTTTACTTGCATTCAAGCGAAGACCCTTACTTTCACACTCCTCTTTCATATTAGTGACTAATGCCTGGAGGTCGGCTTCTGATGAGGCCATGAGCACCGCATCATCAGCGTACAGCAGACAGTTTACTGTAAAGTCACCCAAATTCACACCCATATTAAAATCTTTCAACTTCTGCAGGCAACTGTCCAGATACACTATGAACAGCCAGGCGGACATGACACATCCCTGTTTGACGCCTGTACAGACATCAAAAAGAGGTGACACATCCCCCCCTACTCGCACGCAAGCCTTACAGTCCCTATAAAGCGACTGTATTGCCCGCAGTAGCGAGCCGTCCACACCATATCCGGGCAGCAAGTCCCACAGCATTTCTCTCACAACGTTATCAAATGCTTTCTGTAGATCCACAAAAGCGCAGAAAACCTTCTGGCTAACAGCCAGAAACTTTTCTGCGATCATGCGGAGAGAAAACACTTGATCCATGCAACCTCTTTCACGTCGGAATCCGCATTGAGCCTCCCATAAATAAATACCTTTTCGACTTTTCTTGTATTCGTGCCGTTATAACCTTTGCATACATCTTACTAGCTAAGCTGACCAAGCTGATCGCCCTGTAGCTGGAGCAGTTTAGGCGCGAGCCTTTCCCTTTGTAAATAGGTACTACAACTGCTACTCGCCAGTCATCCGGGACCTCACCCGTCCGCCAGCACAAGTTGCATAACAGACATAGTGTGTCCCAGACACGCGACCCACCGTACTTGATCATCTCAGCAGTAACTCTGTCTTTTCCCGCAGCCTTACCACATTTCATACTTCTTATCGCTTGTTCTATTTCTTTCATCCTAATGACTTCAATGACATCGGGATCCGGAGCATCGAAGTGAGCTCCACTTCCCGATGTGGCATCTCTGTCTTTTCTTGCATAAATCTTTCCATAATATTCACTCCATCTCTGCAGGACGTCAGTTTGGTCTGTTAGGACGTCATTGTTAACACTAAGCACTTTATTCATACTGCAGATTGCCGAACAACTCCGGGTTTTGTTTTTTCTCTATAATTATCCCGGAAATTGGACGACAACCTCTCATCCGCTTTCATTCTGCACCTTTCACGATCTTCTTCTATCAGTGCCTTCGTGTTAACTTTCTGCAGCTTGTATCTCTCTTTCCTATTAAAATCATTCCGCGAGGCTAAGTAGTCTAGCCATGCTTTCTTCTTCATTCGAACTGCTTCTTTCACTTCCTCATTCCACCATGCATCACGCTTATTACTACTGCCTCTTTTCGTTTCTCCACACACTTCCACAGCGGCATTTATCATACTATCCCTAAGGTTCTGCCATACACTTTCCACATTCTCACTGCTTACATTGACGTCGCCAAGCTTTTCGGCTACCCTCTCATTATATTTATCCCTAATGGATGCATCCTGCAGCTTCCAGCTATTGATGCTATAAGTCGGCTCAGGTTAAGGACACTCGGTACGATGACGCCAACCCGCGAACTGACCCCTAATCCTAGTTATGACTAGGTAGTGGTTTGATCCCAGCTTAGCGCCTCTGTAAACCCTTGTGTCCATCACCTTACGGAGCCGACTATCCATTAGGAATAGATCTATCACTCAAACAAATACCTGATTAAAAAATGGCAGCAATAGTTGACATTTATGTAGAAAATTAGGCTACGCACTGTTCGCTGTCTATGTGTGAGTTACATGTTGCTACACATGACAAAAAAAGATAGCGTTATGCAACAAATAAAAAAAGTGAAAAGGATGAAGTATTACACCATAATCAAAGAAATATGTTTGATCTGCCTACTCTTCTAAATCTGTGGTGTACACCAAGTGTCCACTATTCTTCACATATCCTGTGTAAATCCAAAATGAACATACTTTTCCTTCCATAAATCTTCTTATAATTTGTAATGGACTATTAAATGTTTATGCGCTGGTCTGTCTTCTAGCACAACTGTCAAATCTATAGAAAATTGCTGGTTTAGCCATCACACCAAACTAAAAATCAATCAAGGTGGTTTCAGGCACTTTATCTGTCATAATGTGAAAGCAGCCTGCTACTTTTACAATAAGTAATTAAAAAAATAGAAATAACTTGTCTATGAAGTGAACTCATAAAAAAGTTTATAAAGCAAACTTATACATTAGGTATACATAATTGACATTCTCTATGTAACTTGTAGTCTTTGAGTCATCATTGAGTAATTTCTATCTCTTTTATTTTAACTAGACAGTGTCTTTTTGTGTATGTGTGGGAATATTTTTTTTTTACGGAACTAAGAAGTAGTAAATTTAACCTTTGTATATTTGTAGACATTGGAAGTAATTATTATAGATGGATGGATTGTGTAATGGATGGATAACGAATAACAGGGATGAATGAAAGAAGAAAATATATTGTAGCAACCCCAAATAAATTATGACAAAGGCTAGAGGATGATAAATGTAATGATACCCAGACGTGCGTGTATGAAACGATTAATGAATCTCGAAGAAGCGAAAGAAGTATCCATGGATCGCGAAGCCTGGCGATCTGTCCTCTCTGACTACCCCGTAAGGGATACATCGTGAAGATAAAGAGATAGATAGTACATACTTGAACTTTGCTGTCTATGTTATAATGGTAACAAAATCATACAATGCTTGTATTGTCAGGTTTGTACATTGAGACTGCAGAACACATTTATTTATTTTAAAACAGAATCTAAATATCTACCATAGTTTTATACTATTTACTTTGATCCTATAAGTAAATCTGTCATTTTCAATGAGGGGTTTTCAACAGTGACAAACTGCAAACAATACTTGTTCTACATTTATTTCTATTCGCAGATAAGATATCAGTATCGACTACTCAATGTTGTTTGAGAGTAATTACTTGTAAAGTTGCGTGCAAACGGGTCCTATCGAGACTATTGGGGACAAAGCCAGTCTTATCTGCTAGTGGTGCATCTCCTGACTTTTGGAGAAGATCATGGCGAAAAGAAGGAGATTTCAAATATATATCTTAATTATTAATATTATAATTGCAACGTGAAAGAGTAACAAACATTTATACAAACATAAATGTTTGTTACTCTTTCACGTAAATACAACTGAATATATTTTAATGAAACTTTATAATAATATAGCTTATAAAACACATAGGCTACTTTTTATCCCGGGAACAAGTTCCTGTGGGAAACGGGAACAGAAAAATTTCTCTACGCGGGCGAAGCCGCGGGCGTCAACTAGTATAAGATAAGATAAGATCCTGTCTGGCCAGAATTCTACAATAAGGTCAATCAAACATTTTTAGATGTTTAATTATTTAAAATAAAATATAAATAAAAAATCATCTCAAAATGTTCAGGGGAAGCCTACGCCCTGCAGTGGTCTGCAATAGCCTGGTTTGATTGATTAGTAAATTACAAAATAATTATATAAAACAATACAATCTTCTCTGTAAGCTGGTGTACAGACATCAAATATAGCATTATAGATTGTACTGAGGTAACAAGAAGTCTGGACGCTGGCGCAGCGTAAAATAATACCTTCCTTGACAGCATTTTGTCGAATACTAGATGACCCCGACAGCTTCGCCCGTGGAATATTTCGACCTCCCGTCGCACATATTTAATCCCGTCGCTTATAAATTCTACCTAGATGCATAAAAATTTGCCCGATTTGTCGGAATTTATGACTACTGCTCTGCTCCCCAGTGTAGTAGCGTAATTATATATAGCCTATAACCTTCCTTGATAAATGGGCTATCTAACACAAAAGGAATTTTTCAAATCCGACCAGTAGTTCTTGAGATTAGCGCGTTCAACCGAACAAACAAACAAACAAACTCTTCAGCTTTATGATATTAGTAAATAAATATTGTGGGACACTTTTCACACAGCGCCATCTAGCCCAAAGTAAGCTAATATTAGCTTGTGTTATGGGATCTAGATAACTGATGAACATACTTATATATTTCTAAATATATACATATTATAAATAAATAACACCCAGACACAGAATAAACCATCGTGCTCATCACACAAAGTTTTATCCTGGGTGGGAATCGAACCCACGACCGAAGCAGTCGGATGCACTCCCACCGCGCCACAGAGGCAGTCAATTAGTTATTAGTCTATAGATACAACGGCAAGTGTTCTGAAGAGCTCTTCAATCTAATCCAACCCTCTTCTTTTCGATCCCGAACAACGCGTGCCAGGCAGAGGTGCAACTCTCATACACATACATATCATCACGCCTGTCTCCCGGCGGGGTAGGCAGAGACTACTTTCCACTGCTGCTACGATCCTGACATACAACTGTCGCTTCTTCCACTTTCATAAGTGTTTTCATACACTCTGTTACATACACCAGTTAAGTAAAAATTATTTCGCCTAAAGTCCCGAGCAGTACCTATATGCAATCGTGTCCAGAACTGAACGATTCTTCTTTCTTATGTTTTAAAGGTACGAACCTTTGAAACAAACCTTTTTAACCGCATACTCCTCAGCGGGCAGATCCCAAACCAATGGAGACTGAGTATAATTACTCCAGTCTTCAAAGGTAAGGGGTCAGTGCAGGAGTGCGGGAGCTACCGCGGTATTAAGGTGATGTCCCACACCATGAAGATCTTCGAGAGGATTATAGACTCTCGGATCCGGCAGGAGTGTACTCTCTCGGAGTGTCAATATGGGTTTCGCCCTGGTCATGGGACCACGGACCCTGTTTTTGCCCTGAGGGTTGTCGCAGAGAAATACAGGTCGAAGAACACGCCTCTGCACTGTTTGTTTCTAGACATGCAGAAGGCCTTCGACTGTGTTCCTCGTGCGATGATCTGGTGGGCACTGCGGTCCAAAGGGGTTCCAGAGGTCTATATTGACACTATCCGGGACATGTACTGTGACTCCGATTCAATGGTTCGGACTGCTGTTGGCGACACGAAACCCTTCCCCATCACCGTCGGGGTACACCAGGGTTCGGTCCTTAGTCCGCTTCTGTTCAGTGTAATATTAGACGAATTGTCGGACAGCATCAGAAACCCACATGAGCAGCCTCCATGGTTGCTCATGTATGCTGACGATATTGCGCTGGCAGACGCGGACAGGGGCAGATTGGTGCGACGTGTAAAGGCGTGGAAGGAGACGCTTGAGAACGGCGGTCTGAAACTAAATGTGGCGAAGACCGAGTACTTGGCAATAAACTCGACAGATCCCACATCCGTCCGCATAGGCGGTGATTTGGTCGAGCGCACGGACCAGGTTAAATACCTGGGATCTGTTTTTCACACGTCCAGTGACATCGATTGCGATGTCAAGTCACGCATTGCTGCCGCGTGGGCCAAATGGCGGGAGATGACCGGTGTCATTTGTGATCCTAAAATGCCGATCCGGTTGAAGGGACAGGTCTACAAAACCATTATTAGACCTGTCCTTTTACATGGCAGTGAGACGTAGCCGATATTGGAGCGACACAAGCAGGAGCTGCGTGTCACGGAAATGAAGATGCTGCGGTGGATGTGTGGAGTCACGCGGATGGACCGCGTGAGGAACTCTCGCATCCGCGGCAGCCTTCACGTCCGTGACATTGCAGACAAGTTGCAAGAGTGTCGCCTTCGTTGGTATGGTCACGTCTTGCGGCAACCGCCGGGCTACGTAGGTAACAAATGTCTGGCCATGTCAGCCCCGCCGGGTCCCGGTAAGAGGGGAAGACCCAAGAAGTGCTGGCTTGACGTCGTAAGGGATGACATGCGTGCCAATGGTCTCACTACAGGGGATGCCGAAGACCGTGCGAAGTGGAGGAGAAAATGTAGGAAAGCGGACCCCGGGCGTCGCGAGACGCAACTGGGACAGACGCTCGGATGATGATGATGACCTTTGAAACATGGTACTCAGGCTAGTTGGTTGGCGCACGTGTTCACACAATTTTGGATACTTTAAAAGAAGCGTGAAAAGACATATATATGTCTGGGCCGTCAACCTGAGGGTCGCTATCGGGGCCCTACTGGCTTGGATAGCGGTCCTCAATCATGGGTCGTCGTCTCTGCTTTCCATCAAGCGGGCGTAATCATCAATATGTGTCAAATACAAAAAAAAATAAAATAAGGACAACGCAAAACTTTAAAAAAGGATCATCTATTAGACACACAAAGCAAGCACATTTCATAGTAACTTAAAACCAGTATCAATCAACGTAATTATAGGTACTTATAGATTGCATCTGACTCACTGAACTTGTACTTTCCATAGTTCTAACATTATACATGACTTTATGCTTCCTAGAATGTGGATAACACCATATTATGGGTTATTGTAAGCTTCGATAAGATAATGAATGGATACCAATACACAGTACGTATCGTTCTCGGATCAATGTTTCGATAACATTCTTAGATATATAAGTTAAATAGTTATTTCGTTATCGCCCTCATTGTCACTAATATAAGCATAGTCCAGGGAGCTGAATCTACCATTGACAAGCCGTAGTTTTTAGATGTCAAAATGTTAGTAGACTATCAAAACTTCAACTGACGCGGTACGTGTTAGTAGACTTCTATCGGCCGACCGATAGAAGTCTATTGGTGTACGTTATTAATAGTAGACTACAAAATTTTACCGGTGACTTTCTATTGAACGACGATTTCTATTCTATTTCGGCACGATTAAAATAGCAGACTCGGCCCCCTGTTCGCGTTTAAATTCTCCAGCATATATCTATGGTTCCCAATTTGAAGATTGAAGTATGCTCTCAATGACGTTGGAAGCAATTGTTGGAAACAACTACCTTTTGGCTTCACAACCCTTGATCGATGGCTACACCTGCTATCCAGCTCCTCTTACGCTAGTCTCTATATAGTCTAGTTGTCATAATACATTAAAAAGGTAGCATGCTAGATGCTTTAAATATTTATCTATAGATTGAATGGAGTCCATCGCATCTATGTATAAAAATGATTACAATACAGTAAAGAATTTTAGCTTGTTTCGGTACGGTTTTGTTAGCACCATGGATTAGAGCCTTTATTTTTTTTTACTTAAATAAATTCAATATTAATAAATGTCGCAATTATGTTGTGCGTTGGAAGCATACAGTTCGGGGTGTATTGCACTAACTTCATATATCGATTACATTCATCAGACTGCTTGAAAAATGAGTGAAAAAATCATTTCAGTAGACGGTGAAAATTCCAATAGCACCGATATTGATTCTGATAGCGAACTGTAGTTTCATTTAATATTTTATTCAACTTTCTTTAGAGACGGTCATCCCCCTATTGAATCGATTAGTTTGTAAATGGTGTCTGTTCTCGTTATGGTCTCACTACAGGGTATGTCGACGACCGTGCTAAGTGGAGCCTTCTTTGTGGAGGAGAAAAAGTAGGAAGGCGGACCCCTGACGTCGCGAGACGCAACTGGTACCAGCGCTCGGATGATGATGGTGTCTGTTCTCGTTAGTTTTGGCTACACTCTCGAATGAGGCGATTTCTCCTGTCAATCATCATCAATATAACAAGTGGTTCAGTAGTATTTTATCGTGGTTTGAGCATTTGTCTTCGATTTCCCTATACCCATTTTCCTCTTGTTCAGGTAACGATCTCAATATCTTTAATGGAGACGCTGTAAACTGTATAGGCGTTATTAGTTTCGATAAAGACCTAAAATGTTCTTGCATTCATTGCTTTGCTGATCAGTGTTTCAATACCTGTTAATGCGAGCTCTGTCTAATCCCTTGAATATATTTTCAACTGGTAATACTTTAGAATTAAGCTACCTTAACAATTTATGGGCCTCGCCTGCTAGTGCAGGACCTTACCTACAGACCAATGGACGATTCAACGTCGCAGGTGCCCCTACGGGGTTGGAAAGTCAGACGTAATATACCAACTATGCCGTGAATCAAAACTTAAACTAAATAAAAGTGAAACCAAATACCCATACCAATAACTCTATAAACCTTGTTTCACCACACCGGGTAGGTAATAGTGAGATGCGTGTGCAACGCGGTGTTCCTTTACGGCAGTCCGTGGGCATTGAAGCAGTTTTACCCTAACCAGAAGATCCTAATTATCTGCTTCACTTCCTTGGCTATTTATGATTTGTATAATGCGAGAAGCGAACATTTTGAACCCCAATTTGACATAGTTAAAGTTTATATGTAAGAGCAGTGCATAAAGATATTTTATATGCAATGTAATGCATTAAACCAAATAAATATTACGACCGACCGTAAATATTTTTATAATTTTATTGATCAAAAGAAGTATGCGTGGATCGCGAAGCCTGGCGATCTGTTCTCTCTGACTACCCCGTCAGGGATACAGCCTGAATATAGTTTTTTTTTAATATGAAAAAAGTTTTAATTCCGACCAATGGGCGACCACTAGTTCTATTAAAGGCTTAGGACATTTACAAAACACAATTTTTTATCAAAACGAATTTCGAATTCGAAACATAAATTCTAGACACACACGTACGTACCGACCAAGAAAACATAATTAGCATTGTTACATGGAGTGTTAACCTAATAACTACTTTTAGCTGTTGTCGAACAAGTCACGCAGTCTCCAGGTGTTCACTTTACAATGATACTAGCTGATGCCTGCGCTTCGCCCGCGTGGTGGAGTTTTTCTGTGCCCTTTTCTCACAGAGTACAGTTAGCTATCCTTTAAATATAATCAATGCCATCGTAGATTTTTCTAAAGCACTATAAACATTAAATTATATCCACTTTGAATGTTAAAACTCACATTTTACTCTGTTACTTCGTTTTTAAGTTTATTTTGCAAACAGACGATTTTATAAATAATAAACCTGATATAGTGGGTGATAGATCGATTGGAACGCCGCGCATTAATTATCGACATCAGCGTCTCTCATGATGACAGCCTCATAAAAGCAGAAAAGGAAAAAGAAATTAAATACTTGGACTTGACTAATGAGATTGTAGACATGTGGTGTGTTGATTCGGCAATTATTGTTCCGATTATCGTTTCGGTCCATGGTTACATGACAAAGAGCCTCGATAACCATCTGAAGAGGCTCTTATTAGATAGTTGGACCAAGGGCCTGATAAAAAAGGCAGTCCTTCTTGACACGGCACGTATTGCGAGGAGGTTCCTGTCATTGAAGCCCTAACCACCGGTAGCTAGGTCCCTGTACCCGATGCGGGTGGGACACTATTTTTTTTAGATAATGTATTTTAAAATATAAATCAATATGTTATTAATGAAATAAAGAGAAAATGATAAGTAAGCATAGGTAACAATACTACACTACAGTTAAACGACTACTGGTTATTCTTTTTTATTAAGTACATGCATGTTTGGAATGAGCCCTACATTCAAACGGACCCTTGAATTTTAGGGACAGCGAAGGTTTAGAAGTATCGAATTTCTAAACCAGCTTGATTTACATTTTTTCCTCTTCCAAAAGAACCAAACAGAATATCGGGATCAAAAGTATCATAAAGCCTTCTTCGGGGCATAAACTCAAATCGTGCTAAGTTTCATTTCAATTAATTCTGTAGTTCGTGGCCCGGTCGAATCACGGCGACATTACGTGCGTCGCGCATTATTTTGATTTTGCTATATCTCTTAAGGTATTCATTTAATATGCAAGATGTAAAAGGAATATTTTTTTTTTATTAAATTCTCAAGCTATGTAACGTATTAAAAAGGATAGGGATATATATCGTATTTGTGTAAACAGGCTTCAAATTACCGCTTTATAATTGCTGGTTTTTTAAAGTATTAAAATGGATTTATTCTTAAGAGATAAACATATACCGTCGCGGACTTTATTGTAGACCTACATTAGACACACAAATCCACCATACATTATTTTGTGTTATCTCAAAAGGTTTAGGCATTTTCGTTGAAAGCTCCTAGACGGCTTATTTTTTTCCGACACCTCCAACATATATCGTTATAATTTAGTCAATATACACAAAAAACATTCCTTATGAATCACTCTATCTATTAAAGAAAACTGAATTAAAATCTGTTGCTTAGTTTTAAAGATCTAAGCATACATAGGGACAAACAGACAGACAGGACAGCGACCTGTTTATTACCATGTAGTATGATTCATTGTACTAATGTACCTGCTTATGATGGAGGTGAGTAATTACAAGTACGCGGTTTAGGAGTGGCCTGAGAATGGCTCTGACTGTACAAGAATTACTATCCAGCTGATCTTATACCTATTTTCGTTGGTGACGAATTTATTATATTTTAGAAGAATATTTCTAAAAGTTGCCATTTTTGCGATGGTATGTCAAAATTGCACATAGAATTTGACATAACAATCCTAAAAACAGGAAAAATGTCATGCGCAAACACTTGTGTCGCCGTGCCAAAATTTGTAAATTTAAAATAAATACTAAAAATGTTCTATAATGGATATCCGCGACTTTTCTATAATTTACTAGACACGGGGGGTATATTCAATGTCTGGTTCAGACGATAGTGAGGCGTAAAATATAATTTTCCTTTCTGTTCATAATTGCAGAAATATCAGACCTCAGATTCACATTAAAAGCGCTCGTGGCCCCGCTGATTCAGTGTTCTGTAAAGAATCACTGCGTTAAGCAACATTCGCTGTAGGTGCTCCTTGGATGGGTGACCACTTTGTGGCATTTACATTTGTGAGCGTTTCCTTGCTTCGGAAGGCATGTTAAGCCGTTGGTCCCGGTTGCCAGTAAAATGGCAGTCGTTAAGCCTGGTTGAAGGACATATGGGCTTGAAAAATATCAACAGCTGGTCGCCACAGCCTGCGCTTATCCATTTCAACACGGTAATGGACTCACCACCTGTTACGTGGGACAAAAATGCATACGGTGAACTGTGGGCGTATAGTATGCCTCTGCCTACCCCTTCGGGGATAAAGGCGTGAAAATATGTATGTATGTATGGAGATTCACATTAATTATCCAAAATGAAACCCAAACTCGAGAATTTTGTTTATTTGCTTTAGGTACAATAGCAAGTTCGCCGGTCGCACTAGCAAAATCATAAATTTTAATAGCTAGGTTTTTGTGATTCTTTTGTGATCCCATATTAGGGATATTATCAGTATCCACCTGAAATTCCAATCGTATTACGAAGACTAAAATCCGGATTTACCAGTTTCGCATTGTGCCCTGCAAGCGCATTTCGAAACGTAGTGCGTTAACAAATTAAAGGTAACCATCCAGTTCAACATTATTATAGCAAATATGAAAATCAAACCGTAAATATCCCTCAGGAACTAGTAGCCTATTTGCTGTTCTGATGTATAAGCTTTATAACTGTAAAGTTTTATTCAAATCCATTCTGTAGTTTTGCGAGAGTAACAAACATCCATAAAAACTGTCACATGCATAATATTAGTAGGATTCAGTATATCCAAAGGGCGTCTGTAATGAATTCGTAGACAGCAAATTGTGGGTTAGGGTTCGACTGGAATGACATACGCTACGCATCAAAGTCCATAATAATATAATATTGGGGAAAAAAATGTTAGTGTAGTGTAGGCTAGTTTGCAGTGGTAGCCAAAGTCTGTCAGGAATCTTGGGACACCTTTCCGATAATAAAAGGAAATATGGGTATGTTAGCAGATGCATGAAAGTAAATTGAATGCTGTGGAGATGCGATTACTTCGAAAATTGTGCGGCGTTACGTTGACCGACCGAATACGTAACGAAGTGATACGCAATATGGCAGGTTTGAAAGAAAGTGTCAGCGTTAAGCTGGAAAAGTGCGTGCTCCGTTGGTTTGGACACGTCCAACAAATGAGTGAGGAACGATTGACGAAGAGTATATATTATGCGAAAGCAGAGGGTAGAAGAGGTCAGGGTAGGCCGAGACTTACATATGAAGACCACGTGAGCAGATTGCTCAAAAACGGAAAGGTCAAAACTACTCGGATACCCAGAAACTAAAAACTAGACTATCATCACGCTGTATCGCTGACGACGTAGTCAGAGAGGACAGATCGCCAGGCTTCGCGGTCCATGCATACTTCTTTCGCTTCTTCAAAATTCATCAATCGCTTCAGAGACGCACGTCTGGGGTAAGGTCTCGTTTTCATATCTGAATTATTCATACAGTTATATCGAGATGTCGCCAATTGTTTTGAAAAATGTCCGTCACACTCACCCTTTGTCCGTCTGAATATATTATTGACCAAAAATATAAATCGAAATCTCTGAAAGGTTTTTCATGTCAAAGAGTTTTGGGTACACTGACAGTTTTAAATAAATATTTTCTAGTAATAACAGACATGATTTCTTTTTGCTTAAACTTAAAATTTCTAAATATTAGAACTGATTTTAGTAAAATTTACCAAACATGAATCTTTGTAATCACTGAATTAATTATTACAGTATAGTTAGCACCTGTATTCCCATTACTGTGACTCCTGTGAACCAGGATCTACAGCAATGACCAAGACTAGAAAAGTTACACCGAGCTCGAGTTCAGTGAAGTCCCAGGGGAAGTTAGAATGTCTTGGAACCCGCATCAAAATTAATCAGAAGAGAAATTGAGGTAATATGAATGAAAGGAACTCAACTTCCAGGGGGGGGGGGGTTTGGGTAAAAAAGTGGGAGAACTTGACGGCAACTAGATGTACATCCTATAAAATACTTTCCTTAAGAACTCCTGTAAGAAACTCCTTTTTTTAAAAGAAATCGATTATAAGACGCGGAATTATCCTAAAACGGTACATTCTTCCATAGATTTTTTTCGAAACTAGTTGGTGTGTTTCCGAGTTTGGGTGTTTCCTATGTATAATATGTAATATGTATAAAAGAGATATTATCTCATCCCATCAAGCTCTTTGTAAATCACAAAGCAATATAGACCTCTTAAACTACCAGGAAATGTGCGACCGTCATCGGAAATGAGCTGACTGAAAGTCTGGCGCCAATTTTTTGCACAAAAACTATATACTCGCATCGTCAAACTCTCAGCCAATTGGCAGAAGCTGTAATCGGTTGTCTGATAGTTGATTATTGCACTGTGTATTGCTTATATATAGTTTGTTTATTTTTCAAGTCTCAATCGTGTCTACAGTATGATATCTGCTATATACATCCGCATGTAGACGTATTGTAGACGCAGGGTAGATCGAGGTTAATGTATGAGGACCACATGAGCAGATTGCTCAAAACCGGAAACGTCAAAAGTACTCGGATATCCAGACGTGCATGTACAAAACGACTAATGAATCTGCATGAAGCCAGAGTCATATGCATGGATCGAGAAGCATGTCGATCTGTCCTCTGAATACCCCGCCAGGGATACATAGTGAAGATAGTTAGTAAGGTATATATGTCGCTCGCGTCTTAGTTTGATTATACAGCAAAATCGACCACTATTTTTTATAAATCTATACTAATATTATAATATATACTAATATTATAAAGTTAGTTTGTTTGGTTGAACGCGTTAATCTCAGGAACTATTGCTCGGATTTGAAAATTTTTTTTTTGGGTTTGATAGCCCTTTTATCGAGGAAGTCTATAAACTATATATCATCACGCTACTAACCTGGAGAGCGGAGCAGTAGCTATAAATGTCAACAAATCGGGCAATTTTTTATGCAATATTGTAGAATTTATAAGTGACGGGATTTAATTGGTGCGACGGGGGTTCGAAGTAGGTTACGGGCGAAGCCAGGGTGGGTCCTAGTCCATGATAAATCTGTTTTAATAATAGGCTACTCTCTGCTCTACAGATAATGCAAAAATAGTACCATATACTAAAATATTATCTTTCCCAAATATCACATCCATAATGTCGCGTGTCACTTGTTAGTGTCTCCCACACAAATTAGACTTCAGTCCACAAATAGTTTCGAGCTATTTTGAACATTGTTGTCAGTTTATAAAGCTGTTTATCCTCTGCAACGCAAATCATTGAAAATATTTGAGTGGACATCACATGAAAGGCACAAATAGATAATTGTATCTAACAAGCCATGAATATTTTATTTCCAGTTTCATTGGCATCCTGATAACCTTCATTTTATGTGTATTGAATTGCACAAGAAAGTGTTTTCCATCTGCTTGCAATGGCTTGTTTGGTGGAGAACTGGAGATTATCATTTCATTTATTCAGTTGGTATTAGCGCAGTGGCTGCCGGCTGTGATATAAACAGGCAGAAACGATTTCGATGTCCAATTACTACTTTGCATGTAATGGGAGCTTTCCTGCCTTCGGAAACTTCTTCCAACTAAATCAGGTTATCGCAGTCCAGTGCGAGTCGTAGGCCTTCAGTTTTCCCTGTTTCCATAGGCAGAGTGTGTAGAATTACTGTACCACTCTGACCAGATGGGTTGTCTCCAGATACTACCTTATTGTTGCATACTTATTTTATCATGACATACGTATAGTCTTACGACTTTATGGTCATATGGTACATATTATCAGGGGGCCGAGTCTACAATTAACAAGCCGTAGAGAAGAACTAGAATAGCTGTTTTTATCTATCAAAATCTTAGTAGGCTAACAAAAATGAAACAGACTAGCAGCCACAGGCGCGGTACGTGTTAGTAGAACTCATCGGCCGAGCGATAGAAGTCTATTGGAGTACGATTGTAATAGCATAGTAGACTACGAAAAAAGTCATAATTGTACCGTTGGCTTTCAATTGAGCGACGATTACGATTCTTTTCTGACGCGATTGTAATAGTAGACTTGGCCCCCCAGATCGAACAGCCGTCTTCCTTAACAAAGCCTTTTTTCATTATCTATACATGGTCTGTGAAACGAAACGGCTATTGGTATACCAGAGAATCAGATGAAAATGATTAATGGTTGATTAATCACTCTTTGCTTATTATTTTCGATGCAATTTATAATTACGTCTAACGTTAAATTTTAATTATGTGCGGAAGTTGACTCAACCATGATTGAGCGATGTCTGAGCTTGAGATGATTCACAGGAAACTGAAACTGTACTAGCGTATTGATTATTGACAATCGTCTTAAATCTCTACATTCATAGAACGCGCAAATCTCAGTAACCAGATAACCTATTTATCGAGTAAGATTATAGTATAAATTATTATACTATATATCATTACGCTACTACCAAGGAGAGCGGAGCAGTTATCATGAAAATAAATCAAACTAATTTTCATACATTTCACTAGACAAGTCTCCTTTCTGACAAGACGGCAGCTTTCTGATTTATGCCCACTTTTAACCGTGTGGATTCCTGTCCCACGTAATAGGTGGTAAGCCCATTGCCGTGTTGAAATAGACAGACGCAGGTTGTGGCTACCTGCTGTTGAAAATTTTCAAGCCGCCCATAAGGCATTCAACCAGGCTTAACGACTGCCATTTTACTGGCAACCGGGACCAACGGCTTAACGTGCCTTCCGAAGCACGGAAACGCTCGCAAATGTCAATGCCACAAAGTGGTCACCCATCCGAGGACCAGCCATAGTGAAAGTTGCGTAACTCAGTGATCGTTTACAGAACACTGAGACCGCGTGGCCACGAGCGCTTCTGGTCATCATTAACAGCATCTAATTAAGCTATTATCGCTGATGAACTTATTACATTCGTTCAGCTCAAAGAACAATAATAATCGAGGATTTTATATTCAACTGCATAGTGACGTAGGTAAATGTTGATGAAGTGACCCAAAGAGGAGTGGGTGACCATTTATAGCCATATATAAAGTAGGTCGAGGACTGTACTATGCTAAACTCGAACATTTCTATTATAACATAACTAGTCCAATATTAGTGCTATAGGATTCAAAGTGCTATTAATTTAGAGGCCCATTGACCTGCCAATTTCACTTGCTGTTGACTGTTTGACGAACTCTATTTATATTTATCTGTCACGCCTTATCCCCGAAGGGGTGGCAGAGGCATATTATATTACTTTTCATCATGTGTATGTATTCCTGTCCCACGTAATAGATGTTGAGCCCATTGCCGTGCAATTTTTAATTTTTTATGGCCTTCAACTTGACTTAACGACTGCCATGTTACCGGGAGCAACGGCTTAACGTGCCTTTCGAAGCACGGAAACGCTCGCAAATGTAAATGCCACAAAGTGATCACCCATCCGTGACCAGCCATAGCGAAATTTGCTTAACGCAGTGATCGTTTACAGAAGTGTGTTCGCGGGAACACAAGCGCTTCAGCATTTTCAAAGGCCAAAACATGTGAATTTGTCGAACTCTCGAAGCTACGATCTTATAAGTAATAACAGTATATAAATGAGGGTATCATAAACGAGAGGTAGTATACTGTATGTACTGTGGTAATACGCTTTATGTCAAACTCTCAAAATGATAAACATTCATATTGTCAAGCACGACACAGATCAAATACGACGAGATATTTCTTTGAGAACAACGTTGACCAGGCCATCACTGTCAACGGCGAGCGCTATTCGATATTTACCAACTTTTTTTATTCGGTTTGGTCGATGATTACCAACTTTTTTTGGCATGAACTGGATCATCTGAACACCAACCACATGTGGTTTCAACAAGACGCCGCTACGTGCCACACAGCTCATGCCACATTGAATATTCTGCATGAGAGATTTGAGGTCATCTCACGTGGAGCTGATGTGAACTGGCCACCGAGATCGTGTGTCTTAACCCTGCTAGACTTTTTCTTGTGGGGTTTTCTTAAGTCGCAGGTCTATGCGAATAAACCACAAACCACAGTGGCCCTCAAAGCCAACATAACCTATGCTATAGGTCAAATTCAGCCTGATTTATGCGCAAGTCATGGAAAATTAGATATCTCGCATGCGCTCCACCCAGAGAAGCCATGGCGGACATTTAAATGATGTGATATTCCACACATAATGGCATCACTACATCTTTCAAATAAATAAATAATTTCGAAAATATCTCACACACACTTTGTTTTATTTAAATTTAAAGATAGGACACACTTAATGAAAGACCCTGTACATACATATTATACATAGGAAACACCCAAACTCCGAAACAAACATTTGTGGATCACACAAATGTTTGATCCGACTCGGGAATCGAACCCGGGACCACAGTCGCGGCAGTCGCATGCACTGCCACTGTGCCATCAAGGCAGTCAAGATGAATGAGGGGTGAACTATTTTATTTGTTATTTTTTTAAATTAGTTTTATCTTCACAAGTGCTTGCCATATGGGATGCTTCGTGTCATGTTTATTTATTTAGTTACTAATTTTGTACTTAATTCTCTGACTTGTGTATGTTATTAAGCATAGCACGTTTATAATAATCTGCTATGAAACTTACAAGGAAGACGATAACTAATTAACTGTCTTCACGCTTTATATCCCTGACGGATAAGTCAGAGAGGACAGATAGCCAGGCTTCGCGATCCATGCATACTTATTTAGCTTCTTGCAGATTCATCAATCGCTTCATACATACACGTCTGGGTATCCGTGTACTTTTGACTTTTCCTTTTTTGAACAATCTGCTCACGTGGTCCTCATATGTATATCTCGGCCTACCCTGACTCCTTCTACCCTCTACTTTCGCACAATATATCTTCTTCGTCAATCATTCCTCACTCATACCTCCAACTTCCTACTAAAATTGTAAGTTTGACGATGTATGTAGTAACACTGAGGTAGCGGGGCCACGAGCGCTTCATTAGATTATGTCTCTGTCTGTAATTAATACATCCGTTGCAAGGACTTTTTCTTAAATGGTAGCTATAAACCCCCACCTTCAAACGCTAGCGCCGAGCGTCTGTCCCAGTTGCGACTCGCGACGCCTCGGGGTCCGCTATCCTACTTTTTCTCCTCCACTTCGCACTGTCGTCAGCATAACCTGCAGTGAGACCATTGGCACGCATGTCATCCTTTACGACATCAAACCAGCACTTCTTCGGTCTTCCAATTTTTATTCTATATATCTCCTTCCATACCTTTAAACTCTAAGGGTCGTATTACAGAAACTAACTCAAGTCACACATAAACGGAATTTAGCAGATTGACACTTGAGTGCTAAATCTAGACATAAGCATGTGGTTTATTATAGAACTATCCCCATGCTCAGATCGGTGAAAAGTAACCTTGAGTAAATATCCAAATCTCCAATCGCCAGAATACGCATTGGAATGTTGCAAGCCTAAAAACAGTCTGTTTTCTATTACATTTTTATTCCTTACATATTTTGTTTTCATTCCACGCAGGTTACTTTTTGATATTTATGTTTCAAAAGCTTATTTTTATTTACTTTTTTCATTGAAATGATTTAATCACCTCTGTGATTGCTTTAAAGTATCCTTACTTCAAAATACTAAACAAAAAACTGCTGTAGAGGAAGTCCCGGACTCTTAAAATGAACCTTTTCTCTGCGTTAAATGGATCGCGAGTTTAATAAACTTTGCTTGACTGACATTTGATATTATGGTGCCAGTGTTATGTTTACATTGTAAATTAATTGAAATTCTTCTAATTCTGTACATATATTTAAAAAGAAGAATTTTACGATCGTCCAAAGGAATCTATTACTAGAAATATTGAAATCTTTCAAGAATATTAGGTATACAAAATAAAAAAACGATGCCATACAACGTCTTGGGCCAATATTTCAGAAAAGTATATTTTTGCTACAAAAACTATCGAAACAGTAAGTGTTGGAGGTTTATGGTCTTATATATTTGTGCAGATATACACCATCTAGTAATTCATGATAACTGTTTAATAAGATTCATTGTATTTTTGTTCTATGCATCCGAAGAGCAGAGTTGAGCCGCTTTGTGGTAAAATTTCAGAGCAAGACAGCGTGATGAACTTACGTGTGAAAGGCAGTACCATATAGCCACTGTCTGTGGAAGTCTTTATCCTGATGCCGATATGGATCCAGATATCTAATGTAACATATGCACTGAATTTAAATACCAGAGACTATTGAGACATACCGGGTAATTACCTATTATTTGTTGAAAATATTATAGAGTTTTGTACACTTTGTAACATTGGTTGCATAGGGTTCGGGGCTCTGTCATAAACAACCTTGAGAGGATAGAAAGATAGAGCTTAAAGTCACATGTAGAACAGAAGCTTTAACACCGTGAATCAAAGTTGTATGTAGGTAATGAGTTTATAAATAAACATTGTAGGACACTTTTCACACGGCGCCATCTAACCCTTTAAGCTTGGGTTATGGGAACTACTCACCTGATAAACATACTTATGTATATCTAAATATATACATTGTTATGGAGCAAACACCCAAACTTCTAAACAAACATTTGGGGATCTCACAAATATTTATTCCAATCTGGGACCTTCACATGAGTAGCAGTCACATACACTATCACCTACACCACCGAGCCAGTAAGATACCTGAAGATTTTTTTTTTGTTACAGTGATATTGTAAGCTGAAACAGATACTGTGGAAATAATAGTATCTCAGAGAACAGAAGTTGAAACTCTTGTCCTTTTGTTATTATTGAGATAGTCGACTGTGACACAAGCGTCCAAAAACTTGCCGTGCCTGTCGTGCACAATATTCACCACAAGAAAGTACCAAAGAATCTGTCATCAAATCATTATCTTAAGGAATAATAATAATAATGATTAATTATTTTTAGGTTCTTTATTTAAATAAAATAAAATAAAATATAATTGTATTGTTTAATATGAATATTTAATTAATATAGTATAAAAAATCATTAAAATAAATATTTTATCTATTGGTGATCATATAGATGATGGTTGTTATAAGTTGTAGTGTACACACCTCTCATTCAAATAAATGTTATTACAGTGATAAAGATAACTCGGTTCAAGATGGGGCTTGAACGAGTGACAATGAAAATATAGTAAATAATTTCAACTTATTTTGGTATGGTTATGATACCTCAGTGGCATAGAACATTGCCCTGGTTAGACATAGGTTACGGGTCAAACCCCATCCTAAACCAAGTCATGTTTTTCACTTTAATAAAAATTATATGAAAGTCAGCATCTACAAATCGCTTTGAAAATGTATCCAAACCTCTCCTTTATCTATTCCTATTCCTCCTACATATTAAATGATCATGTTCTTATTATATGGAGTACTCTCTTAGGGGGTAAAGTGTATTGGAAGTCAATAGGGATATTAATATAATAGGCACAATAGTGCAGTACAGCACAAGCTACAGTACTATCCTGAAAGGATGCTGTGGCATAAAAAGGATGTCCACGCTGGTATTGCTTTCACAAATGTTCCATCATTTAAGGTATTATCTTGTGTTTAATGTTATGTGTTTGATGGTACATAGCTACACTACTCGTAAGCGACATTGACTCTACAACACAACCATAATAATGACATTATTTTTTAATATCCACATATCTCATTATTATCATAGGTATTATTTTATTATCACATTTCTATTAAAAGTGTGGTAGTTGAAATAAAAGAATGAAGCAATACGATCCACACTGCCACACAATACAAGATCACACTGTCTTCGGTATTAATATAATACTGAATTAATATCTTTGTAAAGTAATTGTTATTGATTGGTACGGGTCTGCTGTTTGGTAGAATGTGCTGGCACTGAAATAGGGGCGTAAATATGACTCTGCCACCCTTTCGGGGATAAACACGTGAATGATAAGTAAGTAATAGTCTATTTATCTTCAAAAATATCAATTTTAGAAAGATAAAGGAGGCCATCTTTTATTTTTGTTAACTAAAATCTCTGCTTGAGCGTGGTGTCGACTAAACTTACGAAAACTGCTCGCAAATCTCGAATCAAGTAGCGAATCTGAGCTGAATATGGTTTAAAAATAAAGGATTACTGAAATGACACTTGAGCACTGTTCTATAATATGAATCAAACGTCATTTCACTGTGACAGCTCTCAGGTGATTCTAGATTGACGTTTCACGAATCGAGTAAGGTTCTATAATAAAAGCTCAGCTTAAAACTAGTTCTAAGTAATACTTGAGGCTTGAGTAAGGTTCTATAATACGACCCTAAATATATCAAATCAACGCCGGCAAAATCCAGATATCATACACTCAAACAGGAAGACATTGGCGATTGATCCATTTTAGAAGTCTGCAGATAATAATATACATTAGATAAGCTTCTCTTTGTTGTATGCGTTCATTTCAAAACAAACAGTCTTAAGGCTAGCGCATATATACACTTTGTAGTCGAACAACTATTTAGTTGTGTATCATATGTATACAGGACTATATTGAAGCGCGCATCCTGTAACTCGATAGTTGTTTGACAAAAAAGTCAAGCTGTATCTATCTACTTTTGATTAAAAAGTTGGACAACTATCATAAAACGTGCACATACCATCGAATAAACAGTCGATCCGCGACAAAACAGTTTAGTCGATGCAAAAGTTGTATATATGCGCTAGCCCTTACGTACGAATTAGATAATAAACAAAGACCTGTGTGTTTACAATACTCGACCCAGTCATCGCATATCATAAGTAGAGTACGTACTTTTTATTTACGACCTTATAACGGTTAGTCATACGCGGTGTACAAAAGATAAATATATTGTATGTTGTTTACCTCATTATTTTATCAGGATATTTGACTGCCTCTGTGGCGCGGTGGGAGTGCATCCGACTGCTACGCAAGAGGTCGTGGGTTCGATTCCCACCTAGGATAAAACTTTGTGTGATGAGCACGATGGTTTATTCTGTGTCTGGGTGTTATTTATTTATAATATGTATGTATTTAGAAATATATAAGTATGTTTATCAGTTATCTGGTTACCATAGTACAAGCTTTGCTTAGTTTGGAATCAGATGGCGTTGTGTGAGTTGTCCCAACAATATTTATATTACTAACTAGTCCTTTTGTCTGCGGTTTCCCTCGCGTTAATATAGTCATGTCGTCCATTTCTTCACTTTCATATTGGTACAGTGTTTTCACTTCGGGTATAGATATGATAAAAGATTATCATCTACACCTGTGGGGCTACACAATCGGTTTTTGTACGTAAATATATTGTGGGACACTTTTTACACGGCGCCATCTAGCCCAAACTAAGCTATAAGCTTGCACTATGCGATCTAGAGAACTATTAAACATACTTATATATTTCTAAACTAATTGACGACCGCGGCTTCGCCCGCGTAGAGAACTTTTCCCGTTCCAGTTTCCCACTAGAACTTGTCCTCGGGATAAAAAGTAGCCTATGTGCTAAGCTAATAAAATGACGATTAAAATATGGTGGAGAATTTCAACTTGATTCAATACTGTTCGGGTAGTTCAGGTGGCTAGAACATTGCCCTGGTTAGGCAAAGGTCACAGGTTCAATCCCTGTCTCGAATCGAATTGTCTTTTACCACTTTATTAAAAATTTATGAGAAATTTAACAAAATAATTGCTTTAATAATTTATCAACAATGTGTTATTCTGATGTATAAGCTATATTATTGTAAAGTTTTATTAAAATCCATTTAGTAGTTTTTACGTGAAAATGTAACAAACATCCATACAAACTTTCGCATTTATAATATTATTAAGATAATACATATTATGCTTAGGAAACACCCAAACTCCGAAACAAACATTTGTGGATCACGCAGTATTTGTTCCGACCCGGGAATCGAACCCGAGACCTCAGCACGGCTGTCGCATACACTACACCACCAAGGCAGTCAAAGACTTCTCGAATCCTGTCTCTTGAAAAATCTAACCTTAACTTACGCCACCTTCTGGTGGTCACCACTGAACGTTTGCATACGCAAACGTTCAGTTCCATGTTGGTGACATGTCTGAAGCTGATTTTGATATGCATTTCTAATATTGCCTTATCGATTTGAACTTTGTGTGAACTTTATAACCACTTGAATATGCGGGTACAATAAGAAGATATCGTATAATCGTAATGATTTGATTGCGGAGCGAGGAAGTACTTTTGAAGCTAGTTAAAAGTAGAGGGTAGAAGGAGTCAGGGAAGGCCGAGACTTACATATGAAGACCACGTGAGCAGATTGCTCAAAAACGGAAAGGTCAAAAGTACTCGGATACCCAGACGTGCGTGTATGAAGCGATTGATGAATCTCGAAGAAGCGAAAGAAGTATGCATGGATCGCAAAGCCTGGCGATCTGTCCTCTCTGACTACCCCGTCAGGGATACAGCGTGAAGATAGTTATAAACTTACTTAATAAAATCAGGAGGTTCCCAATTTGGCTTGTTTTGACTATGTTTTAAGCTATTATTCTGATTGGGAAGTCAGAGAGGATGGATCACCAGGTATCACGACCCATGCAGACTTTTTTTTCGCTTTAGGAGATTCATTATTCGTACGGTGCAAGTCTGGGTATCAGAGTACTTTTGACTTTATCGTTTTTGAGCAATCTGCACGTGTGGTCTTCGTATGTTAGCCTCCCCTTAATGCTATCCCTTAATGCTATCCCTTAATTCTATCTACTGAGACGCAGTAAATATTGTACGTTAATCGTTCGTTTTTGCTTTATTGTAGGAGTAAACAAGCTTTCGTTAGGCCCTTAAATAATACAGGTGGTAGATTAAACCTGTTTCAATCACAGACTTTTAATACGTACGGTAGTATTTCGGATTGTAACACCAGGCTTTACTAATATGACCAGGCATTTGGGAAAAGTGCTGCGAAAAAAAATTACTTGAGATTGAATACTTTTGTTTATATTACCTAGGTCTTACGGCCGAGGTCATAGCGAATAGAAGGAAAGCCCAAAAGTATCAACCCTCAATATACCAAAAACTAGATGACCCCCACAGCTTCGCCCGTGAAATATTTCGACCTCCCGTCGCACCTATTTAATCCCGTCGCTTATAAATTCTACAGTGATGCATAAAAATTTACCCGATTTGTCGACATTTATGACTACTGATCTGCTCCCCAGTGTAGTAGCGTAATAATATATAGCCTATAGCCTTCCTTGATAAATGGGCTATCAAACACAAAAAGAATTTTTCAAATCCGACCAGTAGTTCCTGAGATTAGCGCGTACAACCAAACAAACAAACTCTTCAGCTTTATAATATTAGTATAGATATGGAGGGACCAACTCCAGCAGTAGATTGCCGTACTAATATATCAAAATAGTAACATATTTATTTTACAAGGACTCTGTTAGTTCAAAGTTTATTTAATATAACATAATATTTGTCCTCCCACTATAAAAGCCAAACAAGATAATAGAGGACTAATGCGCCGTGCGTTATCTGCCAGTCTGTCAATCACTCATGGAAACTTTTATAACTTATGTTTTTTAATAGTAATGCTCACGATCTAAGTCATGCCTTATGGTCCATTTCTGACTTCCTTTAGGGATAACGGGTTTTAACCCTATCGAGATCTGAACTATTTCTGTGACTGACTCTCTAAAACCCTATCGTAATTCAAACTATTTCTGTAACTGACTCCCTAAAACTCTATCGGGATATGACTATTTCAGTAATTGACTTCCTAGAACTCTATCGGAATCTAAACTATTTCTGTGACTGATTCCCTAAAACCCTATAGAGATCTGAAGTATATTTGTAACTAACTTCCTAAAACTCTATTGGGATCTGAAGTATTTATGTAACTGACTATCTAAAACCGTATCGGGATCTGAACTATTTCTGTGACTGATTCCCTAAAACCCTATCAAGATCTGAACTATTTCTGTGACTGACTCCCTAAAACCCTATCGAGATCCCAAGAATTTCTGTAACTGACTCCCTAAAACCCTATCGAGATCTGAACTATTTCTGTGACTGACTCCCTAAAACCCTATCGAGATCCCAAGAATTTCTGTAACTGACTCCCTAAAACCCTATTGGGATCTGAACTATTTCTGTGACTGACTCCCTAAAACCCTATCGGGATTTGAAGTATTTCTGTAACTGACATCTAAAACCCTACAGGGAACTGAACTATTTCTGTGATTCAGCTTTGCACACACAACAGAGTGATGCCTAAGTAGGTATTGCTCCGTAAATGAGTGATCAAAGTATATTCCTGAGTTCACTTCGCTTTTACGCGCTCCGTTGTTCTTGAAGTGAAACTGAAACTCTGAACTGATATGTAATCTATATAACAATTACAACTAATTTCTAAAATATAAAATTTTCGTACCGCTGTGTTTGTTACCCAACGCCTACGAAACGGCATGACCGTTTTTTATGAAATTTTTATAATTTTTATAAATTTGATAGGTCTGAGAATCGGTCGTAAACTTATAATCTATTTTTCATACAGGTCATAATCGGGCGTAATCTATTTTTCGGCCGAATTGTTGACATTGAAGATTACTCCTTCGCTCTCCTGGGTACTAGCGTGATACTATATAGCCTATTGCCTTCCTCGATTAGCGCAATTAACTAAAAAAAAACTCTTCTCCTTTATATATTGGTAAAGATGAAGATGAGTAAGGGCCTATCCTTAAGCCTATGCAAGGCCCTAGGCACACCTTCCTATGAGACTCGTTTTTTTATTTGATAAATTTGACGTTTCTATCAGCCGCAACGGTCACTGTACTTTGAACTAAAATAGGTCGCCAGTTATCAGCAATAAAAGCCTGCTTCGCAAGATCTAAGCGCCCCGGCCACATATCATATCTATCTCATAAATATTACAGCGATAACCTATCTGGCCAATATCGTAGTAGCTATTAGATACTATTGACACATTGATTCTATTATATTGTAACATTCGGAGTACCTACGTCAATATGTATGTGATTTCAGACGACCCTACATTTTAACAAAACACACACACACACACATACGTGTGTAGTAATAAAAATATGACTATCATTATTCCTTTTTCTTTTTTTTTATATACCACTGAGGTAGCAGACAAGCATACGGCCCACCTGATGGAAAGTGGCAACAACAACACTTACCTTACTTTGAAAACACAGTCGAAGACAGATTTTAGGTGTTTAATCTGAACTGTGCTGCGCTATCGATTCGGTCATCGCCTGTGTGGCCGGACGTGGAATCTTATAGTATCGGGCCATATCGAAACGCTTGAGGTTAAATTTCGCCTCATGAAACTGTGGTCAAGCCTTTCTTGAGTTTTGAAAACCATTCCATAATAACGCACTAGGATACCCAGACGTGCATGTATAAAGCGATTATTGAATCTGCAAGAAGCGAAACGAAAAAAGGAGGCATGGATCACAAAGCCTGGCGATCTGTACTCTCCGACTACATCGTCAGGGTTACAGCGTGAAGATAGTTTATACAGCCCTTAGAGTGGCAAATCAGACTCTGTCTTTACAATTTAAGCTGCTTACAAAACAGCAGACGATAAATTTGCGTATCTACTGCCGATACTGTCAGATACAAGGACCTTTCACACCAAACCGAAGATGAGATGCCTCTAGACTAACTTATTCCATCACCACAAGTATTTGTGTTTTATTTCTTTTGACATCCCAAGCACTATCAGCGCCGGCGCCTCCTCAAATTACATCCTAACAGCTCTAGAGCGTTTCAGCTTAGGCAAATGATTGGGCGAAGCTCCGCATCCGGCCGAATAAACTACTAAACTTTGAGCGTATAATTTGGAGAGTAGATTTTTTAAGGCTTAAAAACTAGTCTCAAGCGTTGAATGAGTATTGAGAAACGTTCAGCGCAGTCCGTATTCCGGACCTAAGATTTAAACCTCATCCCCGCTGTCGTGACCAAGCATGACATTTTGAAGACCCCGTCTAAACAGTACGTTTGCTATGCAGCGCAATAACCTGCGATATATATGTATAATAATTATTGTAGTCACGTCAGATGAACTGACAACATAATTACTTTGTCCTTTTGTAATTATACGTTAAGGATAAATAGCCGTATATTTCTCTGCGTTCCGCTCCGATACTGCGTTTTATTGCTAAGTAGAAGATTGCGGCTTCGGGTCCGATACTTCTTGGTGGTTAATGGAAGTAGTAACTCTTCTTTCTCCTCCAGTTATATACTTATTTTTGCTTTTGCGTTGATCACATGATTTCTTCAAAGCAGTGGAGACATAATCCATAGCTTTTCCGGTTGATTAATTTTAATAGACTGGAACTTGTTTAGTTTAGAAAAAAGCACGCCTAAGCGGTGCAGGCGATTTCATTGAAGACAACGTCTTCACTTCTCTGCCAAGTAGGTACCTTTTCCGTTACACCAAACATCTAATTTTGTTTTTCAAAAATGGAACAAATAACCTTTATTCAACTTTATTTTACAAGTCTTATGGTTGGGAATTTCCGCCCGGTTGAGTTAGTCCAGCCCGTCATCATTATATACCTGTTGACGTATATTATTCATATAGATTTGCGGGTTGGTCGGACAACAATGCATTAAATGCACGACAATTCGCCTTTACGCCCTTTAAAAAAATTAACGTCATGTACTGACTGTCAAAAAAAGTGTACAAAAGTATGCAAAATATTAAAATTTATTGAGTAGTTTTCTGATTCCTCTTTTTAATATTTAAGATGTAAAAACGTAACACAACTGAACACTTTACCGAAAGATTTTACAAACAATTTTCCTATTTTTTCCAGGTAAGAATTTGAAGCGATGGTGACGAAATCAGTCGATCTTATCCAATGATGAGCTGTTACTACAGAAGAGAGAAGTTCCTTAGATGGTAGAATGGACACCCTCCACGTTGGCCACGGGCACAGCAAGGGTTCCAGCAGAAGTCAGTCCCCGTCCACCGCGGACCTGACGAGGGATCCGGCGGTTGTTACCGATGATGCTGTCATCAGATCCAGGGTGCAGTCCCCTTCGACTGTACACCACGTGAGTGTGAGTATTCTTTTATATTTTATTTTTTTCTTTTAAATTAATATCGTTGGGACAACTCACACAACGCCATCTGATTCCAAACTAAGCAGAGCTTGTACTACGGTAACCAGGCAACTGATAAACATACTTATATATTTCTAAATACATACATATTATAGATAAATAACACCCAGACACAGAATAAACTACCGTGCTCATCACACAAAATTTTATCCTGAAAGGGAATCGAAACCACGACCTTTTGCGTAGCAGTCGGATACACTTCCACAGAGACAGTCAAATTGTACGATAATTAGTTCGATTGTGACCATTTCTCGTGGTAACTACACTACTGAACTAATATTCATTAGAGATAGAGATAAAACCCTCATAGCCCCGCAAACTCTGTTGTCTGTAAACAATCACTGCTTTAAGCATCTTACGCTACTACTGGTCCTGATATTGTCCTCTTTGAGTCATTTTCCGATATTTTCCGTGCTTCAGAACCGTTGGTCCAGAGGATTACAAAAATATGAAAGTCGGCACGGTATTCCGCTTGCCACGTGCGACAAAATGCAAATGCTAAAATCTAGGCGTAAAGTATGACTCTACCTACCACTTCGGAGATAAAATCTTGACTATATTGTGTATGTTTTAAAAAGAGATAGATTAGACACTAGAGCTAAATTGTGATGAAAATTATAAGTTATATTTGTAAAACAACACAATAATTCCTAATTAAAAGTAGCATGCCAAGTGCTAATGTTATTCTAATTGTAAACGATTTGATAGTATACAACAGAATAAACAATAGTACTACAGAAACCCATTAATTAGGCAGCATGTTAGCGTTACGTACGTGCGCGCCTTGTTTGTGTAATTCTGACCTGGCCATCTGTTAAAACGTCTAGGTAGATTTTTAACCATCGTTCAATCTTCGTTTCTGAATTATCCCGTCCAAAACTTACACCAGAGGGCTGCAACTGACTACTTGCTGTTAATATTTTTGAAGCAGCCTTCGAAATAAACGACTTCTCGTGCTTCCGAAGCATGGAAATGACGCAAATTGTCACTCATCTGACTACAATCGTTTTTCTATTTTGATGATTACATCTTCTTTAATACCACATACCCTTATCACGCTATTATATAAAACAAAAGCGGGACTTAGCTTAAAACACGTGTTGTCGGCGAGCGCCCCTACTCAAGATCCTGATGTAAATTTCCGGTAGAAGCCGAAACAATTGTCGATCGACATCGACAACAGGTAAGTGTTTTTATGCAAAGTCCCGTTTTTGTTTTAAATAGTTACAATATGCGTGAGTTTTAATACAATTATCACGTTTTTCTTCACTTATTCATTAAACTATTCAGTAAAGAATAAATGAGACTATTTAACTGCTTAAACTTTTAAACAATCATGTTATATTTATTAGCAAACAAACCGGTATTGTTCTAAAATAAACTGTATTATGTTCGGTTCATTGAGAATGTCTTCTCATGATATGCATCGTTAAACAAAAATGACAAGCCTGTTTCATGACAATGTAACACATTTTTTTTGCTAACCGTACATTAACAAGTGTGACTCCGTCTCAAGTCTCGTACACTCGATTTGATGACTAATCCCGGCACAAATGGTCAAGGCGACTGAGTAGTTTTTATTATGTTATCGATCTCCGATCTTTTATGACGATTTAATTTATGGATACATACTGGATTTTAATTCTACTATAAATATGTCATTATACTGTCAATATGCAGTAATTTATTATTTTTAAACATATTTGTTTACGATTCTATTGAGAACTAACTGTGCCACCGGCTTTGCCCGTGACATATTTCGAATACCCGTTGCACCCATCCCTCAAATCCGTGCCCCTTATTAGTTTTCTAATACTTTTAAACAAACTTTGATCCCCTATATTACGCCCTAAAGGGTAGAATTTTAGAAAATCCTGATATATCTGTTTAATTATTTTTAATAAGAAGTAGATACACGAAATTTGGTGCTGATCTTTGAAAATGAAGAATCTCCTATATAAACTTAAAAGCCCTATTTTACCCCCTTATAAGTAAAGTTAGGTAAAACCACGATACATGTGTCCATTTATTTGTATCCAAAAACATGTGTACGTAAATTAATATTCCCAACTTTGAAAATGACGAACTTTCATACAACCGTTAATCCCTTATTTTACACCCTTAAGGTTCGAATTTGGACAAACCCTTTCTTAATGGGTGCCTACTATATAAGGGCAGCTTACCCTAAACATTTTAAGTTTTTAAGTCCAAGGGCTTCAGCTGGACGTTGATTATAAGAATGAATCACCCAGTAATTTTATCAATAAAAGACAACCTCTATTTTATCCCTTTATAGGTAAAATTTTGCAATGCTTCGATAGTGGTGTCCACTTATTTGTAATAGGTGTACGTAATTTCATGTCTCTAACTTTGAAAATAACGAATTTTCATACACTCGTTTATGGTTATTTTACCGCCTTGCGGTGGAGTTTTTAAAAATCCTTCCTTAGTAAGTACATACGGGTAGCTTACCTTTCAAATTTTCAAGATCCTATGTGCAAGGGTTTTGGCTGGGCATTGATAGATGAGTGAGTCACCCCGTAATTTTCTCAATGAAAATAGATATATTTTTGACGTACAGTGGTGCTTTGTGTGTGTGAATAACATATTAGTTATAGATTCCACATACCAAGAAAGTTTTAAAGAGACTGCTTGGGGTTTCCTCGTCAAGTCTTGCGGAGGTAATGCGTGGAGAATTTTTGACTCCCAATTTAGCGAACATTGAGAAAGGCCTATGTACAGCAGTGGACTGCGATAGGATTTGCCTTTTGCTCCGCTAAATTTGCAAGAATGTAGGGACACTGTTCGACTTTAATCAGTTTGAATTAGATATACGACTGCCTCTGTGGCGCGGTGGGAGTGTATCGGACTGCTACGCAAGAGGTCGTGGGTTCGATTCCCACCCAGGATAAAACTTTGTGTGATGAGCACGATGGTTTATACTGTGTCTGGGTGTTATTTATCTATAATATGTATGTATTTAGAAATATATAAGTATGTTTATCAGTTATCTGGTTACATAGTACAAGCTCTGCTTAGTTTGGAATCAGATGGCGTTGTGTGAGTGACATTTATATTTGCGAGCGTTTCCGTGCTTCGGAAGGCACGTTAAGCCCCTGGTCACGGTTGCCAGTAACATGGCAGTCGTTAAGCCAGTTGAAGGCCTTATGCGGTTTGAAAAATTTCAACAGCAGGTTGCCACAACCTGCACCTGTCCACTTCAACACGGCAATGGGCTCACCACCTGTTACGTGGGACAAAAAGCAAAGCATATGGTGAAACGTGGGCGTATAGTACGCCTCTGCCTACCCTTTCGGAGATAAAGGCGTGACAGTATAATGTAGAAAAAAAATCACATTCCAGCGGGGTTTGAACCTGTGTACTTTTCCAAACCTGGCGAATTCCTGCTGAAATATTCCACCTTATACGTCTAGGGGTTACGTTTTTCATATTAAATTATGGTATAGTCATTAATTGCTAACTGAAGCGCTCATTTACGTGGCCATTCTGTCCTTTCAAATTTAAGTTTTACCCTTTACTCTAAGCACAGTTGTTTCTTTCTCCATTTTAGACAGTAAAAGTTTTAATTGGATATTCATTTTAAACTAGGGAATTTATTCGTTAATTCATGTCACAGTTTGTTTTCATTTTGTTTAAAACTGTAAAATGATTTGCTGATTTTCTTACAGGAAAATGAGATGTTTTAATTGGTGCTGATTTCCTTTGTAGTTGAATACTACACTCGGCGTCAAAAAAATCGCAATTCTAAGAAAAACCCCTTTCAAATGTCATTAACTCTTGATATGCACATTCAGACGCATTCATTATGATTTTATTTAAAAGGTTACTTAATTAACTTAATAAAAAACATTACCGTTCATCAAATTCAATTACCAAATTAATTCTTTACGCAATCCCTCCGCAAAAGTCCACAAACCCAAGGTGTCTTTTATAGCTCATCGTGAGTTCAAGATGTCGTAACCCCGCTAGTGTTCTGTAAACTATTACTGCGTCAAGCATCTGTCGCTATTGCGGGTCCTCAGATGGGTGACAGTTTGGTGGCATTTCTATTTACATCCGTGCTTCGGAAGGCGCTTTAAGCTGTTGATCCTCATTAGCAGTATCGGTGGTATAATAGTAGAAAATTGTAAAGCCAGTTTGAAGGCTTTATGGGCAATTTGAAAAATTTCATATGCTGAAATTAGTGCGTATAGTATACCTCTGCCTACCCTTTTGGGGATTATATGTATGTAAAAGTTCGATACGAGTTCTTCTCTACTATGAGAAACACGGAGATAATCAAATGACTCAACCACTAACAGTTTAAATTATACGAATACGTGCCGATATTCGTAGCTATATTACACAGCTGTGCCAGACGTGTTACGTAGACTATAAACAACGCCAGTACACTTGCACTCAGCTCAAGCATATTTGAGTTGTGAACTGTGACGACAAATCCACTATGTTATTAATAACACAAGAATCTTTGACTCGGCAGTTGAACTATTTTTTCACGAATTATTGCTCCCACATTCGAAAAAAGATCGAATTCGAGAGGGACACACGTGTCAAAAACAGTATCGGGCCTTTAAATCCTACTCTTGTTAGGAGAATGGTCTCTTGGGTAGTTTAGTAGCACTGGGTATGAAACAGCTTCTTTACGCTAGTCTGTCGCTGCGCAATGACAACTATACGATTATTAAACACCGTGGTTAACTTTTACCACATATTACAATGTCAGACTGGATGTATTCAGTTTTGTGGTGAATGTATGGGGACCTCATCATGATCTCCAGCGAGCTCATCTGCTAGCAGTGCACCTTCTGACTTATGGGGTTGGGGGCTCAGTCGGCAGTCGGTCCCTAATGATAGCTGTTCCTAGCAGTCAAATAAAACTGTACACCAGGCTTCAAATCAAAGTAGGGTTTGGAAACAATGAATATCACAATACATTTGAACTCCGACATTATAGGACTAGAAAGTATTGTAACATTTAATGTGCTCGTGTTGCATATCTAATTATGTACTACGGATTTGATAAGCTTTAGGTATAAGTCCCACAGACAGCGAGAAGCGATTTGACAGTTAACACAATACATAGTTATTTCTTCAAAATAACAGAGATTGTGTCACTCTTCCCAGGGCGAAAGAAATACCTTAATATCACAATCTATGTCATGTTAAAAGTAAAACTATTATTTCTCCTTTCACTCATTTCATGTTTGCCATTAATTTTAGCCTATAACCAACTCCAAGATTTTATTAATATCTGTGGCAAAATTCATCAAAAAAAGGTGTCAAAATAGTGATGTGTACGTTGCTTACAGCGAAAGCTAACAAACAAATACATTTTTGTACTAAAAGAATAATATTTTGAGGGTCATGCTTATTGCATTGCATATTAGTTATCATTGCTTTTAAAAACATCGTCAACCTCGATTCGACAACCGCTTATGAGAAACTCGCTTACAGTAAAACCAGTACTTAGCCTAGACTAGTAGTACGTCCTAGACATTATGTCACCAGTTTAATACACGCCAGTTACTGTTGCGAATAAATCGATAACTAGTTTCGTAGCAATGTTCTATGATTTACAAGCTTGTCATATCACTCAAATTTTAAACCACGTCTTCCACTTGTCAGTGAATCTAAATCATCTCCATGTATTCTCAATTTATCATGCTCATTGCTTCAGAGATTAGCTTTAAATTGCGAGTTGTGATGCTGATTGCGTATTAACATTAATTAATACTTACTATACTAGCGGCACGCTATGATGGCCGTTTTGACCTATTAAAATAGTGATGTAAAATCCTTTTGTGAATCCTTTTTCAACAGGAACTTTGGACGTAGATGCTGCAGTGTCATCTGTTCAAGAAAGACTTATAGTATGCTTATCCAAAAACGCAACGTCAAAACGGCCATCATAGCGTGTCGCTAGTGTAACTCGACGTATTATATTCTCGATAGATATCATTCAAATCTAACTAATAACATAAAAAGTTTGTTAGAATGTATGGATGTATGTTTGTTTCTTTTTCACGTTAAAACTAAAAAAAAAAGATTAAAAATAACAATAAATCAACATAGCTTACACATTAGAACTATGGTTGACTGGTAGAGAATGCCTTAGGCGTTAAGTCCGCCAATGTACTGTTTTTGTGCATAAAGTTTAATAAATAAAAAAAAATTATACATATGCTACTTTTGATCCTGGGTACAACAAGTGCCTGTTGGAAAGCAGCGGAAGTAACTACTTATTGTCTAACATCCCAAAACCCTCAATAGGCGCTTATCCTAGATTTTTTTTTGATATATTAGCAAGTGTTCCAACTTTCACGCTAAACCTTCCATTATATGAAAACGTGGAGGGATTCTATGAAAACTTTCACCATTCGTTCACTCACATTTGATCTGTATGTGTAAAGATATTAAACTGATTTACAGGAGCCATCTTCTTCGGCATCTTCTCGTCACGGCGATCGAGCACACCACGTCAAGTCCCACTCCAGGGATCTAGGGAACAGTCCGTTATCGGCCAACACCACCGGAAACAGCTCTAGAGAGTGAGTTAATGTTTTCAGGGTTCCGTAGTTCATATGAAAAAAAAAACGAAGCCCTTATAAGATCTTTTTCTTGTCCGTCTATCTGTCCGTGTGTCACCATCGATTATCTCAGGCACGGGTGAACATAGCATTTTGAAAAATTATGGAAGAACTTAGATTTTAAATTTTTAAACTTCTATTATTTTGCGAATTTTTCCTTTACTTGGGCCATAAGATCTTGCTTCAAACCAAAATAAACAATTCTAGGTCAACTGGACTACCTACAATATCCATATAAGTTTTAGGTCGAAAATCTAAGTGGTTCCCGTTGACCCGAAATCACGAAATTTGGCAAAAAAGGTCAACACAAATAAAGATAAAATTCAAAAAAGTAAAAAATTTTGAAAATTAGGGTGTGTCCCCATTATGTATGGGGAAAACAAATTAACATAGACCTCCAAGTTGTATAAGCGCTCATACAATTTGGAGGGCATAGCTTAACTGGCACCAACTTCAAATAAGTTACTATTTTTTTACGGGACCCTCGGCGCACGAGTTCTACACGTATTTGACCAGTTTTATTTATTCAGATTCGTGCCCTAATCGTTCTCATTTAAATATCTGAGGCATATCGTTATTTTTTCAGCCTTGAAGATTCACCTCAAAAGAAAATCCTACCTGGATTAATAACTGCGAGTGACTATGGAAGCAATGTGTACAGTCCAAACGTGTCTTACGGACTATCCTCGGACGAATACGGTTCACCAGCGTATAGAAGTAAGCCTTTTATATTATACCAGTTGATGCCCGCTGCTCCGGTCGCGTGGTGATGTTATTTTGTTCCGTTTCTCACAGGAACTTGTTGTAAAAAGTAGCCTATATATTCTTTTGTGTAACCTATATTATTGTTGTTTCATCAAAATCCATTCGGCAGTTATTACGTGAAAGAATAACAAAATTACATCCATACATTTTTACAAACTTTCATGTTTATAATGCTAGTAGGATATTACATGTCTAGGCGAACTGTGTACTACCTAAGGATCTGGTTCCAAAGACAATAAATAAATAAATAGTGTGGGACACAGCGCCATCTAGCCCAAACTGAGCTTTAAGCTTGTGCAATGGGATCTAGAGATCTGATAAACATACTTATAAATTTCTTAATACATACATACTAAACAAAGGAAACACCCAAACTCCTAAATAAATAGTTGTGGTCACATAAATATTTGTTCCGACCCGGGAATCGGGGCTACCACTTACGCTACCGAGACAGCCCAAAATGCGTGATATACTAATTGACGCCCGAAAAGTGTTTTCCCGTTCCCGTTTCCCACAGGAACTTGTTCCCGGGATAAAAAGTAGCCTATGTGTTATTCTGATGTATAAGCTATATTATTGTAAAGTTTCATTAAAATCCATTCAGTAGTTTTTACGTGAAAAAGTAACAAACATCCACACAAACTTTCGCATTTATAATATTATTAAGATTTTTAGCGTGATTATTATATAGCCTATAGCCTTTCTCGATAAATGGGCTAACTAACACAAACATATTTTTTCATTTCCGACTAGAAGTTCCTGAGATTAGCGCGTTAAACCAAACAATCTCTTCACCTTTATAATAATAGTATAGATTAACTGGGTGTAAGGGGCCCCATCTAAATCCCAGGGGCCCAAGAGACCTCAACTTCTAGCGGTGCACCTGCTAACTAACGGACGAGGCAACGACTCAATCGCCCTTACTGAGTTGGGAGGTCAGTCGACAATCGCTTCCAAAAATGCCGAAAATTTTGAAACAGAATTTGAAAGCAACTGGGAAGACACATAAGATGAAGAGAGATAAACTTTTTCAAATATTAATAAAATTTTACTCTCTATTTCAGGTCAAGATGGACCAGGGGACTATTCAAATCAAGGTAAATAATGGTCATCTATAACTATCTTACGCGACGGGGTAGTCAAAGAACTGTAAACTTATATTAATAATAAATTTTCTGAAAGCTGAATGCGACATATCTGAATGGGGAAGAAAACGCAAAACTTTTATGTAGAGGGCGCTGTGTGTTTGTTACACAGAAATCGTTATGTTCCATAGCAAAACTTACATTCGTCTTCGTCTCGCGTTTTGTTTTTGCTCTAAGTTTCTTTTTTGTGGTGGAATAAAACTTTACAACATGTATTAAAAAAAAGAAAAAAGACCCACATTTAAAAGCCACACAACGACCCATTCTTCAATAAATAATTTAAAACTCGTATTTCGAACGACGTATGAAGATGACAGTTGATTTGTAACAAACATTTGGCGCCATCTACAATGAACTATTTGATAGTTTTCTTCTCCATTGATAGCTAATGGACCAAAGACTGTATAATGCTAAGGAAGGATTGTTGGTATTGAAACATCGCGGCGCAGTGTCAACCGCTGCCATTTTACTGTCGTTTTGCTGGGTATCGAGAACTTCCTTTAGTATTACTTTTGACTCTGAGAAGCTTACGACGTTCGTTCAAGTTTATAACATACTAGATGACCCCCACAGCTTCGCCTGTGGAATATTTCGATCTCCCGTCGGACCTATTTAATCCCGTCAAAAAAATTGCCCGATTTGTCGACATCTATGAGTACTGCTCAGCTCTTCAGTGTAGTAGCGTAATGATATATAGCCTATAGCCTTCCTCGATAAATGGGCTATTTAACACAAAAATGATTTTTCAAATCCGACCAGTAGTTTCTGAGAATAGCGCGTTCAACCAAACAAACAAACTCTTCAGCTTTATAATACGAGTATTAGTATAGATTACGAGACGTATTCCCGGCCGTGTCCAGAGACCAGCTATACTTCATTTTCTAGAGATCTGTTCATAAAAAAATAACAACCCTTATAGAATCACTTTGTTATATGTACGTCCTTCTGTCTGCCAAAACACATTATCTTGGAAACTTGTAGTCGTACCGTGTGGCATTCCCTTGAACCAGTGAAAAAATCAAACTTGTAAAAAAGCGTAACTATATTTTGACACTCAACAAAATCCAAATTTATTGGGTAATTCTCGTTGACCTAGAACTATGAAAATTGGCATGTAATTACCATCTTAAAATTCATTTATAAGAAAAAAACTGAAAAACAAAAGTAATGAAATGGAAATTACACGACCAGTTGAGCAGTTTGCTCAAAATCGGAAAAGTCTAAAGTACACGGATACCCAGACGTGCTGTATGAAGCGATTAATAAATCAGCAGAAAGCGAAAGAAGTATGCATGGATCACGAAACCTTGCGATCTGTCCTCTCTGACTATCCCGTTCGGGATATATATTTGTACGGAACACACGGTGGAAGAGTCCTACTTTTTTATATTACTTATAAAATATTAGTCCGAGACTACCAGGACTTTAATTGGTCGTGCTAATTAGTGTCTAGCACATAGACCTTGTAGCCTTTTTGTTACCACCTCACTAAAAAGGCAACGGGTTCAAAATTCCTTCCAAATTTAACATATAAAATAGACACATTTTAATAAATTTATTCGGCCCTTTAGACCCACCCCAGTTCCGTGCTTTGGAAGGAACGTTAAGCTGTTAGTCCCGGTTGCCAAAAAAAATGGCAGTCGTTAAGCCAAGTTGAAGGCCTTATGGGCGGCTTGTATATTTCAACACGGCAATGGGCTCACCACCTATTACGTGGGACAGGAATACACATGGTGAAAAGTGGACATATAATATACCTCTGCCACCCCTTTGGGGATAATGCGTGATTATATATAGCCTAATTAAAAAAATACATCTTTATTTTGAACTGCAGAGTTGATAGTTTTAAAACTGACCTGTTAAACTGTCACTACGCTATCGTGATCTAATTTAAACGTTCAGGTCAAATACGCTTTTCCCTATAGATAACCCTAATAGGCAATGTACTAATAATAATGTGTGTACATTAGTCTGTCGGTGACCCCACCACCAGTTAGTCGTGGTGTGATTTGTGAACTTTTTATCGGACACTGCCATGTTTAAGTGAAATGTATAGACGACATTCTGAGTTTATACTGCGTGATCTGCGTAGAACAAGTGTGTATTTTAAATTGTAAATAATTCTCTGTTAGGTATCTATTACATTATCAAATTTTTTTTTATACCACTGAGGTAATATAAATATGATTTCATATCTGTCAAATTCTATGATCATATTTAAATGATGAGGTTAAAATAAATAAATATAAATATCGTTGGGACAACTCGCACAACGCCATGTGATTCCAAACTAGCAGGTAATCAGGTAACTGATAAATATACTTCTATTTTTCTAAATACATACATATTATAGATCAAACCCAGAAACAGAATAATCCATTAGGTTCTTCTTTTTGAACATAATACACACATGATCACATCAACTTTATATAAAATGAAAAAATGAAGCGCTCGTGGCTCCGCGGTCTCAGTGTTCTGTAAACGATCACTGAGTTACGCAACTTTCACTATGGCTGGTACTCGGATGGGCGACCACTTTGTGGCATTTACATTTGCGAGCGTTTCCATGCTTCGGAAGGCACGTTAAGCCGTTGGTCCCGGTTGCCAGTAAAATGGCAGTCGTTAAGCCTGGTTAAAGGCCTTATGGGCGGCTTAAAAATTGCAACAGCAGGTAGCCACAACCTGCGACTCTCTATTTCAACACTGCAATGGGCTCACCACCTATTACGTGGGACAGGAATCCACACGGTGAAAAGTGGGCATATAATATGCCTCTGCCACCCCTTCGGGGATAAGGCGTGATGGATATTTATTTATTTTATTATTTTAACTTTATATAACATCAAAATGCATCACGATTTAGCCGTGATTTCTATTGCTATGATTGCAATTTTTTTCTAAAAGAAAGAAAACGATGAAGAATAAAACAAGAACTAAAAGACTAATTTGGGTAAGATCACGGGTAACAGGGAATGATCCTACTTGTACGCTAGCTGTCATATAGGATCCCATTACTATGATCAAAAATAATATGATAAACATAGACAGCACATTCAACTAAACAAACAACAAACAACAAAGAAAAAATGACTTAAACCGATTTATGTGATGGCTGGTGTAAAGCTTCTCTCGCGGTACATTATTCACGTTGAAAAATATTTAATGTATATGACTTGCTTTTTATATTTATTTATTTATCTATCACACCTTATCCCCGAAGGGGTGGCAGAGGGATATACCTAGTCAGGTCTTATATATTGTCACACAGTAAAAACTTGTTTTTTAGAATGCTGGCCACAAAAAAGTTTATTGAATTCGAATTTCGAATTGTTCATGAAAATAAAAATGTATACTTTTTAGAATTTTACTCATTTTTAAATATGGAGTGGACGCTTAAAGAAGACCGTGTTGCAGTTATTGCGTTGCATCATTGCGGTTACGCGCCAATTCAAATTTTTGACTTACTGAAAAATTTGAATATAACCAAAAGATTCGTTTATCGTACCATCAAACGATACAATGAAGAATCTAGTGTAGATGACAGGTCAAGAAGTGGTCTCCCTCGGTCTGTTAGGACTCCAGCAGTGATAAAAGCTGTGAAGGCGCGAATTCAAAGAAATCCCAAACGTAAGCAGAAACTGTTGGCCCTTCAGATGGGGTTAAGCAGAACCACTGTGAAAAGGGTGTTAAATGAAGACTTAGGGCTTCGGTCATATCGAAGAAAAACAGGACATCGTTTAAATGCTCGTCTTATGGACCTGAGACTGAAGATTCGACGCCAGCTCATAGAGCGAAGAGCACACTAGACTGGCTGGCGACGCGTGAAATCGACTTCATCCGGCACGAAGACTGGCCCTCCTCCAGTCCAGATTTGAGTCCGTTAGATTACAAGATATGGCAACACTTGGAGGAAAAGGCGTGCTCAAAGCCTCATCCCAATTTGGAGTCACTCAAGACATTCTTGATTAAGGCAGCCGCCAATATTGACATGGACCTCGTTCGTGCTGCGATAGACGTCTGGCCGCGCAGATCGAAGGCCTGTATTCAAAATCACGGAGGTCATTTTGAATAAACTTTATTGTCATAAGAATCTATGTTTTGTTAAGTTCATATTGGTATATAAATGGTAACATAATGAATAAACTTGTTTCAATTATTTTATATTAAACATGTGGCAGAATTTATGACCTGACTAGGTATATTATATGCCCACTTTTCACCATGTGTAATCCTGTCCCTTGTAATAGGTGGTGGCCCATTGCCGCGTTGAAATAGACAGACGCAGGTTGTTGCTACCTGCTGTTGAAATTTTTAAGCCGCCCATAAGGCCTTCAACTTGGTTTAACGACTGCCATTTTATTGGCAACCAGGACCAGCGGCTTAACGTGCCTTCCGAAGCACGAAACTGGGGTCGGTTTAAAGGGCCGAATAAATTTGATAAAATGTGTTTATTTTAGATGTTAAATTTGGAAGAAATTTTGAACCCGTTGCTTTTTTTAGTAAGGTAATAACAAAACGACTAAAAGGTCTTATGTGCTAGACACTAATTAGCACGACGAATTAAAGTTCTGGTAGTCTCGGACTAGACTAGCTTTATTAATAATATTTAAATAATTAATTTACTAAGTTAATTATTGTTTTGAAGTACCTATTGTTTACGAACTATGTATAATTATGACACATAATAGGTAAATAATATTATAGTAACACGGTAGTGGAAAATTACTTATTTAAATATATACAGACAACAAACAGAAATAACTCAACCATTAGGCTCGGTGGCGTTAGTTGTAGTATGCGACTGACGCGCTGAGGTCCCGGGTTCGATTCCCGGGCCGGAATAAATATTTGAGTCATCCACTAATGTTTGTTTCGGAGTTTGGGTGTTTCCTATGTATAATAGTCAGCCTGTGACCACGGCCGGTGCAACCTGGGCGAAACGTCAGGCAACAAAACGTATGAAAATTAACCGCGTTTAGTCCCGGTAATAACCAATACATTTATAATATTTATGTTTATCAGTTGTCTAGATGTCACCACCTTAAAGCTTAGTTTGGACTTAATGGCGCTGTGAGAAATGTCACAATATTTATTTCATTTAGCTCCCATGGTTAGCCGTTTAATCCCAAATAATGTATAAAAATAAATAAACAAATAAATAAATAATATATAATATATAATCGTTGGGACAACTCACACAACTCCATCTGATTCCAAACTAAGCAGAGCTTGTACTATGGTAACCAGATAACTGATAAACATACTTATATATTTCTAAATACATACATATTATAGATAAATAACACCAAGATAAAGAATAAACCATCGTGCTCATCACACAAAGTTTTATCATGGGTGGGAATCGAACCCACTACCTCTTGCGTAGCAGTCGGACACTCCCACCGCGCCACAGAGACAGTCAAAATAAAAATCAAGTTGTGTTTATTTGTGATTAATACTTCGCTCTCTTAAGGGGGTAGCATGATAATATATAGCCTATAGCGTTCCTAGATAAATGGGCTATATAATAAAAAGTTTTTTTTTCCTGTCCCACGTAATAGGTGGTGAGCCCATTGCCGTGTTGAAATAGACAGACGCAGGCTGTGGCCACCTGCTGTTGAAATTTTTTAAGCCGCCTATAAGGCCTTCAACCAGGCTTAACGACTGCCATTTTACTGGCAACCGGGACCAACGGCTTAACGTGCCTTCCGAAGCACGGAAACGCTCGCAAATGTAAATGCCACAAAGTGGTCACCCATCCGACGACCAGCCATAGTGAAAGTTGCGTACCTCTGTGATCGTTTACCGAACACTGAGACCGCGGGGCCACGAGCGAATCGCACACGGTGAAAAGTGGGCATATAATATGCCTCTGCCACCCCTTCGGGGATAAGGCGTGATGGATATATAAGTTTTTTTTTCAATCCCCACCAGTAGATTCCGAGATTATCGCGATCCACCAAACAAACTCTTCAACTATACATAACTAGCTGATACCGTATGCTTCGCTCGTATGGGCAAGTTTTCCTATTAGAGTTTTCGAACGGAACCCTAAACTTTTTGAAAATCCATAATAGCTGTGTACTCACGAAGAATGTAGCTTTCTAATGGTCAAAGAAATTTTAAAATCGGCGAAGTTTCTGAGCCTATTCATCACAAACAAACTTACAAATCTGTTCTCTTTATAATATTAGTAAAGATATTGGTATACATAGATACAATTCTTAATATATAATGTATGTGGGAACCATTAACCATATCGTTAGCCTATTAATCCCATTGCCCTTTGTACTACATCAACAGTAGAATCAGAGCATCTGTTGCAACATTCGATATGCTGGATATCAGGGTCTTCAGGTCACATGACCTCAAATTATCGGCCGAGATCTGGGGACCGAGTCTACTATTGACAAGCCGTAGAATTGAACCAGAATCGCGATGTTTAGGTGTCAAAATGTTAGTAGACTATCAAAAATGCAACTGACTAGCGGCCACTGGCGCGGTACGTGTTAGTAGAATTCTATCGGCCGACCGATAGAAGTCTATTGGAGTACGATTGTTATAGCAGATTAAGAAACACTGTCAAAATTGTACCGGCTGCTTTCTATTACCTACCCCTTCGGGGATAAAGGCGTGACAATATGTATGTATGTATGTATGTAAATTAGGCATTAGTTATGAGCTTCAAATGCGCTAAAAATAATAATTTTCAGAAAGCTCTAATTTGATTTATTTTATACGCAAATTGTAGTAAGTCGTTAAAAACATATTTATTTTATGAAAGTGAAAAATGACCACTTGGTATAGGACTGGCCTTGAACCCGTGAGTGAATATATAATTTATGAGATGACCCCGCGGCTTCGCCCGTGATATATTTTGAACCATTATCGCATCCATTTAAGCTCGTCGTTTATTACTTTTACAATGATGTATTAAAAATTTGTCCGATTTGTTAACATTACTGCTCCGCTCTCCAGGGTAGTAGCGTGATGATAAATAGCCTATAGCCTTCCTCGATAAATGGGCTATTCAAAACTTAAAGATTTTTTTTCAATACGGACCAGTAGTTCCTGAGATTAACGCGTTCAACCAAACAATCTCTTCAGCTTTATATATTAGTAAGTATAGATGACATGACTGAATAATAAATTGTGTGTTAGATGAAAGCGACGGCACCAACGTAACGTCATCCAAAGCTGTGGCAGCGATTGCGCACCTCAACAGCAAGATCGAGCGCACCAAGGAGGCGATACGGTTGGAGCAGACCATACGCGATGGTAAATATATTTTCACCACTCCAGCAGCAAAAGCGCACTTTTGCTTCGTGAAATCTCGAAGGAAAAGCGACTTTTGCTGCGAACGTGAGGTAAAGTAACTTTTTAAATAAATTTGAAATAAGCAATAGCGCGGTCTGAAACTCAAGACTAGCGCTGGCCGTACAATTATGTAATTTAATTATTTTAGTTATAGTAGTTACTAAACGTCCATAAATTAAATAGTTATAAATTAATATAGTTTAAATTAATATAGTTATATTAATTTATGAACGTTTTATTGAAAAATAATAATAACTATATAATTCAGTAAACAATAATGGCGCGTTACAAAAATAATAGTATTTAGTTTTCAAAAATTGACATGCATTATAATTTCGGACCGCAGCTCTAATATAATCTGTGGACAAAGCGGGAATTTAAAAATCTAGATGGTTTTGATTATTCGACTTGTGTTTATGATTAATTGTGATTAACTTCAGGTAACAGTATTCTCGCTGGAGAGGTGAAAAGTTGTATGTTTCACACGAGAGCAAATTTTAGTAACTCGTGCCTTTAAATCACTCACTGCGCTCAATAGTCTAATTGCGAATCACTCGCTATGCTCGTGATTCAATTGTAGACTACTTCGCTGGTTCGTGCTTTAACATCAGCACTCGGTACAAAAATACTTTTGCTCACTTGTTGAACAAATAACTATAGGATGCCTGCGGCCGCGTGAGTAAATTTTCCAGTGCTGTTACCGTTTCCCACAGTAACCAGTTTCTGGGATTAAAAGTGTGCGTTAACCCGAGATGTTCCCACCTAATTTTATTCAAATCGCTGTACCAGTTAGAGCATGAAGCTTTCCCTGCAAGAAGCACTCACATACTGTGCCTTTATATAATTCATATCTTTTTATCATTCATATTTCATATTGTTGTAGCTCCCTGCTTGCTCAATGTTCTGTAAATAATCACTACTTTAAACATCTTACAATACGGTTAGTTTATGAGATTGCATTCTTCATCTAAAACCCTACCTAGATGTGGCGCTTGGGGTCCATTTTACTTTCCTGCTAGGAGCAGCTATCATTTGTAACTTACTTTTCATTTTCGGCATTATTTGGAGCGACTACCTTCTAACCTAACTACGCATCGTCTATTTATCAGCAGGTGCACCTCTAGCAAATGAGGTCATTTGTGGTCCAGAAGATCATAGTTGGACCACACCCCTACGATTGTATGTAAATATAAAATTACTTCTCGCAGATAATGTTAACGAGTACCTGAAACTGGCCGCTAACGCTGACAAACAGCAACTGCAGCGTATCAAAGCGGTGTTCGAGAAGAAAAACCAGAAGAGTGCGCTTTGCATCGCACAGCTACAGAAGAAACTTGAAGGGTATAACAAGAGGATCAAGAACTGGGAGGTATGCGTGGTAAATACATGCCGGGATTTATATCACCCACTTTTTTAATTTATAAATAGGTTTACACTTGTTAGATACTTCATTTGGATACTGTTAGAGGTGTATTGCGATTTTAACTTGAACTCACTCACCCAATTGCCCAAAAATATTCCGCTCACTTATTCATTCTCCCACAGGTAACACACTGACTCATTTGCTCACTCATTCATTAAACTTACCCTCAAGTAAGACACTCATTCATCTGCTTATTCACTCATCTGGTCCTTCACTCACTCGCCCACAAGTAACTCACTCAATCATCCATTCACTCACTCACTCGCCCACAAGTAACTCACTCAATCATCCATTCACTTACTCACTCACCCACAAGTAACACACTCAATCATTCATTCACTCACTCTCCCACAAGTAGCGTTCGAGAAGATTACCTACAAGAGTGCGCTGGGCTTCATGCAGCTGCAGATGTAACTCTCCAGCGTTATTGGTATATGATAAAATACTCGTTCATTTTGCTCTACTCACTCATTTTCTGAACTTATATTGTTTTCTCTTTGACAGCAACATGGCACGAGTGGGCAGGCCCACAGACAGCCACGAGAAGTGCTACGGGACATGGGGCAAGGACTTAAGTGAGTGTCTAATTTTTATATCATGTGTCGGTATTTTTTTAAACTATGAAACGAATGCGAGGCTACGTACTTTTTGATGAAATAGCTATACCTAAAATGCTCAAAAAAAAAAGTCTTAATATCTGTGTCACATTGCTGTTGAAACTATACGAGAATAGACAAATGCGAGAGTGTAGTGATCTAAGCATTTTTTATGAATTTTAGTGCGCCCTCTAGTGTCGGGATTTTATAATAAACTCGTATATAGGGAAGAGACCGTCGCTTTTAGTTTAATTTTTTTTTTAAAGCACGTTTATCCATTGGTCCCGGTTGCCACTCCGGTGTCCTGTTCGGTTCGGTCAGGTTCGGTAGGTTCGGTGGTTCGTTCGTTCGTTCGGTGGCCTTATGGGTGGCTTGAAAAATTTCAACAACAGGCAGCCACAGCATGCGTCCAGTCTGTTGAAATAGTTGTATGAAATATGTGTGAAATATGTATAAAATGTGTTGAAATATGTTGTAATATTGTGTTGTATGTTGAACCTATTACGGGGGACAGGAATACATGCGGTAAAAAGTGAGCGTATAATATGCCTCTGCCACCTTTTTCTCCTCCCTCTCTTATCATCATAATATCTTATCATCTTAAGTGCTGCTCAGATGCTTCCAAACCCACCTAAACATAGTTCATAGAAATGTACCGAGTAAGGAGCTTGTTCTCGTGCGGTTAGGATATAGGAGGGGATCTAAGCAACCAATCTGTACTAGGAATTAACCTGTGTTTCGGTAGCTAAATATACCATTAAGGCACCGTTGTGATCCGCATTCAGGCATGTCGCCTCACGTGGCGTTCAACAACGTAACTTACAACGAGAAGTCGCGCACTTTGTGTATTATTCTGATTTATTACACTAAGCAAAGACTGACCCATCGCCCGCGGCGGAGATGGCATTACCGCCATTTTGAGGTCATTTTGCTGCAGATCGAGATTTCCATTTTTCAAGACTTTTGCATCGGAGAATTTACGGCGTTTGTTCAACTCTCATAACACAGTCACATCTCATTATTACTATGTTTTTTAACTTCACGTGTCTATGTCAGGAACGTGGGCGGTAATATCCGCGATGGCATCACAGGCCTAGGCGGTAGTGTCATGGCGGCGCCTCGGGAGTTCGCCCATCTCTTCACGCGCTCCAACCGCTTCGGCTCCGCGGACAACATCGCGCAGCTCGCCGGTCTGTATCCCACGCCGCCACTTGCTCACTCACTCACTCATTCACTCACAACACATACACAACACATTTCATAAGGATAAAAGTTTGTATTCCATACAAAACAACAAGTATCATGAATATATTACAAATGTACCTACAGCACTCTATAGAGTACCTACAGGTAACTTTGTAATATATAATAATATATGTACCTTTGTTAAAGAGAAAATAAGATTACTACTTACTACACCACATTAGTGTGTTGTTGAATAAACGTGATATCTTAACCTGTAGTTGTAACAACATTTAGATTGGCGGTAAAAAATAAAAATAGCATTATTTATTAAATTATAGAAGTGCTCGTGGCCCCGCTATCTCAGTGTTCCATAAACAATCAGTGCGTAAAGCAACTTTCGCTATGGCTGGTCCTCGAAAATGTGACCACTTTGTGGCATTTGCGAGCGTTTTTGTCGGAAAGCACGTCAAGCTGTTGGTCCCGGTTGCCCGTAACATGATAGTCGTTAAGCCAGGTTGAAGGCCTTATGAGAGGCTTAAAAAATTTCAACAGGCAGCTACCAGCCCTTCGGGTTAAAGGAGTGATTGATCATCATACATTTTTTTTAAAATACGTTTGCTACCACTGATGGCAGAACTAGTGACAATTGTGAATTAAAATGTCACTTCCTATCTCTACCACTGGTGATGGGTACCGGAAATTCAACTTATTTGTGATTACAATTTCGTTTTTTTTGCATATGTGTGAAAATACCCATTTTCTGTAAATACCGTTTAGAACAAAATACGTTTATTCATAAACACCATTGATACAATTTACACAAAATAAACAAATTTATTCAAATTCTTAGTCTATGGCTAAGCGCTAAGCTACACTCTCAGCATTTTTTTTATACAACGCGTAACTTTTTCTTTACCCATTATATTCTTCATTCATCTCCAAGAACTCCTGTTCTTCGTCATGCTTCGATAGCAGTGCGCCATAGAACAAGTTTAAAGACACTGGTGCTAATTCTGTTGTTGAGATCACTAAACTAAATTTCTCTAAAATTTCCTAATTTTTGTTAAGAGATTGCCAAATGCTATTCTGTTATTAAGTCAGTAAGAAACGTTTAATATCTTTAGTTACAAAACTATTATAGAAACAAAGAAAGAAATCACATTTATTAAGCTCTACGTAAATACATAAAAACACTTAATCATATAAAGAAGCCTAAAAGGCCTCGGCTTATAAAACTTATAGTAGCTTTCGCCAAATACATATTTAAACTGCTTACAATTTAAAGTTCTTTTCTTTTTCAAATGTAAACAAATCCTTAACAAACAGGCTACGCTTTACTTGCCGTATGCTTACAAAAATTATATTCACGCCTTTTTTCCGTAAAGAGGTAGACAGATGCATACTATAAAACTTGTATTTTGTATGTCGTATGCTTGTTTCATTTATTTATGCATTTGTATGTTCAAATGTAATCATATTTTTAACTGTATGCATTGGGTATGCACAAGCAACAAAATATCTCTTAAAATAACAAATCCAATGTATACTTCTTGACTAAATTCTGTATACACTATCTCTCATTCATGATTTGAAGGTATACCAATATACATTTTATATAACATACTTATGTATTTTGTCACAGAAAACTCGGGTCCTTGTGAGTATTTCATATATATAGAAAATAGTGTAGTCCATTTGTATATAACTTCATTTCCATTCATGTCATAACCTTGAACGTAATCTGAATTTCCGGTGGCGGGACGGGTTCTGTTTCAAAATCGGATCTGTTATTCGGATCGAAACCAACACTTTATCATTAAAATAAAATATTACTGTCATTTTGCTTTTTAACGACATTCAACAATCAACGATTGTGTTAACATGGTGCCCAGAAAGAAATGCAGTTTGCATCATATTACACTCATTAATATACACAAAATGAATCTGTCTCTCAAACTACTTCATCCACTGATAAAGACCTTATGAAAATATGTTCTGCAATATTGAAGAAGCGCTCGTGGCCCCGCTAACTCAGTGTTTAAACGATCACTGCGTTAAGCTCGTCGTAAGTCGCTTGTCACGGATGGGTGACCGTTTTAACATTTACGAGCGTTTCCATGCTTCGGAAGGCACGTGAAGCCATTGGTCTCGTTTGCCAGTAACATGGCAGGCTCCTCCAGTCCTGATGACAGTTTTCTCCTAAACTTTACCTTTTTCCCCTCCCGGAAAATCGTAACGTTACAAACACTAAAACAAAATTCTGTAATACGGCCCTAAAAGTTGCTTGTCTGCGGTGGCCCTAAGAAATATGAACCGTTGACGTACCCGCCACCATATTATTTTCAAAAATAAATATTTTTTTTTTATAATATACACCTAACTTTCATTCTAATTCTCTCACTACAACTGTAATATACAGCGTCATAACGCATTTTGGTTAATAATATCTTAACACTTTTTAACTGTATTTACCCTTTTATCCAGAATAACTGCTAAATGCCTGTGCTTGCCACTTAAATACTACTTACTATATCTGTATATATATAAATATTTATTATAATTTTTCTTTTACAATTATTATCTTTACTTAATTTGTACCATTCCCGGTTTTCCCGAACGTCTACAGTATGGGGTTCCTCAACAGGGATAATAAAGAGTTGGCAGTACGAGTGTTGGTATATTTGTCCATTTATAGTGGTATATATTTATAAGTATGCATGGATCGCGAAGCCTGGCGATCTGTCCTCTCTGACTACCCCATCAGGGATACAGCGTGAAGATATCTTCGTTTTTTTTTAAGTAATATTTGAGTTTGTTTTTCATTTTATCATGTCGGAATCGACAGATTGACGTTTACAGCAGACTCTCTCACTGACAAGTCTTGCAAGTGCAAGCCTACTTTTTATCTCCCTGGAAAGTATTTTATTCCCACGAGAATACACTTTTTAATGCAAGAACCAAGTAGTGTAGTTAGTAATCAATGATTATGAACACTTTCCTCTTCTTGTAATAATTGTCGTTGCACCAATACCCCGCTACAAACCAACCTCGGTTTCGCTAATATAAAATTTATTTAGTGCTACTAGTGGTCGTCTAATTCGTCGAAATTCGACTATAATAAATACAATTTTAAAATGTGAACTACTACATCTATACAGATAAATAAACTTAAACTGTCCGTTTGTAATTCCAAATTAAAAATTTTCACTAAATGTATATGAAAGTATATACGGTTCTTAGATAAAAAAATATATAAAATAAAAATGTTATAATGAGTGACTTTAGTTCACATTTTATCCGCATATTCCCACGGGAACGGGAATTACGCAGTTAATACGCGTAATGCCAGTTTCTTTTCCGTTCGCGCAATTTTCCAAAAAAATAGAATAGACGTTTTTCATATTTTATAAACTACTCGGGACTTCACGCGAAACAATTTTGTACTTACATTCACCGACGTTTCGAGAGCGTTGCAGCGCCCGTGGTCGCAGCTGGAATCCATTTAGTAGGCGCTGCAACGCGCTCGAAACGTCGGTAAATGTAAGTACAAAATGGTTTCGCGTGAAGTCCCGAGTAGTTTATAAAATATGAGTATAAACCGCGAAAGTTTAAAAATAACATTAGACGTTTTTCTTCACTTATTAATAACTAGTTGAAACCCGCGGTTTCGCAAACGTTTTCCACAGGAACTTGTTCCCGGGATAAAAAGTAGCCCAATTTCTGATGCTACTCGTATTATAGCTATATTTTTGTAAAATTTCTTGAAAATCCATTTAGTAGATTTTGCGTGAAAGAGTAACAAAAATCCATCCATACATAAAAACTTACGCGTTTATAATATTAGTAGGATAATGACAATAGGTTACATTTTTTTATCTGGATAATTTTAATATTGCACTACATACACAGTTAATAATATAAATATTGTGGGACACTTTTCACACAGCGCCATCTAGCCCAAAGTAAGCTAATATTAGCTTGTGTTATGGGATCTAGATAACTGATAAACATACTTAAATATTTCTAAATACATACATAGTATAGATAAATAACACCCAGACACAGAATAAACCATCGTGCTCATCACACAAAGTTTTATCCTGGGTGGGAATCGAACCCACGACCTCTTGCGTAGCAGTCGGATGCACTCCCACCGCGCCACAGAGGCAGTTCCACGATTATAAATAACCTTGAAATACTCTAAATGATTTGCTGTTTACGTCTATGTTATATTTATCTATTTTACACCACACATCTACAACAGTGGTTAAGCTACTCAGTGCACGCCACACACTCATTATTTTCACGGTCACGCGAGATAATAATAAGGCGTTGAATCACACAAGTAATACGTCATGCGCACGCGCATATAACTGTTATTATCGGTTGTCACTAGCTTTTCTAGATTGTAATCGTTTTAAATTAGTCTTTGCTGTATAACATGATTCATACTACGAGTATTTTCTATTCATACAAAGAGTTAAGCCGTTAGTTCCGGTTGCCAGTTAAGTGGCAGACGCTAATCCAAGTTAAAGGTGACGTATAGTATGCCTCTGCCTACCCCTTCGGATATAAAGGCGTGACAATATGTATGTATGTTTATCTCCAAAAGGGAATATATATCAGATGCCGATGTAGGCCTATAGAATAGTTTGAACTCTGAAAATCTATACCCAATTCGAACATATACAATTCAAAAAAAAAATTAATCAAACTATTCCTACTAAAATTATAAATGTCACTGTTTGAATGTGTGGGTGGATGTTTGTTAAACTTTCACCCAAAAAGTACTTAATGAATTTTAATGAAATTTAACAGTAATATAGCTTATACATCAGAATAGGATATAGGCTCCTTTTAAGCTCCTTTTTACTTTCATTATGGCTGGTCCTCGGATGGGTGACCACTTGCTACGTGGGACAAAAGTGCATACTGTGATATGTGGGCGTTTAGTATACCTTTGTGTACCTTTTCGGGGATAAAGACGTGACAATATGTCTATGCCTTATCCCGGGAACAAGTTCGTGTGCATCAGCGGGCAGAGTCGCGGGCTTCAGCTATTGTAATTTAAAACAAACCATTATGGAGCCTTTATATTCTAAACAACTGCCATCCTTGTATTATATCTAAACCATCATACGTTATCATACATACAAGTCATAATCTACGTTATGTAGGAAAACATCAAAGTATCAAAACGAGTCAGTAGTCACTACACCGTGAAGATGTAATGTTGTTCAATAAGTGCAAGAAATGCCGCAAGAAATGTAAATATGATTATAGTCCTTATGTCGTTTGCGATAAGTGTGCCAATTGTATAACGTAGTTGTGGTGTTGTGAATAGAATTGGCGTCTGAAGGTTGTTTTTAAAGATTATATAAAATTGTATGTTTTGTTGATAATAAAAATATAACTTGTAATACTTATGTTTAGGGCTATTTTCAATATTGAGACTTAATTTAACTATCTTCACGCTTTATCCTTTATAGGGTAGTCAGAGAGGTCAGATAACCAAGTGTCGCGATCCATGCATACCTATTTCTATCGCTTTCTGCAGATTCATTAATCGCTTCATACATGCACGTCTGTGTATCCGAGTTCTTTTGTCCTTTCCGTTTTTTAGCAATCTGCTAGGAGCAAGGAGTTTGTGTTTAGGTATATTAGTTCATTGATCAATTTTGAAGACGTAATGTGCTTGGAGAAGCTTTCCCATACCCATTTCTTACAAGTTGGGGTTATTTTTAAAAGGCAAATAAGATTTGGAGACTGGCTTGAATGTTTCCGATATCTTAAACAATTATCGTTATATTTTAACCAATTTACAAATTATACACCTAAACCTCATGAATCACTCTATCTATTGGTGAAAATGTCATGATAATCCTTTTAGTAGTTTTTAAGTTCATCGCGTACAGACACACAGACGCGGTAGATATTTTTTTTAGAATATTTAAGGATGCTATGCTTATTATCTAGAATATATTATATAGATTGTGTGTGTGCGTTCAGCCCATGTTGCTTATCATGCTGTGTGTTTTTGCACGCCAGCCCCACCACACGCGGAGCTCAGAGGTAAATAAATAAATATAAATTAAAATATTAATAGGTATGGCAAAATAGCCGCTAGAACAGGGATGGCCAACCGATAGTGGCAAGACTAAACTTATCTACAGTTTTATTCAAAGTTTCAAGTATTATGTGATTGGTAGACCAAAGAGTGTTTGGTCAGTTCTTTAAGTTGAATCAAGTTGGCCACCCCTGCTCTAGAAAGTATCGTATTATATTTCTGTAAAATGTTCGTCGAACTTCACTTACTCATGAGTCCCTTTTCTGTCAGTTTAACAAAAATTTTAAAAAGGTATTCCAAGGGGTTTCAAAAATTTTTTTTCTAGCTTTGCTATAAATATAATTCGAACAAAGTACATCTGGTGAACACAAAAATTGAAAGTGTAAAATTTTTCAACCTCGAGCGGGATTCGAACACGTTATTTCTCCCTTGTCGGTGGAGCCACTTAACCAACTATACTACTGAAGGCACTTGAAGCCGACTATTGTTTCCATCTCTTACTTCTTAAGATCCATTTAATTTTTTTATCAAATCGTTGTATATTATCTCAAAATTCACAAATAATCTCACGTTATAAAGCTTGACCAGTATACTGGTGTCGAAGTTGTCCAAAACGCAGGAGCCTGTATATTTCTTTAAATCACGTATGCACTTTATAGACATTGTAAAGTAAGATGATAACACTATCAATATTAGTTTAGAATTCGATGTGAATCTGCTGAATCACGCTTAACACAAGCAATTTAGCTTAGTTAGAGTTGACAGGAATACTGGGAAATTGGGAATCCCGTTTGCTTTTATTTTCATAAATTTATTACCCATTCTCCTGATATATTACACAGTTTCTTCACGTGTTCATGACACTAATTTTTCTTTCATAATACTATGCATCTACATTTTTGCAGTTTTTTGTACTTGTTTTAAATAGCTTTACGTAATAATTGGCACAAATTGGGTTCTGCAAAAAAAAAAATCGCCTGCTAACAGTACACATTATAAGCTCGTTTTAATTTCTAAATATATGACAGTTTTAGACTAACTTGCGTACACACACTTCTTACTAATTCGTGGATTGGATTTCGTGCAACACATTTTTATAACAATACTTTTTATTATGTCCCACAATAATAAATTAGTGCTATAATTAAATTACTAGGTCGAGCGGGAATATAACCCGCGTCTATGCGCAATCTGGGGGCATCTCTTTAGAATTTGCCTTATTTATATCAAAATGTTTAAAAAGAGTACTTATTCAAAATAGCAGAAGTATCATATTTAAACATATATGATATACTGAATCCTATATTTCGATTTTAGATTTGTAGATAATCTGTGCTAAGCGACTTTACTGATTTTACCAAGGGAGCCGAGTCTGCTATTTCAATCGTGTCGAAATAGAATCGAAATCGTCGCTCAACAGAAAGCCACCGGTACAATTTTGACAGTATTTCGTGGTCTACTATTAGAATCGTACTCCAATAGACTTCTATCGGTCGACCGATAGAATTCTACTAACACGTACCGCGCCAGTGACCGCTAGTCAGTTGCATTTTGATAGTCTACTAACATTTTGACAGCTAAAAACAGCGATTCTGGTTCTATTCTACGGCTTCTCAATAGTAGCCTCGGCTCCCAGTAGCCAGACCTTATCTATAGTCAGTTGTATGTGGCTTGGAGTGTATGGACCGTATTCCAGAACGTTTCTCAATGCTCAATCGACGCTTGAGAGTATATTTTAAAAGGCAAAATCTAGCCTCAAGCGTTGATTGAGTACTGAGAAACGTTCTGGAATACGGACCTATATGTTGTGTGTATTGAGTGTTACAACGTGGCAGCGAACGCGTCGTCTGAAGGGTCGCGAGCGTCGGAGGCGGGCGAGGCGGCGGCCCCACGCGGCTCCACACTACCTCGCGCCGCGACTTCGCCCGCGCCCAAGTACAGCCCTGAAGCCTCGCCCAGTTCTTCCGTAACCAGTGAAGGAGCGCCGTAAGTCTTGTGAACAAGTGAAAACTTCTTTTGGCGCACCGCATACAGATTTTTTTTGCTTTTAGGCTGATCCGTCACGCTCCGAGGTGAAAGGCTCGATCGGGTGAACTCGGGAACGCCGAGTGTACCAATCAATTCCTACGTAATAATTGATTGCGATTGCCAATGTAGTTTTGACTTCTGCCGTGTGGTCTTAATCAACCTTCTTAATTTTTTTTCCCTACTGAAATTTAAGGGCGCGATTCTACTGAGGCCTAAAAAAAATTCTGACCGAGGATTGAAGACCTCAGCAACAGCAGTCGTACACATATACTAAATAAACTACAAAACCTCAAGGTTGCAAACTATATTGTTATTGTATAGTAGTTTTTAATGGATTTTTGTATGTGGGTCCGCTGCTTTTCGTGTTTGCTAACACACTAACAAGTTTTGCAAACATGTTATGGGCGTGGCCTAACAGTTAGGAAAAGCGCCATAACATGGTTCCCGCGACGAATGGATAGGTATCATGTTTGGTTAACATGTTTTGTTAAAAAATTGGCGCTGTGGACCCGGCCTTAAGATTGCATGTCATTTGGCAGAAACATTATGCGTTGTTCATCATCATTAATGCTCAGCTATGTAAGTTTTGGAATAAATAAATCAGAATCTGTGGTGCATTTGCCGAAGGAAGCCAAAAATCAAAAGCCGAACGATTCTAGCAATCAAATATGAGTGCAACCCAGACTTGAAACTCAGGCTTTGGATGCGACTGGATACGTTAAGATGAAGAGAGAGAAGGGTGAATACTATCTCATTAGACTTAGTTTGATGCGCATTATGGTTTTAACTTGTTTATATTCCACAGGTACCCTCCACAAGGCACAAACAACATTTCCGAGGCGACGTTCACAATAAAACCAATACTGAACGAGCTGCGGGAACGAAGGGAGGACTATGAACGGTTATCGGAAAAAATTGACACGTTAAAGGTTCGTAAAGTTTAATTAGGCCTTAGGGGCGGCTTGAAAAGTTTAAACAGGAAAGTAGCCACAACCAGCGTCTGTCTATTTTAACACGGCAATGGGCTCACCACCTATGTCGTGTGACAGGAATGCACACGGTGAAATGTGGGCGTATAATATGACTGCCACCCATTAGGGGATAATTGATAAACAACAGCTATTTAGTACAAAACAAAAAGGAACAATAATGGAAAAGAATCTCATCAGAAATCTGTTCCACATCACTATCCACAACAAACCGTGCCTTAAAGTATGTCTTTTTGGTATTCCAGAACCTATCCCAAGAGGTGTCGTTCCTGTCAGCGGCGCTGCAGGAGGAACGGTTCAAGACTGAGCGACTGGAGGAGCAAATCAATGATCTCACGGAACTACACCAAAATGAGGTCGGTAACAATCCCTTAGTAATATAAACTCTATCCACAGAACAGAAAAAAAATAGAAGTAGTCGTAAGTAAGCGGGGCAAGCGTACCCCAGACTTTGCGCAACTCCGCAAATGATTGAGTTACGCCTATATTTCGTGACAGCAGTCTGGTTCGACTTTCGCGTCGAAAACAACTAAAAATATAATATATACATACCATATTGTGCCACTTTAGAGTGCAAAAACGATAGAAGCACTAAAAACTTTTTGAATAATGGTATATCTTATCATGGGTTAATGTTATTTTTACTTATTTTCAATAAATAACAAAAATATGAGTTTTCACTAGCAAAACAAGCATAAGTAATCTTTATGTTATTTAGATTAAGGTGTAGGTACTTTCCTTCGCATTGAACAAATTACTCTCGAAAATTCTATCAGTAATCTTACGTTATTGTAGCTACTCGCTTAGTGATTGCCGGTATCGAAAAAATACTGTCGATAATTTTAAAATTTAAGGTAATTTTACAGTGATAATACAAATTCATAAATATGTACCTAAACCTGTATATAAATTTTACAAATATAATATTCTTTCTTTTACTTTAAAAGTAAGTCAATAGTTTTTAGGCAAGACATGCTTGTGGTTATTTTAGATTGCCTCAATGTCCACATCGAAAATAAAATTGGTCAAACCAAAGAACAGATAGATACTTTTAACGCTCTGTCAGCGCAAGTGTTTGACTCCTTTTACAACGTTAAGAGCACAACTTTGGGTCGCCAACTTGAGGTCCACTATAAATACTCTGTAGATTATGGGAGAGACCCTCAATTCGATAGATATAGGCTTTCTATCAGGCAGGGTGGTGTCATTTAGGAGAGCTAAACAAAAACCGGTCAAGCGCGAGTCGAACTAGTTACTCCGAGGGTTTCGTTCTTACCCATTGTACCGTTATAATAAAATTAGTACCTTATTTGAAACAATTCCAAATAAACTAGACCTTCAAATTGCATTAGCGCCCATATAACTAAGAGTTCTATGTTAATTGGTGTTTAGGGGACCCTGACCTAGTCTTGAAACCTAAAAGTTTCCAAGACTAGGTCAGGGTCACTACGAGACTAGAGTATATATTGAATATTCTTACCTGTACATTAAACACGGTGAAATTGTTGAAATCTTTGAATTTAATACTATAACCAAATTTTTTGTGGTACCTGCCTATGTGATAGTAAGTGTATCCCGACTCAGTTTCTTTTATACTCGTTTGACTCTTAGCCTTTTGTTGCTCTATAAGTAAAAAAGTGTCAATTTTCGTATGAAAACTAGCCTATAAATGTCCCTAACTAATCACATTGCCTGAATAAGGCGTGTGTTGTCTGATGCGTTGGTATTACACGTGCCCGTCCAAGTTACAGACTAAGGGCCGTATTCCAGAACGTTTCTCAATACTCAATCGGGCCGTATTCCAGAACGTTTCTCAATACTCAATCGTCGCTTAAGAATAGATTTTATAAGGCAAAATCTAGCCTCAAGCGTTGATTGAGTATTGAGAAACGTTCTGGAATATGGACCTAAATGTTCGCATGCAATGTGTTAATATCGGTACATTTGTGGACACAATGGCGTTTTCTATGTTAAGAGCTTTGAGATTTAAGTAATCCTCATCAGCTTGCTGGTGCAGATACTGACCGACCGGTTTGAGTGCATGTCAAGCAGTCGCTATTTCACTGTCCTTAATAGCAGAAGTTTATTCCGAGTTTCAAAAGGATTTGGATTGGGTGACAATATTAAGACGAAGGTGTGAATGTTAAATGCCCTTCGAGTTTCATGCCGGCTAAGTTTATTTACTATTATTAATACCTACCTTTATGTTAACCTATTAATAAAATTAATTAATGAGTAATGTTTTATTTATTTCGTTCGAATAATTAACATAGTAACTACACATTTTTATCACATATCGAAATGACATATCGATGACTGATCAGCCACATCCCTATCTAAGTTATTAAAATGTAGCAATCCTTTGATACAATTATAAATCTTGATGCAACGGCTTAAGTGATATAATTGAATACATTTGTTATAGTGACATCTAGTGTTCAGTGGCGACTCTCGATCTTTTTTATGTTTCTAATTTCGTTATTGAACACTAGATGTCTAAATGTCTACGTTATACGTGATAATGAACTGTAATGCAATAGATTTGTGGTACATTTTCCAGATCTTGGGATATAATATGTTATATCCAATCACGACACAGATGTCTTTGTGTTGGCAAATACAAAATCTTATCAATGTGTGCACTTGGGGTACGCTGGTTCTGATAGTAATGAAGTAATAAGCTACTTCTACTGTTTTTTCTTTTTGCTTCACTTGGCTGAGTATTATGCTTCATCTCTAGGTCTTGAAAATATGCTACATTCTTGTCTTTCTTATCTGGATGCATTTTATTCAAATGAAGTTGCAGTCTTGAAGGCATCATTCCTTCATTCGAAAATGTTTTTAGACATTGAAGGCACTGAGGCGACGATGGGTTTGTGGGATTTTCAATGAATCCGAATTTAATATATTCCACAGAGTATTGCCGTCTCTTCTTTTTTACTTCCGACATTGTTTTGTTTTAAGAAATACGTAAGTAAATGTTGAACTCAAGTACAGATTATCTATTACGCGCGAAACAGCAAATGAAAATAAAATAAATATTCCGTTGTTTATATAGGATTGCATAAGCAGCACGCACCGACAGGAATAAGACAAACATGCATAAACTCGTTTATCTCATTCGACGCTCAATTGTACTCGACAAGTAAGAACAAGTATTCTATGAATCAGCCGATTGATACAGGAATGCACAAATCGGGTTATTAAACAAAAACTTGTTAAAACATGATTGCCCGCGGTCTATTATCTACGAAAATTACCTATTTAGGAATACTAATAACTATTAAAATGCGAAAGTGTGTCTATTGCCTTTTTATTTGTTTGTTTGTGTCTACTTTCATTTCGAAACGGAGCGACCGATTGACATGATTTTTCTTCTATTTATTGAATAAAACAGGACAGATACATGAACTACGCGGAGAGAAATATCGAACCGAGTTTGAACAATCTCTTAATTAATATTAGTTGTTTTTTTTTTCATTTCATATCATTTCATGTAACCATAATTCGACCGGGCCGTGCCGGGCGTACTGGAGAGCGGAGAAATAATCAACTAATTTGGAAAATGTATAATAAAGGACGGGATTAAATGGGTGCGACGAGATTCGAAGTATGTAACGGGTGAAGCCGGGCGAGTCAGCTAGTATGATTATAATTTCTAAATCCCTTGCAATAGGTTCCGCTATAGCTAAAATCCATCAAAATGTGTACAGCGGTTCCAGCGTGAAAGCCAAGCACTCGTTTAGAATTTTACAGTAAGGATACTTTTTTACAGGTGGAAAATTTGAAGCAGGCGTTAACAGATGTTGAAGAAAAAGTCCAGTACCAGAGTGAAGAACGAATACGAGATATACACGAAGCGCTCGATCTCTGTCAGACCAAAGTTAGTTTTATTTTATATTACTCAAGTTTTCCTCAACCCGTTTCTCACTAGTTCGCGGGATGAAAAATTGCCTATGTTTTAATCCAGGGTGTCGGCTACCTGCACTCCAAATGTTGATTGTAACAAACATACACACTCACAAAGTTTTGCCTTTGTAATAGCAGTATTGACAAGCAACCGGTCCGCTCCGAATCATTCATATAGAAATATTCCGAAAGTTGATGCAATACATCCGGCTCGAAGGACCGTATTTTCTTAGTCCATCGAGCCGGATAACTTCAATTTAGTTTTTAAGCATATATAACATAAATAAAGTATAATATTTGAGTATAAAATGTTTGTGACAGATAAGTAAACTAGAGCAATGGATGGCGGGCAGCGGCGGCGCGGGCGGGCTGGGCGGCGCGGGCGGCGAGTCGGGCGGCGCGGGCACCCTGCCGCCGCGCCTGCTGCTGGTGAAGCTGCTGAACGTGGCGCTGACGCTGCTGCAGCTGGCGCTGCTGCTCGTGGCCACGGTGGCCGGCGTGGCCATGCCCTTCCTGCGCACCAGGTAACTACTACTATATACCGCGCCTGCTGCTGGTGAAGCTGCTGAACGTGGCGCTGACGCTGCTGCAGCTGGCGCTGCTGCTCGTGGCCACGGTGGCCGGCGTGGCCATGCCCTTCCTGCGCACCAGGTAACTACTACTATATACCGCGCCTGCTGCTGGTGAAGCTGCTGAACGTGGCGCTGACGCTGCTGCAGCTGGCGCTGCTGCTCGTGGCCACGGTGGCCGGCGTGGCCATGCCCTTCCTGCGCACCAGGTAACTACTACTATATACCGCGCCTGCTGCTGGTGAAGCTGCTGAACGTGGCGCTGACGCTGCTGCAGCTGGCGCTGCTGCTCGTGGCCACGGTGGCCGGCGTGGCCATGCCCTTCCTGCGCACCAGGTAACTACTACTATATACCGCGCCTGCTGCTGGTGAAGCTGCTGAACGTGGCGCTGACGCTGCTGCAGCTGGCGCTGCTGCTCGTGGCCACGGTGGCCGGCGTGGCCATGCCCTTCCTGCGCACCAGGTAACTACTACTATATACCGCGCCTGCTGCTGGTGAAGCTGCTGACGCTTACTAAACGCCCACATTTCACAGTATGCTTTTTTGTCCCACGTAACAGGCGGTGAACTTATTGCCGTGTTGAAATGGACAGGCGCAGGCAGGCTGCGTCGACCCACTTTTGAATTTTTTTAAGCCGCCCATAAGGCCTTGAACTTGGCTTAACGACTGCCATTTTATTGGCAAGCGGGACCAACGGCTTAACGTGCCTTCCGAAGCACGAAACGGGGGTGGGTCTAAAGGGCCGAATTAATTTAATAAAATAAAATATGTCTATTTTAGATGTTAAATTTGGAAGAAATTTCGAACCCGTTGCCTTTTTAGTGAGGTGGTAACAAAAAGGCTAAAAGGTCTTATGGTGCCAAAATTATCTAAGTGATTCCAAGACATGGCGCTAGATGTCGCTGTCTTAACACATACAATATGGTAAAGATATATTTCCCTTTCTTCTCGCAGGGTGCGTGTCCTCACGACAAGTCTGGCCGTGATGCTGGGCGTCATGGTGCTAAAGCAATGGCCCGAAGTGACGCAGCTGTCAGAACACCTGGTGCGGCGCCTCAAGGAGTACTTGCTCGACAAACACCACGACAGGTAATGCCGTCTGCTGCCACTAGCTATGTATGGACACGCCGATCTAATGTTTAATTGACAAAAAGTACGAAATATATACACTGGGATGTTGAATTCGTGAAACAAAATTGTCCAGAAATGGTGTTATGCTATTAATTAACATCTTACAAATATCTAGTTACGAATGAGTGAGGAACGATTGCCGAAGAATATACAGGTGAATTTTTCAAGTGGGCCTTCAGGGCCAATTCCTAAAGTTTAAGAAATATCGAAATATGCTCAAAGGAGTCGCGAGCCCGATTTTGTTGAAAATCAATACTACGTCATTGGTTTTTTTTTAAATCAATTATCCTAGCCAGGACTCGAAACCAATGATTTTGACAAAATAAACACAGCCTGTATTATTACACCATTCGATAGTGTTTTTAATAAGAATAGATTTCTGGGGAAGAAATTTCCCACCTGAAAAATTTACCCTGTATATTGTGCGAAAGTAGAGGGTGAAGACCGCGTGAGCTTATTACTCAAAAACGAAAAAGTCAAAAGTACCCGGATACCCAGACGTGCATGTTTGAGATAATTAATGAATCAGTAAGAAGCTCAAGAAGTATGCATGGATCGCGAAGATCATCAGTCGTCGATCGGCAATCTGTCCTCTCTGACTACTCCGTTAGGGATACAGTGTAATGATAGATAGATAATTGCGTGACACGTTGATTTCAAAGGGGGTTAATCACATTGCGCGTGCGCATCTACAGAATGAGTAAGCGTATTAAAAATGTAATCGGGGTAATACGTGGTAATCAAAGTCACAACACTTGTCAATTCTCGTGTAAGCCTTTAAGTCGTACGCATTAAAATCTAGGGTTAAACCTTTTGTTTAAATACTTACGTTAAATCTATAATCTCACACAGTAAAGAACCGTAAATGTTACAACAAAACATTCCAGTTGTATAAAAATTAAAACTCCGAACATTATTCGGCGCGTCCACTACCCACGACCGGTCCAGTATAGTGTAAACTCTAATATAATAAATACTAGTAGATAATTTTTAAATATGTATAAATGTATGGGGCATCGATTGGCGAGGACTGGTGTTTAGAAACAAAATTAACTAAGAAATGGTTAGGAAATATAACATTAAAAGAGTCTGTCCAAATTCACTTATTCTACAGCAAGCAATAATAAGTATAGTGTGATAAATGTTTAGGTATAATATTGTTGTTGTATAATATATTATGCAGTCTCGAGCCTGGCCCTACAGACACGTCCCTCGGTTCTCACGACCAATGAAATTACACGAAAATCTATCCTATAACCAAAATAACGATTTTCATTGGTGGAAATATGTCGAAACCTCTGTTCTATAGTACCATGCTAAGGGATTTGAAATGCGTTCGGAAACACGCTAGCAATATGCATCTAAATGTGGGCATCTAAACAGCTTTCACTTGAATCATCTTACCCTTGTTCATGACTCAGGGGAAGGTTTAAACCTTTCTAGGTGTGTAACGACACATTCTCAAAATGTCACGTTCGCAAAATTGTCACAATATTGTTTTGCACTCGCGTTTTGTCACAGTTTCAGTATAGCATATTCGCATAAAGTCAAACTCGTCCTAGACCTAGTTGGCAGGCACGTTAAGCCGGTGGCCAATAATATGGCAGTCGTTAGCCAAGTTGAGGGTCTTATGGGCGACTTGAAAACTTTCAATAGCAGATGGTCACAACCTGCGTCTTTCCATTTAAACACTGCAATGGGCTATGGGAAACTTGTAACGTGGGACAAAAATGATAATGGTGAAATGTGGGCATATAGAGCCTCTGCCACCTCTTACGGGATAAAGAAGTGATTGATAAGTCAAGCTGTCCCGATAGGTCCACTTGTGCCATCACCATCGGCCCATAGTAAATAGAAAATTGTTACATTTTGCCAAAGTGACATTGTGAGAAAGTGACATTTAGAAAAATAGTGACATTTTGAGAATGTGACAGCCACCTCTTATATTAGAAGTATCTAGAAAATTATTTAATTATTTCCTACAAAGAGCAGCTATCATCGACTGTCGACCTGCTATTTGAAAATGCACCTTCTTTAGGGTCTAAACTCGAAATCAACCGTTTAGTAATTGGTCTGACAAACGTTTCTTACTTTAAATGCCAAATAAATCTACAAAAGAATACGAGAAAAACGGTGACTTAACTTTTTTATTTTTCAAAATATGGCTGGAATATTTGCGATCAAAGTGCGTATAAAGCGGGTGACCGCATACGTCACAACTCTGCTCATTCAACAGTCGCGCTCTCGTGCGCGGCTGTGACATCATAATGGGCGCGCCTAATCTCGAAAATTCAAAATAAGGATAGAACTTCTCGTCGTTATCACTTCAGAAATACTGCATGTATTGAAGTGAAATTAAAACTAATATAACATGAGCTACGCTCCAATTTTAGATGTATTTGACAGTAATATTTTGACCCTTTTGTGTTCTCTATTGTGGAAATTAGTCGTAATAGATAAAGGATTTTTTTTCGGCATGCTTTTGTAGCGTTATGCTAGTGTGTTTTCCTAAAATTCTGTTTACAAACATCAGTTCATTAATTTGAAAGCTATATCGTTTCTTAATACAGTTTTGTATTACTTTTATCAAAGCGTGTAGAACCATTGGCACGTTTTTATTTATGTAAATTTAAGAGGTTGTAATACAATAAAGTGTATGTACGTATTTTGACAATAGCTATAAAAGGTTACTTTGGCTTGACGTGTAAGGTTGCTATAAAAAAAAAAACAAAATGTTTATTTATTTTCTGACTAGAGGGCGCTCACAGCTCAGCTCCCGTGATTCGTTTTTCCCGTGCCAGTTTCCCACAGGAACCTGTTTCCGGGATATTAAGTAACCTATGTGTTAACCCAGGGTATCAGCCAATTGGTCAACATACAAACTTTCTCCTTTGTAATAATAATACTTTATACTCGATTCTGCTAGATACTAACTAATTTTATTCTCTATTTACCTCTCAAATAATTCTTCTAAAATATTTTAAGTTCCGTGCTTCAGAACGCACGTGAAGCCCTTGCTCCCGGTAGCCAGTAAAATGGCTGTCGTTAAGCCAAGTTGAAGGCCTTATGCCCAGCTTGAAAAATGTCAACAGCAGGTAGCCACAACCTGCCTTTGTGTATTTTAACACAGTAATGGGCTCACCACCTATTATGTTGGTCAGGAATACACACGTTGTAAAGTGGGCGTATAATATGGCCTCTGCCACCCCTTCGGGGATAAGGCGTAGTTGATAAACAAACTTTTTAAAGTATCATTACAGTTACGCCTTTTCCCCTGCAGAGGTCAAGGTGTCCTAACCACCTACATTCACCAGTTGAATTTTGGCCTACGCGATAAGTTGCCTGTTGTCCTATTAAAACTGACAGAGGAGGTTGTGGCTACCTGCTGTTGAATTGGAGCTAGGACCAACGGTTTAGTTGCACACTGAACCGTTGGTCCTAGCTCCAATTCGGTACGAAAACGCTCGTGAATAAAAATACCATAAATTCCCCTATTCCTATCACAAAACTAACCGTATCAACTTATGCCCGTGTGTCGGTTTACAAAACACAGAGAAGGCGGAGCCAAGAGCCCTTTTTAATTTTTTTTATGCTAAAGAAAATATTTTTTTCAGTCAGTCCAAAGCATCCTAATCTTAAATATGTATAGTTGATTATATTTTATATAAATATGTTATAATTCACAGCAATAATATATATAAATACTCCTTCGTCTAAGATTGTATAATATGGTGGACGTAACTGCATTTTTTCTATATTTTTTTGTTAAATTTTATTTTATTTTTTTGTGTTTTATTTTTCTTTTCTCTGGCAGGTATGAATGCAAGTCCTTATGTGGTTGATGTAGTGAAATCGTCATCGCTAGTGGAATTTAGTTGTTATTGCAATTTTGTCCTGGGACGCACTGAGTTATATAATGTTCGTAGATGTAAACACTGCTTGGTTAAAAAACATATAATATACTATAAAAATTTGACAAACTTACACAAAATAGTTTTTTATTAATTTTTTCCTTATTTTTTGTCTTTTTTTTTCGAATGTAATTATTTCATGACGTTTTTTTAAAGACTTTTCTAAAGTATTTGTTTAACTGAGCAGTTAAAATGTGAAATATATATATAGAGAAGTTCGTCGTGAGTTGAGTTATTCTTTTTGCATTTTGTACTATATAGATATTCAGTACTAATAGATGAAGTTTGGACATCGGGAAACATCGGCATTCATCGGGTCGCACTCGTAATTTTAACTTTATGCTAATGAAATAAAGGTCATTGTCATTTCTAAGAACAGCAATTAGAAGTAATCGTATTGTAGTTGTAATTTCAACTTGTAGCTGAAATATGTAATAAACTTTTTTTTTCAAATCTAAGAACAACAATTGGCCGATGCCCAAACTTTATCTGGTTGTATTGTACGCTAAAAGATGTGGGGCTCTCTTTAATTGTAGAATATATCGTGTAACTTTGTACAAAATATAATTTTGTTGTCAACTCATGACGCGCGGCGCGGAGTTAGTATTACAGTGATATTAATTTACTATTTATAAAAACTTAAGTGTAAAACTGATATGATAACATAACGGTCTTATCAATTATAAACATAAAAATATAGCAAAATGCCTAAAAAAATTTGTTTTTCAGTATTTTAGAACGTTATGTTATCATATGTTAGTTTATGTAGTGATTTTACATGAACAAACATAGGGCTGGGCCCACATTAGTTGTTTTGATGATTTAATATTAAATTTGTAAAAAGAAATACATTATCCAATCCTACTATTGCTCACAAAAATACAAATAATCATTTGTCATGTTTTTAATATTTTTTGGTCAAACATTCCGGGGTTCGGACAATATTTTGTCATTGGTTGACAAATGTTTGATAAATTATTTGATTAAAGTAAATTCTAGAAGACCGAAAAGGCTGAACGATTTATCTCGAATCTATAGACGCGTTAGATAAATTGTATTGTTTAGGTGAAAGATAAAATTATTTGCTTTTACGATTGATGTATGTAGCTAAATGGGGTTATGGGAGGTAAGGGTGGTTGTTATCACAATTGAATTATAAATTAAATAAATTATAATGTAATATTGACTATTAAAATAATTTGATTATTTGAGGGTACATAAATGATTTATAATAATTTAATTCACGCATGAAGCTGATTTCGTAGCAAATTTTGTCAGTAATAATTAACATTACAATAACGTAATGTCATTAGTATTGACAGGGAATTGGTAGGAATTGCGTCATAACAGAAAGAAAGGGAACAAATAATAATATTGATGCTTGTGAATCTCGGGTACGGGTATCGTCTTTTTTTCTTACAAAGATTCTCGGTCTTACATAGGGACACGTTGATTCGATACGCGAAAGTCTTCGGAGTATCTTATATCTAAGACAATCCTTTTATAGAAAAACGATAATGGACCGTATGAAATGAGAGTTAAACTATTGTATAATCGATGAAATGGGCTATTGGATTGGGTCTTAAATTTACTGTGTAACTCAACGACGTCTGCCATTTTAATACGTTATTATCGAAATATTGATGTAATTATTACTGACAGTCTCTGCTGCTCTCAAATGCGTTTGTTAGCGGGAAAACAACAACAATTATTTCAATTTAAATTAAAATATGTTTGTGTTTATCAGAGGCGATAGTATAATATAATGATAATAAATAATAACATGCTTTATAAAATAAGTACATTCCAAATTATCTTACCGTATTTATATCAGTGGTTAACTCACCGTATTTATATCAGTTGTTAACTCAGACCTGCTACACACAAGTTTCTTCTTAATAAACTATCTGATGACTTTAAGACGAATTATTACAAATTGTCTAATGTTCTGATAGCATAATTGTATAGTAGGCAATGGATATAAGTATACAGGGTCCTATAAATACTGATTTTAAATATATTTTTATGAGATGTCGTATGGTTACACAGTTACACTCGATTAATACATACATAAATACATATTGTCACGCCTTTATCCCCGAAGGGGTATGCAGAGGCATACTATACGCCCACGTTTCACCGAATGCATTTTTGCTCCCACGTAACAGGTGGTGATGCTGAGCCCATTGCCGTGTTGAAAGGAACGGGCAGGCTGTGGCGACCTGCTCTTGAAATATTAATAACCATAAGCGATTAATAATAACCATAGCAAATGTCATAAAAATATAAGTTTCTTAAATTAAAAATCAGTCTGTATATTTATGTCCTTTGCCCTCTGTACATTTGACACTAAGAATGCTTTCTAACCCCTTGTTTACTCCAAGGTATATAATACGTGTATTTGACAAATTTTATGCAATGTTTTCGTTCGTTCGTTTTGTTCTCATTCTAGAACTTGTTGTATACAAAATTTGTTAAATCAAGTGATTCGCCTGAACGATACAATGTTTGAAACAATTACATATATAGAATAAATAATTCTAAAAGTTTGGTTTTTGACAAGTATCCTACAAGTTTTGTATAAAAATAGCAGAATACTTGTTTCTTGGTGTAATCTGGGTGTTAAATCTATCATCAGATCGAATCAATGACTTGTGATAACATGTGGTCAAATAATTTGAATACAATGTTTGACACATGAAACTTTTTGACAAAACTAAATTTGAGATAGACGCCATCTATGTAAAAGCTGTCTACAATATTTGTTTTTTTTTTCTGAACATGTTATGATGTAAATAATTTTATAATCAACACCAATCACAATAAATTCAATTAAAATTAGTTATAACAAATTGGATGTTGGAAATTGCATTGTGAGGATTAGGAAATGAAATGAATTTCATGTATTCGCTGCACTCAAAGCCATTTAACCACAAGATTATTTTATGTTTAATTACGTACTAAAGAAGCTTGTTGTGTGATGATTAAACGGCTCTGAGTGTCGCTGTATAATATGAAGCGCCTTCAATAGATTGTAAGTGCCTCAGTTGTATGAACGACAGTTTAGTATGATTTGAGTTGTATTTTAAATCATTTGGTTTTGAAATCACACAAGAAAAAACATAAAATATAATGTAAAAGTGTTAATTTTCGTTGCCGGCTATGGAGTTAATTAAATCATCACAATTTTATTCAGACTTGTGTTTTAATATTTATTATTGACTTGACCCGTTGGGTGAATATTTCCCGTACCGGTTTCCAACAGGAACGCTGCGTGTTTCCGGTACAAAAGTATCGTAAGTTATAGTCTATGGTGACAGTTATCTCCACACCAAATTTTATCCGAATTGGTCCAGCCGTTTAAGCGTGTAGAAGTAACAAACATACAGTAACAAATTTTCGCCATTATAATATTAGTACTGATGGTTTTTTATGGGTGTTGTCATTTTCTTAGTCTCAAATCGATTCTAAAAGCGGAACGAATAATTGTAAATAAAATAAATAAATATCCATCACGCCTTATCCCCGAAGGGGTGGCAGAGGCATATTATTATATGCCCACTTTTCACCGTGTGGATTCCTGTCCCACGTAATAGGTGGTGAGCCCATTGCCGTGTTGAAATAGACAGACGAAGGCTGTGGCTACCTGCTGTTGAAATTTTTTTAAGCCGCCCTTAAGGCTTTCAACCAGGCTTAACGACTGCCATTTTACTGGCAACCGGGACCAACGGCTTAACGTGCCTTCCGAAGCACGGAAACGCTCGCAAATGTAAATGCCACAAAGTGGTCACCCATCCGACGACCAGCCATAGTGAAAGTTGCGTACCTCAGTGATCGTTTACCGAACACTGAGACCGCGGGGCCACGAGCGCTTAATTGTACTACATCCAAAATCTTTTAATGGGTACATAGAGGAGTACTTCTTGTTCCTACGTTTATGTAAAGTTGCTTGTGGCAGAAAAAACTAATATTTACGCATTGGATTTGAGAAGTCTGCGATGTTAAGCTGGAATGACGTTTATGGACAAAGTAAGGAACAGCGTTATAAGGGACCAGCCAGCATAATAGAAGATGTAGTGAACTAGATAGGGGATGCTCAGACGAGTATAAAAAAAATACTGCGGATATTTTTTAAAGCCTATTCTTAAGCCTAAAGTATATTAGTTTTTTTTTAAAGTGAAAAAGACAAACTCTGTTCAGACTGGTAATGCTCTGAACCGCTGAGCTATAGAATAACAGAAATGTACCGAGGTCGACGCCTACCATTTGCCTATTCACTCTTACTTTTGTCGTCTTATTTTATAAAACGTGAAGCGCTCGTGGCCCCGCGGTCTCAGTGTACTGTAAACGTTCACTGAGTTACGCAACTTTCACTATGGCTGGTACTCGGATGGGTGACCACTTTGTGGCATTTACATTTGCGAGCGTTTCCGTGCTTCGGAAGGCACGTTAAGCCGTTGGTCCCGGTTGCCAGTAAAATGGCAGTCGTGAAGCCTGGTTGAAGGCCTTATGGGCAGCTTGAAAAATTTCAACAGCAGGTAGCCACAACCTGCGTCTGTCTATTTTAACACGGCAATGAGCTCACTACCTATTACGTGGGACAGGAATCCACACTGTGAAAAGTGGGCATATAATAATGCCTCTGCCACCCCTTCGGGGATAAGGCGTGATGGATATTTATTTTATAAAAGTAAAAAAGTCAACCCGTTACAGACATTAGGATCTTAGGAAATAATAGGTCATAAGTCACAGCCTACTCTAATAGGCGTGCTGGTATGTATGTATGTTAGAGTTTAATAGAATAGAAGTCAATCGCAGTCACATCAATATAATCATATAGCAAGGCGGCGATCGCTTTCATAATTCAAGTGGGACTATTAAAATAAAAATAATAAATAAAAATATCTTTATTTTGCATAGACCATTTTAACGGCGCTTACAAAATGTCATACACTATTTAAAATATTTAAAGCGACCACCGGTTCGGAACGCGGCCCACCTGAGAAGAACCGGCAAGAAACTTAGGAAGGCTTTTTTTTGATGGCCTATTTACAATTTAATATTATTTCACTTTGCCAGCAGATCATTTCCAGGCGTCCCTGTCCTGCAAATAGTCTGTAACGGAGTAAAAACCTTTTTCACAAAGCTTGTTTTTAATAAACTTTTTAAATTTATTTAATGGTAAATTTCTCAGGTCACAGGGAAGCTTGTTGTAAAAGCGTATACAGTTACCCTGGAAAGAATCGCCAATCTTATGTAGTCGACTGTAGTGGACTGAAAGATTATTTTTATTTCTAGTGTTTATATTATGTTTATCACAGAGTTTAGAAAACTGTGATAGATTTTTCTGGACACACATAAGATTGGCAAAAATGTATTGTGATGGTACGGTTAGAATATTTACTTTGATTTTTTTCGGAGAGAAACTCTGGGGCCCAAATTATAAATAGCGCGTACAGCCCGCTTTTGTAGAACAAAAATAATATTTAAATCTGCAGCACTCCCCCAAAGGAGAATACCGTAAGACATAATACTATGAAAATAGCTGAAGTAAACCATTCTAGCCGTATCCACATCTTTTAGAGTCCTGATCTTTTTTACACCGTATGCAGCCGAACTTAATCTAGAGGCTGTCTTTTCTATGTGTGGGCCCCACTGCAAATTGGCATCAATAGTTATACCGAGGAACACAGTTGATTCTACAAACTCTAACACTTGTCCATTCAGTTGAACATTGGCCGCAACTTGTTTTACATTTGGTAGAATAAATTTTATGTAGTATAGTATTATTTATTTTATTATTATATATAGTATTTATTTTATTTTCATTAAGGCAAAGATTATTTGAGCTGAACCAATGAACTACTCTTGCGTTGCATTGTTTACATCGTCATAGTTATCTAATTGTCTTTTAATTTTAAAAATTAATGAGGTGTCATCTGCAAACAAAACAATCCTATTCCTGTCCCCTACATAAAATGGTAAATCATTAATATAAATGAGAAACAAGAATGGCCCAAATATCGAGCCTTGCGGCACACCCATTGTAACCATGGATCCTACAGAACGTGTACGTACCATTAATATCGACCCTCTGTATTCTATTGTTCAAATATGAAGACAGAAGATCGAGAGCTTTGCCTCTTATTCCATAGTGGTGTAATTTTTTGCACAGCGTTTCATGTTGAACGCAATCAAAAGCCTTTGATATATCGCAAAATATACCTAATGCATCGTGCTTGTCTTCCCAAGCTTCATGAATACATTTTAATAACTCAACACCAGCATCGGAAGTTGAGCGCCCTTTCGTAAACCCAAATTGATTCGCATGAAGTATTTTATGACTATTAAAATGGGATAGCATTTGATTCAAGATTATTTTTTCAAATACCATTACCATTTGCACTCCTCCAAAAGGTATTATAACTCCTGTAAACCAAGATCTACAATAATGACCAAGACCAGAAAAAATTACAGCTGACACTCCGAGAAGTTTCGGAGTAAGTAATCCCAAGTTTTACAAGTATGTGCCTATTCCTAAGGACAGCCAGTAAATTCACCTATTTTTGTTTTTTTCGTAAATTGCAAACAAAACTAACTGCTAGGGGCAGTTATGATTCAAGTATTCTTTATTTTTGATGGTTTCGGGAGCTGCTATCGCCCAACAAGCCCTATAAGAGCGCATGCGCCAAGCCTCGCTGTTGGTGTACCACTTGCAGATAAGGATGACTTGGGCACCGAGTCAGTAAGTCCCAGAACAACTACGCTTGACGTTATGATAAGCTTTAGATATCATTGTCAATATGTATCTACATACAAAATTAGACGAGGCTATTTTCTCTCTCACCATTGTGTGCCTCAATTCCCGTTTATGATTTTACTGAGGTGGCAGACAAGCATACGGCTTACCTGATGAAAAGTGGTCACCTTAGCCTAGCGTTTGCGAAACCAGAGGTGCAGCACTCGCGTTGCCGACCCTATAAAAACCTTCTAAGACTACTTTTGAAGAACCATATACTGTAGACGTTCGGGAAAACCCAGGCAGGGAGTTAATTCCACAATCTAAGCGCACGCGAAATAAAGCCTCTATCGGACCTAACCGTATGCAAGCGCTCCGGACGCAATGTGAGGGTGAACCCTGTCGGTGGCGAGCGGTGCGATGATAGAAGGTAGCCGTGGGCATCATATCAAACAACGGGTCCGTATAGGGCTGCATAAATTTTAGAGGCATAACTTAAAACTGCTTAATGTATTTTTGCCATACTCTTCGTTTCGCATAACGTTCAAACAGAATAAATCATAAGGCATACTTTATTTTCCCATAACTTTTTTATAATAATGATATACCCACATAAAATGTTTACGCATATTTTTTTTTACTATAACGATTACTAATCATAACTTTTATTGGCTTCTCACTCACTCTCGCATAAAGATTACAAGCCATACATTTTGGTATAGAATACCATAATGTTAACGAGTACATATTTTTATATCTAAGCTTGAATTGTCTAAGATTGAAATGCCCACTGATTAAAAATGTCGATAGTCACTATACTGAAGTTCAAAATTTCAACACATATATAGAATATATAAATAAAATACAAAAAGAAAGTAGGTAGATTAAAACGAGCGATTCTATTCTGGTGCATCGCCGGCCGCTGCCGCGGTCCGCTCGCTTCGCTCACTCGACTCGCGCTTTATGGTCACAGGTGACCTAACACTCCTCCTCGCTTCGCTCGTCTTCGTACCTATTTACGACTTTGCTAGTCAAAAAAAAAGAACACTTAAAATATCGTTTTATATATAACAGATTAAAAACTTGGCTATGAGTGGATGATTATTTACAATGGTGTCTTATCATTTCTTAAATATTGTTAGTCAAATTACATTTATGCTGATTTAAAATAAGATAAAAAAATTAGAGTTAAGTTAATGTTATGCCAATAATACCATTATGCGTTTATAACACTTAAATTTTTTTTTACCAATTAAAAAAAAATCTGCGTTTCTTTTTTTCGTTTAGAGCGCTCTTGCCAACCACTACGGGACCATTTCCCCCCCTCCGATCGAAAAACCCCCTCGCTAAAAGTTGTTGGCTACATCAAGGATTGTCCATGCCAAGTTGCATGCAAATCCGATGAAAAATGTGATCTGTAGACGGAATAGACGGACGGACGGACGGACGGACGGTTGGACATCAATATCATTTTTCTCATACCAGTGGAGTTAATACGGAGACTTTCTTCGGCTCGCTTCGCTTAGTATTTTGTTTAATATAATTTCAGTTGCCTAATATGTACAATAAAAGATTTTCCTTCATACTTTTGGCTTAGGACTAATAGATTTTTAGTTCTAACTGGCGTATTTAAAAATTGATTTTATGAACAGTGATTTCATTCATTATTTACGACCGTATCGGCGCGGCGGCGGTCAGCGCTCTCCGACGCGACGGCGACTCGAACAGTCTATCTCACTCAATCGTGTCAGCGAGCGCCGCGTGCCGATTGAACCAATTAAAACCGAGATGCAATTGAGTCACCGATTCATTTGAAGCGGTGTAAAAGATTCGAATCAGTGTATCACTTTACTGAAACGACTCCCTTAGTCGTTTCAGTAAAGAGCTACACACGTCTGCTTCGGAAGGCACGTTAAGCCGTTGGTCCCGGTTGCCAGTAAAATGGCAGTCGTTGAGCCTGGTTGAAGGCCTGATAGGCGGCTTGAAAAATTTCAACAGCAGGTCACCACAGCCTGCGCCTGTCCATTTCAACACGGCAATGGGCTCACCACCTGTTACGTGGGACAAAAATGCATACGGTGAAATGTGGGCGTCTAGTATGCCTCTGCCTATCCCTTCGGGGATAAAGGCGTGATAATATGTTGTTTTTTAAGGTTAATTTCAAACCATTTCAAGATAGCTCCAACTTGCTAGATATAGAGAACTGACAGCTTTATTCTTAGATAGCCTCAGAAAGAGAAAAGGGTTTTTCCTCGATTGTATGAAATTGATAACAAAAAACAATAAAAATGTCATAAATATATTCATAAATGTCTCGCAATAAAACATACAAAAATAAAAAAAAATCTTATGACATAAATCATTTAACAGTTATCGAAATACTTCACTTCATATTATAAAATCGAATTCATCAAATAGAAATATTTTTACATTATTATAACAAAAATAAAAATTGTTCAACACAAATATACTTAACATTTTCTCACACACCGTCCTCTCGTTCAGCGGTCACGTGGTCATTAAAACTGGTGAAATTATATATTATTTTGACCCAAACATGTCTTGACAATTCATATAATTCATTTGACATCATAATAAAATCAAGTTATTATGCGAGTTTAATAAGGCCGCCTATTGTATGTACATCAATCTAACATAAGTACTAACTAAACATTGTAAAAACTACTTATATAATGATGCGGTTTCCCAAAAATAAAGCTCTGTACGAAATACTCATTCAAATACTTCATTTACTTGACCGCAGCTTAAGAACTAAAATATGACCGTCTGACCGCGTGACAATGTGTACGACGCCTAACATTTTTAATTCGAAGCTACAGAAGTTGATCTAGATAGAAGAGCTATGTTATTAGGTTTCGGTGGGGGTGTAGGCCTTTCTGGAAGTATATCTACTTCCGTTTCCAATGGTTCTGGAGAATTGTCCTCAAGCCCCTCACTTCCTTGTCTTCGGTAATGTTCCGCTGGCTCAACGGTGCTGTAAATTTTACGAAATAAAGCTCTGGAAATTGAAAATTAATATTCTACTTTTATAATGACTATACTAATATTATACACATATATTAATAAGAAGTCACATTAACACCACTAAATCGGTGTTCTGTAAACCCTCACTCAGTTAAGCAACGTTCGCTATGGCTGATCCTCAGATGGGCGACTGCTATGTGACATTTGCATTTACGAGCCATTCAGAAGGCATGTTAAGCCGTTAGTTCCGGTAGCCAACATGGCAGTCGTTAAGCCAAGTTGTAAGCCTTATGGAGGACTTGAAAAATTTCAACAGCAGGTCGTCACAACCTGCGTCTGTCTTTTTAAAATGACAACAGGTTCATCACCTGTTACGTGGGACAAAATAGCTTACGGTGAAATATGTATGTATAGTATACTTATACTACCCCTTCGGAAATAAAGTCGGCTAATAGATTATGCTATGGAATTTAGACAACTGATAAACATACTTCTAAATACAAAGATATTATAGAAAAAGAAATCGAATCCACAGACCTCCGGTTTCGGTCAGTCAAAGAGATAATATGTTTGAAAGTTATAGAAATATAGGAACCTATTTTGTTTTCATCCTCAAATAATCTGAACTGATTTAACCAAATAAGAAATATCTTTTGGTGGCTATATAAAAAAATCAAATTGTATAATTGTACATGTGTTATCAAATAATTTAAATTTTAAAGTGGATTTTTTTTGCAGTCATGGTTCAACGCACCAGACGCGCTTACCAACTACACCACCGTGACCTGCTCGAAACTGACGAATTAATCCACCTCTTTAAAATTGTTTCTAGTTATCAAATAAGTTTTATTGCATAACCAAACCTCATTAAAATATTGACTAGTTTTTCTGAAAAACATCAACAATCCTAATACTTATATCCTTGCCCGCTGTAAATAACTTATTTTTTTGTAAATAAAATAACTTGCGTACCCTTCAATAGTAGTGAGTTCGTACTCAAATTCGTTGCCGGTGCTGCTAACTGCGTCCGACAATGCGGACTGGGAGCGGCTGGAAATTTTAGCGCAATCATTGAAATTATTGTTATATCTAATCATTATTGTCAAAAATTAGCAATACACAATGCACAAGTTATAAATACAGACGAACACCCACTATTCTTCAGCTTGTGTTGCGTTTGACAGTCGCTAATCGCGTATGATGATTATGTAGGAGCGAGGCGATAACTTATAGATTACATTACACTTAAACGTAAATAGAGATAACGTAGAGAAAGTGAGAGAGAGAGTGAGAGATAGAGAGTGAGAGAGGGAGATAGTGAGAGACGAGAGAGTTAGAGAGAGAGAAAGTGAGAGACGGGAGAGAGACGTGAGAGAGAGATAGAGAGATTGAGAAAGTGAGAGACGAGAGAGAGTGAGAGAGAAAGAAAGTGAGAGACGAGAGAGTTAGAGAGAGAGAAAGTGAGAGACGGGACAGAGACGTGAGAGAGAGTGAGAGAGAGATAGAGGGAGTGGTAGACGAGAGAGAGTGAGAGAGAGAGAAAGTGAGATACGAGAGAGATAGAGAGAGAGAGTGAGAGAGAGAAAGTGTGAGACGAGAGAGAGAAGAGAGAGAGTAAGAGAAGGTGAGAGACGAGAGAGATAGAGAGAGAGAGTGAGAGAGAGAAAGTGTGAGACGAGAGAGAGAGAAGAGGGAGAGTAAGAGAAAGTGAGAGACGAGGGAGAGTGAGAAAAGTGAGAGACGAGAGAGAGAGAAGAGAGAGAGTGAGAGAGAGAAAGTGAGAGACGAGAGAGTGAGAAAGACTATAGAAATCAGAAAATGAGAAGTGGCATGGTGGTATTTTCACATGTCGCCGCAATATGCTTAACCAAATATGTTAGGTCCGATAGGAGCTTTATTGCGCGTACGTTTAGATTATGGAATGAACTGCCTACCTTGGTTTTCCCGAACGCTTACAGTATGGAGTTCTTCAAAAGGGGTCTTTGAAGGTTATTACAGGGTCGGTAGCGCGAGTGCAAACGTCCATAGGCTACGGTGACCACTTTCCATCAGTTTACTTATGCAACTGTACTCTAGTTATAGATGGTCAATACTATTTATATGACTCTTATGAAGAGAGCAAGCTACCGTGTTTGTTTGTTGCTGAAGCGAACGAGTATGCCAAGCACTTGAGAAGAAAGCTACAAATTTTAAAAAATGCTAACATTGAATGCTACATCGTTTTAAAAGGTGGTGACAAATATATTGAAAAAAAAGTAGACAAACTTTGGTTAACAACTGTGAATTTATTATTGCTTTGCTTGTCTACCACCTTAGTGGTATAAAACCTTCAACCTTCGCTGTGACTCGTCACGGATGGGTGACGACTTTGTGGCATTTACATTTGCGAGCGTTTCCGTGCTTCGAAAGGCACGTAAAGCCGTTGGCTCCGGTTGCCAGTAACATGGCAGTCATTAAGCCAAGTTGAAAGACTTACGGGCTGCGTCTGTCTATTTCAACATGTTAATGGGCTCACCACCCATTACGTGGTAAAGGAATACACACGGTGGGCGTGGCAAAGTGGGCATATAATATGCCTCTGCCACCCCTTCGGGCTTAAGGCGTGATTAATACACTAAATTATTTAACATATTTTCCGAGTTTCAACGCTGCTATGGTCGGTGTGGACTGGCCCTAAAATGATACTGTACAACAAAACCTGTAAGCATAGACATTTTATTGTTGGAAATTAATTAAAAGTGGGGTTCAGTCTGTACTTAACTTAAAAAACATTTAAAGCCCAAAGCATAGGTGATCAATTTAACGATATTTATACTATACTTATGTATATGGTGTGATTTGTGCAGACCCCACAGTAGCGAGAAGTGCCCAGTGATGTGATGACTTAAATATAATATACACCTTATAACATAAATATTTCAAGTATTAACGTTCATTTTTATTTAAAAAATTTGTGAAACGCGAACGAATTGTAAAATAAATTTCTATCCTAATTCAAAAATCTATACCCTGAACTAAAAAACTAAAAACTTAACAGTAAATGATAAAAAAAAAATGTGTGTGTACCAGAGTACATAGGTAAGAAGTGAAACTTCTTTACGATTTTCTCTCAACGTCGATAAAGAAGTTTCCCTTCAACAATAATATGTCTGTGTGTACCAGAGTACACTGGTAAGAAGTGAAACACCTTTAATTTTTTCTCATACTCCGATAAAGAATTCACTTGAAAACAACATGGCGCGTAACCAAAAAAATGTGACCATTTTTTTACAGCTATTAAATTTCTCTCCACGTCGATAAAGAAGTTTCACTTCAAAAAGACAACTTGGTTGAGGACGGGAACGTTATGATTGCCTTTTGAGATATTACAATAATGCAAAAAACCATCGATTTTTAGGAAATAAAATACCTTAGGTAGTTACTTTTCAAAATATTTGTTTGAAGCACACTATATTTAGGGTATTTTTTATTAATATCAATCTGAAATATATTATTTTCCTGAGACGAAAATGTGAAATGATCGGCCATCATAGCGTGCCGCTAGTGTAGTTAGGGCAATGCTCTAAGCCACAGAAAACCGTAGCTAAAGGGTTCCTGTCTCTTCCTGAACAAAGTTGAATTCTTGCTTTAACTGTTGAAAATAGTTCACAAATCGTGCAGTGCGAATGTGCAAAAGTTGATAGGAGGCAAATGAGAAAAGCATAATTTCACCAATTCCGTTTTATTTTTAGGCTTACATATTTTTGTATATTAACATTACCGATAGCTAAAATCACTAAATACAGTGGAAGTTATTAAACTAAATATTTATTAGATACTTTCGATTCACGTTACAAGTTAAGAAATTATTAAAAATCTCTATTTGATTCCAAAATAAAATATCTAAAAGTATTTTACGTAATCAATAAAACCTTAAAAAAGTCTAACAAAATAAAAATTTACAATAAAATAAAAATTATGATTGTAAAAAATATCGTTGGTTCCTTACGGAATGTCTATTCTAATAAAACGCTACAAAAATATTTCACAGAATATAAATAAAATATACATTTCTAATACTAATCAATCGTGAATGATTTATATTTGTATATAAATGCCGATGAGGGAATGCACTTATCTTGAGGAATGCAGCTTATAAAGCTACTTATGTCTGTTCGCAAATATCAAACTATATCTATGCAAATATCGAACTATATTTATGCAAATATCGAACTGTATTTATGCAAATATCAAACTATATTTTTGCACATATCGAACTATAGTTTTTGCAAATATCGAACTATACGTTCGCAAATATTGAACTATATAATTGTCCAATACCTGATCAAGTTTGAAAGGGAATTTTACTTTTTGCTTTTTTAATTTATGCTTTTGACACGCATAACAAATTTTTGCTACAACTGATTTTGCTTTTGGTACGCTAAGTTAGTTTTTGCTATTCCTGATTTGGCTTTTATTATACTCGAGCAGGTTTTTTGTAACACTACTTGTTAGATTACGGTGATTTAGAGGCGAAAATAAAATGTTTTTTTTTTTAATTTTGTTATCGTGAACAAAAAATGTCCCCTAAAAATACAAGTAACAATACTGAGACGGTACAAGGAAAATAGAATAGTTCCGTACATATTGAATGGTTCTCCTTGCAGCTATAATAATTATAATATATATTATTTTATAATGGCGTATATTGTTACAAAATTATCACATAAAAAATTCCACTCATACACACACATACACATTATTGCCAATTCCCACACATTAATAGAAGCAATCGATACATTTACATTACGATATACTCAAATCAATCCAATCCAATCAATCAAAGTTAAACGATTTCAAATTAATCGATCCAAAACGAAAAATCTAATATTTTTTATACAATATCAGTGATGAACGAGAGATATATTAAAGGGGTTTAAAATTGCATAAAAAATTGCTATTTACGTGTTTATATATGGATCGCGAAGCCTGGCGGTCTGTCCTCTCCGACTACCCCGTAGGGGATACAGCGTAAAGATACTTAGTTTTAATTAGTTAGTAGATCGTATATTGCAGCAAAGAGAAGTATCTAGTTTTTGACACATGATAAATCGCCTATTCAAATGAATGCCGGTATGTATTTAAAGCGAATGTAGTATTTTCAGTCAAGCAATAATTTTTACCATATTATGAACGACCTCCTTGAATATATCTTTCATTGAATCTCAACTCATTTTTGTAGATGAAGTATTCATAGGTGGGCTATGGAGTTCAATGACAACAAAAGAAAAGGCAATAAACTTTTACACAAAGGCATGTGAATAAAAGAGATGGCACTATGTATTAAATTTGAAAACCTATTTATTGTCGATATTAGAGATTAATACCAGCAAAACTTTATTTAAAAAATTCAGATTTATTAAAATTTAGAATCACTAAGTTATATTAAAAAGTTTGTTGTTGCAACTATAAACACACAACTTCAAAAACGTCACAAATATATTCTATAAATCATTAAAGTGTATGACATTTGACTGAATTATAGTAAACGCGCATAGCCCATCTATTGCTATCTCTTGCCTAAGCACAGTGTAAAAAAAGGACATACAATGTAACAGGTACACTCATAACCAATAAAAAATTCACACTCATTCTTAGAATGTCAACTTTGTCAATTCGGAAGATGTATTAAAACATATCTAGCGACTATATTCAACCATTTTAGAGTTAAATACTCCGAACTTTCCTAAGGTACGTAAAAACTACAAAAAAAAACAAGCATTTTTTTTTAAAGGCTTATAAAATTCCGATATAAATCCAACACAATTCGTTGTATAAGGAGTGTATAAAAACGCTTATACGATGTGTAGATAATACTATTAGCTCATAAGTACTATGTTTTGTCTTCGTCACACCTGTAAAAAGAGAGTTATCTCTGTCTCTTTCCCTCGGTGGGAGCGTAAGGCTATAATTATACAGTATTATAATTACGTAATTGATTTTTATTTGACTTATTATTAGGCCTAAGGAGCTTCACTCGTGCTGTTAGTAACATGTTTACACTTAAAATAACGCTTAAGTTATATGCACTTTATATTAATAATTAATACCAGTTATTATATATTTTATCGCAAACTTATTTTCAATATTTTATCATTAATTGTTATACTTAATATCTAAGCTGTTCAGGACTATACATATATAAAATAAGCATTATATTTAGTAGGTAATTTTCTATATGTGTATCCCACCCCACAATTTTTTTATACATAATCAGTTGAATATTATACTCTAAAACAGAGTCCACAATTTAACGTAATGATTTTAGGGAACAAATATGAAAGGAATTATAACTGTATGCAAGTTAAACAATGTTTTACATACACCATATGATATAAAAGTAAAAATACGTTTTATTAGAGTATTACGTCTTGGCGTACCGATTGCACATCATATATAAATTTTGTGTCTATATGGCTGAAAAAAATATTGTTACTAATTTTGATGACGTTATTGATATTTTGGCCAATTTTCCGATATAATGTTTTTCGTTTACGCTGTCCCTGCGATTGTATAATTTTTTTTTCAATTTTCTTCTTCATATAAACCTTCCCAGTCTTACAGAGAATATTTGAAAGCAAAAATTAGTCGAATCAGTTCAGTCATTTTCGAGTTTAGCGATTGGAATGTAACACATTTAGCAATTTATTTTTTATATTATTACGAAGTATAAAAGTCGCGGACGTGTTTCTAATAACAACTTTATCAAAATATGTTTTTCGAAATATATACCTAATATTTTTGCCACATTTGGATTTTTGACACTTTTGTATGTTTGATGGATTTTTAAATGAATGAATAAATTATGTGCACACCTTTGGACCTTGCAGTTTAACCATTCAGTATATTGGTAGTTGTTGAGATATATGGTGGTGAACTTTATACTATCTAAACTGACATAACTCAAATTTTGACTATTTCAGTTCAAATATTTAATGGGTCACGTAATCCCTATACAAAATAATGTTATATTAAATTGTATACACGACCAGTACTACCTTTAATGTCTATAATATGTAAATATTTTGTACACTTTTTACAGAGGATTAAGAGTCTTAGCATAGTTAAAGTTTAGAAAAAGATTAGTGCTGAAATCAATTTGTGGTAGATATTTTTTAAAAGCAAATAGTATGCTAGCTTTCATATATTTTTTTATTACAGTGAAAAAAGACAACTCGGTTCAGGACGGAGATTGAACCCGTGACCTTTGCCTAACCAAGGCAACGTTCTTGCCGGCATTACCGTACTGCAACAACATGAAATTCTTCACTATATTTTACCGTCATTTAAGAGTTAGGCAAAGGTAACGGGTTATATCCTCGTCCTGAACCAAGTTGTCTTTTATCACTCTAATAAAAAAAATATTTGAAAGTGATAATTTAATGGAAGAATTTGAATAAAGAACTTTAAGTATGTTACGGTGTAGAATCGTACGTAACTGGGGTAATGGACTACAATAAACCTTTTTCTTTACCATGAACGTTATTTAAGTATAGAAAAAGTGGCACATCCAAACTTTTAATTTCAATAATTTTGAGTGGTCTGAATTTAGATCTAAATACGTTTGAGAAATGAGTGTCAGCCTCAGCTCACTGCAATAGAGTTAAAATTTTTAGTTTGTCGTCGAAAGGTGTCATTATGGTGGACACTGACAGAACAGGATAACTCATGGTGATGCAGCATTGGAGTTCATTGGTAAGGGTTTTGAATGCAAATCAATCCTCACACAAATTTCGCCATAATACACGATATTGTTCAATACCGCATTCAGTACAAACGACCTTTCCTAGATAGTCAGTCAATCTGAAGGTCATCCTACTGAATTCCTTCCTCAGTCCGATATTTATTAAAGTGTGAAGCGAAAACGTTGTACACGTTTTTTTATATTACGTCCACAGATTAACACGAAATACGTCACTGTTAAATTTTTTATAAAGAAGTCCATAAAGCTACTGTCTTTATACAATTATTGAATTATGGTCAATTTCTATTACTTTTTTAAAAATATTGACTTAGGTTGGAGTCCCAACTTATTCAAAATTCTTACTCCAAAGCATAAAATGATCTCGCATTCGATCAAGTGAGTGTCGCAGACAAATCGCTTCCTCCACCACGTGCGCATGCTTACAGCAAATGAGTGAGACAACACCATTTATACAAATTTAAAAAGATAAAACACTGTTTAACCAGCATATGTTTTATGAATATTCTTAAACAATCATCAGTTTATAGATAACATCAAAGTCATGTCACTACGTTTTATTGTAAAGGTAGGTAAAATCATTCGTTCAATTGAATGAGAGTAGCCTGTCGATTCGTTCATTCACTCAAAACCGCGTTAGTTATCTGATTTTAACAAATATGTTTGTCTTATTTAATATCCGTACTGTGTAATTCAGTATAAAATACGTAAACATGATATAAAGATTGATTTTTACACTGTATTTAATATTACTATATGTGTGGGTATGACATTATTTTTTTAACTTAAAAATCAATATGTATATGACATTTATGATATATGTTCGATAGTTCTGTGTCAAATAGCTCCTATAACACAGCACCGTATTCATACAATGACAAACACACTGAATATAAACCCATAAAAATAAATACATGATATCCCATAAAAATACAGGATTTCAGTGGTTTAAAAAACCCTGTACCAAAATGCGTGAAACCCAGGCACTTAAACCTTGAAGCAATATTTGCGTGTCATGTAAAAAGCTAGTTCAATACATACATTACAATTTCCCATATAATAGGCAACAATATAAATATTCCCATTGAGACGTAATTTCGATCGCCGTTCTAAATATTTAAAAAAATCCTAAGAGTTAATTTTTACATAAAAATATTGATGTCGTTTGAGTTAGTTTAATTTTTTTTTTCAAATACATGTACGAAATAAAATAGTTATTGTCTACTTTTTTACACGAAGTGGATTCAACAAATTTATATTTAAATATTTAGAGTTACTCACTTACTCTACGTGTGGACGTAGAGTAAGTGAGTCACTTTTGGTTTAGGAGTACACTTTGAAAATAATTTCTTTCAACATATTGACAAAAGACAAATTTGTTCAGAACGGAATTACACGATACCTAATATTTGATAATTAGATTAATCAGTACAAAAGGGACATTGTTGCACAAAACCAAATAGACACAAGTCAAAAAAAATTTTTTTGGTAAGACTTTATATGTACTGACGGAAATCGCACCTAAGAACTGGATAAGTTCGAAACGTCGATCGAAATTCCGTTTCACACATATGATGGGGGGATAGTATACATAGAGATGGGGGTGGTTAAGTCCTTACGCGGTGATTGGCACGTCCATGGCGGGAATGTAGTCGAGCGCCATGAGGCAGGCGAACACCGTCATGATCATCTTGGGTTTCCGCTCCGTGATGTCTTCCGGCAGCGCGTACACACGAGCTCCGCAGCGTCGCGCCATTGAGATAGCGTATTTCGCGTTAGCGTGTCGCTCCTGGAATAGAAATTGCACATATACTATACTAGTTGGCGCCCGCGGCTTCGCCCGCGAAGAGAAGTTTTTCGTTCTCGTTTCCGACAGGAACTTGTTCCCAGGATAAAAAGTAGCCTATGTGATATTCTGATGTATAAGCTATATTATTGTAAAGTTTCATTAAAATCCATTCAGTAGTTTTTACGTGAAAGAGTAACAAACATCTATACAAAATTTTGCATTTATAATATTATTAAGATTGTTTTCAATCACGCTTTATCACCAAAGGGGTGGCAGAGGCATTTGTACGTCTACATTTCATCATGTGTATTCCAGTCCCACGTAATAGGTGGTGAGCCCATTGCCGTGTTGATATGGACAGTCGCAGGTTGCGGCTACCTGCTGTTGAAATTTTTCAAGCCGCCCATTAGGCGCACACTTAGCTTATCAACTGCCATGTTACTGGCAACCGGGACCGATGGCTTAATGTGCCTTGCGAAGCACGGAAATGCTTGCACATGTAAATGCCACAAGCATTATATTTTAAACTATTATTTAGTTATGGTAATGTTGATGACATCATAAAATTGTTTTTTTTTTTATTTTGGTTGCATGTAAAATTATTAAATATCCATCACGCCTTATCCCCGAAGGGGTGGCAGAGGCATATTATATGCCCACTTTTCACCGTGTGGATTTCTGTCCCACGTAATAGGTGGTGAGCCCATTGCCGTGTTGAAATAGACAGACGCAGGTTGTGGCTACCTGCTGTTGAAATTTTTCATGCCGCCCATAAGGCATTCAACCAGGCTTAACGACTGCCATTTTACTGGCAACCGGGACCAACGGCTTAACGTGCCTTCCGAAGCACGGAAACGCTCGCAAATGTAAATGCCACAAAGTGGTCACCCATCCGAGGACCAGCCATAGTGAAAGTTGCGTAACTCAGTGATCGTTTACAGAACACTGAGACCGCGAGGCCACGAGCGCTTCAAGCGCTTAAAATTATTAACACTATCGAATTAGGTGAAGACCCTGTAATGTAATGTAGTTTTTTAAAGATGGATGCTTTTTGCATATAATAAAATTCGATGATCATTTTGGGTATACACATAAAGTTCAAAAATATATAATAAATGTTAATATTACCTCTTCATTATTGCCGGGCAACACCAGATCGTAGTTAATGGAACCCGGTTTGATAGCGTCGATCAAATCTATCACTACCTTGCCATCAGCCAATACTTCATCCTGTGAACATTAAAACCGGAGAAATTTTTACCAAAACTAAAACCTTCCTAGGACTTACCCGGGAGGTAGGGAAGGTCAGGGTCAGTGGTTTTGGTCAGTTCCGAATTTCGACACGATATCCGTGGGCATTTTCCACACGTTGGAAAACCCGGACAAGTGTGAATCGCAATTGGTTGCCCAAGGTTCCGTACAAAGGACAGTGACCGAATCTGGCCTGAGCGCGGACAGCAGCTTTGGAAAGTTATAAAACTTGTAATAATTTTTATTTATTATACAATAAATATTAATGACAATTTGGTTGTAGCCACTTATCTGATATACAAAACGAATTAAAAAAATATTTGTCTTGGCTTGCAAACGGATATTATATTGATTGTCATCCTTGTGTTGCATTAAAGTAATGTCAAGAGTAGGGAGAAATAAGTTTAGTTTTTAGTCACTACTTTTTCATTGAATAACTGAAACTGTCCTAAATGTTTTGTGTGATTATTTTATTGTTTATTTAAAATACTTTTATATGTTGTAAATACTAAATATGTTTAAATAAATGAATATTTTTATAAAAGATAAAACGTATTGCGTGTTTTAATTTTCATCTTCTAGCAACACTGATTAACCCGTCATCGAAGTCGAGCGACCTTGAATGACGAATGTAAACAAAGTGTCTTATTAAAATTATATTTTCAACTATATATTTAGTTCGCGATTGTATTTTTTATCGAGTGTTTTGTATCATAATAACTAATTCAACTTCTCACGACTACCTTTTTGGGTCCTGTAATAAAGACAATGGCACACAGAAGTCATCATAACTCTTGACCTGATGGAAGTGCCGCATGTAATTCTTCAGTGGATTGTACCCTGAGTAGTAAGTTTTTTTTATTTTAAAGTAGGTTGTTATAAATGGTCGTTTACTTACTTTTAGTTTATTGATTTTGAAGGTTTTACTTTATTATGTATTATTAAACTGACCAATTTACATAGACTAGCTGTGCCTCACTCGACTTTATTGAATATAATGTTTTCAGCATATTAATGTATTAAACTCTGCCCGATTTTTGATATTTATAATTAGTACTGTATTACTTTTACACAAAATAGCTTTCAAATGTTAAAAGAAGTGTTTTTAATCAGTTCAGTGGGCTAGCCAGTAGCTGCATTACCTGCAGGTGATATGGCCATAGATTATTTTGGACCCTCTTAAATCAACTTTTACCAAAAGATTTGTTACATATACCTATTCAAGTACTTTTCATTGCCTTTTTTGTTTCAGTTAAGAGCATCTAACAGAACCTGTCATACTTGTTTGATTTGCCCTATGGGCAAAGTTACTTGCTATCTGTAAGGACATTATAATTTTCAAGTCAAAGAACAGAACCCAGAAGGAAGCATCTTTTTGCCAGATTTGAAGAGAGCCGCAGATACTCTATTACATTGTTTTTTCTCCTGAACTGTAACTATAAAAAGAGATATTAAGTTTCTAGGTGAGTCAGAGTACATATATAAACAAAGTATATATGATATATACTACAGCAGTGCCTGATTTGCCAATTTCATTTATAATTTCCTTATACTTGGTGACAAAAATAAAAGGATTTTATTTTTTATTTTCTATATAATGTAGTTTTTTAAAGGCTAAGTTATACTCAATAAAACAACCAGGATCATAATGTGGTAAACACATAAGAAATAATGGTACATATTGAAACATGCACACACATTGTTGAAATGTGCACAGATAGAACAAGCAACATTTTGGGCATGATTCCTTTTAGCCGTCAACTGCAGATTATTAAGAGGTAAAATACAAAGCAAACAAAATATGTTTTGTTTGCAATAAAAACATATTTTGTTTATATATCAAAATAACAATGGCAACCTAGACACTATAAAACATTATTGTTACAGCATTGTCGGGCAATCACTTATTGGTTGTTTGCTCATATCATGTTTGTGATGTGGTACTTATCTTGGGCAAGGTATGGTGAAAATATCACTCCTCCAGCTCAATCCTAGACATTGTTTTACTAACATATGAAGATAATAATGACATTTTTTAAAATTAAATTGAGAATAAAACATGCCGTTACATTTTATTTTTATTAATTTTTTAAACTACCTGGCTACAATAAAATCTATATCATGGCTTTCTACATAGTCTCAGCTATGTAATAGCAGTATTTTTAAGGCGCTACAAAATTGTCCGCATCGAGGCCAAAACCCCATAGAGAGTGGTCACTGTCCTTTATAGGTCAATTTTACAAACTAGTTGACGCCCGCGACTCGCCCGCGTATAAAAGATTTCCCGTTCCTGTTTTTCTACAGTAACTTAATCCCATGATAAAAAGTAGCCCATGTGTTATTCCGATGTGTAAGTTACATTATTGCATAAAGTTTCATCAAAACCCATTCAGTAGTTTTTGCGTGAAAGAGTAACAAACCTTCATTCATACCTTATTACAAACTTTTTTCTAGATAAAATACTTATTTATAGTTATGCCTTTTAAAAAGTTTTGTCAGTCAGTTGCTTCTCTACGAACTGACAACCGAACACACTCTCATATTAATAATATTATTCACCTGGAAGCTCTTAATAGACGAGGACTTGCCAGCGTTGCTTAGTTTGTTGTTAACCCATTGTACGATCTCCTTCTCAATGATAGGGTTGCCAGTGTTGGCTAGCCGCGTGAGCACCGACAGTGTGTAAGCTCGCATGAGTTGCCAGATCAGAGCTGTGAAAAAATAGTGTAAATTGTATTTTTTTTATTTATGACCTTTTCATTCAATCGTAATATAATAATACCTTGATTATGACGGGAACAGCGAAAGACGCGGTCGCCACTCCGTTATGATTTTTTCAAACTAGTGTATTTTCGGGTGTTAATGTGTAAAAATGATGGTGTTTTAAACATAAAAACTTCGACAACGTGCACAAGTGTTGTGAAATTGGATCCACATATAACTGCAGTAAAATTTACCATCATTTTACTGCAGTAGAACTTTGAACAAACCTATACATGAATACGCTACGATCAATAAGAATACTTTACTACTTTTAAATGAAGAATGTTCATTATCTACTTGAAAATTATCAATTTAGGAGAAAAAGTTAATACATAATGGAAGAACAATAAATTTTGTTGTTGGCAATCGCGTCACCGCGCGTAGACAGAATTAAACCTAAAAATAAAAATAATAATGCCTGAATTTGACGTTAATAGTACAATGACGTGAAAGGGGATACAATGATGATTACATACAATAAAATAGTCATCACGCAACACGCACAAATGCGGACGTATAGTACAAGTATGGTCAGGTGGAGTACAAGTATGGTGAAGTAGAGTACAAGTATGGTCAAATAGAGTACACATATGGTCGCGTAGAGTACAATTGCGTGCACACGTAAATCATTGCTCTTACCGAGCGTAAGCGTAGCGTTGCCCTCATTAATGTCCGCTCCGGCGATGCCGACGAGCGAGAAACCAAGCTGTCTGCCCAGTTCTACGGCGTAGTTGCAGTTTTCTAAACGCTCCATAAACTTTCGAAGTTTCGAGAACTGTCGGTGCACCTGTAACATTATCACATTATGTAAATCTATCTCCCTGTCCCTCCCTGTCGAGGCAGACAATCTACAAAATAGTTCTTCTTGCTGTTTTTTTTTAATTTTGTGGTACATTCTTTTTTACACATCGCCGTCTAGTCCGAAGTAAGCTTAGCTTGTGTTATGGGATCTAGACGACTGATAAACATACTTGTATATTTCTACATTTACATACATATTGTCACGCCTTTATCCCCGAAGGGGTAGGCAGAGGCATATTTCTAATACATACATGTTATGCATAGGAAACACCCAAACTTCAAAACAAACAATGGATCACACAAATATTTTTTCTGACCCCGGAATCGAACCCGGGACCTCAGTCACAGCAGTCGCATACACTACCACGAGGCAGTCAAATGTGAAAGTTTATTATAACCCCAGAACCAATTTCGTTGGATTTTGATATAAAGAGATCTGGCAACTTGGCATATATAGACTTTATTTCATGGGAAAATTCTTTGGGAAACAGGTACGGGAAAATTTGCCCATGCAGGTGAAACCACAGGCAGCATTCAGTAAATAAATAAAAAAAATTAGTGTGTACCAGAGTACACAGGTAAGAAGTGAAACTTCTTTACGACATTTTCTTTTACAGCTGTAGGTTTTCTCTTATACGTCAATAAAGTTTCACTTCAAAACAACATGGTGCGTAACCGAAAAACGTGATCGTCACATTTTTTTTATAGGTTTAAAGTTTCTCTCAACGTCGATATAATTGCTTCAAAAACTTGCCTTCTTCCAGTTAACGATGCCAGGTTTGATAATGTCGTACAGTTGGAATATGACCAGGCCGTCGGTCAAGTCAGAGTAGAGCCAGTTGACGTGCGGGGCCACACCCATAGAGTTCATCCAGTTGCGGTATGCTGCGGAATGTAAACAAATCAAAATAAATGTAAAAAACAACAACGAAATATCACTCAGCATAAAGGTACTTTTATTTTTACAGGAATAAAAAATAAATAGTTCTTGCGCTACAATTTTTTTTTTAAATAGTTTGTGGTCATTTAAACAAATTGAAATAGTTGTTTATAAATAACTTGTTAAAATGAGGCTTTATGGAAAGGCACGGCGTACTCTGAAATGCACAAGACTATTGCCAGTAACTGTCCAGTTGATGGTTGATGTGCCTTTTCACGTTCAGCTTGAGTACAGGGGTTGTAAGAGGGACTCATAAATTTTGCCCATGTGTTTTCATCTGGGACCATCTGTACCAGAGGCTTTCTTTTTATACACATAGGTGGCAGACAAGCTTGCAACATCAGAGATGCGGCACTCGCGCTGCCGACCCTTTATAAATCTTCTAAGACCACTTTTAAGAACCCCATACTGTACTCGTTCAGGAAAACCCAGGCAGGGAGTTCATTCCACAATCTAAACGTAAGCGAGATTCTACCATTTAAATGTAGGTGAGATTAGCATGAATCCTGAAGAAATAAACGGGTTTAATAGAATTAGTTCTCACTCTTCTCCTCGCGGGTCTCGTCGAGCTGATGGTACTCCTCGGTGTCGGTGGGCCGCTGCAGACCTGGATGCTGGTTGAACAGGTTGGCCACGAAGGCCAGGTTGAGCTTGTACACGCCGCCCACCACGTCCGCCGGAGTCACGAAGGCGCGGCAACGGAGCTTGGCCGCTTGTTGCAGCATGAGCTCTGCACGACGCAGGAGATCTTGTTCCTACAGGTATAGAGACCGACTTCATTAATAATATAATACTATACTATACTATCTTGACGCTGTATCCCTGACAGGGTAGTCAGAGAGAACATATCGCCAGGCTTCGCGATCCATGCACACTTCTTTCGCTTCTTCAAGATTCATCAACCGCTTCATACACATAGTCTAAGTATCCGGGTACTTTTGACTTTTCCGTTTTTGAGCAATCTGCTCACGTGGTCTTCATATGTAAGTCTCGGCCTACCCTGACTCCTTCTACCCTCTACTTTTGAACAATATATTTTCTTTGTCAATCGTTCCTCACTCATTCGTTGGAGGTGTCCAAACCAACGGAGCACGCCCTTTTCCAGCTTAACGCTGACATTTTCATTGAAACCTGCCATATTGCGTATTACTTCGCTACGTATTCGGTCGGCCAAAGTTACTCCGCACAATTTTCAAAGGGATCGCATCTCCACAGCATTCATTTACTTTTATGCATCTGCTGACATACCCAGGTTTCACTACCGTAAAGTAAAGTTGGCACTAGCACTGCGTTATGATTTGCCAATTTGTGTGCATTTGCGAATACCAAAAATGAAGAATGAAACTTGATTTTATTTAAGATATGTGTAACTAGACAATATAAGCTGTGTTTCTGTTAAAATTACATAATGCTTAATTGCGTTTATAATATAAAACAAAAAGGCGGAAAATATGTCGTTAATGTCGAAAAATGTACGAAATATAATCGCATATATTTAAGCAACCATTTTGAACCGAAACATAGATAAATACTTTCTCAATCAGAATAACAGCGGTGAAATGTCGAGATATTCTCAAATTGAAAATGATGTAGGTATTACGTTTGTATGGGAAATTAGTTGTACGCCGGCTTCTAAACAATGAGCTATCGGAGCTAGGACGATTTAACCAATGGACGCGTAATGTACTCACTAATGGAGCAAACGGTTAGATAGCGCGTCCATTGGTTAAATCGTCCTAGTTTCGGAGCTATGAGCTCTTACCCTGAGCGCGTCCAGAGAGACTCCAGCGTCGTCGGGAGCTATTTGCTTCAGCAGGTAGGAGTACACCTCGGAGTCGGCCACGTCCTGCTGGAAGTTGGTGCAGCGTCTCGTCACGCCCGCGCTCTGCAGCTGGTGGTTGACCCAGCGCAGCAGGATGGCTTCCGGAGACAGCGCCAGCAGGTCCTCGATGCGCTCCTGGAAGTACAATACATTTTATTTAATTTATCTATCACGCCTTATCCCCGAAGGGGTGGCAGAGGCATATTATATGCCTACTTTTCACCATGTGTATTCCTGTCCCAAATAAAAGGTGGTGATGTGCCCATTGCCGTGTTGAAATAGACAGACGCAGGTTGTGGCTACCTGCTATTGAATTTTTTCAAGCCACCCTTAGGGTCTTCAATTTGACTTAACGTCTGCCAGAAGAACACTGTAGAAGTACATTACATGTAATTCATTAGGAGTTGAAGATTGCAATCAGGGGTTCGATTCTCTCTTGAGTGTTTGAAAAATTTATGATAAGCTATTGCGTATCATAAATTTTTCAAACACTCAAGTGAGAATCGAACCCCTGATCGGATCGGAGATATTCAACTATTTTTGGCGACCTTCTAATCAATGTCCAGCTTATACCGCTTAAAGGTTTTAGCTTTAATCTTAATCTTAATAATACTATAATGCGAAAGTTTTAATGGAAGTTTGTTACTCTTTCACGTAGAAACTACTGAATGGATTTTAACCACTGACCACTGATGACTCAAAATACAGGTCTACACCTAGTTTGAGAGTCAGAGGTAATTCCAACTGTATTACATAACAGAGCCTTTATAACATTATATTAGATATAAGCACAAAATTTGTAAACTTGTAAACTGGCTGAATAAAAAAAAAAAAAAAAAAAACGAAACTTTACAATAATATAGCTTATACATCAGAATAACACAAATATGCTACTTTTTATCCCGGGAACAAGTTCCTGTGGGAAACGGGAACTTATCTACGCGGACGAAGTCGCGGGCGTCTACTAGTTAATGATAGGCAATTTGTTGGCGACATTCTAATCAATGTCAAGCTTAAACCGCTTAAAGATTTTTGCTTCAATATTCCATATAGATGATAATGTAATCCTGTAATATGGGAGTGACGGAAATTCGAACTAAGTCGCAGGCAAAGTCGAGGGGTAGCAATAGTTTATTATAGCTGCAAAAATTTAGTTTAGCATGTTTCTTACTCTTTTACACAAACACAGTAGAATGTAACTGAATGGAGATGTAGTATATAGCTCTAACCGACCAAAAAAGATCTAATGCACTATTATTTCGGCCGCAATGGCAACCATGTTTTGTAACCAGTTATCTAAAAAGGAATTGTCATTTTGTTTAGTAACCAAATTGCTAATGAAGATTTTCGTAACATAGCATGTCTTACCGGTTATTTAAGAAGCGTCAAATAAGTTTTGTCGCCAGCAACGATCGGAACTAACAGGACTCCTGGAAGTCATTGGACCGAGAGCACTGTTACTCAGTTGCTCACGGGTGAAGCAGCGAGTATTTACTAGTTTGACCATAAGGCACACAATTCTTCTTCAATTGCGTCATACCTTTCAATGCTAGTATCCTTCTGAGAACATATTACAATTTTTCTTCACATATATTTACCTGATCATTGAGCAATTCAGTGAGCCCTGGGCAGTGCTCCAAGGTGATCTGGTTGAACAAACCAATCCGGATGATTTGCCACAGTAAACCCAACACTAAGTGAGGTTTACCTGTAAAAAAAAAGTCGTTTGTGTTAGTAGTCATAAAAGTATTTTACGTATTAAGCCAAAAATACTCCACAACAGACGCTTAAAAAATCAAGTGACTATGTTCCCTAAGTAGTAAAAATAATGTGAATCATCACAATATTGCAATCAATCTCTTGTAAACCTGCTAGGGTTAAGTACTCGTGCTTATAATACAAGTGGTAAAGAGATAGTACAAGTGTGGTCACGTAGAGTACAAGTATGTTCACGCAGAGTACAAGATCGGTCATTATGAGTAAAAACGTGTGCTCACGTAGAGTACAAGTGCGTTCACGCTGAGTACAAGCTCGGTCATAATGAGTAACAACGTACCTTTGGCCAAGTCGTGTGCGTCGATGTTCACAATATTGCACCCAATGGCTTGTGAGGAGACCAACGCTAGGGTTAAGTTCTCGTGCTTCGTGTATAGCGTCAGGTTTTTCTTGTTTATGGCACGCTCGTCTATCGTGTCCGGACACGAGTGGTTTATCACTTTGCTGGAAAAGAATAAAATTTTCATGAATGAGTAAACATCTCTGGGTCCGTCACATCCACAGAACAGAAAAAACAGTAGAAATAGCTTATTACTTCATTAGTATCAGAACCAGCGTACCCCAAGAGCACACATCGATAAGATTTTGTATTTGCCAACACAAAGACATCTGTGTCGTGATTGGATATAAAATATTATGTCCCAAGATCTGGAAAATGTACCACAAATCTATAGCACTACAGTTCATTATCACGTATAACGTAGACATTTAGACATCTAGAGTTCAATAACGAAAATAGAAACATTAAAAAGATCGAGAGTCGCTACTGAACACTAGATGTCACTATAACAAATGTATTCAATTATATCTATTAAGCCGTTGCATCAAGATTTATAATTGTCTCAAAGGATTGCTACATTTTAATCACTTAGATAGGGATGTAGCTGATCAGTCATCGATATGTCATTTCATTTGTTAATATTTCGCAACGCATCTACTCTCACGAACATCATGTAAAATGTTACATAATTAAATAAATTAAGCGATATATTTGTTAGTGTGATAAAAATGTACTACTATGTAAATTATTTGAACAAAATAAAAAAAAATATAACAACTCATTAATTAATTTTATTAATAGGTTAACGTAAAGGTATTTATAATAGTAAATAAACTTAGCCGGCATGAAACTCGAAGAGCATTTAACATTCACACCTTCGTCTTTCTTAATATTGTCACCCAATCCAAATCCTTTTGAAACTCGGAATAAACTTCTGCTATTAAGGACAGTTAACTAGCGACTGCATGACATGCACTCAAGCCGGTCGGTCAGTATCTGCACCAGCAAGCTGATAAGAAATACTTAAATCTCGAAGTTATTAATAGAGCCATTGTGTCCACAAATGTACCGATATTAACACATTGCATGCGAACATTTAGTCTGTAACTTGGACGGTCACGTGTAATACCAACGCATCAGACAACGCACGCCTTATTCAGGCAATGTGATTAGTTAGGGACATTTACAGGCTAAAGTTTTCATACGAAAATTGACACTTTTTTACTTATAGAGCAACAAAAGGCTAAGAGTCAAACGAGTATAAAAGAAACTGAGTCGGGATACACTTACTATCACATAGGCAGGTACCACAAATAATTTGGTTATAGTATTAAACTCAAAGATTTCAACAATTTCACCGTGTTTAATGTACAGGTAAGAATATTCAATATATACTCTAGTCTCGTAGTGACCCTGACCTAGCCTTGAAACCTTCTAGGTTCCAAGACTAGGTCATGGTCCCCTTAACACCAATTAACATAGACCTCTTAGTTATATGGGCGCTAATGCAATTTGGAGGTCTAGTTTATTTGGAATTGTTTCAAATAAGGTACTAATTTTATTATACCGGTACAATGGGTAAGAATGAAACCCTCGGAGCACTAGTTAGACTCGCGCTTGACCGGTTTTTGTTTAGCTCTCCTAAATGACACCACCCTGCCTGATAGAAAGCCTATATCTATCGAATTGAGGGTCACTCCCATAATCCACAGAGTATTTATAGTGGACCTCAAGTTGGCGACCCAAAGTTGTGCTCTTAACGCTCTGCTTGAATAACCCGGGGTTGTAAGAGGAGTCAAACACTTGCGCTGACAGAGCGTTAAAAGTTTCTATCTGTTCTTCAATTTTCGATGTGGACATTGAGGCAATCTGAAATAACCACAAGCATGTCTGGCCTAAAAACTAAGTTTAAAATTTGAAGCGCTCGTGGCCCTGCGGTCTCAGTGTTCTGTAAACGATCACTGAGTTACGCAACTTTCACTATGGCTGGTACTCGCATGGGTGACCACTTTGTGGCATTTACATTTGCGAGCGTTTGCGTGCTTCGGAAGGCACGTTAAGCCGTTGGTCCCGGTTGCCAGTAAAATGGCATTCGTTAAGCGTGGTTGAAGGCCTTATGGGCAGCTTGAAAAATTTCAACAGCAGGTAGCCACAACCTGCGTCTGTCTATTTCAACACGGCAATGGGCTCACCACCTATTACGTGGGACAGGAATCCACACGGTGAAAAGTGGGCATAAAATATGCCTCTGCCACCCCTTCAAGGAAGAGGCGTGATGGATATTTATTTAAAAACTATCGACTTACTTTTAAAGTAAAAGAAAGAATATTATATTTGTAAAATTTATATACAGGTTTAGGTACATATTTATGAATCTGTATTATCACTGTAAAATTACCTTATATTTTAAAATTATCGACAGTATTTTATTGATACCGGCAATCACTAAGCTATAGCTACAATAACGTAAGATTACAGATAGAATTTTGGAGAGTAATTTGTTCAATGCGAAGGAAAGTAGACCTTATCCCACATAACATAAAGGTTACTTTTACTTGTTTTGCTAGTGAAAACTCATATTTTTGTTATTTATTGTAAATAAGTAAAAATAACATTAACCCATCATAAGATATACCATTATTCATAAAGTTTATAGTGCTGCTATCGTTTTTGCACTTTAAAATGGCACAATATGGTATGTATATATTATTTTTTAGAAAATTCGAACCAGACTGCTGTCACGAAATATAGGCGTAACTCAATCATTTGCAGAGTTGCGCAAAGTCTGGGGTACGCTTGCCCACGCTTGCTTACTTACGACTTTTACTGTTTTTTCTGTTCTGTGGTCACATCGCTTTAAACTTGTAAAAGTATAGTTTGTATGTCTATATATATATTAAACTAGATGACCCCCACAGCTTCGCCCGTGGAATATTTCGACCTCCCGTCGCACCTATTTAATCCCGTCGCTTATAAATTCTACATTTTTTGTAGACTTTATGACTACTGCTCTGCTCCCCAGTGTAGTAGCGTAATAATATATAGCCTATAGCTTTCCTCGATAAATGGGCTATCTAACACAAAAATATTTTTTCAAATCCTACCAGTAGTTCCTGAGATTAGCGCGTTCAACCGAACAAACAAACAAACTCTTCAGCTTTATATTATTAGTATAGATGTTGTGTCAATAAAATTAAGAGAGTAGTTCAGTATTTTTTAAATTACTCATAGGGTCATCGTACCACGGCCCCTTACACCTTACAATAGGTATTTATTAAAAAAATTGTAACATTTGCATCCATCATCGTTCGCATCTTCGAAACGGCTGATACAATTTTGATTTCATGATGTTTATAAGTATCTAAGGACTATTTTTCAAAATATTGCAAAGTATTGGAAAAATACAATTCTACAACTATTAGTGTCTAAATAATTATCTATGTTTGGCAGCGCGAGTGCTGCAACTATGGTGTTGCAAACGTCCATACGCTACGGTGACCACTTTTCATCAGGTGGGCCGTACGCTTGTGTGCCACCTCAGTGGTATATAAAAAAAAAAGAAACTAGTACTTGTTTCATCACACTGTTTTCTTCATTTGTTTCCAAACCCTACCTTAATTTTCAGTCTGGACTTCACTTTTATGTGGCTTATTGTGGCGACCAGCGCCACATACCGTAAAGCTATCGAACTACATAGCTACTAAGAATCCTACATCGCGCTATAAGAGTTCTCGCGCTCAAGAATGATATATGCAACAGCCCAACATCAACCGTTGGGCCGCACCTACCAAGCGTGATCACCTTGCCTGGTCGGAGGGTCCTACCTTTGTGTCGGAGGAACATCTCTACCTGTTCCTTCACACTGATAAGAGCAGTAATCGTAAGGCTTTAGATTTTCGGCATTATTGGGAGCGACTACCGCCTGACCTTTGAACCCTGCGTTCGTTGGTCAGGTCGCAGGTGCACCTTTAGCAGGTGAAGTCGTTTAGGCCCTAGAGATCTTAGAGAAAAGATCTAAAGAGAAGTTGTAGAACCTACCATAATATAAGCCCATCCTTCAACTTGTCGTAGAGCTGTTTCCCTTCGTGGTCTATCGGCAGTAAGTACTTGAGGTCCGGATCGTGCTCCAGGTTGCTGTTGATCCACCCGGAGAATGCCATCTGTTCTTCTAGGCGTACTGAGTGAGTTGTGCCTGTTTAATATAGAAGACATGCTTTCAGATTCGATATATAGATAGAGTATAGAAAAAGAATAAATAAATAAATAAAATAAATATCCATCACGCCTTATCCCCGAAGGGGTGGCAGAGGCATATTATATGCCCACTTTTCAACGTGTGGATTCCTGTCCCACGTAATAGGTGGTGAGCCCATTGCCGTGTTGAAATAGACAGACGCAGGCTGTGGCTACCTGCTGTTGAAATTTTTTTTTAAGCCGCCTGTAAGGCCTTCAACCAGGCTTAACGACTGCCATTTTACTGGCAACCGGGACCAACGGCTTAACGTGCCTTCCGAAGCACGGAAACGCTCGCAAATGTAAATGCCACAAAGTGGTCACCCATCCGACGACCAGCCATAGTGAAAGTTGCGTACCTCAGTGATCGTTTACCGAACACTGAGACCGCGGGGCCACGAGCGCTTCAACAACTCAATTTTTTATAGAAAAAGAAGTATTATCTATACTAATATTATAAATCTGAAGAATTTGTTTATTTGTTTCTTTGTTTGTTTGTTTGGTTGATAATCTCAGGAACTACTGGTCGAATTTAAAAATTCTTTTTGTGTTGTATAGCACATTATCGAGGAAGGGTATAGGCTATATATCATCAGGCTAATACCCTGGAGAGCGGAGCATTAATCATAAATGTCGACAAATCGGACAATTTTTCATACATTTTTGTTAAAAAAAGCGATAGAATTAAATAGTAGTTTAAGGTGCAATGGGCATTGGCGACCAGCTCTTTTGGACATTTTGGCGACTCGCGTTTTGGTGATTGCTCAGAAGCTACATCGCGAATTCGCGACTTCCTACGTTCGGACATAGTATCTTAGTCGCAAGTTTTAGCGTCCCAGATGCCGCGACTGGTGTTTTTAAGTGTGCGGTGAAGAGCGTTCGATCGTTGAACTTTGCTTCCAAAAAGCGAATAAATGGTAGCTGTCAGTGGTGACCCTTAGAGGTCAAAGTCAGGACCTCACCGGCTGACTAACGGACGGGGTCATGGCGAACAGAAGAGTCGAAACAAAACAGAACCCTATACCAGACGTGGTAAGTTCAACACCTCCATACATGATTGAGGCCTAGCCGTCCTGCAGCGGACTATGATATGTCTAAAGAATTTCATGAACCTGATGTACCATCGAGTGCTAGTCCAGATTGCGCTCCATGCTCGCCACCACAAATCATTATCACCCAGGCAGAGCAGGGTACACACACAACACTTATCAGCTAACTTCAGAGTGTCGGTTTTTCGTAACGGTCCGCGCGCGCATCGTAAAAATTTACTCTCATCATTTTACCCTAACGCGCCAAAAGATATAATATATAGCTTCAAAATACTCGTGTACCAAAATATTTGTTATCAAACCCGTCTAAAACGGATTGAAACGGGGTCAAAAAAACGCAACCCCCAGAGGGTAAATTGACAGGTTTTGACGTAACCGGGACTTTACTTTGAGATAAAAAGAGGGAATTTACTCGTTGATATTAAACAAACTAAAAATAAACTTTTAACAATAATGTATGACATACATATCCTGTGGTTACTGATAACATTGCTGTTTATATATATGCTTGTTTATATTGCTGTTTGTATATTTAGGTACACAAGTTAGTTTTAAATATGATACATGTACCTAGCTAAACAAAATACATTCACGTTACATTTAACAGGAAAGGCATATATTACGCCATCACCTTTCATTGCACTATAACATATGAAATAATCTTTCTGGGTTTTATACTTCAAGTTATTTTAGTCACGCCTTTATACCAGAAGGGGTGCCAGAGGCATACTATACGTCCACATTTCACCTTATGCATTTTCATAACTAATTGAATCAGGCGTTACATGGCGGCCTTGAGGAGTTCGGTTCGTCATTCCTCCGTTACAATTAGTAGAGGTTATCCTTGACCGTTGTGTGTTAGGATTGACGAATAGAGGGTGTGTGGTGGGATCCTGCTCCCCTCCTCTATTATCGTTGAATGCATTGGACTTAACGACTGTCATGTTACTGGCAACCGGGACCAACGGCTTAGCGTGCCTTCAGGAGCACGCAAATGCTCGTAAATGGAGATGCCATAAAGCGGTCACCCATCTGAGAACCAGACATAGCAAAAGTTGCGTAATGCATCTAATCGTTTACAGAGCACTGAGGTAGCGGGGATGACAAAGCTCTAATATACAAAACGGGGTTTCGCAAGACATTTTGCGATGCTAAATGATCGAAGACCTTATTTAACCAATGAGTGGTAAGTGAAGAATATCGAATAATTATGTTGCATACAAAACGCCCCTTTTTTGAGAGCAAGGTCCGATTGATTGCGATCGTTGGAAGTGAAAGCCGTGTGACTCCTTCGTAGCTTCGTCAGCTAGCAGTATAAACAGAATCTCTTATTGGGGCCCCGTTACACCCTAAAATACTCAATAACTTAGTTGATGAGATTATACATAGATTTGTTCGAATTTTAGTAACCTGGAACGTTTTGCAAGCGTACGTGTTTCCTTCCTCTTACAATTCCGGGTTCTTCAAGCGCGAAGAGGCACATCTAATAGGTCCCCAAATTGAGGGATGCTGTTAGTAGTCATAGTGGCCCTCGACTCCTTAGCTGGTTATTTTAGCGAGCTAAATAAAAAAAAGAACATAAAAGTGCATACCGTCACTGGAGGCTTCGCTCATCCCGCCCAAATGTTCCAAATTCTCTTTTTTACTAACTGCTTGCTTAAACGTGCTGGCGACCTGAAAAGATTTCAAATAACACATGTCAATGATTTAGATTATACAAGCGGACGTCACGCGGTTTCACCCACGTAGTGGCCGTTCCCGTGGAAATATGGGAATATAATATCAGCTAACTGCCTGTGAAAGTCCCGTTAAAATCGGTCCGGCCGTTTCAGACGGATAGACAATTTTAATGATGGTTTTTTATAAACCGCCATAGATTTCTTTAACTTAGAAGTTTGATATTTTCACAGCTTGAAGGGACCGTAGACCTGAGTATATAGTTTGATTGAATATGAAGCGCTCGTGGCCCCGCGTTCTCAGTGTTCTGTAAACGATCACTGAGTTACGCAACTTTCACTATGGCTGGTACTCGGATGGGTGACCACTTTGTGGCATTTACATTTGCGAGCGTTTCCGTGCTTCGGAAGGCACGTTAAGCTGTTGGTCCCGGTTGCCAGTAAAATGGCAGTCGTTAAGCCTGGTTGAAGGCCTTATGGGCGGCTTAAAAATTTCAACAGCAGGTAGCCACAACCTGCGTCTGTCTATCTCAACACGGCAATGGGCTCACCACCTATTACGTGGGACAGGAATCCACACGGTGAAAAGTGGGCATATAATATGCCTCTGCCACCCCTTCAGGGATAAGGCGTGATGGATATTTATTTATTTTAATAAAAAGCACGTGCATTTATCAGTTTATTGGTTACTATTGACAAGCCGTAGAATACTACCAGAATCGATGTTTTTAGCTGTCAAAATGTTAGTAGACTATCAAAAATGCAACTGACTAGCGGCCACTGGCGCGGTACGTGTTAGTAGAATTCTATTGGGGTACGATTGTAATAGTAGACTACGAAAAACTGTCAAAATTGTACCGGTGGCTTTCTATTGAGCGACGATTTCGGATATTTTTCGACAAGATTGAAATAGCAGACTCGGCCCCCTGGTGGATTGGACACTGGAGCTGGAGGTGTATGTCCCTAATAATGATTTATCTATCCCAATAAAATGCCCAAACAGCATGGCCACCACACAAGAGTCATATAATTAACTCCAATCACGTGCATTTATCAGTTTATTGGTCAACATACGGCTAATCTGGTCTCATAAATATAGTTAATGGGTTAACAATTCCTTTGTTTACAATGACAGTCACTGTGTTGATTTGTTTAACAGCGCATGTCAACTATGACCCTTATTTAATAAGCTAATAATTATATATAATGTACAAGCAAACTGCCCCGGCTTAGCCTGTGTGTAAGAGTAGCCCTTAAGTCTAGCTGCTGGTTGGAATACCTGACTGAAAACCCAAAGGCTGAACGTCTCTTTATATGATGAAAACGTTAATTACTTAAGCGTCTGGATGTAATCTATACTAAAAAAAAAAAACGAGCGCTCGTGGCCTCGCTGACTCAGTGTTCTGTAAACGATCATCGATAAGCATCATTCGCTATAGGTGGTCCTTGGATGGGTGACCACTTTATGGAATTTACATTTGCGAGCGTTTCCGTGTTTCGGAAGGCACGTTAAGCCGTTGGTCCCGGTTGCCATTGACATGGCAGTCGATAAGCCCAGTTGAAGGCCTAATGGGCGGCTTGAAAATTTTCAACAGCAGGTAGCCACAACCTGCGTCTGTCTATTACAACACGGCAATGGGCTACAGTTACGTAGGACAAAAGTGTATACGGTGAAATGTGGTCGTATAGTATGCATCTGCCTACCCCTACAGGGATAAAGGCGTGACAATATGTCTATGTATAAATATTATAAACATATTGCCGTTGAAATAAAGACTTGACTTTCCTTTTCCCCGTGGATAATATAGTAAGGTAAGGGGGTAATTTTGAAATTAAATTTACTTCCGAAACGTTCCAGCAACTGCGCTTATACTAACGTGATAATTTAGTGCCGCGGCAAGCAGACCTTCCCCCATATAGGTGTGATAAATTAATATTGACAGTTACCAAACAACAGCGTGCTGTCAGTCAGTCTTTAATAGAGACAATAAAAACGTAAAAGGGATAGAAGCTTTCACAGCTTAATAGATGTTTTATATCAACATGTCACCTGGGGAATAATGGCTGTTTTACAGTAAGGTTATATCTTCCAAAAATTATTAAACGGAAAACGATCAAGGGCGAGTTGAACTCGACCACCAAAGGACCGTAAAAATACGTTTTTTGCGTCATAAACGGCCATAAAAAATAAAAAAAAAATTCTACCTATTACATAGGACAGGAATACACATGGTGAAAAATGGGCATATAATATGCCTCTGCCACTCCATCGAGGATAAGGCGTGATATATATAAAAATAAATCTTTTTTCAGCTTCAAGGGACCTTAGACTTAAGTATGTATATTGTTTTAATTTAGCTTGATACCTTCACGCGTTCCCTAGGTAAACGGTCTTGACAGACAGACGAAAAATAAAGGCACCCTTTAAGGGTCCCCTTTTTTTTCCTTTTGAAATACGGAACCCTAAAAAACTAAATCTTTACGCTGTATCCCTGACGAGGTAGTCAGTAGGTTACTTCTTTCGCTTCCTTTCATAAATAGTCATGAAAGAATCACCAATCAATTAACCATTTCATACATATACGTCTGGGTATCCAAGTACTTTTGACCTTTACGTTTTTGAGCAATATGCTCACGTGGTCATCGTTTGTATGGCTCGATCTACCCTTACTCCTTCTACCTTCTTCTATGTATCGATTGTATTACTACCTAAGAAAGCGGATCAGTATCATAAATTCGGGTATATAACAGGTGCAATGTCATACCATGTTTCTGCAAATAAATGTTCCTACTTTATGCATTGGAAAACAAAAACCGCTCTTACCTGCTGAGCTTTAAGGTTGGCACACAACTCCTCAAACTCTGATAGATTGATGGCATTCTTCCTGGCGTCTCCGTTCATACTTCCGTTGACACCACGTTTGTTGTTGCCATTGTCATAATACTCCTCGATCATACACCGCACCTGGAACCCAATGGCATTTAAAATGAACATCTCATGATAATGGAAAGGTGAGCACACTCCGAACTTCAAGGTTGTCGAAATGTTGAATGCAAAAGAGTATGTAAATACTCTAGCGTAAGCTCAAAATGAGCTCAGGCGTCGAAGCGGCTGAGAGAGTAGCACATTTCTGACATTTAACGGTATCTAGAAATACAGAAGGCATCTGAGAGATCACTGTAGAGTTTTCCATTTTCAGGAAAGCAATGTTATTATAGCGATAGACTGTCATAAAAATGTCTCGTAAACATGGTTCAGATCCGGCTTGAAGGACCGTATAGATCTTTAAAAACACACACAGGTGTTACAAACGTCCATAATTGGTTAAGGTTACCACTTAGATAGGGTGAACCATATGCTTGACTGTCACTTTATCGGTTTAAAAATATAAAAGATTGGTTATCTGCATACCTTCCATTGTGGAATTTTGTATCCGCAGCACTCGAGGGCGTCTTTGAGTTCCTTCAGGTCGAGATAGCCGCTCCCTGTATCCAACTGTAACAAAACAGGTATATTTAATCACTTATCCTTTAAGAGGAAGTACTCTGAGGATGCATCGTGTGAGGACGATACATATGTTTTTATTGGTAAACCTGGAAGGTAGTACCTACTAACTGTCCTATATCCCTTTCCATGAGGAGTTAGGATAATCCTTATGCATAAGCACTAATATGCATAACCTATTGCATATGCACAAGGAGATGGATCGACAATGACCGATAACTCTTCCTCCTTCGAATAAATTGCCGTAAAATCATAATATCCATATTCTATACTAATGTTCTAAAGTGTGTTTTTTTTCTTCTCTTCTTCGTTATAAAAGAATATTGATTCCTTACATGACAACGGTATTACTTTTGAGCCTGAAAAAAATATTTATTCCCAAGAGAAAAAAATGACGTGTATTAATAATTATATATCATTGCGACGGAGCCGACTTTGATATTAGATCGAACACCAAAAAAATAATAATATGTAAATTTACGCTCGTAAACTTACATCTATCTAGCATATCGCACACTCTCAATTTCTACCAATTTCAATTTCAATTGTTACGTTATACCACATAACACAATGATTCTGATTTTACAGAGAGTGAAATTAATACGAAATGCTTGTAAAGTACACTGACGGCCATAAAATTGAATACAACATTTGACTTACATGCATATAGTAACGATGCGTGAAAATTTGAGTGTTTATGATAAAAATAATTATGTATGTGTAACTGCAAATAACGTCAACCACCACCACTACTTGAATGTGACTAAATAATTATCTTTACGCTGTATCCCAGAAGAATTGTAAAAAGAAGACAGACCTTGACAGGCCTGAAGGCTTTGCAATCTATGCATACTTCTTTCGCTTCCTACGGATTCTTTAAACGTTTTATACATGCTAATTTGAGTATCAGAGTACTTTGACCTTTCTGTTTTTTGAGAAATCTGCTCACGTGGCTTTTGTCCAGGCGCGGATCCACTATAGTGGGCACGATGGGCATGACCACAACCCAAATTGACCTGTGACACTACATTTTATTGAGATCTAATGACTTATGAGATGATATTATATCTAGTCTTAATAAAAAGAAGTTCGACAATATGCCCAGACGTTTCTAATATACATTTCATAAAAATTTTTGACATTTCATACACCAGTGGTAGTATAAACTTCGAATTTGTTTAAATTTGCTAGCTTGACCTGACATAATAGTACCTACTCACATTTTTCAAATTCTTAAGCTTGATTTTTACCTTTATTATGCTGAGTCTTATATACATTTATATATCTATCGGGTGGCTGTTCCTGTGCCCACAACCTTTTTTGAGGGCTGGATCCGCGCCTGCCTTTGTCTAAGCCTCAGTCTACCCTAACTGAATATGACATTATTATTCTGATAGTTTATACTGCTTTAGTTTTAAATTATCTCTGCAACTCAGTGTTTTGTAACAAGACGCAATTTGATAAAAAACTACACAAGGCTTTTTTACACCCATACAAAAATTTGTATAATATACAAACTGTACATTTGCAGAATTAAATTTGCGCCAACTTCAAATCTTGATAATACTATACCAATAATTGTAGACGGCCTTCAAAAAAGCATACTTGATGAACAATGTACGTATTAGGTGCCTACTAATCTAGTATTAGCTCTCGTGGTATAAGAATACATCGACAAACGAACGTACACTGAAACAATTGAATGTTTACTCAATATTATAGTGATATTCGCAAGACACTCGTCACCAATGATATAATATAATGAAAAGAACAATGAGGTCATACCACTTGTGTTTCTATAATTAATAACACACTTCTAATGCTAGATTATATCTTTGTATATAGGACAAAAAGGAAGTATAGGAAGTATAATATAAGGTAGTATAGGAAAAAAATAAAGAGGCTGGGTTGATTTAAGTGTTCTTAATACCTAATCGTTTAAGCTACAGTTGGCTGCAGTAGGCTAAAATATAAAAACTATTTAAGTGATAAGAATGTACCTATATCATTCTATTCAGAATCAGTTTCCTACTGTCTACAGTACAGAGTGAGAGTCGCTATCAACTTATCATCCATCACATTATAGATATATAGTGAAAGCAGTGATGGATAATGATAGACAAGTGCGACAAATATGTTAATAAGATGATTACATAATTTAGATTATCATTATTTGCTTCGACACTTTTCATTATTTAAGTCGTTATATCTGAAAAGCACTAAATTGACTAATGATAAATTTATCAAGCTATCCGGGAAGTGGAATGCAGTGATAACAAAACTTAAACGTAAAAAACTGACGTAGTAAATGTAGTGAGTCACCGACCCTTTCCTTCATTATAATAATAATGGAGGGTAGTTACACAAAACTATATTCATGCATTCTCTCAACCCTCACCACCAGTCCAGCCGCGACCACCAGCGCTGCAACGCGTTTGAAACGTCGATGTTTTTTAAGTAAATATTATTTCGCGTGAAGTCCAAATAGAATTTAAAGTTTTAAACAGAATATAATATTGCAGCAGAAGGTTGCTGAAACCTAAGCTTTGGATTTCAGTCGTATATGGCTTTTCGGCTCTTTACGGTCTGATGAAGATGACGAGTCGTGTTATTTCAGATATTTAATAACATACGAGTATGTCCAAATGCTTATGACGATATGCTCTGATTCTGAATAGAATATGGAAGCAAGGTCAATTTTATGTGTATCTTTAAAGTACTCTTAGTCTTGATTCTGCAATCAAACAGTACTTTGATGATATCACAAGTATAAATTAAAGCTGCATAAATGATATCACAAGTAAGTTGCGCCATAGTATGCTTTTCCGGTTACATTGAAAGCTTTGATTTCGGAGACTGTAGGTTGTATTTATTGATTTATTGGTCAATACATTATAGTGCGACTGCAGTCTGATTTACAACCCAATTTTCTGTGTTTCACTTCCTACCAGTTAGTGAATTGGACCAGCTCCCTAACTGTAATAACTGCACAAACTTCTTTGAATATATTTCTAATATCTACCATTACGATAATTGTGTAACCTTTTTAAGATAAAGTAGATTATATCATGCTAGATTAATTCACTTTAATAGTATCTCGCAGATTTCAGATGTAATTTCTGTAAATGATACGTTGCGTGTTCTACTAATCATTGCAGTTCCATCACAAACATCAGCCGTGGCTTGTTTGTGGCGTTGTCAAATGGAGAAAACAATCTTATGGTAATATGCGTAATAGTTTCTTACTTCTAATTAGATGATAATAAATATTATGAGTATATTAATTTGACATTTAACGGCCTTCGCTTCGGTTGTACACTATTAAATTTTAAATACTTTGCGAAACCGTGTCGATAAAACTAATTAAATAATGATGGCCCATTTTGTATGGTCGGAAGTGTATTGAACCTGATTTTAAAGTTTCAGGTCTTAGGTAATTTTATGTTGTTGTTTGTAAATTAGGCGCAGTTGCTATGTCGTCACCACTCACGACTAAACCGAGAAGCTACCTTGAAGATCACGCTTCAAGTTGAGAGAGGAGAGCAGTACAAATAAATGTCAACAAATGGGGAAAGTTTTAACCCTAATTATTTTTTTTATACGTCTGAGGTGGCAGACAAGCATACGGTCCACCTGGTGGAAAATAGTCACCGTAGCCTATAAACGTTTACAACACCAGAGGTGCACCACTCGCGCTGCTGAACCTTTAAAAACCTTCTAAGGCCGTTTAAGTATATTATAAAATTAATAAATGACGGAATATAATGGGTGACACTGGTTCCGAGCGAAGCCCCAGGGGTCAGCAAGTATCTTAATCCACAATGTCACGAATATAATGAGGCCGTCTGCTTAGATCATTAATATAACACGTGGTTCAATAAGTCCCGAGACTAAGTACTAAAACAAGGTTTTTTTTATAATATTTTTTTATTCATCAATGTAGTCTCCTCCAAGAGCGATACAGTCCCTCCAACGCTTTTCTAACTTTTCTATCCCATGCGTGTAGAACGATTTGTCTTTGGCTTCAAAATAAGCCTCCGTTGCTGTAATAACTTCACTATTTGAGTCAAATATTTTACCCTGGAGCATTTTTTTGAGATCTGCAAACGCTGGGGGCCAAGTCTGGAGAATAAGGGGGATGAGGAAGCAATTCAAAGCCCAATTCATTAATTTTGGCTATCGTTCTCACAGACTTGTGACAAGGCGCGTTGTCCTGGTGAAACACCACTTTCTTTTTGTTCATTTGAGGCCGTTTATCCGCAATTACGTACTTCAATCGCTCCAAAAGGCACATGTTATAGTCACTATTTATATTTTGCCCCTTTTCAAGGTAGTAAAATGGTGTATCCATGTTTCATCTATTGTCACATACCGACGTAATAAATCATTGATACGTTGTTCCTTTTGATCAGTTGTATGCAAACGCCGCACCCACTTGGAAAAAAGCTTTTTCATAGCCAAATTTTTATGTAAAATAAAACACTACCAGCTGAAATCTTTACTATCTCGGCTATCTCGCGCACTTTTATCTTCCGATCTTCCATTACGATTTTGAGGTCTTGGTTAATATTTTGTTGAGTCACTGCTTCATTTGGACGACCTGAGCGTTCCCCATCATTTGTGTCCATGCGACCGCGTTTGAAGTCAGCATACCACGGACAAATGGTTGCTTTAGAGGGAGCGCTGATCCCGCATAACATTTTATAAGCCATTGCTGTGCTTCAACGGTATTTTTCCCATTAAAAAACAATGTTTTATAAACACGCGAAACGAAAAAATTTTTTTTCAATTGTATCGAAACTACAAGCGCAGCGTCACTTAAATGTCTGCAAAATCAATATTTTAATGTTCCATTTTTTAAAAAAATACACATATCTTTAATTTATGGCCAGTACTTTTTAAAAATCAAAAGAGTTTTTAATATATACGCCATTTCCAAGTTAGTCTCGGGACTTATTGAACGATCTAGTTATTATATAAAAATCAATGCCACTTTTCGTTGTAATTTTATAACTCAAGAACGGGATTCACCTATTCAAACCAAATGTTTAGGCTTTGTTCGGACTATTTAGTAGATGGTTTATGCGAAGTTTGCACAAGATCGGTCGAGCGGTTCTTCATTTATAACATTTTTGGTGGCGCTAACGATGTTGCGCGGGTCAGCTGGGAGAGTATATATTTTAAACACGTCAAAATGATATCACGTGTTTGATGATAAGCTTCGGTTATAGATAGAGGCCATCGTCCTTGCTGGTAATTTGAAAAAATAAAAACTGCTTAAGTATGCCAATTTCATATATTCATAATGCACCTTGCTGAGGAGCAAATATCTCGGACAAGATTGGATATCCACGGATCCACGGTCAGAAGAGACCTTCGATCCCATTCGATCTATTTCTTATACGTAAGAGTATACGCCAATTAAAAGGTCGCGGTAATGAATTTTTTTTTTAATAGAAGGAATCTCAGTTACATCAGCTATGCACCTATATACCTGACAATCAAAAACCTGTCAAAATCAGTCCAGCTGTTTTCCGCCAAGCCGGACAAACAGACAGCCCTTTTTATATTTTTTCATGTTAGTACCTTCTATACATTTGCATGTATTCAGTAATTACATTGGACATTACAAACAGGACACTTCAATTTAATCTTTTGTACATATAATAATCGAAGCGCAGTCTAGTTAAATAAATATAAATTATTTATATTTATTTACCTAAACCGCGCTTCGATTATTGGTTACAATTATAAACCGAGGATTATCATTATATGTAGAGTATATAACGCACATATCATTGTATTTTTAATATCGTGTTTATCTTATCATGCCTATTTAGTTTGAAGAACAATAATAATCCACTTGTGGGGACGGATGCTATAAAATTGCCTTTAAACGAGTCGCGCCCGAACCTTGTCGTCAATTGGTGCATCGATTGCAGATTTCAGATAAGGCTGATTTGTGCCCCAAAGATGTCAGTAGGGAGCAGATTGGACCCATGGCACCTCACGGCATTCTCAAAGGTACACCACCATAAAACCACATAGTAAAAGTAAACATGTATAAATATTATATAAAGTGCACATTATCATTTACTGATTAATAAAATTGAATTGTCTTATTTTATACTACTGGGGTGGCAGACAAGCATACGGCCCACCTGATGGAAATGGGTCACGGTAGCCTATTGACGTTTGCAACACCAGAGGTGCGGGGGTGCAGCAATCGTGTTGCCGACCCTGTAAAAACCATCTGTTTGTTATTTCAAATAACAGCTTTTTAATACACAAAAAACAATAATTTTGTAAAAATTTCTCGGTCTGTGTTTCAGCAAATCTCTCAAACTCAAAACCAATTTTTACTGGACTTTCACTAGCAGATAGATGAAGCTGTAAGGAGTAACTTAGGCTACATTTGATCCTTGTATTCCCACGGGAACGGGAAAAGCGCGGATAAAAACAGTGGAGTGACCGTTGTATTACAATACAATCTTGCTTACAAAACCAGTACAACTACATAAGGTATTCACCAGCCGAATTTTAAGTCATGTTGACATAGCAATTGTTTGCGCAGATGGCTGACACGACACACCAAATATGGGATGGTAGTACTGGCACATTCTTGACATGTACGGGGCTTGGTCGTAAAACTTTATAGGCGATGAGCCTCTAAGGATTATTCATATTTTCGTAGTTCTATATAAATATATTTGAAGATTATATATTAATATTTATATATCGATTGGTTCCGACTAAAAGTGTATTTGTATTTAGTAAAGGGGGACCCTTTCTTGAATATCGGCAAACTTGATTGTGAATTTCATCGAGTAACACTTTTGCTATTTGAATTTACTTCGCGCCATTTACAGAAAAGACCTAGAAAGAGGCACAGGGAGAAACTGGATGCGGTAGGCGCAGGACCGTGTGTTATGGTGACAATTAGGATATTTGACTGCCTCTGTGGCGCGGTGGGAGTGCATCCGACTGCTACGCAAGAGGTCGTGGGTTCGATTCCCACCCAGGATAAAACTTTGTGTGATGAGCACGATGTTTTATTCTGTGTCTGGGTGTTATTTATCTATAATATGTATGTATTTAGAAATATATAAGTATGTTTATCAGTTATCTAGATCCCATAACACAAGCTAATATTAGCTTACTTTGGGCTAGATGGCGCTGTGTGAAAAGTGTCCCACAATATTTACAATATTTATTTATATATTTATTCCTACGTACAGCAGTATACTTCCCTAAAGTAATTTGATTGATTGATGATGTGATATGATGAAGGCATATTTCCATACGTGTGAACTGAAAACTTCACAACACTATACTTAGTGGTGAAATGGAGAGGAAATCGAACCAACCGTTTCCAGCACTTCCTTACGACTGTGTAGTCTGGGAACTAGGTATGCCCTTGAAAAAAGTTTCAGGTGATAATTGCCCTTTATTTTGAGGTCAATTGCCCTTTTGCCTATATAAAAACGCCGACACCTAGATGTTCTGTTACGGTTTCTTATTTTTAGTTACCTGTTAAAATACATTAAGCTGTTCGTCTCCGTCTCCGTCTTTTTAACTATTACTAGAAAGAAAGAAATATTTTATTCATGCCCATATAAAAAAAAACGTAATTAATTAAAAACCCATTTTCACAACATGGGCCTGAAAAGGTCACCATCTCAGCATAATGCGTCACTTAACAACGTAAATATATTGTTAAGTGGCGCGCTGGTCTTCCGACGTGCCTGTCTACTAGGTACTTGTTTTAACAATATTAGGTACTCAAGACGAGTGTCAGACACAGGGTACTCAAGGCAAGTTTGCCCAAGATTACCATCCTCCATGACTTAGACAATTTCTGAGGACTTCGGGTGGGCTGCTCGCCGTTGATACAGAAGCAAGCTCAAGACAGCGGCATGATAAGAAAATTTCACGCACGCCTCACGCGACTCGCCCCACAAAAAGCGGGATGATAATCGAACCAACCCCCAAAAGAAGCGGGATAATACCCGAACCCTTAAGTAAAGCCGAGTTGATAGCCAAAGTCTGCCGGGAGCACTGGGCTATATTTCCGAGGAGTTACCCGGGGCGTCCGCCAATAGACAGATATGTAGGAACCGTGAGGTTTTACCCGATTCGAGTAAGCCAGAGGATGTGTTACTGCAACACGGGAAATTGAAAAACCGAGGTTGGAGTCAAAATATTATCACACCTTTTTTATATTTAGCTCGCCAAACTGACGCGAGCCTAGTAGAAAGACATGACGACATCTAGCTAATTGAGGTGTAGTCCAGTGTTGGGCACAATGCAATTAAATTGTTAATTGTATAAGCTAACAATTAACATTTTCATCGCAATTACATTAATTGCAATTAATTTAATTCAATTTATTCATTAATTGTGAGAAACAATTAAAATCAATTGCAATTGATTCCATTAATTGTGGTTTACAATTGATTTAATCACAGTTAATGTGTTAGTTGACTAATTTAATCGTTAATTGTTTAGAAAACAATTAAGACAATTAAAAGCTAGTCTTATATGTGTACTTCCTGTCATACTTTGTATTATGGAATAAATAACTATAAAATTATTGCCATAGGTGAAATAATCACTTTGTTTTTTTAGATGTGTACTTCACTTGACAATGTTACATATTGAATAACTACAAAATTATTTACATAGGGGACATGTATGTTTAAGTAGGTACCTACGTTCGTTTAGCACCCACGACACTTTGTCGATGGTTATCGCGGGGGTAGCTCACCATGGCTATGGTGACCACTTTCCATCGCTTACGTACGCTTGTTTGCCACCTCAGTGGTTTATAAATAATGGACAGACAGTAACATTGACATGTAGAGAAACTTTTTCTTAACTACTACTACTGAAATGATTTTTATTGTGATTCAACAAGAAAAAAGCTTGGGCAATTTGACCCGACTAAAACAAAAGTTCGTAACCATGTCGCACTCTGGGACCCCCAGAGTATTATTTTTACTGACTGCTACATACAACGCAAGCAGTTCTGTTATGGCAGACACAGGCTGCTGCCACGGCATGCTAGCTTTGCCAGCTGCATTGTTATACTAACAACGCATTGTAAAACTCTGTTCTGGTAGGTAACTAACTTAACCTACTTTTGCAGCATTTCTGCCAAAGTGTACCCAAGCATAAGCGATTTATTCAGGCCCCTATTATGTTTTTTTAATACATTCCTTAAATTTTATGTATAATCGGAGTAGACGTTATATTTTTGAAGACGAAAAGTTTTATTACCTAACATAGTACGAACCTAATTTTGAAATAAGTAATAATTAATTGTTAACTGTAAAAATGCTAATACAATTAACAATTTATTAATTGTAATTGTAATATTTCGCAAGCAACAATTAATTAGTTGTAATTATAAAATACTCACAATTAACAACTAATTATTTAATTGTTAGTTGCAATTAATTTAGGCAATTTAATTGTAAGTTGTTAATTGTTTAGACAATTACGTTTTGCCCAACACTGAGGTGTACTCTCTAAGTCTACACGACTACTGACAGCGTCCCTCAAGTTGGCGGCCCAATGATGTGCCTCTTCACGCTCCGCTTGAAGAACCCGGGATTGTAAAAGGATCAACACGTGCGCTGGCAGAGCGTTCCAGGTTACTATCGTCCGACAGAGAAACGATCTTTTAAATCGTTCCGGTCTGGCGAAAATTCTTTTCACTGTATGAGAGTGGCACTTCTGCCCGGCACGTGTTGTTTGGGAACGAAAAGGAGAGGGTAGGATTAGGTTCATGAGCTCTTCTACATTTTACGTGGTACTGATAAAGTATCCTGAACTCACAGACAAATCGTATAACCGACCATTTTTTTATACCTCTAAGGTGCAGACAAGCGTACGGCCCACCTGATGGAAAGTGCTCACCGTGGCATAAGGACGTTTGCAACACCAGAGGTGCAGCACTTGCGCTGACGACCCTTTATAAACCTTCTAAAACCCTTTTTGAAGAACATCATACTGCAGACGTTCGGGAAAACCCAGGCAGGGAGTTCATCCTACAATCTAAGCGTACGCGGAATAAAGCCTCTATCAGACCTATAATGACATCTATCCTCTATTGATAATATTAATATTACATGACACTGCGCATAAAATACCTTACTTAGCATTGAAACAATTTTAAATAAAGTAGGTATGTGGTGAGTCACGAGTGTTATTAAAACTGGTCATTAGGTAGGTATTTCCGCATTCAATTAAAACAACTTCTGTTTTCATTATAAATGTATAAGAAATATGCATGACTTAAGTTAATTCACGTTACTATGAGAAATCATTGTTAACGACATATACTCCGACACCGGTTATTCCCGGAGTTGTAATAATTAATTATTTGGAAAACAATTTTGAAAAGCAATTAGTGTGCTAACATTTTCTAAATTTAGGTTATACAGTGGGTGAAACCGCTGGCGTTAACTAGTATAGTATAATTTTGACGTCCGGTTTCATAGAAATATTACGAGGGCGGGTCAATAAGTCCGTGACTTTTTGAATAAAACACAGTTTTTTTGATTAAAAAATCATCTTATTTTTCAACGTAGTCTCCCTTGAGCTCTATACACTTTGTCCACCGCTTCTCCAATTTTTTTATCCCTTCCAAAAAATAAGATTTGTCGAGGTCCTCAAAATAGGTCTTTGTTTGTGAGATGATTTCATCATTCGAGTCAAATCTTTTTCCACCAAGCCATTTCTTCAGGTTTGGAAACAAGAAGTAGTGACTCGGAGCCAAATCTGGAGAATAGGGCGGATGAGGGAGCAATTCATAGCCCAATTCATGGATTTTTGCCATGGCAACTGCAGATGTGTGCACCCTTGCATTGTCTTGGTGGAAAAGAACTTTTTTCTTGGCCAAATGAGGGCGATTTTTTTTTAAATCGTCATTGAATCGGCCCAATAAGTTGGCATAATATTCTCCATTGACTGTTCTTCCTTTTTGAAGGTAGTCAATGTAGATTATCCCGCGTGCATCCCAAAAAACAGTCGCCATGACTATATTGGCTGACAAACCCACTTTGGCCTTCTTTGGCGCCGATTCACCCTTAGAAACCCACTGTTTTGACTGTTGTTTGGTTTCTGGTGTGTTGTGGTGGATCCACGTTTCGTCCACTGTTACAAAACGGCGAAAAAACTCCTCCATATTGCGGTTAAACAACGCCAAACCCTCCTGTGAAGTTGTTACACGATTGCGTTTGTGGTCGACTGTGAGCAAACGCGGCACCCATCTTGCGGAAAGCTTTCTCATGCCCAAGTGATCATTCAAAATTGAAACCACTGAACCATGCGAGATCCCTATGGCTTCCACAATCTCTCGCACTTTCAATCTTCGGTCGGCCAAAACCATATCGTGAATTTTTTCGATTGTTTCGGGAGTAGACACCTCAACTGGGCGTCCAGGACGTTCGGCATCTTCAGTGCTTGTACGGCCACAACGAAACTCAGTAAACCACTTTTTCACCATTGAAATCGATGGTGCAGAGTCCCCATAGTATTTATCAAGCTTAGCCTTGGTTTCGGTAATGGTTTTTTTTCGCAAAAAATAATGCTTAATAAGCACACGAAATTCACTTTTTTCCATTTTCTTCTCAGATTGCTGGGTAGTCTGATAAAAATAGCTGCCAAACACAAACTAACTGACGCAGTAAGTTCAAATTTTGACAGGAGTCGACTGACAGATGCCTGTTGACATGAGCAGTGTTTCTTTTTCAGTAAAGAGGTCAGAAGTTCAAAAAGTCACGGACTTATTGACCCACCCTCGTATTAATTTGTTTTCCAAGTAAACCGTAATATACTATAATTAATAACTTTGCATAATAGTTTTAACTAGTAAATATTATGTATTTAAACAAGTATTTAAACCAAATTTAATAAATATAAGTAGAGACTAAATAAACAGAATGTAAATAATTTACTTTAGATTTAATCTTTCATTTAAATTAAACATTCTAATAAGAAAATAATAATACAAACGTGGGATAATTTGTAAAGAATTTACTATCTACGGATGTTCACATTTTTTTAGAATACAGTTTGACCTAACTAACTAGGTGACCCCCCGGCTTCGCCCGTGACATAACTCGAACTCCTGTTGCACCTATTTAATCCCGTCGCTTATAAATTCTTCAATAATGCATAAAAGTTTGCCGATTTGTCGACATTTATGACTACAGTTGCGCTCTCCATGGTAGTAGCGTGACGATACATAGCATATAGCCGTACTCGATAAATGGGCTATATAACACAAAAAATGGGCTACATAACACAAAAAAAATTCAGATCCGACCAGTTGTTCCTGAGATTAGCGGGTTCAACCAAACAATCAAACTCTTCAGCTTATTTAACTATATTATTGTACTATTGCAGGGTACTAAGACTTGCGTAGGTAAAGGATACTAGGAAATATATATTTTGTGATGTAGCTGATACGAAGTTTAAACAGAGAGGATTCTTGCGATCCTTTGTGCAATAAAAATAGGTATATAGCGGTGCATTAAAAAAACACGCTGTGAATAGTCTGTTGCCTGCAAAGGTTTAAAAAAAACTACGTAGGGTACCTACACACGATCGCGTTACACGATCCCATCCTTAGCTACAGTCAGGATATTCTGAATAAGAATGAACCTCAGTACAACTCCACTAGACTAAGGAAATAATTAGATTATCAACGTTACTAAGAATTAATTGAGATGAATTTGTCAGTACATACTTATAAAAAAGACGCTTGTTACAAATGGATCACAACGATTTGTTTTATTTGAAAATTGAAATTCAACCTTCTTGCGGACACTCGGTAAAGGTTTTCTTTATCTTATAGTATACTAGCTGACCCGCGCAACTTCGTGAGCGGCACCAATTTCTTTTTATCTCTCGTAAATGAACCGCTCGACCGATTTTGTGCAAACTTCACATAAACCATCTACTAAATAGTCCGAACAAAGCCTAAACATTTAGTTTGGATAGGTGTGCCCGTTCTTGAGCTATGAAATTATAACGAAAAGTGGCATTAATTTTTATATTACATTGATTTGCATTTTTTGTAGCATATGCAAGATCTATGGGTGCCATGAATAAAGATTTTCTTTCTTTCTTTCATTTGCTACTAAAGCCTTCCAGGATTAGAACCCTGGGGAACTGGGGAACATTATGGTGTTAATACACTTATTTGGCTACTAGGAGCAACTATCTATAGGGCTTTTGATTTTCGGCATTGTCGGAGCGACTGCCGACTGACCTATCAACACTTGTCCGTGGGTCAGCTGATGCACTGATAGCACATGAGGTCACTCGAGCACCAGAAATTTTCGTAGGACCTCTTACACCCACAAAGCAAGGGTATTTATATTTTTTGAGCACGATGGCAAAAGGCCATTACTCGGATCAAACGCTAGGTGCTTTTTGAAGTGAAACTTCTTTGTGCGACGTAAGTGTAACTTCTTTATCGACGTATGCGTAAGCCTTATCTACCCAATTTTCGTGAAGTTGTAATTTGTAGAAAAATGATAAGTCGTAAAGAAGTTTGACTTCTTACCTGTGTACTCTGGTACACAGACATATTAATTTTTATTTTTAACATGGGGGTCGAGAGTAGAAGCATGGTACCTATTACGAAACACAAAATGAGGTTCCAACCACCAAATCCCCACTGCAAGCGTCTTTGTAAGCGGATGAATGTGGACCCTATTCAATGACACACTTAAGTCATGTCAAGTATATGTGTGTACATATTACGAGTACGATATACTACACTAGCACGAACGGAACGAGGAGTGAGTCACCGGCTGATTCACGAATGGACAACAACACATTTAATTAACATACTTGACGCGTACCCTGTTATGTTTATGTAATATTTTCGTTACTTCTAGCGGTGTTGATTCTGTGTGGTCAAGGATTTCAGGTACGCATTGTTTATTTTTTATACCACAGAGGTGACAGACAAGCGTAGACAAGCGGCCCACCTGATGGAAAGTGGTCACCGTAGCCTATTGACGTTTGCAACACCAGAGGTGCAGCACTCGCGCTGCCGACCCTTTATAAACCTTCTAAGACCCCTTTTGAAGAACCCCATACTGTAGACGTTTGGGAAAACCCAGGCAGGGAGTTCATTCCACAATCTAAGCGTACGCGGAATAAAGCCTCTATCGGACCTAACCGTGTGCGTGCGCTCCGGACGCAAAGTGTGAGGGTGAACACCCTGTCTATTTATATCTGAACGGTGTAATAGACCCACCGAGGTCTACGGCATCCAAGTAACCTCATCCAGCTGACTAACGCATAAGGCAACGACGCGTCTTTATAGGGTTGGAAGGTTAGACGGCAGTAGCTCTCAACGACACCGAAAACCGAAAGCCAAACGATACCTGCTACTAGCAGCCAAATATTAATAACTAGATGACGCCCGCGGCTCCGCACGCGTGGTGAACTTGTCCCGTTCCCATTTCCCCACAGAAGCTAAAATGTTTTTTTGAATTCGGGCTAGTAGTTCTTGTGATTAGCGCGTTTAACCAAACAAACTCTTCTCTGTGGCGCGGTGGGTGTGTATTCGACCGCTACGCAAGAGCTCGTGGGTTTGATTGCCACCCAGGATAAAACTTTGTGTGATGAGCACGATGGTGTATTTTGTGTCTGGGTGTTATTTATCTATAATACGTATGTATTTAGAAATATATAAGTATGTTTATCAGATATCTGGTTACGATATTACAAGCTCTGCTTAGTTTGGAATCAGATGTCGTGGTGTGAGTTGTCCCAACGATATTTATTTATTTATTTAGCTTTATATACTAGTAAGTATAGAAGTACAAATTTGGATTGCTCTGCCAGCGCACGTGTTTCCCTCCTCTTATAATCCAGGGTTCTTCACGCGGAGCATGAAGAGGCACTCCATGGGGCCGCCAACTTGAGAGCCTCTGTTAATAGTCTTGTGGATTGTGACAGTAGCCACTTCAATTCGCTAGATGTCGCCATGGCTTTCCATCAGGCGGACTGCGCGTCACATTGGCGAGCTAATTAAAAAAGAAATTGTGGACATAGAAAATAATTCGATTCTATCCACGGAATGGGGTTCTTAGTAAGGGTCCATAGGTCCATACGGGTCCCTAGTCCAACAGTATGAACTTTGTACTGTTGCCTATGGATACAAAGTCTAATAAAAGTAATATCAAAAGTATGCTGACCTTGATACCCACTAATCTCGAATAGAAATCAAGGGCTACAATCGATGCTGCATGTGACAGTACAGCATATCAGCAAGATAAAGCTTAATGCCACAGATAAAAAAAATGATAATGGCCATAAATTATCTATGAAATAATTACAATTGATATTAAAATAAGCATTCAATATATGTATATATTGAAGACTAGGTGACCCCTACGGCTTCGCCCGTGACATATTTCGAATTCCCGTAGTACCTATTTAATACCGTCACTTACAAATTCTACATTATTTTAAACATAAAAGTTTGCGCGATTTGTCGAGATTTATGATTACTGCGCCGCTATCCAGGGCAATAGCGTGATGATATATAGCCTTTAACCTTCCTCGATAAATGTGCTTTCCAACACAAAATGAAAGCTTTCAAATCCGACCTGTAATTCCTGAGATTAGCGCGTTCAACCAAACAAACAAACAAAAAAACTTCAGCTTTTTGTAGTCACGTCACCAAGTTTGTGACATAATTGTAATAATAAAGTAACAAATACATGTTATTTATGAAATTTATTCCGTAAATTTATGATATTATGCTGATAATTATTATCAATAATAATAGTAATAAAGCACTTGTTTTGCTAATGGACAGGAAAATGTTTTACTGACAATAAATTTACCTACTAGCAGGAATAACTCGCCAATTTGGCTGAAGTTGTTAAAATAATGTAAAAATTAATAAATTCAAGATTAAATAGTTTATTTTTAATCAGACCTTTATTAAAATATTTTCTATTCATAATATTGTAATTATAAAGCGTTATAAAATACAAATGTCACATCAATGGCTACACCCACCTATTCCCTACTGAATAACCCACCCCTGACCATACCCGATGCAAAGGTGCCTCGTTGGATAGCAATGGCTAACCTTTGCACCAGGTACGACCGGGCGTGGGAGTCATGAGTCTTTTCCCTTATTCTACGACCGAGTAGATGTGACTGTGTTATATTCTAATTTGCATCGGGTATGTTGCACCTTTGCATCGGGTATGGTTAGAGGTGGGTAACTGTATACGCTTTTACAACAAGCTTCCCTGTGACCTGAGACATTTACCTTTACATAAATTTAAAAAGTTTATTAAAAACAAGCTTTGTGAAAAAGGTTTTTACTCCGTTACAGACTATTTGCAGGACAGGGACGCCTGGAAATGATCTGCTGGGAAAGTGAAATAATATTAAATTGTAAATAGGCCATCAAAAAAAAAAGCCTTCCTAAGTTTCTTGCCGGTTCTTCTCAGGTGGGCCGCGTTCAGAACCGGTGGTCGCTTTAAATATTTTAAATAGTGTATGACATTTTGTAAGCGCCGTTAAAATGGTCTATGCAAAATAAAGATATTTTTATTTTATTTTATTTTTATTTTAATAACTTTGCTATCAAGCTAAAACTACCAGTAAACCTAAGCCTTAGGTTTCTTAAGCATCTCCTAACCAAATACGGAGTCCCTTGTTGTCTGAGGAAATACACTTTTAGTCACGATAACCGACATAATATGTAAAAGCGTGCATAAATTCCACAAATTTTGCTGTGAAGTTAAAACTTCCAGTAAACCTAAGCCTTAGTATTCCTAATGATCTCCTAACCAAACACGGAGTCTCTTGAAGCCACAATAACCATCTTTTAGTCACAATAACCAACATATGTACAAGCGTGCATGAATTCTACTAACTTTTCCTGTCAAGCTAAAACTACCAGTAAACCTAAGCCTTAGTATTCCTAAGCATCTCCTAACCAAACACGGAGTCTCTTGAAGCCAGAGGAAAGACGCTTTGAGTCACAATAACCAACATAAATGTACAAGCGTCTATAAATATTACTTACTTTGCAGTCAAGTTAAAACTACCAGTTAACCTAAGCCTTAGTATTCCTAAGCATATCCTAACCAAACACGGAGTACACCTGCATTACCAGTGTACCGAGGTCAAGGACCGCTGCCGATGATACAATTAGGAGGTCATTAGCCCGAGTCGAACCATGACACTGTAATAATTTAATCGAGTGTCTTTGTCCACCTTGGATTTTAATGGATTAGGTGCAGTTTATCTTATTACATAATATTTATTTATCTATCACGCGTTATCCCCAAAGGTGTGGCAGAGGCATATTATATGTCAACTTTTCACAATGTGTATTCCTGTCCAACGTAATAGGTGGTGAGCCCATTTCCGTGTTGAAATAGTCAGACGCAGGTTGCTGTTGAAATTTTTCAAGTCGTCCATAAGGCCTTCAACTTGACTTAACGACTGCCATGTTACTGGCAACAGGGACCAACAGCTTAACGTGTTTTCCGAAGCACGGAAACGTTCGCAAATGTAAATGCCACAAAGTGGTCACCCATCCGAGAACCAGCTATAGTGAAAGTTGTGATCGATTACAGTACACCGAGTCCACTGGACCACGAGCGAATATTACATAATATACATATAATCACACCGTATTCGTTAAAGAGGTAAGTTGTGTCTGCCCACCTTGGATTTTAATGGATCTTTTTAGTTGCAGTTTATGTTATAACATAATATACATATAATCACCCCTTATTCGACAAAGATTGTGTAGTTTGTTAGGTTGTGTGGTGTGTGTTTAAAGGTTGCCTGAAAGAGATCGCTACATTTATGAGACTGTAATCTCTTTACATGAGTGTTTGATATTAAGTCAGTGCAATAAAGTTTATTCTATTCTATTTAACTTGGTGTAACGACTGCCATGTTATTGGCGCGCTAAATTTTCAAATTAACCATTGCCCAAATCATTACTAATATTATAAATTCGAAAGTAACTCTGTCTATCGCGCTTTCAAGCTAAAACAACTGAACCGATTTAAATGAAATTTGGTACAGATATAGACTAGAGCCCGAGAAAGGACATGGGCTACCTTTTTTCCCGAGGATAAATTCTTTTGGAAAACGCGGAAACTGGAAAGCTGCATTAAGGCACTCGTGGGCGGAGTTGCGGGCATCAACTTGTAATGGCCCCTTTGTGACAGGAGAGACTTTGCCTCCTTATGCGTGTTCTATCGCCTGTACAACGGTCTGTACTCTGAGGAGTTGTTTGATATGATGCCCACTGCTACCTTTTATATCGCACCGCTCGCCATAGACAGGGTGTTCACCCTCAGCGTCCGGAGCGCACGTACACGGTTAGGTCCGATAGAGGCTTTATTCCGCGTACGCTTAGATTGTGGAATGAACTCCCTGCCTGGGTTTTCCCGAACGTCTACAGTATGGGGTTCTTCAAAAGGTGTCTCAGAAGGTTTATAAAAGGTCGGCAGCGCGAGTGCTGCACCTCTGGTGTTGCAAACTTCCATAGGCTACGGTGAGCACTATCCATCAGGTGGGCCGTACGCTTGTCTGCCACCTCAGTGGTATAAAAAAAAGTATCCAATCCAATTAATAACGTATTTGAAAATTTTACTAGTAATACTTACTTAGAAAAAGCTCTATAGGTTTCCTTCAAACTTTCATTGAATACAAGAGGGTCAGAACTTTGCACCTGGCTTTAGTGACGTTATTGCCAGAACAGCTGTCATTGCTTAATGGTGTCACTAGAATGAGTGCGTGAAGCACTATAGTAACTATAGTGTAATAAATATACATACATATTAATATACGCCACTACTACCACCTGTCGCACAACGAAAAACGGGTATACACAGGGAATGGCGTTCGTTGTACGAATATCGAAATTTAAAGCGCTCGTAGCCCTGCTAACACAGTGTTCTGCAAACGATCACTGCGGTAAGCTTAAGTCCTCGGTGACCACTTTATAACATTTCGATATACGAGCGTTTACGAGTGTTTCTGTGATTCGGAAGACACGAAGTTGTTGGTTCTGGTTGCCAGTAATATAGTAGTCGTTAAGCCAAGTTGAAATTGTCACCACAATAGCGCGATTGTATATATTTTAACGCGGCAATGGCCTTACCACCTGTTAGGTGACAAAATGCACACAGTGAAATGTAGGTGTATAATATGCCTCTGCCACCCCTTGGGGATAAAGGATTGTCCGTGTTTTAAGACCACATATTTGATATATACGATATTTATCTTCTTCTTCGTATCAATGGCAATAAATTAAATGTGTCCAGCCCAGAACTCACGACATGGGCGGCTCTTTTGGATCGTTTAGATCTTCCACGGTGCAGGGGCTAGGACACAGTGAACACGATAAGAGGTAATCTATTGTTTGTAGGGGGCACCACAACCACCATCCCCTGCATCCAAGTAACCCCATTTTACCCGGTTCGCCCTGCAGCAGCCGACCAGACCAGAACCGGAAACCGAAACAAAGCCCTGTAGCAACCCACTAATCAACTTCCTAAAATAAAATGGGAGCATACGTCCAGCAGTTGAACGCGATTAGCTGATTTGATTTATGTGTTTGTAGAAAGTCGTTACTCGTGTGCTATCTACAATCGATAAAGCAAATTTAGGGCCGTATTACAGAACGTTTCTCAATAATCAAGAAACACTTGAGAGTAGTATTATAAGGCGAAAACTAGTCTTAAGCGTTTCTTGAGTATTGAGAAACGTTCTGGAATACGGCCCTTAGTTTAGTAGTGATAAAGTTTTTCCCTTTCCATTTCTCACAGGCTAAACTATCCTTAAAAGATATTATGTTACACAGGGCTTTTCTGTAGTACTTGGTTTTGTTTCGGTTTATGTAGGCAATTTAATATTTTCCAGCATCTTGAACTATTATCGTAATATTTCAACCAATTTACATAAAACCTTGAGAAACCTTCCTCATGAATCAATCTATCTACTTATTTGTGAAACTTGCATTAAAATCCGTCCAATTACTTTTTAAGTTTATCACAAATAGACAGACATGCAGACAGACGCGACAAAAGACTTTGATTTATAAATAAGTAAGGATGGGATCAATAGATATCAAGGTTGACAATTGGCAAACTTTATAAAAATTAGAAACAATTTAGAAAAGCAATTACTATGCTAACTTTTTCTAATGACATATAGAGGTGGATTAAGTCGTCAGTTTCGAGGTCTTGGTGGTGTAGTTGGTAATCGCGTGTGGTGCGTTGAACCAGAAGATGCTGGTTCGAGTCCAGCTCGAGAGTAAAAAAATTTTCCACTTTAAAAAAAAAATAAGAATAGCTTCATAGTTATATAATATAGACAGAAACGCTTGAATTTCTGCTTTCAACGTCACAAAAGACTGATAGAGGACTCTTATAACACTGTCTGATCATTGTTGCAAAGTCAAAATATTAAAAGAAGTAGGTTTACTACTGTAATCGAAGAAGCCCTAAAAACTAGTTTTCAAAGCAATCTTCAGTTTGCAGTCAGTGTGAATCGTCTTAACCTTGTATTTCTTGTATATGAGCAATTTTATGATGTCTACTTTTTAGGAGCGTCGACAGCTCGAACACACGAACATGTAAATGTCAAATCGATACGAGTTATACTCGTAGTTCAATTGTTTTTAATAATGGCGAAAGGGTTACCCCTGTTCCCCTAATTGGAAATTTCCCTAAGGGCTAGCGCATATACAACTTGTAGTAGAACAACGATTTAATTGTGTATCATATGTCTATAGAACTGAAGCGCGCGTACTGTCAACTCGATAGTAGAAAATAAAAAATATATCGCATGTTGACATGACAGTGAAAACTTCAATATTAAGTTAAGTTGATATGTATAGATTATATTTAATTATTGTAGGTTAGCATTATATCAAAAAGGCATAAAGCTGTATGGATCTTAGATAAAAAAAATTGGACAACTATCTAAAAACGCTTAATTTGTATTGCATTGTATTGATGTGCACATACCGTCGAATAAACAGTCGATCTGCGACAAAACAGTTTAGTCGAGTAAAAGTTGCATATATGCGCTAGCCCTAAAGATAACGACATAGTACTTTTATGTAGGCGTACAAAATAACTAGTAAAATCCGTACGTATGGCCTGTAAAGGTACAGGGTAGACATTAGATACATACGAGTACGGCGCGTTTTCAATATTGACTGTTATCTGCTAGTTGTAATAAAAAAATATGTTTGTAGTGTGTATGTGTAGGTTCTTACGTGTCAGTGAATCTCGATGCTAGATTTGACATAAGTTGTCACATTAGCACACAATATTAGACATTTCATGCAAATGATGAGCGTCGAGATATTAAAAATGTATTTGCAATGAGGGTTTTTTGAAATGTTCCCCGTGAGATGGCAGCGCTGTAACGTCAGGTCCAACTACCTGTCAAAACACATACACGATTTATATATTTCGATCATTTTTTTGGTTTATTTATTCTTAAAAACGTTACAAACGGAATATTGTTTTCCAAAATGCCCACAGTGTTGTGCAGTGCCTATGTGTGCAAATAAAAAAGGAGGCCTCTCTTTTTGAGCTCAATCTTCAGTTTGGCAACCTTTCTTTGGCCGTAATCCATAATAAAATCAATAACACTTCCAAATACATAAAATTTTACTAAAATAATAATACGTTCGGTAAGATTCTGTGCTATCTGACAGCTGTTTGGACCTGACGCATACGAAGCGCCGCCTGGCGGCAGAAAAAGTATCGAAAACCCTCGTTGCGTAATTACTGAAGCGTCAAAAGGCAAGTAGGCTTTCTGGGTGGTAATTTTTTCTCGACCAGACTCATTATTTGAAAGCATAGTTCAATATGTACCGATGCAATGTCTCATCACATAGAAAAATGCGTTTTTACAACAAGCTTCCCTGTGACCTGAAAAATTTACCATTAAATAAATTAAAAAAAGTAAAAAAAAAATTTTTATAAAAAATTAGTTTAGATTAAAAAATTAGTTTGTGAAAAAGGTTATTACTCCGTTAAAAGACTATTTGCAGGACAGGGACGCCTGGAAATGATCTGTTGGCAAAGAGAAATAATAATAATTAAATTGGCCATAAAAAAAGCCTCCCTTAGTTTCTTGCCGGTGAAAGGTGGGTGGTTTCTTCAAAGGTGGCCGCTTTCCGAACCGGTGGTAACTTTAAATATTTTTAATAGTGTACGACATTTTGTAAGCGCGGTTAAAATGGTCTATGCAACATAAATATTTTTTTTTAATCAGAATAACCGAGTACGCTTTTAATTCGCATGGACAAAGAATTGTCGCCCAGCGCCCCAGTACGAAATTTAATTCTAACTATAATACAGAGACCTACGTGGTATGATAAAACTCAAACTATGATAAAACCATCGCATGTACGTGACGTGGCATTTAGGGAGATTAAATAAGATTACCGACCGACTGGTTTGAATGCGGTGTACAAAAATGAAATCCTACTGTGCTTACTTTGTTACGAAATACAAAAAAATAATATTGGGTGTAAAGGTCTTCATCGAGATCTTCGGGGCCCCGGGGACTGCTAGCGGTGCACCTTCTGAGTAGGTAACGGCTTCAAATTTAAGTAGAATTTGGAAACAACTAGGAATACACTAAGAATAGCCTTACAAAGTTAAGCACGAACTATAAAATCGTTTTAAGTGATGTAATATCTTTCTATCTTATGTTATGATGTTTATAAAACTATGTTATAGATTGTACTTAACTTACTGGGCTTAACGTGGCTTTCACTATGGCTGGTCCTCGGACCAGCCATAGTGAAAGTTGCTTAACGCAGTGATCGTTTACAGAACACTGAGGCCGCGGGGCCACGAGCGCTTCTAATAATTGCTGATAAATTTCACATATTCATTAAAATTTTCTTCCACGTATTAAGTTTAGCCATAAAAGGAAGAATTTGTTTGATATCAATTTGCCTAGCGCTATCTCTGATTAAATAATCAACGATTATCTGTTTTATGAATGAACAATTTTCGGAATTCGGTTTCCAGCGATTGATAAACCATACGACGATATTTTTATAAATTGTAATGATACATACATACATATTGTCAGGCCTTTATCCCCGAAGGCGTAGGCAGAGGCATATTTAATGCCCACGTTTCTCCGTATGCATTTCTGTCCCACGTAACAGGTGGTGAGCCCATTACCGTGTTGAAATGGACAGGCGCCGGCTGCATCGACCTGCTGTTGAAATTTTTTAAGCCGCCCATAGGGCCTCCAACTTGGCTTAACGACTGCCATTTTATTGGCAACCGGGACCAACGGCTTAACGTGCCTTCCGAAGCACGGAACTGGGTGGGTCTAAAGGGCCGAAAAAATTTAGTAAAAATGTGTCTATTTTAGATGTTAAATTTGGAAGAAATTTTGAACCCGTTGCCTTTTTAGTGAGATGGTAACAAAAAGGCTAAAAGGTCTTATGTGCTAGACACTAATTAGCACGACCAATTAAAGTCCTGGTAGTCTCGGACTGTATATAATTGTAATGATACCATATCAAAATCGTTGTAGTATGTAGGATGTCACGCGTTAGATATCGACGCCATATTGGCTGGTGAAGCGTTATTGAGGATGTTACTTTTGAATACAATGTTCTTAATAAAACGTAACCACGAGCGTTTGTTGTAGAGTATAAACATGTCTTTCTTATTAAGCTATTGTAAGAACCCTGAATCGAAAACTTTTTACTTGCACACATCTCAAACAAGTTTTGCATAAGTTGGTCCCGGTTGCCAGTAACATGTCAGTCGTTACACCAAGTTGAAGGCTTAATGGACGGCTTGAAAAATTTTAACAGCAGGTAGCCACAACCTGCGTCTATCTTGTTTAACCCGGCAATGGATTCACCACCTATTACGTGGGAAAGAAATTTCAACACGGAGAATTGTGGGCGTATAATATGGCTCTGTCACCCCTTCGGGGATAATAATACAAGATAAATACATTTTGTGGGACACTTTTTACACAGCGCCATCTAACCCAAACTAAGCTATAAGCTTTTACTATGGGATCTAGACAACTGATATACATAATTATATATTTCTAACTACATACATACATAGCAAATACCCAAACTCCGAAACCAACATTTGTAGATCACACAAATATTTGTTCCTATAAGGTGATACACATAGTTTTGCACAAGTATTAAGATACCCAAAAGTGCGTGTATTAAACGATTAAAGAATCTGCAGGAACCGAAAGAAGTATGCATATATTCGCGAATCTATCCCGTCACGAATACACCGTGAAATTTGTGCTATAACTATCATAATGAATTATTATATAAATAACACCACTTGTACTGTTCCACAACATTTACTTTGTAAACCTGACCGGTTTCGCCTCACGGCATTCTCAAAGGTACACAATATGACGACTGGACCTAGAAAGTATACTAAAACTAATAACCGTACAATGTAGGTATATCGACATTACAAGTTACCAGTTTAGAAATTTACCCCTAAATTAGGGAGAATACAAATTTAGTTGAAAAAAATTAAATACTACGAATCATAATTCTAATTTAAATAGCAATATGTGTAGCAAGTTCCACCAAGCGCCATCAATCAACAGTATAAATAATCTATCATAATGAACTTGACTCGTGAGGATTCTTTAATCCAGGACCTTTAATTTATATCTCGTCTTTTATTTAGGAGTATTCTTTAAACTCGGTTGTATCTATCCGCAGTCTTGGTCCAGGTTTACAGGCCTCGATGGATAGGACAGCAAACAGCTTAATTGTAGTGCGTAAGGTCCTATGTTCCATTGAGCAAGAAGCATCGGACAAGAAGTAACCCCAGATTCCAATCAGGATATTTTATGTGGAGTAAGTTTATATTACACTAGTAGACGCCCGCGTATAGAAGATTTTCCATTTCCGTTTCTCACCGGAACTTGCTCCCAGGATAAAAAGTAGCTTATGTCTGATGTATAAGCTATATTATTATAGAGTTTTATGAAAATCAATTCAGTAGATTTTGCGTGAAAGAGTTAAATACCTACATCATTACAAACTTTCACGTTTATAATATTATAAAAATAAAATAAATAAATAACCATCACGCCTAATCCCCGAAGGGGTGGCAGAGGCATATTATATGCCCACTTTTCACCGTGTGGATTTCTGTCCCACGTAATAGGTGGTGAGCCCATTGCCGTGTTGAAATAGACAGACGCAGGTTGTGGCTACCTGCTGTTGAAATTTTTCATGCCGCCCATAAGGCATTCAACCAGGCTTAACGACTGCCATTTTACTGGCAACCGGGACCAACGGCTTAACGTGCCTTCCGAAGCACGGAAACGCTCGCAAATGTAAATGCCACAAAGTGGTCACCCATCCGAGGACCAGCCATAGTGAAAGTTGGGTAACTCAGTGATCGTTTACAGAACACTGAGACCGCGGGGCCACGAGCGCTTCTATAAGATATGAGATATTATAGTAGGCGACAACTTAGTAAACTAATGACTCATACTGTTAAAATGAGTGACTGTAATGCCTACTTGTCTTATCGAACGGAAGCTACTGCCCACTTCGAATGTCGGTACTTCGAGCATCGAGTCTACTTACTAGCAATGCATTAACAACAAACACTTCACACTCTAACAAAAATATTATTACTGAATCTAAAATACGAGCTTGTATGAAACGACTAGACAGCTTCGCCCGTGGAATATTTCAACCTCCCGTCGCAACTATTCAATCCCGTCGCTTATAAATTCTACAATGATGCATAAAAATTTGCCCGATTTGTCGACATTTATGACTACTGCTCTGCTTCCCAGTGTAGTAGCGTAATGATATATAGCCTTTCTCGATAAATGGGATATCTAACACAAAAGATTTTTTAAAATCCGACCAGTAGTTCATGAGATTAGCGCGTTCAACCAAACAAACAAACAAACTCTAAAGCTTTATAATATTAAAGTATAGATTAATGAATCTATTATCATTAAACCATTTCGAAGCATTGCAATTTGTCCTCATCGACTACCCCGTCTAGTATACAGCGTGGAGAATTTAGTTAAACGAAAATACTGTCTTCCCTACAACCAACTAGATGATGCCCACAGACCTTCAAACTTAGTTAATAAAATACAGATAAAAAATTATGATGATACCACCTACATCTATAAACACCTCAAGACATATTTTTAAATACTACAAACATTGGTCCCGAACTGGAATTCAAAGCTGAGAGCTTTGTACAGCCGGTTGCGGTTTCGCTACCGACGCTCATCTTTATTTATTTCCCGAAGGGGTGGCAGAGGCATACGTACTGTATGCCCACTTTTCACCATGTGTATTCCTGTCCCACGTAACAGGTCGTGTGCCCATTGCCGTGTTGAAATAGACAGACACAGGTTGTGGCTACCTGCTGTTGAAATTTTCAAGCCGCCCATAAGGCTTTCAACTTGACTTAACGACTGCCATGTTACTGGCAACCGGGACCAGCGGCTTAACGTGCCTTCCGAAGCACGGAAACGCTCGCAAATGAAAATGCCACAAAGTGGTCGCCCATCCGAGGACCAGCCATAGTGAAAGTTGCGTAACTCAGTGATCGTTTACAGAACAGTGAGACCGCGGGGCCACGCTTATCTTTAGCTTGTAAATTTGACCCTAACTACAAAATTTCAATGTAAGTCTGAGCCATACTATGTCTGAGGGTCAGCAGGCTCAAAACGTGATTAAGAGACCTAATGACATCAAGTTATTATCGGTTGATTGTCATTTATATGACTGAATGATCTATTAAGGTACTCAAACGTACATAGAGACATTATGACGTACTCCAGACAGCCTCACCTAACGGACGAGGCAATGACACAAATGGGGGTGGGGATTGGGAGGTAGGACAGAAATCGAAAGTCAAATGTTTGGTTGCTCCTAGCAGCCAAGCAACCCCAGGCTCCAACTTCAGGGGCTGAGTCTGCTATTTCAATCGTGTCGGAATAGAATCGAAATCGTCACTCAATAGAAAGCTAAAGCTACAATTTTGACAGTTTTCGTTGTTCTTTTACACTCCAATAGACTTCTATCGGTCGGCCGATAGAATTCTACCATCAAGTGACGCGCTAGTGGCCGCTAGTCAGTTGCATTTTTTATAGTCTACTAACATTTTGACAGCTAAAATAGCTATTTTACGGCTTGTCAATAGTAGACTTGGCCCCCAGGTAGGGTTTGAAAGCAACTGGGAATAAGAGATATTAAAACGTACGCAATGACTAAGACAGAAATCATATAATCGCAGGCGGAGCCGGGGGCACAGCTAGTCTTAAACAAATATGCCAATATAAGCAATAACAAGAAATATATGCTTAGTTAATGACAGAATGTCTGCTTATCGGTGATGAACCATTATGAACGGACATAATATACCTATGGCACTAATGACCTTGTTTGTCCTACTTTAGTACCAGAAGTACCGGTCCAGGACAATTTATTCATCATTAGCTGCATGTGCATAACACGTGATGACGGCACTTTAGGCATAGCAGTTGAGAACATTCTAGTTTAGACACTGCAGCTTCGGAAAACCCGTTTTCGTTAATTTTATCTTGGACGCATATGGCACCTGGAAATTGGTTACACCTGTTGGATTGATTGAAGGTTATGTCGCGTCAAATTTTTTGGGCTTTCAACTCATTCAGAAGTATGTTTCGCAATTGTTTACGCACGCAGATTCCAAATAAGTGGTGAGCATTGAGAACTTCAGAGAGAACAAAAAGTTTGTCAAGACCGTCATAGTATTTTGGTTGGTGTTGCCGTAAGTTTGTCATAGTACCATAGAAATCCACTGATTGTCGCAATCGCAATAGTCGAAAAACTGGTCGGGAAGATAAATATCTTCGTGTTAATCGTGGACTTGAAGGTTAGGTCTCGGCGTTATTTCTAGCGTTCGGACATTGAACTCGAACATGGTGTACAGGAGTCACAGCAATGGAATTGAGGGTACAAACAATTCCGTTTACCTTTCATTTGATGGTCATGAAACGCCATGTCTGACCCGTACATTACCTGTAAACAATATACAAATCAAATATATTCCAAATTTTCATTTCATCAATTTATTGAATCTATACTAATATAAAAAGTTGATGAGTTTTTCGTTTGGACGCGCTAATCTCAGAATTCAATTGAAAATTTTTATTTTCATGGTAGATAGCCCATTTATCGCGGAAGGCTATACACTATATATCATCACGTTACTACCCAGGACAGCGGAGTATTTATCATAAATGTTAACTAATCAGGCAAAATTTCATACATTATTGTAAAATTTATGAACGACGGGATTAAATAGGTGCGACGGGAGTTCGAAGTATGCCACGGGCGAAGCTTAGGCGGTCAGCTAGTAGGCTGATTTGATTGATAAAAATATAGTTTCCTTGAAAGCGGCCGTATAATATGTCTTTGGGATCCTACATCAAATCCTAATATCATTATCATGGATCCTCTTTTTGAGGTATCCGCTTTCGAAGAAAAAAAACCTCATCTAAAATGGTTTCATAAATATAGAAGATATTATGTGAAGAAACGTGAACGAATATATACATACTTACTGTAATTTTAAAACCTTCACCTTGTGTGAAGTGGGTTAAACCATAAATGACATCTAAGGGTTCATAAATGAGCTATAATGAAAGGAAATTGATCTTCACGATTATTAAACTGGGGCTATAGGATCGACTCATGCGTAACGGTCGTACACCGGGTCGAGGAGCCAATCAATTAATGGGGTCATTTAGTAGAACTTGAACGAAAAAGTGCATAGCATAGGTAATAGGTATACCTACTTATCTTATGTTAGCAAGAAAATATTCGTTGCAGTACGAGATGAGTCAAATATGTTAGAGTTTCTTGTTGTGAAATCCTACTAATATTATGAACGCGAAAGTTTTTAAGTATGGATGGATGTTTGTTACTCTTTCACGCAAAATATACTGAATGGATGTTGATAAAACTTTACAATAATATAGCTTACACATCAGAATAACACATAGGCTACTTTTTTTATCCCGGGAACAAGTTCCTGTGGGAAACGGGAAAACTTCACCATGCGTGTGAAGCCGCGGGCGTCAACTAGTAGTCAAATAATTGTTGCATTCTCTAGATGCCGTCATGGCTTTCCTCTTCCAAAGATGCCACGCTACATCCTTCGGTCTTGCACCTTACGCAGGCTCCCGTGACCTTAATAAAGGCGTTAGTTTACCCTACGGGACACCTGCACATATTTTTGCGGTTTTATCGAAGTTTTTAAATCGAAAATTCGTGAAACCACCTATCAGTCATTCAAAACGGTATCCCGCATTTCATAATGGACATTATGTGATCTATCTAGATGGACCTACAGATGCAAATAACATCCTTTATTTCATCAATACATATCACAGCGAAAGTCAAAGGTCGGATCGCAATAATTAAGATGAGCTGAGAACGGGAGCATGGGAAGTGCTTAACAGTAAAGATGCATGGTGAATGGACCGATGCGTGGCGGGAAGTTCACACGACCATGATGGATACAACGGCGTGGTGGGTGAGCACCTTTTTGTTGATAAAGCTATTTGTTGAGGCAGACATGCTATTACAAATGTTTTGTATGAAACGTACAAGATAGATTCACGACTTCTGAAGAAAAAAGTATAAATAGTCGAGACGGAGGTGAACAAGATAGTGTGATAAGGAAAGATATAGTGATCGAATAAGAACTATGGATCAATAGGACATGTAGACACAATGGATAATGGAAATCAGGCTTACGAGGCAAGTGTGACAGGACAAGATGATTAGGCAAGACAAATCTAGTGATCTAGTAAAAAAGAAAAACCGTTTCCGCTTAGCAATGTTGCAAGTGGAAGGATTATACCTGCTTAAATCAATGGCATAGACGCATGACTTTGTGTGTCTAGTTTATTTAAAAAGACGAATCGCGCTTTGCTCTCCCACTGTTTGATAAACGTTAATTATATAACTGCGTTTAGTATGCCGGTTATAACATAATACAAAGGTATTGTAATCAACTCTATCAAAAGCTTGTCACTGTTCGATTTACGTAACACCCACCTCTATACAATATCGTTGCTACCTCTAAGTCGTGCGCCCACTTATTTGTCAAGTCAGGTTTTCAAATTTCTACTACGCAATGTATTTGTGTCGAAACCTTTTGTTGCTGAACTATTACTCAGATAACTTAATGTCAGTTATGTTAATAATTATTGAAGGTATTGTTCGTTCAGTGGAATTGTGATTGAACCCAAACACTACAGACTGCAGAGTTGGCTGCCAGCAAAATAATAATTTGTATGGTACTAAAATAATTCCTGGAAAATTTGCGTCACTACTATATTTCATCAGGAAATCATCCATTCATCAGGAAACTGTCCAGGTACGCAAATTAACGATTCGGTACTAAAGGAAGTATTACAGCTTCTTAATTCTAGTCAATAAAGTCATATAATGTACAACAAGGATTTATACCTATACAGGCCCTAAAAATATACCTGAAGCCTTAGGCAACCTACTGGCTGATGCCTTTGCCGACTAATGGATAAGACTGTAACACAAGCGCCCAGAGTGGTTGGAAGCTCAGGTGACATTCGATAGAAATGTTGAAAGACCAACAGTAACGCTTGAAAATACTGAAAGGAAATTTGAATAATGCGAAGAAAGCAAAGGCTAAATGCTAGCAAAACATAGACATTTATTTTGGTTTTCGTCCTTTTGCATAAAAATTAGGGCAATTTATAAACTCATTACCCCAAAAACATTCACGTACCCATATTTTTAGGACTAATTGAGTATCAAAAGATCGTATGTACTACAATTGAGTACAATTTAAAGCTAACTGAACTAAAAACGTCATGTTTTTCGTCATGTAACAAACTTTTTTTTGTTATTTCTTTAGTCCGGAATGAAAGTCGAGCCAAAGACACGCGCTGCGACGCAGTGTCATTCATACTATCGGGCAAAAAGGTGCACACGGAACGAATTTGGGCTGCAATCGCGTGCACTGCAGTGACTGCAAGTGGTTTTATGTACCAGCTGGCATGCTATTGTTTGCATTTTTTACTGTTGCAATAAACCGTGAATAAGTTCAATTTGTTTTTTCTTCAAAACTTGCACGTTCAGTCACATGTGAGTAGTTTTGTTAGCAGTTTCGTTTTTAGTTAGGCACGTTCTATAATATACTACTAAGAAAAATAAATGTGTTTTTCTTTCAATCTTCAATCAAATAAATCACTATTAAGTCAATTTCTGGACCGCAGACCTCTTCTGATTTCATTCGGGAGGGTCATTTGCCTTGTATCTATGTATGTTTTGCGGTTAAACGTTTTTATATAATCGCCAAAGTGATTTTTTAGGCTTAAACGCTTTCAAGCATAAACTTCTGAAGAACTTCGGTAAAGAGAGATAAGAAAGGAGTACCGTAAAAGCCAGGAACGTAACGAATCTAAAGATATATCCCCTATACTCCATGATGCCGTTCAATGTACCACCCTCTTTTTTAAAGTAATATGGAAGTATACAAGTGTTTTGTTCTGCTATGCGGCCAACGCCTGTTGGGATTCTGCCAGGCCCTACAGTACGAAATATGTTACCATCATCACGCCTTATCCCCGAAGGGGTGGCAGAGGCATATTATATGCCCACTTTTCACCGTGTGGATTCCTGTCCCACGTTATAGGTGGTGAGCCCATTGCCGTGTTGAAATAGACAGACGCAAGTTGTGGCTACCTGCTGTTGAATATAAAATAAAATTAAATATGTTACCAAATACTGTTTACTTGTAGGTGACCAAGCAAAAAACCAGGTAGTATAAATTTGAAGGCAATAAGCACACAGAGATCAATCAAAAGCACACAGACAATCCTGGGTCCTTTAAGAGAAGCGTAAAAAGGCATATTTCTGAGCCGTCAAGTTGAGAGTCGCTATCGGAGCCCTGTGGGTTGAGATAGCGGCCCAAAATCACGGGTCGTCGTCTTTGCTTACCATAAGGCGGAAGACGCCATTTTGACGTGCCAAATATAAAAAAAAAGACAGTAAGTACTATTTGCAACGTACAAGTCCAATTGTATTCAATGAGATTAGTAACGAGATAAAAGTACCGGTTTAATGATTTATTTACAAGAGGCATGTAGGCGTTAAAATCTGACCATTAGCAAAATGCTCATTAATGTTTATTGTAGAACGGAAAGGATTGAAAGACGGAAAATCACTGATGTCTATGAAGAAAAAGAATCGGCCCACATGGAAGGCACCCATCAAGTAGGTGACGTAAGAGATTATAAGTCAGAAGAATCACAGCTGAAGTGGTTCCTATTTACTTTTAGTCTATACTATAATACACACATCAACACGGTCTAGGGATATTTCATACTCAATTAAATAACTCGAAAAGTACTGGCCGCATTGGGATCTTTTATATACCGATTTGTTTGTAATTTATCTCAGACTAATTTTAAATTCAAATTTTTGAAAATTCTTTTGTTTCGGTGGCATAAAAATGTCTTGATGTGTAGGAGAGGGAATTTTCATTTGTGCGAAATTTAGAAAACAATACGAATTACGTTTAGTTACAGTTTTTTTTCATTTTTAAACGAAAGTTAAAATTGAGGTATTGTAGCCATGCAACGCCAACATTTGACGAGGGCGGAGATGTTACGAGCTGTGGGAATGCTGGAAGCTGGGTCTGTTCAGCGTAATGTTGCTGAGGCCATAGGGACCCACCAAAATGTAATTTCAAGATTGTGGACACGCTATCGTGCCACAGGTGAAGTAGCGGAGAGGTACCGGGGGCCAAGTCGCATCACTACCCCCAGACAAGACCGATTTTTGCAAATTACTGCGCGAGCTCAACCAAATGCAATTGGACCAAAGGCTGCGAGTGGAACACCAAGTGCTTGTGAGTGACCAAACTGTAAGAAGGCGACTGCATGAAAGCAATCTACGCTCTCATAGACCACTCCGGGTCCCACCTTTACGGAGAGGCAATCGTGGACGACGATTAGCATGGGTTCGGAACCACGTGGACTGGGGCCGTGAGCAATGGTCCAATGTGCTGTTCACGGATGAATCGAGGTTCGGCTTCCATCCAGATTCACGAAGGACGCGTGTTTAGCGAGTTCCTGGACGATGGAGCCGTCTTCAGAACCCTCAGGAAGTTCACCCATACCAAGGAGGAACAATTATGGTTTGGGCAGGAATTCGTCTTGGAGGACGGACGGATCTCGTTTGGGTGCGGGGCAATATGACGGCAGAACGATACGTCCAACAGGTGCTGGGGCCCGTAATCTTGCCCCACAGAACACAAATGGGGCAAGATTTCCTGCTCATGCACGACAATGCCCGGGCACATACGGCAAGAACGGTAGCAGCTTGGTTACATACACACAATGTTAGGGCCTTAGACTGGCCTGCTCAATCGCCAGATCTAAATTCCATTGAGCATGCGTGGGATATGCTGCAAAGAAGAGCTCTGAAGGAAGTTCCTGAAAATCTGGCTACAGAAGATCAACTTTTTGCGCACCTCAGAAGGACATGGGACAATATTCCGCAGCAAGACATTGACAACCTTGTTCTGAGCATGCCGAATCGTTGCCGATGTGTAATGAACATCATGGGCGCTTTCTCTGACTACTAACTTCAAGTTTATAAACACAAATTAAATGATTTTTCTATTTTTTTCAGTTTTTACTTATAAATTAAAAGTTAATTCATGTACGGTTTCCGTCTATGCTTCATTTTTTTCCATAAAATCCTGAAATTTTAATCGAAGTACATTAACCATTATTAAAAAATGGTAGAATATTAAATAACGTGTCTTTTAAATATATACATGTCATATAAATAATTAACACATTGATAGTAATTCGCTTTTTTAAAAATATCCCTAGACCGTGTTGATGTGTGTATATAACTGAAGAACTTGTTTTTGTTTGGTTGAACGCGCTAATCACAGAAACTAATGGTCGGATTTGTAAAATTCTTTTTCTGTTGGACAGCCCATTTATCGAAGAAGGCTATAAGCTATATATAATCACGCTACTACCCTGGATAGCGGAGCAATAATCATGAATGTCGACAAATTGGGCAAATTTTTATGCATTATTGTAGAATTTATAAGCGACGGGAATAAATAGATGCGACGGGAGTTCGTAGTATATCACGGGCGAAGCTGTGGGGGTCACCTAGTGATGTACAAAGAGAAACTACGTTTAATTTACTGCCTTTGTTTACATTACTTGTAACTTTGTTTTGACTCATGCGGTTGGAATATTATTAGTTTACAGGTCAAACTGAGCTGTGAATCATTTATTTATTTATTTATTTATTTATTATATACTTTATTGTACGCCAAGGTAGTATTACAATTTAGAAATGTTATACAAAATAGCAGTACAATGGGCGGCCTTATCGCTTAAAGCAATTTCTGCCAGGCAACCTTTGGATGGAAAAGAATATTGGTAGGAGCGAACTGGTAGTTGTCGGCGTCAAATTTATAATATACATTCCTATATACAATAAATTACTTTCTGCAAAACATTATATAAATATATATAAATATTAAAACATATATAAATATATATAGAAAGAAGTAGACAATATACACAAATGTAAATTTATGAACTATATACATAAATACAAATATAGAAATACATAAATGTATTAAAATGTTTATACGTAATGTGTTAAATAACTTTATAATATTGGAAGATTTTAACAATTATTAGTCAAGTAATAATTTTTAACATTAGTTTTAAAACTTTGTAACGTCTCAGCTCGTCTAATTTGAAGTGGCAACCTATTCCACAAGCGAACTGCTGTAACACTAAAAGAATGGTCTAAAAATTTTGTGGAATGCGGTGGCATTTTTAATTCTAAGTTTTCCGATGACCTCAAACATCTGTCATGTGTATCATGAAGGAACTTAAAACGTTCTTTTAAATAGGAAGGTGTAGAGGGGTTAAACAGAATATTATATAATAAGGATAGAATATGTGTATTCCGGCGAAGTCGTATAGGTAACCACTTGAGCTGTGTTCGAAACTGAGAAACGTGATCATACTTGCGCAAGCCAAATATAAATCGTATGCAAACATTTTGGAGACGCTCCAGTTTCTCGAATTGGTTCTCGGCGAGATCTAAGTAACTGGCATCTGCATAATCAAGTATTGGAAGAAGCAAGGACTTTGCAAGCGCAATTTTCGTAGCATTAGGAAGGAAACGTTGTAATCTTCTAATTGATCCTGCGGAGGCAAACATCTTCCTACTCAACTCCTGGAGTTGTGGACCCCATGATAAATTGGAATCAATGATTATACCTAAATTTTTTACCTTATTACTAACAGCAATCGTAGCACCATCAAAAACAAACGGTGGAACCTGAGACCAATTTATTCTTGCTGTTGTACTAGGACTGCCTATTACAATGATCTGTGTTTTAGATGGATTGACTTGTAATCCATATGATCTACTCCATGACGTTATTCTAGACAAATCATCATTGATAGTATCCACCGCTTCCGGCAGTTGATCTATGGGAGCCTGTGTGTAAATTTGGAGATCGTCTGCATAGAGGTGGTAGGAAGAATGTAGTTAATTTGAGATAGAGTTTATAAAAATTGCGAAGAGGAGGGGAGAGAGCACGCCACCCTGAGGTACGCCGACACTTGTATTGCACCAGCTAGAAATGTCATCTTCAATACATACTCGTTGACGGCGTCCACTCAGGTAACTACGAAACCACTCTATTTCCGTAGGAGATATGTTAAGAGAGCTGAGTACAGAAAGTAATACGTCAAAGTCTACAGTATTAAACGCATTACTAAAATCAAGGAGACATAGAACAGTTAATTTGCCATTCTCCATACCAGATCTAATATCGTCCGTAATATTTATCAAAGCTGTAACTGTACTGTGACCGGCTCGAAACCCTGACTGGAAAGGACTGAGGAGATTATGTTTGCGGATAAATGAAGTGAATTGGGTGTGGACAAGGCGTTCAAGTACTTTAGAGAGGAATGGTAGAATGGATATTGGACGGAAGTCTGTTAACAATTGGGGATTACATTTTTTTGACAAAGGAGTGATTATGGCATCTTTCCATGGTGATGGGAAAATGCCGCTAGTTATGGAATAGTTGAGGATGTAGCAGATGATGGGAAGAATTTCATCGAGGATAGGGAGAATCATGTTCCGGCCCACACAGTCACTACCAACAGCCTTAGATGTAATAGCCATAATGCTCTTGTTAACATCACTAGCGGTAAATAGATCGAAGACAAAAGGTGAATGGTTTGGGGTTGGAATTGTCGAAAGATAATGCATGGTCTGTGCCTTCAGAGTCCTATCAAAATTGGACATGGCAGTGAAGTGCTGGTTAAGAACCTCAATATTCAAATCTTTAGGATTTAACTCTTGCCGTTTATTCCCAACCCCCAATGTCCTTAAAAATTTCCAGACCTTAGATGGGTCACTGTTTTGAACTGAATGATGAATGTGTTGGCGTTGTGCATTCCTACACGCCTTTCCGCAGCGATTCCGAGCCAAAACATATTTCTCAAAGTTTAAGTCAGTAGGATTAATTTTGTATCGATATTTAGCGGCAGCTTTTTTAGTAATCAAAGATTTAATTTCATTAGTTAGCCAAGGAGATGGTGGATGTTTGATTTTGATTGCTCGAACAGGAGCGTGCTTGTCATATAGTAGAATAAGGTTTGATGTAAAAATATTAACTTGCTCGTCTACGGATCCAGAAGTAACTAGTGACGTCCAATCTATTTTACCGGCGTCAAATCATTTGTGATTGGATGGGCACGTTTGATCCGAGGAATATAACGTACGTAGTTTGTGGCCCTATTGACAACTTATTACGCAACGCACCTATTTAATCCCGTCGCTTATAAATTCTACAATGATTCATAAAAATTCTCCCGATTTGTCGACATTTATGACTACTGCTCTGCTCCCCAGTGTAGTAGAGTAATAATATATAGCCTATAGCCTTCCTTGACAAATGGGCTATCTTACACAAATTTTTATTTTCAAATCCGACCAGTAGTTTCTGAGATTAGCGCGTTCAACCAAACAAACAAACAAACTCTTCAGTTTTATAATATAAGTATAGATAGATATAATTCGTATGAATATGACGAGGCAACAGTGATACATGTTGTAGCTATAATTTACCTTTTGACACATATTACGTGGAATATAGGTTATGTTTGCGATATAGTTCAAATTATCCCGTTATATGTTTTTAAATAATTTTGCATACATTTTATGTTGGGTGTGGTAAAGGCTATGCCTTTCCTTGCTATCGTATATTATTGAATACTTACATTCCTACAAACATGGCTTCTTCGTCAATATAGTGTATGCTCTGCATACGCTTCCAGACCTTACCTGCTCTCAGGTGCTAGGCTGAAATCGTATGATCGGTGGCGTGGTAGTGTATGCGACTGCCGCGCTGAGGTCTTGGGTACGATTCCCTGGGTTGTAACAAATATTTGTGTGATCCACAAACGTTTGTTTCGTAGTTTGGGTGTTCCCTATGTATAATATGTATATATTTAGAATTTATAGATAATGTTTATTAGTTATCTAGATTCCATAACACAAGTTTATATCTTATTTTGGACTAGACGGCGCTTGTATCCTACAATATTTATAACTAACTAACTAAGGCCCGTATTCCAGAACGTTTCTCAATACTCAATCGACGCTTGAGGCTAGTTTTTGCCTTATATATAATACTACTCTCAAGTGTTTCTTGAGTATTGATAAACGTTCTAGAATACGGCCCTAACTACCTATCTTCACGCTGTATCCCCTGACGGTGTAATCAGAGAGGACTGTCCTCTCTGATTACACAGTTAGGCTTCGCGATCCATGCATACTTCTTTCGCTTCCTGCAGATTCATTAATCGCTTGATAACATACACATCTGGGTATCCGAGTACTTTTTACTTTTCCGTGTTTGGTGGTCTCGCCACCACCTGCCTCATACCTCATAACTAGTAAAGTATACTTAGCTTTATTATAATACAAAATATTTCCTTATGCACTCTAACCAAAGTATTAAGCAGCTGTAAGAGGTAATTCCGTCCTTCCTCCGAATATCTAGCTTAGTGGCTTATGGTCAGTCCGTAATTCGAACTGCCGACCATAAAGGTACTGATGGTGCCGAGTTACTCCATAAAATATAGCTAATGCCTCCTTATCAATTTGGCTATAGTTATGTTCCGCGTCATTGAGCGTGCGAGAAACACAACTCGCTACCGTCCGCGTAGCGGTGCGCCAACACCGCCCCTTATACATGACACCATCCAGTTTTAACGTCAAATCTATAGTTAGTCTGTCGAACTACTGGTCCGAATTCAGAAAATATTTTTTGTGGATAGCTCTTTAATCGAGGATGGCTATGGGCTATATATCATCACGCTACTACCCTGGAGAGGGGAGCGGTAATCATAAATATCGACAATTTGGGCAAATTTTTATATAGTATTCTAAATGAATAAATGGTAGAAATATATAAATATAATGGTATATATAATATATATATTGTCTATTTCAACACGGCAATGGGCTCACCACCTGTTACGTGGGACAGGAATCCACACGGTGAAAAGTGGGCATATAGTATGCCTCTGCCACCCCTTCGGGGATAAAATAAATATCCACACTATTGATCAACAAATGTTCAGCTGTTTTGTATAGTGACCATTGTATTATTAGTTTTTTTTTTATTTGTTCTCGACTTTACCCTCGATCATATTTTCGAATAATAGTTTTCTCTTCTTTTTTCCTTATGTTTAAATCGCTCGAATTTGCACCTACCGTTTAATTCACTTTTTGCAGTTGAATTGGTGCCTGGACTGTATAGATAATTATAATTATTTACTCTTAGATTAATTTATTATTTTACAATAAGTTTGGATTTCCAAACTTATTGTAAAATAAGTCATATATTTATAGTTAAATAACAACCGGCAGGTGGATTTTAGTATTGGATTAGACAGGATATTGGACGTTATACAGATTATTATATTAGCATAGAATTACTTATTTATATTTTTTTTTTTTAGATATTTATATTATTTTATTATATTTATTCATGTCTTTTTTAGATTGTAGCAATGATACAGATAGCAGTGACGATTTCTACTCTGCTTGCGGTAACACCAGTTCTCAAAGTGAACCTCCACTGGCAGATTTTCTTACATCTCGATTCTCTGGTGTTCCCGGTAACTTCAATGTAGTGCACATAAATGCTCAAAGTATTCCGGCTCACATCACTGATATGTTGGTATCTTTCGACTGTCCCCATATTCATGCTATTCTTGTTTCAGAAACTTGGTTGAAGCCTTGTCTACCTTCAGCTGCTTTTATTCTTCCAGGATTCAACCTCATCCGAAACGATCGTGGACCGAGTGGATATGGTGGCGTGGCCATTTACTTACGCAGTAATTTGTCGTATACTGTTGTATCTTCATCCCCACAGCCGCCGCCCCCGCTAACTGGCGAACATGTTTTTCTTGAGGTGGAACTCTTACATACTAAGATACTTCTAGGTGTTTATTATAGTCCTTCTTCAAAAATAGATTTCTTCTCTTCCTTCGAACTCCTCTTAGAAAACTTTACTCCAAACTATAGTCATACTATAATCATGGGAGATTTCAACACCTGTCTCCTCAAAAATGATTCTCGCTCTTCCACCTTCGAATCTATCGTACAATCTAGAAACCTGTCTATTCTTCCATCCAGTACCACACATCACTTTCCAAACTGTAACCCTTCTCTACTCGACCTTGTGCTTGTTTCTTCACTAGATCATGTGGTATGTCATGGTCAGCGAACGGCTGATGAGTTCTCTTATCATGATTTGCTATTTCTGTCGTATCGCCTTCGATCTCCTAAACTTAAACATAAAGTACTTTGGCACCGTAATTTTAGTGGTATTAATCTGGATGGCTTGCGTAGGGATGCTGCTGGGATTGACTGGGCACCGTTGGTTTCCTCTCAATGCATTGATGAGAAGATTAATTTGCTCACATCAACTTTAATCTCACTCTATGATGTCCATGCACCAGTCCGTTGTATTAAAGTGAAACACCTGCCCACGCCTTGGCTAACCTCTGACATCAAAGCGCTTATAGCCAAAAAGTCTACAGCAAAGTCCAAATATAAGAGACGGCCAACAGCTTCGAATTGGGAAAAATATGTTCAGATCAGAAATCACTGCAGTAAGGTATGTAGGAACGCACAACGCCGGTACATTCATAGCTCTGTTCAAAACGGCTGTTCAAAAAGGCCAGCTAAAGTCTGGAAATTTCTAAAGTCTTTGGGAGTTGGTAAATCTCACCAAAACTCTATCCCTAACAATTTTAATTTGAATTCATTGAATCAATTTTTCACTGCCTCTTCTAATTTCAGTTCTGAGGCCAAAAAATCTACTCTTAAAAATCTTTCAACCATACCAACTCTTGACTGTGCTCCATTCTCCTTTAGTCAATTCTCTAGTTGTGATGTTAAGAAGAGTATATTATCTATCACTTCTAACGCTGTAGGGACCGACTGCCTAAGCCGTAATATGATATTTCCTCTAATTGATGACCTTCTTCCTATTCTCTGTCATATACTAAATTTCTCGATAACTCACAGTGCTTTTCCCATGGCATGGAAAGAGGCTTTAATTATTCCTATTGCTAAAAGAAATAACCCTTCCTCGTTTTCTGACTATCGCCCTATCTCTATTCTACCTTTCCTTTCCAAAGTCCTGGAACGCCTCGTTCACACTCAGCTCACTAATTTCCTCTCCCAGAACCAGTTATTAAATACTTTTCAGTCCGGGTTTCGTGCTGGGCATAGTACTATCACTTCTTAAGTTCATATTACCGAGGACATAAGAACGGGTATGGAAAGCAGCAACGTAACAGTCCTAACTTTGCTAGACTTTAGTAATGCTTTTAACATGGTGGATTTCGATATCCTGCTTGGCATATTATACTCACTTAACATATCTCCAACTGTAGTTGACTGGTTTCGTAGCTACCTGTTCGGCCGCCGGCAGTGTATTACTATAAATGATATTTCCTCATCTTGGTGCAACACATCTGCCGGGGTGCCACAGGGCGGCGTGCTATCTCCTTTGCTCTTTTCTGTTTTTATAAACTCCATCACTAAGGAGTTCTTCATCAACAGAATAACTTCTTCCTACCATCTTTACGCAGATGATCTTCAAATTTATTCCCAGGCCTCGCTGGACAATTTAAATGTGGCTGTTGGCAACGTCAATGCAGATATAATCAAAATTTGCAAATGGAGTGAGTCCCATGGTCTGAAGGTTAATCCTGGCAAGACTCAGGCCATTGTTGTTGGCAGCCCCAGGTCGATCTCTAAAATCGACTGGACACAGCTCGCAGCAGTGACCTGTGGTGGGACTGACATTTTGTATAGCAGTTCGGTAAAAAATTTAGGAATTCACATAGACTCATGTTTATCCTGGGGTCCTCAGCTGCAGGAGCTGAGCCGCAAAATATATGCAGCCTCGGGATCCCTGCGCCGATTAAAAAGAAATTTATCTATTGAAACTAAAACTGCCCTTGTTCAATCACTTCTTTTTCCTATTCTTGATTATGCCGATACCAGCTATCTAAATCTCACCGAAGAGCAACTAAATAAACTTGAGAGACTCCAGAATTATTTTATTAGATTCATATTTAGTTTGCGCAAATATGATCACATCTCTGAATATCGCAAAAAGCTCAAGTGGTTACCTATTCGCCTAAGCCGGAATACACATATCCTATCCTTGCTATATAATATCCTCTTTAATCCTTTCACTCCTTCCTATCTAAAACAGCGCTTTGAATTTTTAAGTGACACCCATTCTAGATCTCTGCGATCATCGGAGAATTTGAGATTGAAAATGCCTGGACATTCCACTGATTTCATGGACAAATCGTTCACTGTTCAGGCGGTTCGTTTATGGAATGCACTGCCAGTGTCAATCAGACGTACACAAACTTTGAACACCTTTAAAGTGGTTGTTAATAATTATTATCTGCGTGTTGCTGACTCTGCCTAAACTGCAATGCCTTATTAATATAATAATGTTTATGTTTATTTATTATATATATGTATATATTATAGATATGTATGTGTTATGGATATATATATATATTATAGATATATATACTTTATGTGTATGTATACATGTAGTGTTTATGTAAATTAATTTTAGCGCGTAATTCTTTAGTACCTAGTGTAACGTTGAAGGTACACCATACTGCCCCAAATCATTTTTTCATCTTGGTTTCCATCCAAAGGTTGCCTGTAAGAGATTGCCTTGTGCGATAAGGCCGCCAATTGTATTACCGATAAGTTTTTTAATTGTAATCCAATACTGTTACATTTCTGGTGTACAATAAAGAGATAAATCAATCAATCAATCAATCAATCAATCATCACGCCTTCTCCCCGAAGGGGTGGCAGAGGCATATTATATGCCCACTTTTCACCGTGTGGATTCCTGTCCCACGTAATAGGTGGTGAGCCCATTGCCGTGTTGAAATAGACAGACGCAGGTTGTGGCTACCTGCTGTTGAAATTTTGAAGCCGCCCATAAGGCCTTCAACCAGGCTTAACGACTGCCATTTTACTGGCAACCGGGACCAACGGCTTAACGTGCCTTCCAAAGCACGGAAACGCTCGCAAATGTAAATACCACAAAGTGGTTACCCATCCGAGGACCAGCCATAGTGAAAGTTGCGTAACTCAGTGATCGTTTTAATTTTATATGACGGGTTTTAATTTAATTAATAAATGACGGGATTAATTGGGTGCCCACGGGGTTTAAAGTATGTCACGGGCGAAGCTGCGAGGGGTCTTATAATACATAAAACGAAGTTTTTTTGAAGATTTCTTTGATCCTTGATTTGTGGATTTGCCTCTACCCCGAATAGCAGAATAACTGAGAAAATATTATTTATATTCTTCAAATTTGGTCTTAGAAGGTTTATAAAGGGTCGGCAGCGCGAGTGCTGCACCTCTGGTGTTGCAAACATCCATAGGCTACGGTGACCACTTTCCATCATGAGCTTGTCTGCCACCTCAGTGGTATAAAATAAAATAGGAAAATTATAAACATAAAAAAAATGTAAATACTTTTTTTTCCACAACATTTTCTATAAAACCCGGACTTCTAAACTGGGAAATGGACGAATGCTCGCCAGAGCCACAAATAACGATAAAAACAAGATAATTCAATTTTTAACAAACAATTTAATTATTGTTTCATTTCGTTTTTTTTTTTATGTTCTTTTTTATATTATTGCTTATTAGCTTTAAACACAGGAAGTCTTTAATCACAAAATTGAAAGTTCAACGAACTCTACGATAAATCACAATACATACGGCAGGCGAAATCTGTAAGTACCTTCATAACTGTGTACGAGTATAATGTGCAACTGAACGTAAAAGGTGGAGGCCTAGTAAAACGAAGCTATTTATGTTCCAAACTTAACAGTTCGCCGGCGCACGCGCATGCAGTGTTTCCGCAATGACGCCATCGTTAGCTTTAATTCCAGGTATTTTCTATGGCTACCCCATAACTTGTATTTATATTTTCTTTTCAAAGTATTTTTGGAAGTTGAAGAAGATTACGAACTAGAATTAGAACGATTGACGAAGAAAAATTGTGCGAAAGTAGAGGGTAGAAGGAGTCAGGGTAGGGTGAGACTTACATATGAAGACCACGTGAGCAGATTCCTCAAAAACAGAAAAGTCAAAAGTACTCGGATACCCAGACGTGCGTGTATGAAGCGATTGATGAATCTTGAAGAAGCGAAAGAAGTATGCATGGATCGCGAAGCCAGGTGGATTAATTCGTCAGTTTCGAGTAGGTCTCGGTGGTGTAGTTAGTAAACGCGTCTGGTAAGTTGAACCTGAAGACGCTGGTTCGAGTCCAGCTCGAGAAAGATTTTTTTTCTAAAATGGTATTCTTTGTAAATATGTATCGATGGCATCATTATGAAGTGTCAAATACTAGAAAAGTAAAAACGTTGGCATGTTTTTTAGGTCTTTGGGAACAACCCCTGAATTAGAGCTCGGATGACTATTGAAGAGGCAACAAGAAGATCAGCTGAACCCCAAAGTAATCTAATTTGCTCTTCGATTCATCTGCAGACCACTGCATGGAACTCTAACGGTTCAGGTCTCTGAGATAGGTGAGACTACCGTCATTCACATCCTGTATTATTTTTACACTAGGTGACCACTCCCGCTTTGCCCGTGACATACATCGAACTCCCGTCGCACCTATTTAATGTCGTCGCTTATAAATACTACAATTATGCATTAAAATTTGCCCGATTTGTCGACATTTAGAATTACTGCTCCACTCTCCAGGGAAGTAGCGGGATGATATATGGCCTTCCTCAAAAATGGGCTATCTAACAGAAAAAAAATTAAATCTGACCAGTAGTTCCTGAGATTAGCGCGTTCAACAAACAAACTCTTTAGCTTTATAATATTAGTATAGATTTGTCTCTTATCATCAGAACTAGACTCCTAGGTGTAACGTCTGTGTTTACAATGACCAGAATTCACAGTCAATAAATTCTGGTACAAAATGCAAATATTAAACTGTAAGTGGAAGCTGCGTTTTGCATAACAATAGAACTTAACAAGGATGATACAGATTGTGATGCAACAATACGCTTGCCTAAATATACGTATTGCAACAATTGCTATCGTTTGAGTGATGTGATAAGGGGTGATAACTATATTGGTTTCTTTAAAAATATATTAATATGTTGACCTTTTTTTCACAGCACCATCTAGCTCAGAGTAAGCTAATATAAGCTTGTGGTATGGGATCTAGACAACTGACAGACATAGTTATATATATCTAAATACATAGAAATTATACATAGGAAACATCCAAACTTCGAAACAAACAGTTGTGGCTCACACAAATATTTATTTTGTCCCAGGAATCGAACCTGGGACCTCATCGTAAACCCTTATCATCATCGGCAGTTTTAGGGCCGTATTACAAAACATTTCTCAATACTCAAGAAACACTTGAGAGTAGTATTATAAGGCAAAAACTAGCCTTAAGCGTTGCTTGAGTATTGAGAAACGTTCTGGAATACGGCCCTTAGAGGAAGACCTGACCTTCCTAGCATTTTTTGATGACGATTATTGTTTATGGAACAAGCTTTACAGAGGCTGATTCCAAACAGTTTTCGTGTCATTGATAAGGTCTGCTGTGCGTGAATAATGTGAATCTGTGTGTTAAAAAGTAATATTTTCGAAACTTGAACGAACCTCCTAGCTTCTCCGAGTCAAAAGTTATACTAAATGGAAATCTCGATAAGCAACAAAATGACCTCAAAATGGCGTCGCTTCCCCCTCAGCCACGCGCGATATGTCACATAAAGCAATTCTTACTAATATTCAGTCAGTCAGCGGATTATTTCAATTCATCTTTATCATCTTCCAAAGTTTAGTACCGTTTCTATACGAAGACCAGGGTCCACTTTGGAACTCTTCTTTTGAACACTTCGCACAGTGCTCAGTTATAGACATTGTCAGTTAGTATAGTGGCATCTTAATACGCGTGTCATTCTCCACTACATCAAGTTAGGATACTTCAATACAGACTGACAGTTCGTTATCATTTTATGTGCCTCAACAGAATGGGACAGTTTACATACAATCCACTTGAATATGAACGTAAAGTACTCATATGTTTATTTTATGCTCTCTCATCATCAAGCTCACCTTTGTGAGTCATGGATACACGGTGTGTTGACCTGCCTTGTTAGTGTGAGATATGGCATTCACACTAGTGTGCGTACGAGTCTTGGCCTCTCGCCCCTGGCGGAACAAAGTTGTGCATTCATGGCATTCTTTTCAACATTCATTCTTTTGTTTTGCGAAAGATGACCAAATCATTTTTTTTTACTTGTGGTAGGTACATAAGTTTGTTGACAGGTCTTTGGTTAGGTATAAATAAATTATGGCCTGTTATTGTGCTTTGATGGAAGTAAACAGCAGCCATAACCTGCGCCTATTTTAACACGGCAATAGGCTTACCACCTAATACGTGGGACAGGAATGTACATTTTTCCTTAGCCTGTAAAGCCCTTAACGTTTGTCCCATAAATATTGAAATTGCAATCACAATAAATAAACATACATACGACTTGAGAACTTCCTTTTAAGAGTCGATATCATTAATGCGAAGGTAAATTTGTTTGTACGCTTTTCTCCTTGGAGATTATAATGTTTGTACAACTTTTAATCGACGCAAAGTAGCGGGTCAAACCTAGTAAATTACGTAGGTTCTGATATAGGGAGTTACTTTTAACCCTTTCTGCACGTGCAATCGATATTCGACCCCCTATTCATTAAGCCGAATAGTACAGAATTAGAACCCCATTGTGAAAACCGGTCAAAACTGGTATTGCGCCATGCACGTTGTTGATAGAGCTAGCAAACGTTCGGATTTCTACGGAAACGTCCCGTGTTGTAGATTTTTTTTTCTGTATATGTAGCAATGGATTTTTCACATACGAATTAAATGACTCGTAACACACGCAGGTGTAAAGGGGATTCGCTAACCTGTAGGAGGGTAGGCTCATGTGTATATGAACAAATGAGGTTAGGAAAATAGTCATTCCTTATAACTAAAAATAAATTAGTCGTTATAGGCTTTAGACATAAAGATTGAATACTTAAACAAAGCTAAAATCGTCTCCCAGGGAGAAAAATACATATTAGCCAGCTACGCCATTCATAGACACCTCCCAAATGTGTATTCGACTTGCGTAAAGAACATAAATACGCGTACGTCACAGTCCTTTGCTCTATTTTGGATTCCATTTGCAAAACAATCAAAAGATTGTGCGTTTTGTTTTCATCTTGTGGAGAACTATTTTTCATGTTAACTAGTTACATATTGGATAATGACCTTAACTAAGCTGACAAAAAAACCATAAAAACAAAACTTAGTTGTATGAATTATGTGTCAATTCAATTTCTTAAAATTTTTGGCTTTCATTTTCATGTCATGAGAAAGATAGTGGATATATTCCATTGTGTACAAGTAAGTTTGGTATTCGTGATGTGTTACAACAAGTTCCACCAAATGCCAACTATAAAGAGTAATAAAAAAGATCATAGAAACGGGAGTCCTATCGAAACGCTTAAAAGTTTTTGTCCGGTATTTCCCAACTTAACATATGGTAACCCTGAAACGAGTTAACTCCTTGAACTGTTTAAATATGAGTCATTGTTATCTATTTAGCCGATACGACGGCAAGTATTTTGCAACGAAGCAACGACGACGTACCAGCGAAAGGCCATTTTGTACATATAAGGAAACCAGATTGGCGAATTCATACAATTGTTAGCATTGACATTCAATTTAAAAAAAAACCCTCGAAAGCATATCATGAAGTTACTATACTTGGTGCAGACCGTGCCAAGTGGACTGAGCACATCAAAGAAAATCTCTCCTATGGCTTGTGGCATTTTCATATACGAGCGTTTAAGTGCTTTGGAAGGCACGTTAAGCCTTTGGTAGAGTGCCAGTAACATCGTAGTCGTTAAGTCAAGTTGGAGGCCTTAGGGGCTTGAAACAACAGATAGCACAGCTTGTTTCTGTACATTTCAGCACAGGAATACGTCTGCAGCGCGAGTACTGCCTCGGATATACTACATTTTGATGTGGGTCGTATAACAGTGTAGACAGCATGAGTACACCCTGGGGCTATCTTTCCGAGGGCACACCCGGGACTCCTGGCCATAGGCAAGGGCTCCGCGTGTTTCGAGTCAGTAGGAGTTCGGCATAGAATCCATGAGGATATTCACTCGAAAAAAAAGCGTGAGTACGAACGCCTATGGTGCTGAAATAGCATATAGGCTACGGTGATCACATTTTACGTGGAGCCCTGAATCGATACCACTAAGGTAAGTAAAACTTGCTAGGATGATAACGATTCTGTTGGACTTTCCGTAGAGGCCATAGTTTCAGCAAAGTATTTAGAGCACTTGGCCTACCTGATAGTAAACTGATAGCAAGTGCTTATCAAATAAAACTAACTGTTCAATAACAGTTATTTCAATAAAGATTACTATTCTTATTGCAATCAATAAGAATAGTTATCTTAAGTATTTTAGGTTCGAGCATACGCATTTATAAAAATAGCGAGGGCAGCGGTTACTCGGGCCATAAAGTCATATAGTCCTTCTGCCACGTTCTGTGGAGGCCGAGTTCTTTGCTCTCTGTATCGCTATCGAATACATTGATATTATCTCAAACACCGAATGAGGACGCCGCCTGTTCTAAAACTATGGCGACAACTAGCGAATTGTAGGCTAATCTTGCAGTCCTCTGTTTTTATTGGACTGTTTCCCTTATCTTGACGGTCCAATGGCTTGCATTTCACGCTCTGGTTGAAGAACCCAGAGGAGACAAATATCCTGCATGTTTTTATCGTTTGACACAGGAAACTATAACTATCTTTATTTTTTGTTTATACCTCTGAGGTGGCAGTCAGGCATACCTACTACCTGATGGAAAGTGTTCACCATAGCCTATAGACGTTTGCAACACCAGAGGTACAGCACTCGCGCTGCCGACCTTTTATAAACCTTCTAAGACCCCTTTTGAAGGGGTCCGTATTGGGTTGCATAAATTTTAGAGGCATAACTTAAAACTGCATAACGTTTTTTGGCATACTCTTCGTTTCGCATAACGTTCAAAGAGAATAAATCATTAGGCATACTTTATTTTCCCATAACTTTTTTATAATAATGATATACCAGCATAAAATGTTGACGCATATTTTTTTTTTCAAATAACGATTACTAATCATAACATTTATTGGCATATCACTCACTTTCGCATAAAGATTACAAGCCACACATATAGAATACCATAATTTTAACGAGTACATATTTTTATTTTTATATCTAAGCTTGAACTGTCTAAGATTGAAATGCCCACTGATTAAAAATGTCGATAGTAACTATACAGAAGTTCAAAATTTCAACACTTATAGTACGTAGATTAAAACGAGCGATTCTATTCTGGTTATCCATACCTCCATTATGCGTTTTGTATTTTATGATAAATTATCTTTAGGCGTATAACAATTATACCCTTTACATTTGTGCTGATTAAAATTATGATAAAAAAATAGAGTAAGTTAATATTCAGCCAATAAAACCATTATGCGTTTATAACACTCTGCTTATCATAATTTATGCGAGAAAACTTTATGCTGAAACTGTTATGCCAAACTACATTATGCTGAAAAAAATTATGCGATCGAAAGGGCACCCCTTTTGAAGAACCCCATACTATAGAGAATAGACGTTCGGGAAAACCCAGGCAGGGAGTTCATTCCACAATCTAAGCATTCGCGGAATAAATTGCTCAGTGCTAGCAAAGAATATACTAAAAATCTTAAAGTTATAGACCATTCATTTGTAATTTGTAAGCCATCACGTAAAAAAGATGATTAATTTTACTTCTTCGTGTATACAATACAAAATACCAGTTACTTGTTATTACTTCTTAGTTGTTTAATAGAATTAATAGCCCTAACGGTTGTACATACAGAAATTGCTTGGAAAGATCAAATTGCTTTGAAACTTTTGTATGTGTACGGCTTAACAGCGAGATTTCGCAAGTATTGCTGATTTGACACAGAATTATCGTAAAATATGTAACAGCGATTGTATGTATAGCGATTTTGTAACAAGAAACGGTATATCAATGTTATGCTGTAGTAATTTCACAGTCTGTGACTTTAAGGTATATATCCACTGATAGCATAACATAAATCAAACTCCGTAAAGTGATTGGGATCAGGTAGCAGTCACTTCCATGTTCAACACAGTCAAATTCACCCAAATCTAGTACGGTCTAAAATCTGGGATCCAGAATAAGAACTCTATAGAACCTAGACTCAACACTGTGAACAGAGAGGAATTGTTAACTCCATCCCATATTAGTATGCGATTGGGTGACTTCCCAATAATTATTGGGTACCAAATTCAATTTATAACTAACTAGGTGACCGAGGCTTTGCCCGTGACAAACTACCCCCGTTTCACCTATTTATTCTCGTCGCTTGTAAATTCAACAATATTGCATAAAAAAATTGCCCGATGTGTCGACATTTATGGCTACTGCTCCGCTCTCCAGGATAGTAGCGTGCTGATATATAGCCTAAAGCGTTCCTCGATAAATGGGCTACATAACACAAAAGATTTTTTAAATCCGACCAGTAGTTCCTGAGGGTAGCGCGTTCAACCAAACAAACAAACTCTTCAGCTTTATAATATTAGTATACATGTTACATAGGTATACAGTGTGCAAGGACGTTTAAATGATTAGAAAAGCAAAATATTAACATCATTTCACACGTGCAAAAACGGGCAATGACGTTTGAAGAATTAACATGCTACCTTCAATATGAAACGAATTATTTCACCGTTGCTAATCTTTTCGTAAACAGACAGACTAATTGGACAGCTCAATTTGATAGAGGAATTTTTGAAACGTTTACATGTAAGTGTATTATAGGTTAAGTAGTGTAGGTTTTTTATTTTTTCCTTTGCTCAATAGGCGTTACGTTCTTTTTACAACTCCCTCCAAGTTATTTTTTCGAGACGGATTCATAATCTTATATTCTAACTTCTCCTAGGATTTCAACGAGTTCGAGGTCTTAGCCATTGCTGTATGTCCTCGTTTTCAGGAGTCACAGTAATTGGATTGCGGGTATGCTTAGTCCCAGTAAAAAAAATTCTCAAGAACTCTCTTTCCAACTTGCTTAATTTATCTTTTGATTTATTCTGATGCTGGTTCCCAGACACTATCTTTTTCTGGGCCTTTACAGAGTAAGATGTTCTTGGTCCCAGTTGTAGATCATTAAGGAACTAATTTATAGTTTTCTTATAACTCTTATTCGGGTTATCTATAGCTACCGGTTTATGTTCTAACTATGCAAGCCAGATCCTTATCCGTCTACCAAGCATGTGCAAGTTGGTTAGGGGCCTGGGGATACAGTATCTATAGCATAAAAATAAATGACACATAAAAATCAATTCGGTAACAAATGTACACTCTAATACGACCTTCAATTCAATAACAGTCATAACAACGCAACTATGAGTAATTATTAACACCTTAATACAACTGTTAGGCGTATAAAAGGAGTACTTAATATTATGTCATCAATCTATAACTAGCAATTCTATCACGCGTTGCAAACTCGACGTTGTGCCTTCTATTGAAATATAGTGAAACCTCCAAGAGCCTCACGCCACCGTAACAGCGTAACAATTAGTGGAGCCGGATTTTTAAACCAGACTTTACTGTTGTGTGCGATTAGGGAAAAGGGTACCCGAGAAAGGAGATCCAGAATCTATGGGACAATGATCAGTCGTCAATCCTTGCTACCCCAGTCCGTAATTTGAGGGTCCTTACTTTATCCAATTAATCAATGACAGTCCACTGCGGGATGTAGGTATCTCTCAATTTAGGTAACACACGGTCCCGCGTCTTTCGCATCTAGTGCCTTCCTGCAGCGGAACTAAGTTTAAGCGGAACGTTAGGTTTAGGGCCGTCAACTGAGGACCACTGCAAAGGTCTTTGAGAAACTCAGGACCCTTGTCATGGCGTTCCATCAGGTCCTCGATTGTGATATTTTATATTAACGGAAATCACTGTAATTGCACTCCACTGAATGATTGGAGCAAGCCACCAGGGGTTTCCTTATCTAGTTTCTTGCACAAAAAAAAAGGATCAGGAATCATATGCTTTAAGCCAGCCCGATATGTTTATGTCATCGTTAGTTTCCTTGGGGTAAAGTTTTGAAGTACTCCATGTGAAAAAAAGTAGGAGCCGCAATCAAGATTCACACAACTTTTATGAGAGAAAAACAAATGTATGTTTATGTCTATTTAATTTTGCTATCATCAGGGAGTCTGAACAATTCGCTTCCCACGGTAAAAAAGTGATGTCTATTAACATACCTGATATTTTAGCATAATTATGTTGAGAATATAGGAGGTGGAACATTAGAACGTAGACAAAATAGTCTCTGAAATACTGACCTGTCCTGTGGGCTTGGACCGCCAGACCTTAGACCGACATATTGTCACAGTATAAAAGTGGGCATATAATATGCCTCTGCCACCCCTTCGGGGATAAGGCGTGATGGATATTTATTTTTATTTATTTATAAAAAATGTTGAATACATGTTTTAAAATCCATTTAGTTAGACCATAACTCATAATTACTATGCCATACCTATATTATTCCGTTTCGGGTCCATAACAACTATAAATTCAGCATGTTTAACATTAAAAAAACAAATGGATAACGTAGGCGGATCAAAAAGTATGTACAAAACAGCGAATGTCTTGTCTAATGAGCTTACACTGCTGCACTCGTAGGATTGGAGTGATAATACTGTGGTTCCTAGAGGGGACAAACAGATTAAATTCTTTATTGGAGTCGATTGAAAATTACATAAACCAGATAATGAAATGTAATTGACAATCTCTGACCTAACCACTTTCATTTAAACGTGTTACACACTCAACGATGGTTATTTTTATATTTGATTGTTGGATTTCATTTATTATTAATTTAAATGGATTTTCTCTTTGCATGTTAAAAGTTGTAAGCGTGCTACGATATAATTGAATTTGTGGTACAGTTTGATTGTAGAATTTAACTTTCAATTTCATATTTATAAAAACTAATAAGTGGTACCTTGCTGCCTTTCGAAGCACGAAAACACTCGTAAATAGTGCCCAAAGCGGTCACCTATTCGAGGACCAGCCATAGTGGAAAGATGGTTTACAGAACACCGAGTTAGTGGGACGACGAGCACTTCTAAATTTCTTCACATAGGTTGGTAATAGTAAATCATGATACCCTATGACTCTATGAGGTATTTTATAAAATATAGCTGACTTCTTAAGTACTCGTAATGCGTAAAGCTCAACTTTACAAACCATTCGGCCATCAGACAATACAGGGTCATCGACATTTAAACCTCTAGCTACCGTCCAGTGTACGCTGACCCGTGACAGTCCAGACATTTTATTTAGCCAATAAAGTATAGAAGAGGCCTAGCTAAATAAATCGTGGGCTGAGATTGTCTTTGAGAAATATTTTTATTGACGTTTTGTTAGTAGAGTCTGATGAAGAGATTAAATATTGATTCGGCCTTAAGTTAATCACAGCTGAATACACAGTGTGACGTAGATACTTGCTAGGCTTCAATACATTAAATTATGGGATCGATCCGGAACATTTTGTGGGATACCAGTTATAGGGAACTGCAGGAAAAGTTCGTAGACTCGGTTGCTCAGACAAAAAAAAAAACAAATATGCCCTAAAAATCTGGGCCTCATTGCACTCATAACACACCTGTACCACGGTGTGCTCTGAGGAATTGTTTGATATGATGACAACGTCTATTTACTATCATCGCACCGCTCGCCTTAGACAGGGCGTACACCCTCACACAGTGTCCGGAGCGCTCGGACACGGCAAGATCAAATAGGGGCTTTCTTTCGCATACTCTCAGATTGTGGAAGGAGTCCCCAGCCTGAGTTTTCCCAAAAGTCTGCAGTATGGGATTCTTCAAAAGGTGTCTTAAAATATTGAAAATAAAATATTGTGGGACTTTTTTACAGTGCTGTCCAGCCCAACGTAAGCGAATATATAAGCTTGTGTTATGGGATCTAGACGACTGATAAACATACTTATATATTTCAAAATACATACATATTCACACACACAGGAATCGTCTATCTATGTCTATGCTCTCATAATGTAGTACCTAGTTCAGACAATCTAGACTTCTACAGATACAAAACGAACAAAGCAATAAAAACAAGGGCCTCATATCACTTACAGTTGAAGCCTAACAATGTCTCTAAGACCCGTGTGACACGGTCTTGACAAATTAATCGGAAATTTCAAAAAAAAAATATTAAACAGAAAGTAAATTAACTAAGATTAAAAGATAGTTTAATATGCTACGGTATAAGTTCTGTTTCTCTTGAACCAAAACACCATATAGACCACGAGAGGAATGCGATATTATAGCTACCATTAGTACCCATTTAATCCCGTTTATTAATTTTACAATAAGGTACGCATATTTGTCCGATATGTTGACATTTATGATTACAGCACCGGTCTTCTGGGTAGCAGCGTGATGATAGCCTATAGCTTTCCTCGCTAAATAGGTTAACGTATATAAAAGGATTTTTTTCTATTCGACCCAGTAGTTCCGGGGAGTAGCGCGTAACTCACTCTATAGCTTTATATAGGTAACAGTTTTGGTGCACTAGTGCAATATCTACTGTATTTTGTATACAATATCATTGACTAAATCTACCTCATTCTTACGCCTTTGTATTTTCGTTAAGCGTAGTTTTCCTTGAACTTTGAACAAAGATTTTTTTCAAAGTCCCGTGAGACAAAAAATACACATTTACATTGGATTTTTTATAAGACAGTTTGCAACACTGCCTTTATCTAATGTACATAAAAGTAGAAACCGAATCGATCGAAGCACAGCTAAAACCGCTGAATCAAGAACTATGAAATTTTGCACAAATATTTCATAAGTGACGTAGATGTGCAGCACTGAGACGGGACTTTTGAAAATTCAGACCATAAGGGGGTAAAAATTGTAAAAAAGTATAAACTTAAAACGCGTGCAGTAATGAAAAAAAAAAGGAGACAAAGAATGCTTACTACCGGTTTTCCGAATGCGAGGTCAAGCTTATTCAATGGGTGTCTTGTTTATTTGCGAATAGTGTATCGACCGAAATTGATAATATGTTTAAATATTATTAGTTATAATGACGGTTAAGATATGATTATGGTGTTATTACATTTATTGAGAATACGATCATTTAATCCGACAATCTCAGTGTTTGCATTAAAACTTCATATTGTTACATTTTATTTGTGCCTTTATCTCCGAAAGGGTTGATGATGAGGGAGTTATGCCCACATGAAATGTGCAATGTGCCTTAAGCATTCTTGTCCTAGATTTTGGTGAGCCCATTGCCATGCTGAAATGGTCTGGCACACCTGTGCCACATTTATAAATTTTTTTTTTGTAGCACATGACAAAGTTACACTCTCTCATTCATCGCGGAAGTTTTAGTCCTAGTAGGGGAGGTAGCGTTAATGCTCACTAGGAACATTAACGCTACCTCCGCCCTAGCCTTAAGCGCCCATACAACTCAAAGGTTTATGATATTTGGTATTAACTATGTATGTATGGGGTCTTTTCATCAGTAAAATCTCCAGTTAGGACTTTAAAGTCTGCTTTGATATCTGGTTAAGGCTTTTTTTATAAAGTGTCTACAGAACCTCACAAGTGAGTGCCTCGACAGTTAGTCGGGAGCCAGGATTATGTATTTGATGTTTAGATTTAGTCTATAGATATGCGACATTTAAACATTTTGCATCATAAAAATTCAATTGCTCTACATTAAAAATTATTACATAACAAAGTATGTATACCTATATTACGTAACCTAATTTATCGCAATTTATAGTACCTATTTTTATTTTTATTCAAAATAAGTAATATAATATGATACCAAACTGCTATTAAGTTAATCCTTTGCTGATTAATTGGCGATAAATATGTCGTGTCGTCTACTATAGTTCTAACAGTCAACTAGACATACACACCTACATAGGGATAATTAAGTTTGTTTTATCATACAATATTAGACCTTAAGAATGGATTTTAAGGTTTGAATTTATATTGCGGCTACCGCATTCTTTGCTCAAGGTCGATGCAATGACCGACCGTGTCGTGTCCAACTGTGCAAATAAATTCTATTAATTATCTCTGGATGCAATTAAGAACTACTGTTAATGCTCAGATCGAGCAGTTTGTAAATGCGGTTAATTCATGCGTTTGTCCTTATAAACCGAACTTTGAAAGTTTGAAGTCATGATTACGTTGCTAAAACAACAAAAAATTGTTTTTTTTATGGCTTGTTAGACGAGACAAACGCCTTCGATCCTATTTCACGGAGGGTCAAAAGTCTGTTGAAACATTTAAGGGTACTAGAAATGACATAGGCTTTGTGTTTTCTAAAGAAGCGATCTGTCCTATCTAACCTAACCCCGTCAGGGATACAGCTGTGAAGATAGATAGATAGATAGAAATAACAGAAATCTCCTAAATATTTTCCTATACGTTTCAGAAACAGAGTTAAACTTCTATATACGCGTGCGCTTTTCTTTTTTGAATAAGGCTTCCTTCTACTTATATTTTTTTACCTGTGATGCCCTTTTCCAGAAAGCCACAAATTAAATCATGCCGGATATGGAGATGACGATAACATTAAATTAAAAAAATAAATATTTGTTAACGGTAAAATATTGACATTCGGTTTGGTTCTATCACATTTCGTGTTGTATGGTAGAAGTAGCCAATTATTTATTGCATCTCGAGGAAGAGATACCTTGAGTACGGATCGTGCCTCTTATTAATTACATTTTTGAGTGCACACGATCTACACTCCGGAAGTTACAGAAAAGTCTCTCAAAGGTGAAGAACGCGAGAGCGCACTCAAGTTCAGGTTATTTTGTTTTAATTATGGCGCACGGTGAAATTACCAAGATCTTTTATGACTTCCTCTTTTGAAAAGCTTTGGTGACTTCCTACTTTGTTGATTGATAGTGCTGCGATTATTTTTGAACTCTCTTGAATGCTGAGTATCCAGAGTTCACATCTCGGGTCAATACGAATATTATCGAGTTCAAAAATAACAAGCCGGAATCTTCTTTAATCTTTCCTCGTTACAGCATTCCTTCCCTACAGTTTACAGAAAGGGTGGTTCCTCGTTTATTATAAGGCGACTGCACCTGCATCTTGCCTTCAAGACGACTAAATTGATAAGATTTAGAGGTTTTTTGGAGGTTTATTTGTTTTTGTTTGAGGAGTTCGGGTATCAAACGCCAGTGCAACATAAACCAACCGCTTGGAAACCTGAACTGCCTTTTCTGAGTTTCATTGGCGAGAAGGTGATGTCCAAACTGCAGGAAAAACTTTCAACCGCTATCTGCTACCGTTACCTACTTAATAAATATTGAGCTAGTATCTAAAGCGTTTTGTCCTTGCACATTCTTGTAAGTACTCGAGTGTTTAAATGTAAACAGTGTACTGACACAGCTCATGCATCGATATTGCAACTTTGTTTACATTAAAGTCCTGCTTTTCATCACGTCTGTAGGTAGTAGCAAAAAAATTGAGGCTATTCTTGGAAGTAACCTACTTTTGTGTAGACATAAATAAGACGGAAAGCCAGATAAGGTATTTCTGCTATACATCGATTGCAGAGTAAAAATCTATTGTGTCATATTTTAAGAAAATCTTTTTCTAGGAGATAGCCGAGGTAGGTGTGAGTAAGCGCGGTACTGCTTCCTGATTGGGCCTGTTAATATCACACTAATCGTCGCTAAATAGACAGCACCCGAACCTTCCTTATAAATAACACTCAATCACATCGAAAACAAGGTCGCGTTGGCGGATAAAATCTGTCGGGAACCGTGTGGTTTTCTCCTCAGTCGTATATCCTTGCCTACACGGATATAGCCGAAAAATAGGGGAGAATATCGGTGAAACTAGCTCCGGCTTGTACCCGGTGCAACTGATTTCGTACTATTACGAGTTTAATAGTTTAGTACTATTACGAGTACGATCCAGCGCGGAAATGCGGTCAGTGTTCTTAACACTTTTGCACCGGTACAACCCGGGGTGGCTTATTCTACTAACAAATCTTTGATAGTTGTATGAGTTTTGACAGTGACTATGTAGCGACCATTATTTTTTTTTAAATATTAAAAAAATAACTATTCCATTATACCATTAGTAAACAACCTACCTGACTATTTTAGTAATCAATCGAGGTACGGGTGCCTCAAGGATGACATACTACACGAGGATTGAATACCAAATCACCACGCGAACGGTATTGTCTGTTGTGTAACCAAATGATGTGACACTTTTATTTTATGACTAAGCCTAAGAAATTGTGGAGAATACTCGCTTTGTGGTGATTAATGATAATTTGTGGTCTAGAATTGGTGAACAATGGTCTTACATTTTTCGAGGGTTAATCATCGTTATAGCAGTTAAATTATACTTGTCAGTGCGTGCTATGCTTCCCGAGACTGATGACATTCGGCCTTAGAGAACCGAACTAACTGGCCTGGTGTGACCGGTGACACCAAAACGGTGGCTTTTGCGAGATGTGGGCCGTATTTGAGCGTCGCAATCAGAATGAATTCATCCTCTAGGTTGTGAGCCCTTTATTTAAGCATGGCACCTCCCATAGACTTCACCCGACAATGGCTGTGTCGATGTCGAATAGAATACATAATACCAACCAGTGCTTCTTCAGGTTTCGTTGAGACGGTGAGAAATATCTCGTGCAGTTGCGCAGCCGCCGCATGTCCACCGCAAATCCAATGGCAAACTGAGGTCTATATTCTAAGCGTTTAAGTTGGCCGGAGAATTTTCGCGTTGTAAATGACTCCCTCTCATCGTTGTGAGTGTGGATATAGAACTTGGTGGAAACCCTGGTGATCACTGCCTGTTGTTTCCCACATACAGTATACACAGGCGCGCGCAGAAACGCTTTACACCGCCATCTCAATCATTCTGCCAAGACGATTCATCTATACGACTTCTTATTCCAGAAACTATATTTGAATACGAGTTTAATGTGGTTTAATTATTAATTCTTCACACTTTATTATGGCCTCACGACTTTACGAGGTCGACTGCTCAGTGTCTAGTTGTAAGAATTTATCCTAGTACATGCTTCTTCAGCAATATAATTAGCATTTAATAGTTTCGTATGCAAGAGGCCATCGTTGTTTGCATACCGAATGAACTGACGCCCTTGCATAACAATTTTTAATAGGACAAATTATATTGTTGGGAATTTTCTATTCAATGCCAATTCTTTCAATTTTTAATAGAAGATGTTTTAAAACAATAGTAGTTTGGCATCTGACTTACAATCAATTGAAGTAAGTTTGAATCCCAACCACACTTCCAAAGCTTACCGAACTCAGCAAATTATTTCTAAGCTGGAAAAGGAATATTAAAAGGAAATCCATTATGGATCAAATTTTCGATCCCGAACAACACGTGTCAGGCAAAGGGGACACTCACACAGTGAAAAGAATTTTCGACAGAACTGAGCGATTCAAAAGATCAATTCTTTCGACACGAAAACGAATCATAAAACTTGGATTGCTCTGCCAGTGCACGTGTTTCCCTCCTCTTACAACCTTGGTTTCTACAAGTGGAGCATGAAGAGGTATATATATATATATATATATATATATAATAGATAAATAAATAAATATCCATCACGCCTTACCTACCCTGAAGGGGTGGCAGAGGCATATTATATGCCCACTTTTCACCGTGTGGATTCCTGTCCCACGTAATAGGTGGTGAGCCCATTGCCGTGTTGAAATAGACAGACGCAGGATGTGACTACCTGCTGTTGAAATTTTTCAAGCCGCCCATAAGGCATTCAACCAGGCTTAACGACTGCCATTTTACGGGCAACCGGGACCAACGGCTTAACGTGCCTTCCGAAGCACGGAAACGCTCGCAAATGTAAATGCCACAAAGTGGTCACCCATCCGAGGACCAGCCATAGTGAAAGTTGCGTAACTCAGTGATCGTTTACAGAACACTGAGACCGCGGGGCCACGAGCCCAATAAAATATATATATATACAAATTTAACTCGTCAAATGCCCAATAATATATATATATATATATATATTATTGGGCATTTGACGAGTTAAAAAAATAAAAACCGGACAAGTGTGAGTCGAACTCGTCCACCAAGGGTTCCGTAAAAATACGTGTTTTATTGTGTCATAAACGGCGGAGGAGCGACACAAGAAGGAGCTGCGTGTCACAGAAATGAAGCGGTGGATGTGTGGAGTCACGCAGATGGACCGCGTGAGGACCTCTTGTATCAGCCTTCACGTCCGTGACTTTAGTGAGTGACGTGAGTTACTCCTTCGTTGGTATGGTCACGTCTTGCGGCAACCGCCGGGCTACGTGGGAAACAAATGTCTGGCCATGTCCGGATCTAATCTGGATTTAGAGCCTGGGATTTACTTTGTTTGGCTACTAGGAGCAATTATATGGCTTTTGGTTTCCAGCATATTTAAGAGCAACTGCCCTCTGATCCAGAGGTGAGTCGCTCTTTACTGAAACGACTCTGGGAGTCGTTTCTTTAAAGTGAGTCACTGATTTAAATCTTTTACACCGCTTGAAATGAATCTTTGCTCTTTTGCTCTATTGAATCTCGGTTTCAATCGGCTCGCGACGCTCGCTGACACGATTGAGTGAGATACACTGTTCGGAGCACTTCGGGTCGCGTAGTCGCCGTCGCGTTGAAGAGCGCCGACTCCGTCTCTCTCACTGATTCGCTTCTAGTGGGTGATTGATAGAGACAGCAACACTAGCTCACCTATGCACGCATTAGGTACGCGTTGTTATTATTTTATTTGTTTGTTTTAGTTGACCTTTGTTTTATGGAAGAAAACATCGGTTTGTTTACGTTGGGTCTGTGATTTTCAATTACATAAGTGTTACAATGAGTAAATAACTAACGACAGTTTAGTGAAAGAGTAAGTCTGTTAGTCCTAAGCCTGAAGAAAGTATGAAGGAAAATCGATTTTTATGGTACACATTAGGCAAATGAAATTCAATTTAACAAAATACTGACATAATAATAATAATATTAATACCATATTAATATTACTAACAATATATACTTTACATAATTCTTCAAACAAAGGTCAATAAAATCGATTCATTTTAATTTATTTGCGCTAATAAATCGAGCTTAGATACAAGTTGAGTCACTGATACAAATGAAGCACTGAAACACTTTACTGATTCGAATCTTTGAACTGATCCAGATACAAATGATCCATTCTCAACAAATATATGTTTTTGCCACCGCTACTCTGATCTCCCAGTCCTGAGCACCTGTGTAGTAGCCTAGATGGTTAGTAAGCTGGTGCAGCAACTTGCAGGTGAGGTTGCTTTAAAAGTTTTATGTAATTTAGTCTCATTACTACAAAAGACAAATAGTCTTGGTACTTAAAGAGGAGAGGAATAAAACAAAGATTATGGGCTTAATAGATATTTATAAGTAACTGTAACCACTACTACTAGAATAATGTAGGCTGGCTGGTAAAAGAATGGTGTGTCAATGGTTTCACAATCAGGATTGCTAATATTTAATTGTTATAGTACGGAGCTTGGAACTGGTTTTCACTGAATACAGGATAGTCCAGTAAGCTCAATAGTAATATGGTGACCTGTCAAAATTATTCTAGCAAATCATTATATATTTTTACTGTATGTGTGTATGTCACTGGACTTCTCCTAACCTGCTGGATTAATTTGAATGAATTTTGCCTTGGTTGGTCTACACTTACAAATATAAAAAAAAGCTGCTGTAGTCAATATACTTCAAGACAAAGTCTGTCAGGTCCGCTACTATAAATATTATAATGGCTTGTGTAGAACTTATCAATCTGGCACTTCCAATAATATGGAATGTTTTAAAAGCTCACAACATTAAGTTATTGTAGAGACCACGGTGTCTTGATAGAGACATAGAAGATGATATGGATATCAAGGGGTTAGATAAAATGATTATATGCAATGAAATGAAAATTTTCATTGCATATAAACATTTTATCTAACCCTAAAAAAAGTTTATATGCAATGAAATGAAAATTTTCATTGCATATAAACATTTTATCTAACCCGAAAATCAGAGGCTAGTGGCTACCTTAAGTGGTGTATTGTTTTTTCTAATAATGACCACTGCAGATACTTCTTTGAAGCCTGTAACGTTGTAAAACGTCACATTGAAATGACATTGTTAGTCTTGAGATTTAGAGAGAGAGGAAAGTAGATTGTTGACTCTTTCTTGTCATCAAATTTATATAATTTGCGTTTTGAGTAGGCGGAATGGTTTGAATGTTTAGCCTGTTCTTAGAACGAATGAAATAAAATGGTCTTGTCCGCTGGCCAATGTCTTGGCAACCATGCCAACGAAAAAGTATTTTAAAAATGGGAACGTCATTCGCCTAGCTACAGATCGACAGAAAAGATGTCGATCGTAAATATATTTTTTAAACTTCGCTAAAAAAAAGTAATCTTTTATAAATTGTATATGGAAGTTCACGCCTGTGACTTCTTATCAATGGTTGTATCAAAATAACTATGTATTTTGGTAAGATCTTTGGATTTTTGGAACCACATTTATAACCTCGATGACATGGTGTGTTTAACGAAGGATTATTCGCTTGTTTACAGCTAATTACGAAGCTTGGAGAGGCGCTAATGGAATATTTGCCTGCTCCTTAAGATTTATGGGTTTTCTTTAAAAAAGTGGTAAGTTCTCTTTATGTATTCGAATCACAAACAAATATCCAATTGTTTTTCCAAATCTAATGGAACTAATTTCTTTTCTTTGCAGCTGAAAAGCACTTTTTTTTATATATTAATTCTATTGTTGGATAAAATTTGCCATGGATGCTGACCATGTGGTTACGGGCTCGTCATTCTAGTGGAGACGACACCTGTCGCGGTCTGCAGATATGATGTTGAATCCCGTGGTAATGTAACCGCCTTCAGGTACTTAGTTTGAATTATTTTTATGTAGATTAATCTAATAATGATGCACGACTCAATGATCAGGCCCATATAAAGACTCAATGATTTGGCTCCTGTTTTGAATCATGTTACGATATATATTTTGACTTATAAGCTGGCATTATGCTGGGTATTCTAAATTTCACGCCTCAACCCTGTGAATAGTTACTTACTAGATCACTGGAATAAATTATACCAATAGTGATAATGTTTATAATGTATATTCAACCAATTCGCCTATAGAAATATGGAAACTTTCTTCTAGAGATGTATTCCATTATTTTTGGTTCCTGCTCTTATGATTAGAGGCTCAATCTCTATCGCTGATATCCGTGTGCATAAAGTTGGTAGGACTTATCCTCCTGGCGCCTTAAACGAGTTATAACTTTTGTTTGTTTGTTTGTTAGTTCATGTCTCCATAATAAGAGATCTATTATTATTTTTGGTTCATAGCCATTGTTAACGTTTTTTTTATTATTACAAGCCATTATCTCATTATCATCTCACATTTGATAACTAGCCATTATATACGTACCAGGGGGCAGAGTCGGCTATTTCAATTGTGTCGAAATAGAATTGAAATTGTTTCTCAACAGAAAGCCACCAGTACAATTTTGATAGTTTTTCATATTCTGCTATTACAATTATACTCCTATAGAATCTAATCAGTTGGCCAATAAAATTCTACTAACAAGTAATGTACCAGTTGCCGCTTGACAGTTGCATTAAATTTAAATTAAAGTCTACTACGGTCTACTAACATTTTGAGAGCTAAAAACAGTGATTCTGGTTCTATTCTCCGGTTTGTAAATAGTAGACTTCGCCCCCAGGTATATTTTAAAGCTTTCAATGATATTTGAACAGATTTTAAACTTTTTAAAAAGCATTTACCTTGTTACATGACAATGCCCACCTGTTTCCAGGATAAAAAGTAGCCTATATCCTCTCTCCGGCTCTAGACTATCTCTTTATCAAATTTCATTTAAATCAATTCAGTAGTTTAGGTGTGAAAGGGACACAGAGTTATTTTCGTACCTTAAAATAGTAGTAGGATTTCAGTACTTAGTTTTTAAGATTGTCCAACAAAGTCGCATAGGTAGCTTTACTCCTAATCAAAGGCAAAATGATTGATAAGATACTATGTAGTTATCAGGTGCTGTTCTATAGTTATCAATTGAATTATTTTTTATGAAATGTTGCAGTAGATGCAAAGTCTACTATCCAAACTAGTATGGATACATTAGGTGCTCACTTTGATCAACTTAGAAGGCTCGAAGACAAGAAACGAAGAGAAAATACAATCGCAAATACACGTGATAAAAATCGATATCTTCCGTAGGTTTATCTAACAAGAAAGCATTGCTAAAACGGACCTATATTTAATTTAATTACTAGCAAAAGATAACCACAATTTTGAAATTTTGCCTACTTCTAAAGAGTTTTAAAGTTGTAATTCAAATTGCATCGATCGACATGAACGTTTGACACAGCTTTAGGATAGATCACACGCGGTTTCGGGTAATGCCTCTTACAAAACCTGTACATAAAAAGACGGCAAAATATGCACAGAATATAGCAAAACACTGTTACTAACATGCCGACTCGCCGACTGTTAATCAATTCCAATTAGTAAACGAAAATATATTGAGATTCTTAAATATACCTGTTCAAACTGCTCCTTGATCTCAGTCCTCTCCTCGTCCGTCAATTTTGTATTATCTGCCATTGTAACACAAGTAAAATTCACAAAAACTAGGATCACATCAACAACTTAGAACGATTGTTCGAAGATCGTCTTTTCACTGTTCACTTATGTACCTACTAATTTCGTATAAAAATATATTATTTAAAAATTACTACAGCTTGTAGTAGTGCAAGTAAACGAGTTGCACTTTAAAATTACTACAACGCGGTTTTGCTACAGAACACAGTATATTGGAACACGGGTGCAAATTACAAAAACTACATCAGTCAGCGAACCAACGACCAACCACGACAGAGCGGCGACTGTTAGTGAAGTACAGTATCGATAACATGAAAACATGAATATCGATTCGAAACTCTTGAGTTACAGTTTACTGTTCGCCACTAGAGACTAGATTATGTTTGGATGAGACAAAATCATAATGTCGACAATTTATGTCAAGTCATAGGAATAAAAGTTTTATCTATATATTATTGTATAAATTCTATATATTTTTTTTGTTATAAAGATTGATTTGAATGACGACAATTACCATCAATCAATCCTATTAACATATTTTTACCCATCCCAAAGGTTGCCTGTAAGAAATAACTTTAAACAATAAGGCCATCCATTGTACTACTTAAGTTGTAACAGTATATTTTTGTTTCTTTACTCGGTTTGTTTTTTAGCTTTTTAATGTTGCAAGTTTGCAACCGTAGTGCCTTACTTAGTCGATTTAGTTTGTAAATCGAATCAATCGACTAGTGGGAAAGGATTATAAATACTATTCTATTAATATTAATACTACAATAATGTTGTAAACAAACTATTATTTTTGCTCTGTGAAACTCTGTGGGACATGCTGCCCGACTAAGGTGTGGACGGCTCGCTACTGCGGGCAATACAGTCGCTTTATAGGGACTGTAAGGCTAGCGTGCGATTAGGGGGGTATGTCACCCCTTTTTGACGTCGGTACAAGCGTCATACAGGGTTGTGTCATGTCCGCCTGACTGTTCATAGTGTATCTAAACAGTTGCCTGCAGAAGTTGAAAGATTGTGATTTGGGTGTGAATTTGGGTGACTTAAGAGTAAATTGTCTGCTGTGCGCTGATAGCCTTATCAGAAGCCGACTTTCAGGCATTAGTCACTAATATGAAAGAGGAGTGTGCAAGTAAAGATCTTTGCTTGAATGCAAATAAAACTAAGGTTATTTGAAAGAGATGACATAAGAACTAAATGCAAGTTTTGGGTAAACCAGGAACGTCTAGAGCAAGCGAAATTATGTATTTAGGGAGTGTGTTTGGCGCGGACGGAAGATGTGTTTGGATGTAGAACGGCAAGTAACTGCCGGAAACAAAATTAACGTTGCTTTGTTTCATTTTGTAAAGCGACAAAGCATCGTTAAAGCAGCACGATTAGCGATTTATAACGAAGTGCTAGTGCCAACATTGCTTTTCGGTAGCGAAACCTGGGTATTTTTTACACACAATTTTCGAAGTTATTGAAAATGAGTTGGCCAAGGGGCCGACCGAATACGTAACAAAGTGATGCGCAATTGGCAGGTTTAAATGAAAGTGTCAGCGTTAAGCTGGAAAGGGGCGAGTTCCGTTGGTTTGGACACGTCGAACGGATAAGTGAGGAACGATTGACAAGGAAGATTGGCGAAAGAAGAGGGTAGAAGGAGTCAGGGTAGGCCGAGACTTACATATGAAGACCACGTGAGCAAATTTCTCAAAAAAGGAAAAGTCAAGTCAGACGTGAATGCATGAAGCGATTGATGAATCTGCAAGAAGCGAAAGAAGCAGAATGAATCGCTACGCCTGGCGATCTGTCCTCTCTGACTACCCCGTCAGGAATAATAAGTGAAGCATATAGCGTGAAGATAATTATTATTTTTGCTCTTGAACGACGATAGCACTGCGGGAACAAGCACTTCATGCTCGCGAAAGAGGCGGCGTAGAGGGGGCGGGTAGTAACTCTCCAAATCGATCTGTAGTATGTCGTCGTAAACTAATTCGATAAGTTATTAGGTGACAAACGAAACAAGCGCCATTGTTTTCAACTTGTGTGGTTTTGGGAATTGGTGTTTCCACTGTTTTATATGTTAAAAGATATAAAAGGGAATGTAATGCTGACTTCGCCGCAACCATAGGCTGTCTTTTAAAGACAAGTTTAACGACTTCACATTTTCTGCCATTCAACGCAAAGCGCACAGTTTTTGAAACGTTGAAACGTTTATAAACTTCTAGTCAGAGTGAAATCCGATTTGTTGCTGATCCAGAGGGTACCTTTTTTCTCGTGCGTCACAAACAAGCAACTTGAGATGAACGAAGTCGCGTATCTAAACACATATATACGCAAAATCCAAATAAAACTGCATGACTTAAATTAATTAAATTCTAAAATTTCTCATTTAATACTTCAAGAATTTGCTTAGACACAATTTCAAACTAATCAAATAAACACCTATTATTTTTGACCACGACACTATCTTTTTTTTGTGATAAAGCGGCAACACTCCAAATGTAATTCTAGTCTATAACGAAAAAAATCAGAGTATAACTGCATATGACAAAATCGAAATTATCGATAATATTGTCGACTACGTACGTCACTTTTATAACGCGTTGGCTTTTTCGAGCAATGTTGCTGTATAGAAAAATAAATGTTGGTCATTGCCCGTGGAAAGACAAAAATAAATTTAAAACACACTAATTTAGAAAATCCGTCAATAGAGCTTTATAATATTTTTAGTGATATCATATGACAACTTTAGAACTTTAAGCTTTATTTATACACGAAATTAAACGAAATAAAAAAGAGTAAACGTGTCAGCATTGTAATGCCATCTAGTGTCAAATTGTATACAACTTTATAATTTAATCATACCATAAGGAGAATTTAGGGTCACTACTTGGCGCTGGATGGCAATACAATACATGAAGTTTCTGGTTTCTGGATGAGAGCCATTTGTATTTAGCTCTTTATTTTCTAGATTTCTATGCAGGGGAGTTCAACGTTGGGTCAGAATATCATTTTCATAATTCACATAGCTTAAATTTTAACCCATTTCCGTTTAAACCTTTGGTCCCGGATGCTAATAACATTGGTAGTCTTTGGGACTTGGAGGTCTTATGGCCGACTTGGAAATTTTAACTGCAGGTAGCCACCTAACCTTGTCTTTTTCAACATAGCAATAGGCTTATAGCTTATTCTTCTTCATGTTCCCTCATATTCCCAGTTGGGTTAGGATGGGGTTCACGGGGTAAACTGGAAAAGTTGTTTTCTTTCATTACTTCAATTCACGGTCTTTTCATCAGTATTCGATATCTCTTGCAGCAGTGGTTAAATATATATTTGACGTGTCAGCTTATTTTAAACGGTGTACATTATACGGTGTGTAATAATGTGTTTTTACACACCGTATAATCTACACCGCTAGCAAGCTAAATAAGCATGCGCACATTAAGCTTAATATGCATTGTCAACTTCGCAAGAAACATTAGCATTACAGGTACATTGTGAGTGAGTGATGCATGAGATTTAACGGAGGAGTATTGAAGCAAAGAGGTTTGTTTCATAGTTATAATCTCATAGCATTATAATGTAAAAGAAAATATTTTGTATTGACAAAAGAGAATGTCAGTGGAGATGTAAGAAAAAATGTTAGAAAACAATATGTTTTCTGTTAGTTGTTAATTTGTACCCATTTGCTAGTATTATATATGTTACCAAGTTTGATATGTATTTCCTTGCTTAAGCATCCTAGAGAGTGGTGCTACCACTGTCGCCCTGCCTTACACTATCAGGTTATGGTCACCCAGCACTAAAGGAGTATACTATCATAATGTTAAACACTGGGAATAGGAGTTCTGTTAGTTAATCCATGAAGATTTATGGGCATACACAATGACAACACCGGATGCTAGTGATGAGTCAGGTATAAAAAAGGACCATAAGGCCAGAGCTAAAATTTGCTTAATGGTAAAACCACATTGTCTTGTTCATGTACGTCATGCGAAGACTGCGAAAGATGCATGGGAGAACCTTAAGGGTGCTTTTGAAGATAAGGGTCTAAATAATAGATGCCGGCTACTTTCAAAGTTGGTCAATATCAAATTGGAACAATTCTCAAGTGTACAAGATTATGTGACAGCCATGATGACAGTAGCGCAACAGCTATTTGATTTGGACAAAGAAGTGGATGACGAACTTCTTGCTACCCTGATGTTACAGGGGTTGACAGAGACGTTTCAACCCATGAAACTAGCAATAGAGACAACAAATATAGTTTTAACAACGGATTATGTTAAAACTAAGGTATTTCAAATGGAAGATACATATCAAGCGGGTTCTAGTAATGCAAATAATACACTGCAAGCCAAAATAAATATCTTAAACAAAAGCAGAGAAGTGCTAATAAAACTAGACAAATAAAATGCTTTATCTGTGATGGACCTCACAAAGCCAGGGAATGTCCGAAGAATCAGAAGACAAAGAAGGATGCTTTGACGTCATTGGCAATGGCAACTGCAGGGAAACAAGGCTGGAGAGTGGATTCTTGATTCTGGAGCTTCTAATCATATGACAAATAGAAGAGATTGGTTAACAGACTTTAAAGTGTTAGATAAAAAAGTAAAGATGTTTAGATTGTGCAAATGGAGAAACAGTATATGGTGTGGCTGTTGGTAATGTTGTAAATAAGGAGATGGACGTGTCAATAAGAGATGTATTGCACGTACCTGGGTTAGCAGCTAATTTATTAAGTGTGAGCACAATAGTAAGTAGAAATCTGAATATATTTTTTGACAAAACTGGTTTTAAAATATTGAAAGCGGATGGATGCTGTGTAAATGGTGATGTTTCCCATTCAGGTTCAGTAGAGAATGGCGTGTACTAGATTCAATACTGTTCACAGGAGGTGGCGTTAACTTCAACGACTTCCGATAAAATGATTTTGTGCCATAGGCGAATGGGACACCTTGGTGTACGAAACCTTAAACTGATAAAAAGTAAGATGGCGAAAGGGGTAAGTTTTTGCGATACCATATCTAAGCTTGAGTGCGAAGCAAGTGTTATGGGAAAACAAACAAAGAAGCCATTTGAAAAAGTTAGAAACGCTAACAGGGCAAAGGAGGTCTTAGAGTTAGTTCACACAGACGTGTGTGGGCCAATGAATGAAAGTTCCTATACGGGATATAGGTATTTTCTTACTTTCATTGATGATCTAACCAGGAAAACATTTCTTTATTTTTTAAGAAGTAAAGGAGAGGTTTTTGATATATTTTCAGAATTTGTGAAATTAACAGAGCGTCAAACTGGAAAACAGATAAAAATTATCCGGTCTGACAACGGCAAAGAGTTTGTCAATAAGAGGATGGATGAATTCTGCAAAGCTAGAGGAATTCGTCATCAGCTGACAGTTGAATATACAAACAGGACTATTACTGAAAAGGCTAGAACTATGCTGGAAGAAGCTGGTTTAAGCAGAAAATTGTGGGCAGAGGCAGTTAGTACTGCAGTTTACTTGAAAAATCGTTTACCCACAGTTGCTCTAAAAAATAAGGTACCAGAGGAAGCGTGGACTGGTAGAAAGGTAAGACCTTAGCTTCGTAAGAATTTTCGGGTGCAAGGCTTTCCTTCATGTTCCAGATCAAAAGCGCAAGAAATGGGACCCTAAGAGTAAAGCTTTGGTTCATGTTGGCTACTGGGAAGAAACAAAAGGCTATCGTTTAGTTGATCCTGCAACTGGCGAGTTGTTTAAAGGCAGAGATGTTGTATTTTTTGAGAATCAGATGTATGGACGTAAAAAAGAAGCGTGTGTAGAGCAAGCTATTCCACTTTCATTGACAGAAACGGTCGATGATCTGGACGGAGTTTCAGAAACAGCTTAGGAGGGACAAGGTTCTGTAGAAGGTATAACACACTTGCCAATTCAGGGAGATCTTGAGACTAGAAAGGTCGTGCCTGGAAGTGAAGCTATTGAAGCTGACGATGACGAGTGGGCAATATCTGATGAGAGAGAGGAATCAGAAGTTGAAATTATCAGTTTAGATCATGATGATGGTCAGTCAGCTAGGAGATACCCACAGCGTCAAAGGACTGCAAAACAGTTTCCAGATAATGTTACTTATCAAGCAACTACTATGTCCAACGATCCATTAACTGTCAAGGAAGCACTGTCCAGAGAGGATGGAGCAAAGTGGAAAGTTGCAATTGAAGAGGAGCTAGAGGCTTTAAACAAAAACAAAACGTGGACACTTGTGAAGCCACCACGAGCATGCAACATCGTTGATTCTAAATGGTTATTTAAAATCAAAGAAGAGGCAGGGGGAAATATTCGTTATAAAGCACGACTCGTTGCAAGAGGCTTCAGTCAATGCAGACGCATTGATTATTTTGACACATTTTCACCTGTAGTAAGACACAATTCTTTGAGAGTGTTAAAGGCTTTGGCGGCTCGAATGGGATTAAAAGTGGATTAAATCGCGTCTATACAAAATCACAGGATGGTAAAATAATTATCATTGCTGTGCATGTTGATGACATTTTAATCTTCTGGAATAATGAGGAAGAAATGCTCAAGGTGAAGAGTCAACTGAAATCTAGATTTGACATGAAAGATCTCGGTAAAGCTGAGTTAATGCTTGGAATTCAAATTGTATATGATGCTAGTGGGATTAAGCTACATCAAGAGAAATATGTAGACAAGGTTTTGAGGTTATATCACATGGAAGACTGCAAACCAGTAGTTACACCAGCAGTACCAGGCCAAAGACTAGAGAAACCTGTACATGGTAGACAACCAGATAAGAATATTCCTTATCGAGGATTAATAGGTTCCCTTATGTACCTAGCAGTTTGCACGAGACCAGATATAGCTCATGTGGTTAACTACTTAAACCAGTTTAATGAGTGTTACGAGGAGCAACATTGGATCGCAGCCAAGCGTGTACTACGATATCTCAAAGGGACAAAGGCATTTGGCTTGAGATACATGAGAGGAAAACAGGACGAATTGTTAGAAGTTTTCGCTGATGCCGACTATGCAGGAGATAACGATCGTCGTTCATATTCTGGCTCAGTGTGTCTTATTCAAGGAGGAGCAGTTTCATGGCAGAGCACTAAACAGCTTACAGTAGCTTTTAGTACTACTGAAGCAGAATATGTCTCACTATCTGAGGCAACTAAAGAAGCTGTATTTCTTAGAAGATTTATAGCAGAGATGATTGGTAAAGAGGTACAGAACGCAATTACAGTTTTTTCAGATAACCAATCAGCCATTGCTATTGCTAACAACCCGGTGCATCATCAGCGTACCAAACGTATTGGTATCAGATACCATTTTGTGAGGGATGCAGTCGAATCTGATATCTTAAGGTTGAAGTATCGACAAACTTTTGACATTGCCAAGAGGCAAGTTTGAGTGGTGCGTAAATGGTATGGGATTGAGTGAATGAGAGATGAGTGAGTGATGCATGAGATTTAACGGAGAAGTATTGAAGCAAAGAGGTTTGTTTCATAGTTATAATCTATACATTATAATGCTATTATAATGTAAAAGAAAATATAATTTTGTATTGACAAAAGAGAATGTCAGTGGAGATGTAAGAAAAAATGTTAGAGAAAAATATGTTTTCTGTTAGTTATTAATTTGTACCCATTTGTTAGTATTATATATGTTACCAAGTTTGATATGTATTTCCTTGCTTAAGCATCCAAGAGAGCGGTGCTACCACTGTCGCCCTGCCTTACACTATCACATTGCCATCAATTTAAGGCCTTTCATACACCAAAGCTGAACCATTATAATAATAAGTACCTATTTCAAATCAAATCCATATACCAAATACCTACTACACATTATTGGAAACCTATTAAATTGAATAAGCTGTCAAGCTACGAACTTAGTTACTCTAGTAGATGGTAGATGGCGATAGTTTATTTTTAAGTGAAATGCGCTCGCATTCTAAATAATCAATCAAATTATTATTGTCAATGGTTCATACTTCAATCTTTTAATCTATGGTTGATTCTATTCAACAGTTGAACACGAGTAACAAATGAACGTGAATTTCCTCTGATTGAATGTTTGTCTCGTTTGGAGAATAAAATTGTGTCCTGTTCCTGTCGAATATTATTTACAGAAAAATGGCATATTTCTATGAATGGGATGTGGACCAACCGCGCCGCCTAATGGAGCAGAATTTTGGCTTGGGATTGACCACAGACGATCTTCTTACTATGGCTATGAACCCGATTTTGAATTTGAACAGGGAATATTATCGTCCTTGGCGCCATAGGGCTGCAGTGTCCCGTGATTTCGGCTCTAGCATCAAGTCTGACAGAAACAAGTTCCAAGTCAATCTAGACGTTCAACATTTTACTCCAGAGGAAATTAGTGTGAAAACGGCAAATGGTTTTATCGTTGTTGAAGGGAAACATGAAGAGAAAAAGGATCAGCATGGATTTATTTCGCGGCAGTTCACACGCCGTTACGCATTGCCTGAAGGTTGCCTGCCTGAAACTGTTGAATCCCGGCTTTCTTCAGATGGTGTGTTGACCGTGACTGCCCCGAAGCAGGTCCCAGAAGCAGTGGCAGGAGAACGCCTAATACCAATCACCCAAACAGGTCCAGTTCGCACTGAAACCAAAGATAAGGCAAATGGTGATAATTAATGGTTCGCGAATTCTTTGTAATACTTGAAGTTTACCAGTATGGTGTTATGTATTGATTTTGTGTTTGATTTTAAGTTCTATGATGTCTGATTTGATTTAATTAAACGTTTATGTTCTCATTTCACGGATATTTTTTTCTTTCTACCAAGGTAACCTATTTTGTGAGGATCCATGATCATCTATGCCCAAGTAGGCGAGCACTAGCTCTTTTCGCTGATATTATATGGGCGTCGACTTCATTAAATTAAATAAATAAATATCGTTAGGACAACTCACACGACGTCATCTGATTCCAAACTAAGCAGAGCTTGTACTAAGGTAACCAGATAACTGATAAACATACTTATATATTTCTAAATACATACTATTATAGATAAATAACACAATAATAATTACTAACTAAACGATTTTTTTCTCATTCATTTCATTTTACGTGTAAACGTCTGGATAACCTGACTAGTTTCACACCCAATCCCACCCGCATTCCCATTACTGTGACTCCTGTAAACCTGTGTATCTACAGTAATGACCAAAACACCAGAAAAGTTACATCGAGCTCGATCTCGGTGAAGTCCCAGAAGAAGTTAGCATATCTTAAAACCCGCAACGAATTTAATCAGAAGATAATGTGAGGAAGTAGGAAAAGAACGTAATGCCTCTTCTCCTTCTTTGCAAAACGGGGACTTGGAAAGCAACTAGGTGTAAATCCTTTAGTTTCGGACCTAACGGAGGTCCTTTTTCAAGAGTAGCCTCAAACTACGTCGGAAGCTGTTCTGTTACTGCACAGTGTACTGCCAGAGGCCTCTGGCGAAAGCACACTGTGACACAGTGCAGAATGAGCGTGTGCGCCGTCTTTCTTCAGTCGCAGATGTGGAGATTGCTGTGGTGTTAACTAAAGGCGCTGTAGGTCGAATAGCACAAATCGAACTGATCGTATCCCTCTCCAAGGCTGTAATATTATTGGAGACATGCTCAGCCACCGCTGACCTCTCGGTGTCCATGCTTTTCATGCTACGTATATGCTCCTGTAGCCTGGCTGATACGTTGCGACGAGTCTCACCTAATACTTGCCGCAGTCACACGGGTTTTTTTTTTTTTTTTTTTTATTCTTTATTGCACATAACAAATATAGTGTTACATAAAATAAGTACTAATATTATGATGTACAAAGGCGAGCTTAACTCAGAATTGAGTTCTCTTCCAGCAAACCTTGGGGTGAATGGGATAAAGCACAACGAAGGGCTGAAAAGTGCACAATTTTATTTAAATAAGAGAAGGTATTATAAAATAAATATACATATATACACAAATAGATATATACACACATACATACATACACACATACATAAATACAACAAATACATACATATAAATGCTTGAAATAGATACATAGTACATATAAATATATACATTGAGATATTTTTAAATAGATAATCAGATCTTAAACATTTTGAGATAGGTACAGTTCTTTAACTTTCCTCTTGAATACGCTCAGCGACAAGCTATCGCGTACAATGTGAGGCAGCGAATTCCACAAGCGCACTGCTCGAATAGTGAAGGACTCGTCATAACGGTTAGAAATGTGGGAAGGAGTTCGAAGAAGAAGAGAACAGGAAGTACGACAGGGTTTATCCCTGGGAACAAGAAACTCAAAACGTTCCTTCAGATAGGGAGGTGAATTTATATTATATAAAATAGAAAATAGAAGCGAGAGAATATGAAAGTTACGACGCTGCCGAATAGGTAACCACTTCAACTTTGCTCGAAATTCGGACACGTGGTCGTACTTACGTAGACCGAAAATGAAGCGGATGCACAGGTTTTGCATACGTTCAAGTTTATTAAGGTGTACCTCCTTTGCATCAAGGTAACAGACATCAGCATAGTCTAAAATCGGGAGCAAGAGGGACTGCGCAAGAGTAACTTTAGTGTCGAAAGGCAAGAATTTCTGGAGAAGTTTAAGGGATTGAAACGAGCAAAATATCTTTTTGCTTACCTCTGCAATTTGGACGTCCCAGTTGAGACAAGAATCTATGTGGACACCAAGATTTTTCGCGTGCTGAGCAAATCCAATCGGAATCGAGTCATATATTATTTGTGGGAGAGATTGATCATCTAGCAGATTTAGCATATATCTGCTACCAACAATGACTGCTTGCGACTTCGTAGGGTTAACCATAAGCCCGTAAGATTTTGCCCATAGATTTATGTTGTTCAGATCATTGTTAATAGCAGTTATAGCCTCGTCAGTTTCTTCAACTCTAAAGTGACGATATAACTGGAGGTCGTCAGCGTAGAGATGGTACTGTGAAGAAATTACTTTAGTGATTGCGTTAATAAAAACGGAGAAGAGAAGAGGAGACAAAACGCCACCTTGAGGGACTCCCGCAGTCAAATCGCGGACAGACTGTGAACGACCCTGAAGATATGATTTGAACCACTCAATGACAGTAGACGAAATATTAAGAGAGGCCAGCATTCCCAGGAGAATATCAAAATCAACAGAATTAAAGGCACTGCTAAAGTCCAATAGAACCAGTATAGTTAATTGTTTATTTTCTATTGCCAGCCGCATGTCATCTGTAATTTTGACTAACGCAGTGGTAGTGCTGTGACCGCGACGAAAACCCGACTGGTATGGACTAAGCAGACTATTACAGGAGAAGAAAGAAGATAGTTGATTTTGAACTACACTTTCAAGAATTTTAGATAGTAATGGAAGAATGGAAATGGGACGATAGTGGGATAAGTTAGAAGGATTCGATACTTTAGGTAAAGGTATGACGTAAGCTTTTTTCCACGATGAGGGGAACAAATGGCTATGCAGAGAGTAATTAATAACGTGAGTAATGACAGGGACTATATGGTTAAAGATAGGAAGAAGCATTTGCAGCTGTAGGCCATCGTACCCAACAGCCTTCGTTGATATTGATTGTAAGCATCTCCTAATTTCCGCCTCCGTAACCGAGTGAAATGAGAAAGAAGTATTTAATGGCAAAGGAAGTTTAGAAAGAAAATGTAACGTGGAAGTTTTAGTGTCTCTGGGGATGGTGACTGGAGACCTTGAGAAATGGCTGTTAAGTTCATTGAGATCTATATTAAAATCACAGCTTTGTGAGGCTTTACCAACTCCCAGAGACCGAAGGAATTGCCATACTTGTGATGAGTTGAGGTTTTGTATGGAATTATGAATGTGGCGTCTTTTAGCATCCCTACACATACGACCGCAGCGATTACGTAACTTTTTATATCTGTCACTATTTTCAGTCGTAGGTGATTTATTATAAATTCGTTTAGCCTTATCTCGCTTTGACATCAACTTTTTAATGTCTATAGTAAGCCACGGAGCCGGCAAACGCTTTACTTTTACCTTTTTGAGAGGAGCATGCACATCATACAAGCCTAGAATTATAGTGGTAAATGCAGCAACCTTGACATCCAAATCATCACTGTTATATACCGGTGACCAATCAATGCCTCTCGCATCCTCACCCAAACGTTCCAGATCAATGCTTTTAAAACTACGAAGATAAAGAAATTTACTCTTGCGCTTAGGAGGACGAACTCTGTAAGAAAGATAGATGAGATCATGATAAGAAAAAGAAGCAGGAAGCTGACCATGGGTGGCCACTTTGCTGGAGTCAGAGACAAGAATCAAGTCTAGAAGTGAAGGCTTAGAATTAGGTGCTTTGTGAGTAGCATTAAGGCAGAGAATATGCATGTTGACAGAACGGACAACGGACTGAAGTTTATGACTGTGAGAATCATTCTTCAGCAGGCAGGTGTTAAAATCTCCAAGTATAATTACGTGGTTATAAACTGAATTTAGGTATTCCAACTTACTCTCAAACGAAGAATAGTAATCAATTTTACTAGATGGATTATAGTAGACTCCTAATAGAACTTTGTTATAATTTAAGTTAATTTCAATAAAAAGATGTTCTGCGAATGTGGTATATTCACCTGGAGATTGGTCAACTAACCTGTGCGGGATGTCGCCGCGAAGATATATGGCCACACCTCCATATCCCTTGCCCGTTCTATCATTTCGCACAAGTTTATATCCCGGGTTCGTCTATACTACTGGCGCACTCTGTGGATCCACTTCCTTTGGGGACCAATTTTTCGCTCGCCCGGACAGTTGACACAGCTCTTCTGTCTCAACTGTCCGGGCGGGCGAATAATTGTCCTGATACTATATCCACGGCGCAGCAGTCCTCCTGTCTTGTCGGTAACACCCCGGATGTGATGACGAACACACGGACAAATACCACCGGGCGGATTCACAGTCAAACCACCCTTCCCAGCTCAGCCGAGCTCAGCTCAGGTAGGAATTAGGTCGTTACTTGTCATTTTCCTCAATTGGTTAGTTTACCTAGCTCGTCGCTTTTATATTTGGCAGTTTTTAAGATTTCGTTAACTCGTTTCTTTCACAAACTCGCCAAGTGTCCCTAATTCTTTAGTTTCCCTTATAGTATACAGAATTCGCCACTTATCTCCTTTTAGTCAGTATCAGTAGTCATATAAATAAACTAGCTGACGCCCGCGGCTTCGCCCGTGACATACTTTGAATACCCATCGCATCTATATAATCCCGTCGCTTATTAATTAATTGAAATAAGTAATTGAAAATTTCTCTAACCTCTCTCCCATGTTTCTAATTTTTTTTTTTTATTTCTGTTTCCTTTATTACATTAGAAATTATAATTGTGTGGTTATTTTGTATGGCTAGTGTTTATATGTTATAATAAATTTCAGGTTTATAAGAAATAATTTTTATTTTCAATTAAACCAACCTATGACAGTATACCGCTAACTACTTCTCCCAATACACGAATTTTATTTTCAAGCCAAGTCTAAAACTGTATAGGATATGACGTCATACCAAAGTGATATTGATAGTTTGTTAGTAGATGTTTAATTATTATCAATATTTATAAAAATCAATGCCACTTTTGGTTGTAATTTTATAACTCAAGAACGGGCTTTGTTCGGACTATTTAGTAGATGGTTTATGTGAAGTTTGCACAAAATCGGTCGAGCGGTTCTTCATTTATCACATTTGTGGTGGCGCTAACGAAGTTGCGCGGGTCAGCTAGTAAGTAGTTTATAAAAGTAGGTATATCAATAATACAATTAATATTTCTTTATATTTTGTATAATCTTTTATTATAACTTTATTATTGATTTAAGTGATAATTTTAGTACAAATAAAGAACACTAGTTTTTAGTACATTTTATATTTTAGAGATGTTTCCTTTAGTTTATAAGATGGTCTAAGGTTTATAATAATGACACAACATTTTCATTTTGCTTTCAAAAATAAAAAAACACATTTATACACTATATTCTGCAAATATTTTTTCCGTATAGAGAAAATATATTTACAGAAAAATGAAAAAACTGGCAATATAATTTACTTGATAAAAATCAACAATAATGCTTGAACAAAAGTGATAATTTTAGTATAAATGTCACACAGAGTTTGTACCCTGGAAGATATTAGTATATCTACTTTATACTTTACGGTAGTGAAACCTGGGTATGTCAGCAGATGCATGAAAGTAAATTGAATGTTGTGGAGATGCGATCACTTCGAAAATTGTGCGGCGTTACCTTGGCCGACCGAATACGCAACGAAGTGATACGCAATATGGCAGGTTTGAATGAAAGTGTCAGCGTTAAGCTGGAAAAGGGCGTGCTCCGGTTTGGACACGTCCAACGAATGAGTGAGGAACGATTGACGAAGAATATATATTGTTCAAAAGTAGAGGGTAGAAGGAGTCAGGGTAGGCCGAGACTTACATATGAAGACCACGTGAGCAGATTGCTCAAAAACGGAAAGGTCAAAAGCACTCGGATACCCAGACGTGCGTGTATGAAGCGATTGATGAATCTCGAAGAAGCGAAAGAAGTATGTATGGATCGCGAAGCCTGGCGATCTGTCCTCTCTGACTACCCCGTCAGGGATACAGCGTGAAGATAGTTAGTTTCTTTTTAGTTACTTTATACTTTAGTATTCTCTGTCTACGCTTTTTGACCTATTTTATTATTGGCATGACATTATTATTTGACATTTTATTAATAATAAACAATTTAATAAACATAGTACCAACTTTTTATTTTTAAAAATGGTTGCACCTCCATACAGGTACCAATGTAGGTAAGTACCCAAATACATTAGGTACCTACTATGTCTTTGTACGTATAGTCTGCAATGGATATAATTAAATAGACCCACCTATAGGTACTCTGGGATTAACAATTTTCATAAAATCGTAATAAATATATTTTTATATGACAAATGCTATATTTTTTTTTAAATGTTGTGTTACTTTTTAACACAGCGCCGTCGAGCCCAAAATAAGCTAATATTAGATAAGCTTGTGTTATGGGATCTATACAGCTGATAAACATACTTATATATTTCTAAATACATACATATTATACATAGGAAACACCCAAACTCCGAAACAAACATATTTTGTGGACCACACAAATATTTGTTCCGACCCGGAAATCGAACGCTGCGTAATTGTGTAATTATTCGAAACTTTATAAAAATATATACATAATTTTTAGAAAAAACATCAATCCATAAAGGGCAATCCTGTATCTTATATCCTTTGCCCATTGTACCTACCTACCTACCCACCCTATAACATGCTTTTTACCCCGTTAGGGATACAGCGAGAAGATGGTTATTTATGGATATAAAAACGGCAACCGACCGTATGAAGGCTGCGTGGAAAGCAAATGTCTGGCCATGTCGCCCCGCTGGGCGGGTCCTAGAAGACCCAAGAAATGCTGGGTTGACGTCGTAAGGGATGATATGCGCACCAATGGCTGCACTACAGGGGTAACAAAGCCCGTATGAAGTGAAAGAGAAGAAATGGACCTCGAGCCCCACGAGACGAGACTAGGACAGACGCTCGAATGATGATGACACCTACACCTCATGTGTAAATAATAAAAAATAAAAATTATTTTCATTTATTTTCATATTTTATTTTCATCCGTTTATTAACGAATAACAATTAAAATGTGATATAAATAAATTTTGGCACCGCGAGTGCTGCACCTCTGGTGTTGCAAACGTCCATAGGCTACGGTGACCACTTTCCATTAGGCGCTTGTCTGCCACCTCAGTGGTATATAAAAAAAAACAGTCTTCACAAGTATTGTGTTCATTCATAGTTATTGGAACTCAATGTTTCGCAAATTTAACATTACTTTCTAAAAGGCATTACCTATTTTAGCACCGCACTTTTTAAAACAATACACTCACTCGTAAGATAATAACACAAATTCCGTTATTCCTATTTCATATCTTCAGCAGGCACTTGTCTCACAGGTCCTGTGTGTGTAATAGGAACAGCCCTTTCCCCTTTCACTTCTTCAGCTTTCCTCGGAGCCACAACAGTTAAAACACCATCAGAAGAAAGCTTAGACTCCACAGTATCAGGATTAGTAACTTCTGGTAACCTAAATCTTCTTACAAACTGTCTTGAAACAAATCCATGTTCATCCTCTTTTTCTTCATGCTTTCCTTCAACAATGATAAACCCATCAGCAATCTTGACAGTTATTTCATCAGGTGCGAAGTGCTGAACGTCTACATTGATCTGCCATTTATCCTTATCAGATTTTATGGCTGATCCTGCGTCTCTGGGCCACCAGGGTTTGATGCGAGGAATCACTGGGCTGATCGGAGCTGCCATTAAATCGTCGCGAGTGATTGTGAGTCCAAAGTTTTGATCTAGAAGTCTTCTTGGCCATCTTGGCTGGTCGTAGTCGAAGAAATACGGATGCAGAGACATTTCGGACTGGAATATGGAGCTTGCGTGTGGTCTGGATTATGTTTTCTTAATATCTGCGTTAGTAGGAGAGCGTTTTGTTCGTATATATGCGTATGAATCAGTCCTAGCCAGTGTTTCAGTTGTATTTAGAACACGTAACCAGAATGTTCCCGATGCGTTGGATATAAATAATGTCTGTGTCTATGTGTAGGCGTATTAACAATGTTAAAATGAAATGCTTTGGGAGATTTCAGTTGACATTGACTCATGAATAGCTACCGTTAAGGTGTTCATATAAATTGTTATTTATTTGTAATTTCCAGATTTGTTCTACAATTGTTCCAATACTACTAGTCATCATCATCCGAGCGTCTGTCCCAGTCGCGTCTCGCGACGCCCGGGGTCCGCTTTCCTACATTTTCTCCTCCACTTCGCACGGTCATCGGCATCCCCTGTAGTGACAATTGGCACGCATGTCATCCCTTACGACGACAAGCCAGCACTTCTTGGGTCTTCCCCTCTTACCGGGACCCGGCGGGGCTGAAATAGCCAGACATTGTTACCGCCCGGCGGTTGCCGCAACACGTGACCATACCAACGAAGGCGACACTCTTACAACTTGTCTACAATGTCACGGACGTGAAGGCTGCCGCGGATGCGAGAGTTCCTCACGCGGTCCATCCGCGTGACTCCACACATCCACCGCAGATTTCGATCAGATTCCGATACTTCATGCGGCGAAGCGCAGTCAGGACTTCTCCAGGCGTTACCGGTGGCACTAGTCCCTGATTCGGAGGGAGGTCCGGAGGCTGCACCTCTTTGTGCTGTTTATTAAGCAGCTCGTGGAAGTACGAGCGCCATCTCTCCTTTACCGCGAGGTCTTTGCTTAACAGTTTGCCCTCAGGGTCTTTTTCACAGCGACACTCGGATATATCTTGTGCCGCCTTGACCCTGGAGCGCGCCAGCTTGTAGATGAGCTTCTGCCCCTCAGACGATTCCAGCTTTACATTTAGAGGTTGTAAGTGGTCTCGTCTGGCTCTGGCTACAGCTCTCTTTGTGGCGCGCTTGGCAGCCCTGTACGCGTCGCGGTCTTCGGGAGATCCGGTCGCTTGCCACTTTTTAAAGAGAGTTGGCCCCAAAACGACATCTTATCGGCGTCGCTACAACCGGCCTGTGGCGCGTAGGCACTTATCAGGTGGGTAATAATCCCATCGATAAGCACCCTCACAATCATAAGCCGGACGCTACAGCGTTTCACCTCCAAGATGCCGCTCTGCAGCCCCTCGGAGAGCACCACGGCCACCCCGTTCTCCCCACCAGGCGCACCCGTGTAATACAGCTTGTAGCCTTTCTGCAAAGGCCGGGCTCTGTTGCCCTTCCACCGAGTCTCCTGCAGGCCACGTCCACCCTCCGCTTGGAGAGTACTTCGGCCAACTCTACCGCACGCCCAGTCAGCGTGCCAATGTTCCACGATGCGAAGCGGATACGGGTTGGGGCTAACTTCTTTAGCCGTGCTGGCCCGACACACGGCAGCCCTAGCCCACTTGCCACAGGAGTCGGGCGGGGCACCTGCGTGCCGTTTTGCGGCGGCGCCCTATCCCTAGCAGCATTTCTATAGTACTTTTCCATTTTTGTTTCGGCGGGTGGCTTTTATGGGAGCGACGCCCTCAGACCTCCCAACCCCAGAGGGGAAAGCCAGCGCCAGAGCCTCGTCCGTTAATCAGCAGGTGCACGCACTAGCACGGGAGGTTGACTTGGGCCCTGAAGATATTGGTGGGGCCCCTTACACCCTATACCATACTTCTAGTATATCCAATACTACTTAGTAAAACATACTATTTTTGTTTTGTGAAAGACGAGCACGTCTCTCAATTCACACATTTAGATGATGATGCTCATTAACTTTCATCACTTTATTTGCGCAATTTTTTCGCTTCACGTATAATATATAGATTGTCTCTTAGTTTTAACGTGTAATACATACATACCTAGTTACCAACCAAAAACTAAAGTATATTATCGGAAAAATGTCTACACCCGCTTTTCTCGCTACAGCTTATGATTTAAACTGCAACACAATCGATGTCGAGGACGCGGCCTTACAACGATCTTTATAATTTTAAAATATCTCTTATTATGTGTGAGCATATAAAACATATTCTTATAACATGCCTACAAAGCAACAATAAAAAGATTAGTTAAAAAAAAATGAAAAGTCATATTTCGACTTCGACTAATAAACAGGCATTTTTATTTTGTATGACATTAGATTCTTGTTATCTCGTTTCTGTTATAGACGATCGTGACAAAATGAAATGTTATGAAATCCTACTAATATAATAAACGCGAAAATTTGTAATAATGGATGTTTGTTACTCTTTCACGCAAAATCTACTGAATGGATTTTGATGAATACATACATACATATCTACTTATTACATATGCCAAAAAAAATACTTATTACATATAATAGGTAAGTTTAAATATATCTAGGGCGGTAACCCTATATATCCTAGTTTAACTGGCTTGTGACCTGACATTTAAACCACAGACAAAGCAGACGATTCTTTGTCCTTGGGTCTAAGCTTTGTCCTATTGTTTAATTTAGTATCTGTTTCATCATTATCATCATCCGAGCGTCTGTACTAGTTGCGGCTCGCGAAACCTAGTGTACACTTTCCTACTTTTTTCCTTCCAATAATCAAGGTCGTCGGCATCCCCTGTAGAGAGGGAGATTATTGACACAGTCATCCCAGCACCTCTTTATAGTTATAGTTTTTAGTATTAATTAGTAAAAATATTTACTATATAAATATATAGATAATAGTAAAAATAGGACATTTGAGATTTTGGATCGGAAGCAATTTTTAACGTCACAGTCTCTCGGATCTGCATTTAGGTAATTTGTGGAGATTTAAATCACCACACTTTTGATCCCTAAAAGAGAATAGAACACTAATTCTTAAGTCGATGTATTTTTTTCATTTTCTTTACATAAAAGACTTCACACACTTTACAATCAATCAGGGCGTATTAAAGGTACTTTGTCCATTTGTTAAAAAAAAGTGGTGCTACTACTGCCATCTCTTTGATAATAGCTGAACTAAGTTCAAATAATTGTAGTTCAGCAATATTCCAAGAGATGGCAGTAGCTGTTGTTGAAGCCATATTATAACTTGTCAAAAGTTCAATGTTGAAATTTCAAAGCATCAGAGTGCCTGATTACTGTGATTAAAAATCAAGAGCCAAACGTTTATTTTCCTAATAGTAAAAAAAAAGTGCACCTTTATTTCCAAATATAAGAAGGGTTTGGAAGTAACTAGAAAATCATTGAGCTGAAGATTTGGAGAGGGTAGAGTGCAAATAAATAATTATAGTAAAATATAAGTATCTACTATAAGAAATAAATTGGAAACGAATTATCCCTCCCAAAGGAGATAGACCTATCTATCTTCACGCTGAAACTCTGACGGGGTAGTCAGAGAGGACAGATCGCTCGGTTTTGCGATCCATGCATACTTCTTTAGCTTCCTGCACATTCATTTATCGTTTCATACGTGCACGTTTCGATACAAGTACTTTTTTAAAGTGAGATAGATAGGACAGGGAATGTTCAATACCAGCTACTAGCAGCCAATCCGCTCTCCAAAGTGACAATGAGAAAGCACCGGGACTTAATGAAAGACAGCGGCGATATCGAGAAACAAATTTACTACAAAAACATATACCAGAATGGAGAACCTTCTTTTTAAAAGATAATAAATCATCTTAGGTGCTTTCAGCATAATTAACAACATAGAAACGAACCAACTGTACAAAAGGATTCTGACAACTAAGAAAATTAAACCTAAAATTCCAAATCATAAAGTTTATATCAGAATGACATTTGTCGTGAACTTTTTTAATTCTGAAAAATTCCTTGTGCCATTGAGTTAGCGTTTAATTTTCATTATTTAGACGTAGAATTTACATGTAGACAGTATTTTTATTTTTTTAAATTGGTATCATGCGCGTTCTTTGGTTTGACTTTAGAATATGACTGACAATTTGGCAGGTATATTTTTGTCTCTTTCACTTTCCTCCCCCTCATTACACCCTCACTTCTTATATGAACTTCTATCATCTCACTTTTATCCAAATCACTATCTGAGCGCAAGGCAGTGACGGTCAGGACTCCATCCGGAGAGAACTTCGACTCGATGTTCTTTACGTTGCATCCTTTCGGCAGACGAAATTTTCTGGTGAACTGTCGTATCATTAACCCGCTGGCTGTGTCCTTTTCTTGCTTACCTGAAAAGGAATCAAAGACAGTGTTCAGCACTGCCAATGTTTGCCAACTACTGGCCAATATTTGACCAACTACTGTCCGAGCGGCTCATGTGAGGCATTTAGCAAATTGATTACAAAAAGTTTCAGAAAAAGAAATTGAGAGTTAATTCTGATTGCGTTTCACCCGATATAATATTAACTCGGCCCTGTCTAGTATCGATTTATTTTAGGCTCTAGACTTCCATTTTTATTCGATTGATTTGAGGTTCTTTCAATATCTATAGATTGATTGTGATTCGATTGCAATTTCGAGATTGTTACGAACGCCAAAGCGACGTTCGTGGCCTATTTTAGTAGGTAATATTATTTTATTCGAAATACCATGTGGGGGAAACCGCGAGCGGATACTATTTATATTTATACTAATAGCGGACGCCCCACCCGTGCCCGTCCTTGGTTATACGGGGATAAAGATAGCCCAAGTTAATATCAGCAGTCTCAAATCCCTTTAAAATCTGTCCAGCCGTTTCAGAGATTAGCCAGAACAAACAGACAGACCGACAGACAGGCAGACAGACAGACAGAGAGAGAGAGAGAGAGAGAAATATTAAAATTAATTTTGATATTTCAGTGGGTATTCTACATAATTTCATATTATTATGCATTTAGTGAAAAGCAATGAATTTGTAATTACAAACAGACAATTCAATTTTATTTATCTGTTTAGGTTCAGATTATTATGTGACGCCCAAATAAAAATAATTTAAAATAACATAAAGTATAAATTCTATTGCATGCGTACGCTTTCTGAAAGTGTCTTACCTTCAACCAACAAATATTCGGGATGGGCTTTCACAGTGATCTCGTCTAAGGTGTATTCCTTCAGATGTAAAGTAAGTTGAAATATTTCATGGCTTATTTTAATCGTTGGTCTAGGAGACCGTAACAGGCGCACAGTATTATTCCCCACTGCCGACAATTGGTGGAATCCAAGGAGCGATTTTAACATTATCAATACAACATTTTGGCTATTTTATGTTTTATTTATTTGTTTAAAAACCCCATTGTAGACCGTGGTGTTGACAAAATGGATGACATTTGATGACAAAATTGAGTAAGCTGTCTATAGTTCATAGTTTTGGTTACTTTATGAGTTAAACGGCCTTTTTACTTAATTTCAGCAAAGCTAAAAAGAAGGGTAATAAATTTAGTCAACGAAATCAGGGTGTAAGGGGCCCCATCACGATTTGCTAAGCCCAAGAGACCTCACCAACCAGAGGTGCACCCTGCTGACGGACCGATGAGGCAATGACGTAGACGCTCTTTCAAGAAAAGATACTTTTTAGTCTTCTTTACCTAATTATTCTCATCTTCTACGTTTAAGTCAAGAATAGTCTTAAGTCACAGCCAGTCGTGCCCCAGTAAAATGGTAGAATCGTTACTGCAGTTTTCTGTGTAAAATCGCATTTTCCCTGCGATATATCATTGTCTTTCACTACAGCACGCTGACACAACTTTTATGTCTAAGGATCTACCATTTTTACAAATCATACAATATTAATTGTCTCCCTGTTTTAACTCCACTGGTACGGGAAAATTGCTATTGATGTCCTACCGTCCGTCGGTCCGTCCATTCAGTCTACAGGTCACATTTTTCATCGAATTTGCATGCAACTTGGCATGTACAGTCCTTGATGTATCTAACTACTTTTAGCGAGGGGGTTTTTCGATCGGGGGGGAAATGGAGGCAGGGAAGGGGAAATGGTCCCCTAGTGGTTGGCAAAAGAACTCAAAACGAGAAAAAGAAATGTTTAATTTTTATTATTAATTGATAAAAAAAAGAAAAAAAAATACTCCGAAGTCTATAGTTCACAGAACCACTAGTGTAGTAATTTTATAAAATATTTTAAATTTCCGCTTAAACTTCTGAAATCCGAGCTAAACTACCGAATCTAGGTAGGGTTTACAGACAACTAAGAATGCAGTACGATGAAGTAAAAGACTTTTTTTTCACCAAGTCAAGGGGGTGATTGACCTTATTGTACCACGCTGGTCAGACGGGTTGGTACAGGTTTTTATTGTGAGTCTCTTTGCCACAACCTCGTCCTTTACTCAGCAGGTGCACCATTCATACACGAAAAGACATTTATACTTACTTTTAATTCATTTATGCGTCCCTAGATGGCGCCAGAGGTTGTAAGATTTGTAATAACATACATTTTTGCCTGGTAAGGTACATTTACTGGGGTTTCTAAATACACACTTTTCCTACAAAAATTGTGCGACGTAACTTTAGCCGACTTAATATAACGAAGTGATAACACATTTTGAAAGTGATAGATAAAAAAACGAGGTTTGGACAAGTCTAAATGAATGCGTGAAGAACGATTGACGAAGATTATTTATTGTGCGAAAGTAGAGGGTAGGAGTCTGGATATACCTAAAGGAACTTGTTCCCGAGCTAAAAAGCATTAAAAGTCATTCCAAATACCTTTAGTGTGATAGAGAAATAAAAAAAGAATAAGTCCAGTAGTTCCCAAGTTTTCAATTCATTCATTTAGCGATAGAACTATATTTCCATACTAATATTATAAAGAGGAAAGATTTGTTTGTTTGTAGTCAATAAATACTGGAACTATGGACCATGCTTTTAAAATGTTTCACCATGAGAAAGTCAAGTTATTCAGAGGTAACACAGGCTTTGTATATGCAGATATATACTACCACTGAATATATAAAGAGAGTGAAGCAGAACAGTAAACTTACAAACCTGGTAATAATAAACTACCTCCTCTTACAATCCTGGGACCTTTAAGAGAAGCGTAAAAAGGCATATTTCTGGGCCGTCAAGTTGAGGGTCGCTATCGGAGCCCTGCGGGTGGAGATAGCGGCCCTCAATCACGGATCGTCGTCTATGTTATGCTTTCCATCAGGCGGGTGGCGCCATTTGACGTGTCAAATATAAAATAAATACCAACATATTGGTATACATTTCCATACATTATTATAAATCTTAATAATCTTAATAATATTGTAAATACGAAAGTTTGTGTGGATGTTTGTTACACTTTCACGTAAAATCTACTGAATAGATTTTAATGAAACCACAGTAATATAGCTTGTACATAAGAATAACACATAGGCTACTTTTTATCCCGGGAACAAGTTCCTGTGGGAAAAGGGAACCGGAAACTTCTCTACGCGGGCGACGCAGGTGTCACCTAGTAATATTTATTTATTTATTTAAACTTTATGCACAAAAATAGTACAATGGCGGACTTAATGCCAAAGGCATTCTCTACCAGTCAACCATAAGGTGGTGCAGAGCAAAAAACAAGGTAGGCGCATTTATGTCAGATTAGCAATATATTTAATATGATGTTTTAATCCAACAATATTTTCTTTTAAAATACAATTCAATTACATATATACATCAAAATAAATACAATTACATATATAAACATACTATATAAACACACATAAATATACATACATAAATAACTACACACATACATAAAATATACATATAGATTTATGAACAATTTTCCACTTCTGAAAAAAGCAACTGTCGCACTCTGGCCTTAAATATATTGAGATTATTTGACAGTCTGATATGGGTTGGGTTATATAGTGCTATGGAGTTCGAAGTATCTCTTTGCAAAGCTGTGGTTTTTGCTTTCTGATATCGAATATTACATAGGTATATACAGGAAGATTCATTCATTTACTTTTAAAAAGAGGCGGGTATTGAAATATTTAAAATGGTTTATTTTAAATCCACCCGACCGAGTTTACTATTTTACAATAAAAAGCCATTTCTATTCTTTATCGATTCCTAATGCGCTTTGTCCAAAACTAGGTAGTCTAACTAAATCTATCATTATCACAATCACACTTCACAAGCTACAGAAATATCACCTGAGTCGATTTAGGCGCAGAAGGCTTAATTCTCAAAATTACAAGAGTCACAAATGGACTTATTCGCAAAATGGCTAATTCTCTAAAAGCCTTTTTCTTAAAATGGACAAATCTCTAAAAGCCCAATTCTCTAAAAGGCTAAAAATTATCGTAATGGTCAATTTTCTTTATCAACATTTCTACAACAAAAAAGAAGTAAGAGCTATGGCTTGGGGGACATAAGGCCTCACCAAAATCTCCGATTGCCAAGCGACCTCTCACCTGCCAACTTTGCATTTCTGACTAAAGGACGAGGCAACGACGCAAGCGCCAGGGGTTGGGAGGTCTGCCGGCATTCGCTCTCAACAATGCCGAAAATCAAAAGACAGTTGCTCCTGGAAGCCAAATGAAAGACAGCTTCAAATTTAACAGTTTGGAAGCAACTGGCAATACACTAAAATGAAGAGAGACTTAATATACGTTTAAATGTGGGTACTCTGTACTCGGGTTAGAGGGTTCATATATATCACACGGCTAAGTCAAATTCATAAACAAGTGGTTAAAAAGGGTTATGGGTTAGGACGTTAGGCAGCACACGCTTTCAGCTATGCTGAAAACAAATTTAGTCAATTCACAGCTGCCTCTTTTTTATGTGTGGAAATAATAATAATATTGCTGGACACTTTTTACATAATTTATAGCTCAAAAAAAAAAATTATTAATTAATTAATTATTAATTTTATTTTTTTCTTATAGCTTAGTTTGGGATAGATGGCGCTAACTAACTATCTTCGGCTGTATCCCTGACGGGGTAGTCAGAGAGGATAGGTCGCCAAGCTTCGATTCATGTATACTTTTTTCGCTTCTTGCAGATTCATCAATCGCTTCATACATGCACGTCTGGGTATCCGAGTACTTTTGACTTTTCCGTTTTTGAGTAAAGAAGCTATAAGCTAGTACTATGAACTCCTTATGGATGCCATTGCCGGGCTCCTACCAACTAAAACCTCACAGTGCCCTTCCATTTGCCTGTAGTCGAGAGTCCTCTGAAGAATAACCCCAGAGCTCCGGAGAGATTTTACAAAGCAGTTTTTCACAAAATGCATATGAAAGGATATTCGGTACCCACAAGATAAAAAAAATTGTTCGGTCTAATCTCTGAACAGTTGGACCATAACGGGACTCACTGACAGATATCTGCTGTTCCAAAGAGTAACTAAGTTTAGTTTATCCCATAATCCCATAAAAAAGAGGCAGTTCCCATTCAGAGACATTTTAAAAAAAGCATTCTTAAAAATAACTAACTAACTATCTTCACGCTGTATCCCTGACGGGGTAGTCAGAGAGGACAGATCGCCAGGTTTCGCGATCCATGCATACTTCTTTCGCTTCTTCAAGATTCATCAAATCGCTTCATATACGCACGTCTGGGCATCAGAGTACTTTAGACTTTTCCGTTTTTGAACAATCTGCTCACGTGGTCTTCATATGTAAGTCTCGGCGTACCCTGACTCCTACCCTCTACTTTCGCACAAATATTCTTCGTCAATCGTTGGCAGTGTGCAAACCAACGGAGCACGCCCTTTTCCAGCTTAACGCTGACACTTTCATTCAAACCTTCCATATAAATATAAAACAAAACTCCACATCATCGCCAACCCCTTCGCGGATATAGGCCTGATAGAATGTTATGTGGCGATAAACTAACTTCTTTTATCTTCAATTTAGTGACTAGACTATTTTGGACACAGTACGGTTTTAAAATTTCGTGTCATATAAATTCAAATCCCTGATGGGCCAAGCCAGTCTGCCACACGTGAAGGTACCTTACCTGTACCTAGTTATATAAAATCTTTAGCGCAGCGCATCTTTAATTGAGACCATAAGGAAGTCAAAATAAAAATAGCATATCACAATAAAATGAAATTTATTTCGAACTTAGTACAAGTTGCTAAATTAAAAAAAAATACAATTTATTCAGTCTCAAATTGGTATCAGAACAATTTAAAAGAAAAAATATTGAATATAGAACACTGGTATTCACTTTTTTCTTCGGTACCATTTATCACGAAATTTCAAACTTAGAACAAGTGTGCTTAAGCCTATGACTAACAAAAAAAATCAGTCTCAAACTGTTTGGAATGAAAAAAAAAAACTTAACTTAAAAATCACGACTAGCTAATTCACTTCTTTTCTTCAGTACCATTCATCTGGTCTTTAACCTCTTTACGCACAGGTCCTGTCTGGGTGATAGGAACAGACCTCTCACCTTTAATCGCATCTGGAACCTTTCTGGGGGCCGTGATACTTAGCACGCCGTCAGAGGAAAGACGGGATTCCACGCTCTCGGGAACCGTACCTTCGGGCATCGGGTACCGCCTCACGAACTTTCGGCTGATGAAACCATGATCATCTTTTTTTTCTTCGTGGTTGCCTTCTACCACAATATAACCATCAACGGTCTTGACGGTGATTTCTTCTGGTGTGAAATGCTTCACGTCCACATTCACTTGGAATTTGTCCTTGTCGGCTTTAATACTTGAGCCCATGTCTCTTGTAGCTGCAGCCAATTGTCTCCAGGGCCTGTAGTAGTCTTCAGAGAACATAGGCGTCGCCACAGCGGTCAGCAAATCATCGGGTGTGAGCGCCAGTCCAAAATCTTGATCAATTAGGCGGCTTGGAAAATGGCTGTGATGATGGTAACGGCGGCGAGGAGCTTCGTATCCCAAAAATAATGGTAGTAGAGACATTTTCTTATACTCGTTTTATATTAAAATATCGAATAAGGAGTCGAAACTTGAATGTTTCGGAGAGCTTGTTTTCACTTCAAACGCTTACAATTCAATGTATAGCCGACAGCTCGCGCCGTATTTATATCAGTTGAACTGCGACATCTAGTGTCGAGTAGGAAAATCTCGAAATTACCAGAACAAACGAGTACGTTGGCTTGTGTACCGAGTATTTACGCACACAACAAACGACGTCTGGCTTTGGTTCTGTCTGGAATGTTCACGGGCGTGATCATGAAAATATCATAACAATATACCTACATAAATAAAACATTACAATCGCGGGACCCGTCACCCCAGACGGAAGAATATTGCATTATGAATGTAAACAAACAAGAAATGATATGAATTATGATAAATTTCCCAAGTATTTCTACATTTTTTCTTGTATTTGATAGGTATTTATTATTTACGGGGGTAGTTGTGTATCTTCTTATTTTTCACGCGGATGTTCTCATGAATGCTATGTCAGAATCCTCTAGGCCGGCAAAATCACAAAATGGTCTGCTATATTCGATAATCCCAGGGTTTTAGTCCATTACCGCGACCTCGTCTAGGGGGTTTGGGAGTTATCCCACCCCTAAGCGGGGGTTCAAGTGTTATTTAGCTTCTTTGGGGGGTGGGACAATTATGTACCTACCTACCAAATTGTACCTAAATGTTAAAAGAGCTATGTATTAACATACTTTATTTTACGTACCTACACGTCGTAATTCGGGTAGAAAAAAATAGTGTGTCCTAACATAAAATCCATATTCACTAAAAATGATTAAGAGGCCTACGTTCAGGCCTCTGACATTAATTTTAAGAGGTGATATATATTATTATTTTATTTTTATTATATCTATCACGCCTTATCGCCGATGGGGTGGCAGAGGCATATTATATGTCCACTTTTCACCAAGTGTATTCCAGTCCTACATAATAGGTGGTGAGCCCATTCCATAGGTGATTAATAAATAAATATATGGAAATCTTTTTTAAAAACACCAGCTAGCCCAAACTAAGCTATAAGCTTGTGCTAGGGGATCTGGACATAAATATTATACCTTCATAAGAAACAGCCAAACTCCAAAACAAACACTTGTGGATCACCCAAATATTATTCCGACCTAGAAATTCACCTGATACCTCGGATTGCCCTTAGTGGCTGCCAAGATTGTTTGTTACATTTTATTTTGAGTACCTATTGTGTTCTGTAAACGATCACTGCGTTACGCAACATTCGCTATAGGTGGTTGTTGAATGGGTGACCACTTTATGGAATTTATATTTGCGAGCGATTCCGTGCTTCGGAAGGCACGTTAAGCCGTTGGTGCCGGTGCCAGTAAAATGGCCGTCTAATAAGCCTATTTGAAAGCCTTATGGGCCGCTTGCCAAGTCGCCACAGCCTGCGCCTGTCCATTTCAACACGGGGATGGGCTCACCACCTGTGGTACATTAATGCATTCGGTGAAATGTGGGCGTGTAAAATGCCTCTGCCTACCCCTTCGGGGATAAAGGCGTGACAATATGTATGTATGTATTGATTAAAGTAATCTAACCTCCTAACTTCTAAAGCCTCTAAAAGTATTTACACCACTATCTTTACCTGTCAATTAGCAAGTGCACCACTTATAGGTGGCCTTGTCTCTTAGGCACCTTTTTATCTATATAACATGTTTGTATATTGGGGTGACATTTACACAATGTAGTAAGTACATATTGATACATCATTGTCAGCCATCTTGTATTACAGTTTTATCGACGGATGTTTTTAATGGCGACACGTCTGACATTCCAGAAATTTCATCACCTACGACGAGTAGATGGATAGCGTCTGACTGCTGAGAATAGTTTTTTTAAGTGAAATTTCTTTATGAACCTTGAGAGAAAATTTATTGCTGTAAAAAAAGTCATCATGTATTTTTCGGTACGCGCCATGTTGTTTTGAAGTGAAACTTCTTCATTGAAGTCAAATTTTATATCTGCAAAAAAAATCATCACGCTTTCCGGTTACGCGCCATTTTAGCCACAACCTACGTCTATCTAATTCAACACGTCAATGGGCTCACCACCTATTACGTGGGACAGGAATACACACGGTGAACGTGGACGTATTATATGCCTCTGCCACCCCTTCGGGAAAAGGGTGTGATTGGGAAACAATAAAAAGAATAGAATAAACTTTATTGCACACCAATTTAAAAAAACTCATAGGTACAAAGAGAGAACATTTTTATAAATGTACAGAGAACGGTTTTATCGGTAAAAAGCAATCTCTGACAGAAGTTACAGGCAACCTTTATTATTGTCTCAGATGAATGTGCTCGTACTTAAAAAATTGTATTGAAGTCTGTCATGAACTCATTTGCTTACCCAAGCTTTTAATCAAAATCTATTTATAACTAAATATATTTTCACATTATCCCGGACGAGGTAATCAAAGAGGACAGATCGCCAGGCTTCGCGATCCATGCATACTTCTTTCGCTTCCTGCAGAATCATAAACCGTTCCTTGCATATACTGTCTTAGTATTCCTACCTTATACGTCTGGGTATCCGAATACTTTTCACCTTTTCGTTTTTAAGAAATCTGCTCAAGTGTTCTTTATAATATGTAAGTCTCGGTCTACCCTGACTCCTTCTACCTTCGCACAATAGATATTCTCAAAAACAAATGTGGAGAAACAACAACTGAATTGGGAATTACTAAATAAATAAATATTCTAATGATAAATTAATCAGAGATATTCTCCTGTAAAAGTACAATAGGCAATAGGATTGTCCCCTATTACGTAAGATAAATAAAACTACTGATTTACTGTGAGTGTGTAATTTACCTCTGCCTACCTCTGGGGTTCGATTCCCGGGTCGGAAAAAATATTTGTGTGATCCACAAATTTTTTTTTGGAGATTGCGTGATTGATTTGTATAATACGTGTGTATTTAGAAATGTATAAAATTGTTTATCATTTATCTATATCCCATAGCACAAACTTAAAGCTTAGTTTGGGCTAGATGGCGCTGTGTAAAAAGTGTCCCATAATATTTCTTTAATTTTATTTATTTGTATATGTGTAATATGTGTAGTTTAATTATTTTGGATATGGAGGTAGATGGCACCATACATATAACTTTACTTACAATTTTGTATTGTTGATGCCATGTTTTAATCGCCTTTTTCTGGCACACTAGTCCCAGTAATTACGACTTTGGAAACTCCGGAATACGGTAATCATTCACCGCAATACTTAAAAAGTCTACAAGGTGGCGCTGTACGATTTTTTGTTTTAATAATAGCGTTTTCTGAAAAAATCAAAGACAAACAACTTAGAAAATGCTCTTCTATATTAAAATTTTATCAAATTGGAAAGTATTAACAAATCAAATTGTTAGTAATATACAAGAAATAAGAATTGCTCATTTAAATGTATTGGACAAATCTAGATAACCACAATTGTAAAAGGAAGAATCATTTCTCGTATGTCCGAAAACATAACCATAAAATGAAAATTAATGAATCTACAGGAAGCGAAAGAAATATGCATGGATCGCGATGCCTGGCGATCTGTCCTCTCTGTCTACCCCGTCAGGGATACAACGTGAAGATAGTTAAAATAGGGAAAGAAAGACTATCTTACTTTGATTATTTTTTTGGATCTAAAATGGACATAATTTAGTTTTTTATAATCAAAGAAACTAAACAAATTCTTGTAAATGAATATTTTTTAATCTTATGCTTTGATTTAAAATATTACATGAAGTAATCGTAGCAATTATTATTTAAGTCATTATTAAAGTTAATATCTAAATCCATACACATAAAATAATAAAAGTAACCGTGGTGCTTATAAAATGTCCTAAACCTGACAAAATCCTAAAATTAATATAAAAGCGAATCTTTGAACTTGACATTCGAGAACGTTCTAGAATTGCAAGGAACGTTCCATAGCCAATGCACCGCGCAGCGTGCCGTCGTTGCAATCTCGATGATTCGATAGGTCAGTGACTTGCACAGCACCAGGCGGAACGAATTCGTGGGTCGCTTTGAAATGTTTGATTTAAAACTTTTACATTTTCTATGTATAAATTGGTACGAATAAGTTTAAAAACTCATAATATTTATCAGTTTTATAGATTCTATATAGTAGCACAAGCTTATATTAGCTAAATTTCAGTAAGTTGACACTGTGTAAAAAAAAAAATGTAAATGCACACAAGGCAAAAGTGAAACTTCTGAAAAGTAGCCTGCAGAAAATGCAATAAATATTTCGTTGATAAAACATTATTAAATAATAAATTTTTATTAATTGATTTCGACATTTATTTATTTATTTATAAATAACTTAATTAATATTTTGATGTCTTTTTTTTGATATTTCAAACTGCTATGATTTTATTCACTGTCAATGATTGCCCTAATTTTTATATGGACCGTTTAAATTATTTTTGACATTGTCTTTCCACTTTCCATGTGGGCCGTACGCTTGTCGGCCACTTCAGTGGTATAAAAAGCAAAAATATTCACCCGCAAGATATTAATTGTAGTAAACTTTTGTACTCATCTCAGTGTATCAAACTCATGTCACAATATTTGCTCGGTTTACACTAGGTAAAGTTGTAAATATCAATATGTTAGCCTAGTTATTCAGTTTCTTTTAATTATACAATAAGTTCAATCAAAACGCAACACGAATTTACGAGTACTTACTAGAAACATCATGACGCAAATAAGCGACCCGCGTTTGGGGCTCCTGAACTTAAACAGCTGACTAACATTTATATTTCGAGCATTTTCTACGCGATACGAGATGGCGCTTTACTCAAGTATATAAAGCCCGCGAGGCGCGAAACCGGCATTCAGTTGAATTGAACAAATCATCCGAAGCTCCAAGTGATTTCGAGTGCTCTCAAAGCGAATACTCTTATAATTGTTTGAAGTATAAACATAAAGAAAAGTGCAGAAATGTCTCTAATACCGTATTTATTCGACGATTTTGGATTCCGCCGTCCATCAAGACTTTTGGATCAACATTTCGGCTTGGCATTAACACCTGATGATCTTCTAAGCGTAGCGGCTGGACCGTTGCTGTCTAATGATTACTACAGACCTTGGAGGCACCTAGCAGCGGCTGCAAGGGACCTAGGATCAAGCATCAAGTCTGATAAGGATATATTTCAAGTGAATCTTGATGTGCAGCATTTCGCTCCGGAGGAAATTTCGGTGAAAACTTCAGATGGTTATATTGTTGTCGAAGGCAAGCATGAAGAAAAAAAAGATGATCATGGATATATAAGTAGGCAGTTTGTTAGAAGATACGCTTTACCTGAAGGTGCTGCGCCCGAGAATGTGGAGTCTAAATTGTCTTCTGACGGTGTACTAACCATAGTTGCGCCGAGGAAAGTTCCTGATGCTATCAAAGGCGAAAATGTTGTTCCAATAACTCGAACTGGTCCTGTGCGTAAGGAGATTAAGGATCAGACCAACGCAGAAGGGAAGTAAGAAGATAAAACTAATTATTGTTACATTTTGTAGCTTTTACTTAATCCTTTAATTGTACGGTGCCACGAGACTGATTATGTTTATTTTTTGTCTTTAAATAAATGTAAATTTAGTAAAATATTCTATCTTTTATTTAAATCCTCTATCCTTCTTCATCCTAACGTTTTCCTAGTACCTGCCGAACCCTTTCTGGATTTAAAGCCTGAATTTGGTGTTGGGTGTCTTCAAGGTGTACCATAAATTAAAAAAAATTAACTGACTTCACGCTGTATCCCTGACGAGGTACTCAGAGAGGACAGATCGCCAGGCTTCGCGATCCATGCATAATTCTTTCGCTTATTCGAGATTCATCAATCTCTTCATACACGCACGTCTGGGTATCCAAGTACTTTTGACCTTTCCGTTTTTGAGCAATCTGCTCACGTGGTCTTCATATGTAAGTCTCGGCCTACCCTGACTCCTTCTACCCTCTACTTTTGAACAATATATATTATTCGTCAATCGTTCCTCACTCATTCGTTGGATGTGTCCAAACCAACGGAGCACGCCCTTTTCCAGCTTAACGCTGACACTTTCATTCAAACCTGCCATATTGCGTATCACTTCGTTCCGTATTCGGTCGGCCAAAGTTACGCCGCACAATTTTCGAAGTGATCGCATCTCCACAGCATTCAATTTACTTTCATGCATCTGCTGACATATCCAGCGTTATGAATCGCCATTTGTGCTTCTTTTACGATGCTTTGTCGCTTTACTAACTGGGACAAACCACCGTTAACCTTGTTTCCGGCAGCTACTCGCCGTTCTACATCCGAATCACATCTTCCATCCACGCTAAACATACTTCCTAAATACACAATTTCATTCACTTGCTCTAGACGTTCCTGGATTACCCTAATCTCGCATTTAGTTCTTACGTCACCTCTTTCAAATACTAGAACCTTAGTTTTACTTGCATTCAAGCGAAGACCCTTACTTTCACACTCCTCTTTCATATTAGTGACTAATGCCTGAAGGTCGGCTTCTGATGAGGCCTTTACAGTTTACTGTAAAGTCACCCAAATTCACACCCATATTAAAATCTTTCAACCTTATGCAGGCAACTGTCCAGATACACTATGAACAGCCAGGCGGACATGACACATCCCTGTTTGACGCCTGTACATACATCAAAAAGAGGTGACACATCCCCCCCTACTGGCACGCAAGCCTGGCTTTATAGGGACTGTAGTCCCTATAAAGCGACTGTATTGCCCGCAGTAGCGAGCCGTCCACACTATATCCGGGCAGCAAGTCCCACAGAGTTTCTCTCACAACATTATCAAATGCTTTCTCTAAAAGTTTAAAGTAGACAAATAATAGCCTCTAGCGAAAGTGGGACTCGAACTTGTAACTTCTCACTTGCCGGCTGAGCTGCTTATCCAACTAAGGAATTTATCCACCTTATCTTCTGTCTTAAGGAGACGTCTGGTTTGATTTGAGTTTTTTTTATGTATTTATATGAAGCACTCATGGTCCCGCGGACTCGGTGTTTTTTAAACCATCATTGCATTAAGCAACTTTCGCTGGCAAACGGATGGGTGACCACTTTGTGGTACCACGTTAAGCCGTTGGTCCCTAGGCCAGTAACATGGCAGTCGTTAAGTCAAGATGAAGGCCTTGTGGGCGGCTTGAAAAATCTCACAAGCAGGTAGCCATAACCTGCGTCTGTCTATTTCAACACGGCGATGGGCTCACCACCTATTTATTATGTGGGATAGGAATACAGATGGTGAAAAGTGGGCATATAATATGCCTCTGCCACCCCTTCTGGAATATATTCGGCGTTGTTGAAGCGACAACCGTTTGACCTCCCAACCCCAAATAAAGCAGCTACTTCAGAGCCTCTGAGGAGAACCTAGCTTGGACCCCTATATTTTTTGTAGGAACAACCCCTCTAGATTACCACAACCTGTCTGTTTATTTCAAAATATCTATAGGCTCATTACAACTATTACATGGGTCCAAATAAATCGATATAATTAAAAATGAATTGCAAAATATGTTACTAAGCGCAAAACTCGAAGACGACTGAACCAATTCAAGTATTTTTTCTTTTTTTTTAATTCTTGAATTATAAAGGTTTTTGAAGAGAAAAATTGCACGGATGAGAAACAAGAACAGGAAAGCTTTATTACGCGGGCGTTATTATAGATAAATATTGAGGGGATGAAGAGTAGAAGCGTGCGCGTCGCTATCCCTCCCAGCTACGGCTGCGATTCTACTCCGACACGAGTGCCACCAGGGCGAACAATGCTAGGGCGTGCCCCCGAGGCGACGCGCACCAATTCGTCCCCGCTGGTGCGAAAAGTGTGTGCCAGAGCGGCGTAGGAGACCGCCACCATACACGCGCGGCCCGACACGGCGGGAAGTGGAAGATGGAGTGTAGGGTAGCTGCTTGGAATGTTAGGGGAGGAATGGCAGATAAGATGAATGAGTTGATGGATGTTATGAATGAGAGCAAGTTAGATGTAGTGTGCTTGACAGAGACCAAGCGCAAGGGCAGCGAAATCTTGGAGCTCCCGGGTAGGGTGCTCGCGCTATGGCCGTAGAGCGAGCATGGCAGGTTGGGGGGGTTGGAATTTTATTTGTCCTCACGATTGGCCTCCGGTATGTATGAGTACAAACTGGTAGGTCCTAGAATCCTCTGGATCCGTCTAAAACTTGGTTTTACGAAGATTTTCCTGGTAGCTGCTTACGCGCCAGTATCTTCGTCGAACGCGAGTGAGCTAGAGGACTACTAGGAGATCATGAGAGAAGCTCTAAATGTGATAGAAGGAAATGAAAGACTTATAGTATGTGGCGACTTGAATGGATGGGTGGGTACAGCTCGCGATGGTTTTGAGTCGGTACTCGGGAAGTATGGGGATAAAAGGGTGAACGACGCTGGCAAGCTTATACTGGCATTTTGTAAGCATAAGCATTTGCACAAACATAATCATATGTATACGAGGAGATGTAAGTCAAAGAGAAGCATGATAGATCTATTCCTAATAGATAGTCGGCTCCGTAAACATGTGATGGACACAAGGGTTTATCGAGGCGCTGAGTTGTGATAAGACCACTACCTAGTAATAACTAGGATTAAGGGTCTGTTCGCGGGTTGGCGTTCTTGTACCGAGTTTCCTAAACCTGAGCAGACTTATAGCATCAAAAGCTGGAAGCTGCAGGATGCATCCATTAGGGATAAATATAAATAAAGGGTAGCCGAAAAGGCGACGTCGATGTTAGTAGTGAGAATGTGGAAAGTGTTTGGCAGAACCTTAGGGATAGTATGGTAAATGCCGCTGTGGAAGTGTGTGGAGAAACGAAAAGAGGCAGTAGTAATAAGCGTGATGCATGGTGGAATGAGGAAGTGAAAGAAGCAGTTCGAATGAACTGTTAATGAACTGACTACTTAGCCTCGCGCACTTTATTATTATTAAAGAGAGACAAGCTGCAAAAAGTTAACACGAAGGCACTGATAGAAGAAGCTCGTGAAAGGTGCAGAATGAAAGCGAATTAAAGGTTGTCGTCCAATTTCCGGGATAATGCCAAGCTCTTCGGGAAAGAGGTAGGCAAGACCCGGAGTTGTTCAACAATCTGCAGTATGAATTAAGTGCTTGGTGTTAACAATGACGTCCTAACAGACCAAACTGACGTCCTGCAGAGATGGAGTAAATATTATAGAAAGATGTATGCAAGATAAGACAGAGATGCCACATCGGGAAGTAGTGCTCACTTCGATGCTCCGGATCCCGATGTCCTTGAAGTCATTCGTGTGAAAGAAATTGAACAAGCGATAAGAAGTATTATTATTATTATTTACTTAGTTTTCTTTTCATCTCGATGTATTTAGGACACATCGGTAAATATGAGACTACGGGCCTTAGCCAAGTGAGTTTCATTGTCTGCTTCGTGTTGGATGTTTAAGTCTTCTTGGAGAAACTTTCGGACTATGCGGCAAGAATTCAAAATTACGGCTTTTTGCATTGTCATATATGTGTTTTCAGTTATGTCTATTCTTTTAAGAGATTGCAATAGATGTTTAGGTATTACTCCTGTACTAGATAGTACTAAAGGTACTATATAAACTTTGTTCATTTTCCATATTCTAGTTATTTCTTCTTTAAGTTCTGTGTATTTGTTTATTTTATCAGTAATGGTTCTATGGATGTTATGAGTGTTTGGTACTGCGATGTCAATTAGAAATACTGTTTTATTTTGTTTATCACCAATTTGCAAATGGTTTTATCTGTTAGAATTGCTCTGTCAAAATATAGTTTATAATTGGTGTTCTCTATTACAGGTTTTGGATTATATTGGTAGTATGGTGTTGGTTTGCTAGTTATGAGTTTGTGATTAATGGCCAGTTTTTGATGAATAATATGTGCTACTTGATTGTGTCTATGTGTGTAATCTGTTTGAGTTAAGGTAGGACAGGCACTGGTAATGTGCTGAATAGTTTCGGAGTGACGGTGGCATTTTCTACATTTATCATCTAGAATATTGGGATCTTTGATAATGAATTTTCTATAATTTTTAGTGTTGATAACTTGATCTTGAATACTTATCATAAAGCCTTCGGTTTCAGGAAAAAGTGAACCTAGTTTAAGCCATTTATTTGAAGCTTCAAAATCTATGTGAGGTTGTTCCAAATCGTGGATGTGTCTACCATGTAACTGTTTGCTTCGCCATCTTATTAGTTTTAGGTTATGCATATTTTCTGACGTGTTAAAATCCTTATTTCTGTCTGCTAAATTTAATGGTGTGTAATTTGTATCAGATTCTACTATTGCATTGTGAATGTTACTAGAATTGGATTTTTCGTAAAAAAAGTGTCTTAGTTTTTGTATCTGCATTTCCCACAGTTTCTTGAGATCTATGATTCCTCTACCCCCTTTCTGCCTCTGTACTGTCATTCGTTCTATTGTCAGCAATATCATATATCATATCATACTCACTAAGTCCTATATGGTTTTGCCTAGCTCTTAACCCACTATCCAACATTTTGAATGACTCAAAATGCGGCTATAAACTGACATCTCACACTACAATCAACCATCTGATGTACATGGATGATATAAAAATCTTCACAAAATCTGAAAAAGAAATGGATAAGCTTATAAAAATCACATCTCAGTTTAGCAATGATATCAATATGACTTTTGGATTAGACAAATGTAAAACGATTCAGTTACATAGAGGTACGGTAATCAACAGTTGCAATAGCGATGGTATGGACAATTCACAGGAAAACATTAAATTTAGTATATTGGGCGAAAATGACACATACAAATACTTAGGGCTACACCAAGGGCGAACAATTAATCACACAGGACTTAAAAAAACTTTAAGCCGAGAATACACACATAGGTTAAACCAAATTTGCAAAAGATCGCTATATTCCAAAAACCTCTTTAAAGCAATTAACACATATGCTATACCCATTTTAACTTACTCTTAAACTACAACTACCTACACCCGAGTCAGCTTCGGGTGTAGGTAGTTGTGTTTGGTTAGTGTTGTTCTAGTGTTTATTTCTAATTGGTTAATATCTGTGTAGGTCCATTTTATGATTCCAAAAGAGTATGTAAGATATCTATGTAAGATAGGTTTCTGTTGTGAGAAGTTGCATGTTTCAGAATAGTTGAATCAATAATAAGTTGTTCTTTACAACCCATATGTCTCCGCCTGCACCCTTTTTGTTCTTCAGCTAGTATGTTGTTTCGTACGATATGTCTATTGATTTTGTGAGTTATGCAAGATGTTATTAATTTGTATATGGTGGGTAGGCAAGTTATAGGCCGGTACTGAGATGGATCTGATGTATTATTACTTTTAGGCAGCATGTATGTTATACCTTTGGTTATGAATTTGGGTAACTCTTCTGATCCTGTTATGATGTTGGAGATGTTTTTCGCAAGTATGTTATGGAGAATTGTCAGTTTTTTATACCAAAAATTGTGAATACCATCAATCCCTGGTCCTTTCCAATTTTTGGTCCTTTTCGTAACCTCTTCAATATCAGTTAAACTAATATCTTCGAATTCCATCGGTTCAATAGAGTTTGATTTTTCTATTTCCTTCTTTATCCAGCAGGCACTGTCATTGTGTGGAGCTTGTTTTTTCCATAAATCAGTCCAGTAGTTTTTGAGTTCAGATTTAGATGGTAAATTGGATGGTATATTTTCAGAGTTATTATTCAATGATCTATAAAACGATTTTTCATTGCTTGCAAAGACTTTATTGTCAGTTCTCCTCTGTAATGATCTTTTGTATCGAGCTAATCTTTGTGATTTTAGACACAATTTCTGTTTCAACGTGTCCAGATATTCTTCGGGTCTAATATTATTTTTATCGTATGTAGAATGCACCTTTGCACATTGAAAAAATTTATTAACTCTTTTGATCAATTTCCTTCCCCTATTATTGTTAATGTATTGTGTTAATCTGCCTATGTCAGCTCGTAGATTTTTTATATCAGTTTGCAATCTTCTTTGCCAAGGTGGTACTTCCAAATATGTGTTTCTTGATTTTGAGGAATCAGTATTACTAGAGAATTTAAAACCTAATTTAGAGCTAATAACAAAAGCAGTACAGTATAACAATGTGTGTATATGTGTTAAATCTGAGTCTACCAAGAAATATTGTGCCAGGATTTGTGTGTTAAATGTTTTTACTAGTTCGTATAATCTTTTGCCTTCCCTGAGTCGAGGTAGTTTGGGTCTAGTTGTTGGATCAGTTCCTGTGTACATAATAAGTGTTGTCTCTAACTGCTCTATTAAGTCTGCTGTGAAAGTGTCAGGTATTACTGTGTCTTGCGTAGTGTCCTCATTTAGTTGTAATAATTGTGTTGGGATTGATGTAGTTTGTGTAGAAGCGTGGGAAAAAAGTGAAAAGCGTGTAAGTGTGTTACGAGTATCCGGTGTTGTGGCTTGAGGAGTATGTGTAAGGTATGATATTGGTTGGTTGGGGGATTCGCGTGATGACTGTAATGATATATTTGTAACATTTTCCTGGAATGTTGGGGACAAACTATCTACTCTATTACATTCACCTAACTGTTTAGCTACTTCTAATTTAATTTCACTAATTTCTGCATCTGGTATAAGTTTGTTTCGTACAATAACTCTCCTTTGATCTGCGATTCGTTGTGATGAAAGATTTAGATGTGGGTATTTTAATTTGAATTCATCATGTAGTTTAGAGCAGTACATAGTCCTATCTGTTTCTAACTTAGTTATTTGAAAATATGTACGCATGATGAATTTATTAATTTCGTCATCCCATTTCATGCGTACTCTGGGTTTCCCAGCTTTAGTGGTCGCAGGTTGGTTGACACTTGTCACCTGCGAAACATCCTCAGCCAGAGATTGTAACCTCCTAGTTCTCCTACTATCGGCTGTAGTCCTTGAGGACATTCCCCTACCCCCCGCGTCCCCGACTCTCTCCCAGCCGCCCAGCAGAGAGTCACTGGCTAGCATGCTGTCTGGGACACACTATGTCTGTTATGCAACTTGTGCTAGCGGACGGGTGAGGTCCCAGATGACTGGCGAATAGCAGTTGTAGTACCTATTTACAAAGGGAAAGGTTCGCGCTAAACTGCTCCAGCTACCAGGGCGATCAGCTTGGTCAGCTTAGCTAGTAAGGTGTATACAAAGGTTATAACGGCAAGAATGCAAGAAAAGTCTGAAAGGTATTTATGGGAGGCCCAATGCGGATTCCGACGTGGAAGAGGTTGCACGGATCAAGTGTTTTCTCTCCGCAAGATCGCAGAGAAGTTTCTGGCTATTAGCCAGAAGGTTTTCTTCGCTTTTGTGGATCTGGAGAAAGCATTAGATAACGTTGTGAGAGAACCTCTGTGGGATGTGCTACCCGGATATGGTGTAGACGGCTCGCTACTGCGGGCAATACAGTCGCTTTATAGGGACGGTAAGGCTTGCGTGCGAGTAGGGGATGTGTCACCTCTTTTTGTATTGTGATATGGGTGTGAATTTGGGTGACTTTAAAGTAAACTGTCTGCTGTACGCTGATGATGTGGTGCTCATGGCCTCATCAGAAGCCGACCTTCAGGCATTAATCACTAATATGACAGAGGAATGAGAAAGTAAGGGTATTCGCTTGAATGCAAGTAAAACTAAGGTTCTAGTATTTGTAAGAGATGACGTAAGAACTAAATGCGAGATTAGGGTAAACCAGGAACGTCTAGAGCAACGAATGAAATTGTGTATTTAGGGAGTATGTTTAGCGCGGATGGAAGATGTGATTCGGATGTAGAACGGCGAGTAGCTGCCGGAAACAAGGTTAACGGTGCTTTATCCCAATTAGTAAAGCAGACAAAGCATCGTAAAAGAAGCACGACTGGCGATTCATAACGCAGTGCTAGTGCCAACTTTGCTTTACGGTAGCGAAACCTGGGTATGTCAGCAGATGCATGAAAGTAAATTGAATTCGAAAACTGTGCAGCGTAACTTTGACCGACCGAATACGTAACGAAGTGATACGTAATATGGCAGGTTTGAATGAAAGTGTCAGCGTTAAGCTGGAAAAGGGCGTGCTCCGTTGGTTTGGACACGTCCACCAAATGAGTGAGGAACGATTGACGAAGAATATATATTGTGCGAAAGTAGAGGGTAGAAGGAGTCAGGGTAGGCCGAGACTTACATATGAAGAACACGTGAGCAGACCCAGACGTGCGTGTATGAAGCGAATGAATCTTGAAGAAGCGAAAGAAGTTTGCATGGATCGCGAAGCCTGGCGATCTGTCCTCTCTGACGCTGTATCCCTGACGGGGTCAGGGATACAGCGTGAAGATAGATAGATACATACAAATATTTACTCACCAACGAACGGTGCTGCGCTTTTTGCATCTACTAATGGCTGGCACGCGATATTCATGAAATCCCGATGTTTTGTACCTTTGTCCAGATATTGTAGTTTTCTAATGTGGCAACCCTATTTCCGGGGCCCAAGTGACCTCAACTGCTAGTGGTGTACTGACGTGGCAACGACGCAAACGCCCTTGCAGAGTTGGGATTGGGAGATCACACGGCAGGCGCTCCCAACTGTGCCGAAAATTAAAAGTTCAACGACTAGGGTCGTTGAACTTTAAATCCAGATTTGGAGGTAACTGAGAATACGCTGAGGTGAAAAAATAAAAACATACATACAAATTATCACGCATGTTTCCCATCAAGGTAGGCAGAGACTATGGTTTTCCACTTGCTACGATTCTGACATACAACTTTCGCTTCTTCTACTTGCACGAGTGGTTTCATACAAGCTTGCTGGTTAAGGGTACTCTTGACCTGAACTTTTTCCAAAAGGTCTTCGATTTGACTGACATACGTACACCGAGGTTGACCCCTACCAGTTTGCCCAGAAGTACGTAAATAAAACACAATTATACGAATTCTCTTTATTTTAGCTACAACAAAACGACATAAGTCATCACATCTGCGATGATTAAATTATACATTTATGACATAATGTATGTTATGCTAAAGTGTATAAAACAACGTTAATCTTTTAGAAGCTCAGTTACGCATATCACTACAGTGCTGTTGTATTCACATTTGTCGTTAATATTTAAATTTAATATTTTAATATCGGTGTGGTTATGTTTATTATTTAAAAATAAAATTTGTTAATTTTTTTTTTAAAACGTGTGCTAACTTTTATATAAATTTTTGATGCGATAGACTACACTCAATATAAGGATAAATTTTGAAAGCAATAAGTATACTAATTTTACATATATTATTTTTGACGTAAGTTAAAAAAAATTCTTGTTTCAGGACGGGGATCTAACCCGTGACTTTTGCCTAACCAGAGCAACGTTCTATGCCACTGAACTACCCGAATCGTACCGAATCAGGTTTATCAGTAGTCTAGATCTCATACCACAAGCTTATATTTGCTTACTTTGGGTGAGATGGCGCTATGTAAAAAAAATGTCCAACCAAAAAAATATGGTTTGAAGTACGTCATTGGTGAAGTCATGGGCACAGCTAGTAATAAAGCAATTGATAATAGTAATAAATATTTTAAAATTTTGGTATAACACCATTTGAAAGCTTCGTGAGTAACATAGGCTATATTGGATGTTCAAAAAGTTTAGAAAAAAAAACTATAATTTAAATATCATAATAAAAATGATTATAAAATAGTCTCAAGATAATACATAGGACGGCAATTTATTTTCTTTGAATGTTTTCCTTTAAATAAAACCAAAAAAAAAAATCATACGTCATAAGCCAAACCGATATTAAATATGTCTACATATTGCTATACATCAAGACTACGTTAGTCGCCGACTTCATTAGGTATACCTATCAATTCACTAACACACATTTTAAAAGCGATATAAACATACTTCATAACATTAACTCTGGAATAAGTAAATAAAATTTAATTTAATTTGTAAACATATAGGTACATCACAGTAAATAATTTTATGATCATGTCATAATGACAAAAAATAACACTGTGTCAAAAATCCTGTTATTTCTAAATTAGGACTTAATATTTTTCCTGAGTGTCAATAATAAATTTTCTATTTTTATCTTATTTACATGGAAGGCATAAGGCGTGCACTAACGATATTATGTAAGTCCAACTAAAGGATTTATCGTATTATGTAATTAATTAAAAACATTCAGACTCCTAATTCTAAATAAAGTGACATCATAATGACATGTACAATCAGAATATAAAAATAATCAAAAACCATTTATGTCAACATCTACAACAGAATTGAGACAGATACCTACAGATATTCAGTTTTAGAAATATTTTCATCTAATTTTTCATATAAATTTATTTATAATATAACTATTTTCTTTTACTCTAAAATCTAAGCTACATAAAGACGTACGCCATTTTGCTTTGCAACATCTACTTTTAGAAATATAATATGTATAAAATTGAGCTTTGTTGATATGTATCGTTACATTAATTTCACAAAGATTTTTTTGATATGTATTCGTTTCATTAGGGAACACAACGCATAATATTTATACGAATAATAAATTTTTTTATGCCAACATGTGCTGGGAACCAAAAGTGGACTTATCCCTGTAGGTTAAGTGGACAAATCCGTTTCTCTTCGCCACATAAATGTTTATTTATGTTAAAGTATTATTAATGAGTAATTAAACTTACTTAATTTATTAATCGCATAGCGAGAAGGTTTATATTCAATGTTTTTATTAGTTTCATTAAAAAACTAAACGTTTGTCAAAGAACATTTTGTCATGACAAAAAAAAATGAAGCTAAGTGGATTGGTGGAGAAGCTTCTGGACAATCACGTATTGATTGTGTTAATAATTGCTTGTCAGTGAAGATTATTTATAAATAATGTGTTTAAAATATTCGGTGATTTAGTAATATCTGATCGCTTCACATTATTATGATAATTAAATGTTCATTTATCAATTCATTAAATGCCACATTTAAAGCGGAACTTTAATTCAAAATTCAATAAATTTTCGAATATTATTATATTCTAAAAAAATGGAGCATGGTTATAGTCCTAAAGAACCAAAACTCGTTAAGTCCATACAAAATATATTTGCTGATGTCATTTTTTGATCATTTTATTAAGACACGATATTGTGAATATCTAACCTAACGCATTTGAAACAATTAGATAGGTAACAAAAATTACTAGTGTAGAATTCTCTGAAATTGGAAAATACTTCCAGCAAAATTACGTGTACTTTGTTTTATAGTCGCTTTGAAGACTTCAAGTTCTTATGATATTTTTTTTTACTAGTTGATTGTCAAAGATCCGAACGTCTATCGGATTCGGAAATGTGATTCTCAGAGCTTAGGTATATTACAAAAGCAGTGAATCGTATTGTAAAACTATCAGACCGAGTATCGGCTTTTGAATAATTTGTAAAATATTAATCGAAAATATTACGAATATTTCTGAAGTGCATTATAGTTTTAGCATGATTTGCAAGTTATCAAGTACCACAGTTTTCAGAAATCAATACAAAGTTCAGAGATACAACAATCTGGACAAAAACAGAGGTCTCCATCTTCAAATACTGCGTAGTTACTACTTAATATATTACTTCAAGACATTTCATATCGCCTGATATTATTTATCAATCATCATAATGCAGTACAAATCTGGCAGACTAAAATACACTCCCGGACACCTAAATCGAGCCACCTTGGTTTGGAGTACTGTAACTTATAAAAGATGTATGTAGAAGGAAAATGTTTTGATGCAGTTTTGGAGCTGGTATACTTATCATTCATTTAGAGTGCCACTGTTCTAAATTTGAACTACAGTTTATTAAAAAAGTCGAGTTACGTTGAAACAAGTCCATATTTGCTTTTTTCAAGGAAAAAATCTAAACGATTTTTAAATAAAGACATGTTTTACATGAAAAGAAATGTTTATTTCGTAACTCGTATTGCCTCCCAGTGCATTTATGACAGCTCTCATACGGTTTGGCATAGAATTAATAAATGTCGTTATGTCATAACGACATTTATTAATTGTTAGTTGAGGAATGTCCTCCCATTCTTCCAAAATTACATTTTTGAGCTCCTGCATGGTTTGCGGGGCAGGATGATGAGCTTGAACACGCCTCTTCAGCTCATCCCATAGATGCTCTATAGGATTCATATCAGGACTTCGCGCTGGCCATCTCATAACAGTGATACCAATGTCATTTAAGTATTCCCTGACGATTCCCGCAGTATGGGCCCTTGCATTATCATGCATTAAAACTAAATCTTGGCCAATAAATCCAGCATATAGCATCATGTGGTTCTCTAAACATTGGCGAATGTATCTATTGCCATCTAAGGGCGGCAGTCGTGGTCCCGTCACTACCTCTAGCTCAGTTTTGCCTTCCATAGAGATTCCTCCCCAGACTGTCCATGATCCTCCACCATAACTCACTTTCTCGTCAATACAGCATTGCGCGAAACGCTCGTTCTGTCTTCGGTACACCTTACTCCTTCCGTCATTACCGTATAGCATTATCTAGGACTCATCTGTGAAGAGAACCTGGCTCCATTGATGTCGAGTTCAATTTAGATGTTCGCGCGCAAACTCTAGACGGGCTGTTCGGTGTGCTCGTGTCAATTTGGGTCCATTGGCTGGCTTATGGGGCTTTAAACCACGTTCATTGAGTCGCCTTCTAACGGTCCGAGCACTTACAGCCACTCCGTGAAAGTCCCTGAGCTGTTCATGTATCTGAACAGAGTTAATGCGTCGATTTCGTAAGCTAGTAGTGACAATGTATTGATCTTGTCTCGCCGTTGTCACTCGGTAACGAGGTCCTCCTGTTCGCCGAACGAAGCCGCCAAGCTCTTTTGGGCAAGTCTCCAGGTATCGGTGGTACAATTTTTGAACAGCGGAACGACTTATGTGAAGTTGTGAACTCACATCTCGCTGACTTAGCCCAGATTGAAGAAGTGCTACAGCTTGCGAGGCTACTTCAGGTGAAGTATCCATAATTTTATAGCCAAAAACGGTTCAAATTTTAGAAAAATAACTAAACTAAACTTTGGTTAACAACAATTGCGAAAATTTAAACCAAATCGACATTAAATTGCTTCAAAAGCAACTTTCAACAGTCATAATTTTTTTCAAATCAGTGACCAAGCTCGGCTTTTGTTCTTTATTTTAAATTCTAAAATTCAAATTTGGAATAATACATACGGGAAAGACGATGAAATATGCCAGCATTAAAAATGCATAAAAACTTTTTTGTTATATTGTATATTTTTTGTGTATTAGGCTTTTAGGCCCGGGAATGTAAGGTGGCTCGATTCAAGAGTCCGGGAGTGTATATTATTTATTTAAAAAAGCCTTTTTCAAAATAAAACTGCTTAGAAATGTACACTATTTCGGAATGTCGTATTTAAAAAAAATCTAATTTTGTCTTAATTTATCAAAGATCTGCAAGTCCTATAGGATTTAAACATTCTCATTGTAGTCACAGCACAGTCCACTTTTACAAGAAACTACATTAATGTTAACCTTCGTCTTTTGAGTTACGTAATCTGTGGTCTTTTGCTAACAGCACAAATATAAGAATTGGCTATGGGCTATACTTAATAATTCCAGTGTTATTTTAATAATGCTTAATCATCCATTGTTGTTTTATATAAGTAGTCCCTATATTAGTAAGGAATTCTATTATACTTTTGTACATCAAGTATCTAACAGTAAACAGCTTGAACCTCCTAAGCACTTCTATTCATACATTTTTAGAACACAAGAATTCTATGTATGTCTACTTCAAATTAAAGCTTCATTTTTTACCAATTTACATTACAATTATATGCTAATATGTAATGCAACAGGAGTACATTTTACATAACATGTGTCTTCTAATAATTTTTGGGCAAATCTTTACAATTGAGGCATTATTCGTAAAAGCGCCATCTAGTAGACAAACTTTGAACTTGGTTCCCTTGTCCGACATTTTGATATTGTATTAAAAATAAAACAGATAGCCTTTTTTAGATGCATGTTGAAACAAAAGGCGTTATGCAGAGCTGGCATCGTGGCCATGGCAAAATATATTGTATTTTTTCAGTCCATTTTCAATTCTCACACTAATAATAAGTCGTTACCAAGAATACTTAATTTTTAGTTTTACATTCGTTCTTTTCAAAATAAGAAACAATACACATTTGTGTATTGTTTATCTAAAATTCCAGAACGTACAGAGTTTCGTAAGTAAACAGTAGTTCTAGAAACTAATCAAGTTGACCAAGTTGCAGTATGCCTTTGCTTACCAAACTGGATACTATGGAATATCGAGTCAAAACATTATATAAATCGCCTAGTATAAACGCTCTCGAAAATTCGAAGGGCAAAGATTCCAACTAAGATTATAAGAACCGGCGCAGGCGTTCCTGAGTTATAAGTGAAAACCAGCCAGATGTTGGGCTGTTGCATATCCTAATTAGTAGTCTCCAGATGCGGAAAAGTTTCACGTGAACTTACCACTGCGAGTTTTGGTGGAACGTTCATAACGCTGTACAGGATGGGTAACTTGGTCATTGCTGTAGATCCTGGTTTACAGGAGTCACAGTAATGGGTGTGCGGATGCAAATGGTTCCAAAAACATGATTCTTAGTGAGTTTGAGTGTCACTACATAACTAACACGACTTTGCTTTTTAGTGCGACTTTATGTGTTTCGTAGGATGCGCTCATGCGATTCTCAGCCTTTTTTAGTTTAGGATAGCTCGTTTATTAATAACTTTACCTATTATCACGCTACTACTCTGGAGAAAGGAGCAGTAATATTCGATGTCAATAAATCGTGAAAATGTTCATACATTGTTGTTAAATTAATAAACGAAGGGATTAAATGGGTGTCACTGGGGTTCGAAGTTACCGCCGGGCTACGTAGGTAACAAATGTCTGGCCATGTCAGCCCCGCCGGGTCCCGGTAAGAGGGGAAGACCCAAGAAGTGCTGGTTTGACGTCGTAAGGGATGACATGCGTGCCAATGGTCTCACTACAGGGGATGCCGAAGACCGTGCGAAGTGGAGGAGAAAATGTAGGAAAGCGGACCCCGAGTGTCGCGAGACGCAACTGGGACAGACGCTCGGATGATGATGATGATGACTGGGGTTCGAAGTTGTCTTAGTTCTCATATCTAATTTAGTTTAAGGGCTCATAGAAAATTGTTTACAATGCAATATTACATGGAATGGCGTCCGTATTCTGAAAGGAAAATGATGTAAAGTTTTGCCCAAACAAAATATTAAATAAACGTGCCTTCACATTGATGGATATTTATACCTAGAACTTACCTATATAACCTTCTAACAGAAAGGTGATACACATCTACAACAGAAACTACTCTATTAAGGAAACGAAGGTCTCTGGCTTTCGATGCTGCAGAACAAGGGTCAAGCAGTTTTGTACCTGATTTTATTTTTGTTGTTTGTATTAAATCAGGGCTGATAAATTGTTCCAACAGCATATAAATGCTCAAAATACCACTGACGGTCACATCTCAAAACAGATCGCATCTTAAAAATGGAGCCAAAATCAGGTAGGGCTTGGAAGCAATTGAGAATACACAAAGATGAAGAACAAGACGACAAAGATCATAATATAAATAAAAATAACTAAATATCTTTACATTTAATTCCTGAAGGGGTAATCAGAGAGGAGAGATCGCTAGACTTCGTGATCCTTGCAAATTTCTCCGCTTTCTGCAGATTCATCAGTAGCTTCATACATGCACGTCTGGGTATCCAGGTAATTTTGACCTTTCTATTTTTGAGCAATCTGCTCATGCGGTCTTTGTATGTAAGCCTTGGTCTACCCTGACTTATTTTACCATCAACTTTTACACAATAAGTATTCTTCGTCGATCATTGCTCCTTATTCATTGGAATGTGTGTTCAAACCAACGGAGCAGCTTTTCCAGCTTAATGCTGATAGTTTCACCGTTAGCCGTATGGTTACATTTAGAAATATGGAGAAATTAAATAGTAAAACGATAAATCTTGAAGCTTGGCACAAAGCTCTTGAAATGGAACTAATATTTATTATATCTTCACGCTCTGGCTGAATTCAAAATTTAAAAATAAAAAACCGTTGTTTGTTGTTGTTTAAAAAAAAAACAATTTGCTGAATGAATCATATATAAAATTCACGTCCAGTGCCCTAATTCTATTGTATTTTGCCAAACTGCAGACGAAATTTCTGCAGCACAAAGCCATATATCGTACCGGAGATAACAAAATATCTAACAGTGTTAAAGGCGTTTTACATTTTATTTACAAAACCCAGCCTTTAAGATCAACCTACAAAGCACCAGTTCTAAGTTGAAAGTAAAACGAAATACAACTATTGTTAGTCATCGTGTCAGTCTTCACGCTACCTCTAGAGTTAGTCCTAAGCTAGTGGATTTTCCAATCCCATAAGAAAAGGACGCGATATTTCCTAGAATGAAATCACCAAAAAGCTTTGTCGAATCATAATAGTTACATCCAATTTGATAATACACATCTCTAGAAAAATATTTAAGTATAATCGCATTAGCAACAAGTTCATTAAAATTATTAAATATTGTAATACTCACAGCTTTTATGATATGTTTCATTTCCTTATAGTTATGTACATATATTTCACTTAATACTACATCGTCAGTGTTAGGTTTCATTTGTGCGTTATCTAAAGCGAGTGCATCGTGCCAATTTACAACAACTACACTATATTTATCAATAAATTCATCGTAACATTTGAAAATAGTTAAAAAACTGATATTTTTAAAAAAATATCTCTCAAAAGGAACGACCTCTAATACAGGGACAGTAAACCCTTTACTAAGCTTAGTGTTGAATAAATTCGACAAAAAATTGACGAAACCCTTGAACAAAATTGTGGTGATGAATATGAGGTTATCAAGAGTAAAGTTGGAGTCATATATAAAAGTGATTATGATAATGATGACGTAGAAGAGTACTACAGGCCTGTGGGAGGTGATGGCAGAACTTGGGGGCGTGGGGTAGACGACATCTACTTCAGCAATCTTGAAAATAGAGAGAAGCAAATGCGACGATATGTCTTCATGCTGCGAGTTGATGCGGCCTTTTACGATTTTAAGAACGTCAATACATTCTTCCTGGAAATCAAACAATATAATACCACTTTAGAATCTATACTACTAGATAAAGCTGAATAGTTTGGTTTAACGCGCTAATTTCAGGAACTACTCGTTGGATTTGAATAATTATTTTAGTGTTGGATAGTTTATTTGTCGAGGAAGGCTATAGGCTATATATCATCATGCTACTAGTCTGCAGAGCGGAGCGGTAATCATAAATTTCGACAAATCAGGTAAATAACATTATTGTAAAATTAGCAATACACGAGGGAAAATGGGTGCGGAGGGGGCGACGTGGGGATTAGCTAGTGTTTACATAAAGGTCTTTTCTTTCTCATCTTGTGTTGTCCCAATTATTTCCAAAATCTATCCGTATTGTGAACCTGGGAACTATTATTTTTGGCAGCTAGGAGCTGCTATAGTTTGGCTGTTGTTTTAGGCTTTGTTGGAAGCGACTGCCATCTGATTTCGTAATAGCGTCTGCATTGCCTCGTCCGTTAGTCAGCAGGTGCACCACTCGCAGCTGAGGTCGTTTGTGTCCCAGAGATCTTATTGGGAGATTTGGATAATTGCTAGATTTTCGGAAAAAAAACCATTCTTACCTTTTCTCTATCAAGAAGGACCTCACCAGCTTCTCTGATGGCCTCCTGTTCCCGAGGTGGCACGCTGGCAGAGATGATGACATTTTCGTTGCTGATGTTGTACAAGGTCAGCGTGCAATTAGTCTGAAAATAAACATTGCATACAAATATTATTCTCTGTCAAAGTTAAATAATAAGTACGCTAGTCTGCCACATCAGTGGTCAAAAAATAGTCACGCCTTTTTATGCACATATGTTTGGCAATACATATGTCCATAAAAAGTACAATGCCATACATATGCATGGCATTGTACAATCTATGTATCTACAAAAGCCGTGAGTTAGAGGGGTGCCAGCGCTGCTAAAGAAAGAGACAGAGCGAGTGGCTCACCGCGGGCGGGTGAAGGCGCTGCAGGTAGCGCTGCAGCAGGCGCACGGCGTCCTCGGCGCCCAGGCCGGTGTGCGGCCGCAGCAGCGCCTCGTCCACGGCGCTGAAGCCCAGCAGCAGGTACACGCCCTCCGGCAGCTTGTACTCGCCTGCACACACACACACGCGCGCGATATTATACCTATATTCTAAATTTAACATGGAAATAATTTTCAGTCTCGTGTTACCGCTGCCACGACAAGTGGAACAGTACAAGTTCAGTGTGATGTATAGTTACCGGGGTTGGGGCGCATGCAGATGAAGGAGCCGGAGTAGCAGTAGCAGCGGCCGCGGTAGGCCTGGTAGGTCAAGGGCACTCAGTGAAGAGTGCGTGTGATGTACAGTTACCGGGGTTGGGGCGCATGCAGATGAAGGAGCCGGAGTAGCAGTAGCAGCGGCCGCGGTAGGCCTGGTAGGTCAAGGGCACTCAGTGAAGAGTGCGTGTGATGTACAGTTACCGGGGTTGGGGCGCATGCAGATGAAGGAGCCGGAGTAGCAGTAGCAGCGGCCGCGGTTGGCCTGGTAGGTCAAGGGCACTCAGTGAAGAGTGCGTGTGATGTACAGTTACCGGGGTTGGGGCGCATGCAGATGAAGGAGCCGGAGTAGCAGTAGCAGCGGCCGCGGTAGGCCTGGTAGGTCAAGGGCACTCAGTGAAGAGTGCGTGTGATGTACAGTTACCGGGGTTGGGGCGCATGCAGATGAAGGAGCCGGAGTAGCAGTAGCAGCGGCCGCGGTAGGCCTGGTAGGCGGGCGCGGCGTGCGAGTAGTGCGCCAGGCGGCTGGAGCAGGGCGCGCGCGGCACGCACGCCACCTTGCACGCCACCTGCAGCGACGCCTCGCACACGCACAGGTCCGTGCACTCCGCCAGCTCCGCCGACCGGTACAGCTGCACAATTGCACATGCCACATCAACCACTGGCCTTGACGATCTTTGTGTCTTTTTATAATTAAGTTTACACTGGCCTGCAATGTATCTGCGTAGTCAGAAAGGAGTGATCACCAGGCTTCGCGATCCATGCATACTTCTTTCGCTTCTTGCAGATTCATCAATCGCTTCATACATGCACGTCTGGGTATCCGAGTACTTTTGACTTTTCCGTTTTTGAGCAATCTGGAATACGGCCCTAAAAAGAGGTAGCTTAGTGTCATAAACCTCAATTAAAATTTACAAGTATGTTTTATATGTTATTTATTTTTTAATATCCTCGGGCTCGGCTTACAGCTTCAGGTAGATTTGGCATACTGAACACGAGGTTTCGGAGCCGATGTTGGGCAATATTCTCCCATTCTTTTATCAGTGTTTATTTTTTTATTCCACTAATTTAGCATTATTTAGCCGCGGGCATCATATCAAACAACTCTTCAGAGACCGTACTGTCGGGCACTGAGCAGGTCGTGTTCTTACAAGTTACCTATATTTAGCTCACCATAATGACATCATCCCGCTGATGAAAACTAATTGCGATATTTAGGAGAGTCACTCTCATAAGACTATTGACAGTGGCTCAATTTAATGGCGCAATAATGTGCTCCACTTAAAGAACCCCGAGTTGTGAAAGGAGTGCACTGGCAGAGAGGTCCAAGTTTCTATGGTTCGACAGAAAAACGATCTTTTAAAACGCTTGGATCTGGCGAAGAATCTATCCATTGTATGAGAGTGATAACTTTTTCCAGGAAGCGTTGTTCGGGATAGAAAATGAGAAGATGGGATTAAAGTGCTCTTCAGAATACTCGCAATGTTACATTCTGAACAAACAGTAGCCAAAGAAGCTATTGTACTATGCTGTACCAGCAGCTCAAGGTTTCTTGTTACCTCAATACCATCATACGAATAGAATATCTCATAGTATTGAACGTGACTACATTTAACACGAAACAGAAATTCAAAACTTACCCGTCTCGTTTCTCCCATTTTGATATACTGCGCCTGGTCGTCACTATCTGGTTTCTTCACAATGCAATACTTGGTCGGCTCAAGTGTAGTTGGCGCCTTGGTCGTAGTTGTTGTGGTGGTCGTCTTAATAGTCGTAGTTGTGGTCGTACGGATGGTCGCTGCTGTAGTAGTTTCTGTCGTGGTTTCGATCACCGGCTCCGAGATTTGGGCTACTTCGTTTGGTATCACGGTTTGTTCCGACATAGTCGTGATGGGGTTTAGTTCTGCGCGGTTCTCCTGTAAATGTCGAATTATATATAGATATGAGTAAAAGAGTAGAGAAGGGTTATAACTTGAAATTTCCAGAAATAATTAGTTCTATCATTAACTTCTCAGTTCTCAAATAATTCTATACGTTATCCATATTTCATACACGCACGTCTGGGTAACCGAGTACTCTGGCCTTTCCAGTTTTGAGCAATCTGCTCACGTGGTCCTCATATGTAAGTCTCGGCCTACCCTGACTCCTTCTACCCTCTACTTTCATACAATATATGTTCTTCGTCAATCGTTCCTCACTCATTCGCTGGATTTTTCCAAACCAACGAATGAGTGAGTAACGATATTTATTTATTTTTCCATATTTTACAGCTTACAACTTTAAATCTTAAAAGTTTAAAGCTAAAGACCTTGTTCCTATTGTTTTAGGAAAACTAGTTTGTCTACTAAACCTGTGATGGAGCCCTACCAAGATATTGTGGGCCTCGTCAGCATAACCTTTAAGTGGTGCACCTGACTAACGGATGAGATCACGGTAAAGAGAAGAGAAACCCGAAGCAAAACCTTATATCAACTCGTCTGACCAGAGAGGTACAGTTACGCCGATCACTTTCAAAATATGGCGAAAATTGGAGGAGGCCTAGATCCAGCAGTCCAGCAGTGATTTGATTGATTAGTGTAAGTATGTCAAAAAATCATTTTTGTCTGATCCATCATTACCTGCATTTGATCAACCTCTGGCGCTTCATGTGATGTGGTGGGTCTATGATGATGGCTGGTGGTGCGATGCTGGATGGACGTCTCTGGGGGGCCGGTAATGTATCTGATACCGTTGTCATACGGAGTGGTAGTCAACAGAGAGCCGTATGTCTTCACGTGGTAATCTCTTTGGGATTCAACTGCAATTTGATTAAATTGAACATGAATTTAAAGTGCTCGTAGCCCCGCATCTCGACGCTTAATGCAGATCACTGCATTAAGCGTCTTACGCTACGGTCGCTCCTGTGATGGGTAACCGTTTGTGGCTTTTCATTTAAAAGCATTTCCGTGCTTCAGGAGACAGGTTAGCCGTTGGTCCTGGTTGGAAGTAACATGATAGTCGATATGCCAAGTTGATAGCCTTATGGGTGGCTTTGAAAAATTTCAAGTGCAGGGCTAAATTCTGCACCTATACCTATCAACTCGGCAATGGTTTCAACACCTATTTCGTAGGAATTAATGTAAAATTGGCGAAAAAGTATAATATCATGTGTGCGATAAAAAAAATATTACGTTGACTTGAAAATCTTCTCTGCTTGACCATCTTGAGAATCTCGTTTTAGGAAGTTGATTAACTTACCTACGCAAGTGTTGAGCCACAGAAGCCGTTGCCAAGAAAGACATTCTTGCATTTGAGCGATATCGGCTCCGCGGCAAACGCATGCTGCGCGTAGATCAGTGCCAAGAATTGCAACAACGGCGGTACGGCATGCTTCAGGGGCGCCGGCGCAGCCTTGAGTCAACACATCTATAGCACACCACTGCTCGTACTGCTCCAGACGGGTTCTAGAAATAGAATCATAAGATATTGAGAGATAGTTAAAATGGCATTTGGACTGCATGAAGCAGTGCAAATCCTTATGGGCTTCATTCAACAGGACTGTGTCGTACTGACTACAATTTCACGTCACGCCAGAAAGCCTTGAAGAGGCCTGGAAAGGACGTTCTCAGAGTGGCTGACATGCTGGCCACTGGCTAAGTGTGAGACCAAGACAAGCATCTCATGCCAAGACAAGCATCTCATGCTCTGTCATTGAGAATACTGAAGACTGAAACAGATGGAATGACTTCTCGCTGTTTGTAAACGCTTAGATTTTAAGGAAGCTTTCTGTCTCCATGTATTATTCGGGGACTTTGCTCCAGATAGTTTACTGTCACAGTAGCGCAAATGTGATCTCATCATCATCATCATCCGAGCTTTCGTCCTAGTTACGTCTCGCAGCGCTCGGGGTCCGCTTTCCACCGCTTCCTTCCGCTTCGCAGAGGATGCCCCTCTGTAGTGAGTTCAATCCTCTTCAACTTATATGATCTACTACAACTTATACAATTGTATATACTACTTGAACAATCTTGAATACTTCTACCTGTACCTACATATCTGTTAGCAGAATACTAGAAAATTTAACAGACTATTGACTCAGTGAATAGCAAATTTAAAAATCCTTAAAACAACGAGTTGCCAATTGAAATCAGTTCCCAAAATGACCAAAATCAGTTGAAGGTCTTTAAATATCTGAAGAAATTTAAGAATAATTCAATCCTTTGATTAAGTTTGTTTACTTTCAAATAAAATCAAGGCAGGTTTTCATCAGTTCAAACTTTAAGATTCTCTTTTTAGTTTTTTATGTTTAATATTATAAGTATTTAAATATAGATATATATCTCTATGATTCTCTTAATGGTCGAAATTCTGCAGACACCTGGAGGTTCCTTAGATCCGTTGGTATAGGCAAATCTCCAGTTTCGGAAAACAAGGATATCGACATCAATGCCCTAAACAATCACTTTTCACGGCCACCTGTCTCACTGGATGCCGATGTGAAAAGCGACACATTGCTTAAACTTTCGGGTGTGCCTGTGCCACGGACTACTTCTTTTGAGTTTCACTCGGTGTCTGAGGCCGATGTTAAGAGATCTCTTCTTTCTATTTCATCATCTGCTTCGGGTATCGATGGCATTTGCTCAAGGATGATTCTCCCTATTCTCCCTATAGTACTTCCCGTCATCACTCACATATACAATTTTCTCATTATTGTCTGGCTCCTTCCCTGCGGTTTGGAAGTCAGCGTATGTCATACCTTTACCCAAAACAACCAACCCCTTCTTGTTGACTGATTATCGACCAATCTCGATTCTTCCTTTTCTTTCTAAAGTCCTTGAGCATATTGTTCATCGTCATCTATCCGTCTTTTTGTTATCTTCTAACTTCCTTAGCCCATTTCAGTCTGGATTTCGTACTGGGCATAGTACTGTCACTACGCTCATCAAAGTAATAGATGACATCCGTGGGGCTATGGAGCGGCAGAGTTAACCCTCTTAATTCTTTTCGACTTTAGTAGTGCTTTCAATTCCGTCGATTCTGATATACTTCTTGGTACATTTAGATCTATCGATATTTCCCCTTCTGCTTTATCCTGGTTTGAATCTTACATTCGGGGGCGCTCCCAGTGCGTTCGTATCGGTCAGACATCTTCGGACTGGTGTGGGCTATCTGCGGGTGTTCCTCAGGGCGGTGTTCTATCTCCTCTTTTATTTTCCATCTTTATAAATTCTGCAACGAGTCTTATCTCCAACAATTTCCATCTCTATGCTGATGATCTGCAGCTATACCGACATTTTTCGGCTACAGACGCCCTCTCTGGGATATCATCTATAAACAGGGATTTGGATAGACTTAGCGACTGGGCCAATTCGGTCGGATTGCGCATTAACCCGACGAAGTCACAAGCTATAGTTATTGGAAGTAAATACCAATGTAGTAATCTTCCGGTGTCTGGACTGAATCCTGTACTTTTGGCTGGTACTCAGATACCATACTCAGACACCGTGAGGAATTTAGGGGTGATTATGGACACCACGCTATCTTGGAGCGCCCATATCAACAATGTCAGCAAGAAGGTGCATTTTTCCTTTCATTCTTTGAGATGCCTCCAGGGCTTCTTGCCTTTACGGACGAAAATCAATCTTGCTCAAGCCATTATTCAACCCATTATTGACTACGCTGATGCTTGCTATTTGGACGCCACTGAGGAGCTTCTAGATAAACTTAAGAGGTTGCAAAATTTATGTATACGCTTTATTTTCAATCTTAGAAAGTATGATCACGTTTCTCATCTTCGCAAAGAACTCAAGTGGCTCCCGATCCGTCTTCGCCGGAATACTCGAATTCTCAGCCTCCTTTTTAATATACTTTACAACCCATCTTCACCTTCGTATCTGAGGGAGCGGTTCTCGTTTGTTCGTTCTCCTGACGCTCCCTGCAGATCAAACCTACGCACGAATCTCAAATTTCCTAAACAAAAACCGATTTCTACTCCTACTCCTTCACAGTACATGCGGTCAGATTGTGGAACTCTCTTCCGCCTGCTATCAGAGACAGTAAAACTATTACTACGTTTAAAAGGAAAGTCCGTAAACACTATATCTCTTCACTGTAAACCTAATTATTTATATATGTAAGTTTATTGATGTTTTATATATTTGTAAGTATGTAATTTTATTGATATTTTATGTTTTTGTAAGTATGTAAGTTTATTGATAAATTATTTTTTTATACTACGCTCTTAGGTATGTGTGTTAATTAAATCCTATCCTACTCTTCTATTTACACACTTTTACTTGACTTTTTTTTATATCTTCACGTTCTCCTCTCGGCGGTCTGCTGGGAGATATTTCTTTTAGAAATAAGCAGTACCATTGTACTTATGTCTCCTCATACTGTTATTCTTTATTATTAGTGTGTACATAAACAAATAAATAAATAAATTATAAGTATCAGTTGTCTAGATCCCAAAGTACAATATTCACAATTTGGACTTCATCGCGCTGTGTAATGTATAACATATTTTTATTATTTTAAACCAAAATTAATAAACCCTATAACCGACCAACTTTCCTCACATGCCATAGAATATTAATGTTATAAATCTACTGCAACCCCGCACCAAATTCCCAACAAAATAGCACCAAAATAGCCTCTCGCAACTACATTAGCCACAGATGGCTAAATTAGTACAAAATATAGAGGCAACGTTTAAATTGAATTTCGTTGTTTTATGATGATATGCTCAACTTTATTATAGTACTAGCTGAGCTCTGGGGTTTCACCAGTGATATTTGGGTTGACAGGGATGGCGACAGGCATGCTTTGACTTCTCATTCTCTACGTGTGTTCCCTATTGTGTCGACAAACTATAATAAGGTCCATTCTTTAATACCTATGGATTCTTCTTCTGTAAGCAATTCCAGGATGTTGTGATCCTCTGTCTGTTTAGTCGTAATAAAAATGTTATGTATGGAGCAGCGACGTACATTAGATGAGAGAATTTTTTTTTCTTCTTCTTATGGCCCCTATGATTATGCCCCTACGATTAGACAGTGGCGGAATTGCCGGTACCCCGGAGCTGGTACCGGCAATTCCGCCGTTTTCCATGTGTATACTATTATGCTGCAGCTGTCAGCATTGACAGTGTGAAATACTTTGGCGTTATTTTGTAAGGAGGCGATATGGGTAAAAGAGCATGCGGAAAAGGGAGGAAAATCGCATTAGAACTAAAGAGGTTCACATAGAAATAAAGGGTTTTGATAGACCTAATGGTACAGTTATAAATATAGTTGCGCGAAGTTGTTTTATAGGCTAAAAATTAAATGTACATAATATTCGTGATTATATAAATGCAGTTCTGAGAAAGCAACTGGGTGAACAGTCTTATACTATTGAGTTGCTTCAGAAGAACTTACCTGCATTCAGATTCTTCACGGCACGCATGCGCGAGTGTATGGCAGGTAGGCATCAGTTCTTCCTTGTTTGGTCGCTGAGCACAAGATGGATGTAGACGTTCCTGGGCGTTCATGCATGAATCTTCGCGGTTGCCTGTTTTTCTGCAGAAGGTACATTATAAGTACTTGCAACGTGATACAAGAAAAAATCTTTGTTTTATTTTTAAAGAAAACGCCAGAATCCATTTTTTATTTATAATACTGAGGTGGCAGGCAAGCGGTTCTGTTTACCTGATTGAAAGTGGTCACCGTAGCCTATGGACGTTTGCAACACCAGAGGTGCAGCACTTGTGCTGCCGACCCTTTACAAACCTTTATTTTTACTACATCTCAAACCATGTTGCAAAATTCCTTAGTAATCTCGACTAACTAATAATAGAATGTGTTTTACAGGCAAATTAATTTAAAACTCATACTCCCAGGTGTCTGTGAATATAACTAAACATTGGTAACAGGACAGCACAATAATTTTCCTGTTTTGACAGCATACCTGTACGCAGTGGCGTGCACAAGGATTTCGGATAGGGTATGTATGCCCTAACTACCCCAAATCCCCGCGAGAAATGAAGCGCTGACTTACACAGTGTTCTATAAACGATCACTGCGTTAAGCAACTTTCGCTATGGCTGGTCACGGATGGGCGTGCACTTTGTGTCATTTATATTTGCAAGTGTTTCCGTGCTTTGCAAGGCATCTTAAACCGTTGGGTGGCTTAACGACTTCCATGTTACTGGCAACCGGGGCTAGTAACATGGCAGTCGTTAAGCCAAGTATGAAGGCCTTGTGGGCGACTTTATAATTTCAATAGCAGGTAGCCATAACCTGCGTCTCTCTATTTCATCACGGCAATGGGCTCACCATCTATTACGTGACACAGGAGTACATTCGGTGTAAATTGGGCGTATAATATGCGTCTGCCTGCCGTCGGGGATAAGGCGTGATTGATAAAGATAAATGTGAAAGTTTGGACGCATGGATGTTTGTAGTGTAAAAATAGCAACGGATTGTATTGAAACTTGGTATGTAGATAGCTAGAGACCTGCATTAACATATCTACTTATTATCCTGATGTAGCCACGTTAACAGGATCTCTAATATTTTTAAAATAACTAACTCAAAATACTGAAAAAATGTTTGGTTTCCGAAACTCTTTCAAAACACTTGGAAAGAATAAGATTAAGTACATGTGGTGAACACCAAACATACGTCGCGAGAGGGCATTTTTGTCTTATTATGCTTTGAACTCCATTAACCTCAGAAGATAAAACTGACGCCCCATCGTAAGTTTGAGCAACTACTTTATTTAGGCAATTAAATTCCTTTAAAACGTTGATAATAATCGAGCTTAAAGTGACAGCTCTCCGATCAGAACTAACATCGATCTATTATTTCTAAGTTGCGAAAATATCTCAAAACAAGAACTAACTGTTCGCGACCGCTGACATCCGGAGTTTCGTCAACAATAACAGCAACAAAATCAGATTGTGTTATTTCTTTTTTTATCTCATTATACATAACAGACGCGACGCTAGAAATCAGATAATTTTGAGTTCTATTCGTAAATGAGCTACCAGACGTCGATTGTAAATGAGTTTCTAAATTACCGCCATATTTAGCTAACAGATCTACAAGTTCCAAAAAATTACCTTTATTATATAATGAAGCGTGTTCATCATGACCACGAAATCGTCTATCAATGGTTTAAAAATATTTCTATTCCTATCAACTTTTGCGTTGTGCCTATCAACGTATAATTTAAACTGGCTATTCAAACTAGACTCTATTCTACCTTTTCCAAAAATTTGGAACTTTAAACAAGAAACTTTAAAGTTTTTTCGACAAATCGTGTTTAGCAGCCGCTTTGTAAAAATTATTTCAATATTTATATACACACATCAACACGGTCTAGGGATATTTCATACTCAATTAAATAACTCGAAAAGTACTGGCCGCATTGGGATCTTTTATACACCGATTTGTTTGTAATTTATCTCAGACTAATTCCAAATTCAAATTTTTGAAAATTCTTTTGTTTCGTTGTCATAAAAATGTCTTGATGTGTAGGAGAGGGAATTTTCATTTGTGCGAAATTTAGAAAACAATACGAATTACGTTTAGTTACAGTTTTTTTTCAGTTTTAAACGAAAGATAAAGTTAAAATTGAGGTATTGTAGCCATGCAACGCCAACATTTGACGAGGGCGGAGATGTTACGAGCTGTGGGAATGCTGGAAGCTGGGTCTGTTCAGCGTAATGTTGCTGAGGCCATAGGGACCCACCAAAATGTAATTTCAAGATTGTGGACACGCTATCGTGCCACAGGTGAAGTAGCGAAGAGGCACCGGGGGCCAAGTCGCATCACTACCCCCAGACAAGACCGATTTTTGCAAATTACTGCGCGAGCTCAACCAAATGCAACGGCGACTCAATTGGTCCAAAGGCTGCGAGTGGAACACCAAGTGCTTGTGAGTGACCAAACTGTAAGAAGGCGACTGCATGAAAGCAATCTACGCTCTCGTAGACCACTCCGGGTCCCACCTTTACGGAGAGGCAATCGTGGACGACGATTAGAATGGGTTCGGAACCACGTGGACTGGGGCCGTGAGCAATGGTCCAATGTGCTGTTCACGGATAAATCCAGGTTCGGCTTCCATCCAGATTCACGAAGGAGGCGTGTTTGGCGAGTTCCTGGACGATGGAGCCGTCTTCAGAACCCTCAGGAAGTTCACCCATACCAAGGAGGAACAATTATGGTTTGGGCAGGAATTCGTCTTGGAGGACGGACGGATCTCGTTTGGGTGCGGGGCAATATGACGGCAGAACGATACGTCCAACAGGTGCTGTGGCCCGTAATCTTGCCTCACAGAACACAAATGAGGCAAGATTTCCTGCTCATGCACGACAATGCCCGGGCACACACGGCGAGAACGGTAGCAGCTTGGTTACATACACACAATGTTAGGGCCTTAGACTGGCCTGCTCAATCGCCAGATCTAAATCCCATTGAGCATGCGTGGGATATGCTGCAAAGAAGAGCTCTGAAGGAAGTTCCTGAAAATCTGGCAACAGAAGATCAACTTTTTGCGCACCTCAGAAGGACATGGGACAATATTCCGCAGCAAGACATTGACAACCTTGTTCTGAGCATGCCGAATCGTTGCCGATGTGTTATGAACATCATGGGCGCTTTCTCAGACTACTAACTTCAAGTTAATAAACACAAATTAAATGATTTTTCTATTTTTTTCAGTTTTTACTCATAAATTAAAAGTTAATTCATGTACGGTTTCCGTCTATGCTTCATTTTTTTCCATAAAATCCTGAAATTTTAATCGAAGTACCTTAACCATTATTAAAAAATGGTAGAATATTAAATAACGTATCTTTTAAATATATACATGTCATATAAATAATTAACACATTGATAGTAATTCGCTTTTTTAAAAATATCCCTAGACCGTGTTGATGTGTGTATTTAATCTTGTTTTGAAAATAATATACAAGGAAAACCAAATAATTTATTTGTGTGTACACAGCCCGCTAGCCAGATATAATTATCGTAATACTTTTAATTAAAATAACGTATGCTATTACCTTTTTTTTAATTAGATTCAAATCGCGAACAGAACGTCCTCTAACAATAATATTGTTTTTTTTTGAGAAATCACATATTATACAGTATATACAGTATTTAAACACACATCACCAGCTCAGATCTCACAGCTATAATTTTCTATAATTTACAGTAATTCTAGTAAACTAAGTAATTAATTATTAATTAGATAACAAACACGGCGCTTAAAGTCACTCGACAGCTCTTTGTAGTGAAACAATATTTTAATTACAAATGGCGTATTCATATAATACAACCTAAAAAAATAGATCTATATTCGAAACAACTCCTCTATTTTTGACAACTACTTAATTTTGTCGCTTTATACTCAGAGGCAGTGCTTCCTCCGCGACTTATAATTTCGCACACAATCGTAAAATTGACACACGCAATCAAATGATTTGCCCTATAAAAATATGATTATAAAAAGCAAACATCAGCTTTGCATAAATCCGCGCGCAGCACTGCTAGTCTCAGGCACTGACCTCCATACATACTGCTAGGTGGTATGTTAGTAGTTCCTTCAAATACTAATAGATGGCACTATCACATATTTCATTGTATACGGAATTAATTATTTATACAACTTGTAGTATTGGGATTGGGCTAGGGTGTGCCAGTGCTCATTTGCATGTATGGACCGCACGCGCCTGCCTGTAGGTATTGTTTGTTTCTGACACTTAGGCTTTGAGTACGAATTTATTGACTCCTCTTTTTCAAAATCGATGAAGCAATTGAGAATACAGAAGCAAACAACGAAACAGATATACACTCAAAATCATTATTCTTCCTCTCATCAGTAATTTAAAAACTATATAATTCACTAACCTGCACAGACAAAACGCAATCTCCGTAGTCCAATGCACTCCAGTTTTCCCGTAGAATCCGCGCAAGGCCGCCATGCAACCTTCTTTGTTGCAGCCAGTGGAATGACACTTCTGCAGGACGGGAGTCAGTGACGTCACACACTCGCTGTTCTTGATGCAAGCGTCCAGGGCCACGTGGCATGTTGACTGCATAGCCACCTTCACATCACCTGATTTACCGTTCTCTTTGCCAATCCTCTCTGTTGGTATTTGTTTGTGTTAGTTGTGTCTTTAAAGGTAATGTGAGTGAGTTGTATTTTAACGTCTTTAAGTGTAAGTTCATTCGAAAATGTAGTCGCTTTTTTATATTTGCTTGAGAATACATCAAAACGTAGATATCTTAGAACCTTCTAACTAAAAGTCCTCATTCTTAGGCAGCTCCTATGCTATGTCGTATTTCTTATATTTTTTGTATAATTATTACGTAATTTAACGTCGTGTAGTATTAATAGATTATAAATAAAAACATGAGTTATTAAATTTAAATAACGCTTATTAGTTACCATATTTTGCATGACTCCTAGAATTATTTACAGATATTTCTAGTACATAGAAATCTTTTATTGTTAATACTCGTAATAACACTAATGTCAGAGATGCAGAAGGATTTCCTCGCAATTGACTTTAACGTTAACGAAAACATAAATTACACGGCATATGTTTAAAATAATAATTGATACAAATAAAATCATCAACACAAAAGAAATAGATATATAAACAAATAAAAAATAGTGTACAAGTAATAAAAACTTCTAACAGGAATGTGATTTAATAACAATAATATGCTCATGCTAATATAAATATAATTTACACTTTGTGCCTATAAGTTAATATAATATGGAACAATTGTGTAAGAATTGATCAAACATTACTTATGCGAATAAGACACCATGGGATGCCAATGGAATTGATAGTTTGCATGAATTATATCTTAAAAAACAAGCGGTAATCGAAATAAATTAGACATGCGTTCAAATAATGTATTCGTTGTTACGCATAAAGTTACTGATGTATCTGTGCAGATACAAAGTTAAACATGAAAAGAATCTTTAATGGATACATGCATAATGGACCACGGTATAAAAATAATATTTGTTTGATATCGTTTTACCGTGCTTCATGAAACTAGCTTTATTTTCGTGAGTCGTTTACTTTTGCATTATTGCAAAGCTTCGCGGAGATTTTTGTTAGGGACCTGAGCTAAATGGCTTCTTTGCAAACTATACTGTCTATTTCATATTGGAAAGGGAAGCATACGAGGGGCCTCTAAAGCTTACTATATCGTTTCTAGTTTTTATCTCTACGCAAAGCTTTACTTTGTGTTTCGTCGAAAAAACTATCATTTAGGTACTATAAAATTGTGGAAGATCTAAGCTAAAGTGCTCGGACTATTGGGGTCAAATTATAAGAGGGTAACAGAGCACTGAGAATAGTTATATAATAAGTGCTATAAGAATGAACATATCACCCAAGTATCAATGGTTTCTTATAAATCATTAACGATCATAGTTTCAAAGCTAAAGTGAATTGTGACTTACGATTTCTATGGTTTTTGTTATGTTTGTTAAATATGTGTTTATTTTTATTATATCCTACAAATTTTGATGACGTACACTGATCTTTTTCATATGCTACCTCCAAGACTTAAGAATAGAACAATTTAAAAAGAAAAAGAGGTAAGTAATACAAAAGATAAGTGAACGTGTTGAGAATATCAACCATACGTACGGTTTTCATCGTTGTATCCTGGTCCGTAGACTGTCTTGGTCGCATACAAGGTGTCTTCGCTCCCTCCTGGCTCATGATTCGTGCGATGGAATTTGTGCTCGTCGTGGTTGTGGTGAGGACTCGCGTAATGGTGCACGTGGGTCAGAATTATGTCCGGTATTATCAGGTTTCCTTCCTGGGTTAAGGACAAACCGCCGATCCACGAAGTCACACGAGTTGCATTCCGATTCGCGATCCCTCCTTCCGATATCCGCTTTACTGGAATACCATCCATCGAATCGCTTAGGGGTGGCAAGCTCGACAACCGAGCCATAGCGCGACGGGACTCCGAAGTGGAAGCTCCAGAGACGATCGCGCCGGTCGATTGGTCGAATACATCGATATAAAAATAATCCTTACTGACGGAAAATATGATAAAAATGACAATTCATACAAAACGATTAATTCAAACTTTACGACATTTATCGGGCAAAACTAAAGTAACACTGACGTCAGAAAATACCCCGTTAAGGAAATTATATTAGCAAAGCCTCCCCGGTTGGCAGTCCTGCTCGAACTATTTTTAAAGCCAGTCTATGCCGCGCAGTAACCATAGAGATCGTAGAAAAATAGGAAATGCAGAAAGAAAGCAAGCATGCACACATGCACAGTTAGACTTTCAATTGTATAAAGAGTTTGCTGAGACTGAAAGTCTAAAAGTGTTTAAAAGGTAAAGGAAAATTGTGTCTAATTTGAAATCATGCAGAAGTAAAGTAGGAGCGAATATTTATAAATATTTAAGCTTATCAACTAAGTTAAACTGAATTGAAAACCTTAGGAACTATTAGAGTTCGGATTTGTCCTTTTACATAAAATAAATCATCAATATTTTTTAATTCTGTTTTAAGGTAAACAAATTAATATGAAATTTTTTAATTTTCTTAATACTATGAGCTGAGTAATTATTCAAAAAATCAACTGTCAATTGATATTAATTATTTTAAGCCCTAAGTTTCGATAGCTGTAATAACAGTTGTGATCGTTGACTCAGGATTGCGGCGCTCCTACCTTACGAAGCGTAGTGCGAAGCGTGCAGTGCGAAAGGTGACGGAATCTGATTTAGATACATAAAGAGAGAAGATGAAGAGAGGGTGCGGCGGCGGCTCACCATGGTGGGGCCCAAGGGAGCTCGGGGAGAGCAGGGCATCACGCAGGAGGCTCGCGGCAGCGGCGCGTGTCATCAGTCTGGTGCCTTTCTCGGTGAGCAGCAGGATCGTACCGTCGGGCGAGGCGTAGTACATGAACGGTGGACCATTCTGTGGTGGTCCACGCGGTCCCTCGAAGAGCGCGCGAACCTTCGACGGACTTTCGCCTGCCCCACAACCACTTTACTGCCCACCACCTTTGCTCGCTTGCCGCACTACAAGCGCCCTTAAGGAAAGTGCTTTACTTCTTCCTTGAGAGTGCTTATGAGAAACCAGAAGTGTGACCAGGATATGTTCTGCCATTTAACTACCCTTAGAAGACCGATTTACGAAGGTTGAAGGTGTTGGAAGCCAAGAGTTGAGGTAACTGCGGGCATATGTACGGTGTGTGAGGTCAGGAGTACACTAAAAAGAAGCTCAGTGTCCGTGAAACATAAAGTTGAAACAGCCTGGTGTGGTAAAGTAGTGATCTAAGTCAATCCGATTGCCTGCATCTAATTTGTGTAGAAACAAAATAGGTACGTATAAAAAAGTAAAGAAAACCAACATAAAATATGTAAACAACTAATTAAACGATGACGGCTATTTTGAAAATGAGTCTAGTACTCCTCAGAAGCATTTTACACTGTGTTGTGTTCTTGTTTTGAAGTTATTTATGTATTTTTTCTTTAAGGTACTCTTTGTATACAATTCAACTATTATTTTTCAAAGTTATATACCAAGACTTATTTAAAATAATATAATATGGAAATATGTTTTATTGTTATTATTCGGTGTTCCCCAAGGTACGAATCTTGGTCATAGTGTTTCATATAATAAAGTAAGTATCATGATAAGTGTTCCATATTACGCGTGTACCTATGCGTTGTCATTTTAACACTTAAAGCTATTGCTATACCAAATCTTCATATTGCGAGTTCTGAGTGAAAAATTGTCATCATCAAATTTCATGTTAATTATAATGTGTTAGTCATTAGAGTATTTAAACAAATGCTGCTAGATATCGCTAGATGAGATGAGATGTATATTTATAATTATGAAAACTAAAAAAATAAAAATTTTATATTTCAAAGCAACTTAGGCTCATTTATTTTAATTAAATTTTACTTAGATGCTTTGAGTTATTTTCAAATCACTATACCACATATCTTTATAATGTCTACAGACAATGTGCAGAAATTGGCGATATAAATTATTTCTGTAGATTCTGTATAATCCTAATAGCGGTCTATGTTAATATTATGACAAACTTTGGTAAGATGCAGACTGATAACCAAGAACCCATTCAGCGCGAGTGCTGCACCTCTGATGATGCAAACGTCCATAGGCTACGGTAACCTCTTTCCATCAAGTGGGCCGTAAGGTTGCCCGCCACCTCAGTGGTATAAAAAAAAAAACCCAACAAGCCTTTTCTGAGCCTCATCCCAGAAGTGAGTCACGTACGACAAAGTTCACGGATTTCGGTTAATACAATAACCTTTCGTTAGAATAAAATGTTTACCGTCATGTGTGTTATTTCCGTTTAGTACCATACTGTTTACTTTCTAAAATGTCCACTTCCCAAAAGGGCCAAATCCCAGAACGACCACTTCCCGTAATTACTACTTTTTCAGATTGACTATTCCCATTTCGTCCACTTCCCAAAATTACCACTTTCATGATGACCATGATGGTTATAAAACCACGTCATGATGAAATTGAGTAGTCTACATGACTATTAAAGTGGTCAATAATGGACTGTTCGTCGGTAAAAACAAATAAAAATCGATAAAAAAAAATCAGAAGGTCTAAAAATGACTATCGCTTAATAGTTATAAAAAACAATAGCAAGACATTTTAAGAAGACCTATCAGTTTTTAATTGAGCCTAATGAGTCGTCCAGTTGTTGAGTAACAAACAACCATCCATGGAAATTTCATATTTATAATACTGGCTGAACTACATAGTTTTGCACGTGACATTATTTGAACCCCAGTAGCACCCATTTAATTCCATCGTTTATTATTTTTCCAATAATATATGATTTGTTGAAATTTATAAATACTGCTCTACTCTCCAAGGTAGTAGCGTGATGATTTATTGCGTATTTCATCACGCTACATATTATATGGCTACATCTGTAGAAGCGCTCGTGGCCCCGCGGTCTCAGTGTTCTGTAAACGATCACTGAGTTACGCAACTTTCACTATGGCTGGTCCTCGGATGGGTGACCACTTTGTGGCATTTACATTTGCGAGCGTTTCCGTGTTTCGGAAGGCACGTTAAGTCGTTGGTCCCGGTTGCCAGTAAAATGGCAGTCGTTAAGCCTGGTTGAATGCCTTATGGGCGGCCTGAAAAATTTTAACAGCAGGTAGCCACAACCTGCATCTGTCTATTTCAACACGGCAATTGACTCACCACCTATTACGTTGGACAGGAATCCACACTGTGAAAAGTGGGCATATAATATGCCTCTGCCACCCCTTCGGAGATAAGGCGTGATGGATATCTATATATATATAAAAGAAAGTCGTGTTAGTTACACTATTTATAACTAAACAACGGCTTTACCGATTTGGCTGAAAATTGGTGGGGAGGTAGCTTAGAGCCAGGAGACGGACATAGGCTACTTTTTATTCCGGAAACAAGTTCCTGTGGGTAACGGGAACGGGAAAACTTCTCTACGCGGGAGAAGCCGCGGGCGTCAACTAGTATAAATATAAATTGGCTATACAACACGGAAATATGTTTTCAATTTGTATTAAACTTTGTCAGAGATAAGCGCCTTCATCCAAAAAAAATACTAATCAGCTTTATAAAATTAATATAGATTGACGAGAATTGCCAAAAAATATGTGTTAAGTGATCTTCTAGGTAGCTCAAAGCCTTATTGGTATTAACGATACAACAATAATAGTAAATATTGTGGGATATATTTTTTACACAGCGCCGTCTAGCCCAAATGAGCTAATATAAGCTTGTGGTAGACAACTGATAATCATACTTACATATTTCTAAATACATACATGTCATACATACGAACACTCAAATTCCGAAACCAACATTTGCAGATCACACAATTTTTTTTCCGAGCTGCATGGAAATCGAACCCTGGACCTCAGCGTGGCAGTCGCATACACTACCACTTACGCGACCTAGGCATATTTATTACCTTTATGGTAATAGCAAAGTCAGGAGATACGGATTTACAAAGGGCCAGCGTCTAACAAAAGGAACACAGTTCAAAAAGTATTTTTCACCAAATATCTCGCCGAGATGTTTTCCCCAAGGCTATGCGAAAGTAATTTGAATTGAACAGTTGTACACATTCCCACGCACTCAAAGGTCGCCATGTTAAATTTTAAACTAAGGATAAATAGATCCACGCCAAGTCTTTTCATTTCGAAATAATGGCGGCCCAACATTTGTTAAAACTTGATGTTTATTTATGGTAATAAAAGATAAGGATAATATTCTTTTTGAATTTATATTAAGCACCGTCAATTAATCTTGTTAATTGATAAAAATATTGAAGAGGCTTTGTTTAATACATACGTATATTCACGCCTTTATCCCTGAAGGGCTACGTAGAGGCATTTTTGTCCTACGTAGTGAGCCTATTGCTGTGTTAAATTGGACTAGCGCTGGTTGTGTTAAACAGTTGTTAACAATTTTCAAGGCCTTCTACTTGCCATGTTACTTGCAACCGAGATCAACTGCTTAACGTGCCTTCTGAAGCAAGAAAACGCTCGTAAATAGAAAAGCCACAAATTATATAAGAGGCATACTATACGCCTACATTTCACCGTATGCATTTTTGTCCCACGTAACAGGTGGTGAGCCCATAGCCGTGTTGAAATTTTTCTAGCCGCCCATAAGGCCTTCAACCAGGGTTAATGACTGCCATTTTATTGGCAACCGGCGCCAACGGCTTAACGTGTCTTCCGAAGCACGGAAACGCTTGCAAATGTAAAAGCCACAAGTGGTAACCAATCCACGGACCGTATCGTGACCAAAACTAGGTAGTCTACTAAAACTATTATTTATTTCACAATCACACTTCTCAAGCTGCAGAGTAGATAAGACAAAATAGCTGTTTTTAGCTATCAAAATATTAATATAGACTACCAAAAATGCTAATTAAGAGTTATTAACACGTTAGTAACATTCTGTCGACCGGCCGATAGAATTATATTGGAGCGCAATTGTAATAATAGGCTACAAGAACTGTATTTTTTTTCTGTCGGTTCTCTATTGAGCGATTATTTCTATTCTCTTCTGATGCGATTGAATTAGTAGACTTGACCCCCAGTTGCAATAAACAAACGTCACAAAAAGCCACAACACCTCTGTCTAACACAGTTGGCTCAGAGATACAAGCTAAGAGTTTCTCCACAAGCGAGATTTTAGGCTTAGATGGCAAAGTATTACATACATACGTATTATCACGCCTGTCTCCCATAAGGATAGGCAGAGACTATGGCTTTCCACTTACTACGATCCAGACATACAACTTTCGCTTCTTCGACTTTCATGAGTGTTTCATACACGCTTGCCGGTTATGTAATCTTGACCTGGCCTTTTTTCAAAAGGCCTTCGATTTGATTTACATACGTACGCCGAGGTCGACCTCTACTAGTTTGCCATTCACTCTCGCCACATAAATCTGTATCGTTAGTCTATTTTTATCCATCCTCTCCACGTGGAAGCGCTCGTGGCCCCGCGGTCTCAGTGTTCTGTAAATGATCACTGAGTTACGCAACTTACACTATGGCTGGTCCTCGGATGGGTGACCACTTTGTGGCATTTATATTTGCGAGCGTTTCCGTGCTTCGGAAGGCACGTTAAGCCGTTGGTCCGGGTTGCCAGTAAAATGGCAGTCGTTAAGCCTGGTTGAAGGCCTTATGGGCGGCTTGTAAATTTCAACAGCAGGTAGCCACAACCTGCGTCTGTCTATTTTCAACACGGCAATGGGCTCACCACCTATTACGTGGGACAGGAATCCACACGGTGAAAAGTGGGCCTATAATATGCCACCCCTTCCGGGATAAGGCGTGATGGATATTTATTTATTTATCTCTCCACGTGTCCGAACCATCTAAGCATCCCTTTTTCTATCTTAGTCACTACATCTTCTGTCATATCGCAATTTTCTCTTTTCGTGCTGATGTATTGTTTCAGAAGCACTCGAGGCCCCGCTGACTCAGTGTTCTTTAAACGATCAATGCGTTAAGCAACATTCGCTATAGATGTTCCTTGGATGGGTTTACATTTGCGAGCGTTGGTCGTTGGTCCTGGTTGCCTGTAACTTGGCAGTCGTTAATCCTGGTTGAAGGTCTTATGGGCGGCTTGAATAATTTAAACAGCAGGTCGCCACAGCCTGCGCCTGTCCATTACAACACGGCAAGGGCCTCGCCACCTGTTACGTGGGACAAAATGCATACGCTGAAATGAGTATGCCTCTGTCTACCCCTTCAGTATGTATTACGGTTGTATTGTTTCCGAAAAATCCTCCTGAAAATCTCCCTAAACACGAATACAAAAATCTTGTCGAATGTAGCAAATGCTGTATAAACATTATTGTATTTCACCATCCAATTTCAAACTAAGAGGCTTAACCCCAATAACTATTAACATAACAGCGAATCAGGAAACGAGGGAGACTTGTGTCAAAGGGAAAAGAAAACTCCAAAAGGCTTTATTTTAGGGCGAACGTGAAAGTGCCTGGGACAAAGGCGACGAGTGGGCTCTTTGCTTTTATATTGTGTAGGCTCTTGACTTGACTAAAATTAGTATTTGATTGGAGTTATTGGTTTTTAGTGCGTAGGATCTTAAAATACATATAATTTTCATCTAAATATTTTTTTACGAAACAATATCGACTGAGCTGTTGTAGCAAAATACTGTGGGACATTTTTTTACACAGCGCTATATAGATAAGTAATCTTATAATAAGCTTATGGTATAGAATATACTTATATATATCTAAATACATACATATTATATGAATGTAAATTATCATGGTCATAAACTGTAGTCAGTAATGATACTCCGTGATCATGGCGCTTGCAACAGTGCCGAAATATCGGATACTCGCGAATGAAAGTAGACATAGGAAATATCCCGATTAATATTATAGTAAATTTTAAATAATTATAACTCCAAAAAAAACAAATACTCGTTTCAAATATTAATTATTACTTTATTACTGTATTAAAAACGCAATATTGATTAGTTTACTATAGAGCATGTTTAACGCGTACGGAAATGTGATTGGTGAAAAGAGAGAACAACGTAAAAAAAGCTCGCCTCGCAATTCAGAACGCAGTGTTTGTGCCAACGTTGCTTTTTGGGAGTGAAACCTGATTATTTCAAAAGTGTATGACAGCACATTAACTGCTGTGGAGTGTGTGTGTCACTGAATTCTGTAGGAGTAGAAACTTTTTTGACAAAGATACGCTTGACAGCTATGAAATAATGACGAATAAATTTTGTTTTTTTTTAATTTCAACCATTAGTTTTAAATACATAAAAAAATAATAATAAATAAATATCGTTGGGACAACTCACACAACGCCATCTGATTCAAAACTAAGCAGAGCTTTCCCTAAGGTAGCCAGATAACTGATAAACATACTTATATATTTCTAAGTACATATTATAGATAAATAACACCCAGACGCAGAATAAACCATCGTGCCCATCACATAAAGTTTTATCCTGGGTGGGAATGGAACCCACGACCTCTTGCGTAGCAGTCGGATACACTCCCACCGCGCCACAAAGGCAGTCAAATTTCTTTATCTTTACTATATTTATATCCATACTATATTTATTTGATACATTATTATTTTATTGAAGCGCTCGTGGCCCCGCGGACTAAGTGTTCTGTAAACGGCATTTACATTTGCGAGCGTTTCCGTGCCTTGGAAGGTACGTTAAGCCGTTAATCCCAGTTGCCAGGGACATGGCCGCCGTTAAGGCAAGTTAAATAAGGCGTGATTAATAAACAAAAAATCTATATCCCGAAGGAATTTCAAAAATGTTTAGGTACTACCTACTACTATACGCCAACTTCACTAAATGCATTTTTAGTCCCACGTAACAGGTGGTGAACCCATTGCCATTATGCGGTCGAAACCGCGGGCATAACGTTGTAATAACATAAAATATGAAGGGAAATATGAAGTATACGAGGATGCCTCACTGTTTCCTTCTCACAACAGTAGATTTGTTTACAATCATGTTCAAATATTTGAAAGACTGTAATTGGTGTGCGACGTATCTAAATCCTTCGAGTTCCGTAAAAGGTAGTCAAAGAGCTGAAAAATCTTTTTTAAACCCGTTCATGATTCTATCCTCAATATGATTATTGCTTCTATTTCGAGGCTGTACAGATTTACAAGCTATTTTTAAATTTGGAAGTCCTCATGAATGCTAAGCCAGACTTCTACCGACTAAAACCACACGTTACTCTGCCAATGGACGGGATTTCTGGATTAGCCCTCGTAAGGATAACCCCCGGGGTTCCCGATAGACATAGTCCGCCACAGTGACTTCGTCTCAGGGGGTTCAGGTGCTATCCCGCTTCTTTGTGGGGGAAGCGCTCGTGGCTCCGCTGACTTAGTGTTCTGTAAACGATGATTACGTTAAACAACTTTCGCAATAGCTGGTCCTCGGATGGGTGACCACTTTGTGGCATTTATATTTGCGAGCGTTTCCGTGCTTCGGAAGGCACATTAATCCTATAAACAACTGCTATTTTATTGGCCCCGGTTGCCAATAAAATAGCAGTCGTTAAGCCCAGTTGAAGGCCTTATTTCAGCAGCAGGTCGTCACAACCTACGCCTGTCCATTTCAACACGGCGGGCTCACCGTCTGTTACGTGGGACCTAAATGCATAAGGTGACATGTGGGTGTATAGTATGCCTCTGCGTACCCCTTTGGGGATAAATGCGTGACAATATGTATGTATGTATTGCGGGGGGTGAAGGTCGTGTGTGTAGCTCTCACGCCACGTTACGTAAGAATAATTAGTAGTCCATCCGCCGTCCTGAGCCTGATATTAAAGTTATGGATCGTGTCAGGCACAGCAAAGAAAGCTAAGTTAAATGTTCATATATCTTTTTTGCTATAACATAACGATAACACGGTTATAAATATGATGTCTCATGGGAACAAAAACTTTAGGAGAAGATATCTTTAGATTTTTAAGATATAAGGTCCGTATTCCAGAACGTTACTCAATACTCGATCAACGCTTGAGACTAGATTTTGCCGTATAAAATCTACTCTCAAGTGTTTCTTGAGTGTTGATAAACGTTCTGGAATACGGCCCTAAGTGTGCCAATGGCACCTATGATCAGAGCGCTCCACAAGCTTTTAACTTCGTAGGTGACGCAGTATAAGCGAGTGCCAGTGCTGACGTCCCGACTTCAAATCCTGGGTCGAATTAAATATTCGGATAATAGAGATTATTAACCATTACTTTATTACGTCAGTCACGATTGAAGCCGGGCGGGTCAGCTAGTAATAGTATAAATATTATAGAGAAACACGTTTACAAAAATCTTGACATATAATTTATTTCAAGTATCCAAAAATACACTGCATAAATATCTAAGCTCCTGGCTCCTAGACTACAAAAGACGATTGCAGACAAAGAAAATAATTTTGCTGTAAGTGAAAATTTGTTGTGTGCAAATGTTTGGAGAAGAATTGCCAATGGACTTAGCAAAACAGGCTGACAGTTCGTTGAACAAGATATATTTTATGTAAATATAAAATATTGTAGTATTTTGATTACATTTTTGCTAAAGTGGCAAACAAGAATACAACTGAGCTCCTAAAGGAAACACTTGCTTGAGGAGATCGGTTGTATTCTTATTTGCCACAGCTGGCTAGCAATGGGCTTGTGTGGGTGTCGCCCAGCACCTGATCATGGTGGTACTGGGAATACCCACTAAAACTCCTCGGCTACCTTTCTGCCACAATGGAGGTGTTTTGGGACCTGTTAAACTCACCTAAACAAAATTCTTGCAACTGAGATCCGATCGCTGCTATCGGGTTTTAGGTTCTAGTAAGATGACATCAGTATAGATCGATTTGATATTATTTTAATACACAGCGTAAATGGCGCATAATAATTTGTCCACAATACATTATAGGGCACTTATAGCCCATTAAACGGTCTAGACAACCTTCTAATGTTCTAACGATGAGGTAAACTACGGTCACCTTGCCATAGAAGTACACGTTGGATACATATATTGTATAAACGTGACGCGACATAATGACTAAAGAAATTGTTTTTCATAAACAATTTTCAGTTAATTAATATTACAGTTTCATTTTTGTTTTTAATCGTTTGTAATATAATTTCACAACTTTGTGTAATGACGATGGTTTATTTTGTGTCTGGGTAAGTTTATATCTGGTTACCATAGTACAAGCTCTGCTTAGTTTGGAATCAGATGGCGCTGTGTGGGTTATCCCAACGATATTTATTTATTGAGATAAAAAAAAAAGAAATGCTTCATACATACATATATACATATTGTCACGCCTTTATACTTGAAGGGGTGGCAGAGGCATATTATACGCCCACGTTTCACCGTATGCATTTTTGTTTCACGTAACAGGTGGTGAGCCCATTGCCGTGTAATAAGTTTCAAATGCGCATAATTTCAACAATATATAAACATATACCATCTGGTATTTTTTCCCGTAGGGGTGTGTATAGAGGCATAGTATTCGCTCAGATTTCGTCATTAACATTTTATTAAAATGCTTCAATATTTTATGTTCCTTATATTTGAATACGTGCGTGATGTCACTAAAAGGTGCTATCAGAAGACAAGGGTTACATGCCATAGCAGTATGTAGTATTGACATGGCATCATAGCATACTGAGATGGCATCCTTATGGGACTGCACTATTGCTCTTGCATGCAAGTAATAATTTTATTACTTTGTAATATGTAGGTACCCAGCTGTGCATCCTAATAAATGTGTTTTTCTTCCCATACTAACATTTTCTCTTGTGTCTGTTCTGTCTTCGCTAGATATCCTACTAATCTTAACTAACTAACTATCTTCACGCTGTATCCCTGACGGGGTAGTCAGAGAAGACAGATAGCTAGGCTTCGCGGTCCATGCATACTTCTTTCGCTTCAAGATTCATCAATCGCTTTATACACGCACGTCTGGGTATCCGAGTACTTTTGACCTTTCCGTCTTTGAGCAATCTGCTCACGTGGTCTTCATATGTAATTCTCGGCCTACCCTGACTTCTTCTACCCTCTACTTTCGCACAATATATATTCTTCGTCAGTCAATTCAATAAAACATATTATCTATAAATGCAAAAGTTTTTATTCATGTTTGTTACTCTTTCACGTAATAACTACTAAATAGATTTTAATAAAACTTTACAATAACACAGCTTATACATCAGAAATCTAAAAAAAAATAATATATATCAGAATCACACATAGGCTACTTTTTATCCCGGAAACAAGTTCCTGTCGGAAACAGGAACGGGAAAACATCACCACGCGTGCGGAGCCGCGGGCGTCAACTAGTCTTAAATAAGTACAGTGTAAAAGCCAGCCTCAGTAAAGTGATGGAATCGTTACTGAAGCTTCTATGAGTTTGTGAAGTAATAAACTCGGAATATTACGTTATCCAATAAATTATAAACCTGGCTTTTTTATTATTTTTGTTTTAAGTCGTAAACAAGCTTTATTAATATTTTTTAAGCACAGTCTATAAATAGTGTTTTTACTGTTTGGAATATTAAATGTAATAGATATTATTCGCGGGTATTAGTATAGGTCTCAGTGTTCTGTAAATGATCACTGAGTTACGCAACTTGTACTATGGCTGGTCCTCGGATGGGTGACCACCTTGTGGCATTTACATTTGCGAGCGTTTCCGTGCTTCGGAAGGCACGTTAAGCCGTTGGTCCCGGTTGCCAGTAAAATGGCAGTCGTTAAGCCTGGTTGAAGGCCTTATGGGCGGCTTGATAAATTTCAACAGCAGGCAGCCACAACCTGCGTCTGTCTATTTCAACACGGCAATGGGCTCACCACCTATTACGTGGGACAGAAATCCACACGGTGAAAAGTGGGCATATAATATGCCTCTGCCACCCCTTCGGGGATAAGGCGTGATGGATATTATTTTATTTTATTTACTATACTATAAATATTATAAAGCTGAAGAGTTTGTTTGTTTGGTTGTTTGTTTGTTTGTTTGGTTGAACGTGCTAATCTCAGGAATTAATGGTCGTATTTGAAAAAAATCTTGTGTTAGAAAGTCAATTTATCGAGGAAGGCTATAAATCATTACGCTACTACACTGGGGAGCAGAGCAGTAATGTGTTAAATGTCGACATATCGGGCAAATTTTTATGCATCATTGTAGAATTTATAAGCGACGGGATTAAATAGGTGCGACGGGAGGTCGAAATATTCCACGGGCGAAGCTGTGGGGGTCATCTAGTAATCTAAAAAGAAATAAAATTGGAATGTATGATTGTAATTTCAAATAAATAAATAAATATCCATCACGCCTTATCCCCGAAGGGGTGGCAGAGGCATATTATATGCCCACTTTTCACCGTGTGGATTCCTGTCCCACGTAATAGGTGGTGAGCCCATTGCCGTGTTGAAATAGACAGACGCAAGTTGTGGCTACCTGCTGCTGAAGTTTTCAAGCCGCCCATAAGGCCTTCAACCAGGCTTAACGACTGCCATTTTACTGGCAACCGGGACCAACGGCTTAACGTGCCTTCCGAAGCACGGAAACGCTCGCAAATGTAAATGCCACAAAGTGGTCACCCATGCGAGTACCAGCCATAGTGAAAGTTGCGTAACTCAGTGATCGTTTACAGAACACTGAGACCGCGGGGCCACGAGCGTTTTCAAATAAATGTAATTGTTTTCAAATAAATGTAATTTCAAATTTTTTTATATCTAATAATTCCCCATTATTGAAAACTAGGTGACCCCTACGGCTTCGTCCGTGACATACTTCAAACTCCCGTCGCACCTATTTTGTCCCGTCGCTTATAAATTCTACCAAAATGTATAAAAATTTGCCCGATTTGTCGATATTTATGATTACTGCTCCACTCTCCAGTTTAGTAGCGCTATGATATATAGCCTTCCTCGATAAATAGGCTATCCAACACAAAAAGATTTTCAAATCCGACCAGTAGTTCCCGAGATTAGCGCGTTCAACCAAAGAAACAAACTCAGCTTTATTTATTAGTATCTATAGATAAAATCTGTTCACTTCATGCAAATCGAAGTATATACGGTACTTAAATAAAAAATAAGTCTAATATTTTTTCTCTGTCTGTCTGTTTGTTCAAGCTATACTCGGATTATAACGTAGTCCAATCTATGATTAAAGTTACTTTTTAATCGTAAACTATATTAATATCTTCGACCCCTTCAGAGATAGACAAGTAAATAAGTAACTAAGTATTTCATTTCATCTTAAAAGTTTCAAATCACCATCTCCAATGTAAGAATTAAATTGGGTTATTTGATTTAGGATTGTTTGTCACCAGCTAATCCTTGATCCGTCGCTTCGTATTATAATTCCTTCTTCTTGATTTTCCGTTCAAGGCAAAAGCGATGAGCGGGCTAAATGAAATAGGTTTGTTTTCTGTCGATGGCCGTAAGATAAATAAAATTGATGTGTCTCTTTGCAATTCCAATTTAAAAGTTTTTCACTAAAGGCACATGAAAGTATATACGGCACTTACAAAAGAAAAATGTCTATTTGTTGTGGATAATCGAGCGATGATCTGGTGGGCACTGCGGTCCAAAGGGGTTCCAGAGGTCTATATTAGCACTATCCGGGACATGTACCGCGAATCCGATTCCATGGTTTGGACTGCTGTTGGCGACACGAAACCCTTCCCCATCATCCCCAAATGGCGGGAGATGACCGGTGTCATTTGTGACCCAAAATTGCCGATCCGGTTGAAGGGACAGGTCTACAAAACCATCATTAGACCTGTCCTTTTACATGGCAGTGAGACGTGGCCAATATTGGAGCGACACAAGCAGAGCTGCATGTCATGGAAATCAAGATGCTGCGGTGGATGTGTGGAGTCACGCGGATGGACTGTGTGAGGAACTCTAGCTTCCGTGGCCTTCACGTCCGTGACATTGCAGACAAGTTGCAAGAGTGTCGCCTTCGTTGGTATGGTCACGTCTTGTGGCAACCGCCGGGCTACGTGGGAAACAAATGTCTGGCCATGTCAGCCCCGCCGGGTCCCGGTAAGAGGGGAAGACCCAAGAAGTGTTGGCTTGACATCGTAAAGGATGACAAGCGTGCCAATGGTCTCAAACAAACGGGGACTCTCGGGACAAACGCTCGGATAATGATGATGATGTTGTAGATAATCTATGAAATATTTATAATATTGTTTTTAAACTAAAATAACTAAACATAACTTAAAACTAAAGACCTAACATGCGTCATAAAATTTCTCCGCATCACACTCCTCACGTGATAGCGTTCCCAGAAGACAGGCAGCATTGCCACGTTGTATGGCAATGCTTAGCTTAGATCTCTTGAAGTATATTATGAGCACTTGGACCCCATGACTCGCTTGTAATGGTGGAGTATAAAAACTGTCAAAATTGTACCGTCGCGTCGGCTTCCATCGAAGATGTCAATTCTATGCTGACACGATTGAAATTTTAGACTTAGACTCCAGTATCCAGTATGTGCCACTTTCTGAATCATTCGCTACAATGTTATCACTCGTACTCCATATAAAAACAAAATGGAATTCAAACAGTGATTTTTTTCTTAAATCAGCAACCGTCTCGGATTTCAGTGCTGATGAGATTAATTTTATGCTTATTCGTTTGGATGTGCTAGTAGAGAAATTCCAGATTTATGTTCACGAATGTTTAATGAGAGGGTTCGTTACAGCTTGAGTGATGGTTTGTTAAAGGACTATGATAACATTTTTATTTATTGAAGTTAAACTTCTTTATCGACGGATGAGACAAATTTTATAACTGAAATAAAAAGTCTTCATGTTTTCGATTACGCGCCATGTTGTTTTTAAGTGACACTTTTTTATCGACGTAAGCGAAACTTACTTTTCGACGTATGCGTAAGCCTTATCTACCCAATTTTCGTGAAGTTGTTAATAGTAAAGTAGTTGTAAAAATAAATTTCACTTCTTAACTGTGTACTCTGGTACACACACATAATTTTAATTTTTCAATATATAGCGGTGTATATTGATATTTTTATATACTACTCGGGACTTCACGCGGAAATATATATTTTCTACTTACATTCACCGATGTTTTGAAAGCGTTGCAGCGCTCGTGATCGCAGCTGGACTGGTGGCGAGGGCCACCAGTACATTAAAAATTTAAAATAGTACTGCCATATTTATAAGAAAAATATTACGTTATAGGTTAATAAAAGAACTTTTGTAATCACCACACCTCGTGGAATAAAGAAAATAAAAGTTTCTCTAACCAATAACATACGAACTTCCTGGAAAACTCAAGATCGATCTATTATATAGAAGGGATTCCAAAAGATTGGAACTTGACGGTGAGAAGATCGCGGGATCACCCCGGGATTAAGACCCTATCCCGTGGGGCCCGGCCCTGGTAATAAGAACTTCGGAATTATACGCAACTAGCTGATGCCCGCAGCTTTGCCCGCGTGGTAAAGTTTTTCTATTCGAGATTTTGAAGGGAATTCTAATCTTTTTGAAAATCCAATATAACCTAAGTTACTTACGAAGAATGTAGCTATCTAATGGTGAAAGCATTTTTAAAATCGGCTTAGTAGTTTTTAAGCCTATTCATTACAAACAAACTTACAAATCATTTCTTTGTATAATATTAGTATAGATGAATCAAACGGCTCACGGTATATTGAATCCAAAGATTATGAGTTCGGTTTTAAGTAGATAAGCTAATAGGATTATTGTTCAAGAAGTTCTTACCCTTTATTATTTTCTTTAGATAGTTATAAAAGTGATATTGAATAGTGATTAGGCTCTTTAGTAAGACACACATACATATATTCACGCCTTTATCGCCGAAGGGGTAGGCAAAAGAATATTATTATGTATATTTCTCTTTGATATTAATTGAGGTAATAGTTATTATTCTATTTTGATAATACTGCATTGTTGTGTGTATTCATAAATAAATAAAATGTGTGTGTACCAGAGCACACAGCTAAGAAGTGATACTTCATTACGCCATTTTTTTTAAAGCTATAAAATTTCTCTCAGCGTCGATAAAGAAGTTTCACTTCAAAAACCCAGTGAGTATACAAAAGAATCTATGTCACCCAGTTCTATCAATTCGTAACGAGACTTCATAATATTAGCTGTCAGAGTGGTTATTGAACGGGTCGCATGTAATATACAGTATTGATTGCCTTCCTTAGTTAATGGGAATAGTTTCGATTTGAGAAAGGGTTGTGAGGGGTTCAATGGAAGTGGTTACGGACTTTGACTCTGTATATGTTCTAAAACAAGGGTAGTTTTAGACAACTATTAAGGATCTATTTGAGAAATTGATGTTCCCGTATAGAGATTATTTTTGAAATATATTGTGAATATCTTTATCGACGTAGAGAAATTTTATAGATGTAAAAAAATCGTCACGTTTTTCTCTTACGCGTTCTTTATCGACGTATGAGCGAAATTTTATAGCTGAAAAAAAATGTCGTAAAGAAGTTTCACTTCTTACCTGTGTACTCGGGTACACACACATTTTTTTTATAAGATAATAGATACTTTTTTAAAGCAATTTGTTTGCTAACTTTTCTATATACATTTTCATTAAAGTGATTATGTAGATAGCCACAACCCGCGTTTGTCTATTTCAACACGGCAATGGGGTCACGACCTATTACGTGGGAGAGAAATACACACGGTGAAAAGTGGGTGTATAATACGCCTCTGCCACTCCTTCGGGGATAAAGGCGTGTTGAAATTGACAGGTGCAGGTTTTGGCGACCTGCTGTTGAAATTATTGAAGTCACCCATAAGGCCTTTAACGTGGCTTAACGACGGCCATGTTATTGGCAACCGGGACCAACGGCTTAATGTACCTTCCGAAGCACGGAAACGCTCGCAAATGTACAACAAGTTCACGACTAAACTGATAATCCATTGGTCTCACTTGAATAGAGAAACCATTTTGTTTTTTTTTCTTTTTCTGGATTGTAGTCAATATGTGTTGTGTTGTAAATACAGAAAAGTATACTAAAGGGATAGTAGAAAATAGACTTTTATAGTCTCTGCCTACCCAATGTAGTTTAATGTTTAAATATAATGTATTTATTATTATATAGGCTAAGTATAAATTAATATTAATGCTTTGATTGAAGGCATAAGGCAGAGAGCAGTTATTTTTTATACCACTGAGGTGGCAGACAAACATACGGCCCACCTGATGGAAAGTGGTCACCGTCGCCTATTGACGTTTGCAACACTAGAGGTGCAGCACTCGCGCTGCCAATCTGTAAAATCCTTTTAAGACCCCATTTGAAGAACCCCATACTGTTGACGTTAAAATTAATATATTTTTTGAATCAATTTGGCGATAAACTAACAGTTGGTGATTAAATTTTCAAAATATAAAAAAAATACATTTTCACTCAGAACCCGCTAGCACATAGAGCATGAGGCGTTAGGGTGCTTACTCACCGATGCAGGGGTTGTTGTGTACCGAGGCGAAGTAGCGATCACAGCGACTCCCCATGGCCAGGGTTATGAAGGTGGGGCAGATGCAGCCGAAGAGCGGAGTTAGACGCATTTTGACATAGGCGTCCCGGCAGGCTTGTCTAGACATAATAATAAAAAATAAAAAAAACATTGCGAGACATTTTTTTTATACTGCGCCGTCTAGCCAAAATTAGGCTAATATAAGCTTGTGTTACGGGATCTAGACGACTGATAAACATACTTATAAAATTGTAAATACATACATACAAAGGAAACACCCAAACTCTAAAACAAACATTTGTGGAACCCGGGTCCTCAGTCAATGTTATAGTCGCGGCAGTCGCATACACTACCACTGTGCCACCGAGGCAGTCGAACAAATAAGTTATAACATGAAAACGTGATTACGTTTAAATTGTAGGAGACAAAAAAAAAAAAAAAATATATATATATATATATATATAAATAGAGATAATGTTTATCAATCACCCTTTATCCCGAAAGGGTGGCAAAGGCATATTATACGATTACTTTCGCCGTATGTATTCCTGTCCCACGTAATGTGAGCCCATTGCCTTGTGTAATAGACAGAGGCAGGTTGTGGCGACCTGCTGTTGAAATTTTTCAAGCCGCCCATTAGGCCTTCCACTTGGCTTAACGATTGCCATGTTACTGGCAACCAGAACCAACGACTTGTTGTGCCTTCCTAAGTACAGCAAGAAAAAAATATCGAACACACTTTTTATTAGTTTTTATCAGATTACAATCATTATTTTACATAAAGATGCAAATTTGACAGAAATTTTCACTGAGATTCAGTAAATATTGGCATTAGGTATTACAATATTAACACAGTATTGAGATCAATTACTTTATACAATTCCTTCTAACCTCCACTACAAAGTCAATAGTGGGCTTTAATTGAATTTAATGTCAGTAATAACGAAAATATCGGGCCCTCACTAGATTGAAAAGTTATTATTCATTTTATTAACACTATAAATTGTATTTGAAGTTCAATATAAGCCTTAAATATTAGACATTACATTAAATTAAATTACAAATACTAGGTACATTAAAGGTCATAAAATATATCGATATCAAAATATTAGAAAGATGATAAAATAATGGAAAATTTCAATGGGCTTTGATTCGCCTACAGATTGAGATTATTAACATCAGTAATTTTCCCTGGCTAACTCCTCGAGTTAAGCTAAATTTCTTGGTAGATGTAAGTTCACGTCGGTATTGACCGGGAATAGAACCGTCACCTTAACCACTAGACTACCGCCGTCTCAAAAGTTTTTTATGTTTTGAGTCACAGGGATCGCTGAAGAGAACTGCACGTGGATATCAAAAAATCCGTTCATCATCACTCCAAGTAAAGTAACAAACACAAAAAAATCTAAATACCTAATTGATTAACTTGGGTGTAACCGAGATCACTAGGGCTCCCGCAACCTAACCTGTTCGCAGTGCTTCTGCTGATTCACGGAAGAAGCAGTGAAGCAGGCGCCCTTTAGAACTGAGGTAAGGTTCCTCGAGGTCAGACCGCAGTCAATCCTAACAATGCCCGAAATCTAAAACCAAAGAACAGCTGCTCCTAGAAGCTAAATATAAGTGAACCCCAGGCTGCAAATCCAGGTAGGGTTTAGAAGCAACTAGAAATAAGATGAAGAAGAATACTTAAACCGAATTCCATAAAGGATACCTCTTTAATAGAATATCCTTTAAAAAAAGAAGTGTGTTTGTACTTATGTACACGCCTTAGAAGTCATACTTCTTTGGCGTAAAAAGATAAAAGATAAATATCCTTCGCCTTAGCCTACGTCTGTAGAAAAAAATAAAATGTTGACAATAGCTAAGTTCAGGGTGTTTGAAAACTACTTTCAATGTAGTTATTGGTTGTCATGGAATCACTTATCAGCTAACTTCAGGGCGTAGGTTTTTCGAGGAGGACTGCGCGCGCATCGTAAAAAAATTCTCTCATTATTTTTCCCTAACGCGCCAAAAGAGGTATAACTTCCAAAATCAATTGATGATGAGATGATCTAGGATCTTACCTATTGGCCATGAAGCACTCGCCCTTATGAACTTTGCAGGAGTTCTTGAAGTCTTCATACAGCTCCTTGCAGTCATCGTTAGCATGGCATACGGCGTGAGCATAGGTGCAGAGAGGGAGAGTTTCCACGGGATACGGGTCTTTTTCTGTCAACAACACATTTAAAATCGAATGATATGCCATAAAAGGGTTTAATTTTCCCCACCAAAATGCATTAGTGACATTACTATTTAACCCACTATTGGGGACATTTGGTGGGGTACTGTGGAAGCACTCTGTCAGAACATATAACCAACAATATTGAGCACTAAAGCACGAAATTTGTGAAGTTCTTCCATTAAACAGTATAATAATATCAATCAAGTCGCGTAGGCCTATCCTTATTTATATCCGGAGGAACCACTTCGCTATGACCTCATCCATTAGTCAGCAGGTTTATCACTTGCAGGTGAGGCTAGTCTGGGCCCTGCAGATTTCAATAGGGCTCCGACGAGCCCATATAACTTATTTTCTTGTCTCACCTAAGGTTTGGTCACGTCCTACGAATGCATGAGGAACGATTGACGAAGAATATTTATTGTATATAACTAGAGGGTTGACCGAGGCTTACATATTTTTTTTTTGATATTTTGTTTGCGATACTTACAACCAAATTTTTTGTAACAAACATATAAATGTGGATAAATGTTTAGACCCCTTAATCCCAGAGAATATCCAACACGTATCTTTTTTTATAAATGCGGATTTTATGTGTTCCATGGCAATTCTGGCAACACAGCCAAAAAGATACATGTATCGCTCGGGTGATTTTGCATCCATATCTAATGGAATTGACTCCTTTGATTGGCATGTCGATCTCCGTACGGGTACAATGGACAGTGCCTTGTCGTTGTTTTATGATAGACTAAAAAATTTCATTCTGTTCAAAACTGTAAAACCTACATCTAAATATCCCCCTTGGTACAAAAGACCCCTTATCAAAATTCTCAAAGAAAAATATTATTATCACGCTAAGTATAAGAAGTATGGCAACTTATCAGACTACGAGTCCTTTTTAATATTAAGGAATCGTGCCAGGGAGTTGGAAAGAGATATTTTTGACAGCTACATCAAAATTACGGAAACTAATGTGGCTCGATCTCCAAAAACGTTTTGGGCCTACGTAAAAAATAAGCAAATGTCTTCCAATACTTACCCTTCTTCAATGAAATATAAACAGGGCTCATAAACAGATCGCCAGGCTTCGCGATCCATGCATACTTCTTTCGCTTCTTCGAGATTCATCAATCGCTTCATACACGCACGTCTGGGTATCCGAGTACTTTTGACCTTTCCGTTTTTGAGCAATCTGCTCACGTGGTCTTCATATGTAAGTCTCGGCCTACCCTGACTCCTTCTACCCTCTACTTTTGAACAATATATATTCTTCGTCAATCGTTCATCATTCATTCGTTGGACGTGTCCAAACCAACGGAGCACGCCCTTTTCCAGTTTAACGCTGAAACTTTCATTCAAACCTGCCATATTGCGTATCACTTCTGTAGTGTTTGTATCTATACAATAGATATAATACACTGTCTCATGTACACAAGCAGAGGGGGTAGCTGTCAATCGGGGAGTCGTGTGAAGACACGGTGCTGGTTAGACGTGCGCCTGCGCTCGTAGCTGTGTGTAGTAGTGAGCCAGTGTTAAAGTTACCTAGTTTCCTTAGGTATAAAAGGGATCACTACAAGTGGCGACGAGGATTAAGGTAAGAAATAAAATTATAAAAAAAAAATATATATGTATAAAAAAGATAGGTAGGTGACAGCAAAATTTTGTTCATACAACCCGCAAGTACTAAATATATCATTTAATATTCTGTTTACTGGATGGATTCTATAGTTGTATGAGCACAATTAATCTGTTAATAGGGTGTGGAATATGATTGCGCAAATACTAATTTGTCATCGATCCCAATCAGCGCAATTGCTATGGATTTCGTAAACAAAACTAGTTCGCCTCCCTTATCTCTTATAACAAAGCTTACATTATGCGAACGCTTCAGTACGAACAAGAATTGGTTTCAATATCAAAATATTTTACATCATAAATAAGTAATAAAACTAGCAGTAGGTATTTGTTATTCAGTGACATGTTAACAATTTCTAATGACCGACTTAGATATAAAGAAAGATTGAAATAAATGAAGATACCTCCTTTCAAATTTTATATTGTATTAACGACAAAATTTTACATTTCTTTGGTAACCTATACAATTACGTAAAGAAAAAAAAAATATATATGAAAAAAAAATGGAAAATATAAGATAGAATGTTTGTTGTAAGCATTTGAATTGTGCTTTGGGATTTATGTGGACAGATTAGACTACACATGCCATTAACTATAGGTTTTACCTACCTATACATTTGTTAAACCTTATGTAGGTACTCACTATGAGATAGAATAGAATAATAGAATGGGTATTCCAATATAAAATTATTCACAATAGTCTAGATTTGGACTAAACTAGAATGTCTAAAATAAACAAATATTTAGTATGGCCTACAGAAGTTACCCCGGTTTGGGCGTGTGTGTGCGTGTGGGATTCCGAGTTTGTAGCTGCGCCACGACACAGGATAGAATCCTGGTGGGCTACGGGAAAAAGCGCTCCAGATTTCCATTAAATTGGAAGTATATTGAATCACCACAACACGAAGTTACTTGAATTTAAAATAATAATAATTATAGTTGTATTTGGAATTCTCGGTAGTTTTCGTTTGAGGTACTCCTGAGAATTTTCATTAAATTTAAATTATTTAGACGTCCATTAAATTGGATGTACGTAGTAACTTTCATTAAATTGAAAGTATTTAGACGTCCATTAAATTGGATGTATGTATTGACTTTCATTAAATTGGAAGTATTTAGACGTCCATTAAATTGGATGTATGTATTGACTTTCATTAAATTGAAGTATTTAGACGTCCATTAAATTGGATGTAGGAATTGACTTTCATTAAATTGGAAGTATTTAGACGTCCATTAAATTGGATGTAGGAATTGACTTTCATTAAATTGAAAGTATTTAGACGTCCATTAAATTGGATGTAGGAATTGACTTTCATTAAATTGAAAGTAATTAAATCGGGGGCATTTTCAGATCACCCCAACACGATCCATCATGGCAAATCTACTACCACCACCAGAAAAATTAGAGATAGAGAGTGACAGTGCATCTATTGGAGTAAGGTGGGAGAAATGGAAACGGTCGCTTCAGATTTATCTGGAAGCTGCGGACATCACGACTCCAGTTAAAAAGCGAGCTACGTTACTAGTTCTAGGGGGAGGTGCATTGCAAGAAATATTTTATAATTTACCTGGAGCAAATGCAGAACCTGGAGAAAACGTCGATATTTTTGAAGTAGCTATTCGTAAATTGGATGACTACTTTCTTCCAAAACAAAACAAGACATTTGAACGACACATTTTTAAACTTATTAAGCAAGATGAAGGCGAAAACTTTGAAAAATTTCTTATTAAATTAAGACATCAGGCAGCAAAATGTAAGTTCGAAAAACCAGAAGATCACATAATCGACCAAATTCTAGAAAAGTCTTCGTCATCTGAATTAAGGAAAAAAATGTTAACTATGGGTGATGAAATTACATTAGACAAAGTGATTACTACAGCCAATACCTTAGAGATTGTGAGTTATCAGCTAGACATTTATGAGCAAAAAGAAAAGAATACAAAAAATGAAGTTAATTTAATAAGAAATAAAAAACAGGATAATCTAAGATGGAATAAATCAGAAAAAGAGTCGGATGAAGGCTTATACAGATATAAAAGACTCATGTTCGGAGTCACATGCGCTCCAGAATTATTCCAAAAAATTATGGAGAAAATGTTAAAAAGTGCGAAGGGACTACAAATTTCATAGATGACATATTAATTTGGGGGAGTAATGAGAAAGAACACGACTTACGACTTTCCAAGGTAATGGAGGTATTGAAACATAATAACGTTTTATTAAATCAAAAAAAATCTATATATAAAGTACAGACAATAGACTTTTTGGGTCATGAATTAAAACCGGAAGGAGTAAAGCCGTTGCCCAAGTACATAAAGAGCATAAATGATTTTAGAGTACCGGAAACAATCGAAGAATTACAAAGTTTTTTAGGATTAGTAAATTACATTAACAAATGGCTTCCACATTTAGCTACGACGACAGAACCACTAAAACATATATTAAGACAGAAACTAGGGAAGAAAGCCAGAATAGAAGAGTACTGGAAGAGTGAACACAATGAAGCATTTGAAAAATTAAAAGATATGCTATCTAAAATGGGATTGGGATATTATGATGTCAAAGACAAGACACAGGTAATAGCAGACGCCAGTCCCGTAGGAATTGGAGCTATTTTAGTTCAGTTTGACTGTAAGGGACCAAGAATTATTGCCTTTGGAAATCGGACATTGAGCCAATGTGAGAGAAAATACAGTCAAACAGAAAAAGAGGCCCTTGCTCTTGTATGGGCTATTGAGCATTTTAATACATTTCTTTTTGGAAAAGAATTTGATTTAATAACGGATCATAAGCCTCTGGAATTTCTGTTTAGTCCGAAATCAAAACCATGCGCCCGTTTTGAAAGATGGGTACTACGACTTCAGGCGTATCGTTATAACATAAAATATAAACCGGGTAAGACCAATATTGCGGACCCATTATCGCGGTTATGTAAATACTCTGATCAATCAACGCAGTCATCAAAAGATAAACACGTTTACCAGATAGTTGAACTTGCCAGGCCTTGTGCAATCTCCATGAATCAGATAGTAAAACAATCAGAAAGCGATCAGGAAATCACAAGTGTTAAGAACGGAATTTTCAGTAACCAATGGGATGAGTCTGTTAAAATGTACAAAATATTTTCTGATGAATTATGTTTTTATGAGAACATCCTTTTGAGAGGGAACAGGATAGTTATACCACAGAATCTCAGGAAGCAAGTTCTACTAGCAGCCCATGAGGGGCATCCAGGTGTTGTAGCTATGAAAGGTCGCTTTCGTTCTAAGGTTTGGTGGCCTAAAATGGACAAGGACGTAGAGTTGATGGTAAGAAGCTGTAAGGGGTGCACCCTGGTTAGCTTACCAATACCTCCTGCACCAATGAAACGTCGCAACCTTCCATCTGAACCTTGGCTCGATATTGCAATGGACTTATTGGGTCCATTACCGAATAATGATCATTTATTAGTAATTATTGACTATTACAGCCGTTATAAGGAGATTAAGATTACTAGGACTATAACCAGCTCGCAAATCATTAAAATCTTGAAAGAAATCTTTAGTCGATTGGGCTATCCACTATCTATCACTACTGATAACGGTCGGCAATTTGTAAGTGAAGATTTTAAGAATTTTTGTTATAGTTGTAATATTAAGCTTTTCAATACTGTACCATATTGGCCCCAAATGAACGGAGAAGTGGAGCGTCAAAACAGAGATATTTTGAAGCGACTCAAAATCAGTTCTAGTGAAAAGCGTGATATAAGAGACGCACTGCATGAATACCTCATGATGTACAATTCCACTCCTCATTCAGTTACCGGAAAGACGCCCTCAGAACTTTTTTTCAAGAGACTAAACAGGGACAAAATCCCTATGTTAAAAGAGATAAATAACACGGATAATGACACTGAAATTAAAGATCGAGATAGAATGCTAAAGGAAAAAGGAAAGGAATATGGAGACCGGAAAAGAAGAGCGGAAGACCCTGAACTAATGGATGGTGAGAAGGTATATGTTAAAGAAATAGAAAAGACAAATAAGCTCTCAACAACTTTCAATCCTACACCACACATAGTGAAACAGTCAGTTGGAGGGGATGTTACAATAAGGAATACAGAAACTGGACAAAGATTACGAAGGAATGTAATTCATCTTAAGCGGGTGGAAGGACAATGGAAATCGGTAGAAGACGAAACCAGTGGAAATGAGAATCAAATAACCAAAGAAAATAAAACGACAAATTGAAATAATAAATTCTTGTTATAATATTATCAAAATTGATTAAGTTGATCATGTAACATTTATATATTTAATAAAATTAAAAAAAATGTTGTAAAGGAAGGGATGTAGTGTTTGTATCTATACAATAGATATAATACACTGTCTCATGTACACAAGCAGAGGGGGTAGCTGTCAATCGGGGAGTCGTGTGAAGACACGGTGCTGGTTAGACGTGCGCCTGCGCTCGTAGCTGTGTGTAGTAGTGAGCCAGTGTTAAAGTTACCTAGTTTCCTTAGGTATAAAAGGGATCACTACAACTTCGTTACGTATTCGGTCGGCCAAGGTAACGCCGCACAATTTTCGAAGTGATCGCATCTCCACAGCATTCAATTTACTTTCATGCATCTGCTGACATACCCAGGTTTCACTACCGTAAAGCAAAGTTGGCACTAGCACTGCGTTATGAATCGCCATTCGTGCTTCTTTTACGATGCTTTGTCGCTTTACTAACTGGGACAAAGCACCGTTAACTTTGTTTCCGGCAGCTACTCGCCGTTCTACATCCGAATCACATCTTCCATCCGCGCTAAACATACTTCCTAAATACACAATTTCATTCACTTGCTCTAGACGTTCCTGGTTTACCCTAATCTCGCATTTAGTTCTTACGTCACGTCTTTCAAATACTAGAACCTTAGTTTTACTTGCATTCAAGCGGAGACCCTTACTTTCACACCCCTCTTTCATATTAGTGACTAATGCCTGTAGGTCGGCTTCTGATGAGGCCATGAGCACCGCATCATCAGCGTACAGCAGACAGTTTACTGTAAAGTCACCCAAATTCACACCCATATTAAAATCTTTCAACTTCTGCAGGCAACTGTCCAGATATTATAAATAAGTAAACCGGATTACTCACGTTTTTACGACCAGTAATAGACCGACCGGTTTCAGCTGTATTTAGACAGCCTTTTTCAGAGGTGCGAACCGTTCGCCGAGCACTCTTTACGCACACTGCGCGCATCCGCTCTCGCCGCTCGCGCGCTACCCACAATCACAGGGAATCATATAAACACCGGGGTCCTTTATCCTTTGGAGAGCGCAGTAGATGTCGAAGTTGTGTAAGGGGACGGAAGATAGTCTTGATGCTGTATCTTCGGCGTAACAAGTGTCCTACCACATCCGTCACCCCTTTGACATATGGGAGGAAAGCCACCGCTCTCTCCCCCGATGCAGGGCGAGTCCGTGCACACGTATTAGCCACCCGCCAACTCTGTCTCCAGTTGCATCCGTTGCTGCACAACACACCCTTCACATGCTCCAGCTCAGTATCCAGGTATTCCGGGTCACACAATCTCAAAGCCCTGTTGATAAGCGTCCGTGGAACTGAAGCGAGATGCGCTGGGTGATATGTGAATCCGCTCTCAGATACCTATCTGTGTGAGTTGGCTTTCTGTATATCCCGTGAGATAGTCGACCACTCGAATCTCGCTTCACCAGTACGTCCAGAAAAGGCAAGGCTCCGTCTTTCTCGTATTCCACGGTAAAGGCAATCTTCTGATGGAGACCATTCAGGTGTTGCAACAATGGCCCTACACTATCCCTCCGAATAATGACAAACACGTCATCCACATAACGCCACCAGTGTCTCGGCTTGTATGGAATGTTAGCCAATGAGGTATCTTCAAACCATTCCATAAATATGTTGGCTACAACTGGAGCTATAGGAGAACCCATGGCTACACCGTCGATCTGAAGGTAGTATTCACCCTTCCACACAAAATAGCCGCTAGTCAGTATGTAGCGTATCAACTCCATATACTCGATAGGTATGCCAGTGTATTTTAATAGGTCGGCTATTATCTCAAGTACGTCCTCTATCGGTATATTTGTAAACAGCGACACGACATCAAAACTCACCAACAATTCATCGTCATTAACAAGTATTCCTTCCAATAACCGAATAAAGTGCGATGAATCTTTTACGCAGCTATCTGTCTTACCCGTAAGGGGAAGTAACATGTCTGACAGATAGCTAGCAGCCTTATGAGTAGGTGAATCTATCTGACTCACAATTGGGCGAAGGGGCCAGGACGGTTTGTGTATCTTAGGTAAACCGTAGATCTTCGGAGGAGCAGGGCTAAAAGGACGAAGAGAATCATAAAGGTTATCTGGCAATGATTTTAAGATTTTGTTCAAACCATTAGTGATCCTGTTGGTGGGATTATAAGAAACTTTCTTATAAGTGCTACTGTCACTCACAAGACTTTGAATTTTTTCCTCATAAGTAACTGTGTCCACAACAACATTAGCGTTTACCTTATCTGCCGGCAAAACCAAAATACTACGATCACTCCTCAAATTCCGTAAAGCTTCAAATTCTACATTTGGCATGTTGGGCTTAGGTGGCCGGCATTTCCTTAATATCTGCGACACATCCTGCCTCAAACATTCCGCATCATGGCTGTTAATCTTATTACGAACAATTGTATCTTCTATACTTGTAATGACGGTTTCTATAGGAACTTTTGCAGGCGTTGGTGCAAAATTGAGACCAGACAGAGCATTAATCTCGACATCCGACATAACACGCGAGGATAAATTTACTACCGTTTTAATATTCGTATCGTATCCATGTGGGTGTTGCTGCGAGTTTTTTGTCAGGCGTTTCAATTTTCCTTCATGTGTTTTTTCTGTCTTCTTATAAATCGATTCAGCCCTGCTAAAGGTCATAGCATCAAGAATAGCCCATAAATCCGAACACAAAACCTGAGACAACTGGAGATGTAACCGATATAATTCACCTGTGATAATGTTTATTTTCCGATAGTGTTTTCGGATTACCCACTTTAACAATTTGAAGTTAATGCTATCAAAGAAACTTTCGCAACCCTGAATGCACTTTAAAGGTTTAACACGCATAAATTTCGGTATCACACACAATTCACGACACTTCCGTAAGAATTTTAAACCGCACTCAAGTTTATTACGTTTGATTCTAAGTCTGGCAAAACGTTTCACTTCATTAAGCCGTTCCTCCCCGTAGAGGTTAGCAATTTTAACTAGAAAACTAACGTTATTATTACACATTATAAATAAGTAAACGGGATTACTCACGTTTTTACGACCAGTAATAGACCGACCGGTTTCAGCTGTATTTAGACAGCCTTTTTCAGAGGTGCGAACCGTTCGCCGGGCACTCTTTACGTACACTGCGCGCATCCGCTCTCGCCGCTCGCGCGCTGCCCGCGTTTTGTTGTTTGGGTATTCGGTGGACGTAGGGTTGCGCCGAGGCACAAGTGAGATCCGCTTCACTATCGCTGCCATCCAAACTATTTGGAGCGTCTCTGCATGCATAGCTCACTGTGTCTTCAACAGACTCGCTTTCCGAATAACACCGAGCACCACGAAGGTACGATTTAAAGTTTTTGTTCAAACCATTAGTGATCCTGTTGGTGGGATTATAAGAAACTTTCTTATAAGTGCTACTGTCGCGGGAGAAGCACTTTGTACCCCGGAAAATTCGAGAAGCCATAGAGATAGGGAGGCGGCCGAATTTTAATAGAGATGGGGGCTGGAGTTTACCTCCTACATGGAAGCCGTGCCTTCGTGGTGCTCGGTGTTATTCGGAAAGCGAGTCTGTTGAAGACACAGTGAGCTATGCATGCAGAGACGCTCCAAATAGTTTGGATGGCAGCGATAGTGAAGCGGATCTCACTTGTGCCTCGGCGCAACCCTACGTCCACCGAATACCCAAACAAAAAAACGCGGGCAGCGCGCGAGCGGCGAGAGCTGATGCGCGCAGTGTGCGTAAAGAGTGCTCGGCGAACGGTTCGCACCTCTGAAAAAGGCTGTCTAAATACAGCTGAAACCGGTCGGTCTATTACTGGTCGTAAAAACGTGAGTAATCCCGTTTACTTATTTATAATGTGTAATAATAACGTTAGTTTTCTAGTTATAACTGTCCAGATACACTATGAACAGCCAGGCGGACATGACACATCCCTGTTTGACGCCTGTTTAGACATCAAAAAGAGGTGACACATCCCCCCCCCCTACTCGCAGGCAAGCCTTACAGTCCCTATAAAGCGACTGTATTGCCCTCAGTAGCGAGCCGTCCACACCATATCCGTGCAGCAAGTCCCACAGCGTTTCTCTCACAACGTTATCAAATGCTTTCTCTAGATCCACAAAAGCGCAGAAAGGTACTAGAGGTAGGTACTACAACTGCTACTCGCCAGTCATCCGGGACCTCACCCGTCCGCCAGCACAAGTTGCATAACAGACATAGTGTGTCCCAGACACGCGACCCACCGTACTTGATCATCTCAGCAGTAACTCTGTCTTTTCCCGCAGCCTTACCACATTTCATACTTCTTATCGCTTGTTCTATTTCTTTCATACTAATAACTTCAATGACATCGGGATCTGGAGCATCGAAGTGAGCTCCACTTCCCGATGTGGCATCTCTGTCTTTTTTTGCATACATCTTTCCATAATAAACACCCCATTACTGCAGGACGTCAGTTTGGTCTGTTAGGACGTCATTGTTAACACTAAGCTCTTTATTCATACTGCAGATTGCCGAACAACTCCGGGTCTTGCCTACCCCTTTCCAGAAGAGCTTGGCATTATCCCGGAAATTGGACGACAACCTTTCATCCGCTTTCATTCTGCACCTTTCACGAGCTTCTTCTATCAGTGCCTTCGTGTTAACTTTCTGCAGCTATCTCTCTTTCATATTAAAATACAATACTGAATTATATTCTACATTGTATTTAATAATTAACATTAAATGTCAGCACATGAAATTGTATAAGTAATCAATTATGCTAGGAATGTCCAGTACCAATTTATTTAATGCACATATCTACTTAAACTTCGAAAAGAGCGTATCCGTCAGACAACTAAAGTGGTCGACATAGCTCGCAGTGTAAGCACATTAAAGTGGCAATGGGCTGGCCACATCTGTAGAAGAACCAATGGCCGATGGAGCAATAGAGTTCTGGAGTGAAGACCGCGACTCGGCTAACGTACTGTAGGACGACCTCAGCTAGATGGACCGACGACTTGGAAAATGTCGCTAGGAGGGACTGGATGCGGAAGGCGCAGGACCGTGTGTTGTGGCGTGAATTAGGAGAGGCTCACGTCTAGCAGTGGACTGTCTTAGGCTGATATGATTGATTGATATATCTACTTTATTTTTTTAAGCAATGTACACGCATCCAATGACTTTTGTATGGCATTAGGTACATTATGTAGTATTTTCTGCGGAACCACTGGATGGTTTGTTGGTAACAGTTGAGTTTCATGGAGCTAAAGTGGCGGGCTTACGCACAACCATGTTTTCGTATATTTTTTTACTTTTCTTTTATAACCACCACTCCTATTCCTCCTTATTATTACTTAAAATTTTAAAAACTCATTAATCAATTAAAATCTGCTGAACTTTCAACATGGCGAATATTGCTATGTAAAACATTAAAATATAACTGCATAAAGAACTATGCCTTTATAATTAGTAAATAAGTAAAATTGGATTGCTATCATTCTTGTAAAGATCATGAAATATGCTATCATTCGTTTGTTGGTTAAACATCAAATACATTGCTGCTATAAGTAAAAAAGTATCATAGTTACCTTGTGCATTACCTTAATAACAAGAAATGGTCATAAATGACTATGATTATTATACGGTTAAAAAGCAAGGTAACTAGGCTCTATAAGAAGAATGCTTTTTGAATTCTTATTGTAGTCATATTAATAGGGTTTATAAACGTTTAAAGTTTAAACTTAAACAATCTCATTATAAGAATTGAGGTAATATTAGCCAAATCTTCTTTTAATATGTCATAATAAGTAACATTGGCGTAATCGATGTCATTTTAAAACTACTACAACGGTTAAGAACTTATATATTAAATTTTATAAGGTCATCTTGTTAGTTGGGCAAGAACTACTAAAGATCTGGTGGCTTCATAAAAGCTCTTTTCCGGGTACGCCTTGTTGGAGGCTAGTCTTTCCATTTCTCCAGCCTCAAGTACACAATATCAACAACTGTGTTGGTCAAATATGAATAATGGCACCCAAAGTAGCCATTAGTATAAAGCAAAGGTAAAAACTGGCCTTCGCCCTCGGAATTATTGTGTCATTTCTTTACTTCTCCTCCAGGTTGATACTTGGTACGGTACCAAAAACCACAAAATTTCAGAGCAATAGTTATTCCATGTGCATAAAAATTTATAATAAAATTACTGGTCGTTTTAAGGAATTACCTTTAAAAAGATTTGTGCCAAGTATTAGCTGCTGGCTGTTGGAAAACTGTTTTTACTCAGTTCAGGAGTTTCTCACATACCGGGATAAATAAGTGGCATGGACCAATGTTGTTAATTTTATAGGTTGTTTATTGACTGTAGTGATTATTTTTGTTATTGTGGATACCTATTGTTACTATAATTATGCATGTGAAATATTAATTAATTTGTATTGTAAATTCAGAAATGTAATCAATTTATTATATTTGAATCATAATGAAATTTATATAATGTAATGCAATGTAATTAAAATTCATATGAAATTGTAAATTTATTTGAAATTAATTGAATTACGGATTGAAAAATAAATTCATTCTACTTTTATAATTTAGTATTTAAGGAAACTTTTGCATGTTATTGGTTAAATGGCTAAATGGGCTAGTACTATGATTTTGTGAATTGTGATTTACCATCTCGCTACAACCTCATTTACAGCAAATAAATCATTTATCATTTATGAAGGAAAACGGTAACGTTTAATACATCTTTTTGTATAATACGTTTACCAGGCAAAATAACGTTTAACGTCAACCATTTAAAACAACAGTGTAAAACGAAGTTGTCTTTTTTCACTTTTTATGTGAAAGTTAGCGTACTAAATGCTTTAAAAATGTATCCATAGTAAATTCAGTGGAGTCCATTGCTTCAATGTTTAAAAATAGTTGTAACACTGTTCATTGGTATCAGAGTTGTTAAGTAGCTCAATAGATGGCTCTGGTCATACTCTTAAAAGACGATTAAAATATAGTGAAGAATTTCAACTTCTTTCGGTACGGTTCGGGTAGTTCAGTGGCTAGAACATTGCCCTGGTTAGGCAAAGGTCACAGGTTCAAACCCCGTCTCGAATCAAGTTGTCTTTTTTCACTTTAATAAAAATAAAATTAGTTGATGCATATATAGAGCAACGAAGAGGATACAGCGTGTAAATAGTTATTTAGTTATTCTTACCCTTCAATCCAACAAACATGCAGGGGTGGTCAAACAGGAAGTCGCGGAAGGAGTTACACTCAGGATCCACGTTCGGTTCCCGACAGAGGCAAGTTGGTTTAAAGAACGGGAACGCCTGCAAGGTTTTCAGAGCAGCCTGGCACTTCATCACTGTTACCGTTGAGCAAGCCACTGAAACAATATAAATTATTAATCAGCTAAAGTTCATCACTGTTACCGTTGAGCAAGCCACTGAAACAATATAAATTATTAATCAGCTAAAGTTCATCATCAGATCGAATTGGGTTGCATAAATAAAGAGACATAATTTAAAACTGCATAACGTTTCTTGCCATACTCTTCGTTTCGCATAACGTTCAAACAGAATTAATCATTAGACATACTTTATTTTCCCATAACTTCTTTTATAATAATGATATATCAGCATAAAATTATCACGTATAATTTATTTTACAATAACGATTACTGATTATAACATTTATTGGCATCTCATTCTATGGCATAAAGATTACAAGTCATAGGTACTTATAGAATACCATAATGTTAACGGGTTACATATTTTTATTTTTATATCTAAGCTTGAATTGTCTAAGTTCCATTTCCAGAACGTCTCTCAATACTCAATCAACGCTTGAGACTAGTTTTTGACTTATAAAATCTACTCACAAGCGTCGATTGAGTAATGAGAAACATTCTGGAGTACGGCCGAAAGATTGTACACATACATATACATACACTATGCTGTAGTTCAAAATGTCAACACTAATACTATATAAATCCGAATCTTGGGTCTTTTACCCGTCCTGACAACCCTACAACACCCTATCGAACCCTTGCAAAAACCACAATTTCGATTAACGGTAGAATTAGATATGTTTTTGTGTCAGCATGCCATTAAGGAGTGGCTGTATTAGATTTTTTCTTTTTATTGAAACTCTTCCTATATATCTGGGATAGAACTTTAGTTTTGTATGTAGTTATGTTGTATTGTGAGTCAGGGTTGGCAGTATTTAATATAGGAAATATATTGATGTCTAATTGCAGAACAACAACAGACACGGTAAAGGCCTCAACACCTGTTACGTGGTACAAAAATGCCTACGGTGCAATGTGGGCCTATAATATGCCTATCCTCTTTGCCTACCCTCTCGGGGTTAACCTTTATAGGCGTGAGTTACATACATATGTAAGTATATTGTAAATCACTGCGTTAATCTTTCGCTATAGTTGGTTATATTTCCATTTACGTCTATCCATGCTTCGGAAGGCACGTTAAGTCGTTGCTCTCCGTTGCCAGTAATATGGCAATCGTTGAGCCAAGTTAAAGGATAATGGGCGGCATGAAAAATTACAATGGCGGGTTGCCACATTAAAACTCGGCACCTGTTACCTAAAACAAAAATGAATAATAATATGGGGGTATAGGGCTACCCCTTCAGGGATATAGGCATGACGTATGTGATCAAGAAAAAATAGCCTAAGTTTCGACCGTTTGTTGAATAATATCAATGTAATTGAAAAACAAAGGAATCCCGTTTATACTAGTACCTTAGTAGAAGCCAGAATTTTATCGCATTAAAGCCCTGTACAGTTGTAAAGCTAATCCCATAAATCACGAGTTAATTGTTCTCCGTTCACAATGCTGCAATTATTACACCGTGACTTGGGTTTTCTATTGTTCTTCACAGTCTGAAGACAGAAATGGAGGCGAGCGTACATTACGTCTAACGCGTTTGGAATAAATGCGTTTGGTTTGGGTATGCAGAGTTTTTTTATATTAAATAATACTATTTGTACTGTTCCACTGGTTCCACTACATTTACTTGTTATACTAGTTGACGCCCGCGACTCTGCTCGAATAGTGGAATTTTCCCGTTACTTTTCTCCACAGGAACTTGTTCCCGGGATAAATAAATATTATCATCATCATCCGAGCGTCTGTCCCAGTTGCGTCTCGCGACGCCCGGGGTCCGCTTTCCTACATTTTCTCCTCCACTTCGCACGGTCTTCGGCATCCCCTGTAGTGAGACCATTGGCACGCATGTCATCCCTTACGACGTCAAGCCAGCACTTCTTGGGTCTTCCCCTCTTACCGGGACCCGGCGGGGCTGACATGGCCAGACATTTGTTACCTACGTAGCCCGGCGGTTGCCGCAAGACGTGACCATACCAACGAAGGCGACACTCTTGCAACTTGTCTGCAATGTCACGGACGTGAAGGCCGCCGCGGATGCGAGAGTTTCTCACGCGGTCCATCCGCGTGACCCCACACATCCACCGCAGCATCTTCATTTCCGTGACACGCAGCTCCTGCTTGTGTCGCTCCAATATCGGCCACGTCTCACTGCCATGTAAAAGGACAGGTCTAATAATGGTTTTGTAGACCTGTCCCTTCAACCGGATCGGCATTTTAGGGTCACAAATGACACCGGTCATCTCCCGCCATTTGGCCCACGCGGCAGCAATGCGTGACTTGACATCGCAATCGATGTCACTGGACGTGTGAAAAACAGATCCCAGGTATTTAACCTGGTCCGTGCGCTCGACCAAATCACCGTCTATGCGGACGGATGTGGGATCTGTCGAGTTTAGTGCCAAGTACTCGAACCATTGAATCGGAGTCACAGTACATGTCCCGGATAGTGTCAATATAGACCTCTGGAACCCCTTTGGACCGCAGTGACCACCAGATCATCGCACGAGGAACACAGTCGAAGGCCTTCTTCATGTCTAGAAACAAACAGTGCAGAGGCGTGTTCTTCGACCTGTATTTCCCTGCGACAACCCTCAGGGCAAAAACAGGGTCCGTGGTCCCATAACCAGGGCGAAACCCATATTGACACTCCGAGAGAGTGCACTCCTGCCGGATCCGAGAGTCTATAATCCTCTCGAAGATCTTCATGGTGTGGGACATCACCTTAATACCGCGGTAGCTCCCGCACTCCTGCACTGACCCCTTACCTTTGAAGACTGGAGTAATAATACTCAGTCTCCATTGGTTTGGGATCTGCCCGCTGAGGAGTATGCGGTTAAAAAGGTTTACTAAGATGCCCACACCGCGAGGACCCATCGCCTTCCAGGCTTCGATGGGGACTCCATCGGGTCCGACAGCTTTCCGATTCTTTATGCGGCGAAGCGCAGTCAGGACTTCTCCAGGCGTTACCGGTGGCACTAGTCCCTGATTCGGAGGGAGGTCCGGAGGCTGCACCTCTTTGTACTGTTTATTAAGCAGCTTGTGGAAGTACGAGCGCCATCTCTCCTTTACCGCGAGGTCTTCGCTTAACAGGTTGCCCTCAAGGTCTTTTACACAGCGACACTTGGATATATCCTGTGCCGCTTTGACCCTGGAGCGCGCCAGCTTATAGATGAGCTTCTGCCCCTCAGACGATTCCAGCTTATCATACAGAGGTTGTAAGTGGTCACGTCTGGCTCTGGCTACAGCTCTCTTTGTGGCGCGCTTGGCAGCCCTGTACGCGTCGCGGTCTTCAGGATTTCCGGTCGCTTGCCACTTTTTAAAGAGGGCTTTCTTCTCCCTAGTCTCCCTCTGGACTACGTCGTTCCACCACCAAGTTTCTTTGTCACATTTGCGTCCACCCTTAGACTCACCGAGCACCACCTTCGCCGCTCCAAGGATGGCCGCCTGAACTTTGTCCCAGAAATCTTGAACTGGTTCGCCTTCAGTGTCAGTGCACTTGTCACCGACAGCTGAGACGAACTCCTGGGACCTAGTTTCATCAAGCAGCCACCATCTGATGCGGCGCTGGCACCGCTCGATGTGTTTGCCTTTGGGCTTCACGCAGAGGTCCATGACAAGGAGACGGTGTTGTGCAGTAAGACTCTCACCGGGTATGACCTTGCAGTTGGCCACCTTGCCGATGCTGTGTCGCCTAGTGAGTAGGAAATCGATCTGAGTTGTACGCCTCCCGCTCTTGTAGGTGATGAGATGTTCGGATTTCTTTTTGAAATACGTGTTCACAATGGCCAAATCGGCAGCCGCACACGTTCTGAGGATAGTTTCTCCTTCAGCGTTGCGGGTGCCGTATCCAAAACCACCATGAACACGCTCAAACTCCTCACACCTCTCACCCACATGACCGTTTAGGTCGCCGCCCAAAACGATTCCCTGTGACAACGGAATGCTCCGAAGCACTCCCTCGAGTTGACCCCAAAACGACATCTTATCGGCGTCGCTACAACCGGCCTGTGGCGCGTAGGCACTTATCAGGTGGGTAATAATCCCATCGATAAGCCGGTCGCTACAGCGTTTCACCTCCAAGATGCCACTCTGCAGCCCCTCGGAGAGCACAACGGCCACCCCGTTCTCCCCACCAGGCGCACCCGTGTAATACAGCTTGTAGCCGTTCTGCAAGGGCCGGGCTCTGTTGCCCTTCCACCGAGTCTCCTGCAGGAACGCCACGTCCACCCTCCGCCTGGAGAGTATTTCGGCCAACTCTACCGCACGCCCAGTCAGCGTGCCAATGTTCCAAGATGCGAAGCGGATTCGGGTTGGGGCTAACTTCTTTAGCCGTGCTGGCCCGACACACGGCAGCCCTAGCCCACTTGCCACATGAGTCGGGCGGGGCTCCTGCGCGCCGTTTTGCGGCGGCGCCCTATCCCTAGCAGCATTCCTATAGTCCTTTTCCATTTTTGTTTCGGCGGGTGGCTTTTATGGGAGCGACGCCCTCAGACCTCCCAACCCCAGAGGGGAAAGCCAGCGCCAGAGCCTCGTCCGTTAATCAGCAGGTGCACGCACTAGCACGGGAGGATGACTTGGGCCCCGAAGATCTTGGTGGGGCCCCTTACACCCTATACCCTACACCCTACCCGGGATAAATAAATAAATCATGGATAAATATTGCAGGACACATTTTACACAACGCTATTTAGCCCAAACTAAGCTATAAGCTTTTACTATGGGATCTGAACAACTGATATGCATACTTATATATTTCTAAATACATACATATGTTGTGGATCACAAAAATATTTGTTTGGCCCAGGAATCGAACCCGGGACCTCAGCGCGGCAGACGCATACACTACCACTACGCTACCGAGGCAGTAAAAATCAGTCGATAGAAAGTATAGTTTGTGTTATTCTGATGTGTAAGCTACATTATTGTAAAGTTTCATCAAAATCCGTTTAGTAATTTTTTGCAGAAAAGAGTAAGAAACATACATGCACACATTCTAACAATTTTTAGCATTTATAATATAAATTTGAATAGAATTGAGAATGCCGTGAGGCAAAACCAGTTAGCTTTACAAAGTAAATGTTGTAGAACAGTACTAGTGGCGTTATTTAATATGTGGTAATGATTTCCCCTTCCCGTTTACCGCAGGAACGTGCTCTCGGGACAATAAGTAGTCTATAGCACTCAGGGATAATATACCTTACTAACAGTGAAATATTTTACAAACTCCGTTCAGTAATTAAATAACATCGACTAGAAGCAAAATACGTGTGCATACCAGAGTACACAGGTAAGAAGAGAAACTTCCGTATGACATTTTTTTATAGCTATAAAATTCCTCTCATACGTCGATAAAGAAGTTTCACTTATGATAAAGAAGTTTCACTTCAAAACAACATGGCGTGGAACCAAAAACATGTCATTTTTTACAGCTTTAAAATTTCTCTCAGCGTCTATAAAATAGTTTCACTTCAAAAATCTTTATAATAATAGGGGTTAAAGTATGAAATTGCCGTTTTATTGTAATATGTTTTTTTTTAAAATTGACATAGAATCTTCATGGTTTGAGGCTTTTTGAATGAAACTTTTTTCACATGATTTACTATATGTTCTTTTTTTTTTAAAAATGTGAAACATTTGAATATCGACTTTCAAGTGTTTTTGTTATTCAACTTAGACAAGAAAGACGGATACGGCGAAAATTCGAGTGATATTTGAATACGAGTTCCGACGCAGAAGTAACGCGGCAGAAACAGCCTGCAATATCAATATTGCGTTTGGTGAGGGGTCTGCTAATGAACGCACCGAATGTGCGATTTTGGTTTAAACGCTTTCGTGATGGAAACTTCGACTTGAAGAACGAGCCACGAGGAAGACCGCCCACACAGGTGAATAACAATGAATTAAGAGAGATGGTGGAAGCCGATCCTAGTCAAACTACCCAGGAATTAGCGGCCTGGTTTAACGTTACCTTACCCACAATACTGACTCATTTGCGTCAAATCAATAAAATAAAAAATACGAAAAATGGGTGCCTCATAAGTTGACTGATCTGCAGAAAGAAACGCGTGTTGCCTTGTAATCGGTACAGAAATGAAGGAATATTGGATCGAATTGTGACATGTGATGAAAAGTGGATTCTTTACGATAACCGTAAAAGAAAAATGCAATGGCTGACCCCAGGTCAAACGCCACAACAGTGTCCTAAAGCAAAACTTGCCAATAAAAAGGTAATGGTAACTGTTTGGTGGTCTCAGCATGGTGTTATTCACTATAATTTTCTCCGATCTGGTCAAGCATTAACGGCAGATGTCTATTGTGCCGAACTCCGAACAATGTTGACAAAACTAACAGTAAAACAGCCCCGACTCATGAATCGATCTTTACCATTATTGCTCCATGACAACGCGAGACCTCATACAGCACGAGAAACCGTTTTGACCCTTTAGAAACTGTAAAAGAAAGGAACAGCGTGATAAGGGAACATTGCGGTATGACAGAAGATGTAGTGACTAAGATAGAAAAAGGGATGCTTAGATGGTTCGGACACGTGGAGAGGATGGATGAAAATAGACTTACGAAACAGATATATTTGGCGAGAGTGAATAGGCAAACTGATAGGGGTCGACCTCGGCGCACGTATGTCAATCAAATCGACGATCTTTTGGAAAAAGGCCAGGTCAAGAGTACCCTTAACCGGCGAGCGTGTATGAAAACACTCATGAAAGTAGAAGAAGCGAAAGCTGTATGTCAGGATCGTAGCAAGTGGAAAGCCATAGTCTCTGCCTACCCCGATGGGAAACAGGCGTGATAATATGTATGTATGTAGAAACTGTAGTTAGAAACCATTCGTCATCCTCCGTATTCGCCAGACCTTGCTCCAACGGACTACCATTTTCTTCGTGATTTGGTCACTTAATTATTTATTTATTTATGCACACACTAAGAATACAACAAATACAAAATGAGGAGTCATAGGTACAATGGTACTGCTTATTTCTATGAGAAATAAGCAGTAAGAATCTGCCAGCAGACCGGCGAGAGGAGAACGTGAATAAGTAGGGAAAGAACAAGTAAAAGTGTGTAAGTAAAAAAATGGGCAGATAAGAACTAAATAAACACGCATACAAAATAGCTCAGAACAACTATATATACTAGCTATATATATAAATATATGTGAATACATAAATATATAAAAATATAAATAAATGCGAAATAAATATAGGTATTTATAGAAAAGAAAAGTGAGGTTATGGTTTTTAAAGCACCCAAAAAAGACTGTTCATATGTCCCACCAATTTCACTCTATGGTACCCCTTTAAAAAGGGTCACTTGCTTCAAGTATCTGGGCCATTGGGTCACCGAAGACCTTAAAGATAATATGGATATTGAAAGAGAGCGTAGGGCTTTGTCTGTTCGCTGTAATATGTTGGCTCGTAGATTTTCGCGATGCACTAAAGAAGTTAAGATCACACTATTTAGAGCATTCTGCCAGACTTTTTACACATGCCGTTTATGGGTCAATTACACGCAGGGACATACAACGCCCTACGTGTGCAGTACAATAATGCATTCAGGGTGCTTATGGGGCTGCCTCGTTACTGTAGCGCGAACGGTATGTTCGCGGAGGCGCACGTGGATGGCTTCCATGCAATAATGCGTAAACGCAGTTCATCGTTGCTAACGCGGGTAAGGAGCGGCCTCAGCGACATCCTGACTGTGTGCACCGCTCGATGGGATTCCGTGCTGATGTTGCACTGGGTAGGTTTACACGCGAGAGCGTTATATAAGTTTATATAAGACATTCACGCAGAACGCTATATAAGTCTTACTGTATATTACTAACACTAAGTTAAGATACCAAATGTTACTAACTAATAATAATATGGACTCTGTCTGAAATAAAAATCATTATTATTATTTGTTTCTTCTTCACGGGTATCTTCTTTTTTTTTTCTTACGAAGATACCCGGTCTTTTGGGAGGCTTACATGGGGACATAGAGGTCCAACACGCAGAGGCCCTTTGAGAATTTTAATGTAACAGGGAATGGGACCCCCACTGCAGACAATCCACGTCCGCCTTATGTAGAAGAACGGTAATGGACCATCTCCAATGGGAGTTAAACTATTGTACAATATGCTAACTACTATTGGGCTATTGAGTTGGAGGTTAAATGTACTGGGTGACTTGAACTATGGATGAAAACTGCGTCTGCCATTTTAATATAATATCATCAAAATATTGGCAGACGGTGACTTGCCAACTCACTAGATGGGCCCCCTATACAATCGCCATAGGCAAGATAAGCCTGTAAGGCGACAGAGGGCAACACCGGTGTGAGCGGCTAGGGGTGTCGAGCGGTGCGGCGCCGGTTTCACCTTCGCGGGACAGGCCCGGAGCGGGCTTCCCCGTAGTTATGCCCTTGAAAATGACACTTCCACCCCCGAGCATATCGCTCTGGCTCCCTCCCTCTAACCGGCCAATTAAGGCAAGCCAGAGTTGAGATTTGCTGCACTCCCGGGAGTAGCACTCTCACTGCTCTCCCGTTAGGCCATTAAATCCTAACTGGTGCAGAAGGGCAACAAAATTCTGAGGAATCGGGACCGATGTGTAGCCACGCTCATTCAGCTCGCCACAAGCTGCCCTGCGGATGTGAGCTTTTCAATAACTTACTGATACATTTTTTTGTTGGTATCAGAAAGTGGATAACTCAAAAAGCGAATTTACTATGCCCTCATAGGGTTGCGTTAATCCTATAAAAGATAACGACTGTCTTCGAGGGAGTTATTATTATTATTATTTGTTTCTTCTTCACGGGTATCTTCTTTTTTTTTTCTTACGAAGATACCCGGTCTTTTGGGAGGCTTACATGGAGACATAGAGGTCCAACACGCAGAGGCCTTTTGAGAATTTTAATGTAACAGGGAATGGGACTCCCACTGCAGACAATCCACGTCCGCCTTATGTAGAAGAACGGTAATGGACCATCTCCAATGGGAGTTAAACTATTGTTCAATATGCTAACTACTATTGGGCTATTGAGTTGGAGGTTAAATGAACTGAGTGATTAGAACTATGGATGAAGACGGCGTCTGCCATTTTAATATATTATAATCAAAATACTGGCACACGGTGACTTGCCAACTCACTAGATGGGCCCCCTATACAATCACCGTAGGCATGATAAGCCTGTAAGGCGACAGAGGGCAACACCGGTGTGAGCGGCTTGGGGTGTCGAGCGGTGCGGCGCCGGTTTCACCTACGCGGGTCAGACCCGGAGCGGGCTTCCCCGTAGCTATGCCCTTGAAAATGACACTTCCACCCCCGAGCATATAGCTCTGGCTCCCTCCCTCCTTTTCCCTCCTCCTTGTCCAATTAAGGCAAGCCAGAGTTGATATTTGCTGCACTTACGGGAGTAGCATTCTCACTGCTCTCCCGTTAGGCCATTAAATCCTAACCGGTGCAGAAGGGCAACAAAACTCTGAGGAATCGGGACCGATGTGTAGCCACGCTCATTCAGCTCGCCACAAGCTGCCCTGCGGATGTGAGCTTTTCAATAACTTACTGATAATTTTTTTTGTTAATATCAGAAAGTGGATAACTCAAAAAGCGAATCTACTATACCCTCATAGGGTTGCGTTAATCCTATAAAAGATAACGACTGTCCTCGAGGGTTATTATTATTAGTATAGATATAAATATATAGGTTTACAGAGTAGAGATATAGTATTAACGGACTTTTCTTTTGAAAGTAGTAATTGTTTTACTGTCTCTGATAACAGGGGGAAGTGAGTTCCACAATTTAACCGCATGCACTGTGAAGGAGTAAGAGAAGAAATCAGTTTTATGATTAGGAAACTTAAAATTTGAGCGTAAGCTTGACCTGCAAGGAGCGTCAGGAGAGCGAACAAAGGAGAACCGCTTCTTTAGATAAGAAGGAGAAGATGGATTATAAAGAATATTGAAAAGAAGGCTAAGAATTCGAGTGTTCCGGCGAAGGCGAATTCGGAGCCACTTGAGTTCTTTGCGAGAACGGGAAACATGATCAAATTTTTCAGTTATCTACGTGACAAGAAGTTTTCTTCCCAGGAGGCAGTACAAAATGCTTTCACACAGTTTGTGCAGTCTAGATCCTGAGAGTTCTATCGCAAAGGCATAAATGACCTTCCTATTAGATGGCAGCAATGTTGGATAATAATGGTAACTATTTTGATTAAATAAATTTGTTATAAACTAAAAAATAAACAATTTAGATTTTTAGTAAAAAACGGCAATTTCATACTTTAACCCCTAATATTAGTAAAGATATAACTGTACTCGTAACTGGTTGAATTTCAATAGACAAGTCAGCAAAGAAATGACAGCAGAGAAGTCATAGCAGCTTTGTGATAACCATTTTACTAATTTCTCTTTTTAAGACCCGATCCAAAAACGACGGTGAATTATGAGTTTGACTCATTTTTGTGTATTTATCTGTGTCGTAACTTCCGAGTGGTAACTATGTTATTTTTGTTTTGTTTTTAAGTTGGGAGTATTCTTGGCTATGTTTGATAAAAATCGGATCCAGAGAGACGCGCTGCAAAATAGCGGATCACATAATTTTTTTAACTCCCTCAATATGGGTATCAAATGAAATGGCACGTTTAGTAGAATACTATACACAAGACAAATTTCAAACCCAAGATTGCTTTTTCTTTTTAAATAATGATCCAAGATGTCTGTCACAAAATGGCTTGTATTAGGTTATTATGTTAATACTATTTTTTTTAATTTGAGTAGGGGATTTTTTTATTTAATTTTTATTATAGCTTGTTCAAAGCAATTTTTTTTTATTAGATACATGGTGACTTATATTAGTGTACATAGGCGAGCTTAACTCAATATTGAGTTTTCTACCAGCAAACCTTAGGTTGAATGGATTCAGTATTAGAATTGTTGCATTACTAGTATTTATAAAGTCGTAGCAAGTCGTAGCTTTCGTAGCGACAAAGCCTTTGTTTGCTACGAAGCCTGTGGTCGCTACGAAGCCTGTGGTCGCTACCGTATTCGTTTTTAAATTATGTATTTTTTCTTACCGCGTTCATTTTAAATTAATTACGGACACCTACAAACTTCTACCAGTATATAAAAAACAGTAAAATAAATTACTTGTACTTGATTATAATTTCGCCATGAGGTAGTAGGACAAAGTTAGAAATTGGCGAGTTCGTGGTACACTAGTCTGGAGCATACCGTATGGGGTGCTTCAAAAGGGGTCTGAGAAGGTTATTACAAAACGGCTGAGCGAGTGTCGCACCTCTGGTGTTGCAAACGTCCATATATATATACCAGGCACGGTGACCACTTACCATCAGGTATGTTTGTCTGCCACCACAGTCGTATAAACAAAAAAAAACAATACCAGCTTGTTTCGGTACAGTTCCGGTAGCTTAGTTCTGTATAGTTGTGTAGAACATTGTCCTGGTTAGACAAAGGTCACGGGTTCAAACCCCGTCCTAAAACTGTCTATACTATCTAACTGTGTGTTGTCTTCTTTCACTTTAATAGAAATTTAATATATAAATAAATAAACGATCACTGCGTTAAGCAACTTTCGCTATGGCTGGTCACATATGGGTGACCACTTTGTGGCATTTACATTTGCGAGCGTTTCCGTGCTTCAGAGATGGCACGTTAATCCGTTGGTTCCGGTTGCCAGTAACATGGCAGTCATTGTTAAGTCAAGTTTAAGGCCTTAGAGTTGGCTTGAAAAATTTCAACAGCAGGTAGTCACAACCTGCGTCTGTCTATTTCAACACGGCAATGGGCTCACCACCTATTTATTACGTGAGCCAGTAATACACATGGTGAAGAGTGGACATATAATGTGCCTCTGCTACCCGTAAGAGGGTAAGGCGTGGTAGATAAATTAATAAAATAGAAATTTACAAACAAAATAGCCTACAATGGTAGTCTCTATACATTGAAATCGTTTGTTTTATTTGTATTGGTCAATAGAGGACATCAGTACGGTTGGGAGTTTAGCCAGAGCATTATCTAATGTTGTTCTCTGAAAGAACAATTACAGGGAACCGCATGGTTAAGTTTATAATGGACCCCATTGATGGTAGTACGATATTTATCATTTAGTTTAAAAAATAGTATTGGTATTCTAAGTTACTTATTACATTATTATAATATTAGTATAAACAACAATTATAAGTACGCTTAGATTGTGGAATGAACTCCCTGTATGGGTTTTCCTGAACGTCTACAGTATGGGGTTCTTCAAAAAGGGTCTTAGAAAGTTTATAAAGGGTCGGCAGCGCAAGTGCTGCACCTCTGGTGTTGCAAACGTCCGTCCTACGGTGACCACTTTCCATTAGGTGGGCCGTACGCTTGTCTGCTACCTCGGTGGTACAAAAAAAGAAAAAAGAAATTACAACATAAACATACATTTATAAAACTTTAAGCATTATATTCTACAACGCTAAGACCACCAGCGCAAAAATAAAGAAAAAAATTCCTGCCATATTATTAAACTATGCAAACGAAGTTATAATGACGAAAAACGACGTTCAAGAATGACAAATGACGGTAATAACTCACAAAGAAGTACGAGTAACAAATTAGGTAACGTTCAGGGAACATTTTTAAGCATTCGCGTCGATAGGAGCGAGCTGTCTACCCTCATCACTGATGTACACACACCCTTATGGACGCTTAGATCATAAGCATGTGAATATTTTCATGCTTTTTTTTTCTTTGATGGCCTGTTTGCGAAGACCTTTTAGCCAAATCTAATTCTTATATCATATTTTTTCAATCTTATCTTCTAATTAAGTCCTGTCCAGTCTTTATCGAGTCCTCAGTTCTAGGTCCTGGTCCTTGCCTTTGCCTTGATAATGGTAGTTCTTATACTGAGGTTTTCAGTGGACTTTACGCGTAAAGACGCGGCAAGATAAAAAATAGCATTTCACTGCATATATATCATTGTCTTTCAGTACAGCACGTTAACACAACTTTTATGTCTAAGAAACCACCACTCCCGCACATAAAACAAGATAATTGCAATAGTTTTACAAAATAGTATACAGCAAGCGTCCGCGCTTGTCAATGATCCCGCGCAAAGTCATCTTTTTTTGTAAAGACAGTTTGATTTTTTTATAATTTGAGTGTAAGGCTAAGGTATATTGGCAGTACGTGCACTCTCATATCTTTTTGGGAAAGGAAGGTGCGGCATTTCTCAGCAAACGACGTTATTATAAGGGTTCAAAAGAGCTTGCGTATTATTGTATTTTATTCGTATTTAAGTGTTGTGTACTATTAAATTAAATTAAATATTAATTTAAAAATAAAATATTAATATTAAATTAAATTATATAAAAAAAAAATATCCATCACGCCTTATCCCCGAAGGGATGGCAGAGGCATATTATATAACCTCTTTTAACCGTGTAGATTCTTGTCCCACGTAATGGGTGGTGAGCCCATTGTCGTGTTGAAATGGACAGATGCAGGTTGTGACTACCTGCTGTTAAAAATTTTCAAGCCGCTGCCTTCAACTTGACTTAACGACTACCACGTTACTGGCAACCGGGACCAATGGATTAACGTGCCTTCCCAAGCACGGAAACGCTCGTAAATATAAATGCCGCAAATTGGTCACCAATTCGTGACCAGCCATAGCGAAAGTTGCTTAACACAGTGATCGTTTACAGAACACTGAGTCCGCGGGACCCCGAGCGCTTCATTCGCTTTTTATTATTCATTTAAAAATACAATGTAGGTAAACTTGGTAAATGTTATCCACTAAAGGGCCTTACTCTCTAATATCCAGCTTCAAACCTGAAAAACACTTTTGATAACAGTCTAAATAGCTTTCGGAATCAATGAAACCCGATAAAATTGGACCTGACCCAATTTCTGACAAAAACTTTCTCACAAATACTCTGTCTAAGAAAAAAACAAGATTGAAAAACGATCTTCTGGTTGAAAATAATGCTTTTAATTCACTCGGGTAAGTTCGGGTGTCCACGGGTAACTCCGTGAATTGGACAATAAACCCAAGTTGACGAGGGACTGCCCCTTAACACAGAACCGTTTTGTCACGCTAATGTGTTCAAAATTTCGGCTTTGACTTTCGAATTTTATCCAGAATACTGGCCGAAAACAATGGCCGTAAGGCGTGTGAACTGAGCTTAAAGAATCCGTCTTAATTACAAGCTTCAACTTATCATTGTCAAGTGCAAATTGGAGTGCCGATATTTCGTAATTTGTTTGAAATGGATGAATGATTGGGGATTAAGTATTTATTTTTCTTCTAAGAAGGTATATTTGTAACTTCTTTATTATATCGGTTTCTTCTAAGTCTTCATTAGCAGTCAGTGGTCCACTTTTCACGTTTATCGTTTAAGAAGCGCTACGTAAATGTGTTTACACTTACATTACATTTTGAATTTAACATTTCTTAAGACAATCAGTCTATCAAAATAGGCCCCTAACACTCATTCTAGTAATTACCTTATCTGTAAATAAGCAGGTTCGGCTGATCACTGAGTTAACGGGCCACGAGCGTTTCTGAAGCCATTTTAGTAAATAAAAAATAATAAACAAATATAAAAAAAAACACGTATCAGGTCAAGTTAAATACTTTTCTGAAGTGGAAAGTCACGAAGTACTTTTCATAATAATTATTAACCCACATGCTATTGTTACCTCGTTCATTGTTCGTGAGCGTTTGCAGACTGTGTTATAGTGTTGCCAGTGTACGGAATACAATTCACTCATTTATACTATATATACATATAAATAAACATATAAATATATATATATAAATATATATATATATATTCACTCTCCTGAAAACTATATCACTTTATATATATAGCTAAAAAATATGAATAAATTTTTAAAGCAATTAGTATGCTAACTTTCGCATAAATATTTTATTAAAGAGAAAAAAAAAACAACTTGGTTGGAGACGGGGATTGAACCCGTGACCTTTGTTTAACCAGGGCAATGTTCTAGCCACTGAACTACCGGACCGAAACAAATTGAAGTTCTTCACTATATGTTAATCGACATTTCACTTTAATAAAATATTTAAGCTAATAAGTTTGTTTTGCTAGTATGGTTCGATCCGCTAATCTCAGGAATTACTACTTTAAATTGAAAAAAAAATTTGTGATGGATAGCCCATTTATCGAGATAGGCTGTATATCACCAAGCTACTACCCAGGATAGCGATGCGGGCAAATTTTCATACAATAGGTATTGTAAAATTAATAAATAACGGGATTAAATATTACCTACGCCATCTGAGAAGCCGTGTGAGGGCTAGTAAGACTTTTAAATAAATAAAAAAAAAATCTGTGTGTACCAGAGTACACAAGTAAGAAGTGAAACGTCTTTACGACATTTTTTTTACAGCATATAACACTTCAATTCATTTCAACACGGCAATGGGCTCACCACCTGTTACGTGGGACAAAAATGCCTACAGTGAAATGTAGGGCGTATAGTATGCCTCTGCCTACCCCTTCGGGGATAAAGGCGTGACAATATGTATGTATGTATATAATACTTCTCTCATACGTCTATAAAGAAGTTTCACTTATGATAAAGAAGTTTCACTTCAATTTATAATAAAATAATTATAAATAAATAAATATTGTGGGACACTTTTCACACAACGCCATCTAGCCACGCAATTAGTTATATCTTTGATATGTATCTAATTAGAATTATAGAAATGTAATGATTTTTCACTATTTTTTGGTTATTATAATTATTTGTTTGTTTTTCGCTTACGTATAAAATTATTAAAATTTAAGTTAACATCCAGCCACATCTCTGGGCGGCAGCTGAAAACCAGCGCCTAGTGTGTACTTGTGCACACTAAGCAAATGCTGAGCTGTGGCCCTATTGATACGTTAATATCTAAAATAGATTTAGTAAATTATTTGTAACTTTATGATTGTAATTTGTATCAATTAAACGTTTCTTTCTTTCTAGCCTAAACTCAGCTTTAATCTTGTGCTACGGGATCTAGACAACTTATAAACATAATTATATATTTGTAAACAAATAACTACTATCCCTTTATAATATAACATTAAAAGAACGAAACTTTCAAAAATTGGCAATACTAAAACCACTTAGTAAAACTTTATCTATATATTTTAATAAGAATTGAAACAAAACATCCCTTTTCCAAACTACAATAGAAACTAGCACACAAGAGCTATGTATGAACAGAGTGCTGACGCCATTTTGGCTACGTTTATTTTAACGACTAGGTGTACTACAGCTTGGCCCGTGATATCTACCTATACTAATGTTTTAAAGCTGAAGAGTTTGTTTGATTGAACGCGCTAATCTCAGGAACAAATGTTCGGATTTGAAAAAAATATTTTTGTGTTATATAGCCCATTTATTGAGGATAGCCTTCCTCAATAAATGGGCTATATATCATTACGCTACTACACTGGGGAGCAGAGCAGTAGTCATAAATGTCGACAAATCGGGCAAATTTTTATGCATCATTGTAGAATTTTTAAGCAACGGTATTAAATAGGTGCGACGGGAGGTCGAAATATTCCACGGGCGAAGCTTTACTTCAAACTACTTTTCTATGAAGCAACCTTTATTTCTCATTTTTTTACACTTTCATGTACATAAGTTTGTGGCTAGGGTAGAACCTGTCTGGGGCTATCCTTTCTGGGACTATCCTCCCGAGGGCTTACCCGGGACTCCTGGCCATAGACAAATGGCAGGGCACCGTATGGTTTTAGTCGGTAAGAGTCTGGCATAGCATCTATGAGGATTTCCACACGTAAAAAAAAGGTATAACCTGTATTTTGGAATTCAGTGAAATTTCAGGTATCTTTTTATACAAACAACTATATCTATTATAATCTTCCGTCGCACCGTCGTCTAATTATTAAAACGTTCTTGCACTCTGAATACCTATATAACATTAGTTATAACTAGAGGACCCCGTCCAATTCCCGTCGCTTATAAATTCTACCAAAATGTATTTTTCGACTTTTATGATTACTGTTCCGCACTCCAGGTGATGATATATAGCCTTCCTTGATAAATGAGATATCCAAAACAAAAAAAATATTTTTTAAATCCGACCAGTAGTTTCTGAGATAAGCGCGTTCAAACAAACTATTCAGCTTTATATTTTTGTATGAATAGATGTATGTAAAGCCTTTATTTGAGTTTCAAATTAATTTGACCAAGGGTTTTTGGCTCCGTGACTACGTGTAATAAATGTTATTATAAGAGAGTTACGTCTATTTAGTTGGAAAATATGATGTGGAAATGCCCTCGGGAATTGGGCGTTTAACTTTGGACAGTTCATGTAATGTGACTACTTTATACGGTGTGTTTCAGAGGTTATCATATTTGATAATCTTCTTCGGTGGTATTTTTTTTTATATCAAGTACTATTAATACCCCATTTACACTCTCGTCTCGCGCGAGCCACGAGACGAGCTGCGAGACGTGCCGCGAGCCGTGAGTGTAAATGCAGTATTTTGGTTTTTTTTATTCTAGCTTGCGGCTCGTTTCGCATCTCGTTTCGTGGCTCGCGCGAGAGTCTAAATGGGGTATACGAATGCCCTTGACATTTTTCTATCTATCTATCTTCACGATGGGAGAGGAGAGGGGATGGTCAGAGAGGACAGACTGTTAGGTATCCTGATCCATGCATACTTCTTTCGCTTCACACTATCTCGAGCTGGACTCAAACCACCGTCTTTTGACTTGCCGGGTCAGACGCTTAACCAACCAAGATACGGGTCGTGGGTTCCGAGTATGCTCGGTAGTCCCGTTGGTCATGCGTTTACCAGAAAACTGATAAACATACTTATATATTTCTAAATACATACATAGATAAATAACACTGGGTGTTATTTATCTAGTTTATTTGTCAAAGAACAAACCATCGTGCTTATGCCAGAAAGTTTTATCTTGGGTGGGAATCGAACCCACGACCTATTGCGTAGCAATCGGATACACTCCCACCGAGCCACAGAGGCAGTCTATATGTCACGGGCGTATTGCACGGCGTCAGCTCGTAAATATATATTTATTTATTTATTTATCTATCACGCCTTATCCCCGAAGGGGTGGCAGAGGCATACATATTGTATACCCACATTTCACCATGTTTATTCCTGTCCCACGTAATAGGTGGTGAGCCCATTGCCGTGTTGAAATGGACAGACGCAGGTTGTGGCTACCTGCTGTTGAAAGCCAGGCTTACCGATTGCCATGTTGCTGACAACCGGGACCAACGGCTTAACGTGCCTTCCGAAGCACGGAAACGCTCGCAAATATAAATGCCACAAAGTGGTCACCTATACCAGCCATAGTGAAAGTTGCGGAACTCAGTGATCGTTTACAGAAGACTGAGGGCCGTATTTTAGAACGTTACTCAATACTCAAGAAACGCTTGAGGCTAGTTTTGCCATACAAATACTACTCTCAAGTGTTTCTTGAGTATTGAGTAACGTTTTAAAATACGGCCCTGAGTCCACGGGGCCACGAGCGCTTCTAAATTATAACTGTCCGAAATTTCTCACTCCACACAAAGCTTTACGTATTAATATGTAGAATTCTAACGTTCAATTCAATTGTCTGAACCCAATTATAAAACCGTGGAAACGTAACTTCTAAATTTAAAACCGGTATTTTCAAACGATCAATATCTTTAAATAAACGGGAAAGCGCTGGCTGAACCCACACTTTGACCCCGAGAACATTAATGTCAGCAAACCGTCGCGGCACTTCAAATTTTTGGGATAAATCTAATACAAAGTGCTCTTGTAGGTTAAAAAAACCTTCTCAAAGGCTTTTTAAGTGATCTTGATACTTGTTATGATGTATAAGTGGTCGATTGTAATCAGATTTTGATTTGATACAGCGTATTTTTGTAAAGATATACTTCTTTTGGCGCGTTAGGGTAAAGTTATGAGAGTAAATTTTTACGATGCGCGCGCAGCCGTCACAAAAAACCGACATCATGAAGTTTGCTGATAAGTGTTTCCATGACGACTTATAAACACCCTGAAGTTAGCTGACAAGTGTTTCCATGACAACTTATAACTACATTCAAAGTTGTTTTCACTCATTTGATGTATTTTTCCTTACTTATTTAGCATTCCTGTTACAAACAAAGAGTTTTGGTAAATGTGATGAAATCATATTAGACAAAAGAAGTACCTATAACTATAACGCGTGTACATAATTAAGTATCTACACACACACACATTTTTATTTTGTATTATATTTGTCACGTCAAAATGGCGTCACCCGCCTGACGTGCAGAGGCGTATTACAAACCTGGATTTTGTTGGTCCTCGTAATATGGCATCTTTCATCCAAAGATTGCTTGGAAGAGAATGCTGTAAGGATATTGCCTAAAGGTCTATAGCATCGCCCGTTGTACTTAACCTTAAAAAAACCATTGTACTCTTCTCTTCTTCAGTTTTTTCCATACCCTACCTGGCTTTGTAGACAAGGGTCTATAATAATTTGGTTGCTAGGTGCAGCTATCGTTTGACCTTTTTTTTCGATTAGGGTGGTGACCCTAATCGAAAAAAAAGGTCAAACGACGAGACGGCGTTGAGGTGTCAACGCCGTCTCGAAGGGACAGGCAGAAGCGCATTACACACCCACATTTTGTCGGTCCTCGTAATAGACCACTGCATCTTATCCAAAGGTTGGCTGAAAAAGAATGCTGTGAAGCATTACAGTCGTCCCTATTCTCTCTTCATCTTAATGTATTCCCAGCTAGTTTTAATTTGGAGCATAGGGCCACTTTTTTGGCTACCACGAGCAGTTTGGATTTTGTTTTTCGAGATTTTTTATAGCGACTGCCGCTTGACCTCCCGAACCCCGTAACTCCTAATTCCCGACCTGCCTGTGGCCTGCGTCGTTGCTTCGTCCGTTGGCCAGCAGGTGCACCACTAGGAGGTGAAGTCGCTTGGGCCACCCAAAGAAACCACTACATCCCTGTAGTGTAGATATTTAGATTTTTTTGCTTGGCATCTTGGGTAATGGCGGACGCTTGCTTTATATTATGTTCCAAAACTAGTGCATTAACCTTGTTTTATGTGCAAAAATTGTAGTTTCTGAGACATAAAATGCTATGGTGAAAGACAGTGATATATTGTGTGGACAGACAGTGGACAGTGTATGTTGAAAGGCAGTGAAAAGCTATTATACAACTGATCGTGCAAATTCCACTGAAAGCCTCAATAACGCTCTACCACATTAATGGTGCACAGGACCTATGACTGGACTTGACATCGACAAAGGACTGGAAAGGACTAAGTTAGAGGATAAGATTGAAGATATTTGATATAAAAAAAAATAAGATTTGGCTAAAAGGTCTTCGTAACCGGGCCATAAAATAATTATAAAAATCAAATATAAATATTTTTTTCTTTGTTTATCAATCACGCAGATCCCTGACCCACGTAATAGGCAGTGAGTGTAGACATAGACAGACGTAGGTTGTGACTACCTCCTGTACAACATTTTCATGCCTCTCATAAGGCCTTCAACTTGGCTTACCGACTGTCATGTTACTAGCAAACGGCACCAATGGTTTAACGCGCCTTCCGAAGCACGTAAATGCTCGTAAACGGTAATACCACAAAGCGGTCACCCATCCGTAACCAGTCATAGCGAAAGTTGCTTAACGCAGTGATCGTTGACAGAATACTGAATCAGCTGGGCTACGAGCGCGTCATTTTCTATGAAGAAGGGGCTATTTTCTGCTATATATCTCAAGGTTTGTTAAATAAGCTATGAATCTGTCTAATTTATCATGGGTTATCATAACTACATTCATACATATCGTCACGCCTGTCTCCCATCGGGGTAGACAGAGTCTATGGCTTTCCACTTGCTACGATCCTATCATACAACTTTCGCTTCTTCAATTTTCATAATTTGTACACGCTCGCCGATTAAGGGTACTCTGGACCTGTCGACCCTTACCAGTTTGCACATTTACTCTCGCCGCATAAATTTTCATCCATCCTCTCCACGTGTCCGAACCATCTAAGCATCCCTTTTTCTATCTTAGACACTACGACTTCTGTCATGCTGCAATGTTCCCTTATCACGTTGTTCCTTTTTTTGATCTATCAATTTCAATCCAATGAATCTGCCTAATTTAACATGAGTGAAAAACCTTGTGAATCGATATCGAGAAATGAGTGGAAAAAATAAGGTTGCCGCACCAGTGACCTCTTTCTATTGTCAAGTTCGATCATACTCGTACCGCTTAATACAGTAATAGGTAAAGTACATATACATATAGTCATATATGTACTGTGGTATAGGTACCATGTAGAGTGGCTATGATGAGATAAAATAGTGGATAATGCTATAGTATGCTACTAAGTTACATACATACATATTGCCACGCCTTTATCCCCGAAGGGGTAGGAGGAGGCATACTATGCGCCCACATTTCACCGTATAAATTTTTGTCCCACGTAACAGGTGGTGAGACCATTGCCGTGTTGAAATGGACAGGCGCAGGTTCTGACGACGTGCTCTTGAAAATTTTCAAGCCACCCATAAGACTGTCAACTGGGCTTAACGACTGCCATGTTACTGGTAACCGGGACCAACGGCTTAACGTGCCTTTCGAAGCACGGGAACGCTCGCAAATGTAAATGCCACAAAGTGGTCACCCATCCGAGGACCAACCATAGTGAAAGTTGTGTAACTCAGTGATCGTTTACAGAACACTGAGTCCGCGGGCCACGAGCGCGCCATTTTTAACTGTACTCGTATTACAATATTTTAATTTTTTATTTATTTTATTACTGTTAATCCTGGTTTAACGGAGTCACAGTAATAGGAATGCAGATGGGATTAGTCCCATTTAACTTTTTTTCTACATAATAGTAAAGTGTGGTGCCACTAGCACCTTGTAGATGAATATCGGTCACCTTTTGTTTTTAGAACCATTGTTTTTCTTGCGGGTTATATTTTTTTGACACATTGTCCGTGAACAAGCTTGAGTAAGTGTTAGGGTTCCACGTAAATCACTATTATGACCTTACTTCGATATTAAGGGCTTGGTTCATAAAGATTATCGTTGAATTATGAGTTGTCTAATAAAGGTAAGGCGGGAAATTCTCAGTTCTCTTATATTTAACAGTTTTAAAGAAGTAACTAGCGGATGCCGTGGGAATACCAAGATAAAATGTAGCTTAGTCTATTAGTAGCCAGTCTAGGTGTTAGCTTAGAGTCTAAGCTAATACCTAGACTAGTAAAGTAGTAGACTTCTAAAATGCGCTTGGATCGTCTAAGCCTTAGACGATCCAAACGCATTTTTACGAGTGTATTTCATCTCTGACTACCCGTGAAAATATGCCATGTTGGACCCCTACCGACTAAAACCAAACCACACGGTGTCCTTCCATTTGCCTATGGCCGAGAGCCTATACTATACCAACGAGTTGACTTGTAACAAGTGAGCCCTCGAAAGGATAACCCAGGGCTTCCGACAGACTTTGTTCGAAACCGGGGCCTTGCTTCAGGGGGTTCAGATGTAGTCTCGCTTCATTGGGGGGATTTGAGAGTTATCCCATTTTCGTGGGGGTGAAGAACGGTGCATACCCGTCACGCCATTGTTTTGAACCTTCTTCTGTAAAAACGGCGCCGCGCTAACCCCTCCGTACTCAGGCCCCCGGTCACAGGCTAATCTCTGAAACGGCTTTAATGGAACCAATTATAGCTGATATTATGAGAAGCAACTTAGGCTACATATTATCTCCGTATTCCTACGGCACTACGCGGGTGAAACCGTGACTTAAGACTTGAAATATATTTTCAAGGTGACACAAGTTTACGTCAATACTCAGTTGATAAAGGATGATACATAATATTTCCATAAATATTTAAAAGTCTATAGTACAAAACCCCTTAAAATATAAATTAATTCAGCTTACAAATATAGGTTTTAATGATACCTATGGTGTTATTCCCAGAATTCTAAATTACAAAATCCGTTTCGCTCTTCTATTGATCTTTTGTGTTATTGATTATATTAAGTATTCATAGTCAAGACGTCATGTATACCTACCTCTAAATTATAAATCTTTTTTACAGTGTTACTAATGATCTATACGCTGTATCCCTTCTTGTTAGTCAGAGAAGATCTCGACAGATCGCTAGGATTTGCGATCCATGCATACTTCTTTCGCTTCATGCTGATTCGTTCATCGTTTCATTCATGCACGTCTAGGTATACGAGTATGTACATTTGACCTTTCCGTATTTGAGCTATCTGCTCATGTGGAGTACATGAGCAGATAGCTCAAATGTGTATGTGAGCCTAGGTCCACCTTGACTCCTTCTATCACCTACTTTCGTAATTTGGAGATCGTTTACGTGACTGAATTAACTACGAAAACATAATCTAAAAAAATTCTTAATAATTGTGAGCCTTTTATTTTCTTACTAGATGACCCCCACAGCTTCGCCCGTGGAATATTTCGATCTCCCGTCGCACCTATTTAATCTCGTCGCTTATAAATTCTACAATCATGCATAAAAAATTGCCCGATTTGTCGGGCTTTTGATGAGCGATTTATGACTACTGCTCTGCTCCCCAGTGTAGTAGCGTAATGATATATAGCTTATAGCCTTCCTCGATAAATGGGCTATCTAACACAAAAAGAATTTTTCAAATCCGACAAGTAGATACTGAGATTAGCGCGATCAACCAACCAAACAAACAAACAAACTCTTAAGCTTTATAATATTAAAGTATAGATTTGTTTTTACACAGCACTGTCTAGCCCTAACTAAGCTAATATAAGCATGTGGTATGGGATCTAGACTTACTATTACTAAATTAATTATATAGATAACTTATTTACGCGGAAGTAAATACTGACTTATATGCGCCTAAATACAGACACATCTTAATCTTAATAATTTTATAAATGCGAAAGTTTGTATGGACGTTTGTTACTCTTTCACGTAAAAACTACTAAAATTTTACAATAATATAGCTTATACATCAGAATAACACATAGGCTACTTTTTATCCCAGGAACAAGTTCCTGTGGGAAACGGGAAAACTTCTATACGCGGGTGAAGCCGCGGGCGTCAACTAGTATTATATATAGCAAACACCCAAATTCCGTAACAAACATTTGTGAATCACATAAATATGTTTTCCAACCCGGCAATAGAACAGGAGGTCTCAGCGCAACAGTCGCGTTAGGTACATTACCACTTATGCCACCGAGACCAAAGATTTTAACCTGCTACAGGCCTTCAATACGCACAAAATTCAAAAGTTTTGAAAATAACAGTTGGCAAAGTAGCACATATAATATGACATACTGGTGATTATTTGATGACACATCACTTAGAAATATCCCTCTGATGTTATATTATACGTCCTCCCTGAAGTGACTAAAGCGAAAGGTCAAAAGACCACGGCTGGCTGTTACACCGATGTGTAAGATTTATTCATAATTTCATGCTCGTGGCTCCGCATGGTGAAATTTTCTATTACTCGTTTCCCACAGTGAATCCAGTCTGGATGTCTATTTGTCTAATAAATTTTAACAAATTTGGTTTAGAGATTAGAACGTGACTGAATAACGAACATACAATCTTTCCAAAAACTTTCGCAGTTCTACTGCAGAACGTATTTATATTGGGAACCGATGGCAGAGGGAGTAGCACAGAGGTTTCCGTCGCTAACTCATGACTTCAAAAGCAAGGCTTCTAGCAAGGTGCAAATGAGGTTCTGAAGGTAAAGTCACATTGCAGTCATTTGAATTTCAATAGAGATGCGGGGTTGGTGGAGGGCTACAGCAACATAGTTGTCATACGCCACTTAATATAAATACTTACCTTACCGTCACACACGTAGCTATAATATACAGGATCCTATGTAAAAAACAATAATAAACTGCTAGGAGTGGATAGCCTAGGTCAATAACCATTTTTGCCAATTTGTTACGAATCGGGTAGTATAATACATTGAACCTTCTAGCTGCGTCATAGGTTTTAGATATACTATACAATAGTAAATTAATGAAGAAAAATTAATTGATTAATGAATTTCCAGGAAACGAAGTATGCATGAATCGCGAAGCCTGGCAATCTATCATCTCTGATTAATTCGTCACAGATACAGCGTGAAAGCGGTTCTAAGTATTACTGTTTTATCATATTTGACATTTACTACGGTAAATGTCAAATATGATAAAATATTTATGACTACTGCTAAAGCAAATTTACTTGAAAAATTGCAAAAAAATAAGAATTTTTGTTTTGATATTTGCATGCCAAAATGAGTAGGCGAAGTTTGAAGAGTTTGGGCAAAATATATTGCAAGATTCATGTATATTACCAGATTTCAAACAAAAAAGAATGTATTTATCTATCTTTTTTACCTGCCGTGACGCGTAGAATAGGTAAAATAATAAAGCTGAGGTCACACATAGTGTTTTTAACTCGGAAATTAGTACTGAACCGAGTTATTATAGTGTATAGTGTAGATTAACCATTATGGGTTGTTTATCCATCGTTTATGGCACTTAATTACAATAGGCGCGATTTAATACACCCAGTTAGGGTTGTTACAATTTTATGACTGTACGGAATTACATAGCAGGCTAGAAAAAAAAATTGGCGATAACTTAAAAGTGTATATGTAGTTATGTACACGCGTTAGAAGTTAGATTTGGCGCGATAGGGAAAAATTATGAGGGTAATTTTTTAAGAAGCGCAGACCGTCACGCAAAACCGACACCCTAAAGTTAGCTGATAAGTGTTTCCATGACAACTTTTAACTTTCAAAGTACCCTGAAGTTAGCTATAATCAACATTTTAGTCGTTTACAAACGTAGGATTAAGCGAAATAATTTTTTTTAAAGATTTTCATTTTGTAACGCCAAAGAAGTATACATTCTAACGCGTGTACATAAGTACACACACACTTTTTTTTAAATGAGTAGTATTTCTTTACTTCGTGGCGAGGTAAAAGGTTTCTTACAGCAAGGTTGACTTATGTGGGTCTCTCAGCATTGAAGATTGGGCAGACTACCCATTCACTCAACTACCGCGATGCCGATTTTCCACTTAACCACTACTAAGGAGTCGCAGCACTGGTCAGTATTCAAAGTTTCAGGTTCAGGGCCCAAAATGGGGCTCTCCTCGAGGTGATCAGATGGAAAAATTACTAATGGTCGGTCTCAATAACCTATCTTCAGTTAAAAATAGATCGCTACCCCAGATAAACAGTTGAATTTTAAACTTTTGTGACAGATAGTTCATTGTCGTAGGTAAATATTTCTATCCATCTTTGGTTATTGAAACCGAAATTTTCGTAGATAGGTACCGATGGTAACTATTTGACATTATTTTAGACAATAGTAAAAGATAGATAGGTTATAGAGACCGGCCGTTAGTGACTAAAAAACGAGATTAACGTACTTGGTACGTATCGGTGTAACAGTCGGCCTTCTCGTCTGTTAAGGGGCCGCGCTGTGGTTAGAGTTCGTGTATTTCTGTGTGTGAGTGAAATCTCAACAAGAGATATGCGTAGGCATATTCTTTTCAACAAGAAAGGATTACAAACTTTGAGCATTGTTAAAATGAATGTGAACTAAATTTCTTTTTAACGAGCTTAGGTTTTTAAGGACTTAAGATTTACATTTAACATTTTGACTTAACAACTGCCGTGTTACTGGCAGCTGAGACCAACGGCATAACGTGCCTTACCAAGCACGGAAACGCTTTGAAATGGAAATGCCACTAAGTGACCACCCACCCCATCCGTGACCAGCCATAGCGAAAGTTGCTAGCGCAGTGATCAACGCAGTGAAACAGAAGTGAGTCCACGGGACCACGAGCGCTTCTTCTCCGCGATTTTTTTTATTAAGTATTTATTATTGAAGTGAAACTTCTTTATCAAAGTTGAAATAAATTTTTAAGCTGTAATAAAGAAATCGTCACGTTTTTTGGTTCCGCGCCATGTTGTTTTGAAGTGAAACTTCTTTATGATAAGGGAAACTTCTTTATCGACGTATGAGAGAAATATTATAGCTGTAAAAAATGTCGTTAGGAAGTTTCACTTGTTACCTGTGTACTCTGGTACAAACACATTTCATTTTTTAAACTTTTTAGTTACCTTACATTACAATTTTAAAATATAATTAGGCCAATGGAACTTACCAAGTTCAGATCCACAAACACGAGGGATGATCTCCAGGATGGCTGAGCAGGAGGCGTCCTCAAAGCACAGCTGCCGCGCCAGTAGGCAGTTGAGGATCGCCATAGTGCCTTTTAGACCCGACCCTGAGGAAGAAAGAAACTGTGGTTAGAACTAGTTTAAATTTCATGTATTTTGAAGGCACTTATACTGCTTTGGAAGGCACGTTAAGCCGTTGGCCCCGGTTGCCAGTAAAATGGCAGTCGTTAAGCCCTATGGGCGGCTTAACAAATTTCAACAGCAGGTCGCCACATTCTGCGCCTGTCCATTTCAACACGACACACCACCTGTTACGTGGGACAAATTGCATACGGTGAAATGTGGACGTATAGTATGCTTCTGCCTACCCCTTCGACAATTTGTATGTAGGTATGTTTATCATTTTCATTTTGAATATTTTATATATATATTTATCCAATCAAAAATGAAATATAAATCAGTTCTAGATAGAACGTAATTTAAATTTGGCGCTAGTGGAATAAACATCGCTATTCAGGCTACGCGGCCAAGTTGGAAACATATCAGAAAATAGGGTTGCCACACATTTAATTTTCCAACTAGCTGATGCCCGCGGCTCCACAGGCCATATTTTACTCCCCAAAAGGGTGAATTTTTAAACAAATCAGGTAGGCAAACAACGGGTATTATCTTCATCTAAAAAGTAATTTGTGTGCATAATTTCAAGTTTTTAGGTCCAAGGGTATGGACTGGGTGCTGATGATTATTAGTGAGTCAGTAGTTTTCTTTTCATATATTAAGATGGGTTTGTGGATTGTTTTAAATTATTTAAGCCTGTCTATGGTAAGTAAGTATAAAAATCTGCTCTTCAAGTGCAAGGGTTCGTTTAAAAGTTGCTACGTAAAACAGTGAACTTCGTAAATTAAAAAGCAACTGGTACCTTACTTACTACACGTTAAGATAAGATATATCTGAATATTATAAACAGTTAAAAGGTTACCTAACCCAATTCTAAAATGGCTACTAGATAATACGTTATAAACTGAACTATAATAGAATATCAATGTATAAGATTGTATTAGTATGGATTTTTAACAGAGTTAAAAAAAATTGATCAACATTTATGTTATCCACAAATGTTGGTTTCGGAGTTTGGGTATTTTCCATCTATAAATGTATGTATTAAGAAATATATAAATTTTGGTTTTAAGCTGTAAAGATATTGTAATTGTTATAAAGTAAATAAAAAACATAAATAAATAAAATGTACATCAGTTGTCTAGATCCTATAGTACAAATTTATAGTTTAGTTGGGCTAGATGGCGCTGTGTAAAAAGTGTGCCACAATATTTATGTATTTATTTATTTAAGTTGATTTTAATTTCGCTGCTAGGAGCAGCTCTCGTTTGTCTGTTAAATTCCGTCATTGTTGGGAGCAGGTACCTCCCAATCCCGTAAAGGTCGGCGTCGGTCATTTTCTCGTATGTTAATCAGCAGGTGAGGTGGCTTGGGACCCGGAGACTTCAATTTGCTTTGAATTAAATTCGTGGGGCCCCATACACCCAAACTATAATCTTATACATATCTATCTATATATCAAAAAGGGCAAAAAAGGCAAAATCTGACTCAATGATCACGAAATCTCTGAAACTACCGAAGCTATGAAGCCCATTCTTCGCATGGGGGTTCCTTTTAACATCCATTCTAAGTTAAAAACATGAATTTACGTACACCTGTTTCTGGTTACAAATAAATAGGCAAGTGTATCGCGGTTTCGCAAAATTTTATCTATTAGAGGGTAAATCAATTAATAAATCAAATAACTTCAACTGCAGTCCAACGTGTATACGTAACCTAGATATATGCTATTTATTTATTAATGCAATACGAATATTTTATCACATTTTACAGCGTGGCAGCCCTAACGTTTTGAAATTGCTGCCGGCGGATCGAGAGATTCAGTATCGATCGTATCGAATGCAGTTTTAAACCTCTCTATGTTGTTAATGTTACCAGAGCAATATGTGAGCTTGTTCATTCATTATTCGATTAATTAGCAATGAGTTATAATGTTAGGCTCTAGAACATGTGATTGCTTGAATGACATTGTTTTGAGCATACAACAAGTAATGTAGCTCCCTCTCGCTCGCGCTATTATAGAGACGAAATTAATAATAATGGCCGTAGGCGAAAATAGCATACGCGGCCTATCAGTTGCAAATCACTAGTATAATTAATTTTTATTTTTTATTTATTTCATATTAAAGTAGCTGACTCGCTGACTCATTGTTCTGTAAACGATTACTGCGTTAAGCAACATTCGCTATATGTAGTCCTTGGATGGGTGACCAGTTTGTGGAAATTAGATTTCCGTGCTTCGGAAGGCACGGAAATGTAATTTCTACAACACATTATTTCTAATGACTACCATGTTACTGGCAACCGAAACCCAGAGCTTAATGTGCCTTCCTAAGTACAGAACCGCTTCTATATGGAAATGGAAATTTCACAAAACAATCACCTATCTTAGGACTAACTATGTCGAAAGTTGTTAACGCAATAATCGTTTACAGAACACTGAAAACTGTAATTAAATGTAAATACTTCATCTCAATTATTTTTTAATGACTTCACTTCAATTGGCATCGTTTAAATAAATGACTTAAATATTTATTGGGAAAAGTAATTTCATACAAAAATAAAGAAAATCTTTTATGAATGTCGAACTGTCAAAGTGTCTACGAAGTTTAGAAGTTTCTCGAAAGTAGATTAAATAATTAATGTAACACGGATATAAAAAAAGTACGTTGTATATAGCATCCGTTATGTGCAACAGTCGTCTCCCCGTACCTTAGGTTTAGGTCGTGACATATTATATTGTATAATTATTTATGTATTGTGCAACTGCTACCAGACTAAATTATATATTTATCAAGAACATGATATGCATATTATTCTCCAATAGAGAAGACTCCTACATTACAAAGTATAAATCTCGTAAAACAATTTGTTAGAAGAAATGTTACAGTGGCTGCTTTTGATTTTTATACCAGTGAGGTGGCAGACAAGCGTACGGCCTCACCTGATGGAAAGTGTTCACCGTAGCCTATGGACGTTTGCAACACCAGAGGTGCAGCACTCGCGCTGCCAAAATGACGCTACTCGCCTTACGGAATGCCATAACGACGTCTAGCGCATTGAGAATCACTTTCATAATCGTGTGACAAAACGTCCGTACTTTTTTTAGGTCCCTGGTATGTATTTACTCAATTTACTTGAATAAATAAATTTTTCAGTTGGCCTTCTATTTAGCTAAGTTGTATGTGACTATTTAAATACTTATATTTGACTAAATTACCTTTTAGTAGTTAAGAGGTGGTGGGCAAGAAAAGGCTGTGAACACTTAGCTCCAACATAAAGTAGCCCTTTGAAGATTGAATACTTTGAAAACACTAAAACTATTAGACATACGAGAAAAAAAATACATTCTCTTAGTCAGCGTGTATGTATACCTACCTACTGTGCCAATTAACAACATTATTAAGACTAAAGTATCTAAGTTAAGCTACGGACGTACAGCAAGGATACTCTGGAACTTGGAACCCCGAAAATCGAAGTCAAATTAAACCCCAAAAAATCATGACATTCGAGGGGATTTCCGACGTTGAAAAAAAAAAGAATACCCGTAGAACTGATATTTCCTTCTGAAGAAATTATAACCTTCAGCTTTCCATACAAAATAGTGGGAAATCCCGCTATTTATCACAACGCCGATATCACGTCCGATCCTTGCATTAGCACCGCTCATTCACTGGCTTTACAGCATGTCACTGAAGGCTTGACTCACACGTACCTGCTCACTAAATAATAAGTGGGCTAAAATAACATCTCAAGATTATTTACTTGAAACCGAGGAACTATAAGAGCATTCTGCTATTTTTTGTATGGATTTGACTATTATGATTTTGAAACCATTTTTTTTGACTTCAATACACATTTGACCCTAAAATTTTGCTAATACTAAAATTATAAAACTAAAGAGTTTGCTTGTTTTGTTTAACGCGCAATTCTCAGAAACTACTACTGGTTCGGATTGATAAATTCGAAATAGATTTAAAGTAAGAAGTCTGACTTATGTTATAAAGAACATCACAATGTAATATTTGTTTTGAGTATAAGGGTACTTAAAAAATATTAATAGTGTATACAAAAAATGTGGGTTGAATTTATCAATGTTGTCAATTATACCCAGTTTATTCCTCAACTACGTTCGTCTTGAGAGCATAAATATTTTAATCAGCAAGATGAATATTAAAGACTCAAGAAATTAGTTGAAATGGTGAAAAATTATCAAGCAGTCAAAACAATATTTCACAAGTCCATGATTTCTGGTCACAACCATTCAGAAGTAGATACCAATCGTGGCATTATAAAAAATAAAAAATAGGAAATCGAAATTTCAATTATTGCATCTACATGATTGGATACAGTTGATCCGGTCTAGTAGCAAGTTTCAGGTTGCAGTAATGAAAATTACACACTTTTCATTCCTCCTCAAAAGTGGTTTAGTTTTAAGAAATAAAGATTCCTATGGGTGGCAGTTTAAATGACTGGAAAAAATGTGGCTACGCTATGAACAAGAATTTGGCATCTTTTTTTTTTAAAGACACCCTGGATATAGAGTCTTCTTTTTCTTTAACAATAAAAGAAGGTGGTCCAGTATTCTTCATAATATTTGTATAATATCTAGGCAGCAATTATTAATATTCATAAGGAAAAAATAAACTTTTAATACACATATTTTCCATGATTTTTACCAAAATCTTCCTATCTTAGAAACTTTACAAAATAGTGATCCAGTTATTTTAAAACCCGAGGAAAAATAAGAATTCTAAAGAAGCATTAATTAGTGATACAAATTTATTGTTTGTTTAACAATAAATTTTTAATATCACGTAAAAATACTTGTTGTACTGTTTCACTTAACTCATACTATCATGGTGGTCCTCATAACTAAAGTCATCTAAATATTAAACTATCATATTAACATTAAAATATTGAATCATAATAATAAGTTATAGTCATAAATTTAAATAATACAAATGAAGTTAATAAAGTTTAGTAATATTTAAGATTATAATTAGTTTTTTTTTATTCATGTAAAGTAAGTGTTTTCGACTTATGTACTTTAGTTTGTCGACCCACGATGTATGGTACAAAGCAGGTTCAAAGTAAGAATTTCCAATGCAACTGATAACGCGCATCTTCAGAAGTGGTGCATGTGAGTCCTGGTGAACTCAAACAGCTTTCGAATAAATTACTTTATTCCCGGACGACGGACGGCGCCTGAATTATTTAACATAGCTATTTGTGAATCGACTTCTGTTATATATCGTGTTTATGAAATAATATAAGTAGTTGAAAGAAATGTGGTGATTCGAGATTCTCGAGATTCAATTGGATACCCATTCTATATTCAAACTTTTAGTTTGAAACAGGATTCCAGTTCCATGGAACTGTTGGGAGACTGTGGAGAAAACGAAGTAGTGCCTACTTTAGACCCTTTAGACAATCCACTAAGCCAGTCCAACATTGGCGTTGTGTAAATAGACACTACGATAGAGAAAGTCCAATACAATGGATTGTCCCAGAATTTTATTAGAATGCTTTCTAATTTTACTAGCATACAACTGGCTCAGTGGATTGTAGCCAGCGCTACAGGCTCCTTGTAAGTGGTCCATAATGAAACAATGAATGGACTATTTGCGGTTAGTGTGGTCATCCAGTTGCATCCCATCATGGAGACTAAGGGCCGTATTCCAGAACAACTCAATCGACGCTCGAGGCTAGTTTTTGCCTTATAAAATCTACTCTCAAATGTTCTAGAGTATTGATATACGTTCTGGAATACGGCCCTAATTTTTTTACTTTTACTGCTCTGCTCTTCCGGCTGTCAGTGAGAAAAAGGAAAGCACGTCATTTAGTGGTGCATTATAAGTATTTTGTGCATTTTTAGAAAGAAGCATTTAGAGAATGATATGTTTTGCACATAGGGTGAATTTTGTGAAACCTTAGCATGAACCACAAAACAGTCGTGTACACTACACAAGCAACTGTATTGGCTATTGGCATTCAAAGACATGATTGTATGGCTAGAAATTAAAAGCAGACAAACTTTACAATGAACTGTATTCAGGAAATAAACCAGTATAAAATATAATGCAAAACTTAAAAATGCAATATAGTTTAAGTTTAATCTCCTTCGTCACCTCCTTCCTCTTCTTCGTCAAACTCCCCTTCTTCCTCAGCAGTTGCATCCTGGTACTGCTGGTATTCAGAGACCAGATCGTTCATGTTGCTTTCAGCCTCTGTAAACTCCATTTCATCCATACCTTCTCCAGTATACCAATGCAAGAAAGCTTTACGCCTGAACATAGCAGTAAACTGCTCAGAAATACGCTTAAATAACTCTTGGATTGCAGTAGAGTTTCCAATAAAAGTTGCAGACATCTTCAGACCTCTTGGTGGAATATCACACACAGCAGTCTTCACATTGTTAGGAATCCACTCCACAAAGTAAGAAGAATTCTTATTCTGGATATTCATCATTTGCTCATCCACTTCTTTCATAGACATACGGCCTCTGAACACGGCTGCAACTGTCAAATATCTGCCGTGTCGTGGATCACAAGCAGCCATCATGTTCTTTGCGTCAAACATTTGCTGAGTAAGTTCTGGCACAGTCAGAGCTCGATACTGCTGGCTTCCTCTAGAAGTCAGTGGCGCAAATCCAGGAATAAAGAAATGCAAACGAGGAAATGGAACCATATTTACCGCCAATTTCCTCAAGTCTGCATTCAATTGACCGGGGAACCTAAGGCAAGTCGTGACGCCCGACATCGTTGCAGAGACGAGATGGTTCAAGTCTCCATAAGTTGGCGTGGTCAATTTCAGTGTACGGAAGCAGATATCGTACAGAGCTTCGTTGTCAATACAGTAAGATTCGTCAGTGTTTTCTACTAGCTGATGCACTGACAATGTGGCATTATATGGTTCAACCACGGTATCCGATACCTTCGGAGATGGCACTACACTAAATGTATTCATGATACGATCCGGATACTCTTCTCGAATCTTTGAAATTAGCAAAGTTCCCAGACCAGCTCCTGTGCCACCCCCAAGAGAATGCGTCAGCTGGAAGCCTTGCAAGCAATCACATCCCTCCGCTTCCTTTCTGACAACATCTAAAACCGAGTCCACTAATTCTGCTCCTTCTGTGTAGTGTCCTTTAGCCCAATTGTTTCCTGCGCCTGATTGTCCAAAGACAAAGTTATCAGGCCTAAAGATTTGTCCAAAGGGCCCTGAACGTACAGAGTCCATTGTTCCAGGCTCCAGGTCAACGAGAATGGCTCTTGGCACATATTTTCCTCCCGTAGCTTCATTGTAGTAGACATTGATTCTTTCCAACTGCAGATCAGAGTCACCGTGGTAAGTACCTGTCGGGTCAATGCCGTGTTCATCGGATATTACCTCCCAGAACTGAAATAGAACAAAGATAGTGTGAAAATTGCGAAACTTCAAAATATTTCATTGCCTAAACAAAGTAGAATCTTTCTTGAACGTCTTATTTAGGAAGTTTTCGTAACACGTTGCTTCCATTAAATGGAAATGATCATCTTTCTCAGGTTTAGCTCAACAAACTTAAAAATAAAACTAAAACAAGTAACGCTCCCATCACTATCGGAGGGAATCAGACGACTTCTAAACCGGAATCAGATTCAAAATGGGAAGTGGTAGAAACTTCGAAATCTTGATTTCTCATGCATTCATGATATCTTTAATCGAATATCGCAAACCGTTTGTTTTTATCTCTAATGGTTCCTGAGACGGACAGACAGCCGTTATAAGACTTTTCTAAACTGAGTTTAGAAGTCTAAAACTACACCACGACACCAATTATGAGACAAAGTTGTACGCACCTTAGCACCAATTTGATTGCCACATTGGCCAGCTTGTATATGCACGATTTCTCTCATATTTTGTATTTAAACTTATCAACGAAGAGCTTCCAAGACCAATCTGACGATCTTATATCGCGACCTACACGATAGAAAAACTTAAAACAAATGCACAGTGAGCTGTTCGAAATAATACATGACATAGGGCATAGAACGTCTTTAAATTCTTGACGGCCTGTTTCAAAAACCTTTTTTATTAACATTTGGTTGAAAACTTTTTGCGTCGCTTATAAATTCTACAATAATGTATAACAAATTACCCGATTTGTCAATTTATGATTACGGTTTCGCTCTCCAGGATAATAGCATGATGATATATAGCCTATAGCCTTCATCAATATTGAGCTATCAACACAAAAATAATATTTCAACCAAACGAACTCTTCAGCTTTATATATTAGTATAGAAGGATAGATAAATCATATTTCAAAATAAAAACTTCAGTTTGTGTTGCCTACTTTTTCAGAGATTTTCTTACGAAGTGGAAAAAAATAGGTCACGAACTTCTTGAGCTTGCTACTTTCATAGTTGTAGCAATCGTATAACAGGGACTCAATTCTTTACTTTATGTTTGCAGCTTTTTGTTAATTTCTTTTTCTTTTTTTATATTACTGAGAGACAGTAATATGGCCCACCTGATGAAAAGTGGTCACCTTGGGGGAGCTATTTATATCATTTATGTAATTCTTGCAACTTTATATTTGTAAGCTATTTTCATTTCACTGTCTCTCTCTAAGATGAAAAAAATCTAAGGCGACTCTCACATTAGTTAGCAGTCACGACTTTATCCCCGAATGAGTAGTCCGAAGCATACTATACGGCCACAATTCACCTTACCATTTTTTGCCTGACTATGGTCAGCCTCATTGCCGTTTTGAAATGAATAGACGGAAGTTGTGGCGACATGCTATTGGAATTTTTAAAGTTGCCTAGGTCTTCAACTTGGCTTAAAGATTGCCATGATATTGGCAACCAGGACCAACGGCTTAACATGCTTTTCGAAGCCCAGAAACGTTCATAAATAGAAATTCCTCAAAGTGTTCACCTATCTGAGGACCAGCCATAAAAAAAGACGCTTAACGCACTGATCGTTTTGGATTAACCGTGGAGGTTGTAGTACTATCCCAAAGTTTACATACTTAATACATTTGAAAAAGTCGTTCAATTTCTTACATCAAACGTACATTGGACAAAGATATTAATAATCATCTCAGTAAGTTTATGTATTTATTATGTAAAATAAGTATGTATGTATTTAAGGTAATATTGTATGTATTATATAGTTATAATGTTTGTCTATGTGTTTAAATATATGTTATAATAAAATGTTTATTGTAGGAATTATGTACCATAGTATATTTTTACACTGTATGCACTTACCTAGAAACTCTCTGCCCCACCCTAAGGTTGACTGATAGAAAATGCCGTTGGCATTAAGTCCGCCTTTGTACTATATGTTTGTGCATAAGTTTAAATAAATAAATAAGTGTAATTATACCAACCTTAAGTAGAAAAATATTGTCTTAGCACAAGGAATGTTTATACTTACCTCATTTAAACTCTCGCGCGTGCCGCGAGTGTAAGCGCCGTATTACTCGTATGGTACATTTACATTCGAGCTCGCGCGTCGTCTCGCAGCTCGTCTCGTGGATCGCGCGCTAGGACGATTTAACCAATGGACGCGTAATGTACTCAATAAAGTATAAAATCAAGTTCAACCAACTTTCGTGCGGTGGGAAACTACACACATATTGTTTTCTCACTCTTACATGAAGTTACTGTCACTTGTCACTGTCTAACACTGTTTGACACAACATTATTCGGCTAATTTGAGATGGTAACTCTTTTTATAATGTTTATGGAGAATGAAAGTATTTGAATATAGGCCGGTTGTTAGTGTGTTTCAATAATTAATGGTTATTGTTAAAAGTAGTTATGTAAATGAAATATTTTTTTACTTACGAGTGAAATCAAACATTAATTGTTCGACCGCTATAACTTTTACACCATTTCACAGCACATGTCATTTTTTCTTTATAAATTACCCTCCGAACGTGTACGATAGACTGAGTCCGCAGAACAGCGACTTAGCTAAAAATGCTTAGCAAATGACAAGCGGGGTATTCGTTCTTTGCGAATTATCGCGTTCTTTTCCTACTAACTCACATTATCTTCTGATTAATTTCGTTGCGGGTTCCAAGACATGCTAACTTCTCCTGGGACTTCACCGAGATCGAGCTTGGTGTAACTTTTCTTTTTTTTTGGTCATTGCTGTAGATCCTGGTTTACAGGAGTCACAGTAGTGGGAATGAGGGTGGGATTAGTCCCATTAAAAAAAAGCGGGGTATAAGCGCAAACGGTAAGATAAGCGCGTCCATTGGTTAAATCGTCCTAGGTCGCGCGAGAATGTAAATGAGGTTTTATGATATAAGTTTAAAAGTTTGTCAGCCTTGTGGGACTTTAATATATTCGACACACCCTTTTACATACACAGAATTTGAGTTACACATTAGTTAAACAGGTGGAGAACTAGTTGACGCCCGCGGCTCCCCACGCGTGGTGAAGTTTTCCCGTTCCAGTTTCCCACATGAACTTGTTCCCGGGATAAAAATTAGCCTATGTGTTATTTTGATGTGTAGCTATATTATTGTAAAGTTTCATCAAAATCGATTCAGTAGGTTTTGAGTGAAAGAGTAACAAACATCCATAGTTACAAACTTTCGCGTTTATAATATTAGTATAATAGGAATCACCCAAACTCCGAAACAAATATTTATGGAACACACAAATAGGTATTTGATCCGACCCGGGAATCGAACCCGGGACCTCAGTCGCGGCAGTCGCATGCACTACCACTGCGCCACTGAGGAAGTCATATTATATATAGGAAACACTTAAATTTGGAAAGAAACATTTGCGGCTTACAATTTAATATTGTTCCGACCGGAGATTCGAACCAGAAACCTCAGCGCAGCGATACAATTCTTTTTTTGTAACAGAAAATACTGCAACAATGTATTTCTTCTACAGTATTTTCTAGGTTTCTGGAATATATTTTTGAAGTCTCTCCGTAAATTGTAGTGTACACAACAGCTGCGACTTTTGTCGTCGGTACACAAACAATTAAATATTAATATATCTACGTTCTAGTTTATGTAGAGACCTTTATGTCTACATGGTAACAGAACCAGTTTAAAATTATATTCATAACCTTATTAAAAATGTTTCAAATATTTGGTGGCCATTATTTTACGACTTTCACTTACAAGCCCGCATTGCCCGGGTTTGCTTTTCTACTTATAGTACAAACATCTTGCTTAAAAAATTGCCGCACGGCAGGCGTAAAAACTTCATTGGCAATCGCAATCAATTATTACGTATGAATTGAATATACTAAACACAGGGACACAACAGCGACGAGCAACTGACTGTATCTTTCTCTCTCGGGCGTTTGCGAGTTCACCCGATCGAGCCTTCACCTCAGAGCGTGACGGATCAGCCTAACTTACTACCTACGGAAAAATCTGTGTGCGGTGCGCCAAAAGAAGTTTTCACTTCAATAAGACTCCGACAGAACTTATTAGTCACGCCTTTATCCTCAAAGTGGTGGCAGAGCAATCTACTATACGTCCACAATTCACCAAATATATTTTTTTGTTTCACGAAACCGTTGACGAGCCTATTGCCGCCTTGAAATAGGCAGGCGCAGGTTGCTGCGACTTGTGGGCCGAGTCTACTATCGACAAGCCATAGAATAGAAACAGAATCGCTGTTTTAACTGTCAAAATGTTAGTAGTCTATCAAAAAAGTCGCTGACTAGCGGCCACTGGCGCAGTACGTGTTAGTAGAATTCTATCGGCCGACCAATAGAAGTCGATTGAAGTACGATTGTAATAGTAGACCACGAAATACTGTCAAAATTATACCGTCGCTCAATAGGCTTTCTATTGAGCGACGATTTTGATTCTATTTCGACACGGTTGAAATAGCAGAATCGGCCCCCAGTTATTGAAAACCGTCCATAGGTCTTCAACTTGGCTTGGCTTCAATGTGTGTCAATTCAAGAGTGTGTTCAATGAGTGTTCTGAAGAACTCTTCCAATTGGTCCCACCCTCTCCCTTCCATTCCCGAACAACACGAGAGGAGCAGAGATGTCATCCTTTCACTGTGGACACAATATGCCCAGAAACGAAAGATTGCATTGGTCATTCTAATGTTACACCATAAATACATGGAACTCTCTGCCAGCGCACGTGTTTCCCTCCTCTTACAATCCTGGGTCCTTTAAGAAAAGCGTGAAAGGCATATTTCTGGGCCGTCAAGATGAGGGTCGCTAGTATCTTTGCTTACCATTAGGCGGGCGACGCCATTCTGAGGTGCCAAATATAAAAAAAAACAATGTGCCTTTCAAAGCACGGAAACGCTCGCAAATGAAAAATGGAAAGCGATTGGCTGTCCCAGGACCATAGCAAAAGTTGCTTAACTCAGAGAACGTTTAAAGAACATTAAGTTGCGGCGCTTCGAGCGCTTCTTTAAATTTTACACATTTATTACCACGTACCTAATCTTATCAGTCCCTCAATCTACCGAATCAGAAAGCGCTTTTCAACTTTTATATTGAAATGGTTCATTTATCGCAACAGACTACTTAATATAATATTTGTACAAAACAATTCACGCAACGAACAAAATAATCTTTTGAATAAATCAAATGTTACACTACCCTCAGATTGACAAGCGTAATTATTGTTTCTATCAAAAGCGATGGTCACTGATAAGGCCTAATGTGTCTATGGCGTGTTATGGGCTTTGACTCCTTTCATTTATTGTGACCCTTCACTGCCCAGCGGTCAGCGATCTGCAGTAGTGTTCTGAGTCACTAGTCACTGCACCTAACGCTATGTTCTGAGTCACTAGTCACTGCACCTAACGCTATGTTGAAACGACCCGCGCTTTCCGAGAGAACGAGTGAGTGAGTAGACCGAGACATACATTAACATATGAAGACCACGTGATCAGATTGCTCAAAAACGTAAAGGTCGAAAGTACTGGGATATAATAATAATAATAATAGGGCAGCTTGTGGCGAGCTGAATGTGCGTGGCTACACATCGGTCCCGATTCCTCAGAGTTTTGTTGCCCTTCTGTACCAGTTAGGATTTAATGGCCTAACGGGAGAGCAGTGAGAGTGCTACTCCCGGGAGTGCAGCAAATCTCAACTTTGGCTTGCCTTAATTGGCCGGTCAGAGGGAGGGAGCCAGAGCTATATGCTAGGGGTGGAAGTGTCATTTTCAAGGGCATAACTACGGGGAAGCCCGCTCCGGGCCAGTCCCGCGACGGTGAAACCGGCGCCGCACCGCTCGACACACCAAGCCGCTCACACCGGTGTTGCCTCCTGTCGCCTTACAGGCTTATCTTGCCTATGGCGATTGTATAGGGGGCCCATCTAGTGAGTTGGCAAGTCACCGTCTGCCAATATTTTGATGATATTATATTAAAATGGCAGACGCAGTTTTCATCCATAGTTCAAGTCACCCAGTACATTTAACCTCCAACTCAATAGCCCAATAGTAGTTAGCATATTGTACAGTATAGTTTAACTCCCATTGGAGATGGTCCATTACCGTTCTTCTACATAAGGCGGACGTGGATTGTCTGCAGTGGGGGTCCCATTCCCTGTTACATTAAAATTCTCAAAGGGCCTCTGTGTGTTGGACCACTATGTCCCCATGTAAGCCTACCAAAAGACCGGGTATCATCGTAAGAAAAAAAAGGGAGATACCCGAGAAGAAGAGACAAATAATAATAATAATAAACCATAGTTTTAGTTACATACTCCATTTAACCTTCAACTCAATAGCCCAATAGTAGTTAGCATATTGTACAATAGTTTAACTCCGATTGGAGGTGGTCCATTACCGTTCTTCTACATAAGGCGGGCGTGGACTATCTGCAGTGGGGATCCCATTCCCTATTAGATTAAAATTCTCAAAGGGCCTCTGCGTGTTGGACCTGTGTCCCCATGTAAGCCTACCAAAAGTCCGGGTATCTTCATGAGAAAAAAAAAAGAAGATACCCGTGTAAAGAAGGGAAGGGTAATCATAGGTACAAAATATATTTTTTACATTGTTTATTTTTCAATTAATTTTAACTTATGCGGTATCCAGACGTGCATTTATGAAACGATGAATAAATCTATAGAGAGCGAAAGAGGCATGCACGGATTGCGAAGCTTGATGGCATTTTATTCACAATCGTTTCCATGCTAATATTAAGCCGTTAGTCCCGGTTGTCAGTAACATGATAGTCGTTAAGCCCAAGGTGAAGGCCTTGAAAATTTTCAACAGCAGGTCACCACTACCAGCGCCTCGTTCTTACAGAAGCAGGCCATGGAAGGTGGCGTAGCGTGATTACACGCACGTAGTTCACCTCTATAAGGAAGAAGTATATCACCCGAACCCCCCAAAGAAGCGAGATAACACTCGAACCCCCCAAAGAGTCAGGACAAAGTCTGTCGGGAGCCCTGGGGCTATCCTTCCGAGGGCTCACCCGGGACTCCTGCCCATAGACAGATAGAAGGGAAACGTTTGGTTTTAGTCAGTAGGAGTCCATCATAGCATCCATAAGGATTTCTACACAAAAAAAACCACTACCTGCGCCTGTCTACATCAACAAGTCGACACGGCTCACCACCTAACATGGGCCAAAAATGCTTACGGTAAAATGTAGGCGTATTTATGCTTCTGCCACTCGTTCGTGGATAAAGGCGTGAATGATTAGTAAGTAAGTACTCCTAAAAGGTAAAAGAAATAAAATAATCAACATTCGATATTTCTATTTTAAATCCTACTAAAAATTTCACAATACGTTCACTATGGATGTGCACCGACTTGTTTTTAGAAAAAGCAGATTTGTTTGAATATTTTTTCACACGACTTTTCAGACTACATCGCCGCCGCCTGGGGCTTTGCATATCATAGTCAAAAACACCTACACCCACACAGTATAATATAGATAGATAGATATATACTTAATTGTACAGCATATAATTGTAGCAGAAAACAGTGAAATCTAAACTAATAATATAAAGCTGAAGATTTGATTTGTTTGTTTGAATGCGCTAATCTCTGTCAAAAACTACAAGTCGGATTAAAAAAAATATTTTTGTGTTATATAGCCCATTTGTCGAGGAAGGCTATATACCATCACGCTTCTACCCTGGAGAGCGGAGCATTAGTCTGAAATGTCGATAAATCGGGTAAATTTTTATGCATTATTGTAGATTATATAAGCGACGGGATTAAATAGGTGGTCACCTAGTTAACAATAAAACTAAAATACAATGTTGTACAATTTACGTATCCTGAAAATTGTGCCTATTCTAGCCGTTTTAACTCTCGAGGGGAAACGAAGGGTGTGTAGGGTATAAATTTAACCTGTGGATCTTTGCACACATGTACTGTGACCAATTTTGATGCGGACATTTTTGTTCGAAAGTCGATGTGAATGAAATGGTTTTATAGGTTTTTGAAGGTCAACAATTCACTTCTTAGGTTTATCAGTCACGCCTTATCCTCGAACGGGCAGGGGTAGATTATTAGCCCACTTTTCACCGTATGTTTTCCTGTACAACGTGGTAGTGGTGAGCCCATTGCCGTGTTGAAATAGACAGACACAGTTCTGTTGATAAAAATTTTCAAGTCGCCCATTACGTATTCTACATAATGTATCCTTTCTCGGCTTTAGATTATTTTGGTACCAATTTTCATTAAAATCGGTTTTAGCATAAAAACGCGACAGACAGACAATCTCACATCAAACATCTAAAAAACACAATTACGGATCATAAAAAATGTATGTTCCGACCCAGGATTTTAGTCCGAAATCTCAGCATGGCAGTCGTACCTTCCTACATTACTACGTACGCCATCAAAGCATGTTCTAACCCATGATTTTAACATGAGACCTTAGCGCAGTATAATATATTACTACCACTTACGACATCGAAGCAGTTGAACAAATACCTTTAGTAATTTAGCTCATTCCACAGACGTACAAGAGTAAGCAGACCAAACATATTCCTTTGCTTATGGAGCAATACTTCATCCTTTTCACTCTTGCCATTTGTCGTATAAAGCTATCTTTGTTATTCCTGTGTAGCTACATCTAACTCACACTTTGACAGCGAACAGCGCGTAGTCAATTATCTACTAAAAATAAGCAACATACTTGTAATAACAACCATAGAAGTCATCTTTAAATCAAAGATTTATGTGTCGAAGTGAAAATATTACATTAAATTATTGTTAAATATTACAAAAGGAGACAAAAATGTACAAAAAGGTGTTGTGCATAGAGTGCTGAAGTTTAATTATCAAGAAATCACCAAAAATAACTAAGCTAAGTTACCTGTCTATGTGTATCAGGGACTAGTGCCACCGGTAACGCCTGGAGAAGTTCTGACTGCGCTTCGCCGCATGAAGAATCGGAAAGCTGTCGGACCTGATGGAGTCCCCATCGAAGCCTGGAAGGCGATGGGTCCTCGCGGTGTGGGCATCTTAGTAAACCTTTTTAACCGCATACTCCTCAGCGGGCAGATCCCAAACCAATGGAGACTGAGTATTATTACTCCAGTCTTTAAAGGAAAGGGATCAGTGCAGGAGTGCGGGAGCTACCGCTGTATTAAGGTGATGTCCCACACCATGAAGATCTTTGAGAGGATTATAGACTCTCGGATCCGGCAGGAGTGTACTCTCTCGGGGTGTCAATATGGGTTTCGCCCTGGTCATGGGACCACGGACCCTGTTTTTGCCCTGAGGGTTGTCGCAGAGAAATACAGGTCGAAGAACACGCCTCTGCACAGTTTGTTTCTAGACATGCAGAAGGCCTTCGACTGTGTTCCTCGTGCGATGATCTGGTGGGCACTGCGGTCCAAAGGGGTTCCAGAGGTCTATATTGACACTATCCGGGACATGTACTGTGACTCCGATTCAATGGTTCGGACTGCTGTTGGCGACACGAAACCCTTCCCCATCACCGTCGGGGTACACCAGGGTTCGGTCCTTAGTCCGCTTCTATTCAGTGTAATATTCGACGAATTGTCGGACAGCATCAGGAACTCGCATGAGCAGCCTCCATGGTTGCTCATGTATGCTGACGATATTGCGCTGGCAGACGCGGACAGGGGCAGATTGGTGCGACGTGTAAAGGCATGGAAGGAGACGCTTGAGAACGGCGGTCTGAAACTAAATGTGGCGAAGACCGAGTACTTGGCACTAAACTCGACAGATCCCACATCCATCCGCATAGGCGGTGCTTTGGTCGAGCGCACGGACCAGGTTAAATACCTGGGATCTGTTTTTCACACGTCCAGTGACATCGATTTCGATGTCAAGTCACGCATTGCTGCCGTGGGGCAAATGGCGGGAGATGACCGGTGTCATTTGTGACCCTAAAATACCGATCCGGTTGAAGGGACAGGTCTACAAAACCATTATTAGACCTGTCCTTTTACATGGCAGTGAGACGTGGCCGATATTGGAGCGACACAAGCAGGAGCTGCGTGTCACGGAAATGAAGATGCTGCGGTGGATGTGTGGAGTCACGCGGATGGACCGCGTGAGGAACTCTCGCATCCGCGGCAGCCTTCACGTCCGTGACATTGCAGACAAGTTGCAAGAGTGTCGCCTTCGTTGGTATGGTCACGTCTTACGGCAACCGCTGGGCTACGTAGGTAACAAATGTCTGGCCATGTCAGCCCCGCTGGGTCCCGGTAAGAGGGGAAGACCCAAGAAGTGCTGGCTTGACGTCGTAAGGGATGACATGCGTGCCAATGGTCTCACTACAGGGGATGCCGACGACCGTGCGAAGTGGAGGAGAAAATGTAGGAAAGCGGACCCCGGGCGTCGCGAGACGCAACTGGGACATACGCTCGGATGATGATGATGACCTGTCTATGTGTGTGTAATAGGCTACGCAATTATTCATTAACGTTGAAGCACACCTGCTTACTGTCTTATATGTGTGTGGCTCATTTGTGCGTTTCCCTCTAACAAAAGTACCTTATAAGAGCAACAAACTACATATAGACGATACAGAAACACCTGCGAGAAAGTAAAATTTTGATAAGTACGGAATTATATTAGTTAGAAGAAATCCCTTTCTTATTTCGAAGCATAGCTCTCTATCGCTAGGGTTGCCACGTCTCAAAATGAACTTGATAATATCAGATTTTATTAGCTGATGACTCCATCGTGATGTATATTTTTACGTTCCGCATTTCCGTTTCCGTTGCCGTTTCCCACAGCAGCTTGTTCCCGGGATAAAAAGTAGTTTGTGTTAAACCAGAGTGTCAAGCTATATGTAAACCAAATTTTAGACCTATTGGTTAAGTAGACTGAGTAATAAATTACTTTATACACAGCTCCATCTAGCCCAAACTAAGCTTTAAGCTTGTGCTATTGGATCTAGACAACTGATCAACATACTTATATATTTCTAAATAAATACACATTATATATAGGAAACACCCAAATCTGAAACAAACATTTGTGGATCACAAATATTTATTCCGACCCGTGAATCAAAGTCGGGACCTCAGCGCGGCAGTCGTATACACTATCACTTACAGCAACGATACAGTCAAAAGAGAATTATCAAAAATATCCAAATATTTTCGCGAACATAGACGCTTATACTATTAGTAGGATTATTTTTGTACATTAATAATTCATATACTTTTACAAATCTGCTTTCCCGGGAACAGAAAAATATTGAAGCTTTCAACTACTTTTCAACGTCGGTAAGCTATAAGAGTTGATAAAGGGATTTTCAGAATCTCGTGGGGAAAAATCTCTTAACACTACAACACTAGTTTGGCAGATAAAGGACTTGCAACGCCCAGAAACGCAAATAGGGAAGATGATCAATTCCAATACGCATAGTATTGGAATAGGTCGTTTTCTACTGAAAAGGTTTAATTGTTTACAGATACAAAGGAGTGTTCTTTTTATTATTGTGAAACACTTTTTTTATACAGCTCTACCTAGCCCAAACTAAGCTATAAGCTTGTACTATGGGATCTAGACAACTGATATACATAAGTATGTATATCAGTTGTCGGGCTAGGTAGAGCTGTATAAAAAAAAGTGTTCTTTTGGAGTTTGGGTGTTTCCTATGTATAGTAAGTATGTATTTAGAAATTAATACTTATATATTTCTAAATACATACTTATTATACATAGGAAACACCCAAACTCCGAAACCAATATTTGTGGATCAAAATAATACTTGTTCCGACCCGGATAACAAACCCTCATACGCGGCAGTTGCATACACTACCACTGCGCCACCGAGGCAAATCAAACTCAAACTCGTTTGAAACTTACATTTTTTTAAAGAACATTCTATTGCCAATTTCCTCGTGTTCGTTCCTCGTTCTTAACTTCTTCGTTAGGGTCCCGCAGGTCCCCTGATAGAAAACTTTTACTTGTTTAATTTTATTAGACCTTTGGTAAAGATGAGAAATAGCGTGTATGGAGTCCCACCAAGAGTTTGAGGTAATGTAACAGGCACGCTTACGGGGTCGGGAGGTCAGGCGGCAATCGCTACCAACAAAGTCAAAAACCAAAATCTACCTCTAACAGTTGAAAGGCTCCAAATATCTTTACTAATATTATAAAACTGAAGAGTTTGTTTGGTTCAACGCGCTAATCTCGGGAACTACTGGTCGGATTTAATAAAATAAGGCTATAGCCTATTTATCATTACGCAACTACACTGGAGAGCGGAGCAAATCGGGCAAAAGTTTATGTATTATGGTAGAATGTATAAGCACTGGGATTAAATACGTGCGATGGGAGTTCAAAGTATGTCACGGGCAAAACGTCTGTCAAACATATGTCAGGGGTCACCTAGTATATTATAAATACACAAAAAAGTAGACAGATAAATAAGCAGATCTATTGTACCTATGATTCCTTCTACAGTTATTGTCACATTTAGAGAGTGTACACAAACAATAAGAAATGTATAGCAAATGAAAATTTTAAGTAATTTTCAACGATCATTATGCAAATAATATTGCGCTTGGCAACCCTACCAGTATAACTGGTAAAAGGGTAGGGTTTTTCTCGAGAGCTATTCGGAGAACGTTATTTGAATCGGTAATGGCATTGTATAGAATTCTGTTTAGTGGACAATTTAGAATTATGTGATTGGGTTATTAAGATTTTTTTCATTTTTTTATTGTGTATTTACTGGACTGTTACTCGTATCTGGTATTTTACCCGTAAGTCAGCAGGTGCAGATGGGCCTTGAGAATTTTGGTGGGCCACATACACACAAATGTTATATATTTTTGATTTGGGTGTTTCCCGTTGGTCAGAGACATGATTAGAATGAAGAAATAGGATTCAGATGGGTCTCTGTTGGTGGCATTACCAGTTACGAGTGCTTCCGTGCTTCAGAATGTGCGTTAAGCCGTTGATCCCGTTTGTCAGTAATATGGTGCCTGGTAGTTAAAACAAGTTTAAGGCCTTATGAGCGGCATGAAAAATTTAAACAGCAGGTAGCCACATCCTATCCGTTTCACTAAAGTCAGTCTACAGGACGTAGCCTTATGCTTTGATTTGTTTGCCCAATTTTCCGATCAAGAACAACATGGTCGGGGCAGAGATGTCATCCTCGCACTTTGGCCAATCAATAGTGAAAATTGTGCTCAGAACCAAAAGATTCCGTAGGTCCTTCTTATGTCGCACCATAAATACATAGAACTTTCTGCCAGCGCACGTGTCCTTTTCAAATCCTGGGTCCTTAAAGAGAAGTGTGAAATGGCTAATTTCTGGGCTCTCAACTAGAGCGTCGCCCTGCGGGCTGGGATATGGGATAGCAGCCCTCAATCACGGGTCGTATTAATAAATAAAATAAATAATAAGATGACAGACAAACTTTTTATTAATAAATAAAAAGTTCGTCTGTCATCTTAGCTGTAAAAAATACTATTTTAATACTTCAAAATACCCATCATCAGATAGTCAACGTGCCTGATGATCTGCTATGGCGTTATCTGATATTGAAGACAACTATACCTAATGGCTAAAAAGGCTCTTTATGTGATATTCAATTGACAGCCCTAGGAGACATTGTTTCATATTGATGATGATGAAAACCCAAACGTTGACGAAGTCGCTGGAGTTTTCTAGTAAATAAATTAAGCTTCAACACACAGTAATAACTATGCTCGCCTTGCTAGTAGATAAATCTAACTGCATTTTATAGTCCGTGGAATCCAGTTCAGAATAGAATTTCAACTCCAAATTAATGTGTGGTATAAGTTACAAGAGGCTGCGAATAAAGGTAGCCCGGTGTCCACTTGTCTACTAAAATCATACATGTAAAAATTATCAAAATATATAAGAATTCAGCTTCACAAAAACGACCCCAGTTGCCAATAACATGACTGTCGTTAAGTCAAGTTGAAGGCCTTTTTGTAAAATGTTGCTGTATAACAATATATGCTTTCTTTGGGGATAACAGCGTGACTAAATACTTATAATTATATATAATTATTATACTGAGTAAAAACTAAGTTTTAGATTTAAGTTCATTTAAATGTTGATATAGTCACTTAGTGATTTAAGTAATAGTACTTATAATGTTGTAGCCCTGACTGACCGATGTCCTAAGTCAGAGAGGATAGATCATCAGGCTTCGCGATCCTTGCATACTTCTTTCGTTTCCTGCAGATTTATTAAACGTTTCATAAATCCAGGTCTGGGTATTCGATATAGGATACAGGGATACTGTAGTGTAGTATGTAACCTATAGGTATGTTAGTATATACCATCGTAATATACACGATATAAACAATGTTTATTATTCAAATTCTACAGCCTCAAGTGTACGCTGCGCGGATCGTGAAAACCTTAAACTTTAGAAATGTGCAATTCATACACTCTTAAAATAGAAGAAGTGATTATTAACCAAAATGGGATTGGTTTAACGAATACAGCAAATACGGGACAAATACAAGTCCATAATCATTTAGTTAATGTTCCCGCTCCACGCCTTATACCTGTACCACACTCTACTATGGTCCAGCTGCTTGAAGATTCCAGAGAGCCCAAATTGCAGCAGCATCTATACGAGTAACATCTAACTAAGCGACCTAGTTGCAGATATTTTAGCTATCCTAGGTTTAACTTAGAATTACGTTATTGGCAGGTATGCTGAAGTTAAATATTTTATTCAGCTTGAGAAGCTTTTGAAAAGGTGATGCATCTGTTTAAATTTATTGTTTGCCATATACTGCTTTTAAAAAAAAGTGTATGTGCCAGAATACACAGGTAAGAAGTGAAACTTCTTATCGACATTTTATTACAGCTATAAAATTTCTCTCATATAAAGAAGTTTCACTTATGATCAAAAAGTTTCAGTTCAAAACAACATGGCGCGTAACCGAAAAACGTGACTTAATAAACGGTTTGACTCACGTGTAATTTTCGGGATAGCCCGACTAGTTTCGTACCTAACGGAGGTCCTTTTCCAAGATTCTTTTTTCAAGTTAAGTCGCACGAAAGCTTGACGCTCCTCTTGAAAAAGGACCTCTATACTTTTTACAGCTACAACATTTCTCTCAACGTCGATAAAGAAGTTTCACTTCAAAAAGAGGACAACGGTTTGTTTTTTTTTCGAAATGGCAGTCACATACTTAACTTATCAATCGATAGCTGGCTTCCATATATACAAAAAAATAATTACAGCGTGTCACACTTTTGAGATAACATAATCTTAATAATATTATAAATGCGAAAGTTTGTATGTTTATACAAATTCCTACTACAATTTTTAACTGTGTAGTTCTTATTAAATCAAATTGATTACTTAAGCTAAGACTATTTTATTAATATTAAGGTCTCGTCATTGTTAAATAGATATAATAAGGGAAGAAGCGAGTCAACCCCGACACAAGTATTTTTATAACTTACAGGGATTGTCTCAATGTTTAATTTGTATGACAATGTATGAGATGAATAAAAACATTTTTATTTTTTTATTTTTTAAGTAAAAGTACAATAAAAAGCTCTTTATTGTACACCAGGAGACATAATGTGAGCATGACTATTACACTTCATGGTATAACAATTGGCGGCGTTATCGCGCGAGGTATGGATGTTTGTTACTCTTTCACGTAAAAACTACCGAATAGATTTGAATGAAATTTTACAATTATATAGCTTATACATCAGAATAACACATAGGCTACTTTTTATTCCGGTAACAAGTTCCTGTGGGAAACGGGAACGTGAAAACTTCTCTACGCGGGTGAAGCCGCGGGCGTCAACTAGTTAATTTATATAGATGTCGTAACTGGTTGAAAAAATATCAAACAGCAGACTTACTACGCTGCATATAAAAATCTTAAAACCCTATAACAACATTCGCTCGTGGCCTCGCGGTCTGTAACAGATCAGTGAGTTACGCAACTTTCCTCCGTCCTCGGATGGGTGACCACTTTGTGGCATTTACATTTGCGAGCGTTTCCGTGCTTCGGAAGGCACGTTAAGCCGCTGGTCCCGGTTGCCAGTAAAATGGCAGTCGTTAAGCCTGGTTGAAGGCCTTATTGGAGGCTTGAAAATTTCAACAGCAGGTAGCCACAACTTGCATCTGTCTATTTCAACACGGCAATGGGCTCACCACCTATTAAGTGGGACAGAAATCCACACGGTGAAAAGTGGGCATATACTCGTATTATGCCTCTGCCACCCTTTCGGGGATAAGGCGTGATGGATATTTTATTTAAATTTAATTGTTTTTGTAAATTCAATGTTTACCAACCTTTGGTAAACAAACCAAAGGTTGGTAAACATTGAAATGAAACTAATTCACCGTATCCTTCTGCCGGAAAACCTAGTACTAGTAATAATTTCAGTAATTACTCCAGTAATGACTCCCGAAATCTCTTGGGACATCTGCCCAGAACATTGTCTCGAGACAATCTTAATAATATTATAAATGTGAAAGTTTGTGTGGATGTTTGTTACTCTTTCACGTTAAAACTACTGAATAGATTTTAATGAAACTTTACGATAATATAGCTTATACATCAGAATAACATATAGGCTACTTTTTACCCCGGAAACAAGTTCCTGTGTAAAACGGGAACGGAAAAACTTCTCTACTCGGGCAAAGCCGCGGGCGTCAACTAGTAGTAATTAAAACTACTTTCGGCTACAGTCTGTTTTAAATGAATTGAGTTTATTTTTTTACTTATGACTCACGCCTTTATTCCTCTAGGGGTGGCAGGCATATATTTACAGCTACCGTAAGCATTTTTGTTCTACGTCAAGTGGTGAGTTTAATGCCGTGATGAAATGGACAGGCGCAGATTGTGAAGATCACTGTTGAAATTTTTCAAGCCGCCTATAAGGCCTTCAACTTGGCTTACTACCATGTTACTAGCAGCCGGGACCAACGGCTTAACATGTCTTTACATTTGTTAATAGAAATGCCACAAATTGTCATCCATCTAAGTTATTACTATATCGTAGGTTGCTTAAAGTTGTGTATTGTATAAAGACCACTAAGCAAAGTTGTGTATTGTATAAAGACCACTAAGCAAAGCGATGAACGCATCGTATCGATAGTTGCTTTTCATAAAAAATTATATTGGTCAAAAGTGAGACACAATGAATTACTATATGTTCAACAAAAATAATTGTCCAAGAACAATCCAACGGCAACCCACTATTGTGTGCACAAATTTGAATAAAAGGAATAACAGCCCTACTCATGAGGGTAAATATGAGAACCACATTATCCATGACTACAAATACTTCAGCATATTATGTTTGGTAACGTGTAAAATCTAGTCATTCTCTACTACCCACTATAAATGTAATATGTACCTATATATTTTTAAGGGTAAACGATGCCTAATTACCGTCAACACTGAATCAGACAAAGCCAGTGAGACTTGAATCGAGTAAACCAGTCACAGTTACCTGCCAGTTACCAAGCCATCTCTAAAAAAGCGAGTATAAGCACTTTGTCGGAAACTGTTGGATATTGTGTTCAACTTCTAACGGTTTAGTCAGTCCGGAGATGGATCATCGGAAGCTTTTGGTATTTCTATTTTAAGAGCGCTTCATGCTTCAGAAGGCATGTGATACCGTTAGTCTCGGATTCCAATAACATGGTATTCGTCAATTAAAGTTGAAGACTTATTATTTTTTATATTTGGCACGTCAAAATGGCGTCGTCCGCCTGACGGTAAGCAAAGACGACGACACGTGATTGAGGGCCGCTATCTCAACCCACAGGGCTCCGATAGCGACCCTCAATTTGACGGCCAGAAATATGCCTTTTCACGCTTCTCTTAAAGGACAAAGAATTGTAAGACGAGGGAATCACGTGCGCCGGCAGAGAGTTCCTTGCTTTTATGGTGCGACATAAGAAAGACCTATGGAATCTTTCCGTTCTGGGCAAAACACCCAAACTCCGAAACAAACATTTGTGGATCACTTCAATATTTATTCCGACCCGGGAATCGAACCCGGGACCTTAGTCGCGGCAGTCGCATACACTACCGCTGCGCCACCGAGGCAGTCAGAGCGTTTGCAACACCAGAGTTGCAGCACTCGCGCTGCCGACCCTTAAAAAACCTTCTAAGACTCCTTTTGAAGAACGAATGTATATTTGTATGGGGTACAGTAGACGTTTGGGAAAATCCAGGCAGGGAGTTCATCTAAGCGTACGCGGCACAAATTCTCAATCGGACCTAACCGTATGCGAGCGCTCCGGACGCATAGTGTGAGGGTGAACACCCTGTCTATGACGAGCGGTGCGATGATCGAAGGTAGCAGTGGGCATCATATAAAACAATTCCTCAGAGCACAGACAGTGAACACACATAAGAAGGCCAAGTCTCTCCTATCACGAAGCAGTTCAACACCGCCTGCTAGTAGACGGCCTTCTACCAAGTCAAAAGGTCGAAGCTTTTATTCAGTTGTCAGCAGTAGGTACTCCATGCATCAATGGTATGTATTTCTTATTACTAAATAAATAAATAAATACCCATCACGCCTTATCCCCGAAGGGGTGGCAGAGGCATATTATATGCCCACTTTTCACCGTGTGGATTCCTGTCCCACGTAATAGGTGGTGAGCCCATTGCCGTGTTTAAATAGACAGACGCAGGTTGTGGCGACCTGCTGTTAAAGGTTTTCAAGCCGCCCATAAGGCCTTCAACCAGGCTTAACGACTGCCATTTTACTGGCAACCGGGACCAACGGTTTAACGTGCCTTTCGAAGCACGGAAACGCTCGCAAATGTAAATGCCACAAAGTGGTCACCCATCCAAGGACCAGCCATAGTGAGAGTTGCGTAACTCAGTGATCGTTTACAGAACACTGAGACCGCGGGAATCGCGGAAATCTTTGTCGTACGTGACTCTCTTCTGGGGTGAGGCTCTTAGCGGCGAGCGCTTCTTATTACTATTTTACTATTATAATTATAAAGTTGAAGAGTTTGTTTATTTGGTTCATTGCGATATTCTTGGAAACGATTGGTTCGAATTGAACCAATATTTTTGTATTAGATAGCCCTATTATATGATATATAACATAGGTTCATAGTATGTCGTCACGATCACAGTCTTTCAAAATTATAACTGCGGACGTATTCGCGGGTAGCAATTGGATTAATTTATTCAAATTTTACGTTGATTAAATATTCTTGTAATATTAAGTATTCTTAGAAGTTCCTGATGGAAATCAAATTATAAAGTTCATTCGGTTTCCTGTGAATTTTGACAGACATTACTTAAAGATTCTTCAGAAAATCTTGATTTAAGAAATTATTGTTGTATTGGTATGTAAAAGAAATAAGATAGTGGTGCCCCGATCGACATAGTATAGCATTATATGTTAATTTACATACATACTTATTGACGCGCCAATATCCCCGAAGGGGTAAGCAGAGGCATACTATACGCCCAAATTTCACCGTATACATTTTTGTCCTACGTAACAGGTGGTGAGCCCATTGCCGTTTTCAATTGCCTGTTGAAATTTTTCAAGCCGCCGCCCATAAGGCCTTCCACTTGACTTAACAACTGCCATGTTACTGGCAACCGAGACCAACGAGTTAACGTGCCTTCCGAAGCACGGGAACGCTCGCAAATGTAAATGCCAGTGGTCAACCATCCGTGACCAGCCATAGCAAAAGTTGCTTAACGCAGTGATCGTTTACAAAACACCGAGTCCGCTGGACCACGAGTGCTTCTAAAAAGTAAAAGTAAAAGAAGACCTTAGGCATCAAATCTCGGTAGATCTTGAAAGTGACTGGAAACACATTAAGATGAAGAGAGAGAGAGCTAGTGGTGTCGAACGACAAAGAAAAGCAATATATATTAATTTAAATAAGTCGTAAATTGATCTTAATGCCTTGCTCAGTTCCTGTGAAACTGAATTTAACCGCACAAGTCTTAATTAAGTCGAGTTCTCAGCGTAAGTACTAATGTTCCGGGAACATGTCCCAAAGGGCATCGGAAACATGTTGAACATATAGTAATTCATGGAGTAGGGATGTCTGTACTGACTATATTGTGTGTCACTTTAGACCAATATATTTTTTTATGAAAAGCAACTAGCGATACGATGCGTTCATCGCTTTGCTTAGTGGTTTTTATACAATAACCAAATTTAAGCAACCTACGATATAGTAATAACTTAGATGGATGACAATTTGTGACATTTCTATTAACAAATGTAAAGACATGTTAAGCCGTTGGTCCCGGCTGCTAGTAACATGGTAGTAAGCCAAGTTGAAGGGCTTATGGGCGGCTTGGAAATTTTCAACAGTTGATCTTCACAATCTGCGCCTGTCCATTTCTTCACGGCATTAAACTCACCACTTGACGTAGAACAAAAATGCTTACGGTGATATGTAGGTGTAAATATATGCCTGCCACCCCTAGAGGAATAAAGGCGTGAGTCATAAGTAAAAAAATAAACTCAATTCATTTAAAACAGACTACTAGTTGACGCCCGCGGCTTTGCCCGCGTAGATAAGTTTTTCAGTTCCCGTTTTCCACAGGAACTTATTTCCGGGGTAAAAAGTAGCCTATATGTTATTCTGATGTATAAGCTATATTATAAAGTTTCATTAAAATCTATTCAGTAGTTTTTACGTGAAAGAATAACAAACATCCACACAAACTTTCACATTTTTAATATTATTAAGATTGTCTCGAGACAATGTTCTGGGCAGATGTCCCAAGAGATTTCGGGACACGTCGAACATGACTATAGGTATTAATTCTCTCAACCCTTAGGACGTATTGACAAAGTTCGTGACACTTTCAACTTGAGATATAACTTATTGATCAATTGGTTTAAGGCTAGTTGTAAGCGACTAGCTAATGGCTACGGCATCGCCTGCTTTCAGCTTTGGTCTAGGACTTTGACAGTTTAACGTAGTATTGCTGTCGAGCAACATTAGGAATGGACACGAGCAGACTTTATTATATTAAATATAAAACTAACGTTATTTTCACACATTATAAATAAGTAAATAAATAATAAATATCCATCACGCCTTATCCCCGAAGGGGTGGCTCTGCCATATTATATGCCCACTTTTCACCGTGTGGATTCCTGTCCCACGTAATAGGTGGTGAGCCCATTGCCGTGTTGAAATAGACAGACGCAGGTTGTGGCTACCTGCTGTTGAAATTTTTTTAAGCCGCCTATAAGGCCTTCAACCAGGCTTAACGACTGCCATTTTACTGGCAACCGGGACCAACGGCTTAACGTGCCTTCCGAAGCACGGAAACGCTCGTAAATGTAAATGCCACAAAGTGGTCACCCATCCGACGACCAACCATAGTGAAAGTTGCGTACCTCAGTGATCGTTTACCGAACACTGAGACCGCGGGGCCACGAGCGATTAGCGACATTAGCGACATTATAAATAAGTAAACGTAAGCCGTTTACTTATTTATAATGTGTGAAAATAACGTTAGAAATATCATAAATATGTTATATTACTGGCAGCCGGGACCAACCCGGTTTTACAAGGTCTGAAGCACGGAGACGCTTATAAATGGAAATGGCACATAACGGTCAGCCATCTGAGGACGTGAATACTTAACGCAGTAATTGTAAACACAGCTCACTGCGTTAGCGGAGCTAGGAGCGCTTTTTAGAGACAAATACCATAATTACGTCTTTTTTAAGTATGTTAAACTCTAAGTCGTAAAAATGGGGCCTGACTACCCACTAAACCACTTCAGTGGTCCGCTTCGCATCGCATCAACTTGACTGCAGTATAGACAAGAGGTTAATTTACTGCGACCTGGGGTCTCTGGGGTGGAGCTCCCCTCAGAAGGCTAGATGGACGGTCCTCCAACATGACAGGTAAGATTGGCATAGACTCCATAGATGTTTGTGGGCCCTTACACCTAGGCGGTGACTCGTCACCAATGTAAAATTTGAATCGAAGCGAAGTCTCTCCTGTCGCGAAGAGGCGAGCCTCTTCGTGACAGGTGAGACTTCGCCTCATTGTGCGTGTTCTATTGCCTGTACAACGAGCTTTGCTGTAAAGGAATTATTTAAAACTAGTCGACGTCCGCGACTCTGCACGCGTGGTGATGTTTTTCCCGTTCCCGTTTCCCACATGAACTTGTTCTCGGGATAAAAAGTAGCCTATGTGTTATTCTGATATGTAAGCTATATTATTGTAAAGTTTCATCAAAATCCATTCAGTAAATGTTGCGTGAAAGAGTAACAAACATCCATACTTACAAACTTTCGCGTTTATAATATTAGTAGGATAATGCCTACGGCTACTTTCTATCATCGCTCCGCTCGCCATAGACAGGGTGTTCACCCCCACACTTTGCGTTCGGGGTGCTCGCATACGGTAAGAACCAATAGGGACTTTCTTTCGCGTACGCTTAGATTGTGGAATGAGCTCCCTGCCCTGCGGTGACCACTAAGTTGTGTAATGAAAAAAAAAAAAACAACATAAAAAAAGGTCTAATCTCTGTGCACCCTTACCCTTGTTGACAGAACTTTTAAAAATAAGGCCGTTTTTTAATTAAAATAGGATCCACATAACCCTAAAAGGAGGCCCGGAAATTAATTAAATTACAGGAACCCAAACTGATGGTTAATAAAATTGATTCTGGACCAACGATCTAAAGTACTGGAATGGACAATAAATGTGTTTCTGCTATTACTTTTGTAACTATTATTATATTTTGAAGCGCTCGTGGCCCGCGGTTTCAATGTACTGTAAACGATCACTGAGTTATGCAACTTTAATTATGGCTGGTCCTCGGATGGGTGACCACTTGTGGCATTTACATTTGCGAGCGTTTCCGTGCTTCGGAAGGCACGTTAACCCGTTGATTCTGGCCAGTAACATGGCAGTCGTTAAGTCAAGTTGAAGTCCTTATGGGCGGCTTGAAAAATTTCAACAGCGGGTAGCCACAACCTGCGTCTGTCTGTTACAACACGGCAAGGGGCTTACCACCTATTACGTGGGACAGGAATACATATGGTGAAAAGTGGGCATACAGTATGTATGCCTCTGCCACCCTTTCGGAAATAAGACGTAATAGATAAATAATGTTATTATAATTCTTTTTCTTTTTTATTCTTATGAAGATACCCGGTCATTTAGTGGCTTATATGGAGACTTATTAGCCCATCACGCATATGCTCTCTTTTTTAATGGAGTATGTGATCTTATATCTATAAAATTAAATTGTGGCTTAAGGGTTTAGATTACAACGAGATAGAAAATATATTAGAAATACCAAAATAAAAGATTAGGATTAAATTCAATGATATTTACAACACACACACACACACACACACACACACACACACACACACACACACACACACACACACACACACGCTTGTACGCATGCATTTTATAGTATATTAACATAATATTTTAAGTATGTACACACTAAATAGATATTTTTGCTATGTATAATTTTAAGGAAGGAACTGATTTCCAACATACAGCTCATGCTAGTTTGGAAAAAAAAAATTATGTAGAAAAACTTTAATTCACTACCAATGCAATGGGAGTCAAGACTATTGTAAAATTTGCTAACTCAATCAAACAATCAATCATTTATTCTTTGCTAAACACACTACATTACAATCTTACATCTAGGTTTTATAGGACGCTAAGGAAATCATGTTCGGCCAAATTAAGGCATGCAATATCTATGAGCTTAATAGGCAGGTATATTAAAAAAAGTGTGAATTTGGCTAGGAGCCCTACTATGTTTGAACGGCTTCAACAGAACCCCTACCTCCAACACACACACAAAAACACACACATACACCTAGTAAAGGCATATTACGGATATTGTTTGCCTTTGTTTTCATTGATGTTATGCTCCTTCCAGTACCCATAAATCCGTGCCCAAATAAGGTTAACATTTAACAGACGGGTCAATAATTTGTAGGCTGTATCTACGAAACGGCAATGAGGATTTTTATAGCCAATTACATCGGCTGGTACTTTCGTTAAGGTGACAATAGACAGGTCTAATAAATTATTAATTTACTTGTTTTTATGGACTGTGTAAGAGATTGCTATAGAATATTAGAGAAGTATCTTTGACAATTTAAGTTGTAAAAACCAGAGATTAAATATTATTGCTGTACCTAATTATTCAGTAGTTAGTCGTTAAGCCAAGTTGAAGACATAATCGGTCTAAAACTTTTAAACAGTAGGTTGGCATTACATGCGTCGTCTAGTCTATTTCAACACAATAATGGGCTAACCACCTGTTATGTGAGATAAAATATATCTGGCGAAATATACAGTATGCCACTTAACCTGCAAATGTGATACCTTCAACGGACGAGGCATCGATGCAGGTACTCAAAATAAGCCATATGTAGCATAATTTTTTGGTCCGGGGAAGTACTACCATGCTTGGGTTACTTAGGAGTTGCTTATGTTTAAACTTTTGTGATAATTTCTTTATCTTGTCAACAGGCAGTTAACCTGAGTGCTACTATCGAAGCCCTGCTGGGCCTGTAGTGGCCCTCAATCTTGTATCTTCGTATTTACTTTCCATCATGCATTTTGTTGAAGCAAATAAAAAAAATTGCTGAAGGCTTTATATTATGAGACATTTTTCTTACACACCGCCGTATAGCCCAAAGTAAGTTAATATAAAGCTTGTGTCATGAGATTTAGACAACTGATAAACATACTTATAATTTCTAAATATATACATATTATACATAGGAAAAACCCAAACTCCGAAACAATCGTTTGTGGATCACACAAATATTTTTTCCGACCGATTCGAAATCGGGACCTCATGGGCGACAGTCGTATACACTACCATTGCGCCACAGAGGCAGTTATGGGCAGCTTTAAAACTACGCTACCTACTTATTGAAATAGTAATATAGCAGTAAATGTAAATGTAGAAGCAATATTCTTGACGTTCATAATTGTTACTTTGTGACCTAAATGTTTGTAATTATTATTATTATTATTAGATTATGACGTCTTTAGATATTTTCCTCACCATCTCCAGCAGCCAAAGTTTTTTGGTCGTATTTTAATACATCAATACTTTTATAACGATTGAAAGTAGATGGCAGAAGGAGTCAGGGTAGGTCAAGACTTACATATGAAGACCACGTAAGCAGATTGCTCAAAAAAGCGATTAATTAATTTACAGGAAGCGAAAGAAGTATGCATGGATCGCGATGCCTGGCGATCTGTCCTCTCCGACTACCCCGTCAGGGATACAGCGTGAAGATAGTTAAGTTAATACTTTTATACATACAAATTCGAAGCATTATAATTGGTCTAGTTAAAATGCATAGAAAGACAAATTGGTTTTGATTGACTATTGAATCGTTAAAAGTTTGCGATGAACGAGAAATTAGTTGAAAAAAATCGTAATGCCTAAAGCATCGATGTTGAGTAGAAAAGTCCGAGTCGCATAAAATAAAATAAATATTTTGGGACATTACTTTACACAGCGCCATCAAGCCCAAAGCAAGCTTATATAAACTTGTGGTATGGGTACATGACAACTGAAGAACATTCTGTTTATGTTCTGAAATACATACATATTACACGTACGAGTATAAACTCAGAAGCAAACATTTGCGTATTACACAAATATTTATGCGCAGTGGTAGTTTGCTACTGCGGCCTAAGATCCCTGCGCTTTTTATAAAAAATGAACCATAGACAATATAGAAAGAAAAAAAAACTAAAATTGAGACACATTTCTCTAAAGTATCCTCTAAAGCTTACATACAGACGTACATGTCTAGCTTTGTCGTAGTCTATTATATGAATACGAGTGCATCGTATTTGTTCCCTGACTTAGCTTGCTGGCAAATGCTAGACACGAAGTTTTGGCACTCAACTCAACATTGTACTCCGTGGTCTATCTAACTTAGGAAAATTATAGTCAGGAGTGAAGGAAATATGAATTGAGCTTTATTTTAACAGATTGTTCATAATTTTGTTCCTTGTACTTCCTTTGTACTTATATTGGAGCGCTGTCGGGTTAAATTTTATTTGAAGGTTATAAAAATGGTTTTTTTTCGTGTGGAAATCCTCATGGATGCTATGCCGGACTACTACCGACTAAAACCACACGTTACCCTTCCATCTGTCTACGGCCAGGAGTCCCGTGTGAGCCCTCGGAAGTTTAGCCCCAGGGCTCCCGACAGACCTTGTCCGCTACCGCCGGCTCGTTCAGAGGGCGTTCGGGTGTTATCTCGCTTCTTTGGGGGGTTCGGGTGATATACCACTTCCTTGAGGGAGTGAACTACGTGCGTGTAACCCTCACGCTACGCCACCTTCCATGGCCTGCTTCTTTTAGCTCGGTGAGCATCCCGCCCACCGAGTAAAGAATGGTAATCAAGATGTTTTTCTCTTAAAACGTTGCGCTAACTGACTTTTTTCTCAGCTACTGTTAAATCGTATCTGGATTTGGGGTTTTCAGCAGTTATCGTAAGGATTTTAAATTTACTGCCATTTGATCTGCTTCGTTTAGTTTGTTTCTGTGGTGGCCCTAACGACTTCTGTAATTTAATAAACTACATAGATGCGTGCAATGACACCGTAAAAAACATCGGCAGCGTTGTCAAGTTCTTAAAAAATTAACAGAATGCACTATTTACATACAAATGGGTGGCAATGTACCATAGTTTTCCCTATTTTTTTACGTATTACTTGCACATTAAAGTTTCTGTCATACTTCGGAACGGGGTACCGCAATGCGGTTATTTATTGCTACACAATAGAGGTTCTTACTACTTTCTAAATAAAGTCGGGGTAAATAGTAAAATGTTACATTACTCTGTGTAAGTTACTAAAAAAAAAACAAAAAGGTCAGGTCACGCACGATTCCGTGACGCGTTTGAGGTCTTATGGAGCTAGGGTTGGCGAGTTTCATTTAATTTGTTTATTTGTATTCAAGGTTTTGATGTGGTTATGGAGTTTTAAAAACTAAACTATATTCACGCTGTATCCCTGACGGAGTAGTCAGAGAGATCCATGCATACTTCTTTCGCTTCTTCAAGATTCATCAATCGCTTCATACGTCTGGTTATTCGAGTACTTTTGACTTTTCCGTTATTGAGCGATCTGCTCACGCGGTTTTCATAATATGTAAGTACTTTGCCTCTGTGGCGCGGTGGGAGTGTATCCGACTGCTACGCAAGAGGTCGTGGGTTCGATTCCCACTCAGGATAAAACTTTGTGTGATGAGCACGATAGTTTATTCTGTGTCTGGGTGTTATTTATTTATAATATATATGTATTTAGAAATATATAAGTATGTTTATCAGTTATCTGGTTACCATAATACAAGCTCTGCTTAGTTTGGAATCAGATGACGTTGTGTTGTTGTCCCAACAATATTTATTTATTTATTTTACTTTCGCACAATATAATATTCTTCGTCAATCGTTCCTCACTCATTCGTTGGACGTATCCAAACTAACGGAGCACGCCCTTGCCATATTGCGTATCTCTTCGTTACGTATTCGGTCGGTCAAAGTTACGCCGCACAATTTTCGAAGTGATCGCAACTCCACAGCATTCAATTTACTTTCATGCATCTGCTGACATAGGACTAGAAAATATAACCCATAGTCACTTACGCAAGGGACGTAACTCCAACAAAGATCTCAGGGACCCAAGCGAGCTGACTGCCTGCTGTGCACCTGTTGATTAACGAAGGAACGACGCAGATACCCTTACGGGGTCTGTACTTCAGACGATAGCTGCTCCTAGCAGACGAGAAAATGAGAGAGAGATGGAGATCCCAGTCTCCAAATCTAGTTAGGGTTTTGAAGCAACTGGGAATATTCTAAGATGATGAAGAAGTCACTTAAGCAGGCAATATCACAGTTTTGCTAACGCTCAACCAATTCCTTTTTTTTAAATCATTTTCTTTACAGTTGGTCGGCAGCGCGAGTGCAGCACCTCAGGAGGTTGGCCTATAGACTTGGGTCAATCGCGTCAGAAAAGAATAGAAATCGTCGCTCAATAGAAAGCCACCGGTACAATTTTAACAGTTTTTCGGAGTCTACTATTACAATCGTACTCCAATAGACTTCTATCGGTCAGCCGATAGAATTCTACTAACACGTACCGCGCCAGTGGCCGCTAATCAGTTGCATTTTTGATAGTGTACTAACATTTGACAGCTAAAAACAGCGATTCTGGTTCTATTATATGGCTTGTCAATAGTAGACTGGTGTTGTTGGCCCCTGGTGTTGTAAATGTCCCTAAGACTAGCATTGAGCATTCATCATATTAAATAATAAGTTACTAATATGACTACGTTTATAGTCAACTAGCGCCAGTCCATGGCTTTACACGGGTACAATATACTCGTAGATACTAAAATGCTAATAAGTCTTCCTCTTGAATCACTCTGCCTGTTGTTCAAAACGGCATTTAAACTGGTTGAGTATTTTAAAAGATACAAGCGAAAAGACAGTGGAAGCGACTTTATTTTATACTAAGTAAAGAAGAAAATTCAACGGCACAAAGACTAAGAAAATATCAAATCATTTTGAGTACACATTAGGTAAATACTATATATATCAAACAAATACTATATATATTTTTAAATCAAACTAGTTGACGCCGCCGGGGGCTCCGCACGCGTGGTGATGTTTTCCCGTTACCGTTTTCCACAGGAACTTGTCCCGGTATAAAAAGTAGCCTTTGTGTTATTCTATATTTTTGTAAAGTTTCATCAGAATCCTTTCAGTAGATTTTGCGTGAAAGCGTAACAAACATCCATACTTACGAACTTTCGCATTTATAATAAGTATTAATAGGACTAAATGTGCATGACAGCCCTGATTTTGACGATATGTTGAGTCATCATTGATCAAAAAGTACAGATGCGATCTAAACTACTTAGTAAATATTTACAAATTTAGGTCAAACCCCAGAAAACTATGATAGAAGTGGGTGGGGCAGGTAGTTCTCGAGTTTTGTGCTTAGCAATATACTAGGAGATTCATTGTATATATAGGTATATAGATATAAATTTAAAGTGGAAAAATATTTCAGTCTCGCGTTGGACTAGAACCAGCGTCTTCTGGTTCAATGCACTAGACGTGTTACCAACTACACCACCGAGACCCACTCAAAACTGATTAATCAATACACCTCTTAACGTCTTAAGGCGAAGTTTATACAGATAGTTGTGATGCAAATACACACAGAACCATTAATTTAGATGTGTAATTTTAAAAGATGACATGTAATGTGTAATTTGACTGCCTCTGTGGCGCGGTGAGAGTGTAGAGTGTATAGGGTTCGATTCCTACATATCCCACCCAGAATAAAACTTTGTGATATGAGCACGATGGTTTATTCTGTGTCTGGGTGTTACTTATCTATAATATGTATGTATTTAGAAATATATAAGTATGTTTATTAGTTATCTGGTTACCATAGTACAAGTTCTGCTTAGTTTGGAATCAGATGGCGTTGTGTAAGTTGTCCCAACAATATTTATTTTATTTATTTCGTGAACTGGCAATTACGATTCTGGTACAACAGGAACTGGATGGCCCTTCTAACTTCTTTTGTGTTCTGTGGATTAAAACTCCTCATTTTGCTTACACACAACGAATCCCTTCGTCCTCTACTTTTTTAATATTAAATGTTCACAATCAAATTTCTATGCGTCTAAAATGGGGATTACAACCATAAAATTTATGCCTATTGCGTTACAAATTTGAAATCTAATAAATACTTTTTTAGAGATATCCTGCTATTTACGTCAAAATCGAATCACAACTACCAACCTTCCAGAAATGTCAGTTTCAACTTTGAAAACACAGCATTATACGGTAAAATATAGCTTCTCATTAATTTAGTTGTGATTGTGAAACAGTTCGAGAACAGTATTAATTGCGGCAGTCGGGAAGTTTCTTAACTAACCGCCTGATGTAACTTGTAGGTACATGAAGAGCTTCGTAGATACTTGAACAGTGTACTTAGGAGTTCCGTAGTACTTCGATGGGAAGTTGTTGGTAGATTTGGGTAGAGAACTATCGAGTTAATGTACCAACATAATGCCTATGTACCAGGTATATCCTTCTGCAAGGTGACGATTGTAAATCTATGAATAGGAAAGAGAATGAATTTTTAAATGTCGAATTCGAATTTTAAGTTATAATTGTTGTATTAGATACATAACTAACAAAATAGTAATTTATACTGCAAGGTAGGTAACGATTATAAATCTACGAATATGACAGTAAATTTATTTAAAACATCGAATTCGAATTTTAAACATATAATTGTGGTAAAGTACCAACATAATAAATAGCAATTCCATAAGCGAGGTGACAATTTATAAATCCACCTTCCACGAATTTAAAAAGAATTAATTTTTAAATGTCGATTTTGTACAGTATTATTATAGTAAAGTGCCAATATAATAAATAGTAACTAATTGGTTTTGCAGGGTGACAATAAGTAAAGACGAATATGAACGGAAATTAATTTTTAAATGTCGAATTTGTAGAGTATAATTGGATTAAAATACCAACCTTAAAAACAGTAATTCCTTTTGTACTCGTAGGATGTCAGTAATAAATCCATAAACTTCACTGCGAAGTAGCGCTGTCGTTCGCATCTGAACTGTTCGCATCTCATCTGAATTGAAAAGATCTAGACTTATATAGACACCTTTGTGTGTAACTACCATCTATCATTATTATAAAGACGTCTCTATCTGAACATCCTCTATTATTATGTCAGTTTTGTTTGGCACAGTTTTTTTCCGTCCGTTCGTCAAGTTTCTTCATCACTATAGCTTTCATACCTGCATCTGTCCATTTCAACACGGCAATGGGCTCACCACCTGTTATGTGGGACAAAAAGCAAAGCATACGGTGAAACGTGGGCGTATAGTACGCCTCTGCCTACCCCTTCGGGGATAACGGCGTGAATGTATGTTATGTTTATGTTATGATAGCTTGAATTCACCTTCCCTTTTGAATTACCTATAAACTATGTAATTATTCTTTTGATGTTTACTAACTTCAATATCTTCATGCACAATACGTAGATAGTAGTGGCGATCAGTGGAGAGGACTCTCGGTTGGTGAAGTTCACTTACTACACGTACTGTATAGGTACACAGCGAAAGTTTCAAAATAACAATCCATGAAAGTAAAGTTTTCCTTACATATTTTTCTTATACTTCTACCTTTATCCCCGAAGGGGTAAGCAAAGGCATGTTATAAGCCCAAATTTAACCGTATGCATTTTTGTCCCACGTAATAGATAGTGAGCCCGTTGTCGTGTTGCAATGGACAGGCTCAGGTTGTGGCGATCTACAATAGATTTTTTTTAAGTTATCAACTTGACTCAACTACTGCCGTGCTACTGGCAACCGGGAACAATAACTTAAAGGGCCATCCAAAGTACGGAAAATCTCGTAAATAAAAATGCCACAAAGCTGTCACCCATCTGAGAACCAGCCGTAGAGAAAGATGCTTATCGCAGTGATCGTTTACAGAACTTTTGTATATTTATGTATTCAAAAACCATAATTACAGTATCCTTACAGTCAAGACCAAAACGATACAGTAAGTAACAAGTGATAGAATGGTTACAATTTGCTCAAAATCTCACAACAAAAACTTTTAAAATAGGTACAGGTACTTTTTAATAACAATTAATTAATTAGCCCAGTAAAAGGCCTTACGGGCGGCTTGAAAAATTTCAACAGCAGGTCGCCACAACCTGCGCCTGGCCATTTCAACACGGCAATGGGCTCACAATCTATTACGTGGAACAGGAATATAATGGTAAAAAGTGGGCATATAGTATGCCTCTGCCACCCCTTCGAGGATAAGGCATGATAGATAAATAAAATAAAAATAAAATAAAATATAATAACCAATGCCTTTAATAGTTGTATTAAATAATTAATTCATTAATATGTTGAATATGTCTATTTAAAATATCCATCACGCCTTATCCCCGAAAGGGTGGCAGAGGCATATTATATGCCCACTTTTCACCGTGTGGATTCCTGTCCCACGTAATAGGTGGTGTGGTATTGCCGTGTTGATATAGACAGACGCAGGTTGTGGCTACCCGCTGTTGAAATTTTTCGTGCCGCCCATAAGGCATTCAACCAGGCTTAACGACTGCCATTTTACTGGCAACCGGGACCAATGGCTTAACGTGCCTTCCGAAGCACGGAAACGCTCGCAAATGTAAATGCCACAAAGTGGTCACCCATCGGAGGACCAGCCATAGTGAAAGTTGCGTAACACAGTGATCGTTTACAGAACACTGAGACCGCGGGGCCACGAGCGCTTCTATTTCCAATATATGTCTATTTCCAATTAATATTCAACTTAATACTCGTATGAATCAATGCAATAATTATGTCAATTAAACAAATAAAATCAAATCAAAATATGTCAATTTCTATTCAATAATAATGTCAATTTAATAAGCAGGTCCAATGTAAATCAATATAGTAACATGGTTAATTTGAATTCATTCAATAATACTTTAATTCAATAAAATAATATATTCAATACCCACCATACAATTTTATGTTTATTTATTGAACTATCACGCCTTATCCCCACAGGGGTGGCAGAGGCATATTATTATATGCCCACTTCACCATGTGTATTCCTGTCCCACGTAATACGTGGTGAACCCATTGCCGTGTTAAAATAGACAGACACAGGTTGTGGCTACCTGCTGTTGAAATTTTCCAAGCTGCCCATAAGGCCTTCAACTTGACTTAACGACTCCCATTTTACTGGCAACCGGGACCAACGGCTTAAAATGTAAATGCCACAAAGTGGTCACCCATCCGTGACCGGCCATAGCGAAAGTTGCTTAACGCAGTGATCGTTTACAGAACAGGTTTAGGGACCACGAGCGCTTCACAATTATATGTCATTAGTTAAAATGCACCTTTTGGCGATTTCTGTAACGTTAACGGGGTAAACTGAGTTAGCGGGCTACGAACCCTTCTATGTTGATATACTATGTGTTGCTATGAAGCCCCCGTGGCCCCGCTGACTCAGTGTTCTGTAAACGATCACTGCGCTAAGCAACATTTGCTATAGGTGGTCCTTGGATGGGTCACCACTTTGTGGAATTTACATTTGTGAGCGTTTCCGTGCTTCGGAAGGCACGTTAAGCCGTTGGTCCCGGTTGTCAGTAAAGTGGCAGTCGTTAAGCTTGGTTGAAGGCATTATGGGCGGCTTAAAAAATTTCAACAGCAGGTCGCCACTGCCTGCGCCTGTTCAGTTCAACACGGCATTGGGCTCACCACCTGTTACGTGGGACAAAAAGCATACGGTGAATAGCGGCGTATAGAAGCCTCTGCCTACCCCTTCGGAGATAAAGGCGTGACAATATGTATGTATGTATGTCTTCAATACAGTTTTTCATAATATATAATTATTTTTTTAATGTTTAAGCATTTACGAAAGAAAATTTAGTCGTTTTCGCCCGCTCTATCCTACAAAGGAAATTGACGGGAAAAGGAAAATAAGTTTCCAACACCAGAGGCAAAAGTACCGCGTAACCGTGGCAGTAAGGACCTTTTTTATGGCCCTTTTAAAGAACTACAACCCGCTTAGGAAAAAATGAGCGCGCAGATCGTTTCAGGAAATTGAGTATCTACTTGCGAAAGTTTTGTGAAACGGAATACGTATATTTACTTGAAGTACTTTGCTTTCCAATTTAACTTATTTTACAAAAAGAGACTCCATATTTGATTCGATTAGTACATATATTGTGCGACCCTATTTCACGCATTTATCCCCGTTGTGTCCCTGACGGGGTAGTCAGAGAGGACAGAAAAAGGATTTAAATCTAGACAACTGACATACTTATATGTAACACTCTAACTACAAAACAAATATTTGCGGACTACACAAAGATTTGTTCCGATTCGGGAATCGAAACCGGAACCTTAGCGTGCAGCCGCATATACTAACACTTACGCCACAGAGGGAGTCAATGTACTGATCTTCAATAAGTCCCGAGACTAACTTGGAAGTACTGGCCTTCAATAAAATATATGTGTCAAATTTTAAACAATGGAACTTTAAAATATTGATTTTGCAGACATTTACGTGACGCTGCTACGCTTGTAGTTTCGATACAATGGAAAAAAACGAGTTTCGCGTGTTGATAAAACATTGATTTTTAATGGGAAGAAATACCGTTGAAGCACAGCAATGGCTTATAAAATGTTATGCGGGATCAGCTCCCTCTAAAGCAACCATTTGTCGGTGGTATGCCGACTTCAAACGCGGTCGCATGGACACAAATGATGGAGAACGCTCAGGTCGTCCAAATGAAGCAGTGACTCAACATAATATTAACCAAGTCCTTAAAATCGTAATGGAAGATCGGAAGATAAAAGTGCGCGAGATAGCGAAGATTTCAGCTGGTAGTGTTTTCACTATTTTACATAAAAAATTGGCCTTGAAAAAGCTTTTTTCCAAGTGGGTGCCGCTTGCTTGCTTACAACTGATTAAAAGGAACAACGTATCAATGATTGATAGTGATGTTTGGCGCTGATGAATCGTAATAAAAAGGATTTTTTACGTCGGTATGTGACAATGGATGAAACATGGATACACCATTTTACTCCGGAATCCAATCGGCAGTCAGCGGAGTGGAGAGCGGCTGGTGAAAGCCGCTCGAAGCGGCCAAAGACTCAGAAATCGGCCGGTAAGGTTATGGCGTCTATATTTTGGGATGCGCATGGAATACTTTTTATCGACTACCTTGTAAAGGGGGAAAATATAAATAGTGACTATTACATGTGCTTATTGGAGCGATTGAAGTACGAAATTGCGGATAAACGGCCTCAAATGAACAAAAAGAAAGTGTTGTTTCACCAGGACAACGCACCTTGTCACACGTCTGTGAGAACGATGGCAAAAATTAATAAATTGGGCTTTGAATAATTGCCTCATCCCCCTTATTCGCCAGACTTGACCCCCAGCGATTATTTACTGTTTGCAGATCTCAAAAAAAATGCTCCACGGTAAGAAATTTGACTCAAATAGTGAAGTTATCACAGCAAGGAGGCTTATTTTGAAGCCAAAGACAAATCGTTCTACACGCATGGGAAAGAAAAGTTAGAAAAGCGTTGGAGGGACTGTATCGCTCTTGGAGGAGACTACATTGATGAATAAAAAATAATTTTATTAAAAAAACCTTGTTTTAGTACTTAGTCTCGGGACTTATTAAACCACGTGTTATAATATGTAAGAATTTGTGTATAAATATAGTAGGGAGTCGGAGATTTTTATAAAATTGTTATAATATATCCTTGAAAACGTGGATACATGTTATGTACCTAAGCAATGCAGACTTCGTGTTTATTAGTTTTCAAATCTGATGTATAATTGTATTAGCATAGCGATTTAACGTTGCAATTACACACACAACGCAGACTACTCACACAACGCCATCTGATTCCAAACTAAGCAGAGCTTGTACTATGGTAACGAGCTAACTGATAAATATAGTTTTATATTTCTAAATACATACACATTATAGATAAATAACACCCAAACACAGAATAAACCATTGTGCTTATCACACGAAAGTTTTAGCCTGGGTGGGAATCGAACCCACGACCTCTTGCGTAGCAGTCGGATACACTTCCACCGCGCCATAGAGGCATATGTATGGTGTATTTTTGTCATATGTTACTCATATTATAAATTCGAAAGTTGTAAGAATGTATGAATGTGGATGGATTTTGATGAAACTTTACAACGAGCTTTTTCGTGCATCGGGACTAGGTATCCATGGATTGAAAATGTGGACCTGAATAGAAAATCGATAGTTTCCGCTCTCAGACTAACAACGGGACACATAGTCTCAAAAACATTCCCGTTTCTAATGAGTAAAATCTTATCTCCTAACTGCGAGGACTGCAATGTGATTGAGGACGTCTTGCATATTCTATGTGTATGTGCGCGAAACAGAACAGGTTAATAATACATTTTGAGGTCTCAAGAAATATGAATGTCGGCCTATGTAACGGTCTTCTGGCCAACCCTGCGTCGGTTAATACCCAAGCGCTGTATTTGTGACGTTCAAAGATCGAAAACGCTTAGTTTATGATCTTTGAGCGTAACATATACACTAGCAGAAATAGGTCTAGCTATTAACTAACTATTATGTACTTATTTAGATATATAATTGTTAAGTATACCTATTTATAATTGTTATAATAGGGCAATGTGGTCGCAAAGCGACAAAGCCCTTTTCATAAATAAAAAAAAAACTGTTGATCCCGGTTGTCAGTAAGATGGCAGTCGTTAAGCCAACTTGAAGGCCTATAATTTCAACAGCAGGTGTCCATAACCTGTGTCTGTCTATTCCAACACAACAATGGGCTAACCACCTTCTTACGTGGGTTAAAAATGCTTGCGGTGAAATGTGGCAATGTTTGCCTCTGATACTCCTTCGGGGATTAAGGCGTGATTGATAAAAAATTTCATATGTAAATTAGAAGGTGTACTGCCATGCGGTTTTGTCCCATAAAACTACGTTCAGATGTTGAGAAACAGAATCAACTACATAGGGGTCGTAATAACATCAAAGGTTCTCAGTTTATAACCGTCTGCGTATGACAAAGGGCAGGTAATACACAGAAGGTTGGTTTGTGAGTGAGGTATATGGTCCTGTTTGACAGACATTTCGGGATTGTTTACCGCCGAAGGCTACAAGCGCATTTTAAGTCACTCGTTTGCTTTTTCAGAATCACAAAGTTTTTTTCTTTGAAAACGAAAAGATTTTCAATTTAAGTGGATATTTTCTTTGTTCAAAGTTTATTATAACTTTCTGCTTATATCATTTGAAAATATGCATATTAACATTTTGATTATAAATATTTTTTATGATAAGAAATAAAAAACTATTTTTATTTATATTTCCATGGAACAAAAGTATTTTTTTTACGTGTGATAATCCTCATTGATTCTATGCCGGACTCCTGCCGGCTAAAATCATAGTGTCCATTACCTTGCTAATAGCTGGCAGTCCCGGGTGATTCTTCGAAAGGCCAGGTTAACCAAGCTCCAGAAATTCGAGCGTTTAAAATAATTATTGTATTCAGATACTTTGGACCAAATATTTCAATAACCATTAGTATCTTATAAATAATTTCGTAACGCCCAGCTGTCAAAAAGTTTAAATTGGAATTGACTAAAGTAAAAATTATTGGGTGCATGGGGCCCTACTAAGACCTTCGGGGCCCAAATCAATCTCACGTGCGAGTTCGTGCACCTGCTAAATAGCGAACGAGCTTTTCCGCGTTTGGGGTTGGGAGGTCTGAGACAGTCGCTCCACTAAAGCCTATCTGCTAAAACAAAATGACAGAGGACCCCGGGCGTCCCGAGATGCAGCTGGGACAGACGCTCGGATGTATTGATGATGACGCCCAGCTGTCTAAAAGTTTAAATTAGAACTGACTAAAGTCAAAATTATGTTTCGGTTACATTCTCCATACTTGCACCCCCCAAAGAAGCGAGATTACACTCGAATCCCCCAAAGAGGCAGGATAACACCCGAACCACACCATGAACGAGCCTGCGGAAGCGGACTAAGTCTGTCAGGGGACCTGGGGCTATCCTTCCGAGGGCTCACCCGGGACTCCTGGCTATTGACAGATGGAAGGGAAACGTGTGGTTTTAGTCGGTAGCATCTAATAGCAGTGGATAGCATCCATGAGGATTTCCACACGAAAAAAAAGGAAACTATATTTCATACAATTCAAGCATGTCGAGGGTGGCACCAACTAGATTACACTGCGACTTTCCCCTACAGCTGGACTGGGCTGGACGTAATCTTTATTATATTATTATTAAGGCGCAAGCGTGCCAGCGAGCATCAATCCTTGCTCTGTGAGTCTCGCTTAAATATTTTGGATTATTAGAAAGCATTTTAACGACTATACAAAGTAACTAACTGATGGCTGATGGCTACGTTCATTCTGTCAATTGTTGATCGAATCAGTATCGAAGAAATTCATAAGACGACCTGGATCACCGACATTGTTAAAAAAAGTGCGTGTACCAGAGTACACAAGTAAGAAGTGAAACTTCAACACATTTTTTTACAGCTATAAAATTTCTCTCATACGTCGATAAAGAAGTTTCACTTATGATAAAGAAGTTTCATTTCTAAACAACATGGCGCGTAAATGAAAAACGTGACGATTTCTTTTTACAGGTAGAATATTTTTTTTCGAATAGAGGACATACATGGTGGAACGACGACAAACAAAAGGTTGCGGGAGTCTACTGACTGCGGGTGGTACAGTACCGAAGATTGTGGCGATTTTTAAAGGAAGCAGGTGCCGAACTATATCGCCACACGTGTGACGGATGTCGCAAGACGCCTTGCTTGCTGCGTTTGGCTTATTTAGTCTAAAGAAGTAAAGCTGCGGATATTGATTAAACCACGCAACAATAAACATTTGACAAGATGTAGTGGCCAATGATGACGGTGATTATGATGGCCAACAGTGGGCGCCTATGGACTGAAATGATGATGATACAAATTTGTGAAATACTGGCTAGGTATATTGCACGTTAATTTATGATTCTTTTTCTTAAAACCATACAAATAGTATTCGTGAAAAAATGCATTTGAAAATTCATTATGCTTCATCTCGCCTCGCATTAATATTTGTCTTTTTTCTGTTGATTTAGAATTTCATTATTTTTATTGGTTTTTAATTTTATTATCAATGTCATAAATTTTTCATTCGACTCTTCTTTATACACTCAAACAAGTTTATCTACGCAGAAAATGTCTACAGGATGTCAATTGTCACATTTGTAGATTAAACGTGTCTTCCGAAGCACGGAAACGCTTGCAAATGTAAATTCCACAAAGTGGTCACCACCACATCCAAGGACCACCTATAGCGAATGTTGCTAAACGCAGTGTTCGTTTACAGAACACTGAGTCAGCGGGGCCACGAGCGCTTTATAATACATAATAATTCAATTAAAACAACAAAAATAAACATAACATAATTATGTCAAAAGTACTCGGTTCGTGCAAGAATGAAACGGTTAATGAATTTGCAGAGAGTAAAAGAAGTAAGCATGGATAGCAAAGCCTGGCGAATCTGTCCTTTCTTACTACCCTGTCATGGAAAGAGCGTGAAGATAGTTACGTTTTAAGTTAAATTCTTTAGTTTAGAAGTAGTTAACTGCCATTCGTTGTGCATTGAGAGTTGTACAGAGTTGCACTTCTGTTTATTGTCTGTTGTATAAGTGTGTTTGCAAGGAGTTTAGTCTTCGAAGTAATTAAGAAAGCTAAGTACTACCAGTTGTTGTTTAGTTAATGATAACTAGTTTTCTTGTGACATGTTTGGAGCTTGACGTTGTCATTGTGTCTGAAGTTTAATGGATGCTCTCACATACCCCATTTACACTCTCGCGCGAGCCACAAGACGAGCTACGAGACGAGCCGCGAGTCGCGAGTGTAAACGCTGTATTTTGGTAAATTTTCATTCAAGCTCGCGGCTCGTCTCGCAGCTTGTCTCGTGGCTCGCGCGGGAGTCTAAGCGGGGTATTATAATTTAGTTGTTATTGATTGTAGAATGAATTATCAGGCATGGATTATTTGAACGGTTACAGTATTAAGTTCTTCAAAATCGGATTTATTTGGTTTTGAAGGTCAGCAGCACAAGAACAAGACCTCTGTCGTTGTAAACGTCTATTTACTATGGTGTGATCACTTTTGACCAGGTAGGGCAAAGGCTTGTCTGCTATCTCACGTGTATAAAAAAAAGGTAAGAGGGATTTGCAGGGTCAGCAGCGCGATACCAGCTATAAAACTATTTCTATATACGTATAGATGCTATAAAAATAAATCGAGTTGATCACAATGCGTTAACAATCGAAGTGATTAGTAGCCAATCAGAATACAATTCAGCCAGAAAAGTTCTTCATAATTTATTGAACAAGAACATCGTTTGGTATTGAACAATAGGTATTCGAAGCTTGGCATACAGCATCCAAGGCTAATCCCACATATCATCGCTAAAAGGGCTATCAAGGGATTGCCTACACATTTGGAATAATTCCAAAACAAGGTCGTATCGTTGCAGTTTGGGTGCGAAGTATGACGTCACGGGTCACGAGGTCGGGAGCTCTGCCAATCGTGATTTGAGTCTGCCAATTAGAGACCATAAAGAAATGGAATCTGGAATGTGGTTTTTTTAGTTAGTTCTACTCGTCCTACTAATATAATGAACGTGAAAGTTTGTAATAGTGTATGGATGTAGGTTAGTTACTCTTTCACGCAAAAACTACTGAATGGATTTACTACAATTTCTTTTTCAAATAGCATTTTATGTAAAGTAAATAAAGACAACTTAAATGCCTTACTCCTAAATTGCGATTACAATATAGTGAAGAAATTCTGAAACTCAAGGGTTTTTCAACTTCGGTTTTTCAACAAAGTTGCCTCTTATTTTTCTCTTTAAATAATTTAATTTCCGAGGGGATTTTCACATTTTTTTAAAAAGAAGTAGATGCCAATGTATATGTACCTATCTAAGCTGCAAAGTTTAGTCAAATTAGATGAGCTGTTTGAGCTTTGTATAAATCAACCAATCAAAGTTCCTTTTTGTATTTCGTTTCATTTGACTTAAGTCTTTTAAATTCGAATTCACAGCCACTTAAACATACGCCAGCCCTAAGAACTATTTTTGTCTCATTTAAGAACGTGCCCACAATGGCGCTGCTGAGCTCTGACGTCACACGACCTACAACTAGGTCGCACGCTGCACTATCGAGCCACGTTCAAATATTCATACAATTTTTATTCACAAGCTGAACTGTGTTTCGTAAACGTTAATTTTAGTTATGAGTTTATTTCGCGAAACCTAGCTCAGCGATTCGATTTCTGCGTTAAGTATTTTAAATTGAAATCAGTCCTAAGATGGGTGTCCGTTGATGACAGTTCTATTTATGTCCGATTTCATATTTATCGTTAGAGAGGCAGAGGCAAACTATACGCACTTTTCACCGTATGAATTTTTGTCCCAAATAAAAGGTGGTGAGGTTTTGCTGTGTTGAACTGCGCAAGTTACTTGCTGTTTAAAATTTTGAAACCACCCATAGACATTATAAGGTCTTCAATTTGGCTTGGTAACTGCCATGTTACTGGCAACCGGGACCAATGGAATACTTTGCCTTTCAAAGCACGAAACCTCCTAAGACCCTAAAGTTCCATGTTTGTGAGACCACTTTTTTACGTGAACATTCATGTTATAAGGTCTAGTAGCTAGACATGAAAACACTAACGCTTCATGCCAAACTACATCTATCGATAAACTAAGAAGGTTTATAGTTTCAAGGAAAAGCGAGCATATGGATTTAACCGGACGAACAATCCCCACTCTAAGGGCTAGCGCATATATACAACTTTTGCATCGACTAAACTGTTTTGTCGCGGATCGACTGTTTAGTCGATGGTATGTGCACATCAATACAATGCAATACAAATTAAGCGTATTATGATAGTTGTCCAACTTTTTAATCAAATGTAGATCGATATAGGATTTTTTGTCGAACAACTATCGAGTTGACAGTATGCGCGCTTCAATATAGTTCTATCACAGAATAAGTAATAGTACTATGTACAGAAGTTTCACTCCCTAATAAAAGTCAGTTTTAGGTATGAAAGCATACCTAGACTCGCCGCCTGCAAGCAAAATTGAAACTTATAACTGCGCGCGACCGTTGAGTTTTGAGCTGCGAAATCCGCGAGGGGTTGTCACTTGAGAAGTTTTTGTACCTAGTTGATTTATTTAGAGCGCTCGTGTCGTGCGAGCCGAGCGGCAGCTCACTGTCATTAGCCGCTCCGAGCGGTGCGCTGCCCGAATATACCTAAACTGCGGAGCGACACCCCCGTGGTTGTATAGAAATATGATACACAACTAAATAGTTGTTCAACTACAAATTCTATATATGCGCTAGTCCTAATGGTATAAAGTAAAGCGGGAAGGCTAAAGAACTTCCCGTATTTGTCACCGAGTCGTATAAAGAGTTCGCGCTAATGTGAATAGTTGTCTCGTTAGTGAGTACCTACTGCTATTTGAGAGGGGTTAAAATTTATGACAGTTTTAGGGTTGATTTTGTTCTATTGAATTGCAACTTCATTATCGACGAAAATTTACTCTACCAAATGTAAAACAAGTTGCGGCCAATGTTCAACTGAATGGACAAGTGTTAGAGTTTGTAGAATCAACTGTGTTCCTCGGTATAACTATTGATGCCAATTTGCAGTGGGGCCCACACATAGAAAAGACAGCCTCTAGGTTAAGTTCGGCTGCATACGCTGTAAAAATGATCAGGACTCTAACAGATGTGGATACGGCTAGAATGGTTTACTTTAGCTATTTTCATAGTATTATGTCTTACAGTATTCTCCTTTGGGGGAGTGCTGCAGATTTAAATATTATTTTTGTTCTACAAAAGCGGACTGTACGCGCTATTTATAATTTGGGCCCCAGAGTTTCTCTCCGAGAAAAATTCAAAGAAGTAAATATTCTAACCGTACCATCACAATACATTTTTGCCAATCATATGTATGTCCAGAAAAATCTATCACAATTTTCTAAACTCTGTGATACACATAATATAAACACTAGAAATAAAAATAATCTTTCAGTCCACCACAGTCGACTACATAAGATTGGCGATTCTTTCCAGGGTAACTGTATACGCTTTCACAACAAGCTTCCCTGTGACCTGAGAAATTTACCATTAAATAATATTAAAAAGTTAATTAAAAACAAGCTTTGTGACAAAGGTTTTTACTCCGTTTAAGACTATTTGCAGGACAGGGACGCCTGGAAATGATCTGCTGGCAAAGTGAAATAATATTAAATTGTAAATAGGCCATCAAAAACAAAGCCTTCCTACGTTTCTTGCTGGTTCTTTCAGGTGGGCCGCGTTTCGAACCGGTGGTCGCTTTAAATATTTTAAATAGTGTATGACATTTTGTAAGCGCTGTTAAAATGGTCTATGCAAAATAAAAATACTTTATTTTATTTACTTTTATTTTTTACTCTGGTACACACACATATTATGTGTGTGTACCAGAGTACATAGGCCGCGGTTGTCAAGTAGCAGTAGTATTAAACAATAATATTTTTCAATACTACTGCTATTTGACAACCGCGGTCCCGCAGGCGTTGGAAAGTTTTCCCGTTCTTATTTCCTACAGAAACTTGTTTCCGGGATAAGAAACCAAGGGTGTTTCGTAAATCGAAAATCCAGAAAGTAAAATTCTGCACCACGATTCGTGGTGTCCTAGAATGTTCCTAACACGAACCTTTTAAAAAAATTTGATTTATCAGAGCACGTGTTCTGAAACAAACATTATTCGTTTCGCAAAATCAAATTTTGCGACAAATTTGACTCTCATAAATTTTTAATAAAGTGGAAAAAGACAACTTGATTCGAGACAGGGATTGAATCTGTGACCTTTGCCTAACCAGGGCAATGTTCTAGCCACCTGAACTACCCGAACCGTATCGAATCAAGTTGAAAGTCTCCACCATATTTATATCGTCATTTTAAGAGTATGACCAGAGCCATCTATCGAGCTAATGAACAACTCGATACCGATGAACAGTGTTACAACTATTTTTAAACATTGATGCAATGGACTCCACTCAGTATATTGATACATTTTTAAAGCAATTATTTGCTAAATTTCTCATAAATTTTTAATAAAGTGGAAAAAGACAACTTGATTCGAGACAGGGATTGAACCTGTGACCTTTGCCTAACCAGGGCAATGACTCTCCTTTTTCAGCTACTTGTGAACAAGATAAGTTTTTGTTAGGGTTTTTACGGTGTAAGCTTAAAACTTGTGACAAATTTATGGCCATTACTAGAACATGCTTGCGGTTTTGCCCGCTTAAGGCTTAATAATGCGTTTTTTCGGGATAAATATTGTCTATGTTGGTTAGCGTTCTAACCTCTGAAATTTGATCTAGATGTTTCTAAAAATTTTTTTTAGTTGTATGTTATGCCAGATTTCTACGAAGTAAAATCGCAAGTTGCCTTTCCTCGGCCTGTGTCCGAGAGTCCAGAGCGAGCGAGCCCAAAAAATAGATAATTTCTTCCCTAAAGAATCCCGAAAAGATAAAAAGATGACTAAGTTACATAACTCTAAACTCATTTTAGAGTAATGATTAATCATTACTCTAATAATAATGATTTTCCGGAGGCCTTGCTTAAGTAAAACTGTTAGTTATTGTAAATTCTTGTGCGATCTAACTTTCTCTCAGAGTCAATAATACTGTATTGGTTACTCAACCAATACAGTATTATTGACTCTGAGAGACTTCTGGAGTACTGCAATTTACTCAAATTGCAGTACTCCAGAAGTCTGACGTAATACAATAAACAATAAATAAAGATGGAGGCACACAGACTTCGTTCAGTACGAACGCGAACTTATTACAAGTAAAAGAAACATTATTATAATAATTCTTGTTACACACAAAAGATTTGTCAAAGTATTTTTTGTTTCATCAAATATAATTTAAAAATGATTGCTTAGGGAATTCAGTTTCTTATAATAGGGTACTTGACTGTTTTTTTTGTAAACACGAAGCAAACAGAAGTTAATAGAATTTATTTTTCAACAAATCTGTATGAAGTTAATAAACAGAAAAAATCTACTTGCAGTACAGAAAACTGAATCATGAAAGCTAAAAATTTAAACTACAAGCATAAGTAAGAAATTAGTTTTAATACAGCTGAATTTAAATCCAGAGACACTTTTGAAGAAAAAAAGACATCGAAAAAGAAGGTAGAAATATATTATGCGACTAAATAAAAAAGTTATGCATCTTCATCGTCATAGAAGTTAGAGTAGCTATATCTTTAACTTGTATGGGCTTTAAATACTAATGGAGAGAGGGTTATTGTGAGTTTTTTTATAAGGGAAACTAGCTGACTTGCCCGGTTTCGTCCGTGACATACTTCCAACCCCGTGGCACCCATTTATTCCCGTCGCTTATTACTTATCCAAAAATGTATGAAAGTTTCCCCGATTTGTTGACATTTATGATTACTGCTCCGCTCTCCTGTGTACTGGCGTGATGAAATATAGCTAAGAACCTTCCTCAATAAATGGGCTATCTATAAAGAATTTTTCAATCGGTCCAGCTGTTCACGCGTGATGGCGTGACCAAGGGAAATAGGGATTAATTTATATATATATATATATATATATATATATATATATATATATATATATATATCGATGAAAAAAAAACAGCCAAGTGCGAGTAGGACTCGTGAACGAAGGGTACCATGTATATCTATACTAATAATTAAAGCTGAAGAGTCTGTTTCCTTGTTTGGTTGATCGCGCTGATCTCAGGAACTACTTACTGGTCTGAATTGAAAAAATATTTTTGTGTTCGTTAACCCATTTATCGAGGAAGGCTATAGGCTATATATCATCACGCTACTACCCTGGAGAGAGCAGCTGTTATTATAAACGTCATTAAATCGGACACAAAATTGTAACGACGGTATTCAATGTGTGGCACGCGGTTCGAAGTAGTTACGTCACGGGTAAAGCCGCGGGGGTTAGCAAGTTATAAAATTACTAGCTGACTCGATAAACATTGTTTTACCATATAAATATTGTGGAGAAATCCCCCTTATCACCAAGGGGTATTCAAAAAAATAGTTGACGATCTATTCTCAGACCTACCAAATAAACACACAAAATTTCATAAGAATGAGTGACGCCGTTTCGGAGAAGTCCGATATAAATATTTTGACACGAGATTTTTATATTTTAAACTAGTAGACGCCCGCGTAGAGAAGTTTTCCCGTTCCCGTTTCCCATAGGAACTTGTTCCCGGGATAAAAAGTAGCCTATGTGTTCTTCTGATGTATAAGCTATATTATTGTAAAGTTTCATTAATATCCATTCAGTAGTTTTTACGTGAAGAAGTACCAAACATCCATACATACTTTCGCATTTATAATATTACTAGTTAACGCCCGCGGCTTCGCCCGCGTAGAGTAGTTTTCCCGTTCCCCTTTCCCACAGGAACTTGCTCCCGGGATAAAAGTAGCCTATGTGTTATTCTGATGTATAAGCTATATTATTGTAAAGTTTCATTAAAATCTATTCAGTAGTTTTTACGTGAAAGAGTAACAAACATCCACACATACTTTCGCATTTATAATTATTATTAAGATTACTATTTGAATGCTAAATGTAATCTGAACCTAAAACGGCCGTGGTGCGAGCCATGACTTGCAGCTGACGGTGTTGGGATGCCGTCGTTTCCTTCGTCAGCGTGGTGATGGCGGTAAAATGAGAGGAGCTGCATGTGAGCAGGATGCACGCTCCCGTCACGTCGGCAAGGGCAATCGCAATCTCCAGGATGACGCTCATAATGGCCTTCTACCGCCCTCTCGGATTCCCGGGTAATTTCTAGTGCCCGTTCGACCGCTCTCCACCCTCTCTGTTCTCAGAGAGACGTCGAGGACGACTAAATGCGGGCACAGGCGAATCTCTTCCAGGAGATCTTGGGGGGCAGCACATCTGGCCACTCAAGAAGAGCCTCATATTGGGGTATTCCCTTATTCAGGTCGCCGTGAATAAGCCCTCAGGCCTATCCCGTTTGGGAAAAAGGTGGAACACCGATGGTTTAGTGGGTAGGACGACCCCCAAGAGCAGAGAGTCCCACACATCGTTCCTGCTACCCCTGCCGTAGAAATAAAGTAGCCTAAACGCAATCTCAGCATCAAAAAAATAAATCTGAACCTAAACATGAGGACGTAAAACTGAAAATAAAAATCAAACAAACAAACAATTAACGTTATACATATTCTAAATATCTAAATTCGTTCATAAAATAATATGTAAAGACACCTAAGTAGTTACGAGGTATACAAAATTTTCGTGCAAAAGTTCTTCCATTTTCGAGAATGCTACCTAGGTATATTGTACACGTTGAACATTAGAACGAGAAGAGATAAAATCTGTACCGGGGCGTAAGGAACTTCGCTTCGATGCCATTGTCAGTGATTTATGACGCAGCCACTTATTGGAACCAATACACACAAATTCCTATGCTATCTGCAGATACCTACCTGAGAAAATTACCTCTTTTTGATGTCTGTACAGGCGTCAAACAGGGTTGTGTCATGTCCGCCTGGCTGTTCATAGTGTATCTGGACAGTTGCCTGCAGAAGTTGACAAATTGTGATATGGGTGTGAATTTGGGTGACTTTAAAGTAAACTGTCTGCTGTACGCTGATGATGCAGTGCTCATAGCCTCATCAGAAGCCGGTAGTGAAACCTGGGTATGTCAGCAGATGTATGAAAGTAAATTGAATGCTGTGAAGAATCGATCACTTCGAAAATTGTGCGGCGTTACTTTGGCCGACCGAATACGTAACGAAGTGATACGCAATATGGCAGGTTTGAATGAAAGTGTCAGCGTTAAGCTGGAAAAGGGCGCGCTCCGTTGGTTTGGACACGTCCAACGAATGAGTGAGGAACGATTGACGAAGAATAAATATTGTAAGAAAGTATAGGGTAGAAAAAGTCAGGGTACGTATAGACGTACATATGAAGACCACGTGAGCAGATTGCTCAAAAACGGAAAGGTCAAATGGTGTATGAAGCGATTGATGAATCGGCGATCTGTCCTCTCTGACTACCCCGTCAGAATTACAGCGTGAAGATAGTTAGTTAGTTAGTTTAAAAAAATCGTCACGGCTTACGGTTACGCGCCATGTTGTTTTGAAGTGAAACTTCTTTATCATAAGTGATACTTCGTTATCGGCGTACAAGAGCAATTTTATAGATGTGAAAAATAAATGTCATATATGTTTCACTTCTTACCTGTGTACTCTGGTACAAATATTCTTTTATTGTGGAATCATAGAAACATAGGTTGTTTTACAATTACCACTTTGTGGTATTACCATTTATGAGGGTTTCCATGCCTCGGAAGGCACGTTAAGACGGTGGTCCCGGTAACATGGCATCCAGTAACATGGCAGTCGTTAAGCCTAATAATAATTTCAACAACATGTCGCTACAACATGCACCTGTCCATTTCAAAATGGCATTGAGCTTACCACCTGTTACGTGGGACAAAAATGCACATAGTGAAATGTGAGTGTATAATATGCCTATTGGGTGTAAAGCGTAATTAATAAGCAATTAATTTTAATTCGTGGTAAAGTTTTACCGTTCGCGTTTCCCACAGGAACTTGCTCCCGGGAATAAAAAGTAGCGTATGTGTTATTCTGATGTGTAATTTATATTATTGTAAAATTTCATTAAAATTCATTCAGTTGAATCTGCATGAAAGAGTAACAAGCATTTATTCTTACAAACTTTCTCATCTAAACTAATATTATAAAGCCGAAGAGTTTGTTTGGTTGAACGCGCTAATCTCAGGAACTACTGGTCGAAGTTGAAAAATTCTTTTTGTATTAGATAGCCCATTTATCGAGAAAGGCTATAGGCTATATATCATTACGCTACTACACTGGGGAGCAGAGCAGTAGTCATAAATGTTGACAAATCGGGCACAATTTTAATGCATCATTGTAGAATTTATAAGCGACGGGATTAAACAGGTGCGACGGGAGGTCGAAATATTCCACGGGCGAAGCTGTGGGGGGGTCATCTAACACGTGGTTAAGTTCCGAGACTAAGTTTTAAAACAAGGTTTTTTTATAAAATTATTTTTTATTCATCAACGTAGTCTCCTCCAAGAGCGATACAGTCCCTCCAACGCTTTTCTAACTTTTCTATCCCATGCCTGTAGAACGATTTGTCTTTGGCTTCAAAATAAGCCTCCTTGCTGTGATAACTTCACTATTTGAGTCAAATTTCTTACCCTGGAGCATTTTTTTGAGATCTGCAAACAGCCAGTGATCGCTGGGGGCCAAGTCTGGCGAATAAGGGGGATGAGGAAGTAATTCAAAGCCCAATTCATTAATTTTGGCCATCGTTCTCACAGACTTGTGACAAGGTGCGTTGTCCTGGTAAAACACCACTTTCTATTTGTTCATTTGAGGCCGTTTATCAGCAATTTCGTATTTTAATCGCTCCAATAATCACTGTAATATTATAGTCACTATTTATATTTTGCCCCTTTTCTAGGTAGTCGATGAAAAGTATTCCAATTCCATGCATTCCCAATATATAGACGCCATAACCTTACCGGCCGATTTCTGAGTCTTTGGCCGCTTCGGGCGGCTTTCACCAGCCGCTCTCCACTCCGCTGACTGCCGATTGGATTCCGGAGTAAAATGGTGTATCCATGTTTCATCCATTGTCACATACCGACGTAAAAAATCCTTTTTATTACGATTCATCTGCGCCAAACATCGCTCTGAATCATTGATACGTTGTCCCTTTTGATCAGATGTAAGCAAACGCGGCACCCACTTGGAAAAACCTTTTTTATGGCCAAATTTTCATGTAAAATAGTGAAAACACTACCAGCTGAAATCTTCTCTATCTCGGCTATCTCGCGCACTTTTATCTTCCGATCTTCCATTACGATTTTGAGGACTTAGTTAATATTTTGTTGATTCACTGCTTCATTTGGACGACCTGAGCGTTCCCCATCATTTGTGTCCATGCGACCGCGTTTGAAGTCGGCATACCACCGACAAATGGTTGCTTTAGAGGGAGCTGATCCCGCATAACATTTTATAAGCCATTGCTGTGCTTCAACGGTATTTCTTCCCATTAAAATCAATGTTTTATCAACACGCGAAACTCGTTTTTATCCATTGTATTGAAACTACAAGCGTAGATTCACTTAAATGTCTGTAAAATCAATATTTTAATGTTCCAGTTTTAAAAATTTGACACATATATTTTATAGGCCAGTACTTATTAAAAATCAAAAGAGTTTTTAATATATACGCCATTTCCAAGTTAGTCTCGGAACTTATTGAACGATCTCGTAGTTTATAATATTAGTAGGATTTATTCTTTTAATTATAATCAATAATCATTTCAACTGTCATTATCCGCGCAGTACAGAAGAACCTAATGGACGGATCTATCCATCACGCCTTATCCCCGAAGGGGTGGCAGAGGCATATTATATGCCCACTTTTCACCGTGTGGATTCCTCTCCCACGTAATAGGTGGTGAGCCCATTGCTGTGTTGAAATAGACAGACGCAGGTTGTGGCTACCTACTGTTGAAATTTTTCAAGCCGCCCATAAGGCCTTCAACCAGGCTTCACGACTGCCATTTTACTGGCAACCGGGACCAACGGCTTAACGTGACTTTCGAAGCACGGAAACGCTCGCAAATATAAATGCCACAAAGTTGTCACCCATCCGAGGACCAGCCATAGTGAAAGTTTTTTAACGCAGTGATCGTTTACAGAACACTACGTCCGCGGGGCCACGAGCGCTTGGAAATGGACGGATCTGGTGAAACAAAACGGGATTCATATTTACTACAGATCCCTAATACTGCGTTTACACACGCGGCTCGCGGCTCGTCTCGTGGCTCGAGCGAGAGTGTAAATGAGATATAAATGAGGCATAAAAATTCACGCAGAGAAACGTAATTACATAGCGTCATCGAAAAATTTCTTATTGTATGAAGTAACTTATCGGTATAACAATGTATGTACCAAATAACAATCTCCATTAACCTCAAAAAATTTAATCAAAATATCTATTTCCATTTAAAAAAGAATCATCTATAGATTCACTTTATAAAACGTTTGAGTCGAGATAACTGGCATAAAATATCTCTTCCATTTTTGAATTTCGATTAAATACATGCCCTTTTTCATAATAATATTTAAAAGTGTCAAAAAATGCGAATGCGAGTTGAAGGCGTTTAATCAGAATATTTCGTATCTCAAAAGTGTTGTGAATTCCGGGATTTGAAAGCCCGGGATTCAAAGTGAATGTTATTTCCGCTTGTAGATTTTATGGGAATGTTATTTGAAACGGGCATATTATATTTTGTACAATGTTTTGTTGTCTTTATTAAAGACTTTTTGAAATATTATAACTGACGTTTAAAGCTATATTAATGTACAGGTGATTACTTTTTATCTTTTTACGGGGATTTCATTGAAATTTGTTTCTCTAAACATTGTATTTTACCTCAAAGCGTGTCAATGAATGAGAAGTAAATGCCGCAGGTAATATATATAAATAAATATATCTTGAGGGACTTTTTTTTTAAATAGCTCCATCATTCTAGCCCAAAGTAAGCTTATTATAAGCTTGTAGTATGGGGTCTAGACAACAAATAAACATACTTATATATTTCTAAATACATACATTACATATTATTATTACATACATAGGAAACACCCAAACTTCGAAACAAACATTTGTAGATCACACGAATATTCATTCCGACCCGGGAATTGAACCTAAGACCTCAACGCGGCAGTCGCATACACTACCACTGCGCCACCGAGGTAGTCAAAAGTCTAATAAAAGCAGCATAAAGCCTTTTAAATGCTTTTTTATTTACTATAGACAATACTCTAGACTGAAAATTATTCAGTATACTGGATGAATGTACTAAATATTTAAAAAAATGTTTTAAAATTATTTAATTTCATTTTTTTCTTATATCTTTCTGTTTAATATCACTCTGAGGGCACGTTAATTACCTCGTCCTAATGTTTATTGTTCTCTTTTAAAGTAGCAGAGGTATTTCACACGTGCATGTCTGGATATCTGGCTGGGTACCATTATAATTTTGATAAATTAAAAAAATTTAAGTACTTCTTCAGTAAAAGCTCTAAAGTTAGTATAAGCACTAATTACCTCGAATTTTTTGCCCAGTGCAGTGATAATTTAAAACAACATCTTTACTAGGTATAGTAACTTAGTGATGTTTATAATAGAGATTTTTTTTATTTAATTTATATTCATTTAAATATCTTATTTATAGGGTTCGATTCCAGGGTTGAAAACAATATTTGTGTGATCCACAAATGATGGTTTCGGAGTTTGGATGTTTCATATGTATAATATCTATGTACTTAGAAATATATAATTGCATATCAGTTGCCTAGATCCCATAGTACAAGCTTATAGCTTAATTTGTGCTACATAGTTATTGAAATGAATCTTCTTTATCGACGTTGAGAGACTTTATAGCTGTAAAAAAATGTACGAAGTTTCACTTCTTACCTGTGTACTCTGGTACATACATATATTTTTTTGTTATTATTATTTAAAAAACCATGCGGTAAAGGACACAATGCTCTTTGTAGATAATCCTTTTAAAATATATTTCAATTTTTAATATTTCAAAGGTATACGGAAAGTATACCATTGAAATATTAAAATTGAAATAGTTCTTTCTAAATTAAATAGTCCTTCCTAAATTAACATTTGACAGAGCTTATTCACATTGCAGTCTAAAACATGAAAGCTATTTACATTTTACAAATTGTAGAACAACCTTAGTTTGATGTTGAATAATAAATTTATTCGGGGTTTTAGACCAATTAAATTTATTCAGTCTTTCCTAACATAACATGTATACTGAATATTTTAAGGTTGTTTATGCAAAAATCTTACCACAACTTAGAGTAAATTCTTATCCATTCGAGTATAAAAATAGTTACGACTTTATTCCCGACGGGAAAGACAGAGGCCTACTATAAACCCACATTTAACTGTTTGTATTTTGCCTCGCGTAATTGGTGGCGAGCCTATTGACGTGTGGAAATGGACAGGTCTAACCTAACCTACTCTTGAAGTTATGTTACTAGAAAACGGGACCAACAGTTTGACGTGCCTTCCGAAGCTCGAAATATAATATATAAAGAGAGAAGAGAAGAGAAGAGAAGAGAAGAGAAGAGAAGAGAAGAGAAGAGAAGAGAAGAGAAGAGAAGAGAAGAGAAGAGAAGAGAAGAGAAGAGAAGAGAAGAGAAGAGAAGAGAAGAGAAGATTATATATAAGGTAAATAAAACCCCGTCCAACCGGTGAAGGTGTGGTCAGATTACACTAGATTGACGGGTAAGTACATAAATACTTAAATAAAATAAAATAAACATCCATCACGCCTTATCCCCGAAGGGGTGGCAGAGGCATATTATATGCCCACTTTTCACCTTATGGATTCCTGTCCCACGTAATAGGTGGTGAGCCCATTGCCGTGTTGAAATAGACAGACGCAGGTTGTGGCTACCTGCTGTTGAAATTTTCAAGCCGCCCATAAGGCCTTCAACCTGCCATTTTACTGGCAACCGGGACCAACGGCTTAACGTGCCTTCCGAAGCACGGAAACGCTCGCAAATGTAAATGCCACAAAGTGGTCACCCATCCATAAATAAATACTTTATCTATATAAATAAAAACGAATCGCAAAATATGTTGCTAAGCGCTAATCTCAGGAACTACCTTACCTTACCTTAGTCGGAATTGAACAATTCTTTTTGTGTTGGATAGTCCATTAATCGAGGTTATAAGCTATATATCATCACGCTACTACCCAGGACAGCGGGGTAGTAATCATAAATGTCAAGAACGTTAGGTGTTTTATTGGTATTTTTTTTTATGTTTTACTTTTGTCAGTAAAAAAAAATGCATTCTTACACCGTATGCATATTTTTTTGACTGACTGATTGTGGGCGTATAGTATGCCTCTGCCTACCGCTTCTGGGATAAAGGCGTGACAATATGTATGTATGTATGTTTGTCAGTCAAAAAACTATTTACGAACCAATTTAAGAAATATCCTTTTTCGTTGTAACTTTCAGCAATTTTTCTTATTTCAATTTTATGGTGACATATTGACAAGCTAAGCAATAAAAACGGTTGTAAACATAATAAAAAGCATTTTATTTTGAAATCTATATCACGAACTAATAATTTTATATCACGAACCTTTCTAGTGCTAAATTTTTTCCTGCCAAGATACTGCACACTGTGCAGAAAATTCTCAAGGATACTGTGTTATCGAGGGAACGGTTGGGAAAATGAAGGTGTATTTCCACCGACGAGAGTATTCGATTGAAAAGAATTTAAATTGTGAAAAAAATTCAAGTTCTCTCGCAGAGTCTTCGATGAAAATTCTTGGGAGTGATGCGGTATTCCGCAGAAATATTTTCTGAATGTTACAAAACTATCTTCACGGTGTATCCCTGACGGGATAGACCGAAAGGACTGATGAAAAGTGGTAGTGAAGAATAATGCGCTTAGGTCTCCGGTTTGAATTTATAAAATGGTTTTGTTTTTGTCTCATCTCTATTTTAAGTCCCAGTTTTGTCCACTCAAGTGCCCATTAAACCCACCACCACCACAATGTTACTTGCCTATCTTTTTGGGTTGAAGCGATCTTTCGACATAAAATACTACTAACACCATATTAGACAATAGATTTTAAAACGACTAGGAAATGTTTAATTAAATTCCTTTTTTGCCTCTTTCTAAAAAAATAGTATACTTAAGGAACTACAACTTATTTACCAAATTACTAAACTCCTGATTTCTCAGTATCTCAATAAGCCGTTCATGTAATGCTAAATACTTAAAGCTCGCTTCGCTCTAAATCATTCCCCTTATATTTTCGCTATTCAAGTGCGTACATAAAGGAAGTAATCGACTCAATAAATCTGGATATCGATAAAATATCGACTCCGAATCTTGGCTACCCACCTCGCTCGGAGCTAGTGCGGACCATTTAATGAACCAGTTTTGCAAAGAATAAGGTCATCTACAAAATAAATAATGTCGTTGGGAGTACTCACAATACGCCATCTGATTCCAGTGCAGTAGTAGTAACCAGATAACTGATAAACATACTTATATATTTCTAAATACATACATATTATAGATAAATAACACCCAGACACAGAATAAACCATCGTGCTCATCACACAAAGTTTTATCCTGTGTAGAAATCGAACCCACGATCTCTTGCAAAGCAGTCGGAGGCACTCTCAGCGCGCCACGGAGGCAGTCAGTCACAAGAACAAGCTTAGGGCGAGTCACCACCTTAAAAGCAAATAAAACAGTTTTAAAAATTATTATTTTCTTTTTACTATTATAATTAACCGAATGAAAGTCATTATTATAAATAAAAATATTCTGGGACACTTTTTACACAGCGCCATCTAGCCTAAACTGAGCTATAAGCTTGTACTATGATATCTAGACAACTGATATACATATTTATTACGACCCGGGACCTTAGCGCGGCAGACTCATATACTACCACTGCGCTACAGAGGGAGTCAAGGAAGTCTATATAAAGAAAGATTATGACAGTACGGACCTCACCAGATAGTACATATTGTCACACCTTTATTCCCCGAAGACGTAGGCAGAGGCGTAGTATACGCCCACATTTCACCGTATGCATTTTTGTCCCACGTAGCAGGTGGTGAAACCATTGCCGTGTTGAAATGGAATTCGCAGGCTGTGGCGATCTGCTGTTGAAATTTTCCAAGCGGCCCATAAAGCCTTCAACCAGGCTTAACGACTGCCATGTTACTGGCAACCGGTATCAACGGCTTAACCGGAATTTCGGAAGGCATTCCGAAGCACGGAATCGCTCGTAAATGTAATTGCCACAAAGCCAAAGTCCAAGGACCACCTATTGCGAATGTTGCTTAACGCAGTGATCGTTTACCGAACACTCAGTCAGCGTGGCCACGAGCGCTTCACTGCTTCGCTTCGCTTCACCAATAAATGGTTAAAAATAGTTAATTTTTGAAGTGAAATCTTCTTATAACGCGGTACGCATATTTTTAAATTAAAAATAAAATCTCTGAACTCGCGACACCGTTACCGAGGCGCTATAAAAAGTTTTAAAGTATTAGATTGATAATTTCGAACTCAGTAATGAACCTTCCATAGGTCAGTGAATAGAGCCGTGGACTGTAGATGGTTATAAATTGGAATGCATAGGTCGATGAAGAACAAAAGTTAAGAATAATAGAAAAACAGTTATTTCGAGCCGGATTTGCACCGGCTCGAAATAACTGTTTTTGTAATTCTTTTTGGATTTTTTTCTTTTTTTTTTAAGTAATTAAGCTTTCAAAATAGTAATTTTTTCATCATCATTATTAACATCGATCACGGTAAATTATTAATAAATATAGTTTTTTCTGTCTGAACTCCCGGAGTGCAACCTGTATTAATTTTTTTGTTTAAATAGCATCCACTTGCCATCTTTTCTACGTCATAAATCCAAAAATTGATTTGTGACCTTGAAATCTCAGTAACTAGATTACTTTACCTAACTTAGAAATCAAAGTACCTACTCCCTTCCGTTGATGTCTTAGGCAGTCAGCTTAGTATTAAATAAATTACGAAAGGTATAATTTAATGAGGTTTTTGCGTGTCTGTGAGTATAAACGAAAATAATTTATTCTTGTAACATTAAAATATTAATGTTGACAAGAGTTCATTAAAGGAGTATGTGAGCACGTACAACAAATGACACTTAGTATATTTTATAAGTACCCAACTTTGTCAAGGGAAAATGAGAACGACTAAGATTCCTCTCATTTTATGACCTAGGGTCGGCAGCGCCAAAACTTTTTTTTTATTTTGAATAAAAAAAAAATGTATTGGTTGCTAAAGACTTTGAGCATAATCTAGTTTCAAGACTTTTAGTTAGTCTTTCTGAAGTAATAATAAATAATAATAAATAATAAATTGTGGGACACTTTTCACACAGCGCCATCTAGCCCAAAGTAAGCTAATATTAGCTTGTGTTATGGGATCTAGATTACTGATAAACATACTTATATATTTCTAAATACATACATATTATAGATAAATAACACCCAGACACAGAATAAACCATCGTGCTCATCACACAAAGTTTTATCCTGGGTGGGAATCGAACCCACGACCTCTTGCGTAGCAGTCGGATGCACTCCCACCGCGCCACAGAGGTAGTCAAAGTCAGTGAAGTGAAAGTTATTTATCAACTTTCAGAGAAATTTTATTGTTGTAAAAAAATTCGTCACGATTTTCGGTTACGCACAATGTTGTTTTGAAGTGCAACTTCTTTATCATATGTGAAACTTCTTTATCGACGATGATGGAAATTTTATAGCTGTGAAAAAAAAAGGTCGTAAAGAAGTTTCTCTTCTTACCTGTGTACTCTCTCACACACATTTTTTTTCTTAGCCTTAACCAGTTCAGTCTTAAGTCAAAGTCGGTCTTACCCTAATAAAGTAGTAGAAGCGTTATCGAGTTGAAGCGTCTGTGAAGTTTGTGAAGTAACAAAAAAATCGTATTCAACTATGTTTTCTTTACATTTTCCAGTACCTATTCTATAATCACTAACGGCCACCGCAGTCTGGCTAGGTTTAGTATTCGCAATCGCCGATATGTAATATCGCAATCGAATCGAAAATTACTTGAAAAATCGTTAAATCGAATTTTTTGTATCGATACATTCTCAAAATCCGTTTGTGGATACTAAAAGTAGCCAGTCTGCAATGGCCCGAATATACAACATATAAAACAAATACATACTCAGCATCTATCTGTCTGTTCCCGATAAAATTTAATATTAATAAACAGAATATCATTTGATAGATAATTAACTAAAAAAAAACTAACTATCTTCACGCTGTATCCCTGACGGGGTAGTCAGAGAGGACAGATCGCCAGGCTTCGCGATCCATGCATACTTCTTTCGCTTCTTCGAGATTCATCAATCACTTCATACACGCACGTCTGGGTATCCGAGTACTTTTGACCTTTCCGTTTTTGAGCAATCTGCTCACGTGGTCTTCATATGTAAGTCTCGGCCTACCCTGACTCATTCTAACCTCTACTTTTGAACAATATATATTCTTCGTCAATCGTTCCTCACTCATTCGTTGGACGTGTCCAAACCAACGGAGCACGCCCTTTTCCAGCTTAACGCTGACACTTTCATTTAAACCTGCCATATTGCGTATCACTTCGTTACGTATTCGGTCGGCCAAGGTAACGCCGCACAATTTTCGAAGTGATCGCATCTCCACAGCATTCAATTTACTTTCATGCATCTGCTGACATACCCAGGTTACACTACCGTAAAGCAAAGTTGGCACTAGCACTGCGTTATGAATCGCCATTCGTGCTTCTTTTACGATGCTTTGTCGCTTTACTAACTGGGACAAAGCACCGTTAACCTTGTTTTCGGCAGCTACTCGCCGTTCTAAATCCTAATCACATCTTCCATCCGCGCTAAACATACTTCCTAAATACACAATTTCATTCACTTGCTCTAGACGTTCCTGGTTTACCCTAATCTCGCATTTAGTTCTTACGTCACCTCTTTCAAATACTAGAACCTTAGTTTTACTTGCATTCAAGCGGAGACCCTTACTTTCACACCCCTCTTTCATATTAGTGACTAATGCCTGAAGGTCGGCTTCTGATGAGGCCATGAGCACCGCATCATCAGCGTACAGCAGACAGTTTACTGTAAAGTCACCCAAATTCACACCCATATTAAAATCTTTCAACTTCTGCAGGCAACTGTCCAGATACACTATGAACAGCCAGGCGGACATGACACATCCCTGTTTGACGCCTGTACAGACATCAAAAAGAGGTGACACATCCCCCCCTACTCGCACGCAAGCCTTACAGTCCCTATAAAGCGACTGTATTGCCCGCAGTAGCGAGCCGTCCACACCATATCCTGGCAGCAAGTCCCACAGCGTTTCTCTCACAACGAATAATAATTAAATCTTAATAAATTGATAATACCTTTTTTCCCGGGAACAAGTTACTGTGGGAAATGGGAATGAGAAAATTTCACCACGTAAGGAGCCGCAGACATCAACTAGTACAGACATACTCGTAAATATGAGTTAAACAGGGGGCTGAGTCTACCATTGACAAGCCGTAGAATAGAACCAGAATCCCTGTTTTTAGCTGTCAAAATGTTAGTAGAGTATCAAAAACAACTGACTAGTGGCCACTGCACTGGTGCGGTACGTGCTAGTAAAATTCTTGCATTCTTCGGCCGATCGATAGATATCTATTAGAGTACGATTGTAATAGAAAAAAGATAAGAATATTACTACGAAAAACTGTCAAAATTGTATCGTTGACTTTCTACTAAGCGACGATATCGACACTATTGAAATAGCAGACTAGGCCCGCCGGTAAACCGGAGTTCGTAGTATGACACAGGTGAAGCCTAGAGGCAAAGCTGTGTGTATATTAATAAAGGAATGTTAACGAACGATAATTTGGTAGAGATAACATCATTTGAATGTTACATTGTCGTGACAATGCTTTGACGATAGTTTCTGCTAACGATCAAGGTAATTAGTTCTTACAGCGCATGTAGTTAGAAAGAATTTTTTATATATTGGAATCGATAGATAGTCATAGGTCGATGAAGACCAACAGTTAAGAATATTAGCATATGACGTCACTTTTGCACTATTCTGAGAAGTAATGTGTGTAAATGACGTAATTTTAAAAAAAATAGTAGCATAGTTCAGGTCCGCGTCTCCGCCAGCGTGGTAAAGTGTTAATCCCGATTCCGAAATTGTGAATTTCTTTTTTAATCGGTTCAGTATTTTTTGAGTTTATTCGTTACAAATATGCAACATTACAATCTCCTCGGCTACTTTTTATCATCACACTGCTTGCTGTTCACCTTCACACTTTGCGTACGGAGCGTGAGCATACGTTTAGATCCGATAGAGGCTTTTTTCCGCATACGCTTAGATTGTGGAATGAACTCCCTGCCTAACTTCAGTATGGGGTTCTCCAAAAGGGGTTTGAGAAGGTTTGAGAACCGCGAGTGCTGCACCTCTGGTGTAGCAAACGTCTAAAGGCTACAGTATTATTATAAACCATTTATTATAAACAACTATACTATTTAATACGATAAAAAAGGTCCAACACCTTACGTCAGGGGAACGACTGCTGCGCTTCGGTATATAACGAAGTAATACGCTATATGGCAGGTTTAAATGAAAGTGTCAGCGTTAAGCTGGAAAAGGGCATGCTCCGTTGGTTTGGACTCGTCTAACGAATGAGTGAGGAACGATTGACGGAACAGATATATTGTGTGAAAGTAGAGGGTACAAGGAGTCAGGGTAGGCCGAGACTTACATATGAAGACCACGTGAGTAGATTGCTCAAAAACAGAAAAGTCAAAAGTACTCGGATACCCAGACGTGCATGTATGAAGCGATTGATGAATCTGCAAGAAGCTAAAAGAAGTATGTATGGATCGCGAAGCCTGGTGATCTTTCCCCTCTGACTCCCGGCAGGGATATATCACGAAGATATAAAATTTTGCGTCATTAATATGTATATAGAAAAAGCATGTCTTAAAAGTGGTTACCTTTTAGCATAATCTGGTACTGCATTATGTGTCACTTACCTGTAAACAAACATTAATAGATTATTAATATCAAATATTTAAATGTAAATACAGGAATGATAGACAAAAAATAAGGTAAGGGGCCCCACAAAAATCCCCAGGGCCCAAGCGCCCTCACTTGCTAGAAGTGCGCTAGCTGATTAACGTATGTCAGACGGCAGTTGCTCCTAATAATGTCTAAGAAATATTCCAAGAAATAAATATTCTAATCGTAGCATCACAATACATTTTTGCCATTCTTATGTATGTCCAGAAAAATCTATCACACATTTCGAAATTCTGTACATAATACTCGTATAAACACTAGATATAAAAATAATATTTCAGTCCACCACAGTCGACTACAAAAGATTGGCGATTCTTACTATGGTAACTGTATACGCTTTTACAACAAGCTTCCCTGTGACCTGAGAAATTTACCATAAAATAAATTTAGGAAATTAATATAAAAAAAAGCTTTGTAAATAAGGTTATAACGCTGTTTGCTGGACTATTTGCTGGACAGGGACGCCTGGAAGTTATCTGCTGGCAAAGTGAAATAGAATTAAATTGGAAATAGTCAATCCAAAAAAAAACTCTTCCCAGTTTTTTTGCCGGTTCTTCTCAGGTAGGCCACTGTCCGAACCGGTGGTCACTTTAAATATATTAAATTTATCTTTATTTCTAGTGTATGACATTTTGTAAGCGCCCTTACAATGGTCTATGAAAAGTAAAGAAATTTTTGTTTAATTTAATAATTATGTCATTATTTAATAACGTTAACAATATGATATACAACTAAATATATTAATAAAAAGGAGTCCCTTTAAGCAAGGTTCCGAAGATACTAGCAGCGTTCCCCCTTTGAATAGCTAGACTAATTCTTTGTCCGAGGTAGCTGCCAGCTCTTCGGTCTCCTGTGATGTCGACTAACCTTTTTGCTATTTCCTTAAAAAGCCCAATAGCGCTAGGACCCCACGGACCTGTATTTACCATATTCGTTCAAATAAAGATTACTGATTACTGTCCAAGGGTCTCGACATCGAATGGGACGATACCAATGTAGTTATTAACTTTGCCCAAATCTTTAATTTTAAATTTATCTGACAATTTCTTCTTAATATACCTTCTTTTTTTTAATTATCCAAATGCAGGTAAGGTTTGGAAGTAACTAGGAATACACTAAGATGGAGAAAAATAAATTTGTATTGAGAATAGCAGAACTAATAATAATTAATAAAATTTAAAATAAAAATTACCCAAAAAATTACATAAAAGTTGAGTTTATGAGTGCCTTACACACACTAAAGTGGTGCTACAGTATTTTCAACAGTTTTTCATAGTTAAGTGAGTGAAATATTGCGGATATGGGTTAACAAAATTTTCATATTACAGTATTATAGTGTAACTGAGCCTCGCGTATATATATATTTACAGTGTTCATTTTGTCCCATGTAACAGGTGTTGAGGGCTTCTATAAGCCTCTTCATAAGGCCTTCAACTTAACTTTTTTTGGCAACCGGGACCACCGGCTTAACGTGCCTTCCGAAGCACGGAAACGCTCGCAAATGCCTTAAAGTGGTCACCCATCTAAGGACCAGCTATAGCGCAAGTTGCTTTCAAAACGCAGTGATCATGTACAGAACACTGAGTCAGCGAGCCACGAGCGCGATAGAAAGATGTGATGGTAATATGTCATTTTTAAAGTCTGTTTCTGAAATACTTTACTTTAATCACTAGTTTTCTAGGTTTAGACCTAAAATACAGTCCATTAAGTAACACACATCTATTTATTCATTCAAACTTTCACATTTACGTTTTCAGAAAATAAAATAACACAAATTATTATTCAAATTCAAGTTTACGCAACGTCAGACAACATTACTTGCAATAAACATACGGATCTGTTTGTTCAACATTTTACGTAATACTCACATAAATATTTTGCGACTCGTGTCTCTACCGGTTCAAAAGCCGACTGGCGGGCAGAAACTTAAATACGATACAACCCTTCCTATCCCTTGCATACACTGTATAAGTTTTTGTTTTATAGGTTAAGGCCGACCTTCGCTAGGGTTGACACTAAATCAAATTTATAAAATGTTTTGTTTTCAATATGAGTACATTTAATAACTATGTTATTATTATGAATAAATTATTGTCTTAAATTATTATTCTAATCGTGAAATTGTGTACCGAAAAGTGGATCATATTACAAAAAATAGTGTTATAATTAAATCGGACCCTTTATCTCTACGCACTCGACTACAAAAGTCACGTGTTATAGAAGAAAGTTATCAACTAACACTGCCTTCTCTGACGGTAGTGTTGCAATAATTTATCTATATTAAAGCGGTATGTTTGATATTCTAAAATGTAAAGTAAGCAGAACGTTAATTTAAGTTCTGGGTTTCCAGAATGACTAATTTAAGGTCTGGGTTTTTGAGGGTATATCTCGTTCTCTAGTCTAGCAGACAATGAGAGACACTCACTGGCTCAATGCAACGTACAGAACCAATAAAGGCCTGTTTGATGGCGCAGTGGCCGCGGCTTTGTTTCTAATCCTGGATCGGAACCAATATTAATGTCATTGAAGTTTAGATGTTATATGTATATATAAATATATCTAGATCCCAAAGTACAAGCTTATAACTAACTATCTTCACGCTGTATCCCTGACGGTAGCCAGAGAGGACAGATCGCCAGGCTTCGCGCTCCATGCATACTTCTTTCGCTTCTTAAAAATCCATCAATCGCTTCATACACGCACGTCTAGGTATCCGAGTACTTTTGATTTTACAAAGTACAAGCTTATCATTAGCTTTATTTGAGCTAGATGGCGTTTTATAAGAAAATATTCCATAATATTTAAATACCAAATATGCATGTTTTAACACATTGAAAGGCGACAACCCTAGTTGAAGGGCCCGTTCATCTACAGCGCTATCAAATCTAGAAGGTAGGCAGGAACTATTGCCGAACTGCGTCGTTTGATTACGTGACAACGATCTTGCCTTGATACAAGGATGTTTATGACCACTCTTGTAAGGACCATAAACCTTCAGGCGTGCTTGATCAAATTTTGGGTAAACTATTTGACACTGTGTGTTTTTTTGTATATTTATTTGTTTACCAGTTTATGTCCAAATATACGCATTTAAATAAAACTTAAATAGGAAAAAAGAGTACAATGGCACTGCTTATTTCCTAAAGAAATATCTTCCAGCAGGCCGACGAGAGGAGAGTAGGAATTAAAATAATTGAAAAAGGTAGAAGTATGAAAGAGAACTAGGTAGAATCTAGTGTTTATACATACTTTATAAACCAATACATACGTACAAAAAAACTTAAATTAATGTATATTTTCGATGTTATTCCAGTCCGTGACTACCAGGACTTTAATTGGTCGTGCTAATTAGGGTCTAGCATATAAGACCTTTTAGCCTTTTGCTACCACCTCACTAAAAAGGCAACGGGTTCAAAATTTCTTCCAAATTCAACATCTAAAATTGACACATTTCATTAAATTTAAATTTCCGTGCTTCGGAAGGCACGTTAAGTCGTTGGTCCAGGTTGCCAGTAAAATGGCAGTCGTTAAGCCTGGTTGAAGGCACACAGCCTGCACCTGTCCATTTCAACACGGCAATGGGCTCACTATCTGTTACGTGTGACAAAAATGCAAACGGTGTAATGTGGGCGTATAGTATGCCTCTGCCTACCCTTTCGAGGATAAAGGCGTGACATTATGTATGTATGTATTTCAAAATGGTGAACTTTAAGATTTGAAAAAGAGCAATTTTTGGGCTTAAGTCAAAATATACATTTAGCTTAAATAAATTTTAAGAGCAATGAGTGTGCTTACGTTTCATTTAAAAATTATTTAAGACCAGCGGATGCCTGAGGTTTCTCCCGCGTAATTCGCGTTGCCGTGAGAATATGGGGATAAAATGTAGCTTCAGTTACTCCTTATAACACTAGTGAAAGTCCCGTAAATATTGGGTACAACCGTTTTTGAGATTAGCCAGAATAAACAAACAGGCATTTTTTTATGTTATAAAAGGACAAAAAAATAAAATAAATAAATATCCATCACGCCTTATCCCCGAAGGGGTGGCAGAGGCATATAATATGCCCACTTTTCACCGTGTGGCTTCCTGTACCACGTAATAGGTGGTGAGCCCATTGCCGTGTTGAAATGTACAGACGCAGGTTGTGGGTACCTGCTGTTGAATTTTTTCAAGCCGCCCATAAGGCCTTCAACCAGGCTTAACGACTGCCATTTTACTGGCAACCGGGACCAACGGCTTAACGTGCCTTCCGAAGCACGGAAACGCTCGCAAATGTAAATGCCACAAAGTGGTGACCCATCCGAGGACCAGCCATAGTGAAAGTTACGTAACTCAGTGATCGTTTACAGAACACTGAGACCGCGGGGCCACGAGCGCTTATAAAAGGACCGTGTTTAATTACAAATGCATTTACTGAAAAGTTGTTAATTTGGAATTACAAACAGACACATCATTTTTTTTTATCTGTATAGATATAGATAGATAGATTGACTGCCTTTGTGGCCCGATGGGAGTGTATCCGACTGCTACACAAGAAGTCGTGGGTTCGATTCCCACCCAGGATAAAACTTTGTGTGATGAGCACGATGGTATATTTTGTGTCTGGGTGCTATTTATCTATAATATGTATGTATTTAGAAATATATATGTATGTTTATCAGTTATCTGGTTACCATAGTACAAGCTCTGCTTAGTTTGGAATCAGATGGCGTTGTGTGAGTTGTACCAACAATGTTTATATTTAATAAACGAGTATTCATAGGTTTTTAATCAGCGACTCTCGTGACCAGAGTCTATATTGTACTTGGTCCAAAGGTTCAACATTTGCATTCAACATGGCAATGCTGAGCTTGTTTGTTTGTCCTTCAATCAAGCTAAGACTAAACCTATTTGGCTGAAATTTGGTATGCAGGTAGCTGATATTCTAGAAAATAACATAGTATGGCAATTTATCCCTGGAGCAGGGAACGAGAAAGCTTCACCATAAGGGCATAGCCACGAGCGTCCTCTAGTATTGTCTATTCTAAGTATATCTATAAGTTTTCGATTACTTCAACTTACTTTTGAAATAAATCTTTATTTAAAGAAACTTTTCGACATTGATGGAGTATCTATCTTGATTTAAGTGACAGTTCGAAATCTCGAGACGTTAATGGTATACCCAGACATGTTTAGAGATATCAAAACGAAGTTCACTCCGTACTTATCTTCAATTTCGAATAAAATCGAAATTTATGTAGATTTTTATTTGTATTTTATACCAAATAAAACGATTAATTAAATTAATTTTCGAATGCATAAAAGTCCTTATTTTTCAATAAATCTATATTTATACTAATATATAAAGCTGCAGAGTTTGTTTGTTTGATTGTTTGGTTGAACCCGTTAATATCAAGAACTACTGCTCGGATTTAAAAAAATATTTTTGTGTTGGATAGCCTAATTATCGAGAAAGGCTATAGGCTATATATCAACATGCTACTACCCTGGAGAGCAGTGCAGTAATCATAAATGTCGACAAACCAGGCAAATTCTTATGCATTTTTGTAGAATTTATAAGCGACGGGATTAAATAGGTGCGACGGGAGTTCGAAGCATGTCACGGGCGAAGCTGTGGGGGGTAGAATTTCAATATCTAACGTTGAGTCATAAAACTATATTAATGTTTTTTTATCGATCGCCTAAATGACCCCGCTCGACATTATATTATTATATCCCAAAGGGTTCAGAAGGCGATTTCGTTGTAAGTTCCCAAATGTCTTATTTTTTTGCCGACACCTCCAATAAATATCGTTATATTTTAGCCAAAGTATACAAAACTTAGCAATTTATATATTAAAACGTTCCTCGAGAACCACTCTATCCATTGGTGCAAATAGCATAAAAACCAGTGCAGTCCTTTAAGTTTATCGCTAACAGACAGACAGATAGACTAAGACTAATAGTAAGATTTGTTGACAGACTTCTTTCATAATATCACAGATAATATAATATAATTCTTATATAATATGTACCAAACGTTGTCATTCCACCCTCTACTTTCGCACTATATATATTTTCGTCAATCGTTCCTCACTCATTCGTTGGACGTGTCCAAACCAACGGAGCACGCCCTTTCCAGCTAAACGCTGACACTTTTCCACAAAAAAAGTAAAGTACATATTCAAAATCCATTTTTAATAGAATGCCAAATACACTGGTTTCTATTCTCTACATAAATTGGCTAAAACACAAACATACACAATTAAAGAGAACTCAACGGGCGGCCATTGTCGGATGCAGGGATGCAACAGAGATTTATGGCGGGATTTTACAAACCACAATTATAACAGAAATAATACGATACGAAGTCACATTTTAATCGAAATGTATAACACAGATTTTTGTTTGCATTTTAAACGAACTGTTAATTTATTTATCTACTACGCCTTATCCCCGAAGGGGTGGCAGAGGCATATTATGTGTAGTCCTGTCCCACGTAAAAGATGGTGAGCCCATTGCCGTGTTGAAATAGACAGACGCAGGTTGTGGCTACCTGCTGTTGAAAATTTTCAAGCCGACCTTAAGGCCTTCAACTTGACTTAACGACTGCCATGTAACTGGCAACAGGGACCAACGGCTTAACGTGCCTTCCGAAGCACGGAAACGCTCGCAAATGTAAATGCCACAAAGTGGTTACCCATCCGAAGACCAGCCATAGTGAACGTTGCGTCACTCAGTAATCGTTTACTGAGTCCGCGGGGCCACGAGCGCTTCTTCGACCTGTATATCACAGATTAAGGTCCGTATTCCAGAACGTTTCTCAATACTCAATCAACGCTTGAGGCTAGTTTTTGCCTTATAGATACTACTCTCTTGAGAATTGATAAACGTTCTGGAATACGGCCCTAAGTTATACATATTCAGAGTAAATAGTATCTCACTTCCTAAAGTACTTAACTTACTTACTTGACTTAATTAGCCACAACCTGCGTCTGTCTATTTCAACACAGCAATGGGCTCACCACCTATTACGTGGGAAAGGAATCCACACTTTCATTTTTCATTTTTTTTTTCTACGAATAAATTTTCAAATATAGAGGTAGTGTACCTCCTTTTATTGTATACTAGTTGACGCACGCGGCTCCGCACGCTATGGGGAAGTTTTTCCGTTCCCATTTCCTACAGGAACTTGTTCCCGGGATGAAAGTAGCCTATGTGTAATTCTGATGTGTAATCTATATTATTGTAAATTTTCATCATAACATATTAACTAGATTTTGCGTGAAAGAGTAACAAACATTCATATTTACAAACTTATGCGTTTATAATTAGTAGGATATGTACTAAGGTATGTACGTTTAGACGTATATCATAATAACACACCTATCAAGCAATTGTACCACTTCCTAATCATAATAGAATAGAAACTTATCATAGTAAATAAATAAATATTGTGGGATATTTTTTTACATACTCGTAGCGCCATCTAGCCCATATGACTGATAAACATACTAATATATTTCTAAATCCATACACATTATACATAGGAAGCACCCAAACTCCGAAACAAGTATTTGTGGTTCACATAAATATTTGTTCCGACCTGGAAATCGAACTCTATAATTCCAACAACAACAAAAAACAACAATTCTATGTCCAAAAAGCTTCACACACACATTATGTACTTAAGGTTTATTAACACATCAATATAGAACCAAACCAAACCAAACCGAACCCAAGTCTCGACATGTTGACAGAACAAACAAAATGAAAGTTACAAGCACTTGACTGCCTCTGTGAAGCGGTGGGAGTGCATCCGACTGCTACGCAATAGGTCATGGGTTCGATTCCCATCCAGGATAAAACTTTGTGTGATGAGCACGATGGTTTATTCTATGTCTGGGTGTTATTTATCTATAATATGTATGTATTTAGAAATATATTAGTATGTTTATCAGTTATATGGTTACCATAGTACAAGTGAATACTTAATACTTAATAACCCATAGTTGAAGTGTGGAATCAGATGGCGTTGTGTAAGTTGTCCCAACAATATTTATATTTATTTACTAAGTTTTTCAGAGCCAACCATTTTTTATTCTATGAATATGTCCTAGCAATCACAGATAACAATCACACGATAACTGTATTTAGATAAGAAGACACGATTGTTGCCTCGCCTACTCAGTGTTCTGTTAACGATCACTGCGTTAAGCAACTTTCGTCATGGCTGGTCCTCGGATGAGTTACCGCTTTGTAGCACTTCTATTTACGAGGGTTTCCGTGTTTCGGAAGGCACGTTGAGTCATTGGCCCCAGTTGCCAGTACCATGGCAGGCGTTAAGCCAAGTTGAAGGCCTTAATATCTATTTTAACACGGCAATAAACTCACCACCTGTTACGTGGGACAAAAATGCTTACGGTAAAATGTGGGCATATAGTATGCCTCTGCCACCACTTTGGAGTTTTCAATGATAAGTAAGTAGTTACAAAATTATGCCTTGTACGGGGTCAATCAGATATTCAAAATATATATTGACTGATAATTTTAAAAATTTGTTAAAACATACGAAATAACATACACGAGCCATAATCATGACTGCCTCAGTGGCGCAGTGGTAGTGTATGCGACTGTCGTGACTGAGGTCCCGGGTTCGATTCCTGGGTCGAAACAAATATTTTAGTGATCCACAAATGTTTGTTTCGGAGATTGGGTGTTTCCTATGTACCTATAGTATGTATGAATTTAGAAATATATAAGTATGTTTATCCTATAATACAAGCTTATATTAGCTTACGTTGGGCTAGACGGCGGTGTGTAAAAAGTCCCACATTATTTATTTATTTATTTATAGCTCATAGTATCGCTAGCTTTCAGTATCCTGTAAACGATCACTGCGGTAAGCGTCTTACGTTACGATTGATACTGATTTAGGTGACCGTTTGTGGCATTTTTATTTATGAGCGCTTTCGTGCTTTGGAACGCAGGTTAAGAAGTTGGACCAAGTTTGCCAGTAACATGATAGTCGTTAAATAATATCTTAAAGACTTGAAAAATGAGTCGCTAGAAAAATATCAGCAACCGGTAGCCATAGTCTGCCTCTCTCCTTTTCAACACGGCAATAGGAGTTGGCAGCGCCAGTGGTGCCACCTCTGGTGCTGCGAACATCAATATTCTACAGTAACCGCTTTTGATTTTCTGCCACCTCAGTGGTATAAAACCAGTAACTCGTCACTTTCGCAGCAAAGGAATCAGGCGACTTCTAAACCGAAACCAGTTTTAAAACAGCAAGTGGTAGAAACTATGAAATCGCCTATTCATGGTGTCCAGAATCTAATGTCGTAAACAGTTTGTCTCCATCTCTTATTGTTTCTGAGATATATATGCGTACAGACGGATGAACAGACTGAGCCGTTGTAAAAGATTATTCTAAGCGTTTGAAACGTTTAAAATACACCACCTTTTTACAAATCCAATCTAAATAGAATTTTAATTCCAGTTCGCCAATGGGCCCACCTGCCACGCGGGACAAAAAGTGCACAATTTGAAATGTGGGCGTATAGTATGTCTCTGACTACCCCTTCGGGGATAAAGGCGTGACAATATGTCTATCTAAGTAGTTTTATTAACTTAATTTGATTACAATGATAACGCTTAAAACTAACAGAATGGCTGCTAATTTCCCTGCCTAATAAATTCTTATTGTCACGAAATCTTGAGTAGACTCCACATTTAATCAGAATTTGGTATAATTAAGATTAAACATGTTATTCGAACCACCGCTTCGAATAATTACGGCACCTATGAAATTAGATTACGTCAAACTTCCACAGCACCTAATCTGGTTGAAGAGGGTTAAAGTTTTGTGCCTATTATGGGATTGCCTCGGAGAGAAATTACTTTTATTAATATTATAAAAAGGAAAAATTTGTAAACATTTTTGTAATGTATAGGCTCAGAAACTACTGGACTATTTTAAAAATTCTTTCACCATCAGAATGTTCCATTCTTTGTGATTAACATAGGCTATATTGGATTTTCAATAAGTTTAGGATTCCGTACGATATTTCAAATATGAACACTTTACCACGTGGGCAAAACTGCGGGCATCAGCTCCACAAATAACCACTTAACGACAATCGTGGCACGTTTGTTGTTAACACCCGTGCGAAGTTTGTTTTTTTGTATTTATACTTCTTTTGGCGCGTTAGGGAAAAATGATGGGAGTAATTTTTTATCATGCGCGCGTAGACCGTTACAAAAACCGACACCATGAAGTTAACTGATAAGTGTTTCCATGACAACTTATAAACACCTTGAAGTTAACTGATAAGTGTTTGCATGACAACTTATAACTACATTCAAAGTAGTTTTCATTCTTTTGATGTTTTATTTTCTTACAAATTTATCACTCCTGTTACAACATTTTTAAACGACTAAGTTGGCGGATAAGCTTACCATCCACCTGAAGTGAAGTGCTCGTAGCACTGCTAACACAGTGTTCTGCTAACGATCACTGCTTTAAGCAACCTTTACAATGACTGGTCCTCAGACGAGTGACCACTTTGTGGCAACTCTAATGACAAGAGTTTTCGTACTTCAGAAGGCACCAAGAATTAAGACGTTGGTCCCGTTTCCTAGAAATATGGCAGCCATGCCTTCTAATTTACACCAACATTGATACATCATTTTGGCCATGAGTTATATTGCCAGGTACGTCCTCAGGCTCTACCTATTAATTTGCGGATCTGGCAGTAAATGTTAATGTAGAAGCAATAATCTTGACGTTCATAAGTGTCACTTTGTGACCTACATGAAGAAAAATTTTCATTTCACAATAAATATATAAATATTGTGGAACATTTTGTTACACAGCATCATGTGAGATAATATAAGCTGGTGTTATGATATCTAGACAACTGATAAACTTATATATTTCTAAATACTAGGATACACCCAAACTTCGTAACAAACATTTGCAGATCACGCAAATATTTGTTCCGACTCGGGAATTGAAACCAAAAAAGTACCACTTAAGCTACAGAGGCAGTAAAATAATTCTTACAAACTCATTAAAATTGTATTTTCATTTCAATAATATTCATAAAATTATTCGGTTCAGTATTGAAACCACTGAATGATTTATTTCAGAATATAAGATTCAATATAATGATTAAATCCATTGCAGCCATTTTGAATAACAAAGTAATATTAACAATTTATGTTTTCAATATTTCGATTGGATATTTAGAATTATTCATTGCGATAACATTTATTTTTGGTTATATCGAAACTAAATTTAAATACTAGAGAACTGATTAAAATACCTATTTGATACGGTGATAAAATGTTAATGTGTATATTAATAAAAATAACATGTAGTTAAGTTACTCCTTATGACATAAGCTAGTTAACAGTGAAAGTCAACTTAAAATTGATCCAGACGTTTCAGAGATCAGCTCATCTCATCTCATCTCAAACAGACAAAAATTTCTTAAATGACGATTAAAATATGGTGAAGAATTTCATCTTGATTCGATACGGTTCGGGTAGTTTAGTGGTTAGAACATTGTGGTCACCCATCCGAGGACCAGCCATAGTGAAAGTTCCGTAACTCAGTGATCGTTTACAGAACACTGAGACCGCGGGGCCACAGGCTTCTGTATTTAAAAGCTTTTATAAAAGCTGTTCTTTCGGAATTATAAACAGACACTAAAATTTTATTAATCTGCATAGATTAATTTGTCAACTAGCGGACGCCTCGCGGTTTTAAACATTACAGTAATCTAAAACTGTAGTGAAAGTTGCGATAAAATTACCCAACTCTGTTTCAGAGATTAGCTAGAATAAGCAGACAGATAGACAGACACAGACTGTATTTAGAGCAATACTGTCCGTTTTGGAAACTCTGCATAATATAAATAATCTTTGTCAAAATCTACAGGCAAAAGTTCTCACTAATTTTATTCAGTTACTTACTACCTAATCTAATCTATGACTAAGTAGGTTCTAGTCTAAGTTTTGGTTAATATATTCTACGTACGAGCATTTATGATTACTGTTCCGCTCTCCTGTGTAGTGGCGTGATGATATATAGCTTAGAACTTTCCTCAATAAATGGGCTATCCAATACAAAACGAGTAATTACAAAGTTGACAGGCTATCGGGTCTGAAATTTTTGTTTTTTTGGTACTTTTAGTGCAGGCCTCGTAATTACAAAGTTGACAGGCTATCGGGTCAAAAATTGTTTCTTTTTTATGTACCTACGATAAGTTATCCGCTTACAGACTACGCACTACTGACTAGGCAATGGACTTGTGTAGGCGACATCTAGCTCCTGATCGTAGTGGCACTGGGAATACCCACTAAAACTCCTCGGCTACATTTCTGCCCTAATAGAGGTGTTTTGAGACCTGTTTTAATCACCAAAACACCTCTAGAATCGGATCTGAAATAAGATATCAGTTGTGATGGAGAATGTGTATTAACATATAAAGGTGAAGTTTGTATGTTTAGTTGAACGCGCTTGCTCGAAAAAGTTTTGACCCGGCAAGTCAGAAGATGCTTCCTCCAGTCCAGCTCGAATCTGAAAAATTTTCCATTTTAAATTTAGGCTACAGTTAAGATATTGCTTTTCACATTTATTTATTATGTTTAGGCAGGTGTCATAAAAAATCGAATGATTATAAGTGCAATTCAATGATTATGACTGCCTCGGTGGCGCAGTGGTAGTATGAATTTTCAATAACTAGTACTAATTACAAATAATAAATGAAATAAGAATATTTATGTACTTGTAGCTGCCTCGCGGTTTCACCCACGCAGTGCCCGTTTGCGTCGTAATACGGGAATTAAATATAGCCTAAGTTATTCCTTATCATGTAAATCAAATGTTTATAGGTAAAATTCTAAAGAATTGCTGCCCAAACATTTGAAGTACTTCCGCTGTTTTACCCCTTGAGGAAATTGATATCTACTATCTGATGGACAAAGATATGAAATTGGAAGAACTGAGACTACCTCGGTGGCGCGGTGGTTGTGTATGCGACTGCCGCGCATGAGGTTCCGGGTTCGATTCTCGGGTCGGAACAAATATTTGTGTGATCCACAAATGTTGGTTTTGGAGTTTGGGTGTTTCCTATGTATAATATGTGTAGACGACGCAAGTAATAATAAAATTAATTTTTGTGTTAAGTTTAAATTTAAGGTAATTTTATATTGAGTATTGGTATCACCGCCTGCGTGCGGTTCAAAAGTTTAGAGCGAGAGCGATATATGTGGTGGGGCGTCGATCAAATTTTGAATTCGTTTTTTGAAAAATGAGCAGTCGCAACCGTCCGCTCGCCGCTCGATCCGCGTCTATGCTACCTATATGTATTTTTGTAAAACGTCGATTAAATTCTGTGATTTATCGTAAACCAGTGTTTATCTTCTACAAAAGTGGTCTTCAGCCGGATCTATAACGTTAAATCGATGTCGATGTTTTTCACTCCACCCAACAACAAAATGTCTTTACGAAACACCGCCGTACGAAAAGCTCGCTCCCAAAAGGAAGTTCCAGTTAACGCTGATTGTGATTCCTGCAGCAAAGACAGTATTAAGAAAGAAAGTGAGCCGTTGGATTTGCCTTTTACATCACGGATACATAAGTCCAAAGCGTCATCATCTTCGTCACGGGCACGCAGGTTACAGCTCGAGCTTAAAGCGGCAGAAGAAAAGGCAGGTATTGACAAGGAGTTGATACACAAACGACTTGTGGTGGAAATAGCGGAAGCTGGAAGTCAATACAGTTCACGCTCAAGATCCAGGTGCACAAGGAGTATGGTTGGTGAGTGGATTGATCGCAGTCAAAGTGAATTAAAACAACAGGTTACCCACGAGGATGGTCTTAACAAAGGGGTGAACTTGTACCCGTCGGAAGCGGCCGCGCAACGTATCGCGCGCTCGACCGCACCCGGCAACGAAACTGTAATTCACCAGTTAGCTGCTCGGACCTCGCCACCACATCAGCTGCGAACCCGAGCACCGACCTATTAAGTCGACTCAGCACTCCAAAGGATTTACCCACGTTTGCCGGAGACCCCATGGAGTGGCTCCAATTCAAACAAGCTTTCGTCGAGTCAACTTTATTGTGTAAATACAGTTCCATGGAGAACCTATGGCGGTTAAGAAAGTGCCTTCGTGGAGCTGCTAGGGAAGCAGTCGCTGCCCTATTGGTGACCTGTCCATCGGCGGAAGAAGTGATGTCCACGCTCGAGTTACAATACGGAAACCCGGATGTCATTATATCCCGTATAGGATGGGAAATAAGTAAATTACATTCATTACCTAACGATTACCACACTCAGATAGTGCCATTTTCAATAAAAATAGAGAACTACGTTGCAGCTGTGAACGCGCTTAACCGCAGTGAGTACCTTCAAAATATAAATTTAACAAAAAATATTTTATCTAAGTTGCCTTCAGTTCTGTTATCTAAATGGATGGATTATTTTCATATGAACTACAATAGTTCTCAGCCGAAACTCGTGTTGCTATCCGTGTTTTTAAGCAGCGAAGCCGAGAAAACTACTACATCTAACGTCAATTTAGTAAACATTCGTCACGAGTCGTACAAGCGCAGTCAGTTCGTAAATAAAAATAACACAGTGCAGTCGGAAGTAGCTTTAGTGCAAGTGCAAAGTGAAAAGCGTTATAACGAAAAGTGTAAATACTGTCGTGTGTCTGCTCATACCCTACCGAACTGTAATAAGTTTAAAAAATCTTTACGTAAGGACAGATGGTCATTTGTTAAACGTGTAGGTATTTGTTACAAATGTTTAGCCCACCGCCACGATCGCAATACCTGCCCTGCGCCTTTGTGTGATAAGAATGAATGTGGCCAGCCACACCACCGATTGTTGCATTACGAGAGTATATCTATAAAACCTTAATTATTTAATGTTAGTGATAGTGAGCCCGTAAAGCAAGGTTTAAACGTGACTGTCAAGTCGGCGTGTGTTTGGTAACCTCGTGTGTCAGTGTTTCTGCGTGAATAGTGACAAATTTAGACTTGTTTCTAACATCCAAAAGCTTGTGTGTTGTCCTGGATAAGGTATTGTGCTGTTTTGTGTTGTCTATATGTGTTTAATTGACTATGGGTAAGGAAAAGCCTCCCGACCCCCCTGATCCGTCGACCCCAGAGACTCCTACCTTTTCTACTCCCCCCATATTCCCTTCCACGAATATTATTTCAACAAACCCGCTATCCCAATTTGCAGAAGTAGCCTGCAGTGTTGCGGACTCCTCTCGGAAACGCCGAGTTGATGACGAAACACTTTCTAATCGTCCCCCCAAACAGCAGAGAAGCCAAGTTGGGCGCACCCAGTATACATCCGAGGACCAGGCTCCTTTCTTAGTTCATGTTTCGCATATTGAATCCCAACCAAACACAGGTGCCTCTATCCACCCTGTTAGTTTTGGCTTACTACTATCTAAGTTCAATGTTTATAATGTAGTTAAAGACGGTGTTAAAAAAGTAGGTCGCAATCGAGTTTCAGTAGAATTTGCTTTCTACCAAGATGCTAACTCATTCCTTAACCATCACTTGCTAGTCCCAAACAAACTTGATGCCCGCATTCCTTCCTTCCAGACCACCCGCCAAGGCGTGGTTCGTGGTGTCCCTACAGACATGTCTGAGGATGAGGCAAAGACGTACATGTCGGTACCACAGGGCTGTGGACAAGTACTCAAAATAAGGCGGATTAACCGCAAAGTAACCCGCGATGGAGCCACTGAATGGAAGCCCACTGAAACCTGCATTGTCACTTTTGATGGACAGATCCTCCCCAAGAGGATCTTCTGTTGCTATACCTCCCTGCCAGTACAGCAGTACATATATCCCACTATACAGTGTAGAAAGTGTTGCAGGTATGGTCATATTGAATCTCTCTGTAGGTCTAAACCCCGGTGTTTCAAGTGTGGACATGACCACCCTGCCCTTAACTGTTTTATTACTGAGGATGAAGCCTTTTGTGTGTTGTGCTCCGGTACCCATTTTGCAAAGAGCAGAGTGTGCCCGGAGTATACCAGGCAGAGGGCAATTAAAACTACCATGGCAGAGAAAGTGCTGTCATATGCAGAAGCTAGTAAAGTTGTACCTCCAGTCTCGACAAGCTCTTATGCTAATGTTACCAAAAATCCTGCCCCACAGTCTTATCGTAAAACTATATTACTAAAACCCAGAGTTCACACCCCTCCCTCGCCCTCCTATGACAAAACTGCTCACCAAAATATTATTTCTTCCCCTCAATCCTCACAGCCCAATGGCTGCGCTATTAGCAACACCCTCTCACAGGCTCCTGACACTATAATCCCCATTCTAGAACTCCTGATACAAATTATAACCTCTTTTATCTCTTCCAATAACCCACCGTCCAACGTTGCCAACATACTGACGACCCTTTTAGCACTCCTTAAAAATGGCTCCACGCCTAATCTTCCTGCAATGGAATGTGAGGAGCGTGTTTCATAAAAAACACGACCTCATATTCCTCCTCAATAAGTACAAACCTATAGCTTGCTCCATCGACGAGACATGGTTAACTGCAAACCTTAGTTTTAGCATACCACACTATAACATCCTCAGGGCAGATAGATCTGATGGATATGGAGGATCGGCACTCCTTATTAATAGTAGAGTACCCCTTCTTCATCTACCCTTGTCCTTACCTAACGAAGGTGTCAACATGGTCGCTGCAAAGGTGGAAGACATTACAATTATATCCATATATATAGCCCGTCCACATCAAAATTTCTTAACAATCCTCAGGAATACCTTTGAAAACATTCAGGGACCTATGCTTGTCATGGGCGACCTCAATGGTCATCATTTTAGATGGGGCTCAAACCGCTGTGACGCCTTTGGAATAGGTTTAGTTGAGATCCTGGATGATCTCAACCTGTGCATCCTCAATGATGGTAGCCCTACTCGCAGAAACCTCCCTGGCCAAAATAGTAGCTGTGTGGACCTCACCTTCTGCACAGCTGACATTGCATCTTCTGCCTGCTGGGTACGTAGTGACCTGACACATGGTAGTGACCATTACCCAATCCAGGTGTACTTCACAGATAAAACGTATGTAGAAAAAAGTTTTCCCCCGCTCCTTAAATTCAACTTGTCTAACCCTGATTGGGATTCATTTGCATCCCAATTAGATAGTAAAATCTCTACCCTCCCCATCTTAGAAAATACAGATAACACCCCCCACTGCCAGGTGCAGGAATGTCTGGAATATTTTACCAGAGCCATTGAGTCTTGTGCGGAGGCTAGCTTCCCCATCAAAAACTCTGCCAAAGGTAAAATACCATCCCCACCATGGTGGGATCATGAGTGCACTATTGCCATTAGGGAAAGGAAGGATGCCGAAAAAAGATATGATGGTGCTATGACTGTGCAAAATTTGTTAAACTTCAAGCGAATACAGGCTAAGACTAGAAGGTTGCTACGCCGTAAGAAGCGTGCGGGTTGGGTCACTTTCTGCTCTGGGCTTGCTCCTACCACTCCACCATCAATTGTCTGGAGAAACATTAACAAATTTAGAGCAGGTTGCGCCCCTGCCCGTCACTCATCAATGAATCGTGAAACGGCAGAGCTATTCTTTAACAAAATTGCCCCCTTCTATGTTCCATCCAGGGCTGAGTGCATCCAGACCACAGGGAACTCTTCATGTGGTCTGGACCCCCTTGATCTCCCATTCCTCATGAATGAGCTGAATATGGTCCTCAATCATGTTAAGGATTCTGCACCAGGCATTGATGGAATTCCCTATTCATTCCTTACTCATGCAGGCATTAACAGCAAGTCATACTTCCTGCGCATCCTAAACCACTGTTACATGAGTGGCTGGATCCCCGACCTGTGGAGGACACAGATAATTATCCCCATCCTAAAACCTGGCAGAGCCAATGATAATCCAAATGGATACAGGCCAATAGCGCTATCCTCTGTCCTCGCTAAAATCTTGGAGCACTTAATCAAAACTCGATTAGAATTTATTGTCGAATCTAGAGGGTTACTACCACGGTCCCAATTTGGATTCAGAAAGGGCCTCAGTACAATGGACAGTGTCGGGACCTTGATAACAGACATCAGGATATCCTTCTCGCACGACCAGTCTGTCGTAGCAGCCTTTCTCGATGTATCATCCGCCTACGACAGCGTCCTCCTCCCTATTCTCAAGCAGAAAATGCAACAGTTGAGACTACCGGTGAGGATGATACAGTGCGTGTGTGAGATGCTCATGTCCCGGTCTCTGGTTCTGAGAGTCCCGGGCGAGGAATTTGAGCGACGTAGCATCTGGACCGGTCTACCACAAGGCTCAGTCCTAAGTCCCATGCTCTATAACTTGTACACGGCAGACATTGGGTCATGCCTCAACAGTAACTGTCGTATCTTACAATACGCAGATGATCTGGCATTGTATGTCTCGAATTCTTCCATTACTGATGCAGCTGAATCACTGGCCATTTCTCTGGACTCCCTGAATCAGTGGTTACTCAACCACGGACTGAACTTGTCGGCACCTAAAAGCTCCGTGGTAATTTTTTCCCGCAAGAGAGCAATTCCACCTATTCAGCTTCATATCCAGGGGCATGGGATCCCTGTATGTTCTAAAACACAATTCCTTGGAGTATACTTGGACTCAAAGCTGGCTGGCCACCACCACTTACAGCACCAAGTCCAGAAGTGTGAACGAATCCTCCCCATGTTAAAGGCCCTTGCGGGGGTTTATTGGGGTGCCCACCCATTTACCATGAGGCTGATTTACAATGCACTCATTCGCAGCGTGATGGACTACGGCTCATTCTTACTGATCCCATGCAATAAAGAGGCATTGGGCCGGCTCGATAGGATTCAGACTTCATGTCTTAGGATAATCTCAGGGTGTATGAAGTCATCTCCCATAAATGCATTGCAGGTCCTGTGTGCGGAACCCCCTCTAAAACTGAGACGGGAATACTTAGCGGACCGCTTTATCTACCGCCTATGCTCCCAAAAATCCCACCCTCTCTTACAAAACCTTGAAGTTCTGAATTCCCTCTGTAACACTAATTCTAACTACTGGAAAAACAAAGAAGCCCCCCTAATCCTTCAAGCGTTTAGATCCTTACAACATCTAGAATCTCCTATTGCAAAATTTGACAGGCTCCCACTCTTCACACATAATTATGAGGTGCTATGCTTCAAACCCCACATTATCTATGACATCGGAGTTGACAAAACCTCCGTGTCTGCTGGCCCCGCTTTCGGTGCAGCAGTGGAAAGACATTGGAAGGATTTTCAGTGTTTCTTCACGGATGCGTCGAGGCTGTCCAGAGAGGGCTACACTGGTGCTGCTGTATACTTCCAAAACTCTCGGATAGCTATGAAACTCAGATGTCCTAAAGAGTCCTCTGTATTCACCGGTGAATGCACTGCTGTACTCGAAGCCTGCACATTTATAGAGGCCCATAATATAACTAAAGCAGTTATCTTCACAGATTCCAAGAGTACCCTTCAAGCTCTGGAACAAAATCCCTACAAGTCTAAGCTCCACAGCTCCCTCATCTTGGAAATTAAAAAGAGCCTTCTCTCAAGTCATCAAAAACACAAAACTGTACAACTGGTCTGGATACCGAGCCATTGCGGTATCAGGGGTAACGAGTGTGCAGATTCCCTTGCTAAAGATGCTATATCTGCATCCTCCTCCGACCTCAGACATTTTGTCTGTCAGGGATATGACCTTCTGAGGCTCCCTCAGAAGACCATACAGTCTACATGGCAAGACCACTGGTCGAATTCCAGCAGGCAGAAAGGCAAATTCTACCACTCAATACAACCAAATATATCACCGAAGCCCTGGTTTTACCACTTTAAAAAAACGCCCAAACCTGTAATTTCAGTTGTTTGTAGGCTGCTTATAGGCCACTGCTCATCACCTGTTTTCCTGCACAAAATCCGTATAAGGGACTCTTCGATATGCGAATGTGGACTAGACGAGGGCTCATTGGATCATATTTTTTTCAACTGTCCTTTAAATGATTCCCCTCCCGACTTGTATACCCAAATAACCAATCTAAAGATTCCTCTTCCCATCAACTTTGCCTCTCTACTAGCACATCCTTCCCGTCATCTATATTCAACGTTAATATCATTTATCAGCCGCAATAATGTCAAACTATGACTCATACTACCCTACATTACGTGCTTTTCTATGTTGTAATAACACATTAACCTGATTTTAATCTATTTAAGTATAAATATACTGGTGTGTGTAAGTAGCAAAAATTTTGGTAATATTTGTTGCAGTTTACTCACTAACTTAAACAAGATCTCAATGTGTCAAACTGAACTCTGAGCACTGCGAAATCGGTTATTGTAATAACCACAAACACACGTAATCTCCATCGCACGTTTGATTTTGGCGGAATTGCCGACATCGGCCTCGGCAGAAAGCCATGACCAAAAATAGAATAGAATAGAAGGTTCAAACGTTGCGTTTGAGTCGCCGTCGGACACAACGGGAGACTGTTACTAATTTACACATTAAATCGTTTCAAGTCTTATTGAAAGTAGTACCTGTTACTATCCGAGGGCCCAAAGGTGCCTTACTGACTACAGCCCTTTTAGACGATGGCTCAAGCGTATCGCTCATATCTGCGTCCCTCGCGCAGAAGTTAGGTGTGGCCGGCGAAAAAGAAACGTTGCGTGTGAGCGGGGCGTGGAATAACAGCGAGGTCGTATGCGACTCGCAAGTAGTAAACATAGAAGTGAGTGGTACTTCAATGAATTGTAAACCTTATCACAATAAAGTTAGGAGTGTTAATCAACTTGACCTAACTTGATACAAGATTTATCAGCTGTTAACTGTGATGATTTTGTGCATTTACAGAAATTTAAAAATTGTTTTTCTACAATATTGTAAACCCGAGGTATTGATTGGGCAAGACAATAATCATTTACTTTTACCTATAGATGTTATCGTGGGGAAACCGACTGAACCATGTGCTACTCGGACACCGTTAGGATGGTGCGTCCACGGTAGAGTTCCTCATTGTACCTCAGGGCCAGCAAATCCCTGCACCATGCTGATATGTTCCAGTGAGGAGTGCCAGCGAGCTCTGCGGGAAGTTCATGATAACGTACGTAATTTTTATTCTTTTGAGTCTATGGGTATTAATGGTAAACCTAGACAAAACTCAGATCACGTTCGTGCCGTTACTCATTTAGATCGAACATCATCTCTTATCGAAGGTCGATGGCATGTAGGTTTACCCTGGAAAAATCCTGATGTCGTGATGCCTGACTCCTATTCGCACGCCTTGTCACGGTTACGTAACGTCGAAAAGAAAATGAAGTTGGATAATAGTTATGCGCTAAGATATGCAGACCGTATAAGACACTTAATTGATAAAGATTTTGCCGAGGAGTTACTTGATACTAGTACATCAGCAAAAACGTGGTATTTACCACATTTCGGGGTAGACAATCCTAACAAAAAAAAGTTACGTTTAGTTTTTGATGCGGCTGCTAAGTCTAGTGGCATCTCTCTTAACGAGTGTTTATTAACAGGTCCGGACCTTCTAGTGTCTCTGTTTGGCATCATGTTGCGGTTCCGTGAGTATCCCATAGCCGTAACGGGTGATATAAAAGACATGTTTTTGCGAATTAAGATCCGACCTGAGGACCAAGATGCCTTTAGATTTCTTTGGAAAGACACATCCGATGAATCACTGAAAACATTTGTTATGACTTCATTGATTTCGGTGCGAATTGTTCACCTTTTATAGCACAATATATAAAAAATAAAAACGCGCAGCCGTATGTGTCAACCATGCCTTCTGCTGTTGAAGCTATAACAAAACGACATTACATGGACGATTATATCGATAGTTTACCTGATATCAGTTGTGCAACCACTTTGGTAAAAGAAATTACTTTTATCCATGAAGAAGGTGGCTTTCATTTATGTAATTTTAATAGTAATAATAGTGCTGTATTAGACAGTATTCCAAAAGAATCTCTCGGAAATGCTGCGGTAAGGTTCAAATTCTATCAGCAGAATAATACGGAACGTACACTAGGCTTGTTGTGGGAACCTGTTAGCGACAATTTAATGTTCGACTTATCTTTTAAAAATATACCTAAACAACTTATCGACGGCTCTCAATGGCCTACTAAGAAAGAAGTTTTACGTATTGTGATGTCTATATTTGATGTTTTCGGTTTTTTAACACCGTTTACACTAAAAGGAAAACTTATATTACAAGAAACATGGAAATGTTATATTAAGTGGGATGATGAATTAAATGATAATTTGTTTAATAAATGGTGCTTGTGGATAAATCAATTACGTTACGCTGGTCTAATTCGTATACCGCGTTATTACAATACCTGCCGTAGTATACCGCATTCGGAGGTTTCGACGGCGGCGCCCGCGTCCGCGCCTGTCAATCCGGTGTGGTCACGCCCCCTGTTCCGATTTGTTCTACGCCAGGTTCTACGGATTATAGAAACCTGCAGTTGCATGTGTTTAGCGACGCGTCTACCAAAGCTATGTGTGCGGTAGCATACTGGCGATGGAATAGCGACGATGGTGTTCAAGTTGCCTTTGTGGCCGCTAGATGTCGTCTTGCTCCCGTTAAACATGTGTCAGTACCTAGACTGGAGCTTCAAGCTAGTCTATTAGCAGCACGGCTAGCAGATTCGGTTACAAAAGAGCATAGGCTAACTGCAAAACGTAGATATTTTTGGTTCGATTCGACAACCGTGTTGCACTGGGATAAGGGATGACGCGCGTAATTATAAAGTGTTTGTTGCACACCGCTTAGGCGAAATCGACGAATTGACCCGTGCGTCCGAATGGCGGTACGTACCTACCTATATGAATGCCGCTGATATGGGTACTAGGGATTCGTATGACGGCCCGATCATGGCTACCGAATGGCTCAGTGGGCCTTCTCTCCTTCGCGAGAGTGAGGGTTCATGGCCTGAAAATATTATGGTATCTGAAATAGATAAAAATAAATTAGAAATTGTTTCAATAATTCAATTTAAAAGTTTAAACTTACCTATGCCGGAAGTTATTAGTTTTTCGAGTTGGTTACGCCTTCTAAAATCTACATACACAGTGCTTAACTTTATAAATAAATGTAGGAAACAAATAGTCGATAGCATTGTTTTGATGGAACAAGCGGAAATTTTGTTATTGCGTCACGCACAGGGGCAATCCTTCAGTACAGAAGTGACGGCGTTGATTAATGGTAAATGTCTAGATAAAAAGAGTAAGTTACTTACCTTGTCGCCATTTCTAGATGATCAGGGTGTAGTGCGTCTGGGCGGCCGCGCCGATGCTGCGTGTAGGAGATTTGGTTCTAATGGTTGACCCTAACAACCCTAGAAATATGTGGCCGAGAGGCGTGGTACAGTCGGTTTACCCCGGAAAGGATGGTCGTATAAAAAAGGTTGAGGTAAGAACGAGAACTGGCAAGATTTTTAAAAGGTCAGTTGCACGCGTCGTCTTTATACCGAAAGTAGGTGAGTGCTGGTAACCCAGCACTAGGGTGGGGCGAGTAGACGACGCAAGTAATAGTAAAATATTTTTTTGTGTTATGTTTAAATTTAAGGTAATTTTATATTGAGTATTGGTATCACCGCCTGCGTGCGGTTTAAAAGTTTAGAGCGAGAGCGATATATGTGGTGGGGCGTCGATCAAATATTGAATTCGTTTTTTGAAAAATGAACAGTCGCAACCGTCCGGTCGCCGCTCGATCTGCGTCTATGCTACCTATATGTATTTTTGTAAAACATCGATTAAATTCTGTGATTTATCGTAAACCAGTGTTTATCTTCTACAATATGTGTGTATTTAGAAATATATAAGTTTGGCCTACTAGATGACCCCCAGCTGTGGGGGTCATCTAGTCTTATATATTTGATCACAATGATGAGTCTCCGATAGATAAATAAATGGTTTTTATTCACTAACTAGTAACTAATGCTAGGATGTGTAATATTGAGTATAGCGTATAAATGCTGATTGCGTACTGATCTTATACTTACTATCTTCACGTTGTATCCCTGACAGTCAGTCAGAGAGGACAGACCACCAGGCTTCGCGAATCGCGATTCATGCATACTTCTTTCGCTTCTTGCAGATTCATCAATCGCTTCATACATGCACGTCTGGATATCCGTGTACTTTTGACTTATCTATTTTTGAGCAACTGTTCTTAATTCATGCTAAATAATATGACAAATAAAATAATAAATAAAATGAAAGAATTTTTAAAAAAATATGAAATATTTTTTTTTAATAAATTGGAAAAAGACAATTCCGTTCTAGACGGGGATTGAACCCGTGACCTTTGCCTAACCAGGGCAATGTTCTAGCCACCTGAACTACCCGAACCGTATCGAACCAAGTTGAAATTCTCCACCATATTTTAACCGTCATTTTAAGAGTATGACCAGAGCCACCAATCGAGCTAACGAACAACTCGATACCAATGAACTAATTGAAAAGTGCTGATGTATTAATTATGACTCGTATAGATAGTAAATCAAGACTATAGACTGCCTATGTGGCACGGTGGGAGTGTATCCGACTGCTACGCAAGAGGTCGTAGGTTCGATTCCTACCCAGGGTAAAACTTTGTGTGATGAGCACGATGGTTAATTATGTGTTTGGGTGTTATTTATCTATAATATGAATGTATTTAGAAATATTTAAGTATGTTTATCAGTTATCTGATTATCATAGTACAAGCTCTGCTTAGTTTAGAATCAGATGGCGTTGTGTGAGTTGTCCCAACTATATTTATTTATTTATTTATCAAATCGAATCTCTTGCTCTATAATTGATATACTGCCTGCGATCAGGACTTTATGCCAGGGTGTGGAGTAGAAAACAAAACATTTCCCAAAGTCATACAATAATTTCATTTCGTCCGTCTTGCCTTTTAGCGGATTACGTCACATAGAATAATATAGTCCCGTCACTCAAGTCTCGGAAAAGTCTTTTGCGTGCCCATTTTGTGACGTCATAAATACGTAATGAGTTCTGATTGGTCAGTTATTGTGTTTTCGATTTTTATGAGAAATTTCGTTTATTCGACAAGCGATACGTTCCGATCTCTCGTGACATTCCGTATTCATGACCGTTTATTTGTGTTCAAATAATGTAAGTAAGGTTTTAAGGAGATATTAAATTTAAGATCACTATTAGAAGCACTTGTGGCCCCGCTGACTCATTGTTTTGTAAACGACCACTTCGTTCCATTTACGAGCATTTCCCTGCTTCGGAAGGCACATTAATCCGTTGGCCCCAGTAGCCGTCAACACCTCCCGGTATAGTTGCAATCAGTCCTACTACACCGGCAGTTAAATGTACGTATTGGAGAACATAAAAAGGTAAAACTATATTACCATTATAAAGCAAAAACATCAAAAATTGTCAAAAATGTAAGTTTACATTAGTTTTTATTTCACTTCAATACATGCATTATTTCCGAAGTTATTTTTGAATTTCCGAGATTAGGCGCGCCCATTCTGACGTCACAGCCTCGCACAGACTGCGACAAGGCGCAGTTGAATGAGCAGGGTTGTGACGTATGCGGTCACCCGCGTTATACGCACTTTAATCGTAAATATTTCAGCCATTTATTGAAATATAAAAAAGTAAGAACTCCGTTTTCTCGTAGATTTATTTGTCATTTAAAGTAAAAAACGTTTGTCAGACCCATTATATACGACCTTATTTTGGTCATTCAAAAACCCTAGAATACTTACTGTATTAGAGTAAAAACTTGTTAAGTAATATCGAAAAAAAGTCTAAAGAGACAGATCAACCGTGCATACGGGCATCTACGTCGTAGCCGCTCGTAGACGTGTGTACTAAGTACCGTAGCTTCGTAGTAAATAATTAAACTATGAACTGTGAGGGTAATGGAACTAGTTGTGATTGTGGTTGTTTATAGTTAAACAAGGTATGTAATTACCTTGTATAGTGTGACCAATTGTCATATGAAGAGATAGGCAGAAATGTGTTAATTTGCCTGTGAAATGACTTAAAGTAAAAGCAGAGATAAACTTTTTGGAAACTCTTTTTTATAATATCCAATCACGCCTATATTTACGATGGCAGAGGCACACTATACACGACATCCGTCCGCATAAGCGGTGATTTGGTCGAGCGCACGGACTAGGTTAAATACCTGGACATCGATTGCGATGTCAAGTCACGCATGCATGCTGCCTCGTGGACCAAATGGCGAGAAAAAACCAGTGTCATTTGTGACCCAAAAATGCCGATCCGGTTGAAGGGCCAGGTCTACAAAACCATCATTAGACCTGTCCTTTTACATGGCAGTGAGACGTGGCCAATATTGGAGCAACACAGGCAGGAACTGCATGTCACGGAAATGAAGATGCTGCGATGGATGTGTGGAGTCAGGCGGTTGGACTACGTGAGGAACTCTCGCATCCGCGGCAGCCTGCACGTCCGTGACATTGCAGATAAGTTGCAAAAATGGTACGCCTTCGTTGGTATGGTCACGTCTTGCAGCAACTACAACAAATGCCTGGTTATGTCAGCTCCGCCGGGTCCCAAAGAAGTGCTGGCTTGACATCGTAAGGGATGACATGCGTTCCAATGGTCTCACTACAGGCGATGCCATGTGGATGAAAGTAGGAAGGCAGACCCCGGGCGTTGCGAGACGCAACTGAGACAAGCGCTCGGATGATGATGATGAGGCATACTATACCCACACTTCGCTGGATGCATTTTTGTGGGACTTGGGACCCTTCTATTGCCGCGCTGAAAAGGTGAAAAATAGGCACAGGCAGTTAAAAAGTAGGCACATTGTATTACGAGTGTTGTCTTATCCCATCTATATCTTAATCATTAACTTTCTTACTCACTCTAACATTCATCTTATCTCTCACTCGGGCCATTTTATTTTTAAATTCCTTTTTAATAAATCTATTTGAGATTTGATATAAGATGACGTACCTACACTTATTTTCTAGATTCATTCGTAAGTGAGCTAAAAAGTACACTTCAATACATCATACCCATTTAACTCAAAAGGAGGGTAGTGTTTGTATATATAAGACTAAGCCGACTTTGAAGGTTGAAATGTCATTAATTTTCTAGTCTATCATAAAGTTTAAAAAAGTTAAAAAAACACGAGAGACTTCAAAAAAAAAAATTTGGCGGATAAAACCTATCAAAATCCTTTAGGTTTTGTTGGTTTGTAAAGTAATTACAAAAATAATTGCAGAAATAATTTTTTTTTTAAAGCTCTGGAATTCAGCTTTTAATAAAATTGTATTTCAGCAATTTTTCTGGTTTAGTATTACTTCGTGGCCCATATTATTGTCTAAGCTGGTGCATACGCTGATTGATAGCAAAGTTGTTGAATAGGAGGTCAAACGGCACTGAACTCTTAAGAATCAACTAGGAGTACATGGCGCTGAATAAAAACTTTTTAAAATATTAGTTTACTTTTTAAAAATATACGGTAAAGCTCATAATGTGTTTATAGCTTTATATAAAGGCATAACTACACTAGCACGCACGTCACTTGTCATTACACATATAATCTGTGGATCATAAAATGTTTACGTCAAAGAATAAAGGTCAGACCCTTACTCAAGGGTAGAATTTAGGTACCGTTATCAAGAATAGAAAGTTTTTTTCTTAATATTTTGCTTTTTTTATTTAAAGACAATAAGATAAAATACATTGTTAGTTAGTTGTCTTAGCCCATCTTGGACAGGCAAAGGAAACTTAGTCCATACAGCCTTGTCTTCAGTATTTATATTTTCATATTGTTTAGTTTTAGTAATGTCTAGTCCTTTGCCGATGTCAAGTCTTCAGTCCTAGGTCCTGGTCCTTGCCATAGTAAAGCAGTGGACCCCTTAGTAGGGCTTTTTACGGAGATTTGGCCCTAACTTAAAGAACATCGCTGTTTACTGCAACTTTTCACTTTCCATAACTCATGCATATGATCCACCATTATTAAACACAAAATCACGAGTTATATACTAGTTTCGGAAAATAAAATATTACAACCGTGCGTCATGTTCTAGAATTGGCGCCAAACTCTCACATAAAAGAAGTGGGAGTTTCATGTTACCATGTGTAACCCTACCAAGACGGAACTGGGAAGTCAGTCGGCCAGCGCTGTAAAAACAACGCCGTATTTATTTATTTATTTATACTTTTTGTACACATTAAATAATTACAGCAACAAATAAGTAAATAGCATGTACAAAGGCGTGCTTAACTCATAGTTGAGTTCTCTTACAGCAAACCCTAAAGATATTAAAGATTAAGAAAATCAATCTAGAAGTCCACGTATACCTTAAATTACATACAGATTCCTTATCTAACTACAGATACACAAATATTTACTAATATATTAACTACATTGGTACATAAATATATATATACTCGTATATATAACATATAAACATACATGTGATATAATACGTATCTACATAAATAACTACATATAAACAAATACATATAGACAAAAAATACCTAATATTTATATAAAAATCATACAATAATACATACTTATAGGTATAATATATATTCACAGCGAGGGGCTGTCGCGGATGGAGTAGGGAAGGGAATTCCACAACCGCACTGCAGAAATAGAAAAGGAGTTGTCATAACGACTAGAGCTGTGTAAGGGAGTTCGAAGGAGAAGAGAGGTTGAAGAGCGACAGGGCTTACCCGTAGGAATAAGGTACTCGAAACGTTCACGCAGATAGATAGGAGAATTAGGATTGTGGAGAATGGAATAAAGTAAAGAAAGAATGTGAACATCCCGACGCCGTGGAATCAGCCAACAGAGCTGCTCGCGAAACTTTGAGACGTGATCGTACTTCTTAAGATGAAGATGAATCTGATGCACAAATTTAGCAGGCGCTCCAACTTGCTCCAGATCTCCATCGTGGCATCAAGAAAGGAGACATCAGCATAGTCAAGGAGAGGCAGAAGAAGAGATTGACTGAGACTAATTCTAGTTTGAAGGGGAAGGAAATTCTGCAGGCGCTTATGATAGGTTCCAAAAACCCTCCTGCTGACCTCGTTAATATGTGGAGCCCACGATAAATTATTTTACATAAGTAGCCCCAGATTCTTAACAACGTTGGAGTACGGTGCGATAGTTTTATTATACAGAATTGTAGGCAGTGAGATATGGTCAAGGTTGTTGTACAAGTACCAACCCTCAACAATAAGTCCTAGAGATTTGGCTGGATTAACAACAAGACCAAAAGACTTTGCCCAATCACTGATATTCTCAAGGTCTTCATTAATAGCCGCAATGCCTTCTTTGAGTTCTTCAAATTTAAAATGACGATAAAGCTGCAAGTCGTCTGCATAAAGATGATAGCTAGAAGAAATAACTTTATTGATAGCATTTATAAAAATGGAGAAGAGAAGAGGAGATAGTACGCCACCCTGGGGAACGCCCGCTGCAAGGGAGACATTCAGAGATGAAAGGAAGCCCAAGAGGATGTCGAAATCAACAGAGTTAAATGCGCTGCTAAAGTCCAAAAGTACCAACACAGTGAGGAGTTTGTTTTCCATGGCCAGGCGTATATCGTCTGTTATTTTAACTAAAGCCGTAACTGTGCTATGGCCAGGGCGAAAACCAGACTGGAATGGACTCAAATTGAGATAGGACGCCGTAATTCAAAATCCAAATGCTGTTCCTAGAAGCTACTTCCAGGACCAAAATCCACTTGAGTTTCGAAAGAATTGCAGCTTGAGAAGTGTTATTGTGAAATAAATAATAGTTTTAGAAGACTACCTAGTTTTGGACTAATTGCAATAGAACCGCTATAGCGTAGAACTAGAACATCTTTCTATTGGAAAATAGTAGACTACCTACCTAATGACCTCTAATAGTCGTAGGACTTGCAGCGTCGATAAGGACTTGCATCAATGTCAAAGTTCATGCGTTCTCTCTCAAATCCACCCTTCAACTCTCAGCTACACTCTTTCTTTCTAACCTAACCTAACCTGATTCTACAAAACTATTCTTATTCATTTTATTCACTTTCATCGATCGATTAGGTGGCATATTTAGAAGAATTAAAGTTGCTCGATAAAAAATACTTTTGGATGACTAAAGTAATTTAGGTCTAAAAAACAAAAACTAAAATGCGGCAATCAAACTACGGTAAAACGTTCTCACACACGAAAACATTCATTTAGGCTCGGAAATATGTTAAGATATATCACCCTTTATAACGATATGTCAAAGAAAAACATGCCGAAATGAACCTTATCCCTAATAGAATAAAACTGAAAAAGATCTATGGACCCGATAAAAAACTGACGCTGAAATAATTTTCGTCCTAATGCGACACCTATAAAGTTCAATTTGCAATGTCAAACGATATCCGCAGTAGTCCGCATCTAGGGATTGCAAGCAATTAGATACTTTTATATTGCAGATGTTCGAAATTCAAATAGTTAATTTTTTTGTGGGTTATATGGCCTGGTTTATTAAATAGTTTATACTCACCATTCGATATTGATGTTATATTCATCTTGATAACGAAACTTTGTAAATGATTTTTATAACTTAGAATTATAAATTTAAAGTTTAGTTCAGAACGTGTCCAAAGAACTAAAAAGTAAGTACACGTATCCAAAAAACTACGCGATAGATGGAATCGATATGTATAACAAATATCACCTAAGTAAATGTCAAAAGAAAACCACAAATCAACCGTGAAGAGCACACACAAAATGTCAACTTATTCAAATTTTGAACGACCGCACGCGGTCAAACGTCAACTATTGGCGCGAACACTTGACAGGTGATGTTTGATTACTTCCACGCGTTCTGAAACTTGTAAACACTGTCACTAAAGACTGTATGCACTGCACAAACGCTAAGATGCTACGAGATATCGTCTAATTAGCAAGGAAGATGCTACTATGCGAGCAATCCGAAGCTTTTTGATAGTGTAACGACAAAACAAATAGTCCGGAATGAGTGAAGCAAAGACATGCGCAGTAGGCACTGCCGTATGCGTATTTTGTTAAGCCGTGGTTACCAAGTAGGCTGAGATCAAATTTTATTTACTTAATAAAAGTGACATAAAATTCAATGAATGACAGTTTTGTACCATTTTAGTCCGCTGTGTCGTATTTCAAATAAGTACTGACAGTAAGTGCGTTTGTACTGTTTTATGTTATTTTTATGGCTAAGGAAAAAATTTCATTTATCGGAAGCATTTCTGTTGTAGGTTTAAGTTACTTTAATTTAAAAGAATTCTAAAAAGAGGATTCCTCAATTCGATTATTCTTTTTGTACTCATACTCCTCTTCATATCCAACCATTTACCGGGGACCAATTCCAAAACGAACTTTTATTCGACAGATTGATTTTTAAAAAGTTTTTATTGAAGTGAAACTTCTTTATTGTCTTTGAGAGAAATTGTATAGCTGTAAAAAAATCGTCACGTATGTCGTAAGAAGTTTCACTTCTTACCTAGGACGATTTAACCAATGGACAAGTAATGTACTCAATAAGGTATGAAATCACGTTTAACCAACTTTCGTGCGGGGGGAGAGGTGGGGGGGGGGGGGGAACTACACACATATTGTTTTCTTACTCTTGCATGAAATGTTGTCACTGTCTAACAACCAATAAAAATACAACAGCAAATAGAAAAATGTAGATATGCAATACGAATTTGACACATTATTATGCGGCTAATTTGAGATGGTGGCTCTTTGTATAATGTTTATAGAGAATGAAAGTATATTGAATATAGGCCGATTAAGTTGTTGGTATGTTTCAATAATGAATGGTTTTTGTTAAAATTGCTATGTGAATGAAATAAAATTTTACTTACGAGTGAAAAGAAACATTAATGTTCGACCGCTATAACTTTAACACCATTTCACAGCACATTTTGTTTTTTTTTTTCTATAAATTACCCTCCAGAGTCGGCGGAACAACGACTTAGCTAAAAATGCTTAGCAAAAGGAAAGCGGGGTATAACGCGTGCATTGGTTAAATTGTCCTAGCTTCTGACTTGTGTACTCTGGTACACACACACTTTTTTTCAATAGAAGACGCCAGCAGCTTTATCCCTATAGATCCCGTAGAAGTAATAAACGTAAATACTCACGAGCTTACGCCTTTTTAATATTATTACTGATTTAGATAAGAACTGCTTAGATTCCCAGCTGCAGATAATATAAAACTCTACCAGCACAGCCAAGTAGTTCAAAATATGAACATTTTGCAGCAAGTTTTAAAGTTTGAGCGGTTGAAGTTTAGTTTGCGTATTCACGTGTGAAAATTGTTTTAAATAAAAGTATTTCAAAGAGAATTAAAAATTAAAATGTTTACAAAACAAATATTTTAAATTCAACACTGACTATTACGAATTTCACAAAAATAAAACATTATTGCACATAATAAAAATAACACATTCTGAGAAAATAAGTTCACATTGTATGTTCAAAAGGCAGTTTTATTGTTATAAGCGATCTTTTCCAGGTTTTTGTATAGATTAAACTTTGAAGAGATAGAAAATCATTAGACTGATAATGGTAGTGTACAATCAAACCTTTAATACACACATTTAATATATTTATTAAAAGAAGCATACTCAAATATAATTTATCCCCAACATAATTATATATTGGGTGATCTTCCAACATCCTCCTGAAAGATAGCAAGGATTGTGCTTATTGAAACTGGCAAAGCATTCCACAAACGGACCGTTTGTACCGTAAAAGATTTATTCATGAAACTTGTGGAGTACTGAGGCATTTTCAGCCTTCAATTCTCTAATGACCCTAAAAATCTTGAACGAGAAGAAACTGATGATTTTAATCAACTTCCAATATTAAAATTGAGGGGCGATATACAGTGGGTGACAAAATAAAATTATTTTTAATGTAAATGTAATTCATTATCTGGCTATTAAATTTTAAAGTGGAATATTTTTTAAATTGAATATACAGTGGGTGACAAAATAAAATTATTTTTAATGTAAATGTAATTAATTATCTGGCTATTAAATTTTAAAGTGGAATATTTTTTAAATTGAATATACAGTGGGTGACAAAATAAAATTATTTTTATTGTAAATTTAATTCATTATGTGGCTATTAAATTTTAAAGTAGAATTTTTTTAAATTGAAATTTAGAAAATGTAAGCATAATAATTGCTTTTCAAAATTGTTTCTATCACGCACTACTACTATGATTATATATATATGTCTAAATGCACACTGAAGTTAATACTTTAACAATCGCCATCTAGAGGTTGATGTGCATTATTTTTTGCCCAGCACTGTACTCCGTTAAGCTGAGTTCCTTAACTTATAGGAGAGGGTTCGCATCCATCATCATAAGGTGAGAAGCAAGTCTGACAATCTAACTACAAGGTCACCGTTACGTCACATAGCTTCAGTATATATTATTTTATATTTAAAGAAAACTATACAGACCAACACTTTTATTATACATATAGATTTATTTCTGCTTCAATTAAAAAAATTATAAAAAGTTCTCAAACGACCACGGACCAAAATCAGTACAAACGATTTCGAAATAAAAATTTTGAATTCTAATATAGAATTCAAATTCAATTTATATTTGGAATTCGAACATAGTCACACTGTATGGACGACGCCGTACTGCAGCGAGCTAGGCCGGAGCACGTACCGCGCAGGGCCTCTACACTTGAGATATTTATCCAACAGTGAGTGATCTAACGCACACAACTGCAATTAACATACACACATACGCATAAAATGAATGTCATATTTTGACATTTATTTGAACACACCGTCTATAGGTGTGAGTTTTTGTTTATGTAGGCATACTTATTTACATACAAAGATATTTTTAATATTACTTATTAAAAATATCTTTGTATGTTAACAAACTTATTTTGAATATTATTTTAATAAGGTAATTTTTAAATATTATTTTAATAAGTAAGCTAAGTTTTAATATTATTTTAATAATAAGCAAATATTAATATTATTTTAATAAGTAAGGTAATTTTTTAAATTATTTTAATAAGTAAGCTAAGTTTTAATATTATTTTAATAATAAGCAAATTTTAATATTAATTTAATAAGTAAGGTAATTTTTTAAATTATTTTAATAAGTAAGCTAAGTTTTAATATTATTTTTATAAATAACCTAATTTTAAATATTATTTTAATAAGTAAGCTAATTTTTAATATTATTTTAATAACATACATACATACATATTGTCACGCCTTTATCCCCGAAGGGGTAGGCATAGGCATACTATACTCCCACATTTCACCCAATGCATTTTTGTCCCACGCAACAGATGGTGACCCCATTGCCGTATTATTTTAATAAGTAAGCTAATTTTTTATATTAGTGTTGACGGGATATTTCTTATGTGTTATAATGTGTTTTCGATATTTCACCACTGTTGTAAGCGCCGTGAACACATGGTTAATTTCCCGCTAACCCTAATACTAATGTTAGTAACCATGAAAGTTGAAATAGGCTAATTTGTCTTACTAAGCGCACTTCATTCCCACGTGAGGGACTTTGATGACCAACTTTCACGCATAGCCAAGGGCATCTTTTAGTTGGATTACAACAAAACTCGCAAAGTAAAAGTCGCAAAATAAAAGTCGCAAATAAATTTTTCTTTCACTTTATGTTTATCTCTTCGAGCTTTTATAGTTATCGACTGAAAAGAGAAAAATTCATATATGCAAACGACGATACACTGTGGACACGTCGCTAAAAGTTCGCGAGCTTATCGATAAAACTTTGCATGGTAACAACACTAAAGCGAAATAAAACTTGTGGTATAACTAAAGTTTGTTCTTAAAAATATCGATAACTTACACTCGGTGAGCTTTAAATGTTTTGTGAATATTTTTCTCGGGGTTTATAAAGTTGGAAGTAGGATTTAAACATGTGTGCGATGCATCTGTTCATTTTACATGACAATTCCTCGAATCTCAGGAGTCGTGATGCCAAAATGTTTTGTTAGAAGCAAGTCTAGTTTTATCGCGCGCTCATTGACTAAAACATTTTTCCGCGCGTCTTTATCGCAGATAAATAATAATAGTAATAATATATAATAATAGTCTTTTTTTTTTCTTTATGTTAAATTTCTTCCAAATTTAACATCTAAAATAGACACATTTTATTAAATTTTTTCGGCCCTTTAGACCCACCCCAGTTCCGTGCTTCGGAAGGAACGTTAAGCCGTTGGTCCCGGTTGCCAATAAAATGGCAGTCGTTAAGCCAAGTTCAAGAGGCCCTATGTGCGGCTTAAAGAATTTCAACAGCAGGTCGATGCAGCCTGCGCCTGTCCATTTCAACATGGCAATGGGCTCACCACCTGTTACGTGGGACAAAAATGCATACGGTGAAACGTGGGCGTTAAATATGCCTCTGCCTACCCCTTCGGGGATAAAGGCGTGACAATATGTATGTATGTATGTTATCGCAGCGTTGGATTGGTGAACGAGGCGCACGAACCATTTTTTGGGTATACTAGGTAACCCCCAAGGCTTCGCCTGTGACATATTTAGAACTCCCGTCGCACCAATTTAATCCCGTCGCTTATAAATTCTACAATTATGCATAAAAAATTGCCGATTGCGATTTGTCGACATTTATGATTCCTGCTCCGCTCTCCAGGATAGTAGCGTGATGATATATAACCTATAGCCTTCTTCAATAAATGGGCTATCCAGCAGAAAAAGAATTTTTGCAAATCCGACCGAGTAGTTCCTGAGATTTGCGCGTTCAACCATACAACGAAACAAACAAGCTCTTCGGCTTTATATAATAGTATAGATTGTTGCTTATGTGACCTCACCTGCTAGCGGTGCACCAGCTGATTAATGAACGAGGCAACAATGTAGGAGCTCTTACGGAGTGGGGAGGTCAGACGGCAGTCACTACCAACAATGCCGTGCGATAGGGTCCAATGCGATTGACAGTGACAACATTAGCCGTAAGATGGTGGAGCCTGTCATTGACGAAATCCTCCCCATTATTTGTCACATTTCAAACCACTCCCTTATCTGTGCCGAGTTTCCGAAAGCCTGGAAAGATGCAGAAATAATTCCTTTACCTAAAAAGTCTAACCCAACATCCTTATCCGAATATCGTCCCATTTCCATTTTACCGTTCCTATCCAAAGTCCTAGAAAGGCTTGTTCACTCCCAACTATACACATATCTCAATTAAAACAACCTCTTAAACCCTTTACAATCAGGCTTTCGACCAGGTTACAGTACGACCAGCGCATTGATAAAGGTCACTGACGATATTCGTCTAGGCATGGAAAGTGGGTATCTCACGGTGCTTACATTGCTGGATTTCAGCAATGCTTGTAACACTGTGGATTTTAGCATCCTTTTAACACTGTGGATTTTAGCATCCTGCTAGACATATTACGCTCAATTAACATATCTCCACTAGTGATTGATTGGTTTCGTAGTTACCTTTTTGGACGCCGACAGCGTGTTCGAGTAGAGGATTCCTTTTCCACATGGTGTAGTACTTCTGTCGGTGTTCCACAGGATGGCGTGCTTTATCCCAGGCTTTTTAATTTTTTTATTAATTCTATCTCTAAGTATTTATTTTCTTCTTACCACCTTTATGCAGATGATTTTAAAATTTACAATCAAGCTCCATTATCCGAATTGTCGACAGCTTTTACAATAATAAATACAGACCTGGCGCATATCTGTCAATGGAGCAAGCAATATGGCTTAGAGGTCAATCCATCTAAGACTAATGTCATTGTAGTGGGCAGCTCTCGAATGCTAAGTCAGTTTCAATGTACAACCCTTCCAGATATCAAATTTGATGGAGTTGCCTTGAAAATTAACAGCTCACTATCTCGGCGTCCACAAATGAGGGAAGTCAGCCGTAAGCTATTTGCTTCTGCAGGCTCTTTGCGTAGATTGCGAAACTTCCTTCAAACAGCCACTAAAAGGGCGCTTGCAGAATCCCTTCTCCTTCCTTTACTCGACTATGCAGATGTCAGCTATCTTGATGTCATCGAGGAGCAGCAAGATAAGTTTGAGCGACTTCAAAATTTTTGAATTAGATTTATATTTGGGTTTCGCAAATATGATCACGTATCACAAATTCGCAAATTGCTCAAGTGGCTCCCGATTCGCCTTCGACGGAACGCTCATGTTCTCTCTTTGCTTAACATCATCCTTTTCAATCCCACTACTCCCATTTATTTAAAAGAACGATTTATGTTTCCTAATGACACACATTTGAGATCCTTAAGGTCATCAGAGTCACTGGAATTAGAGGTTCCTTGACATTTCACATCGTTTTACGATAAATCCTTCATTGTACAGGCTGTACGTTTGTGGAATGGGCTACCTTAAACATAAGGCGTGCGCAGTCGTTGACTATTTTTAAGAAACGAATTAAAGAGCACTAGCACTAGATCACAGCTTGGCGTCGTAGTATCTGTGTATGTACGCATAATATTTGTGTGGATGTGAATTTATTTATGTATGTGAATGTATTTATGTATTTCTGTATGTATATTTTTTTGTGTATGTATGTGATGATGACTTAGTAAGTTTTTTGGTAAACTACATTAGAATTATTGGTTAATCGTCTTCCTTTATTAAAAACACCAATTGCTACCCATTTCCCTTAAGGTCCTTGACAACTTCTCCATCCAAAGCTTGCCTGTAAGAGATTGCTCTTTAGCGATAAGGCCGCCTTTGTACATTAATCAAACTGTAATCTCTTTATGTGAGTGTTTTATATTTGTGTGCAATAAAGTTTATTCTATTCTATTCTAACAATGCCGAAAACCAAAATCCAAAATCTGTATTTTGTTTTGTTTTAACATTTATCTTATACATCTTTTTGTGCAATAAATGACCAGTCAGTATTTAAAGTTTACAGTTAACGGGATATTTACATACTGTGTGTTTCAGATATTTCTGCACAATATTTTCCTATGTTCCTCCGTATAAATAACACATGTTAAATCAAAAATCAAATATCACTTTTACTCAAAAACCAATAAAACTATTACGAAGGTTTCCTTTGACATACAAAATGTCCACAGCAAACAAAACTTGTAAATACAATTACTTACACTCAAATATCGTGCTATCGTAAATGAGTTAAACTACTGTTGGTTTTCTTTTCAATCGATAAATCTCATTTATTCATAATATTGAGACCTGAACTCTTATCGATTGTCAAGGACAACACTATTTTCTGAAGTGAAGTTTAGTGGGCGTAACCTCTTTGTAAATCGTATGTCTATAATTAGAACTCGTTTCGGTAAATTGGATAAAATCACGATACAATACACGATATTTACACTATGCACTATGAAAATTTATTAAAAAATATATTATTCTTCTTTTCTGTTGGGTGGTATTACGTATCATAATTCTACCATACATGATTTTTTTATATATTTGGCACGTCAAAATAGAGTTGCCCACCTGATTCCTGAAGGTAAGCAAAAATGACAAACCCGTGATTGAGGGCCGCTATTTGAATCCGCAGAGCTCCGATACCGACCCTCATTTTGACGGCCTAGAAATATGCCTTTTCACGCTTCTCTTAAACGACCCAGATTGTAAGAATATAATAATAATAGGCGTGAAGGATGAGTATGAATATTTATTTATTTATATACGAGGAGTGATGCGCTTATCAGTATCAGTACCACCACGATTAGGTACTAGGTGTGTAGCCCATTGCCTAGCCAGCAGTGACTACCCACTGCTGGCTAGGCAATGGGCTTGTGTACTACACCACGATAAGGTACACCTAGTACCTGATCGTGGTGGTACTGAGAATACCCACTAAAACTCTTCGACTACCTTTCTTCCCTATAGAGGTGTTGTGGAACCTGATAAACTCACCACAGCGTTTATTTATATTACTATATACAAAGTCGGATATATAACTTCGCATAAAATCCTGGTAGGTACATATAACACAGATAATAGCAACCAATAAAGCTCGGTACACACCTGTCAAGAGCAATAGTATGAAGCACCGTTGTACACCAAAAAAGTAATTAGTGGTACAACAATAGCAGCGTGCTCCTTTTCAACAAAGGCCCAACATAATACAACCGGCAACACAAAAGTGCTCAATTTAGTTGAAGTAAACTAAGAAACGCGAGTTTATATTGCGATAAAAACACACGCAAACAAAATTACTTGACGTAATTGTGTCATTTTTTAACAAGAATGTGCCAGAATTTGTTGTGTGTGTTCATTATGGCGGCTAGTTTCCAAAATGATATCTGATGTGGTTATTACATAAGCATGTCTGTGCTTATCTAGTGCAGATAGATTTCGCCGCAGACATATAAGATAAGGGTTCGAGTTCCGCTGGAGGCTATTTTTTTACTTTAAACTTATGATATTTTTTGCTCAGAAACTCAAAGTCGAAAGTATTCGGGATACCCAAACTTACGTGTATGAAACGAGTGGTCTTCGTAATATCTAATCTATGCTTATATATAAAGGTAAAGAGTTTGTTTGTTTGGTTGAACGCGCTAATCTCAGAAAACCATCGGTCAAATAGCCATTTATCACGGAAGACTATATACTTAAATCATCACGCTACTACCGTGGAGAGCGGAATAGTAATGTCGACAAATAAGGCAAATTTTCATACACTAGTAATAACATTAGTAAACGACGTGACAGATAGGTGCGTCGGGAGGTTGAAGTATGTCACGGGCGAAACTGTGGTGCTCAGCTAGTTATATACGATATGCAATTTCATAACAGGACCGTATGTTATGGTGTATATTGAGAAAAATCAATATCCAGCAGTGAATTGCCATTGGTTGATTTCTTTAATATTTATACTGATTATATTCATTTATATTGAATTCTGATTATATTGAAGCGCTCGTGGCCCCGCGGTCTCAGTGTTCTGTAAACAATCACTGAGTTACGCAACTTTCACTATGGCTGATCCTCGGATGGGTGACCACGTTGTGGCATTTACATTTGCGAGCGTTTCCGTGCTTCGGAAGGCACGTTAAGCCGTTGGTCCCGGTTGCCAGTAAAATGGCAGTCGTTAAGCCTGGTTTATTGCCATATGGGCGGCTTGAAAAATTTCAACAGCAGGTAGGCACTGCCTGCGTCTGTCTATTTCAACACGGCAATGGGTTTGGGGGCAACCTATTACGTGGGACAGGAATCCACATGGTGAAAAGTGGGCATATAATATGCCTCTGCCACCCCCTCGGAGATGCGTGCATGATGGATTTATATTAATTTATGCTGATTACATATTTCATTGCCTCGGTAGTGCAGTGGTAGTGTATGCGACTGCCGCGACTGAAGTCCCGGGTTTGATTCCAGGTTCAGAACAAATATTTGTGTGATCCATCAAAATCCAACAAATATTTGTTAATTGATTGGTCATGTGGCTTCCAACCACATAGCGAAGAACTATCGAACTACATTGATACGAAGGTTTCTGTATAGCAATTTGAAAGTAATCACTAAGAATGTTGTAATCAGGGTTGTCTGTAAGAGATTGCCTTGTGCGATAAGGCCGCCAATTGTATTACCGATAAGTTTTTAATTGTAATCCAATACTGTTATATTTCTGGTGTACAATAGAGAGATAAATCAATCAATCAATCAATCATGGTCAATGTAATTATGGTGGTTAGCACAATGCAGTGTTAAAATAGACAGACGCATGTTAATTCTTTTTGTATTCATTTTATCACAAAAACAATAGCAATCGTTTTTTTTTACTTCTAAAGCTTTAAAATATTTAGAACGCAATTTATCTAAACCCAGATTAATTAAAATCTCATTTAAAATACATAAAAAAGTCATCCCGAATAATGAAAAACGAGTACTGACCTTTAAACAAATGAAAATGAACATTAACAAAAAAATTAACATTTTAATTCGATTTAGGCCCACTTGCGCGATCTTGGGTTAGCGTGTATAACTAACCCCGGTATGGACTAACCCCGAGTTAAATCATTAATTTGTCTCGTATGACCCCGAGTTAAGGGTATACCTAGGGTTAAATCGCTAAAATTTCAACTCACCGATTTCTGAGGGTTAATTCGTCAAACGTTGGGTTAGCTGCTGACAGACAATGAAGTGGCACGTGACACATGCGTGACACGGACTACTCAAAATGACACGCCGCGCACACATAATACGATAAAAATAAAATGCACTCGGCTGTCATGTTACATTCATTCGTGTAAGAAAAAGTCTTATGTGGCAAACTGTAGTGTAAAAGAGATAGACATACCTGTTTCATTCTTTGTTCAATCATTAATGTTTGGTTGGATGACATAGAGTGACATAAAACACTGGGTTAGTTAACCCGATGATATTTTTCTATGGTGCAAGACATGATTGGGGTTAAAAAGTTATTTACTTAATTCCGAGTTATCTAACTCTATATTTATTTATTTAACCCCAGCATTCACGCAAGTGGGCCTAATCGAGCAAACGGATAAAGTTCTGCATTTATTTTTTTTCCTCAAAACTACATTTTCCCATTTTGTATCTGTGTGAGACTTAGTTTTGTTCGGTTTTTAAACAGATTAACCAGAAAACTTTTTTAACGTTTTCACAAAACAGTAAGCAATTTCAAGCTCTTTCATATTCTGCACTATAGTAAAACAATAAGTATATCAATACATGGATTTAGGCAGGAAAATTACGGACAGCAAACGCTTGCTGTACCTTTATTATTTTCTAAATTTTCGGATTTAGGATTACGAAGTGATAACAGGATCTTCGTCAATGATCATTTAACTCAAAGAGAACAAGGTCCTATTAAATAAAACCAAAGCCCTAGCAAGAGAACGAGGATTTGAACATGTGTGGGTCAAAGGGTGCAAAAATTTTTTAAGAAAAACTACTTCTCCGATTCACCATATAAATACGGAACGAGATTTAAAAAAATATTTGTCATAAACACAATAAAACAGCATACCGACGTGTTGCATTGTTGCATCGGCTCGTTAAGTATGAGAACCACAGGTACATTCAGTTGCTATTCATTCCGATGTCAATGGGCTTTTGTTCGCTTATCTCTCGGCGCTATTGACCCTGTATTATTTTGCTATTTTTATATTAGACATTATTCATTTGAGAATAGAATCGCTTTTTGCTCAATCAGGCTGATATGTTTTTATCCTAAAAATTTTAAATTTTATTTTACCCGATACCTATGCTTTGGAATTTGTGTACTTATCTTATATAGCACTATAGCTCATATTTGCGTGTTATTAATGCTACTATACATGTTTTCAAATAGCTTTGAATGTACCTTACATTTTATTTTTATCTTCCATTGCTATTTTTGTGTTAATTTCTTTTATTATGTTTATGATGGCGCCTCTTAGCATTTTTATCAAAATGTTCGTGGTCTACGAACAAAAACAAGTACTTTATACAGAAATGTATGTATTGGTGACTACGATATTATTTGCATCACGGAAACGTGGTTGCTTGGGGTATATCTGATTCAGAACTGTTTGATGATCGATATCTTGTATGGAGACGGGATCGCAATTATGCTATAACGAAACAAGAGAAGGAAGTTGTTTTAATAGCTGTTAAAGGGGACATAGTTGCTAACTTTCGAAGTGAATGGTTTTCATCGGCCGAGGACCAGTGGATTTCACTTACCTTAAGTCACGGGAAGCCGAAAGTTTCTTATAAAATACATATCTGCGTTGTATATATTTGTAACGAGAACTTAGGCAATACATTAGCAGCTCAGTTAACTAATTTTTCCAACAGCTTATTAAATATTGTACTTAAACATCCGTCTGATAAATTTTTAATACTAGGCGATTTTAACCAACCTCACATTAAGTGGAGTCCGTCAAGTAACTCCTCCAAGTAACCTAGAGGGTGACAATGTGTACAATGTAATTTTATTGACAATTTGAATATTTGTAATCTATCGCATAATATTAAACAGCAGCAGCTTCCATAATATTAAAAATAGGTTGTTGGATCTTGTCCTATGTAATAATGATATCTCCGTTACTTGCTGTGATGATCCTCTCGTACCCGAGGATCCCCAACACAAGGCACTCTGCGTTTCGGTCGAGTTTGTTCAATTGCACAGCCTGCCAAATCGTCCTCGTATACAGTACTTGTATAATAAGGCTAATTATGATGCTATAAAGTACGAGTTGGATTCCAAGAATTGGGACTATGAGCTAAACTCTAGAACCCTTCATGATGCCATAGTATATTTTTATGAGGTTATTAATGAGTTGCGTAACACTTATATACCATCAAAAACTGTAACCGTAAATTCAAAATATCCTATCTGGTTTAATACCTCATTAATTAAGATAATCAAGGAAAAATCAAAATATAACAAAATTAAAAAAATATAGAAATGGATCGGATTATCATTCATTTGTTATTTTACGTCAGCGAGTAAAAGATTTAGAAAAGGAGTTATTTGAAAATTACATTTCCAAAATAGAATCAAATATAAATCGTAACCCTTGTGTTTTTTGGGGTTATGTCAAATCGAAACAGCACTCCAGTTGCTATCCCTCTTTTCTACAATATGGACAGCGTTCCTCTGGTGATGGAGATGTTATATGCAACATGTTTAGTGACTACTTTTACTCGAACTTTTTAGAACCAAGCACTAACAATAACAGCTCATCGCTTCTCACAGCGGAATACGTTCGCGTGGGGGCGGGTTGCGTAGGCTCAGATATTGGGTCCATTGAGATAGACAGAGAGGAGGTCAGTAGATTACTGAAGCAAGTAGACTTGAACAAGTCTTCGGGGCCAGACAACATTTCCCCAGTTTTTGTTGTTAACTGCGCTGATAGTCTCACTGTACCGCTCTCAATTTTGTTCCAATGCTCACTTACAACTAGAGTGGTGCCCAGTATCTGAAAGTCTGCGTATATAACACCTATTTAAAAAAAAAGGCTCAAGAATCGTCGTAGAAAATTACAGATCAATTTCCAAACTGTGTGTGTTCGCTAAAATCTTAGAAAAAATTGTTTATAGGCAGGTGTATTCGGCACTAAAGCAGAACTTTAGTGAACACCAGCACGGTTTCTTAAGAGATCGTTCGACTACATCAAATCTTATCCTATGTAATGATTTCATTTCTTATTCCATGTCGCAGATATCCTAGGTAGATGTTATATACACAGACTACAGCAAATGTTTTGATAAAATAGACCATAACATACTTATGGTCAAGTTGTCATCTATGGGTATCCGGGGCAATCTCTTTAGATGGTTTACGTCGTACGTAGAGAATAGGTGCCAGACTGTGGTACTAAATGGGTATTAATCGAGAGCCATGCGCGTCCCCTCAGGGGTTCCTCAGAGATCGCTTTTAGGACCACTTTTATTCAATATTTTTATCAATGACATCTCGTATTGTTTTCTATGGTCTAAAATATGACTGTATGCTGACGACATGAAAATCCTTAAGCAGATAAATACCCCTGCAGATGCTCTCCTTCTACAGGAGGATCTGGACCGTTTCCAAAATTATTGTGTATTGAACAAGCTAGATCTAAATGTTTCCAAGTGCTACACTTGCACATTTACGCGTAAACTACAGCCATTGAATTATACCGAGGCCGAACCTACTGCACATTCCTATGGCAAGAACAACCTATAGGCAAAACTCTTATTTACTACGAGCATGCCGTGCGTACAATGTAGCATGTCGGGATGTTGATATAGATATTATATAGATAGATATATGATATAGAGAGATTTTCAGTAGTATTTCTAAAGTAAAGAAGGTCTTATGTAATCAGTATTTTGTTGAAAGAATACATTTGTGGTTGTATTAGGTGTGTATGGATTGGGTCTGTGGCATTTTTCTGACTTTTCTAAAATAATATTAATGTTATTAGTGAAAACTTTTAATTAGCCTTCATTATGTTACTTATCTAATAATTGTATTTTGTTAGCTGTAAGTTTTCCAAAAACCTTAAAATAAAATAAAAATAAAATAAATATCGTTATAATTTGGTCAATATATACAAAAACTTAACAAATTATACATAAAAACCTATGAGAATCACTCTAACTATGAAAAAAACCGTATCGTAATCAGTTGGGTAGTTTTAAAGAACTAAGCATAAATGGGACAGACAGCGAAAAGCGACATTGTTTTATAATATGTAGTGATGATGATGTATTTTCAAATATATAAGTATGTCAGTTGTCTATATCCCATACCAAAAGCTTATATTAGCGTACTTTGGGCTAGATGACGTTGTGTAAAAAATTACACACAATATTCAATGCGATTTTCCGTCTTGCCGCGTAAAATCCACTGAAAACCTCAATATAGCAATACTGGTATAACACTGCTTTACTGGTATAAGACTGACCTTGTCCTTAGTTTAAAAGAAAGTAGAAATAAATAAATATTGTGACGTTTGAGAGTTGGCGAGTCACCGTCTGCCAGTAGTTTAGTAATAATATATTAAAATGGCAGACGCCGTTTTCATCAATAGCTTAATTCATCCGATCCATTTAACCCCCAACCCAATAGCCCATTTCATAGTAAGCACATTTTACAATAGTTTAACTCCCATTGGAGGTGATCCATTACCGTTCTTCTACATAAGGCGGGCGTGGACTATATGCAGTAGGGGTCCCATTCCGTTTGTTTGTTTGTTGTTACTATTAGATTAAAATTCTCAAAGGGCCTCTGCGTGTTGGACCTATGTCCCCATGTAAGCCTATCAAAAGTCCGGGTATCTTCATGAGAAAAAAAAAAGAAGATACCCGTGTAAAGAAGAGACATAATAATAATAATATATCTTTATTTTCAGGCATCATGAGAAAAGTTACAGTTGTTATAAACTTATTCCACGGCCCATAGATAAATACCTTAAAACTAAAAATACATATAATATAAACTTAACCTATTTTACCGGTTTTCTTCTGGAGGTAGTCCACGACGTCTACGACGTTCACATTGTAGTGAACTCGCGATACGTAGATCAACGTAGTCGGTACCTCTGCTCGGAAGTGCTGCTCGATTGGTCTTGAAGCAGTACCACATTGGTTCTTGCAGGAGGGCTTCTTCTTCTTCTTCACCACTACCGTAAAACCCTCTGCGTCACCAGGCTCCTTCCGCGAAGCCTTAACGGGTGCAGTGCTGCGCTGAGTGACACTGCTCTGCTTCCTCTCCTTTGTTGCGGGGTTGCTGGCCGTTGCAGCGGCGTAGTCACGTGGCTGAGAAGCTGGCAACGTGACAGTAGTCGGCACCTTCACTGGGGAAGAAGCGGCGGCGGGGGCGGCGGGGCGCGTGTTCGAGGCACACGCCACGGTCACTGGAGCGTCGGGCGAGTCAAATTCTGCTGACTCGAAACTGCACAGTGACGCATTTTGCGCGCCTCGCCGTACGTTGACATTATTAGAGGCCACTTTTGGCGACCTCCTAACTGAATTACTGCTACGAAGTAACAATAATTCTGTTTGTAGCCCACTGATAGTTATATCGGAGGCCTCTAATTTTGCCATCACACTGGCAAGGCTGGATTTCAGGTACGTGATATCCTTCAGCAGTCTTGTCACGTCGACATGGTCGAATCCCACTGGTGGGAGCTTGTGCAGCTCCTTTGCGACGAAGTCGGGCACTTCATCAGGATCACTTTCTTTCAGCAGTGTGATGATATCCTGCACACTTCGTTCCCCTCCGTCTCTCCTGCGGGACGGCATCTGGGCAGTTTTGCCGACCGATTGGTACAACAATGCCTTACACTACAGATGTCCTCCTCCTTAAAATTGGACTTGCAGATCTGCATTCTGCTGATCTCGTCCATAGTGTCAATTGCATTCTGGATGAACGCCAGTAGCTCGTTCACGATGATCGTCTTGTTGGTAGCCATCGGGAGTGCAACGGCGCGTGAGTGAGGAGCGCGTATCACGAATTAATTTTTGTAATTAATTACTACACTGTACATTAGTGCAGCGCGACCGTTTCCGACCGCGCATCGCTAAAGATAAAGCTAATATAAGCTTGTGCTATGTGACCTAGACAACTGATAAACATAGGTACTTATATAGGCATATTACTAGTGACCCAGTATCAGATTCAATAGAAAATGTATGAGAAAAATGTACTTTTTGTATATTATTGTTTTTTTTTACTTATTCTTGAACCGGGGTAGAGATAAATCCTATAAATCAGTTTTAAAATGTACGAGTATTTAACATGTTTATCATTTATCTAAATCCCACTGCACAAACTTATATTAGCCGAATTTGGGCTAAATATCGTTAAGAGAGAATGGCCCATAGGCCCATAAAATTTTTAATTATGATTAAATTTGGTTTGATTCTGACGGCTGTGAAGAGCTATAATAGAAGCAAGCCCCGCAATGGCCGCTTGAGTACTACACACTTTGGCATCCAAGGTCAAGGCCAGGCTGTTTATGTCACGGAGTTTTTGTCAACTTATGCTAAAAAGCTATTTTATCTAGCAAGGGAGTTTTCAAAGCTTCATAAGTATCAATTCTGCTGGTCCACCAATGGGAGGATTTTTCTGCGGAAATCAGAAGGTATGAAGCTCATTCATATAAAATCTGAGCAAGTTTTGCAAGAATTACAAAATAAACAGCAATGACTATGTTGTGATAGTATAATGATCACTACTATTTTTGTTAACCACTTTCTTAAATATTCTTTAAATTACTTTTTAAGTTATTTGATGTTTTGTTTTGTTCTACCATAAACAAAACAAAACATCAAATAACTTAAAAAGTTTTTAGCTTTTATTATATTACTTATAATATCACAATTACAAAGTTGTTAATAAACTTTAAATTATACTCATGCTACATGAAACTACTGCCTTACACTCCACCACACTCGCCTAATAACCGATTGTACTTGTATGTCTACCACAATACACCATTTCAAGGCAAAGGTCACTACTACTCACTCAAACATATTCTAATTGTGTTTCTATTGATTACTATTTCAGTTTTGCTCAACATCGTACATCAACTTTATACAAAATGACTCCTTTACTTGAAATTAATACCGAGCTAGACTCTATTGACAGTTCTAGCTCCTATAAGTGTGAACCTGAGAAATGTTATCAATTAATTATTGGATTCCAGTCATAATAGTGCCTTAAATATACTTCAGCTGAACATACGGAGCGTAAGTAAAAACTTTGACCAATTTAACATCTTACTATCACAAATAAAAATTAGCTGTGATGTCATAATCTTAACGGAATGTTGGCTCTCTGGGTGCGTAAATATCCCTACATTAACTGGTTTTTGTCAATATTCTTCTGAAAGACATCTAAACCAGAACTCAGGTGTATTTTTTTACGTCAAAACGTTCCTAACACACACCGTCTCTGAACAAATTTTTGAACATGCTTCCTGTCTAACCTGTGTTATTGATGGGAGATTGGCAGTTGTAGCAATATATAGGTCACCATCTTATAACCGCCTTGACGAGTTTGATATATTTTTGGATAACTTAAATAGCATTCTATTGTCTTTAAAATCATACAATCATATTGCACTGTTGGGTGACCTGAACATAGACATCAAACCCCATAATACAGATACTTTATCTAATAACTACTTATTTCTTAATGCCAGTCATGCCTTGTCCCCAACCCATGTTTTTACCACTAGATTAAATAAATGTTACGAACACGTATTATTAAAATCAAAATTCTCTTCAATCACGCTAGTAATCGAATCGTATATAACCGATCATCTACCAACTTTACTCAGTCTCCGGTTGAAGCATAACATTAGACATATTCCTAACGTAAAATTAGTAATTAATATGAAAAGTGTCCAACATGAAATAGCTAATACAGATTTTACAAATGTTCTACAACTTCAAGATGCTAATATTGCTACTAACTCATTTATTTCCACTATATCGACTAGGTGCTCTAAATCAATCTTAGTCCCAAGAACTAAAAAAATACTAAAGCCCTGGATCACTGAGGGACTTCTACGATGTATTCGTAATAGAGACCGACTCCATAAGCAATGTAAAAACTCTCCCAATAATCAAATCATAAAAATCTCTTACATCCGATATCGAAATTATTGCAATCTTCTATTACGACAAGTCAAAAGAACTTACGAAAAAAATGAACTTTTGAAAAGTAAAAACAACACCAAAGCCACATGGAAGACAATTAAGACTATTACAAATACTGACAAAGCACGTACACCACCTCTTGAATTAATAAATCAATCTGGAGATAAACACTTAGCCCTAAATTCCCTAAATAACTACTTTATAGAGATTGGAAAAAACTTAACTACAAAAATCAAAACAAATCCTCTTATTAACATCAAACCATATATAAATAACAAGTACATCGGTTTATAAATAAGTAAACGAGATTACTCACGTTTTTACGACCAGTAATAGACCGACCGGTTTCAGCTGTATTTAGACAGCCTTTTTCAGAGGTGCGAACCGTTCGCCGAGCACTCTTTACGCACACTGCGCGCATCCGCTCTCGCCGCTCGCGCGCTGCCCGCGTTTTGTTGTTTGGGTATTCGGTGGACGTAGGGTTGCGCCGAGGCACAAGTGAGATCCGCTTCACTATCGCTGTCATCCAAACTATTTGGAGCGTCTCTGCATGCATAGCTCACTGTGTCTTCAACAGACTCGCTTTCCGAATAACACCGAGCACCACGAAGGCACGGCTTCCATGTAGGAGGTAAACTCCAGCCCCCATCTCTATTAAAATTCGGCCGCCTCCCTATCTCTATGGCTTCTCGAATTTTCCGGGGTACAAAGTGCTTCTCCCGCGACAAGATCTTCACCTTATCAAAACGGATAAAGTGACGCGTATCAGAGCTCAGTGCATGCTCCTCCACCGCGGATCCGTTGATATCTTGGTTCTTCATGGAACGTATGTGCTCGCTGAGTCTCGTAGAAACGTTCCGCTTTGTCTCCCCGACGTAACATTTTCCACATCGGTTTCTCTAATTCTATGGCGATATTCGAAACAGATGAGGCAGAGGTGGAGTATATTATCTTAGGTTTACGATCTGATTCATCTACAGGTTGGGACGGAGTTTCTCCAAGTTCAATAAAATTAAATAGAATTTCTCTAATACCTGTAATTATACATATCTGCAATACTTCAATGCGTACCGGTATTTTCCCTGATGCCTTTAAAAAGGCCTTAGTACACCCTATATACAAAAATGGGGACAGAACTTCTATAGCTAACTACAGACCTATATCTGTATTGAGTTATATGTCCAAAATTCTCGAAAAATTGTTCAATAAAAGGCTTATTCAGTTCCTAAACAATCACAATATCATATCAGATCACCAGTATGGCTTTAGGGCTGGCATTTCAACTGAGGATGCAGTTGCGAACCTGGTTGGGCATATTGCCCTTAAATTAGACCAGGGACAAAAATGCGTTTTCCTTGATATGCAGAAGGCTTTTGACACCGTTTATACACCTACTCTTCTCTCAAAATTGTATAACATGGGCATCAGAGGTGTTACCTATAATATTCTAAAGGATTATTTTAACAACCGAACTTAAATCCTTACTATAAACGGCGTCAAAAGTGATGAAGCACGGGTTGAATATGGTATTCCTCAGGGCTCGATCCTCGGTCCCACACTGTTTCTACTCTATGTTAACAAACTGTGTAACATGACTCTTCCTCATTGCAAGATTTTTGTTTACGCCGATGACACGGCTATAATTATAGATGGTGCAAATTGGGATGAGATGAAATTTACTGCAGAAAGTAACCTTAACATAATTAATAATTGGCTATCAAATAATTTATTGTCTCTAAATCTTTCCAAATCCCAATTCATTCCTTTCTCTATCAGAAATTGTACGCAGCCTCCGTCCCGCTTTGAACTGTTTATCCAATGTAATTGCAACCAAACCAATCCTTGCAGTTGCCCCCCCCCTATACTCAATCTACTGCTGTAAAATATTTCGGGGTGTACATTGATCGAAATCTAAACTGGCACCATCAAATCGATATGCTTAACCACAAGAGTGAGACGTCTCATACACACTTTTAAAACTCTCAGACACTCTGCTGACGCCGAGACATTGCAAATGGTCTATTCCGCTCTTTGTATATCAATCGTATCATATTGCATTTCAATCTGGGGCAGCACTGACAAGACTGCCTTTATTAAAATTGAAAGGGCACAGAGGGCGACACTCAAAGTAATTCATTTTAAAAACTTTAGATTCCCAACCAAAGATCGCAGAGCCTGTTATGTATCCCCACATAGAACTACTTTTTCTACACGACAGCTCCCTATCTCAAGCTACAAAACTTACAATAGTGTCAACAAAATTCTAAATATACGCAAACTTAATAAATACAATGTTAAAACTAAATTGACTGAATGGTTACTAACTTAAAATTATAATGAAACAGAAAACCTCCTAAACATTTCTTGAAATGCTTAGATGAGCGCTTGTTACGTATTGGTGAGAAGTAGAATAATAATCCCACACACAGCACACATCACGTACACACACACACACACACATACACACACACATACACAATGCTCATATATTTTTAGACATATATGTCCTTAGCACGTACTTTCGTTTTCTTGACTTTTGAGATCTTTGCATGCTCGGTCACCGAATAACGTAGGCTGATTCGATTTGGCAATTTAACGCAGAAATTGTAAGAGCTACATAATATTATTTTTTTAAGATATACTGGTCCATCCACTTCTTTCTTGTCAATAGTGTAAGTATATTTAAGCGGCCACCATTACAAGCAGAACACTGATATCCAAGATACAGGTTTTCACCTAGTTTGGATAGCAGGGTTTTTTTAACATAATGTTTTAATAATGAGAAATTGTACTAACTTAGTTACCAGCACTTGTAAACAATTATGAGGAAATAAATATTATTATTAATTTCTAAATACCACCGTAATAAATTCGCGCCAAAACTCCAACTATAGTTAGGTATATAGTTTGGTCCGTAGTACAAACAATGGTTAGCGCGGGTGTCATCTCATTTGGTATGTACGGCGCGTGCCACGGGCTAAACAGAAGACAATCAGAGGCCATGTTGACTAGCTAGATCATTAGGACGAAACGTCACCAATGTACGCTACGATTACTAAGCAGGACCAACTAAGAAGTACAACTTTGTTATTAAATTTTGAGGTTAGTTTGATTTACACAGCACTTGTCAAATCTCAATGTTATTCGAATGCAATATAATTATAATATAGTACTTCCCAGGGTCTTTTGAAGGCTCAGCCTTTGAAGGCACGTTAAGCCGTTGGTCCCGGTTGCCAGTAAAATGGCAGCCGTTAAACGCAGTTGAAGGCCTTATGGGTGGCTTAATAAAATTAAATAGTTGGTAGCTCAGCCTGCGCCTTTTCATTTCAACACAGCAATGGGCTCACCACCTGTTACGTGTGACAAAAATACATACGGTGAAATGTGGGCGTATAGTATGCCTACCCCTTGGGGGATAAAGGCGTGACAATATGTATGTATGTATGTACTTCCCAGGGTCAAAAACATGATATATTATTAGAGGAAAATATTTGTTGCGATTTGCATTGCGATACATGTGTATATCATTTACCAGTAGAATTGGCAAATGTGCATTAAAAAAATGGTTGAGTGAAAACGCATTTTATAAGCTGCAGGATTTTTTGTTGTTCAAAAATACGAAATAATATTCTTTTATTTAATCATAATATTGTATGCATGATGTACAATACATGAAACATGTATTGTACAGCTTGTTCTATAACTGTCAATGTCAAATTATATTTGGAATTGTACGTTAATTTCTGTTTCGTATTCCACGTATGGATGGAGAGATGGAGCTACAATGCTTCTTTATTTTACATTATTGTTTATTTATTTCGATTCGCTTGTAACACTTCTGAGTGTCGGTTACATATTCATGGGATTTGATTTACTAACCTTATTTTTATATACATCCCTTTTGTGGAAACAAACTCAATTTTCACAAAACTTTAGTTATAACTCTAAAGTCATTTGTCTAATTGTTTAAAAGTTTATAATATTTTACATTGTTTGTGTTTGTTCGGAACGACATGAGTTTGACGTTGTCAAAACTGTCACGAACGTTTCGACTCTTATGGCGCGTTCTAAAATTAACGCGTGCGTCTATGGTGTCTTTCAGTTTGGTGCTGGACATTGAACTTAGATAGATTGGCTGTCCTGACTCGCATCCACCCATAATGTATTGCGTGAGGTGCGACAAATAGGAATAGTAAGGTTTTCATGTTGGTTTTGTTTATCTTGTTAAAGTTTTGTCAAGGCTGTATAGGCCGTATGACTTGGCCGATTACGGCATCGAGCGAAAAAAGAAAGCTGCTTTTTTTGCTACGACATGGCGTCATGAGAATATGCCTGTCATGGTGATTTGATTCGGTTAATATCCGAAGTCTTTTTAGCGAATATGTAGACATAATAATTGTTGCTGAGGTGAGAATATTTGTTTATATTTGTTTTTTCGTAATCGGTAAGATAACTTGGCCTTTGCGAATAATATGTTCTTACGATGGTTGTACTTTGTGTTTCAGTCTGCTTTTCAAGAGACTTAGCAAATAATATGAAAAAGGATGATGATAGAAGGATCTAGTTAAAACCCCACTGAAATAAGTGGTAAGTTAAAACTATATAATCTCTTAGACTGCGTTCCTTAACAGAATGTTGAGGGTGAAAGTGATTTTTATTACAAATTACTAATGTCTGTAACTTTTCTGTTGTTACAGGGGTTTATGTTTACGTTTATGTTTTCGGTTCTTTATTTTATATCTACATAATAATTGAGTTTAACGTGTTTCACGTTCTCTGCATTCTACATTTTTTACTCCTGAATGTCTGTAAGAGGACTTGGAGTAGGCTGAGACAGTGTGCAAAGAGGATGTTTTTCTCTACTCTGGTTACCTACTACCTGGACTTCTAGAATAGAAAGAGATGTAAACAACTTTCTTGGATGTTCCTCAATCCAGATAAGTAGTAATCTTTAATTAGTTTCTATGTATAATAACCCGGTAAAGGCCGACTGATGTTGATAGTTTAAAAGGAATAACTTTTAACTTTAAATATTCATTCTTCTATTACATATGTAGCTTTCAACTACTTTAATATACTGTACTACCGATGTGACGTTCCAGTTACACATATTTTATAATCTTTTTATTATCACAAAGGAATATTAATGTGAAACTTTATTTTTACCTTGTTATGTTGTAGTGTACGATGATGATGATGATAGGAAGCGGCGTTGTGTGTTTAACTAAACTAAGAAATAGTTTAAATGTATGTCTGTATATAATTTAGATATTTTTAAGGCATCTGACAACTGCTTTAATATTTGTCATTTTAGGTCACGCCCATTTCCATACTTTGGTTTAAATTTTTATTTGTACTAAATATAAACTTATTTGTGGATAGTGACCATATATATATTGCTCCCACTATGCATGACTAAGCCATTTCTTTTTACTTTCATTTATGTATATTCATGTCTACATATGGATATAGTTTAAATAAATATAATTAATAAGTTGATAACATGAGTTTTTTTTAATTGCATCATTCGTTTGATGGAGAGATACCTGGCGCCCTCTCTTTATAAATTCTGGTATTTCTCTGCTCCAGGTTGGTCCATGCTCACTCCCTATACACATGCTCTGCTAGCTGGTGCACCGGTGATTCTTTGAGATAGTGTCACTTACACATCTCCAGGGATTACCAACCGTACCTGATGGGTGTATGTAGGTGTGTTGTTGCTACCTATTGCGCACCACCCCTACCAAGCCCGTCAACCTTTATACGCTTTCCTTTTTCATAAAATTATATAGTAAAACTCTCCTAAATTAAACGGGAAACAAAAGGCTATCATTAGAACACTTATTTAAAACGTCGAATACAAGCTTTTATGCCACTTGAAATTTATTTGACTGATAAACATGTTACAAAGATAGCTTATATGAACGTTGAAATATTTTAAAATTAGTACATTGAGTGTTGAATTTACTAAACGTCGTTACTGATAAATCTAGAATAAGTCAGTTTATGTATTTCATTTCAAAATACACTTATTATTAAATCTGTAAATGTACTACAACTATAACTATTGGATAACATAATTGACTTTCTGATTTTTCTGCACTGTGACATATGCCGAGTGTCGACATGAAATTGTCTGGCATAGTCAGCATTTGGCCAACCAAGCAACTTTAAGCTTTAGTGTCTTATTATAGCGTTCATTTTACAACAATATTGTATACTAAAGATTTAGTTAGAAACCTCGTCAACTGCAATCAACTAGAGAATTAAGCTGTAGGGCCACAGATTATTCAAAGGAGGTTGTATCTTTTCATGTACAAGTCGGGTAAAGTGGGTAAAGTACGCCAGCCGCTGTACATACTAATTGTTAAAGAGGTAATGAAAAGAGATGTAATCTTATGAATTTATTTGGAAATTGTACTAATTTAGAAGACTGAAAGAAACTTTTGAATATTGTTTTAATTATATTCTGATGAAGCGCTCGTGGCCCCGCGGTCTCAGTGTTCTGTGAACGATCACTGAGTTACGCGACTTTCACTATGGCTGGTCCTCGGATGGGTGACCACTTTGTGGCATTTACATTTGCGAGCGTTTCCGTGCTTCGGAAGGCACGTTAAACCGTTGGTCCCGGTTTCCAGTAAAATGGCAGTCGTTAAGCCTGGTTAAATGCCTTATGGGCGGCTTGAAAAATTTCAGCTATAGCGAAAGTTGCTTAACACAGTGATTATTTACAGATTACTGAGATAGCACATGATGAGATTACACGGCAATGGGCTCACCACCTGTTACGTGAGACAAAAATGCATACGCTGAAATGTGCCCACATTTCAGCGTATGCATTTTATGCACAGTATGCCTCTACCTACCCCTTTTTATTGGCCCCGTTTCCGTGCTTTCGACGGCATCTTAAGCCCATTGATTCCGTTTACTAGTAATATGACAGTTGTACAAAAAGTGGAAGGTGTCTTTAAAAAAATTTCAACAGCAGGTTACCAAAACTTGCTCCTGTTCATTTCAACGCGGCAATGGGCTGTTACATAAAACTATGTATATAGAGCAATAAACAAGACCCTTTACCAACTCATATAGCCAGCATGGTCTAGTAAAATCAATGTTTGAGTAAAGAATTCATCCAGCATTATACAGTGACTAGGCGACCCCCCGGCTTCGCTTGTGACATACTTCGAACTCCCATCGCGCCTATTTAATCCCGTCGCTTATAAATTTTACAATATTATATAACCAAACAAACAAACATACAAACAAACTCTTCAGCTATAAAATATTAAAATAGATAATAAATGAATATCCATCACGCCTTATCCCCGAAGGGGTGGCAGAGGTGTATTTCAACACGGCAATGGGCTCACCACCTATTACGTGGGACAGGAATTCACACGGTGAAAAGTGGTCATATAAGGGCTCACCACCTATTACGTGGGACAGGAATTCACACGGTGAAAAGTGGTCATATAACATATTATATGACCACTTTTCACCGTGTGAATTCCTGTCCCACGTAATAGGTGGTGAGCCCATTGCCGTGTTGAAATAGACAAACGCAGGTTGTGGCTACCTGCTGTTGAAATTTTTCAAGCCGCTCATAAGGCCTTCAACCAGGCTTAACGACTGCCATTTTACTGGCAACCGGGACCATTGGCTTAACGTGCCTTCCGAAGCACGGAAACGCTCGCAAATGTAAATGCCACAAAGTGGTCACCCATCCGAGGACCAGCCATAGTGAAAGTTGCGTAACTCAGTGATCGTTTACAGAACACTGAGACCGCGGGGCCACGAGCGCTTCTAGTAAATTTAGTAGTAGTAGTTTGTATAAAATATTACTATAGATATATTTTATATACTACTCGGGACTTCACGCGAAACAATTTTGTATTTACATTCACCGACGTTTCGAGCGTGTTGCAGCGCCCGTGGTCGCGGCTGGACTGCCAGCTACAAAATTGTTTCGCGTGAAGTCCCGAGTAGTATATAAAATATGAGTGTATACCGCGAAAGTTTAAAAATAACATTAGTATAGTTAACCAAATTTGAACTTAATATCGATCTCAGAGATTAATAATAAGGGTTTACAACAGTAATATTCAGAGATTCAGAGCAATTACGAAAACTGATTAGATTAATAAACATGAATATATTTTGCATAATACAATCGATTCTGAGTTAGAAAGCAAGAGAGAGTAGATATAAGGTATTATTGCTAACATCAGCCTTGAGATTAATATTGTAATTCTAATGTATTGTACAGAGTTGAGAGAAAATCATTTCAATGTCACTAATTGACTGCTTCGGTGGCACCGTGGTAGGTTTCGGACTCGAATCCCGGGTCAGAACAAATAAACTAAACGATTTTAATCCGTTCCAAAGTTTCAATCTAATCCAAATAATTCCAAAATTGTTATATAAAGGAAAAACATGAACGGGATTTATGTATAAATTGTATGTATATTAATATTTATGTTGTTAGTATGTTTATTAGTTCTAGATCCCATAGAACAATATTAGCTTAAATTGATCTCATTAATCATTAATTAATTAGTTGATAATCTTAATGTGTTGTATCTTAGTGAGTGTTACTGCAGTACTCGTACTTTATGAGAGTTGATCATTTATGACTCTGCCGCTGCTTTGGTGATAAGGCGTGATTGATTCATATGATTCTTTTTTATTCAATTTTGCTATTTACACATCGCTGACTAGTTTTTCTTACAGCCTGACGTCAGGATCAACTACAATTGACGGGTTATCCATTATTTACGGAAGACCCTATAAATGGATTAACAATAAAAGATAATTAGGTATCATTGAAGTAGGTTTATGAGGACCGCTGTACTCTTAATAAAGTTGAGTGCATCGTAAAGTTGATTAAGAGAATGTGTGTATATATTTTTTGTGTATTTTCTTTGTTGGGACAACCTTTTATGAATTAGGTTGGTATTGAGTATAGTATAGAGAGAGTATAGAGAGAATAACGTAAGTGAACTTAGACGTAAGCAGAGCTAACACTCTTAAGTTGATTGTAATTTGAACAAATACAAATAATTCAATCTTGTGAAGTACTGTGTTTAGGGGTGTACCCATTGCCCCAACAAGACCTCCGGGACCAAAGCAACTTGCAGTTGCAGATGCAATTTTTTTAATAAGGCCTGCCACATGACTTTTCGTCTGCCATGTTACTGGCAACCGGGAACAACGACTTAACGTGCCTTCCGAAACACGGAAACGCTCGTAAATGGTAATACCACAAAGTCACCCATCCGCTTAGTGTATTCCCAATTATTTCCGAACCCTAGTAAGTTGGAGGATAGGGTCTGATTTTATTTCGCTGCAAGGACTAATGTCGTGATGTTTTGACTTTCAGCATTATTTGAAGCGGCTGCCGTCTGACTTCCCAACCCTGTAAGAACACTTCGGTCTCAGAGATCTAAGTAGGACCCCTTATCCCTTAAACAAGGGTTTTTTTTACACAGCGCCGTCTAGCCCAAAGTAAGCTAATATAAGCTTGTGTAATGGGATCTAGACGACTGATAAACATACTTATATATTTCTATATACATGCATATTATACATAGAAAATACCCCAACTCCGAAACAAAATTTTGTGGGATCACACAAATATTTTTTCAAGAATCAGAGAGAATCAAAATCAGCATAGAAACGCTTGTAAATCCATTTACAAGAGTTTCTATGTTTCGTACAGCAGGTAAAATGATGCCAAAAAAATGGTAGTTGCCAAGTCAAGTTTAGCGTTCAAGACTTGACTTGAAAAATGTCGATAGCAAGTTAGATTACTGTGTCGGACCAGATAAAACTATAACCAAGTTTATTTATTATTTATTTTATCGGCGCTTACAAAATGTCATAACTAATGATAAATTTAATACTATTAACGTGACCTCCGGTTCGGAACGTATGGTATAATATACCTCTGTCTATCCCCTCGGGAAAAAGGTGTGTATATAAGTATGTTAATCCATAAATGGTAATTTAATTCCATTGTAAAAGCTTACAGAAGGTAATGTAGGTATATAGTAAATTCATTTCAATAGCAAACGTCCATAATTTGTCAAAGTCAACGGTTGTTTTGTTATGTGAACCCAATAATGGGTTCACCGAACTAAAATCGTGTTTACGATTAATAAAAATCATAAATATGAGGTCAGTCGGGGTTGTGCGTGACATAAAATACACAAATTATTGAAATGTGGATTCCGTATTGCCTTAAAATAAACATTCAATGAAGAGTGTTTTTTTGACCACGAACTCTCATGGATCCACGCTTTGGCAGTTAGTATGGCCAGTCCTTAATAGGGGCTGGACTACCCAATAAACTAACACAGAGTTCCATTTACCTCTACCAAGCCACTGGATAGACTAGAGGTTAGGTGTTAAGTAACTCTGACTCGACAAAAGGAGGCCTTTTTTTAGCGTGTGGAAATCCCCTCGGATGTCAAGCCGGACTCGAACCGGCTAAAACCATACAGTCCCCGCCTAACTGTCTATTGCCAGATGCCCTGGGTAACTCCTCGGAAAGATGTCCCAGTGCTCCCAGCAAACTTTGGCTACCACCGCGGCCTCATCAAGGGTTGGGGTGTTATCCCGCTTCTTGGGGCATAAGACGTGCGTAAAATTATCACATCATGCCGACGTCTTGGGCCTGCTTCTGTAAGGACGGCGAGCAGACCACCCGCCGTCCTTAGGCCCCCGGCGACAAAAGGAGGCCTGAAATGGGGCTTTGCTAAAAGGTGGCAGAGCGATAAAGACTGATATCTAATGATATGGTTCTTCTGTCTGATGTACTCGTAAGTAAATAAATTTAACAGGAATTCACGCGATCATACTTTTGACGTGTTATTTAACTTTATATTCAACGAAACAGTTAAATAAAAGAAATTTTGCTAGACATATGTACACAACGTCTTCTAGCCCAAATTCAGGTAATATAAGCTTCTGCTATGGAATCTAGACCACTGATAAACATACATATAAACTTAACTATCTTCTCGCTGTATCCTATTCACCGTAGTCAGAGAGGACAGATCAGCAGGCTTCGTGATGTATGCATACTTTTATCGCTTCCTGCAGATTCATTAATCGCTTCATACATGAAAGTCTGGGTATACCAGTAGTTTTAACTTTTAATTTTTCGAGCAATCTTCTCACTTGGTCCTTATATGTCCACATAAATATATATATTTTTAAAGAATCTATACAAAACAATGTACTTGTTGGTGTTACAAATGTGTGATTCTTCTATGACGGCAAGAAATAATAATGCACTTCATAAAATATATAATTTACTGACTGGTACCAGTTATACAAAATTAATACATTAAATAACTATACAATTTTATATCACCCATCCCATAGCCTGCAGGGAAACGACTGCTGCGCCAAACGAGTGCTTGCGCCTCGGAATACAAAACTCATCACACAAAGAGTAAGAATTGAAACCATGATCTCCACTTTCATTGTTAGGTACTCTAACCACTACACCAAAAGACCAATCAAGAATATGAACTATTAAATAAATTATATAGTTCATGACATATCGTAATCGCTGATAGATTTTATCCTTATCCTAAAATCTGTCCTTGTAATCCCACCGCGGTGTATTTGTGCCCAAACGACATACTTATGTAATCGTATCGACCAACAAAACTTAGTAGATTTGTTGTTGTTTGAAACCAAAGTTTGTTTGTTTGACCACAATAAGAATTGGTCCGTAAAGTACAGGATTAATTAGTTTAGGAAATATTGGCACACGTATATTATTGGAAAAGACGCGGAATTAACGTTTTAGTAAATAAAAGAATGTTAGTTCGATGGAAAACGGTGAAGTTTTCGCGAGAAAATGGTAGAACTTTCTCTTTTTTTGTCTTTATGTAAAGGTTTATGTAAAAATAGCGATTAATAAATCTGCAGGAAGCGAAAGTAGTATGCATGGATCACGAAGCCTGGCGCTCCGTCCTATCAGACTACCCCGTAAGGGATACAGTGTGAAGATAGATGTAAAAATAGACATAAGAGTTTGAGTTTCGATTAAAATATGATTGTAATTAAAAAAAAAACATTTTGTACAGTGTATAGTGATATATTAATAGGCGCCATTAGCCAGCCAAAGTGCAGGAGGCTATTAAGAGCTTTAATTATATTCATTGAGTTTAACAGGTCAATTTCAATAGAAAGCCTTATGAGCGGTTTGGCTCTGTCCGTTCCAATTTAGCAATAGGCTAATCTATTTCGTAGGACAAACTATAATTTGTGAAGTGTGAAGATATAGAGTGTAATGTGTAGGCAGTTACATATTCGGAGACAAAAAACGTGGCAATATGTGTTTATTTATATACAGAGCAAGAACATAAACAGTTCACTCTCCTAAACTGAACTAAAATATCTTCACACTGTATCCCTGACGGGGTAGTCAGAGAGGACAGATCGCCAGGCTTCGCGATCTATGCATACTTCTTTCGCTTCTTCAAGATTCATCAATCGCTTCATACACCCACGTCTGGGTATCCGAGTACTTTTGACTTTTCCGTTTTTTAAGCAATCTGCTCACGTGGTCTTCTTATGTAAATCTCGGCCTACGTCACTCTCCAATTACTAAAATAACTTGAACTGCTCTATTTTGCACCGCTTCGCTTACACTGTTTAAAAATCTTTAAGACCTAATTAAAGGAAAAATAAAATGTTGTACAACATTAATTTTGATCGATTACCCAACATACCACAAGCAATGCCTATAACCCTCAATGTCCCACTTTCCCGCGCCACTGTAATCATATTACAATATTCAAATGTCATTAAATCGTTGTGATTACATCGCTGTACTCCTATAACGCGTTCAACCTACTTTTCTTATCAGATTCAACAATGCGCAGCCAAGGTGCTTGAATATTCGACACGAATAATAATATATTTATATAATATGCTATATTAATTTTTTAGCTCTTGTAACACCTCTCTATTATCCCTGTGTTAAGTCTTGTATCTTTCGCTATGGCTGGTTCCTTTTGGCATATCCGTTTACGAGTGTTTCTGTGATTCGGAAGGGCTTTGGTCTCGTCCGTTAGTAAATGGCTTTTTTTTTCGTGTAGAAATCCTCATGGATGCTATGCCGGACTCCTACCGACTAAAACCACACGTTACCCTTCCGTTTGTCTATGGCCAGGAGTCCCGGGTGAGCCCTCGGTAGGATAGCCCCAGGTCAACTGGTAAATGGTAGACTTTAAGTCAGGTTGAAGGCTTTGTACTCGTACCTCACACTGCCTCATTTGTTGGATTTAGTCTCCTGTTGCGAACCAAACAAGAAGTATGACCAATAATTTATTTGCCAAGTAGCCTGAAAATTACAGTTAATATTTTTTAAAACCATTAAGTCATGACATTGCATTCATTATAATACCACTTTTCAGATTTCCAAAAATCGAACTTTTGCTGAATTGTGTTCGTGTAATTTTTTGGTCTTGCTCATTGCTGTAGATTCAAATTTACAGGAGTACCAGTAATTGGACTGTGGGATAAAATAGACGCAATTAAAAATAACAGTTTCAAACCCATTCAGAAATTCCTAATGAAAAGTCATTTTGTAAATAGAAACCCCATGAAAAGATACTTTGATCTTTGATTTATTCGTAAGTGTATCAATTTAGAATTTACTCTTAATTACCTGAAACATACGTATTGTCACGCCTCATTGCCCTAAAACGTAGGCATAGTACCTACCAAACTTATATTAGTAACTGCCAGCTTTTGAAATTTATCAAGCAGTCTTATAGTCTTTAACTTATCGACTTGCATAAGCTATCTGCCTGGACCAATAGCTTATCGTGCCTTACGAAGCACGGCAACGTTTATAAATGTAAATACCGCAAACGGTGACCCATATATGGTGTGACCGTAGCATAAAATGCTTAACGCAGTAATCGTTTACAGATCTTCACAGTTTAGTGTTTTAAATAATATTTTTTACAATATTTTTTACAAAAAAAAATTCATTCCTATGCAACATTTATTTATTTACCTATCATGCCTTATCCCCGAAGGGGTGGCAGAGTCATGTTATATGCCCACTTTTCACCACGTCTATTCCTGTCCCACGTAATAAGTGGTAAGCCCATTGCCGTGTTGAAATTGACAGACGCAGGTTGTGGCTACCTACTCTTAAAGTTTTCTCAAGCCTCCCTTTAGGCCTTCAAGTTGACTTAACGACTGCCATGTTCCTGACAACCGAGACCAACAGCTTAACGTGCCTTCCGAAGCACGAAACCGCTCGCAAATGTAAATGCCACAAAATGGTCACTCATCCGTGACCAGCCATAGCGAAAGTTGCTTAACGCAGTGATTGTTTACAGAACACTGAGTCCGCGGGACCACCTATTACGTGGGACAGGAATACACATGGTGAAAAGTGGGCACACAATATGGCTCTGCCACCCCTTCGGGGATAAGGCGTGATAGATAAATATAAATATGTTACAGGTGATAAGTCCATTGTCGTGTTAAAATGGACAGACGCAGGTTGTAGCGACCTGCTGTGGAAATTTTTCTAGCCGCCAATGCTTAAATGTTGGCTTAACGACCGTTGACTTATGTACACGAGTGAGAAGTTGTACTTATTTAGTCATAACTACTTATAACTACTTTGAAAGACTTATAACTACTTTGAATGTAGTTATAAGTTGTCATGGAAACACTTATGGAATGAATATGGTGAATAAATAACCAAATCGTCGTGGATGTACTTACGATTTATTTCAAGTACACATTTAATTTGACACACACCATAAGATCACAATAGTCCATAGATAAGAAGGAGAAGTAAGAGTTCACAGTAAATAGATAACAAAATGTGAAGAAAACTAATACTTACATCAATCGGGCGGTGCAAGCCTCGCGCGTTATTATTTGCTTCAGACTGCCTTTAGAACGTAGGATACGGTATCGTCGTGCTAAAGTAAAGATGTGGGTAAACATAAAATAATTTTAAATAGTGTGCGTTTCCACTGCACGCACGATAACTATACTTGAGGTAGCAAAACATCAACACGATATTGAATACGTTTTAATAAGAGATAATATTATAATTATGAAGTGGATATAAATAAATAGTGATGTATTTTATAAATATGTATGTGTGTAGTATATGTGTAAAAGTGTACGCACGTATGTATTATAATGTTACTAATTTTATTTTCGAATAAATATAATTAAATATAAATAATGTACATAACTAAACTTATAAATATGAAAGTGTAATGAGTAGGCCACACACTTATCAGCTAACTGCAGGGTGTTTACAAGTTGTCATGGAAACACTTATCAGCTAACTTCAGGGTGACGGTATTTCGAGACGGTGTGCGCGCGCGTCGTAACAATTTACTGTCATAATTTTTCCCTAACGCGCAAATAAAAGTATAAATTAAAAAAAAAATGTGTGTGTACCTGAGTACACAGGTAAGAAGTGAAACTTTTTTACGACATTTTTTTACAGCTATAAAATTTCTCTCAACTGTCGATTAAGAAATTTCAATTCAAAAATAACCGTTATGTCTTACATCATTCCTTCATTCTAGTCACCCGCACTATCATTAGCTGACATCTGATAAGCTGCTTTAGTACTATCTCAAGATTGCGTATCGATTCAATTCTCAAGCGAGTCCAATAAACGGTTAGCGATTCTATTAGGTAGGTACGTCGTATCTAGTTAACTGCGTCCATGACAGTAACTTCAAATGAAATAGGTTCTCTCTTGATATCAGCTATATCTGATATAGATAATAGAGTTTTATTAGATACTCAATACAAACTCCTCGTTTAATATTTGTTATTTTTTGGGTGAAATTCTTATTCATTTTTTATTAGGTTGCCAGTAATATGGCAGTCGTTAAGTCAAGTTAAAGGCCTTATGAACGGCTTGAAATAATTCAACAGCAGGTAGCCACAACCTGCGTCTGTCTATTTTAACACGGCAATGGGCTCACCACCCGTTACGTGGGACAAAAATGTATACGGTGAAATGTTGGCCTATAGTAAGCCTCGGCTTACCCCTTCGGGGATAAATTCGTGACAATATATAAATATATTGTATATACGTATGATCATAGAATCAAATCTATAATGGGATACAATTTTCTTCTAATATTCTCTACAACACCTTTTAAGATAAAATAAATCCGTTTCATTTATAAATCGTAACATATTTTCTTTGTCTTATCCATACTAAGCAAAAAGAACCGCAAGTATTCTTTTAATTCGCGACACGTCTGCAAAGGCATAAGACGTCGATTTTAGTAAGGATTTGTCCTCCTAAGATTATTTCGTTCCCCTCTAAGGGGTGGGATCTAAATCGAATTGGTTGCGTCACATTACATTAAAGCTGGAGCCCTTAATTCGACGAATACAAATCGAAGTTTTTTTTCTTTTCATCATTGAGATACTTACATTGATTAAGCTTATTAAAAAAATAAAAAAAAAATAAAAATATCTTTATTTTGCATAGACCATTTTAACGGCGCTTACAAAATGTCATACACTATTTAAAATATTTAAAGCGACCACCGGTTCGGAACGCGGCCCACCTGAGAAGAACCGGCAAGAAACTTAGGAAGGCTTTTTTTTTGATGGCCTATTTTCAATTTAATATTATTTCATTTTGCCAGCAGATCATTTCCAGGCGTCCCTGTCCTGCAAATAGTCTGTAACGGAGTAAAAACCTTTTTCACAAAGCTTGTTTTTAATAAACTTTTTAAATTTATTTAAAGGTAAATTTCTCAGGTCACAGGGAAGCTTGTTGTAAAAGCGTATACAGTTACCCTGGAAAGAATCGCCAATCTTATGTAGTCGACTGTGGTGGACTGAAAGATTATTTTTATTTCTAGTGTTTATATTATGTTTATCACAGAGTTTAGAAAACTGTGATAGATTTTTCTGGACATACATAAGATTGGCAAAAATGTATTGTGATGGTACGGTTAGAATATTCACTTCTTTGAATTTTTCCCAGAGAGAAACTCTGGGGCCCAAATTATAAATAGCGCGTACAGCCCGCTTTTGTAGAACAAAAATAATATTTAAATCTGCAGCACTCCCCCAAAGGAGAATACCGTAAGACATAATACTATGAAAATAGCTGAAGTAAACCATTCTAGCCGTATCCACATCTGTTAGAGTCCTGATCTTTTTTACAGCGTATGCAGCCGAACTTAATCTAGAGGCTGTCTTTTCTATGTGTGGGCCCCACTGCAAATTGGCATCAATAGTTATACCTAGGAACACAGTTGATTCTACAAACTCTAACACTTGTCCATTCAGTTGAACATTGGCCGCAACTTGTTTTACATTTGGTAGAGTAAATTTTATACATTTAGTTTTATTTTCATTAAGGCAAAGATTATTTGAGCTGAACCAATGAACTACTCTTGCAATTGCATTGTTTACATCGTCATAGTTATCTAATTGTCTTTTAATTTTAAAAATTAATGAGGTGTCATCTGCAAACAAAACAATCCTATTCCTGTCCCCTACATAAAATGGTAAATCATTAATATAAATGAGGAACAAGAATGGCCCAAGTATCGAGCCTTGCGGCACACCCATTGTAACCATGGATCCTACAGAACGTGTACCATTAATATCGACCCTCTGTATTCTATTGTTCAAATATGAAGACAGAAGATCGAGAGCTTTGCCTCTTATTCCATAGTGGTGTAATTTTTTGCACAGCGTTTCATGTTGAACGCAATCAAAAGCCTTTGATAGATCGCAAAATATACCTAATGCATCGTGCTTGTCTTCCCATGCTTCATGAATACATTTTAATAACTCAACACCAGCATCGGAAGTTGAGCGCCCTTTCGTAAACCCAAATTGATTCGCATGGAGTATTTTATGACTATTAAAATGGGATAGCATTTGATTCAAGATTATTTTTTCAAATACTTTGCTCAAAGTTGGCAGCACTGACACTGGTCGGAAATTAGACGGCTCTGTAGCGCTGCCAGCCTTGAACAAGGGAACGACTTTGCTGTGTTTCATTAAATCAGGAAATGTACCACTAGAAACACAGTCATTAAACACAGTTGCTAGATGGGGCGCAATTACCTCAATTATACATGATGCAGTTTTGACCGATAACCCCCAAATGTCCGCGGTTTTCTTAATTTCGATACATTTAAATGTTTTTACAATGTCTTGAGCACAAATATCTGTGAATACAAATGCATCCCTGCAACAAAGAACAGATTCTTCTAATAAAAGTTCAGCGGAACTGGAAGATGCTTGGAGAGATTTTGTTGTCAAAATAGGTATATTTTTGAAAAAGTGTTCAAACTCCGTAGCCACTTCCAGGTCCCCTGTAACATGGCAACCATTTACTTTTAAGTGGAAATCCCTTTCAGTCACCAAAGATCTACCGCATTCAGAGTTAATGATGTTCCAAGTCATTTTTATTTTATTTACAGAATTAGAAATTTTATTTTTAATGAAGTTTGACTTAGCAAGATGACACGTTTGTTTAAATATCTTTGAATAATTTTTAACATATTCCTGAAAGGTTTGCCTAAAATTATATGATTTTTCTGAATATAATTCAAATAATTTATTTCTACTTTTAAAGATACCTGGTGTTGCCCAGTCACTGAAAACAGGACGACCACCAATCTGTAGAGTTTTTGAGGTAAAAACTTTGCCAAACTCATCATGCCTGATCCTACTACATAAGTATTAGCAGTTGGGTAATATTAAAACTCGGCAGTTTACCTTTTACCTAACTGCTAAAAGAGGTTTATGTTTTAAGAACTTATGTGTGTGATACAGCGTCAGTGTAAGAGCCACCGCACACTGGCTTCTTTTAATATCCGCAACCGGCGGCGACTTTAAGACTGTGTCGCGCTCGGTCGCTGCATCCAGCTTCCACAAAGCTAATAAGTCGCTGGTTGCAAAAGAATCTAGTGTGCGGAGGCCCTAAGAGACCCCACCAAGATTTTTGATGGCCAAGTGACCTTCTAGCGGTCCACCTGCTGCATAGCGGACGAAGCAAGTCACTCCCTACAATATCAATCAAATCATCCTATGGCAGTTTACTGCTGGTCGTAGGCCTCTCCCAATTCACGCCACAACACACGGCCCTGCGCTTTCCGCATCCAGTTCATCCCAGCGACCTTTTCCAGGTCATCGGTCCATCTGACAGGGGGTCGTTCTACCGTACGTTTGCCGAGTCGCGATAGTATGCCAAAATTAAAAGGTGTGACTTTTAATTTTGCTCCTAGGAGCATATACTCTATTATTGAAAATACATAAGGCAAAGTATGTGTGTGTGTGTGTGTGTGTGTGTTGTGTGTGTGTGTGTGTGTGTGTGTGTGTGTGTGTGTGTGTGTGTGTGTGTGTGTGTGTGTGTGTGTGTGTGTGTGTGATGTTTGTGGACGGCCTTTTGTCCGTTTCAAGGATTCCTGCAGTAGGACTTGGACGGTTTCAACATTAACACCAGAACTTGGGAGTAATACGCTAGCCGGAGATTGAAATGATGTCGTGATTTCGTGATTTCTGACTGGGTGCTGCACATGATGAAGATGAAGTCTGTCTCGACAACTTAAAGCAGGCTTATTTAGTCACAAGAAACAATGTTTATGAAATTAAATGATACGAGTACAACACTGTAATAATCATCTGTCAAGATCTTGAGGCCTATGAGGGCTTGTGAGAAATGGGTAATTCCAAATGTTTTTTAATATTATTTTATATGATGTTGACATTTTTGAAATATTGAAGATAATTGGCGCATTGGTCAGTGTATGCGATTGTCGTACTGGAGTCTCGGGACTCGGGTCGGAACAAATATTTGTGTGATTCACTAATATAAATATAGTTAAATATTGTTAAGACAACTCACACAACGCCATCTTATTCCACACTAAGCAGAGCTTGTACTATGGTTACCAGATAACTGATAAACATACTTATATATTTCTAAATACATACATATTATAGATAAATAACACCCAGACACAGAATAAACCATCGTGCTCATCACACAAAGTTTTATCCTGGGTGGGAATCGAACCCACGACCTCTTGCGTAGCAGTCGGATGCACTCCCACCGCTACAGAAGCAGTCAATATGTTTTTAAGATACGCTCATTCAAAATGATATTATGAACCCTAATTGCATACAACATTACATAGTATATTTAAATAAATAATAAACATACATACATACATATTGTCACGCCTTTATCCCCGAAGGGGTAGGCAGAGGCATATAAAACGCCCACATTTTACCGTATGCATTTAATCCCACGTAACAGGTGGTGAGCCCATTGCCGTGTTGAAATGGACAGGCGCAGGCTGCGGCGACCTGCTGTTGAAATTTTTTAAGCCGCCCATAAGGCCTTTAACTTGGCTTAACGACTGCCATTTTATTGGTAACCGGGACCAACGGCTTAACGTGCCTTCCGAAACACGGACCTGGGGTGGGTCTAAAGGGCCGAATAAATTTAATAAAATGTGTCTATTTTAGATGTTAAATTTGGAAGAAATTTTGAACTCGTTGCCCTTTTTAGTGAGGTGGTAACAAAAAGGCTACAAGGTCTTATGTGCTAGACACTAATTAGCACGACTAATTATAGTCCTGGTAGTCTCGGGCTCTAAATAATAAATCTTCTCATTATTCTTATTTAGTTATAACAATAACTGCTACAGCTTAATTATTATAAACTTTAATGTTGAGTTTGGTTAGAAAGTCCGAACACATAGGGTAACCATACATTTTGTAAGACTACGTTATGTAAAAATACATACATAACAATATTTTCGTATTTTCTGAAGTGATAAACAGATTTATAGCATAGTCAACATTTTACCCATTTGAGGCGCTCGTGGTCCCGCGGACTCATTGTTCTGTAAACGATCACTGCGTTAAGCAACTTTCACTTTGATTGGTCACGGATGGGTGACCACTTCGTGCTTCGGAAGGCGCGTTAAGTCGTTGGTCCCGGTTGCCAGTAACATAGCAATCGTTAAGTCAATTTGAAGGCCATATTGGCGACTTAAAAAATTACAACCTGCGTCTGTCTATTTCAATACGGCAATGGGCTCACCACCTATTACGCGGGAGAAGAATACACTTGGTGAAAAGTGGGCATATAATATGCCTCTGCTACCCCTTCGGGGATAAGGCGAAATAGATAAATAAATACCATTTAACCAGTTATAATTCAATAACACCATCACTCGAACCTCGCCTTTGTACTACCAACTTGACGTACAATAACATGTATAATAAACTAGATCACCCTCCCGGCTTCGCCCGTGGCATAGTTCGAACTCCTGACGCACCTACGAGTATTTAATCCCGTCGCTTATAAATTCTACAAAGTTGCCCGATTTGCCGACATTTATGACTACTGTCCCGCTCTCCAGGGTATTAGCGAGATGATTTGATTGAATCAAGCTGCACACGGTGTGCAAATTTGATTAAAATCGGTTAAGTACTTTAAGAGTCCATCGCGGACAAACAACGTGATACGTAATTTATATATTTTAAAATAGATAAAGTTCATACCACCATGTAGAACTATTAGTCACCAAGTATATTACCTGAAATCAGAAGAAATCGTTAAAAACTTTACAAAAATCATTTTTAGGTTTCTTTTTCTGGGAGTAATTTTCGGCAGGCATCACTACTGAATTATCGTTTGCCACTAATGGCCGGTTTCAATATTCTATCTTAAGTTAAACATAGATCGCTACCGCAGATAAACGTTGCCTGGAAGAGATTGCTGTTCGCGATAAGGCCGCCCATTGTTCTTAAGTTGGAACTTAGTTTCTGTAATATGTAAAATTTTTGGTGTACAATAAAGGATATAATATTATTATTTTTTTTTTTTTTTCTCGGGTATCTTCTTTTTTTTTTTCTTGAAGATACCCGGGCTTTTGGTAGGCTTACATGGAGACATAGGTCCAACACGCAGAGGCCCTTTGAGAATTTTAATCTAATAGGGAATGGGACCCCCACTGCAAATAGTCCACGCCCGCCTTATGTAGAAGAACGGTAATGGATCACCTCCAACGGGAGTAAACTATTGTGAAATGTGCTAACTAAGAAATGGGCTATTGGGTTGGAGGTTAAATGAACTGAGTGATTAGAACTATGGATGAAGACGGCGTCTGCCTTTTTAATATATTATAATCAAAATACTGGCAGACGGTGACTCGCCAACTCACTAGATGGGCCCCCCTATACAATCACCGTAGGCATGATAAGCCTGTAAGGCGACAGAGGGCAACACCGGTGTGAGCGGCTTGGGGTGTCGAGCGGTGCGGCGCCGGTTTCACCTTCTTTTTTTATTATTATTATTATTATGTCTCTTCTTTTTATTATTATTATTATTATAAACAGTTGAATTTTTAACTTATGTGGCAGATACTCGTAGTTCAATGTCGTACGTAAATATTTCTATCTATTTTTGGTTATTGAAATCGATTTTTTTGTCGATAAGTACCGATGATTGTCGGTAACCATTTTGACATTATTTTAGACAATAGTAAAAGATAGATAGGTTATTGAAACCCGCCGTTAATCTTAAAAATATTATAAATGCGAAAGTATGTTTGGATGTTTGTTATTTTTTTCACGTAAAAACTACTGATTAGATTTTAATGAAACTTTACAACAATATAGCTTATACATCAGAATAACACAGGCCACTTTTTATCCCGGGAACAAGTTCCTGTGGGAAACTTCTCCACGCGGGTGAAGCCGCAAGCGTCAACTTGTTAAAAAATAAATGTATTGATTGCAATTTGTTTTTAGCAGGCAGGCAGGTATCATATCAGCACAAAAAAAAAAATTTAGTTGCCTAGGTCGCCACCTCAGTGAAGTCAGTGGTAGTGTATGCGACTGCCGCGACTGAGATCCAGAGTTCGATTCCCGGGTCGAAAAAAATACTTGTGTGATCCACTAATGTTTGTTTCGGAGTTTGTGTGTTTCCTATGTATATGTATGTATTTAGAAATATATAAGTATGTTTATCAGTCATCTAGATCTGATAACACAAGCTTATATTAGCTTACTTTGGGCTAAAGGGCGGTGTATAAAGTGACATCACTTGGTGGAAGGTAGAGTAGCACGAAAGAGTAGTGGCTATAAAGGGACAAAGTCCTAGAAACGTTCTAAAAAAAGCGTTTTTAGGTCCAAGCTTTCTGCGATGTAGAACTAATTGGGACCTCGCAAGTCAGGCGGCCTAAAGTCCTAGTGTAGTCAATAAAATCTTATTGTATTCCATCGGTTCTATTCAACTGCCGTTTGACCTTGCAACTTGTTAAGGCCAATATATTTTATTTAATATTTTTTACTTTTTTTATATTTATAGTTAAGGGCGCCTAGTTTGACTACAAATCCTTGATATTCTATATCTATGGAACTATATTTGGTTTTATATATTAATATCTACTAAGATTTGTGCATGAATGTCAATGTAAGACAGATAATACTTTTTCATCTTCATCATCATCCGAGCGTCTGTCCCAGTTGCGTCTCGCGACGCCCGGGGTCCGCTTTCCTACATTTTCTCCTCCACTTCGCACGGTCTTCGGCATCCCCTGTAGTGAGACCATTGGCACGCATGTCATCCCTTACGACGTCAAGCCAGCACTTCTTGGGTCTTCCCCTCTTACCGGGACCCGGCGGGGCTGACATGGCCAGACATTTGTTACCTACGTGACCATACCAACGAAGGCGACACTATTGCAACTTGTCTGCAATGTCACGGACGTGAAGGCTGCCGCGGATGCGAGAGTTTCTCACGCGGTCCATCCGCGGGACCCCACATATCACCGCAGCATCTTCATTTCCGTGACACGCAGCTCCTGCTTGTGTCACTCCAATATCGGCCACGTCTCACTGCCATGTAAAAGGACAGGTCTAATAATGGTTTTGTGACCTGTCCTCTCAACCGGATCGGCATTTTAGGGTCACAAATGACACCGGTCATCTCCCGCCATTTGGCCCACGCGGCAGCAATGCGTGACTTGACATCGCAATCGATGTCACTGGACGTGTGAAAAAAAAGCCCAAATATTTAACCTGGTCCGTGCGCTCGACCAAATCACCGCCTATACGGACGGATGTGGGATCTGTCGAGTTTAGTGCCAAGTACTTGGTCTTCGCCACATTTAGTTTCAGACCACCGTTCTCAAGCGTCTCCTTCCACGCCTTTACACGTCGCACCAATCTGCCCCTGTCCGCGTCTGCCAGCGCAATATCGTCAGCATACATAAGCAACCATGGACGCTGCTCATGCGGAGTCACTGTACATGTCCCGGATAGTGTCAATATAGACCTCTGGAACCCCTTTGGACCGCAGTGCCCACCAGATCATCGCACGAGGAACACAGTCGAAGGCCTTCTGCATGTCTTGAAACAAACAGTGCAGAGGCGTGTTCTTCGACCTGTATTTCTCTGCGACAACCCTCAGGGCAAAAACAGGGTCCGTGGTCCCATAACCAGGGCGAAACCCATATTGACACTCCGAGGATTATAGACTCTCGGATCCGGCAGGAGTGTACCCTTCCTGCCGGATCTCAGAGTCTATAATCCTCTCGAAGATCTTCATGGTGTGGGACATCACCTTAATACCGCGGTAGCTCCCGCACTCCTGCACTGACCCCTTACCTTTGAAGACTGAAATAATAAATAAATAAATAAATATCCATCACGCCTTATCCCCGAAGGGGTGGCAGAGGCATATTATTTGCCCACTTTTCACCGTGTGGATTCCTGTCCCACGTAATAGGTGGTGAGCCCATTGCCGTGTTGAAATAGACAGACGCAGGTTGTGGCTACCTGCTGTTGAATTTTTTTTCAAGCCGCCTATATGGCCTTCAACCAGGCTTAACGACTGCCATTTTACTGGCAACCGGGACCAACGGCTTAACGTGCCTTCCGAAGCACGGAAACGCTCGCAAATGTAAATGCCACAAAGTGTTCACCCATCCGACGACCAGCCATAGTGAAAGTTGCGTACCTCAGTGATCGTTTACCGAACACTGAGACCGCGGGGCCACGAGCGCTTCGAAAAAGGTTTAATAAGATGCCCACACCGCGAGGACCCATCGCCTTCCAGGCTTCGATGGGAACTCCATCGGGTCCGACAGCTTTCCGATTCTTCATGCGGCGAAGCGCAGTCATGACTTCTCCAGGCGTTACCGGTGGCACTAGTCCCTGATTCGGAGGGAGGTCCGGAGACTGCACCTCTTTGTGCTGTATATTAAGCAGCTCGTGGAAGTACGAGCGCAATCTCTCCTTTACCGCGAGGTCTTCGCTTAACATGTTGCCCTAAGGGTCTTTTACACAGCGACACTTGGATATATCCTGTGCCGCTTTGACCCTGGAGCTCGCCAGCTTATAGATGAGCTTCTGCCCCTCAGACGATTCCAGCTTATCATACAGAGGTTGTAAGTGGTCACGTCTGGCTCTGGCTACAGCTCTCTTTGTGGCGCACTTGGCAGCCATGTACGCGTCGCGGTCTTCAGGAGATCCGGTCGCTTGCCATGCCATGCCAATACTTTTTCATCTTCTCTGTCAATATTGAGCAAAAACACTATTTTAAGTTATTTTTTTTAATTAATCGCTCTGGATTCTCAAGTTCACTTTTTTTCGAAATGGCTTTTATTTCTTTAAGTGATGGGCTAACCTCGTAAACGGCCGTCACTTTCTGCCCCTCCTGAGGGACCTGCTGTATACCCCGTTTTTCTTGTAAAATTCACAGAACAAGTACGATAGACCGATTCCATTCTTCATCAAAAATTACGCTTTGGGCATTTAACCACTTTATATTTTTAACTAACTGACCCCGCGGCTGCATCCGTGACATACTTTGAATCCCAGTCGCATCCATTTATTGTTGTGGCTAATAAATTTTACAATAATGTTTGAATATTTGCCCGATTTGTTGGCATTTATTAGTATTGCTACACTCTCCTGTATAGTAACATGATGTTATATAATCTATAGTCTTCCTCCATAAATGGACTATATAAATACTTATATTAATGGACTACCTAACAAAAAATGATTTTTTCAATTCGGACCAGTAGTTCCTGAGATTAGTGCGTTCAACCAAACAAACAAACTCTTCAGCTTTATATATTAGTATAAATATAGATAATGAAATGAAATATGACAGACTGAAGACAGATATATAAGAAAATTGACAAAATTGAACCTTATGCCTAAGACATTATGGTATAAAGTTCTTAAAATTCCGCTCCAAGACAAGCCCCTGTTTAAGCAGTACTTAGCTTCGACGTAAACGATCTGGTTTTGTGTACTTGTGTACTTTACTGTGCGCTATTTGTACACAGTGTTAAGTAATTGTGCTTTATAAGGACGTTATGATTATATTTTTTTTAATTAGTTTTTATATTTATAAATTATATAATTTGATTTATACACGTCCAACCAATGAGTGAGGAACGATTGACGAAGAATATATATTGTGCGAAAGTGAGAGAGGGTAGAAGGAGTCAGGGAAGGCCGTTTTCGTGCAATGTAATTTAAATTCATATGATATTGTAAATTTATTTGAAATTAATTGAATTACAGATTGAAAATGAAATTCATTTTACTTTTATAATTTAGTATTTAAGGAAATTTTACATGCTATTGGTTTTATGGCTAAATGGGCTAGTACTATAGTTTTGTGAATTGTGATTTACCATCTCGCTACAACCTCATTTACAGCAAATAAATCATTTATTTATTTATTTATTATTTACAGCTATTCTACGATTTTAGGGTACTGTACTTAAAAAGAAAAATCCAATCCCTTATACGTCTGTCTGTAAAGATCGCGGGAACGCGTGAAGATGAAACTAAAAATATAGACTTAAGTCTAAGATCCCTGCAGCTCAAGCAATCAAACTTTTAAGTTAAAGTAAAAAGTTAGCCTTTTTTAATACGCAAAAAATTCAATCAATCAATTTTTGAAAGATTTTTTTTTAATTTCAGTCAAAACGGACTTGGCGAAACTATAAGGGTATATTACCTAGAAAGGAACCCTACAAAATATTTCTAGTTCCTCAAAGAGCAAGAAGTAAAATGATGTAATTGATCAAAGATTGTATGGCCAAAGTGCCTTATCACCACAAGAATACATTACATAAATGGCTCTAAAATACACATACCCTTTTTTCGCGCCATCGAAGGGCTCGTATTGTGAGTCAAAATTAGTTTGGATCGATGTCACTAAGTGTGAGAAAGGGTTGGCACAATCAACTTCAATAATATAGCAACCGAACTATTCAACCCCTCAATCTCACGATTATACATACATATACGATACTTTAATAATAATAAATATTGTGAGATACTTTTCACATAGCGCCATCTAGCCCAAACTAAGCTTTAAGCTTGTTCTATGGGATCTAGACAACTCCAACTTTTGTCTGTCTATTCTCAACATGGCAATGGGCTCACCACCTATTACGTGAGACAAGAATGCACACGGTGAAATGTGCCCATCAAGTGTCCGGGGGCTGCCTTTACACGATCCACTTGAACTATCCAGAGCTGACAGAGAAAGAAAAGCGCGTGCTGGTAGAGAATTCCAAGTTTTACATCAAACTGTGACGTCAATTTGTTTTTTAAAGCCTTTGTCCTTTTAGCAGAATATGAGTGGATGTGTTGGTTACTTCTTCTGTCACTTTATACAATATAATATGCCACTGGCTCCCCTTCGGGGATAAGACGTGATTGGTACATATATAATATTTAAATTATAGTTCACGATCCTTAGAAATAGGGACGCCTTTTTCAGGACGGTAGGCTAAAATACACATTTCATCTTCATGTTAGAGTATTCTCGATCGCTTCCAAACCCTACCTACCTTTTTAAGTCGCTATGAATGCATTGGTAGTTTAGACGGCAATAATAAAAATTATTGCCGTCTAAACTACCAATGCAGTCATAGCGTCTACATTATTGCCTCATCAGTTCATCAGCATGTGCATCGCTGACAGGTGAGGTCGCTTAGGCTCCAAAAATCGTGATGGGCCCCTTACATCCCATTAAAAACCTCAGTTCTTCCTGAAAAATACTTTCAAATCTTCAAACATAAATTCATTCAAACCATACGCCATTTTGCTGTCAGTAGTCCTAGTACTTCTATATCTAGTTAGAAGTAAGCACGTCCAAGAATATCTAAGTCTAGATAAATCTGTCTAGCTGCATAGAGACTGCGCTAGGACGAGACAATTCTGCAGACGGTGAGACAAATGAAACGTGCAGACCCGCGGCCTCGACTTGAGCCCTTTCCAAGTGGAGCTAGTGATGTGGTGTGTATCGATACTATATGTGCGATAAAAATATTTACTTTTAATCTTATAAGGAATATGTATGTATTTAAAATTATATATTTATGCTTATCAGCTATCTAAAGCCATAGCGCAAACTTGTAATAGCTTTATTTTGTCTAGATGATGTTGTGTAAAAATGTTCCATATGTTATAATTAATTATTTATCAAAAGATCTTTAAATGGTATGTTTTGCTTCCGCTAATACTAGTTTTTTTTATTATACATTTGAATCTTTGTTCTGTAATAATATGACCATTTTGTAGTAGTAGCCCCAACGTAAATAATATATCGACTACAGCTACACATAACATAGCATGACAATCTGTGTTTGAGGTATAACGTAATTATAGTTATAAATTTTCAATTAAGAACGTGTTTTTAAGTTAATATTATTAATATCTGAAACTAAATATTACCAGTCTTTATTTTAGGTACAAAGTATTTGAAGTAGTTTCATAAAATGTTCTATATGGTTAATTCAGTTCATATCTACGATTTAAATTAACCCGCTGCGATAAGCAAAAAACGCCATACAAGTAACTATTATTTATAACTAGGCAGATTTGCATGTGCTGTAAGTCTTTTTATTTTCATTTGTGTGCAAAGTTCCGCCATAAGTTATATAATAAGTTACATTTTGGAAAAAGGTCACCTTTTAAAGGTCAGGTCAAGAGCACCTTTTACCGGCGTGTGTGTATGAAAAAACTTATGAAAGTGGAAGAATCGAAAGTTGTATGCTAGGATCGTAGCAAGTGGAAAGTCATAGTCTCTGCCTAACCCAATGGGAGACAGGCGTGACGATATGTAATAACTTACAAACCAATAATTTAAGTAAGAAATACATTGACATGAGGTACATTTTTGAAGGCAAATTATAAAACAAAAAAACTATTGCATATATAACGTTATTTTAATTTCTTTATTTATCCCCAATAATTAGATAAATTCAAAATTATTATTACCGAATATATTTGCAAAATTATTATCAACATTCAATATACTCCTTTTAAAGTCAGTTTACGTGACACGTACGTAAGAATATGAATTACGATTCTAGTTATATGTCAAACTTAAAAATCACATTTCATGTAGAATAAAAACTGTCTTATATAAAATAAATATCGATATCGATAATATTATCTTCACTAATGAACGCTAAAACAGATTCAGTAGTACAGAGCATCACTATGCACACAATAATAAACGTGAACCGCTTCCTAATCTTGTTTCACAGAACACTTACAACCCTGCTTCGTTTGCCGCGGTTTATAATTTTACTTTGATATACATACCATCTGAACGTAACTGGATGGTCAATGGAATCGATCAGCAAGAATCTACATAAATTAAAGCTAAGTAAAATTTAAGTTTTTATGATGAAATCGCGCTTTTCAAAAAGTCCGCTAATTGCACCTTCACTACATATCTCAACGTCGATAAAGCAGCTTCACGTCAAAAATAATAATATCGTTGAATTTTGTCTTTTTAAATTATCTCTCAGGGTTTCGGGAGAGATGAAACATTATACATCTAAACCTACCTCATGAATTCACCTATTTGTTAAACAACATAATAATATAATATAATAATATTGTGGGACACTTTTCACACAGCGCCATCTAGCCCAAAGTAAGATAATATTAGCTATCAGTTATCTAGATCCCATAACACATTATGGGATCTAGATAACTGATAAACATACTTATATATTTCTAAATACATACATATTATAGATAAATAACACCCAGACACAGAATAAACCATCGTGCTCATCACACAAAGTTTTATCCTGGGTGGTAATCGAACTCACGACCTCTTGCGTAGCAGTCGGATGCACTCCCACCGCGCCACAGAGGCAGTCAAACATCGAAAACTCATCAACATCGCGAACAAACCTACAGACGTAGTGAACGACTTGTTGTACGTATTTAGAAATATTTAAGTAGTTAATCAGTTATCTAAATGCCATAGCACAATCTTGCAATGTGGGCTAGATGGCGCTGTGTAAAAAAAATTACCCATGATCTACCCAGGGCAGTAAAGGATAACTTATAAAACGGGACGGGTGTACTTTGTTGAACGAACAAACAGACTTCCACACTTTGGCTTTGCTTAGTTTATTCATAAATAGACAAAACAACTAGAAGTCTATATCGCGCTATCGTTTGGTTGCGTTAGAACTACAAAAGGTTAAGGTGAACGCGTTAATAATTTTGCTGCCTAACAGTCTTGATAATGCCTCGTGTCGACATCGTACGACATTTTAAAAAAGCTTAATATTGCAAAAATAACATTAAAAACAAAATAAATATAGTTTTTTAAAATGGATTTCCGCCATTAAACGCCTGATTCAATTAGTTATAAAAAGGATATTTATTAATTTTCTCATTTTACTATATCGCAAGCAAACCCACGGGCATAATCTAGTCTTTATATAAAGTTAAATATAAACCTTTGAAGTTCGTGATGTCAGTAAAATTACAAAACTATTTTAATTCAACAAAATTAGCTCCAACAGCAACGTCTAAAGGTCAACGATGCATATCGTTGCAGCATTGTAACCTTTGTCCAAGGTCACTGTAGACTACCCAGTGACGTCATAAATACCAGCTAGTATTAATATAAAATACTAGTTGACGCCCGCGGCTTCGCCCACGTAGAGAAGTTTTCCCGTTCCCGTTTCCCACAGGAACTTGTTCCCGGGATAAAAATAGCCTATGTCCGTTTCCTGGTTCTAAGCTACCTCCCCACCAATTTTCAGCCTAATCGGTACAGCCGTTGTTGAGTTATAAATAGTTGCAACTAACACGACTTTCTTTTATATTTAAACTAGTTGACGCCCGCGGCTTCACCCGCGTAGAGAAGCTTTCCCGTTCCTGTTTCCCACATGAACTTATTCCCGGGATAAAAAGTAGCCTATGTCCGTCTCCTGTCTCTAAGCTACCTCCCCACCAATTTTCAGCCAAATCGGTACAGCCGTTGTTGAGTTATAAATAGTCTAACTAACACGACTTGCTTCGGAAAGTATGTTAAGCCGTTTCTCGTGGTTGCCAGAAACATGGCAGTGGTTAAGTCACGTTGAAGGCCTTATGGGGGGCTTGAACACGGCAATGGCCTCACAACCTATTATATGGGACAGGAATACACATGGTGAAAAGTGGGCATACAATATGCCTTTGCCACCCCTTTGGGGATAAGGTGTAATACATAAAAAAAATAACGGAAACGCTTATAAAAGAACATAAAGCGGTCACCTATATGAAGTTCAGCCACAGCAAAAGATGCTTAACGCAGAAATCGTTAACAAAACACTGTGTTACCGGACCACGGGTGATTAAGAAATAGTTTTTTTTTTTCCTTTGAACTCTCCACAGCATTTAAGTTTACCAATAGTAACCAGAATAGGTCCCATATTTTACCATCTATACTGATAATATAAAGCTGAAGAGTTTGTTTGTTTGGTTGAAGTGCTAATCTCAGGATCTACTAGTCAGATTTGAAATTTTTTTTTTGTGTTATATAGCCCATTTATCGAGGAAGGCTATAGACTATATATCATCACGCTACTACCCTGAAGAGCGGAGCAGTAGTCATAAATGTCGACAATCGGGCAAATTTTTTATGCATTATTGTAGAATCTATAAGCGACGGGATTAAATAGGTGCGACGGGAGTTCGAAGTATGTTACGGGCTGTTACAAAGAATTCTCGTAGTCCGTTTTTAAAAAAAGAATGTTCACAAATGCACAGATTATTTATAATTTCACACACGCAGAAACACTCAATTTGGAAAACTGGTAAAATACACTTTTAGAAGGTAAAAGAAATGATATTGGAAGGCGAGTGTTCAAGACGAAAGTTCAGACCGGACTGACTGCCCTGCGGGGCATCCTTGCCTAGCATCGTAGGTGGGAAATGCTGAGATCAGCCGGATCCCATACATGAGGGCTACGTAACAGCCCCCCGGTTAAGAGGAAACTTACCCTTAAGGAAAGTTTTCGGAAAATTACTCTATTCGCAACCGCGGTTGGGTGACGATTGTATCTAGCTCAACAGGCGGATTTTCATTCTGCTCATTTAGAATTGTTGTCCTCCTTGGCATTGAACACTTGCCCTTTTTACAAAAATACACTAAAGCTAACGATATACATACAATTATGGATAATACACTGAGGATAGGAAAACTAACATGTGTTTTAAAATCATTTGTAGAATCTATAGAATTCAAATCGTCTATGATTTGATCGGATATAATTTTAAGATCCTTAAGATTATCTAATTTTACATTATTAATTTTGAGAAGAGATAAATTTAATTTCTTGACATGATCAATGTTGCAACAACTATCATTAATAATATTAAAACTAGAAGAGACCATCGGTAATTTTACAGTAGGAACGGTTTCTTTTACAATTATGGTATTCTTACAATATGCTACGCAATTATAGGGGATGTTCAAGGTGCCTGTGCCAGATATGACAGTTTCTGAAAAGATGCTATCTGAACATTCAATGGTAAGCTTTGTAGGTTCAGATTGTACAAATATCCAGTTATTGTTGTTTAATTTATGCCAAATGTCAATGCTGCCATGAAGGAACCTGTATTGACAGTTTTCGGGAATGGAGGTCACTGCTTTAGTAATTATATCTATTTCACAATATTGGTTACCTGACACTGCATAAATTTCGGGCAATTTGCAAAGATACATATTGTAGGATATGTCTTTACAGCTATCCATATCTTTTATAAATGTAAACGAAGACTTATCTTTACTTAAAGCTAAGAACTGTTCAGTAGGCAAGATCAGGCTAAAAGAATTTGTTTTTTCTAAATCATAAGGAATAGGCAATGGAATACTCTTATATAAACTATATTCTAATACACTAACTAGAGGTATTCTGATTACAAATATTAATTTATCATCTAAATAGTAGCAAATTAACTCGGCAATGTTAATTAATGTATGAATATTATTTAAGTCTAATTTAACAGGAAACTCCTTATATTTAGGCAATATTTTAAGATTATTTACAATGTCGTTATACAATTGGCGAGGCGTCAAAACAGATGGGTGTAGAGTGTTACTCTTAACAAACAGAATAGAGTTTAGTACATCTTCAATCCTGAAAGATAGAGCATATAGATTGGATTGAAGAATATTTATAACGTTGTCAAATCTTAACTTAAAGCTATTAACTGCTACAATTTTAGACATATTATTAAGTGACAATGTCAATTCATCTACAACGTCGCTCAATTTTGCCTGATTGAGATATATTTCATGAAGAGATTTATTTATATTAGATATAGCTGATTGAGAGACTATAATACTCTCTTTTACTGCGTCTGTAACTTTCTTCTCGTTTGTAGAAAGTCTTTGTATTGCGTTATTATAATTTTCAGCGTCATCCTCATCTAAAGTGCCAAATATGTGTCTAAAAACTACACCGATGCCAGAGATCCAAGCAGATCTTTTTGAAAGATTGTTGGAAATTATATGAGAAAACGAATTAAAATCGCGTAAAATGTCAGAATACAATGAATTTAAAGGCTCTAGTATGTTATGGCATTGTTTTTCATCTATTTCTTCACTTTCTCGACATTGATAGCGTATTATATTAAAAACATCACGAGTATTTTCAATGTGGCTTTTAAATGCAGATATATCCAAAGGAATGACAACGTGAAATTGGTCATTTACTGATTTCACAGTGCCGACGGGATCGAAGAGTATACCAGGACCCTGGGTGATGTATTCAATGTATTGATTTTCGCTGGTTGCCATGATATAAGCGGCCTCCAGTCTGTAATCGTAATTCATAATAACTATGTTAATTAATTATTAAAAGTACCTAAGATTATTATACTAAATTATGATTATTATATTATAGCTAATATTTCTAGCCGTTCAAATGTGCTGGCTTTACTTCATCGAAATGATGCTTAATGTGACGTCTATTTATCAGAAGGGATAACGTGTTATTTCCATGAATTTCTACAATTTTGTACGGGCCCTTCCAAACCGGTGATAAAGCCTTTCGTAATCTCACGTGATTTTTCAAATAGACATAATCACCAACCTTGTACTGGACCGAGCGAGTGTGCCTATCATAATAAGCTTTGGACCTTTCTTTTGAAGCTCTGATATTTTCGAGGGCCTTTTCCCGGGAAATTTTAAGACGGTGTTGGAGCATTTTGACGTAATCAGGGTAGGTGACATCTGGAGAAAGATCGAAAACTGAATCAGGGATAAATGGTTTATGTCCAAAAACGAGCTCATATGGCGTAAAGCGAGTTGTTGTATGAACGCTGCTATTGTAAGTTAACATAGCGGTGTAGACAAATTTGTGCCAATTAGTTTGATTTTCGTTGACGTATGATTTTAAATATTCTTTCAAGGTCGAATGGCTTCGTTCAAGAGCCCCCTGCGTTTGAGGGTGATAAGGTGATGACCATAATTGTTTTATCTTTAAAAATTGGCAGGTTTGTTTAAATAGATCAGCAGTGAAATTTGTACCTTGATCCGTAAGTATTGTTTTAGGAATGCCGAAAAATGAAATAAAGTGTACTAAACATTCACAAGATTCTTCGGCAGTTGCATTGGAGATAGGGTAAGCTATAGAGAATTTGGTCAGATCATCTTGGAGAGTGAGTATAAATTTAAGCTTCTGTAGTCCAGCTTCGGGTAAGGGGCCCACGATGTCTAGACTAATTCTTTCAAAAGGACGGGTGGAAGTAGATGTTATTTGCATAGGAGATCTATTGATGCCACGATATGCTTTATTAGACTGACACAGAGCGCAATTTTTTACAAAATTATCTATGTCTGATCTCATATTCTTCCAATAATAACGTTCTTTTATACGATCAAACATTCTATTTGAACCGAGATGCCCTGCTATAGGTATGTTGTGATTCTCTTTAAGGATCTTGACAATTTCTGAAGGTACAGGGTATATAATAGTGTTGTGATATACATTAATCTTGATATTAGTGTTATTAAATAAATACATAAGCATACCATAAATTTTAACAAATGAGTGGCGTTCAAAAGCGTTCCTAAAATCTGAAATAGATATTTCGTTTATGTCGCCACAGAGGATTATGTCATCTCTTACTGATTTTAAGGTTTTGAAAATATCGGGGTATGTAGAGTTATCAAAGTAGTGTACCTTGGTGAATAGTAAGTAGTAGAATTTCCCTGTTGATTCCACCCTTTTAAAAGAATAAAGTTCTAACTCACTTTGTAATAAAGTGTTTAGATCCTCTGGCGTAGAGAATATGTCTGTTAAGTAAGGGTTGGATTCATCGAGATCTACTGACACGGGGATAATGATTATTTTAGAGTTGCTTTTGAGTAATGTTTCGTTGAATTCTGCGATCTGCGTTGTGTAGGTTTCGTTGTTATTCGCAAAGGATTTTAGGAAATCGGAGTATTCATTATTAGGACTTGTTTCAGGTATCTCGACAATGGTTGAGGGATTTGGAGAGTCTGCGGAAGTAGTGGGAGTTCCTAACTCTAGGTCTATGTTTGGACTAGGGTCAAATGCACCCAAATCGATTAATTCGTCAAGGACTTCCTGGGGAATGTCTAACTCTGGGCTGGAGTTAGGGTTGTTGTTTATGCCACTGGTAGAGGGTTGTTCTTCGGTAATTGGATTAACTGGGAATCGTGACAATGCATCAGCATTGCTATTTATTTTTCCTTTTTTATACTCTACTTCGTAATCAAATTCTTCTAATTTAAGTCTCCATCGTACTAGTTTCGAGCCTGGGTCTTTACAGTTTAATAACCATTTCAGGGGACGATGATCGGTAACAATTTTGAATCGACGGCCATAAAGATATGGCCTGAAAGTTTTAGTTCCAAAAACTATTGCTAAGCATTCCTTCTCCGTGACACTGTAACTACTTTCGGCTTTATTTAATGTCCGTGATGCGTAAGCTATGGGACGGTCTTTCCCTATAGAGCCTTGCGATAGAATAGCCGATATTGCGTAATTTGACGCATCACATGTTAAGACAAATGGTTTAGAAAAATCAGGGTATGCTAAGATAGGGGCAGTAGTTAGAGCATTTTTTAGACTCTCAAAAGCTAGTTGCTGTTCATTTTGCCAATGAAATGGAATATTCTTTTTCAAAAGATTGGTAAGAGGTTTAGCTATTTTAGATAGGTTTGGTATGAATCGGCGATAATATGAAACCAAGCCCAAGAAGGACTTTATATCTTTTGGGCTTTTTGGCAAAGGAAATTCGGAAACGGCTATGATCTTTTCTGGATTTGGTTTTACCCCTTTGTCTGTGATAATATGACCGAGATATGACACTTCTTTACGGAAAAACTCACACTTGTCGGGTTGGAGTTTTAAATTAAATTGACGCAGCCTTTCAAAGACGTCGGACAAGTGTTTTAGGTGAAGATTGAGATCGAATGAATGAATCACAATGTCGTCTAGATAGACGAAGCATTGAATTCCTTGTAGGCCCGACAGAACGGTATTCATAAGCCTCTGAAACGTCGATGGAGAGTTCTTAAGGCCCATCGGCATTCTAGTGAACTGGAAGTGCCCCTGTGGGACAGTGAAAGCAGTTTTAGGTGCATCCTTTTCTGCCATTTTGACTTGGTGAAATCCAGAGGCTAAGTCAAGAGTACTAAAATATTTACATTTACCAAGTTGATCTAAAATCTCTGTTATATTCGGTATAGGATAAGAGTCTCCTATTGTGATATCGTTCAACTTCCGGTAGTCTATTACTACACGCCACTTGCGCTGACCGGATGCGTCTATTTTCTTTGGAACTATCCAGATAGGAGAGGACCATGGAGAGGTAGAGGGTTTGATTATACCATCGTCAAGCATTTTATTGATCTGGAGTTCAACTTCCTGTTTGTGAATTTCTGGGAACCTGTAGGATTTAGTATTGATTGGAGTAGAGGAAGAAGTATTAATTTCATGTTGTAAAGCATCTGTGGAAGTTAATCGGTCGCTAGGAAGGTGAAAAATGTCGGAGTAAGTAGAACAGAGGTCACATAGAGCATCTGTTTCTTCAGGGTTTAGGTGAGAAACTCTCAAGGAATTTAGAACTTGTTCAGTTCGATTGTATATATCTCGATTTACTTCGGAGTGCGATGTATGGAAAATCGTGTTCTCTTCGGGTTTCTCCATTGGTTTGATTTCTATGTTCAGATTTGAATCAAATTGAACAGGAGATTCAGATATGTTGACAACGGTTAAATTTATTCTGGAATTTGGTTTCACTTTTACAATACAATTAGCTATTAGAAGGGTATTACTTATATGCTGGTCCAAAACTAGGCCTTCTTTTATTTCAGGATTAAGAACGGAGCATTCTACAATTGACTCTGTTCGGGGTGGAATAAAATATGTAGGTTCACTAAATTTTAATCTAAGTTCCGTGTTATTGATAAACAAAGTGTTTTTGGTATAATCAATTTTGCAATCACAATAAGAGAAGAGGTCGTTGCCGATTATTCCGTCATATGGAAAACTTATATCTGGAACCATATGGAAGTGGTGACTAAGCGAATTGAAATCAATTGGCATATGACCTAGAGTCTTCATTGGATTTTCGGTTGATCCCAATCCATGGAAGGATATGGAATGATTTGTAATCATAGGCATTTTCTCGATGACGTTTATTTTTAGGAAGCTGATAGAGGCACCACTGTCTACAAGAAATTTGAGGGGCTTATTGGAAACGGAAGTAAGGATTTCTACATGAGGTAAGTATTTTTTTATACAATTTTTTGTAATATTATGTGTTCTAGGAGATATATTTTCCTTTTCAGATGCCGTACAAGATGGACAAGATTTGGATAAGGATTGGAATGCGGCAATAGACGGAGGAGGAGTATTGGCGGAGTCAGAGTGTACCCGGTTATCCGGTTCGTTGGTGAATGAAGTGGAATTGGAATTGATGGTTACCCGGTTATCCGGTTTGTTATTAAATGAAGTGGAATTGGAGGTTACCCGGTTATCCGGTTTATTTATATAGGAAGTAGAATTGGAATTAGAAGCTACCCGGTTATCTGGATTTTTAGTGGATGAATTGGAAACAGTGGAATTGTAAGGGCCACTATGAATTTGGGGCTGGTTACCCGGTTTGTTAGTGGATGAATTGGAAACAGTGGAATTGTAAGGGCCACTATGAATTTGGGGCTGGTTACCCGGTTTGTTAGTGGATGAATTGGAAACAGTGGAATCGTAAGGGCCACTATAAATTTGGGGCTGGTTACCCGGTTTGTTAGCGGATGAATTGGAAACAATGAGTTGATTAGATAAGGCTTTAGTATCGGTTTGTCCGGTTGTCATGCCCGCACGATACTGAACGGGTCGGATTACTCGTTTAAATGATAGACGTTCATATTCTCAGGGTTCTGTGATTCTTCAATAACGTCGACAGCGTGAATAGGTTGATTATTTCTCGCAGAACTGTTCGACGGCTGTTGGTGTGGAGGGTTGCCAAATCGTTTATTGTTATAATCACGTTTTCGGCAGTTCTCAATAGTGTGACCTATCGCTTTGCAATATCGACACACTGGCGTTGAAGTAGTTGTAAATCCGTGGCTAGTGGATCTACTGGCAGTGTTTTGCGAATGCTGTATACCGCTTCGATTTGGTAGAAATTGTCTTTGAAGGGACCGACCTTGATTAAATGAATTGTTGTTATTAAAAGACGACGTGTTACGCTTAAAAGTGCTCTGTAAAATTTTCTCCTCAGACATGGCAAAATTGATGGCGTCGTTCAATGTCTCAGGGTCACGACATCTGACTACAGTAGACAAGCGGACATTTAAACCACTAATAAAAGTGTGCAAGGCAAGGTCTTGCATCGCAGCGACACGGCCAGCGAGTTCGCCTTTCTTTTTAGTAGGTATAGAAATATTGATCTCTGTTAAAAGTTTCGATAAACAAGATTCCAAACGCAGGGCGAACTGGTTGACCGTTTCGGTATTGGATTGACAACAATCTTGGAGATCTGAGAGCAGTGCAGCATAATGTTTCCTTTCCCCAAATTGTGATTTTAAGAAGTCTTCTAATTGTGCCCATGTGTCGAATTCTTTTATGGCACACGCACTTTCGGCACGACCTTCAAGTTGACTTAATATGTATTTTAGTAGAATGTTTTGTTGTGCCGTACTTGCGAGATTTATCGCATTTCGGCAATTATTTAGAAACGCGTTTATTTTTTCTCGGTTGCCATCAAATTTATTTATAAATTTTATCAATACATTTATATCGATATCTTTGGTTTCTTTGGGGAGAGGCATCGTTATGACCGTGTCTTTGGTTTCTGTAGCTTCCTTAGACATGCCACACTTGAGCTTAATACAGACTAAAACAAGGAGATAAGCTGCAGACGGTAAAGAATGCGATAAGGAAAGTATGTTGCACTGACCTCGGGACTAGACTAAACAATATGATACTTCGATGGTGTGTTCAGCGGTGTATAATGAGCGACAATACTCGTAATTGTAATAAACACTTATCACTTCTTTGTTAGTTGTAAATGCGATATTTCACTAGCACTGATCACTTTGAAATCAGTAAATTTATCAATTTTAAGGAACTTACAGGAGCATGGCGACTGCATAAATACCACAGGTCATGTTGCGGCTGGAGTTTACCTTCACCAAGGTAAGCAGGTTCGGCGATGTATCAGGTCGGCTTAGCAAGATACAGGTGCATATACGTAGATTTAGTACCACAATTTTGCACTACACTTCGCGACGCGGCGATTAGATATGGCGATTCGGGGTTACACAGGAACAGCGGCACAGGTTTTAACCCACAGTTTACACGATACGGCGATTGGATACGGTGTTTTCTTGGGATTTTGAGGCGTACCTGGATTTCCGTTTGAAATCCCTAAGCTGCCACCAATGTTACAAAGAATTCTCGTGGTCCGTTTTTAAAAAAAGAATGTTCACAAATGCACAGATTATTTATAATTTCACACACGCAGAAACACTCAATTTGGAAAACTGGTAAAATACACTTTTAGAAGGTAAAAGAAATGATATTGGAAGGCGAGTGTTCAAGACGAAAGTTCAGACCGGACTGACTGCCCTGCGGGGCATCCTTGCCTAGCATCGTAGGTGGGAAATGCTGAGATCAGCCGGATCCCATACATGAGGGCTACGTAACAGGGCGAAACCGGGAGCGTCACCCAGTCATCGATAAAACGAAGGCTAAATTATAAACGAATTGCCGCAAGATAATAAACTAACGGTATCATATTAAGGTCAACACACACTGGCGCATCTAACCGCATCAATCATGCGTGACGTTCGCTAGTCATAGCTGAATGTAGCGAGTCTCCTTCTAATGAGTTTTACTTTGAATTAGCTAAAAGTCCTTTTTATGTTCCGACTGACTCGGTGGCGCGGTGGTAGTGTATGCGACTGCCGCGACTGAGGTCCCGAGTTCGAATCCCGGGTCGGAAAAAATATTTGTGTGATCTACAAATATTTGTTTCGGAGTTTGGGTGTTTCCTATGTATAATATATATATATATATTTATAAAATATACACACACCGGCACAATTAGTGGAACATAAAAAAATGCTAAATATTTTGTTCAGTGATGATTGTAGAATTCTTTTAAATCAAATTGATGGACGTCAAAGATTATGGAGACGTAAAGGGGAACGATACAATCAGTTAAATTTTGAAACTACGGTAGCATACGGCGGAGGGTCCACAATGGTTTGGGGGGGTGGGAGCTCGCACGGACTTAGTGGTGTTCGTTAGAGGGAGTCCTGACTGCTGATCGAAACATAATGGAGGTTCTTGAAGAAAACGTGGTACCTTTTGCCCCCTTTATCGGTGACGGCTTCTGTTATAGGTTATGTTAGTGTTAAAGAAAAATTGTATGCGGCGACTATTGTTAATGATTTGAAAGGTAGAAGGCAAAAGTATAATTTTATTGCTGACGTAGTGGCGGTGTCGGCTCTATCAGTAGTGTATATAGAGATTAAAGACACGAAGACTGGATCTGTTTTCTGGTCAGCCAGTCACTTTGTCAAATGGTTCAGGATTTATTGTAAAGGAAGATGGGTTGATACTGACGAATGCTCAAGTAGTGGTAAACAAGCCCAATGCTTTGGTAAATGTACGGGTTGATGCAAAATAATGCTCGGCCTCATACCGCACTGCGAACTCGCGAGTACCTTAATCATGTGAACATCGCAGTAATGGAGTGGCCAGCAACGTCACCAGACATGAATCCGATTAAACATGTCTGGGACTTACTAAAACGTGGGGTGAAATACAGAATACCCGCTCCTGTGATTTTGGATGAACTGCGAAATGCCGTATTGGAGAAATGGCAGACACTTTCCCAAGAAACGATAGACAACATCATTCTTAGCATGCCAAGACGGGTAGAAGAAACTTTGATAAGGGCACGTGGAGGAAATACTCGATTCTGATTTATCATTTATTCCAATAAAAAATAAAATGTTTAATGTTTTTTTTAATTTTTTTGGTCACCATGAAAATTCAAGAATGATTATTTTTCCGTAATGTTTATTTTTCTTAATTAAATTGCACCAAACAAAGTACCCATTAATTCTAAAATATGTCATTTTATTTATGACAGTGAATGGCGTTTATTGGTTTTTAAAATAAAATTGTTTTAAAAAATATTTAGCATTTTTATTAAGTTCCGCTAATTGTTTGTGTATAAGTATGTTTATCAGTCATCTAGATCCCATAACACAAGCTTATATTAGCTTACTTTGGGCTAGACAGCGGAGTGTAAATAAAAAAAATGTCCCACAATATTTATTATATTATTATATTTATTACTTGGTTGGCAACTTGTTTCAAACTCTTAGCTGAGGCCCCCTCTCATCTTCGGGGCCCAAATGATGTCACCAGCTGATTAACTGCAAAGGCGCAGGCGTCCTTAGGGCTGGGACTTAAGACGGCCAAATAAATGTGAACAGCTTCTTATCCAGGTAAGGTGTAAATAAATGGGGAATCCACTAAAATGAAAAATAGAGATATAAATAAAAAATTGAAAAAAAAATTCAGTCACGTTCTGGACTCGAACCAGCGTCTTCTGGTTCAACGCACCAGAGGCGTTTACCAACTACACCACCGAGACCTACTCGAAACTGACAAATTAATCCACCTCTTTACGTCTTAAGGCACGTCGCCTTAAGATTAATATATAATATTGTAGAACATTTTTCACACAACGCCATCTAGCCCAAAGTAAGCTAATATTAGCTTGTGTTATGGGATCTAGATAACTGATAAACACACTTATATATTTCTAAATACATAGTTATTATACATAGGAAACACCCAAACTCCGAAACACACATTAGTGGATCACACAAATATTTGTTCCGACCCGGGAATCGAACCCACGACCTGTTGCGTAGCAGTCGGATTCACTCCCACCGCGCCACAGAGGCAGTTAAATAATACAATAAACAATATAAGATAAAAATACTAACGTTGTCATGGCCATTTATGGTAGAATTTTTCAAAATACTTTCTTAGTTGATGCCTACCTTATAAAAACCAAATCTGTTGAGCGATTTGAGCCGAGTGATGATCGACTGATTGATCGCGGCTATTAATCCAGTCGATCCTGGCAAAGCAAAAACATTAATAACTTAACTATGTAATAAACATAACATTTAATACATAGTTAAGTTTTATGTTTTCATAAATACATATTGTTAAAACTTTATAGCCAAAGGAGTAGTCAGAGGCATGTACTGGACGCCCACATTTAACATTTGCATTTTTTATTAAACTAAACGGGTGGTAGTCTATGCCTGTTGAAATTTTTAAAGCCTTCAACCTTGACATAACTAGTTGTCCCAACGATATTTATTTATTATTTATTTATTTATCATGCTAATGGCGGCTGGACCCGTGCTTTCCAAAGCACGGAAGCACTCGTAAATGAAAATAACACAAACGGTAACCCATCTAGCCTTTGATCTCCTAACCCCGCAAGACCCAGGCGCTCTTACGGTTTTATCTCATCCGTTGTAGCAGACGAGGCCGCTTTGGGTACTTGGACATTTTAGTAAGGCTCCTTTCATCCTACTACAATATAATGTACTTAAACATAATCTTATCTACGCAACATAAGAAAAAATTCAAGATCTCGTTAAAAAAATGATGCCTAAATAAATCTCTCTCATATTACAATGGTCATTAAATAATAACTTGGCTTTGTCAGACTTATTAATTCATTTCTTTAACAATGTTTTTTTCTTATAATTTAATAGAATAGTAGCTATTCCTTTAATTACTTACTTATATTATAATTTACTAACTGTTCTTGATATTGGGTTTTGATATTTATTTGATCGTAAAATTCTAGTTTTTCAATTATGTGTTATTATCAATTTTAACTTTTATGTTTGTCAATCACGCCTCATCCCCGAAAGAGTGGCAGAGACATATTATACGCCCACATTTCACCGTGTGCGTTCATGTATTAAGTAATAAGTGGTGAGCCCATTGCCGTGTTGAAATAGACAGACGCAGGTTGTAGTTACCTGCTGTTGAAACTTTTCTAGCCACCCATAAAGCCTTCAACTTGGCTTAACAACTGCCATGTTACTGACAATCGGAACCAACGGTGCCTTTTGAAGTATGGAAACGCTCGTAAATAGAAATACCACAAAGCAAACCCACATTTTTTTTTGCAAACCCTTCGTTGCACTTTAACCTTTTTGTGGTAATACTCGTATTTCAAATTTTATCGAATTTCTTCAGTGAGCAAAACAAATAAAATGACACAGCTTGTTATACTGAGTTTTACACTCTAGCGTGGGCCACGAGACGACATGCGAGACGAGTCGCTAGTGTAAACGTGCGCTCGTGGCTTGTCTCGCAGCTTGTGTCGTGGCTCGCCGGGCTCGCGTTCGGAGCGTTTTATGCGCGCGGAGGATGCCTGCGTGCACATTCGCTCTTCCGTTTCTTTAAATTACAAACGTTTAACCGTGCCGGTTGCTTGTACTGTGCATTGTTAAATTGTCTTTAAGTGCTGGTGTATGCGACTGCCGTGGTAAGGTCTCGGGTCTGATTCCCGGGCCGCAACAAATATTGATGTGATTGATTTGCTAATGTTTGTTCCAGGGTTTGGGTGTTACCTATGTATAATACGTTAGTATGTATTTAGAAATTTGTCTAGATCATGAAATAGATGTTTATCAGTTGTTTAGATCCCATTCCAAAAGCTTATATTACTTTACTTTGGGTTAGACGGTGCTGTGTAAAGAAAAAATATGGATTAATTTTGTGTAAATTAAACGTAATAGACACATTACGTTTCATTGAGTTATTTCAAGGCTAGATGATAAAATTGAATCCGAAGCAAAATAGCAAAAGAATAAAAAAAGACAAAAATAATAATAAAAAGTTACCGATTCTTGGTTTTGTAAATTACTTGCGTAGTAGTAGTAGTATATGCTCACAAAACTTAAGAGTCGATGCTGAGAATAATATATGACATCCGCCATCGTTGAAAGGTCACTAGCAAATGAGCACGCCGCAAGAGTGTAAACATGAGCTCATGTCGTGACCGGCTCGCGCGTGCCAGGAGCCGAGCCACGAGACGCGCCGCGAGTGTAAACGCAGTATTACAGTCTCGTTGCCTGTATATTATTGATAGTGACTGTACCACTTAAATCAAACCGTAAAAGACCAAATCGATAAAATAATCACAAAAGCAAAACAAATATTCCAAACGAATGTTTACTTAAACATTGTTGTATAAAAGTTTACAATATTGACAAATAATGATAGTATCTTTCCAGCTGTCATAGTGACAGGCTGCCTATTGCTGTCAGTGGAGACAGCAGACAGCGTATTCAGTGAACCGACAAATTGACTGACAAAGTTTAAGATAAGATCGACGTGAGCAGACTTTAAGATAAGTATGGATATTGAAATTAGTCGGGTAATACTTATTTTGTAATTGTTATTGTATACATTTGCGAGCGTTTCCGTGATTCGGAAGGCACGTTAAGCCGTTGGTCCCGGTAGTCAGTAACATGGCAGTCGTTAAGCCAAGTTAAAGGCTTTATGGGCGACTTAAAAAAATTCAACAGCTAGAAGTCATAACCTGCGTCTGTCTATTTTAACGCGGCAATGGTCTCACCACCTATTACGTGGGACAGGAATATACATGGTCAAAGGTAGGCAAACATTATGTATGCCTCTGCTACCCCTTCAAGGAGAAGGCGTGATAGATAAATAAATAATCGGCACTAAATTAATATGGTAAACGAACAAAGATATTCACCGTAAAGCTCTTTGACTCACGTTTATTAATTTTCCGACTTGAAATTATTAATTTCAAATAAAAAGCTTTCTTGTGCCTATTGTGTTAGCGGACTCCCCACGATTTGTGCCCGTTTCCATGGGAAATTGGAAATAAAATGTAGCCTAAGTTAATCCTTATGCCATCAACGATCTGAGATTAGCCGGAACAAACAGACAGACAGGGGAAAAAATATTTTTACATAAGAACTGTAGGTATACACTTTCGTATTATGCATTAAGTGAAAAGCAGTTAATTTGAAATTACAAACAGTCTCTTTAAATAGATTTTTCAAATTAATTTAATTTTTTAATTTAATTTAATTTAATAAATTAATGATTCGAATGAAATTCTTTAAAGAATTATCCTTCTAATCCCACTAATATTATAAATGCGAAAGTTTGTTAGAATGGATAGTTTGTTAATCTTTCACGTAAAAACTACTGAACGGATTTTAATGAAACTTTACAATAATATAGCTTATACATCAGAACAAGGCTACTTTTTAACCCGGAAACAAGTTCCTGTGGGAAACGGGAACGGGAAAACATCTCTACGCGGGCGAAGGCGGGCGTCAAGTAGCAATATTATGGACAGTTTATATACTCGTATATTCATAATATTTTAGTTCTGTTCTGCCATACATATTGGAATCAAACACGCTCACATAGGACCCGTAGCAATTATTGAAGAAGTAAAACTTATTTAAGACGTTGAGAAAAGAAAGAAGTTTCACTTCTTACCTGTGTACTTTGGTACATGCACATATTTTTTCCTATAGGAAACCTAGCCGTCCATACAGCCTATGTGTTATAAATAAATAAATATTGTAGGACACTTTTCACACAGCGCCATCTAGCCCAAAGTAAGCTATTAGCTTGTGTTATGGGATCTAGATAACTGATAAACACACTTATATATTTCTAAATACATACATATTATACATAGGAAACACCCAAACTCCGAAACACACATTTGTGGATCACACAAATATTTGTTGCGACCCGGGAATCGAACCCGGGACCTCTTGCGTAGCAGTCGGATACACTCCCACCGCGCCACAGAGGCAGTCAAATATATATATATATATATATATAGTAGATACTGTTCGTTTATTGGCTTGTGTTTTTAGCAATAAAATGTTTATTTATTTCTATTGCGATCGCTACCCTTAGAAAAGAGCGCATCACTTCATTACGTACCTATTCGGTCAGCCATCGTTACGCTGCCCAATAAATAATATAAGCTTTGCAAATTTTGTTTGAGCAATGCTTACCTATATTGTGGGACACTTATTGTGGGACACTTGTCACACAGCGTCATCTAGCCCAAAGTAAGCCAATATTAGCTTGTGTTATGGGATCTAGATAACTGATAAACATACTTATATATTTCTAAATAAATACATATTATAGATTAATAACACCCAGACACAGAATAAACCATCGTGCTCATCACACAAAGTTTTAACCTGGGTGGGAATCGAACCCACGACCTCTTGCGTAGCAGTCGGATGCACTCCCACCGCGCCACAGAGGCAGTAATATTATACGAAAGCGCTTCGATCATTCTTAGATCTAAATAGCTACAAGCGCTACGAATCTTTCAAGCTCCACGCGATATCTCTGCGAAACTTTATTCACTACGTATACCGATTTGCTCTTTCATTTATTCACAGCTCTGAGTGCCTCTGTGGCGCGATGGGAGTGTATCCGACTGCTACGCAAGAGGTCGTGGGTTCGATTCCCACCCAGGATAAAACTTTGGGTGATGAGCACGATGGTTTATTCTGTCTCTGGGTGATATTTATCTATAACGAGTTGACTCCCGCGGCTTAACCCGCGTAGAGAAATTTTTCCGTTCCCGTTTCCCACAGGTACTTGTTCCCGGGATAAAAATTAGCCTATGTCCGTCTCCAGGCTCTAAGCTACCTCCCCACCAATTTTTCTTTTTTTACACAATAAAGACAAATCGGTACAGCCGTTGTTGAGTTATAAATAGTGTAACTAACACGACTTTCTTTTATAAATATAGATATGTATGTATTTAGAAATATATAAGTATGTTTATCAGTTATCTGGTTACCATAGTACAAGCTCAGCTTAGTTTGGAATCAGATGGCGTTGTGTGAGTTGTCCCAACGATATTTTTATATTATTTATTATTTACCAAAGGCGAAAAATAGATAAGATCAACAAATTTATATTTCACCAAATATCTGTAGAATAACGATTGCATTTTGGCATTTCATTTTCGAGTCACGAAAGTTTGCACATAAATTCAAATCCAGAGGTCAAAGGCCAATGTCAAAGGTCATAGTGGCTGAAGACTTGAAAAATTGAAGAAAAAATTCGGTTGATAAAAGCAAGTGTTTCGAAGAATTTATAAGTACCGTGTGAATTTCGTCTCAAGATTTTTGGGTTCATTATCTGTTTACGGTAGAAAAGTTTGCTTTAGGTTTAAGTCATAAGAGATCATTCAAAGATGCTCTAAGGGCTTATTAAAAAAAAAAACATTCATTTTAATTTTGAAGCGCTCGAGGCCCCGCGGTCTCAGTGTTCTGTAAACGATCACTGAGTTACGCAACTTTCACTATGGCTGGTCCTCGGATGGGTGACCACTTTGTGGCATTTCCTTGAGCGTTTCCGTGCTTCGGAAGGCACGTTAAGCTGTTGGTCCCGGTTGCCAGTAAAATGGCAGTCGTTAAGCCTGGTTGAAGGCCTTATGGGCGGCTTGAAATATTTCAACAGTAGGTAGCCACAACCTGCGTCTGTCTATTTCAACACGGCAATAGTTCACCACCTATTACGTAGGACAAGAATACAAATGGTGAAAAGTGGCCACATAATATGTCTCTGCCTCCCCTTCAGGGATAAGGCGTGATGGATAAATAAATAAATAAATAAAATTTGAAGTTGTTGTGTATCCTTAAAATTGTAAGACTCTTACAGTACAGACCAATAGCAACCCACAACTGGGTTGCTATTGGTCCATTTGATTGTTTGAAAAACACATTAAACCGTATATTGTGTATAAAATTTTCATACGTATTTAATTATATTTAATAGTCTGTTTATCAACCACGCCTTATCCCCGAAGGGGTGGCAGAGACATATTATACGCCCACATTTCACCGTGTACATTCCTGTCCCACGTAATAAGTGCCAATGGGCTCATTGCCGTGTCGAAATAGACACGCAGGTTGTGGCTACCCGCTGTTGAATTTTTTGAAACTCTGAAACAAACATTTGTTCCGACCCGGGAATCAAACACGGGACCTCAGCGCGGCAGTCGCATACACTACCACTGCGCCACCAAAGCAATTATGAATCTTAATAATATTATAAATGTGAAAGTTTGTATGAATGTTTGTTACTCTTTCACGTAAAAACTAATGAATGGATTTTAATAAAACTTTACAATAACATAGCTTATACATCAGAATAACACATAGGCTACTTTTTATCCCGGGAATAAGTTCCTTTGGGAAACGGGAACGGGAAAATTCTCTACGCGGGCGAAGCCGCGGGCGTCAACTAGTATATGAATAAAATATTGGATGTAAGTACTCACATTATATACCTGTCTGTACGCTCTAAGCTCTTATTTGCACCATCAATATTAGATCAAGTTCCGAATTTCCCCAGAGATCCGTTCCACAGCCATACAAAGATTCAAACCGCCGTGGTCTATCGAACCATTTAAGAATACCGGTTATATACTATAATTTATTTTTCTCAATCATCAAAATAAAAATATCATTATATTTTTTTAAGTGAAAACTTGTTTTAGCGCGGTACGCATATTTTTAGATGAGATAAAACCTCTGGACGCGATAAAACGCGATAAAACCTTGCGACACCGTTACCGAGGTGCAGCTATAGTGTGTGTATATATATAATTTAGAACTCAGTTTTCAACATTCGATAGCTCAGTTGGTAGAGTGGTAGACTGTAGATGGTTATAAATTGGAATACATGAGTCGCAGGTTCAAATCCGGCTCGAAGGAACTCTTCTTGTGTATTTAAATACAGTCAAATTATAAATAGCTAAAGTGCTTTTTAACCCGATTAGTACTTTTATTCTTAAAGTATATGGGTTTCACCCTAGTAACTATTTAAAAAATTCTAATGCGCCATAATAAGTTTTCACTTCACTCGGTGCAACCCGTATAACCTGTAATAATTTTTTCTGTCTGTTCTGTCTAATCTCCGAAACGGCTGGACCGATTTTAGCGAGATTTTCACTGGCAGATAGCTAATGATATAAGGAGTAACTTAAGCTACATTTTATCCCCGTATTCCCACGGGAACGAGCACTACGCGGGAAAATCCGCAGGGCGTCTGACTGTATTGAAATAATATTGCTTTAAGCGATTGTGGAAGCCCCCGAGGTCTATACTATACGAGTTATAATGTCTGGGTTGCTTTCCTCTGCTATTCTTCGTTCACTAAAAAACTTGATTCAAAAAGGTTGCTAATATATTTTGCTTTTATTTTCACCCTCAGTCAACCATTATATTTTAATTGCTTAATTGTGATACTTCAAAGGCGGTAGTTTTTAATGTCTAATTATCCTTCATCAAATTACAAAAAAAGTGGCCAAGTGCGTGTCGGGTTTAAACAATATAAGGTTCCGTGTCTGATTATTTTTAATCAATATTTTTTTTTACTACGGAAGGTATATTTTCTCAGTCGATCGACTATTGCTTGTAAACTTGTAGTTGGCAACTTGCACCTACTACTTAGTTAGAATCTAACAAATAATGTAAGCTTAAAACTCAATATTTTACAAACAGATTTCTTAGTCGAAAAATGGCTTTGTCAAACCTATATTATTTAGTAAAATTCTAGTTAACGATACCCTTTTTTTTAACGACACGTTTCCTTTCCTATGGCGGGCAGTCCCTTGAAACTCTCGGAAGGATAGCCCCAGAGCTCTCTACAGACTTTGTCCGCTACTGCAGGTTCTTTCAAGGGAGGGTTCAGATGTTATCCATAGTATAGGATTCGGAAAGAACTGGATACCTACACTAAAGATATGATTAATATTCTGAAGGATATTGTTGAATTGACGGCGGGTGGGTTGCTCGGATGGCTGGTTGGCTGTGTCCCATACTACAAAAGCAGGTTCAAAATGATGGTGTGGCGTGAGAGCTACACGCACCTCCCATCATTTGCAAGGAAGTGGTGAAGCCGCGGTGATGGACAATGTCTATGTTGAAAGTCCGGGGGTCATCCTTCCGAGTTCATCCGATACTACCGGCCATAGGCAAATGGAGATCACGTTTTAGTCGGTAGGAGTGTGGCATAGCATCCATGAGGATGTACACACGGAAAAAATGGTACTCTACTTAAGATTTATTTTAATTATTTATTTTAGTTTATATAACTAATACACCAGATTACAGTTTTTCACTATGGATCCCTAAAAAACGTGTAAAAAGCAAAACGGTTTTAATAACTGGACAAAAAGGGCCAACATTAAACTAATTACCCTCGTCACCCTTTTTTGGGTCGACTTCTCCTAGAATTTCCAACATCATAACATTAAAGCTCACATTTATTTTAAACTAGTTGATGCTCGCGGCTCTGATCACGCGGAGAGTTTTCTTTACCCGTTTTCTTTAAGAACCTTAAATCCCGGGATAACATACACACATACATGACGTACAAGTACATGCAGTTAAATATCTAAAGCAATTATTTTCCTAAATTTCTCATAAATTTTTAATAAAGTGGAATAAGACAATTCGATTCGAGACGGGGATTGAACCGAGATGGTCCTGGTCATACTCTTAAAATGACGGTTAAAATATGGTGGAGAATTTCACCTTGATTCGAAACGGTTCGGGTAGTTTAGGAGGCTAGAATATTGCCCTGGTTAGGCAAAGGTCACGGGTTCAATCCCCGTCTCGAATCGAATTGTCTTTTTCCACTTTATTAAAAATATTTATGAGAAATTTTGCAAAATATCTGTTTTATAAATGTATCCATAGACTGAGTGGAGTCCATTGCATCAATGCTTAAAAAATGGTTGTAACACTGTTCATTGGTACCGAGTTGTTCATTAGCTCGATAGATGGCTCTGGTCATACTCTTAAAATGACGGTTAAAATATAGTGGAGAATTTCAACTTGATTCGAAACGGTCCGGGTTGTTCAGGTGTCTAGAACATTGCCCTGGTTAGGCAAAGATCACGGGTTCATACATACATGGTTACGCCGGTCACGCCTTCATACCCGAAGGGGTAGGCAGAGGCACACATTTCACTAAGTACGTACCAGCATGTCAATGGACTCACCCCATTGCCATGCTGAAATGAACAACGCAGGTTGTGACAACATACAGTTTTTGTTTTTTAAGCTGCCCGTAAGAGTTTCAACTTGACTTAACGACTGCCATATAACTGGCAACCGAGACCAACGGCTTAACATTCCTTCTTAATAGAAATGCCACAAAGCGGTCACCCACCCGAGGATCAGCCATAGCGAAAGTTACTTAACGCAGTGATCGTTTACAGAGCTAGCGGGGTTACAAGCGCTTCTCAAGTGTCTCACAATAAAACAATTCTTACTGTGAAATGTGGGCGTATAGTACCTATGCCTCTGCCACCCCTTCTGACATAAAGACGTGACTTAAATAAGTAAATAAGTAAGTTACAATATAACCCAGACTACACTCAGTAAGTAAGTCAAATAATCAAACCTTTTGAATTTAAACTGTAGTTTACAAGAAAAATAACTTAAGGGCCGGTAGGCCAAGTCGCTAGGCACCACAACGCTTCCTCAGCCCCCGCCAAGATAGATCGACGATGTATTTTGTGCTGGCATGCCACAGTAAAAATGATTGGCAGTAACAATTGAAATGGAACATCTCTGTTATTGTGTTGGATTTTTTTTAGGTTTATGATATACTAGTTGACGCCCGCGGCTCCGCCCGCGTGATGAAGATTTTCCGTTCCCGTTTTCAAAAGGAACTTGTTCCCAGGATAAAAAGTAGCCTATGTGTTATTCTGATAGATAAGCTAATATATATAATATATAGTTATGGTAAAGGACGAAATTAAAAACAGTTTGCTAGGCTATCACCGGCGACTGCGACATCACCCCAATCCCCTGGTCTCACAACTAACGCATCGAGGTTATAGCAAAATATTAAAAAGGAAAGACATAATCAGTGACGACTGAGCCCATTGGAAATAAACGAGGAGATGTGCCCACTGGAGAGCACACTCACTCACCTAATTACCCTCACACAATCTACTTATAGTAGAACTGATTGCAGATAACAGAACACAGAAAAAAAAAGGTAAAGTTTATTTAAATTCCATTCAGTAGTTTTACGTGCAAGTAACAAACATCCATACTTACAAACTTTCGCGTTTATAATATTAGTCATAATAATAATAATAAATCTTTATTCATTTAGGTCACATAGTAACACTTATGAACGTAATATTACTTCTACATTTACATTTACTGCCAGATTCGCAAAGCAATAGGTAGAGCCTGAGGAAAAACCTGGCAATAAAACTCATGGTCACTCTTTTCTAAACGCCAGTAATTACATTAGTTTGATTAACATGATATTTGACCAATTATATAGTAATGAATTTATACAAACAAAAAAATCAAAATCAATGTTGTGTTTAAAATCATATCAAAATTAGAGCGATTATAGTTCTAAGGGCAGCCTACCCTTGAAGAAGAAGAACTCAATGGATGCCATTTTAAAATGTAGGAATGGCTTACAACATTAAAATTACAATTACATTGTTCCTTTGGATTTATGTGAGAACAGTCGATTAAACTTAAGTTTACCATAAATATAAATAAGATTATTTGTAATAATTGCTATAACAGCTATGAGCTGACCAGTCCCAACAGACGGCACCCGTTCACGGGTATGACGCATTATATCAGCCATCGCCCAACTCAACCGTATTATAGGGAATAAGGCGACCCGATACATACGCCACCACTGCCGAGCCGAGACACACACTTAGGCGAGCATGACATACTCAAAAACTGCACAGCTACTATCATGTCAATTTCAAAGAAATAAATAAGTCTACATGGTGCTCACACAATAACAAACTCAAATTACATTGTATATTAGTTAATACCGGGACTAAACGCAATTTAGAAACCTTAGGTAATAGGTAGGTAATAATCATTAAGTAATAGGCCCTTTTCAAGAGGTGCGTCTTTATTTCCGCCTTAAATTTATGTAACGGCAGGTTCATAATGTTTAAAGGAATTTTATTATATAGGCGTACGCCAATTCCTGCAAAAGAGTCGTGAACCTTTTGTAAACGATGATGCGTTCCAATTAATTTATGCTTATTTCTAGTATTTATCGAATGTATGTCACTGTGTCTATTGAATAAATGTATGTTCTGTTTAACTAACATAATATTTGCAAATATATACTGTAATGCAACCGTTAAAATGCCAATTTCTTTAAATTTCTCTCTAAGAGACACTCTAGCACTCAATTTATATATTGCACGTATAGCTCTCTTCTGGAGTACAAAAATTACTTGTAGATCATCTGCTTTGCCCCACAGCAAAATGCCGTAAGACATGTCACTATGAAAATAACTAAAGTATACCAGCCTGGCAGTTGCCACATCAGTAAGCTGCCTGACTTTACTAACGGCAAAGGCTGCCGAGCTGAGTTTACCTGCAAGACACTTTATTTGGGCATTCCACTGCAGTTTGCTATCTAAAGTGATCCCCAAAAATACAGCTGATTCAAGATTAAGGGTATCACCGTTCAATGTTATATTTGTACCGCAATTCCTGACATTAGGCATGCTGAATCTGATACATTTTGTCTTCTTAGCGTTTAATAGCAAATTATTGGTCGTAAACCAATCTACAACTTGGCAAGTGAACTATTTACGCCGTTAAAATTAGTAAGCGTGCGATCAACTTTAAAACTAAGTGACGTATCATCAGCAAATAGAACAATGTCGCACAAGTTCTGTATATAGAATGGCAGATCGTTAATATAAATTAAAAATAGAAACGGACCTAGAATTGATACCTGCGGTACGCCCATAGCTACAGATGCTCCAGAGGAGTTAATTCCATTGACATCAACATGTTGTATTCGATCGTTTAGGTAGGAGGCAACAAGGTCTAGTGCAGAGTGTTTGATACTATAATAAAATAGTTTTCGCAATAGTGTTTTATGGTCAACGCAATCAAATGCTTTGGAGAGATCGCAGAATACACCAATAGCATCTTGTCTATTCTCCCAGGCGCTATATATATGATTTAGAAGTGTAACACCTGCATGAATGGTAGAACGGCCCCTTGTGAACCCATACTGCTCTTTATGTAATAGCATATTTGAATTAAAATGAGCTTGTAATTGTTGCAATATAATTTTTTCAAAAATTTTCAAATGGCAGGTAATATTGAAATTGGTCTGAAATTACCAGGGTCGGTTTTGGATCCAGATTTAAATAGAGGTATTACTTTACTGTGTTTCATTAAATTCGGAAACACTCCTTTATCAACACACTTATTAAATATTTCAGCACACTTATTCAATTTTACAGAAATACCCCACAAGTCAGCTGTCTTTTTTGAGTTAAGTGACTTGAATACTTTAATGATATCGTTGGGGTTTACATATTTTAAGCCAAATATGACACTACACTGATCCACGCTGCCCCCAAGCATGCGTTAAGCTTTTATTGGACAAGAATTTAAGGAGCCAGTTGTTTTCGCGGGTATGTCTATCAAATAGTTGTTAAAAGTTTATGCTATATCTAATTTATTATTACACACTTCGTTATTTATAATTAACTCAATGTTATTATCACGGGGTAGTAATCGACCCATTACTACCCCGATTTTTGCAAATCTCCAGTTCCTTTATAGTGAGGTTGAACTTTTGTTGCAAGTCACGGGATACTGCACTACGGGTCATCATTTTTATTTTATTATTTTATTCCTAATAATAATCAACAAGAAATCTATAATAATTCTCAACACACTAGTGACAAGATTATATTAAAAAAAATAAGTGTAAGTATATCTAGGTTCACAACAGGTTCACAAGCACTGTTCAAATGCCAATGTTCTAAGAAATCTATAATAGTTTGTGGAGATTTTAATGTTGATATATTAGATACATCATTAACTCCATCAGAGAGAAATAAAATTAAAAATTTATTTAAATCCTTTAATCTGCATAGTACATTCTTAGAACCCACTCGTATTACAGCCACCAGTGCAAAATGTATTGATAATATTTTTACTGATATTAAACCTATAGATAAAGGTATTGTGGATCCTGTGGAGTCAGATCATGGTGGCCAATGGATAAAATTTCCTAAAAGTAGTAACAAAGTCAGCAAAAAACAAATTAAATATGTACCAATTAACCAAAGTCGTTTGAATAATTTTAAAGAAAATGTATTAAAGAGATTACCATATCTACCTAACTTCACTTGTGTAGACCAGTCATATAAACACTTATTTAATTTGATTAATGATGAGTTTGGCAAAGTTTTTACCTCAAAAACTCTACAGATTGGTGGTCGTCCTGTTTTCAGTGACTGGGCAACACCAGGTATCTTTAAAAGTAGAAATAAATTATTTGAATTATATTCAGAAAAATCATATAATTTTAGGCAAACCTTTCAGGAATATGTAAAAAATTATTCAAAGATATTTAAACAAACGTGTCATCTTGCTAAGTCAAACTTCATTAAAAATAAAATTTCTAATTCTGTAAATAAAATAAAAATGACTTGGAACATCATTAACTCTGAATGCGGTAGATCTTTAGTGACTGAAAGGGATTTCCACTTAAAAGTAAATCGTTGCCATGTTACAGGGGACCTGGAAGTGGCTACGGAGTTTGAACACTTTTTCAAAAATGTACCTATATTGACAACAAAATCTCTCCAAGCATCTTCCAGTTCCACTGAACTTTTATTAGAAGAATCTGTTCTTTGTTGCAGGGATGCATTTGTATTCACAGATATTTGTGCTCAGGACATTGTAAAAACATTTAAATGTATCGAAATTAAGAAAACCGCGGACATTTGGGGATTATCGGTCAAAACTGCATCATGTATAATTGAGGTAATTGCGCCCCATCTAGCAACTGTGTTTAATGACTGTGTTTCTAGTGGTACATTTCCTGATTTAATGAAACACAGCAAATTCGTTCCCTTGTTCAAGGCTGGCAGCGCTACAGAGCCGTCTAATTTCCGACCAGTGTCAGTGCTGCCAACATTGAACAAAGTATTTGAAAAAATTATCTTGAATCAAATGCTATCCCATTTTAATAGTCATAAAATACTCCATGCGAATCAATTTGGGTTTACGAAAGGGCGCTCAACTTCCGATGCTGGTGTTGAGTTATTAAAATGTATTCATGAAGCATGGGAAGACAAGCACGATGCATTAGGTATATTTTGCGATCTATCAAAGGCTTTTGATTGCGTTCAACATGAAACGCTGTGCAGGAAACTACACCACTATATTGAACACTAGAATATATATATATTTGAACAATAGAATACAGAGGGTCGATATTAATGGTACACGTTCTGTAGGATCCATGGTTACAATGGGTGTGCCGCAAGGCTCGATACTTGGGCCATTCTTGTTCCTCATTTATATTAATGATTTACCATTTTATGTAGGGGACAGGAATAGGATTGTTTTGTTTGCAGATGACACCTCATTAATTTTTAAAATTAAAAGACAATTAGATAACTATGACGATGTAAACAATGCAATTGCAAGAGTAGTTCATTGGTTCAGCTCAAATAATCTTTGCCTTAATGAAAATAAAACTAAATGTATAAACTTTACTCTACCAAATGTAAAACAAGTTGCGGCCAATGTTCAACTGAATGGACAAGTGTTAGAGTTTGTAGAATCAACTGTGTTCCTAGGTATAACTATTGATGCCAATTTGCAGTGAGGCCCACACATAGAAAAGACAGCCTCTTGATTAAGTTTGGCTGCATACGCTGTAAAAAAGATCAGGACTCTAACAGATGTGGATACGGCTAGAATGGTTTACTTCAGCTATTTTCATAGTATTATGTCTTACGGTATTCTCCTTTGGGGGAGTGCTGCAGATTTAAATAGTATTTTTGTTCTACAAAAGCGGGCTGTACGCGCGATTTATAAATTGGGCCCCAGAATTTCTCTCCGAGAAAAATTCAAAGAAGTAAATATTCTAACTGTACCATCACAATACATTTTTGCCAATCTTATGTATGTCCAGAAAAATCTATCAAAGTTTTCTAAACTCTGTGATAAACATAATATAAACACTAGAAATAAAAATAATCTTTCAGTCCACCACAGTCGACTACATAAGATTGGCGATTCTTTCCAGGGTAACTGTATTCGCTTTTACAACAAGCTTCCCTGTGACCTGAGAAATTTACCTTTAAATAAATTTAAAAAGTTTATTAAAAACAAGCTTTGTGAAAAAGGTTTTTACTCCGTTACAGACTATTTGCAGGACAGGGACGCCTGGAAATGATATGCTGGCAAAGTGAAATAATATTAAATTGTAAATAGGCCATCAAAAAAAAAGCCTTCCTAAGTTTCTTGCCGGTTCTTCTCAGGTGGGCCGCGTTCCGAACCGGTGGTCGCTTTAAATATTTTAAATAGTGTATGACATTTTGTAAGCGCCGTTAAAATGGTCTATGCAAAATAAAGATATTTTTATTTTATTTTTATTTTTAACATACCTAATATATTTGAACTATTTAGTATTGTATTTATTTGAACTATTTAGTATTATATTTATTTTATTATTTAGGTACAATTTTTATATTAATTTTTAAGGTATTTGAATTGATATCACGTACCCTACTCTCAATTTTTATGTTCGAATTTTGTACAGATTAGTAATAAGTAAGTATGCTATTCTTCTGTTTAAGTTCATTACATGTCACAATATTTGTTTGTTTTTATTACGATTTTAGGGTCACTATTAACAGTTTTTTTGTCCACTTAATTTTTCACAATGGGTAAAAAATAATTGAAACAATTTACGGTTGATCACTGATTCACAAATAACTTTGTCGTAGCCTTGTGCTTGTATATAATAGTACTTACGGTATTTTTCTGTGTGTTTATTTGCACTTTTAACACTTTTTATTGTAGTATAACTTAATATTTATAAATTTCCTTAATAAAAATATACAGAGACACTGTTTACGTTACGGCGTTAGTGTTGCCAGTCTCAGTCAGTAGAAGTTTATGATGATATATATTTAATAACAAATTTAGGCTTTATGTACAAGTACCAAATAAAATGTCCCGTACTCGTAATATTATTAAAAAAAGGGTATAATACCCTTTTTTTAATAATATTAAAATCAAAAAATCATAATGTTATGTTCCTGTCTTCGGCAGCTAGTCACCGTTGTTCTTCAGAACATATCTTCCGTCCACGCCAAACATTCTCCTTAAGTACACAATTTCATTCAATTGCTCTAAACGTTGCCGGTTTACCCATATCTTGCTTTTAGTTCTTACTTTTTCTTTTTCAAATACCCGATTCATAGTTTAACATGCAGCGAAGCCCTTTACTTTTATATTTTTCTTCTTCTTCTGATGAGACCATCACTACCGCATCATCAGCGTACAACAGACAATGTGCTGTAAAATTTCCTATTTTACAACACATCATAATCTTTTAACTTTTGCAGCCACACTTTTGCACAACTTTTCAAATACATTATGAAAAGCCAGGCGGACCGTCGACGGCCCATTTGACGCCCGAACAGAAATCAAAAAGAGGCGCCAGGTGAACCTCCCCCTTGGTCGCACGCAAGCTTTACAGTCCGTATAAAGAGACTGTATCGCCAGCAGGAGCTGGCCGTCCACACCATATTCTGCCCTGATATGGTGTAGACGGGCAGCCAGGCCACACGGACAAGTACCACAGAGTTTCTCTCACAACTTTATAAAATGCTTTCTCCAGATTCACTAAAGCGCAAAAAACTTTCGCGTTAAAAGGTTGGGATTATTAATTGAATGAATGAATGAAAAATCTTTATTCATGTAGGTCACAATGTAACACTTATGAACGTCAAGATTATTACTTCTACATATATATTTAATGCCAGATTCGCAAAGCAATAGGTAGAGGCTGAGGAAGAACCTGGCAATAAAACTCATGGCTACTCTTTTCTAACCGCCAGTAATTACATTAGTTTGAGTTACATGATGTTTGACCAATTATATAGTAATGAATTTATACAAAACCAAAAAACAAAATCAATGTTGTGTTTAAAATCATATCAAAATTAGAGCTATTCTAGTTGCCAGTTCTAAGGGCAGCCTACACTTTAAGAAGAAGAATCTAGCAAGAAAGTCAATGGATGCTTTTTTAAAATGTAGGTATGGCTTACAACATTAAAATTACAGTTACATTGTTCCTTTGGATTTATGTGAGAACAGTCGACTAAACTTAGTTTGCCTTAAATTTAAATTATATTATTTGTAATAATTTCTATATTATTATTATTAATTAATAAATTATTAGTTGTCATACATTGTTTAAGGCTACTAACATAAAGTAAAAACACATATAAAAAGCGCTCGTAGCCCTACTAACTCGGTTTCTGTAAAAGATCACTGATTTAAGAAACTCTCTCGGATTTTGGATGGATGACCGCTTTGTAGCATTTTCATTTACCAGCGTATTCGTGCTTCGAAGGACACGTTAACGTTGCAATCGACACTCGTTAAGTCTAGTGAATAACTTTTGAGCGACTTAAAAATTACAACAGCGAGTCGCTACAATTTGAGCCTGTCCATTTGAACACAGGCATTGGGCTCACCACAATATGCCTCTGCCACACCTACGGGGATAAAATCGTGGCTTATAAATTCATAAATATACTTAAATAATTAATACTGAAAGAATAAAACAAAGGTCCTGGATACAATTTTAATAATTTATGCGAAGCGAAGCTTCAATATAACAACTGCACTGATTACTTCAGCCAGTGGCAGTCGGTATGTTTAAGCTTCAGAATCTATTGATCAAATTTGTTTATAGATAAACATACATTGACCGGCCCACTGGCTCAGTTGGTTATATAACTGTCTTCTAACCTGTGGGTACCGGGTTCGATTTTATACTACTTACAGGGTTAATTCTAACGCTTCTGTGAAGTGAAGGTACTTTATTTTATATTAAAACTCTCATATATTTTAATTATCAATCACGCCTTATCCCTGAAAGGGTGGCAGAGGCATATTATTATATATACCCAGTTTTCACCATGTGTATTCCTGTCCCACGTAATGGGTGGTGAGTCCATTGCCGTATATAACTCTCTTATATATACACTATATAAAGCTAACTCCGGGCGTCGCGTATGCAACTGGGACAGACGCTCGGATGATGATGGAATGCTTACTACTCTCATAAATATACTGTGCCATTGCGAAAAAATAGCAAGGGGAGCGCAACGAAAAAACCTAACACAGGTCCTACCTCAGTAAGTGCCAGCGCGCGACTAATCGGGCCTCAGCGTCGCGAATCTGATATTATTTAAACATTCGTTCTATAAAAATCACTGCATATAGTCAAAGTAAGCCATTATGTCTATAAATATTTAGTAGCTATAGTTGTGTATAAAAATTTCATTATAATATATCTGTAGTTTAGATTTGGCATTGAAAAAACATTTCGAAAGGGGGCAACTTTGGGATGATTTCTATCAAGTGAAGTTTATTAGATTTTGTAAGTAACAGAAAGCCATTTTGACTAGCTTAAATGTTTAACTAACATATATCTCTTTTTCAGAATCAAAACCCCTTTCTTCTACGATTCGCATTGTTTTAAAAAACTCAAAAGCGTCGCCTCGGCAGGAATACCAAGCCTTAACTAGAAGCGCTCGTGGTAAAAGAATACTGAGTTACGCAACTTTCACTATGGCTGGTCCTCGGATGGGTGACCACTTTGTGGCATTTACATTTGCGAGCGTTTCCGTGCTTCGGAAGGCACGTTAAGGCGTTGGTCCCGGATGCCAGTAAAATGGCAGTCGTAAAGTCAAGTTGAAGGCCTTATAGGCGGCTTGAAAATTTTTAACAGCAGGTAGCCACAACCTGCGTCTGTCAATTTCAACACGGCAATGGGCTTATCACCTATTACGTGGGACAAGAACACACATGGTGAAAAGTGGGCATACAATATGTATGTCTCTGCCACCCCCTCAGGGATAAGGCGTGATAGATAATTAAATAAATATAAAAACTTATCTCGTTCTCTTATTTGAAGAAGCCACCATAACTCTTATAATGCAAATTAGCAAATATACAGAAATTTCACGTGAAGCAAAAGCTTGGCAACTTTCAGGCCATGTTACGTAATGGCCAGAGGTCCGTATTTTAGTACAGGGGGCTCGTCATACAGGTTTTACGGCATCATAAATTTTGCAAACTTTGACGAGACTGTTGCAGACATGTGTAGGAAATCGATGTTTCAACAAACTTCTAGAGCCCAAAGAGCATCGTGTTTGTTAAAAAATATCAAGTAAAGTCTAGAATTTGGCGCGGTAGAGGGTTTTTGAAACTAAACCTACTCGCATTTTATTTTTTTTTGTTAAACTGGAAAATGGCGTGTTCCGTTGGTTTGGACACGTCCAACGAATGAGTGAGGAACGATTGACGAAGAATATATACTGTGAAAAAGTAGAGGGTAGAAGGAATCAGGTTGGGCCGAGAATTACACATAAAGACCACGTGAGCAGATTGCTCAAAAACGGAAAAGTCAAAAGTACTCGGATAACCAGACGTTGAATCTGCAGGAAGTGAAAGAAAAATGCGTGGATCGCGAAGCCTGGCGATCTGTTCTCTCTGACTACCCCATCAGGGATACAGCTTGAAGATAGTTAGTAAGTTATTTTAGTAATTCGTTCTCTTTTATTGCTGAAATATTTTAACATTATTTTCTCCCTTTAACGCGTTTAAACTTTCCACCTTTTACGACTTAGGATTCACAGTTTATATCAATAGAAACCTAGGAATACAGGTACATAGAAAAATGCTCACCTATTTTAGCTGTGTTGTAGTTATTTGAGATGGCAGTCCTACCTGAAAAGAGGTAAAAAGAAATTAAAGTATGGTACACTATGTTCTAAAAATCATTAGAAATCTTATCCGGTACTACAAAATGTAAAACATTCATTTCGTAAATCGGCTAACAGTAAATGAAAAAATAATGTAAGTTTAATATTCTAAATTGTCTCAATATGGAAAATCTATAGCTTCTCTCTTTCTTCCTCTCGTCATCTTCACTGGGAATAAGTTATATCCTGAAAATCTGACCTCCAGCTCTAAATCCTACCTAGGATTTAGAGCTGGAGGTCAGATTTTATTAACTGCTAGCAGCTTAGTTTGTTTTTTTTTATTTTAGGCATTATTGGGGGCAACTGTGGCCTGACCTCCAAACCCAGAAAAGATGCCTGCGTCATTGACTCATCCATTGGTCAGCAGGTGCACTGCTAGGAAGTGAGGTCGCTTGGGTTCCAAAATCTTGGTGGAGGCACACCCTTCATTGCCTTATACCCCTCATCTGAGTGCATTTGCTTATCTGGATTTGGAACAGGCCATGGCATTTTTTTTATATTGAGCTTGCCAAAATGACTTCATCCGCCTGATACATAGCCATGATGACATCTAGCGAATTGAGGGGCACTCTCTTAGTCTACTGATTATGACTGACAGCGTCGCTCAAGTTGGCGGCCTAATGATGTACCTCTTCACGCTCCGCTTGAAGAACCCGGGATTGTAAGAGGAAGGAGACACGTGCGCTGGCAGAGCGTTCCAGGTTATAACCATAAATGAATGGTTTTTCTCACGAACGTATACTCACGTTTTTCTCACGGTTTATCCCACGAAATTTTTAATCAACTTCGTGGATGGTTTTGTAACCAACAACACGGTTTTTTACCAGGTCGTTCGACACCATCTAACCTGTTAAATATTTCTACATTGCTGACGAAAAAATTAGATGCTAAAAAACAAGTGGATGTGGCATATTTTGATTTTCAGAAAGCATTTGATCGCGTGGATAATGACGTCATACTCATAAAAATGGCAACGATTGGATTCTCTGAAAGTCTCATTCACTTTTTCTCAAACTACTTAGCCAACCGCAGACAGTACGTTGTGTATGACAAAGCAAAATTCGACAAAAATATCGTTAATTCCGGCATTGGGCAAGGTTCTTGTCTCGGACCTTTATTGTTCTTAATATTAATAAATGACTTACCATTGCATATCAAATCTAGTACTTGTCTTATGTTTGCGGATGATGTTAAACTAGCCATGCCTATTAATGCGCCGGCTGACTGTATGCTTCTTCAAAGCGACATAAATAATGTTTTTATATGGGGTCTGTCTGTCTGTCTGGGTATGTCAGCAGATGCATGAAAGTAAATTGAATGCTGTGGAGATGCGATCACTTCGAAAATTGTGCGGCGTTACCTTGGCCGACCGAATACGTAACGAAGTGATACGCAATATGGCAGGTTTGAATGAAAGTGTCAGCGTTAAGCTGGAAAAGAGCGTGCTCCGTTGGTTTAGACACGTCCAACGAATGAGTGAGGAACGATTGACGAAGAATATATATTGTGCGAAAGCAGAGGGTAGAAGAGGTCAGGGTAGGCCGAGACTTACATATGAAGACCACGTGAGCAGATTGCTCAAAAACGGAAAGGTCAAAAGTACTGGATACCCAGACGTGCGTGTATGAAACGATTGATGAATCTCGAAGAAGCGAAAGAAGCATGCATGGATCGCAAAGCCTGGCGATCTGTCCTCTCTGACTACCTAGTCAGGGATACAGCGTGAAGATAGTTAAGTTTTTTTATATGGGGTCTAAAAAATAGTTTACAACTAAATATACATAAATGTGCTATTTTATCTTATTCCCGAGCACGTTTCCCTATTTTAGAAAAATATATATAATTTAGGTACCTGGTTCGATAGTCACTTGACATTTCGAGATAATATTAATAAAATGTGTAACAAATCACGTAAAAGTCCAGGTTTTGTGTTGCGGCAGTCTAAGTACTTTCATAACCAAGCAACTATGCGTATTCTACGAGTATAAAATTCGTTCGTTCGTACTACTCTTGAGACAAATGCCACAATATGGAATTCCAACCATATAAACTGTATTCAAAAAATTTAAAAAGTACAAAAAACGTTTGTGCGCAATTTGTTTAAAAGAATGTACTTCTACTACCCTTATTTATACCCCACTTTATACATTGTAGGTATGGTAGACTACCGCATGTTGTCAGTACGTCGTAATGTTTACCTTGTCACATACTTTTTTCGCTTACTACGCGGTTTTACATGTGACTCGGCACTTGTAGCTCAAGTAAACTTCTATGTGCCGCGACGTGGGACGAATGTGGTGCGAGGCAATCAGCGCCAGCGCTTGTTGTCTGTGCGCGCACTAGTTTAGCACAACACGCACCACTGCCGCAGGCTTGTCGCTATATCAATGAAATCTTATGTTTTAACCCGAACATGGATTTGTTCATGAGCAGTGAACAGGGTTTCATTACTGTGGCGGGGCGTTACCTGGAAATCCTTGCCATTCCTAGTACTGTCAGATAGTGTCCACTTTATGTCGGTGTTATTGTATATATATAAATGAAAATTATCTCATAGGAAAGGTAATCTTTTAGAAAAATGAATATTAATCTAATTTTATGTAGTATAATTAAAATAATAATGAAATAAGTTTTTAAATATATATTTTTTTTAATTTTATATTTTATTACATGATATTTTTTTATAATTTATTTTATACCTATAAAACTAAATGAATGAATTGTACACAATTATATACATTATATGAAATTTATCAAAAATTTAATATACAATTTATATTTTGTGTAAATAATAATTATTTTATAAACTGTCAAAATGTTTGGTTTGACAGAATATCTATTGGTGTAATTGTCTGTTTTATTACAATATAGGTACATATGTGTCAACTATTGTAATTGTTAAAGATTATGTCGTTAATTTGATGTACATAATTATATAGATAGTATTTACAGCGATTGGTATTCTGTTAGTAGTAAATAATACTTGTAAAATAAAATAAATAAGTAAACGAAACTAATGGTTTTTCTCTTAACATTTATTAGCAAGTTTACTAAAAGTCTGAAAATGAAACATTAACTACAACATGCGTATGTAAACGTAGTACTACCGGCAACTCGTACAGGTAAGTATATATATTATTAACATGAAAATATTTGAAGTTGAAAGCAGGATCATACTTCTGATGGAAAAATGATTGCAAATTATTGTGCTTTTGACTTTGTGAGTTATGTCATGTGGTTTTTCCAAAATAATAAGTATCCTTCTTCATCATAAGTATTTTTCCAGAAGCTTTTAAGCCCTACCTGGAAGTCTGGGGTCTTGACTGCGAGGAGTAGCTAACCCGACCTTAGACGCAAAAACACTAGTGTCGTCGAGGCTGCGATCGAGTAGTACAGGGAAACCAAGGTTTGCCCAACAGCTTAGAAGATCCCGTCTGACGAAACTGAAAACAGCAGGTGGCAAAATCGAGACCTCAAGGTTCGAGATTCTCGAGGAAATATAATAAACTCCCATGTATTTTTTACTTTTTTCTTTATATATAGCATTCAGAACCTAACTATTTATAGACAATCTGATCTTTCTCATGGGTTAGAAGGAGTTCCTGACAGCTTTTAGCCGGGACAAGGATATTTACAGACATTGACAGACAGGCTTAACGTGCCTTCCGAAGCTCAAAAAACTTAAAATGCTACAAAGCGGTCACCCATCCAAAGACCAACCATAGCGAAAATTGCTTAACAAAGTGATTGTAAACAGAACACTGAGTAAGTAAAGATCGTTTGTCTGTCGAACGATAGTAACCTGGGACGCTCTGCCAGCGCACGTGTTGATCCTTTTCCAATCCCGGGTTCTTCAAGCGGAGCGTGAAGAGGCACATCATTGGGCCGCCAACTTGAGGGGCGCTGTCACTAGTCATGTAGATTAAGAGTGCGTACCTCAATTCGCTAGTCATTTTGGCGAGACAAATATAAAAAAATGCGTTGCTACAAGCGTTTCTGATATATAGACACATAGTTTAAACTTAAAACACCCCTTTTTTCCATAGGAGGTTAAAATTATAGATAAATAGCACATTGATACTAAACTGCCTACGTCAAAATTAATAAGAGATCCTAATGTAACTTACTGCCCTTGGGAAGGCCCAAGGGCATCATAAGCAGTTCGTGCTGCGGGCGTTTTTCTTTGAGATTCAAGACTACCTATAAATCATATTGAACTAGAGGGTACTGAAACTATAGAGACGGCTTCGTAAGAAAATTCTGATACCGTTTCTTTTATTTTCTGAATTTTATCGGATAACTAGATGATTCCTGCAGCTTCGCCTGCCCCTTCCTGTACTCGTTTTCTCCAGTTTTATAGTAAGATAGTATGTTATCCTTAAAAGATAGACATATGTCATTGATGACTTTTCTGTAGACCTATATAAGATACACGACCACCATACATTATTTAGTTATATCTAAAAGGGTTTAGGCAGTGTTTTCCATGAACGCTCCCAGACGACTAATTTTTTCCGCACCTTCCAACTAATTTCGTTATTATATTAGCTAATCTATACTAATATTATAAAGACTGTTTACACTGGTGATTGATGGCACTTAGTGGAACTTGCTACACATCTTGAACTAAAACACTTGTACTATTCGACTGATTTATTACTTAAACCTGACCGGTTTCGCCTTACGGCATTTTCAAAGGTAAGCACATAATTATTATGTTAGTTCAAGATAATATTATAAAGCTGAACAGTTTGTTTGTTTGGTTGAACGCGCTAATTAGGGACTACAGGTTCGATTTGGCAAAATTATTTTTGTGTTGAATAGTCCATTTATCGAGGAAGGCTAAAGGCTATATAGTATCACTCTACGACCAATAGGTGCGGAACAGCAATGACAAATGTGAGAAAATCGGGGACAAAATATTCCTTTTGATAGCTTCTGTTGCGAACGCTGCCTAAACGATTAAAGTTACACAAAACCTATGTAATACATAATTATTCCCCTTAAAAGTTCTAAAATAAAATCCGCAACAGCATATATCTATATTTTAAGGTTAACTTACTATAATCATTTTATTGTGAAAAAATATGTTCTTAAAATGACAAGTGAAAAGTATGGCCGATGATTTGCGATTTACGCATGCACGACGTCGCGACTAGCCAATAGCGAGGGAGCTCTGCGATGTCTCGCGTCTCAATCAAATCAACTCAAACAAACGCGTGCTCGATTCGACTACGTACGGATGTGTCCTGCTCCTTGGTAACAATAATACGTATAATAATAATAATATAAAGTTAACTATACTAATATGTGTTGGATAGCGCATTTATCGTGGAAGTCTAGAGGCTATATCATCACGCTACTACCCTGACGAGCAGGGCAGTAATCAACAAATCGGTCAAATATTCATACACAATTGTATAAGTAGATAATAAACGACGGAATTAAATGGGAGCGACGGGGATAAAGGCGTGACTGATAAAAGGCTATCTTATCACGCTACTACCCTGAGGAGCGGAGCAGTAATCAACAAATCGGGCAAATATTCATACATTATTGTAAAAGTAATAAACGACGAGATTATATGGGATCGACGGAAATATATGGCGAGATTGATAAAAGGCTATAAAAATCACGCTACTACCCTGAGGAGCGGAGCAGTAATCGGGCAAAAATTCATACATTATTGTAAAAATAATAACCGACGGGGTTGAATGGGAGTGACGGGAATAACGGCGTGACTGATAAACTGAAGGGAGTTCGAAGTTTGTCACGGGGGAAGCCACGCTAATCAGCTAGTGTTTACAAAAACTTAACAAGTTATATGTTAAAACATTCCTCGAGAACAACTAAAACTATCGGTGAAACTAGTTTCAAAATCGGTGCTGTAGTTTTGTACGCCTCATAAGGGAAGCGTTGAGGTGGGTACTACTGTCACTTCGCGCAAAACATCTGATTTTTCAAACTTAAAATGTCTCTATTTATCATATATTGCACTTGTAAAATAATATAAACACACATATCAAGAAAAAACACTATTTTTTAACACTCATGATATTTTTGATGCCATTTTTGTTATTTAAACTAGTTAAAAAACTGTTTAAAAAAGTTCCGTCTTGGACGTCCGTTTGTCTGTATGTTACGGATATTTTCTTGTTAACACGATAACGACCGAAATACTTTACTAATCGAGTCTTTATTTTTTCTCTTACGCTTCATTATAATTAGGAATAGAACCCTTTCACTTTTCACGGTCTGATTCGATGTGGTTTAATTGTTATTATCTTTACTTTATTTATTTCATAACCCCTACGCGATAATTCATAACAAAGTTTGTAAGCTGTAATATTTGTAATTCTATTCGTGTGAGGCGTGAACTTTTGGGTTTTCCAAAATTATTTGAGTTTATCGCGAACAGACAGACAGATGCTTCGTAGCAAAAGCGTAGTATATTTCTAAATACGTTTGTTTCCATAAAGTGGGTTTATATATGGTTCGAGTCTGGCATGACGTCTGTGTGGACTTTCACACGTTAAAATACAGCCTTTATTGAAATAATCATTAAAGTCAAACACCCAAAGCATTTTTAGTATACTAGAAACAAATATATAATTTTTTTAACTTCAAAGGCTGATGCTATATCCCTAGGGAGTTCAACTGTAACATAGAAAATGATAGTCAAGTGAAACTAAGCTGTTTATTCAGGTACGAGAGTTTAAAGTCCTTTGGCAACCTGTTAAGTAATTCAGTTGAGATAGCTCATGTTTTTATTTTAAAGGGTTTATTGAAAACATTGTAATGTTTGGTACATGTATGAGGTCTTTTCGTTAAAAGCCGTGGTGTTTAAATTGAGGTAATTTTATTTTTACATGTACATGCTGAAAATTAATTTTATTGTATGACTGGTGGATCTCCCGCGGTTTGACTCGCTCAGTCGCCGTTCCAGTGGGAATACGGCGATAAAATTTAGCCTGAGTACTCCTTCGAACATCAGCTATCTGTCTGAGAAAGTCCCGTCATAATTGGTCCAGCTTTTTCAGAGATTAGCCGGAATAAACCGTGCCAAGTTGTGTCTAGCTCGCTTCTGCGCCAGCAGCTCCTCTCTTTTGGCCGTCGACGACGGCCCAATATTGTCGGCTGTCGGCCATGATTCTTACCACGGTCAGTAGTGACAGATCTGGCCCTACGCTGCTCATGAGCGCACTACGCCTTCCGTCCCAAGCCGTACATATGTCGAGCGTATAATCTGCCATGTCCATGGCAACGCTAGGCAAGTGATAGCACACGGAGTCTTTTACACACAGCTCACACTGTGTGAGATGGTACGTCGGAGTACCGTGCCTCCTCTCTACCCATTGTCGTAGAACAGGCCGGGGACAGTTTCATGTAGGTCAGTTTAAGCTGAGTCATGTCAGTTACTAGTAATTATTTAGTTTATTTCACACTTTTCCTTATAATTTTCTGCATTTTATTACAGGCAGAAATTGATTTAAAGCGGACTCTTTGCCTTAGTTTTTTTAATATTTGGCATGTCAATATGGCGTCGCCCACCTAGTGGAAAGCAAAAATGACGAACCGTGATTGAGAGCCGCTATCCCAAAGGACCAAGGATTGTAAGAGGAGGGAAATACGTGCTTCGGTGGAGAGTTCCATGTTTTATGGTGCGGCATAAGAAAGACCTGCGGTATCTTTCGGTTCTAGGCACGATGGTCTCCACAGTGTGAGGATGACGTCTTTGTCCCGCCCGCGTTGTTTTGAAACGGATGGGGGAGGGTGGGACCACATGGAAGAATTCTTTAGAACACTCATCGAGGTAGATTCAAGACTGCCAGACCTCAGGACAATCTATTATGCGAATAGCACGTCGCTGCAACGCGTCTTGAGCTTCAAGTAAGTACTTGGCAGAGCCATCCCAGAGATGTGAGCAGTATTCCACACACGAACGAATCTGACACTTATATAGAATATAATAGAATAGAATTATTTATTTGCTCGAAACATGGTTACAGGGTTGTTAGTTTAAACTATTTTTAATATATAGTTACGTACTGCATGTTTTACCGTAGACAGATGGTATGCAAAAACTTGAATTTTGCAGTCAACATTTTCATACACAATTTAACATATTTAATTATTATTTAAAACACATACAAAAAAGCAATAATCACTTTTCAGATAATTAAAACACATGTTCATGTCAGTGTAATAGAAATTTAACAGTATCAATAATTAAATTAATGGTCAAATCAAAACAAACTAACTAACTATAACTAGTTATAGTTAGTTAGTTATATGATATTTAAATAAATTTAAATAACAGATAATTAAAATACATGTTCATGTCAGTATAATAGAAATTTAACAGTAGCAATAGTTAAATTAATGGTCAAATCAAAACAAAATGTAAATGTCTAATATCTTCCCCTATCATTAAATTCATATCAATTGTCAAATAATCTTATAACTAAAAAAATCATTTATACTATAGTATGCGCTCTGCTGAAGAAAATCTTTTATACGTTTTTTGAATGCATTACCATTCAGCTCCTTCCAATCTTTAGGCAATTTATTAAATAATTTCGGAGCCATACAAAAGATACTCTTGCGCATGAGTTCAGTTTTTGCCCTGTGCAAGCGAAGTTTACTATTCTCACGCCTGTTTCTTGACACAGTTGACTCTAGCCGTGGAAATAGACCAGGGTTACACTTCACAAACATTACTACTTCAAAAATATACAAACAAGGCAATGTTAATATTTTGTTTTCCTGAAAGTAGGTTTTGCAGCTGTCTGTTTTTTTCAAATTAAACATTGACCTAATGCATCTATTTGCATGTAATGGAATAACGCTAGGATAAAGAACTAAAAAGATAATACAACATTAATAAACAAACAAGTTTAATACACTGAACGCCACGGTGACGGCCTATGGAGGCCGACAAGCAATGATATACCTATTCGTAACAGTGGGTCGTTATTTTTCAATGTGTTGAAGATTATACTGCTTCTGTGGCGCAGTGGTAGTGTAGGCAACTGCTGCGCTGAGGTATCGGATTCGAGTCCCGGGTAGGAACAAATATTTGTATGATCCACAAATGTTGGTTTCGGAATTTGGTTGTTTCTTTCGTATATTATGAAATATAACATATCAGTGGTCTAAATCCCATAGTACAAGTTTATAGCTTAGTATGTGCTAGATGGTGCTGTGTAAAGAGTGTCCCACAATATTTATTTTATTTAGGTATTTTTACAACATAACTTTTTTTCCATGAACGACTCTAAAACTCCTTTAATCCTCAACCAAAGACAATTATAGACTAAAATCTACGTTTTTGAGAGCCTAAGTACTCTAACATGCTATTTAACTGTGATTATAGCCTTAAATAGCTCCCGAAGGCTTAAGTTGGCCCGCTTACTTGCATTACTGAGACACCTCTGTGATATATTGTGCTAAAATGGTTTATTTGAAATAAATTGGAGTTTAAAATGAGCAGATTGCTCAAAACTAGAAAAGTTAAAAGAACTCGGATACCCAGACGTGAATATTTGAAACGATTAATGAATCTACAGAAGATAGTTAGTTAGTTTTAATTTGAAAAATCAGTATAGGTAATTTGAAATAGGCAAATAAAGGTATGTAAAATGTCCGCGTATAATCCCGGTAGTAACTAATATACTTAAATGTAATTTGAGTTTATTATTGTGTAAACACCATGTAGACTGTTATTTATTATTTTTGAAATTGATATATTAATTGCTGTGCAGTTTGAGTACGTCTTGCTCGCCTAAGGGACGTATTCGTAAGAGAGTAGATTTTATAAGGCAAAAGCTAGCCTCAAGCGTTGATGGAGTATTGAGAAACGTTCTGGAATACGGACCTCAGTGTCCTGGCAACGGTGCGTATGTATCGGATCGCCTAAATCCCTATAATACAATTGAGTAGGGCGATGGCTGATAAATGCGCCATATGCGTGAACGGGTGCCGTCAATTGGGACTGGTCAGCTCATAGTTGTTATAGAAATTATTACAATTAATATTATTAAAATTTAAAGCAAACTAAGTTTAGTCGACTGTTCTCACATAAATCCAAAAGAACAATGTAAGGTTAATATTGTAAGCCATACCTACATTTTAAAAGAGTATCCATGGACTTTCTTACTAGATTCTTTTTCATTAAGGGTAGCCCTTAGAACTGGCAACTAAATATAATCGCTCTCTTTCTGATTTGATTTGGAATACAACATTGATTTTGTTTCTTTTGTATAAACTCATTACTGTATCAAATACTGGTCAAATATTATGTAAATAAACCTAATGTAATTACTGGCAGTTAGAAAAAAGTGCCCATGAGTTTTATTGCCAGGTTCTTCCTCAGGCTCTACCTATAGCTTTGTGAATCTGGCAGTAAATGTAAATGCTGAAGCAATAATCTTAACGTTCATAAGTGTTACTTTGTGACCTACATGAATAAAGATTTTTTTACTTCATATAATTTCACTGAAGGAAACGGGTAAGGGAAAACTTCACCACGCGGGCGAAACCGTGTGTTTTTATATACTACTCAGGGCATAGATGTAGTATATTGATAAAGAATTTACTTACCTAAGGTACCCAAGAAGGGTAAAGTATAATTTATTTATGTTCTGAGAAATATTCATATTATAAAATTTCTATCATAGAAGACGCTCTATGACGATGGGTTATTGTGTCTGGGTGTTATTTATCTATAATATGTATGTTTTAGAAATATATTCATCATTTAAACTCATTACTCAAACTCAGTTTATTATTTTTTATTTTCCTGTATTAATCATTTTGATATTTTTATTCTGTTCTTTTGCATGGAAATTTTGTCACACTATATTGCACTTATAGTAAATGTCTGTGTCTTTCTTTCTTTATCTGGTTACCATAGTACAAGCTCTGCTTAGTCTGAAATCAGATGGCGTTGTCAGTTGTCCCAACGATATTTATTTATTTATTGAATTCGTAGAAGGAGTCAGGGAAGGCCGAGACTTACATATGAAGACCACGTGAGCAGATTGTTAAAAAACGGAAAGGTCAAAAGTACTCGGATACCCAGACGTGCGTGTATGAAGCGATTGATGAATCTCGACGAAGCGAAAGAAGTATGCATGGATCGCGAAGCCTGGCGATCTGTCCTCTCTGACTACCCCGTCAGGGATACAGCGTGAAGATAGTTAGTTAGTTAGTTTTTTTTTAGAATTCGTAAAAATACGGCCTCAACATTTGAGCCTGACCAACGAATACAACTCTCCAGAGAGCGAGCTTGAAGAGGCTAGAGGGAGCTACTTGTTTCTTAACCCATACGGACGTCCCACGTAACAGGTGGTGAACTGGACAGGCGCAGGCTGTGGCGACCTGTTGTTGAATTTTTTTAAGCAGGCCATTTTAATGGCAACTGGGACCAACGGCTTAACGTGCCTTCCGAAGCACGGAAACGCTCGCAAATGTAAATTCCACAAAGTGGTTACCCATCCAAGGACCACCTATAGCGAAAGTTGCTTAACGCAGTGATCGATTACAGAACTCAGAGTCAGCGGGGCCACGAGCGCTTCCATACAGCGTTTAAATGAGTGATATATGAAAGATTTCCGGCATTTCCCAGTAGAAAGGCATGATTAATATGCGCATCTGCTCTTAAACTTATTCATAAAACCTTCAAAAACCTTTCCACAATAGAAAAAAGCTTAAGTAACCTAAACCATTATAAAAATATTACCATACATGACCAAAAAAATTTGTATGGTATTGAAAAATCATGGCTTACAAATAAGTGAAATATTTTATACCAGGTGATCCCCACGGCTTTGCCTGTGACATGCTTCGATCTCCCGTCGCACCTATTTATTCCCGTCGCTTATTTATTTATTTATTCTTATTTATTTATTCTTATAATTCTACTTCTAGGGGATGAAGAGTAGAAGCGTGCACGTCGCCATCCCTGCCAGCTACGGCTGCAATTCTACTCCAACACGAGTGCCACCAGGGCGATTACTGCTAGGGCGTGCCCCCGAGGCGACGCGCACCAGTTCGTCCCCGCTGGTGCGAAAAGTGTGAGCCAGAGCGGCGTAGGGGACCGCCACCCGACACGGCGGGAAGTGGAGGATGGAGTGCAGGGTAGCTGCTTGGAATGTTAGGGGAGGAATGACAGATAAGATGAATGAGTTGATGGATGTTATGAATGAGAGAAAGTTAGATGCAGTGTGCTTGACAGAGACCAAGCGCAAGGGCAGCGAAGTCTTGGAGCTCCCGGGTGGGATGCTCGCGCTTTGGTCTGGAGTACCAGAGAGCGAGCATGGCAGTCGGGGGGTTGGAATTTTGCTGTCCTCGCGATTGGCCTCCGGTATGTATGAGTACAAACTGATAGGTCCTAGAATCCTCTGGATCCGTGTAAAACTTGGTTTGACGAAGATTTTCCTGGTAGCTGCTTACGCGCCAGTATCTTCGTCGAACGCGAGTGAGCTAGAGGACTTCTGGGAGAGTATGAGAGAAGCTCTAAATGTGATAGAAGGAAATGAAAGACTTATAGTATGTGGAGACTTGAATGGATGGGTGGGTACCGCTCGCGATGGTTTTGAGTCGGTACTCGGGAAGTATGGGGATAAAAGGGTGAACGACGCTGGCGAGCTAATACTGGCATTTTGTAAGGAAAAGTATTTGTTTGTGGCGAACACAATGTTCAACCACAAACAAATTCATATGTAGACGAGGAGATGTAAGTCAAAGAGTCAAATCTATTCCTAATGGATAGTCGGCTCCGTAAACAGGTGATGGACACAATGGTTTATCAAGGCGCTGAGCTGGGATCAGACCACTACCTAGTCATAACTAGGATTAGGGGTCTGTTCGCGGGTTGGCGTCATCGTACCGAGTGTCCTGAACCTGAGCCGACTTATAGCATCAAAAGCTGGAAGCTGCAGGATGCATCCATTAGGGATAAATATAATGAAAGGGTAGCCGAAAAGCTTGGCGATGTCAATGTAAGCAGTGAGAATGTGGAAAGTGTATGGCAGAACCTTAGGGATAGTATGATAAATGCCGCTGTGGAAGTGTGTGGAGAAACGAAAAGAGGCAGTAGTAATAAGCGTGATGCATGGTGGAATGAGGAAGTGAAAGAAGCAGTTCGAATGAAGAAGAAAGCATGGCTAGACTACTTAGCCTCGCGGAATGATTTTATTATGAAAGAGAGATACAAGCTGCAGACACGTTAACACGAAGGCACTTATAGAAGAAGCTCGTGAAAGGTGCAGAATGAAAGCGGATTAAAGGTTGTCGTCCTATTTTCGGGATAATGCCAAGCTCTTCTGGAAAGAGGTAGGCAAGATCCGGAGTTGTTCGGCAATCTGCAGTATGAATAAAGTGCTTAGTGTTAACAATGACGTCCTAACAGACCAAAGTGACGTCCTGCAGAGATGGAGTGAATATTATGGAAAGATGTATGCAAGAAAAGACAGAGATGCCACATCGGGAAGTGGAGCTCACTTCGATGCTCCGGATCCCGATGTCATTGAAGTCATTAGTATGAAAGAAATAGAACAAGCGATAAGAAGTATGAAATGTGGTAAGGCTGCGGGAAAAGACAGAGTCACTGCTGAGATGATCAAGTACGGTGGGTCGCGTGTCTGGGACACACTATGTCTGTTATGCAACTTATGCTGGCGGACGGGTGAGGTCCCAGATGACTGGCGAGTAGCAGTTGTAGTACCTATTTACAAAGGGAAAGGCTTGCGCCTAAACTGCTCCAGCTACAGGGCGATCAGCTTGGTCAGCTTAGCTAGTAAGGTGTATGCAAAGGTTATAACGGCACGAATGCAAGAAAAGTCTGAAAGGTATTTATGGGAGGCTCAATGCGGATTCCGACGTGGAAGAGTTTGCATGGATCAAGTGTTTTCTCTCCGCATGATCGCGGAAAAGTTTCTGGCTCTTATCCAGAAGGTTTTCTGCGCTTTTGTGGATCTAGAGAAAGCATTTGATAACGTTGTGAGAGAAACGCTGTGGGACTTGCTGCCAGGATATGGTGTGGACGGCTCGTTACTGCGGGCAATACAGTCGCTTTATAGGGACTGTAAGGCTTGCGTGCGAGTAGGGGGGGATGTGTCACCTCTTTTTGATGTCTGTACAGGCGTCAAACAGGGATGTGTCATGTCCGCCTGGCTGTTCATAGTGTATCTGGACAGTTGCCTGCAGAAGTTGAAAGATTTTAATATGGGTGTGAATTTGGGTGACTTTACAGTAAACTGTCTGCTGTACGCTGATGATGCGGTGCTCATGGCCTCATCAGAAGCCGACCTTCAGGCATTAGTCACTAATATGAAAGAGGGGTGTGAAAGTAAGGGTCTCCGCTTGAATGCAAGTAAAACTAAGGTTCTAGTATTTGAAAGAGGTGACGTAAGAACTAAATGCGAGATTAGGGTAAACCAGGAACGTCTAGAGCAAGTGAATGAAATTGTGTATTTAGGAAGTATGTTTAGCGCGGATGGAAGATGTGATTCGGATGTGGAACGGCGAGTAGCTGCCGGAAACAAAGTTAACGGTGCTTTGTCCCAGTTAGTAAAGCGACAAAGCATCGTAAAAGAAGCACGACTGGCGATTCATAACGCAGTGCTAGTGCCAACTTTGCTTTACGGTAGTGAAACCTGGGTATGTCAGCAGATGCATGAAAGTAAATTGAATGCTGTGGAGATGCGATCACTTCGAAAGTTGTGCGGCGTTACCTTGGCTGGCCGAATACGTAACGAAGTGATACGCAATTTGGCAGGTTTGAATGAAAGTGTCAGCGTTAAGCTGGAAAAGGGCGTGCTCCGTTGGTTTGGACACGTCCAACGAATGAGTGAGGAACGATTGACGAAGAATATATATTGTTCAAAAGTAGAGGGTAGAAGGAGTCAGGGTAGGCCGAGACTTACATATGAAGACCACGTGAGCAGATTGCTCAAAAACGGAAAGGTCAAAAGTATTCGGATACCCAGACGTGCGTGTATGAAGCGATTGATGAATCTCGAAGAAGCGAAAGAAGTATGCATGGATCGCGAAGCCTGGCGATCTGTCCTCTCTGACTACCCCGTCAGGGATACAGCGTGAAGATAGTTAGTTAGTTAGTTATAAATTCTACAATAATGAAAAAAGTGCTCGATTTGTCTACATTTGTGATGACTGCTCCGCTCTTCAGGATGGTAGCTTGATGATATATAGCCCATGGCGTTTCGTAATAAATGGGCTGTCCATCATAAAAAAAATATAAATCTCGGTACAATATAAAAATATAAAGATTTGTGATAGGCAACATTGTATGGGAATGTCCCAAAAATATTTATTGTGTCTAAATCAATTGAGTAGTTTAAAAAAGGAACACATACCTACAAAAATCACAGTTTATGAAGTGTTACCCTTCCTGCTAATGTTACCGTACCTATTCGGGTTAAAATAAATCTCAAAACATTACAGTATGACGCAACTTTAACACAGGGTTTGTAAATGCTCTATAAAATAGCGGACGCATTAAGCTCCGTTAGTGGGCCAAAGGGGCAATCTGCCGGCTAATTTGATAGCTATGGACAAACGAGCTTACGTTTTTGGCTAGTCCAAGTTATAAGCGGAGCGGGTACGTACCTTCTACTTTAATCTCAATCGTGTATAAAAAGGTTCGATAGGGGCGATTTTCCGTGTACGTTAAGATCGTGGAATGAAATCTCTACCTGGGTTTTTCCAACTGTTTACAGTATGGGGTTCCTCAAAAGGGGCCTTAGAAGGTTTTAGCAAGCAAACGTTCATTAGATACGGTTACCATTAATCAGGTGTGCTGCACGATTGTGTTCCGATTCAGTGGTTTAGAAATTGAAAACCAGTACTACCTATATCTCAGCTTATTGAATCGACTTAGTTGTAACTAAAATTTCACGGTTTGTACGGGACTAGTTTTAATTGAAGATCTGTATTCTGTGATTTAGGTCCGTATTCCAGAACGTTTGGTAGACCCGTATGTAGGGTCGTCTGGGTAGGTACTATCGCCTTTCTTATTTCTGCCGTGAAGCAGTCCGCTGTGTTTCGGATTGAAGGGAAAGGTAGCCAGTGTAATTACTGGGCATGGAAGGCATATCATCTTAGACCCCAGGATGGCAACGCACTTGCAGTGTTAACCTTAATATTGCAAGTGTCTTTAGGCGACGGTAACGACTTAACACCAGTAAGCTTGTTTGCCATGTCGTAGTATAAAAAAAAAACGTTTTACAATACTCAATCCACGCTTGAGGCAAGTTTTTGCCTTACAAAATCCACTCTCAAGCATCGATTGCGTATTGAGAAACGTTCTGGAATACGGCCCTAAATCTTAGTTACTGATTCAGTATCTGGTCTCAACACTTAACACTGTTGTACAAGCTCGCATTCTCACTCGAATTTCATGCCATATTTCCTTATTTCTAAAAGTAGTAGTAGTATAAGTAACATCTTTATCCCCTATGGGGTTTCAGAAGTATACTAAACGCCTACAGTTTACTACAGTGAACCCATTGCTGTGTTGAAATGGCCTAGAGCAGTTTGTGGCGACCTGTTTTTGAAATTTTTCAAGGTGCCTTTAAGGCTTTCAACTTGGCTTAACGAATGCCATGGCCAAACGGTTAAACGTGCCTTACGAATCACGGAAACGCTTGTAAATAGAAATGCTACAAACACGTCACCCATCTGAGCACCAGCCGTAGCTAAAGATGCTTGAAGCAGTGATCGTTTACAAAACACTGCGTTAGCGGCACAGAATAAGTAAAGTACTACGTACAGAAGTTTCACTCTCTAACAAAAGTCAGTTTTAGGTATGAACACATACTAGACTCGCCGCCTGCAAGCAAAATTGAAACTTATAACTGCGCGCGAACATTGAGTTTTCTTTGCGCGCCATAGTCTTATGACCGAGCTGCGAAGTCCGCGCGGGGTCTTGAGAAGTTTTTGTACCTAGTTGATTTATTTACAGCGCGACTGTCGTGCGAGCCGCGCGGCAGCGGCAGCCCACTGTCATTAGCCGCTCCAAGCGGTGCGCTGGTCGAATATACCTAAACTGCGGAGTGGCACTCATCTGTTAGCAGGGCTATGAGCGCTTCTACATGATATATTCTGAAAGCAAAAGAAATATACAGCAAAATCGCTATCACTTTTACTTTAGACCATACGAAGACATTAGCTCGCGACACGCCCCACACGTCACCCTGCCGCGTGTCATATTGTCACGTTAGCTCAGTCAGGCGTCGTCTTTGTTTCTATTTCAATAATTCGAATGACGGAATGAAATAATATATACTATTCCGAATTTCTAATACATATCACGCTGTTTTCTTGAATTTGAAGGCGGATTCCGCGTCCTGGGAACCGGCTTCAATTACTATTTAACACTACTTTTTGACTGTGTGTAATTGTATGTTGTTTATACAATTTGCATTAACTCTAAATTCAAATTGAATTTTACTATACAAACTTCGCAGGTTTGCTGTGAAGATCGATCGCTTCGAAAATTGTGCGGCGTAACGTTGGCCGACGAATACGTAACGAAGTGATACGTAATAAAGCAGGTTTGAATGAAAGTGCTAGTATTAAACTGGATAAGGGTTACGTTGATTTTGACACGTTCAATGAGTGAGGGACGATTGACGAAGAATGTATATTTATTTATATTTATATATTGTGCGTAAATAGTGAGAAGAAGGAGAGCCTTGGCCAATATTGGCGCGACACAAGCAGGAGTTGCGTATCAAGGAAATGAAGATTCTGTGGTGGATGTATGGATTCACGCGGATGGACCGTGTTAGGAACTCTCGAATCCGCGGCAGCCTTCATGTACTTGATATTGCAGATAAGTTGCAATAGTATCGCCTTTGATAGTAAGGTCACTGCTTGCGGCAACCGCCGGGCTACGTAGGCAACAAATGTCTGGCCATGTCAGCCCCGCCGGGTCCCGGTAAGAGGGGAAGACTCAAAAAGTGCTGGCTTGACGTCGTAAGGGATGACATGCATGCCAATGGTCTCACTACAGGGGATACCGACGATCGTGCGAAGTGGAGGAGAAAATGTAGGAAAGCGGACCCCGGGCGTCGCGAGACGCAACTGGGACAGTTGCTCGGATAATGATAAGTGAGTAGAAGGTGTTAAAAAGGGTAGACTGAGACTTACATATGAAGAGCACGTGAGTAGATTGTTCAAAAACGGAAAGATGAAGAGTACTTGGATAATTAGACGTGACCTACTATCTAGTCATATCAAGACGAAGTCCTATAGATACTAACCCAATCCACCCTTATACTGGTCAGAATCGGCCAACAAGTATGAGGTAAGTTCTAAAGCATCAGAAAATCCAAAACTGAAATAATGAAGCTCTAACGAACCGTATTGCTTTCCGTCTGTTTGTGTTCTTCAAATTGCAGCAAGTAAAATGTGATTAGCGACTGAGCTACAATATCTCTTCAGGGAAGAGTTTTGCAATGCGGAGTTTGTATACAGCAGGATACCAATGAGATTCATTATAGAATAAGCATTATTCGTAGTGCCAAAAAAATTTCACTTTATTTTTGAGTGAATATTCTTATGGTATATAAAAATATAGGTATATGTAAAATGTAAAAGTAATAATTGATTTTAATTTAATTTAATAATTATCCATCACGCCTTATCCCCGAAGGGGTGGCAGAAGCATATTATATGCCCACTTTTCACCGTGTGAATTCCTGTCCCACGTAATAGGTAGTGAGCCCATTGCCGTGTTGAAATAGACAGACGCAGGTTGTGGCTACCTGCTGTTGAAATTTTTAAGCCGCCCATAAGGCCTTCAACCAGGCTTAACGACTGCCATTTTACTGGCAACCGGGACCAACGGCTTAAAATGCCTTCCGAGCACGGAAACGCTCGCAAATGTAAATGCCACAAAGTGGTCACCCATCCGAGTACCAGCCATAGTAAAAGTTGCGTAACTCAGTGATCGTTTACAGAAAACTGAGACCGCGGAGCCACGAGCGCGTAAAAGTATAGGTACCTACTTATAAAAATCTTTTCTTAACTTACATAATTAGTATATAATAACCAAAAAGATAAAGCATGCAAATACAGGGGTCTAGGCTCCGAATATGATTTTGTCCCATTAGGTGACGAGACCCTTGGTCCGTGGGGTCCCGAAGAGCTGGCAGCTACCTCGTACAAAGAATAAGTCTAGCTATTCAAAGGGGGACGCTTTTTTTCCTTGTGGCAACCCTAGGTATAACAGCTGATTTGAATTGGCTCCGTATTTTATATTGTAATATTGCAAAAATAATTATAATTTTAATTAAAACCCAATTCATCATTGCCAAATAATACCATATTGAGTGTTAAATAATCATTTTCACCATTTATTGTGCTAAAAGTAAATAAATATAAACTTAAAAATTGTACCGGTGTAGTGACAGTTAGAACATCGGAAAAATTTTCAATATTTGAAATTATTACTTGGATTTGGCAAGATTTATAAAACTAATAGTTTTTTCAATCAAGGTTTGTGAGTTTATTTACTTTTACATCCTCATATGTCCATTAATAGTGTGATTTTGTAATTTTTTATGAATAAAACATAACCTCGTTTTGTTTCGCATTTCTTTGCTCTAAGTCTACTTTGCTAATAATTACTGATTCTGTAGCACGTAATTATAACAAAATGTCGAATACTAATAACATGATAATGACGCGTAAGGCCTTGGCTTATCAACAAGAGACAAGGCTTCAATTAACGTTGAAAGAATTACAGATTTTTAGGGAGAAGTGCGATAAACTGAACAAGGAAAGGGACGAAAATGAGTTAGAACTGCTAGGTATTTTAAGTAAGAACGGACAACTCAAAAAAGAACTGTCACAGTTGCATTCACTGTATACTGATACCTTACAGGATCGGGATAGGTTACAACTTATAGTTGACAGTTTTGACTCATGTAGGGAACATTATGAACAAACTCTGCACCAAATTAGAATACTAAAGGAGGAGCTACAACGATCGGAAATCAAAATATCGCAACTAGAAGACGAGAAACAGAGCACAGTGGTTCAATCTAATCAGAGTTTGTTCGATGAACTGATGGCTACAAGCTTAGATACTGCTACAGCTCACCCTTCCATTGTCATAGACCTCACTTCTGATGATGAAACCGGGGGCTGTTCTAAATCATTAAAAATTATTAAGTGTAGTAAGAATAAGTTAAAGAAATATTTAAAAATTAAAAAGTTTATTACTAAATCTAAAAAAATGATACACAAATACAAGTTTTTTATAAATAGCATGTCACTTAATAGGCAGAGATTGCAACTGATTGACCAGGTAAATATGTATATGTTAGAACTTGATACTGTTGCACAACAGTACAAAACTGATACACAGGCCCTTCAATGTCAGATTGACCGACTTCAAGACTCTTTGAAATCAATTTCATATAAATATGAAACAGCAGAGAAACAGAGTAGGGAACAGGTGTTAGCCATAGGTAAATTAGTAAATTCATGTCATTGTCAAAATGACCAATTGACATCCGCAGGCCATGTTCCCTCCTCACCCTTAAGTTGTGAAAGAATTAGATGCAATGATGAATTTTCACCAATTAAAACTGTGTGCAGTGTGGATAATAGTATATTAAGTTCAAGTAGTAATTGCGAGGCATCTACGAGTATAATAGAAAAGTTGCAAATAAAAAGTGATGCAAAGACCATAGTCTATTGCGATGAAATAGGTAAAAATTTTGGACATTATTTATCACAGTTAAGTCATTCTGTAATAAATCATACATATCCAGGAGCTTCATACTCTCAAATTATAGATTTTATATTGACTGGTACACACTGCATGCAGTCTACTATAGTGGTGCTGGTTGGCAGAAGAGGCAATATTAATAGTGACAAACATTTAAAAATTTTTGATAAGTTATCAAGTCTGCAAGTAAAACAAGTAATTTTGTCCACCTTGCCATACAGCACTGCTATGAGCCACAAGGAAAATCACTTAAGATACAAATTAAATATGAAACTACATACCATGGTATCATATTCCAAAAAAATTGAATTGTTCGATTGGAACATAATTTTCAATAATAATAGTTTGTTGACATTAGATAGATATTTTCTATCAAAATTTTTACAACGAAAGGTAGCTCTGTTGCTATCTAATTTTTTAATTTTTCAAGCCAAATTATTGGCAAGTACAACTGCTTTTATTGAGCAGGATAGTTTTGATACTTCACATTTGGAAAATGAAATTCCAAAAAACTAGTTTATAGGACAACAGATAATAAATCTGGCCAGTTGACTTTGGCCCCTGAGAATAATCTTAGTAAAAATATTGTTTTTATAAACCTGGTGCACCATAATGTTAGAGGTTTAATAAATGGTAAAGATTTAGAGTTAGAGCTATACATTAATGCAAATTCTATTAATATTTTTTGTGCTACAGAGCACTGGTTAAAAGATCATCAAATCACATTGTTGAACTTCGTAAATCACCAGGTTGCTAGCTCGTTCAATAGAAAACATTCTAAACGTGGAGGCTCTTTAATATTAATTAATAAAAACTTAAAATTTAAAGAACGTAAGGATTTAGTAGCCCTCTCCATTGAGCGAGTTATTGAGATTGCCAGTATTGAGTTTGAGCATTTCATCTTGTTAAGCGTATACAGTCCCCCTGATGCTTCTTACATTAAATTTGAAGAAAAGCTTGAAGAAGCACTGTTCAAATGCCAATGTTCTAAGAAATCTATAATAGTTTGTGGAGATTTTAATGTTGATATATTAGATACATCATTAACTCCATCAGAGAGAAATAAAATGAAAAATTTATTTAAATCCTTTAATCTGCATAGTACATTCTTAGAACCCACTCGTATTACAGCCACTAGTGCAAAATGTATTGATAATATTTTTACTGATATTAAACCTACAGATAAAGGTATTGTGGATCCTGTGGAGTCAGATCATCGTGGCCAATGGATAAAATTTCCTAAAAGTAGTAACAAAGTCAGCAAAAAACAAATTAAATATGTACCAATTAACCAAAGTCGTTTGAATAATTTTAAAGAAAATGTATTAAAGAGATTACCATATCTACCTAACTTCACTTGTGTAGACCAGTCATATAAACACTTATTTAATTTGATTAATGATGAGTTTGGCAAAGTTTTTACCTCAAAAACTCTACAGATTGGTGGTCGTCCTGTTTTCAGTCACTGGGCAACACCAGGTATCTTTAAAAGTAGAAATAAATTATTTGAATTATATTCAGAAAAATCATATAATTTTAGGCAAACCTTTCAGGAATATGTTAAAAATTATTCAAAGATATTTAAACAAACGTGTCATCTTGCTAAGTCAAACTTCATTAAAAATAAAATTTCTAATTCTGTAAATAAAATAAAAATGACTTGGAACATCATTAACTCTGAATGCGGTAGATCTTTAATGCCTGAAAGGGATTTCCACTTGAAAGTAAATGGTTGCCATGTTACAGGGGACCTGGAAGTGGCTACGGAGTTTGAACATTTTTTCAAAAATGTACCTATATTGACAACAAAATCTCTCCAAGCATCTTCCAGTTCCGCTGAACTTTTATTAGAAGAATCTGTTCTTTGTTGCAGGGATGCATTTGTATTCACAGATATTTGTGCTCAGGACATTGTAAAAACATTTAAATGTATCGAAATTAAGAAAACCGCGGTCATTTGGGGATTATCGGTCAAAACTGCATCATGTATAATTGAGGTAATTGCGCCCCATCTAGCAACTGTGTTTAATGACTGTGTTTCTAGTGGTACATTTCCTGATTTAATGAAACACAGCAAAGTCGTTCCCTTGTTCAAGGCTGGCAGCGCTACAGAGCCGTCTAATTTCCGACCAGTGTCAGTGCTGCCAACTTTGAGCAAAGTATTTGAAAAAATAATCTTGAATCAAATGCTATCCCATTTTAATAGTCATAAAATACTCCATGCGAATCAATTTGGGTTTACGAAAGGGCGCTCAACTTCCGATGCTGGTGTTGAGTTATTAAAATGTATTCATGAAGCATGGGAAGACAAGCACGATGCATTAGGTATATTTTGCGATCTATCAAAGGCTTTTGATTGCGTTCAACATGAAACGCTGTGCAAAAAATTACACCACTATGGAATAAGAGGCAAAGCTCTCGACCTTCTGTCTTCATATTTGAACAATAGAATACAGAGGGTCGATATTAATGGTACACGTTCTGTAGGATCCATGGTTACAATGGGTGTGCCGCAAGGCTCGATACTTGGGCCATTCTTGTTCCTCATTTATATTAATGATTTACCATTTTATGTAGGGGACAGGAATAGGATTGTTTTGTTTGCAGATGACACCTCATTAATTTTTAAAATTAAAAGACAATTAGATAACTATGACGATGTAAACAATGCAATTGCAAGAGTAGTTCATTGGTTCAGCTCAAATAATCTTTGCCTTAATGAAAATAAAACTAAATGTATAAAATTTACTCTACCAAATGTAAAACAAGTTGCGGCCAATGTTCGACTGAATGGGCAAGTGTTAGAGTTTGTAGAATCAACTGTGTTCCTAGGTATAACTATTGATGCCAATTTGCAGTGGGGCCCACACATAGAAAAGACAGCCTCTAGATTAAGTTCGGCTGCATACGCTGTAAAAAAGATCAGGACTCTAACAGATGTGGATACGGCTAGAATGGTTTACTTCAGCTATTTTCATAGTATTATGTCTTACGGTATTCTCCTTTGGGGGAGTGCTGCAGATTTAAATATTATTTTTGTTCTACAAAAGCGGGCTGTACGCGCTATTTATAATTTGGGCCCCAGAGTTTCTCTCCGAGAAAAATTCAAAGAAGTAAATATTCTAACCGTACCATCACAATACATTTTTCCAATCTTATGTATGTCCAGAAAAATCTATCACAGTTTTCTAAACTCTGTGATAAACATAATATAAACACTAGAAATAAAAATAATCTTTCAGTCCACCACAGTCGACTACATAAGATTGGCGATTCTTTCCAGGGTAACTGTATACGCTTTTACAACAAGCTTCCCTGTGACCTGAGAAATTTACCTTTAAATAAATTTAAAAAGTTTATTAAAAACAAGCTTTGTGAAAAAGGTTTTTACTCCGTTACAGACTATTTGCAGGACAGGGACGCCTGGAAATGATCTGCTGGCAAAGTGAAATAATATTAAATTGTAAATAGGCCATCAAAAAAAAAAGCCTTCCTAAGTTTCTTGCCGGTTCTTCTCAGGTGGGCCGCGTTCCGAACCGGTGGTCGCTTTAAATATTTTAAATAGTGTATGACATTTTGTAAGCGCCGTTAAAATGGTCTATGCAAAATAAAGATATTTTTATTTTTTATTTTTATTTTAGTATCTTCGGAACCTTGCCTAAAGGGACCTCTTTTATTAATATATTTAAGATTATCATATTTATAAGGTTATTTATTAATTTGTTGTAAATGTATGTGTTTACGTAGTAAATATGAATTTATATATTTTTATGAATAATGAATTTTATAATTTATGGTTATTCTTTATTCGTAATTATATGTAGAGTTTACTACGGAAGATGCAGCAGAGACGGTTGTGGGTGGAATGAAGCATCACCTACAAATTAATAATTTTGTAAAACATAATGTACAACAATATCATACAATTTCCATTTACCCCCATAAATACAATTAACGAAATGATACGCAATATGGCAGATTTGAATGAAAGTGACAGCATTAAGCTGGAAAAGGGCGGGCTCCGTTGGTTTGACCACGTGTAACAAATCAGTGAGAAACGATTGACGAAGAACATCCATTGGACACAATTTTGATAAGCAATTAGTATGCTAACTTTTTCTAAATTAAAATTTTAATGTGGAAACATTTTTCAGTCACAAGCTGGACTCGAACCAGCGTTTACTGGTATAACGCACCAGACGCGTTGACTAACTACAGCACCATACTGACGAAACTGACGAATTAATCCACCTCTTAACGTCTTAGGTCGACGGTATTATCTATTGTGCGAAAGTTAAGGGTAGACGGACTCGCGGTAAGCGAGACTTTTATACGAAGATTACAGATAGCTCAAAAACGGAATGTCAAAAGTACTCGGATACCGTGTATGAAACGATTAATAAATCAATAGGAAGCGAAAGAAGGACGCATGGATCGGGGAGCCTCTTCCACTACCTTTTCAGGGATACAGCGTGAAGATAGTTAGTTTAGTTTTTATTATTTATTTATTCAATTTATCTCTCACGCCTTATCCCCGAAGGGGTGGCAGAGGCATATTTTATGCCCACTTTTCACCATGTGTATTCCTGTCCTATATATAGATAGTTTTAATTATGTGAGAATTATGAAATATGAGGAAAACTTTAAAAATGTATCCAATTAGAGTCACAATTCTTGTAACAAGGCTTCGTGTTAAATTAACTAAACGTACAATAGTACCACATGCGGCATTGTACTCGTATGTTACGTGAATAATTAAAATCTTGACAAAGTGAAAAATAAGATTATTTCTAACTAAAATAAAGTACGTTGGTATGTTAAGCAGTTAAAAATAATCTGAACAGGTAAATAAAATTGAAGTGTCTGTTTGTTATCTATACTAATATTATAAAGCTGAAGAGTTTATTTGTTTGTTTGTTTGGTTGAACGCGCTAACCTAAGGAACTACAGGTCGGATTTAAAAATTATTTTTGTGATTGATAGCCCATTAATCGAGGAAGGCTATAGGCTAAATACCATTACGCTACTACCATGGAGAGCGGAGCAGTAGGTAGTCATAAATGTCGACAAATCGGGCAAATTTGAAAATAGGCGAAATAAGTCATGGGCGAAGCCGGCTGGGGGTCACCTATTTCCAAAAAAATATATCACTCAAGACTCAAGACATCCTTGATTAAGGCAGCCGCCGATATTGACATAGACCTCGTTCGTGCAGCGATAGACGACTGGCCGCGCAGATTGAAGGCCTGTATTCAAAATCACGGAGGTCATTTTGAATAAACTTTATTGTCATAAGAATCTATGTTTTGTTAAGTTCATTTTGGTATATAAATGGTTACATAATGAATAAACTTGTCTCAATTATTTTATATTAAACATGTGACAGAATTTATGACCTGACTAGGTATATAGCTTATACATCCGAATAACATATGGGCTACTTTTTATCCCAGGAACAAGTTCCTGTGGGAAACGGGAGCGGGAAAGCTTCTCTACGCGGGTGAAACCGCGGGCTTCAACTAGTAATAAATAAATAAAAACGTATTAACCCTTCCTGGATTTGCCGCTTAGGGTTTACTTTTATTTGGCTCCTAGAAGCAGCTATTGTTTGGCTTTGATTTGAGGAGCATTGTTGGTAGCGAGTGCAGTCTGACCTCCCAACCCCGTAAGGGCGCCTGCGAAGTTACCTCGTCTATAGTAAGCAAGTGCACGTCCCACAAGTTAGCAGGAGACGTCACTTGGCTCCCGAAGGTCTTGATGGAGCCCCTTAGATCCAAATAATTCATATGAACTGTATTGATTGCCTATAAAAATAAGGTTGCGAACACTCTGGACTGACCTGATAATTACGATTTATCAGGTATCTTTACATACATTCATATTGTCACGCGTTTATCCTTGAAGGGGTAGGCAAAGGCATACTATAAGCCCACATTTCACCGTAACAGGTGGTGAGCCCATTGCCGTATTGTCAGTATAATTATACACTTGTTAACCCATTTTCGAAATATGAGGAAACATCATACGGACACAACTCATTTAGAATCTGCTTGCGCTCTGCAAGCAACACAATTAACATCCTCAAACACGGTGACATAACTATGAGGTGCCCACGGCTTCGCCCGTGACATACATCGAACTCCCGTCGCACCTATTAACTCCGTCGTTTATAAATTATACAATGTTTAAAATTTTTCCAATTTGACGACATTTATAATTACATATCCGCTCTCCAAAGTGGCAGCGTGATGATATTATTATAGCCTACAGCCTTTCTAGATAAATGGACTATCCAACACAAAAAGGAATTGTCAAATCCGTCTTATGAGATTAGCGCGTTCAACCAAACAAACAAACAGACTCTTCAGCTTTATATATTAGTGTAGCTTTATACAAAATAGCCCAAAACTGTAAATTCCAGATATAGTCGTATTTCATACATGTACCGCAACATACACTAGTACAATCCAGTCATACTGCAACACGTAGGCTGACTGGCGCCACCAACCGTTATCGATCATACCTCATAATTACTTTCCTTAGGTCAAAAGCTGTTTGGGAAAGTTTTCAAATGTTTTTCATAGCTTTAAAATTTTTCACTACACGGCTAGTTCTTCCCATAGAAATCGTGAAACAAGTGAGTACTCTCTCCTTAAGAATCTCTGGAACTACTGTTCTGAATTAAAAAAACCTAACCACTCCGGGAGTGCCGACAGAAGTGAAAACTCAATTTATTAATAATTTATTTATCTAGACGCGTTGGTACATGCATATATGCACACACTATAGCTGCGTATCGTAACGGGGTGTAGCGAGTCCAGAGATTTATTGATTACACAGCATTATTTAATAAGACCTGTAGATGACCGGAATCAACGTTAGATGATGATGATGATTATGGTAGCGAGTCCAGAGATTTTATCTCATCTAAAAATATGCGTACCGCGCTAAAAGAAGTTTTTCCTTCAAAAATTGACCGGGATCGACGAAAAGATGATGATGATAAAAAATAATTCTACACTGAAAGAGTCCTAATTGATTACACAGCATTATTTAATAAGACCTGTAGATGACCGGAATCAACGTTAGATGATGATGATGATTATGGTCGCGAGTCCAGAGATTTTATCTCATCTAAAAATATGCGTACCGCGCTAAAAGAAGTTTTTCCTTCAAAAATTGACCGGGATCGACGTAAAGATGATGATGATGAAAAATAAATCTACACTGAAAGAGTCCTAATTGATTACACAGCATTATTTAATAAGACCTGTAGATGACCGGAATCAACGTTAGATGATGATGATGATTATGGTAGCGAGTCCAGAGATTTTATCTCATCTAAAAATATGCGTACCGCGCTAAAAGAAGTTTTTCCTTCAAAAATTGACCGGGATCGACGTAAAGATGATGATGATAAAAAATAATTCTACACTGAAAGAGTCCTAATTGATTACACAGCATTATTTAATAAGACCTGTAGATGACCGGAATCAACGTTTGATGATGATGATGATTATGGTCGCGAGTCCAGAGATTTTATCTCATCTAAAAATATGCGTACCACGCTAAAAGAAGTTTTTCCTTCAAAAATTGACCGGGATCGACGTAAAGATGATGATGATAAAAAATAATTCTACACTGAAAGAGTCCTAATTGATTACACAGCATTATTTAATAAGACCTGTAGATGACCGGAATCAACGTTAGATGATGATAATGATTATGGTCGCGAGTCCAGAGATTTTATCTCATCTAAAAATATGCGTACCGCGCTAAAAGAAGTTTTTCCTTCAAAAATTGACCGGGATCGACGTAAAGATGATGATGATAAAAAATAATTCTACACTGAAAGAGTCCTAATTGATTACACAGCATTATTTAATAAGACCTGTAGATGACCGGAATCAACGTTTGATGATGATGATGATTATGGTCGCGAGTCCAGAGATTTTATCTCATCTAAAAATATGCGTACCGCGCTAAAAGAAGTTTTTCCTTCAAAAATTGACCGGGATCGACGTAAAGATGATGATGATAAAAAATAATTCTACACTGAAAGAGTCCTAAATGATTACACAGCATTATTTAATAAGACCTGTAGATGACCGGAATCAACGTTTGATGATGATGATGATTATGGTCGCGAGTCCAGAGATTTTATCTCATCTAAAAATATGCGTACCGCGCTAAAAGAAGTTTTTCCTTCAAAAATTGACCGGGATCGACGTAAAGATGATGATGATAAAAAATAATTCTACACTGAAAGAGTCCTAATTGATTACACAGCATTATTTAATAAGACCTGTAGATGACCGGAATCAACGTTTGATGATGATGATGATTATGGTTGCGAGTCCAGAGATTTTATCTCATCTAAAAATATGCGTACCGCGCTAAAAGAAGTTTTTCCTTCAAAAATTGACCGGGATCGACGTAAAGATGATGATGATAAAAAATAATTCTACACTGAAAGAGTCCTAATTGATTACACAGCATTATTTAATAAGACCTGTAGATGACCGGAATCAACGTTAGATGATGATAATGATTATGGTCGCGAGTCCAGAGATTTTATCTCATCTAAAAATATGCGTACCGCGCTAAAAGAAGTATTTCCTTCAAAAATTGACCGGGATCGACGTAAAGATGATGATGATAAAAAATAATTCTACACTGAAAGAGTCCTAATTGATTACACAGCATTATTTAATAAGACCTGTAGATGACCGGAATCAACGTTTGATGATGATGATGATTATGGTCGCGAGTCCAGAGATTTTATCTCATCTAAAAATATGCGTACCGCGCTAAAAGAAGTTTTTCCTTCAAAAATTGACCGGGATCGACGTAAAGATGATGATGAAAATCTTACGCTTTTTCGATCAGGGTCACGTGTCCTGACGCCACGTGTCCTGACGCCACGTGTCCTGACGCGAGTTTAAGATTTTATACCCATTACAGAAAAAGTGCTCAACGCCGCTAAAGAAGTTTTCACTTCAAAAATCTAGTTGTGTTAGATAACACATTTATCGACAAAAGCTATAAACTATATATCATCACGCTACTACCCAGAAAAGTGGAGCAGTAATCTAAAATGTCAACGAATCGCGCAAATTTACATACATTTTTGTAAAAGTAAGCGCATATATACAACTTTTACATCGACTAAACTGTTTTGTCGCGGATCTACTGTTTAGTCAATGGTATGTGCACATCAATACAATGCAATACAAATTAAGCGTATTATGATAGTTGTCTAACTTTTTAATAAAAGTAGATCGATACAACTTGACTTTTTTGTCGAACAACAGTTGACAGTGTGCGCGCTTAAATATAATCCTATAGACATAAATACACAACTAAATAGTTGTTCAATTACAAGTTGTATATTTCCGCTAACTCTAATAAGTGACAGGATTAAAGGGTACGACGGGGGTTCGTAATATGATACATTCGCAGCCGCGGGGGTCAACTAGACTATTATATATTACTAAATACAAAACTAAGCTTTTTTTTTATTATTTTTTTTTATTTATTTGTTAGAGGGGTGTGGGAAATATAATCTGAGATAATAAAAGAAGGCTAATGGATGGAAAGTGGCAAACTCCGTTGGTTTGGAAACGTTTAACGAATGTGACCGCTCGGAGCGGCTAATGACAGTGGGCTGCCGCTGACGCTCGGCTCGCACGACATTCGCGCTCTAAATGAATCAACTGGACTGGGTACAAAAACTTCTCAAGTGTCAACCCCGCACTGATTTCGCAGCTCTACGTAGTACTGTTACTTATTCTGTGGTTATAGTAAGTAAGTAGAACACTGGGGGAAACGAGGAAAGGAGCGTCACCCTTTTTCATAAGATTGCATTACTTACTTTAGACAAATGGTAGGCAATTGACAGGTTGCGTATGCGATTTTTGCATACAGTTCGACGGTATAAGCAATATGACAGGTTGAATGAAAGCGTTAAGCTGCTCCGTTAGTTTAAACATGTCCAACGAATGAGTGAGGAATGATTGTCGAATAATAAACATTGAGCGCAGGTAGAGGGTACAAGAAGTCAGGGTAGACTGAGACTTAAACACCTCATTGTGTAAGTCTCAGTCTACCCTGACTTCTTTTGAATCACGTGAGCAGATTGCATAAAAACGGTAAAGTCAAAAGTACTCGGATACCCAGACGTACATGTATGCAGCGATAATTGACCTGCAGAAAACGAAATAAGTATGAATAGATCGTAAAGCCTAGCATTCTGTCTTCCATACCCCGTCAGGGATAAAGCGTGGAAATAGTTTGTCTCTATTAGAGATGAGCAATGAGCAAAACGGAGACGCGAGCAAAGGGAGCGAGCTACATTCCTTGTTCTATGGTAACATTCCCACAAAGAGGTATTCCGTAAGTAGTTTTACCACCTCTAATAGGGAATACGTGACATTTAAGCTAATAACACACGGGTGCGGCCGAAACAATGTTAGTTACACTAAGCACTCGTAAACCAAGGATTTCTCCTTTGATCCCAGCCCGTGAATACCCTTGATGTACAAATTTACTTAGGGTTTTATTGTGTGAAGGATTAATTATGCAGGATGGAGTACCTAGTGAACTATATTATATGATATGAAAAACAATGCGTATTATTCATTTTAGATATCGGTGCCGTACACTGCACTTGTTGATGCCCGCAGCTTCACTTAAGTTTTCTCGTACTCGTTTCCCTCAGTGTTATTGTAAGCTAGTATGGTATCCTTAAGAAATAGACAAATACCGCCGCGGACTTTACTGTAGACCTATATAAGATACACAATTTCACATTTCAGACATAGTTCCTTATATAAGTATGTATATCAGTTGTCTAGATCCCATAACACAAGCTTATATTAGCTTATTTGAGCTAGACGGCGCTGTGTGACAAAAAATAAAAAAAGACCTGTTGCCACCATAACTAAAAATACTAAAAACATAATAAATTAAGGGGTCTCATACAACAAAAGGCTTTTGCTTTCGTATTTAAAGATGATACGGAACCGATTGTGCGCGAGGTCGAATCCAACTTGGCCGGTGATACGAATTTTCTTTAATTTCAAATGAGAATGGATAAAAATGAAAACTTTCGCTAGCCAGCCAGGCAGTGACCAGCCGTCACGGATTTGTGACCACTTTGTGGCATTTGCATTTGCGAGCATATCTGTGCTTCGGAAGGCACGTTTAGCCGTTGGTCTTGGTTGCCAGTAAAATGGCAGTTGTTAAGTCAACTTATGGGCAAATTGAAAAATCTCAACAGCAGTTAGCCACAACCTGCGTGTAGAAATTACACGGCAATGGGCTCACTACCTAGTACGTGGGACAGGAATACACATATATACATGGTCAAAAGTGGGCATATAAATGCCTCTGCCACCCTTTCGGGGATAAGGCATGATAGATAAATAAATAATAAAAATAATAAAATGGATAAAAAAACGCGACAAAGCAGCAATTGCACCTTTGTTAAACTAAAATTAAGCAATACAAATACAATTATTTATTTCCGAATACAAAATGTGTCTAAATCCGATCAATTAATACAATTAGTTCACTATTTATTACTGGACCATTAAAAGGTTACCGACGCAGCACAAATGTACACAACATTCACGGTTTGAATGTGTATTTTAAGTAAACTAATTGAGAACACACTACCAGCTATTCATAATAAATTTATCAGTTTGTTTATCAACCTATCCTTATCCCATGTAGAGGTGGCAGAGGCATATTACACGTCCACTTTTCACAGGTTTATTCCTGTCCCACGTAATAGGTAGTGAGCCTGAGTGCATTGTTACGTTGAAATAGATAGACGCAGGTTGTGGCTACCTCCTGTAGAAATTTTTCATCCGCTCATAAGGCCTGCCACTTGACTTAAGAACTGCCATGTTACTAGCAACCGGGACCAACGGCTTCACGTGCCGTCCGAAGCAGATATCAGTTATTAGTTTTATCGTTTTCCTTATTTCAATAACTAATCAATTTGACAAATTTAACATACATATTTTCACGCCATTATCCCCGAAGAGGTATGGAGGAGGAAGAGTATACGCCCACATTTCACCGTATGAATTTTTGTCCCACGTAACTGGTGGTGAGCATATTGTCAAATTGAATACACCAAAATTTATTTCTCCGCTCGAATTTTATAACTGAATACACCTAATTTAAAAACCCATAAAACGAAAATTAGATATAAAAAAACGGTCTTCATGGCTCAGTTGACTGTAAAGAAATAATAATCTGGCATAGATTTAGTGAGCCATAAAATCTGATATCTCGACGTCAGACCCATCTTTTGTTAATTAATGAGATTTACATTTATGGAAAGACAGACAATGGTACCCAGTCTGAATACAATACCTCTGTGGCGACTGTAAATAAATATCTATAATTAAATAACTTAACTTAATATTAACATTAAATATATAAATATATGGGGATGAAGAGTTGAAGCGTGCACGTCGCCATCCCTGCCAGCTACGGCTGCAATTCTACTCCAACACGAGTGCCACCAGGGCGAATTATGCTAGGGCGTGCCCCCGAGGCGACGCGCACCAGTTCGTCCCCGCTGGTGCGAAAAGTGTGTGCCAGAGCGGCGTAGGGGACCGCCACCCAACACGCGCGGCCCGACACGGCGGGAAGTGGAGGATGAAGTGAAGGGGAGCTGCGTGGAATGTTAAGGGAAGAATGGCAGATAAGATGAATGAGTTGATGGATGTTATGAATGAGAGAAAGTTAGATGTAGTGCTTGACAGAGACCAAGGGCAAGGGCAGCGAAGTCTTAGAGCTCCCGGGTGGGGCACCAGAGAGCGAGCATGGCAGTCGGGGGGTTGGAATTTCGCTGTCCTCGCGATTGGCCTCCGGTATGTATGGGACTTCTGGGAGAGTATGAGAGAAGCTCTAAATGTGATAGAATGAAATGAAAGACTTATAGTATGTAGAGACTTAAATGGATGGGTGGGTACCGCTCGCGATGGTTTTGAAGTATGGGGATAAAAGGGTGAACGACGCTGGCATTTTGTAAGGAAAAGAATTTGGTTGTGGCGAACACAATGTTCAACCACTAACAAATTCATATGCATACAGGGAGATGTGAGTCAAAGAGAAGCATGATAGATCTATTCCTAATGGATAGTCGGCGTCGTAAACAGGTGATGGACACAAGGGTTTATCGAGGCGCTGAGCTGTGATCAGACCACTACCTAGTCATAACTAGGATTAGGGGTCCGTAGGCAGAACCTTAGGGATAGTATGGTAAATGCCGCTGTGGAAGTGTGTGGAGAAACGAAAAGAGGCAGTAGTAATAAGCGTGATGCATGGTGGAATGAGGAATTGAAAGAAGCAGTTCGAATGAAGAAGAAAGCATGGCTAGACTACTTAGCCTCGCGGAATGATTTTAATATGAAAGAGAGATACAAGCTGCAGAAAGTTAACATGAAGGCACTGATAGAAGAAGCTCGTGAAAGGTGCAGAATGAAAGCGGATGAAAGGTTGTCGTCCAATTTCCAGGATAATGCCCAGCTCTTCTGGAAATAGGTAGGCAAGACCCGGAGTTGTTCGGCAATCTGTAGTATGAATAAAGTGCTTAGTGTTAACAATGACGTTCTAACAGACCAAACGGACGTCCTGCAGAGATGGAGTGAATATTATGGAAATATGTATGCTGAACAGCTGGAAAGATGTTATCGGTTAAAGGTCCTTTATAAAATGAGGCCGTACCTGTCACAGCTACTGCGTATTCAATTAGTAGAATCGTTAGTACTGTCCAAATGAAACTACGCTGATGCTCTATACGGCCCACGCTTGTTATCACGGAGTGACCGATTAATACAAAGGGTCCAGAATGCCTGTGCCCGTTTCTGCTTTTACGTTCCGCCCCGAAGTCACATCACACCCTTCCTCAATAAACATTCTATCCTTAGAATGAAATCTAGGCGAAAGTTGCACCTAGCATGTTTAATGTTTGGTATTTTGAAGTTTCGGGAGCCCTGTTACTTAAATACAAAACTTATAACGGTTGACGGGCTTGGTAGGGGTGGTGCGCACTAGGTAGCAACAACACACCTACGTACACCCATCAGGTACGGTTGGTAATCCCTGGAGATGTGTAAGTAACACTATCTCAAAGAATCACCGGTGCACCAGCTAGCAGAGCATGTGTATAGGGAGTGAGTATGGACCAACCTGGAGCAGAGAAATACCAGAATTTATAAAGAGAGGGCGCCAGGTATCTCTCCATCAAACGAATGATGCAATTAAAAAACTCATTGTTATCAACTTATTAATTATATTTATTTAAACTATATCCATATGTAGACATGAATATACATAAATGAAAGTAAAAAGAAATGGCTTAGTCATGCATAGTGGGTTCAACATATATATGGTCACTATCCACAAATAAGTTTATATTTAGTACAAATAAAAATTTAAACCAAAGTATGGAAACGGGCGTGGCCTAAAATGACAAATATTAAAGCAGTTGTCAGGTGCCTTAATAATATCTAAATTATATACAGACATACATTTAAACTATCTCTGAATTTTGTTAATACACAACACCGCTTCCTATCATCATCATCATCATCATACACTACAACATAACAAGGTAAAAATAAAGTTTCACATTAATATTCCTTTGTGATAATAAAAAGATTATAAAATAAGTGTAACTGGAACATCACATCGGTAGTCCAGTAAATTAAAGTAGTTGAAAGCTACATATGTAATAGAAAAATGAATATTTAAAGTTAAAAGTTATTCCTTTTAAACTATTAACATCAGTCGGCCTTTACCGGGTTATTATACACAGAAACTAATTAAAGATTACCACTTATCTGGATTTAAGTTTAAGGAACATCCAAGTCCTTCACATATCTTCCTATTCTAGAAGTCCAGGTAGAAGGTAACCAGAGTAGGGAAAAATATCCTCTTTGCATAATGTCTCAGCTTACTTTAAGTCTTCTTACAGACATTCAGGAGTAAAAATGTAGAATGCAGAGAACGTGAAACACGTTAAGCTCAATTATTATGTAGATATAAAATAAAGAACCAAAACGAAAAAGAACAAAAACGAAAAAAAAACCCCTGTAACAACAGAAAAGTTACAGACATTAGTAATTTGTAATAAAAATCACTTTCACCCTCAACATTCTGTTAAAGAATGCAGTCCAAGAGATTATATAGTTTTAACTTACCACTTATTTCAGTGGGGTTTTAACCAGATCCTTCTATCATCATCCTTTTCTTCATGTTATTTGCTAAGTCTCTTGATAAGCAGACTGAAATACAAAGTACAACCATTGTAAGAACATATTATTCGCAAATGCCAAGTAATCTTGCCGATTACGAGAAACAAATATAAACAACTATCCTCACCTCCTAGCATTAGCTAAAAAGACTTCGGATATTAATCCGAATTAAATCACCATGACCAAGCGCTTTTTCATCACGCCGTTCTCGTCAAAAAGAACTAGCTTCTTTTTTTTTTCGCTCGATCACGGCAGGCTAAAGTCATACACCATACAGCCTTGACAAAACATTGGCAGAAAAACCGAAACCAACCTAATAACCTTACTATTCCTGTTTGTCACACCGCACGCAATACATTATGTGTGGATGTGAGTCAGGACAGCCAATCTATCTAAGTTCAATGTCCAGCACCAAACTGAAAACCACCATAGACAGCACGTGTTAATTCTAGAACGCGCCCAGAAACTCGAAACGACCATGACAGTTTTGACAACGTCAAACTCATGTCATTCAGAACAAAAACAAACAATGTGAAATATTTATAAACTTTTAAATAATTAGACAAGTGACTTTAGAGTTATAACTAAAGTATTGTAAGGGATGTATATAAAAATAAAGTTAGTAAATGAATTCTTATGAATATGTAACCGACACTCAGAAGTGTTACAAACTTAGTTGGGTGTAAAGCAAGCGTGATTGTGCAAGGAGGCAGGGTGCACCACAGCTCTCAATCTCTTCACACAAAACCGATGCTTTCAGAGGTAGATTCCGTTATGCGGCGTCCAAAATTTGGAATAACCTTCCCCCACCTATAAGGTCTCTAAATACCTTGTACTCTTTTAGAAGACACCTTCGGAAGTTCCTTATAGAGGCGCAGCAGAAAATGGGTATGGTGAAGGGTAATATGTCCTTTATTTTTATCCTTTTGGCATGCTTAGTGTGTAAATTAACTCTTTTTTATTTTTATTGACTGTATAAGTTGCCTCTTATATGCATTTAAGAATGTAGGGGTTCTTTATTAACTTTAACCTGATGTGTTTTTTGTGCTGCTCAGTATAGTATAGTTTTATGATATGTATTGGCTTGGTATAAATATGTAAAAATATTTGAATAACTTATCTTGTGAGAATTTTGTATTTTAAATTACATGTTTTTTTTTTTCGTATGATTACCTAATATAAAACAGCCTGCGCAGAACCTGTTTGTACACCGGTGAGCGTAAATAAAATTAAAACTCAATGGTTTAGTTGAAAATCAGCGCCAGGCTTTAGTCTGGAAATATGCTGAACTAGACCTTTTTGTCATAGATGTGTGGCACGCATTTCACATTTGTAACGAATTATTTTATTTTTATTTTTTTTATTTTTTGGATGCCCACTTTGTGATAAATAAACGTTTTTTCTTTCTTTCTTCTTCTTCTTCTTTCTTCTTTCTATTCCAAAAATGACAGATATGCCACATCGGGAAGTTAAGCTCACTTCGATGCTCCGGATCCCGATGTCATTGAAGTCATTAGTATGAAAGAAATAGAACAAGCGATAAGAAGTATGAAATGTGGTAAGGCTGCGGGAAAAGACAGAGTTACTGCTGAGATGATCAAGTACGGTGGGTCGCGTGTCTGGGATACACTACGTCTGTTATGCAATTTGTGCTGGCGGACGGGTGAGGTCCCGGATGACTGGCGAGTAGCAGTTGTAGTACCTATTTACAAATGGAAAGGCTCGCGCCTAAACTGCACCAGCTACAGGGCGATCAGCTTGGTCAGCTTAGTAAGGTGTATGCAAAGGTTATAACGGCAAGAATGCAAGAAAAGTCTGAAAGGTATTTATGGGAGGCTCAATGTGGATTCCGACGTGGAAGAGGTTGCATGGATCAAGTGTTTTCTCTCCGCATGATCGCGGAGAAGTTTCTGGCTGTTAGCCAGAAGGTTTTCTGCGCTTTTGTGGATCTGGAGAAAGCATTTGATAACGTTGTGAGAGAAACTCTGTAGGATTTGCTGCCCGGATATGGTGTGGGCGGCTCGCTACTGCGGGCAATACAGTCGCTTTATAGGGACTGTAAGGCTTACGTGCGAGTAGGGGGGGATGTGTCACCTCTTTTTGATGTCTGTACAGGCGTCAAACAGGGCTGTGTCATGTCCGCCTGGCTGTTCATAGTGTATCTGCACAGTTGCCTGCAGAAGTTGAAAGATTGTGATATGGGTGTGAATTTGGGTGACATTACAGTAAACTGTCTGCTGTACGCTGATGATGCGGTACTCATGGCCTCATCAGAAGCCGACCTTTAGGCATTAGTCACTAATATGAAAGAGGAGTGTGAAAGTAAGGGTCTCCGCTTGAGTGCAAGTAAAACTATAACTAACTAACTAACTATCTTCACGCTGTATCCCTGACGGGGTAGTCAGAGAGGACAGATCGCCAGGCTTCGCGATCCATGCATACTTCTTTCGCTTCTTCGAGATTCATCAATCGCTTCATACACGCACGTCTGGGTATCCGAGTACTTTTGACCTTTCCGTTTTTGAGCAATCTGCTCACGTGGTCTTCATATGTAAGTCTCGGCCTACCCTGACTCCTTCTACCCTCTACTTTTGAACAATATATATTCTTCGTCAATCGTTCCTCACTCATTCGTTGGACGTGTCCAAACCAACGGAGCACGCCCTTTTCCAGCTTAACGCTGACACTTTCATTCAAACCTGCCAAATTGCGTATCACTTCGTTACGTATTCGGCCAGCCAAGGTAACGCCGCACAACTTTCGAAGTGATCGCATCTCCACAGCATTCAATTTACTTTCATGCATCTGCTGACATACCCAGGTTTCACTACCGTAAAGCAAAGTTGGCACTAGCACTGCGTTATGAATCGCCAGTCGTGCTTCTTTTACGATGCTTTGTCGCTTTACTAACTGGGACAAAGCACCGTTAACTTTGTTTCCGGCAGCTACTCGCCGTTCCACATCCGAATCACATCTTCCATCCGTGCTAAACATACTTCCTAAATACACAATTTCATTCACTTGCTCTAGACGTTCCTGGTTTAACTATGGTAAAACTATGGTTCTAGTATTTGAAAGAGGTGACGTAAGAACTAAATGTGAGATTAGGGTAAACCAGGAACGACTAGAGCAAGTGAATGAAATTGTGTATTTAGGAAGTATGTTTAGCGCGGATGGAAGATGTGATTCAGATGTAGAACGGCGAGTAGCTGCCGGAAACAGAGTAAACGATGCTTTGTCCCAATTAGCAAAGCGACAAAGCATCGTAAAAGAAGCACGAATGGCGATTCATAACGCAGTGCTAGTGCCAACTTTGCTTTACGGTAGTGAAACCTGGGTATGTCTGCAGATGCATGAAAGTAAATTGAATGCTGTAGAGATGCGATCACTTCGAAAATTGTGCGGCATAACTTTGGCCGACCGAATACGTAACGAAGTGATACGCAATATGGCAGGTTGGAATGAAAGTGTCAGCGTGTAACACTTCTGAGTGTCGGTTACATTTTCATAAGAATTGATTTACTAACCTTCTGTATACTTCCCTTTTGTGGAAACAAACCCCACTTTCACCATACTTTAGTTATAACTCTAAACTTATTTGTCTAATTATTTAATAAGTTAAAACATTTCATATTGTTTGTTTATATTTTGAACGACATGAGTTTGACGTTGTCAAAACTGTCACGGTCGTTTCGACTCTTTTGGCGCCTTCTAAAATTAACGCGTGAGTCTATGGTCATTCAGTTTGGGGCTGGACATTGAACTTAGATAGATTGGCTGTCCGGACTCACATCCACCCATAATGTATTGCGTGAGGTGTGACAAATAGAATAGTAAAGTTTTTATGTTGGTTTTGTTTATTCTGCCAATGTTTAGTCAAGGCTGTATAGGCCGTATGACTTGGCCTGCCGTGATCGAGCGAAAGAAAAAAAAGAAGCTGGTTCTTTTTGACGAGAACGGCGTGATGAAAAAGCGCTTGGTCATGGTAATTTAATTCGGATTAATATCCGAAGTCTTTTTAGCTAATGCTAGGAGGTGAGAATAGTTGTTTATACTCGTATTTGTTTCTTCGTAATCGGTAAGATTACTTGGCCTTTGCGAACAATATGTTCTTACAATGGTTGTACTTTGTATTTCAGTCTGCTTATCAAGAGACTTAGCAAATAACATGAAAAAAGGATGATGATAGAAGGATCTAGTTAAAACCCCACTGAAATAAGTGGTAAGTTAAAACTATATAATCTCTTGGACTGCATTCTTTAACAGAATGTTGAGGGTGAAAGTGATTTTTATTACAAATTACTAATGTCTGTAACTTTTCTGTTGTTACAGGGGTTTTTCGTTTTTGTTCTTTTTCGTTTCGGTTCTTTATTTTATATCTACATAATAATTGAGTTTATCGTGTTTCACGTTCTCTGTATGACTTAAAGTAAGCTGAGACATTGTGTAAAGAGGATATTTTTCTCTACTCTGGTTACCTACTGCCTGGACTTCTAGAATAGGAAGAGATGTGAAGGACTTGGATGTTCCTCAATTATATCCAGATAAGTAGTAATCTTTAATAAGTTTCTCTGTATAATAACCCGGTAAAGGCCGACTGATGTTGATAGTTTAAAAGGAATAACTTTTAACTTTAAATATTCATTTTTCTTTTACATAAGTAGCTTTCAACTACTTTAATATACTGTACTACCGATGTGACGTTCCAGTTACACATATTTTATAATCTTTTTATTATCACAAAGGAATATTAATGGGAAACTTTATTTTTACCTTGTTATGTTGTAGTGTATGATGATGATGATGATGATAGTAAGCTGTGTTGTGTGTTAACAAAATTCAGAGATAGTTTAAATGTATGTCTGTATATAATTTAGATATTATTAAGGCATCTGACAACTGCTTTAATATTTGTCATTTTAGGAAACGCCCATTTCCATACTTTGGTTTAAATTTTTATTTGTACTAAATATAAACTTATTTTTAAGTGACCATATATATATGGATCCCACTATGCATGACTAAGCCATTTCTTTTTACTTTCATATATGTATATTCATGTCTACATATGGATATAGTTTAAATAAATATAATTAATAAGTAGATACATGAGTTTTTTTTAATTGGATCATTCGTTTGATGGAGAGATACCTGGCGCCCTCTCTTTATAAATTCTGGTATTTCTCTGCTCCAGGTTGGTCCATACTCACTCCCTATACACATACTCTGCTAGCTGGTGCACCGGTGATTCTTTGAGATAGTGTTACTTACACATCTCCAGGGATTACCAACCGTACCTGATGGGTGTATGTAGGTGTGTTGTTGCTACCTAGTGCGCACCACCCCTACCAAGCCCGTCAACCGTTATAAGCGTTAAGCTGGAAAAGGGCGTGCTCCGTTGGTTTGGACACGTCCAACGAATGAGTGAGGAACGATTGACAAGGAATATATATTGTGCGAAAGTAGAGGGTAGAAGGAGTCAGGGTAGGCCGAGACTTACATATGAAGACCACGTGAGCAGATTGCTCAAAAACGGAAAGGTCAAAAGTACTCGGATACCCAGACGTGCGTGTATGAAGCGATTGACGAATCTCGAAGACGCGAAAGAAGTATGCGTGGATCGCGAAGCCTGGCGATCTGTCCTCTCTGACTACCCCGTCAGGGATACAGCGTGAAGATAGTTAGTTAGTTAACATTAAATATAACCTTAAAAATATGATACATAACTAAAATATATTATTAAAAGAGGTCCCTTGAGGCAAGGTTCCGACGATACTGGCAGCGTTCCCCCTTTGAATAGCTAGACTAATTCTTTGTCCGAGGTAGCTGCCATCTCTTCGGTCTCCTGTGATGTCGATTAACCTTTTCGCAATTTTCTTAAAAAACCTTATAGCGCTAGGACCCCACGGACCAAGAGTCTCGACACCGAATGGGACAAAATTATATTCGGAGCCTAGACCCCTGTATTTGAATACTTTAGCTTTTTCAGCCGCTTCACAAGCCGTCTCTTACTACTAATATATTTATATTTTATAGTGCTCGTAACCATGTTAGTTAACAGTTACACTTAAGATATGTGACAGTTGGTGGCTTTGACTGCCTCGGTGGCGCAGTGGTAGTGTATGCGACTGCTGCACTGAGGTCACGGGTGCGATTCCCGCGTATGAACAAATATTTGTGTGATACACAAATTTTTGTTTCGGAGTTTGTGTGTTTCCTATGTTTAATAAATATGTTATTTATAAATATATAAGAATGTTTATCAGTACTCTAGATCCCATACAAATGTCCCAAATTTCTTTTGACGAATGTTAAGCCGTTTTAAAAGACCTTATGTACAACTTAGGGCCGTATTACAGAACGTTTCTCAATACTCGATCAACGCTTGAGAGTAGATTTTATAAATCAAAACTAGTCTCAAGCGTTGATTGAGTATTGAGAAACGTTCTGAAATACGGACCTTAAAAAGCTTAAAGAGGACCTTACACTCAGACTTTGAACTCTCTCCATTTTAAAAATCATGTCAACAATAAATCCTACTAATATTATAAACGCGATAGTTTGTAAGTATGGATGGATGTTTGTAACTCTTTCACGCAAAATTAGATGGATTTAGATGAAACTTTACAATAATATAGTTTACACATCAGAATAACACATAGGCTACTTTTTATCATCCCGGGAACAAGTTCCTGTGCGAGACGGGAAATGGAAAACTTCACCAGTTGCGGGTCTCAACTACCTAGTACATGTATAAGAAGGACAAACAAACAAAGTCTTCCATTTATGATATTTATAAGAATTATAATAATAACTTGGAAGTACAAGAAACAAATCCTTAATCAAATCAAATTAAACCCTCATCTAGACATCTTTCATATTGGAATATCACACTTGTAGCAGATATTAAATAAATTATTAATATTGAATATCTTACACAAATTATTCATGAATGGGTTGCTTTATCATTCAGAGAACAAACATAGAGTCGTTTTTACCACGGAGATTAATAAATCTATTAGAAATAGATAGATATATAGAATAGTATTGAAAATCTTTGATAATTGTGTGGCGTAACATTGGCTGACATAATACGTAACGAAATGATACGCAATATGGCAGGTTTGAATGAAAGTGTCAGCGTTAAACTGGAAAATGGCGTGCTCCGTTGGTTTGGGCACGTCCAACAAATGAGTGAGGAACGATTGACGAAGAATATATATTGTGTGAAAGTAGAGGGTAAAAGGAGTCAGGGTGGGCCAAGTCTTATATATGAACACGGGAGCAGATTGCTCAAAACGGTAAGGTCAAAAGTACTCGGATACCTAGACGTGCATGTATGAAGCTATTAATGAATCTGCGGGAAGCGAAAGAAGTACCTATGAACCATTAAAAAAGTATGGAAAGTATAATTAAAAATGTCTAAATCTATCCAGCATCCAGACAAACTATGTTTATTTTATTTAAATAACACCAATTGTACTGTTCCACCACATTTACTTTGTAATATATGTAACCATAACAAGCTATGTTCGTTTTTGTGATATTATTTGGAAAAATAACAATTATTATGTTTTATATTTACGCCATAAAGAAAAAAAAATACACTAGTTGACACCAGCGGCTTCGCCCGCGTAGTTTTCCCGTTCCCGTTTCTCACAAGAACTTGTTACCGGGATAAAAAGTAGCCTATTTGTTATTTTTATGTATAAGCTATATTATTGTAAAGTTTCATCAAAATCCATTCAGTAGTTTTTACGTGAAATAGTAACAAACATCCATTATTACAAAATTACGCGTTGAGAATATTAGTAGGAAACACCCAAATTCCAAAACCATCATTTACGTCATACACAAATATTTGTTCCAACCCGAGACCTTAGTACGGCAAAGGCATACATTTACCACCGAGGCAGTAAATTCAAATGCAAGCATCTCCTGTTTACAGTAGAAAAATCTTCTTTGAATCATTAAAAACTTTTGTGCTCCAAACTACACAAAACGGTGGCCCACCAAACTTGAACACCTTGCTTGGTCGAGATACACCATTTCTGCCGAATTCTCCTGCACAAAATTATATACTATCTTCACGCCGTATCCCTGACGGGGTAATCAGATCGCCAGGCTTCGCGATCCATGCATACTTCTTTCGCTTCTTCAAGATTCATCAATCGCTTCATACACGCACGTCTGGGTATCCGAGTACTTTTGACCTTTCCGTTTTTGAGCAATCTGCTCACGTGGTCTTCATATGTAAGTCTTGGCCTACCCTGACTCCTTCTACCCTCTACTTTCGCACAATATAATATTCTTCGTCAATCGTTCCTCACTGATTCGTTGGACGTGTCCAAACCAACGGAGCACGCCCTTTTCCAGCTTAACGCTGACACTTAAATACAATCGGTATTATTAACCTATTCTTAATTCTATTTCGTCCTTTAAAATCCCTTAAAATAGAATGGAAAACAATAGCTGGCTATAATGAAATTGTAATCGATATCGCAAGTTCGTCATTTTCAAAGTTATAAACATGTAATTATGTACACCTGGTTACAAATATATGGATACGTGAATCGTTATTTTCCAATTTTAGGGGTTGTTTTATAAAGCAAAACCTTGATTTTCAATAATTGCCAGTCGCTTGCTTGATTGCATGCTTCTGATTATTTATTCCAAAATTCTTCAAAGGTGTAAAAAAGGGAATAAAAGTTCTTCTGAAAGAATTAGAAACTTGATTATGGATGGTTGCGCCGGCATGCGATAAAAGAGTAACCGCGTTATTGTTTCTAAGTTGCATCGCTGATCTGCATTTGTTTTTAAATAATTAGTTGTCGACACTCCCCCCGCTCCCCTTTATTCCATTTCTCTTTCGCACCTACCTTGTCTCGCATAAAGGAGGAGCGAGACAGCTGTATTACGCGCGCAAGTACCTACACTCGCGCCGCTAGCCTCACGGGCAGCGACCACGATTAAAGGCTGGCATTCTCCTACAATGACCGCGCGCCCGCATTAAACCTTTCGCAATAATTGTGTTTTCCATGGATAAATAGCGTTTTCGTGCAAGGAAACCAGGAATTCAAGTCCAGGGACGCCCCCGGCAGCCTCCACCTCAGCATCTCGCAGCAAGCAGCAAGGTAGGGTGCCCATTCCTATTTTTCCATTTCTTTTTCCGTCGACAATCGCGTCTAAATTTCATTTTTTGTCTTTCCCCGCAAATACAGTCCATTTTGAATTTATTTATCTCGCCCGCTCAACCATTTTCTGGTCCTAACGATCCGGATTTTGATCCATTCGCTTTAGTAGTTTGCTAATAGAAACGCAATAGTTTTTATCCCATAGGGAATAAACGCATAGATATAGGTTATAGTTTTTTATTAAAACGCTTAGATAATAATTTTATTTCATTAGGGAATAAACGCATACTTACCTACTGTTTTTTGCATAGGTAGGTACTAAATAGTTGGTAATTTTGACTGCACCGCATAGTAATAGGTAGACCACGGGGGCAGGTACCAAGGCGCGCGCGCGCAAGTAGGTACCTACGCTCGTTCGCGTCGCGTCTCGCTGCTTACCACCGCTGCCATTTTAATCGTTCGTTAGTTTTGTACTGTAGGTAGTTATAGTTGTTTTGTTTTAACAATGCCTCCGAAAGACATTCCGGATCTACAGTTAAAACTATTACACGCTAAGAAGGATAGCCTTTTTAAGCGTATACAATCAATTTATGATTATTCATAGAGGATCGCAGATGAATCAATAAAAGAATTGTTTTTATCCTCGATCGAAACCGTAGATACTTTGCGCTTAGATTTCGAAAATGTTCTCGATAAAATTAACTTGCTTGAATTAAAATTAAATCCCGATTTCTTATTAAGTTATGACGCCATGTCATCTTTCGAAGATTTAATTTGTCGCATAAAACGTGTCGCTAAGTCATTGCAAGCGCCCGTGCCCGTAGTAGTCACGGATTCAAAACCCGGGCCAGCCGGTTTTGATTAGCTGAAACGGGACCGACCTAAATTACCGCCCATACAAATACCCGAATTTGATGGCGATATTAAAATTTGGCCTTTGTTTTTCGCTAGTTTCGAAAATACGATCCATAATAATAATTCGTTATCGGATTACGAAAAATTACATTACTTTGTTAGTAAACTAACCGGGAAAGCAAAAACCGTTTACGCCGGTATAACGCTTTGCGCCGAAAATTATAGTTTGATTTTGAATACTTTGAAGGTCAAATACGAAGACAAACGCTTAGTAACAACCGCTTATTTGATTCAAATATTTAATTTGAAAAATAGCTCAGCGTGTAATGAACACGACTTAGAAAAATTCTTAGATATTTACGCATCAGCTGTTTGCGCCCTAAAGAATGTCAAAGTCAATGACCTCTGTGATTTTTTGTTTTTGTATATCGGTTTAAAGAAATTAGATTCCGAAACCGTTCGCTTATTTGAAATGGATAGACGTGGCCATCAAATACCTAAGTTCGACGATTTAGAAACTTTCGTTCGTCAACATATTCGAATTTTGCAACGAACTTCGTTAAACCACGGAGTAGCGAAAAATAGTCCGACTAATCGTAGTAAGCCCACGAAGTCCACGCATTCTTTTGTTGGTTTTGAACCCACAACTTCGCAATCGCAAGTGTTGCATTCGAAAAATTGTTCTTTGTGTCAAGGTCACCATGACCAACTTTATAAATGTTCGGAGTTCAATAAACTCACTCCAAGCGATCGCTATAAATTTGTTCGTTCTAGTAATTTATGTATCAATTGTCTTAGTAAGAAACATCGTGTTTCATCCTGTAATTCGAATCATTTTTGTCGCAAGTGTAATGGTAGACACCATTCATTATTACACTTCGAAAACAATAACGCCATGTCCGGTAGTTCGCCCGTCGATTCCAGCTGCGCGAACTCAGTGCCTAGCCGTCCGTCCGCTGTGACGTCACAGCCACCCGCGCCGTTGAGTCGCGGTTTGGAGCGCACTCGCGTGGTTTCGTCCCCGTCCACGCCTAGCAACGGCGGCGCCACTGCCGCGCGCGTCCACCCGTACGATGTCGCTTTGTGCTCGCTATCAAGTTTGCACACAAGCCCTACTACGGTACTTCTGGCAACCGCTCGAGTTGTTGTTTACGATTCGCATGGTAGGGGACATAGTGTTCGCGCACTTTTAGATAGTGCTTCTCAAAGTAATTTTATTAGTAAAAATTGTTGTAGTCGTCTTGGTTTGCATATAAATAACCGCCCCGCCTGTAATGTTTTGAAAGGTATTGGGGGTTCCACTAAATCCGTTCAAGGTTCTGTAGGGATTAAATTACACTCGCGTTTTGATTTTGATGTTAGTTTTTCGATGGATTCGCTAGTCGTCGATAAGGTTACCAAACTTTTACCGACTGTCGCAGTCAATACCTTATTATTGACTAATTTTAAAGATTTGCCGTTGGCCGATGATACTTACGCCGTTCCAGGAGATATTGATTTGTTAGTTGGCGCTTCGATTTTCCCGCACCTCCTGTCGCAGCATAAGGTTCAAGGTCACGCATCGCACCCCGCGCCGCTCGCCTTAGAGACGGTTCTTGGGTTTGTTATTGTTGGTTCCGCACCCGCTTATTTTGATTGTAACTCGACAGTGTCATATTGTTGCACCGTCGAGCCGCTGGACTCCGCTGTCCGTAAATTCTGGGAGATAGAAGAGGTGAACGTCCCTCCTATTTTCAGCCCGGATGATAAACTTTGTGAAGAGTTTTATAGTCGCACGACTACTCGCGATAGTGATGGTCGTTATGTTGTCGCACTCCCCTTTAAGGGTGATGTTAGTTCGCTTGGAGATTCGATTCAGTCAGCCGAAAAACGCTTCTTTTGTTTAGAACGGAAAGTGCAGACATCTCCAAAGTTGAAGGAGGCTTACGATAGCGTAATAGTAGAATATTTGGATAAAGGTTTCGTTTCACCCGCGCCTCCCGAAACCGAAGAGACAAGGCACGCTCCTTCGTATACCATACCGCACCATGAAGTTGTCCGCGAGGATAAACTAACCACCAAGTTGCGCGTTGTTTTAGATGGCAGCGCTAAAACTAGTTCGAATGTTTCGGTAAACGATATTTTGCCCAGTGGTCTAAATCTCCAAGGTAATTTGTTCGAAATTATAGTTATCTTTCGCTTATTCGCTATCGTGCTTTCAGCCGACATTAGACAAATGCTTCTTTGTATTGGTGTTCGCGAATCAGATCACCGATTTCACCGCATTAATATAGATAGAATTTTTGCATTCTCGAACTCGACCGTCGCTTTGTGTTGGACACATTCTTCGTGCCATCGTTGGGAAACATTTGTCGCAAATAGGGTGGCAAAAATTCAGTCGGAATTGGCGCCGCAAAACTTTTATCACGTCTCAGGTACGGACAACCCTGCCGATTGTTTGACTCGTGGGTTAACACCTGCACAGATTTTGGATCATCCGTTGTGGTTCCATGGCTCTTCCTGGTGCCAAGCCCCACCTGATGAATGGCCTGTTAGTCCTTTCAACCCCGCTACTGTGTCCACGCCGCCAGAGGAAAAGAAACCTCTTTAGTTGCTACCGCGCCGCTCGAAAAGTCGCCTATCTTAACTAGCCGTGTTTCATCGTGGTCGATTCTTTTGCGTAGTGATGTTTTTATTTGTCGATTTTTGAAAATCATTTCTCGTCGCGAGCACGTTACCGCCTTTGACTTAAACAAGGCTGAGTTAATCGTGCTTCGTGAACTTCAGCGATTTTATTTTTCGTCTGAAATTAGAAATTTGTAATTAAATAAACCTTGTAGTCGCGCTTTTCAGCATTTGAAACCTTTTTTGAAGGATGGCCTCATTCGAGTTGGTGGTTGTTTGAGCCAGTCCGCATTAGAGTACGATCAAATGCAACGCTTCCAAAACATATATAGTATATTATAGTTCTTCAGCGCAAGAATCATATCGTTGATCTTTTAGTTGAATATCACCATAAGGTGAATTGTCACACTGGTCCAGATTTATAGTAAGTCTATAGTTTATAGTAGTCAATTTTGCGCCAGAAATACTGGATTCTCTCCGCACGCAATTTGATTCGTTCGATAGTTCATAGATGTATTCCGTGTTTCAAACTTCGCCCGAAGTCAATCGCGCCCGAAATGGCCGATCATCGTCCTTGTCGTGTTGTTCAGGCTGCTGAACCGTTCGTACACACGGGTACAGATTGCGCTGGCCCCTTCAGGGTAACAGTTTCTCGTGGTCGTGGTATACGCTCCACGAAAGCTTATGTTTGTCTTTTTGTTTGTATGACGACTCGCGCCGTTCATATAGAATTAGCTAGTGATTTGAGCACGCCATGCTTCATGGCTGCATTTAAAAGATTTTTGTCGCGTCGGGGTTCCGTATCTCGAATGTATTCGGACAACGGTACGAATTACGTCGGAGCTCGTCGTTACCTTTCTGAACTACATAATTTTTTTCGTTCCAAACACTTTACGTTTGAAGAGCTGAGCACCGTGCTCACTCAAGTCGAGGCCGTAATGAATACGCGTCCTCTTTGTAGAACCTTGTCTAGTGATCCCTCGGAGCCGCTTGCACTGACTCCAGCGCACTTTTTGAATGTTACACCGTTAAAATACTTACCCGCTTTTGAAATAGAGGAAGATCGACTTCATCTTCTCTCGCGTCATTCATTATTGGATAAACTAGTTCAATCGTTTTGGAAGCGTTGGAGGACAGACTATTTGCATACGCTACAGTCACGTCAGAAATGGAATACTCCATCGAACCCTATTACTGTCGGTACTGTCGTAGTTATTTTAACTGAAAATATGCCTCCATTACATTGGCCTCTTGGGGTAGTAGAAGAAGTTTTCCCTGGGTCAAATGGGATCACCCGTATAGTTCGCGTTAAAACCGCATCTGGTTCGTACTTGCGAACAGTTATTCGTCTTTGTCCTTTGCCTAATCAACAGTAACTTCAATAACAAATTTAGCTTGTTCGATTAGGTTTAGTTTAGTTTATGGAAGTTCGATAGCATTTTGTTTGGTTAATAGCTAAAGCTTAGTGGCAACTGTATAGTAAGTTGTTCCTTTTTCGAAGGTAACCCTTCAAGCCGGGGGGAAATGGTTGCGCCGGCATGCGATAAAAGAGTAACCGCGTTATTGTTTCTATGTTGCATCGCTGATCTGCATTTGTTTTTAATTAATTAGTTGGCGACACTCCCCCCGCTCCCCTTTATTCCATTTCTCTTTCGCACCTACATTGTCTCGCATAAAGGAGGAGCGAGACAGCTGTATTACGCGCGCAAGTACCTACGCTCGCGCCGCTAGCCTCACGGGCAGCGACCACGATTAAAGGCTGGCAGTCTCCTACAATGACTGCGCGCCCGCATTAAACCTTTCGCAATAGTTGTGTTTTCCATGGATAAATAGCGTTTTCGTGCAAGGAAACCAGGAATTCAAGTCCAGGGACGCCCCCGGCAGCCTCCACCTCAGCATCTCGCAGCAAGCAGCAAGGTAGTGTGAACATTCCTGTTTTTCCATTTCTTTTTCCGTCGACAATCGCGTGTAAATTTCATTTTTTGTCTTTCCCTGCAAATACAGTCCATTTTGAATTGATTTATCTCGCCCGCTCAACCAATGGACATGGCTTATAAATGTGGGGTGCAACGGTAATTTAAAGTATGTAACTGGAGAAGCCAGGGTTACGTCTAGTAAATTAATAAAAATCATAAAATAACATAGATAACATCTAAAATAATTCACCAAAACGTCCCATAAATCATTATATTACATCAATATAACATCTCGCTTGAAAAATGACGACACCGAACTAAGAATACCAAATAAAACAGTGGATTCACGAGACGTAAAGAAAGCTCAAACTGAATCTAAAAGATAGGCCACAAATAACTTTCCAACGTTACAAGAGCCCCACCCTTACCGTCGAGTAGTACAAAAACTACGGGAAAAGAAATATGGGTTTGTATAATGGAGAGGTCACGTTAAATTGGACATAGGATCTCTGCCCGGGCACGGGGTACAAAAGCAATTGCCTGCCACTTGCGTACGCGGTTGATTTATTTTCTTATTATGAATGCTCATAGAGATGTTGTAACCACCCATTTGTTTTAAATTTATTTGAGTTGTTTTATGGGGCAGTTATTATATATTTTTTCGCACATGAGTGTATGCATTTAGTAAGTAAGTATATGATGAAAGCTACGAGTTTTTTTAGCGTGAATTTTTTCAACAGCAGGGAACTACAATTTGTCCATTTGCATAAATATACGACTATAGGGTCGAGAGCATCTATGGTGTTTGCAAGCGTTCTTTGAAAGACATGACCTGATATTCAGAGCACCATGACAGAGCAATTAAATAGATAAATAAATATTGAGGGACGTTTTTGTACACAGCGCCATCTAGTCCAAATTAAGCTAATATAAGCTTGTGTTATGGGATCTAGACGACTGATAAACATACTTATATATTTCTAAATACATACATAACTGCCTCTGTGACGCGGTGGGTGTGTATCCGACTGCTACGCAAGAGGTCCCGGGTTCGATCCACAAATCTGTGTGATCAAAAATGTGTGATCCACAAATGTGTGTTTCGGAGTTTGGGTGTTTCTTATGTATAATATGTCATCATCATCCGAGCGTCTGTCCCAGTTGCGTCTCGCGACGCCCGGGGTCCGCTTTCCTACATTTTCTCCTCCACTTCGCACGGTCGTCGGCATCCCCTGTAGTGATAGCCATAGCCAGCACTTCTTGGGTCTTCCCCTCTTACCGGGACCTGGCGGGGCTGACATGGCCAGACATTTGTTACCTACGTAGCCTGGCGGTTGCCGCAAGACGTGACCATACCAACGAAGGCGACACTCTTGCAACTTGTCTGCAATGTCACGGACGTGAAGGCTGCCGCGGATGCGAGAGTTCCTCACGCGGTCCATCCGCGTGACTCCACACATCCACCGCAGCATCTTCATTTCCGTGACACGCAGCTCCTGCTTGAGTCGCTCCAATATCGGCCACGTCTCACTGCCATGTAAAAGGACAGGTCTAAAAATGGTTTTGTAGACCTGTCCCTTCAACCGGATCGGCATTTTAGGATCACAAATGACAGCGGTCATCTCCCGCCATTTGGCCCACGCGGCAGCAATGCGTGACTTGACATCGCAATCGATGTCACTGGACGTGTGAAAAACAGATCCCAGGTATTTAACCTGGTCCGTGCGCGCGACCAAATCACTGCCTATGCGGACGGATTTGGGATCTGTCGAGTTTAGTGCCAAGTACTCGGTCTTTGCCACATTTAGTTTCAGACCGCCGTTCTGAAGCGTCTCCTTCCACGCCTTTACACGTCGCACCAATCTGCCCCTGTCCGCGTCTGCCAGCGCAATATCGTCAGCATACATGAACAACCATGGAGGCTGCTCATGCGGGTTTCTGATGCTGTCCGACAATTCGTCTAATATTACACTGAACAGAAGCGGACTAAGGACAGAACCAGAAGAAAGTGATGGGGAAGGGTTTCGTGTCGCCAACAGCAGTCCGAACCATTGAATCGGAGTCACAGTACATGTCCCGGATAGTGTCAATATAGACCTCTGGAACCCCTTTGGACCGCAGTGCCCACCAGATCATCGCACGAGGAACACAGTCGAAGGCCTTCTGCATGTCTAGAAACAACCTCTGCGACAACCCACAGGGCAAAAACAGGGTCCGTGGTCCCATGACCAGGGCGAAACCCATATTGACACTCCGAGAGAGTACACTCCTGCCGGATCCGAGAGTCTATAATCCTCTCGAAGATCTTCATGGTGTGGGACATCACCTTTATATCGCGGTAGCTCCCGCACTCCTGCACTGACCCCTTACCTTTGAAGACTGGAGTAATAATACTCAGTCTCCATTGGTTTGGGATCTGCCCGCTGAGGAGTTTGCGGTTAAAAAGGTTTACTAAGATGCCCACACCGCGAGGACCCATCGCCTTCCAGGCTTCGATGGGGACTCCATCGGGTCCGACAGCTTTCCGATTCTTCATGCGGCGAAGCGCAGTCAGGACTTCTCCAGGCGTTACCGGTGGCACTAGTCCCTGATTCGGAGGGAGGTCCGGAGGCTGCACCTCTTTATGCTGTTTATTAAACAGCTCGTGGAAGTACGAGCGCCATCTCTCCTTTACCGCGAGGTCTTCGCTTAACAGGTTGCCCTCAGGGTCTTTTACACAGCGACACTTGGATATATCCTGTGCCGCTTTGACCCTGGAGCGCGCCAGCTTATAGATGAGCTTCTGCCCCTCAGACGACTCCAGCATATCATACAAAGGTTGTAAGTGGTCTCGTCTGGCTCTGGCTACAGCTCTCTTTGTGGCGCACTTGGCAGACCTGTACGCGTCGCGGTCTTCGGGAGATCCGGTCGCTTGCCACTTTTTGAAGAGGGCTTTCTTCTCCCTGGTCTCCCTCAGGACTGCGTCGTTCCACCACCAAGTTTCCTTGTCACATTTGCGTCCACCCTTAGACTCACCGAGCACCACCTTCGCCGCTCCAAGGATGGCCGCCTGAACTTTGTCCCAGTAATCTTGAACTGGTTCGCCTTCAGTGTCGGTGCACTTGTCACCGACAGCTGAGACGAACTCCTGGGACCTAGTTTCATCAAGCAGCCACCATCTGATGCGGCGCTGGCACCGCTCGATGCGTTTGCCTTTAGGCTTCACGCAGAGGTCCATGACAAGGAGACGGTGTTGTGCAGTAAGACTCTCTCCGGGTATGACCTTGCAGTTGGCCACCTTGCCGATGCTGTGTCGCCTAGTGAGTAGGAAATCGATCTGAGTTGTACGCCTCCCGCTCTTGTAGGTGATGAGATGTTCGGATTTCTTTTTTAAATACGTGTTCACAATGGCCAGATCGGCAGCCGCACACGTTCTGAGGATAGTTTCTCCTTCAGCGTTGCGGGTGCCGTATCCAAAACCACCATGAACACACTCAAACTCCTCACACCTCTCACTCACATGACCGTTTAGGTCGCCGCCCAAAACGATTCCCTGTGACAACGGAATGCTCCAAAGCACTCCCTCGAGTTGGCCCCAAAACGACATCTTATCGGCGTCGCTACAACCGGCCTGTGGCGCGTAGGCACTTATCAGGTGGGTAATAATCCCATCGATAAGCACCCTCACGATCATAAGCCGGTCGCTACAGCGTTTCACCTCCAAGATGCCGCTCTGCAGCCCTTCGGAGAGCACCACGGCCACCCCGTTCTCCCCACCAGGCGCACCCGTGTTGTACAGCTTGTAGCCTTTCTGCAAAGGTCGGGCTCTGTTGCCCTTCCACCGAGTCTCCTGCAGGAACGCCACGTCCACCCTCCGCCTGGAGAGTACTTCGGCCAACTCTACCGCACGCCCAGTCAGCGTGCCAATGTTCCAAGATGCGAAGCGGATTCGGGTTGGGGCTAACTTCTTTAGCCGTGCTGGCCCGACACACGGCAGCCCTAGCCCACTTGCCACAGGAGTCGGGCGGGGCTCCTGCGCGCCGTTTTGCGGCGGCGCCCTATCCCTAGCTGCAATCCTTTTGTGTCTGTCCATTTCTGTTTCGGCGGGTGGCTTTTATGGGAGCGACGCCCTCAGACCTCCCAACCCCAGAGGGGAAAGCCAGTGCCAGAGCCTCGTCCGTTAATCAGCAGGTGCACGCACTAGCAAGGTTGACTTGGGCCCCGAAGATCTTGGTGGGGCCCCTTACACCCTAATATATTTCTTATGTATAATATGTATGTATTTAGAAATATATAAGTATGTTTATCAGTTATCTAGATCCCATAACACAAGCTAATATTAGCTTACTTTGGGCTAGATGGCGGTGTGTGAAAAGTGTCGCACAATATTTATTTGTCTCGCATATTATACATAGAATATACCGAAACTCCGAAACAAGCATTTGTGGATCACACAAATATTTTGTCCAACCCGGGAACCGAATCCGGTACCTCGACAGTCGCATACACTACCACTGCGCCACAGAGGCAGTCAAAGTTTTTTCCTGACTAAAAAAAAATTACTAAACCTTTGGGTATCCCGTTTATTACTTTATGCACCTTGTATGTAGTTACTAAGTCCTAAAAATACTATGAAAGGAACAGTATGCCAAACAGACCGATTGAAGTTCTGGATTTTAGAGAGATACTATCATCACCTAGGAAATGAGCAGATTAAATTCGAAATTACTAGGAACTATCTCGATTATATCGGCTGTCACACAAAAAAACCCACAGCACAATTGGTCCATTCTATAATTCCTGTTATGCCACATATAAATAAATATACATACACAGATTAAACATATAACACAACCCCTTGTGTTTTGTCGGGGGTTCAAAACCAATACTTCTAGTCGTTCAATAGACTCAGTATGGACCATTCAAAATCAAACCCTTATCTATGTACAGATTTTCGATTAGCCAAAGTGCTAACAGGTAACATGTGATTACATATTGAAATCCGGCATTTCGCATAAACAAATCCTTAGGGTCAGAATAATAAACACAACCCATGAGGTGTCAGTAGGTACCTACTGTTTGAATTTTGTAGGGGATTTAGAAGTTTAAGTCCTTAAACATTGAGAATGTGGTGTTTGAGTATCGCTTAGAACCTTTTAGTTATTCCTGAATTTTGAAAAGACAAATATGCTTTACTTTTTTTAAGTGAAAACTTCTTTTAGCGCGGTACGCATATTTTTAGATGTGATAAAATCTCTGGACTCGCGACACCGCGACGAGACGTAGCGATAGTATATGCATATATGCAAAACCCTCCTAGAAAAAAGAAAACTATTATCGACACTAAGAAAAATAAATATAACCTCTATATAGGTACGTACAACGTGAGAACTTTGGCAAGCCCGGCCAGACTTATTTAATTTATGAATGCAATCAAAAATGTGAAGTATGATATCTTCGGTTTGTCAAAGGTGAGAAGGATGGGCTATGGCATTGACGAATACGACGAATTCATCTTATGCTACAACGGACAGACAAAGGGACCGTATGGAGTTGGCTTCATTATAAAAAAAACACCTGAAAACCTGTGTGAAGAGTTTCAGAGGACTATCTGACCGAGTAGCACTTCTAGATATAGATTTAAATAATCTACCAGTCACTATCATCCAGGTATATTCTCCTACTGAAGAGTCTGAGGAGTCGGAAATCGAAACATTTTATAACACTCTACATAAAGCTCATGAAATCGCAAGAAAAAATATTATAGTCATAGGCGATTTTAATGCGAAAATAGAGAATACTAATTCTGAAGAAAGCAAAATTATTGGCAATTTTGGGTATGGAAAAAGAAGTCCTAGAGGACAAAAGCTGATACACTATGCACAAGAATATAACTTATACATCATGAACACATTAAAAAAAAATGGTTATAAATGGACATGGAAGTCTCCTGACCAGGTAACCAAAAATGAAATTGACTATTTGATACTTACAAATTTTCCTAAAAAATTTCAGGATGTACATGTTTTAAATGCTATCAGGTTCCCCTCAGACACCAGAATGGTAAGATCAAAAATATTGTTTACACAAATAATAAAAAAAAGTCGTTTAAAATACAAAAGCCTACTCATTAGAAAAACAAGATAAAGCGAAATATTTCCTTGAAAAACTTGCAATAAATATACAATCTTTAGACATTGAAGTGCCAAGCACAGGACAAAACTTGTACAATAGATTAGAAAACTGTCTACTGGAAAGTATGAAAAAAGATAAAAAATTAGTAAAACATAAATTATGCAACATTCTCACCGAGGAAACACTAAATCTAATTAAGCAACGTTATGATTTACAAAATCTCAAACCAAAAAGCCGAGATGACAGGAAAAATCTCAGCTCTATCTATAAAATAACAAATAAAAATATCAGAAAAGACTACAAAAACCACAGACTAAAAATTATAGAGAAACATTTAATAACCAGTGGCAGCTGCAAACGACCACATAAAGAACTCCGTACACACAAAACCTGGATACCTAGCTTGTCAGAACACTCTACTCCATCAACTAATAGAGAAAACATTCTCAAAATAGCGACAAATTTCTATACAGACCTCTACGACCAAAGAGTTTACGGAGACTTCGAAACCGGAAGTTTTTACTCTAAAAATATTTGTAATAATGGTTGGAATGAAATAGAGATAGATCGAGAAATAAAGCGGCTTAAATCTTATAAGAGTCCAGGGCCAGACGGTATCCCAAATGAGTAATTAAAACTGGCTAGAACACTACTCACACCAGTAATTACCCGATTATTTAATTTAATAAACATAGACCAGAGAGTCCCTGATCAATGGACAAAATCAAATATCATATTGTTGTATAAGAAAGGTGATCCACAGGACATAGGAAACTACCGACCTATCAGCCTCCTACCCAGCCTCTACAAATTATTTTCACAATGTTAAGTAAAATATCTGCTAAAATTGATGAAAATCAGCCAGTAGAACAAGCAGGATTTCGTAGAGGATATTCAACTGTCGACCATATTCAAACCTTAGAGAGCATAATAGAGAAATACAAAGAATTTCAGAGACCTCTCTACTTAGCTTTTATAGACTACCAAAAAGCTTTTGACTCTATTTCGCACATCTCAATATGGGAGGCTCTGAGGGAAAATAACGTAGACGAAACCTATTGCAACATTATTAAAAACATCTATGAGCGGAGTACAAGTAGAGTCACCCTAGAAACAAGTGGTCCGGAAATTAAAATCAAAAGAGGCGTAAAACAGGGTGACCCTCTATCACCAAAGCTGTTTATCGCTGTACTAGAGACCGTATTTAGAAGACTTTGCTGGACGGATCTTGGTATAAAAATAAATAACAAATTTCTTAGTCATCTACGCTTTGCTGACGATATTATTCTATTCTCAGAATCAAGTTTACAACTAGAGGAAATGATACAAATGGTCGGGCTAGAAATGAACCTGCATAAAACTAAATTGTTAACCAACTCTTTAAAACCACCAATTAAGGTAGGAAATCTAAATCTCGAATATGTAGACACCTATATATATCTTGGAAAACAAGTATCATTCCACATAAACAACAACTTTGAGGAAATAAACAGAAGAATAAATATGACATGGCAAAAATACTGGGCTCACCGAGAAATAATGAAAGGAGACATGCCACTTTCTGTGAAAAAGAAAGTAATGGATGGTAGTATCCTTCCCTGTTTGACATACGGGTCACAAACATGGACACACACAAAACAGGTGAAAGATAAAATTAGAATATGTCAAGCGGCCATGGAAAGATCTATACTAGGAATTCGAAAAATACTAAAAATACGCCAAACTACAATAAGAGAAAAAACAAAACAAATAGATTTTCTATTACACTCTATGAAATTAAAGTGGAAATGGGCGGGACATCTCGCTAGAGCTGACGACGCTCGGTGGACGTGTCATACCGTTTTATGGAAAGGACCTAAGGGAAAGAGAAAACGAGGAAGACCAACACGAAATTGGGTTGATGATTTCAAAGATGTAGCAGGAGACGACTGGCAAACAAAGGCGAGAGATAGGAAACAATGGTTAAAAATGGAGGAGGCCTTTACCTTACATAGGGGTTCTCATTAAAAAAATCAAAAACACCAATAAAATCTAATAAAATAAATTAAGTAAATGTAAAAATAATCAATTTAAATTAAAAATAAATAAATTGCATGACATTAATATATTTGTAAAAAAAAAAAAAATATATTTGTACGAATGAAATATTGTAATTCAATGATAAAGTATTTGTAGTAGGATAGTAAATATTATTTTATTTGAATGTATAAACGAAATGAAAAAAAACACCTAGTATGAAATTGTAATCGAATGTAAATGAAAAATAATAAAAGGCTTATTTATTTATTTATCATGTACATATAGCAAACCGCGAACGCGTCTATAAATTATTAATAAATTTAGTTTTCACTTCTGTCGGCACTCCCTGAGTGCAACCCGTATTTTTATTTTGTTATTTATTTGTTTATGGAATAAATAAGTTGCAGTGGCATCGCCTTCATTAGTATGATCATGTCTTGGGGCAACCGCCGGGCTGTATGGGGAACAAATGTCTAGCCATATCGTCTCAGCCGGGTCGTGGTAAGAGCCGAAGTCCCAAGAAGTGCTGGCTTTACGTCGTAAGTGATTATATGCATGCCAATACTCTCTCATGACTAGGAAAAAACACAGAAAAACTGAACTCAGGCCTCGCGAGACATAATGAGAACAGATACCCTGATAAAAACACTTTTTATTTTTTATTTAAATTAGAATTAAATCTTTAGAAAAAAAATTGCTAACAGATAACTATTTATTTTTTTATAAAGATTGTACTAATATTAAAAGAGTCGTTTTTTTTATAATTTGCCTCATAGTTTTAGGTATTATTGAACAGGTTAACTTATAAAAATACTATAAAGCCCACGCCCTCCTAATCTGAGAGATAAAATCGAGACAAGTCGATTAAACGTCCATCCCCACCCAACTGAATCAAACTCTTTCCTACTCGATCACTGAAAGTCAGGGCCACGAACGAAGGTTGTCTCGTAAAAGCCCCGGGACACGCAACTTCGATAGAACGACAATGACGAAATGCGGCTGACAAATTACTTAGCCATTATCAGGTCTTTTTTGCAAGTGGGCTGTGGAAGCAAATAGATGGTTAAATATAGCATCGTTATATAAGGTAAAGAGGAAAATTGTGGTCTGTAAGGAGTTGTCTCCAAAGTTTAAATTGATTTATTGCTTGTATTTTTGTATTTTTTCGTGGAATGCATTTACGTGTAGGAGGACTTTCTGTATGAATTCCAACCCTGGAAAGCAGTCCGACCATTCCCTAAACCACGGAGTACCGCGTCGCGTCTAATGAGTATAAATGTAACTAATGAGTGTTAATTTGTTATAGGTGTAATAATAGAATAGAATATTCTTTATTGTACACCTTATCGCTAAAAGCAATTTCTTACAGGCAATCTTTGGATGGATCCACTATATTATTGGTTTTTAAAAACCATTAATATAGTGTTTGTTCGTTGGTGTAAGAAATAATGAACAATTAATTAATAATATTAAAAAAGTAGCTAAAAAAATACATACATTAAACTAAAATTTTCTAAGAATCAGAGGTAAAGACACATAAACATTCATACACTTATCCAATACATACAATATGTTATAATAATAGTGCATTAGTAGGCTATACAGGGATATTATTATAACCAGTACGTAGATGTGTATAGATGTAATAGTTTAAATAACCACTTCAAAAAGCTAATAATCATAGTCCAAACCAACTTAACCTGTTCAATATTTTTGACGCGGCGTACGGCGAAAGCAATAAGGAGTTCAAACGGCAGAGATTGCTGTATTAAAAAAGCATACTCCGGAGTGAACTAGAGAAGAAACCGAAACTCTCATGAAAAACTTCTCATCATCATCTTAGAAGTATATTCTGTTGATTCAAATAAAACGTATACAATGTACTGAGCGTCTATTGGTTCGTGATTTTTAAGATGAATAAGAATTATAGGTATAAAAGAGGTTTAGGTTCTATAAGAGACCTTTGCAGACCTCTACTGGGACTCCGTCAGCACCTACAGATTTTATCGTTTTTATTTTACTTAGAGTAATTAGGGGCTTCCCCAATTATTTCTCATTTCCTGAGATGAGTTTCCATGAGATGTAATATCTTAATATTAGTACATTATTCATTTGTTATTTTAAACTAGTTAGTTTATTAGTAATAAAGATTTATTGTTCCCGTTTCCCACAGAAACTTATTCCCGGGATAAAAAGTAGCCCGTGTGTTATTTTGATGTGTATAGCTGATACACATAAAAATAACACATGGGCTACTTTATACTACTATTATAATAAGGTTGCATCAAAAGCCATTCAGTAGTTTTTTGCGTGAAAGAGTAACAAACCTACATCCACACATTCTTACTAACTTTCGCGTTTACAATATTAGTAGGATGGTTTTTGTATTTGTTTGTTCGTAAAATGGCTAATTGTGATCGTTACACCTTATTGCAGTTGGGGTTGCCACGCGTCAATCTTCATCTATTTCCGTGACGTCCAATATTAATCTACAGAATTTTTCTGTATCCAAGCGTATCTAATTCTGGTCATCCATCAAGTCTATTTTCGTGAGAAATAGAGTAACTAACGAAACTAAATAACTCTACTCACCTGTTACCAATTATATGCCTTCTATAAATTTAAAAGAGTTTTAAACAGTATATTTTCATCGATACTGGTAATATTATAAAGAGAAAAAATTATAAATTTGTTTGTAATGAATAGGCTCCGAAACTACTGTGCCGATTTTAAAAATTCTTTCGCTATTAGAGAGCTACATTAGCTACATGTTAGTGGTTTGTTAAATTATCGAATAAAGCGTTCAGAAGTTATAAAACTGCACGCTTTATCCGATAATTTATATTCTTTCAGTTAATTTTTGTTTCCTAACATTTCACACATTTTACAACGTACAAGATTCCACAAATTTACAAAATTTTTTACTTACTAGCTGACCCCCGCGGCTTAGCGTGACATACCTCTAACTCCCATCGCACCCATTATATCCCGTCTTTTTAATTTATACTTATATTTATTCAACCAAACAAACAAACCGACTCTTCATATTTGTAAAGATTAAAAGATTAAACAAATTTAGGGTCGGCAGCGCGAGAGCTGGCACCTCTGGTGTTGCAAACGTCCATAGGCTACGGTGACCACTTTCCATCAGGTGGGGTCTGCCACCTCAGTGGTATAAAAAATTAAAAGACTATACGAAAACCTTTAACATATTATTGAATAATAAAACTAATCTAATTAAAAACAATCAAAAATGAAAACCACCTAAAAAATTCTCTGCATCGCAGTCCTCATGTGGTAGTGTTCCCAGAAGACAGGCAGCATTGCCACGTTGTACGGCAATGCTTAACCTTTGTGTGGAAAAAAAGCCAGCCATTTGTTCACGAATGGTGTCAATTAGATACCTAATAAGACAAATATACACGTCGCTCAATAGAAAGCCACCGGTACAATTTTGACAGTTTTTCTACTATTACAATTGTATTATACTAATTCTACTAACACGTTCCGCGCCAGTGGCCGCTAGTCCGTAACAGTAATTTTTTTTATAGTCTACTAATATTTTGACAGCTAAACAGCTTTGAAAACTAATGTCAATAGTAGACTTGGCCCCCTGGACGCTTAAACGCCATTAACCTAAGGTCTCGAGCCCAAAACGCTCAAAGAAGTGATCGCTAGTGAGTTATAAATATTTTGCAGTTTAAGTCTTCGCAGAAGCAGCGGTCGGACCAGTACAGCCAGCAGTACCGGAATCATCTTTCCAGTAGGAAAGTCAAAGCACGTTGATAATAAAGATTAGCTTCTGATTAATTTCGTTGCGGGTTCCAAGACATGCTAACTTCTCCAGGGACTTCTCCGACATCGAGCTTGGTGTAACTTTTGTGCTCTTGGTCATTGCTGTAGATCCTAGTTAACAGGAGTCACAGTAATGGGAATGCGGATGGGATTAGTCCCAATACATATACCCAGTTTCATTTCGTTTTACGAAAGAATTTTAAGCAAATATAGAGGGAAAAGCTCATTTACTCAACCACATCACGTCCATCCAATCAATCAAATCATATATTCACGGGCTATTTCTTGAGGGATCTAAAATGAATCGCTCGACACATCAATGGTAATATTTTTGACGTAGCGACCATTTCGTGGCTTTGAATGTAAATGGTTTATGTACGTTTAGTTGTAAAAAATAATGAAAAGTGCAAATCGGACTCTCACACCTTTATTTGCGTTATAAAAATGGACCAAACTATTTTTTACTTTGACTTACAAGTTTGTTTTTTTCTTCACAGCAACAAGGAACCGTAGACTTGAATATATAGTTTAGATTTCTACTCGATACCTTCTTGCGTTTCCAAGATAAAGGGTTTTGACAGACAGACGGAGGGATGGACGAAAGGGTCCCCGTTTTTTCTATTGACCTCAATAAAAAACTGGGATCCTTGCGTCCGATTCCTAAATCCTAAAAACGTTAAATATATAGTTAACTAGTTGATGATCGCGGCTCCGCCTGCTTGGAGAAATTTTCCTATACCATTTTCCACAAACTGGAAATTGTTCATGACATAAATAAATTATTATTTTTATATTATGTCTCTTATTTTCTCGGGTATCTTTTTTTTTTCTCTTGAAGATACCCGGGCTTTTGGTACGCTTACATGGGGACACAGGTCCAACACGCAGAGGCCCATTGAGAATTTTAATCTATGGGACCCCCACTGCAGATAGTCCACTCCCGCCTTGCAGAACGGTAATGGATCACCTCCAATGGGAGTTAAACTATTGTTAAATGTGCCAATGGGCTATTGGGTTAGGGGTTAAATGGATTGGGTGATTTAAGATATTGATGAAAACGGCGTCTGCCATTTTAATATATTATTATTAAACTACTGGCAGACGCCATTTTTATTTTAATATATTATTATTTCCTCTTTATATCATTATTAACATATTAATTTATATTTTTAAATACATTATATAAAAAAAACCTATTTATAAATATATAAAATAGTGTCCCACCGGCATCGGGTGCAGGGACCAAGCTGCCGGTGGTTAGGGCTTCAAAGACAGGAACCTCCTCACAATACGTGCCGTGCCTTGGCTTGGCACGTATTGTGAGGAGGTCTTTCAAGAAAGACTGCCTTTTGTATCAGGCCCTTGATCCAATTATCTAATGAGAGCCTCTTCAGATGTTTATCGAGACTCTTTGCCATCAAACCATGGACCGAAACACCATGTCAACAATCACATGTCAACAATCTCATTAGCCAAGTCCAAGTATTTAATTTCTTTTTCTTTTTCTGCTTTTATGAGATTGTCATCATGAGGAATGCTGATGTTTATAATTATTGCGCGGCGTTCCAATCGATCTATCACCACTATATCAGGTTTATTGGCAACAATAGTCCTGTCAGTGATGATAGAACGATCCCAATATAATGTGACGTGACCATCTTCGAGAACTGGGTCGGATACATACCAGTAGTATGGTACTTCTAAATCTACAAGATGTTATTTCAGAGCAAGTTGCTGATGTATAATCTTGGCTACTTGGTTATGTCTGTGCAAATATTCTCCATTGGCGAGACGAGAACAACCTGAAACAATATGTCTGAGAGATTCTCCGGGACAATGACATGCCCGACAAATGCCAATTGTACCATCCTTTAGAATATGTCTTCAGTAATTGTTCGTCATGACAACTTCGTCCATAATAGCAAAAACAAAACCTTCGGTTTTTTCGAAAAGATTACCGAACCGCAGCCAAGATACAGATGCTATTAAGTCAATTTTGGGCCTATATATGGCCCGATAAAATCGTCCATGTAGTTCTTTGCTCTTCCATACCTCCTTGCGATCTTCAATACCAAGCACTTCAAGTTTGCGCCCGTTCTCTTTGCCCATTGCCAGCGAAGTTAGGCCATTGTCCACTGCGACTACATCACGGTGCATACAAGTATCTGTTTTAAAAAATACTCCCTAAGGTTAAATATCTCGCGGTTATGTAAGGTCTTGGCATTTAAAAAGCCACGACCCCCAAATTTCCGCGGGATATACAACCTCATTACAGATGACCGGGGATGATGCATCCGAAATGTAGTCAGTAGTGTTCGTACCCGTCTATCAATCTTATCGAGTTCAGTCTGAGTCCATCTGAGTATACCAAAGAAGTACATTAGGACTGGCATGACCCAGCCATTGCCAGCACGCAACTTGTTACCACCTGACAAAAGACTTTTTAACACTTTCTTTAGGCGGCCATAGAAACGTTCCTGCAATGCCTGTTTCATACCAGAATCGGAAATTCCTAATTCCTGTGATATACCCAGATATTTGTAGGTTTCGGTTGCATAAAGAGAGCTGAGTTTAGTAGAATCTGAAAGTTCTACACCATCAGATTCCACAATCACACCTCTCTTAACATGCATAACTGCACATTTGTCCACCCTAAATTCCATTTTGATGGATTTACTAAAGGTATCTGTTAAATCCATCAATTGCAATTTGTCAGAAGGTCGATGCGCTCTTGGACACATGAGAAATGTCATTTTTTATTATTATTATTATATTATTAACATTATGTACATGATACGAGTAACCGAAAAAAAAACTAAACCATTAAAGAATCCGTGCTTTGTAGGGTTACATAGATAGACTATAAATGACATTTCGTATTCAGTGTTCTTCGTTCACTAAGTGACTCAAGGTGTCAACCCTTGTTAACCCTGACAAGATAAGCATCGAAGGGTAAGCACTAGTGTTGGGGCTGACTGTCACGTGAAGTTAAGGTGAATAGTATTTTTATTCTGTACTGATGGACTTTTCGATGATGTGTGGCATTTATAAGTTAATCATCATCATACGAGCGCTAATTCCGGTGAGATTCGAACCCCGGTGTCTGCTTAAGCCTTTCTTGATAAATACTTTTTTTTTATTCGGACCAATAGTTTCTAAGATTAGCGCATTCAACCAAACAAACAAAATCCAGCTTTATAAATTAAGTACAGATTAGATATTATGGATTATTAGGTCAAGTCTAAAATTTTCTTTTATATTTGGCTATATATCATTACGCTACTACTCTTTAGAGTGGAGCAGTTGTCATAAATATTAATAAATCAAATTTATAAGTCAATTCCTACCATCATATTTATTCCATTCAAAAGTTGCCTGACCGAAATTGCTTCAAGCGATAAGGCCGCCCATTGTACTGCTACTACATTCTTAATATAATACTGTCTTGGCGTACAGTTAAGTGTATAATAAATAGATGAATAAATTGTAAAAGTAATAAGCGACGGGATTAAAAAGAAGCGATAGGATTCGAAATATGTCACGGGCAAAGCTGCGGGTGGCATCTAGTAGATTAATAAGTAGTATATTACGTAAATATCTATGCTAGAATTACAATGCATACATAAAAATGAGTCGGAGCCGTCCCATCGCGTGGCGAATTGATTATGAGACGAACGAAAAGGGTATATTTAGGTCATGCGTGCTGCGGACGTGGTTCCAACTTTTTGCTTTCACGTTGAAATTAAGCTATGCTTCTGACAAAACGTTTTATATTTTTAAAAACCTTAAACACAAAAAACAAGTCATATATAAGCTAACTAGCTGACCCACACAGCTTCGCCCGTGACATACTTCAAATTCCGTCTGTTATATAATCCTGTGGACCCGAAGTGCTCGTGGCTCCGCGGACTCAGTGTTCTGGAAACGATCACTGCGTTTAGCAACTTTCGCTATAGCTGGTCGTTGGATGGGTGACCACTTTGTGGCATTTACAATTGCGAGCGTTTTCGTGCTTCGGAAGGCACGTTAAGCCATTGGTCCCTGTTGCCAGTAAAATGGCAGTCGTTAAGCCCAGTTGAATGCCTTATAAGGCAGCTTGAAAACTTTCAACAGCAGGTCGCCATAGCCTGCGCCTGTCCATTTCAACACGGCAATGGTGTCACTACCTGTTACGTGGCACAAAAATGCAAACGGTGAAATAACGGCGTATAGTTCGCCTCTGCCTACCCCTTCGTGGATAAAGGCGTGACAATATGTATGTATGTAGATAATCCTGTCGTTTATAACGTATACAGTAATGTATAAAAAAATTCCCGATTTGTTGATATATATAATTACTGCGCCGCTCTCCTGGGCAGTGCATGTAAGCGTGATATAGCGTATAGCCTTCCTTGATAAAAGGGCTATATTACACAAAAAAATTATCAATTCGATCTAGTGGTTCCTGAGATTAGCGTGATTAACCAAACAAACAAACTCTTTAGGACAAAAAAAGCAACTGGGAATACACTTATATAAAGGGAAAGAAGAATTTATAGCAAACATTTAACCATACTTGAATGTTTTTAATTCCAGTCTATTTGCAAGCAAAACATCATAATTATTCCTTTTGTAAACTTTTCACATTATACAAACTGCAGTTACTTTGCTTAGCGCCAAGTTTTAATCTAGCTCGACACTCACAAACATACAACAGCGACTTCATCAACATACATATATATAGAATCGTGAATTGACTGCAAAATATAACTTTTACGAAAATCCTACTAATATTATAAACGCGAAAGTTTGTAAGTATGGATGTTTGTTACTCATTCACGCAAAACCTACTGAATGGATTTTGATGAAACTTTACTAATATATAGCTTACACATCAGAATAACTTTTTGACTGCCTCTGTGGCGCGGTGGAAGTGCATCCGACTGCCTGAGGTCGTGGGTTCGATTCCCACCCAGTATAAAACTTTGTGTGATGAGCACGATGGTTTATTCTGCGTCTGGTGTTATTTATCTATAATATGTATGTATTTAGAAATATATAAGTATGTTTATCAGTTATCTAGATCCCATAACACAAGCTAATATTAGCTTACTTTGGGCTAGATGGCGCTGTGTGAAAAGTGTCCCACAATATTTATTTACTTATATTTATTTATAATTCATAGACTACATTTTATCCCGGGTACAAGTTCCTATGGGAACGGGAACGGGAAAACTTCAGAGCTATTTTATAATAATTCGTCTGATCTCATACTATTACTGCAACCTAACTCCTACTACTACATTACACATACATATTGTCAAGCCTTTATCCCCGAAGGGGAAGGTAGAGGCATATTATACACCCACATTGCAGTGATGAGACCATCGCCGTGTTGAAATGGACAGGCGCAAGTTGTGGATTCCTGCTGTTGAAATTTTTAAGCCGCCCTATAACCTTGTCTTTTTTTTTCTATTTTAAGGAGTTTTAGCCCTCTTAGGCTACGTCACTCCATTAGGTCAACCCCTATACATACATCTAGATGACCCCCACAGCTTTGCCCGTAGAATATTTCGACCTTCCGTCGCACCTATTTAATCCCGTCGCTTATAAATTCTACAATGATGCATAAAAATTTGCCCGATTTGTCGACTATTATGACTACTGCTCTGATCCCCAGTGTAGTAGCGTAATGATATATAGCCTATAGCCTTCCTAGATAAATGGGCTATCTAACACTAAAATATTTTTTCAAATCCGACCAGTAGTTCCCGAGATCAGCGCGTTCAACCAAACAAACAAGCAAACCAACGCTTCAGCTTTTTAATATTACATACATACATACATATCGTCACGCCTGTCTCTCATCGGGGTAGGCAGAGACTATGGCTTTCCACTTGCTACGATCCTGGCATACAACTTTGGCTTCTAAGTGTTTTCATACACACACGCCGGTTAAGGGTACTCTTGACCTGACCTTTTCCAAAATGTCTTCTATTTGATTGACATATGTACGTCGAGGTTGCCCCTTACCAGTTTGCCCATTCACTCTTTTCTGATAAATCTGTTTCGTAAGTCTACTTTCATGCATCCTCTCCACGTGTCCGAACCATCTAAGCATACCTTTTTTTGGCTTAGGTGAAAACTCAACTGAAAAGTCTCGACCAATGGTCCAGTAGCCACTTAAAAAAAAGGATAGGTGTCGAATCGTCCACTTCACTATGAAAATCACGGACAATGGTCGAATCATCCACCTTTGAAATTGTTAGTGGTTGAGTCGGCCGAAAACCCAAATTTGGACGGGGTAAATGAAAAATAATATTTCGTAGATCATCACGTTTAATTTTGTGAAAACAACAGTTAAGTAAAATTTTAATTAATAGGTTTTTGTAGAATCACTTTATCGACACGACTTCACTACGGAATCGACATCTAACAGCAGTTGTGATCCAACACCAGCTGTTACACTCCAGGATAGATTATGGACGATTCGAAACCTATTTTTTTTAAGTGACTACTGGATCATTGTTCGAGATTTTTCAGTCGAGTTTTCACCTAAGCCCTTTTTCTATCTTAGTCTCTTAGTATCGATTTCTACAAAATATCCTAATCTAGTATAGTATCTAGGATGTATTATTGTAAATATTGAAATCAATACAGAATATTGTACCCCGGCCCACGAAAGATCAAACCACAGAGCTGACTACAAGCACAGTGCCCTGCGTTTCATTCCGACAATTACTATTCGATATAATGCTTTTGCTATTTCGGATAGTCCGAGATTACCAGGACTTTAATGGTCGTGCTAATTAGTGTCTAGCACATAAGACCTTTTAGCCTTATTGTTACCATTTTACTAAAATGGCAACGGGTTCAAAATTTCTTCCAAATTTAACATCTGAAATATAAACATTTTACTAAATTTATTCGGCCCTTTAGACCCACCCCAGTTCCGTGCTTCGGAAGGCACGTTTAGCCGTTGGTCCCGGTTGCGCTCACCACCTGTTACGTGAGACAAAAATGCATACGGTGAAATGTGGGCGTTTAATATGCCTCTGCCTACCCCTTCGGGGCTACAGGCGTGACAATATGTATGTATGTATTTCTGATAGAGGAAAAGCCAAAATTTCATTACATCTTCCAAACTCACGCAACTTGTCTGAATGTCCGACAATACACAAAGAAGTCAAGAATAATTCTCACAACACGTTCCGTCAAAGCTATAAAATGTCCTTTGAAGGGAACGTCGTAAAAAGAACTCCTTACATACCTATCGCTCTGACAGAACTGCAAAGTCAGCACGATCAAAATTAACTGACCTTTCTCAAGTTACGGTTTTTTTCTAAATTACATTCTGGGGCTTAGGATCTTAGGGAAAGATACAAATCTAGGCTTTTTGTTATGGAGAAAGGTATAATTTGTATGTAATTATGGTGTTTTTTTTTATTTTGAACAACAGACAGCTACACTATGTAATATTATTAGAAGTAATAACAGTAGGTTAATAATAATGTAGCCCACAGCGCTGTTCACAGATAATACCATAAGCTTTTAATTAAATTTGAGTCGCTTCAAAGTCGAAGTGAAATTAAATAAATAAAGAAAAGAAAATAGTTACAAACATGCTAAAATTTAATAAGTGATTTTCGCCGTTGAAAATACTCAGAGCTATTAATTTGTGCACAATTTTTCGTAAGTCAGTTCTCGAATTTATTTACTAAACATGCAAATATGTCGATGTCCTCAAAAGTGTTGTATTACGAGTCAGCTAGTCGATGCAGGGGTGCACGCAACCCAGCATTCGTTCGACATCTACCCACCGTTTTTATGGTGCTGATTGATGGCACTTGGTAAAATTTACTATTTATGACATGGTGGTACTATGGTGGAACTTTCATCTTGAATGAAAACACTTGTACTGTTCCACTTATTTACTTTAAATCCTGACCAGTTTCCCCTTACGGCATTTTTAAAGACACATATTTGTAAACTAGGTGACCGCCCAGGCTTCGCCCGTGACATACTTCGAATTCCCGCCGCACCTATTTAATCCTGTGGCTTAAAAATTCTATTAAAAATTGCCCGATTTGCCGACATTTATGACTACTGCTCCGCTCTCCAGACTAGTAGCGTGATGATAGCCTTCCTCGATAAATGGGATATATAACACAACAATATTTTTTCAAATCCGATCAGTAGTTCCTGAGATTAGCGCGTTCAACCAAACAAACAAACAAACTCTTCAGCTTTATAATTTTAGTATAGATTGTGTTAGCCCCTAGTTATAAGCAGCTCTGATCAACTGCTTAACGCTCCTACCAATGCACGATTCACTCGTGAATTTAAAGACTAATAAACAACATAGTTTTTAAGTACAATCAACATTACGAAATCGCCATTTTGAAAGCAACAAATATCTTTTAACACCATGATCTATTACAGAACACTGTACAAACAGGTACTTTCCCGTTTACAGAACACTGAGTAAGTAGGTAATTCCAGAAAGGTATTGCAGACATTTTTAAATAATTTGAAAACCTTATTGTAAAGAGGCATGAAAAAGCAACACATTTATAGCACACACAGAATAAATGCAAACAAATAACTCCTCTATTTCTGATATTGTATGCATAAAATGCTTAAGACATATTCCAATCTATACCAATGCACCCATTCCTCGATAAAATACTGCTTATCTAAGTTAGCTTTCGATTTTTCATCTTTTCACAAGATTTTCTACTTAGATTCTGTGATCTGCATAACCGAGTACCTTTCAGCTACAAGATAGGTTATAATACATTTAACATAAATTATTAATATCTCAGTCTTACAACGTCTGCGTAACCTTAATAGGGATTTTGAATCAATTATATCTTTGAAATATAATTTTGGAGAATGATTTTAGCTGTAGCTGTAAGGAATAAGATATATATATATATAATAATAATTATTTTATTTTATTAATATGTGTATATATATATATATTTATATATGTAAGTATATTTATTTGTATTTATTTATATTGTTTTGTATTTATATGTTGTTATTATATCACATAATTTTACCAAGATATTTTTTTTGTATGTGTGTTATTTTAGTTCTATCTTAGCTCTCTTGCTTACACACTTTTACTTGTTATTTTCGTACTTCTTCACGCTCTGTTGTCGCCGGTTTGCTGGGACATATTTCTTTATAGAAATAAGCAGTACCATTCATTGTATCTATAGCTCCTTCAACTGTTACTACTGTTGCCTAGTGTGTACATAAATAAATAAATAAGTTAATTTGTTGTCAACACTTCTGTCTAGGAGTTTCCCGGGGCGCGTGGCGTTAGGTGCATAGGTAGGTTTAATCATTTACGCGGGATATTGCACATATTAAAAAATTTAAGAATCACCTGGATTTTTGGAAAAAGAGCAGAATAATGTTACGCCAGTTTACTAGTGAACAATTTCAAACGTCATTTTCTGGGCGTTAGAATCGTTTTCAGCAGGCTGAAAAGCGGTTTCAGTCCGTTTCCTTAGAGGCGCTATCACCTGCGATAGTTTTATGTGCGAATATCTAAGCGAAGAGTTTGTGTTTAATGTAAATAGTAACGGTTGTAAATAATTGCGTTGTTGCTTTTTTATAGTAATTTAAGTGTTTCTTTTTAATTTGTGGTATCAGTGCCATTCCTATTTGTACCCACATCTTACGAACGTAACAATAACATTCAGTATTCTATGTGACTGGCGACGAAGGTGTTCGATACTCTTCTCGTACATTAAACGCATTCGTGACTGACTATCAACTCATAACTTAAACTGTTAAATCGCTTTAGCCCTTAATTTAGCATATGAATAAATATTGTTTTCTTTCCCATAATTGCATGTAAGCTAACGTTAAAGGCTAGCTCCATTTAAGTATTTTAAAAATTCCTAAAATATTGATTGTTGGGATATTTACCATGTCTACTTTCATTCGCGAGTATCCGATATTTTGGCGGTGTATATATCCCGACAATCAATATTTTAGTAATTTTTATGACCATGACAGTTTAAATTCATACATTTTCAACGACTTATAAAGCTAGAAAAAGACAATGCAATTAATCTAAAACAATAAATTTGTGACATACTATCAATTGTCTCATAATAAAACAGTTTTCAGTTGTTTGAAACAGTGCGGTTTCACAACAAGGAAGGGTCGGCAGCGCGAGTGCTGCACCTCTGGTCCATAGGCTACGGTGACCACTTTCCATCAGGTGGGCCGTATGCTTGTCGGCCACCTCAGTGGTGAAAATAAAAAAAAATATAAAAAACGGTACAAATTGGGTCTTGGTAGATATTTTGTGCAATGGAAAAAAAATCTGTCTGGACTGACATCATCAGTGAATTCCGCGTGCAAACAAACTATGAACCCCTTACAGCCCTTTAGAAGAAGAATGTACAAAAATTTGTTCAGCTTTATAAGCTTTGAATTGATAAGCTAGTGAGAATAAGTTATTTTTGCTTTTCAGGGTATAGTAAGTTAAAACTCTTTATTGTACACCAGGAAACACAATGTACTCGGATACCCAGACGTGCGTGTATGAAGCGATTGATGAATCTACAAGAAGTAAAAGAAGTATGCATGGATAGCCTGGCGATCTGACCTCTCTGACTACCCCGTCAGGGATACAGCGTGAAGATAGTTAGTTAGTTAAGGTAACACAATATAAACAGATTAGTTTTAGACATCTTGGTATAACAATTGGCGACCTTATCGAGCATGGTAATTACTTACAGGGAACCTTTGGATGGAGATACAGGCAATCGCCAGGCTACGTGGGAAACAAATGTTTGGCCATGTCGGCCACGCTGGATAAGAGGGGAAGACCCAAGAAGTGCTTGACGTCATAAGGGACGATATGCGTGCCAATGGTCTCACTACAGGGGATGCCGACAACCGTGCGAATTGGAGGAGAATAAGTAGGAAAGCGGACCCCGGATGTCGCGAGATGCAACTGGGACGCTCGGATGATGATGATTTATGTATTTCATTTATTTATTTTGTAAACATAGGTACAGTAAAATGTTCTTAGTCTAAGTTCAGTTCCTCTATGTTTTGCCAACAAAGTGCGTACAAATATTAATCTATACTAATATTATAAAGCTAAAGAGTTTGTTTGTTTGTTCGGTTGAACGCACTAATCTCAGGAACTACTGGTCGGATTTGAAAAAATCTTTTTTTGTTCGATTGCCCATTTATCAAGAAAGGCTGCAGGCTATATATCATTAAGCTACAACATTGGGGAGCAGAGCAGTAGTCATACATGTCTACAAATCGGGCAAATTTTTCTGCATCATTGTAGAATTGATTATGATGAACCTTTGGATGGAGATTGCAGGGTGGGAAATATTTAAAAATTCTACTTACATTCACCGATGTTTCGAACGCGTTGCAGCGTCCTCTAGCTCAGTCCAGCATTCCAGCACGGACGCTGCAACGCGTTCGAAACGTCGTCGGTGACTGTAAGTAGAATTTTGTTTCGCGTGCAGTCCCGAGTAGTATATAAAACAAGAGTTCTAAATGTTCCAACTTTTTCAGTTATTTCTAATAAAACAAGTCCTCTGGATACAACTATTCTTTTTTTTGTAATCATGTCAGATCATTGATTCTTTACGACGAACACACGTTTTAATTTAAAGTGAAAATATTTTTTAGTCTCGAGCTGGACTCGAACCGACGTCTTCTGGTTCAACGCACCAGACCCGTTTACCAATTACACTACCGAGACCTACTCGAAACTGACGAATTAATGCACCTCTTTACGTCAAGGCGACGTAAAAAAAAAATTAATAAAATAGTTCCTCAATAAAATAGTTCCATTTCATATTAAAATAAAGGATATTATTATTATTTATTTAATAAAAAAAATAAAAGAATTAAAAAAAATCATTAAAAAAAATATGAAGTGGTAAACTTCATATTTAAATAAAGGATATAGCATAGATACTAATTGCTTTTCACAATTGTTTCTAACACACGTTTAAATTATAAATTTATGTATACACCAGGGGGCCGAGTCTACTATTTGAAAAGCCGTAGAATAGAACCAGAATCGCTGTGTTTAGCTGTCTATATGTTAGTAGACTATCATTATCTGACATGTCCTTTTACATGGCAGTGAGACGTGGCCGATATTGGAGCGACACAAGCAGGAGCTGCGTGTCACGGAAATGAAGATGCTGCGGTGGATGTGTGGAGTCACGCGGATGTACCGCGTGAGGAACTCTCGCATCCGCGGCGGCCTTCACGTCCGTGACATTGCAGACAAGTTGCAAGAGTGTCGCCTTCGTTGGTATGGTCACGTCTTGCGGCAACCGCCGGGCTACGTAGGTAACAAATGTCTGGACATGTCAGCCCCGCCGGGTCCCGGTAAGAGGGGAAGACCCAAGAAGTGCTGGCTTGACGTCGTAAGGGATGACATGCGTGCCAATGGTCTCACTACAGGGGATGCTGACGACCGTGCGAAGTGGTGGAGAAAATGTAGGAAAGCGGACCCCGGGCGTCGCGAGACGCAACTGGGACAGACGCTCGGATGATGATGATGTTAGTAGACTATCAAAAATGCAACGGACTAGCGGCCACTGGCGCGGTACGTATTAGTAGAATTCTATCAGCCGATCGTTAGATAAGTCTATTGGAGTACGATTGTAATATTAGGCTACGAAAAACTGTCAAAATTGTACCGGTGACTTTCTATTGAGCGACGACTTGGATTTTATTTCGACACGATTGGAATAGCGGACTCGGGCCCAAGTATTTATTATCAGTCTGAATGTATTCGCAATATTTTCTCCATAAAAACCATTTGTGAGGGGCTGATAGATGCTCATAGATCATAGCACCGCTTGCTTAGTGTTTTGTCACTTCGCTGCGTTAAGTATCAGTTACGATTAGTCCTGAGCTGGATGAACGATTTGTAATATTCCCATTTACGAACGATTCCATCTTTCGGAAGGCACACAAAGCCGCTAGTCCCGGCTGTCCGTGGCGTGGCCGCTAAGCCAAGTTAAAGACCTAGCGAACGGCTTAAAAATCAATTTAATGAATTTATTTCGCCAAAGACTTAATGCCATTTGTATTCCTATCCCACGTAATAGGTGGTGAGCCCATTGCCGTGTTGAAATAGACAGACGCAGGTAATATAAAAAAATATAATATGTCTCTGCCACTGGGTATAGGCGTGATGGATAAATAAATAAATAATACTTATATGCCACTTATCGAGAAACAATAATGGGATTGATACACAATATATCAATAAAACACAGTATGGGATTCTTTAAAAGGGGTCTTAGAAGGTTTTTAAAGGGTTAGCAGACGTTACCCTTCTATCTGTCTATGGCCAGGAGTCCCGGGTGAGCCCTCGGAAGGATAGCCCCAGGGCTCCCGACAGACCTTGTCCGCTACCGCAGGCTCCTTCAGGTGGTGAGCCCATTGCCGTGTTGAAATAGACAGACGCAGGTAATATAAAAAAATATAATATGTCTCTGCCACTGGGTATAGGCGTGATGGATAAATAAATAAATAATACTTATATGCCACTTATCGAGAAACAATAATGGGATTGATACACAATATATCAATAAAACACAGTATGGGATTCTTTAAAAGGGGTCTTAGAAGGTTTTTAAAGGGTTAGCAGACGTTACCCTTCTATCTGTCTATGGCCAGTACGGGTGTGTATCCTGCCTCTTTGGGGGGTTCGAGTGTTATCTCGTCTGGTGTTGCAAGCGTCCATAGGCCACGGTGACCAATTTCCATAAGGTCTGCTTGTCTGCCACCTCAGTGGTAAAAAAAAAACAAAAACAGTCGTTCGTTTTGTCGTAATTATCACGGTAAATTTATGACCCGATGACGTGTCGTGCCAATTTCTGCTTAAATGCACCAATAGAGAAGAGAGGTTAAGTTTTTTATAGATGAAGGTATTTTATTATAAAGTTGTGAACCATCGTAGGAAAACATGTTATTGCCGTAGTTCGTGCGTATCTTCGGCAACGCGATAAAACTAGAAAGACGACTGCTCCGACTAGTTAGTTCTTTAAATTTTTTAAAGGTTAGGTTAGTATGTTATAAAATATGTAGTATTTTTTTTTGACAAGAATACTTGTTTTATAAATATGTAACTGGTTAATGTCCAAATATTCAAGCCCTATTTATCTGTTTCTACACGGCAATGAACCCAACACCTATTAGTTTGGATATAAGATAACTGGTGAAATGTGGGCGTAAAGTATGTCTCTACCTACTCCAACGGAGAAAGAAGCGTCACAATATGTTCTACATTTATGAGTTGGCATAATCCTACAATGCCATATATGCTTCTAGCCAAACCCAAATTGGCGTTTACATTTGTATTCATAAACGCGAACTGATGGGCGCTCGATAGCCAGTAAGGCTTGGTGCTACTACAAGCGTTATATTAACCTTTTTTTATATACCACTGAGGTGGCAGACGGCCCACCTGATGGAAAGTGGTCATCGTAACCTATGGACGTTTGCAACACCAGAGGTGCAGCACTCGCGCTGCCTTTATAAACCTTCTAAGACCCCTTTTGAAGAACCCCATACTGTAGACGTTCGGGAAAACCCAGACAGGGAGTTCATTTCACAATCTAAGTGTTCGCGGAATAAAGCCTCTATCGGATCTAACGGTATGCGTGGGCTCCGGACGCAAAGTGTGAGGATGAACACCCTGTCTATGGCGAGCGGTGCGATGATAGAAGGTAGCCCTGGGCATCATATCAAACAACTCCTAAGAGCACAGACCGATGTACAAGCGGTAGAACACGCATAAGGAAGCAAAGTCAAAAAGGGTAGGTAGAGGAATACTAAACGCCGACATTTTCCAGTATGCATTTTTGTTTGGAGCGGTGACGAACCCTTTGTCGTGTTGAAATGGACAGGCGCAGGTTGTGGCGACTTGCTGTTTTTTCAATTCTATTTCATTTCTTAGTTAAATCTTACCGTGTGTGTATAACCATTAGTTTTTAAGATTGGCGCGTTCAAATTAACAAACAAATAATCAAACAAACTCTTCAATTTTATATAGTAAAGTATAAAGTATAGATTAATGATTTTACTAGTATCTATGTATGCATTTTTGTTGCCTTTTATTTATTAAAGTGAAACTTCTTTATCGAAGTTGAGCGAAGTTATATAGCTGTAAAAAATCGTCACGTTTTTCGGTTACGCGAAATGATGTTTTGAAGTGAAACTTCTTAGCATGAGTGAAACTTCTTTATCGACGTAAGTATAACTTCTTTATCGACATTATGCGTAAGACTCAATTTTCGTGAAGTTGTAAATAGGAGAAAAATTATATGTCGTAAAGAAGTTTTACTTCTTACATGTGTACTCTGGTACATTACCTGTGTACTCTGGTACACACACACTTTTTTTCTTTAATAATTAATGAAACCAACATTATTTTATGATACATAATCAAAGGTCTTCTACAGAAAGTCTAACCAGAATATTAACGTCCATTTTACGAAAATGATATCCCTTATGATCATGCCTAACTATTCCCACTAATTTACAAAGTAATCTACCCGCTTACACTAGCATCATACGCTTTTGTACCTACCAAACTGATTTGTTCGTAGAAATAGCCCAGTAATGGCTATTCTTAACCCCCCTACAACTACATATAGATTTATGTGTAAAAATGCATTTTGCTATGAAAATAGCTTTTTTCTAGTCATTCGTGGCGCGCACTATTTTCATTAGTTCGACTTCGAACATACAGGTCAAGGTGTTTTGTATCGGTTTGATATGCAGCATGTTGTTATTTTTGTAACAGTAACTCGTTCAAATAAACGTAGTGGTGTACGGGGCCCCACTAACATCTGGAGGGCGGAACCAATTTGATTTCAATTTTAAAAGCTAAACATCGACCCCAACTTCCAAGATACATACATACATACATATTATCACGCCTGTTTCCCATCGGGGTAGGCAGAGACTATGGTTTTCCACTTGCTACGATCCTGACATACCACTTTCGCTTCTTCTACTTTCATAAGTGTTTTCGTACACGCTCGCCGGTTAAGGGTACTCTTGACCTGGCCTTTTTCCAAAAGGTCTTCGATTTGATTGAAATACGTACGCCGAGGTCGACCCCTACCAGTTTGCCCATTCACTCTCGCCACATAAATCTGCTTCGTCAGTCTACTTTCATCCATCCTCTCCACGTGTCCGAACCATCTAAGCATCCCTTTTTCTATCTTAGTCACTACATCTTCTGTCATACCGCAATGTTCCCTTATCGCAACCGCAACTTCTAAGATAGACTTTGTAAACTACGGGGAATACGTTAAGATGAAGAATTACCTAGTCAACTTGACATTACTGGAACCAATCTCAATCTGCAAGTAATGTCTACGAAATTAAGATCAGTATTATATGTGTGTAGGTAATATATTCGTAAAAACTGAGTTAAAAGGGATTTTTATCAGCATGCCATAAATAAAAAATGGATTAACTTAAAATATACATAATTAATATTCATATTAAATTTAAATTTATAATCGTTATCAATAATGTAATCAACGGAAAGTATTAATTTTATATTTTGAAAAATATTAACACTCAAAACTGTATTGTAAAACTAAATTGTCACTTAAAACTATATTGTCATAGTTTACACTTACCCAAATAAATTATACTGTTTACACTGGTGATTGATGGCACTTGGTGGAACTTGCTACACATCTCGAACTAAAACACTTATTTAATAAGTGCAACAGTACAAGTGTTTTAGTTCAAGACAACTAAATTATGTTATCATTAAAAAAAAATATACGACACAAACATGATCAATATTATTAAAAAAATAATATATTTTTTTTTACAAGGGCTGCAAAGTCTTTCGATCCTAAAGTTACTAAATATTCATAATGTATATTATTATTTATTTAATTAATATAATATATGCAACTTGCTTATACGGCTTACCATGAAGGTAACTTGCAAACTTAACTTTGGCCTCAGAGATACAAATGAATACCCAGATAAAGATAATCTTTGCATAAAATAAAAATGATGTTAAATGATATATGAGATCCACCTGTATTTTACATGATCTATGTTCCTATGCGTGCGTATCAAAGCTACACATTGGCAAGGGTTGTTATGTATAGCATGATAGTTTCGCTGCCTGTTAAAAGGCTTTAGAACCTCCAAGGTTATAAGAAGCTATTCATCAATTATGAGACTATTTGGGTAAAACACGAACAGTAGTAGAATATATAAAAAATAGTTGACGCCTGCGGCTCCGCACGAGTAGTAAAGTTTCCCGTTCCCTTTTCCTACGGGAACTTATTCCCGGGATAAAAAGTAGCCTGTGTGTTATTCTGGTGTGTAAGCTATATTATTGTCAAGTTTCATCAAGATCCATTCAGTAGATTTTTTGTGAAAGAGTAACAAACATCCATTTTTACAAAATTTTGCATTTATAATATTAGTAGGATAAACACATACGATTTACGATGATGTCCAGTTCCAAGTGAATTCCAAACACCAGTTATATTTTTTTTAAATAATGGTCCACGGCTCTCTTACTCCGTCGATCTCGTCCGTAATTACCTCAAATTTTAGATAAGTCAAACTCAAATTTCAAATAGTCTGGAAGAGATAAATTATGAAATAAGTTAAGTTTAGTTCGAATATCTGACGTTGCAAGCCTCTTTAGGCTATACGACACTTTCTATCACGAGGACCGTATACTTATTTTCCACCTTACCAGTAGTAAAAAATCTCCAATTCAATACTAATTATGTATTCTTACTTACAACTAGTGTTTCTGAACCTAATTATAAAAACAATACCACATACCAGAGAGTTGAAATTCTATTAGACTAGAGCTGGGCTCATTTTTACAACTGTCACCGTTGTAATTAATATTATATGTCGAGGCTTTCGTTGTTGTCTAGTCTGGGTTTGTTTGGAATTACAACACTACTTTGTTCCGGACGACTTGGCAATTATACGGACAACATTAATTTTGTTTAATTGCTGTTTTAAACTGTTTTGTTCTTAACAGAGTAATGTCTTGTAAAATCCATCACTCACAGTGGTGTTTTAAATTCTGTTAGAAAACCAATAGTTTTGTGAAGTAGGATTTTGATGGACCTTTGAGAATGGGAGCAGATACTAACTTTGAAACTTTCGCGTTGCATGATTAAAATTAGTGTAAAATACAGGTATTAACGCGATCATGCCTATTTACCTTTAATACCGTTTTGACTGAGCAAAGTTAGTCTGTTTGTGACCACGGCTGGTTTAACCCAGTCGAAACGGGGTCCGTATTGGGTTGCATAAATTTTAGAGGCATATCTTAAAACTGCATAACATTTTTTGGCATACTCTTCGTTTCGCATAACGTTCAAACAGAATAAATAATTAGGCATACTTTATTTTCTCATAACTTATTTATAATATTGATATACCCGCATGAAATGATTTTTTTAAATATTCTTAGTCTAATTATTATTCATTTATGATTTAAACGATAACCGTTTAAATATAATATCCTCATTATGCGTTTTGTATTTTATTTTATTAATTATCTTTAGGCGTATAACAATTATACCCTTTACATTTATGCTGATTAAATAAATATAAATATCCATCACGCCTTATCCCCGAAGGGGTGGCAGAGGCATATTATATGCCCACTTTTCAAGGTGTGGATTCCTGTCCCAAGTAATAGGTGGTGAGCCCATTGCCGTGTTGAAATAGACAGACGCAGGTTGTGGCTACCTGCTGTTGAAATTTTCAAGCCGCCCATAAGGCCTTCAACCAGGCTTAGCGACTGCATTTTACTGGCAACCGGGACCAACGGCTTAACGTGCCTTCCGAAGCACGGAAACGCTCGCAAATGTAAATGCCACAAAGTGGTCACCCATCCGAGGACCAGCTATAGTGAAAATTGCGTAACTCAGTGATCGTTTACAGAACACTGAGACCGCGAGGAAAATGCTGATTAAAATTATGAAAAAAAAATTAGAGTAAGTTAATGTTATGCCAATAAAACCATTATGCGTTTATAACACTCTGCTTATCATAATTTGAAAAACTGTTATGCCAAACTACATTATGCTGAAAAAAATTATGCGATCGAAAGGGCTCCCGTCGAAACGTCAAGCTATTTAAGGTAAATAAGCACGATCGCGTTAATAACTGAATTTCACACAAATTTTAATGGGAGCAGATTCCAGTCCATACCATAGCTGTTATAGCAACAAGTATTACAAATAATCTTATTTATATTTAAGGTAAACTTAAGTTTAGTCGACTGTTCTCACATAAATCCAAAGGAACAATGTAAGTGTAATTTTAATGTTGTAACTTACAACATTATGAGGAATGGCTTACAACTTGTAAGCCATTACTACATTTTAAAATGGCATCCATTGACTTTCTTGCCAGATTCTTCTTCTTCAAGGGTAGGCTGCCCTTAGAACCGGCAACTATAATCGCTCTAATTTTGATACGATTTAAACACAACATTGATTTTGTTTTTTTTGCGTGTATAAATTCATTACTATTTAATTGGTCAAATATCATGTTAATCAAACTAATGTAATTACTGGCGTTTAGAAAAGAGTGGCCATTAGTTTTATTGCCAGGTTCCTCAGGTTCTACCTATTGCTTTGCGAATCCGTAGAAGCAATATTCTTGACGTTCAAAAGTGTTACTTTGTGACCTAAATGAATAAAGATTTATTATAATTATTATAGTCGTTAACTAAAAGTAACTATTTTCACGCTGTATTGCTGACGGGGTAGACAAAGACGTAATAACACCAAGCTTTGTGATTCGTGCATACTATTTTCGCTGCAACTTCATTGGTCGTTTCCACAAACAATACAACCTGTCTGTGCTTGTTGCATACATGGACGTCTGGGTATTTGAATATTAAATGATATTTTGGGTCTTATTCGCGATACAAAAGCTATTGCTATCTAGAATGACACGTTAAGCTGGTAGGCCTGGTTGCCAGTATCATGGTAGTCTTTGTATGAAGATTGTTACATAATCTGTGTAATTGTTTATAGTAACCCTAGTTTTAAGAACCATAATTGTCTACGCCCATTACTTTTTCCTGTACGCACACGCGGAATATACGAAGTACGTCTCAATCTACTTCTTTTCATTTTGACAATCCATCTTCATCATGTACTGCCAAACAGCTTAACAAAGATAAAGTCTTAATGGTTTAAAAATTTCTACAGCAGGGAACCTGGGCTTGTTCCTCTCCGTTTCGATATGGCAATAGGGTTGGCACCACGACTGTAACATTTCTGGTGCTGCAAACGTCCAAAGGCTACCATAACCACTTTAAATCAGGTGAGCAGTATGGTTGTCTCCCACCTCAGAAGTATATATAAAATAGGAATGACTGTCATTTCAATTTGAAAAATGGAAGGACGATCTTGCAGAATGAATGAAGAATATTCATTGTACTAAAGTAAAGGGCAGTAGGAGTCAGGAATATTACCTGACTCCTTCTACTCTTACATGCGAAGACTACTTGACCAGATTGCTTATTAATAGAGAGGTCAAAAGCTTTCAAATACCTATTAAATTTTAAATTTTTGCGATTTTCACTCGTATTAAGTGATATTTTGGGTCTTATTCGCAACCCAGGCTTCAACCAGGCTTAACAACTGCCATTTCACTGGCAACCGGGACCAACGGCTTTACGTGCCTTTCGAAGCACGAAAACGCTCGCAAATTAAAATTCCACAAAGTGGTCACCAATCCAAGGACCACCTATATCGAATGTTGCTTATCGCAGTGGTCGTTTACTGAACCTATAACACCTATAACCTACACCCTGTGCTTCTATTGGTACGATACAGTACGTGACCGACTTTACCTACTGTCCATGCGTGTATCCTATTGTGTTAGATTTGCATGCCATACATTGAAAATATAGATTTCAAATTGTGATCGTTTAAATATTTACAATATTAGGTACTATTTTTGTTTGAAAACCGCCGTGGTACGGTCAGTAAATAATATAGAGGTTATATTGTTGATTTTAGTTATTAGGTGGTTTTGTAGAGACTTTTTTGTAGAAGTTTTCCAAGCAGCCTAGTAACCGAACGAAGTGGAAAAAGAAAAGGAAAGCAGGCCCCGGGCGTCGTGAGACGCAACTGGGATAGACGCTCGAATGATGATGTCTTTTCATTACGAATTCGGTAAATTAGATATATTAATAAGAGTAATAAATTGAGACTAATCAGCCCGAGACTACCAGGACTTTAATTGGTCGTGCTAATTAGTGTCTAGCATATAAGACCTTTTAGCCTTTTTGTTACCATCTCACTAAAAAGGCAACGGGATCAAAATTTCTTCCAAATTTAACATCTAAAATAGACACAGTTTATTAAATTTTTTCGACCCTTTAGACCCACCCCAGTTCCGTGCTTCGGAAGGCACGTTAAGCCGTTGGTCCCGGTTGCCAATAAAATGGCAGTCGTTAAGCCAAGTTGGAGGCCCTATGGGCGGCTTAAAAAATTTCAACAGCAGGGCGATGCAGCCTGCACCTGTCCATTTCAACACGGCAATGGGCTCACCACCTGTTACGTCGGACGGAAATGCATACGGTGAAACGTGGGCGTTAAATATGCCTCAGCCTACCCCTTTGGGGATAAAGGCGTGACAATATGTATGTATGTAATAAATTGAGTTGGCTTTAAGAAATTGTCATAAAAAGTATAAAATGCGGTTGTTCTAAGCCCTCGTGATTTCTTTTCATTATTATCAGTTTAAACTTCAGTAATTAGCGAACTGAAACTTATTTATGAGCTTTTGTTAGGGCTGTCACAATATCGAAACTGAAATTACACAAACTTTTTTTAATCGCGTCAAAATGCTATGACCAACCTGATCGTAATAATTCGAGGGCCAGTTCTATAGATGGTAAGGATATTATTAGGTTGTCATCTATGTCGTGTCACTTTACTGTCATTTTACTAACAACCAGGACCAACGGCTTAACGTGGCTTCTGAAGCTCGGAAACGCTCACAAATGTAAATGCCACAAAGTGGTCACCCAACCAAGGACCAGCTACAGCGAAGTTGCTTAACGCAGTGATCGTTTACAGAAGGCTGAGTGAGCAAGGCCGAAATAAAGTACATGTTAGTAAATAATAAAATGTCGAATAAATATGCCAGCAGTCAATTCAAAGTGGTTCAATGATTGATTACACAAAACCGAGCTTTAATACGGCAATAGGTTCAACACCTATTAAGTGGAACAAACCATGTATACGATGAAATTTAGGCGTATAGTAGGAATACCTCTGTCTACTCCTTAGGGGACAAAGGCGTGACTAATTTCTTTTATATTTGGCAAGTCAAAATGGCGTCGCCCGCCTTATGGTTAGCAAAGACGATGACCCGTGATTGAGTGCCGCTATCTCAACCCGCATGACTCCGATAACTACCCTCATTTTGACGGCCCAGAAGAGATGAAGATCTTCGAGAGGATTATAGACTCTCGGATCCGGCAGGAGTGTACTCTCTCGGAGTGTCAATATGGGTTTCGCCCTGGTTACGGGACCACGGACCCTGTTTTTGCCCTGAGGGTTGTCGCAGAGAAATACAGGTCGAAGAACACGCCTCTGCACTGTTTGTTTCTAGACATGCAGAAGGCCTTCGACTGTGTTCCTCGTGCGATGATCTGGTGGGCACTGCGGTCCAAAGGGGTTCCAGAGGTCTATATTGACACTATCCGGGACATGTACTGTGACTCCGATTCAATGGTTCGGACTGCTGTTGGCGACACGAAACCCTTCCCCATCACCGTGGGGGTACACCAGGGTTCGGTGCTTAGTCCGCTTCTGTTCAGTGTAATATTAGTCGAATTGTCGGACAGCGTGGAAGGAGACGCTTGAGAACGGCGGTCTGAAATTAAATGTGGCGAAGACCGGGTACTTGGCACTAAACTCGACAGATCCCACATCCGTCCGCATAGGCGGTGATTTGGTCGAGCGCACGGACCAGATTAAATACTTGGGATCTGTTTTTCACACGTCCAAAGACATCGATTGCGATGTCAAGTCACGCATTGCTGCCGCGTGGGCCAAATGGCGGGAGATGACCGGTGTCATTTGTGACCCTAAAGTGCCGATCCGGTTGAAGGGACAGGTCTACAAAACCATTATTAGACCTGTCCTTTTACATGGCAGTGAGACGTGGCCGATATTGGAGTGACACAAGCAGGAGCTGCGTGTCACGGAAATGAAGATGCTGCGGTGGATGTGTGGGGTCACGCGGATGGACCGCGTGAGGAACTCTCTCATCCGTGGCAGCCTTCACATCCGTGACATTGCAGACAAGTTGCAAGAGTGTCGCCTTCGTTGGTATGGTCACGTCTTGCGGCAACCGCCGGGCTACGTAGGTAACAAATGTCTGGCCATGTCAGCCCCGCCGGGTCCCGGTAAGAGGGGAAGACCCAAGAAGTGCTGGCTTGACGTCGTAAGGGATGACATGCGTGCCAATGGTCTCACTACAGGGGATGCCGAAGACCGTGCGAAGTGGAGAAGAGAATGTAGGAAAGCGGACCCCGGGCGTCGCGAGACGCAACTGGGACAGACGCTCGGATGATGATGATTTGACGGCCCAGAAATGACTTCATGGGACGGACGCAAAAAAAATGGAGCACCTACCGACACATTATACTGGGCTGGGCTGTTGATCAGCAGATGGTCCAAAAAACGGGCGTATGACTTGCCACATTTGGTATCCTGATGGTCTGGCGTACCAACTGTGTCAAATCATGCGAGAGTGTGAATGAATGGATGGTTCGTCCCACATAGTCAGCCATTCTGAATGGTGTGCATTAAAAACACCAATTCAGCGTTCGGAAACCGCACCTGCGCATCATCTGCCGCCCTACCGAGGTAGTCAAAAAGCAAATTCGTCTCCATATTCCCTTTATAGGAACGGTAAAGTCACACGTAGATCTGGTTAATATAACCATGATACGTGGAGCTAGAGGACAGAGAAGGCTGGGTCTTCCAGGCAGCGCAGACGGCGAACACAAACATCCACCCTAACAAACACACACACACACCCCGGCCTTTTTATCGAAGCAGTCCTTGACCTGACTGACTTGATTTAACCGGGATAGCACAAAAACGGAAACGGAGCGGTATTTAACACAGCAGTGAGTGTCAAAGCGTAGGTGCTAGTTTTGTACTGGGATGTGCGGTTAGGCGGAAGCTGATCCGCCGGACGGAAGGGCCCCCGTACCCCTCCAGAGTGTGGTCGCCGGGACCACACATCCGGTCATCAACCGTTACGTAGAACCACATCGGCTTATACAGTCAGTCATGTAATTGTAGTCAACATGAATAGACGTGACGCCGCGATTTTCATGTTGACTTAATGTATTAAAAAATCCGATAGTGTTACTAACGTAAACATGGCGCAAAATAAAATATGTGACAAAATCATCGTACATGAACTGCTCGCCTTTCTGCAAAATAGAGTTGAATGTCATGGATGAGTTCTCTCTGGAGCAAATCTGTGCATCTAGCTACAAGGAGGACGAAATACTTCAGGCTAAGAAAGATCTTAGCGAGACCGTAAAGACGCACGTACGACTCAGTGCAAGAGCGAGAGACGGATGGGGTAAACGTGACCTGCAAGAATTCTTTCGCGTCTTTAAAGAAACGGATCCGGATGATGTCCCAACGTTTGTGGCTCGAAACCTGTACAAGCTGCCTCCGGTGACGTTCGACCATGTCGACGTCACAGTCCTGCTGAAGGACATAACGTCACTGAAGACTGAAGTGGCGTTACTAAAACAAAAACTGGAATCTTCTGAAAGAACGGTAGAAGAAATGCGTAGTTCCATAGAAACTTTGAGCAAAGGAAACAAAGTAGCGGTGACGACATCGCAGCAGGCAGCGTTGTGCAATATCAACATACGCCGAGGTGCAGCCGCGGATCAGTTTTCACCGGTCAGCAAAAGTGCACCGATGGCAAGTAATAAGCCATTGGGGCCGTTCAATGATCCCACGTTGCCACCTGTGAGTGACAAATAACGTCACAGGCTGAAAAGGCGCAAAAACCATCTTTGCCGCAGAAAATGAGTTACGCGAAGGTTTCTGGGAAAGTTTCTGCAACTTGTCCATCCCAAAATAGAATGATGGTACCTGAGAAGTCTAAGCCTACTCCTGGGAGTAAAAAGGTAGATAAGGATGGATTTACTCTCGTCGAGAAAAGAAAAAGACCTCAGCGCAACCGTAATAATCGGGGTACAGGACCCACGAATGAAGAAATTCGAGCCGTACCACCTACCAGCCTTTTGTACCTCTCCCGACTTAACCAACAGACATCGGGAGAGAAGCTCCTACAGTACATCAAAAATAGGAGTCAAAGCAAAATCGGCACGGCAGGAACGGCGTTGCCGAAACTACAGCAGCTGGAGTCAAGCAGGGCTACGAACTTCAAGTCCTACATCCTGCAGATTCCGGCAATGCACAAAGCAGTCTTCTTTAGCTCTCTGGCCCCCGGGAGTCGTCTATCGAACATACAGGGACGTGCGTCGAAGTATTCCCAAGAGCTCCGTTTAGGTTAGGTTATAAAAAATATGTATTATTAGGTTAAGGTATATATTAATATGGGTCTATGCAACTTGAAATAAAGATTATTATTATTATAATACACGACCTGGTGGGGCAGTTTTCCAAGATGGTTAGTCCCAGTTGGGTCCCTGTACTATGCCGCGGGCGGTCAGCGGCACCACCGTTTCTACAGGTCTCCCTGGCTAGCGGATCGCCTCACGCCACCCACACGAGACGCCACTAACCCACTAGTCCCACACCTGGTGCATCAAATCTCGCTCCAAGCTTTGCAGCCGCTGAACCCCTATGTTTGACGCAAGGGTCAAAATTTTTTTTTTATTTCTCCTGGCTCCCTTTCTGAGTGCCTGCGCGCCGTAGCCTCATCCGTGGATCAGCAAGTGCACCACGTGCAGGTGAGGCCCCTTACATCCAAAATGCTTTTATATAGGCAATATAACACCTCTACAATAGTTTACTTTTAATCACCACGACCCTTTTTTATAGCCAACCCTGAGAAATTACGTAAGCTTATAACTCAACTTCGGTAAAATTATAATTTGACTTTCGCCTCAGATTAAACGTAGATAATAAAGTGCTAAGTTTACGAGAAACATTAAATGTTCAAGAAAATTGAAAACTTTGGCCTGTGTTAAAATCTTGATTTAATTGAAATCAGAAAGAAAGGCTGTAACAAGCAACCAAATGAAATACCGACGGAATGTCACGCTATTTCGATATGAATCTGAAACTGTGTCACAACTACAGTTGTCATATAAAAATTGCACTCACACAGAGTGGTAAAAAAAATAAAAAATAAATATCCATCACGCCTTATCCCCGAAGGGGTGGCAGAGGCATATTATATGCCCACTTTTCACCGTGTGGATTTCTGTCCCACGTAATAGGTGGTGAGCCCATTGCCGTGTTGAAATAGACAGACGCAGGTTGTGGCTACCTGCTGTTGAAATTTTTCATGCCGCCCATAAGGCATTCAACCAGGCTTAACGACTGCCATTTTACTGGCAACCGGGACCAACGGCTTAACGTGCCTTCCGAAGCACGGAAACGCTCGCAAATGTAAATGCCACAAAGTGGTCACCCATCCGAGGACCAGCCATAGTGAAAGTTGCGTAACTCAGTGATCGTTTACAGAACACTGAGACCGCGGGGCCACGAGCGCTAAAAAGTGGTAAACCGTGTCAAATTTACATTACGCGCGAAAGTTCCATGTAAAATCATGTAACCGTTTACTTTCATTTTACGCACACATACTTGTAAATTGGTCAAGAAGTGAGAAGTCAAAGTTCTACTTATCAATGATTTTTTGAACCTGGAATGTGTGTGAATGGGACTCAAATTTCAAATTACATGCTCATAGTCAGTGGCTTTGACTGTTCGTTGTAGACTGAGTTGGTGACTCAGTTAGGACAGAAAATATTAACTTAACTTAACTATCTTCACGCTGTATCCCTGACAGGGTAGTCAGAGAGGACAGATCGCCAGGCATCGCGATCCATGCATACTTCTGTCGCAACGAAGTGATACGCAATATGGCAGGTTTGAGTGAGAGTGTCAGTGTTAAGCTGGAAAAGGGCGTGCTCCGTTGGTTTGGACACGTTCAACGAATGAGTGAGGAACGATTGACGAAGAATATTTATTGTGCGAAAGTAGAGGGTAGAAGGAGTCAAGGTAGACCGAGACTTACATATAAAGACCACGTGAGCGCATTGCTCAAGAACGGAAGAGTCAAAAGCACTCGGATACCCAGACGTGCGTGTATAAAGCAATTATTGTATCTACAGGAAACAGAAAATATTGATATACTATTACATAATAGAAAATACAAAGTTTCCCGATGCGTCAGTTGATCTGCCTTTTTATTTATTTTATTTATTAATCTATCACACCTTATCCCCAAAGGGGTGGCAGAGGCATATTATATGCCCACTTTTCAGCATGTGTATTGCTGTCCTGTCTGTCTTTTTATTTAAAAGCAAAAATCTCAAAAACTTTCTCACCTAGAATGGCGTTTTTGACAAAGCTTCATTTGCACAATTCTATGCTAGTAAAAGCGCAGGCATATACTAGACGTATTACAATAATATGCAATACTACTACATGTACAATAAAACTGTAAATTAAACTTCACTAACAAATATTTCGCGTAATTCAGCGTAATTCGCGTAAATCAAATTACGGCAACTTTGAAACCTTTCTAAATTCAAATAATCTCATTGATGAATCTTTAACGACTTGATTTCAAATCGCATGGAATCATTATTTGCATAGACTGAATAAATTATTGCCATTTACTGTGGAATAGGTTTGACCCGATTGAGCCAAAGGCAAATTAATGGTTTTCACGCGTAAATTATATAGATACCATCGATGATAATATTATAAAGCTAAAGAGTTTATTTGTTTGTTTGAAGTGTAAGCTAAGTAATAGCTTCTAAAAAGTTACTAAATTGCCTAAGTAGTAAAATACTATAATATAAATCTGTGGTAGCCCTAAATGAAAAATAAGGTCTAGTACCCACAGAGCAAATAATGTATCTCGCTCCCTCACTCAATTCCTTCCTCTGAGCTTTGTATGATTTTATTGAACACACTTATGTGTGTGAGCAGTACGTGATGAATAATCATACCAAGACAAAGTTATGAGCAAAAAAAGATTATAATCTAAAAATAAAGTTAGTAAAAATCATACCTATTGCATTCTTCGATAATGGAGGGGTGACTGACGCAGCCACCGCTGCCGCTGCCGTCGTCGCTGTATTCGGTGGATAAACAGGATCGCAGCATTCTCTTTCTGGAAACTCGCTGCCACTCACACACGCAACCAGAAGTATCACCACCACACCAGCCGCGGACCATGTTCCGTTGAAATTTAAAACCCCACGAGACATCGACCCCAACTGCACCCCAAAAAGACAACCCACTTTAGCGATTTCACTTAATATTGCAGAGCTATGCGATGTATATGAGTGCAATGCACCAGCAATAGCATTCGAATTTTGAACTGAATTTGAATTTAGAATGAATGCACTCAAATTTCCAATGACTGAACTTTTTTGTGGATGCTGAATTTCACTTGTTTTTATTTTGTTTTGTTCGAGCAGATTTAATGAGGTTTTAGTCTTTTTTTCACCCCCCACCTTTTTTCTTGCATTTTCATCGCAGACGTCCTTTTCACCTTTCATCTGACACTTTTCACATAACACTTTTTTTTATTTAGTTATATGAATTTTATAAAACTTTGTGATATTTGGATAAGTACTTAATTTATAGATACATAATTGACGATTTTTGCACGGAACTTAGATTTTGTTTTGTTGTATATTTCTTAATAAATATTTGTTTTTATTTAAATCTGGAAGACAAAACCATTAAAAATTCCAACAAAAATAAATAAATAGTAAAATAAAAAATACTAACTAAATAACTTAAACCATTCATGCTTTTCTGTTAAACGACAAAATATTACATTTTTATTTTATATATAAATATATAATTTGTTCCCAAAAATCGAATTGATTGTTCGACTAGGGAATCTAGTCTCCTTTCATATTTCTTATTAACTTAACCTGTACATTCTTACAATAAAATATAATGATCTCTCGCACCATCATACATATTTTATTCACACTCAAATTATAAAAAGTTCAAGTTAAGACGTCATTAAAGAAATTGAAATTGGAATACGCTATTTAACTTTTATTTTTCGAAAATCCTGACAGATATTACTTTTGAACCTACTCTTAAAACTTCTCCTATTTACTGCGAAATTTTATTAAATGGCCGAAGAAAAATAAAATCATCCATTCGCTTTTGTTTCCCTTCATTCCTGCCCTGACTTGTGATAATTTATTTTAATTGTAATTCTTAGAATGATATCGGACGCTTTTTTACGTAAAATCACGGTGAGCGTCGACGAAAATTGTTCTTTTGCGTAATGATATTATCATTTTTTGATAATAAGAACTGATTTATGAGTTTGAAACGGTTTCTTAATGAATAAGAGAATACCTTTCTTCAAGTTATTTAGGTTCTAATCATAGAATTGTTAATGAATATAATAAATATTTATTTATGTACCTATTATATGCCCACTTAACACCATGTGTATTCCCACGTAATAGGTGGTGAGTCCATTGCCGTGGTAAAATAGACAGACGCAGGTTGTAGCTACTTGCTGTTGAAATTTTTCAAGCCGCCCATAAGTCCTTCAACTTGACTTACCCTGTGGCCACGAACTAGTCGCTCCAGCGACGGGCGACTTGCGACGCGAATTGTAATGGGAACAAAAGAATAGAGCTTGATAGAGCATGCCACGGTCTTCCGCGACGCGACCTGCGACGCGATGAAATGCAAGAACGATTCGCGACAGCGACGGCGATGAGATGGGCGACTGAAATTAAACTACTGGCAGCAATGCGAGCGGCTACGGTGCAGAGGCGCAGAGCGACGCGACCTGCGACTGCGGTGGACGTATTCAGCGACGAGCGACCGAAACAATATTTTTTGTTTTACTTGCCGAGATTTTATTTTCAGAATGTATACTGATATATTATTTATTTATTTTATGTGATTATAAATTTGTAATATTAGGTATTCCACCAATAATCACAATAATAGTAACAATTACAGTCTTATTTAATTACTTGAATGTAGGTACCTACTAAGATAATTTTAATCCCTACTTATTATTAAAGTGAAACTTTTATTACATCGTCTCAATAATTTTGGTCTGTGTGTTGCATGTCGCGTGACGGTCGGCCGCGGAGTATTAAACACAATCCTTTCCACTGCACATTAGGTCCACTACATTACCGTGGTTTCCTAAAACCACACAATCCTTTCCACTGCATATTAGGGCCACAATATGTTAGGGACACTACATATTAGGACCACTATATGTTAGGGCCACTATATCACGATATTTTTTTTTTATTGTGACTGATTCTAAATATACTTACCTATTAATAATTTGTAACTACTTGTAATTCGTGTGTATTTTTAGATAATAACACAAAGTTTAATAGTTTTTTGTTTTGTATACCTACCTGCAGGCGTTACTGTTGTTTTGAAATCACTCGTACCGTCAAGTCCTTTTCTATGTGCATGAGTAAGTAGTTAAACATTTCTATACTGGTATTTATGTATTGGAAAAAAATAATATATAATATCTGTACAAAGTATGAATCTGTCCATACACTCCTCTTTTTCTATTTACTGAATGTATTCCTTGCCTGTAATCAATTAAATCTTGGGCAAGAAATAAATTGGGTTCGAGGCAATAACGGGCCACTTTTGATAACGCCATTGCACCAAATACGTTCCACGCAGTAGCCGTCGCCGTCGCAACTAGCGAGCCGTGGCAGGGGTACCCTCCTGTCGCGTCGCAGGTCGCGTCGCACGTCGCGTCGCTGAAGGTCGTGGCTAGGCCGTTAAGGACTGCCATGTTACTGCCAACCGGGACCAACGGTTTAACGTGCCTTCCGAAGCTCGGAAATGCTCTCAAATGTAAATGCTACAAATTGATCATTCATCCGTGACCTACCATAGCGAAAGTTGCTTAACGCAGTGATCGCGGGACCACGAGCGCTTCATTGATAATAAATAAGTAAATATATTTTCTATACAACGTTATATTCGTCCAAATTAGTATAAGTTTGTGCAATAATAACCATTCAACTGATACATACATACATATTGTCACGCCTTTATCCCAGAAGGGGGATATTAAAGGTAGGCAGAGGCATATTAAACGCCCACATTACCCGTATGCATTTTTGTCCCACGTAACAGGTGGTGAGCCCATTACCGTGTTGAAATGGACAGGCAACAACACAACTACAACTGGTATACCTACTTATATAAACCCTAAAACAAATATTTGTGGATCGGATCACACAAATATTTAATCTGACCTGGAATTGTAACTACAACCTCACCACCACGTGACACTGAGGCAGTTCATGACTGCACTCTTAGGGCCGTATTCCAGAAAATTTCTCAATACTCAATCGACGCTTAAGTCTAGTTTTTGCCTTTTTGCCTTGAGTATTGATAAACGTTCTGGAATACGGCCCTTAGACTCTCACTGCTAATATAAAATTCTAAATACAATTTTGAATGCAATGGCAATAGATATTTTGCTTGATAAAACTAAAAATCGTGTTTGAACTTTATGTAATTCAATTCATTTCTATCCACAACAGTCAAAGCCAGTTTGATTACACAATCATTTCAATATATATATATTTTATTGCCATCAAAGAGGATTATGCTACACGCAATTACAATTAAGCAATCCTTTCATAAATTACATATTAATATAATTTCATTATAAAAGTTGTTTAACTAAATTTATTTGTTTAAACATAAATTTCAAACCGCTATATTAAATTTAGATCAACCGAAAATGAAATAGTTGAATAGTTTGCTAGATTAAAATAAAAATTAGTTTGATTTGTATTTACCTTGTATACTTGCCGAGATTTTATTTTCAGAATGTATACTGATATATTATTTATTTATTTTATGTGATTATAAATTTGTAATATTAGGTATTCTACCAATAATCACAATAATAGTAACAATTACAGTCTTATTTAATTACTTGAATGTAGGTACCTACTAAGATAATTTTAATCCCTACTTATTATTAAAGTGAAACTTTTATTACATCGTCTCAATAATTTTGGTCTGTGTGTTGCATGTCGCGTGACGGTCGGCCGCGGAGTATTAAACACAATCCTTTCCACTGCACATTAGGTCCACTACATTACTGTGGTTTCCTAAAACCACACAATCCTTTCCACTGCATATTAGGGCCACTACATATTAGGGCCACAATATGTTAGGGACACTACATATTAGGACCACTATATGTTAGGGCCACTATATCACGATACTTTTTTTTTATTGTGACTGATTCTAAATATACTTACCTATTAATAATTTGTAACTACTTGTAATTCGTGTGTATTTTTAGATAATAACACAAAGTTTAATAGTTTTTTGTTTTGTATACCTACCTGCAGGCGTTACTGTTGTTTTGAAATCACTCGTACCGTCAAGTCCTTTTCTATGTGCATGAGTAAGTAGTTAAACATTTCTATACTGGTATTTATGTATTGGAAAAAAATAATATATAATATCTGTACAAAGTATGAATCTGTCCATACACTCCTCTTTTTCTATTTACTGAATGTATTCCTTGCCTGTAATCAATTAAATCTTGGGCAAGAAATAAATTGGGTTCGAGGCAATAACGGGCCACTTTTGATAACGCCATTGCACCAAATACGTTCCACGCAGTAGCCGTCGCCGTCGCAACTAGCGAGCCGTGGCAGGGGTACCCTCCTGTCGCGTCGCAGGTCGCGTCGCACGTCGCGTCGCTGAAGGTCGTGGCTAGGCCGTTAAGGACTGCCATGTTACTGCCAACCGGGACCAACGGTTTAACGTGCCTTCCGAAGCTCGGAAATGCTCTCAAATGTAAATGCTACAAATTGATCATTCATCCGTGACCTACCATAGCGAAAGTTGCTTAACGCAGTGATCGCGGGACCACGAGCGCTTCATTGATAATAAATAAGTAAATATATTTTCTATACAACGTCATATTCGTCCAAATTAGTATAAGTTTGTGCAATAATAACCATTCAACTGATACATACATACATATTGTCACGCCTTTATCCCAGAAGGGGGATATTAAAGGTAGGCAGAGGCATATTAAACGCCCACATTACCCGTATGCATTTTTGTCCCACGTAACAGGTGGTGAGCCGATTGCCGTGTTGAAATGGACAGGCAACAACACAACTACAACTGGTATACCTACTTATATAAACCCTAAAACAAATATTTGTGGATCGGATCACACAAATATTTAATCTGACCTGGAATTGTAACTACAACCTCATCACCACGTGACACTGAGGCAGTTCATGACTGCACTCTTAGGGCCGTATTCCAGAAAATTTCTCAATACTCAATCGACGCTTAAGTCTAGTTTTTGCCTTTTTGCCTTGAGTATTGATAAACGTTCTGGAATACGGCCCTTAGACTCTCACTGCTAATATAAAATTCTAAATACAATTTTGAATGCAATGGCAATAGATATTTTGCTTGATAAAACTAAAAATCGTGTTTGAACTTTATGTAATTCAATTCATTTCTATCCACAACAGTCAAAGCCAGTTTGATTACACAATCATTTCAATATATATATATTTTATTGCCATCAAAGAGGATTATGCTACACGCAATTACAATTAAGCAATCTTTTCATAAATTACATATTAATATAATTTCATTATAAAAGTTGTTTAACTAAATTTATTTGTTTAAACATAAATTTCAAACCGCTATATTAAATTTAGATCAACCGAAAATGAAATAGTTGAATAGTTTGCTAGATTAAAATAAAAATTAGTTTGATTTGTATTTACCTTGTATACAACGAAGTAGCCAAGGCTAGTTCCAGAGGATTTCCTTTCAAAAATATACCAACCCAAGCATAGCAATATCAAGTTTTAGGGCCGTATTCCAGAACGTTTATCAATACTCAAGAAACACTTGAGAGTAGATTTTATAAGGCAATATCTAATCTAGCCCAATCTATACGTGAAGTACGTGGGGGTGTCCACACGTAAAATATCTAATACACCAGTCTTGGTATGTCCTATTTGCGACCTATGGTGAATTCCAGTTTAGTGCAAATTGGAATGTTCCATTTTCGACCTGTGACGCATTCCAATTTAATGAAACTTAAAATGTTCCATTTTCGAACTGTGACTAATTCCAAGTCAGTGAAAATTTTAATATTATATGTTCGATTTGTGACAAACTTCAATTTAGTGACACCTTTAATGTTCTTTTTATAACTATGTCGAATTGCCGTAGTCTCTGGCAGTCATCGTTTTTCATTCAACTTAAGCGCCTAAATTAACATTTTTTGAAGCTATTGCATATTCATCATTCATAAAATTTGAATACGAATTAGAAATTATCGCAAAAACGTGGTAAAAATCAAATTATATTAATTCTACTAAAATTATTGTTTATTTTTCATGAACATCTCAAATCTCACTGCAGCGCTAACCCTTCAATCATTTGTCAAAAATAGATATGGGAGCAAAATAAGAAGTATTACACCGCCAATACGATGATAATCGTTAAGCCAAGTTAGGACACATTGAAATTTCCACAAGAACAAAACTGTCCCATTATAACTCATCACCTACTACGTGGTATCTATTACGACTGGTATAGTGTTGTTTCTGGGAAACTGCATGATTAACACACATATACAAACAGTAACTTAACAACATTTGTGTGTTAGTTTATTTTTGTTCAGTTTTTCATTTACACACTTTTGTTTGTTCAGTTCCTAGTTCTTCACATTCTCCTCTCGCCCGTCTGCTGGGAGATATTTCTATTAGAAATAAGCAGTACCTATGTTTCTTTCAACTATTACTATTAAATTCTGGAAGCGCTCGTGGCCCCGCGGTCTCAGTGTTCGGTAAACGATCACTGAGGTACGCAACTTTCACTATGGCTGGTCGTCGGATGGGTGACCACTTTGTGGCATTTACATTTGCGAGCGTTTCCGTGCTTCGGAAGGCACGTTAAGCCGTTGGTCCCGGTTGCCAGTAAAATGGCAGTCGTTAAGCCTGGTTGAAAGCCTTATAGGCGGCTTAAAAAATTTCAACAGCAGGTAGCCACAACCTGCGTCTGTCTATTTCAACACGGCAATGGGCTCACCACCTATTACGTGGGACAGGAATCCACACGGTGAAAAGTGGGCATATAAGATGCCTCTGCCACCCCTTCGGGGATAAGGCGTGATGGATATTTATTTTTATTTATTTTTACTATTAAATTCTTAGTGTGTATATAAATAAATAAATATTACCACAAAAAACGTAATTTGTAATCCATCGATATTATAAATGAGACTAAAATCTCTTGCTTCGGAAGGCACGTTAAGCCGTTGGTCCCGGTTGCCAGTAACATGGCAGTCGTTAGGCCCACTTGAAGAAAAATTTCAACTGCAGGTCGCCACAACCTGCGCCTGTCTATTTCAACACGGCAATGGCCTCACCACCTGTTACGTGGGACAAAAGTGCATACGGTGAAATGTGGGCGTATAGTATGCCTCTGCCTACCCCTTCGAGAATAAAGGCGTGACAATATGTATGTATAACATATCTTCGATATAGCCAATAGATAAAAAACTTAGAATCAGCTTCACAACTTACTTCATATTTTATTGAAGTCTGTTGAAAATGGTGATAACGAACCTTCTTGAGCGTTCGTTTTTATGGTAAAAGACAAGTCTTGTCATTTGCCATAAAAGCTATAAAATCGATAGAAGCATCTAAGTGCCTGATGATTTATTTCAGCCAAAGGCTAATTACTAAAGTTGAACTTAATTAGCACAACTAGTTATTCAAAATTCCGGTTAGGGTTGCCACTATTGCATATATATTAAATTAATTAGTATCATAAACAAAATTCCACGACGTGTGTCTATTTAAAAAACCACGAACGAATATTAATCGACGGCCTTACGGAGGTTTGTAAATTTAATAGTATATTTAATAGTAGGTCGCTTGCGATTGTCCATTTCCACATGACGTGATGGGCTCACCACCGTTACGTGGGACAAAAGTGCATACGGTGAAATGTGGGCGCTTAATAAAACTGCTACTCTTTCGTAGATAAAGGGGATAGCATCAAAGATCTTTTCATTCTGTTTGCAAATAAGCACGAAAGTATAAAGTAAAATATAGTTCTGATCCTGTATATAAATATGTTTCTAAAAGTGGAATTACAACAATTTTTTTTTTATTCGTGCAACTTTGCAACGAATTTACATTATTTCTTATGCTACGTCTAGGTCCACGCTAGCCAATCGTCGGCAAGCCTCCACAAGTTCAAGCGTCGGATCCGGTATTGATCTGGCTTGCGTACCTCTATGACTGCCATGCTTGACAACCATGATCTAACTACAGAACTTGCAAACATGAGGATGCCCAATTGCCCAATGGGTCCCTAACCACCGCTTACTAAATGACTTGTAATATTCATTCGACTAAAAATCATTCACGCTTTTATCTCCTAAGGAGTGGCAGATGCATATATACGTTCACGTTCCCCTGAAAGCATTTCAGTCCACGTAAATGTGGTGAGACCAATGCCGTGCTGAATGGACAGGTACACCTGCTGTTGAATTTTTTCAAACCATGTTATCTGGCATCCGGGACCAACAACATAACGTGCCATCCGAAGCATGGAAGCGTTCGAAAATAGAACTACAACATAGCTGTCACCCATCTAATGACCAACCATAGTGAAAGTTGCTTAACGCAATGATTGTTTACAGGACACTGAGATAGCGGGCCCACGAGCGCTTGATCATTCACTTCATTTTAAATAGCTTGTTCGGAACTACTTGTGGCTCATTAATATTAAATTATAATGTGACGATTTTAACTGCGAATGCCCCATCAAAAGATTTTGCCATGAGCCTCAGATGGTATAGTTACGCCACTGGGGTAGGCAGAGACATACTTTGCCTCCACATTTCACTGTCTACATTTTTGTCTAACGTAACAGGTGGTGAGCCCATTGTCGTGTTGAAATGGGCAGTCATCGACTTGCTGATATTGAAATTATACAATTAAACTACAACTTGGCTTAGCGACTGCCATGTTACTGACAACCGGGACCAACAGTAAACAAAAACGCTCGTAAATAGAAATTCTTCAAAGAGATCACCCATCTGAGGCCCAGCCGTAGTAAAGAAGCTAAACGCAGTGATTGTTTACAGAAAACTGAGTAAGCGTGGGACTACAAGTTCTTCTAAATTACCGAAATAAGACAGATATCAGCAAGTCTGTTTAAATTTAAAATGATTTTAACTTGCATTTCAATGAACAGACAAGATTTTGATATTAGAAGGTTTACATTGATATTTGAATGTATTTTATTGTTCATTAATTGAATTTTTTGATTTTGAATCTATTTTTTTTTAATTTTGAATGTTTAATAAAATATATCGTAATCGATATATTTTATTAAACAAATTACAAGTAGTACTTTGCGCCTCTCGTGCATCATCGGGTAAGAGCTTGTAAACGATTAGACGATGGTCACTACAGGACGCATCCGGGAGTACACGCCATTCGGATATCAAGACGAAAGCGTCACGTCTATAGAAGACTCACCCATAGGGCCGCAAAAAGTAGGTGGTGCATTGGGACAATTGTGTATAGATAAATTCATTTCTGCAATGAATTCTTCGACGGCACAGCGCCGGTCCCTATCGAATACACGTAGTTTGCCATACCATAATGTAGAAGAGGCATTGACATCAGCGCCTATGATTATTCTTTGACCCGCAAGAGACTGCAGGACGTGACGAAGATGGTGTAAGTGAGCATCGATATAATGTGAAAATTAAAAGTAGCAGCTCACAACAAACACCCTATAGGCCGAGGAAGTGACGATAAAATATCTAACAAAATGATAAAGGAGGCTTGCAAGCTGTCGGGTGAAGTAATATTAAAAGTTTTTAACCGGTGTATTTACGAGAGTGTGTACCGACCGATCACATTGTTGCCCTCCTTGGGAAAGCTTGAAACAATAAAATATATCGATTACGATATATTTTATTAAACTTTCAAAATTAAAAAAAAAATATTCACTCAAATTAGTTTAACCGGCATTTTTATAACTCAATACATAAAACTGAAATGAAATATTCAATTTTCTTACATAAAAATAAATCTAATTTCTGACAACCCCGACAAAAATCGAAATAAACTTTTAATCAACTTCAGCGTAATTTATAATCTGACTTTCACCTCAGATTTATAAATGTTAAACGAACTTAAGTGCTAAGTTTTGCAGTTTCGGGGAAATTTGAAAATTTTGAAACTTTGACACAGTTGGTTTGGACACGTATAACGAATGATTGAGAAACGATTGACTAAATAAATAAATAAAAAAAAAATGTGAAGACCATGTGAGCCGATTGCTCAAAAACGGAAAAGTCAAAAGTACTCGGATACCCAGACGATCATATATGAAGCGATTAATGAATTTGAAAGAAACGAAAGAAGTATTCTTGGATCGTAAAACCTGGCGATCTGTCCTATCTGACTACCCCGTCAGGAATACAGCATGAAGATAGTTAGTTAGTTTTTAACACAGCTATCAGTCAATTTGACCGACTCTCTAAAAATATAGTACCTAACAAGTCTTTCATCATTAACGAACGTCGAAACCATTAATTCTAGTTTAATGATACGAGTAAGATATCGGTTTGTTAATGGTTTATACTGTTTCATAGACACGATCAAGTCAAGGTTAGTCATATATAGGGCAACCTTTTAACCCTAAAGTTTATCTTGTTTTAACGACTGCCATGTTACTGGCAACCAGGAGGAAAAGTCTGCCATTTCAATCGTGTCGAAATATAATCGAAATCGGCACTGAATAGTAAGCTACCGGTACAATTTTGACAGTTTCTCGTAGTCAACTATTACAATTTTATAAATGCCAAAGTAACTCTGTCTATCGGCCGGTCTCAATAACCTATCTATCTTTTACTATTGTCTAAAATAATGTCAAAATAGTTACCATCAGTACCTATCGACGAAAATTTCGGTTTCTATACCAAAGATAGCTAGAAATAAATATTTACCTTCGGCATTGAACTACTCGTATATGTGACAAAAGTTAAACATTCAACTGTTTATCTGTGGTAATGATCTATATTTAACTGAAGAGACATTTGGCGGGAAGAGTGACAAGTGCGGACGCTTGCTTTATATTATTTTCTAAAACTAGTGCATTTATCTTGTTTTATTTGCGGGAGTGGTGGTTTCTTGGACATAAAAGTTGTGTTAACGTGCTATAGTGAAAGACAATGATATATATGCAGTGAAATGCTATTTTCTCTCTTGCCGCGAAACGTCCACTGACAACCTTAGTATAAGAATCACCATTATACTGAGGGCAAGGACCAGGACGTAGCCTGAGGACACGACATCGACTGGACAGGACTAATTAGAAGATAAGATTGAAGAAATATGATATAAAAAATAAGATTTGGCTAAAAGGTCTTAGAAACCAGGCCTTGATGTTAAATAATTATTAAAAAAAAAATTAACTGAAGATAGAATATTAAAACCTGCCATTAGTCTGTTTGTCTGTCGGTTACGCATTCACCCCTAAACTTTAAAACCAATATAATGGAAATTTGGTATAGATATTGTCTAAAGCCTGAGAAAGGATATAAGCTACTTTTTATCCCAGGAACAAGTTCCTATGGAAAACGAGAAATTGGAAAACCACCACCAACCACCACATATCCGATACCTTTTTACATTTGGCACTTCAAAATGGCGTCGTCCGCCTGATGGTAGGCAAAGACGACGACCCGTGATTGAGGGCCGCTATCTCAACCCACAGGGCTCCGATAGCGACCCTCAATTTGACGGCCCAGAAATATACCTTCATTGTATTTAAAGCCGAGGTCCGAGACTACCAGGACTTTAATTAGTCGTGCTAATTAGTGTCTAGCACATAAGACCTTTAAGCCTTTTTGTTACCACTTCACTAAAAAGACAACGGGTTCAAAATTTCTTCCAAATTTAACATCTAAAATAGACACATTTTATTTTATTAAATTTATTCAGTCCTTTAGACCCACCCCAGTTCCATGTTTCGGAAGGCACGTTAAGCCGTTGGTCCCGGTTGCTAATAAAATGGCAGTCGTTAAGCCAAGTTGAAGGCCTTAGGGGCGGATTAAAAAATTTCAACAGCAGGTCGATACAGCCTATGCCTGTCCATTTCAAGACGGCAATGGTCTCACCACCTGTTACGTGGGACGAAAGTGCATACGGTGAAACGTGGGCGTTTAATATGCCTCTGCCTACCCCTTCGGGGATAAAGGCGTGAGAATATGTATGTATGTATATTTACAGTTACCATAAGTTTATATTTCGGATCAGATAATCTTATAGAATGATGTATCGAGAAAATATAACAAGTTCGAGGTCGGTGATACATCATCTGGATACTACGCAAGCCATCAAAATATTACTTGTAAGTAATTGCTTAGAAAGTGTATAAGTTTTATATTCACAGATGGTTAGTGCTGGATAGGGAGGTAGAGATATAAAGATAAATAAATAAATATCGTTGGGATAACTCACACAACGCCATCTGAAACTAAACTGAGCAGAACTTGTATTATGGTAACCAGATAACTGATAAATATACTTATATATTTATAAATAAATACATATTATAGATAAATAACACCCAGGCACAGAATAAACCATCGTGCTCATCACACAAAGTTTTATCCTGGGTGGGAATCGAACCCACAACCTCTTGCGTAGCAGTCGGATACACTCCCATCGCGCCACAGAGGCAGAGATATGAAGATAGATGCAAAGTAGTCTGAACAAACATCTTTCGTAGTATATTCACTCTATAAAGACAGGTAAGGATGGTTAAGTTTAAAATAAGTCAAATAGGAACGTACAAATACTGATGAAGTCGCAGTGGTTGCCAAAATCTACTAGGAACCCTGGGATAGGTTTCCAAGTTATTAAGTTTCATATAACTTGAAATAGGGTACATTTTTTATCCAACTAAACGAGAGTAAAGCGGCCTACACAGCTAGTACGAAGTAAAATTATAATTAATCTTTTAAATGTATATATTTTCTGCATAGTACGGATGAATAGGTAATAAATTAATATAATAAATATCTTTGTTCGTGTATTACTATCTGGGCCGTGCCCCAAGGTTTGACGTTTTATTATTATCATTCTTTAGCAGAAGAACTCTTATAGTGCGATACAGGATTGGTAGTAAAATCCTCTATACCTCGGATCAGTGTAGTCTGATTGCACTTCGCAAAATGGCACTGGGCATCACGGTAAAAGTAAATATAAACATTACGTTCTTTGAGTACGACCGAGATCTACTTTATTGATGATAGTGTTATTTTCAAAAGGGCCCTATTAACCTATCAGGCTCGCTTCTTTATCGGACCCATAATATCCCTAACGAAATCTAGGCCTGTAAATGTACCTCTACTAACCTCCAAGAGAATATAAAACGTGAGTATATTTATAAGTACTAGAACTTCAAGCCAAAGTCAGACTTAGAACTACATGCTCACAGACTGACCTACGCAATAATGAAATACCTCGAACCTTCGCGTGAACATGAAAAATCAATATTTTCGACACAAGGCAATACGATTCTATAACATTCTGGGGTAAATTGTTAATTTATACCTCCGAGGGTTATTATAGATCTGAATTGTCTCAAACAAATACCACATGAGGAGAATGCTCAAAAATGGCAGAAGCAAATATACTCGGATACCCAGACGTACATGTATGAAACGATTAAAGAATCTGCAGGAAGCGAAAGAAGTATTCATGGGTCGTGAAGTCTAGCGATCTGTCCTTTCTGACTACCCCGTCGCCACATCATCACCAATTATTACATTTATTACTTAAATGAACTGAAAATTGGCATTACCAAGCTAATTTTATTAAGAATGTTCCTAATAAGGCTTTAATTGGCATATATAACGCATTACTAATTCCTTTCCAAACTGACCGCCCAACTTACCTTAACTATCTTTACGCTATATCCCCAGGGTAGTCAGAGAGGACAAATCGCCAGCCTTCGCGATCCAGGTATATTTCTCTTGTTTCTTGCTACAGGCACGTCTGGGTATCCGAATACTTTAGACTTTTCCGTTTTTGAGCAATCTGCTCATGTGCTCTTCATATGTAAGTCTCGGTCTACCCTGACTCCTTCTACCCTCTACTTTCGCACAATATATACTTTCATTCAAACCAGCTATATTGCGTATCACTTCGTTACGTATTCGGTCGGTCAACCGCATCTCGATAGAATTCATGTCACTTTCATGGATCTTCTGACTAATATATATGACATATCTTCATAATAAACTTCTTTCGCTTCCTGTAGATTCATTAATCGCTTCATACATGCACGTCTCGTTATCCAAGTACTTTAGACTTTTCGTTTTTGATATACTAGTATCATAAGATATATACATATCTGGCGAGGGTGCAACCAATTTCTGTACAACTAGGGCTACCGGCCTCCATAACCTACTGGCCTGACAGTCTACCGGATCCCTGGGGTAAGCTGTTCTAGGGCTTACCCAGGTCGCCCTGTACTATATGACTGGGACAGTTGTCAGTAATCTTAGCTGCTTGTTTTAAATACATTTTACGTGAATTCTTTTTTTTTGTTTTATGTCGTGTGGAAATCCTCATGGATGCTATGCCGGACTCTTACCGACTAAAACCACACGGCCAATAGTACAAATTTGAACGTATGCTGGATGAATGTTTGTTACTCTTTTACGCTAAAACTACTGAATGGATTTTAATAAAACTTTACAGTAATTAGCTTATAATACATCTGAATAGATTATCATATTATATACAATAGATTTTCATCCCGGGAACTAATTCCTGTGGGAAACAGGACCGGGAAAGCTGCTACACGGGCATGAACTAGTAAGAATTCTGTAAATTTTGTATTAAAATTCAAGATGTCTACAAAAATCTACGAACAATATCCAAAGCGACGTTCATATTCAAAATCAATAAGCATAAAGGCTACACCGGTGTTTTTCCCGCGCCGGTACACGTAGCTATAAATAAAAAATGGCCACCTTCCGGTCAAGGCACGCGCCAGTATGGCAAAGGTAACCCTCCCGTAGGGCCAGTGCCTTCATTTCAGTAATAAATACCACTTTTATTCGTCATGATTCACTTGTAGTTTATTGGGTGATGTTTATTTCTGTACACAAATTAGGTTGTTTGTCACGACCTTACGAAAATAATTATTTAACTGACTGGCCTCTCTGGTATGGTCGATGTTACACTAAATATAGGTAATTTATTTATTTATCAAGTTAATGTATTTAAGGAGTTTGTATGCTTAAATACCTGGCGTGTTCTAAGTATTGTCAGATTTCAACCTCATGTTGTACTAGGGGTCTATATTGGGTAGCATAAATTAAAGCTTTAGCCATACTCTTCGTTTCGAATAACGTTCAAACAGATAAAAATAAATAAAATACAAAAAGAAGTAGGTAAGTAGATTAAAACGAGCGATTCAGTTCTGACTGTTCTGGCAGAGTTGTGGTCACAAGTAACCTAACACTCCTCCTCACTTCGCTTGTCGTTACAAAAAAATATTATACGCCTAAAGATAATTTATCATAAAAAACAAAACGCATAATGGAGGTATGCATATTCTTGGGCAAAGTCATAACTACGAGGGTGGGTCAATAAGTCCGTGACTTTTTGAACTTCTGACCTCTTTACTGAAAAAGAAACACTGCTCCTGTCAACAGGCATCTGTCAGTCGACTCCTGTCAAAATTTGAACTTAATGCGTCAGTTAGTTTGTGTTTGGCAGCTATTTTTATCAGACTACCCAGCAATCTGAGAAGAAAATGGAAAAAGTGAATTTCGTGTGCTTATTAAGCATTATTTTTTGCGAAAAAAAACCATTACCGAAACCAAGGCTAAGCTTGATAAATACTATGGGGACTCTGCACCATCGATTTCAATGGTGAAAAAGTGGTTTACTGAGTTTCGTTGTGGCCGTACAAGCACTGAAGATGCCGAACGTCCTGGACGCCCAGTTGAGGTGTCTATACCCGAAACAATCGAAAAAATTCAGGATATGGTTTTGGCCGACCGAAGATTGAAAGTGCGAGAGATTGTGGAAGCCATAGGTATCTCGCATGGTTCAGTGGTTTCAATTTTGAATGATCACTTGGGCATGAGAAAGCTTTCCGCAAGATGGGTGCCGCGTTTGCTCACAGTCGACCACAAACGCAATCGTGTAACAACTTCACAGGAGGGTTTGGCGTTGTTTAACCGCAATATGGAGGAGTTTTTTCGCCGTTTTGTAACCGTGGACGAAACGTGGATCCACCACAACACACCAGAGACCAAACAACAGTCAAAACAGTGGGTTTATAAGGGTGAATCGGCGCCAAAGAAGGCCAAAGTGGGTTTGTCAGCCAATAAAGTCATGGCGACTGTTTTTTGGGATGCACGCGGGTAATCCACATTGACTACCTTCAAAAAGGAAGAACAATCAATGGAGAATATTATGCCAACTTATTGTGCCGATTCAATTACGATTTAAAAAAAAATCGCCCTCATTTGGCCAACAAAAAAGTTCTCTTCCACCAAGACAATGCAAAGGTGCACACATCTGCAGTTGCCATGGCAAAAATCCATGAATTGGGCTATGAATTGCTCCCTCATCCGCCCTATTCTCCAGATTTGGCTCCGAGTGACTACTTCTTGTTTCCAAACCTGAAGAAATGGCTTGGTGGAAAAAGATTTGACTCGAATGATGAAATCATCTCACAAACAAAGACCTATTTTGAGGACCTCGACAAATCTTATTTTATGGAAGGGATAAAAAAATTGGAGAAGCGGTGGACAAAGTGTATAGAGCTCAAGGGAGACTACGTTGAAAAATAAGATGATTTTTTAATCAAAAAAACTGTGTTTTAATCAAATAGTCACGGACTTATTGACCCGCCCTCGTATTTATGACTTTGCCCAAGAATATGCATACCTCCATTATGCGTTTTGTTTTTTATGATAAATTATCTTTAGGCGTATATTTTTTTTTATTAAAGTGCTAATCCATTAACTAAGCGAAACAAGCTGATAATTTTTGATACACTTGTAAACTTGATTCACATTTTTAACTATATGTAATAACCAAGAAGCGCTCGTGGCCCCGCGGACAAACGATCACTGCGTTAAGCAACTTTCACTATGGCTGGTCCTCGGATGGGTGACCACTTTGTGGCATTTATATTTGCGAGCGTTTCCGTGCTTCAGAAGGCACGTTAAGCCGTTGGTCCCGGTTGCCAGTAAAATGGCAGTCGTTAAGCCTGGTTGCAGGCCATATAGGCGGCTTAAAAAATTTCAACAGCAGGTAGCCACAGCCTGCGTCTGTCTATTTCAACACGGCAATGGGCTCACCACCTATTACGTGGGACAGGAATCCACACGGTGAAAAGTGGGCATATAATATGCCTCTGCCACCCCTTCGGGGATAAGGCGTGATGGATATTTATTTATTTATTTATTATTTATATGTTATGGTTGGTATATGATAAAAGATTAGCCGCGTTGTTTTTTCTATGTTGCTTCGCCGATCTACTTTGTTTTTAAATAATTAGTTGTCGACGCTCCCCCCGCTTCCCTTAATTCCATTTCTCTTTCGCACCTACCTTGTCTCGCATAAAAGAGGAGCAAGACAGCTGTATTGCGCGCTAGCCTCACGGGCAGCGGCCACGTTTGAGGGCTGGCAGTCTGTTCCTACAACACCGCGCGCGCGCTCGCATCAAACCATTCGCAATAATCCCGCACCAACTATCGCAATAATTGTATTTTCCATGGATAAATAGTGTTTTCGTGCAAGGAAACCAGGAATTCAAGTCCAGGGACGCCCCCGGCAGCCTCCACCTCAGCATCTCGCAGCAAGCAGCAAGGTAGTGTGCCTATTCCTGTTTTTCCATTACTTTTCCCGTCGACAATCGCGTGTAAATTTCATTTTAGTCTTTCCCCGCAAGTACAGTCCATTTTGAATTTATTTATCTCGCCCGCTCAACCATGTTATGTTATGTAATAACCAAAATAACGTCTTTGGGCGTGACTTTTTATAAAATAGCCAAACAAATTTCTTAAAAAAAAATTAAACTTAAACGTTTTAATCGACGTTGAGAGAAATTATATAGCTGTAAAAAAATCGTCATGTTTGTTGTTTTGAAGTGAAACTTCTTTATCGACGTATGAGAGATATTTAAAAACTGAAAAAAAAATCGTCACTTTTGTTGTTTTAAAGTGAAACTTCTTTATCGACGTATGAGAGATATTTAAAAACTGTAAAAAAAATCGTTTCACTTCTGACCTGTGCACTCTGGTACACACACACACATATTGTTTTTTGTTTAAGCTACGAATCTAATCGAATCCACGTACCAAAAAGAGAAAGAAATGAGAGATTTGGCTAGCAACGACTTCATTAATCGTATCTATACTAATATTATAAAGCTGAAAAGTTTGTTTGTTTGGTTGAACGCTCTAATCTCAGGAACTACTGGTCGGCTTTAAAAAAATCTTTTTGTGTTAGATAGCCCATTTATCGAGGAAGGCTATAGGCTATATATCATTACGCTACTACACTGGGGAGCAGAGCAGTAGTCATAAATGTCGACAAATCGGCAGTTTTTTATGCGGCATTGTAGAATTTATAAGCGACAGGATTAAATAGGTGCGACGGGAGGTCGAAATATTCCACGGGCGAAGCTCGGGGTCATCTAGTTAAAGATAAATTGATTAATGTTTATACTAAGTGCGAGAAGCACATTCCGTAACTTGTGCCTTGCTTACTTTCGTATCAGGAGCATACTGTATATATAGTGCCTTTGTGGCGCAGTTTAAGTGTATACTACTGCCATTGCTGAGGTCTCGAGTTCAAAGCCCGGGTCAGGACAAATATTTCTGTGATCCACAAATGTTTCTTTCGTAGTTTACGTCCTTATTATAAATACAAATACAAATTCTTTATTGGTAATAAGCAGGGTACAAAAAATGTTATGGTATATTCATAGGTATTGTGCTTTCCTGTTTAGCCAACATAGTTGCATGCAAAACATTTCAATCTAACCTAGGTTTACTAATTTATTAATCTACAATTATTTTTTAAGTTTTACCCCTTTATAGGTAAAATCAGGCAAAACCGTGAAACACGTGTCCATTTATTTGTAAATACGTGTACGTAATTTTATGTTTCTAACTTTGTTATTTTTTTGTTATTTGTTGTAACGTTACATACATTTTACAATTAATTAATATTATATAGGCATTTTTTACTTGTATTTAATTTGAATTCATCATAATTTTATAATTTCATCGTATTTTTTCAACAATTCTGTAACAGATTAGAAACAGTTCTCTATTAAGCATACCTTTAATTGAAAGCAGAATTAGCAAAAGGCAAGTGTCTGATACTCCTTGTTATTGTCCTGAGTAGTGTCCATTCCCGTAGGAATACTGGGATCAAATGTAACCTAAATTACTCTTTCAATCAACAGTTATATATCAATGAAAATCCCGTCATAATTAGACTAACTGTTTCGGATATTAGCAGGAAGAAAAATACAGACCGAACAGTACCTATATGGTTTTGATATGCATTTATTTTGGAATTACATAGTTTTCTAGAAATAATAACTTAAAGTTTGCTTCATATTGTCTATAAAATTCAATGTAAATAAGCCCAAATTATTTTATCAATTACTAGTTGACGCCCGCACCGCACGCGTGGTGAAGGTTTCCCGTTTCCCACCGTAACTTACTTTTCTCCCGTATTAAATAATAGCCCATGTGTTATTCTTTGTATTGGGGGATGAAGAGTAGAAGCGTGCACGTCGCCATCCCTGCCAGCTACGGCTGCAATTCTACTCCAACACGAGTGCCACCAGGGCGATTACTGCTAGGGCGTGCCCCCGAGGCGACGCGCACCAGTTCGTCCCCGCTGGTGCGAAAAGTGTGAGCCAGAGCGGCGTAGGGAACCGCCACCCTACACGCGCGGCCCGACACGGCGGGAAGTGGAGGATGGAGTGCAGGGTAGATGCGTGGAATGTTAGGGGAGGAATGACAGATAAGATGAATGAGTTGATGGATGTTATGAATGAGAGAAAGTTAGATGCAGTGTGCTTGACAGAGACCAAGCGCAAGGGCAGCGAAGTCTTGGAGCTCCCGGGTGGGATGCTCGCGCTTTGGTCTGGAGTACCAGAGAGCGAGCATGGCAGTCGGGGGGTTGGAATTTTGCTGTCCTCGCGATTGGCCTCCGGTATGTATGAGTACAAACTGATAGGTCCTAGAATCCTCTGGATCCGTGTAAAACTTGGTTTGACGAAGATTTTCCTGGTAGCTGCTTACGCGCCAGTATCTTCGTCGAACGCGAGTGAGCTAGAGGACTTCTGGGAGAGTATGAGAGAAGCTCTAAATGTGATAGAAGGAAATGAAAGACTTATAGTATGTGGAGACTTGAATGGATGGGTGGGTACCGCTCGCGATGGTTTTGAGTCGGTACTCGGGAAGTATGGGGATAAAAGGGTGAACGACGCTGCCAAGCTAATACTGGCATTTTGTAAGGAAAAGGATTTGTTTGTGGTGAACACAATGTTCAACCACAAACAAATTCATATGTATACGAGGAGATGTAAGTCAAAGAGAAGCATGATAGATCTATTCCTAATGGATAGTCGGCTCCGTAAACAGGTGATGGACACAAGGGTTTATCGAGGCGCTGAGCTGGGATCAGACCACTACCTAGTCATAACTAGGATTAGGGGTCTGTTCGCGGGTTGGCGTCATCGTACCGAGTGTCCTGAACCTGAGCCGACTTATAGCATCAAAAGCTGGAAGCTGCAGGATGCATCCATTAGGGATAAATATAATGAAAGGGTAGCCGAAAAGCTTGGCGATGTCAATGTAAGCAGTGAGAATGTGGAAAGTGTATGGCAGAACCTTAGAGATAGTATGATAAATGCCGCTGTGGAAGTGTGTGGAGAAACGAAAAGAGGCAGTAGTAATAAGCGTGATGCATGGTGGAATGAGGAAGTGAAAGAAGCAGTTCGAATGAAGAAGAAAGCATGGCTAGACTACTTAGCCTCGCGGAATGATTTTAATATGAAAGAGAGATACAAGCTGCAGAAAGTTAACACGAAGGCACTTATAGAAGATGCTCGTGAAAGGTGCAGAATGAAAGCGGATGAAAGGTTGTCGTCCAATTTCCGGGATAATGCCAAGCTCTTCTGGAAAGAGGTAGGCAAGACCCGGAGTTGTTCGGCAATCTGCAGTATGAATAAAGTGCTTAGTGTTAACAATGACGTCCTAACAGACCAAAGTGACGTCCTGCAGAGATGGAGTGAATATTATGGAAAGATGTATGCAAGAAAAGACAGAGATGCCACATCGGGAAGTGGAGCTCACTTCGATGCTCCGGATCCCGATGTCATTGAAGTCATTAGTATGAAAGAAATAGAACAAGCGATAAGAAGTATGAAATGTGGTAAGGCTGCGGGAAAAGACAGAGTCACTGCTGAGATGATCAAGTACGGTGGGTCGCGTGTCTGGGACACACTATGTCTGTTATGCAACTTGTGCTGGCGGACGGGTGAGGTCCCAGATGACTGGCGAGTAGCAGTTGTAGTACCTATTTACAAAGGGAAAGGCTCGCGCCTAAACTGCTCCAGCTACAGGGCGATCAGCTTGGTCAGCTTAGCTAGTAAGGTGTATGCAAAGGTTATAACGGCACGAATGCAAGAAAAGTCTGAAAGGTATTTATGGGAGGCTCAATGCGGATTCCGACGTGGAAGAGGTTGCATGGATCAAGTGTTTTCTCTCCGCATGATCGCGGAAAAGTTTCTGGCTCTTAGCCAGAAGGTTTTCTGCGCTTTTGTGGATCTAGAGAAAGCATTTGATAACGTTGTGAGAGAAACGCTGTGGGACTTGCTGCCAGGATATGGTGTGGACGGCTCGCTACTGCGGGCAATACAGTCGCTTTATAGGGACTGTAAGGCTTGCGTGCGAGTAGGGGGGGATGTGTCACCTCTTTTTGATGTCTGTACAGGCGTCAAACAGGGATGTGTCATGTCCGCCTGGCTGTTCATAGTGTATCTGGACAGTTGCCTGCAGAAGTTGAAAGATTTTAATATGGGTGTGAATTTGGGTGACTTTACAGTAAACTGTCTGCTGTACGCTGATGATGCGGTGCTCATGGCCTCATCAGAAGCCGACCTTCAGGCATTAGTCACTAATATGAAAGAGGGGTGTGAAAGTAAGGGTCTCCGCTTGAATGCAAGTAAAACTAAGGTTCTAGTATTTGAAAGAGGTGACGTAAGAACTAAATGCGAGATTAGGGTAAACCAGGAACGTCTAGAGCAAGTGAATGAAATTGTGTATTTAGGAAGTATGTTTAGCGCGGATGGAAGATGTGATTCGGATGTGGAACGGCGAGTAGCTGCCGGAAACAAAGTTAACGGTGCTTTGTCCCAGTTAATAAAGCGACAAAGCATCGTAAAAGAAGCACGACTGGCGATTCATAACGCAGTGCTAGTGCCAACTTTGCTTTACGGTAGTGAAACCTGGGTATGTCAGCAGATGCATGAAAGTAAATTGAATGCTGTGGAGATGCGATCACTTCGAAAGTTGTGCGGCGTTACCTTGGCTGGCCGAATACGTAACGAAGTGATACGCAATTTGGCAGGTTTGAATGAAAGTGTCAGCGTTAAGCTGGAAAAGGGCGTGCTCCGTTGGTTTGGACACGTCCAACGAATGAGTGAGGAACGATTGACGAAGAATATATATTGTTCAAAAGTAGAGGGTAGAAGGAGTCAGGGTAGGCCGAGACTTACATATGAAGACCACGTGAGCAGATTGCTCAAAAACGGAAAGGTCAAAAGTACTCGGATACCCAGACGTGCGTGTATGAAGCGATTGATGAATCTCGAAGAAGCGAAAGAAGTATGCATGGATCGCGAAGCCTGGCGATCTGTCCTCTCTGACTACCCCGTCAGGGATACAGCGTGAAGATAGTTAGTTATGTGTTATTCTGATGTGTAACCTATATTATTGTAAGGTTTCATCAAAATCCATTCTGTAGATTTTACGTGTATAAGTAACAAACATCCATACTTACAAGCTTTCGTGTTTATAAAATTAGTAGGATTAAAAAAATTCATCTACAGGACCAACACGAGTACTATTCTAAAAAAACCCAAGACCAATAAGCTAGCGACCGCTAACTCATTGAGTATCGATTACACGATGCCCTTGCAGTCGGGATCGATAGGAAAACGATTCGATTATTCGGTACAAGCACCGAGACAATAATTGAGACAGTGATTTATTTGGATTGGTTCTGTACAAAACTACATATTGGAAAAGTCCCAATGAAGAAAAGTAGTTTTTTTTGTCGCTCACAACTTTTACTGTCTACTTTTTTTACATACATACATACATATTGTCAAGCCTTTATCCCCGAAGGGGTAGGCAGCGGCATACTATACACCCACATTTCACTGTATGCATTTTTGTCCCACGTAACAGGTAGTGAGCCCATTGCCGTACAAGTTTTTTAATAACTTGCCCTGTATGTATGTAAGTAAGTAAGTAAAACTTTATTCTGCACCAATATGAAAGAAAGAAAGAAAGAGAAGGAGAAAGTTTTTATTGCCAAAAACCACAAGCTATATAAAAATGAAATAAAAAAACCCTTATCTAACAATGAACAAACCAAGCAGCTATGTTATGGTATAAAAAAAATTAAATTACAATACAATAAATGAAAATATGAAAAATGTACAAAGGGCGGCCTTATCACTGAAAGCAATTTCTTACAGGCAACCTTTGTTCATGTGGAATCTTACAACTCAATTTTGAAGTGGATCTATTCAACCGATTGGGATGAAATTTTGTTATCACTTTTAATTTGGACCAGATGGTTAATGATGTGACGTCATTCTAATTCTAATATGGGGAAACACGCAAGATGGCGGAGTAATTATTTTGAAGGTACTGAAACAATATGGGTAGCTAATACAATGGCTATAGTTCGAAAAATAAAGTAATAATATTATAAACGCGAAAGTTTGTAAGTTTGGATGTTCGTTACTCTTTCACGCAAAATCTACTAAATGGATTTTGATAAAACTTTACAATAATATCGCTTACACATCAGAATAACACATAGGCTACTTTTATCCCGGGAAAAAGTTCTTGTGAGGAACGGAAACAGGAAAACTGCAACATGCGTGTGGAGTAGTGGGCGTCAACTAGTATTTAATAAAAGCTTTTATATAAAAAATTTGTTTAACCATAACTTTTATAATATTACTAAATTAGAACTTACTTTACTTCGAGATAAAACACCGAGGCACTGAATTTTCCCAAACTATTTATCCAGTCTGCGTTTGAAAGATATTTGAGATATGCAAAACCGTTGCCAAAATCTAGTCTATAAAAATAAAAATGAATCGCAAAATATGTTGCTAAGCGCAAAACTCGTAGACGGCTAGACTAATTCGAGTTATTTTGTTTATTTATTAATTTAACCTAAGGAAGGCTTTTATTGAGAGAAAATTGAAAAAAACTGCACAGTAAACGGTAACGGGAAAATTTCACCACCCGGGCAGAGCCGTGGGCGTCAACTAGTCCTACTAATATTATAAACACAAAGTTTGTAAGTATGGATTTTTGTTACTCTTTCACGCAAAATCTACTGAAAGAATTTTGATAAAACTTTACAATAATAAAGCTTACACATCAGAATAACACATAGGCTACTTTTTATTCCGGGAAAAAGTTCATGTGAGAAACGGAAACGGGAAACCTTAACCACCCGGGCAGAGCCGTGGGCGTCAACTAGTTGTACATAAAAATAAGACCAAAGTACAATGAATGCACATCAGCACGGAATAAGCTGCTACTGTTACGTTATCAATGAGGTAATACAATTGGGTGTGGCTACCGAGGGTCCCATGGGCAATATAGGGTTAAGATATTATGCATTCGGTGAGAATAGCTACCTGAACCACTTACATAGATCACTGTTTAAGATGCTGGCAAGGTTAACAGACTTAAAAAAATAAAGAGCAATTGAACATCAATAAAAAAAATGTGTGTGAAGAATTGAAACTTCTTTACGACATTTTAAACTTATGATAAAGAAGTTTCACTTCAAAACAACATGGCGCTGAAAAACGTGACGATTATTACAACTTAGATAAAGAAGTTTCACTTCAAAAATATTGAAGAATTCGTAAACGATAACTGCGTTAAGCATGTTTCGTTATGGATGGTCCTCAAATAGGTGACCACTTTGACAAAGGCCATACACCTTTCCATTTTCTAGTGTTTCTGTGCTTTGGAAGGCATATAAAAGGGCTCGGTGGCCAGTTAAGAAAAATATCAATAGAAGATCGTCATAACCTGTGTCTGTTTATTTTATTGGGCTAACTACCTGTCACGTGGAAAGAATATGCAAATGGTGGAATGTGGACGTATAATAGGTCTCTGGTTACCCCTTAGGGAATAAAGACGTGACCGATAAGTATAAAACCTTGTTATGCCTTCGAAAAGAGATCTTAGGAACACTGGACAGTTGACTGACAATTGCCGGTGGTATATGATAGCCTTCTCTAGGGCTAAGCCCATCTGCCCTGGCAGCTAGTTCCCGGTTACGATGGGACTTAGCCGTCTCTAGAACCTCCTAAGCTTAAAAGCTTTTATGCACAGCACCACGCCACTGGCTAGTCATAACAAAAAATAAGTCTAAAAAACCCAACAATTCAATCATAATTAAAGAACTTCTATAAACATATAAAATACACAACTAATACAAACTTATGAATACACAACAATCGCCACACACGCGGGTGTTTAATAATACACACTTACCTACGAAATTACCAAAACCGTAGCACTTGCTACGATTTTTTTGTAGACCTTCGTAGACTGTCTACGACATTTAGTGTTCCGGTGCTTGTACCTAAATTATGGGTCGTAAAATGTCGTAGTAAAAATATTGTTTGTGTGTCCTTTCGATTACCTGCTTTACCTTATATTTAGTACATTTTACCTCTCGAAAGTAAGATATGTACTGTAGTAAGCTATACTATATTATCCATACTTCTATACTAATATATAAAGCTGAAGATTTTGGTTAAACGCGTTAGTCTCAAGAACTACTGGTTCGATTTTAACTTTATTTTTTATTTATCTATCACGTCTTATCCCCGTCTATCCACCATGTCTAATCCTGTCCCACGTAATAGGTGGTGAGCCCATTGCCGTGTTGAAATAGACAGACGCAGGTTATGGCTGTTGAAATTTTTCAAGCCGCCCATAAGACCCTCACCTTGACTTAACGACTGCCATGTTACTGGCAACCGGAACCAACGGCTTAACGTGCCTTCGTAGGCACGGATACGCTCACAAATGTAAATGCAATAAAGTCACACACCCATCCGAGGCTCAGCCATAGTGAAAGTTGCGTAACTCAGTGATCGCTTACAGAACACTCAGTTAGAACACACGCTAGGCCACGAGCGCTTCCATTTCTTTCAAACTTTTAAAAAAACAAGAGCTGCCTGAAGTGGGCATAGGTTAGACTCTTTCAAAAGAACGATCAGACAGCACATCTAGCCCCATAAAGGAGAGCCTTTAGCAGGGTATTCCCTTAGCCGGGTCGCTGTGAATAGCCCTTAGATCTACCATGCGACCCAGTTATGAAGAAGACGAAATACCAAGGGGTTTAGTGGGTAGGACGGCCATTAAAAGGCCTGGAGTCCCACACATCATTTCTGCTGCCCCCACACGAAACTAAAAAATGTGTGTACCAGAGAACATTTTTACAGCTATAAAATTTCTCTCATACGTCGATAAAAAGTTTCACTTATGATAAAGAAGTTTCACTTCAAAACAACATGACGCGTAACTGAAAAACGTGACTTTTTTTTTCAGCTATTAAATTTCCCTTAACGCCGATAAAGTAGTTTCAATTCAAAAAAAAGGCTACAGCCTTTACTAATGCTAACTTTGATTATGATAAATATTACATAATAGGACAGGCTTAAATACAATTTAAATTTCACGATCAACCATTCGTTTAAATAGGGACTCGTTTACACAAGAAATTCAACCCAAAAATGCTCATCGCATTGGAATAAAACCTTCGCATTTAAATAGATTAAACCTTACATAGACCTGAGACGTTAACGAAAGAGTTCGTTTCAATAAAATAAAAGTGCACATACATTTCTTATGAAAAAAAAGGGTCATTACGTAACGCGTCGAGATGAACTCAACTTTAAAAGACATTTTTGTTCATATTTCGTAAGATAATACGCAATTTGAGTTTTTCTGATGCATTTTTTACGAAGTTCTACTTTGCGTATTAAATCGCGCTTGGAATAAAGAAGTTGGTTTTTAAATTAATTATTAAACAGTCATAATATCTTAGAGGGATTTAAAGTACTTTATCTTTATCAAAAACATGGAATAATAAGACTCAGTGTAAAATTGTAATTCCTAATTTCCTTTCTACGTAACACAAGCTACACGTGACTTGTTGGATTACAAAACAATTTCCATTTTAAATTCAACTTGAATTTTTAATAAGCGAACATTCTCTTTCACACTTGAACCTATCGTTCGCGCCATTTTTACACAGCGTGTATGTTTCCCGCGCTTTCGTTATAAAGCTTCTATTTTTAATTTTTAAACATTTAAACCCTTCATTCGGCTTTCTTATATCCTTTTTTTTTCATTTTTCCCACCTGTACCTTTCCACAACATAAGTAGGTCATACATACTGTATATCAATCGTATGTATGATTGCAGCGCATCTATTAAACTCTGTCGATTCACTTTGCAATCATTCCAATCGGTCTGGTCACTCACTCACATAATAATAAACAAAACTTATAGTATTAAAAAAAAATGGTAGTGTTATTAAAGAAAAATACGTTTAAAAAAATTCGTAAAGCACAAACGCGTGAGTTTACGCGCCATCCGTGCGTACGTTACGACAGACGCGGCGATACTACCGTAGTAGACCTGGAAAGGCTTTAGCTGCCCCGACGTCTCCCTCTCCACACCTCCCCCCCAGCACCCCTTTCAGCCCGTGGCCGCGGCTACTACCTCACTCATGAAACATTATAGTCCCATGATCCATGCCATTAAAAAAAACACTCTATTGCTTTGTGATAAAGTCTCTTTTCAAATTTATAACACACCTGTGTTCCTTTACCCAAGTTCTGTTTCAGAAAACCGAATGCACGCCGACCCACGAGTCAATAGGTTATACAAAGTACATAAATCCTAATAGACTTTCGACTTAATTATCATAGTTTCTAAGACGATTTTTAATTACTAATTTAAATCGATAGTAAAACACGTTTCTGTGTGTGAGAAATACACAACGTCCGATTTTGATCACGTTATATTTGGGTTATAAAATAATCGTTCTTATATCATAAGTCCTAAGGGTCATTTTGGTATATCTTTTGATTTTTTTAAAATATAATGTTTGCTTTCTACAGTTCATATTAGCTGTTATGGAGCTTAGAAAATTGTTGCACGATTTGTGACTTTAAATCTATGAGTTAAGGTGTTATTTTTAATGGACTTGTGTCAGATGAAAAATCGAAATTTAACACGGGGATTGTTATTAATGCCAAGTTAGATTGTGTCAAATGAGTGTGATGAGAAGTGCATAATGTGCAGGATGCATATCCTTTTAAGACCTCTCGATTTCACTTCTGGGGTTATATGGGGTTACATCCCTTTAGTGCATCAATACACACTTTTTAGAGTTTATAGTGAGTGAGGTACCCAATATATCTTATATGGAATGCTGAATTTTGTTTTATTTAATTCCTTATTGCCTCGATGGCGTAGATAAGTGGTAGGTAAGGTCCCGGTTTGGAACAAATAATTATAGGACCCGCAAATATTTGTTTCGGCGTTTAGGTGTTTATTATGTACTAGGTGCACTTGCAGTCCCCGGTAAGTCTAAATGAAGCGAAGCGTTTTGCCGTCACCATTTCCGAACACGAACTTTCGGTGATTATTCCTCCATGGTATTCTTTTTATGATTCCGATTTATGATTTTATTTTTTCTAAACCTTCTATGGTTAGATGTAAACGTATTATGGGTCAAATTTGATCAATAAGTGATGAGTGGTTTGGGAGGAGTTCGAAGACAAACCGAAATCTTGAATCGGGGAAGATTTTTTTGATTCACATTTTAAAGAAATTATTAAAAAAATTATATCCTAAAATTCCATTTTTTTTTCACAGCGCCCTGTAACCGATATAAAGTTTGTATAAATCAGCTTACTTTATATATTGTTAATAAAATAGCACTGCGCTTGTGGTATGGGATCTAGACAACTGATAGACATACTTATATATATTTCTAAATACATACATATTTTACATAGGAAACGCCCAAACTCCAAAACAAACATTTGTGGATCACACAAATATTTGATCTGACCCGGGAATCGAACTCGGGACCTCAGCGCGGCGGTCGCACACACTACCACTGCGCCACTGAGGCAGGTAAGTGTATGAGAGTGATACCTTGGTCCAGCACGCGTTGCGAAAGAAGGAGAGGGTAGGATTAGATTGAAGAGCTTCGGAACACTCGCCATAGTAGATTCTGTAATCTAAGGTAGGTTAAGTAATACAAAGCAGTCAATACGCTGATTTAACGCTATTTCATAAATAAACTTAAAAAGTAAACGCGATTAAACAATATTACATTATCGAGATGACTAAAAGAAAAGCACTTAAGTTTAAAATTAATAAAAAAATATGTAAAAATCCATCAAAGTTACCGACTTAGTTAATTCAAAATTCCATTACAAGTTACTACTCTATAAATCTGGCCCCAAAGTCGTCTAGACTAACTTAATTTTTAAGTGCATTCAATTTCAGCACTTAAGATGGTTATTTTACACTGCTTTACCCTATAAATTGGGCTATAACTGTTATTATTTAGTCACTCATAATCCACGACACGGCAATGGGCTCACCATCAGTTACGTGGGACAAAAATGCATACGGTGAAATTTGGGCGTTTATTATGCCTCTGCCTACCCCTTTGGGGATAAAGTCGTGACAATATGTATGTATGTTGTAAGCCACGACTTTATCCCTGAAGAGCTGGAAGAGGTATAATAAACGCACACATTGCAACATTTTTTTTGCCAACTCGCAAGCATTTTTGTCCTACGTAACAGGTGGTGGGCAGTGTTGCCATGTTGAAACGGACAGGCACATTTATAATGACCGGTATAAATATGCGAATATTAAATATCCAATGTATTTTGTAGCGAACAATTCAAATTAAGTACACAAGTAATATAGGGTTAAATTGATGGTAAAGTTATCTTCTTTTTGAAGTGAAAACTCTTTATCGACGTTGAGAGACATATTATTACTGTAAAAAAAAATATCCATGTTGTTTTGAAGTGAAACGTCTTTATCCTAAGTGAAACGTTTTTATCGACGTATGAGAGAAAGTTTAAAAAATGTCGTAAAGAAGTTTATATAAACTCTACGTCATAGTTATCTAATTTATATCGTTTGTGACGTCATGGTTACCCGCGACCCAGCCATTACCATTGAAAGTGGTCATCGAAACCTCAGGACGGTTATACCACTAGTTACAATATCTTTGCCAGCCCTATACAATTTCCCTAAATCCTTTTCGTCACTGAACACAGGTGATGACAGAGATAGCACTCTGAGGACACAATCGTAACCAGAACCGGGGGCCGAGTCTGCTATTTCAATCGTGTCGAAATCGTCGCTCAATAGAAAGTCACCGGAACAATTTTGCCAGTTTTTCGTAGTATAGGTATTACAATCGTACTCCAATAGACTTCTATCGGTCGGCCTATAGAATTCTACTAACACGTACCGCGCTAGTGGCCGCTAGTCAGTTGCATTTTTAATAGTCCACTAACATATTGACAGCTAAAAACAGCGATTTTGTTTATATTCTACGACTTGTTAATAGTAGACCCGGCCCGCAGTTCGAACGTAGGTCATCTAATGTCGCACCATCAATACCTGCAACTCTCTTTTAATCCTTGTAAGCCCTGTAAGCGTGAAAAATGCATATTTTTGGGCCGTCAAACTGAATACCGCTATCCGAGCTCTGCTGGCTGTGACAGTGGCCATCAATCACGGGTCGTCTCCCTGCTTTCCATCAGGTGGACAACGCAATGTTGGCTTGCCTTCTTCTTCTTTGCTCATTCCATTCCCACTTTATGTGGGGTCGGCTCTTCTGAAATACTTGCGCCAGGAATTATATCCCGGGTTTGTTTTTACCACTGAGGTGGCAGACAAGCATACAGCCCACCTGATGGAAAGTGGTCACCTTAGTCTATGGACGTTTACAACACCAAAGGTGCAGCACTCGCGCTGCCGACCCTTTATAAACCTTCTAAGACACCTTTTGAAGAACCCCATACTGGGTTGTTGGATTGTAAATTATTGATGTTGCGCATCTTGGTTATACTGGTCCACCATGTAGCCGGTGGCAGTCCTCGTCCACTTTTGTTTTCAGGAAGGCTTAGCGCTCTTTTGTATTACATGTTTCTCGTCCCTACGCATGACAAGATCCATACCACCTCATACACCTCTCCGTTAGCTTCTCGGACACCGGGGCAATCTTAAAGCTGCCACAATCGTATTCGATTCTTATTTTATCCAGTTTTATTACCCACTATAATAAAAACACCTCATACCTTTTATAAAGCGACACAAGCAGGAGCTGCGTGTAACGGAAATGAAGATGCTGCGGTGGATGTGTGGGGTCACGCGGATGGATCGCGTGAGAAATTCTCGCATCCGCGGCAGCCTTCACGTTCGTGACACAGACAAGATGCAAGAGTGTCGCCTTCGTTGGTATGGTCACGTCTTGCGGCAACCGCCGGGCTACGTAGGTAACAAATGTCTGGCCATGTCAGCCCCGCCGGGTCCCGGTAAGAGGGGAAGACCCAAGAAGTGCTGGCTTGACGTCGTAAGGGATGACATGCGTGCCAATGGTCTCACTACAGGGGATGCCGAAGACCGTGCGAAGTGGAGGAGAAAATGTAGGAAAGTGGACCCCGGGCGTCGCGAGACGCAACTGGGACAGACGCTCGGATGATGATGATGATGACTTTTTATAAAATACCTACTATTTATGTGTGTGTGTGTGTGTGTGTGTTTTTATTATGGTTATAAAAAACCTGCCAATATAATATAAACACCACATATTGTAGACGTTAGTATAAACTGAGCCATGGAGTCGGCATACAGCATTTTAAGGTAAGCAGATTAGATTAATAACTTTTGTGAAAGCAGTTTCCTTTGCACACAAAAATGAAAAGAAACGAAAACAAATATAAAACTATTTCTTGGGACCTACCAATCTTTCAGTCTATGTATTAAAATTCATCGAAATTGCTCCAGCAGTTGCACTGTGACTACTTTAATGGTTACTTAAAACGCCATTTTTTATTTTCAAACACAGGTTACTGCATCATAAACGTCAATACAAGTGTTATATCACTTAAAATATTAAGTATTGTACTTACCTTTACATAAAACCAACAAATTTAATAAAAGAATGTGTGTGTGTGTACTTACATGTACACGCGATCGTAGTTATTCTTCTTAGGCGAACCAAGATAAAAATCCTTTTTTTAAATTTTATCTTTCGCCTTATCCTACGGTTGTTAAACTTCAGGGACTTTGCGCGGGATCACTGACAAGTGCGGACGCTTGCTGTATATTATTTTCTAAAACTAGTGCATTTATCTTGTTTTATGTGCGGGAGTGATGGTTTCTTAGACATAAAAGTTGTGTTAAAGTGCTATAGTGAAAGACAATGATATATATGCAGTGAAATGCTATTATTTATCTTTCCGCGTAAAGTCCACTGAAAACCTCAGTATAAGAACTACCATTGTACTGAGGGCATGGACCAGGACCTAGGACTGAGGACTCGACATCGATAAAGACTGGACAGGACTAAATTAGAAGATAAGATTAAAGAAATATGATAAAAAAATTTGATTTGGCTAAAAGGTCTTCGTAACCAGGCCATAAAATAATTATAAAAAAAGCTAACAGGGTGTTTGATAACTAGATACTTTAAATGTAGTTATAAGTTGTCATGTAAACACTTATCAGCTTACTTCAGGATGTCGGTTTTTCGTGACGGTGTACGTGCGCATCGTAATTTTTTTTTGTTTAACGCGCCCGAAGATTTATAACATCAAAAAGACACTTCCAATTGGTACAGTCAGACCCAGGAGTAGATTAACACAATCGAAAGTAGAAAAATAGATTTGTGTAACAAATTTGCTTGTTTATTTTTATTTATATCAAACAGTGTACACTTGTACTGCATCCTAAATTCAGACTTTATATTTGTAGATAATGTTCTGCTATGTTAAGTGACTTTCGATGCTAACCGTACCAGCTAATTTAGACTGTGGTAAAAATATCAAATTAGCTTAGAGAGGGCAACACTTGATGGAAATATAACTCCATTCGGTTTCTATTGTTAACAAATGTGAGAAAAGATTTCATAAAAGCTTTGAACATCGAATTTATCGGATAAAAATATTTTCTAAATGCATAGATCTGGCAAAACTAAGTACTGAATTTATAATGTTGCCATATTGGTAGATTTTTATATTGATCTCGGCTATTTTTAGGTTAGGTTTAAAGAATTTATTACTCACTAGCGAACCCAGCTTCGCCCGTGACATACTATGAACTCCCGTTGCACCTATTTAATCCCGCCGTATATATATTTTTTCAATTCGACCCAGTGGTTTCTGAAATTAACGCGTTCATCCAAACCAACAAACTCTTGAGCTTTATATATCAGTATACTAATATAATTATAAGAAGCCATTGTGACCCCGCAGACTCAGTGTTCTGGAAACAATCACTGCGTTAAGCAACTTTCGCTATAGCTGGTCGTTGGATTGGTGACCACTTTGTGGCATTTACCTTTGCGAGCGTGTCCGTGCTTCGGAAGGCACGTTAAGCCTGTTGGTCCCGGTTTCCAGTTGCATGGCAGTCGTTAGGCCCAGTTGAATGCCTTAAAATTTTTAAACAGCAAGTCGCCACAACCTGCGCCAGTACACGGCAATGGGCTCACCACCTGTAACGTGGGACAAAAATGCACACGGTGAAATGTGGGCTATATGCCCCTGTCTACTTCTTTGTATATGACAATATGTATGTATCTATATATGGTTAAATACAAATATTATTCACAGAGAAAACATCGAAACTCCAAAAAATACATTTGCGTATTACACAAATATAATTTCCGACCCGGGATGAGAACCAGAGGCCTTAAACACGGCGGTCGCATACACGTACCCACACACGTATACAAACTTAACAAAAAAAAAGCTTTGTGTTAAAAAAACTAAACATTAAACGAAATTTTATACTGGGGCTTTCACAAATTTAGCAAAGCGTACTACCAAACCACATACAAAGTGCAAATGAATATCAATGCTTCTTTGTTGTAATAAAGTTTAAATTACAAATATTCTCAGTCAAAGAATACATTTATACAAAGTGACCCAGACGGGATGACCTGGAACTTCAGCAACTAAAATAACCTGTAACCGCACATACATTTAACAGGTATTGAATTTACAATGCAAATAGAGTGTAATTTATCTGTCACTTATAAAATAGATAATATATAATTTACCTGTCACATAGGTAAAGTATAATTTATCTATCACTTACAAATAATTAGATGCATTTGGGACATTTGGCGGAAAGAGTGACACGTGCGGACGCTTGCATTATATTATTTTCTAAAACTAGTGCATTTATCTTGTTTTATGTGCGGGAGTGGTGGTTTCTTGGACATAAAAGTTGTGTTAACGTGCTATAGTGAAAGACAATGATATATATGCAGTGAAATGCTATTTTGTATCTTGCCGCGAAACGTCCACTGACAACCTTAGTATAAGAATCACCATTATACTGAGGGCAAGGACCAGGACGTAGCCTGAGGACGCGACATCGACTGGACAAGGACTAATTAGAAGATAAGATTAAAGAAATATGATATAAAAAATAAGATTTGGCTAAAAGGTCTTAGAAACCAGGCCATTAAATAATTATTAAAAAAATAAATAAATGCATTTGATACTTAGATTCTCACATTTATGTGTTCGAGAAAGTCGGTTAAGAGTTTTTTTTTTATTGTCTTTTTTTCACGTATTCCTTAAAATAAATACAGTGCCATCTAGCTTAAAGCTTGACCATCTAAATTAAGCATAACAGCTTGTATTATAGGATCTAGAAAAGTGATAAACATATTTATGTATTTCTAAATCACTACATTTATTACGGAAAGGTCAAAAGTACAAGTATACCCAAACGAGCGTGTATGAAGCGATTGATGAATCTTGAAGAAGCGAAAGTTTTTAAAAGAGAGGTAAGTACGACGGAATGCTCAATTCTTGTGGAAGGAGAAAGAGTGGAACAAGTGAAAGAGTTTGTATATCTGGGTACAAAATTTACGAGAGACGGAAAGTGTGACTATGACTTTGAGCGAAGAGTTATATGAGAGTACAGATCGCCAGATTTCGCGATCCATGCACACTTCTTTCGCTTCTTCAAGATTCATCGCTTCATACACGCACGTTTGGGTATACGTGTACTTTTGACCATTCCGTAATAAATGTAGTGATTTAGAAATACATAAATATGTTTATCACTTTTCTAGATCCTATAATACAACTGTGCATGGATCGCGAAGTCTGGCGATCTGTCCTCTCTGACTACCCCGTCTGGGATACAGCGTGAAGATAGATTTTTTATTTATTAAAAATCAAAGTCGTTTCTCGCTGTCGCCTAATAGGTATGCTTAGATCTTTAAAACTACGCAACGAATTTCGATGCGGTTTTTTTAATAGATAGACTATTTCATAAGGAAGGTTTTTATGTATACCTTGTTAAGTTTTTGCATATATATAATTTGTTTTCGAAAACCTTGCCTAAACGGACCTCTTTTAATAATATGTTTTAGTTATGTATCATATTTTTAAGGTTATATTTAATGTTAATATTACATACATACATACATATTATCACGCCTGTTTTCTATCGGGGTACGCAGAGACTATGGCTTTCCACTTGCTACGATCCTGACATACAGTTTTCGCTTCTTCTACTTTCATGAGTGTTTTCATACACGCTCGCCGGTTTAGGGTACTCTTCACCTGGCCTTATTCCAAAAGATCGTCGATTTGATTGACATACGTGCGCCGAGGTCGACCCCTACCAGTTTGCCCATTCACTCTCGCCACATATATCTGCTTTGTCAGACTATTTTCATCCATTCTCTCCACGTGTCCGAACCATCTAAGCATACCTTTTTCTATCTTAGTCACTACATCTTCTGTCATACCGCAATGTTCCCTTATCACGTTGTTCCTTTCTTTATCCATCAACTTCACACCAGCTATACTTCGCAGACTTCTCATTTCCACGGCATTAATTTTACTTTTCTGCGTCTTCTGCCATACCCAGCTTTCACTGCCATACATAAGTTTGGGGACCAGCACTCCTCTATGTACAGCCAGTCTTGCCTTCTTAGACACGTTCTGACTGCTCATAAAGGCGTACATGGCTCCATTCACTTTATTTCCTGCCAAAACTCTTCGCTCAATGTCATAGTCACACTTTCCATCTCTCGTAAATTTTGTACCCAGATATAAAAACTCTTTCACTTGTTCCACTCTTTCTCCTTCCACAAGAATTGAGCATTCCGTCGTACTTACCTCTCTTTCAAAAACCATTACTTTCGACTTGTTTACATTCACTTTCATTCCTTTTTTTATTAACGAATCATGCATAATGTTTACCATCAACGCAACTCCTCCGCCGATGATGCTAGTATTACCTGATCATCGGCGTATAGGAGGCACTTGACGGTCAGTTCATCCATTTTTATATCATACGTACTCTCTTGCAGTTCTTTCAGGCAGCTGTCCATGTATAGGTTAAACAGCAACGGCGAAGCTACACAACCCTGTCTCACACCTTTTTCAATGTGAAAAAAGTCTGTGCTAGCTCCGTTGATCCTGACACAAGCACTGGAGCCCTCATAGAGAGATTTCAGTGCTCGTATCAAGTGGCTGTTTACTCCATACCTGGCCAGTGTTGACCATAGTTCATTCCTCACCACTCTATCATAGGCCTTTTCCAAGTCTACAAATACGCAATAGACTTTTTGACTTTTTGCCAAAAGCTTTTCTACTACGCATCGTAAGGAAAAGACCTGATCCGTGAATCCTTTCATAAATCCTGCTTGTACATCTCACATTTTTCCTTCACTTTCATTCATCACTCTTTTTATCAAAATTTTTGCATTCAATTTGCCGACGATGCTGAGCAGCTTATGCCGCGGTAGTTTTTGCACTCTTGCTGTGACCCTTTTCCCTTATAAAGCGGCACGATGACAGCCTTACACCAATCTCTTGGTACGCTGCCATACCTCCAACAAAGGTTGAAAAGGCAGTACAGCTGGCAAGCTACCACGCTATGTCCCGCTTTCAGCCTCTCGACAGAGATCCTATCAAGTCCCGCGGCCTTTCCCAATTTCATGCTATTCAATGCTTCCACTATTTTTTCCATACTTATGACTTCTTCCTTGCCAATTTCATTTACTTCCCAAAAACTAGTATGTACTTGCATATCCTCTTTTTCAAACAAGCTTTCGAAATTGCTTCCATCTTTTTAACATACATACTTCTCCTTTCACAAGACTACCATCATGGTTTCTGATAACGTTGAGATGTGATGTCGTCTGTTGACTCCTCACTGTTCTTATGGACTTCCAAAAGAATTTCATATTCTGTTGGAAGTCATCAGATAACCTTTTATCAAATTCATCTCTGTCATTCTCTTTCTTTCTTTTCATCACCTCTTTTGCAACACGCTTATACCTTTTGTACTCCTCTTTCGCCATTTTTAGGTCCACATCCGTTGCCCTCTGCATTCTTTGATTGACTTTTGTAGTCAGCCAATCCAACCATGCTTTCTTCTTATCAGACAATGCCTTTCGGACTTCTACACTCATTCTCTTTCCCTTACATCGTTGGCTTCTCTTGTTTACCCCACACACTCCAATCGCAACTTCTAAGAGCCCTTACTTAAATGACTTCCATACGTCGATCTCACACACTTCATCAGAATTTTCAAATTTCTTGTTCAGCTTACTCATAAATTCCTCTTTAATGCCTATCTCTTGCAAATTCTCGACTTTTATGCGCTCTAATACACTAACAGGTTCATACATACGATGCCGCCACCGTCGAAACAGACCTCTTACTCGACTAACTACCAAGAAGTGGTCTGTGTCAATCCCGGCACCGCGGTAAGCCCTGGTGTCTAAGACTTTCTTTCTCATCCTTGCATCTACAATCACAAAGTCGATCATACTTCTCTGATTTCCTTCATGTCTCGTAAACAAGTGGATATCTTTGTGGTCAAAAATGGTGTTAGTTACCACAAGATTCCTCTCCAAACATACTTCAAGCAGACTTTCTCCATTTTCATTCACTCGCTTGTGACCAAACTTTCCCAATACACTTTCATATCCATCACGCTTCACTCCAACCCAACCATTAAAGTCACCTAACATTACAATCCTCTCATTTTGTTTGCATCTACTCAAAACATCACTCACACTCTCCCAAAATGCCTGTCTCTCACTTTGATCATTTGGTTATCGACGCCACCGCGCATCTTGCGGAGCATAAACTCCTACAACAAAGATGCGGGTGAGTCCAACCTTCAACCTCAAGCAAAGGAGTCTTGGGCTTACACATTCATATTCAGTCACACATTCATTCATTCTAGCAGACAGTAGTACACAGACATCCTGGCACGCTGGACTGGTAGTAGTGACACCTGACCAGTATGCCGTGAGGGTTCCATGTGTGGTGGTGTCACACCCTTTCCTTTTTGTCTCATGCACGCACAGAACATCAATTCGTCTCTCTCGCATCATCTCGCATACCTCTTCAGTTTTGTCTTTCATTTCTTCTCTAACATTCAAAGTAGCAAAGTGGCTATCGCAAGTCCACTTTTCGCCTCGATGGGAAACGAGACGTGACGGGTGGCGAACCACGTCGCCGCCAATCTGGATTTTATTTTTGAAAACCATTGCGTTCCCACGATTAGCTAGGGAAATATCACGTCCACCTAGACAGAGCCCCGATTATCTAGGTAAGGCTAGCCTTGTTCTGGGGTCGCCCGGTCCCAGGGCAATAAGGCACGTTCAGACTAGGCTCGCCCCTAGCCACGCAGCACATAGGCACGGCAACCATTGGCTTGGCGGACGGAGGATTGGAAGAGGATGAGGTAGGAAAAGGATTTAGGGTTGGGACAAGGTCGAGAAAGGAGAGGGGCTAGGATAGGGTATATCTAACATTACCTTCTGTCTTTCAAATCTAAATATTCCAGCTGCCAGGACAGTTGTTGCACTCCTTTATAAATATCTCTGCAGTCCGAGCTAAGTTAATATTAAGTGTAAGTTAATGTTAATATTAAGTTAAGTTAAATCATAAAAGATATTGTTTTTTACATAAACTTAAATAAAACGATATTTGTTGGGGATGTCGCAAAAAAAAGTAAGCCGTCTGGGAGCTTTCAACGAAAACACTGCCTAAACCCTTTGAGATTTTCTCAAAGGGTTTAGGCAGTGTTGTATGGTGAAATTGTGTATCTAATATTTATTAGTCTAAAAATCAATCTGCGGCGGTATATCATACCATATCCATTTTAATACTTTAAAAAACCAGCAATTATAAAGCGGTAATTTAAAGGCAATTTACACAAATACGTTATTAATCCTTATCATTATTAATAATAATGTTAGTTGTTATTTTTAGCTTATGGTATTAATGGTAGATATTATTTTTGTGTCACCATAATTCGACCGGGCCGTGCGGGCGTAGTAGCGTACTGAAGAGCGGAGAAGTAATCAACTAATTTGGAAAATGTTATACATTATTGTGAAATCAATAAACGACGGCATTAAATGGGTGCCACGGGGTTCGAAGTATGTCACGGGCGAAGTCGGGCGAGACTAGCATATTATAATGTTATTTAAAGGGTCATTTGAAAATTCTACCAGGACTAAAAAATGAAATCGGATGGGATCAATAAGTCGTATGCTCGTTTGCCACTTAAGTTTTAAAACATAAGCTCGCCAAACTACTATTAAATGCTTACAACACTAAAATGAAAAATTACTATATAACAAGCTTAAACTAAAGTTATAGTGATGTCCATAAGTTGGGTTGGATAACAGACAGACTTTGTCTAACTTTCTGAACAAACCTCGCAGATTTAGTTCAGCCCGGAACACCAAACTTTAATATGTTCCATTTTTAGAGTCCCACTTTAACCAAAATGTGGGTACACGTGGAATGCTTTGTGAATTTATAAATAGGTATACGATATATGAACGTAAACTCATAGCTTTGAGTTATGTTTGAATTAGAAATCTTTTTTACAGCTCCGACATATTTAAGCTATTGCATAGTTTTTATCGCGGGCTTTGAATGGGCTTTAATCAAGAAATTCTGTAACGCAAAAAACATAAGATCCGAGGTTCACCGACTACGGCCGAGCGTTGGCTTAACGTGTATGTACACGTACAACGTGTATATAGGTATTATATGGTACGATTGTACGAAGCTCGCACGGATCGAGACGTGATGATAGTGAGTGTGTGTGAGGGTGAGGATTAGGGTGACTGTGAGAGTGAGGGTGGGGTGAGGGTGAGAGTGAGGGGTGAGAGTGAGGTTGAGGTTGAGGGCGAGGGCGAGGGCGAGGGCGAGGGCGAGGGCGAGGGCGAGGGCGAGGGCGAGGGCGAGGGAGAGGGCGAGGGCGAGGGCGAGGGCGAGGGCGAGGGCGAGGGCGAGGGCGAGGGCGAGGGCGAGGGCGAGGGCGAGGGCGAGGGCGAGGGCGAGGGCGAGGGCGAGGGCGAGGGCGAGGGCGAGGGCGAGGGCGAGGGCGAGGGCGAGGGCGAGGGCGAGGGCGAGGGCGAGGGCGAGGGCGAGGGCGAGGGCGAGGGCGAGGGCGAGGGCGAGGGCGAGGGCGAGGGCGAGGGCGAGGGCGAGGGCGAGGGCGAGGGCGAGGGCGAGGGCGAGGGCGAGGGCGCGGGCGAGGGCGAGGGCGAGGGCGAGGGCGAGGGCGAGGGCGACGGCGACGGCGACGGCGACGGCGAGGGCGAGGGTGTAACACTTTTTTTTATGGGTGCTACCACCAGTTGCACTCCGGGCAGAGCAATGAAGAGACTTAAAAGAAATGATCCCAGGGCGCCTTGATGAAGAGTGTGTGTGTGGTTGGGAGATAAATAATATGCTTGCACAATGTTATTTACAAGGTTTAATAAAAAGGGTTCGATTATTTTAAGAAAAAAATCTACCTCACAAAAAGAATATAAATATTTAGCAATACAAGTTCATTACAGATATTAATTATTATACAAATGAAATGCTAAGAGTATAAAGTTCATAGATAGGTATTCTTCACACACACAAGAAAATATGCAACAAATACAGGAGTAGAGAAATAAGAAGTACTCAGCTTTTGTACTGGAGTGCGAAACTTCCGGAGCGAGCTGACAAATACGCTCACTCCAAGCTTCTGTGCGTCGACCCGCCGATGCCCAACACTGAGGAAGACCGCCCGAGGACCAGGATTGCCCTCAAGAGCAGATGTAGTTGTCGATGACGGCCCACAGAGACCGTGAGCAGCGGCCTTTTGTGAGTGCAACTCACAAACAAGTGGCAGAATCTTACGAAGGTCTCCGCGCCTTTCCTCCAAGGGAAACCACAACGCTTCCAGCAATTACGTGGATAGCGGGGTTTCTCATACACTCTTACGTGATTATGACTATGACGGCTATAGAATTAGGCTGGGTTGGCCAAAACTTGCACAAGAAAAATCACTATATTTACGAATTTTGGAGAATATCTCAGAAATCTGGAGAACTTCGGGTATCCTTTAACTATCTCAGGTCGATAATCGATCTAGATCCTTCCTCACACCACCTATTTAACCTTTTTTCACTACGACCCCACTCTCGAGAACTGTCAAAATTATAATTTTCTTGTCGTTCAGTAATCGACATACTAATTTCTATCACCATAGACCAAGTTAAAGTTATTTTATATTTATGTTGAATTATTGATTTAAATTCCTTAAAAAAAAACTGTTTATTAAATTTTAATGCTATATTTTTTAATCAGAATGGGATCTGTTGAACATCAGACCCGGTAATGCCATCTATACGCAAACGTATGTAGATACTAACATCATAATCCATTATTATAACTAGCGACGTCTGGCGGCAATATGTTCGCACTACCTCGCTAGTCAAAACTGCATGTTACACCCCAATAAGAGGATTTCCTGTGGTGCGAAACAAAAGCAACGACAGGAAATGCAGAACGAAAAAAGTTTGAGAGACAACTCTCTTAGCTTAACCATCTGCTATCAAACAGTCTGGCTACTAAGGAAGAAGCAAAAAACAAACTAACTCAGTTATTATTGTGACTCTTCAGCAGCCACAATAATTAAACAAAGTTAAGTAAAAAGAGACAAAGAGAATCAAAATCAAAATCAAAATCAAAAATCTTTATTCATGTAGGTCACAAAGTAACACTTATGAACGTCAAGATTACTGCTTCTACATTTACATTTACTGCCAGATTCGCAAAGCAATAGGTAGAGCCAGAGGAAGAACCTGGCAATAAAACTCATGGCCACTCTTTTCTAACCGCCATTTGACACAGTTTGATTAACATGATATTTGACCAATTATACAGTAAAGAAATTATACAAAAAAAAAACAAAATAAATGTTGAGTTCATTAAAATTACACTTACATAGTTCCTTTGAATTTATGTGAGAACAGTGGACTAAACTTAGTTTGCCTTAAATTTAAATAATATTATTTGTAACAATTGCTATAACAGCTATGAGCTGACCAGTCCCAACAGACGGCACCCGTTCACGGGTATGACGCATATATCAGCCATCGCCCTATTCAACCGTATTGTAGGGAACAAGGCGACCCGATACATACGCCACCACTGCCAGGACACTTAGGCGAGCATGACATACCCAAAAACTACACAGCAACTATCATGTCAATTTCAAAATAATAAATAAGTCTACATAGTGCTCACACAATAACAAAGTCAAATTACATATAATTATGTATATTAGTTATTACCGGGACTAAACGCAGCCATACCTTTAGTTGCCTGGCGTTTCAAGAGGGACGAAGTACGTTCCTACTAAACAAAAGATTATAGGGTTGTATTTCCCTATTTCTTATACCTAAACACTAATACTGTTGAGGGAGGAACACTGTATGCGGGTGCCTACCTAACAGGTTTTACTTATCTAAATATCCTAGTGGATATATTACATTATAACTAATCTAGATTTAAAAGAAAGATGCCTCATCATAACTAACTAACTAACTATCTTCACGCTGTATCCCTGACGGGGTAGTCAGAGAGGACAGATCGCCAGGCTTCGCGATCCATGCATACTTCTTTCGCTTCTTCGAGATTCATCAATCGCTTCATACACGCACGTCTGGGTATCCGAGTACTTTTGACCTTTCCGTTTTTGAGAAATCTGCTCACGTGGTCTTCATATGTAAGTCTCGGCCTACCCTGACTCCTTCTACCCTCTACTTTTGAACAATATATATTCTTCGTCAATCGTTCCTCACTCATTCGTTGGACGTGTCCAAACCAACGGAGCACGCCCTTTTCCAGCTTAACGCTGACACTTTCATTCAAACCTGCCAAATTGCGTATCACTTCGTTACGTATTCGGCCAGCCAAGGTAACGCCGCACAACTTTCGAAGTGATCGCATCTCCACAGCATTCAATTTACTTTCATGCATCTGCTGACATACCCAGGTTTCACTACCGTAAAGCAAAGTTGGCACTAGCACTGCGTTATGAATCGCCAGTCGTGCTTCTTTTACGATGCTTTGTCGCTTTACTAACTGGGACAAAGCACCGTTAACTTTGTTTCCGGCAGCTACTCGCCATTCCACATCCGAATCACATCTTCCATCCGCGCTAAACATACTTCCTAAATTCACAATTTCATTCACTTGCTCTAGACGTTCCTGGTTTACCCTAATCTCGCATTTAGTTCTTACGTCACCTCTTTCAAATACTAGAACCTTAGTTTTACTTGCATTCAAGCGGAGACCCTTACTTTCACACCCCTCTTTCATATTAGTGACTAATGCCTGAAGGTCGGCTTCTGATGAGGCCATGAGCACCGCATCATCAGCGTACAGCAGACAGTTTACTGTAAAGTCACCCAAATTCACACCCATATTAAAATCTTTCAACTTCTGCAGGCAACTGTCCAGATACACTATGAACAGCCAGGCGGACATGACACATCCCTGTTTGACGCCTGTACAGACATCAAAAAGAGGTGACACATCCCCCCCTACTCGCACGCAAGCCTTACAGTCCCTATAAAGCGACTGTATTGCCCGCAGTAGCGAGCCGTCCACACCATATCCTGGCAGCAAGTCCCACAGCGTTTCTCTCACAACGTTATCAAATGCTTTCTCTAGATCCACAAAAGCGCAGAAAACCTTCTGGCTAAGAGCCAGAAACTTTTCCGCGATCATGCGGAGAGAAAACACTTGATCCATGCAACCTCTTCCACGTCGGAATCCGCATTGAGCCTCCCATAAATACCTTTCAGACTTTTCTTGCATTCGTGCCGTTATAACCTTTGCATACACCTTACTAGCTAAGCTGACCAAGCTGATCGCCCTGTAGCTGGAGCAGTTTAGGCGCGAGCCTTTCCCTTTGTAAACAGGTACTACAACTGCTACTCGCCAGTCATCTGGGACCTCACCCGTCCGCCAGCACAAGTTGCATAACAGACATAGTGTGTCCCAGACACGCGACCCACCGTACTTGATCATCTCAGCAGTGACTCTGTCTTTTCCCGCAGCCTTACCACATTTCATACTTCTTATCGCTTGTTCTATTTCTTTCATACTAATGACTTCAATGACATCGGGATCCGGAGCATCGAAGTGAGCTCCCCTTCCCGATGTGGCATCTCTGTCTTTTCTTGCATACATCTTTCCATAATATTCACTCCTTCTCTGCAGGACGTCACTTTGGTCTGTTAGGACGTCATTGTTAACACTAAGCACTTTATTCATACTGCAGATTGCCGAACAACTCCGGGTCTTGCCTACCTCTTTCCAGAAGAGCTTGGCATTATCCCGGAAATTGGACGACAACCTTTCATCCGCTTTCATTCTGCACCTTTCACGAGCTTCTTCTATAAGTGCCTTCGTATTAACTTTCTGCAGCTTGTATCTCTCTTTCATATTAAAATCATTCCGCGAGGCTAATTAGTCTAGCCATGCTTTCTTCTTCATTCGAACTGCTTCTTTCACTTCCTCATTCCACCATGCATCACGCTTATTACTACTGCCTCTTTTCGTTTCTCCACACACTTCCACAGCGGCATTTATCATACTATCCCTAAGGTTCTGCCATACACTTTCCACATTCTCACTGCTTACATTGACATCGCCAAGCTTTTCGGCTACCCTTTCATTATATTTATCCCTAATGGATGCATCCTGCAGCTTCCAGCTTTTGATGCTATAAGTCGGCTCAGGTTCAGGACACTCGGTACGATGACGCCAACCCGCGAACAGACCCCTAATCCTAGTTATGACTAGGTAGTGGTCTGATCCCAGCTCAGCGCCTCGATAAACCCTTGTGTCCATCACCTGTTTACGGAGCCGACTATCCATTAGGAATAGATCTATCATGCTTCTCTTTGACTTACATCTCCTCGTATACATATGAATTTGTTTGTGGTTGAACATTGTGTTCGCCACAAACAAATCCTTTTCCTTACAAAATGCCAGTATTAGCTTGCCAGCGTCGTTCACCCTTTTATCCCCATACTTCCCGAGTACCGACTCAAAACCATCGCGAGCGGTACCCACCCATCCATTCAAGTCTCCGCATACTATAAGTCTTTCATTTCCTTCTATCACATTTAGAGCTTCTCTCATACTCTCCCAGAAGTCCTCTAGCTCACTCGCGTTCGACGAAGATACTGGCGCGTAAGCAGCTACCAGGAAAATCTTCGTCAAACCAAGTTTTACACGGATCCAGAGGATTCTAGGACCTATCAGTTTGTACTCATACATACCGGAGGCCAATCGCGAGGACAGCAAAATTCCAACCCCCCGACTGCCATGCTCGCTCTCTGGTACTCCAGACCAAAGCGCGAGCATCCCACCCGGGAGCTCCAAGACTTCGCTGCCCTTGCGCTTGGTCTCTGTCAAGCACACTGCATCTAACTTTCTCTCATTCATAACATCCATCAACTCATTCATCTTATCTGTCATTCCTCCCCTAACATTCCACGCAGCTACCCTGCACTCCATCCTCCACTTACCGCCGTGTCGGGCCGCGCGTATAGGGTGGCGGTCCCCTACGCCGCTCTGGCTCACACTTTTCGCACCAGCGGGGACGAACTGGTGCGCGTCGCCTCGGGGGCACGCCCTAGCAGTAATCGCCCTGGTGGCACTCGTGTTGGAGTAGAATTGCAGCCGTAGCTGGCAGGGATGGCGACGTGCACGCTTCTACTCTTCATCCCCTATATCCTATACCCTTCATCCCATCATAGTTCCTAATATATAGCACTATGTATCAGACATAAAAATATTTGTGTTGGTTTGTCCGTGCCGACTCCTAAACTACTGTGTCTGTGATGGTTAATGTCATCCACTAGAGGATAGCTTCCCAGAGAGGATGATTCAGACAATCGATGACTAAGAACCATTTGCTTGATTCTCATTGCCGTATTTCAGGATATCCTTGACGTGATAGTCACCCAGTGCTTTACCACTCATGTCAGACAAACCATACACCAATGGCGAACGTTTAGCTGTTACTACACACTTTATAAATTTAGGTGCTAGTTTCGAAGAAAAATTCTTAGATTTATTTGACAAATAGTAAGTTCGTTTATAGACAATCTGACCCACTTTCAACTCGACGTGTCTCTTTCTGAAGTTGTAATACTTCTCATTACGCCGGTGAGCGACTTCGAGATGTCTCTTCACCTTTGCGTAAATGAGTTCCAACTCCTTCAGTTTCTTCCCATACGATTCCGGGTTGTCGATTGTGACGGAGTTAGGCTTAGACACTATCTTAGGATTACCCATGAGAACTGGACGAGATGTGTTGACGGGTTTGTATTGTTTGCAGATTTCGCAGTTCTCTACATATTGTTTTACATCCTCGTACATCTGGGGCCAATAATAATTTAAGGATAATCTCTTATGTGTCTTCCATACACCCAAGTGAGCACTAACTGGATCATCGTGATGTTTCCTTAAAAGTTCTTACCTATCTTCTTGTGGGACCACCAATTTCCACTCAAAGTTACTAGTTAGGTTATATTTGTTCTTAGTGAACCTATATATTATCTCTAATATTAAAACTTGGATAGTGTTGGGGATGTTTCCGAACACTCTCTATGGTATGCAAGTACCATGAATCTTTAGTTAAACCAACATCTATACTAACAATCTTAATACGAGATAGAGCATCGGGAACAACATGGTCCTTGCCCTTGCGGTGCTCTATAGTGTCAAATTTCTCAGTAATATTATCTATTATTAATTTTTGCTGCTTATTTAAGTTATCGTACTCTTCGAGTCCCTTGTTAAGTGACAAGGTTTCTATAGGATTGTTGGAATTCAATCGACCAAGAGTAATATTCTGAGCAATTAATTTAATCGCTAAATCAAATTGTTGCCAGAAGTCTACCCCAAAAATCATTGAAGTAGAAATTTCTGGAACTACATAAAATTTTATTACTTTAATAATAGAGTTATATAAAACTGGTAGAGAGATATAGCCTAAACACTTTAATCTAGTATTATCAGCCGTCATAATACAACGATCTGAGTCAAAGTGCTCTACTTTGAACCCGAGATCTGAGAAAATATGATGATAATCTTTCCCTAATATAGAGCAAGTCGCACCAGAATCTAGGAGACCTAGAACATTTGAGTTTAAAATTTGAACTTCTAAATAAGGACGAATATCATTTAGTTTTTTGCTGAAAAGGACCTTACCGTGGGAGGGGTTGGACAAGGAACCAATCTCTTCCACTTTATTCGCAAGGCCCTTCCCTACTAGTTCTTTTGAATGAAGGGATAAATTACACTTGGGGCAGTCAGGAGATTTGACCCCTTCCATGCCACACCTAAAACAAACTATCTCCCTAGATTGCCTACATGTGTACGTAGTGTGGGTCGTATCTCCACACCGTAAACATTTGCTATAACTAGGGGTATTACCTACTGCTGAGACCTATTTGATGGGTTTCACTACATTTTTACTTTTGACTTGATGCAAATCAGATGAAATTTTAAAACTTTCTAATACGGGTTCCCTAAAGCCTTCTGCTCGAACACGTGCTAGTTCAAGACGTTTACCTAGTTGTTTCAATTTATCTATACTATCTACCTCATGTAAAGCTAGTTCCTTTATGTAATCGGGTCTTATGTTGTGCATAAGAATTTCCAATTGTTCTTCACAAGACATAGGGATTGATAACCTAGAGAACATAGCCGACATGGTTGAGATGTAGTTTACTAAAGTTTCGGTTCGTGTCTGTGTACGACGCCTAATTTCACCGCGTAGTTGGTAGCCGTAATCCGGAGTGTCAAAGTTGTCTTTAAGTTCGTTAAGAAGATCATTATATGAACTAAAGGTGGATCTGTTTGTTCGGAACCAGTCCAGTGCTGCTCCGTCCAGCAAATCCGAGAAAGCGAGTAATAATTTCGACTCTTTGACCTCTCGTGCACGCCTAAGTTCTTCCAGTCTTTCTATAAAGACACGCACACATGTAGAACCATCATACTTAAGATTAAAACTATTCAAATTAATGGGACGTTCCCTATATACTATTTTTTCCTCTACTGAATCTATGTTACGTGTGCTACCTCGCACAGAGTGTTCCTTCCTCAGACCTAGCGCGGGAGTCCTAGCTTCAGTTTTCTGAATGGGGCCTGCCTCACTTTCGGAAAAGTCGGATTCATCGTCACTACCAGGTTCGGTCACAGCCAAAACCTTGATGAGCCTATTCCTGATGTCAGTCAACTCGTCAACATCGAGCCCACATCGTGCCAGCCTATCCAAAAAATAGTTGGCCCTGATAGCCGTCCTAATCCTAGTATTTGGATCAAGAGTACCTGAAGAGACCAATTCCTCAAGCTCGAGCACCTTTGGCTCAACGCACAGAAGCTCGGAGCGGGGGTTCGCAGTCTTTGCCGAGACTGCCTTAAGACTGCCTCTTCTCGCTAGCCGGAATACAGCTCTCAGCTCGCTCCGCAAACTCGCCACAGTCGAATCCGCACTCACTGAAATGCCAATTATTTCAAGTTCATAACATAGTTCATCTTTTCTTAGGTAATTGATGTACTTCTGTATTGAAGACATGATATCAAAAGTTAAGTTTAGTTTATATGAAATGAGATTTACAAAATAAGAATATATTGCTTAAATTGTTTCAATAAAGTTAACTAGATGGAAATATTTTAGTACAAATTGTTTCACAATAAGTGTGAGAACTATAGAAAAGTTTGATGATGGTAGTTAGAAAAAAATTACTAAGGTTAAAGTTTAAGATTTTGAAATTTGTAAAAAAATTATAAAGTTGTTCTAGAACTTTCACAAGATTTCTAGTATAAAATTATTTGACCAGATTATTTGTGCACACAGTGCCAGGTTGTTCAAAGTACACTCTTTGACCTTTGCCCTGCAAAAAAATAAAAGTTAGAAGGTACACCAAAATGTTGTGCACTTCTGTTTAAAACATATTTTAAAGTATTTTATACAATGTAGGCTTTATAACACCTTTATGATATTGTAAAATAGTTGTATATTACAGCAAACACACAATCAGAGTTTGTTGCATCAAGTCACAAATGTAAAATTTAATTTAAGTTAAACATAAAATAACAAAAAAATAATTGATTTCACAGGCTTTGTGGCCTGTTATAAAGATTTCACAAGAAAACTTTATAAAGTTGAGATTGATTAAACCTTTTGTAAAAATCAAAAAGAAAAAAAAAATTGTGGGTGGGTCTAAAAGGCCGAATAAATTTAATAAAATGTGTCTATTTAGATGTTAAATTTGGAAGAAAAATTTTGAACCCTTTGCCTTTTTAGTGAGGTGATGACAAAAAGGCTAAAAGGTCTTATGTGCTAGACACCAATTAGCACGACCAATTAAAGTCCTGGTAGTCTCGGACTGGCTAATGTGCAAGCTCATTAACCACCCAACCAAACACACTTAATAAAATAAAAAAAGAGAATTTAGAAAATAAATTTAGAAGAATAAGTTATAATTTTAAAAAGTACTAAGCCCCACGTTGGGCGCCAATTTTGTAACACTTTTTTTATGGGTGCTACCACCAGCTTCACTCCGGGCAGAGCAATGAAGAGACTCTAAAAGAAATGATCCCAGGGCGCCTTGATGAAGAGTGTGTGTGTGGTTGGGAGATAAATAATACGCTTGCACAATGTTATTTACAAGGTTTAATAAAAAGGGTTCGATTATTTTAAGAAAAAAATCTACCTCACAAAAAGAATATAAATATTTAGCAATACAAGTTCATTACAGATATTAATTATTATACAAATGAAATGCTAAGAGTATAAAATTCATAGATAGGTATTCTTCACACACACAAGAAAATATGCAGCAGAAACAGGAGTAGAGAAATAAGAAGTACCCAGCTTTTGTACTGGAGTGCGAAACTTCCGGAGCGAGCTGACAAATACGCTCACTCCAAGCTTCTGTGCGTCGACCCGCCGATGCCCAACACTGAGGAAGACCGCCCGAGGACCAGGATTGCCCTCAAGAGCAGATGTAGTTGTCGATGACGGCCCACAGAGACCGTGAGCAGCGGCCCTTTGTGAGTGCAACTCACAAACAAGTGGCAGAATCTTACGAAGGTCTCCGCGCCTTTCCTCCAAGGGAAACCACTACGCTTCCAGCAATTACGTGGATAGCGGGGTTTCTTATACACTCGTACGTGAATATGACTATGACGGCTATAGAATTAGGCTGGGTTGACCAAAACTTGCACAAGAAAAATCACTATTTACGAATTTTGGAGAATATCTCAGAAATCTGGAGAACTTCGGGTATCCTTTAACTATCTCAGGTCGATAATCGATCTAGATCCTTCCTCACACCACCTATTTATCCTTTTTTCACTACGACCCCACTCTCGAGAACTGTCAAAATTATAATTTTCTTATCGTTCAGTAATCAACATACTAATTTCTATCACCATAGACCAACTTAAAGTTATTTTATATTTATGTTGAATTATTGATTTAAATACTAGTATTCCTTAAAAAAAACTGTTTATTCAATTTTAATGTTATATTTTTTAATCAAAATGGGATCTGTTGAACATCAGACCCGGTAATGCCATCTATACGCAAACGTATGTAGATACTAACATCATAATCCATTATTATAACTAGCGACGTCTGGCGGCAATATGTTCGCACTACCTCGCTAGTCAAAACTGCATGTTACAAGGGTGAGGGTGAGGGTGAGGGTGAGGGTGAGGGTGAGGGTGAGGGTGAGGGTGAGACTGAGGAGTGAGGCTGAGGTTGAGGGTGAGGGCGATGGCGAGGGTGAGGGTGGGGTGAGGGTGAGGGTGTTTTTTTTGGGTTTTTTTTGTGTAACTTGAATTAATAACAAAGAAAAACAAAGGTATGCTATGCAATAGCTTTACCGCGGCAGTCTCCGAGTGCCCCACGTCTTTTTCCTAATAATCTTTTTTGGTATAGTTTTTTTTTTGGTGTTAAGGGCCCCACTAAGATCTGCGGGGCCCAAGCGACCTCACCTGGTAGAGGCACCCCTACCTACTCACTAACGGACGAGGCAACGACCCAGGCTCCCTTCAGGGGTTAGTCAGATAGCAGTCGTTCTCAATAATGCCAATAATTATAAGCCAAGCGATAGCTGTTTATAGCAGCCATATAAAAGTGTACTCCTGTCTTCCAATTCAGGTAGTTTAAAAGCAACTGGGAAAACACTTAAGATTTTTTTAAACATACTTACTATGTTGTAATATCATAAATATTACATCATAATTATACATTACAATCTAGCTGAAAAGCTAATAATTAACTTAGTTGTAACTTAATTTGCTAAATACTTAAGTGTTAAGAATGTGTCCATTGGCACTTTTCTTATTGTCTCTATTGAAGCGGGGAGTCACTTTCTTCGTGTGTTCTTTGTAATCACATACACAAATGTTGGTTTCGGAGTTTGGGTGTTATCCTATGTCTAATATGTATGTATCTATAAATGTGCGCTCGTGGCCCCGCGGTCTCAGTGTTCTGTAAACGATCACTGAGTTACGCAACTTTCACTATGGCTGTTCCTCGGATGGGTGACCACTTTGTGGCATTTACATTTGCGAGCGTTTCCGTGCTTCGGAAGGCACGTTAAGCCGTTGGTCCCGGTTGCCAGTAAAATGGCAGTCGTTAAGCCTGGTTGAAGGCCTTATGGGTGGCTTGAAAAAGTTCAACAGCAGGTAGCCACAACCTGCGTCTGTCTATTTCAACACGGCAATGGGCTCACCACCTATTACGTGGGACAGGAATCCACACGGTGAAAAGTGGGCATATAATATGCCTCTGCAACCCCTTCGGGGATAAGGCGTGATGGATATTTATTTATTTATTTATAAATATATAAGTATGTTTATCAGTGTACACTTTCACGCGCGAGCTTCCGATATAGATAGCGAAATATCAAATGCTCGCGCGTGTAAGTGTACATGGTAAATATCCCGAAAATCAATATTTTACTTATGTGAATGACCATGATAGTTACAATTCTTATATGTCATGTATATCAGTTGTCTAGATCCCATAGTACACGCATATAGCTTAGTTTGGGCTTGATGGTTCTGTGTAAAAAGCGTCCCAATATATATATTTAAAAAAAACTGACTCTAACACCTAAATGATTATAATAAATATTCCAAATCTGTTTTAGAGACAAAGTGACTAAACCTGCAAACTTTTACATTTGCGTGACTATAAATAGATTTTTATTGGGTTAACTCGGAGCCACGTCGTTTAAACTGTCTTCAGTGTCATAATACAGGTCCATTAATCATGACTTAAACACGTTAAAATAGAAATACGTAGTCCTAGGATTATTTTGATCAACTTTTGATCAATGTTGTAATATTTTTGTTCTTTAACTGTAGTATGATTCTCAAACAGTGCCATCATGGTCAAAATAAGCTAATATCCTCGTAAGCTTGCACTACTGATACTCGTAATAGTAGATTATGGTACAAGTATGTAAAGTTGGTGATTACCGCTGAGGCGCTATTGAGACGTCTAAAGATGGTAATCTACAATACACACGTGTATTATACGACGTTTTTTAATACACTTATGAATAATATAATACTAAATAAAACAATATGTTTTTTTTATGCCCGCGCATTGACCACAGAGTAAAGAATGAAGTATATTTTTATATTGTTAGATTTGTTGTTTAAAGTTTTAAACAGAGAGAAAACAAAAGTTATATTTTAGTTAAGGTTTTGTTTATTATACACGTACATGATGAAATTATCTATTTAAATACGGGGTTGCAAGAAATGAACAAGCAATAGGTAGGTATATTAATTTATTTGTTCTATTGAACGCGATTTTTTTAAGAATAATGCAACTCAATGAATATAATTAAAACAAAATCTATTATCCCACTCGTGATTTAATAACATTTAAAAATCCAGTTTGATAATAGGTATAATTATGTGCCTTATTGCGGTGAGATTAGAGCCATATTATGAGTAAGTGTATTGAAAAAATACTTATTTTATATATTTATAATACATACATCTTTGCTACTACAGTAACGCGCTCACCACCTGTTACGTGGGACACCTCTGCTACCCCTTCGGGGACAAAGGCTTGATCGATACCTACATACAGACATACTTGAAGCGCTCGTGGCCAACGGTAATGATGGTAAACGATCACTGCGTTAAGCAACTTTCACTATAGCTGGTCCTTGGATGGGTGACCACTTCGTGGTATTTACATTTGCTAGCGTTTCTGTGCTTCGGAAAACACGTCACGCTGTTGGTCCCGCTTGCCAGTAAATGGCAGTCATTAAGCCCAGTTTAAGACCTTAATGGCTTAAAAAATTTCAACAGCAGGTCGCCACAGCCTGCGCGTGTCCATTTCAAAACGCAATAAGCTTACCACCGGTTACGTGGGACAAAATGCATACGGTTAAATGTGGGCGTAGAGTATACCTCTACCTACCCCTTCGGGGATGAAAGCGTGACAATATACATGTATGTCTCATATATACATACATCTTTATTGGATGAAACAAAGTTGGGTATGTTGGAACACTTATTACTCAATAAAGAGTGGGTCGAATTTTATGATCCATATTTTGTTGGAATAGTCTACCCCGAATAGCAAAATAGGAAAGTTAAAGAAACCCGGAAAATTTCCGTTTAAAGTCTTCCGCATTTACCAGGACCTTGCGGGGACGGCATGGCCAGACATTTGTTTCCCACGTAGGGAGGCGGTTGCCGCAATACATGACCATATCAGTGAAGGCGACACTTTTGCAACTTATCTACAATGTCACTGACGTGAAGACTGCCGAGGATGCGAGAGTTCTTCACACGGTCTATCCGCGTGACTTCACACTTGTACAACGCAGCATCTTCAACTCACTGCCATTTAAAAGGAGAGCCCTAATGATAGGAATCACTTGGGCTCTAGACATGAAAAAATTAATATTGTGGGACATTTTTCTTACAAACCGCCGTCTAGTCCAAAGTAAGCTAATATAAACCTGTGTTATGGGATCTAGACGACTGATAAGCATACTTATTTATTTCTAAATACATACATATGTTACATCGAAAACACCAAAATTCTAAAACAAACATTTGTGGATTACTCAAATATTTTTTCCGACCTGGGAATCGAACTCGGGATCTCAGCCGCGGCAGTCGTATACACTGCCACTGCGCCAGCGGATATATTATTTGATTGAATCAAAACACAGCTAAAGTTATCTAAATACATACCTATAAGGACTCGAGAACCAGCTTATAATACACAAAAGGTTTATGTACTCGTGTAGAGTTGACGCAATTGGTTCCTAGAAGCGTGCTAACCTGACCTCAAACACGCACGCCATAGACTTGTACCTATGAATTATAGCGTTTTATGGTTACTTGTGGTGGTCAACTTGCTATTGAGTAAACTTTACAAAGATTTACATTTAAGCCTTTACAGTAGGAATGACGTACACAAATATATATACTGTAGTATATTTACAGTAGGAATGACGTACACAAATATATATACTGTAGTATATTTACAGTAGGAATGACGTACACAAGTATATACACTAAAGTATATATACTAGAGTACATAACATACGTACATATACTAGATGACCAGGCGAGTTTTGCGACGCCTTAAAATTCAGTTTTACAGAAAATGTATAACATGATATTTTTTAAATTACACTTCTTTTGGCGCGTTAGGGAAAAATGATGAGAGTAAATTTTTACACTATCACTGAGTTACGCAACTTTCACTATGGCTGGTCCTCGGATGGGTGACCACTTTGTAGCATTTACATTTGCGAGCGTTTCCGTGCTTCAGAAGGCACGTTAAGCCGTTGGTCTGGGTTGCCAGTAAAATGGCAGTCGTTAAGCCTGGTTGGGCCTTATGGGCGGCTTGAAAAAATTTAACAGCAGGTAGCCACAACCTGCGTCTGTCCATTTTCAACACGGCAATGGGCTCACCACCTATTACGTGGGACAGGAATCCACACGGTGAAAAGTGGGCATATAATATGCCTCTGCCACCCCTTCGGGGATAAGGCGTGATGGATATTTATTTATTTATTTTATTTTTATCATAAAGTCGACCTTCCGGTTCTTGAGTTGTGTTCGAATAAACCGATTTCGTTTTATATATTAAGATCATAGATTTAACTAATTTAGTTAAGATATCTATGATCGTTGTATAAACGATATCGGGATATTAAGATTAAAATTACTGCCTCGGTTGCAAAGGTGGTAATGTAGGTATCCAACTGCAGCGCAGAGGTCTCCATATAATTGTGTTTATGATTGATGTATTTAAAACAAGTATAATGGTATGTTTGTGTGAAAGGCTCGTGGTCCCGCGGCCTCAGTGTTCTGTAAACGATCACTGCGTTAAACAACTTTCACTATGGCTAGTCACGGATAGGTAACCAAATTGTGGTATTTACGTTTGCGCTTCGGAAGGCACGTTAAGCCGTTGGTCCCGGTTGCCAGTAACATTGCAGTCGTTAAGTCAAGTTAAAGGTCTTATAGGCTGCTTGAAAATTTTCAACAGCGGGTAGCCACAACCTGCGTGTGTCTATTTCCACACGGCAATGGGCTCACCACCTGTTACGTGGGACAAAAATGCATACGGTGAAACGTGGGCGTATATTATGCCTTTGCCTACCCCTACTTATGAATAGTCATGACAATAATTAAAATAAGAGTGATTCTAGTTGCCAGTTCCAAGGGCAGCCTACCCTTCATGGAGAAGAATCTGGCAAAAAAACTCCATGTATGCTCTTTTAAAACATATGTATTGCTTACAATAAGTAATTTACATTATTCTTTGGAGTTATGTGAGAACAGTCGACTAAACTTAGTGGAGAGATGGATCGTCGATTTCGAGTGTTCTCGGTAGCTTAGTTGATTAAGCAGCTCAATTGGTAAATGAGGAGTTGCCAATTCGAGTACCGCTCGAAACTAATCAAATTTATCAGTATACTTTTCCTTAATAATCTACAGTCCAAACAAAAAAATCTTCAACTTTAATTTTTTTACTAATTTAACTAGGTATATTGTGGTGGTGTCACGTTTTTTTAAAGTATGCCACGGGCGAAGCCGAGAGGCACAGCTATATAAATCTATTCCTATCTTAATTCTAGGCAAAAAAATACATTTCCGAGTTCAAAGAAAAGAAACTAAAAGCATCTTAAAAACAGGATCGCTGTAAGCTGTACGACACCATTTTACTAAGCAGCGTGGATTCTGGGCTAAATGTTCCGAAATCCCTCTCATTGTCGAGTAAATTTTCTTACAAAGCCGTAAAACCCGAACAGGGGATGAATCTTGATGGAATGGTGGCAATTCATTATACAATGATGGTTTGTAAAATCTTCGTCAACGTTGACAATAAAAAAAGTTGTTTGTAAAGAAGGAAAAGAGTTTCTACGAATATTTAAAAATAAATGAGTACCTCAGTGGCTCAGAGGTAATGTACTCGTCTATCGTACTGAAGTATCAGGTTTGAGTCCCAGTTGAGAACAAATGTTTGTTGAGAAACTGCGAGCGAATAAAACTTCGATACCAAGTATACTCGCGCTGAAGAATCTTTTAGAATTTAGAAGAAAGCTTTAGAATGTATGACTAATATTAAAAAGCTGAAGAGTTTGTTTGTTTGGTTGGTTGAACTCGGTAATCTCCGGAACAACTGGTCAAATTTGAAAAATTCTGTTTGGTTGGTTAGCTTATTTATCGAGACAGGTAATAGACTATATATCTGTATGCTGATGATACTCAGCTCTATTACTCATTTAATCCAAATGAAACTAGGGACGCTGTAGATAAGATAAATCAAGATCTAAATGCAATTAAAACAAGGGCCCTAAACAATAATTTGATGCTTAATCCCAAGAAATCTAAGTACATCATTTTGGGCACAAAACACCAAAGAGAGTTCGTCATTAGCCACGCGCCGCGGGTGTTTATTGATGGAAAAGATATCGAGAGTGTTGCTGTTGTGCGTAACCTGGGTCTCATGATGGATAGTGATTCGAGGTTCACACAACACGTAAACACGAAAAACGGTAACGCTTTTTTTAGACTAAAGACTTTATATAGTCTGAGAGGCTGTCTCTCTGAAGAGGTTAGAATACTGTTGGAGGAGTCTTTGATGCTTTCACTGTTTAATTACTGTGACGTTGTGTATGGTCTTAGAATACTAGCTAAGACGAGCCGAGCTATTCAGCGTGTCCAAAAAGCGTGTGCTCGCTTTTGTTTTGATATACCGAGGAGGGCACACGTGACTCCATATTTGGAAGCGAAGAGGATATTCAAAATGAAGAGCCGCAGACAGGCACACCTGGCATTTTTGGTACATAAAGTGATCCAAAGAGAGGCCAATATATTTGTATAACAAGATGGAGTGGCAGAAGGACCAGCATGATCGACATACACGCAGTAAAACCCAAAACAAAATGACAATTAGGTTACATCGAACTGCCTTGTATCGGGGAAGTTTTAAATATGCAGCATCGAAGGTTTGGAATGATCTTCCCCCGCCCCTCCGCAGGCCCATGTCTAAGTATATGTTTAAGAATAGACTAAATAGGTTTATATTTTCTAATACATCAAGTGCATAAACAGGAATTTGAAGTGTTAGTATGAAACTTATATGTAGGTAGTACTTACATTTTTTCCTTACTTACTTACTACTTGGGGCTGCATTTGGTTGCTAGTTTATATCGATTGGTGGGTGAGGAAAAAAGGGGACAAAAACAAGATTAGTAAATTAGATAGACTTTTGGGCTTTTAGGAGTTTATTATATTATTGTGTATTTTTATTGTAACCAGTTGTGCATTCAAAAAATTAAAAATCAAACCACTTTGTTTGTTGTTTTAAAGGTATGGCTATGTCCATATGACAGTAGGATTTTGGAACCATGCAGGCACAAATTAAAGTGAATAATTCATGCATGTCTTGCTTTTGGTTATACGAACTTACTTTTTGAGTTATAGACGGAATTGGTGTGAATTAATGACTGCATAGTTTCTCTTTAAAATGTGCAAGCGATTGGTAAAATGGTTACGCAGCATAAGACTTACCTGCATAACATTTTGCACATTGCATTTTTACTAATTTGCAACATTGAATTTAAAACTTGTTTCTTTATATTTCTCCATCTTGGTTGTTTAAGTTTTTTTTTTTTGTATATTTTGTAGAAAAATAAATAAATAAATAAGAGTAACGGGAAATGTCGAGTACCGATTCCAAAATGTAATTATTATTGGTGTTATATGGATTAAAGGGTGGATTGTATACCAGCGTTGGGAGGTGCTATGCACATTCTCAACAATCGCTGAATCCATTCCTTTTGCCAAAAAGAAGAGTAATTTGTACGATATTATTGTATTTGTGAGAAAGGCTATAAACAGATTATTATTATTATTATTTCCTTTATTAAATAAATACACATATAAATTACATTTTTAAATACATTATATAAAACAAATCTATTTAAAAATATAATAAATAGTATCCCACCGACATCGGGTACAGGGACCAAGCTGCCGGTGGTCAGGGCTGCAGAGACAGGAATTTCCGCACAATACGTGCCGTACCCAGAAGAACCGCCTTTTGCATCAAGCCCTTGACCCAACTGCCTAACGCGAGCCTCTTAAGATGTTGGTCGAGGCTCTTGGCGATCAGACCATGTGCCGATACAACTATCGGAACAATAATCGCTGAATCCACATCCCACATGTCGACAATCTCGTGAGCAAGGTCCAAATATTTTATTTGCTTATCTTTTTCGGCTTTTACGAGATTATCGTCATGTGGTATGGTTATATCAACGATTAATGCGAGGCGTTCTGACCGATCAATTACCACTATATCAGGCTTATTGGCTACAATAGTCCTGTCAGTGATAATATATCGGTCCCAGTACAACGTGACACGACCATTTTCTAGAACTGGGTCGGGCACATACCTATAATACGGTACCTCTGAATCGACAAGGTTATATTTCAGTGCAAGTTGCTGACAATCCTGGCTACTTGGTTGTGCCTGTGCAAATACTCGCCGTTGGCAAGACCAGAACAACCAGATATTATATGTCTAAGAGATTCACCAGGTAGGTGGCATGCCCGACATATGTCAACCGTACCATCTCTCAGAATATGCTTCCGATAGTTATTCGTCATAACAACTTCATCAGTAATTGCGCAGACAAAACCCTCGGTTTCGCCAAATAAATCACCGAACCGTAGCCAGGAGACAGAATCTACATCGGGCTTATGTAGAGCCCGATAAAACCGTCCATGCAGTTCTTTACTCTGCCATATCTCCTTGCGATCGTCAGTAAAACTGAAAACTGAATGAATCTGTATACCAAATTTCACCCCTATTAGTCAAGGGCTAAAAAGCTTGATTGGGTACCTAAAAGTATCTTCACAAACGTTCACACTTATAAGAGAATAAGTTACATTAATAACGTTATTTTTTTCAAGCATTTGCCTAAAGTTATTTCTTAATATTTAGAACTATTTCAGCGTGAAACAGTTCTAAATATTGCCTGCGAACAAAGGCAGTAGTTATTTTGAACGTCGCGTGGCGGGTTACATAAAACTAAAGGCTATTATAACAGCATGCGTCCACTTTATATGCCGCCATATTATATTTTTAGCGACAGAAATAGTTTTAGGGTGAGAACGCGTTAATATAAGTGGTAATTTTCTTTTATAGGGTATGTTATAATCAAATGGGCTCACTGATAGTTAGCCTAATTGCTTGTATACTAATCCGTTATTAGCCGTACTATGGTCGGACGTCATCTGCTGAACTCGGCCGATCGAATTCAACAAAGATTAGTTCGATTGACATCATAGTTGTTATGCAGGTCGATGGATGTCTTTGATCATACTATTAAATGACGATTACAGTATAGTTAATATTTTAATAACGATTAAATAAATGAAGCGCTCGTGGCCCCGCGGTCTCAGTGTTCGGTAAACGATCACTGAGGTACGCAACTTTCACTATGGCTGGTCGTCGGATGGGTGACCACTTTGTGGCATTTACATTTGCGAGCGTTTCCGTGCTTCGGAAGGCACGTTAAGCCGTTGGTCCCGGTTGCCAGTAAAATGGCGGTCGTTAAGCCTGGTTGAAGGCCTTGTAGGCGGCTTAAAAAATTTCAACAGCAGGTAGCCACAACCTGCGTCTGTCTATTTCAACACGGCAATGGGCTCACCACCTATTACGTGGGACAGGAATCCACACGGTGAAAAGTGGGCATATAATATGCCTCTGCCACCCCTTCGGGGATAAGGCGTGATGGATATTTTTTTTTTTTTTATTAAATAAATTATTTTTGTTTTATTATTATATAGAGGAAGGAGGCTATATATCTTTACACTACTACTCTAGAGAGAGGAGCAGTACTTTATAGCGGCGTGATTACAGCCTATGTTTTTGTGTTTTAATGCTAGCAAGCTTATTATTTTTTATGCCTGTATTCTTTTTCGTTGAACGTAATACATAATGTTTATATGTATGTGTATGTATATTTTAATAATGTTCCGTACTAATATACATGTTTAATCTATGATAATATACAGGATGGCCCATTTAAAACGGTCAGTATGGGCAACTCTGAAACTATAAAACATAGAAAGATCTCTTCTAAGGAACCATGTCACCGATTTCGATAAAAAGAAAAACTGCATTCATAGATTTACCGAAAACTTGTACTCGAGTCGGTAATCGAACCCCGAATTATCGAAGAATAAAACTTGCATTATTTTCAAATGAATATCGATGGAGTAGATCTTAAGCAGTAAATATTAATTATAAATATAAATAAGCATAAAATGAATAAAAGTCATTGTTTTTGTCATCATTTATTTAGTCGGGGATCGAAATGACCATCTGCTATTTTCAGTACAACATTTAACTCGTTTAACTAATGATTTTGCTATTGGCTTTTGTATCTTCAGCTGGTAAATAAGACTTAAAATTGAATCTAAAGTATTCATGGGGACATAATAGCTTGTTTTATACACTTCGTCCCAGGCATAAGCACAAATCAGACATTTTTTAAACATTATTGTATTGTAATAAACGATGGGATTAAATTAGTGGGAAGGGGTTCGAAATATGCCACAGGTGAAGCCGTGGGGATCAACTAGTACTTATATAATTGTTTCAACTTTATTCTAGAACTAAATTATTTAGTCACTTAAAAATTAAAGCTTTCAAAATCTTGCTTGAATATTTTTTATTAATTTGTATAATTATATGTAACATTTATCTCAGAAATATATAATGAGCTAAAATGTGGACGGAAAGACATATGGACATGGCGAAACTATGAGGATAGTTAGACTTGCTACGGAACCCTAAATATCGGACGGACTGTCATTTTGATGTGGTATTTAGACGAAACGGGCGTGTGCAGAACGTTTCTCAATAGTCAATCGACGCTTGAGAGTAGCTTTTATAAGGCAAAAACTAGCCTCAAGCGTTAATTGAGTATTGAGAAACGTTCTGGAATACGAACTTTAGAGTCACAAGCCTGTGATTATGGCCGTTGAAACCTGGTCGAAACATCAGGATACAAAATGCCATCTACCATCAGGGAAGGCAGAGACTATGGGTTTCAATTAGCTACAATCTTGACTTACAAATAAACAAACAACTTATATATTCCTATCAAAATTACTTATACCAACATTTTCAACATTGTCAGTATCTAATAAATGACACTCTTCAAATTCATTTTGTTTTTCATCGATCTTTTCAAAACTATTCTTGCAAAGAAAATCATTATCGCAAACGAAATCATTTCTTGCATTTTCCATAATTGAGTCTTCAAATGTACCATGTTCTCTGAACCTTTTCTCGTCTTCATTTTGATAATTCTGATACCTTTGTATTTCAAAATCTGGTGATATTGTTTGACCCTCATTAGCAGATTCTTTTCCTAAAATATCGTCAGCTTCTATAGCTTGTACTGCTTGTATTTCGCTAAAATTAACTCTGTTTTCATTCTTCACTTCATATTTAACTTCATCAACATTGTCTCTGGTTTCTATTAGCGGCTTCAAATGCATTACATTAAAATTAGGTATCAATCTACAATCCCAGTTAGCTTGTTCTGTCGTTTCTAGATCTAAATGAACATCATCTACTATCTTCTTATAAGTACCAAGATTATATTGAATAGGAATGGAGAATGACGGTAGATCGACTTGAGAATTATGTCTTGTAGGTAGTGCAGAAATGTGTATGGCTGGTGGTGATGGCTTCGATTTGGTTTCATAAACTGCAGGTTGAGTTTCGCTCAGATTTATCATTTGCGTTGATGACACTAAAAGGTAAAACAAGAAATTATTTTTTATAAGTACATAGATTTATGCATTTCTGTGGTGAAGTTTTACCACACCCGTTTCCCACAGGTACCTGTTTTAGCGATAAAAAGTAGCCTATATTTAAATCCATGGAGTTACTCTACACGAAGTATTATCCAAAATAGTCCAGCCACCCACTGCTACTTTCTATCGTCGCACCGCTCGCCATAGGCAGGATGTTCAGCCTCACAGTTTGCGTCCGCAGCGCTCGCATAGGGTTAGGTCCGAGAGGGGCTTTATTCCGCATACTTGTACTCTAAGATTGTGGAATTCCTAGCTCTCTGCCTAGGTTTTCCCAAACGTCTATAGTATAGGGTTGTTCAAAAGGGGTCTTGGAAAGTTTTAACAGGGTCCGCAGCTCAAGTGCCGCACCTCTGGTGTAGTAAATGTCCATGGGCTACGATGACCACTTTCCATCAGGTGGGCCGCGTGCTTGTCTGCCTTTACCATTGCAATGGTATAAAAAAAGCCGTTTGACTGTGTAGAAGTAACAAACAACAAAAACAAACTCTCTAACTTTCGCCTTCGACAATATGGTTACTGATGGCATACTCCAGAACCTCGTCCTAGGAAATGCAGATGCATCAACTTGCAGATTAAGTGGCTTGGGATCTGAAGTTAAGGGAAATATTTATAATATTAGTTACCAGGAATAGTAATAAAGTCCCTCATCTCCAGTGCAAGGGCTGAGGGCGATCTCTCGGGAGACCTCGGCCCTCTAGGAGCAGGGTAGGACTCACAACCAGCCTTTTGTTGCTTTCGCCATTTTGCACGGCGGTTTTGGAACCATACCTGGAACGAAAATGTTGCCAATTTGCTATATTATTCCAGGTTACAATCTACAGTACTGTTCTTCATCTTAGCATCTCGTTTGCATCTGCAATCTGGAGACGGAACTGGAGTAACTGAAGGTGAACTGTCCAGGACTATGCTTTCGAAGTCTTGGGGTCACTTACCACGAGAATAAAGAGCACATAGGCAGAAAGATGATTATGTATTGATTAGTCAGTAGAGGCCTACCTCGGCGATTTCTCGTGCCAATGTATATTCCAGAAGGATTTTGTTCGTAAAAATAAGGACACCTGTAGGGTAAGGTGGGGTAATTAATGTAAAAGAGATTTGTTCAACGCCCGTAGTAGATAATGGGTACACTATGGTATCTAATGACGTCAAATATGCTATGTGGTGTTAGTGGGTGCTGACGTCGTATATGACTCCATTATATAAAATGCTAAAGGGATCATCCAGCTAATTAAAAATATAATAATTATCTGGATGATAGACCTAATTATGATGAAAATAGAGATATCTGTATGATATAGTATATGTATATAGTATATATATATATAGAGTTCCCGTTTCCCACAGGAACTTGTTCCCGGGCTAAAAAAGTAGCCTACGTATTATAGTTTATAATATTACATACATACATATTGTCACGCCTTTATCTTCGAAGGGGTATGCAGAGGCATATTATACGCCTACATTTCACCGTATGCATTTTTGTCCCACGTAACAGGTGGTGAGCCCATTCCCGTGTTGAAATGGACGGTTGCGGCGACCTGTTGTTGAAGTTTTTCAAGCCTCCCTTACAAAGCCTTCAACTGGGCTTAATGACTGGCAATTTACTGGCAACCGGGACCATCGGCGTAACGTGGCGTAATGTACTTCGAAGCATGGAAACACTCGCAAAATGTAAATGCCACAAAGTATTAAGACGTAGGGGTCAACTAGTGTAATATAACAAGAAAAGATACATTTAAAATATTACAAAATAAATGTTTAAATTATGCAAAATGTACCTGGACCCTAGCTTCAGTGAGATCTATCCTCATGGCTAGTTCCTCTCGGAAGAAGACATCTGGGTAATGGGTTTTATGAAAAGCTGCTTCGAGCTGCTCCAACTGCACATTGGAGAAGGTGGTTCTGAAACATTTTATCATGAACTTAGAACAATGAAACTTTTTTAAATCGTGAGATAGACTTGCCTATAGCACATCGGCATAGCCACGCATAGTTGCGATGTTATATGAAAGTCATTTATATTGCTTCCCCTAGGACATAATAAAAGTGAACTCGGGACACTAAAGAGGAGAGACACTGATAAGAGATAAAATAAAAATAAAAATGTCTTCATTTTGCATAGACCATTTTAACGGCGCTTACAAAAAGACATACACTATAACTAAAAATAAATTTAATATTTTTAGTGAACCAGCTAGAAACTTAGGAAGGCTTTTTTTATTTACAATTTAATATTATTTCTATCAATATATCTACATAATGCATGAAAATAAGTTAAATGCTGTGGAGATGCGATCACTTCGAAAATTGTGCACCGTAACCTTGGCCGACCGAATACATAACGACATGATACGCAATATGGCAGGTTTGAATGAAAGTGTCAGTGTAAAGTTTGCAAAGGGCGTGCTACGTTAGTTTAGACACGTCCAACGAATGCGTGAGGAACTATTGAAGAAGTTACAATATTGTGCGACGGTAGAGGGTAGAAAGAGTCGGGGTGGGCCTAGCCTTACATATGAGGATCACGTGAGCAGATTGCTCAAAACGAAAAAGTCAAAAGTAAGTAAGACGAAAAAGTATTGCGATAGCGATTGATGAATCTGCAAGAAGCGAAAGAAGTATGCATGGATCGCGAAGCCTGGCGATCTGTCCTCTCTGACTACCCCGTCAGGGATATGGCGTGAAGATAGTTAGTTTATGTATCTACCTGTAACGCCTCTGTTTTCTTTTCGGTACATCGCTTTTGGAGCTGGATTTGGGCGAGTACTCCTCATCATCTTCGTACTGCTGGTGTTCCATATGTTCTTCTGGAGTGTCCACACTGGGTGTGTATGATTCAGCTGGCTCCGTATCAGTGCGCTCGCATAATACGGAGCTGGGTCCAAGACTGTATAAAAAAAATAGGTTTAAAATCATTCGTCTTCTTCGTGTTCCTCTCCAATTACTGGAGGTTGGATATCAGCCCTGAAAACCTCGACTTGTCTATGGTGAGGTGAAACAATTCCGCGGTGCTCTTGACTCTGGTCCACTCGCGGATGATTCGGAGCCATGATTTTCCGACGGCCTACTCGACGTATTTTGCCCATCATCATAAAAATCATTGTTTTTTCAATTATACTTTACTTCATTCAGAAACAGTAATCCACTTTCTTCATTTAACACTATGTATAGAGTGGAACTCCTTAAAGGGGTAAACCCAGAATAAGAATAATTATTTTATTTTATTCTACCATTTAAGTTAAGTAACCAAAATAATAAAAAAGATGAAAAATACTTAATTTATTAAAATCATGAATAACATTTCATCTCATTTTGCTTAACTACTAAGGACCATGTTATTGGCAGTCGAGATCAATGGCTTTACATGCATTCTGAAGTACGGAAACAATCGTAAATGGATAGGCCCCACATGATTACCCTTCTCGGGTCTGACCATAGCTCAAGATGATTAACGAAAAGATACAAAAAATCGTTAAAAAAATATCGTACCCATTAAATAAATTAGGTATATTATAACAGAAACTTGTAGTAGGTGACACATCATCATTCAAAATGGCCGCTGAGTCGAATCCGACTGCGCCTGCGCTGCCCTCGCGAACGTCCAGAGTTTCTTCCATATTTGATTGCTAAAGAAATAGAAGACAAATTATAATCACGACTACGGGATTATACGCGGGAAAATTGACAAGTGCAGGCAGACGCTTGCTGTATATTATTTTATAAAACTAGTGCATTTATCTTGTTTTATGTGCGGGAGTGGTGGTTTCTAGGACAAAAAAGTTTAACGTGCTGTAGTGAAAGACAACGATAAATATGCAGTGAAATGCTATTTTCTATCTTGCTGCGTAAAATCCAATGAAAACCTCAGTATAGCTACAATAATTATACTGGGGTGAGACTGACCTTGAATAATGACTAGACTTGACTAAGACGTAGAAGACGGGGACATTTTGGATAATAAGAAACAAGATTGAAGTAATATAAATTAAGATATGGCTGAAAGGTCTTAGTAACCAGGCCATAAGATAATTCCAAAAAAAAATTACTCTTTCGAAGTAAGAGTTTTAAGATAGCTTAGTTGGTAAGCCATTGCAATGGTTCCGCGTAAAAGCACTGAAGTATGTAGGGTACACTACTATCTGAGTGAGCCAGTGAATGGGATGAGTATCTTCACCACTTTCATAATATGTCGATATTCCGCCAAATATAGAAATAGCTTTATCAGCCCTCTGGCTCATCTGCTCATCTGTTTAGGTTTTTGTAAAAACGTAGTTTGGATTGCATAATTTAGTTTAACTATTACGTTATGTTTATGAAAGTTAATTGTGTATATTTTAATTTATTTGACTAACTAATTACGCGTGGTATGCAAATTTTCCAAGAAAAATGCTGCCTATCCCTTCGGGGATAAAGGCGTGACAATATGTATGTATATATGTATTATTATTATTATGTAAAAGAGGCAGTGGCAGGCTATTGGGCTCGCCTAAATGTTAGATTTCGCTGCTGATTCCAATGAGAGCAAGGAATTTGAGGATGTTTTTGGCAGCGACGTGCTGTAACTCCTCTGGTTGAAGCAGGTGTTTGCCCAAGGAAGTGCATCGTTTGTGTATGAGAGGGCAGAAGTCGCAGAGAATGTGCTGAGGCGTTTCATCGTCTTCGTAACAAGGTTAGACCTCCCAATCCCTTAAGGGCTGCGTCGTTCCATTTTCCATTGGTCAGCAGATGAAACTCTAGCAGCTAAGACCCGAGTGGTCGGAGGAGGTCAGTGGGGAACCTTAAGTCCTCGCTATGATTAATAACTAAGATTACTATATTCTGTAACTCAATACCTTCAAGCTTCGAGGTTAACGACCGTGAGCGAGCGCTCGGCGACTTCACTTAAATTGAATTAAATGTCTATAATTTAGTTAAGTTTATTAAATTACCACTAAATGAGTATAATTTGTATTCTACCACTATTGACTAGCTGCAACCAGACGGCTCTATAGCTCCGGTGAGCACGTCATTTTTTTGTGACGCCAAAGTTTCAAATTAACCTTTGATAGTGATGTGAAAATTGGAGGGAAGTGTATCTGGAATATGAATGTTATAGTGATGGTGTCAGTGACATTCTTTTTATCGATTTGAGAATTTATATAAAGTAATATGTAGTTTTGATAAGTTACAACACTTCAACTATATTTAAACATATTTTGTTATAAACAGTAATTATATTTTGTAATGCTACTAATCAAAGTCCAAGAACCAGAGGCCCCTGGACCATCTGAAGGTTGACTGTCTCGGCGTTGCAGTGGTAGTGTATGCGACTGCCACACTGAGGTCCTGTGTTCAATCCCCAGGTTGGAACAAATATTTGTGTGATCCACAATTGTTGGTGTCGGATTTTGGGTGTTTCCTATGTATAATATGTATGTATTTAGAAATATATAAGTATGTTTATCAGTGGTCTAGATCCCGTAACATAAGCTTTTATAGGTTAGTTTGAGGTTTGGGCTAAATGACACTGTGTAAAAAGTGTCCTACAATATTTATTATATATAAATATATATTTATTGGTTTTATATTTTAAAAGCTTATTTTATTTATTTATTTCAAACTTTAGCACAGAGTACAAGGCGGACTTAATGCCTAAGGCATTTTCTACCAGTCAACCTTAGGGTGATGCAGAGATAAGATTAGGTAGGTGCTCAGGTTGTGAGAAATAATAAAGTTTAGTAAAATAAAATAAAAATAAAAACAGTACAGTACACTATGTGATATACATATTCACAAAACACACATAATCATACATAGATACATATAAATACATATATACTACATACGTATATATAGCTTATTATATTCAAACACATTAGTACTTCAGATTAATATTTGTAATCGTCTAATCCATAGCCAGACACGCAGTGTGGCGATAACCGCTTGCCAGACAGATTTAAATACTTTCTTTGTACTTAAACGATTTCCTATAGATGGCGCTTAAATAAATAAATAAATATAAATAAATATTGTTGCGACAACTCACACAACGCCATCTGATTCCACACTAAGCAGAGCTTGTACTATGGTAACAATATAAACCACCGTGCTCATCACACAAAGTTTTATCCTGGGTGGGAATCGAACCCACCACCTCTTGCGTAGCAGTCAAATTCACTCCCACCGCGACACAGAGGCAGTAAAATTTTATCGATTTAATAGCAAGCTATGGTTTGGATTTTATAATCACATTATTCGAACCACCTTAACACCTTGACTAGGGTCTGGGGGTAGCAGGCCTGCTCTCTATAAGACGGCAGGCAAGTGATCATCCAGGTCATCGTAGCATATAGAAGTTTGTTTTGTAACACCCGAGCTAACCTCGCGCTGCCAACCTGCCATTTTAAAGAACTGGGACAGCCAGTGGCTAAATTTTTAAGCCACTCATAAGTCCTTCAACTTGGCTTAATGATCGCAATACTGTCAAACGATGCAAACGTTCTGACATGTCTTCCGAAGCAAGGTAAACACTCGTTAGTAGAAAGACCATAAACCTGACTGATTGACCGTTGTGAAAGAGGATTAACGAACGTTTTCAGAACCTGAGCTTGTGGAGGTTATAACTTATATTATAACAAAGAAAAACTTAATTTAATGGCTTTCACTGAACTGAATATTATTATATTCGAGTTGGTATTGTAATAACATTCAATAAACAGTTTCAACACTCTTAGAAATTTAACTATCTGAGAATTCTAGGGTTCAAAGATGGCGAATATTTTTGTAATCATATAATTGAAATAAGAATGTATCTCACACACACACATTCACATATACAATTGAAATTAGAATCTTCCTCTTAGCATCTTCCCAGGCGCTGTCAAACTTTTAGAGCTAGGAAACTTTGAGCAAGGAAGGCAATTTGCAACAAAAACTAAAGAAATTTCCAAATCAGATCAGTAATTTTCGAGTTATTGGTGAACATACAGGAAAAAAGAATCTGAAAAACATGGAACGACAAAACAAAACCTCCCTTTTCTTTTGAAGTCTGATGTATACCTGGAATACATGTTACCTAAGTAGTTAGTTACGTTTGTACATAACAATAAAACCCTTACCTTCAACAAGAGTGGTCCAAAGCTCTCATAATCACAGTGATAATATTATTTAATTAAGTTTAAACACAGTGGCGGTGGCTCTGGCTATCGTCACGTGGTCATAACGACTGAACTGCCCGATGGGGATGTATTTGTCACGTAGAGTATAGAACGCCGTAGAGCTGACAGTTAAATCTTTCTATTTAACTAACTAACTAACTATCTTCAGGCTGTATCCCTGACGGGGTAGTCAGAGAGGACAGATCGCCAGGCTTCTTGAATCATGCATACTTCTTTCGCTTCTTGCAGATTCATCAACCGCTTCATACATGCACGTCTGGGTATCCGAGTACTTTTGACTTTTCCGTTTTTGAGCAATCTGCTCACGTAATCTTTATATGTAAGTCTCGGTGTCTCCTACCCTGACTCCTTCTACACTCTACTTAAAATTTTAATGTATGTATACGAGTAGGTAGCATCGCTAACTCAGTGGTCTGCAAACCGTCAGCAACTTTCAATATGTTCGCTTGTCCTCGAATTCGTGACCACTATATGGCATTTTTATTTATTTATTTACGAGCATTTCCGTGCCAAGGAAGGAATTTCAACACGGCAATGGGCTCACTACCTGTTACGTGGGGCAAAGATACTTACGATGAAATGTAGGCGTATATTATGCCGCTGTCACCCCTCCGGGGATAAAGTCATAGTAATATGCAGCAATAATAATAAAATATATGTCCGTACCTAATGATTTTAACCTTCCTATTAAATATAACTGTGATATTTACAAGTCGAAAATGTTAAATAATTTTCAGATTAAATTATAATAGAAAAATCAGTCAAGTAATAATAAATAATAAAGTTAAAGATTATATATACAGTTATAAACGAATGTGGTTATTTACGAGTTATATACTTATGTATCGAGTTTTTGATTCCAATAAAAATATAAAGATAAATACGAAATAAAACAATTTCATTCCTCACAGTTTACATGTCTGGAATATATAGGTACCTACTCTCTAAAACTAGAAATATATTTATTCAGAGAAAGATAGTAAACATAATTATTAAACGTTGTCACGGTTGTAACTATGGGGCAAAATCAGTTGCGATTAATTTTAAATTTAACTAGATAAGATACAAAGTTGCACGTGTGTTAAGTCAACATAAAAATTTCACAACATAAACTATTTAATGCCTTCTCTATACCCTTCGTAGCACTTGGCTAGAAAACTCATGACGTTTTCTATTAGTCTACATAGTAGTAGCTATACTTGGGTCGCAGGTTCATTCCGGAGCTAAGCACGGCTTAGTGAGGCCCCTCAAGTGCTGTTGTGTCGTTGTCAGAAGTATTGCGGCTTTTAGAATTGTGAAGGTATGTGATATATGCTTGATACACCAGAAGCATTACTTTGCACAGACTTTGTTGTTTAAAAGTTTGTGTTATCTTTAAGTCTCATTTAAATTGATATGGTTTATCATTAATCTTAATAATAATAGAAATGTGATAGTTTGTATGGATGTTTGTTATTCTTTCACGTAAAAAGTACTGAATCGATTTTAATGAAACTTTACAATAATATAGCTTATTCATCAGAATAACACATAGGCTACTTTTTATGCCGGGAACAAGTTCCCGTGGGAAACGGGAACTGGAAAACTTCTCTACGCGGGTGAAGCCGCGGGCGTCAACTAGTAATATTATATTGGCCAGGTTTATAAGTGTCTGTGAAACTGATTTTTATATATTAAGGTAGCTAATACCATGGATTAACACATAGGTTACTTTTATGTCAAGAACAGGCTCCAGGGTTCAGACTGGGTGTCAAGTATCTCCACACAAAATTTATCAAAATTAATCTAGCTGTTTCAGCGTGTAGACTTAACAAACATACGAGTACACACACAAACTTTCTTTTTTAATTCCACTATTTAGGTATATTTTGAGGCTATACGAAAATTAAGAAGACTTTTTCATGAATTTTTTTATCAGTCACGCCATTATCCCGTAACTAGAGGCACGTTAAAAAAATATTGTCACCGTAAATTTAAACTTAGGCAAGGATTTGGGTCGTCTAATTCCACAACCGAATTACTATCAGTAAAGGAGCGGTCAAAGAAATTTAAGGATAGCTGTGGTATTTTTAGTTCTAGGTTTTCCGTTGACCTCGAACACGTTTATACGAATTGTAAAGGTACTAAAAACGCCCTTTTAAAAAAGAAAGAGGTGATGACTATCATAAAATGTTATTTTATTCTAATGCTTTATGTATGAGCACTGATTAGAAGAAGGGCATCAGTCACGCTTCTATCCCCGAAGGGGTGGCAGAGCCATAATATATGCCCACATTTCACAGTGTGCATTTTTGTCCCACGTAACAGGTGATGCATTTTTTTCAAGGCGTCCATAAGGATCTCAACTTTGCTTAAAGACTACATATAACTGGTAACCGGGACTTAAAGGAAATAAAAAAAAAATTGAAAAAAGATTTGATGAAAATTTTTGTGTAAAAGAATTTATCCTTGATCTAGTCTGAAGTACTGAATGAATTTAAAGCGAATACTCTGGAGCCCAGGACTCATATATTATTTTGATGGGACTAGTAATGTAGGTACATGCCCATTTCAACATGGCAATGCGCTCACCACCTGTTACGTGGGACAAAAGTGCATACAGTGAAATGTGGGCGTATAGTATGCTTCTGCCTACCCCTTCGGGGAAAAAGGCATGACAATATGTATGTATGTATGTAGTAATGTACTAGCGATTGATGAATCTTCAAGAAGCGAAAGAAGTATGCATGGATCGCGAAGGCTGGCGATTTGTCCTCTCTGACTACCTCTGCAGTGTGAAGATAGTTAGTAAGGTAGTTAGGAATGTGGTTTAGCAAGCAACTCTCCCCAAGCTAAAGATTTGTTGTTACGCATTATATTTTCTGATAGATTGGAAAATCTAGTTTCTGTTGGTGGAAGGTGGAAGCGATCGCCATAATGACAGTTTGATCCTATGTTAGCTTGTCATAGCCAGGCGCGTGCGCTTCATACATGCAAATAAGCACTGCATACCCTAGCCCAATCTATATAATCTAAATCTATTATTTAAAAACAACAAGCTGTATAAAAATAAATACGCAAAAAATTATGTGTGTATTGTGCCCCTGCCATCTATGAGTCCTTCAGCGAACTTAACAAATAACTAGCACCACAGATAAAATAATATAATTCTTATCTAGCACATATACGTCACGCGTCGAGCCCAACGCCACCGTGCCGCACACTGGCTGTAAGCAGAATGTAATCTTGCCTACTCAGGAGTCGTATGAATACAGTAGATACTTTGTTTGTGTGAGTAAATTGTACGATTGTATGAGAAATTATCACACATGATTTAAGCAGTGCTTCTTTGACGAAGCGACCGATTTAAGTAACTATCAAAAACAGAAATAATGGTGGATGCGTTAAGCCTATTTAATTTACTTGCATAATATTGTCGTAATATTGTTTCACTTCACATATCTTTCGAGTGATTTTGAGCGCATCTAATTAATTTGTTAACTTACTAGAATTACTCTGAAATATTTAAAATTATAGCTGTGAGATCTGTGTTGGTGATGTGTGTTTAATAAATAAATCGAAAATTCGTGTTTGATAAAAAAAAAATGTTAAAGGACGTTAGTTTACGATTTAGATCTAAAGGGTAATACCACTCGGTACGTTCTTTTTATAACAAGTATTAAGATAATTACGTAAATCTGGCTGGCAAACTGTATACATAAATAAATTATTTTAAAAATTATATTAAACAAGATCAAAATAAAGTTTGGACCTTTAATGGATATTCAGATTTAAATAATTTTCAAGTATGTAAGTAATGTTATTTATTTATTTTTGCTTATTTCGCAAATAACGCGTTACTAGTATGACAGACGTTACGCCAAGTTAGAAGCCTAGGATTGAATAATTTCAATAGCAGGTCGCCACCACCTGCGCCTGTCCATTTCAACACGGCAATAGACTCACCACCTGTTACGTGTATATGTATAAGCCTCTACCACCCCTTCAGAGATAACTCATTAATGATAAGTATAAATAGATAAATATTTGTAGTTTGTTTTTTTATTTTGAAATGTATATACGCTAGCTTATCTCATTGAGATCACTTTCTTGCAGGGTTTTCGGGTAAGTGCATACCCTATCCGATATCCTTGTGCACGCCGCTGGTCATAGCTAATACCAAAGTTTAGTGTAGAAGAAATATTTTCTTCAACATTTTTAGAAGCTAGACTGTAGATATAGACGATTTCTTAATTTGAGCTTTTTCTTGTATTGCTATTATATTAGCTCCACTCCAAACGTCCTAATGGTTTTTTAGCACATTAGCTTTGCACTGCGGGGCCTATCCCCCTATATGACCTACTTCGAACCCTCGTTACATCATTTAGGTGGGAGCTTTTAAAAATCCTTTCTTAGAGAACATGCCTATGATCTTTCTTTTTTAACATGTGGACATCCCCTCGGATGTCATACCGGACTCTAACCGGCTAAAACCACACGGTCCCTGCCTGTCTATTGCGGAACGCCCCGGGTAACTCCTCGGAAAGATGTCCCAGTGCGCCTTTGATGCCTACCTCATAATAGCTATCAAAACTTTTTACTCTTAACTTGATAGTGAGATAAGTTATAGCCGATGTTTTCCATTTCTAGTACCTAAGTACCTATAATACCATAAGTAACATATAAATTTTAAGTTTTAAAGTGGAATTTTTTTTTCAGTCCCGAACCATCTTCTTCTGGTTCAACGCAAGCTTGACTCGAACCATCTTCTTCTGGTTCAACGCACCAGACGCGTTTACTAACTACACCTAATTTTTCCACTTTAAAATGTAGCACACAACTTAATTGCTTTTCAACTTCAACTAACTAACATTGTTTGGTCAAATACTCGACTATTAATCGAACAAAACAATGTTACACTTGATTGGTGGCGTCATTCCCAGCAACACCACCAACTAATACCTTTCTCTCTATTTAGTTTAGCTTCCAGCAGGTTCGAACTTAATGTAAATTTTGTCGGATGAGATTCGTTGCAACGAAAACTCTACTGCTATTTAAAGTGACTAATATAAGCACAGTTTCAGCAAAGTAGGTACAGATTAATTAATTTATCAGCCTCTGCCTACCCCTTCGGAGATAAAGGCGTGACAATATTTATGTATCAGCTGTAATTTGGGGCAAATTTAATGTCTTCGTAAATTCACACAGGTCCGCTTGACCCGTTAGGCCCACTTGCGCGGATGCTGGGGTTAAATAAATAATTATAGAGTTAGATAACTCGGAATTAAGTAAATAACTTTTTAACCCTAATCATATCTTGCACCATAGAAAAATATCATCGGGTTAACTAACCCAGTGTTTTATGTCACTCTATGTCACCCAACCAAACATTAATGATTGAACAAAGAATGAAACAGGTATGTCTATCTCTTTTACACTACAGTTTGCCACATAAGACTTTTTCTTACACGAATGAATGTAACATGACAGCCGAGTGAATTTATTTCATCGTATTATGTGTGCGCGGCGTGTCATTTTGAGGAGTCTGTGTCACGCATGTGTCACGTGCCACCTCATTGTCTGTCAGCTGCTAACCCAATGTTTGACGAATTAACCCTTAGAAATCAGTGAGTTAAAATTTTAGCGATTTAACCCTAGGTATACCCTTAACTCGGGGTCATGCGAGACAAATTAATGATTTAAGTCGGGGTTAGTCCATACCTCCGAGTTATACACGTTAACCCAGGATCGCGCAAGTGGGCCTTAGTTTTATCGTAAATGTTTTTATGCGGCAGTGGCGTATGTAGGTTGTGCGAGCGAGATCACACAACGTAATTGTCTGTCTTATTTGTTTACGCATATTTATGTAATATTGACGAATATATACAGTAATGTCATTAGAATAAAAACTATCGTGAGCGTTGTTCATTATTACAAAGTAAACGGTTATACTCACGTGTGACTGCCTCTGTGGCGCGGTGGAAGTGTATCCACGGGCGTGTGTAACCAAGGAGGGGGTTTAGGGGGTTTTAAACCCCCCCCCCCCCCCCAAATGTTAACGATATTGACAACCATCATCATCCGAGCGTCTGTCTGAGTTGTGTTCACAGCGCCTGGGGTCTGCTTTCCTACTTCTCCTCCTCCACTTCGCACGGTCATCGGTATCCCTAGTAGCGAGACCGCGGATGTGAGAGTCCCTCCAAACAACCACCGCAGTATTTTCACTGCCACGACACGCAGCACTTGCTTGTGTGGCTCTAACCAAGACCAATGGTGTTATAGACAAATTACACCAGGCATCTCCCGCAACTTAACTTACACGCAGCAGCAATGTATATATTGATGTCACAGTCGATGTCGCTGGACGTAATACAGATCCCAGCCTGATCCGTGCGCTTGACTAAATCATCGCCTATGCTGACGAATGTTGGACCTGTAGAGTTTAGTGCCAAGTAGGTACTCTGGTCTTGGCCACAATAAGTAACCATGGGGGCTGCTCATGTGAATCCCTGATTCTGAACTGAACAAAAACGGACTAAGGACCATTTGGGGCACACCAGCAGATTGAAAAGATTTCGAAGTTCCGATTAAAATTTTTCGGACTCCATATCAATTTGGAGCGCAGTAGGTCAGAAAGTATGCTTCATTATTGAGGCCCTTTCGGCAGGCAAATTATAATTTAGAGATGTTCGGTCAAGTCTTTGATGAACTTTGATCACATCCGGTGTTAAACCTGTTTATCACACAAACATCTTTAAATATACACCCACTGTCCGTTATGAAAAAGTCTATCTCGTTCCTTGTGACTATTTCGGGGCTTCCCCAAGCCCATTTTCTGTAGGGCTTTTTTATTAAGTTAGAATTCAATAAGAAGAGCCTCTGCGACTCGATAAAGTTAATTAGCTCTGTGCACCACACCATAAAGATTGATTTCACTGTGGCGGTGAAGTACCCTCCGCTTCACAGCAACGTTGTAGTGAGCCTTAGTAGTAATGTATAATGCTGTCGCTATGTCCTCATGCACGGCCTCAACTGCCTCGTCAGAGCTTCCCGAGGTCGGGGCATACACTGAAGGTGTTCAGAAATACCTATCGGTGAGTTTCAGTATTATTAGACTTCTCGAGCTGACACGCTGCTGCTAACAATTAATTCATCATAAAACCGATACCGACCTCAGAGGATTGCCTTCCATCACCTTTCCAAAAGTAGAGAAGGTCGCTGGACGCAAGGGTTAGTGTGTTCTTTCCCTTTCTTCGGAGCTTGCATAAACTCAATATGGGCCAGATTATGCTACTCAGTTCTACCTCAAGGTCGACAAGGCGCTCGTCCAGATGTAGGGTAGGGTATTTCCATAGGTTGCGAGAGTCAATCGTGTATGGTAGCCTTTTGTAGCCCGCAGATTCTTGCCATCCCCATCTTACGCCGTCACCCGATCGCTACCGTAATCGAGAACAGCGGCAGTGCCGAGAACGTTTTTGTTTGTGCCTTCATATTGAGAGGATTTGTCCTTACTATACCACGCTGGCCAAGCGGGTTGGTACAGAGTATTGTCTCGAATTTTCCTTTTCTTCGCCATCGTTTTCCATTCAGTTCAGTCTCGTGTCGATCTATTTTACTAACGCAGTATAAAAATGCAGGTACTACAACACTGCTTATATTTTGTTGGTGTTAATTATAAATTTTATTTTAATGGGGTGATTGATTTTTGTAAAATAAATGAACGCTCTCCAGGAACCTCGACCTTGCAGCATGGTCTCAGGACCCTTGACTCTGGAGACTGGTCTCTTCTTACCTTAGACTCTGGAGCTAAACCCTAAACCCCAGACCCTGGATCTTGGACCCTGGGTTCTTGGGCCCTGAAGTCTGGACTTCTCACCATCTAAGTAAGGAGTCCAGACTTCAGCCAGAAGTCCCTGGAGCCAAGACTTAAAGCTCTGGACGTCGACCCAGGATCTTGGACCTCTAGAACTGGGATCTCGATAATGTACTCTGGTGGCTAGACTCCGGACTCTCGGGCCCGGCACCTAGACTCTGGACCCTAGGCGTGGGAGCCTGGATCCTGGAGCTTAGACACATGACCTACGACATTTTGTAAGCGCCGTTAAAATGGTCTATGCAAAATAAAGATATGTTTATTTTTATTTTATTTTTACAACCCCAGACCGTCGACTATCGAAATGATGATTTGGAAAAAACATAAACATACTTTCACGCCTTTATCCCCGAAGGGTTAGGCAGAGGCGTACTATACGCTTGAAAAAATAAAATGATTTGGAAAATATAAAATATTATTGAAAAGAAGTCCGTCCACAAAATGTTTACACCGTTTTTATACTATGTCAGTAAAATGAATCGACAGGAGACTACTCGTAGACCGAGTTAAAATTGTTACTAGAATTGGCCCTCTGTTAGTCAGCAGGTGCACTACGAGTATTCGACGGTGGGGCTGGCTTGGACTCCGAAGATGTGGGTGGGGCCCTATCGCATCTAAAATCTAGTTTAGAATGCTTAAATTATTGTGCGATATACTTATTCAAAAATTTACACATTGTTTCAAGTAACGAAACTAGTAGGGCTATCCCGAAATTCACACGTGACTATAACCGTTTAGTTTGTAGTAATGTCATTATTGCAAGTATTGCACAGTAGTAAATCAACAGCTTATTTATATAAATATAAAATTAATTTAAATATCGTTGGGACAACTCACACAACGCCATCAGATTCCAAACTAAGCAGAGCTTGTACTATGGTACGTACGCTTGTACTATCGTAACCAGATAACTGATAAACTCACTTATATATTTCTAAATACATACATATTATAGATAAATAACACCCAGACACAGAACAAACCCACGTGCTCATCACACAAAGTTTTATACTGGGTGGGAATCGAACCCACAACCTCTGGCGTAGCCGTCGGATACACTCCCACCGCGCCACAGAGGCAGTCAAAATATTGGTCAACATTCTTTTAAAATCCCGCTTATTATTAAGAGTTCGCTTTGTTCCAACTTCTATATAAAAGCTAAAAAAAAAGAAGTGGCACTCGGAGACTGCCGCGGTAAAGCTATTGCATACGTTTGTTTTTCTTTGATTTTAATTCAAGTTACACTAAAAAAAACACCCTCACCCCCACTCAATCGTATTATATATGTACATACAAGTTAAGCCAACGCTCGGCCGTGCTCGGTGAACTTCGTGTGACCTCGGGTCTTAGGTTTATTGTGTTACGGAATTTCTTGATTATAGCCCGCTCAAAGCCCGCGATAAAAACTATGCAATAGCTTAAAAACAATGTTTTATAAATGTTCATCTTTTGTAACGGTCAGTTATAAAATGGGTAACCAATTGTTGTATTTACTTTTACGAGCGTATGCGTGCTTCGGAAAACGTGTGAAGCCGTTTGTCTCTGCTCCTAGTGACATGGTAGTCCTTAATCCAATCCATAGACCGTATGCTTGTAGGCCACCTCAGTGGTATAATATATGGGCTTTTATACAGCCTTCCCCCGTATGTTTCAACATGGCAATAGATTCGCCTACTATTACGCTGAACTAAATAAATACAACTGGTGATTAGTATGCCTCTGCGTACTCCTTCAGGGTAAAGAGGCGTCACTATATGAGTATAGGTATAGAGCTGTAGGATTTAATCTTATTAATACTATGTTTGTGAAAGTTTGTTAAGCTGTTTGGTGGTTTACAGATAGCTGGCATTACACACATAAGCTAATCTAACCCGAAAACATGTTCTTGTGTCAACCGGTATACTCGACATCCAGTGGTTCAATTGTGAAAAAACAAAGCAAACCGTACCAAATATGCGCGTCAACACAGTGAGATTGTGTGTCGCGATTGAGTCCAAGAAATCAACGGTAGTGGTGTCTAGAAAATTCCACAACTCGGGCGGAGATGCGAGCTTCAAGTAGTGTAGAAAATAAAACAAGACTTACTCATGAATGTTAATTCATATTTAATAAATAAATACATTCTCATCGTTTTATGTTTTAAATATTATTAAGTGACTTAGTTGTAGCAACTCTCAACAACTTAATTTATAATACAATACGTAGATCGCTCGTTACTGCTTATAAACTAGTTTTTAACAATAATCCTTCAAACTAAAAGATATATATTAGGAAAAAAACTCTTCAATATACATACAATTATAATAAGTTAGTAGATATATGTTACAGAATTTAAAACCCTAACTTAATTTTACAACTAAATATAAGTAGATTTATTCGTAAATGTTCAATGTGTATGATTAACGAAAAAGAATGAATGAAATACAAAAAATGAACGAAAAGAATGAACAATGTTTTTTTTAATCCAGAATTTTATTGGTAACATTCAAGACCATTTTAAAATGATACATATTAAATTAAATCGTAGCTCATTGGTAGTGTAGGTATACGGGATCACATTTATTCTTGTAAAATAAAAAAAAATAAAAAATAAAAAATTGCAAACCTTTGAGAAGGTTTGCAATTTTTTATTTTAGAAATAAGTATGTTTGTGTATATGTTGCTCAAATTCCATAACACAAGTTGACATTAACTAAACTTCAGCTAGATATCGCTGTGTTTCACAATTTTTTTTCTCAAGCTTTTTATTTATGTTCCTATACGGCCCTTAGAAAGGCTTCAAAGACCCTTCAGTGAAGTATTAAATAAAATTTTCAAAATGACAGTTACGAATAAAACTACATTGCCTATTGTAAAGGCGTAACTCAGGGCCACTAGCGACTTATAGCATCCGCAACCGGTGATTTTGAGAATGTTTACATCATCACGCTACTGCCCAGGAGAGCGGAGCAGTAATCATAAATTTCAACAAATCGGGCGAATTTTCATACATTGTTGTAAATGTAAAAGCGACTGGATCAAATGGGTCTGGCGAGGGTTCAAAATATGTCACGGGCGAAGCCGCGGATGTCAGCTAGTTTCATATTACCAAGCGTGTCAGGCGGCGTCGGCCTTTTTTTCATACGATTACAGTAATTAGTGTTAAGACGAATGATAGACAACTGACAATTCACGTATGCGATTTTCGCATACAGTTTGGTGTAAAATTTGGTACTATTATTACTTTCGTCTTTATTAGGTGCGAGCTAAAGGAAGCGAGCGACATTGCTTCCCTTGCGGTATCGATATATTTAGCTTCTAAAAAGCAACTAATTCACCGGGTCTGATTCTAAAAGAAGCTAGTGTAAAGCCCTTAATGGTTGCCATAAACAATAAAAATATTGTTTATAGTTTCAAAAATATTTGAACACAAGAATAATTACATCTTTGGCGTCAAGCGAAATCTACAAAAGCGGTTTTATTTTATTTCATACACATTATCCCGTGGAGTATTTCTGTTAATATGTTCCGACGTTTAGATGTGATTGCATCAAGACTCAGTTCACCTGTGTGTTCGAAACGCCGTACATTGAAATGTCATTAAAACCAAGTGTCAATGTTAGGTGCACAAAATCGGGATTTTTTTGGAAGATTTTTACGGTCATTGCTGGTACGTTTATGACGGATTTTATGATAACCATTTTTACGGTCATTGCTGGTACGTTTATGACGGATTTTATGATAACCATTTTTGAAAACTAATACCTATTGTGTTTAGAAAAATATTTGTTAATGAATCAATCATCAAACAATTTAAAATATTATATACAACAGAATGCCTACCCTCTTGAGGATATACAGGCGTGAAGAAGGTATTAAGATAACAGAAATAACATGATGATTGTATGAAACTACAGAAATACCCCACATCTCCACAAAATCAAACCATATTTCTATTACAAATAAAGACGTATTTCGCTTGAAATACGCTTAAAAGTATTACATTCAAGGTTCATCAAAGTATTATGAAATAATCAATTTTTCATTCAAAAAAGATCATTATTTAAATAGACATAAGGATGAAAATCTAACGTAGAAACATTAATTCCTTTTACTTTGAAATGCATTACAGACATTTTATCGTAGAACATTTTAGGTCTTGTAAAAAAAATTAAAATAATACAGTACAGCTTGACATAAAAATGTCTTTAATAATAAATATCCACCACGCCTTATCCCCGAAGGGGTGGCAGAAGCATATTATATGCCCACTTTTCACCGAGTAGATTCCTGTCCCACTTAAAAGGTGGTGAGCCCATTGCCATGTCGAAATAGACAGACGCAGGTTGTGGCTACCTGCTGCTGAAATTTTTCAAGCAGCCCATAAGGCCTTCAACCAGGCTTAACGACTGCCATTTTACTGGCAACCGGGACCAACGGCTTAACGTGCCTTCCGAAGCACGAAAATGCTCGCAAATGTAAATGCCACAAACTGGTCACCTATCCGAGGACCAGCCATAGTAGAAAGTTGCTTAACGCAATGATCGTTTACAGAACACTGAGTCCGCGGGGCCACGAGCGCATACGGTGCAATGTGGGCCTATAATATGCCTCTGCCTACCCCTTCGGGGAAAAGTGACAATATGTCTATGTCTACCTTATTTATATGTCTATTTTTGTATATAAATAAATCAACTGTAGTGACACACAAAATTAATGTAATGAATGATGAATTATTATTATTAAGTAGAGATTCATAATCAAATATATTGGACAGCATATGTCTGGATATATTATACAAGTCACATATTCTATTAAACAGTGACATCAGTTTTGAATACCGAGTACAATTTTTTCAACTGTACCTTTTCATATAATTCACGGACCTAAAAGAAATACGACAGTGTGACACACTATTATATATTTGTAACTGTGTCAAAGTTTCATTTGTCATATGAAAAAAACTTCACTTGCACATATAAGAAAACTGTGTCAAAACTGTGACCATATTATGTGTGGGCACGCACATAATTTGGACGCCATTTTCGTACTTCATGATAACTATAGGTTACATTCGTTATTTTTCTAGATCAGTGGTACATTCAGTTGTAAATAAATAAATAAATATTGTAGGACACTTTTCACACAGCGCTATCTAGTCCAAAGTAAGCTAAAATTAGCTTGTGTTATAGGATCTAGACAACTGATAAACATACTTATATATTTCTAAATACATAAATATATTATACATAGGAAACACCCAAACTCCGAAACACACATTTGTGGATCATACAAATATTTGTTCCGACCCGGGAATCGAACCCGGGACCTCTAGCGTAGCAGTCGGATAAGCTCCTACCGCGCCACTGAGTTGTAATAGTCAAGATACAGTCCGAAAAAACAATGCAGCTCACACAGTTACATACCCTGATGACTTATGTGTGCGCTATTTAGTCTTTACGCTGTGTGACTTATGCATATGACTGTACAAGTATTTACCTTCATCAAACTGACATCCATATTTAATAAAATACACTTGTTACGTATACATCAGTTATGAGCTGATAATGGTAGTATGAAAAAATCCCATCCCTTTTAACAAGTAGTTATTTATTTTCTATCTACCCTCGTATCAAATAGTAGAAACAACAAGCCTATATAACCGGTACAAAGTCAACAGTAGCTACATTTTAAATTAGTCAACAGTAGAAATTAGTTGGCAAGGTTTTGTCAATATCGAACATAGCAGTATAGAGCAGTTTTCAAAGTCAACCATTAAATAAGATGAAAATAAAAACAGTTTAAAAAAACCACAAATATAACTAATTAGTTTGTACAGGAAATGGTTGAAATATAAATAAATAAATATAAATGTTGTGGTAGACTAATTTACACAGCGCCATCTAGCCCCAATTAAGCTAATATATACTTGTGCTGTGAAATCAAGACAATTGATACATACCTATATATTTCTAATTACATACATAATTTATATACTCATTAGTGGATCACACAAATACTCGTATATTAAATTAAAAAAAAATCACGGGTATACTAAACATCAAAACAATACATCACCCTTTTTAGATCTTGCTGATATATCTTTCTATCTTTACGCTGTATACCTGACGGGGTAGTCAGAGAGGACAGATCGCCAGGCTTCACGATCCAAGCATACTTTTTTGGCTTCTTGCAGATTCATCAATCGCTTCATACACGCAAGTCTGGGTATCCGAGTAGTTTTGACTTTTCCGTTTTAAATATAATAAAAATTTACAAAGAATATAAAATTGATACACTATTGCACAATTTAAACCAAATTTCATTTACATAAGAAAAAAATTGTGAATAAACTCAAAACTGCTCTATACAACTGAGTCTGAAAAGTTTAAACGTGCACGTGCACGCATTTCAGCGTGTACGTACGTTACTCCGAACGTTTACACTATTTAGTTATTCAATTACAATCCGAGAAAAATGTCATACAGGTAACATTGCAGTTGTAAAATCCTTTCAAAGGATACAAATGAAAAGCAGCCTTAGTTTCGGTAAAATACAGTTGAAAATCGTACATAGTTTTGGAAGATATTAGTTTCCTTAACATTATTTTTTTAAATAGTTTTTATGGACACTGGGAAATGCACCTAAATCGACTAGAGGTCATTAAACTTCGGAAAAGGTACTACCTATGTTTAAAATTTCTCAAATCGCCTATTCTAATATAATTCATCAACAATATTGAATAAATTCGTTTTTATTTTATTAATATATTATAAATATTCAACTGTGAAGTCTATGTATTATTTTGTGCTGAAATTAATGTATTTTGTGTGTGTACTTTATTCCCATTTGCATTTGCTATTCCAAACGTATGTACAATTATTATTATTATTATACTAAAGAAAATATTATCATGAATATGTAAGATATTTTTTATATATTTAATTATTAAAAAGTTTTTAATGTTTATAATACTTTTCGGTTGGTAACATGCAATGAATTTTAAAATGTTTCTTAAGTCGCAATTCAGAATTGAATAAATTGTCAAAATTAGTTTATTTTATTTATATTTTTGTGTACCCAATCAAATCGACTTTATTCCCTAGCTACATTACCAATCACTTCCACTAGTCCTCAATTTAAAGTAAGAAGTGTATTTTTATTTTATCCAGCAACAGTCATTGGATTAGTGTTGCTAGTTAAAAAATACAATAAAGTGTCGTCAGTTAATTTTATTCGTTGCTTTCATATCTCATTATAAGAGTGCCAAAGACAAATAGTTTTAAAATATAAAACTCAGGAATAATGGAAGCGTTAATCCCAACATTCAACTAATAAATCGACCTCCAAAATGTGGACCCAATGTTAATTTCGATTCCAACTTCTTTCGTTTCTCGTAATAACACCTCTATTTATTAAACGAGGTTTTATTGTTAGTCCTTGTAAATTTTCTTAAGAATTTTTTTTAAAACTTAATTATCATTTGACGACCAGACAACAATGTAGATTATTTTTTCAAGATGGCGTCGAAAAAATGTCGTTTGCTACTTTTTAGCGAACCTCTAATTAAACGTGTACTATAAATAGTCAAGTGAACCATTAAACTATTAATAAATTCGAGTGCCACAATTGTCTTGGCACTAAATAATCAAAGTACCTTACCAAATTGCTGACCATAACCACTTAAGTACCACCAACCACATTTTGCGTTACTTAGGAGCGAAAATCATTGACAGTAATTTTTACTTCAGTAAAAATTATAATGTATAGTCGTATGCACTATTATCCACAAACAATTTTATGCATAATATACTTCGTTGAAACTACATTAACATAGCCTCCGAAGCAGTATAATATTCATCCATAAACACATATCTTTATTTACGAATATCATAATTAGATTTAAAAAATAATCACCTGAATTTATTGAAAAATCAATTCCATACTAAATAAAAAGTGCTTGAAAAAAGATGGCACTAAAAAGATGAGGTACCTGATCGATAAATCAATCAAATAGGAATTAGTGTGGCAACACCGTTACTTGCGTAACTAATCAAACCATTCGGAGTTTGAATTCGTGGAACTCGAAAATGTTCGAAGTTTGAATTCGAGGTACCCGTAAATGTTCGAAGCATGAATTCGTGGAACCCAAAAGCGTTCGCAGTTTGAATTCGTGGATGTCGAAAACATTCGGTATTTGAATTCAAAGTTCACTGAACCGACGATTTCTCGGGTGGTGTACAGTTTTTAGACTTCGGTGCTCTTGCCGACTTGTCCATGTTTGTTGTCTGGTATTCCTGAGGCGCTTAGTTTGCGCGTTCGTCCTGGGAATATGCCTCCGATGCCGCCGAATAAACGTCCTGGAAAAGAAGGCATTGGATATATTAGTACACGTACTCGTATACGGTTCTCAAATGGTGACTCTAATCTATTATTGATCTACCCGCGACTAAAATTGGTGCAAATCCTATGATATAGTTTTTGAGCTTGTTATGTTTAGACATAAAGACAGCTGAGGGGAGTTTTATAATGTTTATTTATCTAATACGCTTTATCCCCGAAGGGGTGGCAGAGGAATACATATTGTATCCACTTTTCACCATGTGTATTCCTGCCCCACATAATAAGTGGTGAGGTGAGCCCATTGCCGTGTTGAAATAAGACAGAAGCAGGTTGTGGCTACCTGCTGTTGAAAATTTTCTAACCGCCCATAAGTCCTTCAACTTGACTTAACGACTGCCATATTACTGGCAACCGGTACCAACGGCTTAACGTGCCTTCCGAAGCACGGAAACGCTCGCAAAGGTAAATGCCACAAAGTGGTTACCCATCCGAGGACCAGCCATAGTGAAAGTTGCGTAACTCAGTGATTGTTTACAGAACACTGAGTCCGTTGGGCCACGAGCGCTTCAATTTTTATAATGTTAAAGGATGATTCTGTACGTATTTAGAATTATAAGTAAGTTTTAATTATCTAAGTTCCATAAGTCCAATCCCAATTAGCGCTGGGTAATCTTCCTCATCTGAGGATAAAGTTCCGGTTGCTTCCAACATAACAACCTTGGCTCTAGAGTCTGCATTTATTGGCTATCAGGAGCATCTGTGATATGGTTAAACTTTTTTCGTCGTATTTGCCAGCTTATACCGTTCGACCTCCCAGCTCGTTTACGTTTGCCTACAGTATATACTTGTCTAGCCCCATACTACAAGTTTATATTAGCTTACTTATATTAACTTTAGGGTAGGCGCTTTCTAAAAAAATTACCCACATTGTAAATTTATAAAAAAAAAATCATTAGGCCCCACTAAGCTCTTCGGGGACCAAGTTCGATGGCACCATAGAAATTGTAGACCAACCAGGAGAAATGCCATGCGGGTACATTCGTAAGTTGCCGAAAATTTATGAAGTCGTCATTAAGATCTCCGGGGCCCAAGTCTGATGGAACTTACCACCAGGCGAGCGTTGCTCCGAGGGATGTCTGGGCGATGTGGCGTGGAGCCCAGTGCGGCTGCCGTGCTGGAAAGACACGGACATGCCGCTGTCCAGGGAACCCACCGACCCTCGTCGTTGGAGACGTTCTGCTGCTACCGCCACTGGAAATGTACACAACATACATATATACATACATATTGTCACGCCTTTATTCCCGAAGGGGTAGGCAGAGGCATATGAAACGCCCACATTTCACCGTATTTATTTAAATGTACACAACACTTTCGAGCAAACATTATATCTATACTAATATTACAAATCTGAAGAGTTTGTTTGTTTGATTGAACGCGCTAATCTCACGCTAATTTATAACAGACGGGATTAAATAGGTGCGACAGGAGGTCGAAATATTCCACGGGCGAAGCTGTGGGGGGTCGTCAAGTCGCTGTATAATCATGTTAGCGGACTCAGAGAAGGACATAAAATAATTTGATGTGATTTCAATATGCGCTAAAAATAAAACTTATTTTATTTTGACCGCATTTTCTTTACCAATTCTGTATTTGGATCTTATAATTATAAAAATATTGTAAAAAAACACGTGTATAGTATATGATAAAGAGAGAAAGGAGAGGGAGAGATAGAGATAGATAGAGATAGAGAGAGAGAGAGAGGGAGAATTGCGCACTAGGCTTTCACTTTTTCAAGTGGCCATTTACTTGTATTAGACTCGATACACACACAACATACGGCATTGCGTTACGTGACAATTCCTACCAAATCGCACTACCCGTAAGCCGCGTTAGGGAAATTTATTCCAAAAACTATCGAACTCTAGTAACTTAGGAATAAATAAGAAAAAAAAATCAAGTATGGAACCCACTAATGACAAATGTCTCATACGGGCCTTACCAGGATCATTGATATCGACGAGTGAATTGCTGAGTACATTCCTCTTGATAATGCTGGTAGGGGGAGGGTTCTGCGACATTCGCGACGGAGCAGCTGGCGCCGGACAAGATGGCGGCGGTGGGACTACCACACTGGAAATAATAAACACATTTAAAGTTGAGCTTAGTACCACCTACGATTTACACGAGTTTTAAACTACCCGCACTTGGTTTTCTTGTACATTTAATACGTTGATTATAAGAATGGTCACCCACTATTTTAACAATGAAAGGCAACCTCCATTTTACCCATTCAAATCCATATCCCATTCAAATATAAAATTTTGCAAAACCGCGATACACGTGTCCATTTATTTATAGCCAGAAATAGGTATACTTAATTTCATGTTTCTAACTATGAAAATTATGAACTTTTATACAAAAGTTGGTCCCTTATTTTACCCCTTTAGAGTAGGAATTTCAAAAAGTCCTTTCTTAGTGGGAAGATTCTATAAAAAGGTAGCTCACCCTAAAAATTTTAAGTCTGTTGGTCCAAGGGTTTTGTCTGGACCTTGATTATAAGAATGAGTCATGAAAACTCAAGGGAGACCCCATAAACGAGCACTAAAACGCTATAAGATAATGTGATACATACCCATGCATATGTACGTGCTCCATACATTGCTGGTGGTCTAATTCTACGTCGGCTACTCCACTATCTCTGTTCTCCATTACTGCAATAAAAAAAGGGTTTGTATAAAACTACCCTCAAATTAAATTATTTCACTATCAGTATAATTGTTAAGAAATTGTCAAGATGCAGGTGTATTTTTTCATACCACTGAGGTGGCAGACAACCATACGGCCCACCTGATGGAATGTGGTCACCGTAGCCTATGGACGTTTGCAACACCAGAGGTGTAGCACTCGCGCTGCCGACCATTTATAAAGCTTCTAAGACCCCTTTTGAAGAACCCCATACTGTAGACGTTCGGAAAAGCCCAGACAGGGAGTTCATTCCAAAATCTAAGCGTACGCTGAATAAAGCCCCTTATCGGACCTAAGAGTATGCGAGCGCTCCGTTGAAAACCTTGTTTTTCTTGGGGGAAGTGATTGGTGTTAGGGGCCTTGGTGATAACAGGGGCTCGAGCGACCTCTCTTGCTAGCGGTGCACCTTATGGGGACATCTACCCCATAAGGTAAAAATCAAAAGAAAAGATATTTCTAATTGTCTACCTAATTTGAGTCCTAGGGTAGCTTTTGTTCGTCTGACCTTCCAACTACATAAAGTCGCATTTATCGATGCCCCGTCCGTAAATCAGCAGATGCACAAATCACAAGTGAGGTCTTATACATTTTTAATAAAGTAGAAAAAGACAATTCGATTCCAGACAGGGATTGAACCTGTGACCTTTGCCTGACCAGGGCAATGTTTTAGCCACCTGAACTACCCGAACCGTATCGAATCAAGTTGATATTCTCCACCATATTTTAAACGTCATTTTAAGAGTATGACCAGAGCCATCTATCGAGCTAATGAACAACTCGATACCAATGAACAGTGTTACAACCATTTTTATACATTGATGCAATGAACTCCACTCAGTGTATGGATAAATTTTTAAAGCAATTATTTTGCTAAATTTCTTATAAATTTTTAATATAGTGGCAAAAGACAATTTGATTCGAGGCAGGGATTAAACCTGTGACCTTTGCCTAACCAGGGCAATGTTTTAGCCACCTGAACTACCCGAACCGTATCGAATCAATTTGAAATTCTCTATTTTAAACGTCATTTTAAGAGTATGACCAGAGCCATCTATCGAGGTAATGAACAACTCGATACCAATGAACAGTGTTACAACTATTTTTAAAGGGCGAAGCTGTATCATCTAGTATTATATAAATGTAAAAATGAAGCGGTAGTTACCGTTCCTAGTGGAATTCCCTCCCGGCCGTCCCTTGCCGCGATTGAGTTCTCCCTCAATTCTCATGGCCTCCATCTCGTCCATTTCAGCGACGCTCTCGCGCAGGTCCTCCGCAAACTTGCAGCGGTCGTGTTCATTCCGCGCGTTGAAGGTGGCCAGACGTCGACCATCCACGCGCCGTGACAGCCGAATACCAAATGGGTAGTCTGCGTACATGCGATTATCACATAAACATCGTTTTTAGGATAAAGAATGAAAAGACAATAAAGATTATGGATATTTTTAACCCCCGAAGCAAAAAGAGGGGTGTTTTGACATCTATGTTGGTGTGTGTGTATGTGTCTGTCTGAAGCATCATAACTCTCAAACGGATGGACCGATTTCGATGCGGTTTATTTTATCAAAATCGATCAATCATGCCTTTTTCCCCGAAGGGGCGGCAGATGCATATTATACGCCTTCATTTCATCGTGTACATTTTTATACCACGTATATTCAAGCCGCCCATAACGCCTTCAACTGGGCTTGACGACTGCCTTGTTACTAGCAACCAGGACGAACGGCTTAACGTTTCTTCCGAAGCACAGAAACGCTGGTAAATGGCAATGCCGAAAAGCTGTCACCCAAGCACCATCCATAGTGAAATTTGCTTAATGTTGTGTTCGTTGACAGAACAGTGAGATAGCAGAACCACGTGCGCTTTAGTATAATCTAAATCCCTTACATCTCTCATAATTATTCTCCTTTATTTACATTCACTTTCCTATTCACTCCGATTCATTCCTCCTCTTTAGATACGGATAAAAACCAATAACCTCAGTGGACTGTTTATCTTAGTTCTGTCTACGAAATGACTAGTCTTTTGCGCGGGATCTTGGTAAATAGCGGACGCTTGCTTTCCAAAACTAGTGCATTCATCTTGTTTTATGTGTAAAAATGGTAGTTACTTAGACACAAAGGTTGTGGAAACGTGCTATAGTAAAAGACATTGATATATCGCAGTGAAACGCTTTTTTACATCTTGCCGCGCAAATTCCACTCAAAGCCTCTATAAAGCTCTACAACGTTAATGGGGCAAGGACATTGGACTTAGGACTGGACTTGAAATCGACAAAGGACTGGACAGGACTACATTAAAACATCAGATTGAAGAAATCCTAATCTTAATAATATTATATATGTGAAAGTTTGTATGGATGTTTGTTACTTTTTCACGTAAAAACTACTGAATGGATTTTAATGAAACTTTACAATAATATAGCTTATACATCAGAATAACACATAGGCTACTTTTTATCCCGGGAACAAGTTCCTGTGGAAAACGGGAACGGGAAAACTTCTCTACGCGGGCTAAGCCGCGTCAACTAGTATGATAAAAATAAGATTTGGCTAAAAGGAATTAGTTACCACGGCATAAAAAAAACTACTACGAACTCTTTTTTTGTATTAATTCAAAATGCCACTACGAATTAAGATTTACATCTATTGTAGCGAAAGGGAAATACCCTTTCAAAATTAGTTCAATAGACGCTCAATTTTGTTCTCTAAAGTACTCACCGCCAAGATGGCGGCATTTAATTTGCTTCACTTTTCTAACATTGATTATAAATTTATGCTACGTTCCACTTAACGCAACGATTGTAACAACCCTCTGTATCGTTCCACAGGCTCGTGGTCGTTGCGTGCGATCTGACGTCATACGTGATCTCACTGTTCGCGATCGCATCGCCCCACAAAAAATTAATAGGTCCGAGTATAGCGCTCCGGATGTGCGTTTCGTTTTACCTATGAATTTTGTCTACAACGCCAGTGGCCTTTTTACGTTAGTGGAACGGAACGGCTATTTCAGCGGTCGCAGTCGTTGGCGTTGCGGAAGTTAAGTGGAACGTACCCAATATAAAGCTACACTATGTGAATACTTACGTGGCACGGAGAATAGATTGACAAGCATGCCACACAGCGGGAACGACTGTCGGAACGTGTATGTGACTGAGGATTTCTTCTTGCTGAAGATCTTCGTGATCACTAGCAAGTCGTTGAATAAGAACACCTGGAACAAAAACATGATCATATATAAATAAATAAATATCGTTAAAACAACTCACACAGAGCAATCTGATTCCAAACTAAGCAGAGCTTGTACTATGGTAACCAGATAGCTGATAAACATACTTATATATTTCTAAATACATACATATTATAGATAAATAACACCCATACACAGAATAAACCATCGTGCTCATCACACAAAGTTTTATCATGTGTAGGAATCGAACCCACGACCTCTTGCGTAGCAGTCGGATACACTCCCACCGCGCCACAGAGACAGTCAAATATACCAGTCAGGTCATAAGTATTGTCACACAGTAAACACTTTTCTTTTAGAATGCTGGCCACAAAAAAGTTTATTGAATTCGAATTTCGAATTGTTCATAAAAATAAAAATGTGTACTTTTTAGAATTTTACTCATTTTTAAATATGGAGTGGACGCTTAAAGAAGACCGTGTTGCAGTTATTGCGTTGCATCATTGCGGTCAAATTTTTGACATACTGAAAAATTTTAATATAACCAAAAGATTCGTTTATCGTACCATCAAACGATACAATGAAGACTCTAGTGTAGATGACAGGTCAAGAAGTGGTCGCCCTCGGTCTGTAAGGACTCCAGCAGTGATAAAAGCTGTGAAGGCGCGAATTCAAAGAAATCCCAAACGTAAGGAGAAACTGTTGGTGAAGGGCCAACAGTTTCTTCTTCTGGGGTTAAGTAAAACCACGGTGAAAAGGGTGTTAAATGAAGACTTAGGGCTTCGGTCATATCGAAGAAAAACAGGACATCGTTTAAATGCTCGTCTAATGGACCTGAGACTGAAGAGATGCCGCGCTTTGTTGAAGCGGTACGCGGGAAAAAATATCGGGAAATTCTTTTTTCGGGTGAAAAATTTAACCGTAGAAGAGAGCTACAACAAACAAAATGATAAGGTGTACGCACACAGTAGTGAAGAAGCGAGCAACCGTATTCCGCGTAATCCGCGTGTCCAACGAGGTCATTTTCCACCCTCGCTCATGGTACGGTTGGGAGTTTCTTATTGGGGTTTAACAGAGGTACATTTTTGTGAGAAAGGTGTTACGTGATAAACGAATGCGGCTGGCGGCGCGTGAAATCGACTTCATCCGGCACGAAGACTGGCCCTCCTCCAGTCCAGATTTGAGTCCGTTACATTACAAGATATGGCAACACTTGGAGGAAAAGGCGTGCTCAAAGCCTCACCCCAATTTGGAGTCACTCAAGACATCCTTGTTTAAGGCAGCCGCCGATATTGACATGGACCTCGTTCGTGCTGCGATAGACGACTGGCCGCGCAGATTGAAGGCCTGTATTCAAAATCACGGAGGTCATTTTGAATAAACTTTATTGTCATAAGAATCTATGTTTTGTTAAGTTCATTTTGGTATATAAATGGTTACATATTGAATGAACTTGTTTCAATTATTTTATATTAAACATGTGACAGAATTTATGACCTGACTAGGTATAGATAAAATGTTCTCAAATAAAAAGTTATCCACAAAAATCATGTTGTCTATGGGAAAATACTTAGTTTGATTTAACGCTTCGCTCAAATTTATGCTTCTAGCATAGGTTACACCTTTGCGACTGCGGCTACCTAGTATACGAAACATAAAATTCTCTCTTCCTATCTTCACTGACGATGATGAACGTCCGCCTGATGGAAAGTTATTGTGACCTTTAGAGAATTGACTACTGGTCCACATGACTACTGGTCATACTCTTTTAACGAATACAATATAGTAAAGAATTTCAACTTGTTTCGGTACGGTTCGGGTAGTTCAGTGGCGTAGAATCTTGTTTAGGCAAAGGTCACGGGTTCAATCACCCTGAAGTTCCTGAATCAAATTGTATTTTTTATTTTAGTACTAGTTGATTGGTCCAGTAGTTTTTGAGCCTATTCATTACTAACAAACTTACACATCTTTCGTGATTTATAATATTAGTTTAGTTAAATTCACGTGATACTGATAGTGTCCCTCTCCATTTTCTTTTGACTTTACCGATTATACTGTTCGTAACAAATTCACTAGCTTTCCCAAATTCAAGCGTGGGTTAAGAAGTTTTACTTTAAACACCCCCGCAAATATATAGGAAAAGGCAATAGGAGCCACCAATCACAGACATATGAGACAGTAAGCAGACCCAACGTTAGCGAAAAATAGCGTAGCCTATTACACACACATAGACAGGTACCATAGCTTAGTTATTTCTGGTGATTTCTTAATAATGAAACTTCATCACTCTATGCACTACACCTTTTTGTATATTTTTTGTCTACTTTTGTAACATTTTACAATAATTTTATGTAATATTTTCACTTCGGCACATAAATCATTGATTCAAAGATGACAGCGGCGGTTGTCATTACAAGTTTGTAGCTTATTTGTAGTAGACAAATTGGCTACGCGCTGTTCGCTGCCAAAGTGTGAGTTACAAGTAGCTACACAGGAATAACAAAGATAGCTTTATGTAAAAACTGGCAAGAGTGAAAAGGATGAAGTATTGCTCCATAAGCAAAGGAATATGTTTGGTCTGCTTACTCTTGTACGTCTGTGCCACCAATGGACTAATAAGAATTCGTGAAGATATACATACCTCTCTCTGGTGCACCCCGGGTCGCTCTTTCTTGTGTATGTCGGGGATCTCGTAGAGGCGGCAGTAGCATACCAGGCGTCGGTGCGGTAACGCTAGGTGCGGCTTCTTGCCCACTATCGTCGCTTGGACTTTCATTACCTAAATACAAACAAAAACTATATATAAACTATAATTTATACTGTTGATTGATGGCACTTGGTGGAACTTGCTACACATTTTCAATAATAACACTTGTACTATTCCACAATATTTACTTGATAAACCTAACCGGTTTCGCCTCATGGCATTCTCAAAGATGTGCCTTTGAGAATGCCGTGAGGCGAAACCGGTAAGGTTTATCAAGTAAATATTGTGGAATAGTACAAGTGTTAATATTGAAAAAAAAAAAAAAAAACCTAGTTGACGCTCGCGGCTCCGCACGCGTGGTGAAGTTTTGTCGTTCCTACAGGAACTTTTTCCCTGGATAAAAAGTAGCCTATGTGTTATTCTGATGTGTAAGCTAAATTATTGTAAATTTTCGTTAAAATACATTCAGTAGTTTTTACGTGAAATAGTAACAAACATCTATTATTACAAACTTTTGTGTTAATAATATTAGTAGGATTATAAGATAGAAGTGTGTTTGTTCATCTTTCACGTCGAAAGCAAAATCTATGTAATAATTGAACTATCTTTACGCTATATCCCTGACGGGGTAGTCAGAGAGGATAGATCGCCAGGCTTCGCGATCCATGCTTAGTTCTTTTGTTTCTTGCAGATTCATTAATCGCTTCATACACGCACGTCTGGGTATCCGTGTACTTTTGACTTTTCCGTATTTCAGCAATCTGCTCACGTGGTCTTCTTATGTAAGTCGCGGTCTACCCTGACTCCTTCTTCCCTCTACTTTCGCACAATATACACTTTCATTCAAACCAGCCATATTGTGTATCACTTCGTTACGTATTCGGTCGGTCAACTGTATCTCCATAGTATTCAATTCACCTTATGCATCTTCTGACATAATATCCAGGTGTCACTACTAAAAAACAACGTTGACTTTAGCACTGCGTTATGAATCGCGAGGCATGCTTCTTTTACGATACTTTGTCTATTTACTAATAATTGTACATATACATAAATAAATAAAGATGATTAATAAATAACAATACATATTTTTACATAAATATATATATATATAAGAGACTATGACATACTTATTTTATAAAATACTAGTTGATGTCTTAGCTTCGCCCGCGTGGTAAAGTTTTTTCTATTCGAGATTTCGTACGGAACCCAAAACTTTTTGAAAATCCAATACAGCATATGTTACTCACGCAGAATGTAGCTTTCTAATGGTGGAAGAATTTATTAAATCAGCCCAGTTCATTCTGAGCCTATAACTAACTAACTAACTATCTTCACGCTGTATCCCTGACGGGGTAGTCAGAGAGGACAGATCGCCAGGCTTCGCGATCCATGCATACTTCTTTCGCTTCTTCGAGATTCATCAATCGCTATAAATTATTTTCGTTCTGAGCCTATACATTAGAATAAAACTTACAAATCTTTCCTCTTTTTAAAATTAGTATAGATGGAAGCCTTGTTCCTACACCTATGAATGGCATTGAAAGTTGGGTGTGGCTAAAGAAGCATAGAAATAAAATAAATGCAGTGGATAAGAGAAATCTGCGGAGTACAGCTGGAGTGAAATCGATGGACAAAGAAAGGAACAGTGCGAACATTGCGGTATGGTAGAAGATGTTAGTGACTAAGATAGAAAGGGTATGCTTAGATGTCCGAACGACATGTGGAGAGGATGGATGAAAGTAGACTAACGAAACAGATTTATCAGAAGAGAGTGAATGGACAAACTGGTAATGGGCGACCTCGACGTACATATGTCAATCAAATAGAAGACATTTTGGAAAAAAGTCAGGTCAGGTTAAGCGTGTGTATGAAAACACTTATGCAAGTGGAAGAAGCTAAAGTTGTATGCCAGAATCGTAGCAAGTGGAAAGTCATAGTCTCTGCCTACCCCGATGGGAGACAGGCGTAACGATATGTATGTATGTATGTAGAAGCCTTACCTGCGTAACATGATCACTGCCGGGTCTAAACTCACTAGTCTTCACCCTCTCGTAAATCCCGGCGAGCATGTCCCTATCTATGTCCCCACAGTCGTCGATACCTCGCAGGTTCTTCACAAAGTCGTCCAGCGACATTCGCGCTTCGGGCTTCAGGTTGGGGGTATGCAGATCTGTATTCAACATTATTATTGCGAACGCTAGCACGAATATCTGCAAAAAAAAAGACAATTTTTTTATGAATAAATCTCAATATTCATTTTTTTTTATAATGTTTATGACATGGCTACTTTGGTCTTTGTGCCATATCTTCATTTGGGTCTCAACATTCAGAAGACATATAGGGCGCGTTCCACTTATCGCCCGCAACGCTCACGACCGCGACCGCTGAAATAGTCGTTTCAATAACGTAAATGAACCGCGGGCGTTGTGGTCGAAATTTATAAGTGGAACGCACCATCTTGAGCGCGGTAAGCCGATTTGGACCTTCCTATATTTTGTGGGCGAAGTGGGCGTCATGCGGTCGCGAACAGTGACGTCGTGTATGACGTCATACGATCGCTTGCTACGACCACGAGCCTTGGGTGTTACGATCGTTGCGGGCGTTAAGTGGAACGTAGCCCAAGTGGTATATGTTTGATTGCCGAGTATGTCGCGACGACACACGAATATTCCTGAATGCCATTTCTCCTGTATTTACGATTTCTATTGTAAAATCCTTGAAAAGTGAAGGAGGGCTGTAGCGGTACCGTTTTATAAGACTTCCTAGGGGTTAAGAAGTATAAAATAGCAGTAGAGTGAAATAGGGCGGTTGATTTTTTTAAACTTTAGTCTTTTTTTATTCTTTTTAAGCTATTGCATAGTTTTTATCGCGGGCTTTGAGTGAGCTTTAATCAAGAAATTCCGTAAGGAAAAAAAACCTAAGATCCGTCACACGAAGTTCACCGAGCACGGCCGAGCGTTGGCTTAACGTCATCATCATCATCCGAGCGTCTGTCCCAGTTGCGTCTCGCGACGCCCGGGGTCCGCTTTCCTACATTTTCTCCTCCACTTCGCACGGTCTTCGGCATCCCCTGTAGTGAGACCATTACAGGGGATGCCGAAGACGAGCGTTGGCTTAACGTGTATGCACATATATTATATAGTACGATTGTACGAAGCTCGCAAGGATCGAAACGTGATGATATGAGTGTGAGGATGAGGGTGACTGTGAGAGTGAGAGTGGAGTGAGGGTGAGAGTGAGGGGTGAGGGGTGAGGGGTGAGGGTGAGGGTGAGGGTGAGGGTGAGGGTGAGGGTGAGGGTGAGGGTGAGGGTGAGGGTGAGGGTGAGGGTGAGGGTGAGGGTGAGGGTGAGGGTGAGGGTGAGGGTGAGGGTGAGGGTTTTATTTTTGTTTTCTTTTTGTTTTTTTTTAGTGTAACTTAAATTATTATCAAAGAAAAACAAAGGTATGCTATGCAATAGCTTTACCGCGGCAGTCTCCGAGTGCGACACGTCTTTTTTTTTAGATTTTTCTAATCTAAAGTCTAAAAAAGAAGTAGAGTGACGGAGGATAGGTGGGTAGGCAGGTACCCTATCGTGGGTCCTCAGTCGCTGCACTAAGTTGGGGTTGCAGACGGACTCAGTTCAGACTGCATCGGTGGCGCAGTGGTAGTGTATGCGATAACTGCGCAGAGGTTCCGGGTTCGATTCCCCGGTCAGGACAAATATTTGTATGATCACTAAATGTTGGTTCCGGAGTTTGGCTGTTTCATATGTAAAGTATGTATATATTTAGAAATATATAAATATAATAATAATAAATAAATATCGTTGAGACAACTTACACAACGCCATCTGTTTCATAAACTAGGTAGAGCTTGTACTATGGTAACCAGATAACTGATAAACATACTAATATATTACTAAATACATATATATATTATACATAAATTTATGTATTTACAAATAAATATATCAGTTGAAAAGATCCCATACCACAATCATATAGCTTAGTTTAGGCTAGATGACGCTGTGTAAAAAACCTGAGCCGCTTTAAGAGATTACTCGTTGACGCCTGCGGCTTCGCCCGCGTAGAGAAGTTTTCCCGTTTCCTACAAAAACTTGTTCCCGGTATAAAAAGTAGCCTTTGTGTCATTCTGATGTATAAGCAATATTATTGTAAAGTTTCATTAAAATCTATTCAGTAGTTTTTACGTGAAAGAGTAACAAACATGTACACAAACTTGCAAAAAATTTTCATCAAACATTTACACAAAAGCTGTTGAAATTTTCCATAAGGCATTCAACCAGGCTTAACGACTGCCATTTTACTGGCAACGGGGACCAACGGCTTAACGTGCCTTCCGAAGCACGGAAACACTCTCAAATGTAAATGCCACAAAGTGGTCACCCATCCGAGGACCAGCCATAGTGAAAGTTGCGTAACTCAGTGATCGTTTACAGAACACTGAGACCGCGGGGCCACGAGAGATATTTATAAATAAAGATATATTTAGAAATATAAAAGTATGTGTATCAGTTGTCCAGATATGAGCTAGATGACGCTGTATAAAAAAACTGAGTCGCTTTATGAGATTAGCAGCATTGAGCAGTAAAGGAGGTATGCAGGTACCGTGTCATGGGTCCTCAGCCGCTGCACGAAGTCGGGGTTGCAGACGCAGTAGCGGCGCGCAAAAGCCTCCACGAGGCGCTCGATCTTCTGCGCTTCTCCCGGCAGCCGGAAATGCGCCTGGTAACGCCGAAGAGCTACGTCCACCGCCATGCCCGACAGGTCTAGCTCCGTCACGAAGCACCTGCACACAAACACTTATTTATATATAAAAAAAAACAAACTAAACTATCTTCACGCTGTATCCCTGACGGGGTAGTCAGAGAGGACGGATCGCCAGGCTTCGCGATCCATGCATACTTCTTTTGCTTCTTCAAGATTCATCAATTGCTTCATACATGCACGTTTGGGTATGCGAGTACTTTTGATTTTTCCGTTTTTGAGCAATCTGTTCACGTGGTCTTCATATGTAAGTCTCAGCCTACCCTCTACTTTCGCACAATATATATTCTTTCTCAATCGTTGAAATGCTGTTTATATAAATTTTTAATAAAGTGAAAAAAGACAATTTGATACAAGACGGGGATTGAACCCGTGACCTTTGCCTAACTAGGGCAATGTTCTAGCCACTGAACTACCCGAACCGTACCGAATCAAGTTGAAATTCTTCACCATATTTTAATTGTCATTTTAAGAGTATGTCTTCTGTATATTGCGGATTTTAGGCGGAAAAATGGCGAACAGCATCAACTCTTGCTGTATATTATTTTCTAAAACTAGTGCAATTATCTTGTTTTATGTGCATGAGTGGTGGTTTATTGGATATAAAAGTTGTGTTAACGTGGTATCGCGAATGACAGTATATACACTGAAATGTGATTTTCCATCTTACCGCGTAAAATCAACTGAAAACCTCAACCGCCACTTTACTAGGGTAAGACTGACCCTGACGTAAGACTAAACTGAACTAAGACGTAGAAGAAGAAGACGTTTTAGATAATAATATGACAGAAAAAATATTAAATAAATAACATTTGGCTAAAAGGTCTTAGTAACCAGGTCATAAAATAATTACAATATAAAAAAAAAGTTTTTGTGAGTGGGAATAAAATTATCGGAATTAACGGAACTATCTACCAATGAAAGTCCCGTATGAAATAGGTCCAGTTATTTCAGAGATTAGGCAAAACAAATGAAACTGACAAAAAAAATAGGAACCGTATATGAAAGTATATAACTTTCATATGCATTTAGTTAGAAATTGATAATTTGGAATTACAAACAGATTGATTATTCAATTTGATTTATATGTATAGAAACAGAGTGAAGATACTTAAGTAAATGCCTTTAAGTGGAAACAATTAAAACCCCAGATGAAAAATAAATCTAAAAAGTTCAATCAAAAAGTTACAAATGAACAGTACAACTCACTCTAACACAGCCATATTGAAAGGGTTCTGCAGATTCCCAAGGTATTCGCCAATCATTTGTTTGCTGAGCCCCTTTCTTGTGATGAGGAACCTGGCGACTCCTCGTGGGGAATTCTCGAGGAAGCCCCTTGAGATCAGGTACGCGATGCCTCGCTCCGGTTTCTTGTTGAATAGATTCAGACCCACGCGGTATTGCCGCTTTCGTACCGTTTCTGACACCTGTAACAAAAATCATACATTATTTTTTTTGAAAAATTGTACAAAAATATATTCAGAGACTGCTAGATCGTAAGGGTCGACCTGCTGACCAACGGAAGAGGCAACGAAGAAGGCGTCCTTATGGGTGGAGAACAGTCATATAAAAAAATGCCGAAAATGAAAAGCTAAACGACAGCTGCTCCGAGCAGCCAACTAAAAGTAGACCTCAGGCTCCTAATCTGGGTAGGGTTTGGAAGCTATTTGGACTACAGTAAGATAAAGATGAAGTAGAAGATTGAGAACCCCTTCATTTATAGGAAGTCGTTGAAAATGGATCCTCATCAATATCCCGAATCCCAAATTCCAATTATAAAAAAACAACTAAGTCTATTAAGGCCTCACCAAAATCTTGAACCAAGCCTCCGTTCCTTGAAAGTGGTACAAGCTGCTGACCAACGAAAGGATCCTTAGTGCAGACGCCCCTACGCGGATTGGAAGTCAGACGGCAGTCACTGCTGTTCTTTGTGATAAGAAAAACAACATAAACCTACCTTAAGCGGTTGATGAGTATGTTGATGATGATCATGCTGGGGTCGACAACACACCCCTTGAGAAGGGGCTTCATAATACGGCGGTGCGTCCTGACGTTTCCACACTGAGTAACGTGAGTCTTCGAACCCTGACGCCGATCCGGTTCTCTGGTGCTGGTAACTTGGTTCTTGGATGTGGACGTGTGGCTCCTGTCACGTGCAGGAAGGGTTTTGAGTTGAAAAGTTGTGCGTGTAATATTTTTAAGATATATAGTAAAATCAAGGTATGTATAGGGCTGGGTCTTTGGTATCCATGCTAAAGATCAAAACTGATGCAAACAAAATGCAACAATACAGACAAGAAAAAGAAAAAAATACGAACTCAAATCTCACAAAATATCTTTATAATGAGCATTAAAACATATATATTCAAGAAAATATAACTTGAGGCACAAGCAATTAATTCGGAAGGCTACTTTAAATTCATACTACTGCCTTTTGGGTTACATAATGCCCCAACTACTTTCCAGTGACTACTATCACACAAAACCACTTTTATTTACAAACGATTTGGACTCTTACAGTTAAAACAACACTTAGGATTTAGAATAAAGAGAATTAATAAGTTTTCGAAAAGGTGATGGAGTCAAAACATAGACGAAATGGAGTACTTACCGGTGCTCTAGGTTGGTATGGTTGGTGGTAGTGATGCCGATGTTCTTGTGATGAGGAAGACGACGAGGATTGGACTGATGACATAGATCCCCCTCGGACTACGGCACCTCCGCATTCGGCACGCCGGAGGGATACTGGACTTTCGGCACTGTGGACAAGAATAGAATATTAGAGATGAATTAGTGTTTGACTTTATGTATATGGCTGGAGAATCTAGGCAATTTTCCTATATGTAGGGGCATCTACCACCCAACCACTCTTCGCCAGTAGCATGTAACAAGTTGGTTGGACACATGGGCGGATCAGAAACGAGTGACGCAACAATCAACCTAGTTGTCCATGCCATGACTCGGTTAGGTGTACTCCTAAACTGGGGCGTGAATTTGTATAAATGTAATTAAAATGTTATACGGACGTTGGATGTATTCATACCCAACACGCACGTGAGTAAAGATAGGCATTAGGAATTGCAACAAACAATAAGACAGTCCCTGCCAATCAAAATGGATTCAAAAGCGTTGTCTATATGTAAATCAGCGACGGCCAAGACTTCATCGTCTTGATCATCCTAGCCAAATGCTGGGCGTAAGTCAAGAACATTGATTAAAACTTACTTGAGAGTAATACTGCTTGTCCGCTTAGGTACTTCTGGTGGCAACCTCCTTGCGTTAGCGGCTTGTATTGCCGCGAGCTGTTGCTGTTGCCGCGCTGTTGGCGACGATAAGGGTTTCCCACCAGACGATAGCAGGTTCCCATAAATTGGTCCTAAAAGATTAAACCACATATATTAAGTAACATTTCCATCATATTACTGTACCAGATTATATCAGAGGATGCTGATGACGTAGTGGAGAAGAAATAGGAAAGCAGACCCCGGCCGCCGTGAGATGCAACTGGGATAGACGCTCGGATGATGATGATGATGACACTACCCGATTATATTTTTTTTTTATATGTGGCACGTCAAAATGGCGTCACCCGCCTGATGGTAAGCAAAGACGACGACCCGTGATTGGGGCCGCTATCTCAACCTGCAGGGCTCCGATAGGGACCAGCTTCTTGACGGCCCAGAAATATGCCTTTTCATGATTCTCTTAAAGGACCCAGGATTGTCAGATAATTATCTTAGTACTTTAACAGCACTTTGATGTATTTGTTCATGTAGTCCCTACCAAATTGTCCATTGCCAGACGCCCCGGGTATTTTGTCGGAAGGATGGACTTGGGGTCAGGACAGACTGGCTACTACCGCGGCCTCCCACTTCTTTGGAGGCTAGTTCGGAATCCGATGACAAGGCCCTACCCTTTACTTTTCTCTGATCTCTTTCTAAGGTCCGTATTCCAGAACGTTCCTCAATACTCAATCGACGCTTGAGGCTAGTTCTTGCCTTATAAATACTACTCTCAAGTTTTTTTTTGAGTATTGATAAACATTCTGGAATACGGCCCTATCTTTCGATTTATTCATTACACGCAAACTCGCATTAATAAATAAATAAATAACATACAACTATTTTATTCATGGAATTCTAGCCTATATTAAAATCAAATTAAAAAACTTTCTCAGTATATTCACGCCGACTCGCCTGGTTTGCGTTGGCTCTTGTTACACGGTTCATTGACGTTCTGATTGGATAACGTCAATAATGGTCTTAAGTCAAGGTCAGCCTACCCGATACCACGGTCGATGCCTTACTAGCCAATTGAATATGTGAATAACATTGAAGCGCTCGTGGCCCCGCGTACTCAGTTTTCTGTAAACGACCAATGAGTTACGCAACTTTCACTATAGCTGGTCTTCGGATGGGTGACCACTTTACTGTAAAGGAAATACTGAACTGTAAAGGAATACTGGGTAGTTTTAGGCGGTTCGGTTCACATGTACTTATCTCATCGCCCCCGCGGAGAGCCTCATATTAGGGCATTCCCTTAGCCGGGCCGCGGTAAATAGCCCTCTGGCCTATTTACGACCGGGATGGTAAGAAGGCGGAACAACGCGGAGTTTAGTGGGTAGGACGGTGAATGATGGTGCGTAAACGCATTCCCCGCGTCAAAAAAACACCTATTTCATCGTTAACTCCGATGAGGTGCATATAGGGGTTTAAAAAACATAAAAGAACAAGTGCGAAGCGGAGTCGCTCTCATCGAGGGCTCCGTAAAATATATTTTTTTCGTCATATACGAGTATGGCCATAAATTTCTTTGCGGTAACTTAAATGTTTGATTTTTTTACAACTTTAAGGGATCGTAGAACTGAGTAAACTTTTTTAATTTTTACTTGATACCGTCACTCGTTTCCAAGATAAAGGGTCTTGACAGACAGATGGACAAAAGTGATCCTATAAGATTCCGTTTTTTTAAGCTATTGCATAGCTATTATCGCGGGCTTTGAGCGCGGCGACCGAATCAAGAAATTCCGTAACGAAAATAAAACCTAACACCCGAGCTTCACCGAGCTCGACCGAGCGTTCGCTTAACGAGTATGTACAAGGCACAACTGTACGAAGCTCGCACGGATCGAGACGAACTGTATAAATAATATTATATTTTATATTATATTAAAAATACAGTATAAATAAATAATTATAACTGCATAAGTTTATAAAAAAATGTGATGCAATAGCTTTACCGCGGCAGTCCGCGAGTGCCACATGTTACTTTTTCTTTAGAGGTATGAATCTCTAAAAATGGGGAGCTCCTAGCTGCCGGTTGGTTGAGTCATCCAATACTCTACTAATTAGTAATCTACACTTAATTTAATAAACCTTGGGCACTGTTATGTGTAATTTTTGTTGTTTGATTACAGAACGCACATAAAAAACAGATAAGATAAAATTTAATTGCCAATAAACAGTTGTAATATGGCATTTATTTGTATTTATATTATTAAAAATATACTCTCTTAAAAATATACAAATAATATTTATTTATATATCACGCCTTATCCCTGAAGGGGTGGCAGAGGCATATTATTATTATTATTTAAATAGAGGCTATGTCAGGCTGTTCCTAGAGGGTCTAGGAACGTCCTGTAACACTTCGACCTGAAGAAGTCTATTGTGCTCGCCCAAATGGTTAGAGTTCGCTGCTTATTCCTATAAGTGTAAGGAATTTTAGGATGGTTTTGGCAGCGAGGAACTGTACCTCCTGTGGTAGAAGTAGGTGTTTGCCAAAGGAGGCGCACCGTTTGTGTATGAGGGGGCCGCAGTTGCAGAGAAAATGCCTGGAAGAGGCATATTATATACCCACTTTCACCGTGTGTATTCCTGTCCCACTAAATAAGTGGTGAGCCCATTGCCGTGTTGAAATAGACAAACGCAGGTTGTGGCTACCTGCTGTTGAAATTTTTCAAGACTTCAACTTGACTTAATGACTGTCTTGTTACTGGCAACCGGGACCTATTTTCTATTATACCGTGTAAGAAAGGATTTTTCAGGAAAGAAGTATTTTTAGGGCGAATTCATGAGGCATAATATACTCTAGTGACTAACTAGAGTATAGAGCACGGAGAACACAATAACTACTAAACCCGAGAAATTTTGTTTTGCCATATTAGTTTAAATTTTTTGGTCACACACTTTATTGTGATACACATAACAAATGCAGAGTGATATATCAAAGTGACATTTCATGTACTTACATGACTTGATGTCAATGAACAAAGTTAACTTATTTGGTTAAAACCGATAAAAAAAATGGAGGATCGGCGTAAAATAGTAAAAACATATTTTCAAACCTACCAAATTTACAAAAAAATCATTATATGTGAAATCATCAAATATGTGTATAGGCTATATATCATCACGCTACTATCCAGGAGAGCGGAGCAGTAATCATCAAATGTCAACAAATCGGGAAAATTTTGATACATTTTTGAAGAGAAATTTTATAGCCGTAAAAAAATCGTCACTATTTTCGGTTACGGGCCATGTTGTTTTGAAGTGAAATTTCTTTATAATAAGTGAAACTTCTTTTTCGACGTATGAGAGAAATTTTATAGCTGTAAAAAAATAATTTGTAAGGAAGTTTAACTTCATACCTGTGTACTCTGGTACACACTCTTATTTTTTTGTAAAAGTAAAAGCGATAGGATTAAATGGATGCGACAGGGGTTCAAATTAAGTCACGGGCGAAGTCGCGGTGGTAAGCTAGAACAAGATATTTGTAAATTAGAAGATTAACCCACTAATAACAATGTGCTCACCACCTATTACGTGGGACAGGAATACACATGTTTAAAAGTGGGCATATAATATGCCTCTGCCACCCCTTCGGGTATAAGGCGTGATAGATAAATAAATAAACCCACTAATTACCACAAAAAATATCTTACCCAAGGCTTCAACATCACGTTGAGTGTTATAACACACGAATAAATTTATTGCCATTGGAAAAAAATAGATCGTAATTACTGTTAGAAGTCACTAGGAAACTATGCATAGATTATACCGAATTTAGCACTAAACTTTTCATTGAACACTTTCTCTACATTTTAATACACAAATATTTCAATATGATTGTATTACTATTTCAATTAGAACAAATAATATTTTTACATACAATAACATCGGTTATTTTATTTTTTGAATTCTTTAAACTCTTTTACTGTACAAAAGTGATAATATTATATTTGCAAAGGTCACTTTATTTTAATAATTTACAAAATTCCACTGTAGTTCAATCAAAAATAGATTAACGACTGATTGGATAAGCATGCGATAATACGATAAGCGTGACAATGTTTCCAAAAATGCGAACAACACTAGTCTCTGATAACATACCTCAGTGATAATGCAATTACTCTATGGATAAGACACCGAATATTTATAACTTAGCTTTATAAATAGTATAGCGGACTGATTTAGACACGCCCAACGAATGAGTGACGAAAAATTGACGAAAATATTATATATTGTGCGAAAGTAGGCGTCAGGGTAGGCCGAGACTTACATATTATGAAGACCACGTGAACAGATTGCTTAAAAATGTAAAAGTCAAAAGTACTCGGATACCCAGTAGTGCATGTATGAAGCGATTAATAAATCTGTAGGAAGCGAAAGAAGTATGCATGGAACGCAATGCTTGGCAATCTGTCCTCTCTGACTACCCCGTCAGGGATAGGAAGTGAAGATGTTAGTTGTTTTTTAGCTGATTGATAATGCTTTAAAAAAAATTCGGCTTAGGAAGTAACTAAGGGCCCAATAAAACAATGGTGGGGGTTCGAACGCAGGTCGCTCTACAACGCCGCGTAAATCAACGACTATAATGATTTACATGACGTTTCTTTATTTTAGTGGTCTACCTACGTACATAGAAAACTTCAGGAGAGTGTCAGTTTGTTTTCTAGATTTTTTTCCTTAAAATAAATTACGATTATTAGGGTTTGTACCTCAAAAAGAAAAAACACGGAACCCTTATAAGATCAGTTCGTTGTCCTTCCGTCTGTCTGTTTGTCTGTTAAGACTGTTTATCTCGGGAACACGTGATAATATCGAGTTAAAATAAAAACAATATACACAGGTCTATGTTCCTTTGAATCTGTAAAAAATCAAAGAGGGTTCTATCTAAGTTCACGTAAAAAAATAAGGTTATAGCCGTTTATGACGACCCTCAGTGGCTGAGTCTGGATCGCACTTGTCCGATTTTTTTTGTTATTGCACCCATTACACTAAAGTTTTAAGGGTTCGTCTGTGAGAGCAAGTCTCAAGACTAAGACGAATTTAATGTGACCTGATTCAAAATCCAAAAGAACCCATAGTCTAAATTTAGCTTTAACCAGTCGACTTCAAAAGATTTAGAACCATACCAGGGCGGGTCAAAAAGTTCGCGGACTGAGGGGCATGGAGTGGGGAAAGGTGAGCTTAAATCTTTTTACTACCTGCACTAGTTGTGACACTCATTAAGAGTATAAATATTAAGATTCAAAAAAAAAAGGTCATAATTACCTGAGCTACACATCAATCAACAAGTCAATCCGGAAGAAAATTTGCAACATGGAGAAAATTGAGTTTCGCGCAGTCATCAAGTTCCTTACCAAACAAGGATAACCTCCCCAGACTATTTTGGAAGAGATGTCTTCTGTTTAAGGGGACTCTTGCCCTGGTAAAACCATGGTTTACAAGTGGCACAACCTGTTTAAGCAAGGCAGGGATTCGATTGAAGATGATCCGAGGCCAGGGCGGCCTGTCGAGGCAACCACGGCAGAAAACGTCGAAAAACTTGAAAAAATCATATTGGAAGAAGCCCGTTTAAAGAAGAAACAGCTTGCAGAAATGATTGGAGTATCAGCTACAACCATTTTGAACATCCTACACGACCATCTTGGCATGTCAAAGGTGTGTGCAAGATGGGTGCCGAGAATGCTCACGCCACACCAGAAGCAGCGGCGAGTTGATTGTTGTCGCGAGTTTTTAGCGCTCTGTGGTGAACAAAAGGATGAAGTTTTGAACCGAATTGTGACTGGAGATGAAATTGGGTTCATCATTATGAGCATGAGTCCAAACAAGAGTCCATGCAGTGGCACAAAAAGGGCACACCACCTCCAAAGAAATTCAAAGTGTCTCCGTCGGCTGGAAAACTCATGGCTACTGTTTTCTGGGATTCAGAGGGAATACTCCTTATTGATTTTAAAGAAAAGGGTGTCTCTATCACTGGAGAGTACTACGCTGCACTATTAGAACGTCTGCGAGATGCTGTGAGAGAAAAAAGACGGGGAAAATTGACTCAAGGTGTGCTCCTTTTGCACGACAAGGCACCCGTGCACAAGGTGCAAGTTGCGATGGCTGCTGTTCAAAGAGTGGGCTTCGAAATCTTGGAACATCCTCCCTATAGCCCAGATTTAGCCCCAAGTGATTATTATTTGTTCCCAAAAATGAAAAAAGAGTTTCGAGGGAAGAAATTTTCCAGCGATGAAGAAGTAAAGAGCGCAATTTCGGCCTATTTTGACGACAAAGAGAAATATTTTTTTTTCGACGGTATTAATAAATTAATTGATAGGTCTAATAAATGTATTAGAGTTAAGGGGGAATACATTGAGAAGGAAAAATAATTTTGTGTTTTATTTCTTACTTTTTACCCTCCATTCTGCGAACTTTTTGACCCACCCTCGTACCTTTGTTTTTTTTAACATGTGGAAATCTACCCGGATGTCATACCGGACTTGAACCGGCTCAAGCCACACGGTCCCTGGCCATCTGTCTATTACCGGACGCCCTGGGTAACTTCTCGGAAAGATGTCCCGAGGAGAGGTGTTACCTCAAGCGTCCGGCAATAGACAGTTAGGAATTGCCGGACGCCCCGGGTAACTTTCCTCGGAAACGAAACGTACCTGAATTATTAAGTAACTGGTGATTGTGTAGTGAATCATTGTGCGAGGAAGATGTCGATATGTTGGTCACGGAGCCGGTCACTGAACAGCTGCACACCTGGAAATAGATAAATAGAGATTTAAGTAGAAGTTCACAGTGATTCTTATAGAATTGACAGTAAACGACGTGTGTTATTTTCTGGAAATGTCCTCTTCTTGCACGAGTGTAGAATGTCGAATGCCGAATTACCCTCGTCCATAGGCGGCCGTTAGAATTCTACTAACACGTGACGCGCCATTGGCCGCTTGTAAGTTGCAATTTTGGTAGACTACTAATATTTTTACAGCTAAACACATCGGTTCTGGTCGCGGATGGATGGCGGCTTGTGAAGTGCAAATGTAGAAGACTAACTAGTTTTGGACCAAACTCAACGGAATCTGTATAGAATTTACAACCTAATCGTGTATCTACCAATTATAGATACAAAACAAATTAAAATGGAAAGATTTTCGGAGGAGATACGAGACCATGATACGACACTTTTAGACTTCCAAACCCAAGTTTGGAAATGTCTTACAAAACGGCTAAGTCTGTCCAGCCGTCCGTCTGTCTGTACGCATCTATTTCTCAGGAACCATAATGGCGCAATTTCATTAGTCGATAGGGTCCGCATGCGGGGTGCGGGAGATTTCTGGAACGCGTGCCACAGGGCCCGCATTCGGGGAACCGTTTTCATTAGTCGATAGGGTCCTCATGCGGGGTGTAGCGAGAACGTCCATTTATGTCGCCAGTTATTTACAAGAGTGGCACTGAAACAGACGTTCTTACAATGGATCAACAATTAATGTTATGTGGAGGAATTTTGACTGTCTGTGTCTTATTAAAGAAGAAACTATTAGCCACATTGAAGAAAAAGAAAAAAAGTATTTGATTCACGACCCGCAAGCTGTATATTGACCGATGAATTTCATTGGTCGATATCACGGTCGGTATAAAGCATGCGGTGAATCCCTTGTTACTTGTTAAACTTTCATTAGTTGTTATCTCGCCTGCGGGGAATCCCCGTATACTGTATACCGAACGAGTAAACGACCAATGAAATTGCGCCATATGAGATAGAGACAAACGGTTTGCGGATTTGATTCTGGACACAATGAATACCTGCATAGGCCATTTTGATGATTTTATCACTTACAGTTTTGAAACTGATTTCGGTTCAGAAATCGTTTGATTCGCGCGGAACTTGTTTTATATATTTCAAAATTATTACATTGACAGAAAAACTACTAATGTGAAAGTATTAAAGCTCTTTTGAAAACATTCTGAATTCAGAACTTTTTCCATTTTGAGTGTCAATAATCATAATCATAATCATAATCAAATCTTTATTTCCTTAGAATATGGTATCATGCATAGGTGTTACATTATTTTTGTTTCCAGCACATTCTGCCATGTGTGGCGTGGAAAAATTGTGTTTAAAATATATAAAATTTATGCAATAAATTAAGTACATGTCAATAAATTTCATTAAAATTATTTATAATAATGGCGAATTCTTGAGTGCATGTCAATTACATTAAAACTTAATTAATTATGAAACTATGTAAATACAAATTAAATATCTGAATATATAATTTTATCTTCCAAATACTCATTAACATTATAATATGTTTTTTCTCTCAGTATGTCACATAGCTTACTGCGAAATAAGGATGCTCTTAGTTTTTTTAATTCATCTGGCAGATGATTATAAAGTGTAATACACATGCAATTTACATTTTTCTTTGAAGTCTCCAGGGTTACCTTTGGGATGTGTAATCTACCTTTGTGCCTCGTTCGACTATTTGGCATATCACCTAACTTTGTAAACAGATGGGGATACTTTTTTACAAAAACGCATATTTCCATGATGTATAAACAAGGTAGAGGCAAAATATTAAGACGCTTAAAGAGAGGTTTGCAACTCGTCAAGTAGTCAACCCCACACATTGCTCGGATACATTTTTTTTGAACTATGAATGCTTTACCTGCTTCCACAGAATTACCCCACATTATAATTCCATAGCGAAGAATGGAAGAGACGTATGCATGATATGTCATGATTGCTGTGTGTAAATTAATTACTTGGCTGATTCGTCTAAGAACAAAAACAAACCTTTCCACCTTGATAAGAAGTCTGTCAATGTGCGACTTCCAGTTACAAAATTTGTCCACACTTATACCCAAAAATACGCAATCGCTACAATTATTGACAATATTGCTTTCATACATTATATTAAGTTTCGATACATTAGAATTATAAGTTTGGAATTGAATCATGTTCGTTTTTGTTAAATTTATTTTTAGATTATTTTTCCTTAGCCAGACGATTGCACTACTTAGAGCTTCTGCCACTTCAGCTTCTAGTGTTTCATTCGTCTCACTTTTGACAATTATAGTTGTGTCGTCGGCAAAAAGAATACACTCGTGCTTTACCGCCTTCGGAAAGTCATTTATGTAGAGCAGAAACAGAAGAGGAGAGAGCAGACTACCCTGAGGTACACCGCATTTATTATGACGATACACGGATCTGTATTTGTTTTGCTGGTGTTTTTTAAGTTTTACGATTTCAACACACTGCATTCTTCCCTCCAAGTAGCTATCTATCCAATCGTTGGCAGTTCCTCGTATACCATAATTATATAATTTGGATAATAGCGTTTTATGGCAGACAAAATCAAAAGCCCTCGTCATGTCTAGGAACATACAAGCAATCCTTGATTTGGACTCTAGACATTGCGTGACTTGTTTAATCAAAGAGAAGCACGCAAGAGAAGTTGAGCTTGATTTTCTAAATCCGTATTGTTGGTTATGAAGTATATCACATGATGTTACAAATGACTGCAATTTGGTACACACAATCCTTTCAAAAATTTTGGCAAATATTGGGATCAAGGTAATAGGTCTGTAGTTATTTATGTTTGTCCTTTCCCCTTTCTTGTATAAGGGCTTCACAACTGACATTTTCAGGCGCTCTGGAAATATTCCCTCTGAAAGCGAAAGGTTAATAATATGTGTCAGAGGACCTACTAAACTTGACGCGCACCTTTTGACCACCTTTGTGTTGATATCATCATTACCCGTAGAGTTAGTATTCTTAAGCTTTAAAATTATTTTGTGAACTTCAAACTCATCTACTGGAGTCAAAAATATACTCTTGGTATTCTGAGTTATACCTGCCATCGCCGTCGTGCAGTCCTGGTCAGCGGTTTGTCCATAAATAGGTATGTTAGTTAAGGAAATGAAGTGATTATTAAATAGCTCACACAGTTCCTTGGGGTCTTTATACAGTGTATTATCAATGAGCAGCGAGTCAATTTCAGTTTGATTTTGTAGTGTGTTAGATTTTTCTTTGATTAATTGCCACGCAGCTTTGCAGATATTTTTTGACGATTCAATGTACCGGTGGCTATTGATTTGTTGTGCTTTAAGTATACATTTTTGCAATATTTTAGAGTAACGCATATAATTTAGTTTGTTAATTATTTTATTATCTTTACATAGTCGGTATTTTGTATAGAGGACTCTTTTCTTCACACAACATTTTTTAATTCCTTTTGTCAACCATTTATTTTTAACGGGCTTATTCGTACATTTAATCTTTATTATTGGAAAACACAAATCATAAAAAAGCTTAACAGTGTCATGGAATGCATTAAAGGCGTCACTGGTATGTTCGAGATTAAAAACCTCTGAAAAGCATAGTTGAGCTAGATATGTTTTATACCTATTAATATTTTCGTCACTTAAGTCTCTGACTTTTTTAAACCAAAATTTGGGCGTCTGCTGAATGTCGAACTTTTCAAGTGTAAAGGAAGTTGATTGACCTGTCTCATGGTCCGAGAGACACAAATAGTGAATGTTAGGGGTGGCGTCAGGAATATTACTCACTATCAAATCCAAGCAGGCTCCACCGCGTGTAGGTAATTGTATATGGCTTTTTAAGTTATTAGAATGTAAAATAGATTTAAGTTTACTTGTCTTCGTGTTGCTCTTGGGCGTGTCAATATTCCAATCGCCACATAGTATAATTTTTTTATTTGTTTTTCTACCTAGTCTACCGACCAGCAGCTCCAACTTTTCCAAAAATATACGTGAGCTAGAATTTGGAGTTCTGTAGATGCAAGCTACAATTAGGTTATAGTTAAGCACTTCAATTGTGCAGTATTCAAAGTGGAATGGTATGGGTGGAAACAATTTACTAATCTCGCTATACTGCAAGTCATTTCTTAGAAAAATACATGTGCCTCCTCTACGTTTATTTGAACGAGAAAACGATGATACCATTCTAAAGTTGTTCAGGTAACAGTTTACTTCGGTACCTCGCTTAATAAATGTCTCACATATGCAAACAATTTGAACATTCTTTATGTCCGTTAGCGCAATTTCGAGTGAATCTAGTTTATTCTTTAGTCCCGCAATATTTTGGTGGAACAATGTGAGGGTTTTGTGCTTGGTTGTGTTTCCGAAAAAACTTAGTCGATGGAGCTTTAGTGGCAAAGTAAGAAGTAATTTTTGTTTGTGTTTTTTTGAGATGGTGTGGGCTACTTACGTCGTGTTTGGACGGATAATGCGGTATCACGGCGCTTGTCCGATTGCTGTGAACCCACCCGAATATCTGGCTTTGATAAAAACTGTGATCAATTTCGGTATTCAGCCTAGTACACAGCTTGTAAATGAAAGAGTAATGACAGTATACAAACAAATCCCGGTAGCAATGGTCTGTGGTATTTCTAGGTATTTACATTTTTTATAATTTAGGGCTATTTGCTTAATGTTATGGTTTAACATGTTTACATTAAGATAAGGATTACACTGTACATTTGTTAGATAAACCTTGTGGTCACGCAGTTTATACAATATATTACAAAGCTCAGTTATGAAGTTATAAGGTCGCTTGTCGTTTGATCCAATTGCCAGAATTACGATATCATCTGACGCGAGGCCCTGTAGAAACTTGTCGGTGCAGCTACTTAAGACCTGTGCTGTCGAGGCATTTGGTTTTATAAAGGATGAAACTATATATTTATCATTCCATTTATGTTTTCTTGATATTAAAATTGATTGCGCCAGGCCTTGGGCCTGTTGGTCTCCCAGTATAAATATTTTATGCTTATCAATCGCTACAGGTTCTTCGTTTACAGTCACAGTGTCCCGAAGCGTGGAATTTCGTTCATTTTGGTTGTCCATAGAGGGTTTGGCGCTGGGCACAATGGTTATCTTTTCTGTATCTGAATGTTTACTTTCCTGGTCGGTTTGTTTCATCTGGGAACATGTCGGACCGTCAAATACTGCAACATTCTGATCGAAGCTATCAGTAAGACGGCGTCGGTTAATATTTTTTTTATTATGAGATTTATTTTTTCTTAAAGAAGATATCGGTGAATGACATAAGTGTTTTAAAGTGTTGATTTCTTGGGTCAATTGGGAAACAAACTTTTTTAAATCGTTATTTTCGAGTATAATGTTATCAAGTTCATTTTGTGTGCTTTCTAAGTTCAATTTTAGATCACTTATTTCTTTTCTCATGTCGTTTAAGGTGTCGGAGTTACAAATCTGAGATGATATGTTATCTAAGCTTGTTCCCAAGCGATCATCTGAATTCGAGGTATTCAAGGAACAGCTGCTGTCCAAATATTCACAGGATCTTGCTTTATGTAAGTTGCGGCGACGTATTGTTATATTTTGTACTTGATCCATATCGCTATTTTATTTATCTTAGAACAAATATAGCGGCCTCTGTTTTCAATTATTTATACTATTTGCTGTTTGAAGGTTCGTAAAAATGTTAGTTTAGTATGTTAAGTAATGTCAACCAATCTGAGTTACTTTGCAACAGATGGCGCTGTTCTCAATTCAATTCTGTAAATAGATTAATAATATTCATGATATCATTACATTATCCCCTCCATTGCAACCAATTCTATGATTTACTATGATTAGTAGTAACGATTTTAATTTATTGATCGTACTATTGGTAGTTATCGAAAAACTCGTAACAGTTTTAAGGTCGAGTATTTCACCATTCATCAGTAGATGTCACCACTTGTGTTTCGAATACCAATTTTTTGTGAAAAAATTCAAACTTTTAACTGTTCGTTTCGAGAGAAAAAGTTTTCACTACTAACAATTTGCAAAGGTTAAACTTTTGTTGCAGTTTAGGACTTACGATGGATCTTCTTGAAAGAATTATAGGTGATTCAAACCGTATTTGAAGTGATTTCCCTCTTATTTCTGAAGTTCTTGACTAAAATTCACCAGAAATTTTATTTGTTATTTATATCACTTTTAGCTTTCACTGCGCCTAGATAACACTTGTGCTATAGAATCGCGATTTTCTTAATAAAATTTACTACTTCATTGGGGATTTGCATGTAATTACAAATTTTAAAACACAAATCTTTATGGAGCTGATGTTATTGTTGGCACTGGCGCCATCTCGTTCCATTGAAAATGGTATAAATAACAAAATAGCTTCTATAAACTTACCCCACTATCAGCATCTCCCCGATGCATAGGCGGCATATCAGCCGCAATCATGTGTATCTGGTGCGCCGACTGCTGTACCCGAGCCACCATGGCTTCCACCTCGCTTTGAGGGTCACACATGTGGTTGCTGGAAAGGTAAAACATCGCATTTCAACATTAGTCTGTAAAAAATGTATCGCCTCGGAGGCGCAGAATTCGCGAACGTGGCACGTCGTTCGAAAAAGCTCGAGATAAAAAAAAATTAGATTCTCCAAATTGCGTCGCCCACCTGATGGTAAGCCAAGACGAGGACCCGTGATTGAGAGCCGCTATCTCAACTCGCAGGGCTCCGATAGCGACCCTAATTTTTACGAGCCAGAAATATGCCTTTATATCAAAGGTTCTGTTTAGGTTTAATACATATACTACATCTGAAATCCTCCTTCTCTTCTTATGATCTTCGGCATCCATATTGGTGATATCATTGGTAAGCATGTCAACTCCCATAATTGTCATAAGTAAAGAGGTATTCAATTATCTGGGAAAGCTTCGGCTTCATTGTACAGCAGTGGATAAGTTTTGATGATATTTTGTGTCAGTTTATACCAAAATAGATAGATAGATATCGTTGGGACAACTCACACAACGCCATCTGATTCCAAACTAAGCAGAGCTTGTACTATGGTAACCAGATAACTGATAAACATACTTATGCATATATTTCTAAATACATATATATTAAACATAAATAACACCCACAAAGTTTTATCCTGGGTGGGAATCGAACCCACGACCCCTTGCGTAGCAGTCGGATACACTCCCACCGCGCCACAGAGGCAGTCAAAATAATTTGTCATTATTAATAGTAGTATATCAAGGTATCAACCTACAATGATGTTTTAAATCAAAGTAAAATGTAAAGTTTATTATTACTAAATGTATCACCAACACAGAGTACAGAGCTATGTACAAGAATACCTAAGTAGGTACATATAAGTACAAGTATAGGTACTCTCTACGACAAAAGCTTATATAACCTCAGATATTTCTCAAGGGTGCTCTATAATCCGATTTCGACACCTTTTACTTTACTTCGATTAACCTGATCGGCATACAAACATTTTTACAGTAGGACAATGAAAAAACTACCTTAACTATTAAGCAATAAAGTATAACATGGAATGTCATTCTATCATACTGAAATATTCAAATGTTAGTGCTACTTTCGGCAGTGAATATAACAAGAGTGGACGGGAAGCTGTTCGATTACAAATTCATGCTTTATTGAAGATAGGTTTTAGTAGTTGATGTCACCTTTCCTCCCTTTTTTGATTTTTGTGGTATTGATTTTGGAAAGGGTACGGAAATGCGATTCATATACTCATAGCGATTTGACCAATGACAGCGCGGTGGCGAAGAGTGAGATTTTGCCGACCCATTTTGTAAATAGAATTACGATGACGAATAAACTTCATCTCTCTCAGTTTCCTAGTAGGATAACATGTCAGATGTTACATATTATTTGCGACTATTGTAAGGCTCGCTCATTTTCAGGTAGATTCTATTATTGCCCACGTACTGTCATGTACAAATATCTCCAACCCTATCTACTCATTTCGAGACCGTAAGTGGCGGACCCACAACTCTTTTTTATCGGATTTCAAAGCAACAGTCATACGCTCACTTGAGGATAGTGGAATCAGCAGGAGATCCAAGCACGTTACACACTTACAGGATAAGATTTTATTGTATGGAACTAAAGTCAGTTCATAAATTCGTATGCAAAATTAATAGCCGCGTTTAAATAAAATTAGAAGGATACTTTTTGAAAGCTTAGGGCAAAACAGTAGGCGAAACTCATAATCTTACTATGAGACATCGCAATTCCGTAGGATGTAAAAATTAATTAAGCATTTAAGGTACTTCATTGTGAGGCACTCTCGTTCAAAGTTTACTGCCAGATTCTCAAAGCAATAGATAAAGCCTGAGAAAGAACCTGCCGGTAAAACTTATGGCGAATGTATTCCTATAGCGATTTTTTTAAAGTTAGTAAGCTCTATACTCCTTTAGAGAATAAGCGCCATCTAGCTAGCAAGGATAATAACTACAGACAACAAACTCAATGCAACGATAACAAACTACTCGGTTTATTATTTCCTTGAGAGACGACAAAGATAGGAAACCGGTTTTATATCGCCATGGTCTGTTGATTCTGACACAAACATTAGTGACTTTGAATAATTGAATAAAACTCATGTACATTTTCTGATAGTTGAGAACCTACTTATTGTTTGTAAATCAAAATGACGTCACTTGCCACGAGTTTTATGGTAAGGTCTGGCAACATTCAGAGATTGAGACCCAATATCATAGTATCATAGTATCATATAGGAGTACATTGTATGAAAACGGCTCTGGCCGTCAGTGGCCGATCCACCATATGTTTTCAAATTGCTGCCCTGGGCGACGCCTTTAAAATTTTATGGATTTATAAGCTTTGGCACAAAAAGTATTTTTCAATCTGGCATAGTTTAATGTGACATGTTGAGTAAAGTTGCTTTCAGTAATTTTCGAGAAAGCTCCCGATACATCGCTTTACATCGACTGGTACATTGATTATTGCTCTACCAGATTTGCAAAATAATTCTATATGTTTTAATAATAGCTAAGGTTGACTTTTCTAACGTAGCGTAGATGGAAGAGCTGTTAACTGTGGTAATTCAAATTTGACACATGTCGTGATGGAAATATAATACGTGTTAAAGAGGCGCCAGCCGCCAATTGTCGAATATGACGCACGAGAGCGGTCTATTATTCTCCAAAACAAGAGTATATTTCGTGTTTTTGTATTTAATCATGGTGGAATTTTAGACATAAAGACATCGAAAATTTGTAAGAGTGAAGGAAAGTAAAATGTTGCAGTGGCGTTCTTAGTGTTAGTGCCAAATCTCCAGTAAAGATTCTACTGTTTTACTGGAGGCAAGGACTTAGGACTGGACTTGAGGTCGACACAGGACTTAAGGTCGACAAAGGACTAAACATATTCTAAGAAAATTTGAATACTGAAGGCAAGGCAGTATGGACTGAGTTTCCTTTGCCTGCCCAAAATGGACAAATACAATAAACAAAAAAAGCGTGATAAGAGAGCTATTGTCATCGATAATCCACCTTGTTCTTTTATGACTTCAAATGAACCTCAACCGTAGGGTTCATATATAACTGACTGTACCACAAATATAAGACTCTTATCATACTAGTAGCTTACCTCATATCCATTTCGTGTCGCTCCCGTAATGACATAGATCTCATAGGCCTCGTCAGTGCCAATGATTTTTCCATACCTCCAGGGCTCTTCTGCAATAGTGAGTTCGCGTATATATCTGTACCTGGAAACACAATAAACAGGACTATACCGATCAGAAGGTTTATACAGAATAAGGACATTTAAAGGAATTTTGCAGAAGTATTGTGGATTTTTACTTATAGCACTTAGGGGAACGAAATTTGCCTTCACTGATTTGGAAAGGACCTCAACATCATTTTTTTACAGAGACACATGAAATTACTAAATAAGAGGCATTTGGAAAATGCTTCTGTATTATCACTTTTGTAAAATCTTTTTTTTGGTGTTTCGCCTCGGAGCAATACACCAGAAAATAATGTTTCCTGTTTCTTGTAATGAATTGATAATCGAAATATTTTATTCAAATGGAAAATCGAGATACAAGTAACTTATTATCTAATGCCAGGAATGTTTTCTCATCAAACCAAGATTGATGACTGGTACACCAGTAAGGACTGATGAACATAATTTAAATGTCATAAATTGAAGTAAAACTGTATAATTCCTTACCATTGACTAGTTGACCGTGATCAGATCCATCCTGCAACCTCCTTTGAGTGGAATCAGCTGCTTTCGCCATTGCCGTGATAGCGCTGAACTTCTTCAGCAACTGTCGTCTCCTAAACGCCCTTTGGATGATGATAGCTGCTCTTCTAGCTCTCACACCTCCGTACCTTCGTTCTAGGATCTCCACTTGCTTGTCAAGTAGGTCTTGGGACATTTCATAACGACTGGAAAGTACAATCAAAGATTAGGAACGGAAGAAGGGAGGAATCAATTAAAAGAGCAGATAAAACGAACATTTTTGGAAGAGCTTTTGAATATATATAGCATAAGTACTGTGAAAACAAAATGGTGACAAGTCAGTAGCTGAAGCCAATATAAATGGTATATACTATTAGACTGTCCCTCGTAAAGTGTCAAGTTTCCAAGATATTAACAATCAAAGTTGACCAAGCGGACAGACGTGATCAACTTTGACTACTTGATAAGTCGGAGTCGTGATATCAATCGAAGTCATCCACATTTTTCATTTGTATTGATGATTGTTTCACTGAAGAAATGACTCGTTCCGTATATAAAAAGGTTTTGAACTGTTTTGGAGGTGCTTTATGTGATCTTTATGAAACATTTAAACAAAAGATAAATGTTCGTTTTAACTGATAAATATTAAGTCAGGTTATTTATTTAATGTCAGATTAGAGTTGATTAAGATGCTTATGTACATTAATATCAATGCATAAGCATTAATAAAGTCTTTTTGGTTTAAAAGAACAATTTTATTAGAGTTTTAATAATACATTAAGATATTAAATACACCAGCTTACAATGGTCTTCAAACATTTGTAAGAATGAAAAGTTCTAATTTACTTTGACTATTGAAGATCCAAGTAACTAGATTTTACAAGTAATGGATAGATTTTATCATAATAGATAGCAATGGACATATGTATGATTTCAAAGTACGCAAGAAGAGATTGGGTGTCCAGAAATTGCTGAAAACTTACATGCTGTTAATACGTTCAAAGATTATGGTTTCGAAATGGTTGTTGATACTGGTAGGCTTTAAGGATTCGGTCCACTTTAACGACACGGCAAGCCTTATTGTGGCAAAGTTCCGTAAAAAGATAAAAAAAAGGAAATAGCGAAGTAAATACTTTTCTATAGTTAAATTTTAACACTGTGTATGAAATCTTTCTGTATATCAAAGGCACAAAAGACCTTGAAAACTTCGCGATGACTTCATAAAACAATTACTGTATGTACAGGTTTGTTGAGATAAGTTTACAAGATAATCTTAATATATACAACAAAGTTTTGTTCGAATATTTATAACTTAAGAACAGATGAGCTGATTTTTATAATCCTTGCTTTGTTGGAATAGACTCTACCCCGAATAGCAAAATCGGTAACAACATACAAAAAAAAATAAAAAAAGCAAATTATGTTTATCAACATTACACCGTGTATAGCTCGCCGAGACCAATAGTTTCCTATAAAAAAATAACTTCTCACAGGTAACTTCTGTACATTATACACAAAATTTTTTGCTCTACGACTTTACATTTTTTAGCTTAATTTGTCTCATGCAAAAGTGCCATAAGTTATAATATACCCATGTATTAGGAAGTTATACTTTTTAGAATTTGCTGGCATTAAATTTTAGAAAAAAGACATTTGTTTGTATTTTTGTACAAAATAAATAAATACTTTAGCATTCGATGGATGTTGTACTTTTTGGAGTATGCTGGCATTATAATACAGAAAAAGACAGTTGTATTTTTGTACGAAATAAATAAATACTTTAGCATGCATTATGAATATATATATAATATAGAATGTTTGTCAGAGATAACTTCATTCGTTGTTCTAATCGATTATCGATTGGAAATGTTATAAACTTTTAGTTTTTTTTCGAATTTATTACGACTTGATAACATTATTTGGATGATTTGCACATTACTTAAAAAATACATTTCTCAAATTGATTCGATGTTTTGCACATCTGGATACGTGTTGTATACCAAAATATACATTGAAAGATTTTTGAATTTAATTTTAGAAGAAAATATTTATTATGTATGCACATTACAGATATTAATCATATAATATACAAAAATTTTCTTTCAATTTATTGTCACAAAAACTTTTCCAGATTTCTTTATGTTCGATAATTAAAAAATAACATTTAATTAACCTAGTCATATCATGTTATTAAGCAACACATGCGTGAAAGTGGACCAGGGGCTTAAAATTATTCTTGAAATCATGCCTTTATGTCAACAAGTGTTACAGAATCACGTTACTGTCGAACTGATGCAAATTACACTTCTACAAGATTACATACATAATACTTGTGATATAAAAGATCAAGTTTTGACATTTTGAAAATAATAATAACTTTCGTGTGAAGCCAGCAAGCTTACAACGTAGCTTGACACTCCTCTTGAAAAAGGACATCCGTTAGGTCCGAAACTTGTTGGGCTGTCCCGAAATTCGCACGTGAGTATAACCGTTTAGTTTGTAATAATTATGAAAAGACTTCAGCAAAAATAAACTAAACTTAAATGACTAACTATCTTGGAACTTTGAAAGATCAGAGAGGACAGATCGCCAAGCTTCGCGATCCATGCATACTTCTTTCGCTTTTTGCAGATTCATTAATCGTTTTATACTTGCACTTCTGGATATCCGAGTAATCTGTTCACATGGTCTTCGTATGGAAGTCTCGGTCTACCCAGACTCCTTCTACGTTCTTCACTCCTTCATTGATTCAAGTATTATTAGAGGTTTTATAGTATAAATTAGGGGCAGTATATTTTATTAGTTTTTTTTCTATATTTCTTGTGTACCGTTGCTACTAATTTCGAGGACAGTTTCTTTGATCTCTGGTTGATTTTTCTAATGAAGATGTGTTGTTGTTATGCTTCCCGGCACTTGTAGCGCAGTTTCTGGCTTGGCTTGACTATATAGGCTATCCCGAAATCACACTTAATTAAATACATATAATTTATAGGTAATAATAATTATATGTCAGACATTTTATTATAACTAAAGTTCGGTGTAATTTGCATCAGAATGAGAAAAGCAACTATTACTTTCACTCTCAAGTTGATTTAAGAAAATGAATTTTCGAGTTATAATAGGAAAGTGTTATCTAGGTGTTAAAGGGCACACAAGACGCATTCCTAAGGTTTCGCGACATACCCTCTAGTCAATTTACCCCGTTTTTGGGGTAATGTTGGATCTTTTTGTGTTATCCCCGTTGAACCAATGATGGACACGTCTGTGCCACGCCTGTGACTGTGTGGAAGGAATTCAATAGTAAAGAATAATATAATAATAAATACAAACAATGTTAGTAACATACACCGAAAGTGATTAATCACAGACATACAAAAACATACATATTACACAATCAATACACTTGCAGTAGTATAGAGGTAGAATTTGTACACTGAATATTTATGATATCAAAAAAGTACCTAATATAGTTTTAAGGTCGCAATTACATTTAGTTGCAGATTTTACTAAAAAAAGGTCCATTCTTTAAATTGGATTAAATAACAATTTCTAAAAAAACAATATTAATAGCCGTATTCCTAAAAGACTTTTCAATCATTAAAAGATTGTCTCTTTTATATAAACGGCAAAAATCTGTATTAATTCATATAATGCGCTCAAGTTATTCTCCGAGGAGGAGAAATAAAAAAAAATACTTATATTTGAATAAAAGTCTTCATTTTGTCCATTCCATCCACAGAAGGAATTCTCTTAAAGTTCAATCAACGGAAAAACATTTCAGAAGTCTAATCTGTTTTGCCTATCCTAAATTTATTAAATAAAAACCAAATCTGTACGTAACAATACAAAATTAAAATCAGATAAAAAGCGCAAGTAACAAATTCCCATGTGTCTTATTATAATAAAGTATACAATACGTGTGTAAAGATTTGTTTTCATTCCACTGACCTGTTGTTGTGAACGGCTAAACCGAAGCCCTCTGGCGGAGCAGCGATGTACAGCGGCGGCGCTGGTTCTTGTGCGCCCGCGCACAGCCCCGCGCCGGTTGATGCGTTCGACGCAGACGAGCATGACGAGTTTGAGTGGTTTAATGCTGAAACGTACGAATTTGTGTTTAATCTCTTATTTTTGAGCATATTGCCAGAGTAGCCTTTTAGATATAGATTAGTCTAACATTGATTTCATTGGTTGAACAATGTAATTCCAAATAAAAAACTTCTCTTTTCAAATCGATTTAGGCAGAAAGGTAGTTGATCATCATCATTTCATCACGCCTGTTTCCCATCGGGGTACGTAGAGACTATGGCTTTCCACTTGCTACGATTCTGGCATACAACTTTTGCTTCTTCAACTTTCATAATTGTTTTCATAAACGCCAGCCGATTAAGGGTAGGTACTAATATTAAAGGTAGTTGATAAATTAGAAAAAAAAACCACATGAATACAAAAATATAGTGCTGTATTTATAAAGATGTAGGCAGAAGCATACTATACATCTATATTTCACTGTATGTATTTTTGTCTCCGCAACCGGTGGTGAGTTCACTGGCGCGTTAAAATGGTGTAAGACCATCAACTTGTCCTAACGACTGTCATATTCCTGATAACTGGGACCAACGGCTTAAAGTACGGCCAAGGTTAACTAAATACAAATTATACATCAGAGCCGAATAAAGAGATCCCCTCTAAAAATTATATCAGAGGACATGCTTTCGGAGACTTCGTCCACTAGAGTATTTACCCGGGTCTTCGAGCGTACAGGTAGAAAGAATACACTATCCACACGGTTTAGTAGGTACGAAGCCAACGACATGCCCATCTCGCCGATAGCGACGACCAGGACAAACCATACATACAATACCTCCCACAATTACGAAGGGTTCATAAGGGTATGGGTTCGTGCTGTCAGAGAACTGAGTTAAGGTAGACGATATGAATAATAGGCATGTGGGGTACATAAAACATTGCGTGGGAACATTAGCTCCGTTGATCCGGGTGCTCCGTTGATTTGGACACATCCAACGAATGGGTCTACGAATATTTATTGTGCCAAAATAGATTAGAGGTAGAAGATGTCAGGATACCTATACCAAGGCTTACGTACGAAGACCACGTGAGTAGATTGCTCAAAAACGGAAAGACGTGCATGTATGAAACGATCATTGAATCTGCAGAAAGCGAAAGAAGTATGGTTCGCGTCTCTGACTATCTAGTCATGAATACAGCATGAAGATAGTATATTATTACTTTCTCTTCACTTCACTTTATTAATTACTTTTGCGTAAATAGCTTTATCGACAACAGTTATTCCTCGTTCGTTATCCAACACCTACGTAACTAGTGTTAAATCTAGTCGAATGAAAGATTAACTATCCATCGATCACTTCACGTAATTGATTTTATCTACTAGTGTTACTTTCTCTTCGTCACAGCATCTTCCAAACCCTTTATTAAGAGAAAATGTGGAAGTTTTGGACAGGAAATCAGACGGCAATTGCTTTCAAAGGTTCCAAAACTCTTTCTGGTTGCCGACCGTGTACCAGCCAACAGAGAGGCTTTGCTTTGAGAGATCTATTATATGCATTTACTTCTATTTACAGTCCGTGAGACGAAATTAAATTACGACCCTGTATTAAGGTACCACTACTACTTACTTAAGTTACTAAGTTAACTAATAAACATTGTAGGTAAGCAAAAAAGTACTGTGTACCGCGAAATCACCCGTGATTTTGAACCCCCGTGGTGCTCATTTAACCCATTCATAAATATCCATCACGCCTTATTCCCGAAGGGGTGGCAGAGGCATATTATATGCCTACTTTTCACCGTGATGATTCCTGTCCCACGTAATAGGTGGTGAGCCCATTGCCGTGTTGAAATAGACAGACGCAGGTTGTGGCTACCTGCTGTTGAAATTTTTTAAGCCGCCTATAAGGCCTTCAACCAGGCTTAACGACTGCCATTTTACTGGCAACCGGGACCAACGGCCTAACGTGCCTTCCGAAGCACGGAAACGCTCGCAAATGTAAATGCCACAAAGTGGTCACCCATCCGACGACCAGCCATCGTTTACCTACCATCGTTTACAGTACCTCAGTGATCGTTTACCGAACACTGAGACCGCGGGGCCACGAGCGCTTCATCCCGTAATTTATTAGTTTTACAACGAACAAACAAACTATTTAGATTTATAATATTAGCATGGATAAAAGTAACAGCAATTACTAGTAATATTATTAGTAAGCAACCTGCGTCTGTCTATTTCAACACGGCAATGGGCTCACCACATATTACGTGGGACAGGAATACACATGGTGAAAAGTGGGCATACAATATGTATGCCTCTGCCACCCCTTCGGAGATAAGGCGTGATAGATAAATAAATAGTAAATAAAAGTAATTTTGTTATGAACTTACCAGGTAACGGTCGATGAACAGCAGTGACATATCTGTTGCCTTCCATATAGCCTCTATCAGGCTCGGAAGGATGCGCATGATGGGCGTGGATAGAACGCTGATGAGAGTAGAATCCGTCAGGCGGATGAAGGGCCACCCCACCACCCCCCTCCTCCTCGTCTACCTTCTGTGAGAAGCTGGGAACAACAGAAAAAATCTATAAATTTCTTTTTTCTAGGGATGAAAGAATTTTCTAGAAAAGTCTAAGTAGGCCTTCAAAATGTTGCAAAATTATAAAGTTTGAGCCTAATATTAATATTTTTTTTATACCACTGACGAGGCAAACAAGTATTGCAGCATATGGTAGATTACAAACACCAGAGTTGTCACGCACTCGCACTACCGACCATGTAAAATCCCTTATCTTTAATAAGATATATATACTGATCCAAATAGATCCATATACTGCAGACGTTTGGGAGAGCAGGCAGAGAGATCTTCCGGCTTTTCATCTCTCTTCACGCTGTATTCCTGACGGGGTAGTCAGAGAGTACAAATCACCAGGCTTCCCGCAATTTAAACGTATTAAATCATAATAATTTATTAACTGATCAAAGGTTTATATTAAATTTCATTACTTATTATGTCCTCATTGGTCTGCCTGCACTCAAAGTAGATAGTAGGATTGTTTTTTTGCGACACGTAATGTTCATTTTTGACGTTCTTCTTGTACGTGATCTTATCTGTCCTATGTGAAAATCTATGTTTATAAAAGCAGAAACTGACTGACTGATCGATTTGCTGGGTCTAGAACCATGAAATTTTGCCCAAATATTCCATAAGTGACGTAGGTGTGCACAAAGAAAGGTTTTTTTGAAAATTCTTCCCCTATGGAGGTCAAAAGGGGTTGCAAAGTTTGTATGGAACATTGTGTTTTTTTTAAATTATACAATTTGTTTTGCACGTAGCTGGGACACTAGATTAATACATAGCTTCTTTTTGTTCTGGGATTTAGTTACTGAGGGTAAAAGAGAAATGGACAAAATTACAAAGCGGGCGGAGCCGCGGGTGTCCCCTAGTCTTCAATAAATATTAATAAGAGGTAAATTTTGTGAGATTGTAGGGACGTAATCTCTGGATCTACTGAAACGATTGTAAAAACTCTTTCTCTGTCATAAAGGTATATTATCCCTGAGTACTGACTTCTTTATATCTCTCCAACAAATTCTTTTGGGAAACAGGTATCCCTAAACTCCACCATGCCATGGCTATTCTTCGATAGTACACACTTCCAAGACGATTGCAAGAGACCTACTTGCAGCTCTGGACTACGAAAAGTTGTAAATCTGTTTTCAATTCAGTAAATTCTATTTTAAATAATTTCGAACCTCGACTGCCACCTTCGTAATTAAGAACATATTTTAATGGCGGGTTTGGATAGAAAATCTCTTTCGGCGGTACAACAAATTCAAACAACAAATCTATTCGACATTTCTCCTGTGCACAACACCGTACACATTCCGATCTTTTGTTAAAGGAATATATTTTCGCTATCTTAAGCAAATGTTTGTAGATATTTGGGATGCTTTACAACTTTTGTAAATACGACATTATTTTTATGAGAAACTCTGATGGATACTTTTTTTTAGACGTATTAAGGTGTTCACGTCAACCGTTCGAGAAACATTATTAATGATAGTTTTTTTTTTTTAAATAATATTATGACCATTATACATTAAACCTAAGGTGGAGTATGCTATCAATGGATAATATTATTTAAAAAATAATCAAATTCACAAAGTGCCTCTACCTGTTAGATCAAAGGGGCTGTGTCTACTATCTGTATATATATAAAAATAAAACCCGTTTTCCGTTGTCACGACATAGCATGAAAACGGCTTAACCGATTTGAAAAATTCTTTTTGTATTGGATAGCCCATTTATTGAAGAAGGTTCTTAGCTGTATATCATCACGCTTCTACAAAGGAGAGCGGAGCAGTAATCATAATTATCAACAAATCGGGGACACTCTCATACATTTTTAGAAAAGTAATAAGCGACGGGATTAAATGGGTGCCACGGGGTTGGAAGTATGTCCCGGACGAAACCGGGCAGGTCAGCTAGTTTTACAATAAAAAGCCGTTCTATTTCTATTCTATATCGATTCTATGGCGGTTGGTCCAAAACTAAGTAGTCTATTAAATCTATCATATATATATCACTATCGCACTTAACAAGTCACACAATAGAATCAGAATCACTGTTTTAGCTGTCATAATGTTAGAAGATCACCAAAACTGCAACTTACAAGCGACCACATTGCACGCCACGTGATAGTAGAATTCTATCGGCCGACCGATAGAAGTCTATTTGGACCGCGATTGTAATAGTGGACTACGAAAACTGTCAAAATTGTACCGTCGGCTTTCTATTGAGCAACGATTCTATTCTGATACGATTGAAATAGTAGACTCGGCCCCCTGTTCCTTTGAAAAAAAAAAGATATTTGTTTTTCGCATTTTTAGGAGCGACTGCCGTCGGACCTCCTAACCTAGTAGCAAACAAAGTACAGCGCGGACCAAAAATCTACTGGTGAAGTGTGGTTACATATTCAACTCAGCCAACTCGGAAAATCCAGGTTTAAACCCGAGACTTCAATCTTAACCGCAGTTCTCACGCTACTAGAGCACCTTAGGCACAGTGGCCAGCAGGCTTTAAATCGCAATAATTATTAGATCAAGGCCAGCAATCGGATACAGAAGTAAATATGCAATACATACACATAAGGCTATGTTACGTAATGACCTGTGCATATTAGGCATCGTGTGTGAGCTGTGCTAAGTATATATAAATATGTATGAGGTACACGATTCATTGTCAGAGGCGACCATGCAAATTAAGCTGTGAATTTTCCAAGTTACCAGATTTTGCTTTGTATTTATCAGTCGCATCTTTATCGTCGAAGGAGAAGGTAGAAGCACACTATACTATTAGGCCGAATCTACTATTGACAAGCCGTAGAATAGAACCGCTGATTTTTGCTGTTAAAATGTTAGTAGACTATCAAAAACGGCCACTGGCGCGGTACGTGTTAGTAGAATTCTATCAGCAGACCGATAGAAACCTATTGGAGTTCGATTGTAATAGTAGACTAAGAAAATCTGTCAAAATTGTACAGTCGGTTTTCTATTGAGCGACGATTTCTATTCTATTCTGATGCGATGAAATTAGTAGACTTCGCTGAAGAGGTGAAGAATGACATGCGTGCCAACGGTCTCATTACAGGTGATGACAATGACCGTGCGAAGTGAAGAAAAAGAAGTAGGATGGCGGACCCCAGGCGTCGCGGGATTCAACTGGGACAGATGTTCGGATGATGATGATAACATGTAGTAAACCCTTTGCCGTGTTGAAATTGACAGGCGCAGGTTTGTGGCGAATAGCTATTGAAATTTTTCACTCCGTACATAAGGCTTTCAAATGGTAACAGAGACCAACGGCTTACAATCGTAAATGAAAATAACACAAAGCAGTCACCCATCTTAAGATCAGCCATAGCAAAAGATGCTTAACGCTGTCATCTTGTACAAAGAGTGTGTTTGTTTGATTGTAATTCTTCCATGTCTGTTCAAATTCAGATCTGGCTAAAGACCTGGTAACATCTCACACCAAACCAGTAGGTACCGTCAGCTATAGAGAAATCTCACCCTTAGTAGTTTATGATTTTTTTTTGGAACTGTGCGTACTATTAAACTAGTACTTATTACAAGACTGTATTAATTATTCTGTCTTGTACAGTGTATAAATAACAAGCACATGTTTGCTAACAAAGTTATCGATACTACTTACAACAAACAAATTTATTACTGTGCGAATTTTAGCGATATATTATAGAGGCTAAATATTTTTATTAACTTGTCAATTATAATTCTGGTTTTATGTTGCTGTTTTCTAGACATGTCTTAATAATATATAATTTAGTTTCGAGGCAAAGCTTAAAGCCTCTTATTCACTAGAGGTAAAGTTTCTCGCGACAAATGAAGCGAGTTGTTGTCGTTCGTAAAATGATTGCAAAGTCACTCGGCAATATCTATACTCGGCTATAGCAACATATGCATGTTTATAAATAGTTTTAATTATTCCTCTTCAATCACTAGAATAATTAGTAAAAATATATGAAAATACGTTCATTACTGTTTGAGCTTATTGCGTTCGGACAAAACGACATTTGATTGCGAAATATTTAATAGTTTTGGTAGACTACCTACTTTTGGCCTAATCGCAATAGAACCGCTATAGAACAGAACTAGAACGGCTTTCTATTAGAAAATAGTAGACTCGGCCCTCGGACAAGGACAATTTGATGACATCGCCCCACCTTGTATTACATCTGCAACAACACGTGTCGCGCGATAGTGGTCTAGTAAATAAGAGGCTTTGTCGTCAAGTTTACTAAATTCTAGTGTTTCTCGTACTTTCTCTGACGTTAGTTCGTGACGTCTGTTGATTGATGCTGTGCTAAACTAATAGGCACGATCTTTTCTTGGTATTATGACAAAATATTGTATCGGTTTGTTTGGGTTTCTCATTTTCGTAATACGTAAGATAGGTTTAGTTCTTATTAAACTGTTGAGCGTCAGGCAAATATTGAACATTATTACTGAGTTAGTACAAGTATTATTTTTATACAGATCTTCAAAAATCTGTTCGTTTATAAGCTATCGTACACAATTGAGATGATGTCAACACACAATTGATTATCTAGTTCTAACTTTTAAACTATCGGCTGACTGTGTCCACGGCCGGTGCAACCTGGTCGAAACGTCAGGCACCAAAGGTATGTGGAATAACCGCGTTTAGCCCCGTTATTAACAAATATACTGATGATTATCTAGTTGTTGCAATTTTAGATACTTCATCATCATCCGAGCGTCTGTCCCACTTACATCCTCTGGGGTCCGGTTTCCTACTTCTTTTCCTCCACTTCGCACGGTCATTGGCATCACCTATAATGAGGTTGGGTATGTCAGAAGATGCATGAAAGTAAGTTGAACGCTGTAGAGTGTGTGCGCGATCACTTCGAAAATAGTGAGGCGAAACCTTGGCCGACTGAATGCATAACAAAGTGATACGCAATATGGCAGGTTTGAATGAAAGCGTCAGCGTTAAGCTGGCAAAGGGCGTGCTCCGTTGGTTTGGACACGTTCAACGAATGAGTGAGAAACGATTGACGAAGAATATATATTATGCGAAAGTACAGGGTAGAAGAAGTCAAAGTAGGCCGAGACTTACATATGAAACCACGTGAGCAGATTGATCAAAAACGAAAATTTCAAGGTACTCGGATACCCAGATGTGCATGTATGAAGCGATTGATAAATCTGCAGGAAGCGAAAGAAGTATGTATGGCTCGCGAAGCCTGGCGACCTGTCCTCTATGACTACCCCGTCAGGTAAACAGCGCGAAGTTAGTTAGTTTACTTAAAATACATCTATTGAAATGTAGGCGTATAGTATGCCTCTGCTTACCCATTTGGGGTTAAAGCCGTGACTCATAACGTAACTAAGGTATTTTATTAGTATTTGGACGCTTTGCAAAGGGGGAAGTGGAGAAGTTACCTTCTCCAACTTCCTCAATTTATCTTTTAATTAATTTCGATATGGGTCCTAATATACTAACTTCTCCTGGCACTTTGCCAAGTTGTAGCTGTCACTTTCCTGGTCTTGATAATCTTCGAGACACGCTAAAAGAAGCGATGTGAAGTTTTGTAACACATAAAAGCGGTTAATTACTTACGAAAAACCTGTCTTTATCAAATTTGTAATTAATATGTAATTAGGTCCGTAACGTGGGCATTATCAAAACTGTGTAATTCAAAATGTAGCGAGTTTCTTTTGCAAAATAAATAAGATAATTATTCAGTAGCAAGAAGTTCTTTTTCGTATTTCCAGTTTCAGCTTTTATGATTTCAGTTTTTACCTTATGGGTTGACTAGGACCTACATCATATATACATAAATACTATCACGCCTTCATCCCTGAATTGGTAGGCAGAGGTGTAATATGTCCACATTTCATCGTGGTGACGCCATTGCCGTGTTGAAATGGACATGCGCAGGTATATTATTAGTCAACCCGTCGCCACGGCTAGTGTAATCCGGTCGAAACGTCGGGAAGTATAAGGTAGACTTTGTACCCAATAATATACGCGTCTTCGCGAATAAGACCCGAAATGTCATATGAATATGAGTGAAAATAGCGAAAGTTTAAGAACATTAATGATATTAGTTTGTGGAGGTAGCCGACACATTGAATTAAAACATAGCCTAATTTTTATTCTGGGATAATATTCCTGTGAAAAAAGGATACAGGAAAATTTAATAACGCGGGCGGAGCCGTGGGCGTCCAATAGTAATATTAGAAATGTGAAAGTTTGTTTTAATATTTGTTAGCCTCAAAAATTCTCTCAATGTAGTATGCGAACAGTACTAAAACCTAAAACATAAAAATATTGTCAGCAATGTGAGTAGTGATCCAGGAAAATGTAGCATAATACGTAAAATAATTTATAGTTCTGTTTGTTTGTAAGCTACATAGCGTATAATAGGATTAGCTAGTAGTCTCGCACAGGATAATAACAAGTTGTGATAACACTCAAATAATAATATTATAAATATTTGAAAAGCAATTAATATGATAAGTACATACTAAATTAAAAGTGGAAATATTTTCAGTCTTGAGCAGGACTCGAACCAGCGTCTTCTGACTTACCGGATCAGACGCTTTACCAACTACGCTACCGAGACCTACTCGAAACCGACGAATTTATCCACCTCTTTTCGTCTTGAGGCAACGCAAGGCGTTTGTATAATGTACGAATGTATGAAATTGCACCTATAAATCATCATCATCATCCGAGCGTCTGTCCCGGTTGCGTCTCGCGACGCCCGGGGTCCGCTTTCCTACATTTTCTCCTCCACTTCTGTCACTGTAGTGAGACCATTGGCACGCATGTCATCCCTTACGACGTCAAGCCAGCACTTCTTGGGTCTTCCCCTCTTACCGGGACCCGGCAGGGCTGACATGGCCAGACATTTGTTTCCTACGTAGCCCGGCGGTTGCCGCAAGACGTGACCATACCAACGAAGGCGACACTCTTGCAACTTGTCTGCAATGTCACGGACATGAAGGCTGCCGTGGATGCGAGAGTTCCTCACGCGGTCCATCCGCGTGACTCCACACATCCACCGCAGCATCTTCATTTCCGTGACACGCAGCTCCTGCTTGTGTCGCTCCAATATTGGCCACGTCTCACTGCCATGTAAAAGGACAGGTCTAATGATGGTTTTGTAGACCTGTCCCTTCAACCGGATCGGCATTTTAGGATCACAAATGACACGGGTCATCTCCCGCCATTTGGCCCACGCGGCAGCAATGCATGACTTGACATCGCAATCGATGTCACTGGACGTGTAAAAAACAGATCCCAGGTATTTAACCTGGTCCGTCCGCTCGACCAAATCACCGCCTATGCGGACGGATGTGGGATCTGTCGACTTTAGTGCCAAATATTCGGTCTTCGCCACATTTAGTTTCAGACCGCCGTTCTCAAGCGTCTCCTTCCACACCTTCACACGTCGCACCAATCTGCTCCTGTCCGCGTCTGTCTACCGATCTACAACATCATATTGTTACGCGTTTATCCCCAAAGGGGTAGGCAGAGGCATAATATACGCCTACATTTCACCGCATGCTTTTTTGTTCTACGTAACAGGTGATGAACACGGCAATGAGCTTACTCATCGCGTGTTAAAATGGACAGGCGCAGGCTGTGGCGACCACCTGTTGAAATTTTTTAAGCCTAAGGCCATAAGGCCTTACGACTGCCAAAACCAGGCTTAACGACTACCATTTTACTGGCAACCGGGATCAACGGCTTAAAGTGCCTTCTGAAGCACGGAAAGGCTCGCAAATGTAAATTCCACAAAGTGGTCACCCATCCAAGGACCACCTGTAGCGAATGTTGCTTAACGCAGTGATCGAACTTCCCTAATTTGCAGTTTAGTTTTTTGACCGCTGATATATTGCATCTATACGCTGTATTCCTGACGGGGTAGTCCGAGAGGACAAATCACCAGGCTTCGCGATAAATGCATACTTCTTTCACTTCCTGCAAATTCATTAATCGCTCTATATAGTATCCAAGTACTTTAAACCTTTCAGTTTTTGTGCAATTTACTCACGTGCTCCTCATAATATAATATGTAAGTCTCGCCTACCCTGAATCCTTCTACCCTCTACTTTCTGATTATTCTTCATGTATCATCATATTATGATGATATTTCATCATGTAACAGATATACCATTCCTTAATTTTTCTATCTAATTTGTTGCGCATTTCCGAGTAACCGTTTTCGGACGTATTTTTAACTCTCTCGGAAAATTATAAATATTGGTTCTAGAGAATAGACCAAATAGTCGGGACTACTTTTTTTATTTTTATCTATAATCGTCTACAAGCTATTCCGATTCAAATGACACCGCAATCATAATTTTCAGACTGAGATAAAGTTTGAACTTGAAAGCACTTGTTGACGAGACTATTTGATGGTGACGTTGGTAATTACCAATAGATCGAGTGATTCAAGCCAATGTACAAACAAACGAAGTCAAGCTAGTTGCAAGTACGATTTTACATAACATACAAAATACTATTATCATACCCTGTGATATAAATACGAGTCGCGTTTAACATAGTTACACTTTGAGTTAATGCTGTTAAAGCTGCCGAACCGAACGTTAATGCTACAAATCCGATTCATACCCTCACGGTTTAATCCCATTACAATCTATTTAGATGGATTCAAAGAGACAGGGGTTCTGTAGAGCTGGATATTATTCATACAAATTGGTAATTTCCGGTCAATAAGCGGTAATAAATTTTAGTTTTAAAAAAATTGGTGCAATGAGGTCGTATAGTGTGTCAAACGTCCATAGGCTACAGTGACCACTTATCACCGTACGCTTATCTCACCTCAGTAGAATAAATAAAAATTTACAACAAAAAGATATTACTAGCCACTATATTTTAATGATCTGAATACTTTAATTTGTATATTATTTAGCTATCGATGTTATGCGTAAGCTCGCTTCTAATATTCTACGTTTTGAATCTTGCATAACAGTAGGGGAGGTAGCGTTAATTTTCACAAGGAATTTGATACCGGCTGATATTCATAACACTACTATTAGTGTTTTAATTAAGAACTATTTCTTTACCAATACATAACAGATTTTATCGTCAGTCAGTCTGGTAGTGGTGGAATCAGAAGTTATTACATGCCAATTTAGCTAGGAAATAAATTATGTTATCTTATCTTAGGACCTCCAAATTTTATAAGTGCCCATACAATTCAAAGGTCCATACTAACAATATGGACCTTTGAATTGTATGGGCGCTAAGTAAGTAATGTAAGTTTATTATGTCTCAACATGGCTGCCTCACCTACCGGTTGTCACAGATGCTTACCGGACACGGGTGCTTCAGTAAGTTTCTGTGGCGTATAAACCGGGAGGTAACAATGAAGGTAAGAATGATCTACGCCCAGGGCCAACTGCCTCCATGACCAGGGGCCTGAGGACGGAGGGTGGGCTGCTCGCCGTCCTTACAGAAGCAGGCCTTAGACGGTGGCGTTAAGATGAGAACTTCGCGTACGTCTTTCACCCCCTTAAGATAGTAGGACAGCACCCGAATCCTCCCCAAAGATATCAGATTAGCGGGATAACCCCCGAACCCCCCCCCCCCCTCCGAAGACGATACCGCGCTTGCGGATAAAGCCTGCTGGGAGCCATGGGGCTATCCTCCTGAAGGGCTTACCCGGGACTCCTGGCCATAGACAAATGGAAAGGCACCGTGTGGTTTTAGTCGGTAAGAGTCCGGTATAACATCAATGAGGATTCCCACACGTTAAAAAAAAAATATGTCTGTGTCTATATTAGTTGATTGCCGCAGCTTAAAACACGTGGTATAGTTTTCTCTGTTCCCGTTTCCCACAGGAACTTATTCTCATAAACAGTAGCCTATGTGTTAATATGATGCGTAAGATATATTATTTTACAGTTTCATCAAAATCCATTCAGTAGTTTTTGCGGGAAATCTACATCCATACATTCTTACAATTATAATATTAGTTTATAATACTCGTAATAGTTGAGTAGATTATTGTATCTATTTTAGAAGCAATATTCTTCGACATTGAATCTAAAACAGATGTTAAATTATATTATATTCTGCAAAACAAAGACATCAATTTAAGCGTGACTAGATGTGTCCAACGCAAAACTTTGTATCTGTAAACATTCAAGTCACGCTATCTAATATTTTAGCAATAATTATTCCAACCTTTAAACTAAGTTTTTGTAATTTGCTAATCGGTAGCTCAGTTGCGGACGAAAATAGGTTTATGGAGTTACAATATTTAAATTACATCACAAATTAATTATTAGTAAGAGCAACAAGGGCTTTAGAAAATATTATTTTAGGATAAATTCTATTTTCATTTATATCAATCAAAGTCGTATTAAATAATTTATTACAGTTTACAAGTCAAATTAAAATCAACCTTCATCAATTACATAACCCGCCCCTGATCGCTCCCGGCCCATAGGTGCCCATGTACTTACATTATCTAGAATCTTGAGCAGAAATTATTGCAAAAAAGTAAAAGATTTTTTTGCATTAGTAAAAGTAATGGCTACAGTATGGGGTTCTTTAAAAGGTTTAAAATGGAACGGCAGCGCGAGTGCTGCACCTCTAGTGTTGCAAACGTCCATAGGCTACGGTGACCACTTTCCATCAGGAGGGCCGTATGCTTGTGTGCCAAATCAGTGGTATGAAAAATATAAAAAAAAGTGGTTAGTAACGTGTGAAATCTCAGTAATATTGACAGTGCTCAGGCAGATTTCATGTGGATGCAGATGGACAAGGCAGCCGATTGAACAAGGTAATCCCTCTAAAAGAGTTGAGAAACGATTAAATAGGGGGCATCATGCTCTTTTCCCATTTTCATTCCTACAAGCGCTCGTGGCCCCGCGGTCTCAGTGTTCTGTAAACGATCACGGAGTTACGCAACTTTCACTATGGCTGGTCCTCGGATGGGTGACCACTTTGTGGTATTTAAATTTGCGAACGTTTCCGTGCTTCGGAAGGCACGTTAAGCCGTTGGTCCCGGTTTCCAGTAAAATGGCAGTCGTTAAGCCTGGTTGAAGGCCTTATGGGCGGCTTGAAAAAGTTCAACAGCAGGTAGCCACAACCTGCGTCTGTCTATTTCAACACGGCAATGGGCTCACCACCTATTACGTGGGACAGGAATCCACACGGTGAAAAGTGGGCATATAATATGCCTCTGCCACCCCTTCGGGGATAAGGCGTGATGTATATTTATTTATTTATTCATTCCTACACTTATTCATCCCCAACCCTCATTAGTTTACAAAACGTGTTCAATAGGTAATCAATTAACAAACTGTACAGCTTTATGTATACAAAAAACAAAAACATCTGCGATCCCAACAATCAGGTTAATTATTCGTTGAAACGTTGAACAAAGTCAGCACAAACAAACAAACAGATACTTCATAAATACAGAAGCGTTTTGTTCACGAGGCATTTTGTGAGGTACTTCAATATTTCCACTAGCTTATGGACCGTAGCTTTCTTTGTTTGTGTCAATATTTTGTTCAGGCTGATTTTGTATAAAGCCTATCTTACTTCTAGATTATGAACTTTCCAATTTTCAATAATTTCAGGCACTACCCAGTTACAAACAACTTAATATTTTATCTTAAAAATTTGCATTTATAACAAGATGTTGTATGACAAATGATGATGAAAGATGAGGTAAATGAAAAATATTTGCGATATGATTAGAATTTAAGCAAATGGTAATTAGTGATATTACTAATTTTGGATATAGTTATGGGCCTAAAAACCCTACCCTTAGACTATCAGTGGTGCAAACCGATTATGTCAAAATTCCAGAAGGTTCCTAGACGACAGCCCCAGGCTGGGGAATCCAGTATACCCTAGAAATCCAAAGGAAAATGCACTTATTGAAATTTATTCTTAATTTGAAGCCGAAAAGGATGAAAAAGTCGTTCGCTTGGAGTCGTTTTAAAAACTAAGAAAATTCCATTTTTAAACAAGTCACAAATTAATAAAGTCATTAAACTAAGACGAAAATTCTTTTGAAATAACATAACATAAACATACTGTCACGCCTTTATCCTTGAAGGGGTAGGCAGAGGCCTACTATACGCCGTTTCACCGTATGCTTTGCTTTTTGTCCCACGTTACAGGTGGTGAGCCCATTGCCGTGTTGAAGTGGACAGGTGCAGGTTGTGGCGACCTGCTGTTGAAATTTTCCAAGCCGCTCATAAGGCCTTCAACTGGTTCAACGACTGACTGCCATATTACTGGCAACCGGAACCAACGGCTTAACGTGCCTTCCGAACCACGGAAATACTCGCAAATACAAGTATAAATTCTTTGAATGATTTATTTTTCAAACTAGTAACCAAGTTAACTGCTCTCAGAGATTTAAGTGCAGTTTATTTGTCAAATGGCGCGCGACATCCCCCCATTGTCATCGACCGGGGCAAGGGGGATCCTATATTCAGTTGCACAGACTTGATTAATACGCCTGAATGCGCGCGCCCGCTGCAGAAACGACCCAGTTTCTGCCCAGCGAAAAATTGTAGGTTATTAGGATAGGCATTGCATTCGCTGGCAAAAAGCCGGGTTAGTGCGGTTTAAAAACAAAATGAGAGAAGCTGCCATGCTTTCATCATTTGCTTTTAAGATTTTAAGTACCCTTTTTACATCCACAGTGAAATTCGAATGAGTTTTATGTTGCATCTTTATGTAAATCTTCTGTGAGTTTGAAATTGCAGTTTATTTATTCTACTTTTATTAAGTATAAAAAAGATTGTTTATACTGTTAATTGATGGCACTTGTTGGAACTTGCTACACATCTTGAAACACTTGTACTTTTCCACTACATTGACTTTTGAACCTGACCGGTTTCGCTTTACGGCATTGTTTATAATTGCACAAGTAATTGTGTGAAAATAAATTGAGTGACAAAAGATGATTTTGCTTTTTAAATAATATAAATGCCCAACTAATAAAAGAAGATAAGATTTCACAAGCCTATATTTTGCCTCTCTGTGGAAGTGTAGATAGATACGAGGGTAAATCCAAAAGTTCGTAGCCTGACCATGAAAATCAAAGAAACGTGGGTGTAAATGTTTTTTTTATTTTTTTACATAGTCACCATCTAGTTCAATGCACTTCTTCCATCTGAACTGCAACTTATTTATACCTTCAAAAAAAATGATTCCGGAAGGTCGTCAAAATAACCATTTACTGCATATATAACCTCTTCTTTGGTTGAATATTTCAAACCACCTAAATATTTCTTTAAATTCGGAAATAAATGATAATCCGAGGGGGCTAAATCCGGCGAATAAGGTGGGTGGGGCAATAATTCGTAACCACAATTATGGATCTCAGCCATTGATTCGGCAGAAGTGTGAACCCACGCGTTGTCTTGATGGAACAAAACTTGCTTACGCAACATACCCGGCCGTTTTTATTTGATTTCTTCGTGAAGCCACAAAAATGATTCCCTTCGCATCCCAGAATACCGAAGCCATGACTTTGTTACTCGACAAAACGACCTTAGCTTTCTTCGGAGTGGGTGAGCCGGATCTTTTCCATTGTTTCGATTGTTGCTTGGATTCGGGAGTATGGTGGTGAACCCAGCTTTCACCCATGGTAATTTTAAATTAATTTAATTTTAAAGCAACCTAGGCACCCAACGAGCAGAAACCTTATGGAACCCCAGTTCTTAAGTTGTGATGTTTTTAACCCGACCATAGCCGATGCCTGTGATCTCAGCTATCTTATCACCTAGGATCATCTTCAACGCTCTCTCGACCTCGCCTAAACTCAGCTACCCATTTTTTTACACCGGAATAGTATGGAGCAGATTCTCCTAATGTGCTCACATGAATATGTTTTGGTGATAGACCTTTTTTATGCAGGTACTTAATCACTGCGCGATGTTCGATTCTTGAAAATCTTTTCCGATACTCTTAAACAAATATCCACAAAAAAAATATCGCGCGCACTAACTGAACCTGAAAACTTTGCTCACTTGCTACTGAATAACCATAGTACAGATAGAGGGTAGATTTAAAAAAAAATGCATTGCTTTATCAATGTTAGGCCACGAACTTTTGGATCCACCCTCGTATAGTTCGTGTGATTTCTCGAAAAGACTAGTCGTATAGATACTAACTTATAACTAAGTCGTGGTTGGTTACACAATTTATAACTCGAGAACGGATTAATCTAATTTTTCTTTACTTCAAATAGCAGAATAAGTAAATACAAGCCCAGAAGCATAAAAAAGTGTGTGTGTACTTATATACACGCGTTAGAAGTTATACTGCTTTAGTCTAATAAGATTTCATCACATATACCACAACTCTTTGTTTGTAACAGGAATGATAAATAAGTAAAAAAAATAACATCAAAAGAATGAAACCTACATTGAAAGTAGTGATAAGTTGTCATGGAAACACTTATCAGCTAACTTCATGGTGTCGGTTTTTATATTATTTTTATATTATTTAGTAGCACGGTATTGATTCTACCAATAACGATCAAAAAAAAAAAAACTAGATACACACTCACTATACCTGCGTCTTGTAACAGTGTCGCGAGTCCCGAGATTTTATCTTATCTATAAATATGCGTACCGCATCATGCATTTAGTAATGAAACTTCATTTTAAGGCAGTGCAAAGATCGACGGGACAGTTAGTTTATTATATTCTGAATCGGGGTAAAATATATTTATACTCTAGGTACAAACAACTATCTTTTGTACCGCAAATGCATTACAACTCTCAATAAAAAATATCCAGCCTTTTAACAATGATTAACTACGGACTGTCCTTGTATGTTCATATATCATAGAATCCAAAACATTAGCGATGGCCTTTGGCAGATGGTCTGGTTCAGTGCACTAAAAAGCATTGTGCTGTGAGCCAAGTTGGAACTAAACTCAAAGCTCAATGCTGTATAATGGTAATGAAATAAGCTTTTAGTAAAATAAAATGGAAAAAGTGAGTGAGGAAAGTATAGGGCAGAAGGAGTCAGGGTAGGCCGAGACTTACATATGAAGACCACGTGAGAAGATTGCTCAAAAACGGAAGTACTCGGATACACAGACGTGCATGTATGAAGGGATTAATGAATCTGCAGGAATCGAAAGAAGTTAGAATGGATCGCGATGCTTGGCGATCTTTTCTCTCTGACTACCCCGTCAGGGATGCAGCGGGGAGATAGTAAAATAAAACATTATATTAGATAAATTCCAGGGTATCAGTAACCTCCAAACATATTTTTTTAAATTGGTCTATTCTATATGATATAATATGCTAAGTTACAAGTGACATCGGAAGTAGTTCACTATGCGGATGTCGTGGCATTTGGGGCAAATTTTCGTGTATTTAGACATTTCTGCCATACAATATGTCAACTCGAATCAAGCAACTCACATAAGGACCCGTAATATACTATTACCGTAGTGCTTCCCTTTTTTATAGGTTACCCTATAGAGTTAAACCTAGTTACCTTCCAGGTCTCCCGCTTTGAAATGAGGGAAGAGGTTCAAATTATCGTCTGATTAATTTCGGTGCGGGTTTTAAGACATTCTAACTTCTCCTGGGACTTCACCGAGATCGAGCTCAGTGTAACTTTTCTGGTCTTGGTCATTGCTGTAGATCCTGGTTTACAGGAGTCACAGTAATGGGAATGCGGGTGGGATTAGTAGATTATCGCCGTGTGTTGAGTGTGTACAACTAATAAATATACACTTACAAACGTTCGCCTTCATTATATAAGTACTGATATAATAAAATATATGAAATGCCGCATCAAATCTTCATTAAACAGGTGCGTTAAAGCACTTTTCATGCTTCAACCATTCATAATTGTCTCAAAACACAAATTAGATCATTTCCATGACTACATTTTATAGAGTCATGTATATAGAATATCATATAATAGCATAAACATACTATACTATTCATTACTGACATTTTATTTGTTGAAATAAACTTGTAAAAGTTTTCAAATAATATCCATTGTCAATGTATGTAGGTACGAGTACATTCGATTCAGCTCCATGAATAAGTCGGGCATTGAAACATCACATTTCATAAATTATGGGCTCATATTATCTGTGGTATGGCCCCACTTCATAGGTACTCTTATAACTTGTGATTATAATTACCCTTTTACTTTAAGTTCACTAACTAACTATGTTCACGCTGTAACCCTGGGTAGTCAGAGAGGACAGATCGCCAGGCTTCAATGTTACTTAAAGCGAGATTTTCATAATATTTATTTAGATCAAAATACAGCACATCCATTTATCAGTCACGCGGTCAAGCCTTTATCAGGAGTGGCAGAGGCATACTGATACGCCCACATTTCACCGTTTGCATTTTTGTCCCACGTAACAGGTGGTGAGGTGAGCCCAATGCCGCGTGCACATGGAATGGCGCAGGTTGTAGCGACCTGCTGATGATTTTTTTTAAGCCGCCCTTTAAGACAACTTGGCGTAGCGACTGTCATATTACTGACAACCGGGACCAACGGTGTAATGTGCCTTCAAAAGCACGGAAACGCTCGTAAATGGAAATGCCACAGAGCGGTCACCCATCCGAGAACCAGCTATAGCGAAGTTGCTTAAAGCAGTGATCGTTTACAGAACACTGAAATAGCGGGGTTAAGGCAGATTTAAAAAAAAACATAACTACATACTAAAAGAAAACCATCAAAATGTCCTTCACACCCTCAAACAATAGTTCCATTCTATTTCTACTACCGTAGCCGGTCTTGTCAATTCTCACGTCGTGGTTGCCCAAATATCATTATTAGTTTTTATAAACTTTATCAAAATTAGTTCGACATTTTACTAATTGATATTTTCAATGTTGACAACAACTGTACGTTTAACAAAATAGAACAAAAGAATTTAATTAATATTGATAAAACTTTACTTGCAATGTACAATCCTAACAAGAAGTGTTTCAATAAATCATTACGAAAATAATCTTTTAAGGAAAGTTTTTGACACGGCCACACAGACACGCAAAAACGGGGAAATTGCAATCCTATTTCCTTTGACGCATTTCTCGCTAACTTTGAAGGGAGTTGGCAAGGTTTAATTAAACTTTTAAAGTATACGTGGTATGAAGGTGATACCAGTGTCAGTCTCGGAAGTCCCAAATTTTATTCATTACACGAAATTGAAATCTTTCAAATTATTTACTTTAAGTACAGTCAGCTACAAAAATACATAGATGGTCAGACTTAGCACAATTGATGTTCTAGAATAATCATTGTATACGACAGCTGTCGTTCTGATATATTATTATCTACTAACTAGAAGAGGATGCCCCGCGGTTTCACACACGTAGTGTCCATACCACATAACCGTAGGTATACGTGGATATAAAGTGGCCTAAGTTACTCCTTATAACATCATCAATCTCCTTGCGAAAATCTCACTAAAATCGGCAAAGTCGTTTTAAAAATTTGCCGGAACAAATAGACAGACGGAAAAACAGATAAAAAAACCAGTTATTTTATATAAGTACTGTGTTATACTTTCATTTGCATTTTGTGAAAAGCTGTTAATTTGTAACTACATACAGAGTTTTCATATTTGCACAGATTATTTTGAACATAGTTGTCACCTGTGTATTTTGGACGCTGATTTAAAAACACTTAAAAAGAATCTAATAGTTAGGATCAGCATAGAAGTACTATAATGTAGTAGAAGGCAAGTCTCAGTTTGTTAAATCCTAAACTATATACAATACATAAACCAAAGTGCGTTTAGCAGTTGGGTAAAAAAAACAGGGCCAGATTTTTAAACTGAGAAATGTCATTTACGAGTTAATTAAAAGGTTAATGCTGTATATTGTTCACCAAGAGTCTGATATTTGACCGACTTGATGATAAGAAACAATTTTGGAAAGCAATTAGTATGCTATGCTATTACCTAAATTTAAGGATGTCGTCCCCTTAAGACGGAAAGTGGTGGATTAATATGTCGGTTTAGAGTGGGTCTCGATAGTCTAGTTGGAAAAACCTCTGGCCTAGCAAGCCAGGAGACGCGCTGGTTCCTGTAGTTCATTGAAATGAGACTAAAAAAAATCTACTTTAAAGTTACGACTTGATGATACACGATTTGTAGATTAAAATAAAAATAACTATAGTCGTGTTCTTTGTTGTTAATCATCATCACCATCTCAGCCAATTTGACATCTACTGCTAAGCATAGGCATCCCCAAAAGAACACCGAAACATTCGACATTATTGTTCTGTTAATGTAATCTAAAATTTCCAACTCACCCGTATCCAGGTTTCTGACAGAACCAAGACCTGGTTAGCTTTGCAGCTTCAAGTAAGACACCACCGATGTCACCGATCCTCATGCCAGCGCAGGAGCAGCAGCCATCACCTTCTCCATCACCCACTAAAACTACACGAGACTCGGACTTCGCCACTTTGGTAACTAACTCACTAACACATCTTCCAAATATTCACTTATCAATTCACTTTTAAACGTCTTGTCCAAAAATGTTTGTTATTTTTTATTTCTTTAACTTGTTTTGAATTCGTATCTTTCTCGCCACAAATTAGCACACTGAATAGCAAGAGCTCATCACTACAGAAATCAATAAAAATTAAAATGTGAATATAACGACATACCTAATTACCTTGCCATCATTATCAGGTCATAACTTGATACTGCTTGTAATAAACTTGATTGTATTCATAATGAGTGACATCAAAGAAGATGATGTAACTGAACACAAAGACTAGGAGAGTTTGTTGACTGCCAGTTCAATCCACTAAACTATTGGGAGATAATGTTCAATCAACTGAACTACTGGGAATAGGGGACCCGTTTGTGATTTCTGTGTATGATGTAAAACTAGACTAATTCCAACCAGTTTCTCGCTACTCCTATAAACCATAATAAACAACAGTGAAGAACTTCACGGTATTCGGAAATATATATTAATAAAAGCAGACCCCGACATCGAAAGTGATGCTTTTTTAATCGAAACTTTGCGCTAAAATTATGTAGATATTATGATAAAACATAATAAAAAGCGAATTTAGATTAAATTGAAGAATTACATTATCGAAAGGTAAAAATACTGAGCTCAGTATTCATTTATCACCTATAGATACATTCGATATGACTGGCACGACATCCTAACCAATTTCGATATACATGTATTACATTATTATATATCGTTGATACTTTATTTCCGAGAGATTATAAATGCATGCAACGTTAGCATCCCAGGTAATTCTCTCATGTATTTAGTAGCTATCTATACCCGTATTATAATGTTCAGTAAGTTAAAAATAGATAAGGGAACGTTGTAGTATATAAGAAAATGCGGTGACCGAGATAAAGAACGGGATAATAAGATAGATGGTTTAAATTATGAACACGTAGAGCAGATAGATGAAGAATGAAAGTAACTATTAGCTTAGTATGAATGACATGTAGATAAGGCCCAATCTATATCCTAAATGTGGACAAGATTGACATATTAACGAAGGGTCAGGTAAGAAGTGCTAGTAATGTTTACTTGAAAATTGTCTAGATCACAACACCATAAGCTTTATTTTACTAGATGGGTCTGTACAAAAAAGTTCCATTAATTTAAAAAAAGTAAACGAAACGAGAGTCAGGATTCTAGCAAATTATGTATTACTACATATTTTAAAACAAAGTCCTTCGTCGCGTCTGTCTGTCTGTTCGCGATAAAATCGCAGGTTTTACCAATGGCTCGAGAAAAAATTTAGTATATAATTGGTTAAGTGTTTGTATACATTGACTAAAATATAAACATATTTGTTGAAGGTGAGAAAAAAAAGTAGCCGTCTGGGAGCTTTAAATGAAAACGATTGAGATATAGTGTATGGTGAACTTGTTTCTTATATAGGTCTACAGAAAACTTCGCTATAGTATATGTCTATCTCTTAAGGATAATATACTAACTTACTATTAGACCGGGGAAACGTACTGGAATTTTTCACCATGCTGGCGAAGCTGCAAGCATCAGATAAATATCTCTACATGAAATGTTAGACAATTCTAATTCGAAAGAGCTGTGAGTCAAAACTTTTAAAAACATTTAGTCTCGAACTTCTAAAAAAAATGGCAACAGCTTCCAGAAATTTCTACACAGTAGGTAAATACGTAAGTAATTACGGATATCGGTTGCTAGGGGAGGCTTTTGGATTAATTAGCTTTGTCTGGATTTCGGGAGTGCTACATATATTACGATTTTATTGGATTAGGAGAAACTACTTAGATATTTGTGATACAATTTCCTGGTAGTTGGGATTAAATAGATTATTTGCTTTAGGAAATTTTAGGATCGATCGTAGAGTCATATTTACTCTAAAGTTGCCGTCCATGTCGTAGGCGAATACAATAACTGTATTGCTTATTATCATGACACTAGATAACAGTAGAGGCCCATCAGAATTTTCGTGGCCGAAACCTGGCACACAAGTCGATCAAGGGATGAGAGAACAGACCACAATAATTCCTAGACATTTAGCGAACGAGAAATAAAAGCCATACCAATAATATATGTTTCCATCCGACTGGTCAAAGGGGACATTAACTAGAGTACGAATAACGCTAAGCCAATGGTGATGATTCTCTTTAATCGATGACATATTTCGATAAATAATATTCTATTTTCGATCCCGATTGACAAATTCAATGAAAATGAAGATTAACGACAGGGATTAGAAACACATTTTGGAATATTGCCAGAACATTTTCAGTTCTGTGAGTTCTGTGTGTATTCGTGTGGTGGTGACACTGCAACTCTTCAAATACTTCGTTTGTATTCCTTGATCAGGAGCTAAATAAATCACTGACAGAAGTAGCAGATACATTATCAAAATTATTTACAGTGTGTTTTTAGCATACCATTTCATTTGATGCTCATATCATGTGGGAGTATTTTTTGTAAATCTGCCGTATAGAATTTAAAATGATATAACTTAGTTAGCAATTCAGCTTAATCAGAAACAGTACATAATAGAATAGTAAATAATATGTAATTCTTTTTGGAAATTTTTGTTAAAGCAAAATTCTGATACACGACTCCAAATTTAAACATTGAAATTTTCATATACTCCGCACTGATTGCAAAATATATCTATTCATAGTGAGGCTTGACGTCGTAAGGGATGATATGCGTGCCAATGGTCTCACTACAGGGGATGCTGACGACCGTGCGAAGTGGAGGAGAAAATGTAGAAAAGCGGACCCCGGGCGTCGCGAGACGCAACTGGGACAGACGCTGGGATGATGATGATGAGTGAGGTACACAAAAGCAAAACGAGTTAGCAACACAAAATAATTTAGATGGAAACATTTGAATCGTATAGACTACTATAGACGAGATTACGCATGCCCAAATTCACTGCACTGTAACTAATGAATACGTTTCATTGTTTCAAACAGTTTTAAATAACAATACTTACATTTAAATATAGTGATGTGAGACGTATAGTGGAATATTGTTATTATCTTTGTTGAAAATGAATAAAAGGTATTAGGGTCTTTCGGAACTTAATTCTACTAATATTATAAATGCGAAAGTTTGTAAGAATAGATGTTTGTTACTCTTTCACGCAAAATCTACTCCAATGGATTTTGATGAAACTTTACAATAATACAGTTTACACGTCAGAATAACACATAGGCTACTTTATATCTCGGGAAGAAGTTCAAGTGGGAAACGGGAACGGGAAAACTTCACCACGCGTGCGGAGCCGCGGGCGTCAACTAGTTACAAATAGTATATGGAATCATCATAACGAGTCGTTCTGTAACGTCTTTCGTATTTCGGTTACTACTACTAACTCGGTGTTTGTAGAATTCGAGTGTAGGAACTATAATCTATTCTTAACGAGAAAAGAAAACTCAATCGGGAATATGGGTTTCAATTATCGGGTTTATGTCATTCAATGGTTTAACATTTGTATAAAAACAAAAACACAATTCGTACCAAATACGCGTGTTGACAGGGTCAGTTTTTTTGTCATTCGAAATCAAGTTATAGAAAACAGTAGTAATAGCGTAGTTTCGTATAAACGAACAAGATGGCAGGGAGAGAGGATATAAAAGTGCAATCAAAAATTGTTTAAACTCCAGCTCCCCAATTCTCGATCATACGACTTGAGAGCGTAGACGTTAATTTACTGGTGAAATGTCTTTTCAAACAAATGACATTTCACCAGCAAACTTCCGTCTACGTTTTCAAGTCGTATGTTCGAGAATTGGGCCCTAGAGTCTCCAGTTACTTAGTGCTCATGTGTAACATTGACGAAATACCAACTACTCAATGCAAATCGTAATATATCTTCTGTGAACGAACTTGACAGACAAATTTAAATATGAAATGACAACAAAAAGTTTTTACAAATAACATAGAAAATTCAAGAACTTCACCATTACTTTTGTCATATAAATAAGACTCAAATCTATGAATCTTCTTGAATAACAAAGCTGTATAAACCATAAAGTAGAGATGTGTATTCACAAGTCTCGGAATAACAAATAAGTATTTCTTTTCCCCTTTGGTACAAGTAGATAGTGGTGAATATAGATATGATAATACTCCTTAGTTTTATTACCTACTGGCAAGAAATTATAATTGTAGAACTCGGATTGTTGCCAAAGTATATATTTTCTTTGCGAAATTCATTTAATATTAATGTTATGTATACAGTCTCACTTTATAAATATAAACCAACTTGGAGATGTTTTTGATTCTATTTTTTTTATTACGATTAATGAGAAATTTTAGCGGTTCAAGATATTCTTCAAATCCAGAGGCCTTTTAAACAGAAAGCTATATATTAACTTATCTTAAAAGTTGTCTTCAAGTTAGTAGATTATTTATTTTAGCTACAATACAAAAATATTTTAGAGTAGTTAACACATCAAATGTGATTTTTTAAGCTATTGCGTAGTTTTTATCGCGGGCTTTGAGTGGGCTTTAATCAAGAAATTCCGTATCGCAACAAACCTAAGATCCGAGGTCACACGAAGTTCACCGAGCACGGCCGAGCGTTGGCTTAACGTGTATGTACATATATTATATGGTACGATTGTACGAAGCTCGCACGGATCGAGACGTGATGATAGTGAGTGTGAGTGTGAGGATGAGGGTGACTGTGAGAGTGAGGGTGTGAGTGAGGGGTGAGGGTGAGGAGTGAGGGTGAGGGTAAGGTTGAGGGTGGGGGGTGAGCGTGCTTTTTTTTATTATTTTTAGTGTAACTTGAATTAATATCAAAGAAAAACAAAGGTATGCTATGCAATAGCTTTACCGCGGCAGTCTCAGAGTGCCTCACGTCTTTTTTTTTTTCTTGTTTTTTTTACAGTTGATCCGGATTTAAATCTTTTCTAAAACAGGGATAATCTTTTACGATTTAGTATGTAAACTGGTGTAACCCCTTGTGCTAATTCGGCGGTAATATAATTAAAAAACAGTAATATAATTTTGGCAAAAAGGCAGTCCGAAGACGTTTCGTATAACATTTCATCAGTTAATGATATATCAAAAAATCCCACGAGAAGCTGGATAAATGTTGTGTAGCGTTCAAATTATCGCTTCATAATTGCTGTTTATTTAAAGTATTAAAATGGATATAGTATGTTATCCTTAAGAGATAGACATATACCGTCGCGGACTTTTTTGTAGACCTATATTATATACACATTTCCTCGATACTTATTTTTTTATATCTCAAAGGGTTTAGGCAGCGTTTTCGTTAAAAGCTCCCAGACAGCTAATTTTTTTCGACATATACCAAACCTAAAGAAGTTATACATAAAAACCTTCCCTATGAACACTCTAACTATTACAAAAAACTGCATTGAAATTCGTTGCGTAGTTTTAAATATTTAAGCATACATAGGGACAGACAGCGAAAAACGACTTTATTTTATAATATGTAGTGATTATCGATCATTGAACTCGTACTCTCTACAAATATCAAAACGTGAATAACCTGTCAAAGTTACTACTCATCACAAACAAATACTTTCGTGAAATGATAACTTGCCCCGGTTTATCCAATTTATTCCCAACTTTCTCATTTTCTACCCTCAAAATTCCCTTTAATGTCAAAGGATGCACCTATATCGCTAGGTAATGGTGTGTCACTTTCAGGATAAAAAGTAGAAGTGTAAATAACATTCACATGTATTGTATAACTCGTTTACAGTACTCATAAGATAATAAGTTCTGTTGTATTTTTTATCTTCACGCTGTATCCCAGACGGGGAAGTCAGAGAGGAGAGATCGCAAGGCTTGGCGATCCATGCATACTTCTTTCGCTACCTGCAGATTCATTAATTGCTTCATACATGTACGTCAGGGTATCTGAGTACTTTTGACCTTTCCGTTTTTGAGTAATCTGCTCACGTGGTCCTCATATGAAAACCTCGGCCTACCCTGAGTCCTTCTACCTTCTACTTCCGCACAATAAATATTCTTTGTCAATCGTTTCTCAATCATTCGTTGGACGTCTCCGAACCAACGGAGCACATACTTTTCCAGCTTAATGCTGACACTTTTATTCAAACCTGCCATATTGCGAATCATTTCGTTATTTTATTGTACCAATGTGTAAAAATCGCGAACCCTATTGTAACCGAAACTTCAGGTCCATGTTAATCGAGGGCATCAGATTCGTCACAAACAATTACCATAATTGGTCAAATCAAATGTGCTACGTTATCGATTTTAAACTGTTGGTAACCATAAAACCGATCGCATACTTTCAAGGCTATTGTTACTGGCTAATCTACTTTCATGATACAATCCAATTTGCTCTTTATTATTGATTTCATACATTCTAGGTTTGTCTGAAACTTTGCAAGCTTCAAAGTTTTAGAGCATGTAAAGTTCTGGGCGGATCAACTTGTGATAGGAATGGTTTAACCTCAACAGTCATTACTTGTGAAACACGGTTTACTTTACTACATTGTGGTAATATCTAGGTTCAAGAACATTTTGTATTTCACACAATATGATTAAATTATTTTGGTTAATTTGATTTGAGCAATGAAGATTCTATCTAGAACGTTTAGAAAAACGATCGATCGAAACGATGAGCAGACGAATTTAAGGAGTGGACCCCGCGATTGGATAAATGTAAGGCAGCACACATTAGCAACCAGCCGGACCGATAACAGAGGAGGAAATTGTTAAGGGATATGTCGATCAGTGCGTGCTACTGGTTATGATTAACGGTGCCGAGACGTGTACTCTTACGGTGGGCTAGTCCATGCCCTCAAAGTTGCAAAACGAGCTATTGAGCGTGCTATGCTTGAAGTGTCTTTGGGGGACTTCGAAACGAGGTTATCCGTCAGAGAACTATAGTGGTCCACATAGCTAGCAGAGTAAGCGCGTTAATGCGGTAATAGGTTGGCTAAATCTGTAGAAACACCGATGGCCGATGGAGCAAACGACTTCTGGAGTTGAGACCGCGAATCGGCAAAGGTACGGTTGGACCCCTCGCCAGATGAATCGATGAATTAGAAAAGGTAGCAGGGAAGGACTGGATGCGGAAGGCGCAGGACCGTGAGCTGTGGCGTAAATTAGGATAAGACTACGTCCAGCAGCGGACTTCCATAGGCTGATTTGATTGATTGATTTGAACATATGTCCGTCAATCAGTTAAAAAATACACCCTGAACTCACATACCCTCTATTAAATCTTGCCTGTCAGGTGGTAAATGCTTGCAGAAAAAACCGGATAGATCTGCAGAGGTGAAATGCATTGCAATCCGTCACACACAGTAAATACTCGTAAGTAAATGTTTTAAGAGTTGAACCTGAATCGAAGTGAAACGGGGAAGTCTTATGCAAGGCCATCTTAAGATTATGTCATTGATAAATGGCTTGATAATGGATCATTTGTTTAAATATTTTTTGTTCCTGGCACTTAATTGCTGATATTACCATTGGAAAAAGTCAAGGTTTAAGGCTGATCTAATTTTTTAAGGTTTTATCAACAGTACCTTTAGTATTGGATGAAGTGTAGTAGTGTGGGTGTAAGGGGAGGCGTACAGCTCGCAAACATCGCTAAGATCGAGACAAAAACTTGTTTCCAAGATTCTATGGTGAGTTTAATACGTATGTGTTTATAAGTGTTTATAAAAGTTGTTAGGAGTAAGGGGCCCCACCAAGATCTCCGGGGCCCAAGCGACCTCACCTGCTAATGGTGCACTTGCTGTGAGGCAACGACGTAGGTGCCCTTAAGGGGTTAATAGGTCAAACGGCAGTCGCATCCTACCATGCCGAAAATACAAACAATAAAAAAATAATAAATATCGTTGGGACAACTCACACAACGCCACCTGATTACAAGCTAAGCAGAGCATATTTCTTTGGCTTTTTTTTGATATTTTTTTATTTTCGCGGGGAATGCATTTACGCACCGTCATCCCTGCTGCGGGGGCAGCAAGAACGGTGTGTGGTCCCGACCCGTGAGAGAGAGGCCGTCCTACCCACCAAACCCCGCGGTGTTCCACCTCACCTTAAACCGACTCGCAGGGTAGGCCTGAGGTTAAATCGCTGCGAGCCGGCAAGGGGCACCCCAGAATGGAGGGGTCTGTCTCGGGGCGGTCGATAAGCGACCACCCGGAGCTCCCTAAGGAGCTGAAGAACTAGCCCGCACCTCCACCGCTCTCGAGCGCACCTCTGTAAGCAGAGGAGATGAGAGCGGCCGGTACGGGCGTGCGCAAAAAGTGGGCACCTCCTGGAACACAGAAAGGGTGCCCGTCGCCAAGTGGCCAGTTGGGCGGGGCCCCCGACCATCCGCTCACGGCCAGACACTATTCGGGGGCGCGCATGAATTGTTCACGACGACGACCCCGAACACGACGGCGGGGCGGGAGCGTCTGTCCCGTACCCTCCCGCACCCGCAATTCCTCGCGTTTTGCCGCCATTACCTCGGAAGCAAACGAGGCGACGGCGGCAAATATTAGTATGGTAACCAGATAACTGATATCATACTTCTATATTTCTAAATACATATATATTTTAGATAAATAACACCCAGACACAGAATAAACCATCGTGATCATCACACAAAGTTTTATCCTGGGTGGGAATCAAACCCACGACCTTTGGCGTAGCAGTCGGATACACTCCCACCGCGCCACAGAGGCAATAGCTGATCCTAGCAGCCTACTAAAAGTGGACTCCAGTCTCCATAATCCAGATAGGGTTTGGAAGCAGCTGGGAATACACTAAATTGAAGAAGAAGAAGTACAGTAGTGCACATAGAACGTCGACTGGAAACATAAGCAGAATTTCTTAAATATAATGGACGCAACGGGATTCGATCAGATGAACGGATGATGATTATGGCATGCATAACTAAGACACACATCATTCACGCCTTTATCCCTGAAGGGGTGGCAGATATATACTATACGTACACATTTTACCATGAGCAATTTTGTCCAAGCCCATTGCCGTGTTGTTTTTAAGCCATAATGAAAATAGAAAGTGTTCAGTAATCAAATGTATTTCATGAAGTTATAAAACTAATAATAAACAAGATAACACTATTATAAGATATAAAAGTAAATTTAATAGCCTTGTTTTATACGTAAGCTATTATTGGCCAATAAACACTCGTATATTATGGGAGTTATAAAACAGTAACTGAGTGCAATTTTCTCTGATTATCAGTATAAATGGCATTAACCTTCGACAGCAACATTCAAGACATCAAACTTACAGATCAGTAATCCTGCGTTGCTTTCCTTCATTAAAATGTTCTCCCAATAATAATCCAACTAATATTATAAACAGGAAAGTTTGTAATAATACATGGATGTAGGTTTGTTACTCTTTCAAGCAAAACTACTGAGTGGTATATTAGGAAACTTTACAATAATATAGCTTTCCCATAGGCTTATTTTTATTATGGGATTAGGTTCAGAGAAGTAAGTACGAAGTTAAGTATTTAGAAATATATAAGTATTATAGTCTGTTGTCTAGATTCCATACCACAAGCTTATATTGGCTTAGATTGGGCTTGATGGTACTATGTTAAAAAATGTCTCACAATATATCCAGAGTTATAGGCAGAGGGGCTATAAGAATTGATTTCTTTTTTCAGAAAATACTGTATTTAATTTAATGAGGTTTTCTATGGTTACACAATTACACTTGTTTGATAATCATACTAAATATCAGAATTATGCATCCTTTGCCCACACTGTACTAAAATTAAGTGTTCAAGATCATTTTACTTACTTTTAAAACGAACAAATTACTCATCTCGCGTGAAGTTTAACCACACATTAAATTAAGTTTAAACCCCTCTTTAAATGTAAACAATTTTATTACGGGCTGTAAACTCGAAACAATTACGTCAAGTACCCACGAAAGAGACTCTGAAATTAAAGAGCTGCCACGAGTCTCCCGAGTAAGAACACTGTGGAATCTATACTAATAATCTGAAGAGTTTGTTTGGTTCAATGTATTAATCTCAGGAACTACTGGTTCCAATTAAAAAAATATTTTGTGTTGTATAGCCCATTTGTAAAATAAGGCTATAGGCTATATATCATCACCGACTTCAAAGAAATCGGTACGTATCTACTATAATAGCTAACTAATTATCTTCACGCTGTATCCCTGACGGGGTAGTGAGAGAGGACAGATCGTCAGGCTTCGCGATCAATGCATACTTCTTTCGCTTTCTGGAGATTCGCTTTATACATGCTTCATACTCAATTGAAAATTAATAGAAAGAGATTTAAACAAAAATTGTCCCATTGTAATAGTTTTTTTTTTAGTTTTTTGGTGTTGTTGTTTTTTGCTTGAAGTCTGGGTTAATATATACCTTTTTTAATGTGTGTTTATTTTCTGAATAGGACGTAATTATTCTACAAGATACAGTAGCGCTTTTTACATTACAACTTTACTCGTACCAGGCTACCCCGTCAGGGATACATCGAAAAGGCCGGTTTTAATAAAACGCTAATTTTATTTATAAAACTACTAACTCTGTTTCGCAGGTGCCGCGGAAAGTTTAATGTAGTTAAGGCCTTCGTAAACGTTCAAGGTTATTTCCTACGATTTGGATTAAGTTAGAGATTTCAGCGGTGACAAATTATTATTCAGAAAAATCTCTGCGTGCAAATAATTACTTTACAGAATTGATAATTGATAGGTAAATATTTACAATTTATTTTTCCTAAATGTACCTATTATTGATCTAATTCCAAACTAAGCTAACTAAAAATAATCAAAATTAGAAAACCACTAACCTAATATGCCTCATAAAATTTCTCCGCATAGCAGTCTTCGTGTGGTAGCGTTGCCAGAAGACTGGCAGCATTGCCACGTTGTATGGCAATGCTTAACCTTTGTGCGAAAAAGAAACCAGCCTTCTGGACACGAGTAGTGTCAATTAAACGCTAATAACGTATTTAATAATAATAATTAGAAGATGTTGAGATCAATTCAAATTTAATAAGAATTTTTTTTTATCTCATGAAAGATATTATGTAATTAGTAGGTGTATGAAAGATATAAAAACAAAAAATATACAATTAACTATTTTATTAGGCATTGTGGAAAATTGTTTCAAGTCGATGTTAAAATTAATGATACGATGCTATTAATGTTAAAAATAATCATCCCCCCGCAGAAAATGATATTTTCTGCTGAGAGCTCCGGGCAAGATCCTTTTCTGCAGGGGTGGTTTTTACGGCATCGGACTGTTTCCGAGAAGCTAACGAAGTGGTGTATGAGGTGGTATGGTCAAGTCATGCGTAGGGACGAGAAACATGAAATACAAAGCGCGCTAAGCCATCCTGAGAACAAAAGGGACCGAGGACGCCCACTGGCTACAAGGTGGACCAGTATGACCAAGATGTGCAACATAAATAATTAACCCGATACAATAACCAAGGACAAATATTCCTGGCGCAAGTATATTAGGAGAGCCGACCCCACATAAAGTGGAAATAAGCAAAGAAGAAGAACAAGGACCATTCATTTGTAAAATAGCTGTTAATTACACTGAAATCGCGACCGCTTATGGATTACAATCGTTACTTATGTCACATTGGACTGTAATCAAGCAGACCGATACAGACCCGTCCGGAGATGTCGCCGGTTTACACAGAATTCATTCAACCCAAAACCGACCTAAATGAACAAGTAATAAAGATAAAAATTCAATAACAATCCACTACATAGACCTGTGCAATTTTAAACTCAAGCGAAACGACTTTAATAACATTTAGTTTACACTGTAGAAGTATTGATAAGTTGATTAATACTAGCTTTTATGTAAACAAATATAAGTTTTACTTTTTAATGTTATTACAAGACATAAAATATAGTATCATAAACCTTATCACGTCGCTTGCAAATATTGAGTTTTGTGCGAACTTGACACGACAATTAATTTGAAATCTATTTCCAGCTATCAAGAACGACTTGCTAATTAAATATTATTTATTTCGAACACATGGAGAAATCTTAGCAGACGCGCTTGTCTACTCTACACGATTATTTTGACAGCAAGGCCTTGTGAAGACACTTTTACTTGGAAATCAATTCATGGAGGAAAATTCTACAAGAAATGAAATAATTTTGGAGCTGGTATTCTTAGAAAACACCAAGATTTATTAAAATCAGTTAGTATTTCTGTATTTCTAATAGTAAAACCAATTTTCTTAATAAATTCATTACAATATTTATCCAAGAACCGTCGAGTAGGATGCCATCTAGTCAGATGGATCTAGAAAACAGCTAGAAAGGACTGAATCCGGAGGGCTGCGGACCATGCACTATGGTAAAAATGTGAAGTATTTATTGTGTGATAGTGATAGGCTGAATTGACTGATCGAGTGCATCACATTATCAAGTTCTTCAGTTTTAGTGATGCATGCCTTATCACCAAACTCTTTTGAAATCTAACTTTTAAACTTTCGCGTTGCATGATTAAAATTAGTGTAAAATACAGGTCCTTAAATAGCTTGACGTTTCGACTGGGTTGCACCAGCCGTGGTCACAACCAGTCTGACTTGACTGACAGTCTGCTTGTGACCGATTGTGGAATCAGACAGCAATCATCCACAACAAAAGTTAGCAAAATTATATAAAAAACGTAAGTATCTCATGACGGGAGACAAACAGGGCTTATCGTTAAGGAACATGCAAATACTCTATAGTACTATAGTAAAGAAAATACAGCAGTGTCAGCGTTTAGCTGGAAAAGGGCGTGCTCCGTTGATTTGGACACGTCCAACAAATGAGTGAAGAACGATTGACGAAGAATATATATTGTGCGAAAGTAGAGGGTAGAAGGAGTCAGGGTAGGCCGAGACTTACATATGAAGACCACGTGAGCAGATTGCTCAAAAACGGAAAAGTCAAAAGTACTCGGATACCTTGACGTACGTGTATGAAGCGATTGATGAATCTTGAAGAAGCGAAATAAGTATGCATGGATCGCGAAGCCTGGCGATCTGTCCTCTCTGACTACCCCGTCAGGGATACAGCGTGTAAAGAAAATACAACAAAGCATTAACGGCATCTCGATCAAACCGTTTCATCATCCTATATCACTTTACCTGTCAAGCAACCTGACACATTAAGTAGAACATTTTTAGGTGTAATATTACATATCAACGCTTGATCTAACATAGGTAATGAGTGCTTGCTTAGTGAGGCGATGACTGTGAGTTAAAATGTTTGAGTAGGAATGAAATTTAGATTCAATTAGTTATATAGTTAAATATTAGTAGAGTTTAAGAATTTATAATACTAGTAGTTTAAGAATTATCGTAAAAAATTGCCAATATAATGCGAAAATGCGAAAGTATGTACTTATGTTTGATTCTACTTCACGCAAAAACCATCATCACTGATAGGATCTCCGTTTATTTTCCGATATTAATAGATACATATTCTGGGTAAAAAATTGTTCAAAATAATAAATTAGTTCATTAATCGTAATCATGGAAATAAACAGTAAAAAAATTACGGGTTGGACTCCGAGAGAGCCGACAAAAGTGAAGACATAGTTTGGCACGTTAGACATTTTTTAGATGGTTACTAGGGTTATTGGGTTATGAATTGCATTATGAAACTTTAAAATAGCTTTAATATTATTTTATGAATTAACGTTACAAATGTTTTTATTTAAGTAGTCTCGTTCGCGGTCTGCTATTTGTACATGCATATATGCACACACTATAGCTGCGTCTCGTAACGGTGTCGCGAGTCCAGAGATTTTATCTCAGAAAAAAGAAGTTTTCACTTCAAAAATATCCTCATTCATACAAAAAGCTATCTATTGTTAAATTTAAACAAAAAAGATCGTGACACTGAATAAAAATTATAGTATTGCAAGACGTCTACCATTATTACGTTTTATTATTATTTACCCTGCATCATTTCCGTGCTATTATTTCACTGTTACGTCTGCCAACGTCCACCATTATATAAGGTTTCAGTCTAGTTTATGGCCTTATTGTATGTAAGTGGAACACGGTATTTCTCACTTGAGTCAAAACAAAGCCTTAGCGACATCACTAGCTGTCATTGTCGCTTGGATATGTCCATTAGACGAAATAATGATATTATAAAAATAATATTTATATATAATATAATAATAATTTTTTTACGCTTCAGACTGCTGTTTGCTTTCCGTTTTGGCAGGCAAATGTTTAAGTATGTTTATCAGTTTTCTAGGTCTCATAGTACAAGCTTATAGATTAGTTTGGGCTAGATGGCGCTTTGTAATAAAAAACTTAGATATCTCCATGTCTGTAAAAATAATAATTGTACTAACGGACGCCTCGCTTTTCACCAGTATAGTGTCCGTTCCCGTGGGGATAAGAGGATAAAAATTTTGCTAAGTTACTCCTACAAATATCAGACATTTGCCAGTGACAGTTCCATTAAAATCGGTCCAGCCGTTTCAGAGAGAAACAAACAGACAGAGAAAAAATAAGAATTTAGCGTTCCGTACCTCAAAAGGTAAAACTGGAACTCTTATGACATAACTTTCTTGTCCATCAGTCTGCCCGTGTGTCACCATTGATTTTTTATGTAAGTACTGTAAATGCATACATGTTGCGCCTGTCCATTTCAACACGGCAATGGGATCACTACCTGTTACGTGGGACAAAAATGCATCCAATGAAATGTGGGCGTTTATATACCTCTGCCTACCCCTTCTGGGATAAAGGCGTGACAATATGTATGTACTCGTATATGTGCTGTTATACTTTCATATGCATTTATGTTAATCTTTATTTGAAATTACAAACGGACAGTTTTATTTAGCTGTACAGTTTACATATACTCCATGGTCACATTCGATTTCAAAACAACCTCGTCCTATCGAGAGCAAAAAATAACTACGTCAGAATCGCGAGTCAATGGTTCTTTAATGTGGTTTCATTATAAGTCTATTATTATACACGTAAGTGTATTTTTATATATGTTATTGCTAGTCAACAAGTGAATTGTGTAATAAGTATAAAGTTAATTATTGTTATTAGTCAATTTTTAAGTATTTTATATTAAATAGTTACTATTGTGAGAGAGCTGAAGGCCTTATGGGCGGCTTGAAAAATTTCAACAGCTGGTCGCCTGCGCCTGTCCATTTCAACACGGCAATGGCCTCACCACCTATTACGTGGGACAGGAATACACAAGGTGAAAAGTGAGCAAATAATATGCCGCTGCCACCCCTTCGAGGATAAGGCGTGATAGATAAATATAAAATTGGGAATGAAAGAATTAAATATTATTATTAATGCTATAATGACGTGCAAATTATATTGTGTAAGGACACTACATATACATATATAAAAATCAATGCCACTTTTCGTTATAATTATATAACTCAAGAACAAAGCCTAAACATTTGGTTTGGATAGGTGAGCCTTATCCAAACCAAATGTTTAGACTTTGTTCGGACTATTTAGTAGATGGTTTATGTGATGTTTGCACAAAATCGGTCCAGCGATTCTTCATTTATTGGCGCTAACGAAGTTGCGAGGGTCAGCTAGTTACCTATACTCGTAGAAATACTTTCAGTGGCGCAGTGGTAGTTTAAACGGCCGTGCTGAGTCGATTGGGTTCAAATCCTGGGTCGAACTAAATATTTGGTGACGACTACAAATATGTTTCTTACGGAGTTCGGATGCTTCTGTTGTACAACATGTATGTATTTAGAAACTTGTTATTCCTATTTCCGCGGGAATACACACATACACAGTGTAACGCCTTTATCCCCGAAGGGGTAGGCAGAGGCATACTATACGCCCACATTTCACCGTATGCATTTTTGTCCCACGTTACAGGTGGTGAGCCCATTGCCGTGGGAATATGGGGATAAAATGTAGCCTAACTTACGTAGTCAGTAGTAGTAAAATCAGCTATCTACCAGTAAAAGTTCCGTTAAAATAGGTCCATCCGTTTCAGAGATAGAATAAACAGACAGACAAAAATCAATTCAGTGTTTCTACCTAGTATTATTTAATAGTTCGAACACATTTTTTTAAATAATGACTTTCTACTCGTAACTAACTATCTTTTACTTGACGAGGTAGTCAGAGAGGACATATCGCAAATAAAGGCTTTCCTTGGTTATATATAAAAATACTAGTTGAAGCCCGCGCTCCGCACGCGTGGTAAAGTTTTCCCGTCCTCGTTTCCCACAGGAACTTGTTTCCGTGATTAAAAGTAGCCTATATGTTATTCCGATGTGTAAGCTCCATCAAAATCCATTTAGTAGATTTTGCGTGAAAGAGTAACAATCATCCACTCTTACAAACTTTCGCGTTTATAATATTAGTAGAATTCTTTTAAGTATTTCCCTTTAACTATTATCTATCTAACCGTATCAAAACAATCTGCCATCAAACTAAAGGCACACATGAAAGTAGCAAGTAGACCGCATCGCTGCACGCGACTAGCCACGCGCTGCGCCTGCGCACGGGCAGTGAAAACGTGTCCGATAATTATACGCCGCAACACAACGCTTTATTATCGCGAAGACAATAAAAAAATATGCTAAATGTGTTTAGTCACACTCGAGTTTTGAACACACGTGAGCTTCAAGTGAAATAATAATTTCGTGTTATAAAACGAAACGTGGTTAGTTTTATCACAATTACTTAGAGCGCTTCGGCTACATTGTAGAAGAGCTGTAGGAAAGTTGGCTTCGATGCTACTGATACTATTTGACGACTGAGTACATAAGGACAATATCTTGTCAATTGCGACTACTTGGCCCCAAACTAACTCATGGGGCCGAGTCTACTATTGACAAGCCGTAGAATAGAACTAGAATCGCTGTTTTTATCTGTCAACATGTTAGTAGACTAGTCACTGGCTAGCGGCCACTAGTGCGGTACGTGTTAGTAGAATTCTATCGGCCGACCGATAGAAGTCTATTGGAGTACGATTGTAGTAGACTACGAAAAACTGTCAAAATTGTACCGCTGGCTTTCTATTGAGCAACGATTACGATTCTGTTTTGACACGATTGAAATAGCAGATTCAGCCCCCAGTAAACATGTAATACTTCCTAGCTGGGATTGGGAGTAATGACCAGTTACAGTAGCTGGATGAATGTCTTAATAGATTCGAACACAAGGTGACCAAGGTAAAGAGAACCTTAGATGGGGCTTCCTGGATGGGTCTGGAGTGAATGCTCCTCAGAGAATGGAACACATGACGTTTTGCTAGTCATGCCCTCAAATCATCAGGTAAGAAGACCTAATGGACGCTAACAAAATGCTGCCCTCGTGGATAAATTTTGGGCAGAAGTAATGTATAATATTGACACGAAAAGAAAAATGAAAAGACCGCTTGTGTCCAGTTCGAAAAGTGTTTGGCATATGGTATGTCGAAATTTTCGAAGCGAAGAAATGAAAAAAGCTACAGCTCGTATTCTGGTCTTTTCTTCTTCTGACGGTCTGCTCTTTCTTAGAAGCTCATTAAATTTTGTACATCTGAATCAATGTTCAAAAGTTATCAAGCAGTCTTAAAACAAAACCTTAGATCGGGAGACGCTTACCAGCGTGAGGTGTTAGAGAGTTATTCAACACGGATAGGTACTAACTTTCGCATTAAAAACATTTTTGCGCGAATGAATTAGAAGTAGTGATGGTAGAAAATAATTACATTTCTATATAATCGGAATCTCACGACTAGAAAGTTCGGCGATGTAGAAACAATAATTGGATTGTGAAATATCTTGTATCTAAAAGATGATGACTTACGTAATCCGGTAATTGAAAAGATGTTGGAATGTCAAGGTGGCCAAAATGCCCATCTTTAACTTTAGCCTTGTCGCATAGATCACGTGATATCACAAGATTTCATACATTAACATAAGATGTTGGTGTTTATACCTATTCATGTGTACATCTCTTGTATCATATAACCACATCAAATCACCCGTGAGTGACGTGAAAGGAAAACTTTAACAACATAACCTATTACGTAAAGATGGAAAACTTGAAATAAAACTCTATACCGACCCCCTCTGGCCAGAGCGGTATATAAAGGCCAAAAATGAATTGTTTGGTCTTTGGGAGACGCATAAGACCTGGCAGTGGGAGACAATTGGCTGAAATGGAGAAAAATGTACTACACAAAGTCAAATTCGACTATGAAACTGCAGTGTGCGGGAACAAAAACTATCATAGTGAGAGTTATGTCCAGTAAGTCGAGGGAAGTACTAGAATTGTGGGTACGCTTACACAAGATATGACAGCTTTTGTCATATTTTAGTACTCTCGTAATACGCATATTCTGGTAGAGTCCTCCAATCCCCCCGTAATAAACAAGTCAGTTTAGGTTAATTTAAGTTGGTACAAAGCCATTTACCCATTTACAAGATAAAAGTAATTTATACAATGACTATTGTGCGTCAATAACAAAATATGCGTCAAAGGTCACAAAACTTGTAGGTACATTACATTACAAATATGGACATATTTAGTGAACTAGACTTAAGTGAATCATAAAAACGATATGGAAGAAACAGACACTATCTACCACATCCTGGAAACTGATAACTTTAAAGAGTATGGGGACATTCAAAACCAAAGTCTTAAATGATGATTACAAATACAGTGAAGAATTTCAACATGTTTCGGTAGAGTTCTAGAAACAAGTTGTCACTTTCCAATTTAAAAAATGTATGCCTTCGGGGATAAGGCATGATTAATAAACTAAAGTTATTGTTACGCCAGCGGACTAGTGAACAACTTTAAAAGTCATTTTCTGGGCCTTGGGAACGTTTTCAGCAGGCAGAAAAGCGGTTTCAGGCCGTTTCCGAGGAGGCTCTATTACATACCAAATTATCCGAATTTCACCCCAGTTGCCGTTGTTTTCAAGCGCCTGAAACGTGTTTTCAGTTCATTTCAGGCCAGCCCCTGCTCACCAGCCTTTTTCAGGCGTTATCAGGACCCCTTATGGGCCTTTGAAGCCCTTCAGTATATAGCGTAATTTCATGAAAGAGTAACAAGGATAGCACTTTTATAAAGAGATAGCTACACTAAGAACATTCATTCATTCTATGAAGGGGTGGCAGAGGCATATTATACGCCCACTTTTCACCGTGTGTATTCCTGTCCCACTCTTATGTGAGTGGTGAGCCCATTGCCTTGTTGAAATAGACAGATGCAGGTTGTGGCTACCAGCTGTTGAAAATTTTCAAGCCGCCCACAATGACTGCCATGTTACTGGCAACCGGGACCAACGGCTTAAAGTGCCTTCCGAAGCACGGAAACGCTTGAAATTATAAATGCCACAAATTAGTCACCCATCCGTGGCTAGCTATACCGAAAGTTGCTTAATGCAGTAATCGTTTACAGAACACTGAGGAAGCAGGGCTACGAGCGCTTAAAAATCAAGTTAATACAAAAATAATTCGAAAATTCAATTTAATAGACAGCTTTTCAAAGCGAAAATTTAATTGCAGCAAAATAAACTGAAATTCACTAACTGCCTTTGAGTTGCATAACATTTATGCAAGGTACGCTAATACATTTTTTCCCGTCCTGTTACGAGTACTATGCCAGAGTTCAGATTTAAAACAATTTTCATAATGAAATCCTTGGGATGATTTCTACGGAAGCTGTAATTTGTGTTACGTCTAGTGCGCAGCCAGGGGAATCGCCTTTACGGATTATGATATCGGAACAGTGTGTTGAATATTATTTTTGAAGTGAAAACTTCTTTAGCGGCGTTGAGCACTTTAAATATAATATTCTGTAATGGGTATAAAATCTTAAACTCGCGTCAGGACACGTGGCGTCAGGACACGTGTCCTGATCGAAAAAGCGTAAGATTTTCATCATCATCTTTACGTCGATCCCGGTCAATTTTTGAAGGAAAAACTTCTTTTAGCGCGGTACGCATATTTTTAGATGAGATAAAATCTCTGGACTCGCGACCATAATCATCATCATCATCTAACGTTGATTCCGGTCATCTACAGGTCTTATTAAATAATGCTGTGTAATCAATTAGGACTCTTTCAGTGTAGAATTATTTTTTATCATCATCATCTTTACGTCGATCCCGGTCAATTTTTGAAGGAAAAACTTCTTTTAGCGCGGTACGCATATTTTTAGATGAGATAAAATCTCTGGACTCGCGACCATAATCATCATCATCATCAAACGTTGATTCCGGTCATCTACAGGTCTTATTAAATAATGCTGTGTAATCAATTAGGACTCTTTCAGTGTAGAATTATTTTTTATCATCATCATCTTTACGTCGATCTCGGTCAATTTTTGAAGGAAAAACTTCTTTTAGCGCGGTACGCATATTTTTAGATGAGATAAAATCTCTGGACTCGCGACCATAATCATCATCATCATCTAACGTTGATTCCGGTCATCTACAGGTCTTATTAAATAATGCTGTGTAATCAATTAGGACTCTTTCAGTGTAGAATTATTTTTTATCATCATCATCTTTACGTCGATCCCGGTCAATTTTTGAAGGAAAAACTTCTTTTAGCGCGGTACGCATATTTTTAGATGAGATAAAATCTCTGGACTCGCGACCATAATCATCATCATCATCTAACGTTGATTCCGGTCATCTACAGGTCTTATTAAATAGTGCTGTGTAATCAATTAGGACTCTTTCAGTGTAGAATTATTTTTTATCATCATCATCTTTACGTCGATCCCGGTCAATTTTTGAAGGAAAAACTTCTTTTAGCGCGGTACGCATATTTTTAGATGAGATAAAATCTCTGGACTCGCGACCATAATCATCATCATCATCAAACGTTGATTCCGGTCATCTACAGGTCTTATTAAATAATGCTGTGTAATCAATTAGGACTCTTTCAGTGTAGAATTATTTTTTATCATCATCATCTTTACGTCGATACCGGTCAATTTTTGAAGGAAAAACTTCTTTTAGCGCGGTACGCATATTTTTAGATGAGATAAAATCTCTGGACTCGCGACCATAATCATCATCATCATCATCTAACGTTGATTCCGGTCATCTACAGGTCTTATTAAATAATGCTGTGTAATCAATTAGGACTCTTTCAGTGTAGAATTATTTTTTATCATCATCATCTTTACGTCGATCCCGGTCAATTTTTGAAGGAAAAACTTCTTTTAGCGCGGTACGCAATTTTTTAGATGAGATAAATCTCTGAACTCGCTACACCCCGTTACGATACGCAGCTATAGTGTGTGCATATATGCATGTACCAACGCGTCTAGATAAATAAATTATTAATAAATTGAGTTTTCACTTCTGTCGGCACTCCCGGAGTGGTTAGGTTTTTTTTATTATTTACTTACTAGATGACCCCTACAGCTTCGCCAGTGGAATATCTCGACCTCCCGTCGCACCTATTTAATCCCGTCGCTTATAAATTCTACAATGATACATAAAAAATTGCAAGATGTGTCGACATTTATGACTACTGCTCTGCTACCCAGTGTAGTAGCGTAATGATACCTTTCTCGATAAATGGGCTATCTAACACAAAAATAATTTTTCTAACCAGTAGTTTCTGAGATTAGCGCGTTCAACCAAACAAACAAACTCTTCAGCTTTATAATATTAGTATAGGTTAACAAAATTTGAATAAAATGAAAATAAAGAAAACAAAATCTGGACAAATGAGTTTCAACTATACGAGTAAGAAAATATTATTTTAGTTATTATTTGCCATAATGAGATCACCAAATATGTTTCTGGATGTTTTCATGTTCACGAGTGATACTATAGAATCCATTTTTACCGTTTTAGGTTTGAAACAATAACTTAACAATAGTGACAGAGTCTACCATTTCACGTAGTTCATCAGTAATAATGAGAATCACTTAAAAAAGTTACATTCAAATGAATTTATTACCTCACGCGTCAACTCCAATTCCGCTTCACAAACAAACAAACAAACATCTCAATTATGTTAATTATGTATATAATATCAACAATTAAATTCCATCAAATTAAGCTGAGATAAAAACCGTTTCACACTTTGTTCTTCATTGTCTCTCAGACGTCCGAATCGCGTAACCGATATGAGAAGTTTTAGTTCCAGTACATTGTGTAACATGGAATATGGACAGGGTGCTATTAAAGTTGGCAATATCGTACCGAAATTGCCTATTGTTGTGTGATGTAAGATGCAGATCACTGTTGTGCAATAGTAATAGCAGCTAGTATTTTGGATGATGAGTTCTATTGAGGGATTGGCGTTTTTGAAAACATTCAATACATTACTGAAACCTCTCAGTCTCAAGCCAGTGGGAAAGAATACTGAGAGGTGTAGCATGGCGAAACGAGAGATATAATATGCTAAGAAGTTTACAAATAACATCAGGAGTAGTTTACTATGAGAATTTCGTGGCATCGGGGTTGAAATTGTGCTTTTAAATGCTTCTGCCATACATATTACTGAAATCAAACATAGCTCACATAGGACCCGTAATATACTATTTACCGTGGTGCTTCCCTTTTTCCATTGTTTACACCAAGTTGCTTTCCACTTCTTCAATTTATATTCTGATTAATCTCGTTGAGGGTTCCAAGACATATTAACTTCTCTTGGGACTTCCCCGAGATCGAGCTCGGATCGTGGTCTTGGTCATTGCTATAGATCCTGGGCTTACAGGAGTCACAGTAATGGTAATGCTACAGTACAAGTAAACGGTATCATTTTATAAGAGTAGCGACATCTATTACATGAAAGGTATTCTCTCAAACATTGAACGGGATGGCTTCGTCTAGATATAGCTTCTAAAGCTTTGAATACTGTTCAAGAATTGTAGAAAGCTGAAAAAGCGATGGCATTGTCTACGATAGGTACTTATATTGTCAATGAGATAGGCATAAGCGCAGATATGAGATTACAAATTATAGTATATTACACTTATAAAAGTAAATCTAACCCTCCTGGTTTAAAAAGTTTATACAAACAAATAAAACATGCACGAATGAGGTCATATAAAATGTAGGAAGTGAAAGTAAAAGCGGCAAAGTTTACAAAACTATGTAAACACTTCGTAGTCCATTAAACAACACTTTCCTCAGGTTTAATGGGAAAATGAGAACAAAAAATCAACCAACCGCACAATTTACACGGCACGTCCTCGCTCGACGATTATTTGAACAGAAATAGAAGCCTATTAACCCGAATCACACGCGTGCGCTGTAGACGGTATATCGCAGTCACCTGCGTGAGCGCAATCTAAGGTACGATGTTGTTACGTATTTGGGGATTAAACTAAACAGCAAAACTCTATACAAGCGGAATATTGGTTGAGAGAAATATAATTCAGAAAGTGAAATAGTTTGTGCTATGGACATGTTTTTCTTTTACATCAAAGGCAGGAAGGAGATTGCAAGATGGTGGTGCATTTTGTTTACTAAACAAGAGGAGCGTGGCGCAATCAAATAACTATGTTTTAATGATTAAAGAAAGCGTTATGCCCTCGATTTCTTAAACATCCCAGATGTGTGTAAACGTCCGAATTAATCCGATAACGATTCTGCCACAATTGGTATACGAATCTCGGTCAAACGCAATACAAACAGAAAAGATGTGATAATATTATCAAATTGTAATGTGGTGAGAACTTTTAAAATATTATGATGTCACCGATGATAGATAAAAATTTAGAACGATTTGATAAAGATGAAATCGCTAAGAAAGTTGTTGAAGAAAGTATGCGTATTTTTTGCTTATATATAAAACCAGTCAAGTGGAATGATACGAAAATAATTTCTGACATTAAAAAGTTTTGAAGACGTGAATAGTTAGTAATCTGGTTGTTCTGATAGACGTTTATATCATAGCCGCTATTCGAAGACGTTTTTTTTGCTTGTGAAATATTTTGTTTGCACAAAACATTCGGGTTTATCAAATAATTGCACAAATGGCTTACTTATTTTATTTCATCTAATATTTGCGGGGTTAGAGACAAATAAAGGTTTACATTGAAGAAAATTTAAAATAAGATTCGATTACTGACAGCGATAGAAGAAGCACAGAGTTCTGTAAACGATCTAACCTTGCGTGACGTCCAGATATGTTTTACGATTACTGAAACTGTTCCTTAGTCTGAAGTTCTCCAGACCTACGTAAGAAATGGTCAAAATAACTCAAAACGCATTAAAACTTCACATTGTAGAAAATATAAAACTAATTTTAAATAAACTATTGTTTTATATTTCTTATTTTTCAAATTGTGTTAGTTTAATAATAATAAAAAAAGTATTTTATGTTAAAATCCAGTTCCCACGGTACGATGAATATAATATCTTATGTAAGTAATGAATACAGAATTAAAAATTCATAAAAAAAATAACGAGATATGTAATACCTACCTATAGAAATTTCAAACTTTAAGAAAAAAAAGGAAATAATTTGTGATTCTATTTGCGTTATGTTTATCCTCGTTTCATGACGTCATTCGCGGAACCGCATGCTCGTGCGCATCACATCTGATGGCACACAACCGGCGAGGTCATTGCCGTGACCTTACTGACCTCGGAGTACCGCCGAACATCAGAACTGGTTAGTTTAAACGAAAGGTCCGGTAGCAGTGTCGAGTAGTGCGTTGGCGTAATCGCTTTCCTTTGTATTATTTGAAAAGGAGTTTTTGTGTCTGTGTTAAAAAGTAATGTAAACAAAGTACAGGCAACGAGGTGCATTATATTATTTTACATTATTTTTATACATTTGCGTATATAGTTTTTTACACATATTTTTTTGATCTCAGGTTACAAATGATTAAGAGGAATGTCTATGGAGTAGTTGAAAAGAATTGGATGCTATAACGACAGGATATACGAATGAAAATAGTACCTAGAGCAAGTAATTTTCTGGTAATAGTCGCGTTGAGACTGTTAAGTAGTGCAGAGTGGTGAAATTAAGTATGCGATCATGGGTTCAGTACTCTTAAACAACCGATTTGGACTTAAATACAATTAATTAATACTCTATAACACTCTTATATGTACTGTGTAGTAATAGTAACCTACCTTATTTTATGGTCATTTTAATTTTATCCTCTTTTGACTAAACAAGGATCCATATCTATATAAAATCATTGAAATGCCAGTTATGAATTATGAACATCTACACATTGATATCTTTAGGAAATCCACAGTTTTAATGAGGTTATGTTAACGGGCAACGAAATGAAAGCTTCAAAAACCAGTCAATGAGCATCTATAAATATGCATAGATGATAATGCATCATCTATGCATATTCAGTTAGATATAGCCAAGCTTCTTGAAACCTTCAGACGGGACTTATAGATTAACAAGCTTTAAGAAGTTGATTACCCAATCATCCCAGTAAATAAAGTTGCTCAAAACGAATTGAAAAGGTCAACCAGTTAGAATTTTGCGGTTTACCCACTAATTTAAAATGCCCTTGTATACCTACTTAAAAATCCCATTGCAAGGTACTTATATATTTTGTATTCACGATCATTCTTCGCAAAATACAACCTTTGTAGTTTTGACCTCTTGCAAAACATAAAATACTTCAGTCACGAAAACGATGCAGTTTCCTTTTGAATAATATCGAGTGTCATAGCATTTTTATTTAGTTTCCTAATATGAGGACTAATTGGGACTAATCCCACCCACATTCCCATTACTGTGCCTCCTTTAAACCAGGATCTACAGCAATCACCTAGACCAAAAATCACACCAAGCTCGATCTCGGTGAAGTCCCAGGAGAAGTTAAAATGTCTTGGAACACGCAATAATCATAAGTAATTTAAAGAGTCGGAAAAAGTAATTAACGCCTCATAAGAGGACATCTCTTTTTAGCTTTAAGAGTGTAAGTGACTCTACCAAGATCTCCAGTGCCCAAGCGACCTCATAGTGGTGCACCTGCTGATTAATGGACGAAGCAATTACGCAGGTTTAAGGGTTGGAAGGTATTTTTTTTCTATATCTCACATCTCTACCATTGGCAGAGCCTTATATACATATGTCTTTTTTGTGGTAGAATGTTTTTTGTACTAAAACTAAAGGTTTCTTAACTTACGTTTACATAGATTATGTTCCTACTAGTCCACTTTTATACCTATATCTTTTAACATATCACTTTTTATACTTTTCCTTTCATACTTTTAATTCTAAACTAAACGTACCTTACTCTTATATATTTATTCTTCTTTCACTCTAGCCCTAGTATTATTATTATTATTCTCTTTATTTATTTATACAACATATCAATTACATTTTTAAATATATCTATAAAATAAAAAATACATTTAAAAATATAAAAAATAGTGACCCACCGGTATCGGGTACAGGGACCAAGCTACCGGTGGTTAGGGCTCCAGAGAAAGGAATTTCCTCACAATACGTGCCGTGTCGAGAAGAACTGCTTTCTGTATCAGGCCCTTGATCCAGCTGTTTAACGTGAGCCTTTGTAGGTGTTGGTCAAGGCTCTTGGCTATAAGTCCATGGACAGATATGACTATCGGTACAATGATCGCTGAATCCACACCCCACACGTCGACAACCTCATGAGCCAAGTCTAAATATTTCTTTTGTTTGTCTACCTCGGCTTTCATGAGGTTTTCGTCGTGAGGTATGGTGATGTCAACAATAATTGCACGGCGTTCTAATCGATCTATTACCACTATGTCAGGCTTATTAGCGACAATCGTCCTGTCCGTGATAATAGATCGATCCCAGTATAATGTGACATGACCATTTTCGAGAACTGGGTCGGGCACATATCTATAGTATGGTACCTCTAAATCAACAAGATTGTACTTAAGAGCAAGTTGCTGGTGAATGATCTTGGCTACTTGGTTGTGTCGATGCAAATACTCACCGTTTGCAAGACTCGAACAACCAGAAATAATATGCCTAAGGGATTCTCCGGGACGATGACATGCCCGACAGATGTCCACCGTACCATCCTTCAGGATATACTTCCTGTAGTTCTTTGTCATTACAACTTCGTCAGTAATTGCAAAAACAAACCCTTCAGTCTCTCCAAAGAGATCACCAAATCGTAGCCAAGATACTGAGGCATTGAAGTCTATATCAGGCCTGTGTAAGGCCTGATAAAAACGACCATGCAGCTCCTTACTCTTCCATACCTCCTTGCGATCAGTAACATCAAGTACTATAGGTTTATGCCAATTCTCTTTAGCCAACGTGAGCGGGGTATGTCCATTATCCACTGCAACCACATCGCGATGCAACCTCGTGTCAGCATTGAGAAAATATTCTCTGAGGTTGCATATCTCACGGTTATGGAGGGTCTTGACATTTAAAAAGCCTCGACCTCCACACTTCCGAGGGATATACAACCTCATTACTGATGAACGAGGATGATGCATTCGAAATGTGGTCAACAAGGACCGCACTTTCCTATCCAGGGCATCTAATTCAGTCTGAGTCCATCTAAGTATACCGAAGGAATACATTAGGACCGGTATGACCCACCCATTGAAGGCACGCACCTTATTACCGCCTGATAAAAGACTTTTCAGTACTTTTTTCAGACGGCCAAAGAATCGCTCCTTCAATGTTTGTTTCACACCAGATTCGTTAATTCCTAATGCCTGCGATATACCCAGATACTTATAGGTCTCAGTGGCGGAGAGAGATCTGAGTATTATGGAATCTGAAAGCTCAACACCTTCAGACTCCACAATCCCACCCTTCTTTACATGCATGACTGCACATTTGTCAACGCCAAAATTCCATTCTAATAGAACTACTAAAGGATTTTGTTAACTTCAATAGTTCTATCAGTTCCAATTTGGTGGTGGCAAATAGCTTAAGGTCGTCCATGTAAAGCAAGTGGGATATAACTCGACCTTCTCTTCGCAACTGAAAGCCTAGCCCTGAACTCTCTAGTATAGTACTAAGAGGGTTCAGTGCTAGACAAAACCATAAAGGACTGAGACTGTCGCCCTGGAATATACCCCGCTCAATAGGCAAGCCATTTGTTACAGTCTGACGACATCCTGGATAGCAAAGGTCTGTTCTCCATTGCCTCATACATGACTGCAGGAAAGTACAAAGAGTTGCATCCACTTTGTACAGCTCCAGCACCCTCAGAAGCCACGTATTATTATTATTATTATTATTATACTCGTCATGCTCGTATTCATATCACACTTTTACTGTAAAGCTCTCATGCTTTCATACTTTGTCAGAATTGGGATTGGAGTAATACAGTATACAGCGTAACATTGGTTTTACTTTTCAAAAACTAGTATCCAACCTTGTTTCATATTTGTAACCTTATTATTAAATACTATAACAAGAAACAACATAATGTTATTACACATTCTCACTATCACATTATTTGTAGTTTTATATTTTTTTTTTTTATTGTTACAATTTACAAATTTCTTACTTTTTTTTTTATCACTCCTATTATTTTGCTTAAGGCTAATAAATATTAAAATTACTTAAACAATGCTTCGTGTGCTGTTTCTTTTATTTACTAGGTTGGGAGGTTGAAGGGTTGGGAGGTTAGAAGGCATTCGCTCTGAACAATGCCGAAAATGAAAAGCAAAACTGTAGCCATATAAAAGTAAACCCACTCTCCAAATCCAGGTAAAGTTTGGAAGCAATTGGGAATACAATAACATGAAGCTTTAACTCTCCACTTTTGAGAACGATTTATAGGTAAATTGGTACAAGTCTAAAGGTTCTACTCGAATACCTGTAGTCACCTACGGCTGCGAAGCATGGACCTTTAAATCAGACACTATGAGACGAATGGAGGCATTTGAGATGTGGTGTTATCGTCGCATGCTCCGTATAAGTTGGACTGAAAAAGTCAGGAATGAAACCGTACTCTGGCGTGTCGGAATGACCCGGAACTTATGCATACCATTAAGAAGCGCAAAATAGAATACTTCGGTCACGTGCTTAGACACGAGAGCTACAAGCAGCTCTAACTGATAATGATGGGCAAGGTTGAGGGTAAAAGGGCGAAGAAAGAATTTCTGGCTGCGAAATATCAGGGAGTGGACGGGGATATGTTCTGTCGAGCAATTGTTTCGCCTCGCCTTAGATAAGGAGGAGTACAAAAAGTTAGCGGCCAACCTTCATAAATGAAGAGGCACTTAAAGAAGATGAAGAAAGGTTTTACATTTGAAACCGAAGACTTTATTTTACAAAATCACATGTTTCACAGGTTGTTCAATAAAGTTCTCCAATTGGTCAAGTGAAAGTGAGACCGTCATCTATGCGGCTGTGACGTAATGTGACCAATCGGCCATTGTCCGCCAGTTTGTGCGTTACAACAACCAGAGTGATTGGCTAACGAGTGTCTCAAGATTACAGACTGACTAGGTCGGTTAAATTTTGTATAGGTGTCCTAAACTATCTAGCTTATTTGTAAATAGACATTTGGGTTTAATTCTAACCGCATTCTCAGTACTGTGACTTTTGTAAACCAGGATCTACAGCAGTGGCAAGGACCGGAGACTGTCTTGGAACCCGCATCGAAATCAATCAGATGATAAATTGAGGGAGTTGGAAAAAATACTTTTTACAATTTTTTTTTATTAGTTTACGCCCACGGCGATGCGATGGTTGATGCACGCGTGGTGAAGTTTTCCCGTTCCCGTTTCCCACAGGAACTTGTTCCCGGGATAAAAAGTAGTCTATGTGTTATTTTGATGTGTAAGCTATATTATTGTAAAGTTTCATCAAAATCCATTTAGTAGATTTTGCGTGAAAGAGTAACAAACATCCATTCTTAAAAACTTTCGCGTTTATAATATTAGTAGGATATCAATGATCTAAAAGTCGGGTTTAAGTCGGAATATTATGTAATATTATCCACACAAGTATAATAACTGCAGTATTTTCTACACAACATCAATAAACTATTGTTTTAAAACAATGCTGGCGAAGAGGCACAAAATTACACAGTTAAAATATAAATTATGTGACGAAATATATAATACTGTATTCAAAGCATTAGAAATAAGAGCGACAATTCGTTGGTCAAAAATGAAGTTTTCAATTAATTCGTCCTATCCTATAAAAATGTCAAAGGTCTGAATCGTAATCGGACAATTGGCTTGGCTAAAGTGTTTTTTCTTTGTTAGTAGATATATCATGACTCTGCTGGAAAATGTCGCAGGAAAAGCCTGGATATGGGAGATGCAGGACCATGTGTTAAGGCGCGAATCTGGAGAGACCAACATTGAACCGCCATAGACTGATTTGATTGGTTAATTGAAATATACCCTTTACTGTTGTAGCTAAGAGCGACAAAGCATCGTAAAAGAAGCACGCATGGCGATTCATAACGCAGTGCTAGTGCCAACTTTGCTTTACGGTAGTGAAACCTGGGTATGTCAGCAGATGCATGAAAGTAAATTGAATGCTGTGGAGATGCGATCACTTCGAAAATTGTGCGGCGTTACCTTGGCCGACCGAATACGTAACGAAGTGATACGCAATATGGCAGGTTTGAATGAAAGTGTCAGCGTTAAGCTGGAAAAGGGCGTGCTCCGTTGGTTTGGACACGTCCAACGAATGAGTGAGGAACGATTGACGAAGAATATATATTGTTCAAAAGTAGTGGGTAGAAGGAGTCAGGGTAGGCCGAGACTTACATATGAAGACCACGTGAGCAGATTGCTCAAAAACGGAAAGGTCAAAAGTACTCGGATACCCAGACGTGCGTGTATGAAGCGATTGATGAATCTCGAAGAAGCGAAAGAAGTATGTATGGATCGCGAAGCCTGGCGATCTGTCCTCTCTGACTACCCCGTCAGCGATACAGCGTGAAGATAGTTAGTTAGTTAGTTAGTTACTGTTGTAGCTCTAGCTGAGATCTCGTCTTCAGAGTAGGATCACTTATTTACGTATTCAGTTAGATCAATGGTTCACGGCTAGACTGCCTCAGTGGCGCAGTGGTAGTGTTTACGACTACCGTGCTGAGGTCTCAGGTTCAATTCCCGAGTCGGAGCAAATATTTGTGTGATCCAGAAATGTTCGTTTAGGAGTTTGAGTGTTTCCTATGTATAATATGTATGTATTGGGCCATTATTTTTCTATATATTACGTGGGACAGGAATCCACACGGTGAAAAGTGGGCATATAATATGCCTCTGCCACCCCTTCGGGGATAAGGCGTGATGGATATTTATATAGAAATTTACATGTATATTAGTTGTCTAGATCCCATAGTACAAGCTTACAGCTTAGTTTGCGATAGATGGCGCAGTTTAAAAAGTGTCTCACAAAGTGTCCTACTTCCGCTAACAAACAGACAGTTAAAATAAGTACGACACCTCCATTAGGAGACCTCAATAGGGCTGGGTGTTTCCGATTTGATCAACACAAACAGCTTATTTAATATTCGACAGTTCCGTAATAATTACGCATTCTAGCCGGGCGCTAGTCGGTAGCTTTGCTGTTCCGTCTTTGTCTGGCGAGGCCTTTGAACCCGCTGAAAATTTTACGCACGGTACACTTGGCATTATCATACTATTTGCATAGCTTAAATTAAGAAAGAGAGATGACGAATTGTTTTTCTTTTAATACAAGCTTTTTTATTTATTCAGGAATGTTCTTAATAAAATATATTTCAAATAAATTGCTTTTTTTTTTCTTTATATCACATTTTTATCCTTCTTTGCAAGAGAGAGAAGTGAAAGTATTGCAATAGAAACGGGGATGGAAATAGTTACGTATATTTCATCGTATATAGGGCATATTTTGAAAAGTTTTTTTTATATAATAATCATAGAAGGACTGAAGTCGTTTCCAACAATGCCGAGAATTAAATATCAACGATAACGACCGAACAAATCTGGACCCCAAACTCGAAATTTAAATAGGGCTTTAATAGCAACAGGGAATACATTAAAACGAAGATTTTAACCATGTAGATCAAATTAAGTTAAGTTAATCTTGTGTCATGGAATCAGGACCACTGATAAACATACCTACTTTCTAAAACATTCATATTATAGACGGAAACCACCCAAAAGAAATAAATGAAGTGCTCGTGGCCACGCGGACTCAGTGTTCTGTAAACGAACCTCACCTTCCTCGGATGGGTGACCACTTTGTGACATTTACATTTGCGAGCGTTTCCGTGCTTCAGAAGGCACGTTAAACCCTTGGTCCCGGTTGCCAGTAAGGCAGTCGTTAAGCCTGGTTGTAGGCCTCATGGGCGGCTTGAAAAATTTCTACAGCAGGTCGCCACAACTTGCGTCTTGTCTATTTCAATACGGCAATGGGCTCACCACCTATTACGTGGGACAAGAATATACACGGTGAAAAGTGGGCATACAATATGTATGCCTCTGCCACCCCTTCGGGGATAAGGCGTGATAGATAAATAAAGAAATAAATGCGGATCATCCAAATAATAGTTCACAAATGAAGTAAGAATATTGCCGTATGATATGTAGGTTTATAAATTAAATGTGTTTTCGTCGTTAACGATTCAGTAAGTAAATAAAAACACATAATATAAATTTCACTTCCCACATTTTGTCATAGAACTACTGTCTCATGACAGTAGAAAAAAAAAATACGGAAGCAGATTGGACAAAAAAATTTACAGTAGTTTGTCCATTATTTCCTTAATGACACATTTTACTTAATAACGTTTCTGTATCTTATAAAAAAAATACCACAGGCGATAAAAATCTTAAAGTTACTTTCTAGACGAAACTTCATTATTGCTTGATTAATATTTATTAAGCTTAGCTACTGTGGGTAGTAGTGAAATGTCAAAGGATCCTGAGGGAATTCCCACTCACAAGAGTGACCGTAGGCGAGGATATAACGACAAATTTAGTGTACAGAAATGAATCAGTTTTATTTTTTTTTTTGTATATTTCTATGTTATACGACTATTTTTCCTATGGTTGATATTGATTTATAAGTGTAAATGGTATTTTTTTTTTCAGTGATACTGTCAACCGGTGGGAGACTGTTAAATTATAAACTACGGTTGCAAATAGCCCTACAGGTTTCTATTTTATTATTGTATATACCTAGTCAGGTCATAAGTATTGTCACACAGTAAAAACTTTTCTTTTAGAATGCTGGCCACAAAAAAGTTTATTAAATTCGAATTTCGAATTGTTCATGAAAATAAAAATGTATACTTTTTAGAATTTTACTCATTTTTAAATATGGAGTGGACGCTTAACGAAGACCGTGTTGCAGTTATTGCATTGCATCGTTGCGGTTACGCGCCAATTAAATTTTTTGACATACTGAAAAATTTGAATATAACCAAAAGATTCGTTTATCGTACCATCAAACGATACAATGAAAACTCTAGTGTAGATGACAGGTCAAGAAGTGGTCGCCCTCGGTCTGTTAGGACTCCAGCAGTGATAAAAGCTGTAAAGGCGCGAATTCAAAGAAATCCCAAACGTAAGCAGAAACTGTTGGCCCTTCAGATGGGGTTAAGCAGAACCACGGTGAAAAGGGTGTTACATGAAGACTTAGGGCTTCGGTCATATCGAAGAAAAACAGGACATCGTTTAAATGCTCGTCTAATGGACCTGAGACTTAAGAGATGCCGCGCTTTGTTGAAGCGGTACGCGGGAAAAAAATATCGGGAAATTCTTTATTAGGATGATAACTTTTTTACCGTAAAAGAGAGCTACAACAAACAAAATGATAAGGTGTACGCACACAGTAGTGAAGAAGCGAGCAACCGTATTCCGCGTGTCCAACGAGGTCATTTTCCACCCTCGCTCATGGTATGGTTGGGAGTTTCTTATTGGGGCTTAACAGAGGTACATTTTTGTGAGAAAGGTGTAAAAACGAATGCAGTTGTGTATCAAAATACAGTCCTGACGAACCTTGTGGGACCTGTTTCTCATACCATGTTCAACAACAGGCACTGGGTATTCCAACAAGATTCGGCGCCAGCTCATAGAATCGAAGAGCACACAAGACTGGCTGGCGGCGCGTGAAATCGACTTCACCTGGCACGAAGACTGGCCTCCTCCAGTCCAGATTTGACTCCGTTAGATTACAAGATATGGCAACACTTGGAGGAAAAGGCGTGCTCAAAGCCTCATCCCAATTTGGAGTCACTCAAGACATCCTTGATTAAGGCAGCCGCCGATATTGACATGGACCTCGTTCGTGCTGCGATAGACGACTGGCCGCGCAGATTGAAGGCCTGTATTCAAAATCACGGAGGTCATTTTGAATAAACTTTATTGTCATAAGAATCTATGTTTTGTTAAGTTCATTTTGGTATATAAATGGTTACATGATGAATAAACTTGTTTCAAATTATTTTATATTAAACATGTGACAGAATTTATGACCTGACTAGGTATATCTATTTTATTTGTATATCACCAGTAGCAATGTTTCTTCTCCTTTTTTGTATATGTTCTGATATTCGGTATTTGTTTTTAAATTTGGACATATATTTTTGTATACTCACAGAAAGTAGAGTCGATATTGAAAATCTAACTAACTATCTTCACGCTGTATCCCTGACGGGGTAGTCAGAGAAGACAGATTGCCAGGCTTTGCGATCCCTGCGATCTTTCGCTTATTTCAGATTTATCAATCGCTTCATACATGTACGTTTGGATATCCGAGTACTTTTGACTTTTCCGGTTTTTGAGCATTTTGCTTACATGGCCATTGTAATTGAAAATGTCAAAATAATTATTTACAAAATACTTAATTTTTTAATAAAATAAATATAAATAAATAAAGAAATATCCATCACGCCTTATCCCCGAAGGGGTGGCAGAGGCATATTATATGCCCACTTTTCACTGTGTGGATTCCTGTCCCACGTAATAGGTGGTGAGCCCATTGCCGTGTTTAAATAGACAGACGCAGGTTGTGGCGACCTGCTGTTGAAGGTTTTCAGGCCGCCCATAAGGCCTTCAACCAGGCTTAACAACTGCCATTTTACTGGCAACCGGGACCAACGGTTTAACGTGCCTTCCAAAGCACGGAAACGCTCGCAAATATAAATGCCACAAAGTGGTCACCCATCCAAGGACCAGCCATAGTGAAAGTTGCGTAACTCAGTGATCGTTTACAGAACACTGAGACCGCGGGGCCGCGAGCGCTTCATTGTAATTTTTTAATAATAATGCAAAAATAATTATTTATTTACTGCGGTTCGATTTCAACAAACTATTTTTTAGTTCATTGTACAGTCCATATTCTACACTCACGAAATATAGAATAAAACTAAATGAAGCTTTGTCGACCACCGGCTCCCAAACTACACAGAGATAAACAAATAAATTACGCCTAGACACGGATTAGAGACTCATCCTAATCGAATTGATGGTCACAAACTAGTAGGCTAACAGAATCAACGTGCAGTGAATCCTGTACACATGAACAACACAATTACAGCATGAAGGAAGGATGGTGGGATAACAGTAATATACACATATGAGAACATTACGACTATTATTGCCACGTGAGGTCAGAACTATTGGATCTCATAAATTTATCACTTTTAGTTTCGATAGTAAAATAAATTTAAAAAAAACATAATTCGGGTCATTTTTTAAACAGCACCATCTAGGACAGTATGAGAAAGTGGTCTACGGCGATCACTTTCGATCAGGTAGGTAGTGTTTTTTTATACTACTGAGGTGGCAGACTAGCTAACCGAAAGTGGCTACGTGCTGTTGAAATTTTTCCAGCCAGCCATAACTTAGCTTTACGATTATCATATTACTGGCAACCTGGAATAACGGCTTAACGTGCCTTCTTAAGCACGGAGAAATTCTTTAATGGAAATGGTATAACAGTCGCCCATCTTCACCACACACACGGGACTACGAGCGCTTCACATTAATTAGTAATCAAATACACTCAGGCAAAGAATAAACCATCGATTAAGCTCATTATACAGTAAAGATTTTTGTCCTAGCTCCTGACCTATTTAGTACCAGCTCAGATCTAGTTTAGTATAAGTATAACGACAAGTATAACGACAGTATTTATATACTCAATGGAGATTTAAAAGACCGGATAGCTACTTAAACGAAAAGAGGATGCTCGTGAGAAAGCACAAGAATATATTACTGTCGTTTAAGTACAGTATTAAAATTTGCTCGATTCGATAACTTTTATGATTACAGCTTCGCTCTACTGGGTAGTAGGTAGTAGTGTGACGACATTATGCTCTATAAAGAGCAAAAGCTCTTTCAATGTATCTTTCTATTCTATTTATTGAGACTATCGATAGATAATAATGTTATTATATGTAAAAATAACTCCGTAAGTACTTCACGACTAATTCACTTTCAATGAACTCATTTATCGAGGAAGGCTTTAAGGCTACCTGTAACCTTCCTCGATAATTCCTCTGAGCTATTCAACACAGAAAGATTTATTATATTCGAACCAGTAGTTCCAGAGATTAGCGCGTGTGTGCCAAATATCATCGAAAGTGAATTAATCGTGAAGTACTTACGGAGTTATTTTCATATTTAATAACATTATTGTCTATCCATAGTCTCAATGAACAAAATAGAAACAAAAGCTCTTTACAGATCGTTTCAAATCTATACTCAAGTCACGTATCCCTCATTTCTTCGAGATCCCTTCGTAAGGATACCTCACACAGCAGGGATTAATCACGGCAGGGAAAACGTACAAAGAACAATAGTTCATTAGTAAGAGAATATGTCGGTTTAAGCATTGTCGAGTTTGTTTATATATTAGTTTGACCTATAAATGTTTACTAGTTTCTGCCCATAAGTATGCTCGTTTAGTATTATTTGAATTTAAGCTATTTTCTGACATTTCCCTACCCAACATTCATCAAAATCGTTCAATGTGCCAGTAGTGAAAACTCAACAAACAAATAAGCACACACATTATCTATACCAATAATAAAGTTGAAGAGTTTCTTTGTTTGGTTGAAGGACCATATTTATTTATTGTAACAATATATGATATTACAATTTTTGTGTAACCTCTGATTTCCACACTAGCGTGAACAGTATTTTAGAAATCGGTTTCTTTCTTAACATATCTCAATAATCTGTTTCGAATTGAAAAAAAAAAATTCTAATACCCAGGAAAGCGGAGTAGTAATCATGTATCTACAAAACGGGCGGATTTTCATACAAAATATATTGTATAATTAACAAACGAAAGATGTAATGGGTGCCACGGGGGTCACCGACGAAGCCGCAGTGGTCAGCAAACTTTTATAATATCCTGGAGGCCGAGTCTGCAATTTCAATTGTGTCGAAATATAAAGGAAATGGTCGCTCAATAGAAAGCTACCGGTACAATTTTGACAGTTTTTTGTACTACTATTACAATCGTACCCCCATAGACTTCTATTCGTCGGCCGATAGAATTTTACTAACACGTACCGCGCCAGTGGCCGCTAGTCAGTTGCATTTTTTGTGGCGGTATACTAACAGTTTGACAGCTAAAAACAGCGATTCTGGTTCTATTCTACGGCTTGTCAATAGTAGACCCGGCCCCATGATGATGGTGAGTATTAAATCAGATCTGCGGGTTTTCAGCTATAAATTACAAACTTTTGTCAACTGAGTTTAGAAATGAGTAACGCTTTGTTCTCTCAGTATTCGGTTCTTCCTTTGAGCAATTACTTATCTTCGCCGAGATAAAGCGTTTAAAGTAATGTATATCGCTACATTACAAGAAAGGTTCCGTTTTGTTTGCAGCCAATCACGATTTTCTGTTTACTTAGCTTCTATCGTTGAAACGGAAGATTCGGTGGACAAGAGATTGCAATATTAATACGATATGCTTAATTTATTATTTTAATGTGATGGGTGAATAGATGAGATATATATAACAATTTTCATATTCAAACGTCGCGTCATATATTTTAGTGTTTCTTAATAAATAAGGAATTCTTATAATTTTACGGCGAGTCTGCAAAATGACGTTCCAGGTTAAGGCTCGTCTCCTTAAGAAATTTGAACTGTACCTGAGTCCACTGCTCTCCATCCCGTTTTGAGAGCAGAGAGGAACACAAATACTTTAGGTAATAGTTACCCGACAGCGAAAATTTTAGAAATTAAATTTTCGTGCAAACCCCTACGGAACTCTACTTAAGCCGACATGAACAGGAACAGCACAAATATTGTGTAACAAATAAAGTAATCTTATCATCTTGAGAAAAATGCGACAGTTTAAACAGTTTCGAAAGTCTCGTAAGAAACTCGGAAAAAAATAGGTTATTTAAACAAAATTGCAGAAGCTGTACATCTCTCCAAGATATCTCCAACTTATGTAAGTCTACATGAGTACATCGTGGAAACTATCTACAAGTTTGTGCGTTTTCGGATGATGAAGTAAGTCATTTTTGTTATCAGTTGCACCTTTTATGTGGGAAAAAAATGCACACGGTCAAATGTGGGCGTACAATATGCTTCTGCCACCCCTTCGGGGATAAAAGGCGTGATTGATAAACAAGGTGCAAGTATACAATAAGTATATTCAACTAACAACAAACAGTCACAGAAGGTGTGGTACTTTTTGAATGTGTCGAAATCATAACGGATGATCAGGGCTGTCAAGCCAGACTTGAACCGAACCACACGTTCACTTCGTTAACAAATATTTAGAATAAGATTTTTGGATTAAAGTCTACATTTTTAAAGCAATTATTTGCTAAATTTCTCATAAATTTTTAATAAAGTGGAAAAAGACAATTTGATTCGAGACAGGGATTGAACCTGTGACCTTTGCCTAACCTAACCTGTCACAGGTTCAATCCCTGTCTCGAATCAAATTGTCTTTTTCCACTTTATAAAAAATTTATAAAAAGATGATAAGACGTTTTAAACTAAATCTCCTTAATTTTAGCCACGATGCTTAACAATAATAGGATATTTTATTAATGTTATAAATGTTGATGCAACAGGAATGTAAGTTTCCTCTTCCATTTTTTGAAAAGGTTAGCGGTTCTCGATAAATAAATTAAACTTATACTAGCGGCACGCTATGATGGCCGTTGTGGCATATTACAATGGTGTTGATATTTTACTTGTTTTACATAAGTACTCTGTTTTCTTACCGTATTATAAATACCCTCTAATGTGGTTGACTATTCACTTATTTTTACAAATAAAATGTAATTAAAATTAATACGAAACTTCATGAAAGGACTAACGTCAAAACGGCCATCATAGCGTGACGCTATTATAGTAAATGGTAGTTTCCAAAAAACCCCTCGGCTGGCTATAGATTCTGCAACATGTGATGTACCTATAGAAAATCTATAGGTACATCACATGTTGAATAAAGTACATGTTATGAAAAGAATAGTTTATGATGAGAATATGTATATGATTCATCTAGATCCCAGGGTATCAAGCGACCTCACCTGCTGACTAACAGATGAGGCAACAACGCAGACGTCGATACGGTTTTGGGAGTTCAAACGGCAGTCGCTCCCAATACTGCTGCAAATCGAAAATCAAACGAATAAAAGTGGATGAATCCGTTTATGGACGCTATTTTTGTGATTACAAAGGCTTATATTTGATTTTACGTACAGTGGGTTTATTATGTAACAAAGTTCTCACTAAACTGAGCAATCAAAATCAACCATAAATAATCTTCAAATGGTGATTATAAATTAAGAGATCAACATTAAGCAATACTAATACTATGAAATTATTTATGCGATGTTATTAAAAGAGAAATATGAATTATTTTGGAGAAAGTGAATTAAGCTGGACACGACAGGAGCACAGATTTTAATCTGAAGGGATTCTTTGATATAAACACAACCGCCGTCTTTAAAGATAAGTCTTTGCAAAACTGACATTGAATTAAAAGAACAAGAGATATAGAATACAATCTAAAAGGGTCAGCTGGAAAAGATCATCCATTAGACATCTTTTAAATTTGTAATTTTAGTTAATATTGCCTTTACGGTTTTCAAGATATTCAAATATGACCATTCAAACATATAAGTATATACAGCTATCTTAGATGTGTAGTCAAATACAACTACTTATATCAAATACAAATACAACTACAAATGCTTTGGGAAAATAGATTTGTTTGAACGTAAACATGTGCATTCAAAAACAAGAACATTGATCTTATACACTTATACATCTGAAGTTGGAGGTATTCTTTATTTTACTGCCTCGATGGTACAGATGTACCTAGTTATGCTTACTGAAGTCTCTTTGGATCAAATCCCGGGTCAGAACAAATATTTGTTTCACCCGCAAATGATCTTTTAGGTGTTTTTTTATATACGACTGTAGAAATAAATAAGTATCAGTTGTCTAAATACCACAGCGCAAACTCCCCAAAAATATATGTTCATTACCCATTCCATAAATTATTATAATGGTGAAATGTGACTTGACAATAATGGCAAATTATCTTTTTCATAGCTACTTACGAGTCATTTATTTACAGCACACACATTTTTCAAGCTTGAGTTTACTCTTATAATACGCCTTACGTCACAAGTGACGCGTGTATTAAAAATAAAGTAGGGCTTGTGAGGTGTTATCATTATAATTTATGAGACACTACACCACAAGGGAAGAGTAAAAATAAATGACAAACATGAGAAAGTTAAACAAGATTTTGATGGAAATTTAGATGGAAAGGTTTATTTGGCAGTTTAAGACAATTTCAATATTAAAACTCGAAATTAGACATCGTCGATCTTCAGATTAGGATTATGAAACCAGTCATTGTATGCTTTGATATTTAATATAGAAAAAAACAAGCCTAAGTAAGTCTTTGCAATCGGGGTATTCCCAATTGCTTACAAATCCCAAGTTATACAAGATGTAGGTCTAAGTAGCTATCCAAAAGTTAGCATCAATAATTATTTGCCAATTTTATTTTGAGATTGCGATAGACAGACCGAGTGGCAACTTAAGATTATTAAAAAAGGAACCAGTACTTTATACAATGTTTTTTTTTTAAGCTATTGCATAGATTTTGTCGCGGACTTTGAGAGGGCTTTAATCAAGAAATTCCACAAGTAACACGAAGTTCACCGAGCACGGCCGAGCGTTCGCATATTTTTGTACATAATATTATATGGTACGATTGTACGAAGCTCGCACGGATCGAAACGTGATGATAATGAGTGTGAGGGTGAGGATGAGGGTGACTGTGAAAGTGAGGGTGGGGTGAGGGTGATGGTGAGGTAGTGGGTGTTTTTTTTTAATTTGAACATAATCAAAGAAAAACAAAGGTATGTTATGCAATAGCTTTACCGCAGCAGACTCCGAGTGCCACACGTCTTTTTTTCTGCCAATGACTCCCACAGAAGAAACAAAAGTGTAGGTATAATTAAAGCTTGTGGTAAATCAATGACCAACAGTTTCCGTCTCAGCCGACGTCAAAGTTTTTATTCATTTAATGTTGTTTTGGGATGTACCAAACTTAATGTGTACCAAAAGCAGCACAGATTAAAGTGTGACACCTGAATTTTGAGTGAATTCAAATTCAGCTATTAATAGACATCTCATGAAACATTAGCAATTTCAACAACTGAAGTGAAAGATAACATAACCCATATAGAGTGGTTTCGCTATAGATCAGTTAGAACTACATTCAGCCGCATAACAGTGATTATGAGAATCGTACCAATCTCCGCGTTGCAATATTAGTATGATCTACTAGTGCATCGCGCTATTTTAATAATATAATATATATATATATATATATTAAATCACTAGATGAGCTCACAGCTTCGCCCGTGGAATATTTCGACCTCCCGTCGCACCTATTTAATACCGTTGCTTATAAATTCACAATGATACATAAAAAATTTGGCCGATTTGTCGACATTTATGACTACTGCTCCCCAGTGTAGTAGCGTAATGATATATAGCTTATAACCTTCCTCGATAAATGGGCTATCTAACACAAAAATAATTTTACAAATCCGACCAGTAGTTCCTGAGATTAGCGCGTTCAACCAAACAAACAAACAATCAAACAATCAAACTCTTCAGCTTTATAATATTAGTATAAATAACAAACCAACTCAATATTATCGCTAAAACGTGACTAAATCTCGGGAAATAAGAAAAAATCCCTATTTAATTGTTATCTTTGGCGAAATAAAGATCCATTGTATTTGAATGGAAGTCACGCTTTAAATTTCGTCAGTACTGGTTGTTATATCACCTCTCAGCAACTCCATATCATAGTTAGTAAAACCGTTAATATAAGTAATAACGGAGTAATAGCTGGTACCGTAAAATACTTACGCTTACCCCAGAAATGAAAAAAGCGTGACCACAAATCAATTAACAATATGAAACGCGACGTGGAATACGAATGTGTAGCATGCCACACGAGTGAAATAACTAAGGCAATGTTTATAAACCATGCACTAACGATAATAATAATTTATTGATGGAAAACGTGAAATTACTACAGAAACATAAAAATTAAAAGGAAACGAACGAAAAGTGAAAACGCAAAGAAAAGTAAATTAAAATTTTATAGAAAAATATGAAAATAAGTACCTAGATATACCTATAGTATACGACAAATGAATTCTAGTAGAGGAGGAATACAAACACATTGGGATGTCATGCCTGAAATTCAGTACTGCTGAGTAGTACCTAATATTAATCTGATTCCATGAGATACCTAATACGTTAATATTTATGTTACTTAAAACAGTGATAGATATCATACTGCATTAATCAGCATTGGTTAAGGATTTATTTAGATAATAACAGTTCACTATGTCAAATAAGCGGATAAATATTTAGATATAAAGATATTGATTTATAAATGTTTAGATTGATTTTCAGTCGATGTCTGTAACTGATCAGAATAAAACTAAATACTAATAATAAACTAAATAGACAAACAACGTTCATTCCTCCAAAATCAATTCATTATAACATGTTTGTGTACCAATGACAGTTGAAACAATGAAGACACTCGTGTTATTACACATACAATTTAAAAATTACTGAAATATTTTAATGATTTAAGTAACTTTAATGTTTTGTGAGACTTTGTGAATGCAATCATTATAATTTTACTATAACTTCAAAAATCTTTCTCAAATTCTTTATCCTCGATTTTTGCATCAACTATTTTAAATTGTTTCAGAGCAGTCTTTTCACAAACAATGTATTTCAGATTGATAATTTGTGAAACTGTGATTCGATTTGAATACCGGATTCTGTTAACGAAAACTGTTTTGTATATTTTTCGATATCTTCATCAACTAAATCACTCTACCATGAAATATTGGAATGTTTTCCTGAACAATATCATATATTTTAGTTTTAAGATTTGTTTTATCTGTTTAACAGATTATGACTACGTGATAATGTAACATATTTGATAAAAACGGTGAGAATCAATACACTTTACGTTACAGATATGCGTTTGGTATTTCCCGGAAGGAAATAAAATTGGTAGCAGTATCTTTTACAAGGTCGATGCAGTTCCTAAGCATAAAGCTTCGCTAGCACCGTATATTAGAGCGGAACATTAGAGAAAAGGACGAAAAAATAATCAGAAAATAAAATCAGCGGAGAGGACGGATCTATGAATGATATTTCATAATTCCATAAGAGTAAAAATTACAAAAAGAGCGTGCGTTTTGTTTAAATGGAAAATCCCATTGACCCTTTGTTTTTTGGTAATAGCTTGATTTATTTTACGACTTTAAAAATTCAGGCTCCGTCACGATATAGATTTTACCTTGTAAATTCGATTTAGTACAAAGATTACGAAATTTGGTTAAGAACTTAAAGAGTTATGGCGTCACATACATTTCGCCAGCTGATCCATGGGAGCTCCGCTCCAATAAACGTACTTTGTTTTGGTAACAAAGTGCGTGTTTTTAATGAAATCACTTTGTCTAAGGAGAATATTGGCAGACTACATCAAAATTTTGATAATATCTCATCATCAGTCTCTTAAACTGCAGTCTTCTGATTCTGCAACTTCAAATTAGTTAGACTTTGTCCAACAAAGGCGTATCAAATGTCAATTGCTTCTTTGCAATGGACATCAGTCTCATTTCATCATCATTCATCTTAGAAGTAATATAATGATCTATGAGGTGTTTTGTGAGAAACATGTTTGAGACCTAATCTTCCTAAAAGTTTATAATTATCATTTAAATGAGATAATAAAGTCAAGTTTCTCATTTTATCATTTTAAATCAGATTTCTGCGTATAGTTTCACTTTCAACTGTTTGGTTTTGATGTCGGATCTCAAGGTGATTTTGCACCTACCAAGTTACAGCTTCCTACACAAATCTTGTTATATGGTTAAATGACGCATGAAATTTAACGAATTTAATCAAGATAGCGTTTCAATTACATTTGTCTATTTCTCATGATAATTGTATTTCGCTTACAGATATTGAACAACAAAGTTTCAAGTATTTACCTGAAGATGGTTTAAGTTTATCTGATCATCTAACTAAAACGAATTCACGTCCATCGACAATAATTAAATACAATTGCAGTATCGTAACAGTACGAATCCTATATAAAAAGAAGTCACATCGCGTGACGACGACTGATAGGGAAAAAATATTACACTTGAAATCCTCCTGTTTTTGCCACACAACACTGCTAACCTTGGTAAGTTCCAAGTGTTTGAGCACAAATATTTGTTTTTGCACTGTGAACACTTTGCACTGCCGTTACTGACGCAAATGCGGCGGAGAGACACGCCGCCTATTCGATTTGCGAATTTTCCGATAACGCGAGGCGTGCGGCCCCACCGAATGGCCGTGTGCGACTGGTTGGGCGCATGCGTAGTCAGCGACGCGTCGCTTGAGAGAAAGCATCACTCAAGCGCAGAAAACACTTGGAAATAAAATATTCAAAGCGCTGTTTTTGCTAGATAACTGAAGAAATGCTTTCTACGAAATGGTCAGTTTCTTGCTCGGTGGACAGTAAATACATACATAATGAAAGAAGAGAAAAGCAGACACCTACGTTCAACAGGTATACGATAGTGATGGGTAGTAACCAGATATCACTTGGTACATTCATTAAACATAAGTTCCCATCATATTTTCGTATGCCATCTGCTGTTCCTGTTCAATATTTTCAATAATCTGTGAAGCTTTATAACATGAAGGTTGGAACCACCTGTTACCTATAAGGTCTACAAAGCAAGTGTTACTCATGCGTCATTGTACATATACAAATAGGCTATAACAGCTGGTGTTGATTATAAAAGAGCCCCAAGGTGATTTGCTTGCTCGTGAAGGTCAATGGCACGATGATAATAAAGCTGATGACACTCTACACAATGACTTAGCACGCCAATATGAAAGAGATATAAGGATATTTAAAATAAAGAATACAAAACTATAGTTAGTAATATAGGAAAGTGACAGGAATTCATATTGAAACTAAACTACCAATAAACCAATGTTACGAAGCCTCAATCTATAGATAAGTAAGAGAACGTGCGCGGGCGCAAGGTCGTTTGTGAACCGGTCCTTCGTTGACCAAACGCCGTCGTCGCATATACATAGATTGACAGTGTACTATATAGCTTCTTATTACATTGTGCATTTTATTGACCAATATAAAACATATTTATCGAAGAGACATAAACTTATTTGGTGTTTTTAATGTTTAGGTAATTTGAGCACAAGTGACTTGAGAAACGATTATTGAATATCAAAGTAAGTCAAAGAGAACAGCTTCTTGTATTTTTGAAGTTGTTAGCAATCATTTGACTGCCTCGGTGGCGCATTAGTAGTGTATACGACTGTCACGCTGAGGTCCCACGTTCCCGGGTCGGAAGAAATATTTTTGAGACCCACAAATGTTGGTTTCCGAGTTTGGGTGTTTGTTTTAGAAATATATAAGTATTGTTGTTTAGATCCCATAGTACAAGCTTATACCAGTAGCTTATTACTGAACGTTACTCAAGAACTGCTTAAGGCAAGTTTACGCCTTATAAGACTACTCTCAAATGTCTCCTGAGTATTGAGAACCGTTCTGTAATACGGTCCTTAGTTTGGGCTAGATTGCGCTGTGTAAAAAGTGTCCCACAATAGTTATTTACTTATTTTAGCAGTTGAAGTTTGTATTTGGTAGTAGATAGTAGGGTATCTTTATTTTGTAGAGTTGTAGACTAATGACGAGACGTGTCATTCTGCGGCGCCGGCGCACCGGACGCCAGTTGACCCACTGCTTCGATTACCCGTTTAAATGCTCAGCCACCGTAAACAGCTCGTGATGGACAAGTGGACTACAAATCGTTTAAACGAGAGGCATGCAACTTTGTGTGCTTATAATTTACCTAAGTTGAATGGTATTTCTGAGTGATTGAGTATAATAGTTTGATGTGATCAACTTAACACAGATTTGATTTATTTTTTGTACACACATAATAGGACATCATGAGACATTAAAAGAAAAGAAGTACAAATAACAGATACAGAGAAGTCATTTTTAAAATAGACTTCGGGCTTTCAAAAGAGTAACGTGCAAGCAAAGGTTTTAAATACATTTTACCACTCGAAAAACGCAAGAATATATTCAGGTGCCAAATAATGTTCACGTGAATTGTGGGATTTCAATACACCGCTTGTATTTATTGGTCGAGATGTAAAGGGGTCATAATTGGGTGTAAGATCCACCAAGATCTTCGGGGCCCAAGTCAACCTCCCGTGCTAGTGCGTGCACCTGCTGATTAACGGACGAAGCTCTGGCGCTGGCTTTCCCCTCTGGGGTTGGTAGGTCTGAGGGTGTCGCTCCCATAAAAGCCACCCGCCAAAACAACTTATGGATAAGAATAAAAGGAAAGCAGCTAGGGATAGGGCGCCGCCGCAAAACGGCGCGCAGGAGCCCCGCCCGACTCCAGTGGCAAGTGGGCTAGGGCTGCCGTGTGTCGGGCCAGCACGGCTAAAGAAGTTAGCCCCAACCCGAATCCGCTTCGCATCTTGGAACATTGGCACGCTGACTGGGCGTGCGGTAGAGTTGGCCGAAGTACTCTCCAGGCGTAGGGTGGACGTGGCGTTCCTGCAGGAGACTCGGTGGAAGGGCAACAGAGCCCGGCCTTTGCAGAAAGGCTACAAGCTGTACTACACTGGTGCGCCTGGTGGGGAGAACGGGGTGGCTGTGGTGCTCTCCGAAGGGCTGCAGAGCGGCATCTTGGAGGTGAAACGCTGTAGCGACCGGCTTATGATCGTGAGGGTGCTTATCGATGGGATTATTACCCACCTGATAAGTGCCTACGCGCCACAGGCCGGTTGTAGCGACTCCGATAAGATGTCGTTTTGGGGCCAACTCGAGGGAGTGCTTCGGAGCATTCCGTTGTCACAGGGAATCGTTCTGGGCGGCGACCTAAACGGTCATATGGGTGTGAGGAGTTTGAACGTGTTCATGGTGGTTTTGGATACGGCACCCGCAACGCTGAAGGAGAAACTATCCTCAGAACGTGTGCGGCTGCCGATCTGGCCATTGTGAACACGTATTTCAAAAAGAAATCCGAACATCTCATCACCTACAAGAGCGGGAGGCATACAACTCAGATCGATTTCCTACTCACTACACACACAGCATCGGCAAGGTGGCCAACTGCAAGGTCATACCCGGTGAGAGTCTTACTGCACAACACCGTCTCCTTGTCATGGACCTCTGCGTGAAGCCTAAAGGCAAACGCATCGAGCGGTGCCAGCGCCGCATCAGATGGTGGCTGCTTGATGAAACTAGGTCCCAGGAGTTCGTCTCAGCTGTCGGTGACAAGTGCACCGACACTGAAGGCGAACCAGTTCAAGATTACTGGGACAAAGTTCAGGCGGCCATTCTTGGAGCGGCGAAGGTTGTGCTCGGTGAGTCTAAGGGTGGAAGCAAATGTGACAAGGAAACTTGGTGTTGGAACGACGCAGTCCTGAGGGAGACCAGGGAGAAGAAAGCCCTCTTTAAAAAGTGGCAAGCGACCGGATCTCCCGAAGACCGCGACGCGTACAGGGCTGCCAAGCGCGCCACAGAGAGAGCTGTAGCCAGAGCCAGACGAGACCACTTACAACCTTTGTATGATAAGCTGGAATCGTCAGAGGGGCAGAAGCTCATCTATAAGCTGGCGCGCTCCAGGGTCAAAGCGGCACAGGATATATCCAAGTGTCGCTGTGTAAAAGACCCTGAGGGCAACCTGTTAAGCGAAAACCTCGCGGTATAGGAGAGATGGCGCTCGTACTTCCACGAGCTGCTTAATAAACAGCATAAAGAGGTGCAGCCTCCGGACCTCCCTCCGAATCAGGGACTAGTGCCGTCGGTAACGCCTGGAGAAGTCCTGACTGCGCTTCGCCGCATGAAGAATCGGAAAGCTGTCGGACCCGATGGAGTCCCCATCGAAGCCTGGAAGGCGATGGGTCCTCGCAGTGTGGGCATCTTAGTAAACCTTTTTAACCGCATACTCCTCAGCGGGCAGATCCCAAACCAATGGAGACTAAGTATTATTACTCCAGTCTTCAAAGGTAAGGGGTCAGTGCAGGAGTGCGGGAGCTACCGCGGTATTAAGGTGATGTCCCACACCATGAAGATCTTCGAGAGGATTATAGACTCTCGGATCCGGCAGGAGTGTACTCTCTCGGAGTGTCAATATGGGTTTCGCCCTGGTCATGGGACCACGGACCCTGTTTTTGCCCTGAGGGTTGTCGCAGAGAAATACAGGTCGAAGAACACGCCTCTGCACTGTTTATTTCTAGATATGCAGAAGGCCTTCGACTGTGTTCCTCGTGCGATGATCTGGTGGGCACTGCGGTCCAAAGGGGTTCCAGAGGTCTATATTGACACTATCCGGGACATGTACTGTGACTCCGATTCAATGGTTCCGACTGCTGTTGGCGACACGAAACCCTTCCCCATCACCGTCGGGGTACACCAGGGTTCTGTTATTAGTCCGCTTCTGTTCAGTGTAATATTAGACGAATTGTCGGACAGCATCAGAAACCCGCATGAGCAGCCTCCATGGTTGCTCATGTATGCTGACGATATTGCGCTGGCAGACGCGGACAGGGGCAGATTGGTGCGACGTGTAAAGGCGTGGAAGGAGACGCTTGAGAACGGCGGTCTGAAACTAAATGTGGCGAAGACCGAGTACATGGCACTAAACCCGACAGATCCCACATCCGTCCGCATAGGCGGTGATTTGGTCGAGCGCACGGACCAGGTTAAATACCTGGGATCTATTTTTGTCTGTTTCACACGTCCAGTGACATCAATTGCGATGTCAAGTCACACATTGCTGCCGCGTGGGCCAAATGGCGGGAGATGACCGGTGTCATTTGTGACCCTAAAATGCCGATCCGGTTGAAGGGACAGGTCTACAAAACCATTATTAGACCTGTCCTTTTACATGGCAGTGAGACGTGGCCGATATTGGAGCGACACAAGCAGGAGCTGCGTGTCACGGAAATGAAGATGCTGCGGTGGATGTGTGGAGTCACGCGGATGGACCTCGTGAGGAACTCTCGCATCCGCGGCAGCCTTTACGTCCGTGACATTGCAGACAAGTTGCAAGAGTGTCGCCTTCGTTGGTATGGTCACGTCTTGCGGCAACCGCCGGGCTACGTAGGTAACAAATGTCTGGCCATGTCAGCCCCGCCGGGTCCCTGTAAGAGGGGAAGACCCAAGAAGTGCTGGCTTGACGTCGTAAGGGATGACATGCGTGCCAATGGTCTCACTACAGGGGATGCCGACGACCGTGCGAAGTGGAGGAGAAAATGTAGGAAAGCGGACCCCGGGCGTCGCGTGACGCAACTGGGACAGACGCTCGGATGATGATGATGATGTAAAGGGGTCAAAATTGTGAAGTTACAATCTTACTGAAAAGTTATTGCACCAGCTGAGATATGGAAAATTCTCTAACACAGTTGTCCATTGGAGGTTTGATAGGCTGGTCTGAAGACAATCTCTTTCAAGCAGCTGCCCTTCACAGATAATTAAAGTGGGTCCTGGTTTAAAGAATAGAGTAAATTAGATGCAACTGGATTTTAAAGCCAGGATCATGTAAGTCAAAATTTAAACGTAAATTTGTGTTTGATTGAAGGCATAAAGCCAATTCCCAAGGAGGGTTTGTATCGGGCTGGCGGCCGACCATAAAAAGCAAGCCAAAACATTTTGCAGTATGGAATTTAGTCATACTGCGCCGACCCCAAGTAAATTGGGACAAGGGCAAGAGGATGATGATGAAGGCATACAGCCAAGTAAAAAAACAACTTTTACAACGGGACTCTATACATCCACAACAGTTATGTACTTTGTGTGCAAAAACATATGGCAACTGTACAAATACGAGAATGATTGTGACATTTGCATTAAATACTGCTAACAATACAGAACTGGCATCTTAGTGGTATTGTTGTATGATGAATCAAATGTTCATGTTTTCTTTATTTTTATTAGTTAGTCAATTTTGTCATAGCCTGCTTGAGGGTTTCAAGGCGATGTTTAGAACTAGAGATTGAGGATCTCTATTATTTAAATTTAAATTATTCTTTTAGTCTTACTTTATTCAACAGTTTCGATTAAGACTCGGTGGTATAATCGGTAACGCGTCTGGTGCCAGAAGAGGCTGGTTTGACGCCAGCTCAAGACTAAAAAAAAACGTGTGGCACTCGGGGACTGCCGCGGTAAAGCTATTGCTTAGCATTTTTTATCAACTTATCCAATTATAATAATTTATTTATACTTGTACTAGCTGACCCGCCAAACTTTGTTAACGCCACTTAAGAGATTTGTTACAAATAAATGTAGAACCGCTCGACCTATTTTGTGCAAACTTCGCATAAACTATCTTCTAAATAGTCCGAACAAAGCCTAAACAGCCTGGACAGGTGAGCCCGTTCTCGAGTTATAAAATTACAACGAAAAGTGACATAGAATTTTATATATGTAGATTATTAATATATAAAATATATATGTTTAAATATATAAATATATACATACATACATAGATATTGTCACGCCTTTTGTAGGCAGAGGCATAATAAACGCCCACACTTTACCGTACGCATCTTTGTCCCACGTAACAGGTGGTGAGCCCATTGCCGTGTTGAAATGGACAGGCGCAGGCTGTGGCACCTGCTGTTGAAATTTTAATTTTTTTGGGGTATATAAATATATTCGTGCGTGTATGAAGCGATTGATGAATCTCGAAGAAGCGAAAGAAGTATGCATGGATCGCGAAGCCTGGCGATCTGCCCTCTCTGACTACCCCGTCAGGGATACAGCGTGAAGATAGTTAGTTTTAGTTTAAAATATATATTATTTCTACAGATCTTCTCGATCCGTGCGAGCTTCGTACAGTCGTATTATATATATATATATATATAGGTCATAAATTCTGTCACATGTTTAATATAAAATAATTGAAACAAGTTTATTCATTATGTAACCATTTATATACCAAAATGAACTTAACAAAACATAGATTCTTATGACAATAAAGCATATTCAAAATGACTTCCGTGATTTTGAATACAGGCCTTCAATCTGCGCGGCCAGTCGTCTATCGCAGCAGGAACGAGGTCCATGTCAATATCGGCGGCTGCCTTAATCAAGGATGTCTTGAGTGACTCCAAATTGTGATGAGGCTTTGAGCACGCCTTTTCCTCCAAGTGTTGCCATATCTTGTAATATAAAGGACTCAAATCTGGACTGGAGGAGGGCCAGTCTTCGTGCCGGATGAAGTCGATTCCACGAGCAGCCAGCCAGTCTTGTGTGCTTTTCGAAGCCGAATCTTGTTGGAATACCCAGTGCCTGTTATTGAACATGGTATGAGAAACAGGTTCCACAAGGTTCGTCACGACTGTATTTTGATACACAACTGCATTCGTTTTTACACCTTTCTCACAAAAATGTACCTCTGTTAAGCCCCAATAAGAAACTCCCAACCATACCATGAGCGAGGGTGGAAAATGACCTCGTTGGACACGCGGAATACGGTTGCTCGCTTCTTCACTATTGTGTGCGTACACCTTATCATTTTGTTTGTTGTAGCTCTCTTTTACGGTAAAAAAAATTTATATATAGTCTCAGGTCCATTAGACGAGCATTTAAACGATGTCCTGTGTTTCTTCGATATGACCGGGTCTTCATTTAACACCCTTTTCACCGTGGTTCTGCTTAACCCCATCTGAAGGGCCAACAGTTTCTGCTTACGTTTGGGATTTCTTTGAATTCGCGCCTTCACAGCTTTTATCAATGCTGGAGTCCTAACAGACCGAGGGCGACCACTTCTTGACCTGTCATCTACACTAGAGTCTTCATTGTATCGTTTGATGGTACGATAAACGAATCTTTTGGTTATATTCAAATTTTTCAGTATGTCAAAAATTTGAATTGGCGCGTAACCGCAACGATGCAACGCAATAACTGCAACACGGTCTTCTTTAAGCGTCCACTCCATATTTAAAAATGAGTAAAATTCTAAAAAGTATGCATTTTTATTTTCATGAACAATTCGAAATTCGAATTCAATAAACTTTTTTGTGGCCATCATTCTAAAAGAAAAGTTTTTACTGTGTGACAATACTTATGACCTGACTAGGTACATACACGTTAAGCAAACGCTCGGCCATGCTCGGTGAAGTTCGTGTGAGCTCGGGTGTTAGGTTTTTTTCGTTACGGAATTTCTTGATTCGTTCGCCGCGCTCTAAGCCCGGGATAAAAGCTATGCAATAGCTTAAAAAAAAAAATTATTTCTAATCTCTATCATTCCTGACAATATATATAGTGCTTCGCAATTTGACGATCCTGAGGGTAGCATTTTTACGCAACGCCCAAAGAATTGGATGAAATCATGTCTGGTAATAATACAACTCTTTACTTGTTAACTATTTATAGAAAGTACGTTATTAACCTTGATATAGAGTTAACGGACAGATGAACTAAGACTAGTTCTGGTCAGGACAGTTCAAGAATAACAGGTGCATTAACTTACAAACACTATTGCAATTATGTATTTACTTTGCAAGTTTTTTTTTCTCTTTGTAGATATCTTGAAACATGATTTCTTTAAAACAGCAATAGCAATATCTAGTAATCTCACCCTATTATGGATTACAGGTGGGCAAGTCTACTATAGACAAGCCGTAGAATAGAACCAGAATCGTTGTTTTTAGCTGTCAAAATGTTAGCAGACTATAAAAAATGCAAATGACTAGTCCCACCAAAATCAGGAAAATGGTCATTCACATTTTTTTTACTCTGAGTACCATGACCAACTGTTTGAAGTCTATTGTTTAACCATCGAACACATAACCCGTAGAAAGATATTGTCGTTTCATCTGGGTAACTCTTTATCGCAGGAACGAATTGAAATGACTCTTGCGCATAATGCACCAATAAGACGTTATGACAAAGTCGTAGGAAAGTATTTTAGCCAATGAGAGAACGGTAAGGGTGGATGTACTATTACAGAGAGGTTTCGAACAAAATGTTTATTTGGTATTAAAGCTCTTGAAGGTCTTTAGGTTTACTTTTACAATGCCTTAAACTTTCTCCAAGGTACGAAACATCTATGTAAACTAAGTGGATATTATGTTTCCATGTCATTGAATATCAAAATCCATTTAAAGCTCTGTAATATTGTATAGCACCTCTCTCGAATCGGACATGTTGACAGTCCATTGTACAGTGTGTCTATACATATTGTTTTGTATCCTATAATGGACAGCAGCGACACTTTGCTAAACTTGGAACAGCTGCTGTACTCTAGTGTATTAAACCAATAGTTTACTATTGTCTCATGGTGTAGAACTTAGCAATTAATCTTCAAAAATATTATGTTTATCACTCACGCCTCACAAAAGGGTGGCATATTATAAGCAATCTTTTTACCGTGTGTATTCCTGTCCCACGCAATAGGTGGTGAGCCCATTGCCGTGTTGTAGTAGACAAAGGCAGTTTGTGGTTACATGCTGTTGAAAATTTTCAGCTGCCCAGGGCCTTCAACTTGTCTTAACGACTGCCATGTTACTGGCAACCTAGACCAACGGCTTAACGGGCATTCCGAAACACGGAAACGCTCGCAAATTTAAATGCCACAATGTGGCCACCCATCCGTGACCAGCCATAGCTAAAGTTGCTTAACGCAGTGATCGTTTACAGAATACTGAGTAAGCTGGGTCAAAAATATTACGTATTAAATACTGTCTTTTCTCTGGAGTTCCGCAGTCTGCATGGCGAGGTCACCGCAGTCTTGTCGTAGCCCAAGACTACCGTCTTCTATGACCGTTGGCTTGAGAAAGGTGAACTGTACGATGTTCTTATAGAAGCAGGCCCTGGACGGTGATGTGGCGTGAGAGCGACACGCACGCCCTTCACCCCCTCAAGGAAGTGGAAAATCACTCGAACCCCCCAAAGAAGCGATATAACACTTTAACCAGTCCGCGGATTTTCGGCATTGTTGAATTTCGGTTTCGGGAATCTTGATGGAGCCTCATACAACCTTTTATTAACTATGAATAATATGAATAAATAAGATTCTACGTTAAATAAGTAGTCTATATTTCATGTTATTAGTTTCTCTCGAAGATCTTTATACTTAAAAAATATATATGCAACCGTATTAACAGAATGCATTAAAGTGTTACGATAACACACGTCTTCACGCATAACTGCGCGTGCGTTTTAGCTTCCACAGTTATACTGTAGAACTAGCCTACGCTCACGACCTTACCTACAAAAACATATCATCGATATTTATAAAAATCCTATTTGTTTGTAAGATACAACAATCCAACAAGCATATGTTGGCTCTGATTTTCCTGTTCTCATAAACTATGCCGAGAACAATTTCAATTACGTCTCGAAGCCGGAAGGATAAGCCATAGTGGAAAACCATAAGCGGAGTCGAAACACTGTTTGCCAGAACGAATTATTACTACCATTTCTAACATTTTCCTCAGTATTTTTTTTATACGGTCCACTTCACTACCAAAGACCCCTTTTGATGAACCCCATACACTAGTCGTTCGAAAACTCAAACAGGGAGCTCATTTCGTTCTCTATCGAACATTACTAAAGCGAGCGCACCGGACGCAAAATATACAGGTGGGATACCCTATGGCGAGCGGTACGATGATAGAAAGTGGCCGTGATAGAACACGCATAATTTCAACCACCACATTGTAAATAGTAAATAAATAAAATGACTTTAAACTGAATAGCGAACCAGGCAACGATATGACCATTGCACAGTCCACTCTTCAAAAAAAAAAGTCGCATCAAGATCTGTCATCTGATCTGGGGATTAAATTATATTAGGATATTCATACAACTACTTGAATCGGGCGTTACATGGCGGAAATCCATCGTAGAACGATAATAAAGGAGGGGAGGAGGATCCCACCACACACCCTCGATTCGTCAATCCTAACGCACAAAAAATTAGCAAAATTTGGCAAAATTAGCGATATAATATGCTTAATTGTTTACAAGTAACGTCGGGAGTAGTTTACTATGCGGATCTCGTGGCATCGAGGGTAAATTTTCGTGCTTTTAAACGTTTCTGCCATACATATTACTGGAATAAAATTTCTATAGGATTTACACCTAGTTGCTTTCCAAGTCTCCCGCTTTGCAAAGGAGGGAAGAGGCATTACGTTCTTTTCTTACTTCCTCACATTAACTTCTGATTAATTTCGTTGCGGGTTCCAAGACATGCTAACTTCTCCTGGGACATCACCGAGATCGAGCTCGGTGTAACTTTTCTGGTGTTTTGTTCATTGCTGTAGATCCTGGTTTACAGGAGTCACAGTAACGGGAATGTGGGTGGGATTAGTCCCAAAAAAAAAAAAATATCACCATCTGCACAAAAGTATACAACAGCAAAGTCTTCAGATACATTAAACACTATAAGTTTCAAGTTTCATAGAGCCCCAGTTTGAAATGATAAATGCAATCTCAACGAACGCTTGAGGTTACTTTTAGGCTTATAAAACTGCGCTCCAGAAGTTTCTGAGTGTTAGAAACGTTTATGGTTCATAGTAGTGAGGAGCCAAGTAGGTACGGCACATTTTAGGCCTATCATCATCTGAGCCTATAACCCGAAACACAAGCTTCGAAGACCAGCATTTTCTGCTGTGAGGTTTCAATTTCTCGCGATCTTCAGTACTCCCAATAGGGATCATCCATTCATTGAGCTCATACATGTCATCCTGTAAGACGTCAATCCACGACCATTTGGATCTACTTCATTATTCACGACGAAGACTTGATTTCTACGTTGTATTTATAGAAATGAAAAAAAAAAACACAAATATCACTACATATTATAAAACAAAGTGACTTCTCCCTGTCTGTCCCTATGTATGCTTTTATAATTATCTTTAAAACAACGCAACGAATTTCGATGAAGTTTTTTTAATAGATAGAGTGATTCATAAGGAAGGTTTTTTCCTTTACACCTTGCAAATTAAATCAATATCTTAGGAGATCAAGCAAATCAAAATAATGCGTAAAGAAATTAATTTCGTGTAGTCATAATTTGACCAGGCCGTGTGGGCGTACTGGAGAGCCGAGAAATAATCAACTAATTTGAAAAATGTGCATACATTATTGTGAAATTAATAAACGACGGGATTAAATGGGTGCCACGGGGTCCGAAGTAGGTCACAGGCAACGCTGGGTGGGTCAGCTAGTTACAGGATGGCAAGATCTTAAGTAGGCAAATGTCTAGTTCAGTAGATCACGGTAAGCATAATATATTACTACAAGTATGGCAACGGAGGAAATGAAACTGGTTTAATAGCCATTTTACTCTTTTATAGAGGTTTGTTTTCAATGACTTGTGGTTATATGCAGCGGTAATTCCGTTTTGTTAGTTGAAGATTACAAAGAATTGGTGGTTATCTTTGGACCAATATTGTCAGATATTGGATGGAGTATTTATCAGGGTTTTCGTGCTTTGGAAAACGCTTTATAATGTTGGTCCAGTATGCCAATGACATAGTAGTTAATATACTTAATTTGGATGCATTATAGTAGCACCAACTGTCCCTGTCTGTCTCAATACATCAATAAATAATAAAATAACTAGCTGACCCGCGCAACTTAGTTAGCGCCACCAAAAAATGTGATAAATGAAGAACCGCTTGGCCGATTTTGTGCAAACTTCACATAAACCATCTACTAAATAGTCCGAACAAAGCCTAAACATTTGTTTTGGATAGGTGAGCCTGTTCTTGAGTTTAAAATTACAACGAAAAGTGGCATTGATTTTTATATACACTCATTTGCAAAAAAAACGGGCGGTTTCGATTTTCTTCCTGGCCGAAAAAAATAAATTACCAAAAATTTTTAATCATTTGAACATGTTACTGGCCAGTTATAAAGTTAAAAAAAAAAAAACAAACTGTCAAACATCTACGATCGCGTTCCGCGATTTATTTTGTATTTTGTTGGAAAAATCGTTTGAATTTTCATATAAATATTTTTGAAGTGTTGAGCAATTTTAGTGTGTGCTCCAATATTATTATATTTGTATTGATCCCCTAATAAAGTCAACAAAAGTGAAATTTAAAGAGTGGATCAATAAGAAATAATTTGCTGTCAATAAATAACAAAAGTGACAAGCGGGCTCAGACGCTGTTGCTAAGGCCGCCATCGGTTGTCCTAGCGACGACATGCGTCGCTAGGTCTCTTCCACTGCAAGACCATCCTGTGACGCACCTACGTAACGACGCATGCGTCTTGTTTCCACAACAAGCAGCCTTCATATTTTGACATTGACTTGTTTATGTTTTCAGTGTATATTATAAGTTACTTTATTGTGTTTTTAAATTTGTTTTAAGTTATTCTATTTTGTGAATGTATTTATCTGTTGTGAATGCAGTCCGTGACCCAATCTTGTGATGGCACGTCGAACGCGACCCATACCTGTACACAGTGCAACAAGTCTTTCAAATCTTTGAAAGGCCTCAATATACACACCACTAAAACTCACAGGAGATGTATCAGCCAAAACAGTTCACCTTTAGACTTCCATCCCATTATTCCGAGTGCGCCTACTTCTGTACCTAACGATCCAACTCCTTTCCACACATATTTAAGCCATTTGAAAAATAGTATACCAATAGTTAAAAGAATCCCTCGAGGAGCTCGAATAACCGTTGCTAAACATTTGTCACAATTAATTCAGAAATGTTACAAAAGCAATTGTACTCAAGACTGGCAGAACCTATTTTTATTTTCATACAGCACACTACATATAATAAAAACTGATGAACCGAATTTATCCTTGACACAAAAGATTAAGAATAACTGTACTGTAAGCTCCTCGCCTTCTCCTGCCCCTCAAATGAAACATGATACCCCTCATAATCGCAACAAACTCATTGAAAACAAAATCTGTGACGGAGATCTCAAAGGTGCCGCTCGCCTTTTGTTCTCCAACGACGTGCTATCACCAGACACTCTTGACACCCTTCAGGCCTTACGGACAAAACATCCTCCAGCTCCAGTAAACCCATATTTTCTCGACCCACCAACAGCAGGGCATGCATGCCTTCAAATTCAAAACAAAGATGTAACGAATGCCATTTTATCTTTTAAACCAGGTTCGGCTGCAGGTTTGGATGGAATCTCACCCCAACATTTGAAAGACTTAACATCGCATTCTGTGGGTGATGCAGGCGAGCAACTTGTAAATTCGATCACTAAATTAATAAACTTTATGTATTCCGGTAATGTCAATCCAGAAATTGTTCCCATTCTTTTCGGCGCGAACCTCATTGCCCTAACCAAAAAGGACGGAGGGGTGAGACCAATTGCTGTTGGATCAACACTACGACGTCTGGCCTCCAAAATTGCTGTTCGACATATTTTACCAAAATTAATTTCGGAATTTGAACCCGTACAGTTAGGCTTCGGTGTAAAAGGAGGGTGCGAGGCAGCCGTCCATGCCTTACGCTCGTTCCTAACTTACGGACAGCCTGACGTTTTGCTCAAAATTGATGTCAAAAATGCATTCAATTCGGTAAATAGGGATACCCTGCTAACGGAAATAAAACAACATATACCGGAAATTTACAATTATCTTCTTCTCAGTTACGCTGACCCAACTAAATTGTTATATCGTTCTAATGAACTGTCTTCGGAAGTAGGTTGTCAACAGGGTGATCCCCTTGGGCCTGCAATTTTTAGTTTGGCTATAAATCCGATAATCAAAAATTTAAATTCCAAATTCAACGTTTGGTATCTGGATGACGGAACCCTAGGAGGTGATGTGGATACTGTTTTTTCGGACCTTTTTTTAATCAAAAATAAATTTGAAGCCATTGGTTTGGAGCTTAATTTTAGCAAATGCGAACTTTTTATAAATAACTGCGACTTAAATTTTAATGACATTGAACAAAAATTTAATATTTTGGCTCCAAATATTAAAATAGTTAATAGTAATTCCCTTTACCTTTTAGGTTCTCCGATTTTTGATGGATCTATTTCTGAATATATTAATAATTCAATAACTAAATATCAAAATACTGCTGACCGTCTCCTTGAAATTAGTCCACATTATGCACTCTGCATTTTAAAATTGTGTCTTTTCGTCCCAAAATTTACATATGTGCTCCGTTGCTGCTCTTTTTGGAATCACCCAGATCTTTTGACACAAGTAGACGACATAATCAAAATTAGCTTAGAATCGATTCTCAATATGCAGCTAAACGAGCTTTCTTGGACCCAAGCATCCCTACCTATCCGTTATGGTGGTTTAGGGATTCGCAAAATTTCCAGTGTCGCTTTACCAGCCTTCCTATCTTCTGTCCATAGTTCAGCAAATCTCATAAGTAAAATTTTAAGGGCATCCCCTTCAAACTTTGAGATTGCTGGCTTGGAAGAAGCTAGAAACGCTTTCTTAATTGCATGCCCAGGTCAAAATTTTCCAGATTCGCCAAATTTACAGAGGAACTGGGACGACATACATTGTAAATTGATTTATAACAATCTTTTGAGCTGTAGTACGGGTTCGGCGCGTGCTAGGCTTTTGGCTGTGGGTGCGCATGAGGCCGGCTACTGGCTTCACGCGTACCCTTCGTCAAATACAGGAACATTTCTTGAGCCTGACACGCTTCGAATCGCAACCTGTCTACGGCTTGGGGGTTCCGGTCTGCGTTCCTCATAAATGTCCCTGTGGCAGTGATGTCGACAAGCTTGGACATCACGGACTGTCATGCCAAAAAAGTGCAGGCCGCTTCTCGAGACATGCCGCACTAAACGATATCATTCGCCGGTCTCTTGCCACTGTCAACGTGCCAAGTCTACTTGAGCCGACTGGTATTGCAAGAGACGATGGCAAGAGACCGGACGGTATGAGTTTGATTCCATGGAAGATGGGCCGGGTACTGGTATGGGATGCAACCTGTTCAGACACGCTGGCCCCTTCCCATCTACATGGAACCAACAACAGAGCTGGTGCGGCTCGTGAAGCGGCTGAAAAAGCTAAAGCATGCAAATACAGGGGTCTGGGCTCCGAATATGATTTTGTCCCATTCGGTGTCGAGACCCTTGGTCCGTGGGGTCCTAGGGCTACAAGGCTTTTTAAAGAAATAGCAAAAAGGTTAGTCGACATCACAGGAGACCGAAGAGCTGGCAGCTACCTCGGCCAAAGAATTAGTTTAGCTATTCAAAGGGGGAACGCTGCCAGTATCTTCGGAACCTTGCCTAAAGGGACTCCTTATATTAATATATTTTAAATTTTCATATTTTAAGGTTATTTAATAATTTGTTGTAAATAAAAGTGCCATAATGTTTATAAGAGTACATTCCAAATTCAAATTTTTGACAGCCTGGTTTTCAAAGAAAACAACTTTTAACTACATTTTATGGCGCGAATTCCTTATAGTTAATATCGACTCTAATTAACTTTTTGTCAATTTTTATTAAATTATCTGATGTCCTTGACATTTAAAAGTATTGTTATTGCTGTTTAGCAATCTCGAAAATTGTAGATAAAGTGTTAAAAGCGAGCAAAATTATTACGCTGCTTGAAGAAGGTTGCAGCCAATGCTTCGTGGCTCAGAGGCTAAATGTGAGTCGGTCGACAGTTCAAAGGACCTGGCAGCGCTATCAAGAGACCGGTTCCGTCAAGAGAAGGCCTGGTTCTGGCAGAAAGACATGTACCGAACCACGGGATGATCGTTTTCTAGTTAGTCAAGCGTTGAGAAATCACAAATCTTCTTATGTGGACCTCAAGAACAGCCTCGAAGAAGTAAGAAATGTGCAAATTAGTCTATGGACGGTCAGGAGGAGGCTTGTCGCTGCTAATATACACAGTCATCGCCCGGCACGCGGCCCTGAATTACTCCGTGGACATCGAGTTGCCAGGCTTAGCTTCGCTCGAAATTGTGTGTCATGGACTCATGAAGACTGTGATAGGGACTAGTTCTCCGATGAAGCCAGGATATCTCTGCATAGTGAAGACCGACGTCGGCGAGTGCTACGTAGACGAGGAGAACGCTTTTAAGAGTCAGGTTTTAAAGAAATCACACCTTATGGAGGGGGCTCTGTTATGTTTTGGGCAGGAATAAATTCTATGGATCGTACGGAGTTAGTCTTCATCGAAAACGGTACACTGACTGGACACCGATACATAACGGAAGTTCTCATTCCTTATGCACAACCCGCTAGAAATCAAATCAGAATGCAAATCCCATAGAGCATGTATGGGACGTTCTGAAGCGACGAGTGAGATCAGTGCAGCCGGCTCCGCAAACCATCAGAGATTTAAAGAATGTGATTACCGTGGCGTGGGAACGTATTCCCCAAGAAACCATAAAAGATATACTCGCTAGCATGCACAGACGAATGCAAGCCGTGATTTCATCAAGAGGGGGTCACACTCAATACTAAACTTTTATCTGCTTTTAATGTATTCAAGAAAAACAAAGAAATTTACGCGTTTCATTTTTATTTCTCAATAATTTAATCAAAATGTTATGATAATACTGATGAAAACTATTCCTTCCTAATTAATTTATAAAATTCTGAGAACAACATAAAGGATGCTGAAGCCGGAGAAATTGAATATGTAATTTCAGGAACATACCACTCGTAACGGGCAATTTCAGTGATGTACTGACTGAACTGTTAGCTTTTTCTGGATTCTTCTATTTTCTGAAGAAGACAGCGAACCGAGAGTAGTAACCCGGGGCTGAGAGATAGGGTCCGTGTGGATATAGTGGGGATTTCCACACGTTAAAAATGAGGCAGCGTACGGTTCGGATCTTAGTAGAATAATCTCTCTAAATTAAAAAAAAACCTTGCCGTAATAGGTAAGACGCTAAGTAGATAATATAAATAATTATATTATGTAAATATTTTGTTTGAATGAATATTGTACCTTTCCATGAATATTCAAAGCTTAACAAATTATTATAATGAGGCTACTTTATATTACTTTCAAAAACAGAAAAATTTACGCTAAACTTAAGTTTAATTCTCTGGAAAATTTTCAGCGCTTAAAATTAACTTATAAGAAAATTTAAATTAAGCAAAACGTTCAAAAGTGTGGTAATCGATTCCTATTTTAATAGTATTTTTACGCTGTATATCCTGACGGGGTAATCAAAGAGTAATGTAGTATTTTATAATAAGTTGCCGACAAGTTAGCCGCCGCCGATAATCTCAGAAGAGGGACTTCACAAAAAAAAAAACTGACTTGAGCTCAATCAAGAAAAGAAACAACAAAGAAAGTTGACTGCCTCTGTGGCGCGGTGGGAGTGTATCCGATTGCTACGCAAGCGGTCGTGGGTTCGATTCCCACCCTGGATAAAACTTTGTGTGATGAGCACGATGGTTTATTCTGTGTCTGGGTGTTATTTATCTGTAATATGTATGTATTTAGAAATATATTTAAGTATCTTTATTAATAATCTGGTTACCATAGTACAAGCTCTGCTTAGTTTGGAATTAGATGGCGTTGTGTGAGTTGCCCCAACGTTTTTTTTTAACGTTAGCTTAATACCTCGTAAAGAGGATCTCTATACATATACTAGTAAAATGGAAACTGGAATCGTTAGCAGTGGAGCCGTAGAAAGAATGGGTCCCACAGATGAGACTGATCATTATTAAATAGATGGCAGTCCCATCAAGTCTTTCCATTTTGGAGAGGATGGAATTAGTGACCAGTGACATGCATGTCAATGGTCTTTTTATTGGCTTTTAGACTTCGAAACCCTAAAGTTTAGAAAGGTCTTGTAAAACGGTTCAATCTATCCGTCCGGCTATACGCATCTATTCTCAAGAACCATATGTGATAAAGACAAACGATTCAGGACACGTGCATAGACGATTTAAAAGTTTGACTGAGTCGCTTTATAAGACTGTTTTTTTTTAAATGTAGTGTTTTAAACTCTAAAAAGCGGTCGTATACGTGTACACGGGTCACTACGCAACACATCATTTATTCGTGTCATGAATCTATAAAATTTTCACCTACCAAAATTGCACCTAAAGTGATAAACAAACAGATTACTTGGCACAGAAACTTCGACACAAAACCACACAATAAACAACTAAAGCATAGGTATGTTAGATGTTGTAACAGTAAAAAAACATTGTACAGGGGACTATTCGCATATTCACAGTGGGTCAGAAAAGTTACCGCTAAATCTAGCGTTTACTCCCAATGGTGCCACTATGAGAATATCAGTGCGGTAATATAAATAACTAGGAGACGCTTGTGGCTCCGCTCGAGTTGTTAAGTTTTCTTGTACGTGTTTCCCACAGAAACCTAATCCGAGAATAAAACGTTTTTTTTTTGTTTCGCGGGGAATGCCTTTACGCACCTTGTGTGAGGCTCCCGGCCCGTGGAAGAGTGGCCGTCCTACCCACTAAACCCCGCGGTGTTCCGCCTCACCTTAAAACCGGCTCGCAGGGTAGGCCTGAGGTTAAATCACTGCGAGCCGGCAAGGGGCACCCCAGAGTGGAGGGGTCCGTCTCGGGGCGGCCGGAAAAGTGACCACCCCGGAGCTCCCTAAGGAGGAGAATAAAACGTAGACTATGTATTAATCCAGTGTGCCAGTAATGTCCACAATAAATTGAAAAATTTAATCAAAAGATTCGTTCCATACAAATTTACCAACCCCTTTTCACCCCTTTAGGGGTAGAATTTTTAAAAATTGTTTCTAAGGGCACACTAAAGGAATATTTTTGCAAAATTTCATGGTTAAGACCCAGCGGTTTCAGCTTGATCAAACAGTCAGTTAGTTTCTGCATCTATATATATAGACTGGGTAACCATGATGCAGAACAACTCTACAGGATTTTACATGGACAGCGGAATGTCCATTCCCAAGGCGAGGGAGTTGAGTGGCGACAAAGTTTTATGTGCAAAACTAGATGACGCCGGCGCCGCGGCGGTTTCGCACGCATGGTGAAGTTTTTCGTTCTCTTTTCCCACACGAATTTGTTCCCGGGATAAAAAGTAGCTTATGAGTTATTTTGATGTGTAAGCTATATTATTGTTAAGATTCATCAAAATCCATTCAATAGATTTTGCCATATTTACGAGTACAAACTATATTAGTGGGATGTTGGATCGTATTTTATATTGTTGTGAGATTTTTTTACGCGTGTAAATGATACCGAGTATAAAAAATTCATTAATGTATTTAAGTTACGAAATAATCCATCCTTGCATATCCTTGCACCACGTCTGTCTGTATGTCTGTTCGCAAAAACTACTTTTGAGCAAATTATCATACGAGTTTCAGTATGATAATTTGCATGAGGAATATGACGATAATTTGTTCAAGGTATCGGAAAGAAATTAAGCCGACTGAGGGCTTGCATCAAAAACGCTGCCTTAGCCCTGGGAGATGTTGCCAAAACAATGTACAGACAGTTGGGGAGAAATCTCCCCCCTAATAGTTTAAATTACATCCTTAGGGGGCGAAATTTCTTTGGAGCTGTTCGTACAATGATGTTGTTTATTTTTAATAGGCCTACCAATTTCGATCTTTTAAGGATAGTTTAGTACAGTCTGTGGGAACGTATACAGGAAATATTATTCTGTTTATTTTCACGGTTACTACAGATTTTGATATATTTTTATACGTAGTATAATAAAACAAAATAAAGAGATATCTCAAACCTCGGTTACTTAAATAAGGTAAAAAATTATCTGCATTTAATACATATCAGTGAGATAGGTTCCACGTCCACTGGTATGATCACGTATTGCGGCGACCACCAGGGTTTGGTTATGTGCTCCTTCATCGGGTTGCGGTAAGAGAGTTTAATTCGAAAAGTTTAGAATGTATATCTCGTTGAGAATGAAATGATTAACGGAAATGCCAAAGTTCGTGAGAAGTGAAATAATAATTTCCCGGTTTTTTAACGAATGCCAATTTGTTGACATTTATGATTACTACTCCGCTCTTCTGGGTGCAGCGTGATGAGTCTAAGGTCCACTTTTATTTATCAGCGCTTGAGTCATTGCCCCATCCGTTAGTCAGCAGGTTATCAGTGCAAAGTGGGGTCGCTTAAGGATCGGAGATCATGGTCATCTTCCTTACACTAGGGGGCCGAGTCTACTATCGAGTATACTACAAGCCGTAGAATAGAACAAGAATCGCTGTTTTTAGCTGTCAAAATGTTAGTAGGCGCGGTACGTGTTAGTAGAATTCTATCGGACGACCGATAGAAGTCTCTTGGAGTACTTTTGTAATAGTAGACTACAAAAAACTGTCGAAATTGTACCGGTGGCTTTCTATTGAGCGACGACTTTTATTCTATTTCGACACGATTGAAATAGCAGACCCAGCCCCCAGTACTCATACGTTATAGATCTTAAATTAATAAGTTATTCGTTCATTAAAGTTTGGATGGAAGAATCACTGACTAGTTTTTTTCTTAAGTGTTTGAGGGTTAACCAGCAATAGGCTCAACAAAAGGCAACGTCCTAGATTGTGATTCGACTTTGAGAAATCATATCCGACTAATATGGTCATGGACCCGTTTCCATTAATAATTATTAATAGGTACGTATTAAAACCATAACAACCTTGTTCCGAATAAGGGGAAGTTGTGTAACAGTGTCAATCGAATTCGGATATTACAGCCCACGTGATATTTTTTTAATAATATGTGTATTTTTTTAAGTTCTACTTCTTTTGGCGCGTTAGGGAAAAATGATGAGAGTGATTTTTTACGATGCGCTAGCAGACTGTCACGAAAAACCTACACCATGAAGTTAGCTGATTATTTCCATGATAACTTATAAACACCCCGAAGTTAGCTGATAAGTGTTTCCATGACAACTTAAAACTACATTCAAAGTAGTTTTATTTCTTGTAATATTTTTTTACTTACTAATTTATCATTCATGTTACAAACAAAGAATTGTGGTATATGTGATGAAATATTATTAGACTAAAGCAGAATAGCTTCTAATGCGTGTACATAAGTAAACACACATTTTTTTTAAAGTGTTTGTGCCCACAAATAGTTTCATTGTCTTAGCCAACTTTTTCGACCATTGACGCTCCTATATGGACGACACAGTAGCGTAGGCGCCAACGCCGCCATGCAGGTTCATAGAGGTCAGATGTTAGGCGAACCAAAGATGGAGTAGACTTTGGCCACAGAAATTTTGGTGAGGCCCTTTCACAATTTTATTATGAGCGATTGTGGAACTTCCATATTTGTATCTATCCTACTAATATTATAAACGCGAAAGTTTGTAAGACTGGATGTTTGTTACTCTTTCACGCAAAATCTACTGAATGGATTTTGATGAAACTTTACAATAATATAGCTTATTCATCAGAATAACATATAGACTACTTTTTATCACGGGAACAAGTTTCTGTGGGAAACGGAAACGGGAAAACTTCACCACTTTTTGTGTGGATAGCCCATTTATCGAGGAATGCTATAGGATATATATCATTGCGCTACTTCCCAGGAGAGCGGAGCAGTAATAATAAATGTCAACAAATCAGGAAAAATCTCCTACATTTTAGTAAAAATAATAAGCGACGACGGGATTAAATGGGTGGCTCAGCTTCATCAAAGAAAAATTGGTTTGCTTTTACTGTATTAACATGATATTTATATAAAGTGCATCTATTTGTACGTTTGGTGAGTTCCAAAAGCTACTTAATCTCTCGGAAAAACATTACCACTAAATACCACATTTGAGCAAATACCGAATTTCGGGCTTGCACAGTCGAATAAGTAAACGATTTATGGTATGATTGCCTTTCAGTTATCGCCATAACACCAACGCCTTCCGCATCCAGTCCTTGAAGGCATTTATTCTAGGTCGGTACACTTGGTAGGAGGGTATCTCCACTCTAAAACTTATCTGATAGTATACCGTACTAAGAAACAAAACCCAAAATACTATGTAAGTGATCTAAAAAATACCCAATCAAAATTCAGTACACATTTCAATGCAAGCCGTGAACAAAATAATGATTTCCCAACGGTTTGTATTGCAGATTCCGTATCTGTATTCGATACATTGGCTGTGTACGGTCACTAGTGCATTCGTTACGCAAATATTGTGTTACAAATAATAATTAGATTTCTAAGATCGGTGTTGCCAGACGAAATTGAAATTGATACGTATATAAAAGGTCTAAGGGGATTGGATATTGTAACACCGAGAGGCATAGATATTGCTCTATTTTCGGCTGTGTATAATTTACTAGCTGACCCGACGGACTTTGTAACACCTTCAATTTTATAAATTTTGTGTTTAGGTATTAGCCTTCGCCTAAGTTTCGACTGTAACATAATTCAAACTCCCGTCGCACCTATTTAATTCCGTAGCTTATAAATTCTACAATAATGCACACATATTTGCCCAATTTGTCGACATTTATGACTACGGCTGCGCTCTCCAGGGTAGTAGCGTGATGATATATAGCCTTCCTCTGCTACTTAACACAAAAATATTTTTTTAAATCCGACCAGTAGTTCCGTGAGATTAGCCGTTCAACAAAACAAACAAACTCTTCAGCTTTATAATATTAGTATAGATTACCCACAAAAGGTTTAAAGTCGAATTCAATGTTTAACCTGTCAATCGATTGTTGATTGGCCAGTGTGGGATGTGAAGTGATTTAAGCAACAGGCAGGCGCAGATTTTTATCCTGCATATTTGGACAGCAGTTTAGTGGGTGTTATTTGTGTTCGATGTTTTTTGAGTTCCTTCTATGCGTAGTGTAAGTTATTGTGAGTGCCTTTACAGCCTCACGGTGAGAGCGTAATTTGAATATTTGTATGAAATCGAGACACCATCATCTGGCAGTAAACGCGGGAACTTGGTGACTCTATACAATTTCACGAATACGCGCTTCACTGTGAGTCGCGATATACACCCACTAAAAGCCTGTCCGCAAGCAACTGTGCCGGGACATTGCCGACACGTGCCGATCAGTAACGTATACATAAGTGTCAGTGAAAAATTATATTGTTGCATACATTTTGTACAACGCTATCCTCACTCGTCAGTGACAGTGCGCACTAAACGTCACTGTCACTGAGGCACTGTGCCAGCACTTTTGTGTGCACAATAACCGTATTACAGCTTTACTTTAGTTATGCTATATAATACCTCTTTAAATTACCGTTGCGTCTACGCAACCAATCGGTGTTTGATCATTTTTACGTAATTTTTAGAGTTGTAATAAGGGTAATTTCTTGCCTTATTGAATGGCTAGCAATTACTTTTACTTTTGTAAAGTTGTTTACTATTTCGAAAGTCATAAGGCAGACTAATAGATATACTGTTTGTCAGTACAGAAAATATTTGAATACTGGCAAGGACTAGCTGCCTCTAAAAATGACGACGTTATTAGTATTACGCCCCCTTTAAAATTGTAGAAAGATTGAAACAATGCAAAATTTCAATTCTCCATAGTACCTTAAACGGTTTTTTTTAAGCTATTGCATAGTTTTTATCGTGGGCTTTGAGCGGGCTTTAATCAAGAAATTCCGTAACACAAAAAACCTAAGACCCGAGGTCACACGAAGTTCACCGAGCACGGCCGAGCGTTGGCTTAACGTGTATGTACATATATTATATGGTACGATTGTACGAAGCTCGCACGGATCGAGACGTGATGATAGTGACTGTGAGAGTGAGGGTGGGGTGAGGGTGAGAGTGAGGGTGAGAGTGAGGGGTAAGGGTGAGGACTGAGGGTGAGGGTGGGGTTGAGGGTGTTTTTTTTAGTGTAACTTGAATTAATATCAAAGAAAAACAAAGGTATGCTTTACCGCGGCAGTCTCCGAGTGCCACACGTCTCTTTTTTTATTCTTTATTGTACATAAGAAATATAGTGTAACATAAAATATAGTACAAATACAATGCTGTACAAAGGCGAGCTTAACTAAGAATTGAGTTCTCTACCAGCAAACCTTGGGGTGAATGGGATAAAGCGCAACGAAGGGGCTACAAAGTGCACAATTACTTTAAATAATCCAAAAATCTTACATATACATGGGCGGCACTGAAAATTTCGGGAATCAAGGAAGTGACACAACATTACTATTTAAAAATGTATTTATTGCTTTTCGAAGCATTCTCCGCGAAATTTGACACATTTTTTCATACGATGGAACCAATCATTGAAGCAACCATTCGGAAGTTGGGGTATCCAAAATGGCCGTTTTGTAGGCGTCCACAGCTTCTTCAGGTGATGAAAATCTCTGACCACGCAATTTATTCTTCGGAGCTGTACGGCAGATGGTCTAATAATTCTATGTTTTCTTGCTCTAAAAACTCTTTTGTTCTGGGCGCGGTGTGAGAACTCGCATTGTCGTTATGGAGGATGATGCGGCGGTTGCAGTTCTCTTTACGGAGTTCAGAAACGACCTGTGGCAAACAAATGCTAGCATACCATTCTGCATTAACCGTTCTTTGTCCCTCAAGAGGAATAGTCGCAACATGGCCGGTTTTGGAGACAAACGTGGCCACCATTTTTTTTTTGCAACACTCCGTGAACGAACAATTTTTGTTGGCTTTAACTCATTTTCGAAAATCCAAACTCGTGACTGGTTTTTTGTTTCAGGTTCGTACGCGTATATCCAGGATTCGTCACCTGATACTGTTGTATACAGCATTTGAGGATCCTGCGTGGAATCTTTCGAGAGTTCTGACGCACAAAGTAACACGAGCCGCTTTTTGCTCTTCACAGAGCGAATGCGGTATCCATCGGGAAAACTACTTTTTTACACCTAATTGTTCATGCAAGATTATTTGTATTTGACTCATGCCAATGTCTAAAGTTGCCTGAATTTCGCGGTGTGTCACATGTCGATCTTCCTGAATCAGCTTTCGCACAGCATCAACGTTTTCTTAGGTGACTGCAGTTTTTGGACGACCTTGACGGGGATCATCACTGAGCTTGACACGTCCACGTTAAAATTCAGCAAACCAGCAATAAATTGTGGTTTTGGATGGGGCTTCATCACCAAATGCAGAAATCATCCGGTCAACACACTGTTTTTGTGTTAAACCACTTCGAAAGTCATAATAAATCATTGCTTTTGAATTTTCTCGAGTCAATTCCATTTTCTCAACGACTAAACAAGTTTGACAAAACCTTGTGACAAGACCGAGAATCTTTTTTTTAAATAAATCAATGGTATTTGATTTTTAAAACCAAGGAGCTTTCAATTAAAAAGATTTTAGTATGACAGGAACAGTGGAAATGTTCCATTCCCGATACTTTTAGTGCAGCCTATGTATTACAGAAATAGATATAGACATTTACATATATACATACATATACACATACATACATTTACACATACATACATAAATATTTTTAAATAGATAATCAGAACTTAATCAATTTGAGATAGGTATAGTTCTTTAACTTTCCTTTTGAATACGTTCAATGAGGGGCTATCGCGTACAGTGTGAGGCAGCGAATTAAATAAATGTACTGCACGAATAGTGAAGGACTCGTCATAACGATTAGAAATATGCGAAGGAGTTCGAAGAACAAGTGAACAGGTAGTGCGACAGGGTTTATCCCTGGGGACAAGAAACTCAAAACGTTCTTGCAGATAAGAAGGTGAATTTACATTATGTAGAATAGAGAAGAGAACCGAGAGAATATGAAAGTTTCGACGCTGCCGAATAGGTAACCACTTCAACTTTGCACGAAATTCGGACACGTGGTTGTACTTACGTAGACCGAAATTGAAGCGAATGCCTAGGTTTTGCAGTCGCTCAAGTTTATTAAGGTGTACCTCCTTTGTATCAAGGTAACAGACATCAGCATAGTCTAAAATCGGAAGCAAAAGAGATTGCGCAAGAGTAACTTTGGTGTCGAAAGGCAGGAATTTCTGGAGACGCTTGAGTGATTGAAACGCGCAGTAGATTTTCTTGCTTACCTCTGCAATTTGGACATCCCAGTTAAAATGTGAATCAATGTGTACACCAAGATTTTTCGCGTGCTGAGCAAATGGAATTGGAATCGAGTAAAAGTTTCCAATTGCATCTGAATTTCTTGCTGCGTCTAAGACCGAGGTCCCCATTCCTGTATGCATTCCATTACTTTCGATCTTCATGCCATATCATCACCATTAAAAAAAGAATACGTTTAGAATATTACCAGTCAAAAAAAGGATGGGCGTAACTTCAATTTATCATTGGTGATGCTTGCAAATGGTCCGTCCATTTATGTTTGACACAGTTTTTTATCTATATGAAGTTGAAATCTTGCAAGACAAATAAAATACCGTGACAGTTGCAGCTTGATATCATAATAGTGTGTATGTATGTACTTTTCTTTATAAATTTGTGGTGGTTACCTTACCTTTTATACCAGCATTCGCATTCATCGACATCGCAAAACGACGGCAAGTACTGGTTCGTACATCTTAATTTCATCCGACGCTTCACTGTCCTCATTCGCACACTCATTGCAATACACTTACAAAATTCACAAGTAATCAATATATTTCACACTAATCAGTTAATACTGAAACGCTTTTCACGATATACCGCACGTCACACTGGTCACGAACTAGTAAAACTATATTAAAAATCCAGTATGATTCGGACACTATTATTGTGCGTGTGTGACTGGAATATCTGAATGTTGTGTAGCATAGTCTGGATAATTCAATGTATTGTTATTATATGGGTGGACAGCAGACGTCAGCTGTGGGCGGTTCACAATCTGGTGATAACGAGACAAATTTTATCAATAATTGACGTAGCGATAAAAATTCGGGGTTTTGATTATAGTGTGATTTGAATTTGGTCTAGTCCGTATTAGGTAATGAAAGGTATTAACTGAGTCATATATAAAAGGAAGTCATGACTGAATGCACATGCATCAATGCACAGATCAAATCCCTGAATAATTAGGATAGAAATACGTCCAGCAGTGGGTTTCGATAGCCCGATTTCATAGATGAACCGAAATAAGAGCTAATACTATTTATTACCTCTTGCCCCTGGGCCAGAAGGTTCTTCCTCATCACGAAAAGAAGATTGTTACTAAATATGTTAGGCATCATCGATAACAAGTGAAGTGTGGACGTATGGAACCTCTACTAAAAATAAATTAACGTTATTATACAGACGGAAATTGGTCATCAATATACCAATATACCAATAACTCCACTGGTACGGGAAAATTGCCATCGATGTCCGACCGTCCGTCCGTCCATTCAGTAAACAGGTAGCATTTTTCATCGGATTTGCATGCAACTTGGCATGGACAATCCTTGATGTAGACAACAACTTTGAGCGAGGGGGTTTTTCAATCAGGGGGAAATGGAGGCAGGGGAGGGGAAACAGTCCCGTAGTGGTTGATAAGAGCGCTCAAAACGAAAAGAAAAATTCTGAATTTTTTTACATAGTTAAAAAAAAAACTCCGAACTCTACGGTTCACTTCACAGAACCACTAGTAATAGGTACTATTAGGAAAGCGCTCGTATCTCCGCACGTTCTGTGTTGTCTAAACCATCACTGTGTTTAGAATTTTACGCTAAAGTGCTGTCATGTGTAACCGGTTATATTATTTCCATTTACGAGCGTTTATATGCTTCGAAAAGCATGTTAAGTCGTTAGTCCTGGCTACCATTGACAGGGTAGTTCTTAAGCCAAGTTGAAGTCCGTCTTGAAAATTTTCAAGGAACTCACAAATTGCTCCTGTATATGTCAACAGGGCACTAGGCTCACCACCTATTGACGTAACACTAAAATATTCCTGGTGAAATGTGGGCGTTTAGTATGCCTCTGACTACCTTTTTGAAAAATAAGATGTGGCTTTATGTATGTAAGTGCTCTTATAACGTATGTGTTGTAATATTTCTACTTGAAACTCTCTAAGATCTCATTCCGTATTCAGCGTTGTTCCGCACCGACCAAGTTTTATTTCAGAAGAAAATGTCTCTTTTATATTACGTTTGTTAGTAGCGAACGCACGCGGCTTCGCACGTCAATATTTGGTTTCATAACCTTGCAATATTCTAATTTTAGCAGTTGTTTTGTGATGTTTGTGCAAATATACAGACAGAAAAATAAAAAGTCTACAAATAGATTTTTTGACTGTGTTGTTCATTCTCGTGAGTTATTCATTGATATTTTTTTTTTATGAAATCATTTTTTTTTAATCTGTTGCCGTGCTGAAACAGATAGGGGCAAGCCTGAAGAGGGCCTGCTTCTAAAAATTTATTGGTCAACAAAAATCAAAAAACATTTGTATTGAAAAACAATAATTTAAACACTTGCTATATTAACCCTTGGGGTTATACAAATGTTGTAACATATATTTAAAAAAAATAAAAGGAGTACGTTAGTTTAGCTGGCGAGAAGATTTTTTGTTTGAGTATTCATTTAGATACACGAAAATTTAACACAAAGCGGCCTAAATACCTTATTGTAAATTGCGTGGGCTTACTGCTTATTTAGGCATTCAAGGGTAATGGTGGTTTTCCACTATAGATGCGGTATGCTACGTTTGCTATAGAGTGGACTACATACATTCATACATACATATTGTCACGCCTTAATCCCCGAAGGGGTAGGCAGAGGCATATTAAACGCCCTCATTTCACCGTATGCATTTTGTCCCACGTAACAGGTGGTGATCCCATTGCCGTGTTGAAATGGACAGGCTGCGGCGACCTGCTGTTGAATTCTTTTTAAGCCGCCTTAATGCCTTCAACTTTTAGAGTGGACTATGGTTGTAAAAGGCCCCATAAAGATCTCTGGGGCCCAAGCGACCTCACCTGCTATTGGTGCACTTGTTTACTTACAGACCAGACAATCGAACCCGATTGTTGCTTATAGCAGCAAAATAAAAACGCTCCCTAGGCTCAAATCAAGGTAGGATATAGAAGTAAATGAAATTGAATTGAATTGTCGTTGGCTGACGAGAGTGTGTGACTTCCATCTATAATATCACGTTATTCTCATTTTATGTATCGTTTTTGTTGACTACCAAAAAATCATAAATTCTATCGAAACCTGCGCAGTTTTCCAGAGCTAACATGGTGTTCTAACATCCACCCAGGGCTTAACAACACACTGATGGAAATGTGTTCGGCAAACCTGTGTTTTTATAACGCAGTACTAGTTTCAACGTTGCTTTTCGGTATTGAAACCTAGGTATGTCAGAAGATACATGAAAGTAAATTGAGTGCTGTGTAGATACGATCACTTCGAAAATTGTGCGACGTAACGTTGGCTGACCGAATACATAACCAAGTGATACACAATATGACAGGTTTGAATGACAACCCTGACTGAGATACACGCTAAAGATAGATAGATACATACATACATATTGTCACGCCTTTATCCCCGAAGGGGTAGGCAGAGGCATATTAAACGCCCACGTTTCACCGTATGCACTTTCGTCCCACGTAACAGGTGGTGAGCCCATTGCCGTGTTGAAATGGACAGGCGCAGGCTGTATCGACCTGCTGTTGAAATTTTTTAAGCCACCCGTATTATGTATAGATAGATACATAATCTTATCATACCTAGCATATAAATTACTAAGCTATGTAACCTTTCTTTAATTTATTTTATTTATTTATCTATCACGCCTTATCCCCGAAAGCGTGGCAGAGCCATACATATTGTATGCCCACTTTTCACCATGTGTATTCCTGTCCCACACAATAGGTGCTGAGCCCATTGCCGTGTTAAAATAGACAGACGCAAGTTGTGGCTACCTGCTGTTGAAATTTTTCACGCCGCCCGTAAGGCCTTCAACTTGACTTAACGACTGCCATATTACTGGCAACCGAGACCAACGGCTTAGTGTGCCTTCCGAAGCACGGAAACGCTCGTAAATTTAAATGCCACAAAGTGGTCACCCTTCCGAGGACCAGCCGTAGTGAAAGTTGCGAAACTCAATGATCGTTTACAGAAAGAACACCGAACCTGCGGGGCCACGAGCGCTTTTTAAATCTAAGTAGAAAAAGCAATTACAATGTTTTAAGCTTAGCTTTAACATCTTCACAGTGGATAAGCACCCTAAAGCTGACTCCCCTGCCCACCAGGGAATGTACTTGACATAACTCTATGTGGAGGTTAAATGTTTATTTTGCGCTCCGAACTGTGGGGTGGGATGTTTCACGTGCGTTCGCAAGAATGGGTTATTTTGATTGGAGTTAAAATGTTTTGGGAACTTTATGATACAACTACACATATTACTATTGTGCTTATTTCTCAGAAGTGGTAGGCACATACATAACATTTCCCAGAACTTGCCAATAGTATTAGTATGCTACGTAATATGTTTCTCTATTACCTGTGATAACTAAAAATAAACAAATAATGTAGGAGATTTTTTACACAGCGCCATTTAGCCCAAGTAAGCTAATATAAGCTTGTGGTATGGGATCCAAACAACTGATAAACATAATTATACATATTATACATAAACACCCAAACTTCAAAACAAACATTCGTGGATCACACATATATTTGTACTGATCCGAGAATCGAATATGGGACCCCCGCGCGGCAGTCACATACGCTACCACTGCGCTGAGGCCACGAGTTGTCACTGATAAGATGTTAGTATCGGTAGCGGACGGAAGCCCTTTCGATCGCATAATTTTTTTCAGCATAGTGTAGTTTGGCATAACAGTTTCAGCATAAAGTTTTCTCGCATAAGTTATGATAAGCAGAGTGTTATAAACGCATAATGGTTTTATTGGCATAACTTTAACTTACTCTAATTTTTTTATCATAATTTTAATCAGCATACATGTAAAGGGCATAATTGTTATACGCCTAAAGATAATTTATCATAAAATACAAAACGCATAATGGAGGTATGGATAGCCGTTTAAATCATAAATGAATAATAAATTTGACTTAGAATATTTAAGAAATGATGAGACACAATTGTAAATAATCAACTCACTCATAGCCACGTTTGTAAGCTGTAACATTATAAAACGATATTTTAAGTGTTATTAATTTTAGACTAGTCTTGAGAATTTTAGACTCACTTGTGAGCGCAACGCGCGAGCCTAGCGAGCGCAGCGATCGTGCCGCGGCAGCGGCCGGCGATGCGCCAGAACTGAATCGCTCGTTTTAATCTACCTACTTCATTTGTACTTGATTTATATATTCTATATATAAGTGTTGACATTTTAAACTTCAGTATAGTGACTATCGACATTTATAATCAGTGGGCATTTCAATCACAGACAGTTCAAGCTTAGATATAAAAATATGTACTCGTTAACATTATGGTATTCTGATGTAATACTTATATGTATGACTTGTAATCTTTCTGCGAAAGTGAGTGAGATGCCAATAAATGTTATGATTAGTAATCGTTATTGTAAAAAAAATTATGCGTAAACATTTTATGCGGGTATATCATTATTATAAAGAAGTTATGGGAAAATAAAGTATGCCTGATGATTTATTCTGTTTGAACGTTATGCGAAACGAAGAGTATGCCAAAAAACGTTATGCAGTTTTAATTTATGCCTCAAAAATTTATGCAACCCAATACGGACCCGTAGCGGACTATATAGGTTCTGTAATTTAGTCCACCCAACGATGACTTTAGATCGATGAACCGGTCTTGGCAATCTTTTTAATCCGATTAATAATTCAATTGTCTCTTCAAGAAATGATTTTTTATTGAGATTATTGCATTTTCTGCAAAATGTCCTCGAAGCCAATACTAAAAAAAATTGGCATTTAACACGAAAATCCAAATATGACACCTAAGGTCATTTTAGCGAGTAGGCCTAAGGCTGTCAGACGTATGAAGATGGTCAGTTGCCTAACACCTGTTGCAATCGACTTTAGGCTTAAACGGATGGCTATTTATTAAAATAGTTCGTTTTAAGAGATGATTTTATAAATATGTATGAAATTTGTTTACCTTTTTTTTCGTAGCTTACTATGGGCTCGACGGCGCAGTGTAAAAAAAATGTCCCACAATATTTATTTATTTAAATATTCCTATAGACTTTATTGAAAGAGTAAAGTGAATGTTAATTGTGTTATATAGCTATTAAGGTATTTTCGAATATTAATATCTTATGATTAAATAAATACTAATATTATAAAGCTGAAGACTTTGTTTGTTTGGTTGAATGAGCTTATCTCAGGAAATACTGGTAGGATTTAATATTTTTTTTGGGTTCGATTACCCATATAACGAGAAAGGCTTAGGTTATATATCATCACGCTACTACTCTGGATAGCGGACCAGTAATCATAAATGTATTTAACACAAAAAAAAAATTCAAATCCGACCAGTAGTTCCTGAGATTAGCGCGTTCAACTGAACAAAGAAACAAACTCTTCAGCATAGTATAGTATTAGTATAGATTTTTGCCCGAAGACCGTGCGAAGTGGAGGAGAAAATGTAGGAAAGCGGAACCCGGTCGTCGCGAGACGCAACTGGGACAGACGCTCGGATGATGATGATGATGAGTATAGATTTTTGCAATTCACTGCAAGCTCGCAGCTTCATTATGACGTAATCACCAGCCCACGGTTAGACTGGCCTCGTGACGTCAGAACAAAGGCAGTCCCTTTTATGTACATAGTGGCGTGACATAGGGTGCGTTCATAATAAGCTCATTGTCGTTAACTCTATAACTTTGTACAAGATCAGAATGACACTATACATATAGAAATATATAGATCAAGGTTAGATGTAGGCTACGCCGCCACATCCTGCGTCTGTCCATTTCAACACAGCAATGGGCTCACCACCTGTTACGTGAGACCAAAATGCATACGGTGAAATGTGGGCGTTTAATATGCCTCTACCTACCCCTTCAGGGATAAGGGCGTGAAAATATGTATGTATATAAGGCTAGATTTTCACCTGGGTTTAGTAGAAACAAAGGTATTTTAGTTATACCAATATTGTCAAGAGAAAAAGTTTCTGAATTTGGATGTAAAGTAAAAATATGCGTATAACATAATTACGGCTTTCTTACCGTATACAAACAAACGGACAGACACTCAAAGGTCAACGTCCTCAATTATGCCATTTTGAATGTTTCTGTTTTCTGTTACACGGCAATTGGCTCACCACCTGTTACGTGGGACAAATATGTATACGGTGAAATGTGGGCGTATAGTATGCCTCAGCCTACCCCTTGGGGAATAATGGCGTGACATTTTGTATGTATGTATGAATGTTTCTGTGGCGCGAAGGTATAGCCACCACCATTTTACCTACTAAAAAATGTTATTGTATTTCAACACACATTATTATCACAAAAATAGTTACTTCTACTGTGATACTGCATACAAGTCAAGCTTACAGTCCATGGATGGCCACAGCTCTCTTTGCCACTGTCATTTCGGTGTTTGTTTCAAATAATCTGTAAAACAGATTTTTTTATACCACTGAGGTGGCAAACAAGCATACGGCCCCACCTGATGAAAAGTGGTCACCGTTGCCTATGGACGTTTGCAACACCAGAGGTGCAGCACTCGCGCTGTCGACCCTTTAAAAACCTTCCAAGACCCCTTCTGAAGTACCCCATACTGTAGACGTTCGGATGATGGGTCGATTTCAACGAGAAGTTATAGCTGATGTAATAAGGACTGTTGTATCACCCGACAAGAACTACGCGGATGAAAACGCAGGGCGTTAGCTAGTTTTATAGAAATGACAGTTATTCGACAGATTATTAAATTCACAGTACGTGCGTAGTAAATGCATACACCGACAATATTAAGATAAACAAACATAGTAATGCAGTACTTTCTAAAGTACGATAGCAATACTTAAAGTCGTTTGCATATCACGGTGAAAGCGAAACTATGTGTAGGTAACTGTAATAACGATAGTACTATCTGTATATAATGAGTAATTTACGGTGAAAATCACATATTTCAACATAATGTTGCCAGAAATACAATGCTTAGCTTAAAAAATGCTTAAGGTGAATTACATAAATAAATAAATATCGTTGGGACAACTCACACAACGCCATCTGATTCCAAACTAAGTAGAGCTTGTACTATGGTAACCAGATAACTGATAAACATACTTATTATAATTCTAAATACATGCATATTATAGATAAGTAACACCCAGACAGAATAAACCATCATGCTCATCACACAAAGTTTTATCCTGGGTGGGAATCGAACCCACGACCTCTTGCGTAGCAGTCGGATACACTCCCACCGCGCCACAGAGGCAGTCAAATACTTTATATTAAAATTTTAAAGGTATATCACCTCATTACAATGGGCCGTGAAATTCAACGATAGGTAAAGACTTACTACTCTCTCTATCACTCTCAGAATAAGGAGAGTATCAGAGTACCTTCTACTCTCATTCTGTACCGATACACATAACTAGCGAAGCCTCCAGGCTTCGTTCATGACGTAATTCGAACCCCGTGGCACCCATTTTATCCCGTTGTTTATTATTTTTACAATAACTACCTACTATATGATTTTTTTCCGATTTTTTGACATTTACAATTAATGCTTCGCTCTCCTGGGTAGTAACGCCCGCGTTTCTATGTTTCCTGTAGCCGTTTCCCATAGGAACCCGAACCCAGAATTAAAATAAATTTGGAAAACCCAAAAGTGCAAGCCTCACACGCTATTATTATCTTATAAAAAAATAGAATTACAAGCTTACAAACTTTGCTATGAATTATCGTGTAGGGGTTATGAAATAAATAAAGTAAAGATAATAACAATTAAACCACATCGAATCAGACCGTGAAAATTGAAAGGGTTCTATTCCTAATTATACTACAGCGTAAGAGAAAAAAGGGGCCGAATTTTCAAAAAATCCTATCTAGTGCATACCTACGACACTAAAGGTATATAGGTATGTGCAAAATTTCTAGAGCCAGTGGTTTCCGCTGTGCGTTGATCGATCAGTAAGTCAGTTTTGGTTTTTATATGTAGTATAGACTAGATGACCCCCCACAGCTTCACCCGTGACATAATTTTAACTCCCGTCACACTTATTTAATCCCGTCGCTTATAAATTCTACAATAATGCATAAAAAATATCCCGGTTTGTTGCCATTTATGATTACTGCTCCGCTCTCCAGGGTAGTAGCATGATGATATATAGCATATAGCCTTCCTCGATAAATGGGCTATCCAACAAAAAAAATAATTTTTCATTTCAATTCCTGACTATAGCGCGTTCAAACAAACAAACTTTTCAGCTTTATACTCGTAATATTAGTGTAGATTAGTACACATATAGCCTTACCTACCTTGAGATACTCATTACTCAAACGAACTGAATGACGCATCAAAACAATGCATGTAGTTAAGTTGTAATCTGTATACAATTAATTGCATTTTAACAATATCTGTTAGATCAAAGTCATTGTTCTACGAGTAAAACATCTAAGGTTATCTAGTTTTTGCCGTAGATATGTTTATGCAACGTACATAGGTTAATCTAAACTGTGGTAGCTCCAAGAACCGAGTAAAGGATTCGAACCGATTCTCTACTTATGCTGTTGATTGATGGCACTTATAGAATGTTCAACACATTTTGAATTAAAAAACTATAATTATTTTGTTTTTAAATGTTATTTTGCAATATTCCGCTTTTTTAGAAACGAGGCATTATCAAGACTGTTTGGCAGCCAAACAGTCTTGATAATGCCTCGTGTGTAGGCGAAACACGTGTCGAAATCGTACGATATTCTAAAAAAGCGGAATATTACAAAAATAACATTTAAAAACAAAATAATTATAGTTTATTAAAATGGATTTCCGCCATGTAACGTCTGATTCAATTAGATATATAACATTTTGAATTGCTTGAAATTTAATGAATCTCAGATCACATTCGTTACAATATATTGACTGTAGGTAGACAAAAATAATAAGGCTCCACTTAAAATTACCCAAAGTTTAGGGAGAATTGTAATTTATTGAACTTATTTTATATGTGAACAGCTGAACTTCCATGGCATGTTTTCTTATCAAATTATAATGAAAACAGAAGATCAGACCTTTTATTTATCTTAATCTTAATAATATTATAAATGCGAATGTTTGTATGGATGTTCGTTACTCTTTCACGCAAAATCTACAGAATGGATTTTGATGAAACTTTAGAATAATATAGCTTATACATCAGAATAACACAGGCTACTTTTTATCCCGGGAACAAGTTCCTGTGGGAAACGGGAACGGAAAAACTTCTCTACGCGGGCTAAGCCGCGGACGTCAACTAGTGTGTTTATAAATGAAAGTAAGGACATAAATTACTTGACAGATTTAGAAACGGACTGCCGAAAAGATTATGACAAAAATAAGATTCCCAGAACCTCTCAAAACTGACGAGCCCAGTACAATACTCGGAGATACTTCATGGTCGCGTCAGTCACTTCTATAGAAATGTCTACTCGTGTATAAGGGGCTTTTGCAACGAGTGCGAAGGACCTTTTGGTGGCCAAGTCTACTAATTCAATCGCATCAGAAAAGAAAATAGAAATCGTCGCTCCATAGAGCGCCGACAGAAAAAAATACAGTTTTCGTAGTCTACTATTGCGCTCCAATAGAATTATATTGGCCGGCCGATAGAATGTTATTAACACGTCTAGCGCCTGTAAATAGCACTTAATTGGCATTTTTGGTAGTCTAGTTTATTATTTAGATAGCTAAAAACAGCTATTTTGTCTCTATTCAGAGCAGCTTGAGAAGTGTGATTGTGAAATATACAATAGTTTTAGTAGACTACCTAGTTTTGGCCTAATCGCAATAGAACCGCTATAGAATAGAACTGTAACGGCTTTCTATTGGATAATAGTAGACTCGGCGCCCTGGTGGTGTGTCGTTGGAGCCCTTCCGTTGCACAATAGGCGTTATAGGCGTGCATACGAGTCAGGTACAAATTAAAAGCGTAAGCGATATGAAATTAGTATTAAAGCCTGCTTTTTGACTCCTAAACCCTAAAGTTTAGAAAGTCTTATAAAACGACTCTGTCTGCACAGCCGTTCATCCGACTCTGCCCATCTATTTGTCAGGAACCATAAGAGATAAAGACAAACTGTTTGCGGCATTCAATTCAGGACACCAAGAATACGTGCATACGCGATTTTGTAGTTTGGCCTCGGCAAGATCTCCGGGGCCCAAGCGACCTAGATTGCTAGCGCTGCACCTGGTGACCAACGGACCAGGACCTTACGGGGTTGGGAGGTCAGACGGCAGTCTAACCTTAGGCAAAGGTCACAGGTTCAATCCCTGTCTCGAATCGAATTGTCTTTTTCCACTTTATTAAAAAAAAATTTATGAAAAATTTAGCAAAATAATTGCTTTAAAAATTTATCAATATATTGAGTGGAGTCCATTGCATCAATGTTTAAAAATAGTTGTAACACTGTTCATTGGTATCGAGTTGTTCATTAGCTCGATAGATGGCTCTGGTCATACTCTTAAAATGACAATATAAATATGGTGGAGAATTTCAACTTGGTTCGATACGGTTCGGGTAGTTCAGGTGGCTAGAACATTGCCTTGGTTAGGCAAAGGTCACAGGTTCAATCCCTGTCTCGAATATTTATGTTGATTTGAATATTATAACTCTCATAAGTTTGTATCTGGTACATTTTTTTTATACAATGCCGTTTAGCTCAAAGTAAGCTAATATAAGTTGTGTTGTGTTATGGGATGTAGACGAGGCCCAAGCGACCTAGATTGCTAGCGCTGCACCTGGTGACCAACGGACCAGGACCTTACGGGGTTGGGAGGTCAGACGGCAGTCTAACCTTAGGCAAAGGTCACAGGTTCAATCCCTGTCTCGAATCGAATTGTCTTTTTCCACTTTATTAAAAAAAAATTTATGAAAAATTTAGCAAAATAATTGCTTTAAAAATTTATCAATATATTGAGTGGAGTCCATTGCATCAATGTTTAAAAATAGTTGTAACACTGTTCATTGGTATCGAGTTGTTCATTAGCTCGATAGATGGCTCTGGTCATACTCTTAAAATGACAATATAAATATGGTGGAGAATTTCAACTTGGTTCGATACGGTTCGGGTAGTTCAGGTGGCTAGAACATTGCCTTGGTTAGGCAAAGGTCACAGGTTCAATCCCTGTCTCGAATATTTATGTTGATTTGAATATTATAACTCTCATAAGTTTGTACCTGGTACATTTTTTTTATACAATGCCGTCTAGCTCAAAGTAAGCTAATATAAGTTGTGTTGTGTTATGGGATGTAGACGACTGATAAACATACTTATATGTTTCTAAATACATATTATACATAGTAAACACCCAAACTCTGAAACAAACATTTGTGAATCACACAATTTTTTTTCCGACTCGGGAATCGCACTCAATCGTGGCAGTCGTATACACTACCACACCGAGGCAGTCCAATAGTTAATTTAGTTGTACCTATATGTGAAAAAGTTAAGTGTTCATTGTATAATTTACAGTGATACATAATTAATTTTTTCATTTCCAAATTTAGAAACTATCAGCTTAGCGCGAAATCTTTTGACTTGTACCACACCTTGTCTGTGGTGTGAGAGGTCCCTGACGAACTGTCGGGCTTTTGTAAGGATCTACAAGACGCAGGCACCCTTTGTCTTTACAGAAACGGTTGTTATATATATCAACATTATATGTAGAATGAGAAACAATGTCTAATGTGGTAAAATATTATTATTAAACTCACCTGTCATCTTGCAAGTTTTTCAGCTCGCTAAGTTCCAACTCTCTTCTCAAGTTGGACACTTCGCACAGAAGCACGTCACGTTCCGCTGACACTTTCTCCAGCTCGGCCCGCAGACGAACTACCTCACCGGTGAGATCCATCGTCGCCATCTCCACGACTAACGATATCCACTATCGACACAGCACATCACTAAACGCAAAAACACTGATCGCATATAAACCAATCACGTTCAAACTTATAAATTTCGAACATCACTGAACTTGTCTCGAGCACGTCACTCAACACAAATAGGAATGGGAAATTTCACAAATTTAAATTGGAGCACAAATTCGTTAAGCTTTTTCGTTATTGTACTTATTCAAACTGAGTTAGTCTGCGTCGCTGGCATCTGAAACAATAAATCATTCCGTTAGGGCGCTCGTGAGGGAGAAAGAAAATTGCTCTGCTGTTATGAGAACCCGAAATATTCGGTTCATAAAGAGCGTAGTAAAACAAAAGGAGGAATATGAAGTTACGAGTACGTGAGCGATGTTAATAGAGCTTGCGGTTGTTCAATAACTGAAATACATGTCATTGTTTGTGTTCTGTATAAGTTCTCTTCATTGCATAACATTTTTTCTGTGAGTGAATAAAAAGGCAATAATCCTGAATAGTTTTGCTTCTAAAGGTAGACACATTAGCCTAAATATGTATAATACATACTTATCGTGAGCACAATGTGTTGTAAATCCTGTATCAAATGCTTTTATGTACCTATTTACTCTGAAGTTATACTACAATTTTCTTTTGTAATCTAATAACATATTCTGTTCTCTATAATATAGATTACTACTGCTTACGCTTACTAGGTTAAGAAGATCACTCGTAAATACGATGATATCTAGTACGATAGCAACATAGTAAATCACTTTCTAAGGTCCTAACGACCGAGAAGCGACAGTGAACAGCTAAAAGGTCTTTCTATACTTTTATGTTCATAGTTTCTAGAATGTTCTCTTTATTAAGGAGATAAGATAAAAGCGTTGCTAATGGCGCTACAAAATCAAGGTGTAATGCTGTAACTGTTTTACAATACTTTTACTGATGATTTTCTCAATATTATTTTAAAGGTTTACATATATACTAACATAGTCATACATATATATTTTGTGAAAATTTTTGGCGGTTTTTGTGCAATTGAGGGGTTCTAATTTATAGTGAGTCGGCGGGATGACAGCTTTATTGCTATTATTATGTAGGTAAATGATATTTGTGTCACCAGATTTCTTGTTATTTGTTTGTTTTCATACTTAGTGAGCGAGTGATTATTCTGTAGTTGAGTTTTAGTTTTTAAATTTGTTTTACTACACAAAATGCATATTTAAATTAAGCGTGTAATTAATAAGATAGATACAGAACACAGCAAGGACAAGACCCGTCAAGTGTGATTTTATAATTAATTCTGTCTGTAACGCGGTAAGCATCGCATTAGTTACAATACTGGCCGGAAGAGCACGTGATAAATGCTACTGATGTGTGGTACAAGTTATAAGCTTGTTATAACGCAGGTACCGAGAGGTATGAACTTCTTTTTGGACATAATATGACGTTATAACCTAATCAAAAGTCCATGCTTCAGAAGGCACGTTAAGACGTTGGTGCCGGTTGCCAGTAAAATGGAAGTCTTTAAGCCTGGTTAACAGCTTTATGAGCGGCTTAAAAAATTTCAACAGCAGGTCGCCACAGCCTGCGCCTGTTCACTTCAACACGGCAATGGGCTCACCACCTGTTACGTGAGACAATAATGCATACGGTGAAATGTGGGCGTACAGTATGCCTCTGGCCTTCGGGGATAAAGGCGTGACTAGATGTATGTATGTTAAACCTAATCAAACAAATCGTTGTCATATAATAAAAAGTTTGGTAGATAACCGCAATTAGCTTACCTACAGCCTTTCGAACTCCCCTTATACACTTTTACGGCGAATTCTTAAAAATCCTGTCGATAATCAATGCTAAATTTAGTCGGTTCAGCTATTTAAACAGTGTAATTGCAGTTGTTCAGTCCCAGAGCCCAGCAAAAGCACTAGTGCGCCTAGTGTAATGCTGCAGTACTAGTAATGCAATTACTAATAGCATCAAATAATATAAGGGACATTTTGGTAAATAACAATGATTTTGGACTTAGTAAGTTTAAAATAATTTAGTTAATCCTGGTTATATCCATGGCGATTAAACCTGTGGGTGCCAGGTCCATCGAATGACATATGTACTTATATATAAACCACAAATAACTGATTAAGACTGCGAATTGTTACTTAGAAGTGGATAATAAAATATATGCTATAAACTAATACGCTACAATTTTATTACTTGTACAGTAAAATGCGATCGATTCCGAGTGTCGTTCGCCATGGTCGCACAGATGAATGAGTCGACGTTGAAGCTGAGAAATTACCTAATTTTACATTTAACGCCGCTACAACACAACCGTGAAGATTCAACGAGTTCAAATTGTCAGTAGTTTCGTTTTACTATCGATACTACAAAACGAATGACCGCCGACGACGAATGGATTGCTTTATCCGGCATCTGCTAATGCATATCACACATGCATAAAATTATTATAAAGTACACTCGAGGAAAATGAATGTTGAGCAGTCTCCGAAATTTGTTCGTATTATAATGATAATTTCCGTTATGAAGAGTCCATTAGTAGTAACACAGATAATATAATATAATTCTTATGTAGTAACCATTGGTTTCAACTACATTTCTTCGAACAAAATTATAACCTGACCAATTTCAGAATGATATCAATTTGCTAAGCATTAAATTTCCTCGAGTTTATATAAAACTATTAATATACACACATCTTTTCCGTCAGCTAATTAGCTAAAAAGATTTTTTTTTAAAAGCATATTTTTATTACTTCGCATTCACGATTAATGTTTAGCTTATTTACAAAATAAATTTAGCTGTAAAGTTTTACTTAAAGGTTTACTCTTTTTTAGACTCTGCGGTGCCTGCGCTGATCTTCGCCCAGGACCACAGGCCTCCTTGACCAGGGGCCTGAGGACAGAGGATTGCTCGCCGTCCTTACAGAAGCAGGCCCTAGACGGTGGCGTGACGTGAGAACTACGCATACGTCTTTCACCCCGTCAATAAAGTAGGACAGCACCCGAATCACCCCCAAACAAGCGGGATTACACCCGGACCCCCAAAGAAGCGGGATAACACCCGAACCCCCTCCTCTGACGACGATACCGCGCTTGTGGATAAAGTCTGCTGGGAGTCCTGGGGCTATCCTCCTGAAGGGCTTACCCGGGACTCCTGGCCATAGACAAATGGATGGGCATCGTGTGGTTTTAGTCGGTAAGAGTCATAGCATCCATGAGGATTTCAACACGTTAAAAAAAAACACTAATCTAACCTAATCTGCTTGTTAATTCACATATACACTGTTCAGATCAACAAACCAGACTGACATTGGTAACCAGACCACCTGTGGTGTATTGTATAATCAATCCATTGGAAACAAATCTAACACATAGGTCACGTGCATAACACCATCCAACCACCAACAACAGGTGGTGTAATTGAAGATCTATTTTTAAATTTCCGCCACCGAAATAGTTTTTTTTTTATTTCATCTGTGAGAACGTTTTGGATTCATGAGTTTATGATTATGAATACAGATGTGGTTTATCACTTTAGATTTACGAAGGTCGACAACTCTAGCGGTGAATATCTAAGAAGAATATACACTTTAAACAAGTAACGTACGCCCTCCCTTCAACATCGTAGCAAAGGAATAAGATTACTTCTAAACCGAACTAGTCATAACCGAAAGTGGTGAAACTTCAAAATCGCCTATTCAAGGTGCCCTGAATCGAATGCCGATTGTCTCTATCTTTATTGAATTCTGAGAAATAGATGCATACAGACAGACAGAAAGGAAGCCTGAGACGCTTTTTAAGGCTTTTTGAAACTTTAGGGTTTAGAAGTCTAAAAGTGCACATAAATGTTATGTGTGCCAACTCGGAGTTTACCACCATATTTCTCAGTTACACTAGGTATTTTTTTAAATATGGATGGAAAAGCTTAGACGACGACTCTTGATTGAGGGCCACTACCATGTCCAGCTCCGATAGCGCCCCTTAGGTTGACGGCCCCGAAAAATATTCCTCTTCACCCTTCTTATAAAGGACCAAGGATTGTAGGAGGATCGTTCGAATCAGGGCACCATGCCAAAAAGTTCTTCATAACAATATCCGTGGTAGATATTTTAAAATACGGTAAATAGCTTTCGAATGAAAACCATGCATGCAATAATTTCAGTAGCAGGTCGTCACAACCTGCGCCTATCTCAACACGGCATTGGGCTCACATCAATTACGTGAGATAGAAATGCATTGGAAATAAAGGCTTGATTGCTAAAGACGTAAATAAATAAAATAAATTATCACCGTTTATTATTTCTGCGATAATATTATGCTCCCTAGAGTACATCATCGATACATCAGTTTGTCACAAAGTACTGTTGAAAGTCCGGAATGGGCTGCTATATTAACCTAACCGGTTAGCCCAGTACTTTTAGGATTTTAATTAAAATAAAGTTTCAGTTGGGTGGCTGAACACTCCCAATAAATGAAGCCTATATAAGGTTTATCGGTCAGGTTGCAGTGCACGTGTATTTGAGCTGGGCAATCAGATACAGTTCTAGGAACTTTAATTAAGAGAAGCGCTATTTCACTATTAAACGATCGGGTCGAGTTCCTTTATGACTTATTTCTTATTCTTTACTAGTTGACACCTGCGGCTTCGCCCGCGTAGAGAAGTTTCACGTTCCCGTTTCCCACAGGAACTTGTTCACGGAATAAAAAGTAGCCTATGTGTTATTCTGATGTATAAGCTGTATTATTGTAAAGTTTCATTAAAATATTCAGTAGTTTTTACGTGAAAGAGTAACAAACATCCATACAAACTTTCGCATTTATAATATTATTAAGATGACCTTGGTTGCGTAAGTGGTAGTGTATATATGTGAGTGCCTCGCTGTGGTCTCGGGTTTAAATCTTGAGTCGAAGCAAATATTTATGTGATCCGGAATCGAGCAACATATCTTGCACTGTGGTCCTTGTCTATATTATGTTTAGTGCCAGGCACCCCGAGTAATTCTTCAGTAAGATGTACCTAATCTGATAGTTATGAAAGGCTAATTCAGTTTACCATGCGCGCTCTTTGGTAATGAAATGAACTAATTACACTGCACTGTGGATAATTGTATTTTGGTAGACGAGACAAGTCTTGACACTTATTTTGGCGCAATGCAGTAGCGATAAAATAATAATATCTGTTACCAAATTAGGGATGAAAAAAGTTCCTACATTCATTAACACACACACACTAATACTGGCACTCTTAAGTCATAAAACCTCTAAGAAAAGTTTTATTAGGTACTAATTGACACCCGCGGCTTCATCGTTCGATGAAAGTCTAAAGGAAATATAGATATTGGATATAATTTCATGACTTCACACATGAAATTGAGACTAAAGAATATCAACTGATAGTACTATATTAATTCTGCGCCAATTGATCAATTGCCATACTTTGCAGTATTCATAAGTGTCCTAAACGGCTCAAAAAAAAATAAAAAAATAATAATAAGAATAATCGCACATTCAATGGTACAATTATGTTAGGTTTCTAAAGCAATTTTATAACTAGTAGCGCCATCTATGAATGACACATGACAACACGTAAGTAAACACTCGTGCGCAGATATCAGCTGATAGAATGTTGAAATAGTGGACGCGTTGTCGATAGATGTCGTTAGTCTGCAGTACAAGTGAATTATTGAGATGGGATTGATTTGAAGGGTCGAATTTATAGCAAACCCTATAGATAGATTGAAGTGGTATACTAAAAAGAAGGGATTTTTATGGGTCGGTATCAGACCGTTCCCACTGTATTTTTAAAGGCATTATGGGATGTTTATTAATTCTTTGTAGCTGTTTTCAACTATTTGTTTTTTTTAGACTATCTGTGTTCCCCGCAAAGTCACTCGCGAATTATGTACTTGAAAACGCCTTTAAGGATTCTCAATAGACTGCATCATAATAACAATTCTATAAGCGAGGTAGAGATATGCCTTGGCGAATCAGTCAGTCAGGATCGTCAGAGAATTTTGCAGTGTTCCGCAGGGGTCAGTCCTTGGGCCGCTCCTTTAGAATATTGGCAAAAATTGGGAACTGCGTGACGTGCTACGCCAACGATACTATCGCGCAAAGATCAACGTACTGGAACGCAGCTCTGCAGACCACAGCAAGTGTTGCTCCGGTTGCAAGAAGCTTTCGGCAGCTGGGACTAGAGATTGCCCTGTACAAATCCGAGACTCTGCATTTTCACTGGCATAGGGCGAGGCAGTTTGCGAGGTTTTGGTGCCCATTAGGTCATATTTAAGTATGGTGTATTGTTTTTGTTGAGACAAAAAAGACGTGTGGCACTCGGAGACTGCCGCGGTAAAGCTATTGCATAGCATACCTTTGTTTTTCTTTGATATTAATTCAAGTTACACTAAAAAAAACAAAAAAATAATAAAACACAAAAACAAACACAAAAAAAAGAAAGACACCCTCACCCTCACCCCCACTCTCACTCTCTAGTTAGTTACCAATTTCGAGGTGTAGATCAAAACAGAATTCTGATTTATTCTGCTAATTTTTAATGGCCATACTTTAAAATAAACTCTTTCTAATATTAGCATAGCAGTACAATTTACTAGCGTCATTGAGTTTCGTTTTCAAACTTTTTTTATTTTCTTTATTATACATGTTACGTACTTTTTTAACGATGCACCAGTAGAGGTGACATTGAATTAATAAAGCTTACGTCATCCTGCCGTCCGGCAATTTAATGCTCACACTGTGAACTCCCTGCCTGGGTTTTCCCTAACGTCTACAGTTTGAGGTTCTTCAAAAGGGGTCTTAGAAAGTTTTTTAAAGGTCGACAGCGCGAGTGCTGCACTTCTGGTTTTGAAAACGTCCATACGTCAAACTACGGTAACCATTTTTTATCAGGTGGGCCGTATGCCTGTCTGCCCCCTTAGTGGTTTAAGAAAAACTGTGCTTATTTTCACTTTGAATAGAAAGCTTAGGGTTTTAAGGTTCTAAATTGCTTTACCATAAAGCGTATATTGGTAACAGAAATTACCGTTGACAGCAATCATATTATGGTTTTTACTTTTCGGCATTGTTCGGAGCGTCTGAGGTGTGACCTTCCAACACCAACCTAACGCACCACCAACACACGGTGCACCGTTAGCAGGTGAGGTCACTTAGACCCCGGAGACCCTGGTGGGAGACCCTAACTCGCCGTGAGAAAACGGGAATCAAATATTGGGAGTTAATTGGCTGAGATTGATGAACAATCTCGTCTAACTATGTATATTGCTTTAGAAACTTTCCTTGCAAAGGGATGGATGGGACGCGGATAACATCAAAAACGCTCCATCTGTTTGGGTGCTATCAAGCAACAGTGAGATACACACTACAGACACTCTTCTCTTTTTACGTCAAAGGTAATAAACAATTAGATTAAACAACAAATGAACGCTGAAAATATATCAACAGTATGAACTCTGGGATGATCAAAAAATAACATAAACGCGATCATCTTTTTAAGAAGTATAACCCAAGATACCAAAGTGCTCTATTAAATGTGGATGAAATCTGAGTGATATTTCATTCACATAATTACTGAACTAAGGGTAGTATCCATGTTGGATAAAAGTCCCTTTAAAAAACAATAAAGATTAAAAAAAAAATTACTGAATATATATTTTCATATGGTGAAAAAGGAAAGAGATAATTTAAATGCTCTCTTGAACAATAGAGAGCGCTTCGGGCACCGGAAGTTGCTGATTGGCGCTGATTGAAAGAGGGTCTAAAGCCGATAAATTTGACCAGCTGCTTTACAGCAGAGACAGGCAAACGCACTGAACTCCGTGTAAGCTCCACTTCAAGGTGTGGGAATAAAGACCAGGTTGCAGATCAAGTATAGAGATATTATTACACTTTTACCCGTTACAACCTAAATTTCACCAGTAATTTTTTTTCCTACATAATAGGTTAAAAGAAGTTAGTTAAAAGAGGATCCTCCTCCCGTCCTTTATTGTAGTTGGCGATGGATTTTCTCTATGTAGCGCCTGATTCAACTAGTTATACATAATAGGTGTTGGGCCATGTTGAAATGGACAGGGTACCTGTTTTTTTTTAAGTCGTCCATAATATTTTTAACTAGACTTAACGACTACCAGGTTACTAGCCCAGCTGCCTACAGCTTAACGCACCATCCTACGGCACACGGCAATGCTCGTAAATGAAAAAGTTACAAACTGTCATCTATCTCAGAACTAAACATACGTAAGTAGTTAACCCGTGACCACAGCTAATGAAATCCGATGGAAACGTCGGGAAGAATAAGGTAGGCTTTGTACTTAATAACGTCGCAAATAAGACCCTAAATATCATAAATATGAGTGACAATCGTGAAAGTTTTAAAACATTAATAGCGTAAAATACTTAACGCTGTGATCGTTTACATAACATTAGGCTAGCTACGAGTGCTTCCTACCTTTCTGTAACCACATTTTATATCGCAATGAACAAAAAGGTTTATCCAATCAATCTAGAATCAGTTCGAACTAGGCTTACCCGCTGCCAAATTGAATTCTTCAAATTCATCGCAAAACTAATCGAAAGCGAACCCAACTAATCTAGTTTCCACTGGTGAAACGATACAGAAATGGATTTTTACCGCATACATCCAGAACGTGTAGTTGATAAGATCAAACTACATATTCAAAGAAAACTTGGTCAAATTCATTTTGATGGTATTGATTACGAGTCGACAATACGATTATAGTTATTTTTTTACCACTGATGGGCAGACATGCATACGGCGAACCTGATGGAAAGTGCAACACCAGAGCAATTAAGCGTATTTCGTATCAAGAACAGCGTAACAAGAGAATTTTACTAAATGAAAGATGTGTATGAGCTTGATAATTTAATGTAAAAAAAAGAAAGTATGACAAATATAAGATTACCGAAAAATCTTTATGAAGAGAGTGTTAATCACTTAGACATCGTACAAACGAACCAATACCGGGCATACATGTCAGTATTTTTTTTTCGTGAGGAATGCTATGCCGAACTCTTACCGACTAAAACCACACGTATCCCTTCCATCTGTCTATAGCCGGGAGTTCCGGGTGAGCCCTCGGAAGTATAGCCCCAGGGCTCCCGACAGACTTTATCCGCTTCCACGGCCTTGTTCAAGGGGGGGTCCGAGTGTTATTTCGCATCTTTGGGGGGATCAGGGTTTATACCACTTCCTTGAGAGGGTGAAGGGCGTGCGTGCAGCTTCTGTAAGGACGGCGAGCAGCCCACCCGCCGTCCTCAGGCCCCCGGTCATGGAGGACGGTAGTCTTGGGCGAAGACAAGTCTGCGGTGCCCTCGCCGCAGACTGCGGAACTCAGGAGGGAGAGTTCTCTCCCGCTCCCTAACCGCCGCCTCTTTTACAAGCATGACATGCTCGCAAAAAAATGCAGCGGCGTCCCATTTGCTCCCGCTGGAGACCATAGCTTTCACCATGGTCTCCAGCGCGAGAATGTCCACGCCCAGACCCACAACGAGGTCCCGGCGCTGCAGGTCCCACGCTGGGCACTCCGCCAGTGTATGCAGCGCCGTAAGAACCAACCCACCTAACTGAAATCTTTGTTTAAAACTTTTTTTATTAGCAAATGATATTGGGGCTAAGAATTTCCGTCTAAACTAATAGGAATGTGTGTATTTCCGACAGTTGAATTGCTTAACCAATCAAGAGATCGGCGATTAAAGTATCAAAACTGCGAATAAATGACATTTTGGATTGAAAACCAATTAAAACTTTTCATCTGCAGGTAAAATATCAAAATTGTGTCAAACACTACGCGGTCTGTGGTAATCGGATTTATCGTGCACGTATATTTTTTTATCTTATATTTATCTGCCTACCTTACATTATTATGAAAGTCATCCGCCGCGTATGTAACTTTAAAACCACTGCACAGATTTTTATGCAAATTGAAAAAAAGTTTTTAATGAATTTTACCAATAGATAGAGGTAGCTACATAATTTGTCAAGATTTTATGTAAATTGGTTGAAATACGACGATAATTGTTCAAATTGTCGGAAAAAGTTAAGCCGATTTAGAGCTTTTATTTAAAACGCAGCCTAAACCCCGAGAGATGTAACAAAATAATGTACAACGATATAATTTACTTTTAATAGATCTACAGAAAAGTGCGCAATGGCATATGTCTATTTTTTAAGGATACCTTACTACCCTATGGGAAACGAATAGGTATGAGAAAATTTCACAATGCGAGCGAACAAGAAGAAAATAGAGACATTTGCATAGAACAAGTAATATATATATATCTTATATGTATTATTTGTTCTGAGAATATTTGTTACAACTGAAGCTGTAAAACGGGTGGCTTTATCGCTAGGTGGATAAATAAACCCTGCTGCAATATGCTTTTAGAACACCATTACTCAGAATAGCTAAAGGCAGGCCTTGTTAAATTCTAGCGCTGGCATAGAAACTTCAATATTGACCCAATTAATCAAAATTATTGAAGTGATTGACGTAGAAAAAAAAAGACCTTAAAAAATAAGATAGTATTACTAAGGTCTTTCTAAAGACCTTAGTAATACTATCAGAGCCCAGATTTTGATTACATATTAATTTGAAGTAATTTACAATAACATGTATGTTTATTATAACAAACCTCCCAACGATGCTCGAAATTAAGAAAGCTAAACCATAACTAGCAGTCAATCAAAAAACAAGTTGAACTCAAGCAACTGGGAATACGCTAAGATCAAAAATAATGTTATTTTAGGATAGTATTTAAGTTTGGGAAACTCCGAATTTAAATGTATTATCCGAGACACTCAAATGTCAAATACAAGACGAAACATTTCTGATTATCCAGAGTGCTCCAAAAAGGTCGTCATCTCAGCTCATACGGCAACAACATGAAAAGATATACAGCGTTGATTTTCAGCTGACGCCTTTAAAGTACTTTGTATAATAAAGTATCACTAAACTTCCGACATCTCATTTATCAGCAGTGCACCGTCTGGCCAACGGATAAGACAACAACGCAAGCCCTTACGGAATTGGAAGGTAAGACGGCAGTCGATACCAGCAATGGTGAAATATAAAAAAATATAAAACCAAATCAAAGCTAGGCTCCAAATCCTGGTACGTTTGAAGCAACCGAGAAGACGTCTAGGTAAAGAACGAATTTTTATCATTGGGACTAATACCACCCACATTCCCATTACTGTGACTCCTGTAAACCAGGATCTACAGCAATGACCAAGACCACAAAAGTTACATAGGAAATAGGAATAGAATCCGCAACGAAATTAATCAGAAGATAATTTGAAAAAGTTGGAAAAAGAACGTAACGTAACGTAGGTGAAGAAAGAATATCGAACTTTGATTTCATAGTTTTTACTAATTGCCTTTGGACTGGATTCTTCATAAGGAACTACTAGTGACAATGTCAATATAAGCCGCATTGAAGTTTTTTCTATTTTAGTAGGTAGTTGTGGAAACTAATTCTCCGTCCCAATTTACCATCTATTAAATCACGCCTCCTGGGTCATTTGATACGGATGACTGAAAATAGTCCATTCTTAAGAGCCTGGTGACACGATACACCTAGGGTAACGAGCTAGATGGTTCTATATTCTAAATCGTAACACAAAACAAACGTTGTGTTGTAAAACAGATTTTTTTTTCAGTGAGTTGTTGGTTAGAGATTGTGTTCCGTTCTGAGATAGGAAGTAATATAACTACTATCATAGTTTTTGCTTTATTTGGAAGGAGTTTTAGTTATGATTTCTTTCACTTGCTGTGTTGCTAATTAACTAAAAATCCATGATGCTAAAATTAATGAAAGCCTTTACAAAACACCTTTCCACTTTTACCTTAAAGTGCTTCATGTATTCATTTAGTAGGACAAAGATCACATCGGATAATATCTCCTCAGCATATTTTATGACAACTCCTAAATCACATCGTCGCAATCCATCAAAATCGTTCACAAATTGACGGTTACATCAATTTAATTCGCCTCAAATTGATATGTCTGTTGCGCACGCGATCTGTTTTTATTGTCATAAAGTCTTTAACTCCCAAACAATGCTGTATAAGACAGTACAAGGTCATGTATCAATTGACAGGGCCCTGTTAAATGAAACAATGAGATTAACCGACCACGACAAATTGCTAAGTGTTGTAGTTAAGAAATTAGGAGTATTAATCAAAATGTTTTAAGTGTTGTAATGGCAGTTTCATTAATACGTTGTTGCATTTTGAGACCGCGTAAAATCAAAACTGTACGCTACTTTATCAAGAATCGAATCCAAATAAGCTAGTATTAATTGGTTAATTTACAAGTATGTAGCAAGGATATTTTATATTTAAAAAGTATACCATTTATGAAGCAGGTATAAATCTATTAAGCGAGCGAAGCCTAAAATCTAAAGTAATTAGCAAAATGTTGAGCTCAGTTTACAGCTGAGAACCGTTTTATTTTTTATAAGACTTTCTTGTTAATGTGGCAATAACCATCTGGGGCACATTAAAACCAGGAGTAAAAAGTTTTTATTGTGTCTGGCATCAGATTAACTATAAAATAACGAGAGCGATAGTCTTAAAGCGTCCCTCGCAACCATTGAGAGGATTAGGAAAGCTGTAGACAAAACCTCTACACCAAAGGCAGCGCACAATGAAACGATTTTTTTCTATGTTTAACTAGATGATTAGCCACGTTCTTTTAAACGAACAAATTCAATTTTCTTGAACCAGTTTTTAACCATAAATTTTTTTCCAATGTCACCATTAAAATAAATAAAGGTTCTCATAGAAGCAAAAAGTTGTTTGTTTGTGTTGGTTGTTTGTGGTTTGGTGTGTGTTCCACAATATGACCATCCTGGGTAGACGTTCATGACTCATAAACAACTCTACGAGGCGCTCTGTATCGCAAAGTACCGCACTTAGGGTTTCCTGATCATTAAGGAGTCTAGTCGCCCATTCTATAATTGAGCATATTAATGTGATACGGAGTTTAAGAAGTATTTGTTAAGAGAGCTCAGATGCGGGAGGCACAGGACCGTTTCTTGTAGCGGGAATCGGGAGAAGTTACCGTCGAGCAGTCACTTGTCATGGAAAAATTTGGTTGATTGTTTCGCCTCCCCAAACAATCAACCAAATTTTTCGAAGTTATTCTCGTCTTCTTCTCGAAGCCTGTGATAACGCCAACGAATTTGCCTATGTTTTGTCTGCTGGATCTGAACAGCGAATACTAATATGAAAAACCACAAATACTGCTGTATTTTTATTGAATTGGAGTTGTTTGGAATGAATGCTGTCTGAAGTCATAACCTCCCCTATGCGCACATGCGCTTAGCTCTTCATTCAGATCAAAATCAACAACTGTTTCTGTTAAATATCCTTCGTTATTCTCCACAGACACCTTGAGAACTGTGGAGAATATAGAAGCAAATAGCTCTTTGTTTTTATTAATGTTGGTTTCAATCTAATTTGCGACATAGGAAGTTCTAACATGTTGTGAGTCTGTGGCGCCTCTATTGCCGCGTCTGGATACTTTTACTCGCATTCCTAATACATATGCGCCGGCGCAGTTTTCACTCCGCGCGCCTGTGGCATACTAAGATGTCTGTGATTTATTACTACCGTTATTGAATAGATGGCTATTTGAAGAATTAGAAGGGCACAATTTTGTTTATACAGGACATATGGACCGTTGGATGGATGGATGATAATTATAGGAACTTAAATATGTACTACAATGTCAAAGGTGAGTATTTCCTTACCTCCTTCTTCCTGTTATAAATTTATCATAAACGTCTGTCAGTGGCATCAGAGCATCATAACGGCAGAATCAATTTTATCTGTCTGTTATAAATTTGAAGTATATGTTTTAAATACAAAGTTTTTTTTTTATATTTTATCGAAATTCTTGTAACCTACCTATTGGAAGTATTGACAACTATTAAACTCTTCATTAACTTAATAGTAGTTGATTTTAAGATGATTAGCCAAAAAATATCCTGGGTTCATTAATCCAGATTGATGCCAAATAGATAAGATTCGACAAGATTAAAAGATAAACCCGACCAGATTCAAAATAACACTGAATGTTTGAGTAATAATGTGTAAAGTAAGTCACGAATATTAACTGTTTCGGCTAATTTAAAACCGACACAGGGCTTAAACATCTTTGCTATACTTTCGATATAGAGTCGCTAAGGTGGTTTTATTTTATACCACTGAGGTGGCAGACAAGCATACGGCCCACCTGATGGAAAGTGGTCACCATAGCCTATGTAACGTACGCTTGCAACACCAGAGGTGCAGCACTCGCGCTGCCGACTCTTTATAAACCTTCTAATACCCCTTTTGAAGGACCCCATACTGTAGGATTTAATAGATCTGATTTAAATCAACTAATAACACCATTAGCTAATGGGGTTAATGTTTAAATAATTCTACTCTGCCGGTTTTTGGTATAGAAAAATATTTTGATCAAAACGAAATTACATACTGCACGTGTGCTGGATATAAAAGGGTGAAATTAATTTAGAGCTAACACATCGTTTATCTATACTAATATTCAGAAGAGGCAAGATGTCTTTGTTTGTAGGCAATAAACTCTAGAGCTATCTAGAACTTCGAAACGATTTTAAAAATTCTTTCACCATTAGAAAGCCAAGTAATTCTGAGGTAACAGAGGCTATGTATCGTTACAACCTAAGAGAGTGAAGCAGTAATGATACTTAAAAAACTAACTAACTATCTTTACGGTGTATCCCTGACGGGGTAGTCAAGAGGGGACAGATCGCCAGGCTTCACGATCCATGCATACTTCTTTCGCTTCTTGCAGATTCATTCAGTAATAATAAATATCAAAAATTCGGCAGATTTCCGGACATTATTCTCCATCACGCCTAATCCCCGAAGGGGTGGCAGAGGCATATTATATGCCCACTTTTCACCGTGTGGATTCCTGTCCCACGTAATAGGTGGTGAGCCCATTGCCGTGTTGAAATAGACAGACGCAGGATGTGACTACCTGCTGTTGAAATTTTTCAAGCCGCCCATAAGGCATTCAACCAGGCTTAACGACTGCCATTTTACTGGCAACCGGGACCAACGGTTTAACGTGCCTTCCGAAGCACGGAAACGCTCGCAAATGTAAATGCCACAAAGTGGTCACCCATCCGAGGACCAGCCATAGTGAAAGTTGCGTAACTCAGTGATCGTTTACAGAACACTGAGACCGCGAGGCCACGAGCGCTTCAACGATAATTCAAAAACGACATTATTCTCGATACGATATATATGAGTTAAACAGGTGATATGGGGTTCGAAGTATATCACAAGCGAAATCGTGAGGCAAGTGAAGCTATAAAAAAGTTTAGAACTATGTGTTTCGTCGTTACAACTACTAGTCAATAGTAACAATAGTCCATCAACACAATAGTATACAAATATGAGTAATTACCACATTACAAATTTGGTAATGAAACGCTGCGACACTGAAAGTTTATATTTTCATTGAATCATTTGTATGCATTGCCTGTTTGCTAATGTGACCGAAATATATTATGTATTGAGCCCGCAAGCTATGACTTAAGAAAACAAAGGGTTGCGGTTACACAACAATAGTACATACATACATACATATTGTCACGCCTTTATCCCCGAAGGGGTAGGCAGAGGCATACATACTATATGCCCACATTTTACCGTAGGCATTTTTTTTTAGTCCCAAGTAACAAGTGGTGAGCAAATAACCGTGTTGAAATGGACAGGCGCAGGCTATGGCGACCTGCAGTTGAATTTTTTTTAACTCGCCCATAACGCCTTCAACCACGCTTAACGACTGCAATTTTACTGGCAACCGAGACCAACGACTTAACGTGCCTTCCGAAGCACGGAAACGCTCGCAAATGTAAATTCCACAAAGTGGTCATCCATCCAAGGACCACCTCATAGCGAATGTTACTTAACGCAGTGATCGTTTACAGAAAACTGAGTCCGCGGGGCCACGAGCGCTTCAATAGGTACACTATATTAGGTCTCGCCTACATTTAAACATTTAGCTCTGATACAAGGGCCGGCTCTGGTTGTCGCCAGAGGCTGTTTTTTTTTGGCATTTTTGGATACGATAGAACCTCATCTGACATTTACCAATTTGTAGGTGAAGTTGACATTTGGCCCAGAGAGAATGACAGATCCTTAAGTAGCTCGTGGTATTTACACTTCGAGAAAATTTATTTATTTATCTATCACGCCTTATCCCCGAAGGGGTGGCCGAGGCATACATATTGTATGCCTACTTTTCACCATGTGTATGTAACACACACATGCTCACTGTCCCACGGAATAGGTGGTGAGCCCATTGTCATGTTGAAATAGATAGACGCAGGTTGTAAATGGCTTGAAAAATTTCAACAGCAGGGCTACCTGCCTTTGAAATTTTTCAATTTCATCATAAGGCCTTCAACTTGACTGAACGACTGCCATGTTACTGGCAACCGGGACCAACGGCTTAACGTGGTCACCCATCCGAGGACCAGCCATAGTGAAAGTTGCGTAACTCAGTGATCGTTTACAGAACACTGAGTCCGCGTGGCCACGAGCGCTTACTTCGAGAAGAAGACGAGAATAACTTCGAGTTCCCTTAATCAGCCAACGAAAATTTTCTCTGGCAAGTCACTGAAAGACGGAGGCCTCTCCCGATTCCCGCTACAAGAAACGGTCCTGCGCTTCTCTCATCCAGGCCCTCTCTGCAATTTTTTTTAGCTTGGTACCTATATACCGGCTATATTTTTCAAAACGTAACCGTTATAACCAATGTAGCTTCTCATTCAGCTAACGAATAATATTATTTAATTGAATATATAACTTCTTGTTGTGATTTTATGAAAATTGTTTTAAAATTTATTCGAAATCTGTACTGAGATTTTCGTGAAAACAATTTTCCGCAACATTCGATTGCTTACCGTTCAGTTACTGAGAACGTGATTTCATCCAGGAAGAAAATCAGGCTCTTCTTAAAATCATTATGCCGAAGGAACATTTCCGTACCATATAACAGATTGTAATAGGGTTTACTGATAAGAGGTCTTTAGAAAAAAATTAACAGAAAGGCACTATAATTGGCTCAGCGGCACTTTCTCATAAGGATTTTAAAGACTGAAAAATAAATATAAACATCGTTGAGACAACTCACACCACTCGCATCTGATTCCAAACTAAGCAGAGATTGTACTATGGTAACCAGATAACTGATAAACATACTTTTATATTTCTAAATACATAAATATTATGGATAAATAACACCCAGACACAGAATAAACCATTGTGCTCATCACACAAAGTTTTATCCTGGATGGGAATTGGACCCGCCACTCCCACCCACAGAGGTAGTCGAAAGAAATTTTACATAACTGGCTACAGTGAGAAACTAGCCTATGGCCCACCTAATGGAAAACCTATGGAGGTTTGCAATACTAGAGGCGTTACCAAAGATATACCTATGTACATTCACTATGACGACCATTTTTTTAATGTGCGGAATCGAACCAATTGAAATCACATGGTCCCTAGCTGTCTAGAGCCCGACGGACCCTATAAAAATCTACTACGATAGTTTATGTAACGTTAAAAATATATAAATTTAGTTTATGTAGAGATTTTCTATAAATCTTATTTTTGTAAAAAAATTATTTCTTTTCTGCCAAAATTTTGTGAAGGCCTCTTAAAGAAATGCCTATCAACTTTTAACATGAAACGTAAACAAAAGACAGCTGTTCCATTTTCCAAGATTGTTTTTTATGGAATAATATTACAGGCATTGGCTTTTAACAATACAGCCTCGATTGGAGGATGTGACTAGCTGTTACAGAGCTTTTTGAATAAAGAAATAGGCCAACCTCATATTTGAATATATTAATATCAAACAAGAGACAAAGTTGAAATAAGTAAAAATTCAGCACACTTCGACCTCATTTTGCGTATATTTAAGTAGATTCAGAATAGCACAGTCAATGCGAAAATATTTTTTTTTTTTTCAATTATTGATGTGCTCGTTAGAGCTGCTATTCTGTAAACGATCACAGAGTTAAGCATTTTGAGCTACCTTTAATTCTGAACACCTACCTATTCTTATTTCTGCATCACCCTTAGGTTGACTGGTAAAAAGCCTAAGGCATTAAGTCCACCTTAGTACAAGGCGCACTTAATGCCTTGGACATTTTTGTGCTAAAGTTAGAAATAAATAAACTTTCCTGAGATGGGTTACCGCTTGTTTTTTTTTTATTCTGTTTTTTTGGAGCTTTGTCAAACCGTTTGTTGCATTTTTAATCTACAAGAGTTTTTTATCTAAAAAAGTAAGATACTATATTCCTTTTTTAATTATAATATTGTGTGCATGATTGTATTACGTAATTTGCATTGCAAACGCCCCATTGGACAGACTGTTGACACTAGTTTGTAAAAAAAATGCACACAGTTTCTGCAATGTTTTCGTCATTTACAAGAATTTAAGTACTTCGGAAGTTACATTAAACTGTTGATCGCAGCTGCCATATCTACATACTAGGTGACCGCCGCGGCTTCGCTCGTGAAGTCTTTGAACCCCCGTCGAATCCCTTTTTTTTTTTTTAATCTTTATTTTCAGGCATCATGAGAAAAGTAACAGTTGTTTAAACTTATTCTACGGCCCATACATAAATACCGATATAATATAAACTTAACCTATTTTATACGCAACGTCGACGTGCCGCGGGGCGAGGGGTCGCGTGTGGGCAGACGTCCTATGAAGCGTCGGAACTTCACCCCTATCGGCCAAAAATCGGAACTCAAGAAGGTGGCGATGCGTAGTGTGGGAACCCTCACCACAAATGAGTTAAAACTCACTTTGTGATGTGATTCCAGCTTCTCCACCCTCAAATCCAACCCGGTTTTCTTCTGGAGGTAGTCCACGACGTCTACGACGTTCACATTGTAGTGAACTCGCGATACGTAGATCAACGTAGTCGGTACCTCTGCTCGGAAGTGCTGCTCGATTGGTCTTGAAGCAGTACCACATTGGTTCTTGCAGGAAGGCTTCTTCTTCTTCACCACTACCGTGAAACCCTCTGCGTCACCAGGCTCCTTCCGCGAAGCCTTAACGGGTGCAGTGCTGCGCTGAGTGACACTGCTCTGCTTCCTCTCCTTTGTTGCTGGGTTGCTGGCCGTTGCAGCGGCGTAGTCACGTGGCTGAGAAGCTGGCAAAGTGACAGTAGTCGGCACCTTCACGGGGGAAGAGGCGGCGGCGGGGGCGGCGGGGCGCGGGCTTGTGTTCGAGGCACACGCCACGGTCACCGGAGCGTCGGGCGAGTCAAATTCTGCTGACTCGAAACTGCACAGTGACGCATTTTGCGCGCTTCGCCGTACGTTGACATTATTAGAGGCCACGTTTGGCGACCTACTAACTGAATTACTGCTACGAAGTAACAATAATTCCGTTTGTAGCCCACTGATAGTTTCATCAGAGGCCTCTAATTTTGCCATCACACTGGCAAGGCTGGATTTCAGGTACGTGATGTCCTTCAGCAGTCTTGTCACGTCGACATGGTCGAATCCCACTGGTGGGAGCTTGTGCAGCTCCTTTGCGACGAAGTCGGGCACATTATCAGGATCACTTTCTTTCAGCAGGGTGATGATATCCTGCACACTTCGTTCCCCTCCATCTCTCCTGCGGGACGGCATCTAGGCAGTTTTGCCGACCGATTGGTACAACAATGCCTTACCACTACAGATGTCCTCCTCCTTAAAATTGGACTTGCAGATCTGCATTATGCTGATCTCGTCCATAGTCAATTGCATTCTGGATGAACGCCAGTAGCTCGTTCACGATGATCGTCTTGTTGGTAGCCATCGCGAGTGCAACGACGCGTGAGTGAGCGCGTATCACGAATTAATTTTTGTAAATTAATTACTACACTGTATCGTCATCGCTAAAGACCTTTAATCTTGTCGTTTATTTATTTACAATAACGTATAAAAATTTGCCCGATTTGTTGACATATATGATTACGCTCTCCGGGGTAGTAGCGTGATGATATATATAGCCACACTAAGAGATTTTTTCGATCCGAGCCCGTAGTTCTTGAGATTAGCGCGTTCAACCATACTAACTCTTCAGCTTTATATATTAGTATAGATGTAAACGGGTAAAATGTCCAATCATCAAAATGTCAAAAGTCGCAAAACTTCCAACTCGCAGTGTTGTTGCTTTAAAAATGTTAAACAAAATTTTAAACATGTATTCAACTTTGATATCGACTAAATTGCCACTGCCTTGATTACTACTCGTATTTTACAGTGAAATATGCAGCGCTTGACGAGTCTTGTACTTACTGCTCATTGCACAAGTTTGTTCGGCATTATTAAAAGCATCGTTTAGTGCCTGTAGTTTGTGTTCAAACTTGAATACTACGAAAAAAATAAAAACTCTTTGTTTTTATAAATTTCTAAGCTTGAAAAATTCAACAGCAGGTCGCCACAACCTGCGCGTGTCCATTTCAATACGGCAATGGGCTCACCACCTGTTACGTGGGTAAGTGTGTGAAATTGGCTACATCTGCAGAAGAACCGGTTTTGGTAAGCGTACGGTAGGAAGATCCTCTAGCCAGATGGACTGCTGGGATGGAATGTAGTTTATGATGAAAGGCGTAATATGCGTACTTCACTCCATACGCAATAATATAGGGACGAATACCCAGTGTGTTGTTGTGTGAACTGGGAGAGCTTACGGCCAGCAGTGGACGACTATAGCCTGATTGGTAGATTGATTTAGACTAACGATAATTTTAGGTTATAATTAAAAAAAACTGGTTGCACAACGGAGTGGCGACAGAAGTGAAAACTTATTTTGGCGCGTAAAACATTTTTCAGATGGGTACTAGGGTTATTGGGTTATGAATTGAATTTTATTAATTATTAGTAACTTTAAAATACATTTAATATGATTTTATGAATCATCGTTAACAATTTTTTATTTATCTAGACTCGTTCGCGGTTTGCTAATGTACATGCATATATGCACACACTATAGCTGCGTCTCGTAACGGTGTCGCGAATCCAGATTTCATCTATTTCCAAAAGTACGCGTACCGCGCTGAAAGAAGTTTTCACTTCAAAAACCTTTCAAAATTATAAGTCGCGAGCCTCTGAAGACATACTTAAAATACTTTATTGAATTTTAATAATTATTCTAACGCAAAATTCTCAGAGGTAAATTTTGCTTTAGGATATTTATCTCCATTTCACGATAAAACAACCTCACACCAAAATTCTTTGCAAATATACATTGATGAATCGTTTCAAATGTTCCACTTACATATTTACAGCAAATAGGTAACTTCCCCTATCAAATGAATGATGCAGGAGCATCTAATTTCCTTTGACATGATCCTTGTATCCTAATTGGACAAGGAAGATTGATTGAAGTTCCTCCTCGATAATCTGTTATGGAAGGCTGTTAACATATTATTCATGTAAATATCTCTTATATTTCGTATATTACGAGTATATTACCTTTGAAGCGCTCGTGGCCCTGCGGTCTCAGTGTTCTGTAAACGATCACTGAGTTACGCAACATTCACTATGGCTGGTCCTTGGATGGGTGACAACTTTGTGGCATTTACATTTGCGAGCGTTTCCGTGCTTCGGAAGGCACGTTAAGCCGTTGGTCCCGGTTGCCAGTAAAATGGCAGTCGTTAAGACCGGTTGAAGGCCTTATGGGCGGCTTGAAAATTTCATCAGCAGGTAGCCACAACCTGCGTCTGTCTAATTCAACACGGGAATCCACACGGTCAAAAGTGGGCATATAATATGCCTCTGCCACCCCTTCGGGGATAAGGCGTGATGGATATTTATTTTTTATTTTATTACCTTTTTATTCAATTCACTTGTGAAATATCAGAATACATTGTGATATTTCACGAGCCCTAAGAAACCAATCTCTTTTTTGAGGCGTGTTTCATCTAGCGCCCGCTCTCTACTTCCTTTGGTTTCAAAGGGGCCCTCGAGATTGGTGTGATCCGGGCCCCGCGTCCAACTGCCCGTAGAATGCTTCAACCTGGGGCGTCGCTTCGCCAAGTCGCAAAGATTTAACATTCAAGCCAATCCTGAAAACTAGTGAAGGCAAGGCGGAGGTCCCGGGTTCGATTTCCGGGTCGGAAAAAATATTTGTGTGTTCCACAAATGTTTGTTTCGGAGTTTGGGTGTTTCCTATGTATAATATGTATGTATTTGGAATATTTAAGTATGTTTATAAGTCGTCTAGATCCCATAACACAAGCTTATATTAGCGTACTTTGGGCTAGTTAGTGCTGTGTAAAAAAATGTCGCACGATTCTGCAGTGTTGTATTGGGTATAGGGCTTCGCTACGCTACTGATGCTGCAATAGAGTATCGAAGTGCAATGAATTTTCCGCGTAGGCTACTCAGATACTTGCCTTGTAACGCCATACACTACGGTGAACTTCATCATTGTACCTGAAAATAATGCAAACACATTCAATTGCATACCTAAATTAGACATTGGCAGACTGACCGCCTCATCAAAACACAGTTAGCAAAGTAAATAAATAAGAAGTAGAGAAACTTCATACAAACGTGCGAAACGGATCACTCACACAGACACACGCATCTACAGGTCAGTAAAAATGAACATTGGCGGTAAGCGATGCTGATGCTCGGTCAGTCGCGGGTTTTTTTTTTCGTGTGGAATTCCCCATGCTGTGCCGGTCTCTTACCGACTAAAACCACACGGTGCACTTCTATTTGTCTATGGCCAGGAGTCCTGGGTAAGCCCTTCGGGAGGATAGCCCCAGAGCTCCCAGCAGCGGTCAGTCGCGGTTGACGCAGTGTTTATGTTAATACGTGTTAGTGTTTCAAGCGCCACACATACTGCCGCGATCCTTTTAAATATTACAAGAGTGTATTGCGTTGTGTACGGGCGTTTGAAATCGGCTTGATATGATTTATTACTAATACATATTATCGATTGATCATAAAAAACGACACCATACATCTAGATTACTACATGTTTGGTTTGTGGTAATCTAGGTTTATGGTGTTAGGGGTAGTTAAGTATTTACATTGCCTCGTTGGCGTAAGTGGTAGTGTATGCGACTGCCGCGCTGAGGTCTCGTGTTCGATTCCCGGGTCAAATCAAATATTTGTGTGATCCGTAAAAGGTTTGAAGTTTTGTTTAAAAGTTATCTCATCCCATAACACAAGCTTATATTAGCTTACTTTGGGCTAGACGACGCTGTGTAAAAAATATTCTACAAGATATTTATTATTTATTTAACCTGTCATAAGCAAAGCCACAATCAATCGATCGAATGGTTTGTTGCCCTGGAACTTTCTATTTCAAGAAATGACAAGTTTCAAGTAGGATACCAAACTCTTCAGAAAATTACATTATGTATATCATGTTTGGGCTCAATAGAACTGTCTCAACGAATAGATACTGTCATTGATTGTGGTTTTTAATTTTCAAATTAATCTTGTGAAACATTTGAACAGATTTTTATTAATCATCGGCTTATTGCAAGAAGTCCGAAGCGGTGTCGAACCCCTTTACGGCCGGAGAGACTTTGCCTTCTTATGCGTGTTCTATCGCCTGTGCAACTGTCTGTGCTCTGAGGAGTTGTTGGATATGATGCCCACGGTTACCTTCTATAATCGCACCGCTCGCCATAGACAGGGTGTTCACCCTCACACTGCGTCCGGAGCGTGAGCATATGGTTAGGTCTGATAGAGGCTTTATTCTGCGTACGCTTAGATTGTGGAATGAACTCCTTGTCTGGGTTTTCCCGAACGTCTACAGTATAAGGTTCTTCAAAAGGGGTGTTGGAAGGTTATAATGGGTCGGCAGCGCGAGTGCTGCACCTCTGGTGTTGCAGACGTCTATAGGCTACGGTGACCATTTTCCATCTGGTGGGCCGTATGCTTGTCTGCCACCTCAGTGTTATAAAAAAAGGCATTAGGCAAAAAATCTAAATAAGCCGATGATATAGACTTCTATAGACAGTTTTTTTAAGTCACTAAATGCAATTTCTTACAGGCAACCTTTATTTTATCTAGTCATCTTGCATATAGACACTTCTTACTATTTTTAAAGACCGTAAACAAGTCGTTTCAAATTTACCTCAATAAAACACGGTAACAGGCAAATTAGTAACCAATTAAATTTGAAGGACGGCCGGACTTAGAGCTTTTCGACAGGCATTTTAGGGTTGACATTTATTGATTAAAAATTATTTCATTACTTAAAATGAGTGCAGCCGCGACGATTGTATATGTGAGTAAATATAAATATTATTTCGCATAAAGTCACGAGTAGGTACGTCAAAATGACATCAAAATTTTCAGTAACTAAATAAAATGTTTTACTCAAATATCATGATTTCTATTTAAAATTTATATTAAATAACAAATGCCTTTAATAAATTAGACATTCTTACGTCTAGTTAAGAAATAATCCGTCAAATTGGATCGTCACCTTGCTCCAAACACCCAAGTTTGGGAGATCAGATTTACTAGAGATGGTCAGAGGCAGTTTCTTAAAGCGTTAGATACTATAGGAGCCGTAAATATTTGGAAGAAGAACCTAGTACGATGGACGTCATGGTATAAGGAGCGCAGGCTGCACAAGTAGCCCGTATGATACACGCCAGGGATATGCCGTATTGCATAGCTATGGCTGACGTCAACGCATTGTATACACAAGGACTACTGATCAAAAGAAGAACCTCCCCCTGTGAAAAAGCAACCTGTCCCTTGTAAAGGTTCGGAGTACTGAAAGGCTTGGAAAGGCACCCGTGTGGTGGCGGGCAAACCACCAAACGATAGCATTCCCAAGGAGGGTTGGTGTCAGGCTGGCGGCCGACCATAAAAACCAAGCCAAAACATTTTGCAGTATGGAATTTAGACATACTGCGCCGACTCCAAGTAAATTGGGACAAGGGCAAGAGGATGATGATCAAGTCACGAGAAGTACATAAAGTACTAGGTTACCCCACGGCTTCACCCGTGACATACTTCGTACTCGCACATATTTAATGCCGTCGCTTATAAATTTTACAATAATCCATAAAAATTTGCCCACTTTGTCGACATTTATCATTCCTGCTCCGCTCTTCATGGTAGTAGCGTTATTATATATAGCCTTCCGCGATAAATAGGTTATATAACACAAAACGATTATTTAAAGTAAAAACAGTAGTTCCTGAGATTAGTGCGTTCAAATAAACAAACTTTTCAGCATAGAGTTTAGATAACTAAAAAAAAAGAAGAGTATATATAGATAGTATAATTACAATAAGTCATCTTTCTTTAAGCAAAAGAAGTATGCATGGATCGCGATTCCTGGCGATCGTCCTCTCTGACTACCCCGCCAGGGATTCAGCGTAAAGATAGTTAAGTTTTTATCTTTCTTACTCAAACCACATAGTTTTCTATAACGCTTTCATACCCAATCAAAGCCAACTTGATGACCCTTAATGGTTCCTACAATCCTAGCAGGCGTCGGAATTATTGGCTCGCGTATTCCGCCGTCGCCTCAGCATCCTTTTAAGCTATAACCGTTTTACAACAAGGTTGTCTAATCTATTAACATCCTCACCTTCTTAGATACAAAACTAAACAAAGTTTGTTTCTCTTTAACAAATAATTAGAGTACCTACAGGTTACAAAATGGGTACTTCAGTTCTACAAATATTTAAAGTTGAAATGCTACTTGTAAGGGGTACAAAAGTTATTTGTTTGCTTAGGTTTCCTAAATAGGAAAGTGTTGAAAAACTTTTTGGAACAAAATAAAAGAACTTGCGGCAGAGTTGCCAGGTGAAGGTTCTTTCCAATTGCCTAAATGGGCTATTAAAAGGCGACCTTAAACGTTTCTGGCATCGAGCAAGGAATCAATGTCACTCGCGCGCTCTCTACTTGACTCCTTATTCTGTATCTATGCTAACATTACTAGTGGTTCTGTGAACCGTAGACTTCGGAGTCAATTGAGGAAAAAGGCTAAACATTTTTTTGGTTTATGTGTTAATTATTATTAGTAGAGAGCATGCAGTGCTTTATTTTTTCTCTTTTTTTTATATTTTTTAATTTATTAAAATTATTCGTTTTCGGCGCTCTTGCCAACTATTACGGGACCATTTCCCGTCCCATGCCTCCATTTCCCCCGCGATCAAAAAACCCCCTCGCTAAAAGTTTTTGGCTACATCAAGGATTGTCCATGCCATGTTGCATGCAAATCCGATTAAAAATGCGACCTGTAGACTGAATGGACGGACGAACGGTCGGACATCGATAGCATTTTTTCCGTACCAGTGGACTTAAAACGGAGAATTTCGTCGGCTCGCTTCGCTTTTTATGTTGGATAGCCCATTTAGCGAAGAAGGGTATAGGCTATATATCATCACGCTACTACCCTGGAGAGTCATAAATGTCGACAAATCGTGGAAAGTTTTAAGCATTTATGTAGAATTTATAAGCGACGAGATTAAATAGGTGCGACGGGAGTTCAAAGTATGTTACGGGCGAAGCCGGGGGGTCGCCTAGTATTTCATACAACCAAGGTAGCGTCACCCTTTTTTCATACGATTACACTAATTACTGCAGACGAATGGTAGGCAACTGACAGTTTGCGTATGCGATTTTTGCATACAGTTTGACGGAAACTTGGCACACGGTTATCTATGATAGTAGATAAGTCAATCTTAGAAATTTTCCCAACTAATCTCTGAAACGTTAGGAGCGATTTTAACGTAACTTTTAGTGGTAGATTGTTAATGTTATATAAGAAGAAACATAGGCTACAGTGTATCCCCGTATGCCCCAGGAAATGGGCATGTGATTATAAAAATAAAATAAAATGTAGACTCCGAAAACCTTCCCAATTTCATTAAGTCAATAAAATTTCAAACCCATCGGATCACCATATCATCCCGGCTATCAGGCAGCTAAATCAAAGGTTATGTGCAAGCTTTAACAAAAAAATAATGGAGCTATTTGTTATTGACCTGGGTTCCGTACGCTATATATTAATTTAACTCGTAGTATAAATTTTGTACGTAAATTTTAATAAAGTACTCGGATACCCAGACGTGCATGTATGAAGCGATTGATGAATCTGCAAGAAGCGAAAGAAGTACATACATATATACATCGTGAAGATAGTTTAGTTAGTTATTTTTTAATATTTATTTACCGGAGATAAAGTAACGTAAGTAATAAGTAGTAGATATAAGTCACAACGAGTGAATACGTTACTTATCATTCAGTCCTTTATATCCGAAGGGGTGGTAGGTTGTTATGAGTATTTCTAAGGTTGCACCCAAAATTTCAACATTCTAAGTCCTGTGATTTGATTGTTCATCTTATGACCATTCTACTACTTCATTTGAGCTTGAATCAGAGTCAAACCGTTGGTGACTAGACGAAGCACATTGTAGCGTAGGTGAACCACTCTATTAGCGCTTTCGTCAGAGTCTCGACCGTTAGTCGGTAGTAGAAGCACATTGTAGTCTAAGTGAGGTTTACAAGACCCCTAAGAACTCGTTGGAGTTTTTACACAACTCTAATTTTGTATTTACACAAATAAATACGGAACTTTAAGGGAGTAAGGGGCCCCACCAAGTTTTCTGGAGTCCAAGGGAGCTCTAACATTCTCGCTAACAAACGAGGCAACGACGGCGGCGCCCTTACTGGGTTGGGAGGTCAGACGGTAGTCGCACCCTTCAATGCCGACAATGGATCGTTTTTTATTTAATGCCAAATAATTGTACAATAAAATACGAGAAAAAACGGCGTTTTTTTTACTTTTTTATATTTCAAAAAATGGCTGAAATATTTACGATCAAAGTGCATATAACGCGGGTGCCTACGTCACAACCCTGCTCATTCAACAGTCGCGCTCTCGTTCGCACCCGAACGCCGCGCCGCACCTTGTCGCGTCTGTGCGTAGCTGTGACGTCATAATGGGGGCGCCTAATCTCGAAAATTTAAAAAAGGACTAAATCTTCTCGTCGTTATAACTTCGGAAACACTGCATGTATTGAAGTGAAATAAAAACGAATGTAATGTACATGAGCTACGCTCCAATTTTAGCTGTATTTGACAGTAATATTTTGACCCTTTTTTGTTCTCCATTAAATTAAAAATGTCAACTTGCCCTTATTATATTTCCAAAGAAATCCATAAATACTGATATAGTTCAGACATGTGTGGTATGTAGAACGATAAAACTGATCATTGTGTTGCACGATTTCCCTGATTTAAATGGCTGCAGTCTTATTATTAAGAGGTGTTTACATAGTGAACTATTTTCAATGCAGCCCTTGAAATTATGAGGTGACATGTTTAAAAGTTTTAGTTTACTCACAACATAGTATGCACTATTTGTTTAAAATATTTTGATTTTATGGTAATTTGTTGAGATAGAAATTAGGATCACTATTGACTTGGTTTTCCTTGCTGCGCTGATTTCTGTCTGAGGCTAAATAACAGTATTGAAGACGCTCCACCGGCCAAACTGTGGAATGCCATTCGTAGTTAACAGTCAAACTATATAGCTGCTCCCAGCACCCACATAAAAATGGACCACATTGGAATCCAGGAAGGGTTTGGAAGCATCTGGAAAAACACTTTATATGAAGAAGAAGAAGTAAGGAACGTTATGATAATCTTTTGGGGACGCCTATGCCCAGCCATGGATGTCAATTAGATGATTAGGTACCGTAAGCTTACTGGCCTAGTACTCGGAATTAAAAATAAAACAATAATTCTCGAAAACTTCGTTCATATTAATTTCATGAAACATCAGCTGTTGCTTTCTATAGCCACTAAACAATACACACGTGTTAATCAGGTTATTGAACCTTATTTGTAAAGGAGTCCGACAAAATCCTCGCTCGAGTAGCAGGTGCCTTCGTGATGGCAATTTAGAATTACCAAAGTTTTGTAGGTACCTACTTATATAATCAAATCAACTGTGATACTTCCTTACATACGAAATAAACATACATACATACATACATATTGTCACGCCTCCATCCTCGAAGGGGTAGGCAGAGGCATAATAGACGCCCATATTTCACCGTTTGCATTTTTGTCCCACGTAACAGGTGGTGAGCCCATTGCCGTGTATGAAATTAAAACTTGCTTTATCTATCTACTGATCTTTTAAAGTCACTATAGTGACTCTTTTAATTTTGCTAATACAGATTGTTCTACGGTTACGGCAAGCTTTGAGCCGCGCTGTCTGGCTCAACGTAGAAAAATAACGTCCTTGACTGTATTTTACAGAATCTACCATAGCGAATGTACAAATTACCGCCACTCTTCGATTCCGAAGAAAACAGGCTGGAAAGGGGTGCCACTCTACTACAGAGACAGCGGCAGAACCGAGCGATTATAAAGATCATTTTAGACCCGAGTTCACCAACTACAACATAATCATTGATTACGTAACCGTTCTGTTAGCATTAAACAGTTGTTTAACCCAACCGCGTTTTTTTCGAGTTCACCATTTATTTCCAACCAACGGTTAGCTAACCAAACGTTTTTGAATGAGTGAGTCGAAAATGACCGAATGATGGAATGGTTTAACATTTTATTGTGAATGTTGAATATCTTAAATGTCAACGTCAATCAATTTTAATTGTCAAACTCAATTAATTATTTTTACGCGTCGTGTTTGTTTTCTTTGTATTAATATATATTGTGAGTGAATATGGAAGATAAACGCAAACGTACTGTGAATTTCACCAGTGACGAGAAATCTGTACTTACGGAACTCGTAATAAAGTACAGGGACATTATAGAAAATAAAAAATCGGACGCTACATCAAATGCCGAAAAAGCAAGTGGTTGGAAGGATCTGGCTGACGAGTTTAATGCTCTGAGTGCTCACTGCAAACGTACTCCTGAGAGCTTAAAGACTTGCTGGGAGAATATCAAACGCCAAACAAAAAAACAATCAGCAAGTCGGAAACGGGAGCTGTTTATGACTGGTAAGTAAACGTGGTCATTAAATAACGAAAATATTTGGTTGTTCCGGATTTTCGTGGTATTTATAACATAACATTATTTTTAGGTGGTGGAAGACCACCTCCACTTCCTCCGGGTACTGGAGTGGATCACGTGGTTGAGGCAATACTTGGACCTGCTTTGGAAGGACTAGAAAACCCATATGATGGTGATGCTCTACTAGATGTAAGTACTGAATCTTGTCAACTTTTTAACTAATAACATTAACTTTAGATATTACTAGCTTTTAAGTTAACCTGTATTATCTTTAATTAATACCCATAATTAATTTGTAGGGTATAGAAAAAGGCACCATACAATCAACCATCAGTATTGAGGATTGTATCCAGATCGACTCCAACAATGAGGTTTGTTTATTTATACCTAATAAGCCGTAGGCCTAATACTATAATAGTACATACATGTGTGCACAACACATAGGTGTATAATTCATAAGTCCATTCACTATTTACATGCCCATTTGATGACATGGATTATTTTTTCTCTTCAGACAAGAGGTGTCAAAGTCAAATAATTTGTTTCAAATAGGCACACATAAGGTGCATATATTATACATGTTGCTGGTCCCCGTAGGATAAAAACCCAAAACCTCTGCGTCAAGGACCCAATTCTTTAAGCTCTAGACCACAGAAGATGTTCATTGTATGTTATTGTTGTATAGTAAAATACTATCATCACGCTGTTTTCCTGACGGGGTAGTCAGAGAGGACAGATCGCCAAGCTTCGCAATCCATGCTTACTTCTTTCACTTCTTTGTAGTGTTGTTTATATCTAAGATATGAAAGTGTGGTGTTTATGCACATAATGTATTTCTGTTTCAGTTTGTACATGGGGAAAACGAAGTGGTCATAGAAGTAGAAAACGAGCCTTCATTTACCCAGAGCCCTATAGCCGGAACAAGTACGGAAAAAAACGGCGGAGTTATAAACACAAAATGGGATAAGGTACACTACACTACAAGCGCTTTCTTGTTTTTATTAATTCAAACAATGTGTAATATTATTAGTATGTAAAAAGTAGTTATGACTATGAATCAGTTTTCAAATTCGTTTACTATATAATATACTAGCTGCGACCCGCGGTTTAACCCGCGTAAGTCTGGATCCAGTGGGAATACCGGGATAAATGGTAACCTATGTCCTTCTCCAGGTCATGGTCTACCCATGTGCCAATTTCATTCAAATCTATTCAGCTGTTTAAGCGTGTTTAAATAAATAAACTCACTTTCGCACTAATAATATTAGTTAGGTATTTGCTACAGTCTCATGACAAAGAATAAAATGTATTACTACTCTTTTCTGTACTACTAGTCTCACAGGTTGAATAAAATTATTAAATACCAATATTAATATTGTTTACAGGAAAATAATTTGAAATGGGAGGGGTGGACACCAACTTCGTTAAAGAGGCCACTATCAGAGGTTCTAAAATCATCGAGTAAAGATAATGAAGGAAATAGTTGGTTAAAAAGAAGGAGACCCGCCCAGCAAAGTTTGAGTGACCAGCTTATTCAAGAAAAGATTAATTTGGTCCAAACATTGATCCAAAGCTCAAAAGAAGAGTCCAAACATAGGATTTTAATTTTACAGGAACAACTAAAACAAGAAAAACTTATACTCAAAAATTATTGCAATAAAACTGTTAGACCTACTCGTATTTATAATTTTTTAGTTTTAATTTTTTCTTGATATAGTTGTCCTGTAAAATTAACTCCTTATTTTTGGACTCTACTTGATGAGCTTTGGATCAATCTTTTGAACAAGTTAGCTTAGCTTAACTTAGAATAAAAAAATGTGTAAAAAAACTTGTTGTTTTTATTATCTATCATCACAGAATAATTATCTAGATTGCTATAGTAATAATATTTATTTTTTCAGACAATCATTACATTAACATATACATTTATATTGTTAGTATGAGCTTAAAAACTATGTTAGTACCTACCTAATAACTAAGGGAACTTAAGTCCTCTGGGTGTGGCTCCACACCAGTGGACTTAAGTGGCTATCTAACTTATTGCCTATTGCCTAGGGTGACAATTACTTTAAAACCCTACAACATTCATTGTAGTGTTTTAAAGTAATTGTTTATAAGTTTTCTCCTCTCTGGATTAATGTCTCTCGCTTCCGTACCCATGTCAGGCTGCCGTTGCTGCCTTATCCTGCCTTGTTCTATTATAGATTCCCAAGGAGCAGGTAGTTCCAAATCAGGGTCATCAGGAGGGCATTCTTCTTGCTTTGACTGAAGGATATTGTGAAGGAAAGCAGTGGCAACGATTATTGGAAGGCAGTTCTTTAAATGCACATGTATTCCCAATGCAAGTACTGGAAACCGTCTCTTCCATATCCCAAACAACCTTTCTATGGTATTTCGAGTCCTTATCTGTGATTCGTTGTATAATGACTCTTCTGCTCTCTGAACTCTATCAAGAGGCATCATCAAGTACCTTCTATTCATATAGCCACTGTCTGCCACAAGAATGGACTGGTTGTGTGTGCCCAACTCGAACATAGCATTTCTACGGGATGCACTAAAAATGCGCTCATCATGAGTACTACCTGGCCATCTTGCTACAATATCTATAATTATAAGTCCAGCATTGCATATAGCCTGAACATTTATTGACATATAACCTTTTCGGTTTCTAAAAGTTTCCGCGTGATTACCTCCAGGTGAAATAATTTTTACATGGGTGCAGTCCAATGCCCCTATTACTTTGGGGAATTTGGCAATGTTATAAAACTCCATTTGAGTTTTGCGAATTTCTTCGGGGGTTTCTGGAAACCGTATGAAATCCTTATTTAAAGAGGCAATTGCAGCAGTCACTCGATGGATCACCCTGCTCGCCGTAGGTCTGCTGACACCAGCAAAGTCTCCCATAGTCAGCTGGTGACACCCTGTGGCATAGTACCTCAGAGTGAGAAGCAGCTGACTTATGGGTGACAGAGAATAGTTTCTGAAAATTAAATTATAACATATAGTAGCTAATAAACCTCGAGAGAGTAAAAAAAGTAAATCCTAACTATAAATGCGAAAATGAGTCTGTTTGTTTATTTGTTACGCTTTCATGCTAAAATTGCTGAACGGATTTGGATGAAATTTGACAAATGGGTAGACCATGACCTGCAATAGGACATAGGATACTATTTTTATCCCAGCGAATTTAGCGCGGTTAGTACCTACATCATAAATCTAACCTCAAATTACATAGGTACATAGTTTCTTGACCCATTGTTACCTACAGTACCTACCCCAAACATAATTAAATAGTACGAAACTTACCTGTCGCTTGAATATTCCAACTTCCTTTCAATTAAATCAAGTAATTCCAATGCACTACGTTTGTATAAACGAAATCTTGTAGCAACTGCTTTCTCGTCATATTCCTCGAAATAATTGCGCCGTGTTTGGAATATACGGGGAGTGCGCAAAATTATTTCTAAATGTTCAAAATCATCTAGCACATTATCCTCTTCAAAGATATAATTCAAAGCGTCTTGCATTTTTACTTTGTACCTAACTAAAAGTGATGCACAATGCAAACTTCACGCCAGGAAGCATAAACCAATGGTTAAACTGTGTTGGCTACGTCGTTTAAGCTAATCACCCGATTACAGAACATAATCAATGGTTAGTGAATGGTGAACAGCAAAATATTGTTAAACAGCCGTTCATGGATAAAACATCTGTTTAAAATTTAACCATCTGTTGGTGAACTCGGGTCTTACTGTCAAATAATTATAGAAACTCAGGACGTTGTGCAAGCGCACATAATTGAAGTGAAACTTCTTTAACGAAGTAAGCTGTAGAAAAAAAAACGCCACGTTTTTCGATTACGCGCAATGTTGTTTTGAAGTAAAACTTCTTTATCAAAAGTGAATATTCTTTATCGACGTATCAGAGAAATTAAATAGCTGTAAAAAAATGTCGTAAAGAAGTTTGACTTCCTACCTGTGTACTCTGGTACACACACACTATTTTTTTCCCTTCTCTCACAATCCTGGGTTCCTCAAGCGGATCATTAATAGTCACAATATTGGGTCGTCAACTTGAGGGTCACTATCAATAGTTTTATGAATTGTGATATTGGCCTTTAATTCGTTAGATGTCACCGTGGCTTTCCTAGGACAGGTGGCGACATTGGTAACCAAATTACCGAAATATCATCAGCTGTTCTTTTGTGCCATGGTTTACCAGGATTACGCTTAAGGAGATAAACACGAGTGCTTGAATATATAGCTTTGAACGTTCATGGCGCTCAGTCAAAAAAAAACTAAAATTAAAACTATAAACCTAATTATGCGTCATAAAATTGGTCCACCAACATATTAGAAACAAGCGTATAATTAAAACTGTTTAATGTACCATGTTTTTATAACGGACTAATAAGTACTTCTTCTCTTTTAGGGTTCCTTATCCAAAGAGTAAAACGAGGCCTTATTACAAAGACTTCCCTCTCCGTCCATCTGTCACCAGGCTGTATGACATGAACCTTGACAGTTAAACAGTTGAAATTATTACAGCTGAAGTGTTTCTATTGTCGCTATAAACACTGATACTAAAATGTGTGTGTACCAAAGTACACAGGTAAATAGTTAAACTTATAATTTTTTTACTATTTACAACTTCACGAAAATTAGGTTTATCTACCCAATTGCTTACACATAAGTCGATAAAAAAATTCACTTACGTCGATAAAGAAGTCTCACTTAAAAACAACATGGCGCGTAACCGAAAAACATGACGATTTGTTTTTACAGCTATAAAATGTATCTTATACGTCGATAAAGAAGTTTCACTTCAAAAATCAGAATATAATTAAAAGGTATTTAAGGGTCCAACAAAGGTGGTAATTTTTTGCTTGATTTTGATTTTGATTTTAATAACGACAACAGGTAGACGCTAAAAATATTCAAATAATATTTAGGATTATATTTTCTTTAAAATAAATCACGCCACAACACCCCGCGCTTCCGCAACCAGTCCCTCCCTGCGACCTATTCCATGTCATCGGTCCACCTAGCAAGGCGTCGTCTTTTCGTAGGTTAATAATAAACAATCATTACATAAAAACATTTATTTAAGAAGGGCTCCCATACAAAATATATGATTTTTTTGCCGTTCTTTGTTTTTATACCACTACGAACTAACTGATGAAAAGTGGTCACCGTAGCCTATGGACGTTTGCAACACCAGAGGTGCAGCACTCGCGCTAAAAATCTTATAAGACCCCTTTTGAAGAACCCAATACTGTAAGACGTGCGGGAAAAACCAGGCAGGGAGTTCATTCCACAATCTAAGCGTACGCTGAATAAAGCCTCTATCGGACCTAACCGTATGCAATGGTACGGAACAATTTGTGCGCGAATCCGGCTGTCACTTGACCGGTTTTTTTTCTATTTTCATCATACACTTCTGAGCTATTATTTATATACATTTCAGACCATATTTCAGGTATCTAGCAAAGTAGGTAAAATAAAATATCAGAGAAACTCAGTAGAAAAATAAATTATGTGAATCATAATATAGACCTAATGACACAATTACACATCACGTAGCTCTGTATTACACGGTAATTCTGTCAAAATACGTACAGCATTCCCATTGATGTTTTTCATTGTATTTCAATAACTGTACAATGAAATCACAAACAGTTTGCTTAACGTTTTAGTATGCAAATTACTATTTATATCGTAATCATTGTAGTTTATTCGCTCTAGTGTGATCCTAAGACAGTGTTTCTCAAAATTTAATTCAATTTCGGAAGTCCCCAAGAAAATACCTTCCGCTCTCTATATATATAAAAGAAAGTCGTGTTAGTTACACTATTTATAACTCAACAACGGCTGTACCGAATTGGCTGAAAATTGGTGGGGAGGTAGCTTAGAGCCAGGAGACGGACATAGGCTACATCATTTTTATCCCGGGAACAAGTTCCTGTGGGAAACGGGAACGGAAAACTTCTCTACGGGGGCGAAGCCGCTGGCATCAACTAGTTTATAATAAGTCAAAAAATAAGTAATAGTGTTTTACAACAAAAGGATCTTAAATATCTCACCATCAAACTCTACAGAATAGGTGATGTTTCTTATTTCGATTACACGTTTTTCCTGTCTCCCGAGTAACTTTTGGGACTGTCATACCAGATAAATAGACACAAAAACACTTTTGAAGCAGAATTTCAACACGAAACAGGAAATTATACATACTTACTACAGGTGTTAGTTAGGTGTTAGTTCGTAATTACAATATTCTGAACTCGTTTCAAGAGAAGACTTATTTTTTTAATTTTCACATTCTCTAAAGCGGCACATTATCCCTTAAATCAACAAGCAGTTAATATATAATGCTAATGGTTACTGAGAAAAGTAAAAGCCTCTTGGTAATAAAGTGAAACGACTCAATTCATTTTTATTTTGTCGTCCTCAAGGGGATTGCGGCATTAAAAACCTTGAGAAACGTTGGCCAAGAGGGCGTGGGCTGCGGCGCCCGAGGTCACTCAACCTGAGAACTTCGACAAAGGGACGCCCGTGGCTAATCTTTACCTGCATGGATATACTGTTATTGGAATAAAGTCCCATAATATTTACATTGTAATTGTATGTTTAGGTCGCAGCTTCGTATCGTAGGTATATCCGTCTTACGTTTAGCTATTTCGCATGTGCAAGATTGTACAATTTTATTATATTTGAAATTTACATTGAATCCTTTTATAATCCAATCCTTTCTATAAACAAAAGATGTATTTTGATCAACTTTAGATTTTGAAGTAATGATGTAGTTAAGAATTGGTATAATACTAAGAAATAATAAAAGGGAATTTAAACAGAAAAAAATAAAAATGCATGTAAAGGAGGTAAAAATAGTTTTAGTTACAACAATAATAGCACAAATTGCGGCAAGGGGCATACTGCAGGGCAGAATATTGGTCTTACCAAATAACTCCAGTAATGTGCTCCACACATCTGCTTGATTTCTCAACAGTAAACAACAAAAGCTTTGGTTGTTGGAAGTCGTCAAAGCTAACTTCATACATTAATTTCAGTCTGGTTTCAGTGGTTACCCACTCAAACGTTCACTATCCGTTCGCGCTGCCAGAGCAGCGCATTTTTTGTAATTAACCTATGACCTAATTAACTAAAATCGTGATATCTTGGAAACTATAATACCTAGACAAAAAAATTTCATCATCAAAGAAGCGCTCGTGGCCCCGCGGTCTCAGTGTTTTGTAAACGATCACTGAGTTACGCAACTTTCACTATGGCTGGTCCTCGGATGGGTGACCACTTTGTGGTATTTACATTTGCGAGCGTTTCCGTGCTTCGGAAGGCACGTTAAGCCGTTGGTCCCGGTTGCCAGTAAAATGGCAGTCGTTAAGCCTGGTTGAAGGCCTTATGGGCGGCTTGAAAATTTCAACAGCAGGTAGCCACAACCTGCGTCTGTCTATTTCAACACGGCGATGGGCTCACCACCTATTACGTGGGACAGGAATCCACACGGTGAAAAGTGGGCATATAATATGCCTCTGCCACCCCTTCGGGGATAAGGCGTGATGGATATTTATTTATTTTATTTTACAAAAAAATTTAACTACTGAAAAATCGTAAAATATATAAAGATAAAACTTATAGCTATAATAATTTGGAATTTTAATCATAATTAACTGATATATTGGTATAAACACGAAAAAGTCGGTAAAAAAATAAAAAAACGTTATTTTTCAAAAATTTGCCACTCACACGAAAAACTAATATAAAACACTATTATTTTTTTACATAATTAAATTCTTGGAATTATAACGATTAAAACGATATATGACACTAATAACATATAATTATTCTAAAAAAAACTAAAAATTTGTTAACCCATTAAATATTAACGCAAAACTAAAAAAATGGCGGGAAAATGGCCGCCGGTAATGTTTTTTTTACCGCTTTTCTTTGAATTTTGATATTGTGACATATAGATATTAAACCTCTAATACACGGACTTTTTATCCACGATTCTAATGGTATAAAATTCATTCATTAAAACCACAGACAACATTATTTAAAAAATTTTTGAAATGAGGTCAGTTCTAAAATAGAAAAGGCAAAAAAAGTCAGCTGCTTTAGCACGTTTTTGAACGTTTGAGTAGGTAACAAACTTTCAATATAACATTAGTAGGATTATAAGGTACTGACGGCAAATTAATTACTAAACAAATATAGGCACGTAGGCGTAGGTTATGTCGGTAAATTAATTATACTTAACTATTTTATGCCCGCGATTTCGTAAGCTTTGAATGAAGTTACCCGCAATTAAATAGGTCTCATATTTATGATTCAAAGCATAGTAACCAAGCTATAGATAACTGATATTATAGGTAGCAATCCTGTAAAATCAGTTACATAACAGGGAAAATCCCGTCAAAATCAGTCTATATGTTAGGGAGATTACCCAAACAGATAAGACCAACGCAGTTTTTGCAGTGGCATACACTAGCACTGCGTCAGCGAGACAGTCAATATTATGTATATTAAATGACAGCCTCCACACCAGGTGAGACAGATAAGGCTTATCTTGTGGTTTTCCCAGAATAGATAACAAAAGTATATTAAGTAGAGCTCTATGGCACATTCATAATAGTGGCGTATTGAAGGTGGTATGTTGTAACTCAGGTTGTATGGGCCGTGTTGTGGATGAAACTTTTAGACTTTGATATAGCAGTAAAACCACGCAATATGTAGAAGCCTATGTCTAAAGGTATACTGCAATATATTAATGATTGATACATGCCTACAAAAAGACTTAAGTGAATTTGTCATCAGTCATTTTTGACTACACGAGGGAAAGGCACAATATATGAAAACGGGTGATGACTTTTATTTTTATTATCATTTTCGAACGTTATTACAAATAGTAAGCGAAGCCCAAGCCTGAAGACCGCCAGACTGCTAAAGTGGTAAGCATTTTCTTTTTATATTCCTTTTAGATTTTTCCATTTTCATTTTCTTTTTATAAGCATTTTTTGGCTGATCTTAATTTCGTTTTAGAAACATAATTCAGGTTATTTTTACAATATGGACGTTTATGTTTTCATTCCTTTATAGCTAGTCACAATATGTTAATTATAATTTATTTTTTCTTTCTTGTTAACAAAAGATGCATTGCCTCTGTGGCGCGGTGGGAGTGTATCCGACTGCTACGCAAGTGGTCGTGGATTCGATTCCCACCCAGGATAAAACTTTGTGTGATGAGCACGATGGTTGATTCTGTGTCTGGGTGTTATTTATCTATAAAAGAAATATATAAGTATGTTTATCAATTATCTGGTTATCATAGTACAAGCTCTGCTTAGTTTGGAATCAGATGGCGTTGTGTGTGGTGTACCAGCGATATTTATTTATTATTAAGATTATGTTATAGTTACTAAGTAACAAAATGTCAATTCTTATCTTAATCCTAATGCTTTGATCACTTTCCATTGTAATGAAATTCTTTTAACAGAGCTCACGCCCTTATCGACGTTTAAATTAAAAGTCAATAGGTATTCCTTCAATAGTGTTTCCAGTCTAGTAATTTCCCCCCATAACAGACAATGGGATCGATAGACTCCCACGTCATACAGTGAAAAGTCCATTTAATTTAATAGCTTTTTTAACGTTACGTAGATATGGGTGACCAGTTTGTGGAATTTACATTTGCGAGCGTTTCCGTGCTTCGGAAGGCACGTTAAACCGTTGGTCCCGGTTGCCAGTAATATGGCAGTCGTTAATCAGTTGAAGGTCTTATGGGCGGCTTGAAAAATTTCAACAGCAGGTCGCCACAAGCTACCCTTGTCTATTTCAACACGGCTACAGGCTCACCACCTGTTACGTGAGACAACATGCATACGGTGAAATGTGGGCGTATAGTATGCCTCTGCGTAGGCCTTAAGGGGTAGCCCTTCGGGGACAAAGGCGTGACAATATGTATGTATGTTACGTAAATATAACAAATCGCTCATCATTCATCCCCTTATCCCCGAAGGGGTGGCAGAGGCATATTGTACGGCCAGATTTCACCGTGTGTAGAGTATTTTTGCCCCATAAAAAGGTGGTGCGCCTGTAGCCGTGTTAATGTAGACAAGGGTAGCTTGTGGCGACCAGGTGTTGAAAATTTTCACGCTGCCCATAAGGCCTTCAACTGAATTAACGACTGTCATGTTACTGGCAACCGGGACCAACGGTTTAACGTGCCTTACGAAACACGAAAACGCCCGAAAATGGAAATACCACAAATGATCACCCATCCGTAACCAGCTATGGCGAAAGTTGCTTAACGCAGTGATTGTTTACAGTACATTAAGTTAGAGGCACCACGATCACTTCTCGTATTGAACTATCTAATCGTATTGTACAATGGCTTATAATTTGAAAAGTAGCAAATGCCTTTTGGTTCGTGAAAATTCCATATCGTCCGGGGGCCATTGCTCACTTTTTATCTATTTATCTTTAAGCTGTATTCTTGACGGGGTAATCAGTTAGGACTTTCCTTACAGAATACTCGATGGTAAATAAATCCATTACAAAAAAGGAACATTGACAACACACCTTCAAAGAAATGCCAAAGTCCTACGTCTACATTTCACAATCAATTTTACCACTCATACATAATAGTCTATTTCGGGGTAATCCTTCTTCAAAAGGTACGTCAAGGAGGCTTTTAATATTTAGCTCACTAAAATGACGCCGGTGGTCTGATTGAAAGCCATGGCGAATTGAGACTCACTATCTCAGTCCACAAGACAATGGCCCTCATGTTGGTGGCCCGATGCCTCTTCACGTTAGTCTTAAAGAACACGGGGTTGCCCCCTCACTGTATTTAAAACAGAACTTCATACTTGACAATGAACTCCATACTTGACACAGAACTTCATACTTTACACAAAACTTCAGACTTGACACAGAACTTCATGCTTGACACAGAACATCATACTTGACACAGAACATCATACTTGACACAGAACTTCATGCTTGACACAGAACTTCATACTTGACACAGAACTTAATGCTTGACACAGAACTTTACACTTGACACAGAACTAGACTTCTACTCATCGCAGAAAGATTCATCATGGGTGGGTATCAAACCAACTAATCTGATTTCGTAGCGTCACCAACAGAGAGGTCTTCTTATTTCATTCCATTGGTACACCACACCATCCATTCAAGACAGGTGTTGTTAGTTGAGGTAGCACCTGTCATTGATTAAAAAAAAAACTATAATTGAGATATAGTAGCCATTTAGTGTAGCATACTTAAAAGCGACTTCGATTAAAATGTTTGGATTTTGATTTGATGGGAGTAAACCTACGTAAATTATTATTATTATTATTATTTTTTTTTAATTAGGATAAAAATAATAGTTTAATGAAATTTTCTTTCCTAAGATGCTTTAAATTAAATTTACACTCAGCAATAGCATTGCGTATGTAATCCATCCTTTGTGAAAGATTGGTTTCTGAACTAGTGGTGTATGTGTGTGTGAGTGAGTGGTGCATGTAAATGCGTGTGTGAGTGAGTGTGACTGTGTTTGTGTAAGTGAGTGTGCGCGCGCGTATATTTGTGGATGCAAGGTGGTTAGACTTATTATTATAATACCAGCTTAATATCTCTGTCTTTTAGGTATAAAATAGGAGCTTCATTGCCATGTATTTTTTTTCTTTGCAAACGGTATTAATAATCCAGAAACAGTAATCAAATAGTGTCAATAGCACAAGCAATATCAAAAGCTGTCATGCTGATATTCTCGTAAAGTCTATGGCAATTGAGATATCGTTTAATCGTCTCTATATAAATAATGTTAACTGTACAGTCATGTATTGTGATAAGTGTATTACCAAAGCTCTAATCGAATACCTACCGAGCTCTTATCAGCGGTCCTATCTAGCCTTGAAAACCAGCTGTTGCGAGACAACGCAAAAAGGATTTTTAAGTTTTTTTTTATTCTTGCACAATTCTGAAGCTCATATTCATAAAGATCACGACGTAACATGTTATACTTAACATTGAACAATAAACTATGAACACGTGCTCACATCTCGACAAACAGGCGCGCAGATGCGCAGACGCACCTGGTGAAGGCACAGAGCTTCTAGGGTTGCCAATTGTAGAGTCGGTAATTCTTTAAGTCACATAAACTAAAGCCATAGGTTAATAAAGAAATGTGTTCTTTTTTATTCATTTCATGTTATCACTTTCTTAATATTTCTGATGATGACCGACTAACTTTAGGTTGAAATTAATAGCAGTGGTGAACATACACGTCTATCGTACAGATAAATAGGAATTTAGTTAAGTATGACAATTAAAAAAATGTGTGTGTGTATTTATGTACACGCGTTAGAAGCAATATTTATTCTTTAGTCTAATAAGATTTCATCACATATACTAAAACTCTTTGTTTGTTAACCGGAATGGTAAATTAGTAAGAAAAAAACACATGAAAATAATGAAAACTACTTTGAATGTTGTGACAAGTTGTCATGGAAACAGTTATCAGCTAACTTCATGGTGTCGGTTTTTTATGACAGTCTGCGCGCGCATCATATTCACTCTCATAAATTTTCCCTAACGCGCCAAAAGAAGTATAACTTCAAAAATTCGAACAAATAGGAAAATACTGGGGAAACAGAACGTAGTGGTTTTCACTAACATTGCTTAAGGCAAAGCCTAACTAGGAAAATATTAGGACTTAGATACTCCCAAGCATGTTCTTGCGTTTCACCAACCGATTCGCACAAGGCGACTTCTTAGCGTTTAGTTGCTTATGATTTATGATTCATAAACAAGAATTTTCTTGGTTCAGTTGTAAGCTTGCTGTTTTGACTTTGACGTTTGACAGTTGAGACATTTCATGATAGTAAATAAGCATGGTGTCGATACCCAAAATTTTGTGAGGGTTTTCGTACCTCATCGGTCGGATGAAAAAAATGACAATCTCCTTGTTTCGTACGCCATGATATTGTGATCCATAATAAATGTATTAAATTTATTTAATATTATATTATATTCTAAACTATGCATATTTCTAATAGGTTGTAGCGAATGCCGCGCCGGCGCCGGTCGTCAGTACTATTAGTTCAGTCTATTCGTTCCTGAAAACTCGTGGTAAATATTTATCACTGTACCGAATAAGAAAAAAACCACGTTATGTACACAAAAACAGTTATGTAACTTGTCCAAATCAATCCTGCAGCCACAGAACATTACCCGCACACTTGCAGCTGTCGATTTGGGCGCACAGAAAAAACTTATAATTATGTTTGGGCGCTAGCCTAGCCATTAAGTGCAAGCGAATCGGTGTCTTAGGTTAGGATGACGCTTACCAACGTTACGCATCGTCTTGAGGTTGGTGAAACGCAAATTTACTATAAGCAACTTTAAAAAAGCTAAGCATCCATTTTAGATGACTCCTAGGTTTAGTGAAAATAGGCATACGTCAGTTATACTATTTGTCTGTAGAAATAAAATTGACAACCCTATTGAATTTCTATAGTAACACAAGACTTTTTTGTAAGGTAGTAGATAACTAAGAACGCATGCGGCTCTAAAAATAGTGGGTAGGTAAGCGATAGTGTTGACCTATTTTACACTAAAACCAACTTTATCTCATTGTTTATTTTAAAAAAATATTGTATTACATTGATAGAAATATGGTTTCTAAAACAAATTAGGCGATTTTCGTAATATCGATATGTATGTTTTCCTGTTTGTTGAACTGTGTTAGGTCAACTTTGTAAAAGTATCTGTGGTAATCTTGAACACCTGCTTATATTTGACTAGATGACCAACCTCGTCTTTGCCGGTGGCATTCTTCGAATTTCCGTCGGAACTATTTAATCCCTTCGCTTATAAATAAAAATTTATCCGTTTTCTCGACATTTATGATTACTACTCCGCTCTCCTGGGTATTAGCGCGATAATTATATAGCCTTCCTATATAAATGAGCTATCCAACACAACAATATTTTTTCAATTCCGACCAGTAGTTCCTGAGATTAGCGTGTTTAACCAAACAAACAAACTCTTCAGCTTTATATATAGAGAGATGGAGTTCGCAAAAGGAAACAAAATGTACACAATCTATGATCATTAGGTTTTTTGAGAAATAGCCATTTCGTGAATTAATTGCACTTATAGCATTAATTGCACTTATCATTTAACTATGATCATAGAATTTGACAGGTATGAAATCATATTTATATGATTTAAATATGATAATGTAATACAGGCCTAAGTAGTAAACACATCGTTACGTTCAGCGACTTCTTGCCAGAAAACGAACAATGCACATCATTTAACTATGATCATAGAATTTGACAGGTATGAAATCACGAGGAGTAACGCACCGACACGCAGCCCTAAAGGCCACGGCAGGTGTTGCTCAAGTCGTGGGTCGAATTCGGCAGCTGGGCCTGGAGGTTGCCCTGCACAAATCCGAGGCTCTGTGTTTTCACGGGCCTAGGAAGCAGCCTCCTCCAGGATCCAGCATAACAGTGGGGGGCGTTAGCATCGGCATCGAGCCCTCGATGAAGTATCTGGGGCTCGTACTCGATAGCCGATGGAACTTCGGACATCATTTCCGAAGTTTGGTCCCAAAACTGAGGGGGGCCACAGCTGCATAATCGCGGTTGTTGCCCAACATAAGGAGACCTAACGCTCCCTGCAGGAGACTCTACCTCGGGATCGTGCGGAGTATGGCCCTATACGGGGCCCCCATATGGGCGGAGACCCTGACGGCCCGCAATGCGTCGATATTACATAGCCCGCTAAAGGCGATGGCCGTCAGGGTGATAAGAGGGTACCGCACGATCTCCGTTGAGGCGGCATGTCTCCTTGCCGGGACCCCTCCATGGGACCTGGAAGCGAGAGCCCTTGCGTCATTGTTTAAATGGCGCAAGGAGGCGCGGGAGCAGGGCCATGGGCCTACGCCTCGAGAAATCGAGGCTCAGCGGTCCCAGCTCCGACAGGAACTCATGGAGACATGGAAGGTGCGACTTGAGCATCCAAGGTGGGGAAACGCCACAATCGGGGCGGTCAGACCGGTCATGGATGAGTGGTTGGAGAGGAGCCATGGCAACCTCTCCTACCGGTTGTCACAGATACTTACCGGGCACGGGTGCTTCGGTAAGTATCTGTGGCGTATACACCGGGAGACCACAGCCGAGTGCCAGCACTGCGTAGAACGCAGCGAGGACACAGCGCTCCACACATTGGTGGAGTGCTCAGCGTGGGCGCAGCAGCGCCAAGACCTCGTGGCGAGTCTGGGCGTAGACATTCTCTCGCTGGAAACTATGGTGCAAGCCATGGTCTCCGGCGGGAGCAAGTGGGACGCCGCTGCGTCTTTCTGCGAGCAGGTCATGCTCGCGAAAGAGGCGGCGGAGACGGTACGGGAGAGGACTCTCCCGCCCGAGTTCCGCAGTCTGCGGCGACAACGCCGCAGACTTATCTTCGCCCAAGACTACCGGCCTCCATGACCGGGGGCCTGAGGACGGCGGGTGGGCTGCTCGTTGTCCTTACAGAAGCAGGCCCAAGACGTAGGCATGACATGAAAATGTCACGCACGCCCCATGCCCCAAGAAGCGGGATAGAACCCGAACCAACCCCCCAAAGAAGCGGGATAACACCCGAACCCCAGGTGAGGCCGCGGTGGTAGCCAAAGTCTGCCGGGAGCTATGGGACATCTTTCCGAGGAGTTACCCGGGGCGTCCGGCAATAGACAGCTAGGCGGGGACTGTGTGGTTTTAGCCGGTTCGAGTCCGGCATGACATCCGAGGGGATTTCCATACGTTAAAAAAAAAAAAAAAAAAGGTATGAAATCATATTTATATGATTTAAATATAATAATGTAATATAGGCCTAATTAGTAAACACATCGTAACGTTTAGCGACTTCTTGCCGTAAAATGTGTGTTGGTAGTTTCTGAAACCAGCACAGACAAACAACGGGAGCAATCTTCGTATGTACTAATTTATTAACCTAAATTTCTGGATCGCGTGTTATAAAATGTTATTGTATGTGCAACTAAATATGTAAAAGAAGCGCTCGTGGCCCCGCGGTCTCAGTGTTCTGTAAACGATCACTGAGTTACGCAACTTTCACTATGGCTGGTCCTCGGATGGGTGACCACTTTGTGGCATTTACATTTGCGAGCGTTTCCGTGCTTCGGAAGGCACGTTAAGCCGTTGGTCCCGGTTGCCAGTAAAATGGCAGTCGTTAAGCCTGGTTGAATGCCTTATGGGCGGCATGAAAAACTTCAACAGCAGGTAGCCACAACCTGCGTATGTCTATTTCCACACGGCAATGGGCTCTCCACCTATTACGTGGGACAGAAATCCACACGGTGAAAAGTGGGCATATAATATGCCTCTGCCACCCCTTCGGGGATAAGGCGTGATGGATATTTATTTTATTTATTTTATAACTAAATATGTACTTATTTTAAGAAACGTTAGACAAATGTTACTTTTGTAAACCCACGTGTATTTAACGCTTGCAACACTATGCATATAGAAACTTATTCCTTTATGCCTTGAATGCCTAAGTAATGGCATAGTGGTCGTGTATGCGACTGCCATGTCGAGATTCCGGGTTCGATTCCCGGGTCGTTTAAATATTTGTGTGATCCACTAATGTTTCTTTCGGAGTTTGGGTTTTTGCTATCCTACTAATATTATAAACGCGAAATTTTGTAAGTTGGTATGTAGGGTACTTTTAGCCTAGCCTATGTGTTATTCTGATGTGTAAGCTATATTATTGTAAAGGTTCATCAAAATCCATTCAGTAGATTTTGCATTTAAGAGTAACAAACATCCACCCATACTTATGAACTTTCGAATATGTATACTTAGATCACAGTTGTGGCGGTCGATCAATTCCTTATTCGCATTGTAGAAGTTAACATAGACTGTGACACCTCTTAATACCCACAAACGACGTTTTATGAAGGACTAGTTGACGCCTGAACGCGTGAAGTACAGTTATCGCGTTCTCGTTTCCCACAGGAACTTGTTCCCGGGGTAAAAAGAAGCCTATGTATTTTTCTGATGTGTAAGCTATATTATTGTAAAGTTTCATCAAAATCTATTCAGTAGATTCTGCGTGAAAGAGTAACAAATATTCATCCATACTTACAAACTTTCGCGTTTATAATATTAGTAGGATTGTTGCCAACGACAAAAGTGTCATAGGCTTTATTCCCAAAGGGGAATGCAGAGGCATACTATACACAATTAAGGCTAAACGGACAATGGCATGTAGTGGCGATTCGCTATTCAAAATTTTCTAGACATTTCATGCCTTCATCTTATGCCTAACGACTGCCATGTTACTGGCAATCGGGTCCTACGGCTTTACATGCCACACGAAGCACGGAAACACTCTGGAATTACACAAATATGAATAAGAAATTGTGAAACTCCCAAAATGGTACATATTTGTTAGATTTTAGTAAGAAAATTAAGAATTAGGAAAAACTGCAGCTGTCTAAATTTACACCAAAAAATTGTGTTCTATCAGATGTGCCGCGGATTCACCTGCGTAGTGCCTGTTCCCGTGGGAATACGAGAATAAAATGTAGCCTAAGTTACTCCTTATAATATCAGTTATCTACCAATGAAAGTCTTAATAAAATCGATCCCAGCTGTTTCTGAGGGAACAAACAGTCAGACTGACGAAGAGAGAAAAACGTATATACTTTCAAATGCATTTAATGAAAAGCTGTTAATTCGGAATTATAAATATACACTTCAAGCGCATAATACAAATCCTAATGCAAATATAATCATGTAAAAGAATCCTTAAGAGGATAACAGGTGTAGTAGCGTAAAATATAAAGTACTCCTTAGCACAAGGTGGTGTTGCACATGAGTCATGGGAAAAACATACATGTACATGACTACAGAAGCAACTAATGATAATATTTGCGTACAATCCATTGTATTAGCACACCTGGAGTAAATTGGCATTTTTGTTATGGAATTATATTAAGTGAAAAAGGTTTCACACGCTAAGAAAAGTTTATAAATAAATGTACATTTCTATAAAGAGAAAAACTTACGATTCCACGGTTTTAGCTAGGCGATGATGAGTGATACTCAAACATCATCAAACGTGGCACCTAAGAATGGAAAGTATCCGAAAGTGATGCAGACAAGAGAAAAAACCTTTTAAAGAATTCCTGTCTTCCTTCGCCTTTTTTTTACGTGTGGAAATCCTCATGGATGCTATGCCAGACTCTTACCGACTAAAACTGCACGGTGCCCTTCCATTTGTCTATGGCCAGGAGCCCCGGGTAAGCCCTCGGGAGGATAGCCCCAGCGCTCCCACAATGTCTTCCTTCATCCTACTCTATTTCATCCATATTTTGTATCCAGTAGCTTCCAAGTACTACATGAATTTGGAGCCTGTGGTCTACATTTATTTGGCTGCTAGTAGCAGTATTCGTTATGCTAGTGATTTTCAGTATCGTTGGGAGCGACTTCTGTCTGACCTCTCAACTCCTTAATGGCGTGGCCTTGTACATTTAGCAGAGAAGGTCGCGTTGATTGTCTTGATGGGTTCCTTACACTCGAATTTGTCCTTTTCGAAAGCCGACCATAGCGAAGTTAAATATGTAGGTGAAAAACATTTCATATGCTACTACAAAAATCTGCCGTCACCAGCTAAAACAATATGTTTATGGAATACTAGGTGACGACCGCGATTGATTCCAGGATAAAAAAGTATCATGTGATGTGTTTCAGCTATGATATTGTTAAGTTTCATCCAAAATCCATTCATTCTTGCGTGAATGAGTAACAAACCTTCAGATTTATAATATTTGTAGCATAGAAGCACATTTCCACAAAATTGCAGACTAATAAACATAAACAGCTCCCAACCCGTAAAATACAACAAACATTATTTATCATTAGTGGATTCTACTGTACACACCAGATTAAATAATAGTCTGCCGAGCCATAAACTCACATTTGTCTCAGCAGATTTAATGGAACACAATCTTATAGGTTTATGTACTTGGTAACATATTTGTGGAGTTCTGCAGCAGTAATACTGGTTAAATTGATAGTCGTAAAACTTTGCGGTCTACCAGACTGAACGATCCAGGAACGGATCGGATTCTTAGTAAATAAATCGTAGCAACAGTTAGCAGTTGAGGTTTCTGACGGCTGTTAACGTGGCTATTTTACATAGCTCGTTGAAGACGATGGCCGTCAGGGTTATTAGAGGGTACCGCATGATCTCCGTCGTGGCAGCATGTCTCCTAACGGGGATCTCTCCTAGGGACCTGGAATCGAGGGCCTTGCGTCGTTCTAACAATGCCACAAGGTGGCGCTGGAGCGGGACTACAGGTCGGTGTCTCGAGAAATCGAGGCCCAGCGATTCCTGTTCTGCCAGGAACTCATGGAAACGAGGAAAGTGCGACCTGAGCAACCTATGTGGGGACACACCGCTATTGAGGTAATGATGCCGGTCAAAGAGGAGTGGCTGTAGAGGAAACATGGCAGCCTCACCTAGCGGCGCATCACCTACCTTCCGCAGACTGCGGCCTTACCTAAGCACCCGTGTCCGGTAAGCATCTATGAGGATTACCACACGTTAACAAAGAGTTATTGAAGTTACGCCATTTTTTCAACATTTACGTGAAGTTTCGGTTCGATATTGGTTTATTCGGTATTAAACGAGCCAATCTCAGGAATTTCTGGTTCGAATTGAATAAATATATTTGTGTTGGATAGTCCATTTATCAAAGAATGCTATAAGCTATATATCATGACGCCCTGAGGAGCAGAGCAGTAATCATAAATGTCTAGAAATCGGGCAAATCCAATTTTATACATTATTGTGAAAATAATACTCGAGAAGATAAAATGAGTGCGACGGGGGTTCTAAAGGAAATACAAAACGCTTTCTGTATCACTTCAATTAATCAATTCAGCCAACTTTTCGTCTGCTTGTAACGTTATTACGTCTAGAACTTATGTTTATTGAACTATAAGCAGCTCACAACCCGATATCAGTGCAACACTCGATACGACTGCACTTGCTTAACAAATGATTTATACTATATAGTGCCAAGGACCGTTATTAGAAGAGGAGTGCGCGTCCCTCGACTTTTCCACACAGAAGTGAGTAGGACTAACTCCGGATTACGAGTACCTCACCGTCGTCTTGTCGACACATATAATGGCTATTTTATGGATTTGGACATATTTTCTCTGTCAAACCTGCAATTTAAGCGGAAAGCAATTTAGCTACTAGTCGACTTACAATTGCAGATTTAATTGGATGCACATTTCTTTATTGTTTATTTGAACTTAATTTTTTACTTAAGTCTTATTTACTTTACTTTAAAAAAAAAGCAGCTAAAACTATTTTGTGACAATATAAAATTACAAAACTATATGTTCACATTGTTCAGTTTAATTCGTGGACAATTGTGTGGGTTGCATGATTGTTAAAATTGTTTACCTAATATTTAATAATTGTATAACTATTTTATCATGTAACTGTTTTTTGTCCCCAATAAATTAATAAATTAATAAACCCATATAAGTTGTAAGTAGCAACAATACAAAGGTCAGCCGTGCCTAGTATCTTCAATTTGAAGACTACCGATACAGCCTTACCGGGTGTCATGGTGACTCTCATTCTCAAGACCTCACCATAGCTTACCATCAGAGAGAGAGAGAGAGAGAGAGAGAGAGAGAGAGAGAGAGAGGGAGGGAGAGATATAGAGATAGATATAGAGAGAGATAGAGATATATATAGAGAGAGAGATAGAGAGATATAGAGAGAGATAGAGATAGAGAGAGATAGATAGAGAGATAGAGAGATATATAGAGAGAGAGCTAGAGATATAGAGAGAGGTAGAGAGAGAGATAGAGATATCGAGAGAGAGAGAGAGAGAGATATATAGATATAGAGAGATATAGAGAGAGAGATAGAGAGATAGAGAGAGAGATAGAAAGAGAGAGAGAGAGAGATAGAACGTGATTTTGATGAGCAACAAATCTATCTAATATATAAAGCTAAAGAGTTCGTTTGGCTGGTTGAACGCGCTAATCTCAGGAACTACTGGTTCGAATATTCTATTTGTGTTAGATAGCCCATTAATCGAGGAAGGTTATAAGTTATCAAGCTACTAGCCTAGAAAGCAGAGCAGTAGAATCATAAATATCAACAAATACTGACTTGATACTTTGACTGCCTCGGTGGCGCAGTGGTAGTGCATGCGACTGAAGTCCCGGGTTAGATTCCCAGGTCGGAAAAAAAAATTGTGTGATCTACAAATGTTTGTTGCGAAGTTTGGGTAAATATGTATGTATTTGGAAATATATAAGTATATCAGTTGTCTAGATTCCATAACACAAGTTTAAATTACCTTACTTTGGGCTAGACGGCGCTGTGTAAAAAAATGACCCACAAATGACCCATATTTTCATACATTATTGTAAAAGTAATAAACGACAGGATTAAATAGGTGTGACGGGGGTTAAAAATTAGTCTCGATCGAAGCCGCGGGGGTTGACTAGTTAAAAAGTAATCCGGTGCTCATAAATACACTTTAAAACGTTGTCCTTTTATACTCAGTAATATCCTTCTGTAATTTGCGCTTTGATGCGTTCCTAATTAACTTAAATTATTTTTGGTAGACACGAAAATAAATCCGTTGACGCGACAACGCTTTCACGCGGGCACGGGCGCCAAATTTGCGGCCCGCTTTCAACATCAAAGGACCCCGAGTCCAGCCCTGGTCGCTTCAATTTACTGTGACGTCAAAAACAGGTAACCTTACCCGGTTTTTAATTACTATTCCAAAATTCTGTGGTTTCACTTCACTGTTAAATGTATTTTTTTTTAAATATTAATCTTATTATCCTTTTATTTTAAATAATACCTCTCATTAACACTGGTTCAAAGGCTACTTTACGTGGTGTGATTTCTCCAAAGCTCTGTACGTGACCGGTTTTGAGGATCAGTATACATAATAAGGTTGTAGCGTAAATATTTTGCAATCTTGAGAGGTGTGAGCTTAAATGGGATTAGTTAGAGTAAAAGACTTTTTTTAAATTTATTAATTGACTCGGAACTTGGTTTTTAGTATGCATTGTCAACTTATCCTAAAGACTGCCATGTTACTGATAACCGGGATCAATGGTTTAACTTGCCATCCTAAACGCTCGTGAATAAAAATGACACAAAGTGGTCACACATCCGAGGATCAGCCAAAGTAAAAGCTGATTAACACAGATAGCTTACAGAATACTGAGTTAGAGGGAATTTTAAGTCTCTGAGTATTATTGGTTTGGACAACGAATGAGGAACGATTGGCGAAGAATATACTGTGCGAAAGTAGAGGGTAGAAGAAGTCAGGGTAGGCCGAGACTTACTTATGAAGACCACGTGAGTAGATTGCTCAAAAACGGAAAAGTCATAAGTGTTCGAATACCTAGACGTGCATATGAAGCGATTAATGAATCTACAGGAAGCGAAAGAAGTATGCATGGATCGCGAAGCCTGGCAATCTGTCCTCTCTGACTACCCCGTAAGGAATACAGCGTAAAGATAGATAGATAGTACTATTGGTTTATGGAATGCATTGTCAATCAATTGTATGCAAAGTCCTTCTTCATTCTATTGTAGTCCGAGTTGCGTTCAAATATCTTTTATTTGACTGTTAGAAGCAGCTATCCTTGGGCTTATGATTTTCTACAATGTTGGGAGCGTGTTTCCCCGTCTGTTACTCAGCAGGCGAAGTCGCTTGGGCCTTGGAGATCATGATGCCCTTACATTTATTCTTTAGTACCTAATTATTATGTACGACAAATTAAATGCTTAATATTTTAATCGAATTCCAAACGATTAACCGTAAATTAAAAAAAGTGTGTAATTATGTACACGCGTTAAAAGTTATACTGCTTTAGTCTAATAAGATTTCAAGATTTCATCACATACACCACAACTCTTTGTTTGTAACAGGAATGATAAATTAGTAAGAAAAAAATCTATTTTGAATGTAGTTTTAAGTTGTCATGGAAACGCTTATGGGCTAACTTCAGGGTGTTTATAAGTTGTCACGGAAACACTTATCAGCTAACATCATGGGGTCGATTTTTTGTAACGGTCTGCGCGCGCCTCGTAAAAATTTAAAGTCTCATAAATTTACCCTAACGCGCCAAAAGAAATAAAACTTCAAAAAAAGTTTGGAAAATCCAAAAGTGCACGCCTCTCGCGCTTTTATTATATTATAAAAATTATGGTTTCATTTTAATTTAAAATACGACCAATGACTTAAAATTTTTAAAAACTTTTCGCACGCCATCTAACAAAAAAAAAATTAAGGATTAGTTAGCTTAAATTGCGCTAGATGGCGTTGTGCTAAAATTGTTTATTTAATGACAATTAAACCACATCGAATCAGACCGTGAAAATTGAAAGGGTTCTATTACTAATTATACTGAAGCGTAAGAGAAAAAAAAAGACTCGATTAGTAAAGTATTTTGGTCGTTATCGTGTTAACAAGAAAATAATCCGTAACATACAGACACACGGACGTCCAAGACGGAACTTTTTTAAACAGTTTTTTAACTAGTTTAAATAACAAAAACGGCATCAAAAATATCATGAGTGTTAAAAATAGTGTTTTTTCTTGATATGTGTGTGTATATATTATTTTACAAGTGCAATATATGATAAATAGTGCAATATATAATAATTTTAAGTTTGAAAAATCAGATGTTTTGCGCGAAGTGACAGTAGTACCCACCTCAACGCTTCGCTTATAAGGCGTGCATTACCCCCAGGATTCCATGGTCAGATCCCTGACAGACAATTACCTAGTAATATGGCAATATATTCTAATTGCAACCCATTCGTAAAAATAAAATTAACATTTCAGGGATTAAGGTGTGACAGATAAAGAAAACACTTTGCAAAGAATTGTTAGGCAACTCAGCCTTTTTGAAGTCGGTTAAACACGTGAAAATTGCAAATGGTTGCGAAATTGGTGACCCTTCCGAAACTTCCGAGTTTATAAGATTCCTTGTACACAAACAATCATAGACATTTCCTTTCGGACAAGGGCCAACAAATGTTAGTAAACAATCCTTAACCCTTTTACTTCACGAATAAAATTATTCAAGTTAAAGACAAGAAGTTAGATAATAATAAATGTAAATTGTGCTTAAAGTGGCTTCTGAGAGAATGGCAATGAATTAACAAGTTTTGTGTAACTCAAGTTGTAGTAGGACTTCACGCGACCATGCGAAAATAAGTTTATGAAAAGTGTCTGTCCCGTCACAATTTGTTTAATGGATTAAGTTGACAAGCTGTCAACTTTATTAACTTTATTTCTTGTTAAGTTGAACCGTGGTTTTCAGTAACTTTGTCGATTAGTCATTTATTGACTGAAGAGGCGAGCGTAGCGAGCCGACGAAACTTTCCGTTTTAACTCTACTTTTACGGGAAAAATGCTGTTGATGTCCATCTGTCCATTCAGTCTTAAGGGCACATTTTCATCGGATTTGCATGCAACTTGGCATGGACAGTCCTTGATGTAGACAAAAACTTTTAGCGAGGGGGTTTTTCGATCGGGGGGGGGGGATGTAGGCAGGGGAGGGGAAATGGTCCCGTAGTGGTTGGCAATAGCACTCAAAACGAAAAAAAAGCAATGTGATTTTTTTTTTAAATCGATAAAAAAAAGGAAAAAAAAATCTCTGAAGTCTACGGTTCACAGAACCACTAGTAATTTTATTGTATAGGTAGGTATTGGAAAATCAGCAGAGCGTTGTGAATTCCGTAAGGATCTACTAAAACTTATTTTCTGGCTACCCCTGCATGGGTCCAGCGTGAAGATAGTTTTGCTTCGAGGAGAAGAGAGTTAAAACGGAAACCTTCGTCGGCTCGCTACGCTCGCCTCTTCAGTCAATAAATGACTAATCGACAAAGTTACTGAAAACCACGGTTCAACTTAACAAGAAATAAAGTTAATAAAGTTGACAGCTTGTCAACTTAATCCATTAAACAAATTGTGACGGGACAGACACTTTTCATAAACTTATTTTCGCATGGTCGCGTGAAGTCCTACTACAACTTGAGTTACACAAAACTTGTTAATTCATTGCCATTCTCTCAGAAGCCACTTTAAGCACAATTTACATTTATTATTATCTAACTTCTTGTCTTTAACTTGAATAATTTTATTCGTGAAGTAAAAGGGTTAAGGATTGTTTACTAACATTTGTTGGCCCTTGTCCGAAAGGAAATGTCTATGATTGTTTGTGTACAAGGAATCTTATAAACTCGGAAGTTTCGGAAGGGTCACCAATTTCGCAACCATTTGCAATTTTCACGTGTTTAACCGACTTCAAAAAGGCTGAGTTGCCTAACAATTCTTTGCAAAGTGTTTTCTTTATCTGTCACACCTTAATCCCTGAAATGTTAATTTTATTTTTACGAATGGGTTGCAATTAGAATATATTGCCATATTACTAGGTAATTGTCTGTCAGGGATCTGACCATGGAATCCTGGGGGTAATGCACGCCTTATAAGCGAAGCGTTGAGGTGGGTACTACTGTCACTTCGCGCAAAACATCTGATTTTTCAAACTTAAAATTATTATATATTGCACTATTTATCATATATTGCACTTGTAAAATAATATATACACACACATATCAAGAAAAAACACTATTTTTAACACTCATGATATTTTTGATGCCGTTTTTGTTATTTAAACTAGTTAAAAAACTGTTTAAAAAAGTTCCGTCTTGGACGTCCGTGTGTCTGTATGTTACGGATTATTTTCTTGTTAACACGATAACGACCAAAATACTTTACTAATCGAGTCTTTTTTTTTCTCTTACGCTTCAGTATAATTAGTAATAGAACCCTTTCAATTTTCACGGTCTGATTCGATGTGGTTTAATTGTCATTAAATAAACAATTTTAGCACAACGCCATCTAGCGCAATTTAAGCTAACTAATCCTTAATTTTTTTTTTGTTAGATGGCGTGCGAAAAGTTTTTAAAAATTTTAAGTCATTGGTCGTAATTTAAATTAAAATGAAACCATAATTTTTATAATATAATAAAAGCGCGAGAGGCGTGCACTTTTGGATTTTCCAAACTTTTTTTGAAGTTTTATTTCTTTTGGCGCGTTAGGGTAAATTTATGAGACTTTAAATTTTTACGAGGCGCGCGCAGACCGTTACAAAAAATCGACCCCATGATGTTAGCTGATAAGTGTTTCCGTGACAACTTATAAACACCCTGAAGTTAGCCCATAAGCGTTTCCATGACAACTTAAAACTACATTCAAAATAGATTTTTTTCTTACTAATTTATCATTCCTGTTACAAACAAAGAGTTGTGGTGTATGTGATGAAATCTTGAAATCTTATTAGACTAAAGCAGTATAACTTTTAACGCGTGTACATAATTACACACTTTTTTTAATTTACGGTTAATCGTTTGGAATTCGATTAAAATATTAAGCATTTAATTTGTCGTACATAATAATTAGGTACTAAAGAATAAATGTAAGGGCATCATGATCTCCAAGGCCCAAGCGACTTCGCCTGCTGAGTAACAGACGGGGAAACACGCTCCCAACATTGTAGAAAATCATAAGCCCAAGGATAGCTGCTTCTAACAGTCAAATAAAAGAGATTTGAACGCAACTCGGACTACAATAGAATGAAGAAGGACTTTGCATACAATTGATTGACAATGCATTCCATAAACCAATAGTACTATCTATCTATCTTTACGCTGTATTCCTTACGGGGTAGTCAGAGAGGACAGATTGCCAGGCTTCGCGATCCATGCATACTTCTTTCGCTTCCTGTAGATTCATTAATCGCTTCATATGCACGTCTAGGTATTCGAATTAATCGATAAAAAAAAGGAAAAAAAAATCTCTGAAGTCTACGGTTCACAGAACCACTAGTAATTTTATTGTATAGGTAGGTATTGGAAAATCAGCAGAGCGTTGTGAATTCCGTAAGGATCTACTAAAACTTATTTTCTGGCTACCCCTGCATGGGTCCAGCGTGAAGATAGTTTTGCTTCGAGGAGAAGCAAAACTATCTATACAACAAAAAGAAGAATGTAATGAAACAAAGTTAGGTAAGAATTTACAGCCCCCACTCAAAAACATTAAAACTATTACCTGACGTAGTATTTTCCAAGACCTTTATGGGTAATCTTAGAAGATTTGTGACTGAAAACTTTTCGAATAAATAAAGTTTCACCCTAACAATGGTGACCTCTTGTTATTTGAGTAGTTAGGTACTTTGTAACACTCGATGATATTATTTAGATAACCGGATTGACAAGACTGTGGACAACACAGACTTACCTATATTAACGTCATAAATTTAGTGACTTTCTTTATCTATTAGTAAAGCACGGCTCGCGATTGACAACGCAGTGCAGTCAACGCTTTCTGAAGACCACTTGGGCAGATTGTTCAAAAACGGAAGCGTCAAAAGCACTCGAATTTTCAAACGTCCATTCAAGAAACGATAAATGAAACTGCAGGAAGCGGAATAAGTATGCATGCATAACGAATCCCGGCGATGGTGATCTGTATACTCTGACTACCCCGTCAGAGATACTTCGTAAAGAATGCAAGTTAGTTTTATTAGTCAATTATCTTTGCTTATTGTCAACGTTAAGCTGGAAAAGGGTGTGTTCCGTTCGTTTGGACACGTCCAACGAATGAGTGAGAAACGATTGACGACGAATTTATATTGAGCGAAAGTAGAGGGTAGGAGTCAGGGTAGGCCGAGACTTACATATGAAGACCACGTGAGCAGATTGCTCAAAAACAGAAAAGTCAAAAGTACTCATATACCCAGCCGTGCATGTATGAAGCGTTTAATGAATCTGCAAGAAGCGAAAGAAGTATGCATGGATCGCGAAGCCTGGCGACCTGACCTCTCTGACTACCCCGTCAGGGATATAGCGTGAAGATAGTTAGTTAGTTAACCTTTGACAAACCTTGTCATGAAACTACTCTCGTATACGTAGATTTTACTCACCTTAACACATATCACAAGTTTATACCGATCTACGTGCCAAAATCACGTTACGTATATTTTTAAGGTTGCCTACAAGTAATAGCCTGTAGCGATAAGACCGCCATTTGTGCCTTAGTTTTGACACAATAAGCTTTTGTTCATATATCTGATGTGTACAACAAAGCATTATCTATTCTTGGTTGAGATATCGATTTTGACGATTTGAGACGAGGATTGTCTAATGTTGCCATAGAAACATATCGCATGGTTGAGGTACACTAAATTAGATATTCTCCTACGAGTATAATAAATGCATCTAACCTGACAATAAAATGTTGGTGTGTTAAATATCATTATGTGCCTAAGGGCCGTATTCCAGAACGTTTCTCAATACACAATCAACGCTTGAGGCTAGTTTTTGCCTTATAAATACTACTCTTAAGTGTTTCTTGAGTTTTGAGAAACGTTCTGGAATAGGGCCCTAAAAGACCCAGAAATAAGCATTTTCTCAAATGCCCAGCCTGCTTCAACTGAACCCCGGAAATAGCCCAAGGCTTAGGCCTAAGGGTTACTTGGAGGGCTCTCCGCGGCTGTATGATGGTATCGCCTCAGCCCAAAAAATTGTGCGACATTCAGAGTATTTGCGCTTTTATTTCGTTCGTTGAACAGCAGGTGCACTACGTGCAGGTAAGGTTGACTTAGACTCCAGATAATAAATTGATACTTTAAAAAATTAAGAACAAAAGCAACAAGCCAATAACTTATTAGGTATTTGTCTCTAAAATGTTCTTAGCTACAATTCCACATCAAATTTACCTTGTCCTTTGGGAAATGTGCGTAAAACATTTTGTCAACAGTGCCTTGGTATTATTTCACACAAACGATATAATACACAGAGATGTAAACAGCTTAAGAAAATAGAGTAGAATATAATGGGAGTGTTGTTTTAAATTAAGTGATGTTTTGACACTTGCCAGTATGAAAAAATATTACTATCATTTCAAGGCTTTATTTAAAAAAATGGTTGTTAAACTTATTTTGGACTGTTGGTATCCAATTTAATTCAGTTACGTTATTAATAGAACGGTATTTGATAATATTTAAACATTCTAGATTTTATGGGATAATCGGAGAAAATCTGTAAAAAGTGTCACAAATAATTTTGTCTACAAAAATTGGAACACATTGTCACCTTACTTAGTTGATTACCCTTGAGAGACAATTAAATTTCACATTCTAGGTATAAAAACAAATAAAGTGATAAAGTTACAATATAAGGCTCTATCTTAAAAAGAAATATCCAGCTGCCTACTTGTATAGTATACGTGTAATATCCGGCTCGAAGGAATATGACGAGGCAGGATACGCGTGTATTCGTTGTAGCCAAGAGAGCAGAAGTTACAGATTCAATAATTTAGTATCTATGACACATTTTTTTTAAAATTATGATTTCTTTATATGAAAATATGATTGTTGAATGTTTTAATTTTTTTTTTATCTATTCTTCATCACAGGAGATATCACCGTAAACTACTGGAAGTTGACACGTCAAAATGGCGCCGCCCGTCTGATGGAAAGCAGAGACGACGATCCGTGACTGAGGGCCGCTATCCCGGCCGGTAGGGCCCCGATGGCAACCCTCAGGTTGACGGCCCAGAAATATGCCTTTTCACGCTTCTCTTAAAGGACCCAGGAGTGTAAGAGGAGGGAAACACGTGCTCTGGCAGAGAGTTCCATACTTTTATGGTGCGACACAAGAAAGACCTGCGGAATCTTTCGGTTCTGACTAATCGTATTATAGAAGCTAGTAAAAATATAATAGAAGTGAGTATATATTGTTACCGAATAAATATATACTATGGGGTGTTTGAAGATTCCCTAATCCCACAACATAAGAGCACAGGTAGCATATACTTAGAACTTGAAGTAAACAAACTGCTACAAGTGCTAAAAGCCGACCGTAAAACTTTAGAGGAGTTAAGGTTCATATTAAGCCTGAAGAGGGTATTACTAAGAATTATCGTACACATAAGAGGCCTGCAGCTTAGATAAGGCGTTAGAAATTTTCATACATTTTAAATTAACCCAGTTTCGAAAATCCAGAGATTTCTAGAATTTTGGTTAAGATAGGCATGGAGGAATTTTCGAACAGCCTACGCAATGCATTGATCATTGTTATTCAAGTGAAACACACTTCCTAACAGAGACAATACTTTGGATTATGTAAACATTAGTTGACGCCTGCGGCTTCGCCCGTGAAGAGGTTTTTCCAGTGCAGTTTCCTACAGAAACTTGATCGTGGGATAAAAAGTAGCATATGTGCTATTCTGATACGTAAGCTATATTATAGTAAAATTTCATTATAACCCACTCAGTTTTTTGCGTGAACGATTAATAATGTCGGAATAAATATGCAATGTTTAAATAAATGGTTTTTTTATCCCTACATTACCAACATAAAACTAAGCCGTCTGCCGCGTGTCTGTTTTCTGTTCACATTGCACTTAAAAACTACTGAACAGATTATTACGGCGAGTTTAAGACACTCAATAGGCAGTGATTTATGAAGACAGTATTTAATTTCTCAGAGTTGTATGCAAATTGGTTCAAATGTGACGATAACGGTTCAAGATGTTGGTAAAAATCTAGCAGATTGAGGGTTTTCATCGAAAACGCTGCCTAAATCCTGATACATGTAACTTTTAAAGAAAAGTCTGCGGTTGCCATTGTAGCGGTAGGTTTATCTTTTAAGGATAGCTATATTTGCTTTGAGGGAAACGTATGGGGGAAAACTTCACCACCCGGAAGCTGCGGACTAAGCTGCGGCAGCGGCATAAGCTAGAAATTCACAAGATAAACGATTAAGCCCGATTTTCAGGGAGTGTATATATCTTTAGTAAATTCAACCCACAAATTCGCATTACTCTCTCTGTATACGGTAATTCATGCACGATTAAGAAGGGAGGTTACGTCATGCATACAATTTTGTACGCTAAACGCAGCCGCCCTAATAATTTTCTTTGAAGTATCTACGCCATAAATTCGATAAGTCAAGCTGTGAATTCATTTAAACTGGGGTACGGACACCCTTTTCTATTTCAGTTATCTTCATAACAGCGTCTGATGTTTCTCGCCAAACATGTCGATTGCCAAAGCATTTCAAGCAATTCTTACCTACAACAAAACAAGAATTTGTTGGTGATATAAATAATGCAGCTGTGATGACCAGTACCGCATAGCAAGAGCAATCGAACTACTTAGATACTAGGAATGCTGCAGTTTTGACGCTAAAGATATTCAATAAAATACTGCATTGCGCGATAGGAGTTCTCGACTAGCACAAATTCTGCATCTTTAACATATACGAGCATAAGCAAGAAATAGAAATACAAAAATCAGACAAACTGGATGTTTTCTATAAAAATTCAGGCCTCAGCAGCTGAGGAGTTGTATACGGTAACGTTTTCAGTTCTTTGATCTAAATACTTTGCACTACAGTTAATGTAAAATTTACACTTCGTGGAAACTTTCCCTCATCTTTACTTGGCAGACTAAGGTCCGTATTCCAGAACGTTTCTCAATACTGAATCGACGCTTGAGAGTAGATTTTATAAGGCAAAATCTAGCCTCAAGCGTTGATTGAGTATTGAGAAACGTTCTGGAATACGGACCTAAGTCTGGTTAATATTTGGAAAATTTTTTCGAGACAAACGGTAAAGTAACAAATTGTGCGCTAAGCCGGCGTTGGACGCTGGGGAAATCTCTAAACAAAATTCATATTGTGTTTTCATCAGCGATATTATACCGTAAAAACATTGACATAATTTTCGAATCGAGATGAAGTCAGACGCCTTTTGTATATTATGTTTATATCATCATGTTTATTGATTATCAGGCACGCCTTTATCCCTGAAGCCTACATTTTATCATGTACATTTTTGTCCCAGGTAACAGATGGTAAGCCAATTGCCGTGTTTGAATAGACAAGCGTGTGGCGACCGGACTTGGAAATTTTTCAAGACTTTATAAGGCCTTCAGGACCAATGCGTCCAAGTCCAGAGTGTTCGTAATCTATTTCAAAGGGGTAACTCAATCGATTTAGACCCGACAGATTCTTATCCAATCGGAGTCTATTCTTCAATTATCAAAAAGATTACAGTTTACGCCGCCAGTTCAGTATGTTTCTAAAATATCAGAAATATACATCAACGTACTATTTTCTCTCTAGAATTATTTTACAAAAATGTTATAGAATATTAGGTACTGTAGAATACTATGGAATAAATTCAAAATCTTCCTATTTTAAGAAACGATCCCTGTGTTTACGTGCCAGGATACGGAATACGGAAACGCATGAGACAAAGATCTTACGCGTACGGAAACGGAAGGGAGGATGAGGAGGACCCCCTTCTTATAGGGTAACCATCGATGAGAATAATATTTAAGATACTTTATGCCCCTAGCATAAAATAGGTTGACACCAAACCAAAGTACCGACGAGTTAGATAACGTAGCAAGGAACTGTCACAAGGCGCAGAACCGTGATGAATATTGGGAGAGGCTATGTTTAACATTGCACTTATCGCAGTGCACTGTTAAACATGGCTGGCATGGCTATCGACTGATTGACCTTAAGTCGTTTTCAGAACTATTCATACCAAATATTATAACGTCCGTAATAAAGCATGCAAGCAAAATTCACTTGTGTACTAAAATTACTGATGAGAAAGGGGGTTTTATGCTCTCACGTCTAAATAGCTTAACACAGTTTCAAAAACTTTAGTACAGAGATAGATGGAACTCGGGAGTCAGTGAAAATATTTTTTTATGAAATTAATACTTGAGAGAGAAAGAAATTGTACGGAATTCTATATTAACGCAACCATTAGAGAAAAGCTACATTTGTAGGTCCTTTTCCACAGAGCAGGTGCGATGCATTTGGGTATTCGAAAAAGCTCAACATAATGTTTATTGTTAATTTTAATTTATTTATTTTAATTATAATAAGTTGTCAGCTCTTTGCGAAATTCAGATCATATACTTACGCAAAGGTAAGTATTAATCAGCCTATAGAAATACGATCGGGACTTTCCGCTAAAATACAAATGCATGGATACAAAAAACATACAGAGGTTGGTCTCCAGACGGTTTATACTTCGATTAAAAACATTTGAAGCGCTCGTGGTCCCGCGGACGTAGTGTTCTGTAAACGATCACTGCGTTAAGCAACTTTTACTATGGCTGGTCTTCGGATGGGTGACCGCTTTGTGGCATTTATATTTGCGAGCGTTTCCGTGCTTCGGAAGGCACGTTAGGCCGTTGGTCCCGGTTGCCAGTAGCATGGCAGTCGTTAAGCCAAGTTGAATACCCTATGGGCGGCTTGAAAAATTTCAACAGCAGGTCGCCACAACCTGCACCTGTTCATTTTAACGCGGCAATGGGCGGGCTCACCACCTGTTACGTGGGACAAAAAGCAAATCATACGGTAAAACGTGGGCGTATAGTACGTCTCTGCCTACCCCTTCTGGGATAAAGGCGTGAAAGAATGTTATGTATGTTTATGTATGTAAAAACATTTTAGTTACTATTTAAACTCGATTTGCGCGAAGTTGGTGAAGATTATCGATATAATATAAATCGATGTGGTAAGTTTAAAACATTTTGTGTTAACAAGTTTTTGGAATCGGTGATATGGTACACACATAAACGTTAATTTATGTTTGAAAACTAAGTCTATTTCAAATATCATCATCATCATCACTTTATCTTAGCATTTAATGTAAATTTATTATAATTATAATATTATAATTATAATGTTTAAATGACTGATGACGATAGTTAGTGTGTTTTTTCGTATTGTTAGAAGTCCGCCCCTTTATTATTAGCATCTAGTACATTTAATGGATACCACCATATTCTACATTGGTCATGAAAGTTCTGGCATTGAATTCAGATACATCAAAGATCAACAGTAGAGCTTCGGCCCGCTAGGTATGATCACCTTGCCTGGCCAGGGTCAAGATGACAGTGTCAATCTTGAAGTTCATCTGCAGACGTCGTCTGTACAAGTTCTTTCATGACCGTTCAGGCATAAAAAAAAATGTGTGTGTACCAGAGTACACAGGTAAAAAGTGAAACTTCTTTACGACATTTTTTTATAGCTATACAATGTCTCTCATACGTCGATTAAGAGGTTTCACATATGATTACAGCTATGAAATTTCTCTCAACGACGATAACGAAGTTTCACTTTAAAATTTGGTCATTCATAACTACATCTTGCGATTTCATGATTTATAGGTAATTTCTTAGAAGCTTTTTACATGGCCGGCAGTGCGTTTGCTGTACCTCAGTTGTTGCAAACGTCCATAGGCTACTATGAGCACTTTCCATCAGGTGGGCCGTATGATTGACACTTCAGAGGTATAAAAATAATTAAATGAAATAAAACTACCAATATCCAAGTACCCGCCTTCAAATTTTAAATTAAGTTTTGTAATAGCTAATCTGCCAAAGATTTAAAAAAAATCACCTTGTTCTACGTAACGTAACGCTAGAATTATTAATTTAAAAAAATACGTAATATTCCCTAATACGGTCATAGGTTGGCCTGCGTGCCATAGGTTTGACAATCGACTCTAGGAAAGTGGTAGCTGTAAAGCGGACCCTAGGCTGCTAATGCTTTACACATCCAAACTCTCAATCGTTCCTCACTCGTTTGTTGGACGTATTATTAATATACGAGTATATCACTACATACTCGTATTATAAAACAAAGTCATTTTTCGCTGTCTGTCCCTATGTATGCTTAGATCTTTAGAACTACGCAACTAATATCTATGCAGTTTTTTTTAATAGATGTTGAGTGATTAATAGGGAAGGTTTTTATGTACAATTTGATAAGTTTTTGTATACATTAACTTAATTATAACGATATCTGTAGGGGGCTGTCGGAAAAATAAGCCGTCTGGGAGCTTTTAACGAAAACGCTGCCTAAACCCTTTGAGATATAACAAAATAATGTTTACGGGAATTGTGTGTCTAATATAGGTCTACAAAAAAGTCCGGTACGCTATATGTCTATCTCTTAAGGATAACATACTATATCCATTTTATTACTTTAAAAAAGCAGCAATTATAAAGCGGTAATTTGAAGGCTATTTACACAAATACATTATTAATCCTTATAATTTTTAATATGTTAGTTGGCTTCAGCATTTTATGAAGATTATTTTGTCCTTTTACACCTTGCAAATTAAATGAATATCTTAGAAGATATCGCAATATGAAAAATAATGCGAAATTCGATCCGGTCGTGCGAGCGTAGGTACCTACCTAGCTACTGGAGAGCGGAGAAGTAATCAAATAATTTGGAATATCGTCATAAATTATTGTGAAATTAATAAACGACGGAATTAAATGGGTGCTACAGGGTTCGAATTATGTCACGGGCAAAGCCGGGCGGGACCGCTAGTATAATATAAAATATAATATAATATATCATGAATATTATTTATACAGCTCGTCTCGATCCGTGCGAGCTTCGTACAGTCGTACCATATACATACACGTTAAGCGAACGCTCGGCCGAGCGCGATGAAGCTCGTATGAGCTCGGGTGTTAGGCTTTATTTCGTTACGGAATTTCTTGATTCGGTCGCCGTGCTCACAGCCCGCGATAAAAGCTATGCAATAGCTTAAAAAAATGTAATGGTCATTTGAAATACAATTTTAAGTGCGTAGGATTCAATATACAGTCTTGACCTCTTAACATTATAATGAAGTAATCATTCATACAGTACGTAGGTAGTTGAAAATAAATAGTAAAAAGTATGCTAATGTGGGCAATCACTTGTGAGATTAACTCTCGGTTTTAAACATCCTTGACGTGGGTAGTCACAAGCCCCTGGAAACTCATGTTATTTCTCGTACTTTTTGAAGTTCAATGGTTAAGTACTTGTGACTTGCAGGTTACGTTAGGTTGTACCGGCGGGCGACATATTTTAAATACTGTGGGATAATCATTAACATGGCGCCATCTAGCCCAAAGTAAGCTAATGTAAACTAGTGGTATGGGTTTAAATTTTAAAGTGGAAAATATTTTCAGTCACGGTCTGGACTCGAACCAGCGTCTTCTGGTTCAACACACCAGACGCGTTTACCAACTACTACACCGTGACCTCCTCGAAACTGACTAATTAATTCACCTCATTCATTCATTCATTGAAAAATACCAGTCATTAAGTCATCCAGCAGCCAGACCCTAGACAACATGCGCTTGTACGTTTCAACACGGCAATGGACACGGTGAAATGTGGGAGTATAATCTCTGTCCCTCCCCTCTGCCCTTCGGGGATAAGGCGTGATTGATAATTAATAAAATTAAATAGGCATCTAGTTCTTCAGTTTTCACACGTTTATGCATTACCGTCTACTCCTGAGTTATAACTCAGTTAAAACTAGTTTGAACTCCCTGCCTGGATTTTACCGAACGTCTACAGTATGAGGTTCTTCAAAAGGGGTCTTAGAAGGTTTATAAAGGTGCCGCACCTCTGGTGTTCCAAACGTCCATAGGCTACGGTAACCACTTTCCATCAGGTATGCTTGTCAGCCACCTAAGTGGTATAAAAAAAATGTCATGGTTCAAATTTCAAGTATCCAGCTTATTGATAAGTTTAAAATCAATTACATAATTCCACCCAAACAGTTATACTAGAAAGTGAATTAATAAAAACATAGAAAAAAGCGTCCGAACGGTAATCAACTTGAGAACGTAATGAGTTATCAGCTCTATACCGCTATTGCATAACTGACGTCACATCCGTTGCCCCATTGCATTCGTAACGGTGCGCGTGCGCACCTCGTGTAGTCTGTTGACAGTCGATGACAAGCTGATAAAGTGACGTTAGAAATATCACAAGTCTGTTTACATACAAAGGCGACTGACTTTCCAAGAACTGGGGGCCGAGTCTGCTATTTCAATCGTTTCGAAATAGAATCGAAATCGTCGCTCAATAGAAAGCCACCGGTACAATTTTGACTTTTTCATAGAATACTATTACAATCGTACTTCAATAGTATTCTATTGGCCAGCCGATAGAATTCTACTAACACGTACCGCGCCAGTGGCCGCTAGTCAGTTGCATTTTTGATAGTTTACTAACATTTTGACCGCTAAAACAGGTTCTATTCTACGGCTTGTCACTAGTAGACTCGGCCCCTGTTCGAGAGTACGGGAATGATATGTATTCGTGTGAGGCACGTGTTGAAATTAGATCAGAATTGTTTTGATTACATCAGAAAGATAATTAATAGTTGGTAGAAGATGAATAGCCTAAATATTGTATATTGACTCTGATACTACGGTCCTTAAAGTATTAAATTAATGTGCTCGTAGCCGGGCTTTGTCAGTGCTCTATAAACTAAGATTTTTTAAGTTTATCCTGAGATAGAACGCCACTTTTGTGGCATTGCCATTTACGACTATTTTGTTGTTTCGAAAGGCTCATAAAACCATAGTTCTCGGTTGCCAGTAACACAACATACATACATATTTTCACACCTTTATCCCCGAAGGGATAGGCAGAGGCATACTATACGCCTACATTTCACAGTATGCATTTTAGTCCCACGTAACATATGGTGAGCCCATTGCCGTGTTGAAATGGACAGGGGCAGGATGTGGCGACTTGCTCTTGAAATTTTTCAAGCCGCCCATAAGGCCTTCAATCAGGCTTAAAAACTGCCATTTTACTGGCAACCGGGACCAACGGCTTCGTGCCCTTCGAAGCACGGAAACGCTCGCAAATGTAAATTCCACAAAGTGGTCACCCATCCAAGGACCACCTGTAGCGAAAGTTGTTCAACGCAGTGATGGTCTACAGAACATTGATCTGACTGACCGGGGCCACGAGCGCTTCAGTATCATAAAAGACAAGTTGATCATAAGGACTAGAGGTGTGTGTTAATGGTTTAACCAGTAGAGATCTCAATGATTTGTAGCTTACCTGTGGACAAAATAATAGTATATTAGTCAAGTATAGATTGATTGAAATGTTTAAAAAATCGGTTGTAAAGAGCACCCTCAGAAAATCAACGGGACTTAAGACAAACATTGTGGGCGTCAGTAATAAACAGCAGTTTACTCACAGGCAGTATCCTCTTTGTATACAACATAATGATATAGGGTATAATTCGGAGAGAGATTGTGTGAATTTCCACAACTTCCTTTAGCAAGGTCGCAATAGAGATCACAAAAGACTAGTTAGTAAGATATTTATCTTCACTCTATATTGCTGATGGGGTAGTCAGACATGACTCATCCTGAGGCTTCGTGATCCATGCACATTTATTTAGCATACTACGCTTATACCTGTATAAGATTAAGGTTATTTTAAGATACCTAACGTTCATGTAAAGTGGTGCGTGTGGAGGTTCACTGGTGCAGTACGTTATAGGGTGTAGCGGGCGGTATCGAACCCTTTGCGACAGAAGAGACTTTGCCTCCTTATCGCCTGTACAACGGTCTGTGCTCTGACAAGTTGTTTGATATGATGCCTACAGCTACCTTCTATCATCGCACCGCTCGCCATAGACAGGGTGTTCACACGGTTAGCTCCGATAGGAGCTTTATTCCGTATGCTTATTATTACGCTTACGCTGCCTGGGTTTTCCCTACCGTCAACAGTCTCGGGTTCTTCAAAAGGGGTCTTAGAAGATTTATAAAGGGTCGGCAGCGTGAGTGCTGCACATCTGGTGTTGCAAACGTCCATAGGCTACGGTCACCACTTTCCATCAGGTGGGCAGTACGCTTGTCTGCCTTCTCAGTGGTATAAAAAAAGGATCCAGAACAAAATCCCAACAAAAGAAAGTCATTCATATTAAATTTCGACATAGCTACTCACAATCACAAATGCTATTCGTTCATATAATATTCATTCTGTCTGCGTGGCTTTACCGCCTTCCGACTGACACAGTAGCAATCGTTCAATACTATTAGTATTCCACACCATAACTACACGACGCCACAACTCACTGCAATACAAATCACTTTCCATCCATCCATTCATTCATTCGCCCACGAACATAAAAACTCAATCCGTCCATTAGAGGAAACTAACGGCGATATGAGTACATTTTTTACAGCTGTCTGTCAAAACAACGTCGGCAGTAAAAAGGTCGAGAACCCAACCTCGCCCACGAGAGACGCAACCATCTATTACGTCACGAGACATAGTAGATAAGCTACTGTATTATCTGTGATAACGGATCTATTTGTAGGGTTGGAGTAGGTTACAATTGTAAGAACTACGAGTGATGTGAGTTATTATGAGGCTTAGGAAGAGATACTTTCTTTTTTATAGGTTTCGCGGCCAATGTATTTACGCACCATCGACGGTGTGTGGGGCACTCGGCCTATGCGACGGGCCGTCCTACCCACTAACCACTGGGGGGGGGGGGGGGGGGGGGTCGAAAGTGCTACCACCCCAAAGCTCATCTAGCCCGCATCTCCGCTCTCGAGCGCCCCTCTGTAAGCAGAGAAGGTAGAGAGCGGCCGGTACGAGCATGTACTAAATGGGCTTTCTCCAGAACACGGGGCACGGCACCCTACCCGTCGTAATGTGGCCAGTTGGGCGGGGTCCCCCGACCATCCCCCCACGGTCAGTATTCGGGGGCGCGCATGAATTGCTCACGACGACGCCACGCGACGATAAATCATGGATATCCACTTAAAAAAAATACAATTGGAGTCAAAAATTCCCGATATTAGCATCTACATACAATCTCTTTGACTTTATAATATTAGAATAGAATCATACGTACATTAGTTGATTCCCGCAGCTCCGCCCGAGTAATAAAGCTTTCCCGTCCCTATTTCCCACATGAACTAACCTATTAGTAGTAATTATGTGATAAATGCTTATCATAAGTAACCTTTGTGAAAGAAAAAAATAATAAAGTTATTATAAATTTGTTCCCGAGACAAAAAGTAGCTTATGTCCTTTTTCGGGCTCTAGACTATCTCTATACCAAATTTCAATTAAATCGATTCAGCAGTTTTGGCGTGAAAGCGCTACAGACAGACAGCGTGACTTTTGCATTAGTAAAGATTATTCGATATTGTATCTGAGGTTAACTGCCAAAGAATGCCAATGTCATTTAAACCGACATTATAAAATATAAGGCAATTGCAATTCTTACAATAAAAGTCTCAAGGTACTTACATAATATTAAAACAAGTGTTATTAGTGTGAAAATCTACTCGGTTTTTCTTTTTTATGAGGCTGCTGAAATCTCTCTCTTCATTCACTGAGGAGGCGAGCGAAGCGAGCTGACTAAAGTCTCCGTTTTAAGTACAATGGTACGGGAAAAATGCTATCGATGTCCGACCGTTCGTCCGTCCCTTCAGTTTACAGGTCCCATTTTTCATCGGATTTGCATGCAACTTGGCATGGACAATCCTTGATATAGCCAAAACTTTTAGCGAGGGGATTTTTCGATCGGGGGGGGAAATGGAGGCAGGGGAGGGGAAATGGTCCCGTAGTGACTGGCAAGAGCGCTCAAAACGGTATGGGGTGATATAGACTTAAAGTGTGCGGCTGAGCCAAGCTGCGTTTTTTATTATTAATTTAAAAGGTCTAAAAATAAAAAATAATAATAAAAAAATGTACATGGTGCCTCATGGGTGCGCAACAGGAAAGCCATGCATGCTCTCTACTAATAATAATTAAAACATTAACAAAAAAATGTTTAGCATTTTTCCTCAATTTACTCCGAAGTCTACGGTTCACAGAACCACTAGTCATAGTGTCTTTCAAACTCTATCTGGATTTGGAACCTGGGATTCACAATTCGGCTACTAGGAGCTGTTGTAGTTTGGCTTTTGATTTTCTGGAATGTTGGGAGCGAGTGCCATCTGACCCCGTGAGTGCGCCTGCGTTGTTGCCTCGTCTGTTGCTCCATAGGTGCACCGGTAGCTGGTGAGGTCGCTTGCGTCCTGGAAACTTTGATGGAGCTCTTTACATTCAACTGAAATGTTTCAGATAAGTTTCCTATTCAGGCTACTTGCCAAGACAAGCACACTGCCCAGCTAACGGAAAGTGGTCACCCTGGGGCTATCCTTACGAGGGCTCACCCGGGACTCCCGGCCATAAACAGATGGATGGGACACGTGTGTTTTTAGTCGGTAGGAGTCCGGCATAACATCCAAAAGGATTTCCACTCGAAGAAAAATGTACGTTTGCAATACCAGAGTTGCGGCACTCGCGCTACCGATACTGTAAAAATCTTCTAAGACACCTTTTGAAGAACCTCATACACACGTTCGGGAAAACCCAGGCAGGGAGCTCATTTTACAATCTAAGCGAATGCAGATGAAAATCCCTGTCGGAGCTAGGTGGTCTGACTCCGGACGCAAAGTGTCTACTTGTCCTAATCGACGACTTTCCTGCAACCTCTACTCAGTTTCTTTCTTTATGTATTGTTGATTTATACACTCGGAGTCTGGAAATAACTGTAGTATGAATTATTTATTTATTACTCAACTTTTAGAATTTATTTTTATTTAGTCTTGTTATTTTTAGCTAACATAAATTACTGTGATGATCCGTTCTCCATATCCGTTCTTTCATATAGAAATGGTTCCGGCGTCACCATTACATCATATCGGAACACGACAGCGGGAATTTACAGAAATGTATCGTTTTCCAATCGTTCGTACACCATCTACAACGTGCATAAGTCATGAGATATGTTTTTATATTTTTTTTAAATATTGTTGGCACAACTCACTCAAAGCCATCTGATTCCACACTAATCACAGCTTGTATTATAGTAACCAGATAACTGATAAACATACTTATATATTTCTAAATACATACTTATTATAGATAAATAACACCCAGACACAGAATAAACCATCGTGCTCATCACACAAAATTTTATCCTGGGTGGGAATCGAACCCACGACCTCTTGCGTAGCACTCGGATACACTCCCAACGCGCCACAGAGGCAGTCATATGTATGTTTTGTAAATTATTTAACTTTTTTTAGTTTACGAGGATGTTGTTGTTTTTGGAATCAACCTTGACGTGGCTGTCACGAGCAAGTGCGAAAACAATATCAAACTATTTTACGAAAACTATTAAAACAAACTTATTTTTAAATCGTTCTTTCATTTCAAAATAAGTTTTATAAATATCTATCATAAAAATCTCGGGAATGGCGTCGTTTCATGCACGTGTACGAGTATAATATGTATATAAAAATCAAATCCGGTCGTGTGTTAACCGTTTAAACAAGCGACAACAGCGGCAAGGCGACGCGCGATGTTATAGTCACAGGATTGCACAAAATGTCCGGGACAGTTGATTAGACAGGTCATAAGAAGCTAGCTCAAACAAAGCTATAAGCTTGTACTATAGGATCTAGACAACTGATATACATATTTATATATTTCAAAATATAATTGGTACATACATATTACACATAGGAAACACCCAAACTCCGAAATCAACATTTGTGGATGACACAAATATTTTTCGACCTAGAATCGATCCCGGGACCTCAGCGCAGCAGTCGCATACACTACCACTGTGTCACCGAGGCACTGGGGCACTTAAATTTAGAACAAAGAGTACGAATTACTTAACGATATAAGTATGGCGTAGGTGGCGACTGACACGATTAAAAACTTGAGAGGTGTCAAGGGACACCCGGATGGAACCAAGTTATATTGTCCACAAGGAATTATAATTAAAAAAAAACAAATATAAAAAAAAGCATAAAAGACGAAACGAATATAACTGGTTTGCTTTAGAGAGAGAGAGAGAAAGAGAGAGAGAGAGAAACACGCGCACGCCGCACGGCTTAAAACTATAGCAAAAAGTGTCGTTACAACTTTTGGTCTAAATTTTTTCCGTCTAACCCCCTTTTCGCAACGCGCGATTAGGAACTTCGTTCCAAAAGTGGCACACGGGCGAGTGCTTTAAATTACACGAAAGATCATAACGAACGATTTCCAAAATAAAGCACTATAAACTAACACTTCTGTGTCCATTAAAAAAATATCATGTCACTTAACCCGTCAAGTTCCAATTAGCGCGACCCCCAGGGGCAATCATCCAATTGGTGCGCGCGCGCCGGTTCGTAACGCACTTTTGTAGACGTCTATTCTGATTGAGTGATTAAGATTACTGTTATGCGGCTACTATGGTAAGTGTAACATTAAAAAAAGTAAAGTAAAGTTTAGTAAGTTTTTTTTATTAAATTATTTATTTCAAGTGTGAAATGAAGAACATATACGAAACTACTTTGATTATATAAATAACGAAAATACTGTTGGGACATCTCACACAACGCCATCTGATTCCAAACTAAGCAGAGCTTGTACTATAGTAACCAGATAACTGATAAACATACTTATATATTTCTAAATACATACATATTATAGGTAAATAACACCCAGACACAGAATAAACCATCGTGCTTATCACACAAAGTTTCATCCGCGATACGTGGATAGATCTTCAAAAATGAAGTTTCTATTTTTTTTTAAAACTGAATACTTTGCGGAAGTGACACTACCAAAGTGGTAAAATGTGTGTGTGACCTCCTGTAACTTCTAAAATAAGAGAATAATAAAACTAAAAATATATTTATGTATGTACCTAGTCAGGTCATAAATTCCGTCACATTACATTGTTTCAATTATTTTATATAAACATAAAATAATTGAAACAAGTTTATTCATTATGTAACCATTTATATACCAAAATGAACTTAACAAAACATAGATTCTTATGACAATAAAGTTTATTCAAAATGACCTCCGTGATTTGAATACAGGCATTCAATCTGCGCGGCCAGTCGTCTATCGCAGCACGAACGAGGTCCATGTCAATATCGGCGGCTGCCTTAATCAAGGATGTCTTGAGTGACTCCAAATTGGGATGAGACTTTGAGCACGCCTTTTCATGAACAATTCGTAATTCGAATTCAATAAACTTTTTTGTGGCCAGCATTCTAAAAGAAAAGTTTTTACTGTGTGACAATACTTATGACCTGACTAGGTATATATGATGTACATTACCATACAAACTTCCACCGAAAATTGGTTTGTACGAGATCTAGTAAGTAGTTTTTTTTAATACGTCATAAATCGTAAACCGCAATTTACCTTTTGAACTTTTATATGATGTTACTTGCTGCTACGGAACCCTTCATGGGCGAGTCCCACTCGCACTTGGCCGGTATTTTCTAGCTCAATTCCGCAGCGACGTTAACGTATAGACCGATTAGACCGAAACTGAACATAAATAAACATTCTGCGACCACTGGATATTTTGAGAAGAATTAGACATTCTGCGCTTAAACTTAATGTGCTTAGAGGTGGAGTAAAGGAGACTATGCGGGCGGAACCGCTAGCGTAGGTTAGTTAAATACAACTTTAGTTCAGTTCGTATTTACTGCCAGAAATAGCGCAGACACGATTTGTTTTTCTCCTCTTCCTGGATTAACATCCTAAGCTTTACTCGGAAATAACTAAAAAAAGATTGAATTCACACATAAACATGTGAACAAGCATGTTGATCAACTAGGATTATTACAAGATATTCTTACTTACAGCTGTCCAAGCGTTGTTTGTGCCACTTTAGAATGAAAATGTACGAGCAAATAAATTGTCACCGAACAATTTTTGTATTTTTAGAGAATTGAGGGTGGAGACAGATTCGATTAATCCAAGATCACGAACTTTTGTCTTGGTTTAGATTTATATAATTTCATTTGGACGACTAGAGGATACACTCCGAAATAAGGTTACCCGTCAAAGTGGTCGAGATAGTTCGCAAAGTAAGAATACTAATGTGTATAAGAACCGATGACCAATGCGACAAAGCCCCAGCCACATGAAGTGATGACCTTAAAAAAGGAAGAGATGGTGTAGGAACTCACCCTTGATCTCTAAATACCAGCGAACAACAGTCAGGGAATGCTTGAACTATTTATAAAGAGGGAATGACGAGGCTTCACAAGAAAAGGGATGATTTGGTTAAAAAATGAATTGGAAACGACATATCCTACTAACAGGTATAATAAATGCGAAAGTTTGTAAGAATTTATAGATGTAAGTCATCAAGCTCCTTACCAAACAAGGAAAACCTCCCCAGACTATTTTGGAAGAGATGTCTTCTATTTACGGGGACTCTTGCCCTGGTAAAAACTTGGTTTACAAGTGGCACAACCTGTTTAAGCAAGGCAGGGATTCGATTGAAGATATTCCGATGATTCGGCCTGTCGAGGCAATCACGGCAGAAAATGTCGAAAAACTTGAAAAAATCATATTGGAAGATGCCCGGTTAAAAAAGAAACAGCTTGCAGAAATGATTGGAGTATCAGCTACAACCATTTTGAACATCCTGCACGACCATCTTGGCATGTCAAAGGTGTGTGCAAGATTGGTGCCGAGAATGCTCACACCACACCAGAAGCAGTGGCGAGTTGAGTGTTGTCGCGAGTTTTTAGCGCTCTGTGGTGAACAAAAGGATGAAGTTTTGAACCGAATTGTGACTGGAGATGAAACTTGGGTTCATCATTATGAGCCTGAGTCGAAACAAGACTCCATGCAGTGGCACAAAAAGGGCACACCACTTCCAAAGAAATTCAAAGTGTCTCCGTCGGCTGGAAAACTCATGGCTACTGTTTTCTGGGATTCAGAGGGAATCCTCCTTATTGATTATAAAAAAAGGGTGTCTCTATCACTGGAGAGTACTACGCTGCACTATTAGAACGTCTGCGAGATTCTGTGAGAGAAAAAAGACGGGGATAATTGACTCAAGGTGTGCTCCTTTTGCACGACAATGCACCTGTGCACAAGGCGCAAGTTGCGATGGCTGCTGTTCAAAGAGTGGGCTTCGAAATCTTGGAACATCCTCCCTATAGCCCAGATTTAGCTCCAAGTGATTATTATTTGTTCCCAAAAATGAAAACAGAGCTTCGAGGGAAGAAATTTTCCAGCGATGAAGAAGTGAAGAGCGCAATTTCGGCCTATTTTGACGACAAAGAGAAATAATTCTTTTTCGAAGGTATGAATAAATTAATTGATAGGTCTAATAAATGTATTAGAGTTAAGGGGGAATACATTGAGAAGGAAAAATAATTTTGTGTTTTATTTCTTACTTTTTACCCTCCATTCCGCGAACTTTTTGACCCACCCTCGTAAGTTTGTTACTCTTCCATGTACAAACTTCGAGTACTTTACGCGAATTTTGATGAAACATTACAAAAACATAGCTTACACATCAGATTCACACATAAGCTATTTCTTATCCCGGAAACAAGTTACTGTGGGAAATGGGAACGGAAAACTTCTTCACGTGGACGGAGCCGCAAGAGTTACTTAAAAGATACGTTTGACCTAATTAACCCTAAACAGCTCTACTTACTTCGACTTTACAAGCATAACTAAGCAAACTATTCATACAAAATATTATGCATATTATTACAGTGCTATGTAAAATCAATAGGCAGTGCCCGAGAACGCCTTCGCTTTATATGGGTCATCGCGCCCAGTCGGCATAAAAACATATACTGAAACAGAAATAACTCGAAATTATGGACATCATGTTAACCCATTTAATTAAATAATAACCCGAAAATAGTAACATGACAGGTATAGTACCTGTCATGTTACTATTTTCGGGTTAAAATTAAAAGAATTTATAATTTGCATAGGACCTGCTTTATTGGGGTTTCTGGGTAAAAAGTAATGTTCTGAAGAGTTCATAGGAAATATGATCAAATACAGAAGAGAATGAAACATTAATATCTACATTGATATTTCTCCAGAGAATTTAAGATCAGTGAAGGACTGTTCTAGATCGGAAAGCCACCTCTTGAACTACCAATATGGCTTCATTTATATATCATATGGTAGCGATCCGTCCTTTGCATCCGTATACAATATATTCATGATCTGGGAGTCCTTTCTTCAAGTAGCTTGAATCGTGAGCTTACGGTGAGCTTTAGGCTCACAGAGATATAGTACGTATGTCACACATGTTGGTTTCTAGACATGGAAATGGTGTGACATGTACTAATTTACTGTAACAGAGGAAACAGCCAATAAACCGCGTAATATACATTTATTTATGGTTTTGACATGTACGTCGCGTTATTGCGGCCGCGTTAATTAATGTTTGCGGAAAATTTCTACACTTATGTAACTTTTTTGCTCGGTGTACGCAGAAACTTTAATGAAAAGGCAACAGATACATTTATTTACTTTAAATATATTTCATTTACAAATATTAAAAAAAAACTTAACTATCCCTGACTGGGTAGTCAGAGAGGACAGATCGCCAGGCTTCGCGATCCATGCATACTTCTTTCGATTCCTGTAGATTCATTAAGCGCTTCATACATGCGTATGATAAGCATGCTGGGTATCCGAGTAATTTTGACTTTTCCGTATTTGAGCAATCTGCTCACGTGGTCTTCATATGTAAGTCTCGGCCTACCCTGACTCCTTCTGACCTCTACTTTCGCACAATATATATTCTTCGTAATTGTTCCTCACTCATTTGTTGAACGTGTCCAAACCAACAGAGCATGCCTTTTTCCAGCTTAACGCTAACACTTTTATTCAAACCTGCCATATTGCGTATCACTTAGTTACATATTTACAAAAAATTATATGGTGAAATGTGGGCGTACAGTTTGCCTCATAGATCATATACTTTATCACGTGGATTGGCAAAAGCTTGTGTCGCAGGTTGTCGTTACATGCTGTTGAAATTTTTGCAACTTGGTATAAGTTATACTACTACTGTCAGTTATTGAAAGAGTAAATGTTTCTGGTGAAATATGGCCTAAATTCGTCTTACCTAAGCTATATGAAAAGGTACTTGACCAGAAGTGGGACAGTTCGGGTCAGATATTTTCTTATTGTTGGGTATTACTTTTTATACCACTGATGTGGCAGACAAGCGTACGGCCCACTTGATGGAAAGTGGTCACCGCAGCCTATGGACGTTTGCAACACCAGAGGCGCAGCGTTCGGGTATTACCGGAGTTAAGACAATAAACATTCTACAACAGTCAACGTTAGAATTTCTGAATAGGTTCTCGATAGAAACATGAAGCCTCTCTTTGCACTGTAGACGCAACAAACTATTTCTTTACCCCGATGTACTTCCTGGTACATGCAGAGAAATCGAATTACTATTATACACGAGTTAAGCCACGGGTGTCCAATAATATAAGAATTGAAGCACCATCACCGGAAGTAAATGTATACGTTGTTCTGGAGTGAAGACCATATTTCCGCAAACGTAAGAAAGATGCGAGAGCGAATGGGCAAACTGGTAGGGGTCGACCTCAGCGTACGTATGTCAATCAAATCGAAGACTTTTGGAAAAAAGTTAGGTCAAGAGTACCCTTAACCGGCGAGCGTGTATGAAAACATTCATGGAAGCAGAAGAAGCGAAAGTTGTACGTCAGGATCGTAGCAAGTCGAAAGCCATAGTCTCTGCCTACTCCGATAAGCAACAGGCGCGACTCACAACCTAGAAAAAAGTCACGGAGAGGAAGTGTATGCGGAAGGCGGAGAACCGTCATCAAAGAAGTCTTCTGCACACGTCATTAATGGCACGTGACAATCATTATACTGACGATGCACTGCGAGTATTAGTTATCCGCACGCGTTAGTTCTGCATCCGTAATTTTTACTAGAGTGTTACATCGCGGTTAAACGCATGCCTTTACATTCAAGATGACGTTGTGAATGTTGAATGTAATTAAAATGATTCTAGACTAGTGACATATAATCCTTTTTAAAAGATATTTATACTAGTATTATAAAGAGGAAAGATTTGTTTGTAATAAATAGGCTCAGAAACTACTGGGACTGATTCTAAAAATTTCTAATGGTAAAAAATCTTTTACCATTAGAAAGCTCCATTCTTTGTGAGTAACAAAGGTTATATTGGAGTTTTAAAAGGTTTAGGGTTCCGAACAAAATCTCGAATAAAAACTTCACCACGGGTCATCAGCTGCTAGTACTTTAATAAAACGATCGAACGAATAGAAAATACGGTTACACAATTCGATGAAACAACTCTCTCCCTACACACGTAGAACCACACTGAAATCACGTGGCGTCAACAATATCCAACATCGCATCAGGTGTGCAGTAAACTTGGGGTAAACTTCTGTACAAATTTGTAACCCCGTCCTCATCTCATAAAACCACAACGGACTCTGACTATTGCCCTGTAAGATCCCTCTTAAGTTTTTAAGTCTTTTCAGCTTATAGTTACATATATTTTATTTCTGGAATTACATTCGTTAGATTTAACTTAAAGTTGTTCTATCTTCTTCTTCTTTCTTTTCCTCAGAAAATTCACATTGTGATTGTTAATAGTCTAGTCGTTTAAACGCCGCTGCCACGAATACGCGAACATAATGTTCAAGGTTAAAAAAAAAACACAGTATATATGTTTTCCTAGGAATTTAATAACCCAAGTCTCAACGCCACCTCCGCAGAATGTTGGATGCAAAAAGTAGAACAGTAAGTGAATTACATCAGGTAAATATTATGCTGAACGAAATGGTTTTAAATTATCTTGAAGTCTAAAAGATAGTTTTATCAGTATTCTCTCAGTGAATTTATCACATCTAGATATTGAATGACGTGTATTGTAATGTTTATTATGTATACGTATCTCCTCTATTTATTATCTACATACGAAGCTGTACTTTATATGTAGATCCGAAAAAAAAATGCATAGAGTGTTTCTGCAATTATTCGAATAATCAATTGCTAGAACAATGTAGAAAACTAAGTGGCGGTACCAGCAGTAAGTGCCAGCGCAGCTTCCGACGTGGCTTGACGCTCATCTTCAAAAAGAACCTCCTTTAGGTCCGAAACTAGTCGGGCGATCCCGAAATTTACACGTTTACTTAGTAATAACCGTAACCGGGGGCCGTTTTTATCGTAAGGGCCACTTTGCGACCGGTTCATCAATACTTAATAGAGCGTCTTCTTGGGCTATGACAATCTTTTAATGTTATCAGGAGGACAACACAGTTGCTTTTCCAAGTACTAATCTTGTAGCTTTTGTGCTACTCCAAAGGAGATTCGCTACTACGTACTCTTTTCCTATACTTATAAATAGAACTCATACCAAAAGCCTTACAGAGACCAAGAACTTACAAAAACCTCCGCAATATTCATTTGTTTTCTAAATAGCTTGAAAAGTGGACGTTTTGGGAACTGGACATATTGGGAAGTAGACAATCTAGGAAGTGGTCGTTTTGGGAACAGTCATTACGGGAAGTGGACATTTTAGGAAATGGACATTATGGTACTAAACGCTTATTTTCACCTTATTTTTACGTTAAATCCATCTCATCAAGGCAAAAGGCTCCCCACTTATTACGTGGGGATAAATACAATGGATGATTTATACCACTAAAAAGAGCTACCTACTTTATTAAATCCACAACCGAAAAATCGTTAATATACTTAACGTATTATTAATATACTTTTTTGGAGCAGAATGCTCAAAAACGGAAAGGTCAAAAGTTGATACCCCGACGAGCATGTATGAAACGATTAATAAATCTGTGGGAAGCGAAAGAACTATCCATGGATTGCGATGCCTGGCGATCTGTCCTCTCTGATTACCCGTCAAGGATTCAGGGTGAACATAGTATTTTTTTTCTAAACTATGTCTGTGATCGTATTTTGAATTATTTTTCTGCTGACTGACTGTCGATCATTCAATTCAACTGGCAATGGGCTCAACACCAGTTACGTATAGTATAACAATAATGCGTATGGTGAAATATAGGCGTGCAGTATGTCTCTACCACCCATTCGGGGATAAAAGCGTGACTGATATATCGATCAACTGACACAAAATATTCTTAGAAAAAAAATCGTATTTTTTAAACGCAAAAGCTTAATCTTGTTTACTTGCCTAAAATATATTTCATAAATTCTTTCACACCAAAATTTCTTAGCTATTTAATCTTAACCTTGTTGCGTTGGTGTATCAAAGCGTTCAACTGTATATCTTCGTAAATGAACTCCTAGTTTGTCCTGACAAAGGCAGTTTTGTGATATCATTATATTATTTGTAGGTAAAAAAAGGTGTAAATTTATTCTGGTATAAAGTAAAGATAAAAACTGGAATGTGACGAAAAAAAAACATTGTTTGGCACCAACATATGTATCTTTCTTGACAAGACATTGGACCGTGACATAGCAAAGAACGAATATCACTAAACGGAACTCTATTCTAAATAAATGGTTTCAAGATACGTCATTATAAATGCAGTAGTTTTATCACCCGTGTAGTATCCGTTCCCGTGGGAATACAGGGATGAAATGTTCCCTAAAATACCCCTTATAACATCAGCTACCCGACAGTGACTAGTAAAAATAGGTCTTGTTCTTTTAGAGATTTACCGGGACATATAGACAAACATAACAAAAACTTAAAAATAGATTTTTTATGTAAGCACCTTTTATACTTTCAGATGCATTTAGTATAAAGCTGTTAAATTGGAACTACAAACAAACATTTAAATTTTATTTAAATGTATAAATTTACCAAAGATATCTATTATTTATTAATTTACATAAGGAGGCTTGTAAATAGCAATTGGTCAACGTTTAAATATACCTAACCATTTTGTAATTAGTCTGTAAGCCTTCCTTAAATTAATAAATAAATAATACAAATGAATGAAGGAATGAAATATCTTTATTCATGTAGGTCACAAAGTAACACTTATGAACGTCAACGTTTGACCAATAATATAGTAATTAAATTATACAAAACAAAAACAAAATCAATTTTATGTTTAAAATCATATCAAAATTAGAGCTATTCTAGTTGCCAGTTCTAAGGGCAGCCTACACTTTAAGAAGAATCTAGCAAGAAAGTAATGGATTCTCTTTTAAAATGTATGTGTGGCTTACAACATTAAAATTACACTTACATTGTTCCTTTAGATTTATGTGAGAACAGTCGACTAAACTTAGTTTGCCCTAAATTTAAATAATATTATTTGTAATAATTGCTATAACAGCTCTGAGCTGACCAGTCCCAACAGACGGCACCCGTTCACGGATATGACGTATATATCAGCCATCGCCCTACTCAACCGTATTATAGAGAATAAGGCGACCCGATACATACGCCACCACTGCCAGGACACTTAGGCGAGCATGACATACCAAAAAACGGGTGCCCTTTCGATCGCATAATTTTTTTCAGCATAATGTAGTTTGGCATAACAGTTTCAGCATAAAGTTTTCTCGCATTAATTATGATAAGCAGAGTGTTATAAACGAACAATGGTTTTATTGGCATAACATTAACTTACTCTATTTTTTTTATCATAATTTTATTAAGCATAAATGTAAAGGGTATAATTGTTATACGCCTAAAGATAATTTATCATAAAATACAAAACGCATAATGGAGGTATGGATAACCGTTTAAATCATAAATGAATAATAATTTGACTAAGAATATTTAAGAAATGATAAGACACCATTGTAAATAATCATCTCACTCATAGTCAAGTTTTTAAGCTGTAACATATAAAACGATATTTTAAGTGTTATTTTTTTTAGACTAGTCTTGAGCAAAGTTTAAATAGGTACGACGACGAGCGAAGCGAGGAGGAGTGTTAGGTCACTTGTGAAGCGAGCGGGCCGCGGCAGCGGCCGGCGAAGCGCCAGGATAGAATCGCTCGTTTTAATCTAACTACTTTCTTTTTATATTTTATTTATATATTCTATATATAAGTGTTGAAATTTTGAACTTCAGTTTAGTGACTATCGACATTTTTAATCAGTGGGCATTTCAATCTTAGACAGTTCAAGCTTAGATATAAAAATAAAAATATGTACTCGTTAACATTATGGTATTCTATATGTATGGTTTGTAATCTTTATGCGAGAGTGAGTGATATGCCAATAAATGTTATGATTAGTAATCGTTATTGTAAAAAAGTTATGGGAAAATAAAGTATGCCCAATTATTTATTCTGTTTGAACGTTATGCGAAACGAAGAGTATGCCAAAAAACGTTATGCAGTTTTAAGTTATGCCTCTAAGATTTATGCAACCCAATACGGACCCCCCAAAAACTGCACAACAACTATATTTTCAACAATTTCAAAATAATAAATAAGTCTACTTGATGCTCACACAATAACAAACTCAAATTACATATTTGTATATTAGTTATTACCGGAACTAAACGCAGCCAATTTAGAAGAAACCTTTAGTTGTCTGACGTTTAAAATTATTCACAATGTAGAAATGTAAAAATACAACATATATGCAGCTTCAAGACAAGTACAAAATAACATAAGATTCATTCGAATCCTAAATAGCTCGAGCGAAGAGCAAGCAACTCATTTCCATTTATTTTTATCATTTAAATAATCATTAATTCTGTAATAAGCCCTTATCAAGAGGTGCGTCTTAATTTCCGCTTTAAATTTAAAGCTCACAAAATAAATTTTGTAAGCCAAAAGATTTAAACAAATATAAAAATCTTATACATTTCGAAGACTGCACAAGTATGTCAACATTAAAATCCCCACACACCACAACATGTTTTCTACTAGTGAACAAACGCTTCAATGCATTTTCCATTACAGTTTCTAATAAATTATAATCCCTATCTGGAGGACTGTAGACACAGAGGACAATGAGTTGCTCAAGCTCAACACAGGAAAATTCTGCAGTACGCTCAAAGGGCCACAATATCTTTACGTTCTTTACATTTTAAATTATTAGAAACGAATATAAGGGAGCCACCACGAATAGCTTTCTTTCTAGAGAAAGCACTGCAAAGTGAATAAAATTCATTGACTTTTTAACCAATGTTCTGTAATACAAAAAATGTGAACATTGTGTTCCTTTATAAAAAAGTTCTATTTGTAGTAGTTTTTCAGATATGCCTGCAATATTTTAGTGAACCAATTTTAAACTACTAGAAGTATTGTTAATATACTCAGAATTAACACAACCAATATTATTTTCAGTGTCTTTAAAAATGGTGGGCTCAAAAGACCTATAACCATGGCCAGATTTTTTATCTGTTGTGTTACAAGCTAGTTTTTTGGGATATTATCCCAAGTTATTATGTCAAAATTATGCCCAAAAGGAGCTAGTTTAGCCAATAGTTTGGCTTGATTCAATAAAACATTTGATAAAAATACAGCTATCCGACGTCGTAAAAACTTTGAAAGTAAATAACTATCTAATGTCAAAGAGTAATAATTCTGTAATAAAGGATTACTGTCAAATAATTCTATATTCCTACAATATGTGGTCAAGGTATGTAACTTTCTATTCATATTGTATCTAATGTTGTTTTCAATTTGTGTAAAAGATTTGCTATATGTCAGTGTAGACAGTATAACCCGTTGTACTTGCAATTTTGACAACTGTTCATAAAACTTTATGATAGTTTTATTGTTTAAATTGTCTCTTCTGCCAATAAGTACCACTATTGTTGTTTGTGGGCAATGTGTACTGGTTATTAATTATTTGAGAGTAGGATGCCCCAGGAAATGAAAGGGTCATGACCGAATTACCCAGATGTTGAACTAAATGATAACCTAAACTCTTGCCTATTTCATCACAATAAATAACAGTCTTTCCAACGTTTAAAGGTTGTGTAATTTTTGTTACAGGGCTATTACAGCAAGTGTTATTTGTGTTTACAATATTGTCACATATACTGCCCACAGAGTCAACCATTGAAGAAGTTGACTCGGTATGGGATGTTATTGACAAGGAAGAACATGGTAGGGATTTTTTACAGTCAGGTGTTTGATTATATAATTTTTTAAGTGAATAGAACCTTTGTTCATTGCTATGACAAGAGTCCACCAAGCTATTCAATGCCTTAATGTACTCCCTAATTTCTTTCTGTGATGTTTTGTATTTTAAAGTTATTGACTCTAAGGAATCATTTAAACACATAATTTCTGTCTGTAATTGATGTATATCCATTTCATTTTGCTCTGTTTGGCTGTTTAACTGTTTTTTACTTGTTTCTATTAGTTTTTTTAATTGTAAGATATTTGTTTGTTCCTATTCTAAGATTTTTGATGTCTTTTTGTGATTTGGAAATAAATTTATTGTGTTTTATGTATTTTTTAAATTTATTCCTGCTACTTCTTACTAATCTTATTGATGTGTTGGTGTTAGTTGATAACAACTGTTCATCAGTTTTGGCATAGAAATATTCAATGCCGAGTTATCTATCAGGTGCGAGGTGACGGGGTCATTAAGACAATTTAGATCTTACTCTGATCTTCCACACACAAGTTCATCATAAAGACTGTTGGAAGGGGCAGCCTGATCAACTGATTTCAGATTTTCCCTAAGAGTGATCGAGTTATGAGCATCACTCAGCTCGCACTCTAGAACGCTAATACGTTTCAGAGCACGTTCATGGGTGTCACTGCACTCTTCTAGACCCATCACTGTTGACTGAAGGTGATCCCGCTGAAGTGTGAGCTCCATGACCTGTGTATGTAGCTCAGCCAAGTCTTGTTTGAGTTGAGTGTTTTTCTCAATTATATTTAATATTTCTTTTTCACTATCATCCTGTTCCTCTAGCAACTGTTTGTTGAGATTTTTGCAAATCTCCAGTTCCTTTATAGTAAGGTTGAACTTATGTTGCAAGTCACGGGACACTGCACTACGGGTCATCATTTTAATTCCTAATAATAAATATAAGTAAGAAATGTTATAAGTAAGAAATGTTATTTCTTATAAATAAAAATCAGAATGCACTGTTAACAAGATCTTAAATAAAAAAAATATAGGGTAAGCTTAGATTATGGGTATAAAATCTGAGTGTAAGTATAGCTGTTTCCAACAAACCTAATATATTTTGATTTATATATATATATATTGAAATTCGATATTATATTTATGTATTTATGTACAATATTACCTATTCCGATATGTGATGTGTTATGTTTGTTTGGTAGGGATTTTGATATCATGTACCTCTCAAATTTACACATTAGAGTTCTGTATTCCAACAATATGAGATTCTACCGTTTAGGTTTATTTCACGATATTTGTTAGGTTTTATGAAGTTTTTAGGATCACCAATAACAGTTTATTCTACGTTCACTTCAATCAATACAGGATAACAAAATGTGTATCACAATAACTATATCCAATATAGTGTTGCTAAGGAAGTGTTAACAATGGTTCAATACTCATAAATTGTTCGCCGACACCTCAGCTTGGCGACCACTTGGGACCTTTTCACATTACCAGTAAAATTGTATGTCACGACAATGAGATTACAACCTAAATATCATTACATTAAAGATCAACTTCTTTCAGTCATTTTCAATTTTTCATGATTACTTTTACGCATCGAAGCAAAATGAACTTTGTCAGTGAAAGGTAAAGATTCGATATATTTTCGTCGTTAGTTTCGATAGGAAAGGGTCAGTGTGTAATGGGGGAGTGAGATTCATGTAGAATGCGAACAACATAGGGTAGGTTGATGTCGTCGCGACAGTCAGGCGAGGTAAAGCCTTTTGTTTTGCTGGCACGCACTAAAATAATAAACAAAATTTTATGAATCCCCGTATTGAATCAAATTGTCTTTTTTGACTTTATTAAAAATTTATGAGAAAACTTTTTAAAGTATTTTAGAATTTCGAAGAAAATAATATGTTTATAGTTTTAATTTCTTTTTATTTTTTTTATACCTCTGAGATGGCAGACAAGCATACGGCCCACCTGATGGAAAGTGGTCACCGTAGCCTATGGACGTTTGCAACACCATAGATGGTTAATAAAATAAATAGCATTTTTATTTTACATGTATTTATCCCATCAGGGATACAGTGTGAAGATAGTTGGTTAGTTAGTAGTTTTTTTTAATTAGAAAAAAAAAAGAAAAGGAACATAATTTAATTTGATTTTCAATTTTTGATACTTACTAAAGAATACCGTTTTTTCAGATACTCTACATAAATATATGTGTTTTTCATTTCTTAGGCCATACAAAACCCCTGAGTCAAAACTAATTCTGTATTCAATACACTTACTTACCTTGCTTGATCCGCCGTCTGGCCCTTACGGCAATTTGTCAAGCACCCAGACCTACCCTTACCATCCCCTCATATAAAAAAGCATTTGAATAATCAGAATGATGACGTAGCCCTCGATATTGGCAATAGAGCAGGTGCAGTAGCTATTCAGGAAATGGATATAGACGGTTTATGGTGGTGTATCACGTAAGATTGCATTTTTGGTTAATTAATTTGGATTATTATTAACCTACGACACCAGTATAGAGTTGTATTAGGGTTTTTATGTCATACCACTCAACGAAAATGGCTGTAAAATTTTAGCCAAAACTCGAACAAATATAATAACAAATTTATGCATTACATGCATATTTCTTCGAAAACTCAATACATTCTATAGTTATCTATAAAAGCAGAAAACTGACTAACCGAAAATTTATGTACGTTATGTAACTAGATATTATTCCGCCTGAAGTCCTGAATAGTACATAGAGCAAGAAATGTTGTACAAATCTTCCTTTAAAGGCTAAGCAGACTTGACAGACTGGTCCATTTTGTGGCAAACTTTCAATGGCACGTGTTTTTTTCTTTGATGGATTTTTTTTAATTTGTAGTGGTTGGAAGACAGGATTATCAAAATTATAAAGTTTAGTTGGGATCAGGTTTATGTGGGAAACGGGTAAAGGAACACTTAAACAAGCGGGCGGAGCCGCGGACGTCCCTTGTTTAAGAAATCCCTCAGAATCAAATTTAATAAGACACTTTTACCTCGGTATGAAAATCAATTTGCGTGATATTAGCTGTAGGTAAAGTAGCTGTTTATTATATCTTGATCTACCCTCACGTATGAGTCACTCCACGTGGAGGGTGGCCGATGCGACTCGGAGTCACGTATTTATAGAATTTATCGTCGTTTTATATCGAACCACTGCAAAGACTATTAAAATGTTGAGAAGCGCCATCCACAGCCCGTTGTTCGTTTATTGATGTTTTATGCTACCAAAATGCTGATTGCATTTTGGTAGCACGTTTTTATAGCTACCACAGTATAAAATAGATTTCCAAATTTATGACTACCAGAGTTTAATAGCTTACAGTAATTATGGCATCGTGTTAGAAATATCTTTATTTTGTTCCGGCTAATATCTGAAACGGCGGGACCGCTATTAACGGGACGTTATGAGAGGTAACTTAGGCTACATTATATCCTCATATTCCCACGGGAATGTACACTACGCGGGTGAAACCGTTGATCATCCGTTAGTATTTTAATAATATTAATTAGAGTCAAAAAAGACCTGCTAAATGAAGTAAAATAACATTTCAATGTAAATAGTTAACGTAAACAGGTATACATTCATGTTTTTTTTAAACGTTTGCGGTTTTTACTCATATTTCGGTGAATGTAAGTACAAAATTGTTTTGCGTAAAGTCCCGAGTAGTATATAAAATGTGAGTATGCATTAATTTTCATTATCACGATCCAACGCTAGTATAGAATGTACATATTGAAAATAAACATACACTATAATGGTTTTTTAATAGCAACCATGAAATGAAACTCTGAAATCTAGACCGCGAAGACAGAAAGCCGATGATAAGAAATAATTGATAGGTAATGACATGTAAATTTAAATACTAGAAGCGCTTGTGGCTAGCAAGCTGTCTCAGTGTTCTGTAAACGATCACTGCGTTAAGCAATTTCGCTATGGCTGGTTACGAATATATTATATATTTCTATTTTCCATTGGTCCCGGTTGCCAGTAACATGGCAAGTTGAAGGAATATAGGCTGCTTGAAAAGTTTTAACAGCAGGCCCACATTGCACATGGTAAAATGTGGTCGTATAATATGCCTCTGCCACCCTGTTGGGGATAAGGTGTGATAGGAGAGAGTGTGTAAACTAAGTTAAATAAAACAAGTATCGACTTACTTACATTTTATAGCGATCACAGTATAAAATAGTTTTCCTTATCTTTACAAGTTTACTATTAACTTGCAATGTCTGTATGTTTGTACCAGCGAAATCTTGCATTTCAATTTGAAGCAGATATCATAAACCGATTGAGCTGAAACTGTGTATATACGTTTAGGTTCAATGACTATGCATAATAAGGTATGTGAGGCCAATCCAAACCCAAGATGGCGGACCAATCATTTTAGATGCACTAAATATGGGTATCAAATGAAAGGCCTTGTTAAGAGAGCTAAAAATAACTTGACGCCCACTGCAGTACGTTGTTCGGTCTTGTTTATTGATCCCTTAATGTTTTTTGTTGTTGTTGTTGTTAATTGTGTATTTAGGGAGTATGTTTATCGCGGATGGAAGATTTGATTCGGATGTAGAACGGCGAGTAGCTGCCGGAAACAGAGTTAACGGTGCTTTGTCCCAATTAGTAAAGCGACAAAGCATCGTATAAGAAGCACGACTGGCGATTCATAACGCAGTGCTAGTGCCAACTTTGCTTTACGGTAGCGAAACCTGGATATGTCAGCAGATGCATGAAAGTAAATGCTGTAGAGATGCGATCACTTCGAAAATTGTGCGGTGTTACCTTGGCCGACCGAATACGTAACGAAGTGATACGCAATATGGCAGGTTTGAATGAAAGTGTCAGCGTTAAGCTGGAAAAGGGCGTGCTCCGTTGGTTTGGACACGTCCAACGAATGAGTGAGGAACGATTGACGAAGAATATATATTGTGCGAAAGCAGAGGGTAGAAGAGGTCAGGGTAGGCCGAGACTTACATATGAAGACCACGTGAGCAGATTGCTCAAAAACGGAAAGGTCAAAAGTACTCGGATACCCAGACGTGCGTGTATGAAGCGATTGATGAATCTCGAAGAAGCGAAAGAAGTATGCATGGATCGCGAAGCCTGGCGATCTGTCCTCTCTGACTACCCCGTCAGGGATACAGCGTGAAGATAGTTAGTTAGTTAGTTTAGTCTTCTAATAGGCACGTCTGAACTTCGGCAGTTGGTAGCGGCCATCTTGTTGAAGCACTACATCTGTCAAATTGGTTGTCATTTATTCATTCTGTTTTGCCAAATCATCATGGATAGCTATAGCATTCAACAACACGTGCAAATGATAAAAATGTTTTATCAAAATGAGTGTTCTGTTCGTGCAACGCACCGCGCGCTTCGCCCATTTTACGGTCACCATAATCGGTCACCATAATCGGTCACCATAATCCGAGAGGACTATTCGTCGTGTGGTGGATAAATTTGAGTCCACTGGTTCGGTAAATGATCGACCAACACCCGTACGTCAACGAAACGCAAGGTCTGCCGAAAACATCGCCGCTGTCCGTGAGAGTGTGCAGGAGAATCCGAGGCAGTCGATTTCGCGTCGCTCACAAGAACTCGGCCTTTCACAGACCACTACTTGGCGAATTTTGCGTTGTGACTTGGGCCTGCACCCGTATAAAATTCAACTCACCCAGGAATTGAAGGTAAACGACCATAGACAACGACGTGTGTTCGCTGAATGGGCACTGGAGCAGTTAGCAACTGACCGTAAATTTCACAGAAAAATTATCTTCAGCGATGTGGCCCATTTCTGGATGAATGGGTATGTAAACAAACAAAATTGTTGAATTTGGGACGATTTCAATCCACATGAGATCCAAGAGCATGCATGTTAAAATGCATCCCGAAAAAGTTACAGTTTGGTGTGGGTTTTGGGCCGGCGGCGTCATCGGGCCATATTTCTTTGAGAACAACGTTGGCCAGGCCATCACTGTCAACAGCGAGCGCTATAGGTCGATAATTACCAACTTTTTTTGGCATGAACTGGATCATCTGAACACCAACCACATGTGGTTTCAAGAAGACGGCGCTACGTGCCACACAGCTCATGCCACATTGAATATAATGCATGAGAGATTTGAGGGCATGGTCATCTCACGTGGAGCTGATGTGAACTGGCCACTGAGATCGTGTGACTTAACCCCGCTAGACTTTTTCTTGTGGGGTTTTCTTAAGTCGCAGGTCTATGCGAATAAACCATAAACCACAGCGGCCCTCAAAGCCAACATAACCTATGTCATAGGTCAAATTCAGCCTGATTTATGCACAAAAGTCATGGAAAATTGGATATCTCGCATGCGCTCCACCCAGAGAAGCCGTGGCGGACATTTGAATGATGTCATATTCCACACATAATGGCATCACTACATCTTTCAAATAAATAAATAATTTCGATAATATCTCACACACACTTTGTTTTATTTAAATTTAAAGATAGGACACGCTTAATGAAATACCTTTTATGTCTTATAGTTTCAGAGTTGCCCATACTGACCGTTTTAAATGGGCCACCCTGTATATCTCAGGGCTTAGCCAACGTTTTGATGAAAGCACTCAGTCGACACGACGACATTTTTTTCGACATCTTAAACTATTTTTATAACAATTAAAAGATAAGACCACTCATCATCATCCGAGCGTCTGTCCCAGTTGCGTCTCGCGACGCCCGGGGACCGCTTTCCTACATTTTCTCCTCCACTTCGCACGGTCTTCGGCATCCCCTGTAGTGAGACCATTGGCACGCATGTCATCCCTTACGACGTCAAGCCAGCCCTTCTTGGGTCTTCCCCTTTTACCGGGACCCGGCGGGGCTGACATGGCCAGACATTTGTTACCTACGTAGCCCGGCGGTTGCCGCAAGACGTGACCATACCAACGAAGGCGACACTCTTGCAACTTGTCTGCAATGTCACGGACGTGAAGGCTGCCGCGGATGCGTGAGTTTCTCACGCGGTCGATCCGCGTGACCCCACACATCCACCGCAGCATCTTCATTTCCGTGACACGCAGCTCCTGCTTGTGTCGTTCCAATATCGGCCACGTCTCACTGCCATGTAAAAGGACAGGTCTAATAATGGTTTTGTAGACCTGTCCCTTCAACCGGATCGGCATTTTAGGGTCACAAATGACACCGGTCATCTCCCGCCATTTGGCCCACGCGGCAGCAATGCGTGACTTGACGTCGCAATCTATGTCACTGGACGTGTGAAAAACAGACCCCAGGTATTTAACCTGGTCCGTGCGCTCGACCAAATCACCGCCTATGCGGACGGATGTGGGATCTGTCGAGTTTAGTGCCAAGTACTCGGTCTTCGCCACATTTAGTTTCAGACCGCCGTTCTCAAGCGTCTCCTTCCACGCCTTTACACGTCGCACCAATCTGCCCCTGTCCGCGTCTGCCAGCGCAATATCGTCAGCATACATGAGCAACCATGGAGGCTCATGTGGGTTTCTGATGCTGTCCGACAATTCGTCTAATATTACACTAAACAGAAGCGGACTAAGGACCGAACCCTGGTGTACCCCGACGGTGATGTGGAAGGGTTTCGTGTCGCCAACAGCAGTCCGAACTATTGAATCGGAGTCACAGTACATGTCCCGGATAGTGTCAATATAGACCTCTGGAACCCCTTTGGACCGCAGTGCCCACCAGATCATCGCACGAGGAACACAGTCGAAGGTCTTCTGCATATCTAGAAACAAACAGTGCAGAGGCGTGTTCTTCGACCTGTATTTCTCTGCGACAACCCTCAGGGCAAAAACAGGGTCCGTAGTCCCATGACCAGGGCGAAACCCATATTGACACTCCGAGAGAGTACACTCCTGCCGGATCCGAGAGTCTATAATCCTCTCGAAGATCTTCATGGTGTGGGACATCACCTTAATACCGCGGTAGCTCCCGCACTCCTGCACTGACCCCTTACCTTTGAAGACTGGAGTAATAATACACAGTCTCCATTTGTTTGGGAGATCCCAACGATGTGGATGGGCAGATGCCCGCTGAGGAGTATGCGGTTAAAAAGGTTTACTAAGATGCCCACACCGCGAGGACCCATTGCCTTCCAGGCTTCGATGGGGACTCCATCGGGTCCGACAGCTTTCCGATTCTTCATGCGGCGAAGCGCAGTCAGGACTTCTCCAGGCGTTACCGGTGGCACTAGACCCTTATTCGGAGGGAGGTCCGGAGGCTGCACCTCTTTGTGCTGTTTATTAAGCAGCTCGTGGAAGTACGAGCGCCATCTCTCCTTTACCGCGAGGTCTTCGCTTAACAGGTTTCCCTCAGGGTCTTTTACACAGCGACACTTGGATATATCCTGTGCCGCTTTGACCCTGGAGCGCGCCAGCTTATAGATGAGCTTCTGCCCCTCAGACGATTCCAGCTTATCATACAGAGGTTGTAAGTGGTCACGTCTGGCTCTGGCTACAGCTCTCTTTGTGGCGCGCTTGGCAGCCCTGTACGCGTCGCGGTCTTCAGGAGATCCGGTCGCTTGCCACTTTTTAAAGAGGGCTTTCTTCTCCCTAGTCTCTCTCTGGACTGCGTCGTTCCACCACCAAGTTTCCTTGTCACATTTGCGTCCACCCTTAGACTCACCGAGCACCACCTTCGCCGCTCCAAGGATGGCCGCCTGAACTTTGTCCCAGTAATCTTGAACTGGTTCGCCTTCAGTGTCGGTGCACTTGTCACCGACAGCTGAGACGAACTCCTGGGACCTAGTTTCATCAAGCAGCCACCATCTGATGCGGCGCTGGCACCGCTCGATGCGTTTGCCTTTGGGCTTCACGCAGAGGTCCATGACAAGGAGACGGTGTTGTGCAGTAAGACTCTCACCGGGTATGACCTTGCAGTTGGCCACCTTGCCGATGCTGTGTCGCCTAGTGAGTAGGAAATCGATCTGAGTTGTACGCCTCCCGCTCTTGTAGGTAATGAGATGTTCGGATTTCTTTTTGAAATACGTGTTCACAATGACCAGATCGGCAGCCGCACACGTTCTGAGGATAGTTTCTCCTTCAGCGTTGCGGGTGCCGTATCCAAAACCACCATGAACACGCTCAAACTCCTCACACCTCTCACCCACATGACCGTTTAGGTCGCCACCCAAAACGATTCCCTGTGACAACGGAATGCTCCGAAGCACTCCCTCGAGTTGACCCCAAAACTACATCTTATCGGCGTCGCTACAACCGGCCTGTGGCGCGTAGGCACTTATCAGGTGGGTAATAATATTATATATTATTGTGGGGCACTTTTCACACAGCGCCATCTAGCCCAAAGTAAGCTAATATTAGCTTGTGTTATGGGATCTAGATAACTGATAAACATACTTATATATTTCTAAATACATACATATTATAGATAAATAACACCTAGACACAGAATAAACCATCGATAAGCACCCTCACGATCATAAGCCTGTCGCTACAGCGTTTCACCTCCAAGATGCCACTCTGCAGCCCCTCGGAGAGCACAAGGGCCACCCCGTTCTCCCCACCAGGCGCACCCGTGTAATACAGCTTGTAGCCGTTCTGCAAGGGCCGGGCTCTGTTGCCCTTCCACCGAGTCTCCTGCAGGAACGCCACGTCCACCCTCCGCCTGGAGAGTACTTCGGCCAAAAAAAGATAAGACCACTAATTTACATAAAACTTTGACAAATAATATAAACTTAAAAACTTAACTATCTTCACGCTGTATCCCTGACGGGGTAGTCAGAGAGGACAGATCGGCAGGCTTCGCGATCCATACATACTTCTTTCGCTTCTTCGAGATTCATCAATCGCTTCATACACGCACGTCTGGGTATCCGAGTGCTTTTGACCTTTCCGTTTTTGAGCAATCTGCTCACGTGGTCTTCATATGTAAGTCTCGGCCTACCCTGACTCCTTCTACCCTCTACTTTTGAACAATATATATTCTTCGTCAATCGTTCCTCACTCATTCGTTGGACGTGTCCAAACCAACGGAGCACGCCCTTTTCCAGGTTAACGCTGACACTTTCATTCAAACCTGCCATATTGCGTATCACTTCGTTACGTATTCGGTCGGCCAAGGTAACGCCGCACAACTTTCGAAGTGATCGCATCTCCACAGCATTTAATTTACTTTCATGCATCTGCTGACATACCCAGGTTTCACTACCGTAAAGCAAAGTTGGCACTAGCACTGCGTTATGAATCGCCAGTCGTGCTTCTTTTACGATGCTTTGTCGTTTTACTAACTGGGACAAAGCACCGATAACTTTGTTTCCGGCAGCTACTCGCCGTTCTACATCCGAATCACATCTTCCATCCGCGCTAAACATACTTCCTAAATACACAATTTCATTCACTTGCTCTAGACGTTCCTGGTTTACCCTAATCTCGCATTTAGTTCTTACGTCATCTCTTTCAAATACTAGAACCTTAGTTTTACTTGCATTCAAGCGGAGACCCTTACTTTCACACCCCTCTTTCATATTAGTGACTAATGCCTGAAGGTCGGCTTCTGATGAGGCCATGAGCACCGCATCATCAGCGTACAGCAGACAGTTTACTGTAAAGTCACCCAAATTCACACCCATATTAAAATCTTTCAACTTCTGCAGGCAACTGTCCAGATACACTATGAACAGCCAGGCGGACATGACACATCCCTGTTTGACGCCTGTACAGACATCAAAAAGAGGTGACACATCCCCCCCTACTCGCACGCAAGCCTTACAGTCCCTATAAAGCGACTGTATTGCCCGCAGTAGCGAGCCGTCCACACCATATCCTGGCAGCAAGTCCCACAGCGTTTCTCTCACAACGTTATCAAATGCTTTCTCTAGATCCACAAAAGCGCAGAAAACCTTCTGGCTAAGAGCCAGAAACTTTTCCGCGATCATGCGGTGAGAAAACACTTGATCCATGCAACCTCTTCCACGTCGGAATCCATATTGAGCCGCCCATAAATACCTTTCAGACTTTTCTTGCATTCGTGCCGTTATAACCTTTGCATACACCTTACTAGCTAAGCTGACCAAGCTGATCGCCCTGTAGCTGGAGCAGTTTAGGCGCGAGCCTTTCCCTTTGTAAATAGGTACTACAACTGCTACTCGCCAGTCATCTGGGACCTCAGCCGTCCGCCAGCACAAGTTGCATAACAGACATAGTGTGTCCCAGACACGCGACCCACCGTACTTGATCATCTCAGCAGTAACTCTGTCTTTTCCCGCAGCCTTACCACATTTCATACTTCTTATCACTTGTTCTATTTCTTTCATACTAATGACTTCAATGACATCGGGATCCGGAGCATCGAAGTGAGCTCCACTTCCCGACGTGGCATCTCTGTCTTTTCTTGCATACACCTTTACATAATATTCACTCCATCTCTGCAGGACGTCACTTTGGTCTGTTAGGACGTCATTGTTAACACTAAGCACTTTATTCATACTGCAGATTGCGGAACAACTCCGGGTCTTGCCTACTTCTTTCCAGAAGAGCTTGGCATTATCCCGGAAATTGGACGACAACCTTTCATCCGCTTTCATTCTGCACCTTTCACGAGCTTCTTCTATCAGTGCCTTCGTGTTAACTTTCTGCAGCTTGAATCTCTCCTTTCAAATTAAAATCATTCCGCGAGGCTAAGTAGTCTAGCCATGCTTTCTTCTTCATTCGAACTGCTTCTTTCACTTCCTCATTCCACCATGCATCACGCTTATTATTACTGCCTCTTTTCGTTTCTCCACACACTTCCACAGCGGCATTTATCATACTGTCCCTAAGCTTCTGCCATACACTTTCCACATTCTCACTGCTTACATTGACGTCGCCAAGCTTTTCGGCTACCCTTTCATTATATTTATCCCTAATGGATGCATCCTGCAGCTTCCAGCTTTTGATGCTATAAGTCGGCTCAGGTTCAGGACACTCGGTACGATGACGCCAACCCGCGAACAGACCCCTAATCCTAGTTATGACTAGGTAGTGGTCTGATCCCAGCTCAGCGCCTCGATAAACCCTTGTGTCCATCACCTGTTTACGGAGCCGACTATCCATTAGGAATAGATCTATCATGCTTCTCTTTGACTTACATCTCCTCGTATACATATGAATTTGTTTGTGGTTGAACATTGTGTTCGCCACAAACAAATCCTTTTCCTTACATAATGCCAGTATTAGCTTGCCAGCGTCGTTCACCCTTTTATCCCCATACTTCCCGAGTACCGACTCAAAACCATCGCGAGCGGTACCCACCCATCCATTCAAGTCTCCACATACTATAAGTCTTTCATTTCCTTCTATCACATTTAGAGCTTCTCTCATACTCTCCCAGAAGTCCTCTAGCTCACTCGCGTTCGACGAAGATACTGGCGCGTAAGCAGCTACCAGGAAAATCTTCGTCAAACCAAGTTTTACACGGATCCAGAGGATTCTAGGACCTACCAGTTTGTACTCATACATACCGGAGGCCAATCGCGAGGACAGCAAAATTCCAACCCCTCGACTGCCATGCTCGCTCTCTGGTACTCCAGACCAAAGCGCGAGCATCCCACCCGGGAACTCCAAGACTTCGCTGCCCTTGCACTTGGTCTCTGTCAAGCACACTGCATCTAACTTTCTCTCATTCATAACATCCATCAACTCATTCATCTTATCTGTCATTCCTCCCCTAACATTCCACGCAGCTACCCTGCACTTCGTCCTCCACTTCCCGCCGTGTCGGGCCGCGCGTGTCGGGTGGCGGTCCCCTACGCCGCTCTGGCACACACTTTTCGCACCAGCGGGGACGAACTGGTGCGCGTCGCCTCGGGGGCACGCCCTAGCATCACTCGTCCTGGTGGCACTCGTGTTGGAGTAGAATTGCAGCCGTAGCTGGCAGGGATGGCGACGTGCACGCTTCTACTCTTCATCCCCTATTAGAAGACCCTTTAGAAAGATCTTTTCTAAAAAACCATGTCACTATTGTGAGCCGGTGCTCCATCTTGTTGAAAATATGAAAGCTGTGTATAACATACACAGCTTTCATATTTTTAAATTGTATCTATGGTCTGTGTTGCACCAATAAGGTGCCACACAGTTTTTCTTTTCATCAAATCGGTGACATGGTTCCTTAGAAGAGAACTTTATGTTTTATAGTTTCAGAGTTGCCCATACCGACCGTTTTAAATGGGCCACCTGTATAACAAAACAATGTACAGATAGCTGCAGGGCAATCTCACCACCAGTAGTTTTACATTTACATTCCTTGGGGGTAAGATTTCTTTAGAGCTGTCCGTACAACGATAGTATTTCAAGGTCTATCTTTTAAGGATAGCTATACCCTCCAGTAGAAAACTGCACCATATCGGGCGAAACTGCAGGCATCGCCTAGTAGTATAATAAAACCTTTAAAAGTACTTTTATCGTTCATTCACAAACTATAATGGTAGACATGAATAAGTATGATGTTACCTTGAGCTAAGAGCTTGGTCGTATCCACTAATGGCGGTCCGACCTTTCCCTTTATGTATTGAAGTGTGCAAATGTACTGATAAGGATAACGCGATCTTGCATTACTCAACGAAAGAAGAAAAGATATAAGAAGGTACATTCTTTAATCTGTGACGCGATTGTAAATAAATAAATGTACATTTTTTTACACACCGCCGTCTGGCCCAAAGTATACTAATATAAGCTTGTGTTATGGGATCTAGACGACTGATAAACATACTTATATATTTCTAAATACATACATATTAAACATAGGAAACACCCAAACTCCGAAAAAAAACATTTGTGGATCACCTCAGTCGCGGCAGTCGCATACACTACCACTGCGCCACCGGGGCAGTAAAGGCAAGGCAGATTGCAAGGACATTTATTTTTACGTATGTAAACATATAGTAGGTACTATTCAAAAAAAAATACAGATAAATTGAATAACTCTTCCATTTTGGAAGTCGGTAAAAACCGACGCACAATATGAGAAAAAAGAGACAGCGGTGAGGCATCCTCTGTGGTGTAGAAGACGCATGGGTGCCGGAGAACCGTCTCCAATTTTCAAGACCTATTTTTATAATTATAAAAATAGGTATAAAATAAAACTAGTTGACGCATGCGGCGTGGTACGTGGTGAAGTATTTCCGTTCTCGTTTCCCACAGGAACTTGTTCCCGGGATAATAAGTAGCCTATGTGTTATTCTGATGTGTAGGCTATATAATTGTAAAGTTTTATCAATATCCATTCAGTAGATTTTGCGTGAAAGAGTAACAAACATCCATCCATACTTACAAACATTTAGAGTGAGTACAGTTTCTGCTTTTATCATTTTTTTTTGTGTGACAAAAAAAAAGTTCGCAATGACGAAAAATCTGTATGCTATGTAATGCTGTCTATCCCACCACCTATGGAAGGGTCCTAGCAATAGAGCTTTATCAGTTGATTAGCAGCAGCACCAACTACCTAATCTACTCTCTCAGAATTTGTCAAATTTGACGCCGTAGTGTCCGCAGTTGGTGACCATAGACGAATCGGTTCCTGACCTGACTAACATTGTCAGAATAGTTTATCGACCATGTATCAGGCCTTTAACTGTCTTAAACTGTTATCGGTAATCAGAGAGACTGATTAACTGTTAACAATTTTTTTGAAATTGACTTAAGTTTAAGATGTGGGAGATGAAAACAGTATAATAATTAAAGAAATATAATAATAAAAGAAGGATAACAATAACTAAGACTGTAATCCTAGCGAATTTTTGGGAATGTAATTGGGTCTTGTTCAAATATAATTACCATTTTCAAAAAAGATCTTCTATAATTAGGGGATATTTTGCTTAAATATTATTTAAACACAAAATATAACATTATATATGAAGCGCTCGTGGCCCCGCGGACTAAGTGTTCTGTAAACCATCACTGAGTTACGCAACTTTCACTATGGCTGGTCCTCGGATGGGTGACCAATTTGTATTTACATTTGCGAGCGTTTCCGTGCTTCGGAAGGCACGTTAGGCCGTTGGACCCGGTTGCCAGTAACATGGCAAGTTGAGTCGTTAAGTCAAGTTAAAGGCCTTATGGGCGGCTTGAAGAGTTTCAACAGCAGGTAGCCACAACATGCGTCTGTCTATTTCAACACGGCAATGGGCTCACCACCTATTACATACCACATACACCAATTACACCTATTACATGACAGGAATACACATGGTAAAAAGTGGGCATACAATATGTATGCCTCTGCCACCCCTTCGGGGAGAAGGCGTGATAGATAGATTGGCCTTACTATTGAATTGTGTTTTGATGAAGGCGTAGGTATTGTTCACTTCACAATGTACATAAAGGTAAACAAACTTATTAACTAGGAAGTAAATTTCCTAGCACATTGCGAAATATAGAAACACCTCGTATGGCATTGTTGCTGGTATAACGACGGCTCAAAACAATGCCTTTTTAGTCACGCCTTGAAAACTTTTCAAAGCACCAACTACGCCAGCCGGGTGCTGTTAAGGAGCACTTATACGAGCAACTTGTCACTGCAGACAATTTTGTAAATTTTTACATCACAATCAAAAATCGAGAAATTTCCTGCAATATTTTTTTATTAGTAATCCCACCCGCATTCCCATTACTGTGACTCCTGTAACGCATGATCTACAGCAATGACCAAAACACCAGAAAAGTTCGATCTCTGTGAAGTCCCAGGAGTAGTTAGCATGTCTTGGAACCCGCAACGAAATTAATCAGAAGATAATTTGAGGAAGTATGAGGCCCCGAAATGAGTGCGTATGATAATAATGAAATACTGGACATTGATCCATTTTTGCGTTCGCCAATTATTACTCAAGAAATTGCCATTGTAAAAGCCCTTTATAAGTATAAACGGGCAACTTTTAATAGACCTTATATTGCGGCCCGTGTTTAATTGCAAGATTGCTTTTGTAACTTATTGTACTACAAGATGCAACACTGCGACTAGAAAATACTAACTGATTTGTCTGGACATGTTGGTTTATTGGTTAGAATTGCGATATTTCATTATATCACCGAACGACAATTTGACAGGTCTTATAATGTATGGATGTCGAGAACTTTGTATTGAAATGTCTATTAAACGACATTGTACCTTAACTCTGAGTCGTCTAGTTGAACGCTGATATAAAACTGACAGAAAATGAAATACCGATCCTATATTTTTCTGCAATATCTTCTACTACTAAGTACTTTTAGAATACTGCCGTCACAAAAGTCAACGTAATTTACATACGTTGAAGCGTTTCGTTAAACAGTCTTATCTAATATACGATCTTAATAGTATCTAAGAATGGTACCACACATTCCATTACGGGATTAAGAACGGTAACACGATAAAAGCTCATACAAACCACACATTGAATGCTTACTTATTTAACATTTGAATAAATTTCACATACATTATCACAACATATGTTGAATCATATTAGATGTAGCAAAACGTATATTATGAGAGAACAGTCGACTTGATTTAATGTAGGGACACGGTATCGAATGGAAAGAATCGATACTGTTTCTAATATGTCGTGAGTACGTTATCGAAAAAAAAGTATCGTGCTCATTAATGTATCGATACTTCAAAGTATCGAGTACTTTTCTAATGGCTTTATGCGTCTATAAGAATAGAAAGAAAGATTTTTTTTTTATCAGGCACACATTCCATAAATTCCACAAAGAACCTACTTAAAATCTACTAATAGGCATGCACCCGAAAAGGCAACCATCTCAGCTGAAGCTACCTCCCACATATAGTACCAAGTATATCAGGACGTAGGTATATGTCTGCAGTCAAAATTCATGAGACGAAGGCTCTAAAGCAAATCAACGGCAAACAGATATAATATCAATCGTGAAAATTGACAGAACACCTTTACATATATTATATAAACCAATGTTCTTGTTTTCAATATTCAATGAAGATTATATGATTGAAAAAAAAAAAAACAGAATTAATATTAAAACGGTTCGCAATTGTAATGAAACAACCAAGGTAAATAAACTGAGTCATATTAACAATTCACCAAGTTTCAGGCTCGTAAAACATGATCCCATTCCGATAGTTCGTGGTTTAAGTAACAGTTGAAATTAATATTCACTTGTGTACATTACGAGTGATTTGAAATTCAAATTAAGTAGGAAGATAGGCCTTGTGATTGTTAGCTTTCAAATATAAATTGTTGCAACGAAAATAATCCATATACCTTTCTACTCTAATTTGACGAGAAATCAGGAAGGTTTGAGATAGCGAAGGATTACACGATTTTCTATAGTTTCGCTTTCGTAGATGCTAAAGAGCCAGAGTTGTGGAAACAGAAAAGCGGACCTCAGATTCGCTCAAATGATAATCGAAAAGATCAAACAAAAGGACTAGATAAACAATTTTGAAATTCAAAATTATTTTGTGTTATATTCTTATTATAACATTCAGTATAAGTTTACAAAGGGTACCATGAATCTGTTCAGGATAAACGTGAAAAAAGATTAGAGGCTAGTTGCTCAGATTTAATTAAAAGATGGCTCGCTTCTCTTCATCAAATTACGACACCTGTTGGAATTTTTGTCATTAATTACAAAGGCATTTTCTTACTCTGTAATAACGACTTTGAAAGTGATGACGTGTCTAATGTCTAAGTTGAAAATGAAATATATAATGAACTTACCCAAAGGAATCGTTGAACATTTCCTGAAACAGAATGACAATTATTGTTAGAAATTATTTAATTCAAAGGTTATGCCAACACTATTAAAAACGTGTAACAAAAAATATATTCAAATTACGGATTAAGTTATTTCAAGTATAATTGTGGTTTTAATTTAGACTATCAAGTTAATAATTAGGTACAGTTACTGATGTAATAGATATTTTTATTGGTCGCAACCTAACTTCTGATAATATCTGTACCCAGAACGGATTCCGGAACAATCTCTTTTTTATTTTTAGTATTGTAGGACATTTCTTTTACACAGCGCCGTCTAGCCCAAAGTAAGCAAATATAAGCTTGTGTTATGGGATCTAGACGACTGAAAAACATACTTATATATTTCAAAATACATACATATTATACATAAGAAACACCCAAACTCCGAAACAAATATTTGTAGATCACATAATTTTTTTTTATGACCCCGGAAAGGAATTTTTGACCTCAGACGCGGCAGTCGCGTACACTACCACTGCGCCACCGAGGCAGTCAATTATATCACAGCAGTGTGGTTACGTTGGTTTCCAAAGACTTTGAGGAGTTCCAATACATATATCAATACCCCGCTGACTCAAGTGTTACGGAAACAATCACTACGTTAAGCAAGTTTCGCTATGGCTGGGAACGGTTAGGTGATCACTGTGTGGCACATATGCGAGCGTTTCCGTGCTACGGAAGGCACGTTAAGCAGTAGGTCCCAGTTGCCAGTTACATTGCAGTCGTAAAGCCAAGTTGAAGGCCCTATGGTCTAATAAGGCTTGAAAAATTCCAACAGCAGGTAGCCACAACCTGCGTCTGTCTATTTCAACACGACAATTGATTCATAATATGACTCTGCCACTATTAATAAACATAAACATTATATTAAGTACTTTAGTTTACAGGGTAAAATCGGCGGTCTTATGGCAAGGTGCGATTTCTTCCAGACAACATAACATGGTTCTTCTCTGTTAGTTCGCCGGTGCACTGCTAGCAGGTGAGGCCGCTTGGGCCCCGGAGATCTTGGTGGGGCCTTTTACACCCCCCAGCAGCCACAGTCACATTTTTTTTCAATAATACGAAAAAAAAACTTATGACACTTGCCTCCAAACTAAGAGTAAAAGATTGAAGGTTTGGCTTACAACACACAATTTCACACAAAGACGAGTCAAGTTGTAACTGGATAAAGACGCTGTGTTTACAGTCTGGATCACATAAAACAATTTGCAATAAAGTTTAAACTGTTCTCAGCGGTATATTTTGAAATGGCGTAATAAACCAGATATTATGTGATGTAATACGAGCTCGTAGCTCTCGGGGACAGATATAAAATTATACAACAAACGGATATTATTTTACTATACTCTAGGAAGCGGGGAGCGAAGTAGGAAGAAAAATGGGAAGCGAAACATATTCTGTTGATATCATAAACTAGTTTCGTAGCATAGATTTCGAAAAGAAAAATGTACTGCGGATGGAATCTAAAACGACATGTAATATATTCTGCAGTATCATAGCATCGAAAGGATAGAATTGAATATCGTTATCAGCACACGTTATCCTTACTCTTAAAATCCGGTGTCAGATTGCTCAAAAACGGTAAAGTCAATAGTACTGGGATACCCAGACGTGCATGTATGAAGCGATTGATGAATCTGCAAGAAGCGAAAGAAGTATGCATGGATCGCGAAGTCTGGCGATCGGTCCTCTCTGACTACCCCGTCAGGGATATAGCGTGAAAATAGTTTAAAATCCGGTGTTCTGAGGAGGATGTAAAAACGCATTTTTAAAGGGTTGTCTACTTGAGGACTAGAAATTCAGCCTTGCCCGTTATGATGGCGGTCTTTAATCTCCATTGAGTTAAAATGATAAAAGCTTTGAGAACTTCTTACAGAATCAATTAAAAAACAAATCGATTTGCTCGAAAAATTGCTTATTTGTTCAAGTTTATTATTTCTGTATTGAGTAAATTAAATAACAGTATTGAGCCCTCGAGCGTTGGAACATACTCGTATAAAAAATGTAGTACTCGCAATAATGGTAGCAATACGCGGGACAAACCCCTTAGCAAAATCGTCTGGAATTTGTAAAATCGCCTTTATAGCTTTATAAATAAGAGTGTCAGGGGTGAAACTGCAATACGCATCACCCCTCAAAATAATAAATTACTGAAGCAGTGCAACTCCTGGGCGCATTGGATCGATAGAGCAGTGGATTGCCAATAGCGAGTTTAGGTTTTTGGAAACCGAAACGTATTAAGTAACCGATTGAATTGCTTGTTTAAATAAATTCAGACTGCAATGTATCCTAAATTTCGCATTGAAACGTTGGAATTGAAAAAACCAGACCAGAAGAGAGCATTCGATACTTCTATATCTCTTACGCAAGATAAATAGTTAAATTGGAATGTTTAAGAAATCCAAATACCTGGTCAATAATGTCAACTGGTAGGAATTTTGGTTCATAAAATGACTTAGTACAAAGATTAACAAACGGATTGATTGTAGCTCAAGAAGTTTATTGGAGAGTCTTTTAATAGTATGTAAACAAAAATTTTTATGGGACTAAACTCCAACTATTCCGCATCAAACCAAAGAAGATTCACATAAATCGGATGATTAATCGCAGCGCAATCATTGTACATAATAAAAAAAAATACAAATCGAATTGATAATCTCCTGCTTTTTGGAAATTCATTAAAAATATTAGTTTACCGCCAGTCTCATGAAATCACAGATATAGAAGAGTAAGCATGAAATTGATCATCTCGCATAAGTATACCCTCAACCTTTTAGATGTGACCTCTTTAAAGAACAGTGCGTCTAGTACATCAAAACATGGTAAATATACCGTTAAGTCTCTTAATAATGTAATAGACCATGGCAAGTTTAATTAGATAATTGCTTAAGTAATTCTAACTACTGCAATTGTTGTAATCCCACGCTAAGTTCTCACAATAGACGATGAATATGATTGCCGTTTTCACTCCACTGGTACGGGATAAATATTATTGATGTCAGACAGTCCGTCCGTCCATTCAGTCTGCAGGTCGCATTTTTCATCGGATTTGCATGCAACTTGGCATGGACAATCCTTGATGTAGACAACAACTTTTAGTTAAGGGGTTTTTCGATCTGGGAATGGGGGCAGGGAAATGGTACTTGTAAAATTTATAAACGACGGGATTAAATAGGTGCGAAGGGAGTTCACAGTATATCACGAAGTTGTGGGGGTCAGCTAGTATGTTATAAGCAGCAATAAAGTTGCATGAAGTGTTGTTTAGTAGTGTTTGTCCACGATAGACTATGAATATATATTAGAAAAAGGTCATTATGTCATCTTGTCTTATTTAAATGGAATAACGAGCAATAACTCAAAATGTATGCAAAGCTCTGTTACCAAAAAGAGATTTAAAGAACTAGAATAATTATATGGCCTCGGATAGTCGGACATACAACTTGTTTTGTTAACTAACTAACTATCTTAACGGAGTATCCCTGACGGGGTAGTCAGAGAGGAAAGATCACCAGGCTTCGCGATCCATGCACGCTTCTTTCGCTTCTTCAAGATTCATCTATCGCTTCATACACGCACGTCTGGGTATCCGAGTACTTTTGAGCTTTCCGTTTTTGAGCAATCTGCTCACGTGGTCTTCATATGTAAGTCTTGGCCTACCCTGACTCCCTCTACCCTCTACTTTTGCTACATTGTTGTATTGGATTTATTCTGTAAGGGCAATGTATGTTAAGAAATAAATAAATATATATCCTTCGTCAATCGTTCCTCACTCATTCGTTTGACGTATCCAAACCAACGGACCACGCCCTTTACCAGTTTAATGCTGACATTTTCATTCAAAGCTGCCATATTATATGTGTTGTTTATTTGACAAATTATGTTTGTATTTATCTGCGCTCGTGACCCGGCTGACTCAGCGTTCCATAAACGATAACGCGTTAAGCAACTTTAGCTATGGCTGGTTGTCAAATGGGTGACTGCTTTGTGGCCTTTACTAGCGTTTCTGTACTTTGGAAAGCACGTTAGGCAGTTGGTGCATTAAAATGGAAGTCGTTAAGCCAAGTTGCAGGCGGCTTGAAAATTTTCAAGAGTAGTTCGCCACAACCTACGCTATTTCAACATTGTATTAAATATTCTATATTCAAATATACCAGGCGAAAATCAAGATCTACAAGGCACTCGATCATTTTTCTTCAAAGAGGATATCTTCTTTGAAGAAAAATGATAAATAACAAGATATAAAACACGTAACTTCACAAAATTTATTTTAATTTATCAGTCACGTCTTTCTTCCCGAAGGAATGGCAAAGGTATACCATACGCCCACATTTCACTTTAAGCATATTTTACTAGACAAATATATATTTTGAGCATAATATAAACTATATCTAAGGGTGTATCGCATCGAAACAAAAAATACCCCGCTTAAATTGGATGGTAAACAACACAGCAAATTTAAAAAACAAACATAAGTGACAATGTTAGGCGAGCGACAATGAACTATCGATTTTCCAACTCTAACGACACATACCACAATTAGACACGCGCCACATCTAAAGTTCAGCTTCAGTGTGAGAAACAACAAAACAAACAATAATAAGTACTGCTGAGAGCCATAAATGCTCTCATAAAACATTTCTGGAGAACTAACTTAGTTACGACAATCCAATTCTCCGGTAAGCACTTAAACGTAGCTGGGTACTGGTCCCAAAATGGTTTTGACAATCAATTTGACAGCAATTTTGTTGATAATTCTGCTGAAAGCTCGTCATTTCATTGTTTGGCTGTTCTAATAAAAAATAAAATAACCGGCCGAAGGGGAGAGTTGATATAAAAGTGACAAGGCTAATTTAAGGAGTCTTTATTTTATTTTCTACTCGTTGTTGGCCCTTAGCAAAAGAGACTACAGCGACGAGATATGGGTTAGTCCATTTAGTTCTACTGTTAGTTCTACGATAAAACAAATTGTTCTACTACTCACTGCGATAGAACAAAATGGACAGAAAACTCCAGACTGTTACTTAATACTGCTCCACTGTGATATAACAGAATACAAAATTTCCGAAACTAAATGTAGTGATAGTAAGCAGAGTAGCGTATTATATATATTTTCCGTTAATTTAGGAATAAAAAATAATTAATGCATTAATGCAAACACATTCTGATTGGCTGAAAGGATTAAACAAAACTACAGGACTTTTAACAGACTATTTTACAAGTCTTTTTCCTTTCTTATGAAAAATTGACCACTGGTTACTTGTTCTGTGCGGCGTAGCGGGATATTTAAAATAGACAACTATGAAAAAAAAAATATAACAAACAACAAACAAAATGTGTTTTATTCTGCAAAAAAAAACTATATATAACTAAAAAGAATGCTAAAATAAATGCAATCGATATATCAAAAACATTTGCACAGGATCCTTAACCACCGCTGACTGACTTCCACCAACAAGAAATAGGAATGTCTGTCATAATATATAATCTTCAATTTAAAGAAAAAAAGATAAAATGCTTACATGAGCTTTTGACCAATAATAATACAATACTTAAAACTACTGCCAACCCCGTGAATATTGATAAACTATAGCTATACCTACAACGGGCATAGACACCAACAAAATCATTTATTTATTTGTAATTTAATTTGTTTATTGTAATAAAATTTACGAACGGAAAATGATACGTACTCGAAGTTATCTCAAACGCTTATAAGTATTTTATAAGCCGCGTTTCGAATCCTCAAAGAGGAGACACTTTAACGGGCTCTAATGTCCTTCTTTGTATAGTAATATAATAAATCAATGTATTTAATAATACAATATATTAGAACAAGAAACAAAAAATATCCTACAGCCTAAATAGTCTCATTTCCGGAACCAAAGCCAAGAGTCATGAAATGTCTATCCACAAAAGAATATATATTTGTCCAAATACAACATTTGGATCAAGGAATTGATGAACTCATCAATATATTTCGGAATATAAGACTCCCTGGAGCACTGAGGATACCGTTGGCTTAGAAATGGACACGATTTAATACGATAATAATATTAGATTCTTGAACTGTTACATTAGATGATCTTAGACGTATATTGAACGGATGACATGTGGGGTTGTTTGGGGAACTATTAATTGAGTTTTTGATGGATGTTCAGGTAATGGAAATGAATTGGCTACAGTTGGAACGATATTTCAGTACAAGTTAGATATATAAGGAAAGTACGTAAGATATGCTTTCATTTCGTCTATTAAAAAAGTGTGAATGGTACACGAACCCAATTTCTCAAAACTCAAATTCTTAAAGAGACTTTCATATAAGGCAGTAATGAGGTTGAAATTGGAACAGGAACTCTCAGGAAATATTCTGCGACCAAGAAGGTCGGACGTTACCAGCACGGGGAATGATGATAAGGTACGCTCACCCGTGTTAAATATGTGTAATATACGCGAAAAGTGTAAGTTTAAATAATAAATAAGTGGAACAGTAAAAGTATTTCCGTTCAAGATGGTTATTATTTTAATGTAATACTATAATAATAGCTGATGCACGCACGAGGGCGAATGGAGCCTTACCAAGATCTTCGAGGCCCAAGCGACCTCACCTGCTAGCGGAAATCCTGTCGAGGAAACGACACAGGCGCCTTTTACTGTGTTTGGACCTCCAAACACATGTACAACAAATGACACACAACAAAAAATGTACAAAAACACATGTACAAAAAATGTGTAACAAATGTTTGACCTCAAACGGCAGTTACTCCCAACAATGACGAAAAATTTAAAGTCAAACGAAAGCTGATCTACAATGTCGAAAATTAAAAGATGGCTGCTCTTTGCAAAATAAATGTGGACCCCACGCTCTAAATTAAGGAAGCAATTGAAAACAACTGGGAAAACATTTAAGATAAAGAAGATATCAAAGCACATACAGCTGAAGCAAAGTAAAGTAAAGTAAAGTATGACAGTAAAGTTTAAAATAAATTTACATATGATATTACGTTTGATAATGTGGTTATGGCGCACGCCATCACGCATTATAGATAAAAGATTATCCATGCTCGGGTATCGACTAACTAAATATTGACTCACTGAAATAGGTACTTGTAATAAATTTAAAATGTCATTGTGCAAATAACGGTTAGGAATGAGATTTCAGCTGTTGTGATTTAGCGATAGTGTTATTTATTTGTTTACACTGCTGATTGATGGCACTGGGTGGAACTTGCTACACATCTTGAACTAAAACACTTGTACTGTTCCACTTATTTATTATTTAGGTCAGGACTAAATAACAAATAAGTGGAACAGTACAAGTGTTTAGTACAAGCCTTACGGCATTTTCAAAGGTTAGCACATATTTTTTGAATTTCGGATTATTATACTCTATGACATACCGAACATAAATATTTTCTGTTTTAGTTATAGTAAGCTAGTATGTTAATTCCCAGGCGACTTAATTTTTCCGACACCATTCAACAAATATCGTTATATTTTAGCCAATGTAAACAAAAAAATAACAATTATGTACTAAAATATTCCTCGAGACCTACTCTATAGCAAACGTCCATAGGCTAATGGTGACCACTTTCCATCAGGTAGGCCGTACGCATGTGTGCCACCTCAAAGGTATTTAAAAAATAAAGAAACATAAATGGGAAATCGGAAATACTTTACAAACTATTCTCATCCCTACATCATCATCTCTTGCTTGTGTTCCAATTTATTTGGGGTCAGAGCAGTATATTTACGTCTTCCATTCATTCCTGTTTTTCGTCATCTGATAATTTACTCATCACTCCTTACACAGTCCATCCATGTTTTCTTTGGCCTTCTTCTGGCTTACAATTCTTCAATATTCATCGTTATTTTATCACATGACCATATCAAGAAAGCGGTTACCTCTTATATTTTCAGTCACTGTCGAACTTCCTCTGATATCCTCTTTATTTTTATTTTATCCATTCTAGTCAAACCACACATCCACCTTAACATTCTCATTTCAGCTACATACACTCCTTTTTTATATAATTTCTTAAGGGCCCAACATTCTGGATACATTGATTGATTGTCATTTTTTTAGAAGTTAAACTTATGAACGCTGAGAGAAATTTTATAGCTCTAAAAAATCGTCACGTTTATCGGTTACGCGCCATGTTGTTTTGAAGTGAAACTTTTTTATCATAAGTGAAACTTCTTTATCGAAATTTTATAGCTATAAAAATGTTGTAAAGAAGTTTCACTTACATATCTTTTATTCTTTTTAAGTTTAAACATTGTGCTCTAGCCATATTATAAGGATATCACATACATACCAATTATGATCTGTTAAAAACTCCATCGCTTTTATTGAAGTACAAAGTTCAATTTCACACTCCCAAAGATCTCAGACGGCACTGATTGGGATTTGTCTCGCTTGATAAATAGATAAAGGATCATCTATAAATCAATGGTTGTTAGTAACGGAAGCGTCTGGACGCTTAGCGATAGTTGATAAAACGCACAGGGGTCAGGGGGTGACGACCTTTTGGGTATAATAGAACGAATATAAGCTTTCAGTTGGGGTAATACTTTTGTGGTTCATTGTAAGTCTATAGTAACAGTCAAGACTAAAACGGTACTAAAGCTTTTTTGGATTTGAAGTGAAACTTCTTTATCGACTTTGAGAGAATTTAATAACTGTTAAAAAAAAACGTCACGTTTTTCGGTTACGCGCCATGTTGTATTAAAGTGAAACTTCGTTATCATAAGTGAAACTTCTTTATCGACGTATGAGAGAAATTTTATAGCTGTAATAAAAATTTCGTAAAAAAGTTTCCCTTCTTACCTGTGTACTCTGGTACAAACACATTTTTTTTTCACTACTTACAATAAAATGCTATAAAAATGCAAAGTCTTGGAGCAAAGTTGGCTCTAGTCTATATAAGCCACAATAAATGTAAAAAGGCATGTATTAATTATAGTGCTTTACTCCAAAAGTCATCTGTTTACAATAAATACCACACTAAAGTGTAAGGGGGCCCCACCAAGATCTCCGGGGCCCAAGCTACCTCACCTGCTAGTGGTGCACCTTCTGGGCAACGACGTTACAGGGTTGAGTCAGACGGCCGAACATCAAAAGTCAAACAATAGCTACCCATAGTTTAGACCCCAGGCTTTCTTTCTTAAATATTCATCAAGACACACACACGCGCGCGCGCTCTTTCTCTCTCTCTCTCTCTCTCTCTCTCTCTCTCTCTCTCTCTATGAGGTTGTGAGTCGTGTTGCGGTGTTGAAACGGAAAGGCGCAGATTGTCGATACTTGCTGTTGAAATTTTTCCAGTCTTCCATAAGTTCTTTAACTGGGCTTAGCGACTACCATGTTACTGGCAACCGGGACCAACGGATTAACGTGCCTTTCCGAAGCATGGAAACGCTCGTGAATAGAACAGAACTAGAATCGCTGTTAGCTGTCAAACTGTTAGTATACTATCAAAAATGCAACTGACTAGCGGCCACTGGCGCAGTAAGTGTTAGTTATCGACCGATCGAAAGAACCCTATTGGAGTACGATTGTAATAGTAGACTACGAAAAACTGTCAAAATTGTACCGGTGGCTTTCTATTGAGCGACGATTTCGATTAAATTTCGACACGATTAAAATAGCAGACCCGGCCCCCTGTGACTTAGCGAGGCTACGATCGCAAATCTAATCTAATTTTCTTAATACACTTTTTTTATCTATAATAAGAATGTATTTAGAAATATATAAGTATGTTTGTCAGTTATCTGGTTACCATAGTACAAGCTCTGCTTAGTTTGGAATCAGATGGCGTTGTGTGAGTTGTCCAAACGATATTTATTATACTAAGATGAAAATAGAAGACTACCACAAGTAAGAACACCAAAGAGAATAACCTTAACCGAATGAATCCTTGATCGCTTAACACACATAACAACAAGAGCTTTACTAAAATACGGGACCATAACACTGATCACTCTTTGAGTGCAGTGACCGTCCGTATGCGGCCGTGACTCAACTCTACACACACTGTTTAAAAACACAAAGCACCGACAATAAATTGATTCCATCAATCTTTAATGGAATTAGTATTCAAATATCAAAATTTATATCTTTTTTTTTTTAATTTTCTAGTGGGGCAAGCACTCTATTTCACATCTCATTACGTTTTCTTAAACTTCTGCGGAATACATCAGTGGAAGAAAACGTGTGTATCTGTTGTCTGTCTGTGGAATCAAAGCTCCTGAAGGGATGGACCAATTATGGTGCCGATTGTATTGTAATCGGGATGGTTCTTAGCCATACATTTTGATCACTTATTAGGTTATAAAGAGATCTAACTAAAATCCACAAGTACCATTGATCAGATATTTTCGCCACTATTTGGCATGTCTAGTCAACGAGCGTTTCCGTTCTTCGGAAGGCACTGTTGGTTCCGGTTCTTAGTAACAAAGCAATTGTTAAGTCAAGATGAACGCCGGCTATGAACAATTTCAACAGCAGGTCGACACAACCTGCGCCTGTCCAATTCAACACGGCTTACCGCACACAAAAATGCCGTGAAATGTGGGTGTATCTTATGCCTCTACCAGTTCTTCGGGGATATAGGCGTAAGTAATAATGATAAAATGATATTGACGGCAACATAAACGTGTAATTTCACGGTACACAGCAAGCGCATGTGTATGCGGGGCGATGCGCCCGCGCCGATGTCACAGAATTAGACCGCGATCTCATACATTATATAGATCAGATTAAAGCTGTTCGTATTTCGTCGAAACGTTTTTACGGTATTTGGTAACAAATTTGAAATGGCTAAGTAATGGGAAATTTGGTACGTTTTTAGAATGTAAACGTTCTAAGTGATTTATTGTTATTTGCACAAAGAAACTTCGTATATCTAAACCGCGTGATGTATTAGATACTTTAATTCTATGCTGTTGGGAAAAAATCTCAAGACTTTAGAGAAAAATATAATAGCTGTCCCGCCCGGCTTCGCCCGTAACATACTTCGAACCCCGTGGCTCCCATTTAATCCCGTCGTTTATTAATTTCACAATAATGTATGAACATTTTCCAACCTACTTGATTACTTCTCCGCTCTCAAATAGGTACCTAAGCCCACGCCGACACGGCCCGGTCGAATTTGGTTACACGAAAATTAATTTCGTTGCGCATTATTTTTTTATTCTGCCATATCTTCTAAAATATTCAATTAATTTGCAAAATGGAAAGGGCCAAAATAATCTTCATAAAATGCTGAAGCCAACTAACATATTGAAAATTATAAGGATGAGTAATGTATTAATATTTTTTAAAGTATTAAAATGGATATAGTGTGTTATTCTTAAGAGATAGACATATGCCGTCGCGGACATTTTTGTAGATTTATATTTCGACGCCTCCAACATATATCGTTATAATTAAGTTAATGTATTACAAAACCCTAAACAAATTATACATAAAAACCTTCCCTATGAATCACTCTAACTACTAAAACAAACTGCATCGAAATTCGTTGCATAGTTATAAAGATCTAAGCATACATAGGGACAGACAGCGAAAATCGACATTGTTTTATCATATGTAGTGAACATTTGAACATCTTACAGTGACTAGTACAGGGACCCTTAAAACAGGAAACAGGATCCCTGGGCCGCTTGTCGACGCTTATTCTTCCATTTCGCACAGAATTTACCATTTTATCATCCCCTTATACATCAAACAAAGACTTTCTTCTAGTCTACATCTCATACTGCTACCACAGTCGAAAGATCATAGGCTCTCTAGTGTGTACATACATACATACATATTTTCACGCCTTTATACCCGAAGAAGTAGGCAGAGGCATACTATACGCCCACAAATCACCATATGCATTTTTTTGTCCCACGTAACAGGTGGTGAGCCCATTGCCGTGTCTCTAGTGTTTAGTCTAAGTTATAGAAGCAAAAAAAAAAAAAACTAAATCGTACAGGTCCTAGTAAAACAATTTGACAAATATTATGCCACATACTTTAAGCTTCAGTCAAAATTTAGAAAGATATATTTGTGACGCAGTACCACTACACCGGGTACCGGTGGGTGGGAGAGAGCCGTCTAAATATGGGTGCACCAACGCGATGTTCAGATTTGATCAATTTGCGAGAACACAAACTTGCGAATGGTAATTTTGACACAATTAATATCATACTCTAATATTTTAAAGCTTAATGCTAATTAGTGTCTAGCGCATAAGATCTTTTAGCCTTATTGTTACCACCTCACTAAAAAGGCAACGGGTTCAAAATTTCTTCCAAATATAACATCTAAAATAGACACATTTTATTAAATTTATTCGGCCCTTTAGACCCACCCCGGTTCCGTGTTTCGGAAGGCACGTTAAGCCGATGGTCCCGGTTGCCAATACATGGCAGCCAATAAAAGCCAAGTTGAAGGCCCTATGGGTGGTTAAAAAAAATTAACAGAAGGTTGCTACAGCCTACACCTGTCCATTTCAACACGACAATGGGCTCACCACCTGTTACGTGGGACAAAAATGCATACGGTGAAATGTGGGCGTTTAATATGCCTCTGCTTACCCCTTCGGGGATAAAGGCGTGACAATATGTATGTATGCATACTCTTATTTTAAAGCTGGAAAGTTGGTTTGTAAAACGAGCTCATCTCAGGCACTACTGATTCAAATTTGAAAAAAAAATTGAACAGCGCGGCCATTTATTGAAAAGGCTATATGTATATCATCACGCTACTACTTAGGAGAGCGGAGCAGTAATATAATAACTTTTCAAACATTATTGTAAAATTGATAAATGGGATGAAATGGGTGCCATGGAGATAAGAAGTATGACAAAAATACTATAATAGTTTAAGTTAAGTACTATATTAGTTATTTCTCGTTACTTTTTATTTTTCATACTTAGTGAGTGATTTGTTTGGATTTTATTATTGAAAATTTTCTATTGTTTTTCAGCAGCATCATCTGAAAATCAGCGCTGCATATTGTATTGTCACTTATATAAGGGATTCTATCTAGCGCTATACAGCTTTATACATGAGACGGCGATCCAACTGAATTTAGAAAGCTTTTGAACCGATATTCTAGATCGATGATTGTGTATGCAACTGGAAACCAAAATACCGTCTTAGTAAAATTTCCAACAGCTGCTTAAAGTAAATTCATTCCTGCATGTTCACTTTTAAAATCTTAAATTAATTGGAAACACTGATATGTTTCTAAAAGCCTTCGTTCGGATTTTTTCTCATTCACAAGATTTTGTGTAAAGGTGTATGCCTTAACATACATACAACATTGTCACGCCTTTATCTCTAAAGGGGCAAAGGCATACTTTACATCCTCATTTAACTGTATGCATTTATGAATACTACAAACAAGGCTTTATGGACTGAGTTTTCTTTGCTTGCCCGAGATGGGCGAAACAACAAAAAAGCTCCCTGTGCTGACCTAATTAATTATCTGTGCCATAATTTTAACCTATTATAATAAACAGATTAATCTGTTTTCCAGATTAATAGGTCAAAATCCAGAGGAACATCACACGGACACAACTAGTTTCTAAGTCTACTTGCCTTCTGTAAGCATTACAATTTAATCTGACTTTTAGCGGGAAGAGTGACAAGTGCGGACGCTTGCTGTATATTATTTTATAAAACTAGTGCATTTATCTTTTTTTATGTGCGGGAGCGGTGGTTTCTTGGATATAAAAGTTGTGTTAACGTGCTATAGTGAAAGACAATGATATATCACCATTATACTGAAGGCAATGACCAGGACCTAGGACTGAGGACACGACATCGACAAAGACTGGACAGGACTAATTAGAAGATAAGATTGAAGAAATATGATATAAAAAATAAGATTTGGCTAAAAGGTCTTTATAACCAGGCCATAAAATAATTATAAAAAATACTGTTTTCCAGATATGAGGGAACATCACACGGACACAACTAATTTCACAGTCTACTTGCCTTCTGCAAGCAATACAATTTGGTTTGGTCCGCTTTCAGAATCGCGCTCATAGGCCCGCTATTACAAACTGTTCTGTAAACGCTCAATGCATAAGCAACTTTCGCTATGGTGCACGGTGGATCTTCGACCGTTTTGTGGCATTTACGTGCGTTTCCGTGCTTCTAGTCCCGGTGGCCAGTAACATGGCAGTCGTTAAGCCAAGTTAAAGGCCTTTATAGGCTTGAAAAATGTCAATAGCAGGACGTCACAACACGGCAATGGGCTCACCACCTGTTATATGGGACAAAAATGCATACGGTGAAATGGGAGCGCATAGCATGCCTCTGACTAGCCCTTTGGGGATAAAGGCGTAACAATACCCATGTATATGTATTACAGATAATATAATATGAAAAAGAAAAGAAGATATAATTCATAGTATGCAGAATCGTTATAGAACATCTAGAATTGTTCAGTACATGGCGCCGTCTCTGACAAGCTGAAGAATAGAACCAGAATTGCTGTTTTCAGCTGTCAAAATGTTAGAAGACTATCAAAAATTCAACTGCTAGTCAGTTGACTGTCACTAGCGCGTCACGTGTTAGTAGAATTGTATCGGTTGACCGATAGAAGACATTTGGAGTGCGATTGTAATAGTAGACAACAAAAACTGTCAAAATTGTACCTTTGGCTGTCTATTGAGAGACGATTCTATTCCGACACGATTGAAATAGCAGACTCAGTCCCCAGTACGCCATGTTGAACAGCGAACTAGTTACACTGATGGTCAATTTAATAAATGAAATGTGATAGCATCACTTAGTGTCTATAACTAGGTACTGCCTACTATTGTAGTTTGCTTTGGAAACATTCATTAGTCAACTATGTAGTGAAATGAAGCCATTATGAAATCGATTACCTAATACATTTTTCAAGGTTTATCTTTTCAATATCATAGCATAGCATCTATACTTACTAATATTATAAAGCTGAAGAGTTTGTTTGTTTGTTTGGTTGAACGCGCTAATCTCAGGAACTACTGGCCGGATTTGAAAAAATCTTTTTTTTGGATAGCCCATTTATCGAGGAAGGCTATAGGCTATATATCATCACGCTACTACCCTGGAGAGTGGAACAGTAATAATAAATGTCGACAAATCGGGGCAATTTTTAAGCATTTTTGTATGTGGTCTAATATATCAGGTCTTTTTCGCGTAATGGATTGACTTTTTAAGTAAGCAGGACATTAGTTAGTCAATTCATTACGCGAAAAAGACCCGAAAGACAAAAAGCTTTGTCTCTTTGTAATACGTGTTTTATTTATCACAAGGTAGAACATGAAGTGGGTGTAAGGGGCCCCACCAAGATCTTCGGGGCCCAAGTCAACCTCCCGTGCTAGTGCGTGCACCTGCTGACTAACGGACGAGGCTCTGGCGCTGGCTTTCCCCTCTGGGGTTGGGAGGTCTGAGGGCGTCGCTCCCATAAAAGCCACCCGCCAAAACAACTTATGGATAAGAATAAAAGGAAAGCAGCTAGGGATAGGGCGCCGCCGCAAAACGGCGCGCAGGAGACCCGCCCGACTCCTGTGGCAAGTGGGCTAGGGCTGCCGTGTGTCGGGCCAGCACGGCTAAAGAAGTTAGCCCCAACCCGAATCCGCTTCGCATCATGGAACATTGGCACGCTGACTGGGCGTGCGGTAGAGTTGGCCGAAGTACTCTCCAGGCGGAGGGTGGACGTGGCGTTCCTGCAGGAGACTCGGTGGAAGGGCAACAGAGCCCGGCCCTTGCAGAACGGCTACAAGCTGTATTACACGGGTGCGCCTGGTGGGGAGAACGGGGTGGCCGTTGTGCTCTCCGAGGGGCTGCAGAGTGGCATCTTGGAGGTGAAACGCTGTAGCGACCGGCTTATGATCGTGAGGGTGCTTATCGATGGGATTATTACCCACCTGATAAGTGCCTACGCGCCACAGGCCGGTTGTAGCGACGCCGATAAGATGTCGTTTTGGGGTCAACTCGAGGGAGTGCTTCGGAGCATTCCGTTGTCACAGGGAATCGTTTTGGGCGGCGACCTAAACGGTCATGTGGGTGAGAGGTGTGGGGAGTTTGAGCGTGTTCATGGTGGTTTTGGATACGGCACCCGCAACGCTGAAGGAGAAACTATCCTTAGAACGTGTGCGGCTGCCGATCTGGCCATTGTGAACACGTCTTTCAAAAAGAAATCCGAACATCTCATCACCTACAAGAGCGGGAGGCGTACAACTCAGATCGATTTCCTACTCACTAGGCGACACAGCATCGGCAAGGTGGCCAACTGCAAGGTCATACCCGGTGAGAGTCTTACTGCACAACACCGTCTCCTTGTCATGGACCTCTGCGTGAAGCCCAAAGGCAAACGCATCGAGCGAATTTGACAAGGAAACTTGGTGGTGGAACGACGCAGTCCAGAGGGAGACTAGGGAGAAGAAAGCCCTCTTTAAAAAGTGGCAAGCGACCGGATCTCCTGAAGACCGCGAAGCGTACAGGGCTGCCAAGCGCGCCACAAAGAGAGCTGTAGCCAGAGCCAGACGTGACCACTTACAACCTCTGTATGATAAGCTGGAATCGTCTGAGGGGCAGAAGCTCATCTATAAGCTGGCGCGCTCCAGGGTCTATGCGGCACAGGATATATTCAAGTGTCGCTGTGTAAAAGACCCTGAGGGCAACCTGTTAAGCGAAGATCTCGCGGTAAAGGAGAGATGGCGCTCGTACTTCCACGAGCTGCTAAATAAACAGCACAAAGAGGTGCAGCCTCCGGACCTCCCTCCGAATCAGGGACTAGTGCCACCGGTAACGCCTGGAGAAGTCCTGACTGCGCTTCGCCGCATGAAGAATCGGAAAGCTGTCGGACCCGATGGAGTCCCCATCGAAGCCTGGAAGGCGATGGGTCCTCGCGGTGTGGGCATCTTAGTAAACCTTTTTAACCGCATACTCCTCAGCGGGCAGATCCCAAACCAATGGAGACTGAGTATAATTACTCCAGTCTTCAAAGGTAAGGGGTCAGTGCAGAAGTGCGGGAGCTACCGCGGTATTAAGGTGATGTCCCACACCATGAAGATCTTCGAGAGGATTATAGACTCTCGGATCCGGCAGGAGTTTACTCTCTCGGAGTGTCAATATGGGTTTCGCCCTGGTCATGGGACCACGGACCCTGTTTTTGCCCTGAGGGTTGTCGCAGAGAAATACAGGTCGAAGAACACGCCTCTGCACTGTTTGTTTCTAGACATGCAAAAGGCCTTCGACTGTGTTCCTCGTGCGATGATCTGGTGGGCACTGCGGTCCAAAGGGGTTCCAGAGGTCTATATTGACACTATCCGGGACATGTACTGTGACTCCGATTCAATGGTTCGGACTGCTGTTGGCGACACGAAACCCTTCCCCATCACCGTCGGGGTACACCAGGGTTCGGTCCTTAGTCCGCTTCTGTTCAGTGTAATATTAGACGAATTGTCGGACAGCATCAGAAACCCACATGAGCAGCCTCCATGGTTGCTCATGTATGCTGACGATATTGCGCTGGCAGACGCGGACAGGGGCAGATTGGTGCGACGTGTTAAGGCGTGGAAGGAGACGCTTGAGAACGGCGGTCTGAAACTAAATGTGGCGAAGACCGAGTACTTGGCAATAAACTCGACAGATCCCACATCCGTCCGCATAGGCGGTGATTTGGTCGAGCGCACGGACCAGGTTAAATACCTGGGATCTGTTTTTCACACGTCCAGTGACATCGATTGCGATGTCAAGTCACGCATTGCTGCCGCGTGGGCCAAATGGCGGGAGATGACCGGTGTCATTTGTGACCCTAAAATGCCGATCCGGTTGAAGGGACAGGTCTACAAAACCATTATTAGACCTGTCCTTTTACATGGCAGTGAGACGTGGCCGATATTGGAGCGACACAAGCAGGAGCTGCGTGTCACGGAAATGAAGATGCTGCGGTGGATGTGTGGGGTCACGCGGATGGACCGCGTGAGAAACTCTCGCATCCGCGGCAGCCTTCACGTCCGTGACATTGCAGACAAGTTGCAAGAGTGTCGCCTTCGTTGGTATGGTCACGTCTTGCGGCAACCGCCGGGCTACGTAGGTAACAAATGTCTGGCCATGTCAGCCCCGCCGGGTCCCGGTAAGAGGGGAAGACCCAAGAAGTGCTGGCTTGACGTCGTAAGGGATGACATGCGTGCCAATTGTCTCACTACAGGGGATGCCGAAGACCGTGCGAAGTGGAGAAGAAAATGTAGGAAAGCGGACCCCGGGCGTCGCGAGACGCAATTGGGACAGACGCTCGGATGATGATGAAGGTAGAACATGAAGTTGACATTTTTCAATTTGTGCTATCTTTACTAATATTATAAAGCTGAAGAGTTTGTTTGTTTGGTTGAAAGCGCTAATCTCAGGGACTACTGGTGGAATTAGAAAAAAATGGTTTTTGTGTTAAATAGCTCATTTATCGAGGAAGGCTATAGGCTATATATTATCACGCTAGTACCCTGGACAGTGGAGCAGTAGTCATAAATGTCGACAAATCGGGCAAATTAGAATGTAGATTTAGAATTTATAAGCGACGGGATTAAATAGGTGCGACGGGAGTACGAAGTATGTCACGGGCGAAACCGTGGGGGGGTCACCTAGTATAATATATAGCTAAATCGAAATCAGTTCTTTTTGTAACACTCATTTTATTTTTCACGAGGTAGGACATGAAATTTAAGTGACATGGCCGAATAGAAGTCAGTCCCTTTGTAATACGCATTTTATTTAAATATGAGGCAAAACATAAAGTTTAAGCGGCATTCTTCAATTCGTACTATCAAATATGTAGCTAAATCAAATATAGTACTTTTGTAAATGCATTTTGTCACTAAGCAGGATATTAGTGTAAGTGAAATTCTTTTACTGTTATGATTTACAAACAAGTGACATTCTTCAATTTGGATTCGAATCACAAATGAAATCAGGCATACATTTCTTCAACTTGTGCATTGAATCTATATGGTCGAATCGAACACTGTACTTTTATAATACGCATTTAATTTATCACGAAGCTTACATGAAATTTAAGAGACATTCTTTAATTTGTGGTGTGAAATATTTAGCCGAATCATAAATAGTACAATTGTCAATGCTTTTGTCACTAAGCAGGACATAAAGTGACATCCTTCAATATGGAATCGAATTACAAATGAAATCAGGCATAAATAAAAGCCACACAACACCGCATCCATAATCAAATAAAACGGTTGTGTCACGATGTCATTGTGGGCTTGTTAAATTAGTTACAGATTTAATATGATTTTCCCTTTAGTGATGGTTGACCCACCATCATGGCCAACTACTTTATAATTATAAAACCTTCAAATTTTTCGTATTTATTATACATGGCCCTGTGCAGCTGTATCTTTATGTGCTCTATCGATAACAATGAAAGGTTTTGTGTCTTTAACAGGTTGTTTATACATTCAAATTCATCCATTTTAGAATTATCATCTAATGCACCGTACGAGGACGTATAGGAAATACTGATAACACTGTCACATAAAATCTGACGAGAAATGAAATTCGGTTTCAGTTTTAAGTGAACCGTCTCTATTCTTGTATTGTCGTCGAAGCTTCACTTGTAGGCAACAAGACATTATAGGTACTACACGCGCACCGGCTTAAAATATGGAATTAGCTGGATATAAAGGTTGCGGATACTAAAAGAAGCCAGTGTGCGGTGGCTCTAAAGTGATAATTCCTGGAGGATTTTCAGCGGTAGGAGGCAACACCATTCTATCTATAAGCTCCCATGTATATCACTCCAAAAAATCCATCACTAAAACTAGTATCTTTTTAACCATAATACTTTAAATGTACTTGTATTCATAGCTACTTGGAAAAATATTATATTCGTCAATCCTTTCCCAAGGACCTTTGGAGCTTGTGAGCTAATATATGAATAAGCTCCCTATGCTCACAATATGATAAGTTTTATTTATATCGAGGGTAGGCGGGGATAATTGAAACTGATGCAGGGGGAAGTTTTTTTCGGAGTCGGTCACCAATTTAGTACATTATTTATAAGTTACATACATATATAAGCTCTGCCCCTCAGCCTTGCCCTTGACATACTTCCACGCGTTCCACTACTAACACGTGTTTTTTATTTTTCATTTGAAGAAGCTATACGAAATTTACTGCTACTATCTTTGAAAATAAAGTATTTCACATATAAACTTACAACTTTTATTTTATATAAGTAAAAGTAATAATTATCATAAGTAAAATTTTGCAAAACATACACGTGTTTATTTATATGTTATCAGAAATAGGTAAGTATACGTAATTTCATATACCTAACTTTAAAAATGACGAAACATACAAACATTTACGCCTTATTTTACCGCCGTTGAGGAGGAATTTTGAAAAATGCTTTCTTAGTGGGTCCCTTATAATGTAGGCACATTATAAGGGTAGTTTACCCTAAAAAAAGTTTCTAGGTGTTTTGGCTGGCCGTTGATATATGCGAGTCACACGTAATTTTATTAATTTAAGAATATGTCGCCGAAACGGATAAACAGTCGTGTATTACTCTCTCATCTGAGGATAAGTGCGCCGTTGCATCCAAAATTGCCTATTGCCAATTGCCACACGAGAATTCAGAACTTCGTCCGTCATTCGGCAGGTTAACCAACTTGCATGTCAGGTTTGCTTGTGTCCCAAAAACCTTGGTAAAGCTCCAAAAAAAATACTTTTAAGGCGTATAACACCATCAGACTTGGGACAATCTTCCGTTAAATTATGTTGCGGCATTTGGTACAAAAAAAAAGGAAAGTCTTAGAAAAAGTCGCATTGAGGAACTGGATGCGGCAAGCAAACAGGATTATGGCGAAAATTGGGCAACACAGCAGTTTATGCCATACTTTTTTAGATTGATTCAATACAATTTAAAAAGACAAGATGTAATTTTATAGATATTTTCTCACTAAATCAGTCAAGTCGGTACTTTGTCAGACAATAAAGGCAATTTCCAGTAGTCAGAAAAAAGGTACTAGAGAAAACTTCGTAAGTACCCCTCGACCTAAAAGCCGTGCTAAATAAAGAAGCAAAACTTTTTAAGTACAAAATATGGCCCATTAAAAACATACCTACTAGAGTGGCGTAAAATATACGACCAAACTCTTGAAAACTTGAGAAAACTGAATTTTGACGTAAAGTAACACTAAGCTACTTTGGAAGCAGCTTGGTCGCCTTTCGGGGCCATTATTTATGCTGTATATTGTGTTCTACTTCAGTAAGCATCTTCATAGTTGCTTACAAGCCCTACATAGATCCGAATTCCAGGGTCTGTCTTGACCTTTTATTTTCTGCATTGTTTAGGTGTTACTACCGTCTAGCCTCCCAATCCCGAAGAACAACTTTTTACAGGTATACCACTGAGACGGCAGATAAGTAGAAAGTGGACCATAGCCTGTGCACGTTTGCAACACCAGAGGTGCAGCAACCGCGCTTCCGACCCTGTAAAAACCTTATCAGATCCCTTTTGAAGTGCATACATACATACTGTAGACGTTCAGGAAAACCTAGTCATTATTACATTAATCTGAGACAGAACCTCGTCCGTGGTTAGTAGGTGCACGATTTTAAGGCGTGGTTGGTTTGGGATCCTCTGCTGCGTTCAGTATGTATAGAATTCAGACATAATGGATGTAAATACTATATGTTCATCTCGAGTCAGGAGAATAAACAGCTATTTTATTACACATATCATTCTCACAGTGACGAATTTTACAATCACACAAATCACAATATAGTCAAAGAATATCTTAGAGGGTACTCCTTAGGGAACGACCGTTCGGATTGGTTGAATAAATCTTTTTCAATGGCTAAATCGGACCGTTTATCCCTTATACTTGAGTGACTCAACGAGGTGTTGGCGGTTAGCTCCTCGATTATTTTTGGGTGAGACATTTTTTTACTACCATGTTTCAAGAGTCGTCGTAGACTCGTGTAAGTATATTGGATTATCTATCTACCTACGAAACAAGGATCAGTATTCTAGTTGCGTATATGTTGCTGGTATATTAAGAAGTATGTTGAAAATGTTTGCTTCATGAATAGTGAAACGTATTGTACGTGCTGCTTAAAGCGCGAAGTACTATAAAAATGAAATGTAAAGATCAGATCTTGCGTGCTCAACTTAGCGTAGCAGCTGTGGTATGATGTGGTATATTTTAAAATAAACCTGACTTGCTGAGTGTAAAAACATGTGTCATTCTCCTGTCATCGTCTTAATACATGTATCCGACAAACATAACATCACACATATAAATTTTAAAATGGGATAAGGTGACGAATGATGCAACAAAGGAAAGGGAAAGACTTCCTAATTATAGTAGGTATGTCTCCAGAAGCTCAAATCAAGTGTGGTGGAAACATCTATCCTGAGGATAATTGCCCTTATGCAATGACGAAAAATGCAGCTTCTGGATTCTATAGTAGAGACGAAACAGATAGATGTTTTGCCGTATACCGAATATCTAATTAATATTTTAGCCGAAAATAGAGATTTTAAAGATTTTTCCACCTGTATTTAATGTTTATCACCGGTCAACGGCACAGAAAAAGTAGCTGATCACAAATCTCTTCATTACAATTTGCAACTACGTATTTAGTCAATATTGACTCAGCTGTACGATCACAACGTAGTCCCAGGAAATCTCCAGTTGGGCTCATTATGGGCTGGATAATATTTACAGAAAATTGAATTAACTACCGGCAATAGTCACATAGTTTTAGATTGTGTAGATTTAGACGGTTCGAGTCCAGCTTCATATCTGAGGGGGTATCCACCCTCTAAAAAACTGTATTCTTCCATCTGCCAGGCCCAAGTCCCAGGAGAATATACTGCTCTATATCGACAATCGATGAAGAAAGAATCACACTGAGCGAGTCTTTTAAACCATGCTTGTTGATGTTACATGATTTATGGTTCACTAGTTAAACACATGCTAACTGAGGCATGTATAGATATCTATGGTAGCCGCTGCGTCCCGCAACAGTTGCGTAAACCAAGTCACTTTATTTTATCTAGGATAAGCGGTTTCTCAGTGAACAACGATAACAAGTTCTGTGACCTTAATATCGAGGGTTTGCGTAAAACTATTGTTATAATTTGGCTATGGATAGAAGAATAAGTGCTGCTTTTCATGTTGTATGAAAATCTGTTGATGCTTAGTTTTTAGTGAAATTTCTGACATGATGTAAATAGGATCATATCAGAATGTGTCATCTTCGTCACCAGTAGATCAATCTATAGGTTAATATTTTTAAAGTTTTGATGGCATAATATTGTAGCATTATACAAACGTAGTAAAAAGGTGTAAGTAGTTCTCGAATTGCAATTATTCAAAACAGGATTTTCCTATAAAACCCGTGTTACCATTAGCCATCCTGAACCGGGGCTTAATTGAGAATCCCATAAATAGATACCCGATGGTAAGTTATGGTGAATTATAAAGATAAAAAGGCATTTTTTTAACAATTATCTCGACTAAATTATGCCACTCGCCTGATGGAAATCCATGGAGTGGCTTACCTACAAACACAAGACTAACAGCCCCTAAGGTGACCTAATAATGTATCTCTTCACGCTCCGCTTGAAGAAACAGAAGTTTTTAAGGGGAGGGCAACACGATCGAGTAACAAAACCGTTCTAGATTTTCAAGCCAATTTAAATATCCTGAGCTGTGAGTTCGGAATGATGTTTTTACACGAAAGATATAGAATACGTTGCTGTATGCCGTAATCGCTTGAGGACTCGCTGACTCAGTGTTCTGTCAACAATAACTGTGTTAAGTAATTTTCGCTATAGCAGGTCACGGATGGATGACAGCTTTGTAGTGTTTCCATTTACGAGCGTTTCCGTGCTTCGGAAGCACGTTAAGCCGTTGGTCCTGTTTGCCAGTGACGTGGCAGTCGATAAGTCATTTTTTTTCAAGACGGCAAGGGGCTCACCACTTTTTACGTAGGACAGGACTGCATACGGTGAAATTTGGTCGTATAATATGCCTCCCCCTTCGGGGATAAATATATAGAACCTTGTGCTCTAAGAGTAGAGTGGAACAAACAGCTGTTATATAATCCATCACCGAACAGGATGCACACTGAGACATGCAGGCAATTTATAATCTAGTCAAAACATAACCGCTCATTTACCGAAAAAAAGAGAAATTAGTCACACTGAATAAGTCACGCTTTCGCCAACCATCTTTGTTTTCACTAACCACTGTAGTTACACAGTAATTTACCAATTCGTACATTGAATACAGATTCTGAATGTACCAACTGCAAACGATTGAATGACCTGCTGTGACGCAACATTGATAACCATTACTGCACCATAGCTATTGTCAGTACCACCAGTCTTAGAAGATCCCTAACAGTTCAAACAATGAGATATAAATATATGTTTATGTAGGAGTTCAAGCTTAACTAGCCACGACGCACACCTGCTCCAATTCCGTTTGGTCCACTATACCCCCCAAGAGAGCGTTATAATAGTAACAGAATCAATGTCTCCCAGGGTCCACGTTGTGATGGTTGATGTGCACCGTTTATCGTCGCACTTGGCCTCTTTCGCAGAAACAGAGGTTACACTATCAAGATTGTGTCAATTCTATTCTATTGTTACTGAGAAGACGGATTCGCACATTCATTTGCAGTTTTACGTAACATAAACAGTTTGGAAAATTACTTACAGCGCATTATTAACAAATAGCGGACGCCCCGCGGTTTCACTCGAGCATTGCTTATTCCCTTAAAGCACGAAAATTTACCCTTGATGCCACGAGATCCGCATAATAAACTACTCCCGATCTTACTTGTAAACTGCTTAGCATATTGTATCGCTCGTTTCGCCAAATGCTACACTCCCAAAGTATGTGATGAGCGGTTTCTCATAACATTGACAGAAAGGTGACTCGACCAGCTTAAACGAATGTGATTTGCTCTTAAAGTTACCGGTACCGTAAGAAAGTAAGCAACTCAGTGGGAAAACGGGGACAATATGTAACCTAAGTTACTCTCCATATAATATTAGCTATCTGCCAGTAAAAGTCCCGTTAAAATCGAATTTCAGAGGTTTTCCGTCATTTCAGAGATGAGCCAAAACAAACAGATAGATAGACAGGCAGAAAATTTATTTGAATTGCCTTTCTTATGTAAGTACCGTACGTATATTATACTTGGTGCTTTCCTGTTATAAGCTTTTCCGTTTCTTACAGTGATTAGGATCCTCGATGGTGAGATCATCGAACAATCTTCTAATATGGACATCTTGTAGAGACGATTAATTACGGTTATAATTTACATACTATTTGATTTTTGATTTGATTAAGCTGGAAAAGGGCGTGCTCCGTTGGTTTGGACACTTCCAACGAATGAGTGAGGAACGATTGACAAGGAATATATATTGTGCGAAAGCAGAGAGTAGAAGGAGTCAGGGTAGGTCGAGACTTACATATGAAGACCACGTGAGCAAATTGCTCAAAAACGGACAAGTCAAAAATATTTTGATACCCAGACGTGCGTGTATGAAACGATTGATGAATCTTGAAGAAGCGAAAGAAGAATGCATGGATCGCGAAGACTGGCGATCTGTCCTCTCTGACTACCCTCCGTCAGGGATACAGCGTGAAGATAGTTTAGTTTAGTTTTTTAATACTATTTGATAAAAGCTGTGGTTGCATATTCCAGTCCGGAAACCTTGGCATCATTTTATCGTGAGTGGAATCCAAAGACGACACATGAACTCGGCTAATGACTTTAGATACCATAGTGATAATTTTCCAAGAAAAAGTAATTTACAACGCTAAAGGTACATTGTAGTAGTACTTGGCGTGGAAACATAACAAGTTGGCGAAGTTTCATTAATTCTAAAGTCAAAATTTTTGTAGTTCTTAATGCTGCGAAATGAAAATAATCAAGATAGATTTTTCTTTTTTATATTGTAATTATTTTATGGTCTGGTTACTAAGACCTTTTAACTAAATCTTCCCTTTTTTTCATATTTCTTATTATCTACAACGATCCCCGTCCTTTACGTCTTTTTCAAGTCTAGTCCTAAGTCAAGATCAATCTAGTTTTAAATCAAGGTTAGTCTCACCCCAGTGTAGTAGTGATTGTTATACTGAGGTTTATTCAGTGGATTTTACGCGGCAAAGCGGAAAATAGCATTTCACAACTTATATATCACTGTCTTTCACTATAGCACGTTAACACAACTTTTATGTGCAAAAACCACCACTCCCGCACATAAATCAAGATAAATGTACTAGTTTTAGAAAATAATATACCAGCACGCGTCCGCCGTTTTGCATGAACATACTGCATTGGAAGTGAGAACGCATAAAGATGAACTACGTTAAGAACCTCCTCACCTTATCTAAGCTCCCTCCGGTAAGGTCAACAGGTCAACATTAGTGAGAATGGAACCTTTACATACAACTTAGGTAAGGACAGAATGCCAATGTCAGTGTGTTCTAGAAGTTTGGCGAGACTTATAATGAAAAGAGACAAAGGAAAAAATCGTTTGGTTTAGTTAATGTTCAGATTAACACAATCGCTTGTGGAATGCAGTTTGTTTCACTTAACGGTCAATGCCCTTAAGTCTCGCAGAGTTCATGAGAATTAAAAGAACGATTACAAAATTACGGTTTTAAGGAGACGTCATTAGATCTGAGCATCTGGAGAAGTTGTAGAATCGGAATCATTCCGATTAAAATCAGGACAGTGTTTTGTCATAGAACATCTGCTGGTTAATATGCATTAGCAACAGCACCAGCTCTGACTAACTTACCCTGAAAGGTTCTCACTATAAAATGGACTGGTTAAGGAAAAAATTCTCCCAATTTTGATGGAAATTAATGATCCAAATCGTAAATCAAAACAAAAACAAATCAGGTTGCATTCAACCCAACTTTTATTCATGCAGCTCACTGAATCGTTATCCATTCATTTTGCACATGAAAAGACTTATTTGTGGCAGTGAATATGGCTCATTTAGTATTGAATTTGAGAGCAATTGGGAAATGCGTTAAACGGAACGTAAAATTGATAGACAATGGTCGATAGGATCAAAACAACCAAAAGTACATCAGGCTTTTTAGTATAGTAGTTTTTTATTTCGACTTATAAATGACCTTGCCTGTCTCATAGTAGGCAGAAATTGGTGGCCACTTTATAGTTATCAGTTTCCATCAAATTGATGGCCCAGGGATTCTTTTTCACGACCCGCCAAATAACTTGGGGTTATATAGAACATGTGCTGGCAACTCTTATGGCACGGCATAAAAATGAGTCACTGGAACAGATCCGCTTGGTTGGGATAGAGATTGTGTCCATGGTAGGAATGTCGGTGACACCTCTACCCCACAAGTCATGATATTCTTAATTGAAAAGGACGGAAAAGAGGACTTGGCTATTAATACAGGATTTAACGTGCTCATGCCTACTGTTATACCTACTGTCTTTGTCCCACTTGCTCACTCCCTTGCTATGTATACGATGACTACAATATAGTAAATTCCAGTCATATCCAGAGTCAATCCTACCATTTGGGACATGGAAATATATATGAGCATTTTCATTCTTCGGCAGTCACACTAAGCCGTTTGTCTCAGCTGCCAGTAACTAATTGAATGTTTTATGGACGGCTTCAATAATTACAACAGCAGGTCAGAACCGGAGAGTGTTTATTTCAAAACGGTGAGGCGAAATCAGCTGGACAAAAATTCATACGGCGAAATATTGGCGTATATTATACCTTAGATTAATAACTATCATGAGCGTTGTTCATTATTAATATATTATACCTATCGACTCGGGGATATAGGCATATATATAGTCACGCCTATAGTATTATTTTAAAATGTTTTGACCATGGTTGCGCTAGCCGTGGTCACTGATTCCTAATTTATATTTAAGTAGGTATGAAGATTATTACGTTAAGGGCAGGAGCCCCATTGTCGACTCGATTCGATTCGAGATAGCAACTCAAATGCTTTAACTACTATGCCAAATTATTTTGTCTAAAAAGACCTTCACTGACGTCATAAATGACGACAAATACAGCGTTGAGTTTATTGACATTACCTTTTCCAACACAACCAATAAAGCCATCTATCCATACACGGTACTACATCATAATTATTTGGCCAAACAATCTTCAACTAAGCTGTCCCTCCATTTATGGTGCACAGGCGCGACGACGGCGCCAGTAAAAGCAGCACCATGACCCGCTCTGAATGATAATGACCGAGATTTGAATCCTTTTCTCTTTCAAGATCACGAAACAAAACAAATACGAGAGTTGAATAAATGAAACCACGCAGGTATCAAGAAAGAGTATATTTGAATTTTACCTAAAGGTAAAAGAGTGCAATTAAGATGTAAAAAAAATATATTTACATGTCTGGGTGATGCTTTTTGGAGCGTTACTGATGTCCGGTGCAACTGAGTCTAAAGACCAGTATTGTACGTAAATCTGTATTTTTATACCACCAAAATGGCCGGCTAATATACCAGGCCCACCAGATCGACAGATCGGTCAGCGTAGCCTATGGATGGTTAGTAACACCAGGGAGGTGCTACACTCTTTAGTACAAAAACCATCAGATTCCTTTTGAAGAATCCCATATTACGGATGTTGGGAAAACCCAAGGCAGAAAGACCTTTCCTTTGAGAAGTCGGTTAAAAACAGTTTCATTTTGTTCAGATTTTAGATTACGGGATGCCATGACGTTGTTCAGAGAAATTTTTATTGCTTACTTTACAGTAATCTTTGTTTTTATGCCTAACGGTAAGAGTAACGAGCAGCCATTAAAAAAACTTCGGCTGAAACTAATAAATGTCTTGTAGTAATTGTATTTCTGGTGATTGATTTTTTAGATAACTTAGGCCATTAGGTATTTGCCATTATCTCCGTAAGTTCTGACGTTAGGCTGGAAGTAATAACCCTCAAATGGGTTTGTTTTTATAGAACTTTTTTTTTCTTTCTGTCTTTAGGTTCTAAATTGATATCACTACATATTACAAAACAAAGTCCCCCGCCGCGTATGTCTGTATATTCGCGATAAACACAAAAACTACTGCACTGATTTTTGGACTGTTTTTACCGATATGTGGTTCTCGAGGAATGATGGATAGAGGTTTAAATTTTGTAATATATTGGCTGAAATATGATGATATTTTTTGAAGATGACGGAAAAAAATATAGCGTCTGGGAGCTTTCAACGAAAAGTCTTTTGAAGAACATACATACATACATATTGTCACGCCTTTATCCCCGAAGGGGTAGGCAGAAGCATACTATACGCCTACATTTCACCGCATGCATTTCTGTTCCGCGTGTGGTGAGTCAATTGCCTTTTGAAATATAACAAAATAATATATGATGGTATTGTGTATCTATATAGGTCTACAGAAACGTCCGCGATTATTAACTGATGTGTAAAATCCGCATGTACCTATCCGCATTCGTATTGTCTTATATGGCTTTTATCCGGAGACAAGTCGGAACTCGGAGTGCAACTCACTTGAACCATTCTGTACTAATAACAAACCTGACAAGAATGCCTTTAATGAAAAATGACTTCGTTATTTAACTTAATTAAACATTATTCAGGGTATATTAGGTTTCATTTTATTAATGACTAGCTGACCCCCACGACTTCGCCCGTGACATTCGACCTTCCGTCGCACTTGTTTAATCCCGTCGTTTATTACTATTACAATAATATATACTGCTATTACTGCTCCGCGCTCCAAGGTAGTAGCATAATGATATTATAACCTACAGCCTTTCCTTGATAAGTGGACGGACAAAAATATTTTTTTCAATTCGTCCCTCTCGCGCTGGTTCCTGGGATTAGCGCTTTTAAACAAACAACCTCTTTAGCTTTATATTTTAGTAAAGATTTGTGTGGGGAATACTGTATGAAGATTGTGCGTTTCTATTGCATGGTAAACGTCTGAATACTGAATTTTAAAATAACAAGAGTTTTTAATCTTTATTAATTGTTGAAACAGTTAATATGTAACAAATTTTGCAATTTTTAATTTATGCTATGCGTTTTAAATACCTACGTGAATAATACTACAAAAATTATGAGCTAAAGTGTGAAAGTTAAAAACATTACATTTATAAATTATAATAAACAACATTAATAAATTACATACAATATTTATAAATTTATCATCATTGTATTATTTAGTAATATTTTTTTCATTTATTTACACTTAATTCGAAACATTGTTTTTTTCCGATTTCTATGTACATACCAAAAAATATTAAATTGACTAATTTTAGTCAATTTAAACAATTTTACTTTTCAAATTTATCCATCGATTGAGTGGCGTCCATCGCATCAATGTTTAAAAAATGTTCAAAGTTGTTAAGTAGTTCAATAGATGGCTCTGGTCATACTCTCAAATGACGATTAAAATAAAGTGAAGAATTTCAACTTGTTTCGGTACGGTTCGGGTAGTTCAGTGGCTAGACCATTGCACTGGTTAGGCAAAGATCACCGGTTCAATCCCCGATGAACCAAGTTGTTTTTTTTACTGTAATAAAAATGTATGTGAAAGGTAGCATACTAATTGCTTTTAAAATGTATCCATTAAATTCATTTGAGATTTGATCTTAAAATCCTTACATTACACATGTTCTTTTATAGCTCATGATTACGTCACAACTTTGACTCTAACTTCCAGATGTGTAAGATAGCATTGTTTGGGTGTATTTACGAGTGTAGACGTAGCATGTGTGCCCTAAAGAACGACTCGGGTACAAATCTTGAACGGGTTAGGGGCGTTGCCCTCCACTACACATGTTAGGGATAGTAAACAACGAGCGAATGCGATCATTTTTAAGAGCAGATTTAGTAAGTGTCAACGAAATACAGTATTTTTGTAAAAACTCTACAATATGTACTTATTTATTGAAACGATTGCCGAGGAATCTCTGTTGTTGAAAATCTGTGCGAAAGTAAAGGGGATTTTTTCTATTTTATGCCCTGGTTACTAAGACCTTTTAGGTCAAGTCTTATTTATTTCTTATTTATTAAATCTTCTTATTATCTTAAATGTCTACTTCTTATTAGTCAAGTCTAATCTTAAGTCAAAGTCAGTCTCACCCCAGTAAAGTAGTGGTTGTTATACTGAGGTTTTTAGTGGATATTACGAGGCTAAATGGAAAATCGCATTTCACTGAATATATAATCATTGTCTTTCACTATAGCACGTTAATACAACTTGTATGTCCAAGAAAACACCACTTTATATACAATAAAACAAGATAAATGCACTAGTTTTAGAAACGAATATACAGCAAGCGTATGCAGTCAGCCATTTTGCTGCCTAAAATGAAAAGTAGAGGGTAAAAGGAGTCAAAATGGACCGAGACTTACAAACGAAAATCATGTGAGCAGATTGTTAAATAAATAAAATAAATAAATATCCATCACGCCTTATCCCCGAAGGGGTGGCAGAGGCATATTATATGCCCACTTTTCACCGTGTGGATTCCTGTCCCACGTAATAGGTGGTGAGCCCATTGCCGTGTTGAAATAGACAGACGCAGGTTGTGGATACCTGCTGTTGAAATTTTCAAGCCGCCCATAAGGCCTTCAACCAGGCTTAACGACTGCCATTTTACTGGCAACCGGGACCAACAGCTTAACGTGCCTTCCGAAGCACGGAAACGCTCGCAAATGTAAATTCCACAAAGTGGTCACCCATCCGAGTACCAGCCATAGTGAAAGTTGCGTAACTCAGTGATCGTTTACGGAACACTGAGACCGCGGGGCCACGAGCGCTTCATAAAAAAACCGAAGAGTCAAAAGTATTCCGATACAGCATCGTGCATGCACGAATCTGCAGGAAGCGAAAAATGTTATTATATGTATGCATATGGAACGCGAAGCCTAGCGATCTATCATCTGACTACCACGTCGGATATACAGCGATCAAAAATTAAAAAGTTGTTTTATTCTATTTCAATACGTAAATAAAATTAATGAACACCATATTTAAAAGTCTAAAACATTTTTAAAGTTTCTTAGATTCAGGACATTAAAAGTGTTAGCTTATTAAAATTTAATAGGGCTATTTTTTTCATTAAGCTTGTCAGTGCTTGACACCAAGTATGATACTCTGATCAGAACATTAATTAATTTTAAAAGATTTTTAGGTATTATTCCGTATTCCAGAACGTTTATCAACACTCAAGAAACATTATAGAGTAGATTTTATAAAGCAAAATTTAGTCTCAAGCGTCGATCGAGTATTGAGAAACGTTCTGGAATACGGACCTTACTTATAGTCACAGAATCTTTTACAAAGTACCGGAAGACAGTAGAATGAAGAATAAATTATGGATGTATTAAAGCGGATTTACAAAATGAAGCCGATTCTCATACTGCGTTTACACTCTAGCGCGAGTCACGAGACGAGCTGCGAGACGAGCCGCAAATGTAAAAGTGCGATCGTGGCTCGTCTCATGATGGCTCGCCAGGCTCGCGTTCGAAGTGGTTTTTTTAGGCACGATTCAAATACCTTATTTATACTGCGTTTACACTCTTTCACGAGCCGCGAGACGAGCTGCGAGACGATCCGCGAGTGTAAACGTAGAATTAAAATTCTCAGAATTGTAATGTTGAATTAGCCGAATATACGATTGCGTAAGTGATGGTCTAATTCATTGCTAATTGATTGGAAAAATGAATTGTGATGTTACGTAATCTCGTTTAAACTAACTTTATCTACCACGGTGCCGTATGTGGTAGTGTATGCGACTGCCAGGCTGAGGTCTCGGATCTCGGGTAGGAACAATATTTGTGTGATCCGCAAATGTTTGTTTCGGAGTTTGGGTGTTTGTGTTTGCTATTGCTATGTATAATATATTATGTATATAATTGTGATTACCAGTTGTCTAGATTCCATACCACAAGCATATATTGACATACTTTGAACTAGATGACGCTGTGTTCATGTGTTAATGTCCCACAAATTTTAAAGATTGCTGGGAGAGGGTGTAATTTCAATTTCAGATTAGTTATTTTTTTTTGAAGCGCTTTTCGCCCCGCGGCCGCGGACTGTGTTCTGTAAACGATCACTGAGTTACGTAACTTCCACTATGGGTGGTCCTCGGATGGGTGACCACTTTGTGGCATTTACATTTTCGAGCGTTTCAGTGCTTCGGAAGGCACGTTAAGCCGTTGGTCTTGGTTACCAGTAACATGGCAGTCGTTAAGTCAAGTTAACAGCCTTATGGGCGGCTTGAAAAAATTCAACTGCAGGTAGCCACTACCTGCGTCTGTCTATTTCAACACCGCAATGGGCTTACCGTCTATTACGTGGGACATGAATAAACATGGTGAAAAGTGGACATATAATATGCCTCTGCCACGCCTTCGGGGATCAGGCGTGATAGATAAATATATAAATAATATAAACTTTGTATAAAAATATATATGAATATATAAATGACAGTAATGTAAAAATAATTTTATACATACCTAGAAAGAAAAAATATATTTACTTTCTAGGTATACAAAATACTTTATAAGTTATAAAAAAAAGTTATTTAAAAATATTTAAACTCATTTTAATAAATGGTTGATTTCACTTTTTTATTTCTTGCAAATTCCAAAATCTTTTTTATATTTTCGTGACCAGTAATAGCGAAAGTTGCTTAACGCAGTGATCGTTTACAGAACAACTTTTTGTTTATATTTTTGTATTAATTTTTTTTCTGTCTGTGAATTTCCTTTAACATAACTGTAATTACTAGATTTTAAGGTCGACTCTATCTATTTATATGTCTGTGCAAAGAGATAGGCAGGGTGATGAACACATGATTGATAGGCTAGATACATAGAAATAACAGCAAATCAACTGAAAAGGCATGCGCGGCTTGAGCTATCTGGAACTATTCGCTATCTCAAACATAAAAAACAACGGAATCCCGTACATTGATTGTTCTTGTACAGTTACAGTTACATTTAACACATATTTATGAACGTTTTATACATAAATAAATATATAAATATCCATCACGCCTTATCCCCGAAGGGGTGGCAGAGGCATATTATATGCCCTCTTTTCACCGTGTGGATTCCTGTCCCACGTAATAGGTGGTGAGCCCATTGCCGTGTTGAAATAGACAGACGCAGGATGTGACTACCTGCTGTTGAAATTTTCAAGCCGCCCATAAGGCCTTCAACCAGGCTTAACGACTGCCATTTTACTGGCAACCGGGACCAACGGCTTAACGTGCCTTCCGAAGCACGGAAACGCTCGCAAATGTAAATACCACAAAGTGGTCACCCATCCGAGGACCAGCCATAGTGAAAGTTGCGTAACTCAGTGATCGTTTACAAAACACTGAGACCGCGGGGCCACGAGCGATTCGTTTTATACATAATTATTTAGAAAAGTCATTGCATTTAAAAATACCAATAAAGACGCGAATAGCCAAACGTGGTCGAGGTCCAGACCTTGGAGCGTTTTGGACGTAGACCAAAACTCACACCCATGTTGTTTACAATTCACATGCTTTTAGGCGCTTCTGACATAGAAATTATTGGAATTAAACACAGCTCATAATAGAAATAAACTGTGTACATTGGGATTCCCTATTCTATAGAATATATATAACACGTGGTGAGTTTCTTTTGCAAAGGAGGGAAATGGATTAACTTTTATTCCAATTTTTCATAAATTCAATAAAAGTGTCCCACAATAATTTTTTCTCATATTTAGCCAAAAAGACGCTGCCGGCCCGATGGTAAGCAATGGCAATATCTGGGGATTTAGGGTCACTATCACAGCCCACAAGACTAAGACAGTGGTCCTCATGTTGGTGGCACAATGATCTGCCTATATATTAAATAAACCGCGATTGTAAAAAAAAGGCAAACACGTACAATAGCAGAACGTCTCATTTTTATTTGGTTCGAGAGAGACACTTTTCCAAGGATATGCAATTTGGCAGGTTTGAATGTAAGTGTCAGCACTAAACTGAAAATGGGCCGTCCGTTGGTTTGGACACGTCAATGAGTGAAAAACTAACTAACTATCTTCACGCTTTATCCCTGACGGGGTAGTCAGAGAGGACAGATCGCCAGGCTTCGCGATCCATGCATACTTCTTTTAAAAACTATTGCAGAAAAATATTTTTTGTGCGAAAGTAGAGGGTAACAGAATTGCGAAAGAGAAGGAGTCAGGTTAGACCGAGACTTGCAAACGAAGACGCGTGAGGTTATTGCTCTAAAAGGAAAGGTCTGATACAGTTCGATCCAGACGTGCATGGATAAAACAACTAGGCGACCCCCCCGGCTTCGCCCGTGACATACTTCGAACACCTGTCGCACCTATTTAATCCCGTCGCTTATAAATTCTACAATAATGCAAAATAATTTGCTAGATTTATCGATAGTGATGACTTCTTTCTCGCTCTCCAGGGTAGTAGCGTGAAGATATATATCCTTGATATACATATAGCCTGATATGTAGCCTTTCTCGATAAGCGGCTATCAACACAAAAATATTTTTTCAAATCCGACCAGTAGCTCCTGAGACTAGCGCGTTCAACCAAACAAACAAACTCTTCAGCTTTATAATGTTAGAATAGATTAATAAATCTGCAAGAAGCGAAAGAAGTATGCATGGATCGCGAAGCCTGGCGATCTATTCTCTCTGCCTACCCCGTTAGAGATACAGCGTGAAGAAAGTTACTTAGTTTAATACAGTTTCTCCTGGGACTTTGCAGAGTTCCAGCTGGATGTTCGTTTCTAGTCTTGGTCATTATAATAGAAAAGCAGATAGTCATTCTGTTGTGTCTATAAAACCAGACGTTTATACTCAATTCAAGAGAAAATTACCGGTAGTAATGATGTACGAGTAGGCAAGAGCATACGGCATTTTTTTCATACCGAACACCTATTTATGGAATCAACACAAACAATTAATGCAGTCACGGAGAAACGAACCGGCAACAGAGTGATAAATGTAATAGACGCATTTAAAAATATTCTCAGATTGTTTAAATATTTTATTTTTAAAGAACCTTAATTCGATGAACTTTATTTTGATAACCTTGTGCAAACAGATTATTTTCAAATATTAGATAACTAACTAACTTACTATCTTCACGCTGTATCCCTGGTGGGATAGTCAGAGAGGACAGAGCGCTAGGCATCGCGATCCATACATAATTATTTACTTTCTTGCTTCATACACGCACGTCTGGGTATTCGAGTACTAGTTGACGCCCGCGGCTCCGCACACGTGGTGAAGTTTTCCCGGAATAAAAAGTAGCCTATGTGTTATTCTGATGTGTAAGCTATGTTATTGTAAAGTTTCAGCAAAATCCATTCAGTAGATTTTGTGCGAAAGAGTAACAAACATCCAATCTTACAAACTTTCCGTTTATAATATTAGTAGAATTTAGCAGCCGTTGTGAGCGTTAAACAGTTAAACAGTTTGAAGGCGACTTTGGAAAGCTTTCGCACTTAACTTGAAAAAAATTTTTTTTCAAGTTAAGTGCGAAAGCTTATTATTTTTGTAATATTTCGCTTTTTGAAAGTCGTATGACATAGACACGTGTTTTGCCTACACACAAGGCATTATCAAGACTGTTTGGCAGCAATGAAAAACATTCACAAAAATACAATGGATTTTCGCCATATAACGCCTGATTCAATGAGTTATTTAAAATATTTTTACAGTATTTCTAAGATTTTTAACCATTATCAATTAGTTCCAAGACATTTTAACCTCTCCTGGGACTCCACCGAGATCGAGCTTTTTAATCTTGGTCATTGCTGTAGATTCTGGTTAACAGTAATGGGAATGTGGGTGGGATTAGTCCCAATAAAAAAAAAGACGTGTAGCACTCGGAGACTGCCGCGGTAAAGCTATTGCATAGCATACCTTTTGTTGTTTTTCTTTGATATTAATTCAAGTAAAAAAACAAAAATACACCCTCAACCTCACCCCACCCTCACTCTCACAGTCACCCTCACACTCACACTCACTATCATCACGTCTCGATCCGTGCGAGCTTCGTACAATCGTACCATATAATATATGTACATACACGTTAAGCCAACGCTCGGCCGTGCTCGGTGAACTTCGTGTGACCACGTGTCTTAGGTTTTTTGTGTTACGGAATTTCTTGATTAAAGCCCGCTGCGATAAAAACTATGCAATAGCTTAAAAAGCGCAGGTTGTGCCCTTGAGGCCTTCAACTTGTCTTTACGACTACCCTACCGCATTACTGTTAACCACGACCAACGGCTTAAAGTGTTTTCCGAAGCACGGAAACGCTAGTGAATTGACATGCCAGGTAGTGGTCAACCATCCGAGGACCAGCCATAAAAATAAAGAACGCTGTATAACGCACGATTGTTTTCAGAACACCGAGTTAGCGGGATATTCCAAACCTTTAGTAAACAATAACGAAACAACTCTGACGCGCTCGTGGCCCCGCGGTCTCAGTGTTCGGTAAACGATAACGTACGCAACTTTCACTATGGCTGGTCGTCGGATGGGTGACCACTTTGTGGCATTTACATTTGCGAGCGTTACCGTGCTTCGGAAGGCACGTTAAGCCGTTGGTCCCGGTTGCCAGTAAAATTGCAGTCGTTAAGCCTGGATGAAGGCCTTTTAGGCGGCTTAAAAAAATTTCAACAGCATGTAGCCACAACCTGCGTCTGTCTATTTCAACACGGCAATGGGCTCACCACCTATTACGTGGGACAGGAATCCACACGGTGAAAAGGGGATAAGGCGTGATGGATATTTATTTAATTTTAATAACGAAACAAATTACGCGACCATCTTATTGGAAAAACAAAAACCAACGAAACAGTCGGCAATAAAGTTTAATAAGTACCTACCATTTTTTTAAGTCAGCTTTGTAAAATGAAGAGTGAAGGACAATTGAATCATACACGGTAGTCTGTAACGGTCTAACATTACACAGCCTTTGTTCTAAGCTTGAATCATTGAATGCCTAAACTCCCAAGAACAACAATTTAGTATTTTAAAATGAGTCATTTTATCAGTAACGTTATAAATTTATAACATTAACCTAGAATATTTACAGGTATACCTACAGTATTCTAGTGGTGTTATTAGTGGTTTATGCGACTGCTGCGCTGAGGTCTCAGATTAGAATACTGGGTTGGAACCACGGAGGACTGTTATTCTGAACAAATATTTGTTTAATGCGCAAATGTTTGCTTCGGCGCGCGGCGTTTGGGTGTTCACTATGAATAATATGTATGTATTTACAAATGTATACAGAATTTGTATGCTTTAAGAACTACTTGACGCCCGCGGCTAAGCACGCGTGGTGAGGTTTCCTCGTTCCCGTTTCCCACAGCAACTTCTTCCTGGGATAAAAAGTAGCCTATGTGTTATTCTAATGTGTTAGCTATATAATTGTAAAGTTTCATAAAAATCCTTTCAGTAGATTTTGCGTGAAAGAGTAACAAACATCCATACAAACTATCACGTTTATAATATTATTAGGATTAAGATGTACCTATGTATTTAGAAGTATATAAGTACTAGTTGAGGACCGCGGCTCCGCACACGTGGTGAGGTTTGCCCATTCCCGTTTCCCACAGGAACTTGTTCTCGGGGAACTTATAATACTATTAATAATATAAACTTTCTCGTTTATAATATTAGTACTCGTAGTACTCTTAATCCTTATAATGCGAAATAAATTCGAAAGTTTGTATGGATGTTTGTTACTCTTTCACGTAAAAAGTACTGAATGGATTTTAATGAAACTTTACAAAAATATAGCTTACACATCAGAATAACACATAAGCTACTTTTATTCCGGAAACAAGTTCATGTGGAAAACGGGGGCGGGAAAACTTCACCATGCGTGTGCAGACGCGGGCGTCAACTACTAGAATAATATTTTTAGTAAGATATGGACGGACAGTACCTTTTGAAGTACGGAACCCTAAAGTACAGACTTAGAACTTTGTCAATTCAAAATGGGGAAGAAAACGCAATACTTTTATGTAGAGGGCGCTGTGTGTTTGTTACACAGAATACGTTGTTTCATAGCAAAACCTATAGTCTGCTTCGTCTTGCGTTTTGTTTTTGCTCCAAGTTTCTTTTTTGTGGTGAAATAAAGCTTTACAATATGTATACTACCTGGCGAGTGGATTAATTAAATGAGGAATTAAATCAAAAAAGAAATAAGAGCCACATTTAAAAGCCACACAACGACCCATTCTTCTATTAATAATTAAAAACGGGAGACATTTGGCGGGAAGAGTGACAAGTGCGGACGCTTGCTTTATATTATTTTCTAAAACTAGTGCATTTATCTTGTTTTATGTGCGGGAGTGGGGGTTTCTTGGGCATAAAAGTTGTGTTAACGTGCTATAGTGAAAGACAATGATATATATGCAGTGAAATGCTATTTTCTCTTGCACGTTCTCTTGCCGCGAAACGTCCACTGACAACCTTAGTATAAGAATCACCATTATACTGAGGGCAAGGACCAGGACGTAGCCTGAGGACACGGCATCGACTGGACAGGCCTAATTAGAAGATAAGATTAAAGAAATATGATATAAAAAATAAGATTTAGCTAAAAGGTCTTAGGAACCAGGCTATTAAAAAATTATTTAAAAAAAAAAAATTAAAAACGCGTATTTCGAACGAAATAGTATGAAGATTGACAGTTGCTTTGTAATAAACATTTGGCGCCCTCTACAATAAACTATTTGACAGTTTTCTTCCCCATTGGGCCATTATATAGTCAACGGTAACAATGACGTCATATCCACGTTGTTTTATTTAAGACTATTTTTATTATCTCTTGTGATCTAATCCGGCGAAAAAGCATCGTTAAACGTGTTTCTTCTCAGACAAACCTACCTTTTTATGAACCCGCTAAGCGACGGTTTAGATTTTTATCAATTATACTAATGTGGCCCCGCAAATTCCGTGTTCTGTAAACGATCGCTGCGTTAAGCAACTTTCGCGATGGCTGGTCCTTGGATTGGTGACCACTTTGTGGCATTTTCATTTGAGAGCCTTTTCGTACTTCGGAATGCACGTTAAGCCGTTGGTCTCGTTTGCCAGTAAAATGGCAGTCGTTAATCCCAGTTGAACGACTTATGGGCGGTTTTAAAAATTTCAAAAGCAGGTTACTACAGCCTGCGCCTGTTCATTTCAACACGGCAATGGGATCACCACCTTTTACGTGGGACAAAAATGCGTACGGTGAAATGTGGGCGCATAGTATGACTCTGCCTACCACTTCAGGGATAAAGGGGGTGATCATTTGTAGCTTAACAACTGCCATGTTACTGGCAACCGGGACCAACGACTTAACGTGCCTCTACAAGCACAGAAACGCTCGCAAATGTTAATGCCACGCAGTTGTCACCCATCTGAGGACCAGACATAGCACAAGTTGCTTAACGCAGTGATCTTTTACAGAACACTAAGTCCACTGGGCCACATAACATCTACATGGTAAACTAATTGGCTATTGTCTTACATGCTAATTTAAAACATCTGTTTAGACTTTGCGATCAAATACACAAAAATAAGCATATCTTGATGAAATTTTGTAATGTTAAGCCATGGTTTTCATTCCAATAAGAAATTCTAAGTACCTATACTCATTTGGAATACCGTTCCATACCATAAAACATCTGCATTAATTTAAGTTTTACTTTCCTTAGTTTATATACTTTTATTTTTTTTTATTTTTACAATGTAATCAAGATGTTATTTTTATAAACTTTTTATTTTTATAATATGTGCGTGGCCATGGCCAATGGTTTTCATTCCAATAAGAAATTCTAAGTATACTCATTTGGAATACCATTCCATACCATAAAATATCTGCATTAATTTAGGTTTTACTTTCCTTAGTTTAAATATACTTTTATTTTTTCTATTTTTACAGTGTAATCAAGATGTTATTTTAATTAACTTTTTATTTTTATAATATGTGCGTGTACATTAAAAGGAGCTATCAGAAAACCAGCACTGTACCGATGCCTGGTGTGAAGCACTTATGCTGAGAGGGCATCCTTTTCGGACCGCACATTTGATGTTGCAGTATGTTAAAAGTTATATTACTGAGTATTGTGTACCCAGATTTGTATTTTTCTTTTGTGTTTCTTTGTAGCTACTTTCTGCCTTTTTTATAGCTACCTACAAATATGGTCAATTTACCCTACTGCACTTCAGGTGAGTAAAAGTTTAACATTTTTGGAACACCATTTTTAAAATGTGGCTGGTTCTAGACTCAGCATATAAAGGTCTTCTGAAAAAAACATACTTGGACTAAAGATATAGGTACACCACTACTTTTAGTACATATACCTAATTCTTTATTTAAAATCTTTTCTTTACCTTGTTCTTTATTTAAAAACTTTATTATCCAGATTTCACTGATTTTTATTTCTTATGAATAGATTTTTTTATAAGTTTTTGTACAAACAAATGATTTAAAAGAAATGTAACACGGAATATAATATTGTACAAAGGTCTGTTTTAAGGTACTTCTGTGTACTGGGCCCAAGTGAATACCACATACTGACCGACTGACAGAACTTTGGCTTGGGTACAGGTTCAGAGTTCTGATACTCTGATATTCCTTGAACTCTAAGAAAGGGTTTTATGGAGAGATTAATTGGAAAAATTGGGAATGACAAAACATTCATTATGCAAGTGGAACCAAGCCATAATTAGTACCAAATAAGAAATAGTCTAAATAATGTGCAGGACCATGTGTCAAGACAAATTTTGGGAGAGTCCTATGACCAGGAGTGGACTGCCATTTTCACTATTTGATTGATTGATATAAAGTAGGTACCTAAAAGAATACACTTACAGTTATAAAACAGATATTAATACTAGTGGACTCTCCGTGATTTCACTTATGTAGTGCCTGTATCCATGGAAATATAGAGATAAAATGTGGCCTTAAGTACTTCTTTTAACATTAGTTACTTGCAAGTTAAAGTCCTGTTAAAATCCAGCTGTTTTAGAGATTAACCGGAACAAACAGACAGATAATCGAAAAAAATAAGATTTTTTTTATGTAACTACCATAGGGATGTATAGTTATATGTGAAAAGCTGTTAATTTGGAATTACAGACACTTAAATTTTATATATCTATAAAGATAGATTATAAATAATCTACCCAGTATAATGTTTACTACCCAGTATAATGTGAACTAAATGCGAGATTAGGGTAAACCAGGAACGTCTAGAGCAAGTGAATGAAATTGTGTATTTAGGAAGTATGTTTAGCGCGGATGGAAGATGTGATTCGGATGTGGAACGGCGAGTAGCTGCCGGAAACAAAGTTAACGGTGCTTTGTCCCAGTTAGTAAAGCGACAAAGCATCGTAAAAGAAGCACGACTGGCGATTCATAACGCAGTGCTAGTGCCAACTTTGCTTTACGGTAGTGAAACCTGGGTATGTCAGCAGATGCATGAAAGTAAATTGAATGCTGTGGAGATGCGATCACTTCGAAAGTTGTGCGGCGTTACCTTGGCTGGCCGAATACGTAACGAAGTGATACGCAATTTGGCAGGTTTGAATGAAAGTGTCAGCGTTAAGCTGGAAAAGGGCGTGCTCCGTTGGTTTGGACACGTCCAACGAAAGAGTGAGGAACGATTGACGAAGAATATATATTGTTCAAAAGTAGAGGGTAGAAGGAGTCAGGGTAGGCCGAGACTTACATATGAAGACCACGTGAGCAGATTGCTCAAAAACGGAAAGGTCAAAAGTACTCGGATACCCAGACGTGCGTGTATGAAGCGATTGATGAATCTCGAAGAAGCGAAAGAAGTATGCATGGATCGCGAAGCCTGGCGATCTGTCCTCTCTGACTACCCCGTCAGGGATACAGCGTGAAGATAGTTAGTTAGTTAGTTAGTTAGTTATAATGTTTCCAAGCAAATAAATAAACTTTCACTTCAACAAACTAAGAAAGAGAATCAAAGAAATTACAAGCTATTGTACCTATAATGGCTGCAATATACACTTTAAAATAACTACGTTACGTTTACAAGCCATAGTTGTAAGGACAAGTAAGAGTTATGATGATGATTATAGTTCCAATAAGCATTCACTTTTTCAATGACTGCAACATAAACAATGCGAAGTCTAATAAGTATCCTGGGTACAAATACGAGTATGAAACTATAAGAAATGATCGAATATTCTGCTTTTGTGTGTCGTATTTTAAAACAAATGAGCAACAATGGTTTTAATGACCGTATGAAGCCAAAATGAAGGATAAAAGGGGGTAAATATCGATCATACACTCACCACAACAAGATAAGCCGGCAAACTTGAAGCAAATCTTCGGGTTTCCGTCACAATTTAACACATAAACGTTCACTGAAATTCACAAACAAGCACTTCACTGTGTTTCGGAACTAATGAATATATTATTTCGTTAAATTTTCAGTCAGAATTACATACAAAACACTTCACACCATTTTACCGATGAAATTTTTCGAACACCGACTGACACATCCACCTTACGAAGAAACGCTGGCACAGACTACAACAGAAACATACTGCCAGACAAAATCGCAGCCCAATCAGCCCATAGACACAAACCTTGTCGGTATTGACTCCATTACTATTAACCAGCTACATTCAAAATAACACATTCACACTATTTCATAACATAAAACATTGCATTCTTAATATGGTCGGTGTATTTTTACTGCCATCTATTGACAAAGTAAATAACTAATTATTAGCGCCATCTATAAATTTATCGTATAAGTACTTCATATCACTAACCCAAACAAAATTCTTAGAGCTTGCGTCACCTGACTGATAACTTAAGTATGCATTGAAAAGATAGATGGCGCTGTACACAATTTTAAAATGATTGAATACTATCTTAACGCCAACTCCCTCACAGGGTAGTCAAAGAGAACAGACCACCAGACTTTGCGATCTATGCATACTTCTTCGTCTGGGTATTCTAGTTATTCTAACTTACTGTGTTTGAGCAATCTGTTGACGTGTCCTTCGTCGTTCGTACCTTCGTAATTAAGACTTGTTACCTTGACTCCTTAACCATCGAGTTTTATACAATTACCTAATATTATTCGGGGTGTACTTCCGAAAAGCGCATACCGCCGATCGACCTAACATTTGGTATAGTAACGTATTTTGACCTCCTGATCACGAATATCATAACGAAAATTGGCGAACGCCATTTTGAATAAGAAAAACGGAGGAGAACCTCTTTTCGTTCGATGTGCATGATCGCGCATTCCTAACCGATTTAGATTGTTTTTTTTAGCTTTACCATAGTCAAGGAAGCTATCGTTCTAAGCTGCGCCTGGCGGCTCAAGTCTACTTGATACCACAATTTAAAAAAAAACATTTTCATGTTAACTTATTATTTAGTTTTTTTCACATCTTCTAGGGACCGTAGACTTTGTTTTTTACCTTTGTCTTGCCCTACGTAAACTAATATTAGCTTGTGTTATGGGATCTAAATGGCTGATATACATATTTATATATTTCTAAATACAAACATATTATATATAGTAAACACCCAAAATCCGAAACAAACATTTGTGATTCACACAAATATTTTTTCCGACCCGGGAATCGAACTCGGGACCTAGTCACGACAGTCGCATACACTACCGCTGCGCAACCGAGGCAGTCGTACGAGTTCAGTAGACTTGAGTATATAGTTTCACTTATAACTCGATACGTTTACGTGTTCCCGTGATAAAGGGTCTTGATGAGACAGACGGACGCACAACAAAGTGATCCCATAAGGGTTTCTTTTAAAGTACCTACGGAACCCTAAAATGACGTATAATGTTGGCTGAAAGTGAAAAAGCAAAGCCGGTTGTCGACAATGTGTATTAATTTTCACATTTCATCACAAATTCAAAAACATGTAATAGTATCTATCTATTTTTACGCAATATCCCTGACGGGGTAGTCAGAGAGGACAGGTCGCCACGCTTTGCGATCCATGCATATTTCTTTCGCTTCTTGCAGATTCATCAATCGTTTCATATATAACCTGTATGAAGTAGTCTGGTTATCCTACTGTTGACTTTTCCGTTTTTGAGCAATCTGCTCACGTGGTCTTCATATGTAAGTCTCGGCCTGCCCTGACTCCTTCTACCCTGTACTTTCGCACAATATATCTACAACAGTAAAACAGTAACAGTAAAAATCAAAACAAATAACCTGTACCTACGTATAAAACAATAGCTTTCTATAAATAGTAGATATAGTAGATATTACAAAAACGTGTTTGCCCGTGACGGTGTATCAGGAACGCTGTAGCCACTAATTATCACGTCCACCCGATAGAGATATTTTTCTGTTTTTTTTTTACAGCTTATCCACTTAATAACATTCTTCACGCTGCGGAATATCGAGCAGTGGAGTCGATGAGTTTATATTTTTTGTTTATTATCACAAGTCAGGTATATCTCCGCTGTAACTTAAACAGCAATACTGTTTAAGTTACATTGCGTGTATAAGGGCACCATAGACATCTATGGAGCCCAATCCACCTCACCAGCAAATTTGTAAAACTGCTGGATAATGAACCGAAGTACTGCAAGCACTTATGTAGGACAGAAGTCAAATGTTAGGCACTACACTGTTGTATTCTCAATTATTTTTATATGTAAATCTAGTAATAATAATAATATCGTTAGGACAACTCACACAACGCCATCTGATTCCAAACTAAGCAGAGCTTGTACTGTATATATATATTGTACTGTATATAATAACACCCAGACACAGAATAAACCATCGTGCTCATCACACAAAGTTTTATCCTGGGTGGGAATTGAACCCACGACCTCTTGCGTAGCAGTCGGATGCACTCCCACCGCACCACAGGCTGGTGTAATCCGGTCAAAACGTCGGGAAGTATAAGGTAGGCTTGTACCTAATAATATACGTCGCGAATAAATATCATAAATGATTATGTTTGGCGAGTTAAATGTGAAAAGTTAACCATATTATTAATATAATAGTGCATAAATAAATAAAAAAAAAATTGACACTTAGGTTGTCTCCTCTTACATTGCACACTTTAACAAATTTGATTGTGTATAATGCAGAGTTCATTAAAAGCCTCATTTAAAATAACATTGTAATAGTTTCCAAAATGCAATAGTTGCGAGAACGTTACAACAAACCTTTCTTTTTTTTATTTTACGTTTACCAATAGAATCATTATTCACAGTCACAGTCACGGCATGCCCATCGTGCCCACTATAGTGGATCGCTTGAGTAATTATCTCAACAAATTAACAAATATTTACCGTACATATCGACTCCTGGTATCTCGCTGTCCTCAACTTAATGCCCTCGTCGCCAGCGGTCACCTAGCGGAAGTGTACCAATACAGTTCGTTCACAGTTCCAAACCGACTCCCAAACTTTTTTACACTTTTATCTTCCCAGAAGTTTTATGGTTTTTGTTGTAGAACACAAAAACTGATCTCAATGCCCTTTTTCTATGGGAACGTGGGTACTTTGAAATATTCAATGTAAATTTTATAGTAATTGCTCTAAAAAGTAAATTAAATAAACATTTTTTTTGAATGCGTCTGTGGCTCAGTGGTAGTGTATGCGACTGCCGCGACTGAGGTCCCGGGTCAGAACAAATATTTGTGTATTCCACAAATGTGTGTTTCGGGGTTTGGGTGTTTCCTATGTATAATATGTATGTATTTAGAAATATATTAGTATGTTTATCAGTGGGCCCGATGAAATTTTCTAGCCTTTAACCAGGCTTAAGGACTGCTGTTTTACTGGCAACCGGGACAAACGTCATAACGTGCCATTCCGAAGCACGGAATCGCTCGCAAATGTAAATTCCACAAAGTTGTCATCCATCCAAGGACCACCTATAGCGAAAGTTGCTTAACGCAGTTATCGTTTACAGAACACTGAGTCAGCAGGGCCGAGCGCATCTCTTAAGTATCTTATCTCGGGAACATATTCGTTTTTGGAAACGGTGTTGGGAAATTTTTGTCACGCAGGCATATAAGCTGCATTATTGACAGCGCTCTGACGTCCATTGCCACTACGATGCCTCGGAAGAAGATTTACACAATCAAAGCAAATTAGATATGTGAATGAAAAACGGCATGCTTTTTTGTCATTTAGGTCTATAATATGTTTAAGATCAGTGTACCTATAGATTAAAATTGTACATATATTTTATTTATCTATCACGCCTTATCCTCGAAGTGGTGGCAGAGGCATATTATATGCCCACTATTCACCATATGTTTTCCTGTCCACGTAACAGGTGGAGAGCCCATTGCCGTGTTGAAATAGACAAACGAAGGTTGTAGCTACCCGTTGTTGAAATTTTTCAGGCCGCCCATAAGGCCTTCAACTTGACTTAACGACTACCATGTTACTGGCAACCGGGACCAACGGCTTAACATGCCTTCCGAAGCACGGAAACGCTCGCAAATGTAAATGCCACAAAGTACTCACCCATCCGAGGACCAACCATAGTGAAAGTTGCGTAACTCAATGATCGTTTGATGATGAATGATTTTAGATTTTTTTATAACACTGAGGTGGCAGATAAGCATACCATAGGTACAGCACTTGCGCTGCGGAGCCTATATCTGTATCTGTATCTAATGTCTGAAAGATTTCTAGATACCTTATGTTCTGCTATGCCAAGAGACTTTCGTTACTGACCGTGCGTTATTGTCCGACTGTACGGTGTGTTAATAAATCATTCAACTTACTATGTGTTTTGTTTTATGACATGCGTAGGCTGATCCTGTGACTAATCAACGCCATTTGTATTTAAAATGCCCGGCGTTGTATAGGTTTCAATGCCGCAAACATCATCAATGTACCGCTTTATAAAAATATTGTATTGAACACCTCACACTACTTACGCATAGGTATCTATACAATGGTATTTATAAAATCAAAGGTAGCTTGAGCGCCGATCTCTATTAAGTTGCTCTCCAGACTTTAACTTCTTTACGTTCAGTTTTTGATGACCTAGTTTTTCGTAATTAACCTATGACCTAATTAACTAATGTTATTTTTAAACTTTCGCGGTTTATACTCAAATTTTATATACTACTCGGGACTTCACGTGAAACAATTTCGAGTCCAGCCGCGACCACGGGCGCTGCAACGCCGGTGAATGTAAGTACAAAATTGTTTCGCGTGAAGTCCCGAGTAGTTTATAAAATATAAAATCGATATATCTTGGAAACTATAGTAGCTAGAAAAATAAATTAAACTACTTAATTTTTTTATAAAATACAAAGAAACATACAAACTTTTCGAAGTGACCGCATCTCCACAGCATTCAATTTACTTTAATTGCATCTTCTGACATATTCGCATATTCAAACCTCTAAGGGCCGTATTCCAGAACGATTCTCAATACTCAATCGACGCTTGAGAGTAGATTTTATAAGGCAAAAACTAGCCTCAAGCGTTGATTGAGTATTGAGAAACGTTATGAAATACGGACCTTAGACCTTTTCAAGTTCTAATTGCAAAACTGGGATTGTCTCTGGCTATTTTGATCATTGGATGCAATGGGGCTTTACGTGATCTTTGAAAAACCCTGCTTCTAACGGACCACCCTGTACCAACCTCTCCTAAAATGATTGGAAGAGGCTGTGGACTGCGATATGCTGATTATGTTATACTGAGGGTGTGTAGTGATGTCTCAACATATATTAATTAAAAAAAAAGAATAATAGTTTCTTAAGTCTATATTTATGTGTCTATAAAGCTGCCTTTATAATGTCCTTGCGTAATGAAGTACAACACAGGTCCAATATGAACATAAACTCATTTAAAATCAATTTGCAATTTTCAATGAGTTGGAAAAAGGAAGAGGTTGTTAATTCGATGCTTGTTTATTATCGATGGTTCTTTTTATGATATAGTATGTTTTAAAGGGTTTGCGGACCTCGGACTATGGAGAGAATGCTCAAGTCTGCTCAAAGACGAAAAAGTCAAAAGTACTCGGATACCCAGACGTGTGTGTATGAAGCGATTGATAAATCTTGAAGTAGCAAAGGAAGTATGCATGGATCGCGAAGCCTGGCGATCTGCTTGACTACCCGTCAGGGATACACCGTGAAAATAGTTGGTTAGTAATTTTCAGCGTCAAGATAGTTGGTTAGATATTATCTAGGCGCTAGAAGAATTGGTTCCAAGAGAAAATTTGTGCCTACCAGGTCTTCTTCTTCGAATTAAAGACATACCTTCTGAATATTACTATATTCGAAAGGTATTATATATGTGTTCAGGAAAATAAAGTGTGATGTGGTAAAAAGCAGAAATAAGGCCTAGTTCAAAAAATCAATCTCGATGGCCTTTTTAGTTACTCCGATGACTAGGTGTTGGGAGTTCGCCGACATGACATTATGTAATCCCTAGCTTCCAGATATAACTCTCTTCGTCCAGATAGTCTTATTTATATTATAAAATTTTGCATCTAACCTCTCGCAACGTTTAAACTGACTTGTATGATATGATGAATTGATATGACATTAAGAGAAAACCAATAAATGTGCTATGATATTAAAGATTTCATGGACGCTGTAGACGATGATAGCTTTCTGGAAGGTTCACATTCAGATATCTTCATTGAATCATCTACAAATTTGAAATATCCATTACCTAAGAATACTCACGAACGAAACCGATACACAATTGTAGATAACAGGCGGATTGATAGACAGAAACAAAAATATGCCATAAAAATAAGTGTGAGAGGAAGGAGATGATGAGATATAAAGCTATAAATATTGCGCAGCTGGATTCTACCCGGTTTTTTTTTCTCGAAAAATAACGTTCTTTGAGCTTACGGGTGAGTACAGTCGCGGGCGCAAGTGTGTTTCTCGGAATCGACATTTATTTTTATGAAAGTCATTGGCATGTACAAACGGTCCGGAACAGCGGCGACATGTTTAAATGATTGGTCAATTCGCATGCGCAGATCAAACGAAAGTATGATTAATTTATTTTAATGGATACTGTTCCGTTCCAGTTTTGGGACGGTTCGTGAGCATGTCTTCATGTGAGTTTAATATATATTTACTGTGCAAAAGTAGAAAGTACTACTAAGTTTGCAGATTGCTCAGAAACGGAAAGGTTAAAAGTACTTGGATATCCAGACTAATGAATCTGCAGGAAGTGAAAAAAGTATGCATGGATCGCGAAGCTTGGCGATCAGTCACCTCTACCTACCTCGTCAGGGATACAATTTGAAAATAGTTAGTTAGCTGTTACCTATATTTCTGCATGAAGGGAATAAGTAGAAATGAACATTAAATATGCCTAAATCATTTTATTTCACTTACACAAACACGTGAGAAATAAAGAGTAGATAGTGAGAATTGCCATCGAGGAATCTGTCCTTCAATCCATGGAATTATGTCTTCCTAAATAAATTTACATAGGAATAAACATGTCACCTTAGAGATGATGGAATATCCTGAACATATTCTGATGAAAAATCTTTTGGTCGGGAGTTGTGGGATGGAACTTTAGGTTGTGGAATGAGTTTCCTTCACTATACTCAATTGTTTACAGTATGGGGTACTTTACAATGAATATAAGAAGGTTTTTAGTAGCAAACATCAATAGGCTACAGTGACCACTTTCGATAAGGGGGCCGATTCTACTATTGACAAGCCGTAGAATAGAACCAGAATCGCTGTTTTTAGCTTTCAAAATGTTAGACTATCAACAATGCAACTGACTAGCGGCTACTGGCGCGGTACGTGTTAGTAGAATTCTATCGGTCGACCTATAGAAGTCTATTGGAGTACTATTGTAATAGTAGACTACGAAAAACTGTCAAAATTGTACCAGTGGCTTTCGATTGAGCGACGTTTGCGCTTCTACTTCGGCACGATTGAAATAGCAGACTCGGCCCCCAGGAATGCCGTATGCTTGTCTGTCTCATTAATAATAAAAATAATTATTATTTTTTATTAACGCTACTGTCGCCGTCAGTACTCGTAGAACTTACCAATAAATCCAAATAGTCTTTATTTGGAACCCTACAGAGGCATTCGACACCGGCGTATCAATATACTGTGTTTTATTAATTGCACTGTGGCCTCATCGATTAGTCAGGCATTATCGGGTTAAGAAGTTATTTGTCATCTTTGAGCTGGTGTGGTGGGTTATTAAACTGAGTGTTTGTCTTTATAGGTGATTTGGCTTCTAAGTATGATGGTGTAAATGGTTATAGATTTTTAAATTATATGGTAGGGTCATAAGTAGTATGACTAATAAAGAGATTTAATATGTAAGGATGGTTAGTGCGATCTGTGTTGAAATCAGAATCACGTTATATGAGTACGATTTTTTAAATTCGGGGAAATAGGGAATCGTTTTGGATTGTAATTTAGTTTAGAAATATCTTCGTCAGCAGCGCAGAGGTGGTATAAGTCATGGTCTACATTAGAGTCCATAGATTATGGTTGGATTACTATTGAATAATCTACCAGTGTCTAAATTTTGTCTACGCATTATGCTATACCATTCTCCTATAACCAACCTATACCAAATCCGTGATTACAGGGTAGACTTTTGTACTCCATATAATGCACTACGTTGGGTGTAAGAGACCCACCAAAACTAGACCTTACCAGCAAGAGAACCACGTGCAAGCTTCGGAAGGCACGTTAAACCGTTGATCTTATGCCAAGTTGGAAGTTTTCTGGATGGCTAGGAAAATTTTAACAGCAAGTAGGTAACCACATCCTGCCCCTGTCTATTTCAACACGGCAATAAGTTCACCATCAATTAGATAGAACTGACTTTTCCCGAACGTCTACAGTATTCTTTTTTCAAAAGGAGTAAATGAGTCGTAGAAGGTTTATAAAGGGTCGGCAGCGCGAGTGCTGCACCTCTGGTGTTGGAAACGTCCATAGGCTACGGTGACCACTTTCCATCAGGATCACCGTACGCTAGTCTGCCGCCTCCGTGGTATAAAAAAAAGATAGGGTTAAAATAGAACTGGTAAAAAAGGAAAATTTGTACGGTGCCCTTTCTTTCAACCCGATCTTTTCCTGATGTGACTATATGAATGTATGTAAATATTATCTTTCCCAAATTGATAATAAAAATAAAAAATACAGTGAGTTTTTCATTCAAAAGTAAATATAAAATAATTTAAAAACTAAGACATGGCAATCCAATATTACTATAATTTATTACCCAAAAGTCCAATCGTGTCCTTTATTACATAAAAATGTAGAAAGTACATCGGCCACACTTTGTCCCATGGTATTAACATAAATTCTTGGGCAAGCGTAACTCTTATCACTGTTTATTTTTTTCTCATGGCCGTTTGTGTTCGTTCTTTATATAATTGATAGCTTACTCTTTGGGACCGGTTTATAGGGAATATTGGTTTTGTGAGTTTTTTGAAATAGCCTGTTCGTTTACGTTTTAGTGACACCTGTAGTGGGCTACGGTACTTTATTTATAATATAACTAGCTGATACCCGCAGCTTCACCCGCGTGGTGAAGGTAATAGGTCCACCTATTACGTGGGACAGGAATACTGTGTCGCCCTTCTGTAAACAGTAACAGGAGTACGAGGTGTGGGCTTGCATCTATCCGGTACTGGAGTGCGCTGCTGGTCCACGCCTGCTCCTGTGCTAGGGACGTGGGATACACTGGTTTGTAAATGCGAACACCCATGACCTATACGTAATTTTATATTTAGGTATATCGCGTTGCACAGAACTTTAATATTCGGATCACAAAAGCCTCTTTTGTTTTCCATTTTTTATTTTGTCTAATGGTTATCGCTGCGACCAGTCAGCTCTCTTGGCCCCATACCTTGGTATGCGTTCTACATACATAGTATGGAGACGAATACCACAATACACGTGGTGAAAAGTGGGTATATAATATATATAATATATAAGGCGTTATAGATAAATTAAAAAAAAATTAAAAAATTAAATTTTCTTCTTCTTAATGTATTCTCAGTTGCTTCCAAACATAACTTGGATTTGAAGCCTGGGGTCTACTTTTATTTGGTTGCTAGGAACAGCTGTCTGAAATAATTTTCGGCTTTATTGAGAGTACTGCCTGGTTGATCTTCAAACCCTGTTTCAACTTCAACCCTTCAGTCTACCTGGTTGCCTCATCGGTTAGTCAGCAGGTGCACCGCTATAAGGTAAGGTCGCCGGAACCCTGAAGATCTTGGGGTTCCTTACACCCAAATCTGACCTTTAGTTCTGACCATTTAGTTTTCGATTGACGAAAGTCCACTTTCTGCGAATTTCTGCTAAAAAAATCCAATTTCTGCTAATAAATAAATATCGTTGGGATAACTCACACAACGCCATCTGATTCCAAACTAAGCAGAGCTTGTACTATGGTAACCAGATAACTGAAAAACATACTTATATATTTTTAAATACATACATACTCGTATTATATATTAACACCCAGACACAGAATAAACCATCGTGCTCATCACACGAAGTGTTATCCTGGGTGGGAATCGAACCCACGACCTATTGCGTAGCAGTCGGATACACTTTCACCGCGCCACAGAGGGAGTCACAGTGACTTGCATTAAGTAGCAATTTATTATTACTAGCTTATGCCCGCAGTTTAACCCGCGTGGTGAAGTTTTCCTATTCGAGATTTCGTAGGGAACCCTAATCTTTTTGAAAGTCCAATATACCCTATGTAACTCAAGAAGAATATAGCTTTCTAATGATGAAAGAATTTTTAAAATCGACTTAGAAGTTTCTGGGCCTATTCATTTCAAACAAACTTATAATTTATTATATTTATCTAGAACCCTGCCGGTTAGATGAAGGCACTTACTACGTGGAATATCATACAACAACGGAACATAATTCTTCAGGATATACGTGTTTCTCGCTAATCGCTACCCAAAGGGTTATTGAATATCATTTCCAACCTATATTTGGCTAGTTCGCTAGAACAAAAGCTCTATCTATACTAATATTATAAAGCTGAAGAGTTTGTTTACGCTTCCGCGCTAATCTTAGGAACTACTGGTCAGATTTGAAAATTAATTTTTGTGTAAGATAGCGTATTAGATCTATTATCTTAACATAATAAAATAAAAAAATAAAATATCCATCACGCCTTATCCCCGAAGGGGTGGCAGAGGCATATAATATGCCCACTTTTCACCGTGTGGATTTTACCTGTCCCACGTAAAATAGGTGGTGAGCCCATTGCCGTGTTGAAATAGACAGACGCAGGTTGTGGCTACCTGCTGTTGAAATTTTTCATGCCGCCCATAAGGCATTCAACCAGGCTTAACGACTGCCATTTTACTGGCAACCGGGACCAACGGCTTAACGTGCCTTCCGAAGCACGGAAACGCTCGCAAATGTAACATAATAAAAAGTAACATAATAAAATGTAACATAATAAAAAGCCAGTATATATCTATAGTATTGTATCTACGTGCCTAGCGCCAAGCACCGAATACACGTATACAGGCCCACTAAATGTAAGTAGTTTAATTAAACCTATGTACACAACACCCACACACAGCTCCTACCTGCGCTAGGACCTGCGCAGTCTGAACGCCGCACGCTGGGAAGACGGAGTCCTGGGGGGTTGAGTCAATCGAGAGTCGAGGTACGCTCGTGCGACAACACGCCCTCTTTGGTCCTTATTTCCAGCAAAACGGTTACCCTAGCAGCTAGCCACTGCGGGGCAATGGCCAGTGCTAACCGTAAGAGGGGCACGGCGAGATGCAGAGGGGTCCCTTCCAGGATGGTAGTCAGCCATGCTGAAGGGGCAAGGCCGGGTGGTATTTCTCAATCCACACGGCTGCAGTCCCTGATGTCGCGCAGATGACGCCACCCCTTTGCATCTATATCCTCTCGGGATGATCCTGGTGCCAATGTGGCATCCCCATTTGCGGGCTCCGAGGAGGGTGGGACGTCGAGAGGACGAAATATTTTTACTTATCACAATGGATATAATTAAGGACATTGAGAAACAGCTGAAGGAAAGCTCCTTGGGCGAACCTAACCGCCAAAACCCTGTCTCCGAGGGAAACCCCGGAACCTCTGTAAACGCGGCTGAGGACATAACCGGGACGAGGGCTCAAACCTCATCGTCCCAAAACTTGCCTCAACCACGTACAACCCCAAAAAGAAGAATGTGCGGAGCGGCGAGGAAACGCCTAAAGCTCCTGCTGGCACAGAACGTAAAGCTGGAAGAAGCTTTCGTACTGTGCCAAAAGCCTATGAAAGAGCTTCCGCCTGAGCTAAGGCCCATCAAACGGGTTCGTTCAGAGGAAACCTCACCCAGAGACCAAGCGCCAAAAACGCCTAAGATGGCGATAGGTGGAGCTCCTAGCCTCCTATCCCTGGGTGAAACGAAGCGGCTGAAGAACCAGTGAGCCAGCAACCAGGCCATACCCGCCATGCCAAGATCGCCACAGCCCTCGACGTCAACGGCGGCGGTGTCCGTGGCTGCTGGGACGGATCTAATCCCGCCCAGCACGTCCGCGTCACCGCAGCCGTCCACATCCTTTGCAATGCAGGTGAATGTGGGGGCTGAGACGGGTTTGGAGGGCAACGTGAGGACTGCGACCTACGCAAAGGCCCTGAAGTCTCTCCGGGTAGGGATCCGACATACGGACCTCCGGACTCCGTGAAATTGGAAAAATTACGGAGGCTGCGGGGGGTCCCAGATTTGTGGGATGCACATTCAAGCCTGGATGGCTACTCATTACGTGTGAGGACGAAGCCAGCCTTAAATGGTTGAAGCGCCAAATGCCAAACCTAAAGCCCTGGGAAGGTGCAAACCTCTCGTTGATAGACGAGAAGTCATTGCCCAAACCGGCGGTTGGCACGGTGTTTGTCCCGGGGCCGGAAACCAGCTCAATTAAAGAGGCACTAAGAATGCTTAAGGCCCAAAATGACGAGCTGAACACCGACCTCTGGAAGATCCTCAACCGGAAAGCTGAGGAAAGCGGCATGGTCCTTACAATGGCCATGGACGACAAATCAGCCAACGCGATTAAAGCCCATGACTTCAAAATGAATCTGGGCTTTCGCAAGGTGCTGTTTAGAATTAGGGGGAACGCGGCACCACAGTCATCATCATCGGGTAAAACAGATGCAGTCGCCGTCTCGGCGCAGTCGTCCACTCAACCGAGGGGAGGAGAAGGTGCACACGCCAAATCCTCCAGGGGTGGCTTTCCCCTCTCAAGGGGGCCAAACGTGCTGGTGTCCCCCGCTCTAAACAGTCACGACCATCTCGCGGCAAGAGTGCCATTTGCCCCAACAGGAAGCCCGAAGGGCGTCCTCGCCGTGACGGGCGGGCCGAAGGGCCCCAACAGTCATGATTTGCTCACCAGCACCACAATGCGCAATAAGGCCAAGGCTATCCAGGCCAATCTCCACCACGCCCTAGCGGCGTCAGCTATAATGGAAAAAATCTTTCGCGAAAGTGACCTGGACATAGCCTTATTCCAAAAACCCTGACTAACAGGCAACAAAATTCAAGGCCTTAATGCTGCAGGTAACCTCTTATACAATACCTGTGGTACTAAACCCTTGTATTCTTTTTAACAAAAAAAATTAGACTTTCTTCCAGTACCAGAACTTTGCACGGACGACCTGGTAACCGCCTTTGTCAACCTAAAGGCGTGTAATAAGACAAGAGTACTCCTTTGCTCAGCCTACTTACCAGGACCAGATGGAAAGAACCAACCCATAAGTGATCCAGCTACCGGCCTACTCACTGTGGTGGACTACGCCCGCAAGAACAAGGCCGAGCTGCTTATAGGGTGCGATGCCAACGCCCATCACACAAACTGGGGAAGCTCTAATGTCAACAACAGAGGTAAGCTTCTTGATGATTTTATCTTAACCAACTGCCTACAAATTGTTAATCGAGGATGTGTACCCACTTTTGTTACAGTAATAAGACAGGAAGTCTTAGATGTCACCCTCGCCACAGACAACCTTGCCAGCACCATAACCAACTGGCATGTCACTAGCGAGAACTCTATGTTTGATCACAAACATATCAGATTTGATATAGATACTTCATCATACATAAGCCCAACGCTCTTCAGGAACCGACGACGCACAAACTGGCCCGAGTATAGGGCCCAACTCGAAGCAATAACTGATACTCTTCCGAAGAGTATAAACTCTCCTCAGTCAATAGACCTAGCCGTAGAACTTCTCGTAGCAGGCATAACCGAGGCCTACGAGAACTGCTGCCCGCTAAGAACAGTCAAGGCTAAACGCCAAACTCTTTGGTGGAACAGCCACTTATCCAAACTAAGGAACAACACGCGCAAACTATTCAACAAGGCTAAGGAACCGGCAGGATGGAACCGGTACCGCATAGCTCCCACTGAATACAACCGCGAAATTAGAAGAGCTAAAAGAACTTCATGGCGCCGCTTCTGCGAGGAGGTAAATAGTGCCCCTCAAGTAGCAAGAATATATAAGCTGCTCGCCAAAGCGCCAACCAAACAACTTGGTCTCTTAATAAAGCCAGATGGTACATACACGAGCTCAGCGGAAGTTACTTTAAGGCTGCTTACTAAAACACACTTCCCTGACTCGATCGCAACAAACGCAAATTATGCACCCCTCGGCAATTCAGCTCCACAAAGACCCAAAATGAGGCCTGGAACAGAGCTGCGAGGATCTTCCGCCCTCGTCAGGTCGAATGGGCTGTTAAATTCTTCAAGCCCTACAAATCGGCGGGGGAAGACGGGATATTCCCTGCTCTACTACAGCAAGGACTGGATATCCTGTCGCCGTATCTGGTAAAAATTTTCAGAGCCAGCTATGCCTGGGGTATTATACCAGAACTTTTAACTAATGTTAAGGTAACTTTTATACCAAAAGCCGGTCGAAAGAACTACTCGCAGCCGAAGTCCTACAGACCCATTAGCCTCACCTCTTTTCTCATCAAAACGATGGAAAAACTCATAGATCAGCACATCAGAGTTACAACCTTAAGTCATTCGCTTCTGCATAGGTGTCAGCACGCCTACCGCAAAGGACGCTCGCCTGAGAGTGCCCTGCTTGAACTTACGGATAAAATAGAAAAAACCCTTGAGGACAAGCAGATAGCTCTATGTGCTTTTCTCGACATTCAGGGTGCTTTTGACAACACCCCAATTGAATCCATTGTAAGCGGCCTATCACGCCAGGGTGTTGATCAAACAAATGTACGATGGATTAAAGCCATGCTTGCAACTCGCACCATCAAAACTTCCCTTTATGGAGAAACGCATGAAAGGACTGCCCATATATAGGGGGGCGTTCTATCGCCACTTCTGTGTTGGTTACGGTAGACCAACTCCTGGAAAGACTCTCAAAAAATCTCTATGAGGTGCAAAGCTACGCCGATGACCTTGTAATCACTGTGAGAGGGTTCTGTCAAATGACAATATCGAACCAAATCCAAGGAGCTCTCAACATCACTACGCGATGGTGTCAAGAAAACCAATTGTCAATTAATGCAGATAAAACCATCGTCGTCCCATTTACCAGGAAGACAAAGCTAGATAAGTTTAAACTGCCTAAGATTAATGGGAAGATCCAAAGAAGCCAAATACCTGGGTGTAACCATCGACCAAAAATTGACGTGGAACTCTCATATAGACAACGTTACTCAAAAAGCAAAAATGTCGCGAGGGATCAGCCGCCGCCTTGTGAGCTATAGATGGGGCATAAACCCCAAAGTGGCCATGTGGCTGTATACCGCTATAGTGAGGCCGATGATTACTTACGCCTGCGTGGCTTGGGGTTCAAAATCACTTCAGTCGGCCACTGCTGCGCAACTTAATGGCTTACAGAGAACCGCCTGTCTAATCGACTCTGGAGCTATGTCTACGACACCGGGGGCAGCGCTTGACGCACTCTTGAACCTCCCCCCACTACCCCTATACATACAGCAAAAAGCGAGGGTTAGCTTGCTCCGGATAAATTCTCAGGTAGAAACAAAATTCGCCTCTCACAAATTTATATCACCACTAAACTCTATGATGAGTTTAGTGATGATATAAATTTGTGAGAGGCGATAAAATAAATATGATTGAAATTTGTGAAAAACGACCATATTCTGGGCATGCCGGAAGACGATATTATCCCAGAACTTAACTTTGTTAAATTATACAAAACAGAAATTTCTAACAGAGACGATTGGAAAGAAACATTCCTAAAGTCCCACACAGAAACTGACCTCATCTGGTTTACAGATGGATCTAAGATGACGAATGGCACTGGATGTGGAATTTACGGATGTAAGCCTGAGCAGCGATTATCACATCATTTGGGTAAACACGCCTCAATCTTTCAGGCGGAAACATTCGCCATAGTTAAATGCCAGACATTTAGGTGAACTTGAGCTACAATCACTCCAACCAAAATATCTACATTTATTCGGACAGTCAAGCTGCTCTCAAAGCACTTAACTCATACTAAATTAAATCCAACCTTGTTAGGAACTGTACAGGACTACTAAATGACCTGGGAAAAAGAAACAATGTGTACCTAAGATGGGGTCCCGGTCACTCAAACATAGAGGGCAATGAAATTGCTGACCACCTGGCAAGGGAGGGATCTGCCTCAATCCAATTGGGGCCAGAACCATTTTGTGGCGTGTCCCGCTCTCTTAAAATTAAACATCTCAAGAGCCAGACCGCCAGCGATGTGAGAGAGAGCTGGCAGCATCAGCCAGGTATGCGACACTCAAAAGCCCTTATCAAGGGTTACTCGCATAGTTACTCCAGCAAGCTCATGAAACTGAGCAAAGGTAGCCTTTGTGTCATGATGAGGGCACTTACTGGCCACTGCAGACTGAATAACCACATGGCCAACCTTGGCCTCAGCCCAACCAGGCTTTGCAGATTTTACCACGAAGGCGAGGAAACACCTCAGCATCTTCTCTGCAACTGCGGCCCCCTTATACACAAACGGTGCGCCTCCTTTGGCAAACACCTGCTTCTACCACAGGAGGTACAGTTCCTCGCTGCCAAAACCATCCTAAAATTCCTTACACTTATAGGAATCAGCAGCGAACTTTAAACAATTGGGCGAGCACAATATACCTCTTTAGGTCGAAGTTGTAACACTCCTAGACCCTCTAGGAACAGCCTGTCATAGCCTCTATTTAAATAATAATAATAATAGATAGCCTATTAATCGAGGAAAGCTATAGCTATATATCATCACGCTACTAGCCTGGAGAGCGGAGCAGTAGTCATAAATATCGACAATACGGGATTTTTTTTATGCATTATTGTGCAATTTATAAGCGACGGGATTAAATAGGTGCGACGGGAGTTTGAAGTATGTCACGGGCGAAGCCCGGGGACTCACCTAGTGTAATATAAACTAAACTTAATTCTTTAATGTTACAAAGCTGCAGAGTTTGTTTTTTTCGTTGAATGCGCTAATCTCAAGAACGTCTGGTTCGAATAGAAAAATTTTTCCTTTGTTGAATTGCACATATATAAGAAAAGGCTTTTTAAGGAAATAGCAAAAGGGTTATTCGACAGCACAGGCGACTGAAGAACTGGCAGCTGCCTCGGACAAAGAATTAGTCTAGCTATTCAAAGGGGGAATGCTGCCAGTATCTTTGGAACCTTGCCTAAAGGGACTCATTTTTTTTTTTTTTTTTATTAATCACGCCTTATCCCCGAAGGAGTGGCAGAGGCATATGCCCACTTTTCACCATTTGTATTCCTGTCCCACGTAATAGGTGGTGAGCCCATTGCCGTGTTGAAATATACAGACGCAAGTTGTTGCTACCTGCTGTTGAAATTTTTAAGCCGCCTACAAGGCCTTCAACTTGGCTTAACGACTGCCATTTTATTGGCAACCGGGACCAACGGCTTAACGTGCCTACGAAGCACGGGACTCCTTTTAATAATATATTTTAGTAATATATCATATTTTTATGTTTATTAATAAACGTCCGATTGAAATGTGTGTCAAGGGAGTTAGAATAAACTTGCAAGTTAAACAGGTTATACTGTCTACACTGCCATATAGCAAATCTTTTACACAAATTGAAAACAACATTAGATACAATATGAATAGAAAGTACAACAAATTATTAAATAACCTTAAAATATGAAAATTTAAAATATATTAATATAAGGAGTCCCTTTAGGCAAGGTTCCGAAGATACTGGCAGCGTTCCCCCTTTGAATAGCTAAACTAATTCTTTGGCCGAGGTAGCTGCCAGCTCTTCGGTCTCCTGTGATGTCGACTAACCTTTTTGCTATTTCTATTAAATAATGACATGACTTTTTAGAGAAGGCTATATGTTGTATATCATCACGCTAGTAGCCAGGAGATAAGAGCAGTAATCATTAAGGTCAATAAATCGGGAAATTTTCCATTAAAAAACTCATAAATTTTAAGATGCATGGATTCTACGGGGGTTTAATCGACAGCTAGGTTTTTTTATATAAAGTCAGTGTTATGTAAATAGTAACTCGAGATGTGGTGATTCGACTGCTTGAGAAAGGATATCTAAACAATTCTACCGTTCTCACGGGTCCGTTGTCGTCAGCAGTACTGCAGGTGTTGCTGTTTATCGATAAAAAAATCACGTTTATGCAATAATATGGGATGAGATAAGGAGCATACGGTGAAATGTGGGCGTATAGTATACCTCTGCCCACCCCTTCGAGGATATAGGCGTGACAATATGTATATATGTATCTATACTAATATAATAAAACTGAAGACTAAGACTCTCAAGCGGCGCAAATATAATAATTTAATAGGTAATTATATTTTTGAGCCGTTTGGGGTCGAGACACTGGGCTCGTGGGGCCTAAGTGCTCGTTCACTGTATAGTGATATCGCAAAGCGACTGGTCGATTCTTCTCGTGACCATAGGGCTGGCCTCTTTCTCGCTCAGAGAATAAGCATTGCCATACAACGTGGCAATGCGGCCAGCCTTATGGGAACCTTACCGGTTGATTTTGATGGGGAGGAATTCTTCGACACCTAGTCGGGGCATCATTGTCAGTCTTGTAATAATTCCCACCACCCGCCCCCTTCTTTTTGTATTGTTTTCTGTAAATATGTTAAATTTTAATTTGTTAATAACCATGTAATTATTATTTCATTGTTTAATCATTATTTAATAAAAGTATTTTTATAAAGCTGAAGAGTTTGTTTGTTTGTTTGGCTGAACGTGCTAATCTCAGAAACTACTGGTCGGATTTAAAAAAATATTTTCCTGTTAGAGAGCCCATTTATCGAGGAAGGCTATAGGCTATATATCATTAAGCTACTTCACTAGGGAGCAGAGCAGTAGTCATAAATGTCGACAAATCGGGCAAATTTTTATGCATCATTGTAGAATTTATAAGCGACGGGATTAGATAGGTGCGACGGGAGGTCGAAATATTCCACGGGTGAAGCTGCTGGGGGTCATCTAGTGTAAGATAAGAAGAAGGATATTACCTATATATACACTAGCGGGGATGGTTTCACCCGCGTATTTCCTGTTCTCGGAGGTTTACGGGGACACAATGTAGCCTAACGCACTATGAACTATGGCTAAGCAACTTTCACTATGGCTGGTCCTCGGATGGGTGGCCACTTTGTGGCATTTACATTTGCGAGCGTTTCCGTGCTTCGGAAGGCACGTTAAGCCGTGGGTGCGGGTTGCCAGTAACATAGCAGTCATTAAGCCCAGTTGAAGGCATTATGGGCGGCTCGAAAAATTTCAACAGCAGGTCGTCACAATATCCCCCTGTCCATTTCAACACGTCAATGGGTTCACCACCTGTTACGTGGGACAATAGTGTTATATAATTCTAATTATATACATATTTCACACATATTTTAAATACATACATATTTTACATCATATTTATACATAGGAAACATCCAAACTTCGAAATCAACTTATTTGGATCACACAAATATTTGTTCCGACCCGGGAATCAAACTTGATTCCTCAGCGTGGCAGTCGCATACACTGCCACTGCGCCACCGTGGCAGTCAAAACATAAATCGTATGTAAGTTCTATATCACTAGTGTACTACTAAACTTCTGTTTGGAATTGGTGCCCTGGTTTCCACTTTTAACTGCTAGGAATATATAGGTATAATAGTTAGACTTTTGATTTTCTAACAAGTTGGGCCCGACTTACTGTCTAACCTATAAACTCCTGAAGCTGCTACAATACCGAAGAATAACAATCTCACGCCCACATTTCACCATATGCATTTTTTGTCCCACGTAACAGGTGGTGAGTCCATTGCCGTGTTGAAATAGACGCAGGTTGAGGCTACCAGCTGTTGAAAATTTTCAAGCCGCCATTAAGGCCTGCAACCAGGCTTAACGACTGCCATTTTACTGGCAACCGGGACCAACGGCTTAACGTGCCTTCCGAAGCACGGAATCGCTCGCAAATGTAAATTCCACAAAGTGGACATCCATCCAAGGACCACCTATAGCAAATGTTGCTTAACGCAGTGATCGTTTACAGAACACTGAGTCAGCGGAGCTCAACAACAAAAAATTATATAAAGGGAAATATTGGGCTAGCCTCGCGCAACCTAGAAAATTCTAAGTAAGATAAGTCGATTCTTTACACCGCATCAGAAAGGTCTGCTGTACAGCAGATACGTCCTTGGGGCCACTACTGATCTCGTATTTGGAATGACTACGCGAGGTATTTACTGACTATATTGATTGACGCTATGTGTTATTACGTAGTACGTAGAACAATAGTGAGATCAGAGTCTAATATTGACAGGCCGTAGAATAGAACCAGAATCGCTGTTTTAGCTGTTAAAATGTTAGTCATCATCATCATCCGAGCGTCTGTCCCAGTTGAGTCTCGCGACGCCCGGGATCCGCTTTCCTACTTTTTATCCTCCACTTCGCACGGTCGTCAGCATCCCCTGTAGTGAGACCATTGGCACGCATGTCATCTCTTACGACGTCAAGCCAGCACGTCTTGGGTCTTCCCCTCTTACCGGGACCCGGCGGGACTGACATAGCCAGACATTTGTTTCCCCACATAGCCCGGCAGTTCCCGCAAGACGTGACCATACCAACGAAGGCGACACTCTTGCAACTTGTGTGTCTACAATGTCACGGACTTGAAGGCTGCCGCGGATGCGACGATGCGAGAGTTCCTCACGCAGTCCATCCGCGTGACTCTACACATCCACTGCAGCATCTACATTTCCGTGACATGCAGCTTCTGCTTGTGTCGCTCCATTATTGGCCACGGCTCACTGCCATGTAAAAGGACAGGTCTAATGAAGGTTTTGTAGACCTGTCCCTTAACCGGATCGGCATTTTTGGGTCACAAATGACACCGGTCAGCTCCCGCCATTTGACCCACGCGGCTGCAATGCGTGACTTGACATCGTAATCGATGTCAAACTGTTAGTAAACTATCAAAAATGCAACTGATTAGCGGCCACTGTCGCGGTACGTTTTAGTAGAATTCTATCAGCCGACCGATAGAAGTCTATTGGAGTACGATTGTAATAGTAGTGTTAAAATTGTACCGGTGGCTTTCTTTTGAGCGAAGATTTTTATTTTTTTCTGACGCCTTTAAATTAGTAGACCTGGTACGCTCTGTCAGCGCACGTGTTTCCTTCCTATTACAACCTCGGGATCTTAAAGTGGAGCGAGAAAAGGCACATCATTGAACTGCCAAATTGAAGAACACTATCAATAGTTTTATAGACTGTCAGAGTAGCCGCCAATTCACTAGATGTCGCTACGACTTTTCATCAGGTGGGCAGCGTCATTTTGGAGAGCTAAATATAAAAAGGTCAACGGTGATCGTGTTTCAAAGGACAAGTCATTAAGAAAGAACGATTTTATTTCGTACTGGTGATGGGCGGTGCTACTGACATTTATTTACATACATTATTTATTGACATACTTGTAAAACATTGATAAATAATGAATTATGAGTCTTAAATTAATGTCATAAAAATTTGCGAGGATAAAACACTGGCATTTCGTGTAAATTTACCTTTAAAATGTGTTATGTAGTTATGTGCACTCGCATGCTCCTTTAGGGTTCAATACCGAAAGGTTTTAACCCATTGGGTATTGCACCCTTTTACTAAGACTCCGCTGTTTGTCTATCTGTCTGTGTCCAGGCTGAATCTCATGAACTGTGATTGCCACTATAACAACAAATACCTTAAAAAAAATCAAATTAAATAAAAATTTGAGTGTCTCATACCGCAGATATGACCTTTTTGCCGTTTCTATAGGACTCTCCTTGCGCAAATCCGACTTGAACATGTCTGGATATTTTTTAAATTCATGTCTAGAATTTAAAACGTTTGACAGCGCAATAACTGTAAATCACATAAAGACCGCAACGGTCGCAAGGTAAGGGCATGAACCCATAGGGCAAAGTTTTTTACGACTGCTTTCATGCAGAGTAATTCTACACTCGGATTCTACACTCGGTCACAACTCACATGTGACTCAAAATAAAAATACATACATCTTGTAATGTATTTTTAGCTGATGCGGTAAGACAGAAGCATAAAGTCCATAAGGCTTCCAATTTTATGTAACTGCCTTCCAAAGCAAGGCAATGCTCATAAATAAAATGCCACAATTGGTCACCCATCTCTGGACTAAAAGTATCTTAAGGTCGCTAACGCGATTACAGAACACTAAGCGTGATGCATGAGATGTATGAAACATCTTATACATCGAGCATAAAAGTTAAGTAATATAATATAATAAACATTCGTGAAGAAGTTTGGATGTATATTACTTAATCACGCTCTAAATCCCTGTACCAATTTGGCTGAAATTTGGTACATAGATAGCTGGCACCCTGAATTAACACGTTTACTAATTTCACCACGCAAACGGAGACACGTGCGTCATCTATCTGTAATACACATTATAAAGCTGATGAGTTTGTTTGTTAGGATAGTCCATTTATCGAGGAAGGTTATCAGTGGTGCACCTGCAGAGTAGTCAACGATATTAAGGTGAAGAGTAGGAAATTGCCTGCCATAGGCAGATTTGATTACCAATTTCACTGGAGAACTGGAAGAGCCTGATTTATCAAGAACACAATGATTAATCAATTATTCAAACGTCAAAATTCTAATACCCCATTTACACTCTCGGACGAGCCACGAGACGAGCTGCGAGACGAGCCGCGAGTGTAAACGCAGTATATTGGAATATTTTTATTCAAACTCGCGGCTCGTCTCGCAGCTGCGGAATAGTTCTTATAAAACTGATTACTGCCAATGAAACTAGCCTTTTAAAAGTTATTTAACTGTTTTATCCATCGTAATCAATGATTTTGAATGAGATGATTGACAAGTCGTAGCGATGGTTATGCCCAGCAGTGAGTGTCGAATAGGCTGAGATGATGATGATGATGACAAGAGATTGTACATTTAATAATATTTCCCCTTATGTTTACTGCCCCTATTATAATAAACACTAACCAATTTTTTTCTTATTAACGATTTAAGATTTGATCGATTTTTTGGTTTGGGAAAGCCAAAGAACGAAAAATGCATCTAGAAAGAAGTATGCATGGATCGCGAAGCTTAGCGATTTGACAACCCCGTTACTTAAATCGTTAATCTTTCTATCTTTATGCTGTATAGGTAGATAGATTAATGATTTAAGTTATATACTGGATGCTCTGAGCTTCCTCAAAACACTACTACTTATTAAACCATCTTGATTTTGCCTTATGTTTTTTTTAATTCTCTGTACCACAAATACACCTTGAAAAAAATAAAAACGATAACCGCTTAAATAATTTAACATTGGGTCAACTACACCTCATTTCACAAGGTGGTGGGTAGTTGACTCATATTGTTATTTCATTATAAATGCACAAAATGTCTTAATTAAATGATCGGAACCGGCATAATAACTCAGAAAAAATACACAGCCTCCAACTCCGGTTGTCCTCTATCCTTTTTACTCATATGCTCATTCGTTCTCCGTCTCAACTTGTGCCAGACGAACTTGTAAATTGTTCTTTTTACGCATCATCAGTAACAAAACGTCGTATATATTAACATTTATTGCGATTATAAACTTTATTTCTATAGTTATAAATATGATATTTATGACACAATTTTTTCTGTTCAAGCTTTTGGTTGTTCACGACTATGATCAAGTTATCTCTCTCAGACAAAACAAAATACATCACAATTCCTTTGAGCATTCGAGTTCAGTTTCTTCGCCGCGATTGCTTTTTATATTCCCGTCCCTTTTCTCTGGTCATTTCATTCGTAACCAAACGGGTTTAATGCTGAAATCCTTAAACTAAACGTTTTCAAATAAATTTGATCTTTGATTATCTAGTTTTAGAGTAGGTTTTTCGTTGATATGGTTTTATCGATGGTTAGTTTAATGTTTTCGTGAAGATGTTACTGTCACATTCTACGATGCGATACTTGTTGTTTTTATTGTGAGAGCATTAAGACATGCATTGCACTCCGTTTGGTTAAAAGACGGGACCAACTAATACATGATTCATACCGATACTCTACGGAGTGATGAGATTTAACGCAATCACTTGACAGGAACATTCTTTTGTAATGTTAGCAGAAAGTTCCCTCAGTTTCGGTCAAAATGTTTGTCAACATATATCTGTGTAAAGGAACAGCCTGTATAAAAGGTCCTATCTCGTTTGCAACTCAATTTGTAAGGTGCAATAAACTGTTTTACTACTTGAATTTTGTGACTGCTGCGAATTGCATCCCGGTTATACTTAACTCGAAGAATATGTGCGTGTCCGAAGCTTATTTGGCTGCATATGTTCGGTCCCGGTTGCCAGTAAAATGGCAGTCGTTAAGCCCAGTTGAACCTTGGCCTTTTGGGCGGATTGTAAAATTTCAACAGCAGGTCGCCACAACCTGCGCCTGTCCATTTTCAACACGGCATTGGGCTCACTACGTATTACGTAGGACAGGAATACACATGGTGAAAAGTGGGCATATATTATGCCTCTGCCACCCCTTCGGGGATAAGGCGTAATTAGTTAAAGAAATAAATGATAAATTATAATTCCATCGATTATAATTCATCATATCAGACTATAAGCTCATGATAAAACACCATTTGGGAAATAAGGAACTGGTTATAAAATTTAGGTATTAATATATATGGGTGTAGTACTATTCATTACGAATACGAACATCATGTAGGCCAGAGATCTGTCGGCTCACACCACAAAACTATTTTACCATGGTATAAGTACGAGCCCATTTTTCCACCACGATTGCAGCATACATCATGGTTTAGGGCCAAAAATTGAGCCCTGTGGAACACCTTACAGTATCTAATATCGTCAGAAGCTTATAGGGGTAGATTACGACTCGTTCCGTAAAGTATGCGCCGATAAAGTCTAAAGTAACAAATTTACTTGTGTATCTCTCTGGCGCAATCAAGTATATCTAACAATGTTGCCTCCAGTAACCGACTCTGAGAACATATTCCTCGAACATATTGTCGAGATGAGAAATTGTTGTAATTAATTCGTTCTAAGAATTTCTACATATTATTTGATTAAAATTATGTTATAATCACATTACGGAGGTGTAATGATGGATTTGTCTTTGTATTCTTCTTCAACTCCTCTTGGCCACTATATTATAAGGATTACGTGCATCAAAAAATCAGTTCTTGCGTATATATTAATCAATACATCGAATTATCCGTGCGCAGGTCATTCCAAGACGTTGACCTGTCGCAATTTTCAGCATATTTTCTACGTTTCTTGCAACATAATTTGTACTCGTATCTGCTCCACTACATAGGATGGAATTAAGTTTAAATACATTGCAGATGTCATGCGACATAATATTAATTATGTACAATAACTATTCTTTACGCACTATTGAGTATCACGACGGGATTAGAGTAGCGTCTCCATTATTATGTAGCGTTATTTTATGTTAGTGTAAAGACACTGCCATTTTACAGTCATACCATCATCAGGAAAAAAAAGGTACTGTTTATAGGTATATTCTACCTGTTGAATAAATTAAATCAAAGAAATGACTCACCTGTCAGTCAGTTGCTGAAAATAGCAATTAAGATTAATTATGTGCTTAAAAGTAATTTCTTGGTTTTTTACTTGCGCGGGAGCGTAATATTGAAAGCTGTATTGGGCTAATGTCGCGGAAGCTAGGAGTACTTAATAAGGTGAGGAGGTTCTTCATGCCGCACCAGAGATGTCTTCTGTACAAGACGCAGATCCGTCCATGTGAATATTGCTCTCACCTTTGGTATGACTCCGCGAGGCACTTGCTGGACGCGCTATACGGTATGCAGAGCCGTGCAATTCGCATTATAGATTGTCCTTTGATAACAAGAACCCTTGAACCGCTGGCTTAGCGTAGAACGATAACTCCATTGGCTGCATCTTACCGTATATACCACGGCGAGTGATCTGAAGAGCTCTTTAACCTAATTCCTCCCTCTCCTTTTCAATCCCGAACAACGCAGAGGTGGCCACTCTCATACACATGGAAAAAAAATTCGCCAGAACTGAGCGGTGTAAAAGATCACTTCTCTGTCGAACAATAGAAATTTGGAATACTCTGCCAGCGCACGTGTTTTCTTCAAGCGGAGTGTGTTCAAGGTGTGTATAAGAACTATAAACCAGGGTTCTTCAAGCGGAGCGTGAAGAGGCACATCATTGGGCCACCAACTTGAGAGCCACAGTTAATAGATAGTACTATGGATTGTGACAGTGGCTTTCAATTCGCTAGATGTCGCCATGGCTTTTCATCAGATCAGCTTGGCGAGCTAAAAAACAAAGGTCTCAATTAGTAAATTTTCATCAAGTTTTCCAACCAGTTTTGTACGAGTTACAAATTTACTAACTCTCATATTTACAATGTCATCTGTACTATAGTACTAGTTGGAGTAGGCAAGCAGGAATGTCGAAACTAAATCCAATTAAAGCTTTTACTTTCTCAAGTCCATTAGTATTTTCAAGTGATATTTATATACCAATATCCAGAAGTAGTCCAGTCTTTGTATGATCAAGGAATATTTCCTTAGTTTCCCAGAATAAGTGGATTGGTTGAGTCGTCAGAGGTTGTCAGCACTGGACAAATATTTGACCAGTAGTCACCGAGGCAAATGTTGGCCTTTGAGTGTTGACCAACCTCTTCACAAATAGATAATTATTTGGTCCGGCGTAGGATTTGTATTACTACTTGTTTCATTTCATTACATTTATAAAGTAGTAGAGCTCGTTAGTCCGCATCGTCAGTAAAAGAACTCTGGGGTTAGCGACGTACGCTAAGTTCAGTCCCTAGATGTTGTGGGACATTTTTTTACACACCGCCGTTTAGCCAAAAGTAAGATAATATAAGCTTGTGTTATGGGATTAAGAAGACTACTAAATATACTTATATATTTTTAAATACATAGGAAACATCCATACTCCGAAACCTACTTTTGTGGATCATATAAATATGTTTTACGACCCGTGAATCGAACACTGGACCACAGACGTGGCAGTCGCATACACTACCACTGTGTCACCGTGGCAGTCCAGAAGAGGATTAGCATTTCTGGCATTTTCATTTACGAAGGTTTCAGGGATTTTGGAAGGCCCGAATTCAACATTTATGGACGTGCAGGCAAATATTTTTACATTATTGTAGAATTTATAAACGACGGGATTAAATAGGCGCTACAGGAGTTCGAAGTATTTCATGGGTTAAGCCGTGGGGGTCGCCTAGTAAAATATATTATATAAATATCGTTGGGACAACACACACAACGTCATCTGATTCCAAACTAAGCAGAGCTTATACTATGGTAACCAGATACATAAATAAATAAAAAAATAAACATACTTATATATTTCTAAATACATACATATAATAGATAAATAACACCCAAACACAAAATAAACCATCGTGCTCATCACACAAAGTTTTTGCACGCACCATTTGTTACGTAGCGTAGGACAAATATACATACGTTAAAAAGTTTGTGTAATAGTATGCCTCTGCCTACTCCGTCGGAGGTAAAGGCGTGACTATTTGATTATAATTTTAAAACCAACTTTATAATTTTTATAAATAAGTAAACGGGATTACTCACGTTTTTACGACCAGTAATAGACCGACCGGTTTCAGCTGTATTTAGACAGCCTTTTTCAGAGGTGCGAACCGTTCGCCGAGCACTCTTTACGCACACTGCGCGCATCCGCTCTCGCCGCTCGCGCGCTGCCCGCGTTTTGTTGTTTGGGTATTCGGTGGACGTAGGGTTGCGCCGAGGCACAAGTGAGATCCGCTTCACTATCGCTGCCATCCAAACTATTTGGAGCGTCTCTGCATGCATAGCTCACTGTGTCTTCAACGGACTCGCTTTCCGAATAACAACGAGCACCACGAAGGCACGGCTTCCATGTAGGAGGTAAACTCCTGCCCCCATCTCTATTAAAATTCTGCCGCCTCCCTATCTCTATGGCTTCTCGAATTTTCCGGGGTACAAAGTGCTTCTCACGCGACAAGATCTTCACCTTATCAAAACGGATAAAGTGACGCGTATCAGAGCTCAGTGCATGCTCCACCACCTATCCGTTGATATCTTGGTTCTTCATGGAACGTATGTGCTCGCTGAGTCTCGTAGAAACGTTCCGCTTTGTCTCCCCGACGTAACATTTTCCACAATCACAGGGAATCACATAAACACCGGGGACACCCAGAGGGTCTCCTTTATCCTTTGGAGAGCGCAGTAGATGTCGAAGTTGTGTAAGGGGACGGAAGATAGTCTTGATGCTGTATCTATATATATAAAAAGTGTAGCTGTATGTATAAAAGTGTCCTACCACATCCGTCACCCCTTTGACATATGGGAGGAAAGCCACCGCTCTCTCCACCGATGCAAGGCGAGTCCGTGCACACGTATCAGCCACCCGCCAACTCTGTCTCCAGTTGTATCCGTTGCTGCACAACACACCCTTCACATGCTCCAGCTCAGTATCCAGGTATTCCGAGTCACACAATCTCAAAGCCCTGTTGATAAGCGTCCGTGGAACTGAAGCGAGATGCGCTGGGTGATGATGTGAATCCGCTCTCAGATACCTATCTGTGTGAGTTGGTTTTCTGTATATCCCGTGAGATAGTCGACCACTCGAATCTCGCTTCACCAGTACGTCCAGAAAAGGCAAGGCTCCGTCTTTCTCGTATTCCACGGTAAATGCAATCTTCTGATGGAGACCATTCAGGTGTTGCAACAATGGCCCTACACTATCCCTCCGAATAATGACAAACACGTCATCCACATAACGCCACCAGTGTCTCGGCTTGTATGGAATGTTAGCCAATGAGGTATCTTCAAACCATTCCATAAATATGTTGGCTACAACTGGAGCTATAGGAGAACCCATGGCTACACCGTCGATCTGAAGGTAGTATTCACCCTTCCACACAAAATAGCCGCTAGTCAGTATGTAGCGTATCAACTCCATATACTCGATAGGTATGCCAGTGTATTCTAATAGGTCAGCTATTATCTCAAGTACGTCCTCTATCGGTATATTTGTAAACAGCGACACGACATCAAAACTCACCAACAATTCATCGTCATTAACAAGTATTCCTTCCAATAACCGAATAAAGTGCGATGAATCTTTTACGTAGCTATCTGTCTTACCCGTAAGGGGAAGTAACATGTCTGACAGATAGCTAGCAGCCTTATGAGTAGGTGAATCTATCTGACTCACAATTGAGCGAAGGGGCCAGGACGGTTTGTGTATCTTAGGTAAACCGTAGATCTTCGGAGGAGCAGGGCTAAAAGGACGAAGAGAATCATAAAGGTTATCTGGCAATGATTTTAAGATTTTGTTCAAACCATTAGTGATCCTGTTGGTGGGATTATAAGAAACTTTCTTATAAGTGCTACTGTCACTCACAAGACTTTGAATTTTTTCCTCATAAGTAACTGTGTCCACAACAACATTAGCGTTTACCTTATCTGCCGGCAAAACCAAAATACTACGATCACTCCTCAAATTCCGTAAAGCTTCAAATTCTACATTTGGCATGTTGGGCTTAGGTGGCCGGCATTTCCTTAATATCTGCGACACATCCTGCCTCAAACATTCCGCATCATGGCTGTTAATCTTATTACGATCAATTGTATCTTCTACACTTGTAATGACGGTTTCTATAGGAACTTTTGCAGGCGTTAGTGCAAAATTGAGACCCCTAGACAGAGCATTAATCTCGACATCCGACATAACACATGTTATGTCGGATGTCGATCAGATAACCTTTATGATTCTCTTCGTCCTTTTAGCCCTGCTCCTCCGAAGATCTACGGTTTACCTAAGATACACAAACCGTCCTGGCCCCTTCGCCCAATTGTGAGTCAGATAGATTCACCTACTCATAAGGCTGCTAGCTATCTGTCAGACATGTTACTTCCCCTTACGGGTAAGACAGATAGCTACGTAAAAGATTCATCGCACTTTATTCGGTTATTGGAAGGAATACTTGTTAATGACGATGAATTGTTGGTGAGTTTTGATGTCGTGTCGCTGTTTACAAATATACCGATAGAGGACGTACTTGAGATAATAGCCGACCTATTAGAATACACTGGCATACCTATCGAGTATATGGAGTTGATACGCTACATACTGACTAGCGGCTATTTTGTGTGGAAGGGTGAATACTACCTTCAGATCGACGGTGTAGCCATGGGTTCTCCTATAGCTCCAGTTGTAGCCAACATATTTATGGAATGGTTTGAAGATACCTCATTGGCTAACATTCCATACAAGCCGAGACACTGGTGGCGTTATGTGGATGACGTGTTTGTCATTATTCGGAGGGATAGTGTAGGGCCATTGTTGCAACACCTGAATGGTCTCCATCAGAAGATTGCATTTACCGTGGAATACGAGAAAGACGGAGCCTTGCCTTTTCTGGACGTACTGGTGAAGCGAGATTCGAGTGGTCGACTATCTCACGGGATATACAGAAAGCCAACTCACACAGATAGGTATCTGAGAGCGGATTCACATCATCACCCAGCGCATCTCGCTTCAGTTCCACGGACGCTTATCAACAGGGCTTTGAGATTGTGTGACCCGGAATACCTGGATACTGAGCTGGAGCATGTGAAGGGTGTGTTGTGCAGCAACGGATACAACTGGAGACAGAGTTGGCGGGTGGCTGATACGTGTGCACGGACTCGCCCTGCATCGGTGGAGAGAGCGGTGGCTTTCCTCCCATATGTCAAAGGGGTGACGGATGTGGTAGGACACTTGTTACGCCGAAGATACAGCATCAAGACTATCTTCCGTCCCCTTACACAACTTCGACATCTACTGCGCTCTCCAAAGGATAAAGGAGACCCTCCGGGTGTCCCCGGTGTTTATGTGATTCCCTGTGATTGTGGAAAATGTTACGTCGGGGAGACAAAGCGGAACGTTTCTACGAGACTCAGCGAGCACATACGTTCCATGAAGAACCAAGATATCAACGGATCCGCGGTGGTGGAGCATGCACTGAGCTCTGATACGCGTCACTTTATCCGTTTTGATAAGGTGAAGATCTTGTCGCGGGAGAAGCACTTTGTACCCCGGAAAATTCGAGAAGCCATAGAGATAGGGAGGCGGCCGAATTTTAATAGAGATGGGGGCTGGAGTTTACCTCCTACATGGAAACCGTGCCTTCGTGGTGCTCGTTGTTATTCGGAAAGCGAGTCCGTTGAAGACACAGTGAGCTATGCATGCAGAGACGCTCCAAATAGTTTGGATGGCAGCGATAGTGAAGCGGATCTCACTTGTGCCTCGGCGCAACCCTACGTCCACCGAATACCCAAACAACAAAACGCGGGCAGCGCGCGAGCGGCGAGAGCGGATGCGCGCAGTGTGCGTAAAGAGTGCTCGGCGAACGGTTCGCACCTCTGAAAAAGGCTGTCTAAATACAGCTGAAACCGGTCGGTCTATTACTGGTCGTAAAAACGTGAGTAATCCCGTTTACTTATTTATAATGTGTAATAATAACGTTAGTTTTCTAGTTAAAATAACTTTATAATTTGTATTCGTTTAGGAAGAAACACGTCATGGCTCCTTACCTTTGCCAAATAGGTCAGTGTGACCAGACTTATATGGGATAGGCTTTGTATGATGATGATTTTATGATGATTATATATTTATATTATATATTTATTTATGTATGTTATATATATTATTTATTGTATGATGATGATTTTATGTCTGGTGCCTGTAATCAAATAAGTTCACTAGCTGAGCTCTGCGGCTTCACCCGTGTCATACCATCGACCCAGTCAGACAAACCCTTAGTTTCTTAGTTTTAGAAATACATACATATTGTCACGCCTTTATCCCCGATTGGGTAGGCAGAGGCATACTATGCGCCCACATTTCACCGTATGGATTTTTGTCCCACGTAACAGGTGGTGAGCCCATTGCCGTGTTGAAATGGACAGGCGCAGGCTGCCTGCTGTTGAAATTTTTCAAGCCGCCCATAAGGCCTTCAACCAGGCTTCACGACAGTCATTTTACTGGCAACCGAGACCAAGGGCTTAACGTGCCTTTCGAAGCACAGAAACGCTCGCAAATGTAAATTCCATAAAGTGGTCACCCATCCAAGGACAACCTATAGCGAATGTTGCTTAACGCAGTGATCGTTTACAGAACACTGAGTCAGCGGGGCCACGAGCGCTTCTCTTCTTCTTGGTTTTAGAAATATGTTTGAAAATTATTTAATATCGTAATAGCGTTGGGTCCACTCACACAACACCATCTGATTCCAAACTAAGCAGAGCTTAAACATACTTATATATTTCTAAATACATACATATTATAGAAAAATAACACCCAGACACAGAATAAACCATCGTGCTCATCACACAAAGTTTTATCCAGGGTGGGAATCGAACCCACGCCCTCTTGCGTAGTAGTCGGATACACTATCATTGCGCCACAGAGGAAGTCAATTTACCCATTATCGTTCCTAATATAAGAATTGCCCTGATCCCATCTTCTCTGTGCAATCCGTTCTGAATGTATTGTTTATAATGAATCATGTCACACCTCAGAAATATCCCTAATGTATTTGCATAAAGTATGAATGAGCTCGGAGTTTTATGTCATCGTTTATTATGAAGGCTCATTGTGTCATTTTAATGATACGTTTGACGGAAGTATATATAAATTAAATATCCATCACGCCTTATCCCCGAAGGGGTGGCAGAGGCATATTATATGCCCACTTTTCACCGTGTGGATTTACCTGTCCCACGTAATAGGTGGTGAGCCCATTGCCGTGTTGAAATAGACAGACGCAGGTTGTGGCTACCTGCTGTTGAAATTTTTCAAGCCGCCCATAAGGCATTCAACCAGGCTTAACGACTGCCATTTTACTGGCAACCGGGACCAACGGCTTAACGTGCCTTCCGAAGCACGGAAACGCTCGCTAATGTAAATGCCACAAAGTGGTCACCCATCCGAGGACCAGCCATAGTGAAAGTTGCGTAACTCAGTGATCGTTTACAGAACACTGAGACCGCGGGGCCACGAGCGCTTCTAAATATAAGCGACAAGCAAGTATATATAAGCGACATGGATAACAGGGGTTTTCCAGTGTTCACATATCCGATAGTCATGTAGACCGCAAGAGTATGCCACCTTTGCTGATAGATAATATACCAGAATAAGGAAGGGTGCTATCGCTCCCTTTTTCTCATGAGCTTATGGAGACAAAGGTACTAATAATACTGTGTGCCATGGTAATGTCAGGCCGTAGTCAAATAAGCGGCCTTTTAAGTAGTATAAAATTCGTCCGAGTAACTATGAAGCGCTTGTGGTCCCGCAGACTGATTGTTCTGTAAACGATCACTGTGTTGGGCAACTTTGGCTATGGCTGGTCACGGATGTGTGACCGTTAGGCCGTTTAACATGGCAGTTGTTAAGTCAAGTTGAAGGCCTTAGCCAATAAGGCCTTCAACTTTACTTAACGAATGCCAGCGGCTTAAAAAAATTAACAACAGGTAGCCACAACCTGCGTTTGTCTATTTCAACACGGCAATGGGCTCTCCACCTATAAAGTGGGACAGGAATACACATGGTGAAAAGTGGGCATATAATATGCCTCTATCACCCCTTCGGGGATAAGGCGTGATTTTTGTTGTTAAGCTCTCGACGAACGTCTAACCCCAGAATGCTGAGGTAATTTTGCACCGGCAATGTAAACTGACATGAATGAATGAAAAATGAATGGTTTTAATTTGTCAGCAAGGTAATAAACCCTAATATTGATGCTGGAAAGGACTAGATGCTGAATGTGCAAGACCGCTATGTGGATATGGAGGTAGAGGTCTACGTCCAGTTATTTATTATAATTAAATAAATATAAATAAATATTGTTGGACACTATTTACACAGCGCCATCTAGTCCAAACTAAGCTATAAGCTTGTACTATGGAATCTAGACAACTGATATACATACATAGGAAACACCCAAACCTTGAAACATAAATTTGTGGTTCACACAAATATTTTTTCTGACCTAATGAAAAATCGGGAATCGAACCCGTGGGATCTCAGCCTGGAAGTCACATTCACTACCACTGCGCCACCAAGGCAAACAATATAATTGGTTTAAACACGTCAAAATGGCGCCGCCCGCCCGTTCGAAACCAGAGACGACCAGTGACTGCGGGCTGCTATCGTTACCAGTAGGGCTCCGATAGGGACCCTTAGGGTAACAGCTTAGAGATATGCGTTTTTATAAAAGCCCGGCCAGCAGTCGCTGCATGCAGCACATAACCCAAGGGGTATTTGGTTGTGCATGGATTTCCATGACTGAACGCGGCCGCAGTTGTAAAATAATTGTGTCACCTAGCAGTCTGGCCCATTCTGAGTGTAGGTGAGGTCGACTAGGGCCCCAGAGATGTTAATGAGACCCCTTACACCCAAAAACTATGTGCATTAATCAGGTTTGATAGATAATAAAAACATATATATTAATTTGATTTTTAATTATGTCTTCTATGACAGTTTGTACGTAGAAACTTACGCTTATGTTGCAGTGCGTGAAAAATCAGGTAATTTATAAAATGTCAGCAACTTATTTTCTCTTTGACAAGTAATAACATGTGACATCTGTCACAAGTTGGCGTAAAATATTTTTTAGACGCAGCCATAACTTATTTACATTATTTAAAGTTACCCTATGATAAAAAGGGCAGTAGTTTCATTAATTATGTAACCGGTGCTTGTTATTTTAACTAATGAGCTATTATGCATACAAGGTCAAAGTAATTTAATGTGTTAAGCGGACTATCAATTCTTAAGAAAGATTAAATGATTTTAAATATTCCTACCTACACTCTCAAGGAAGGAATACGAGTGTTCGTAACACTCATTAAATCCTCATTCGACTATGAAGGCGCTGAAGTAGAAATAATGATTATGTCTCCATTTCTATTTGATTTTATAATAATTCTACCTGTGCTAATTCATTTGGGTATAAACAAAGAAACGTCTTTATTTTGCATAGACCATTTTAACGGTGCTTACAAAATGTCATAGATTAACTAAATATAAAATAATTATATTACTATCATCCAGTAATATTTCGTATATTTTTTTATATTACATAAAACGAATGTTAATTTAAGGTCATAATGTCATAAATCATGTTGCGATAGTACCTAGTACAGAAAATTATCACAACAGGGTTTCTGTCTCGGTAATTCATAATTTAGTAACTACATAATTACAGTCAAATCTCCCACCCCTCATATTTACTTCACCATGATTGTTGGCTCAATAAAAAAACCCTTTATCGTTCATGCAAATCCATGAATTATCATTGTTTATGTTAGTGCATCAGTCAACATAGCGCTAAGAAAATGCGATTAAGACATTATCTGGTTAGCACTATCCGCGCCAGAGCAGGACAAAGCACAAAATACCTGCATATAATTTGTATTGAAATAACTTTCTGAGCGAGTGAGACGGTGCGATTGAAATGTCAGCTTCGACGGGTGCATAATGAGAAAAACGCTGTCTCTTTCACTCTAGACGTTTTACAATCGTTTATTGTCATGTTACTGTCTCGTTTCGACGGCCAAGATTGAGATGAAATTGCCGTCGGCGCGTTTCGTCCATGTCCACCCGCTATTAATATACTATATCGGTTAGTACCGCCGCCGCGTTGGACGTTTGTCGTGTTATTTTAACTTTGTGATTTTCTTTGACCATCGTTGTCATATTTATAATAAATTAAAAACTTTGACAATAAGTGAAGATTCGTGTTAAAGTGATTGTTTTACTTTTTTTAGTAGTGTCTTTATTACATTAATATACGTTTGACAAGTGTACATAATATGTGTTGTGTCAGTATTTATTATTATGCGAATGGATTGCTTTTGCTACCGGCGATATAGTTTGACACGAGATGACCTGACAAATTAAGATAGCAATTGTAAGTAAACATCTTTTATTTCTTCGTTAAAAAGTGTTACACATATTAAATTATTTAGTCATAACGTCAGTAGTGCGACGACATTATTGAAATATTTAGAATCCCTATTTTTAACTTTGCAAGTTTAGTTTCGGCATGGGATTGAAACATGTGGCCTGAGGAGTATTTTGTACCTGACTCTTTGAGAATGAGAAGGGGCTGACTTTTTGTATGTTTAAAAACAAAGAAGTGGCCGGGACGACGGGGAGTCGTCCGGTGTTGCAGTTCAGTCACGTTTAAGTGTTTCCCGGGAATAACCGAGGATTTTTATATTTATTACTTGGAGACTGATAAGTCTTACTTTACATTTTTTATTAAACTGTGAGAATTTAAAAAATATTTTTTGCATGTAGACAACCTTCGCTAAAATGGGAATTTAAAAGGATATATTTCGTTTATTAAATAGATAATTTTGGTATTTTAATTGTAATAGCTGCCTATTTTATTTTTAATATCAAATTATTCGGTATCGTTTGAAACTATAAAAAAAAAACAATATCTAGAAATATTTAAGAAATGCGTAACATTGATTATTAAAAATATGAACTGTTGGCTAACAAAATAAACATAAACGAAAAAAATAAACGGACATTAATACAACAACAATTACCTACTCATATAGATATTTAAATTTAATGATCACATGTTTCATGGTTAATAGAGTTACCGGGATATTTCCCCTGTATTATTAGGTATTATTTCTGATATCTCGGCACTATTGTTAGCGCAAAAATTACATAGAAACCCATCCCGTCACCTCTTATACTAACAATTATCTAAATCTAGTATTTATCCATCACGCCATATCCCCGAAGGGGTGGCAGAGGCATATTACAAGCCCACTTTTCACCATTTGTATTTCTGTCCCACGTAAAAGGTGGTGAGCCAATTGCCGTGTTGAATATGGACATACGCAGGTTGTGGCTACCTGCTGTTGAAATTTTTCAAGCCGCCCATAAGGCCTTCAAGCAGGCTTAACGACTGCCATTTTACTGGCAACCGGGACCAACGGTTTAACGTGCCTTCCGAAGCACGGAAACGCTCGTAAATGTAAGCGCCACAAAGTGGTCACCCATCCGAGGACCAGCCATAGTGAAAGTTGCGTAACTCAGTGATCGTTTACAGAACACTAAGACCGCGGGGCCACGAGCGCTTCAAATCTAATTAAATCTAAGCTAGCGTCTAAAAAGCTCGGCGTTGTCAACAGAATGCGGCAGTATAAGTCGTTCTTCTATAAGTCGCAAGGGCGTTTGTGTGTATGTGTATGGGCTGGTGAACCCGAATACCAGCTTCGACATTTTGACTCGGTAGAAGGGCGTGCTATGAGGGTTGTCAACGATCCTCTACTAGCAGGCGGTGTTGAGCTCCTTCGTGATAGGAGAGACTTCACCTCCTTATGTGTGTTCTATCGCCTGTATAACGGTCTGTGCTCTGAGAAATCTCTGTTTGATATGATGCCCACGACTTCCTTCTATTATCGCACCGCTCGCGATAGACAGGGTGTTCACTTTTTTCACGTTTACTTCCGATAGAGGCTTTATTCTAAGTACGCTTAGATTGTGGAATGAACTCCCTGTCTGGGTTTTCTGAACGTCTGCAGTATGGGGTTCTTTAAAAGGGATCATAAAAGGATTTTAAAGGGTTGGCAGCGCGAATGCTGTACCTCTGGTGTTGCAAACGTCCATAGGCTAAGTGGACTACTTTCCATCAGGTGGGCCGAATGCTTGTCTGCCAATTCAGTGGTGTAAAAAATATAAAAATACAAATAACACTCCAATTAACAACCGCAAAATCACTAATATTTGCATTAAACACAAACTCTTTCGCTTGGATATTCGCACTCAAACGTTTCCAAAACACAGAAAATGACATTTGATGTTTTTCAGTAATCCATCGACGTTACAATACTTAAAACGGCCAAATTACATCTCTTTATTGTCAGAAGTAAAAATTGCTAGACCATTTGAATTCAAAGCAAAACGATAACAGGCTTAATTATCTCCTCACTAGTTAACGCGCCGCGGCTCTGCACTCGTGATGAAGTTTTCTCGTTCCCGTTTCCCCCAGGAACTTGTTCTCGGGATAAACATTAGCTTATTTGTTATTCTGATGTGTAAGCTATATTAATGTAAAGTTTCATTAAAATCCATTTAGTAGATTTTGCGTGAAAGAGAAACAAACATCCATACTTACAAACTTTCACGTTTATAATATTAGTTAGATATTATGATGATTGATGTTTTGTACACACATTTGTTTGTATCCAAACTGGCTGCGTTCTTCTGCCAAGATGAGTTCCTAACCACATCATGATTGGACCTGAGAATGAGCTGAATTCTTTTAAGGATGTCTATACAGCACCAATGACCATTGAATACTGCTTCTTTAGTAAATGTTTCCGACTTTCCGAGTCTACAAACCGAACCGACCGGTATTAGCCCATACGTTAAGTTCTAAATTACCCTGGTTTACGATAAGTGTTAAGTGCTTTTAATATTATAATATTAAATTATTATAATTGAATTCTTAAACTATGGTATAATATGAGTTAGACATGCTTCTAGGCCTCGTGTCGCATGTAGTAAATGAAATGAGCCAATCAAAAAACTGTCATACTTACATATTTTATTTAATATTTTAGTTTGTAAAAATAAATAACAACAAACAACTAGTTAACGGTGTCTGGAGCTATATTTTTTTACTAAACAAGTGATCCCGGCCAACTTTTTGCCGCCTTAAAATACTGTTCCATAGAAAATGTCTACGAAAACTATTTTTTCACAATCCTTTTTTTTTGGTTTCCTTTTCTGAGCTTTTTTACTTATTCTATTCAGGGTTCATACAAATTTAAGGATCATAAACTACCCTTTTTTGAATCATAAGCAGTGTAAATAACGAAACTATTTTATTATAAAGTATGTACTAGTTGGTGCCCGCAGTTTCGCAAGCGTGGTGTTATTTGAGATTTCGTACGAAACCCTAAAGTTTTAGAAAACCCAATATAGTCTATGTCACTCACAAAGAATGTAGCTTTCAAATGGTGAAATAATTTTAAAATCGGTCCAGTAGTTTCTGAGCCTGTTACAAATAAACTTACAAATCTTTCCTCTTTATGATATTAGTATACTCTTAGATATTTTTTGATATCAAAATTACATACATACATACATACATATTGTCACGCCTTTATCCCCGAAGGGGTAGGCAGAGGCATATTAAACGCCCACATTTCACCGTATGCATTTTTGTCCCACGTAACAGGTGGTGAGCCCATTGCCGTGTTGAAATGGACAGGCGCAGGCTGCGGCGACCTGCTGTTGAAATTTTAAAGCCGCCCATAAGGTCTTCAACTTGGCTTAACGACTGCCGTTTTATTGGCAACCGGGACCAATGGCTTAACGTGCCTTCTGAAGCACGGAACTGGGGTGGGTCTAAAGGGCCGAATAAATTTAATAAAATAAAATGTGTCTATTATAGATGTTAAATTTGAAATAAATTTTGAACCCGTTGCCTTTTTAGTGAGGTGGTAACAAAAAGGCTAAAAAGTCTTATGTGCTAGACACTAATTAGCACGACCAATTAAAGTCCTGGTAGTCTCGGACTAAATTAATAGAATGAGAGATATCAAAATTAATCGAACTATTAGTGTGTTCTGAAATTGTTCGGTCAATTTTTATACCTAAGACAAAGAATCTGTACAGAAACACCGAAACACAAATACTCACGATAAAATGTAACGTGCCACGTTTTACGTCGGGTAAAAACAGAACTTTAGTTGTTTCATTTATTGATGTTTAGTATACACAAACAAAAATTAATAATAATAATAAGGTAGATTACATTGTATAAATATTCACTTCCGCCATTTTAAAATTATTACTTCGGTAAATTGCTTTAGTACAAATTACAACTATTTGCGTTAGAAGTTGCCACATGGCATATTTAAAGTATAATATTAATGATTTTGTATTTAATCTTTACTTGAATAAGAAAGGTTGCTTATTATTTCGTCCCTTTTTCACATCCTAAGGTATTTACTTCAATTTTAAATGCCCGTTGTTTCAGGAAAATGATATATTTTACTTTTTAACTTCAAAAACATGTTATTATGTTCTTTCCTCTTAAGGATTCACAACAGAAATTGAACATTTTCCACATTTAATGCTATCACACATCAAGTCAAAATAACTCTTCTTTCAACAGCAGATTTTTTAAGCAAAGCGTGAAGAGGCATTAGGCCCTCAGCTATCACTAGAGTTTTCACTAATTATTACATCAATATTATTTTTAATAATAAATTTACATTCAATTTCTTTGGTAACTACATCATTGCTAACACCACACTCTCAGTTCACATGTTCACATTATTTGAATATGTTGTCAGTTCAAATGACAGTTTCTGATCCGTTTTCTTTCCAACTTATTTTCGTTATAAGTTTCAAAGTAACAGATGCTTACATTCAAATAATTTTATAATTAGGGAAGTACAATTCAGGAGAATTTCAAAATGTACCAAGTCCCGTTATGGTCTAACGCCTTCCGATAACAAAACCAATTACAAAAGATGCGACTGAGCTAATGTTCTTGTTTTGATATTCATCATACCGTTCAACCTGCTGATTACTCTGATATAAACGAGAATTAAGAAATAAATAAAACCTAACGCTATCTATTACACGTTTTAATTACTACAATTGCATTAATTATTCATAATTATAAAGGAAAATAACATCTCTATTGTAGTCAAAATGAATATTAACTTAATTATAGAATAAATACAGTCGGCCATATTTAAAACGGACAATAGTAGTGAAGTTTTATCATTATTATAACTTCATAATGCTCTCACATTTCACGAGCTTCGGCGGAGGTGCACGAACTATACCGAACCGCCCCGAACGGCTGCGATCCAAGTTTCGATCACGACTATTCGAGATGATTTGTTTGCTTTCAATCGATTCTGTAGATGGCCTATCAAGTGCGCACTGTGACTTTATGACTATTGCTATAGGTATAACTAAGAAATTAAACAATTGCCTAATTATAAAAATAAAAGTAGTTCAATATCGAAGGCAAGTTATTGAATTCAAAATATTGAATGTAAGAAACACAAAATACAATGATAGTGTTTAATAAAAGGGATTGCGTTGCACAAAAATGTTATTTACAAATTTTAGGCAAAAAAAAATATCGGGAAAAATATCAAAGATTCAAGAAAATTAGTTAAAGTTAGCTACTCTCTAAAGGATATCATTGACAGAAGAAATGCTTTAAAAATACAAGGCGATGTATAAGACCAATTTCATATTATTCTCTCTAGTCAACTGAAATTGCTCCTCTGCGTTAATTCAAATAATTTCGTGATTCAGTTACGGTTAAAGTATAAGGGTAATAAAGTCATACACCTTCTATAAACTTCCTATGATATTTATCCAATTAGCTGAAACATTACGAGCCATTTTAAATTCCTGAGCCCGCGTCTGTAACAATTATTGGTCTATAGGTCGGTCGACCCATCGACTCACGCGCATCGGTCGTCGACATGCTCGATCTCTCTATCGATCTCGGATATTCTTGATTAAGCTATTACCAAAACTACACGTTTCCACATCTAGTCATACCCTCCGGCATCGCCTGCGGTTTTTTTTTACATAAATCATCTCAGTTACTAGAAATTTCTATCATTTTGTGTAGTTATATTTTTTGTAATGATTCGATTCTTCGTTCGATGATTGGTATTTAGGGATCGCCGTACTGTTGATTGATTTTCACATTATTCATTATGATTTTGAATCCAATGATTACATGTTTTATGTGTAACTTATTTTTGTGTTGGACGAAGATGGAGACTTTGTATTTCAAATAATTTTGGCATCCTTGAATGAAATCTTGTTTAAAAATTTAAAAAAAAATTAAGTCCATCAAACTAATATTATCTTACCAACTACTTACCGGGATTTGGGGTCTTTACATTTGAAATTGATATAATAAATTTAAAGACACATAATAAATTTGAAGTTATATTATATAGTTATGCTTTAAAATATTCTTATTTTCTATTAGAAATAACAAAAATGTTCTGCATGAATCAACATTGAATTCAACGGTCTCTGGAGCCGGGTCTGCTTTCTCTTATATGGTGCGCCAAGCAGCTATCGTTTTCTTGACTTTGTGCACCAATTTTACGCGGATACTGGCGTAAATGTATCTCTTGGGCGGCGTTCGGAGAGGTATGGAGATATATCATCTGCTGGGACTCTTGACATTTTCGCAGATGGGCTCTGCATACAACTGCCCGTCACCCTTTGTCGCTCGACAGCCATGCCGCGATCAATGCAGTGAAGTTTCATATCTCCAGGATTTGACTTTCAAACCACCATTATCATTCCCAATAAACATGAATCGATTCTGATACACGTCAAACCCGCCATGATTTATGAGTAACCTCCCATTAACTGGCACCATCTTACAGACGCTCTGAGCCTGAATTATTTTCCGCAATTATTAAACAAGTACATTTTGAAATGAAAACTTCTTTTAGCACAGTACGCATATTTTTAGATCTTTGGACTTGCGACACCGTTACGAGACGAGCAGACCGCGAAAGCGTCCATATAAATAAATTATTAATAAATTTCATATTTTATATACTACTCGGGACTTCACGCTAAACAATTTTGTACTTACATTCACCGACGTTTCGAGCGCGTCGCAGCACCCGCGGTAAGTAAAAAATTGTTTCGCGTGAAGTCCCGAGTAGTATATAAAATATGAGTATAAACCGCGAAAGTTAAAAAATAATATTAATAAATTTAGTTTTATCGTCTGTGGACACTCCCGAAGTGCAACCCGTAATTTGTTGTTCTTCAACATCAGGATACAGCAATAATATATAAGCAAATATACAAAGTGTGTTGTAGAGATGAGGTCCATCATTGTAACAATAACATTATAATTGAAGAAGAGGTCACGACACGACCGGAAGATATTTAACAAAGGATCAATTAATTGACCGTTTAAAACAATGATTGGCAGTAATCAAACTGGATCATTTAACTAAAACTAAACTAAACTATCTTCACGCTGTATCCCTGACGCGGTAGTCAGAGAGGACAGATCGCCAGGCTTTGCGATGCATCATGTTACTAAAAGAAAAATATATGTCGTCTGTCTAGGACGTATAATATGTAACCGAGGTCTTAATTAATTGTTTGGTCTTGTGGTAGAAAAGAAAAAAATACATTTTGGGAGTCACTGTGCCGGTCCAACCATCCAAAAGTCGATATGGCAGACCATTGCATCCGTTGTTCAATAAGTAAAAAAATAGAATTAATAAGTGGTTTGTGTATAAGACTTGTATATTGTGCGTATGTGGCTTGTGGGCATTTAGATTGTCCTTGTGCATTTAAAAAAGTACTTTACTGTAAAATATTGTTATACATTTCTAAAAGTATTTTTATTTTTAAAAGAATATGCAAATGTTATACCTAGGTATTATCTACAATTCCAATTTCAATAATTTATCCGCCACAGTCCACAGATAATCTTAATATGTCAAGTTAGGTACAAATTTATTTCTTTCAGGGATAATAAAGTCCAATGAGAGTAAGAACTCCTGGGCTTACTTCGATTAGTTATATATTTTTATTGGGATTGAATTGTGTTTCGTGTTTGGTATTGTAGTATAAACTAATGCACATTTTTATTGCAAAATTTTGTTTCCATTTTCAAATATAAAAAATAATAATTTTGCATTCAATCATCTATTAAATTCACACAATCCACAAGTTTATCTGATAGAAAATGTTACTGCAAACGATTGAATAAAAATGTTTTACATTAAATTTATAAGTAGAGGGTGTAAGGTGTTTTCCGGGGCCCAAGCAACCTGATAGCGGTGCACCTGCTGGTTAACGAACCAGGCAATGACGACGCAAGTGGGTTATGGGGTTGGGACTGGGAGGTCAGACGAAGATAGCTGCTTCTAACAGCCAAATAAAAGGGACCCCATGCTTCTAATTTAGGGTTGGATAGAAGCTACTAGGAATACAATAAGATGAGAGACTAAAACAATGATAACAGTGACAAACTACTAACATGGAAAATATTACAAGGAAAAATGCTGTTATTTAGTAAACGCTAATATTTTAATTAAATCTATTAAACGGCTACTATTATTCTTTATTCGTAAATTGAATTAAATTTTAAATATTGACTGAATATTTATAATTTAATTTGAAAATGTCCTTAGACTTTAGTGGGCTTAATAATATTAACAAACATATGCGTGAATACAAATGCATCAAACTTCGATAATGCTTGGTTTCAATAAAAAAGGTACACCCTCGTGGTATAATTTCGCTGATATCGTTAAGTCGTTCGGTTATTTGGCCCGGGCTATCTCGGGAACTGGTTGAGCCGGGTCAACTGCGGTCACGGCCTTAGATGAAGACATTCGGGTTCCAATACAACGGTGGTGTGGAGTTGTATAAGTAGTGTACTTTTTTGTTTTTATATTATTATCAATGTTTCGATTTTAATTTTTATAATTTACAGGAGAAATGAATATTATAAATAGAAATACTTTTAGATTTATAAGTAAATTCAAGCGTGTGTTTGTAATTTCAAATTAATAGCTTTTCATGGATACATAAAATTATTTTGATTAATTTTTCTCTCTGTTTGTCTTGACTAATCTCTGAAACGGCTGGACTTTTTTAAAAAATAAAATAAATAAATATCCATCACGCCTTATCCCCGAAGGGGTGGCAGAGGCATATTATATGCCCACTTTTCACCGTATGGATTCCTGTCCCACGTAATAGGTGGTGAGCCCATTGCCGTGTTGAAATAGACAGACGCAGGTTGTGGCTACCTGCTGTTGAAATTTTCAAGCCGCCCATAAGGCCTTCAACCAGGCTTAACGACTGCCATTTTACTGGCAACCGGGACCAACGGCTTAACGTGCCTTCCGAAGCACGGAAACGCTCGCAAATGTAAATGCCACAAAGTGGTCACCCATCCGAGGACCAGCCATAGTGAAAGTTGCGTAACTCAGTGATCGTTTACAGAACACTGAGACCGCGAGGCCACGAGCGCTTCAAGACTTTTTTAACGGGACTTTCAATGGCAGATAGATCATGCTATAATGAGTAACTTAGGCTACATTTTATCACTGTATTCTCATGGGAATGATAACTACGAGGGTGAAACCGCGGGGTTTCCGCTAGTATATTTTTAAATAGGGAGAGTAAATTAATAAAAGAAAATTAGCCACAGTTGTAGTAAAAATCAGTTGCTTTAGACCCTCTAATAAAATACATATTTTTTAAAATTACTGACATAAATTAAAAAAAAAAAAAATTCCATCATCTATCTGAAAATAAATATGTAGGTATAATTTCTAGAAAAAAATCATGTCATCGTTATCAAGAATGAAAAAGTCTACGCTTGATGTTAAATTATTTGAGTAACAATGAAAAAACCTTCATATTTTAACTAATTAGCATGTTAGTGAGACATTTCTCATTGAATTCATGGTGTTTTTTCAATGGTGTTAGAAGTTGCTTAAAGAAAGTTTAATTAATTATTTTATTTATTGTAGGTGTAGATTTCTTTCAAAGTTTGAAGATAATTAGATATTTTCATTATAACTAAGCATTTATTAGTGCCTCAGTAGCGTAAGTGGTAGTGTATGCAACAGCCGCACTAAGGTCCTGGGTTTCATTCCCGGGTCGGAAACAAAAATTGTGTGATCCGCGAATGATTCGGAATTTGGGTGTTTGCTATGTATAATATGTATGTAGGTATTTAGAAATATATAGTATGTATCAGTTATCTAGATCCCATACTTCAAGCTTATATTAGCTTACTTCGTTGGCTAGACGGCAATGTGTAAAAAAAAGAAAGTCCAGCAATATTAATGTTTTAATTTAATTTTTTTTTAATTAGGTACAATAGTCATGGCGACAGCCAGAGGTTGATATATAATTTTTGTTTTAGTGAAATATACTTATATATTATTCGATGGCGAAAAATGTATTGGAATAGTATGCCTCTGCCTACCCCTTCTATAAATTCGGGTAGGGTTCGGAATAATACACTAAGAAAATCCACGTTGCTTCCCTTAGGATGATGATCAGTCGCTTTTCTCGTATTCCGCTTTGCAAGGATCCCTCTTTGTGTGTGTGTAGTGTAGTGGATTTACAACACAACTACGAGTATTCCAATTTATTTTTTAAAAAATTTTCAATGTAAATTTCAAGATTTTAACTTTTCCTGGTTTTATTGAGTTGGAGCTTGTTGTTTTCTGACCATGGTCACAGGAGTACCAGCAGTAAGCAATGATATCTAATAATAGATAAAATAAAATAAACGATCTAATGAGCAATAAAATTTGCTAGCGCCACAGCTTTCAGAATGCTAAAATATACTTGGATTTCATATAGACCAAAAAGTCTTTCGACTATAATGACTTCACCATAATGTTAGTACTCCAAACGAAATATTCAGTCAACAAACTAGCGATTAATCGCAACACTTCAATCATTTTAGTCGCCGAGTTATTTACAATCAATCGAGCGCGCAAGCGTGACACGACCAGAAAATACGACCACAAAATATTTGAACAGTCAGCGTTGTAATAAACACACAGAAGCAGAACGAATCATCGCGTTCACTAAATAAAAATTTTTCGAATGGACCAACAAAAAATATCAGTAAAACGAGCGTCGAAAGAGCCATCTCTCTTGGGTAGAACTAATTGGTCTGCGTTGGTTAATACTTTAAAAAAGTTATTTGTTAAACCTGCAACACTATTTTGAAGTTTGGACCAAAGCCGTGAGGTTCTTGAGGAGCAAAAAATGACGGTACATGACCGTTGCCTGTAGATACTTTCTACGTACGATACAAACAAAATGTTATTCTGTGAATGTGCATGATGAATGATCTTATACATGTTTTGTACACTTTTTCTTAAAACGTGTAGGTATTGATCTTTAGGGTATAATAATTAATAGATGAAAAATAATTGTTTGTTAATAATTATGATGAGCTAGTCACAATGGAAAAGAAGAAAAAAACTTATAAAGACGATAGCTACATTTGGTTGGGAATGTTTATGTTTGTTTGATAGTAACTTGCTCTTTAGTGAACTTCAGAAGATGGCAATTTTATGAAGTTATTCTGTTGTAAGAATAATCAATGAAAAAAAAACATAAAATAAAATAAATATCCATCACGCCTTATCCCCGAAGGGGTGACAGAGGCATATTATATGCCCACTTTTCACCGTGTGGATTTAATATCCATCACGCCTTATCTCCGAAGGGGTGACAGAGGCATATTATATGCCCACTTTTCACCGTGTGGATTTCTGTCCCACGTAATAGGTGGTGAGCCCATTGCCGTGTTGAAATAGACAGACGCAGGTTGTGGCTACCTGCTGTTGAAATTTTTCATGCCACCCATAAAGCATTCAACCAGGCTTAACGACTGCCATTTTACTGGCAACCGGGACCAACGGGTTAACGTGCCTTCCGAAGCACGGAAACGCTCGCAAATGTAAATGCCTCAAAGTGGTCACCCATCCGAGGACCAGCTATAGTTAGTTTGCATAACTCAGTGATCGTTTACAGAACACTGAGACCGCGGGGCCACGAGCGCTTCATCAAAACATCTCGATGTATTTACGCTACAAACAAAATCAGTTACTTAACTTTTAAAACTTAACTATTTGATACCACCGAGGTTATATCAAGCATAACTTGTCATACTTATTATTTATTTTATATGGACAAAAACATGTATGTGAAGTGTATTTTGCCGTAACTAAATATTCCATTATCTTAGTGCACACAGGATGTAGGTTGTTTGTAAACTATAATAAGGACCCGTATATAATTGACTACCAATAACGTCATGTCCCATTTTGACAACGGGAACATAAGAACAAGCGTGTCAGCAATCAGATGAGTGATCTGTGGCGTGTGTCGATTGTGAAATAAAGTTATAACTATTCGATGTTAGATATACTCGATACGGAGAGGTGCAGTTAGATAAAACACCTGTATCTCCGCCTACCTACCCACTTATAAATATGTAACCCCCCATTGTCCTCACAAAAGAGATCTATCCGAGGACTTGCTAACAAGGGATACTTTGAAAAAAAAAACAACCGTCGAAATTCGAATGCGCACCAGATTTGTTGGCGAACAATGGAACGAGCAGACGGCCAGGTAGAATATATTCCTTTTGTTGACTTCCATTAGGATTGTAATGTTTGAGATTTTTTGGAGTTATAAAATTCGATGAATGTAATTTTTTTTGAAGTCTATTTACCCGACTGTACACATGATATCCGCTTGCATATTTTTTTACAGATGTATAATCAGACGAAGGTTATAATCAGGGTCACACTAAACGTAAAAAGTCCAACTACTTTTCTAAAGAATCGAGTTCTAAATAATCACTTAAGGAGGTTTTATTCCAAATCACGTTGCGTCGCCGGACGGTCGGGTATCCACCGTTAATATTAATGACATTTCTTTCACTATTGCCGAGAACAGTGTCGATCACCCTCCGTCTACCTGCCCGGTGATGTGTCTATTTAGACATCAAAATACACTTTTTTGTGCCTCTATATCTGTGAAACTAGTTCCAGAAATACAAAACAGTAATTGTTTGGTTCCATTTAATGATTTTCGGCACATTTGTTAGGCTGTTCGAAGTTCGAACTTCTGCGAAATCAAGTGGTGTTCCAAAAAAAAAGTAAAGTGCGTATTCGTGTGTCAAACTAGAGGTTATTTACGAATTTGGTGCGGATGAAAACGTGACGGATTCAATGAAATTAATAGCTTAGTGGTGCAATGAGTATTATGTAGATTTTATAATATACAGCAAATATCAAATCCGTTTAAGTATAAATTTTGTTTTAATGGCCAAGACGGAGCACGAAGTTTTGCAATACGAAAATATTACTTGCTATACTTGCATTGCTTGCTTGGTTTAATTTCCACCCAGGATAAATCTGTGTGTGACAAGCATATTCATTTGTGTCTGAGTGTAATATTTAAACAAAATGTATTTATGTAGAAATAAATAAGGATATGATAAACATGCTGATTAACTCAATATTGGGCACGCTACCCTAAAATCCAAGCATGTTAACTCAACAATAATAGAGCATTTTCCTTTACCTCTATGCAACCCACGGACGTATAAGGCGCGTGAAAACATGAGGTGGGTTGCAAAAAATTTTGACAGAATTCTGGTTTGAATGTGGGTTAACATACTTGGATAATTGAGCAGGTGCCCAATACTTCATTCCTTTCTCTTTTATTATGGCTATCCTTAACGCCTTATTTCATAAGTTACCTTCTTAACAACCCACATCATCTGTCTTTGCTTAGTAAGCACTCAGACTTAATAATAATCTCCATATTATAAGCACCGGAAACCATGTAGCTCTCGTATTAAACAATCAAGCAATGCAGTGTGTTTAAGTTTTATCTTATCAAGACGGACAGACAGACAGACAGGATGCCCGTGTTAGCTACGTACCCACTGACAAACGAATCTCAGGGCAAACACTCTTATTAAAAAACAAACTAATTTGATTACATTACTTTATGATGGCGTTTTGATATGGGCTTACTATTGAATCTTGTATGTAATGGGCTTTTACTTAGTAATTGTCTACTTCTAGATAATGAAAATTTAAGATAAATGATATTAGTATGACTTTACTTGTTAGTTAAGTGGCAAGTAGCTTATTCAGGACTTTACTTGAACATTGTGAAACAGATTTTTTTTTAAATAATTATTTAATGGCCTGGTTTCTAAGACCTTTTAGCCAAATCTTATTGTTTATATCATATTTCTTCAATCTTATCTTCTAATTAGTCCTGTCCTGTCGATGTCATGTCCTTATTGTCCGTCCTGGTCCTTGCCTCAGTATAATGGTGATTCTTATACTAAGGTTGTCAGTGGACGTTTCGCGGCAAGAGAGAAAATAGCATTACACTGCATATATATCATTGTCTTTCACTATAGCACGTTAACACAACTTTTATGTCCAAGAAACCACCACTCCCGCACATAAAACAAGATAAATGCACTAGTTTTAGAAAATAATATAAAGCAAGCGTCCGCACTTGTCACTCTTCCCGCCAAAATCTTGTGAAACAGACTGTTAGTATCACCACAGATAATATAATATAATTCTTATAGTATCACTTATACACGCTGTAATTGTAAATCATGTAAAGCTTTTAGTTATCTCAGAAATTTGTAGTATTGTTTGTGTAGATATAAGAACCGATTCTGTTGCATGTCTCATGGAAAATAACTAACGTTCAATATTTTAAGCCTGTTGAATATGGAGCCAAGACTGATAGTTGTGGTAGCAGCAGTGAAGTCTGTCTGTACGTCTCTTTAATAATAACGTTCACTGTATCAATACACTAACAAATAACGTGTTCACAAATCTTTTAATGGTGGTTTAGAAAAAATGTTTCCTGATATAAAAATCATTTATCGCTACTTATTAACCTGCAATCTGGATTGCGAAGCAAACTGAGAATTAAAAAAAGTGTAATAATCTGTAATCGCTACTTATTAACCTGCAATCTGAATTTCAAAGTAAACTAAGCAACAAAACATCAGTGTAATGAATAAAAAAAATCCACGTACATATGGTCACGCTTTTATCCCCGAAGGGGTAGACAGAGGCATACTATACGTCCACATTACATTCCTATGTATTTTTGTCCCACGTAACAGGTGGTGAGCCCATTGCCGTGTAAAAAAAATCTAATTGTAATTTATCTGTCGTCTAATCCTTCATATAATTCTTATTTTAAAAATGTCTGTGATTACTACACATTAATCTTAGTCCAGGAAAGTGCGCGCGCGCCTATATCGAGATAGCATCGATTTCATCGCAGATAACGGGTACTGAATGACATATATTATCTTATTTTATGCTGTGTTTATATATTATTATAATGCTTAGAAGTTTATTAACAGATAATATAAATATTCTGGTTGACATTTAAATGATGGAGTTGTTTAAAATTGACGCCCACCTCTTTCTACGCTTGTAATATGTGGGAGGTATTATTTTATACTACAAATTTAGTGGCTAGGTATATATTTACATTACTGGTTTTGTGCGATAATTGAAGATTATTGGACGCCTTTCGTATACGGTATAATTGGATTAGATTTCTTAGTATATAATCTGCAAAGATCTAATACCTATATAGTGGGAAGTGCTTTCAATTTTAGACATAGACATATTGTCACGCCTTCATCCCCGAAGGGGTAGGAAGAGGCATACTATACGCTCACATTTCACCGTATGCACTTTTGTCCCACGTAACAGGTGGTAAGCCCATTGTCATATTTAAATGGACAGGCGCAAGCTGTGGCGACCTGCTGTTGAAATTATTCAAGCGGCCCATAAGACATACAACTTGGTTTAACGACTGCCATTTTACTATCAACCATGATGCCCACGGCTACCTTCTATCATTGCACCGCTCGCCATAGACAGGGTGTTCACCTTCACACTTTGCGTCCGAAGCGCTCACTTACGGTTAGGTCCGATAGAGGCTTTATTTCACGTACGCTTAGGTTGTGGAATGAGCCCCCTGCCTGGGTTTTCCCGAACGTCTACAGTATGGGGTTCTTCAAAAGGGGTCTTAGAAGGTTTTTAAAGAGTCGGCAGCGCGAGTGCTGCGCCTCTGGTGTTGCAAACGTCTATAGGCTACGGTGACCACTTTCCATCGAGTGGGCCACATGCTTGTCTGCCACCTCAGTGGTATAAAACTTGAGAGGTGTCAAGGGACACCCGGATGGAACGAAGTTTCCTTCGATTAATTAGTGAAGGAATTGTAATAAAATTTTATTATTTTTTTTATAAAATTAAATAATAATTTAATTAATTAATTATTAATAAATTTTTTTTTTTTTTTTTAAATAAAAAAATAACTAAAAAATATTTTACTTTTTATTATTTATTATTTACAAAAAACCTGTATACACTCAACAAAAATAATCGTCGCGACACCACACTATTCAATGCGAAATAGAAATGAAAAAAAATATAAAATAAAAAAAGCAAAAAGTGTCGTGACAACTTTTCGTAAGAATTTAAAATGATGATGTTAATTTATTAAAAATTAATAAATAATTAATAAAAATATAAAATAAAAAAAGCAAATAGCAAAAAGTGTCGTGACAACTTTTCGTAAGAATTTTTTCCGTCTAGCCCCCTTTCACAACGCGCGATAAGGAACTTCGTTCCAAAAAAAAAACCGAGACCATCGGCTTAACGTACCTTCCGAAGCACGGAAACGCTCGCAAATGTAAATGCCACAAAGTAGTCACCCATCCAAGGACCAGCTATAGCGAAACGCAGTGATCGTTTACAGAAACTGTGTTAGCGGGGCCACAAGCGCTATTGTAAAACTATATTGTAAAAATTAAAGTATATATATTTATAAAAAGTTTATTTACATACAGATTAATATCTGACGCTAGTTTGAAATAACACATAACTTTATATTAATTTTATTTTTCAGTGTGTTGGATGAGAAATTCTTCATGAAACTCTGGTATTTGGTCTGACGGGTTCCAAAATTTCGTGTAGTCAAATTTTTATAACTTGTTATGATAAATGCAATTTACACCTTACCATAGCATTGACAATATTCTTTATCAAGGATAGGGATACAGAATATTGCCAATACTATGGTAAAGTGTAAATTGCATTTGTTTTAATTTTATCACTTCTAGACATAATATTTAAAAAAAAATGCGACGTCGCAGTAGTAAGGAGTTTTAGTTGTGACAAAAAAAACAAAATTCGTATGACGTAATTTATGGATGACCCTCTGAGATGGAGTTTGTAATTTATTTTACGTAATGATTGTATTTAGTATGATTTACTTTGTTGTTAACACTTTCTATTCTTCTTGGAACACAATACGTTTTGCTTCTCTAAAAGTGTTAGAATAACACTTATTTAAAATCCAAAGCAAACACATTTCCTACGATTTTCAAACGAAAATTTCTTTCTTAACGCACTACAAAAATCCAGTAGTTCAAACACATTACGAGCTCGCAGGTGATAATGTCAGTTTGCGCTATCAGTTAGCGTGCTGGTGTTAGCTACTGCGCCTGCGCAAGTCGCCCCAATATTGTTTCTTTATGTTTGGACATTATTATCTACCAGTTCTAAGGTTGGTTTAGGCGCGAGTTTCATATTACAATAAGTTTATAGAAGAAAATTATGTAAACATTTTGGAATAAAACTGTTTAAAAACTCGATGATTACATTAAGTTTTTCAAGTGAGTTTAAATTCATTTAGGATTGTATTTCAAAGGGCTAGTCTTTTTTCAAAATTATATAAAAGATAAAAAAATCAAGAAATTAATGTCGATGACTCTATCCATTAGATATATATATCCATTATATAGATGCCAGTCCGAGACTACCAGGACTTTAATTGGTCGTGCTAATTAGTGTCTAGCACATAAGACCTTTTAGCCTTTTTTGTTACCACCTCACTAAAAAGGCAACGGGTTCAAAATTTCTTCCAAATTTAACATCTAAAATAGACACACTTTATTAACTTTTTTCGGCCCTTTAGACCCACCCCAAATCCGAGCTTCGGAAGGCACGTTAAGCCGTTGGTCCCGGTTGCCAATAAAATGGCAGTCGTTAAGCCAAGTTGAAGGCCTTATCGGCGGCTTAAAAAATTCAACAGCAGGTCGCCGCAGCCTGCGCCTGTCTTTTTCAACACGGCAATGGGCTCACCACCTGTTACGTGGGACAAAAATGCATACGATGAAATGTGGGCGTTTAATATGCCTCTGCCTACCAGTTCGGGGATAAAGGCGTGACAAATGTAAGTATGTATTTGATGGTGTTTTTATCTAATATAAAACATATCAAACTTACCCCGGGATACCAAGGAAATATATGAAAAATAATACGATTACAGAAATGCAAATGATCCAAGAAGATGAAAATCTAAGAGACATAGAAAAAAGCAATCTTAAATTAACACGTATATTAGAAGTCAACTTTTTTCTAAAGATCCCGTGGGAGTTTAGTCTTATAGCATCTGCTAATTAATATATTCTAAAGCCTTTAGATCTAAAAATGCGATATGCAGAGTGAATGTAAAGTTTTGATTTATATTTATTGCCTTAGCATCATTATGTATCGTTTTAATGTCTTAGTTATCTGCAGTTATCAGGATATTATCTGTAGGGGTTAGAAAAGATGTTTTGTGAAGATAGATCGTTTAATTTACCCTAAGAAAAGAAGGGCTATTTCTTTCTTACCGATACAGGCGTAACTCATGTTAAGTAAAATAAAAAATCTTCAGTCGAAAATATTGTGTGAGTTGATGTCCACTTGATGGAAAGCCATAGTGATATTTTAATGCATTAAGGAATGCCCCAAGGTATGAGGCTGAGTGACTTGAAATAAATGAATCATTTTATATTATTATTAAATATTTAAACGGTGGGTTAGTAGAGAAACACCTACGTTGATAGAAAGAGTCAATTTTTTATGGCAGCATAATAAAAGTTTAGATCCTTCTCAGAGAGAGCACTGTTCGGAATAATTCGTTGTCATGGAAACGAACATGGGCATTATAATGTGGTTCTTGGGGTTGGGATAAATTTTATTTTCCATTTTTTTTATTTCATTCCAGTTGTGAATTCTTATGATTTAATTTTATTTCATTTTAGTTTTCATTTCAGTAATTGTAAATTAAAATGTTCCAATGTTACACTATGAAGTTATTTTATGTGTTTAACAATTACTATTACGTATTTATACATAGATGCCTCAACTTTATAAATATTCTTAAAGATAAGAAAGCAGGATGGGAACTCAGCAAGTTACTTAGTAGTAATTGTTAAACACATAAAATAACTTCATAGTGTAAGATTGGAACATTTTAATTTATAATAACTAAACAATGTAACATTAATATAACATCTAGGACGTAAAATCCACAATGCACTAATAAGTGGTCAACGGAACCAGTTCGACAAGAATGTGCGTGGGCGTAAAGTTCGATTCTCTGGTCGGACACTATTGTGACGTAACGTTATAGATTGTTTTGTTTACGGTAAAGTGGACCAGTGCGTGCTAGATATGTCTACTTTATGTATGTTGGGCTTCACAATATTTACACTTTAAATATTTTTGATTATATGGGTTTACTTGCACAGCGTGATTGCATTTAAAGGATTAAGCTTGGTAGCGGTGATTGTATAAGGTCTCGCTCCTTGTCGAGTAATTCTTTATCAGAAAAAGGAGCTATAGCTTAACCTTGTTCATTTGTTAGTCCTCTTGAATTTTTGGTACGTTTGGTCATCTTGTGTAAAAACGGACGGCGATCCTCGAACGCATCCCTGCAGATGCAAAGCAACCAATTGGTACTTATTACATATATATATATATATATATATATATATACATAAATAATCTCTACTATGATCACAATTTTATGAATACGCTAAACGTATTCTTGGTTTTAAATATTTTCTTCTATAGCCATTTAAAACACTATAATATGGTAAGACTAATCGCCATAAGTTTGAACATATAAGCAATCTTTCAACTTTTCTTATTGAAGAATCACACGTATATACGTATCTGCCTCGGCAATTAAAGGCATCAAAAACTAACATAAATAAGGTGTACCAAGGCTGTATTTTACGATTTAATTTAAAAACTATATACACAAAGGCAATAATTAACGATCGCCCTTTGGGCTTAGTAACGAGCCAGGCTCTCTACGGACGCCTGTACCACATAAAACTATCTCAAATTGTTTTTATTATGGACCTTGATTTAAGACTCCTTCATGATTTAGGTACAGGAGAAAACTTGGTATTGGTTCAAGGTTTTTTTAAAATTATAGTAGGTCCGTTAAATCTTCCGCAGAAAATGGTGAGATTGAAGCAAACTAGATTTTGTCGGTAATAATGGCATTATTACCGACAAAATCTACGCTTAGATAAAAAAGTACGCTTAGGTTGTGGAATGAACTACCTGCCTAGGTTTTCAAGAACGTTTATAAAGGTAGGTAAACGAAGGTTTATAAAGGGTCGGCAGCGCGAGTGCTGCACCTCTGGCGTTGCCAACGTCTATAGGCTACGGTGACCACTTTCCATTAGGTGGGGCAGTACGCTTGTCTGCCACCTCAGTGGTATAAAAAGGATTTGTTACGAGATTTCATTGTCATTGTTCAATAATGATATCACTCAGACCACCTAACTGTCGATGGTAATAACATTATTTGAATGAAATGTCATTATTATGGTAGTGTCCGATTTGCTTGATGGAAGAAGTAAACAGGTATCATAGTAACAAATTCCAAGTTCTCAATCTTTTGTGTGTTACACTTTATGGATTGTAAACAAGGAACGGCTATAGGTAGCAGTATAATACATGCAACGCAATACATTATGACCGACAAGAGAATCCATTTAAAGAAATGCCGCTACATAAAAGAACTGTTCAACTCCTAAGTCTACTTAAGCTACTGGAAAAATTGCATATTTTTCAATACTGCCTGTCTGAAATTAGTATTCCAAGAATTTTTTTTATTCCATAAAAAAATAAAGAAGACACTACCACTTCAAATTGTCACCGACTATTTGCGGTTGTACAGAGTAATTCAAACACAGATTAAACATATTTAATCCCAAATAGTGGAGTTATTTGAACAAGTGGTTCTACACATCACTCGAGTATGGTGAATACACCCCATTGTCGCTTACATCCCATGAAAGGTCCATGACAGGTTAAATGGACAAGATAACAAAGGGTGCCGAGGATTTGTAAAAATTATTAGTTTTAATATTTGAATAGAAATGTACTTGGGAATTGACGAAGGATCTTTGACTTTTTTTTGAAGCTGCTATTGCTTTTTTCTCTCTTTATATTTTTGATCAAAGATGGATGTGTAACTAATTGTGTTTTCAAGGAATGTCGGGTGTTTGTTTTCTATAATTTCTCTTACTGTGTATTATACTGTTGGCTCTTTCGAAATATTTAGCATTCTGCTGTGAACATTTGAAATATATAAGTGAACACATTATTTAATACTTAAAGTGTTCTGTTTCTATCATTATATCGATAAATGATTTTTAATTTATTCAAAAGTTTAAATTTTGCAATCTGTTTAAGATTTAAGTCTTCATGTCTTACCTTAAAAATAACTAATGCTTGTAAAACCTTCATGACAAAAACCAATATTGGTTCAAACTCACAAAACAATTCGTCAGTAAAAGAGAAACGGTCTATGAAATTTGTCAATAATCGTAAATATCTCTAACTTTAGCGCAAAATACAGGCCCTGCTCATTGAACATTAGCTTTGAAAACTGCCACAAATCGATCAGTCACAACAAACTATTCTTAGCCCTTCAACTTCCTGCACGTAAATAGTCGTAAGTCTAACTAAGTAACACCTACCTATCAATTAGTATAGTGCGTATGCGACTAATATATCAATAATACATTGAGCTGCTCCTACAATTGTAACACACAGAAATAAAGCTCAAAATATACTGGGTTTGCTCACAATATCTCAGTGTAATACTAAATCTGATTCTTGGAAGATGTTTTAAGATATCCAATATTGACCGAGCGAGACCGGAGGGCGTACAGTAGCTTATTGATATTTTGGATTCTGGTTCTAGTCAATATTGGTTCAAACCAGTTACGGCCCAACTTAGCACCTCATCCTGAATTCTTTTATACGACGAAGGCTGCACACTTGATCGAAAGTTTTCACCGTACCCTTTCAAGTTTTTACAACCTTCAAAGGTCCACACGTTTGAAGGTTGCAAAAATTTTTGAAGCGAATTAAAAGCTGGTATTGAAATAATAATTTTTAATTCACGACAAGTCCAAATGTTAAAAGAGAGGTATTTTTTTCTTTTTTTTCGTGTGGCAATCATCATGGATGCAAAGCCGACTCCTACCGACTAAACCCACACGTATCTTTTCCAATAAGTTTGATAGCTATTTATATCACCTTAAATGGGTGAATCGATTTGGATACAGATTTTTCTAAGTATATTTGTTTTTCGGGGCTAAACGCCTTTATTTTGCACACCAATACCATACGTGCTTCGGAAGGCACGATTAAACCGTTGGTCCCGGTTGCCAGTAAAATGGCAGTCGTTAAGCCTGGTTGAAGGCCTTATGGGCGGCTTGAAAATTTCAACAGCAGGTAGCCACAACCTGCGTCTGTCTATTTCAACACGGCAATGGGCTCACCACCTATTACGTGGGACAGGAATCCACGCGGTAAAAAGTGAGCATATAATATGCTTCTGCCACCCCTTCGGGGATAAGGCGTGATGGATATTTATTATTTATTTATAATACCATACCAACCATAATATATATTGTAAAATAATTGTGTTTATAAACAAATAAAGTATATAACGCCATGGATACTTTGACAATTGTTTATCAAAATCTATTTATCAGTTGTAATTAATAGGCGTATTAGTGCACTTGCTTTTTTAAAGTAATTACTTAAATCACTTGTTAAGTAGGTTTGAGTTGTCATCGTTGCAAGGGGAGGTTTCCGCGTCACCATGCCCTCAACGACATTGTTGGGAGAGCTTTTGTCTTGGCGGGTGTCCCTTGCGTCCTTGAGCCACCAGGTCTCTGTAGATCTGATGGTAAGAGGCCGGACGGTCTGACCTTGGTGCCTTGGAGGAATGGCAAGTGCCTGGTTTGGGACGCCACGTGCGTTAACACCGTTGCCGCTAGTCACCTAGGCCACACCATGCACTCAGCTTCAGCAGCGGCGAAACAAGCAGAGGAGAACAAAAAGAAGAAATATTCCGAGATGGAGGCTAGGTATTTGTTTGTGCCCATTGCCGTGGAAACCATGGGATGCTGGGGATCCGAGGCAAAAATTTTAATTGGGGAATTAGGACGCAGAATAAGGGAGAAAACAGGTGACTCCCGCTCAAGATCGTTCCTGGTGCAAAGGTTGGCTATAGCTATTCAACGTGGAAACGCGGCTAGTATTATGGGCACCTTTGGGCCGGGAGCGGTCAGGGGCGGGTTATTTGAATTTGACATGTAAATATTTTTTTTTGAGTTGACATTGTACTTATTATAGTAGGTAGGTATATATATATATATTTATATATATATATTTATATATATTTATATATATATATTTATATATATTTATATATATATATATAGTAGGTAATATTTACACATTGATAATGAGCTTCAGCAATTTAAAATGTCAAGTAAAATTTGTTTTATGTATAAAAATTAACGTTTCCGAAATCTACATTCAAAAGGAAAGTAAATATTTTCTTTTTAACCATAGCAGCAATGAGAAGATAAAACAAATATTATTTTAAACCAAACTCACCCGCACCTACTTAAATAGTGCTCCTTAAAAATTAATGTCAACATAAAAACTATTCGTGTTTAGTAAATACTGTGAACAGTATTATCGCTGTTTTAATCCATTGCAAGTTGCACAAACAACTGAGGAAATGATTTGGATTCCAGTGTAGCAATGTAATGTAAATTTATGATATTTTCATCATCACAAAGTTTGCTCTACAAAAGCTTCAAGTCCTATTCCATGACTTTAGGGGTGTCTATAGACGAAAACAAAATTATTTATTTTATTATTAGTTTAATAATGGATTTATTTTAATTAAAAAGTACGGTGTAGATCACGATAAGTGCCGGGTGTGAGTAATATGGTAATAGTAAAGTGAAGTTGAGGCTTTATGGACAGTTTGAAAAATTACTACTGCAGGTAGCCTGTCCCTGCCCGTTTAAATACAGCAATATATTTTAATATAATTTAGAGAAATGGTATTATTATTGGGATAGATAGCGCCACGTAAAAAATAAATATAAAAGTAAATAAAATAAAATGATATAATAATAAATGGAATCTGTTGGTACATGACTGAAGTCCAAATTGAAATCCACCCTTACCTAAATACCTTTTTCTATAACAGAAACCTACTGGTTATGTTTTGACTAATGCTTCATTAAAATTTGGCTGGATTTTTTGGTATGAGAAGTGTGGCAACCCTAGCACAAACGCGCGCGCGCATGCACCAAGGTAAATATTGACGGTAGCAGTAAGCTGCGACGACGCGTCACGGCCCGCGTATGTCAACATTTGCGCCCCGGACGCCCAATCATGGGATGATACTAGCTTTTTATGGAAACTGAATTATCCATGGGAATGTATATAAGGAAAACTAATTTTATAAATGCTTTGGGTTGTTGTCTGAGGTGGTAGGCGTTAAGACAACAATGGTTACTTTTTTTGTTTGTTTTACACAACAGGAGAATGGTGCTACTCTTGCTGTAAGTACCTAAGTGAGTCGAAAATCGTAGTGAAATATACCACTTACTTGGGTAGCAAAGTAACTATAGCAAGTAGGGTTGTCAGAGTTCTATCAATGGCAGCAATAAGTAGAGTGACTTAATTGTATACTGAAATTCTAGTATTTTCATTAATTCATTATCTAATTAAACTTTTAATGAACCTGTGTATATAAGCTAGACAATGAATATTTGTTGGTAACTTATCAAGTTTAAGTATAACTTAAAATTTTAATAGAATATATCTTAATCTACGATATGTAGATACTTAATTATTTAATATCGTTTTATCACTATAAGCGTAATATACCTAATTATGACATAAAATGTATATTACCTGTTTAAAATTAAATACATAATTATAAATTTTCTTAAAAATATATTAAACAGTCGATAGAGACTTTATTATCGACATTTTATTACTCAGATACAAGTATAGCTATATTTGTATACATTTCCGAAGGCGATAAAGTCTCTGTATGTGTCCAATCGATGCTCAAGCGTATCGGCTCGTTCGGGACTCTAGTGATGTTCATGGCCATGTCGATATAAGATTATCTTTTGTTGTGTACCTGATTTGTAATCGATATAAGACTCAGGAGATACAGCTTTATACGTCAGTAGGCATTTATATTTCATCGCTGGCTAACACATTTATTGAATTGTTTAACACGAAGTCGGAACGAGTTGATGTACACCATTTATAAAATGTTTTCTAACTTAGCGTCAATCAAACAGGTTTCTTTAGCGACACAAGAAGACAATTTTCTCCCACGATGTTAAAGGTAGAGGTTTATTTATTGCCATAATTTCCTCAAGAGGTAACAATATGAAGTGATATTAATGCTATCCTAAGCCAGGCCTATCTGTAAATGACAGTACGTCGTAGTTTAAATTAAAGTCTATAAGTAATCGATACGAAATACTTGAAGAAAGAGCAATGTTGATACATCGCTTAAATATAAATAATTATTAAAAATTATTTCTTAAAGGATATATGTCAAATTGGCTCAACAGTTTGAGCTGTGCGTTGAAGAACTAGTAAATCAGGAATAATTTTATAATGATGGTTATCACATAATCTTGCTAATAAGTGAATTTTGATCAAAGTCACAGTTCTAATACATCATAATCTCAATCTCGACTGTAGATCCTTAAGTAATTTTTCTCATTAACAAATGTTGTCTTACACAAAGCAAACTCCAAATATTGTGTAGTGCGGTCCGCAGTTGTTATCGATAACTTGCTATACACACTCACAATAACAGGCGGGGCGTGGTGCAAAGTCAATTTACACAGTAAAATGTATAAGACTATACATTGAAGTTATTATTACGAGATCAATACACAAAGATTATACGGTTGTTAGAAAGTGTACTAGTAACATCGCAATTCAATACTCGTAACAGAGTAATATAAGCTTTCGGACGTGGAGAAATGTCAGACTCATACCGACTAAACTGGATAGTGTCTTCTATTTACCTGTCTCCAGGACTTCAAAGTCTGACAATATATTATTATTAATTTTTTTTTAATTGAAAGAAGCGCTCGTGGCTCTGCGGTCTCAGTGTTCTGTAAACGATCACTGAGTTACGGAACTTTCACTATGGCTGGTACTCCGATGGGTGACCACTTTGTGGCATTTACATTTGCGAGCGGTTTCGTGCTTCGGAAGGCACGTTAAGCCGTTGGTCCCGGTTGCCAGTAAAATGGCAGACGTTAAGCTTTGGTTGGTTGAAGGCCTTATGGGCGGCTTGAAAAATTTCAACAGCAAGTAGCCACAACCTACATCTCTCTATTTCAACACGGCAATGGGCTCACCACCTATTACGTGTGACAGAAATCCACACGGTGAAACGGCGAGATGGATATTTTTATTTTTTCATTTTTTTATGAGCAAAAAAGCAAAAACTGGTATGTTTCATTTGTTTGTGAATTCAAATATTGGGATGGATTCTATATGAAGTGTCCTTTCAAATAATGGTAAAAGCGTTCAAACTTTAGATGTCACTCAAGATTTCCAATCAGGCGCACGGCGTTATATTACGATCCAAATCAAAATAAAATGAGTCATTAAACAAAACAAGACGGATAGAATTTTTTAATAACTTTTACGATTATTTTTAAATTAATTTTCAAACGATCCATCATTAAACTATAACGCTTCCTGTAAGTAAAATGGAGTTATTAAGATAATTCTGACGCCTATTAAAAATAAACTCCCTATATACAATGTGAAATTGAGGCCACTGGTCACATAGTCAGATTTCGACCTATTTGATTTTATATTTGTTTAGTTGTTCATCTATATTTGCTAACTCTCGAAACGTCACAATATGTGATTTTTCCAAAAAATAATTCACTTATCACTATTTATTTATAAATAAAACAACTAAAATTTTTATCCTTTGTAAATCCTTTGTGCATAATAAATACTAAGTTTAAACAGGTTAAAATAATTGACAGTATTGCAGTGATTATACTATGTTTACTACCAAACTTTCTTCGGGCTAACTCTTTTTGGATAACGGTAGTTTACAATTATGACTAAAATAATAACTTTTTTTCCTTCAAATGTTAGATAAACTTTCTTGAATTCTTATAAAAGTCATCTTATCGAATAATAATTTCTGACTTTGTCCTGATTACAATATCGAGCTAGATTAAAAAATAACTACAATAAGAGCTTACATTACCATTTGTGGTTATTCGTGCCTCGATAGGTGCACCGTATCACATCGCGCACGTCTTAATGATAGTGATGTGCCTTTCTCGACTGTATATAATTTACTAAGGATTGAGTTATTAGTACCGTGCCGTCTCGAGATACCAGAAACCAGCCCGCTTAATGTTGTCGGACTTTTTTGACGTCTTAATGTGATTTTGATACGGTGCGACGGAAATTTGAGTGTCACGTTAGTTTTGAACTCTATTAAGATGTAGTTTTTATGCTTTCTGTGACGAAATTAACGGATAGAGCAGTGTTATAACGAGCCTTGAGCGTGGGTAGATGACTGTATTAGCATTAAATATGTTAAATAAAGATTGTTGTGAGTGTGTTACGTAAGAGGTTTGTTACTTTGTAAAACTTCAAATGAATTAGTTGATTTTAAACGTTTAACGGTTGTCGTGAGCATAAATTATAAATTATTCTTATCTTTGTAATGTTAAAAGGTTTTTTCATCACTCAAGTTTATATAATTTTTACATTTAAGAAAAATATAACATATTTACGATAGCGCAGTATTTTAAACGGCATTTGAGGAAGCGTACTACGATGACGATGGTATTAATAATGTATAATACGGTTAGGAGTGTAGTAAAGTCCAATCATATAAACCAATACCGGACGTAGGTTTATCTAAATTTAATTTTGGGAGGGTAAATTACTGTCCAACTGAAACTAAACCGTGTCTGGCTAGCGTGGTGCGCCAGACAACGTTTAGTGTCAGGGTTTCCTTATCTTCGCCATGACATCGTTCGGTAGTTTTTGCCCCGATAATCTTGGAGTTCCCCATCAGACCTATATTGTAGTCCATGGAACTCGTACTTGAGCATTTTTTTATACCACTGATTTGGACAGACAAGCATACGTTCCACCTGTACAAAGTGTAGTCAGAGTGGCCTATGGACGTTTGTTGCACTAGAGCTGACCCTACAAAACCCTTTTGAAGACGACCAAGAAAACCGAGTCAGGGAGTTCATTTTTTAATCCAAGAGTACGCGAAATATATTCCTATCGGACTTTAAGATGAAATATAAGTTAAACCATAAAACATAAATGATAACATGAACATCATATACATGAGGGAAGTAAGAATTTGAGAAGAATTGCTATAGTCTATGACATTAATAAGACGGCAAGAACTTAAGCCACCCTATACCATAAAGCCTTTTATTTATACTACAATTATCAAAGTATCCGATACCGTAAATAGATACCCATAAATGACGAACCTCAAAAAGCCTATTAATTAAAGTCCAGAGCCACCAACCACTAACGTGGGCGTGACTTTGTCGCTCTCCCCTACGAAATGATAATATATTTCATGTTTTTTTCTTGTTTTCTACTAAACCATTGTAAGGTAATCACCTTGTATTTTATCAGGGCTAATGATCGCTCAGCAATATGCGCCGGAGTTGGAATGACGTCGACATTTCTGTATTGTTTTCGGGCACAATTGCGTTTTGATGGGATGAAGTTGTTTTGGTGTGGGGTTGAGTGATGGGGATTATTATGTTGTAAGACGTTTGTATACATGATTTTTAATTTTTAATCGGAATTAATATTTTCAAAAAGTATTTATTTCAAAATGGTTTCAAGGGTTCTTCTTTTAGATAAATTATAGTTACACCTATCAATAATTACGCGAGGGTCATACATTTTAAAATGAAAGATAATTTTACTCTTTACACGTTTGCAATACAAAAGGTATTATAAATAAATAAAATAAATAAATATCCATCACGCCTTATCCCCGAAGGGGTGGCAGAGGCATATTATATGCCCACTTTTCACCGTGTGGATTCCTGTCCCACGTAATAGGTGGTGAGCCCATTGCCGTGTTGAAATAGACAGACGCAGGTTGTGGCTACCTGCTGTTGAAATTTTCAAGCCGCCCATAAGGCCTTCAACCAGGCTTAACGACTGCCATTTTACTGGCAACCGGGACCAACGGCTTAACGTGCCTTCCGAAGCACGGAAACGCTCGCAAATGTAAATACCACAAAGTGGTCACCCATCCGAGGACCAGCCATAGTGAAAGTTGCGTAACTCAGTGATCGTTTACAGAACACTGAGACCGCGGGGCCACGAGCGCTTCAATTATATTATACTTGAGCTTCCAAATAGACAGGGAAAGGCTGTGACTGCAATGTTCTGCTCAATTACTACCATATCACTGGCACCCGAGAGGGAGCAAACGGGTTTGCGTGCCCTTTGAAACTCTAAATGGATGTGCACACCAATGGTAACTTATCTTTGAATTGACCATAGCGTAAAATGTTTGATGCAGTGTTATTTTGAGTTAGTTAGCGGGGTTAACTCAATTATTATTGTTTATCAAAAAAAAGGCAAGATACAAAATATGCACGAACTTATTCTAACCTTAATTAATACAATTAAGGATTTTAATGATAAGTTCGTAGCATATTAACTCTACACTAGTTACAAATACATTATTAATATTAAAAAAGAACCCCAATAATCTTTTCAATTTATGATTATTACGATGAAGATAATTGTTATAGGAGCATACGTTGTAATATAAACCTTTTAATTAATAAACAACGTATTTTTCGTTCACCTGCTTTTTATATCGATATTTTAATAGATATTGACATTAAAAATTTAAATAAATATGGTGATACAAGGCATAATAATATAGACATTTTATTACAATTTGATCTAAAATTTTAATCATTTGTATAATTATCTCAATCATTTGCGCCAAGTATGAACCACCCCCCACTGTGAGCGTCATGATGGCAAATATAAAAAGTATCATCCTTGACTTCGCAAGTATGAAGTACCTTATCCAATATTAAATAGTCATAAATACATTAACAGATTCTCAAATTATATTTAACTTTTAACACAGAATTTATATAACAGTATCAAACTCCTGTTGAATATTTTTAATATGAACGGATGTGGTATGATTATGAAATGAATTATTGTGTACTAAAACCTGCCATGTCATGTTATATTTGTTAACTTAGAAGCCAACACTAATGACTGGATGAGTTGCTTTTTTTATTGGAAAGTAATTAATTAATATTTTAGTACACATCCGATTGTGTAGATACATCATTAAAATTCCTGTATTTGAGATCTCACTCAAAGGTTTTTCTTAGTATTTTTATTTGTTTATTATTTAGTTATCCTTGCTATTAGTGACTTTAAAAATACAAAAATAATATAAATTTATTTATTTCATTACTCTTTAACTTCCTTGTCTATGTCTGTATCATCTATTTTTAAATACAGTTATTATTTTTAACAAGTTATATTTTCAATGCTTATAATTAAATTAAATTTTTATTTAAAAAATCTTTAGCTTTAATATTTAAATTTTGAACATATCTTTTGAATGATAGGTCGGTAGTGTCATAAGGGATGGCATGCGTGCCAATGGTCTCACTACAGGGGATGCCGACGACCGTGCGAAGTGGAGGAGAAAATGTAGGAAAGCAGACCTCGGGCGTCGCGAGACGCAACTGGGACAGACGCTCGGATGATGATGATGATATCTTTTGAATGATAATGAATTATAATTTCTAATATCTTAATATACTATTTCATTCGATTATCCATAACATCTTTCTCTTGTATATCTGTATTTTTTTTAAACTTTTTCTTAAGTATACAATTCTAACTACTATTTTCATTTCATTTTTACTTGCTTTAGTAAATACCCCGTCATACGGATAAAAATTACATAATTATCACCTTCAGTTACGTACTCGCAGTCACTCGCACATAAACTTAATGAGTTCCTAGTTTACTTATTTAGAAATGAAGGATTATATTGTGTGCTCGGTTGTTTACCTTTCATCTGGAGGGAGTCGTAAACGTCCCCAGTAAAATTAGTTACTCGTAAACGACGAGCTATTCCTATCTCTGACCAGACGTTCACACATGGCTCTAAAATATAGTCTTCTACCATTAATGTTACATTTGAAAAAGGCTTACGGCTAAGGAAATTGCTACAACTTTCTAGACTATTGGGAATTATCTCAATTGTTGTGAAGTATGGTCGAAGTTATGGTCGCACATGATATATACTTATATAATTCTCTCAATCCTCTTTCTGGAGCTTCGCATCCCTATTACATCCAAAGTCTGCATCAATCTCGTAGTCCGTTTTAATACATATGAGACAACAGAACGACATCACCAAACGCCTAATTTTAGATAGAAGATCTAGTTAGAATAAGTATTTTTATGCCCTTACGGCTAGAATATGATTAAAATTTAAACAAATTCGATTTTCTAGGTTTTTTAATAACTCCTTTACAAGTTGTATACAGTGAATAGTAATGATTTTTTTTTAATTGAGGACCGTTTTTGAATACGCTTTAACTCAAAACATATAAAACTGTAATATCCAGTCTATCTTTTACATACATGTAATTATCACCGTAATTTGACCAGGTGTCCTCATCCATCAGGCACATTCAACGTGTTAAGTTTCACGCGAAATCTGAGGCACAGACAGCTACAGAATACTGTGCCACCAAAAAAGCGAGACGTATCAAAAATCAGGACCGCGAAACAAGTCCTAACGAACTTAAATAATATGTTTTTTAATTTTTTTTCTATACTGGCAAGACAGCTTGTCGGCGCACGAGAGTGCCTGCGGGCGATTTCGGCATTTTTTGTTATTTTCTTTTCATACGAGTTGCGTTCGTCGGAGCTTGTTCTTGTGGGTAATGGCTTCATTATATCTCTCGGGAATACTCAGTATTGAGAAAAGAGACTCGAGGCTACAAAGAAACATGAGTTGCTAACATTCAGAAAGCAAAAGTGATTGAAAATCTTGAGGATGCTGAGGTTGTTTTGAAGAAATTATAAAATTCTTTGTTGTTGCAAAAAATAAAATTATGTTGCTCAAATTAGTATTAGCCAGTGTGTTAAAAATCTCAACATCCAGGAATTTTAACCTGCTATTAAGTGGTTATTTCTTAAACTTATTTATTGGCAAAATTTGGCGCTGAAGTAATGTTTTGTGTGACTAGTTTCTGCCAGCATCTCCTTTCACATGATGCTTATGTAAGTAAGAGTTCCAACTATATCTGTTTTGAAAGTCTGACGTCAATTTCAAAATTTTGCAGTGTTTCAGCGGTATTCATAATTGTAATAATGAATTCTTTAAAACAAACTAACAAAATACTCAGGCCGTCTCAAAGATCAATTAAATCAGCCTATATTAGTCCAATGTTGGCCTTGCACCCTCCGCATCCAGCCCCTCCCTGCGACCTTTTCCAGGTTGTCGGTCCACTGGCAGGGTATTGTCCTACTGTATGTATGCCGAGTCGCGGTCTCCACTCCAGAACTCGTTTGCTCCATCATGACTCAAAGGTATTTGTATTCAATAAGCAAGTTAAAATAATTACGAAACAAAAAGAAAACTCCAAAAGACAGATGTTATTACAGATTACTAAATAACTAACGACTATTCGCAGCCTTTTATTCTTAGCGAACAAAAACAACATTAATCTGCGCACAACGTGGTGTTTATCTCTATTCAACCATTGAAAAGGTGCAATAAATATAGTAAGTATACGTCCTGCAATTGAAATGTACACTACTTAATAATCGCAGGAATGCATCCACCACACGCTCGCTACGTGTGGCCGCGCCGATACAGAACGATATTATCGATACAGGAGAATTTTTATTTCCCATCACTATAGCCGCACGTAATATCAATAGTAATTCATTTCTTTTTTTTGTTAATAAAATCGATGATCGATTGTAGTGACGAAGCCTCGATAGTTTCCCAACACTATTTTAGTTTGACGGGTTTTGATATGTGGTTTTAGAAACCCAATGGGTTGATTAGGCATGATTGTTAGTCTTTCTTTTAATCATGTTGTTATTATATAAATTTCTTGTTAACTCGATTCTATTATGTTTGAAGCGAGTATTGAGAAAATTCCGTGATGTTATAACAATACAGATTATTGAGTAGTAAAGAAGGTAAAGCAATTACCAGTTGTATTATATACCTTTTATATGCTTTTCTGTATATAATTAAAAAAAATTACAAAATCCATTAAATCGGAAAATATCGATATTAATGTTTAAATAGTGTAGTTAAGTACTAGTGAAGTTTTCCACTTTTAAATTTGAACAAAGAATGTCAATTTCTAATCAGAATTCTACGTCAGTGTCATTTACAATGTAATCAGTTTATTCGATAATCGAATAACGTCACGTGTGGTCGCCAGATCGATGTATCGATATCTCGCGCGAATACGTTCGCTGACAACGCCAAAGCTAGTTGGTTGCCGCCATATTTGCCTTGTCGAACACTAAGATTTATAATATAAAATGCTCGTGTACTAGACCATATTGCGGTTTTATTAGTGATGCTGTTACTTGATTTATTATTTTGTAAATATATGAGAAAATAGGTTGTGTTTAAATAAAGTAGGTATTTATCGGATACTAGCTGATGCCCGCAGCTTCGCCTTTGCGAAGTTTTCCTATTCGAGATTTTGTACAAGACTCTAAACTTTTTGAAATATAGCCTATGTTACGATAAATCGTTTTAAATATTACAAAACGTTGTGTTAAGCTTATTCCATAATTCGAACTTCTAGAAAATCGATATAAATTGTATGGGATACAATCGATTTCAAAATTTCCTTACTAATTAAAATACTTAATACTTATTTATTATTATAATACTTATACTCCAACACGAGTGCCACCAGGGCGAATACTGCTAGGGCGTGCCCCCGAGGCGACGCGCACCAGTTCGTCCCCGCTGGTGCGAAAAGTGTGTGCCAGAGCGGCGTAGGGGACCGCCACCCTACACGCTCGGCCCGACACGGCGGGAAGTGGAGGATGGAGTGCAGCGTAGCTGCGTGGAATGTTAGGGGAGGAATGACAGATAAGATGAATGAGTTGATGGATGTTATGAATGAGAGAAAGTTAGATGCAGTGTGCTTGACAGAGACCAAGCGCAAGGGCAGCGAAGTCTTGGAGCTCCCGGGTGGGATGCTCGCGCTTTGGTCTGGAGTACCAGAGAGCGAGCATGGCAGTCGGGGGGTTGGAATTTTGCTGTCCTCGCGATTGGCCTCCGGTATGTATGAGTACAAACTGGTAGGTCCTAGAATCCTCTGGATCCGTGTAAAACTTGGTTTGACGAAGATTTTTCTGGTAGCTGCTTGCGCGCCAGTATCTTCGTCGAACGCGAGTGAGCTAGAGGACTTCTGGGAGAGTATGAGAGAAGCTCTAAATGTGATAGAAGGAAATGAAAGACTTATAGTATGTGGAGACTTGAATGGATGGGTGGGTACCGCTCGCGATGGTTTTGAGTCGGTACTCGGGAAGTATGGGGATAAAAGGGTGAACGACGCTGGCAAGCTAATACTGGCATTTTGTAAGGAAAAGGATTTGTTTGTGGCGAACACAATGTTCAACCACAAACAAATTCACATGTATACGAGGAGATGTAAGTCAAAGAGAAGCATGATAGATCTATTCCTAATGGATAGTCGGCTCCGTAAACAGGTGATGGACACAAGGGTTTATCGAGGCGCTGAGCTGGGATCAGACCACTACCTAGTCATAACTAGGATCAGGGGTCTGTTCGCGGGTTGGCGTCATCGTACCGAGTGTCCTGAACCTGAGCCGACTTATAGCATCAAAAGCTGGAAGCTGCAGGATGCATCCATTAGGGATAAATATAATGAAAGGGTAGCCGAAAAGCTTGGCGACGTCAATGTAAGCAGTGAGAATGTGGAAAGTGTATGGCAGAAATTTAGGGACAGTATGATAAATGCCGCTGTGGAAGTGTGTGGAGAAACGAAAAGAGGCAGTAGTAATAAGCGTGATGCATGGTGGAATGAAGAAGTGAAAGAAGCAGTTCGAATGAAGAAGAAAGCATGGCTAGACTACTTAGCCTCGCGGAATGATTTTAATATGAAAGAGAGATACAAGCTGCAGAAAGTTAACACGAAGGCACTGATAGAAGAAGCTCGTGAAAGGTGCAGAATGAAAGCGGATGAAAGGTTGTCCAATTTCCGGGATAATGCCAAGCTCTTCTGGAAAGAGGTAGGCAAGACCCGGAGTTGTTCAGCAATCTGCAGTATTAATAAGTGCTTAGTGTTAACAATGACGTCCTAACAGAACAAAGTGACGTCCTGCAGAGATGGAGTGAATATTATGGAAAGATGTATGCAAGAAAAGACAGAGATGCCACATCGGGAAGTGGAGCTCACTTCGATGCTCCGGATCCCGATGTCATTGAAGTCATTGGTATGAAAGAAATAGAACAAGCGATAAGAAGTATGAAATGTGGTAAGGCTGCGGGAAAAGACAGAGTTACTGCTGAGATGATCAAGTACGGTGGGTCGCGTGTCTGGGACACACTATGTCTGTTATGCAACTTGTGCTGGCGGACAGGTGAGGTCCCGGATGACTGGCGAGTAGCAGTTGTAGTACCTATTTACAAAGGGAAAGGCTCGCGCCTAAACTGCTCCAGCTACATAGCGATCGGCTTGGTCAGCTTAGCTAGTAAGGTGTATGCAAAGGTTATAACGGCACGAATGCAAGAAAAGTCTGAAAGGTATTTATGGGAGGCTCAGTGCGGATTCCGACGTGGAAGAGGTTGCATAGAACAAGTGTTTTCTCTCCGCATGATCGCGGAAAAGTTTCTGGCTCTTAGCCACAGGGTTTTCTGCGCTTTTGTGGATCTAGAGAAAGCATTTGATAACGTTGTGAGAGAAACGCTGTGGGACTTGCTGCCAGGATATGGTGTGGACGGCTCGCTACTGCGGGCAATACAGTCGCTTTATAGGGACTGTAAGGCTTGCGTGCGAGTAGGGGGGGATGTGTCACCTCTTTTTGATGTCTGTACAGGCGTCAAACAGGGATGTGTCATGTCCGCCTGGCTGTTCATAGTGTATCTGGACAGTTGCCTGCAGAAGTTGAAAGATTTTAATATGGGTGTGAATTTGGGTGACTTTACAGTAAACTGTCTGCTGTACGCTGATGATGTGGTGCTCATGGCCTCATCAGAAGCCGACCTACAGACATTAGTCACTAATATGAAAGAGGGGTGTGAAAGTAAGGGTCTCCGCTTGAATGCAAGTAAAACTAAGGTTCTAGTATTTGAAAGAGGCGACGTAAGAACTAAATGCGAGATTAGGGTAAACCAGGAACGTCTAGAGCAAGTGAATGAAATTGTGTATTTAGGAAGTATGTTTAGCGCGGATGGAAGATGTGATTCGGATGTAGAACGGCGAGTAGCTGCCGGAAACAAAGTTAACGGTGCTTTGTCCCAGTTAGTAAAGCGACAAAGCATCGTAAAAGAAGCACGACTGGCGATTCATAACGCAGTGCTAGTGCCAACTTTGCTTTACGGTAGTGAAACCTGGGTATGTCAGCAGATGCATGAAAGTAAATTGAATGCTGTGGAGATGCGATCACTTCGAAAATTGTGCGGCGTTACCTTGGCCGACCGAATACGTAACGAAGTGATACGCAATATGGCAGGTTTGAATGAAAGTGTCAGCGTTAAGCTGGAAAAGGGCTCCGTTGGTTTGGACACGTCCAACGAATGAGTGAGGAACGATTGACGAAGAATATATATTGTTCAAAAGTAGAGGGTAGAAGGAGTCAGGGAAGGCCGAGACTTACATATGAAGACCACGTGAGCAGATTGCTCAAAAACGGAAAGGTCAAAAGTACTCGGATACCCAGACGTGCGTGTATGAAGCGATTGATAAATCTCGAAGAAGCGAAAGAAGTATGCATGGATCGCGAAGCCTGGCGATCTGTCCTCTCTGACTACCCCGTCAGGGATACAGCGTGAAGATAGTTGGTTAGTTAATTAAAATACGGAATACTACAGTGAATTTGCACTTTTACATAGTTAGTGTCTTGTCGTCCAGGCGCGATTTTACAGCTAGATATTCCTCGATAACGCGAGTATCGAGTTCCTACTAAGATTCTAATCGCTGGATGTATTAGTGCCGTACGTGTGGTCCAATGATTATACGAAAATGTAAAAACTGAAAAATTCTGTACTATACATTATAAAGTATTCATACTCAGTATGATGAGTATGTGATATTTTGGTTTATACCACCGTAATATCTGGAAATGTAGCTGACCAAAATAGTCTAGAAACGAAATTGAAATTTTTGAATGAACACTACAATAGACTATTGATCATTTCAACAACAGTACTTTGATAGAGCGCGTCAATTTTTACTCAATTTATTTCATAATGCATCATTATAATTAGTATGCTATTTTGCGACGGACTATCGGACCCGCTGTAACTTAACTCTTAGGCCGCTGTGTTGCCATACATGCATCCTTAAACACTTATAAAGCATTGTGTTGGCAGTTAATTAACCCTCACAAGATTTATCGCAGTCACTCGATACAGTGTCATTGGTGATATAGTGCCATCGAATCAACAACACCGGTTATCTTAAAATCGATTTCATATTGGGGTTAATTGAAATATAGAATGAATTTAAAAAAATGTTTTTATTGCACGATCAGGTACCACAGCTCGTAATTAACGATATCGATTAAAAATGTATCGAGCCTCGATTACAGATTTGATCGATTGATTTGTGTTTGTAAGTAGGTAGTATCTTGTTAGAGTATTGAGTTTTGGAAGTTTATTCTTTATGGCGAATTTATATAAAATAAACTGAGTAAATCAACAAGAAGTTTTAAATTGCTTCATTTCTTAAGGCGTACTGCTGGGAATGTTTCTCATATTATCAAAGTGATTAAGTAATTTCTGTACGGAGACGCTCATTGCCAGTAGCCATGATTTATGTATATAGTTACTTATGTCTAGCCAGCCATTTGCCATGCACGCTCCGTCTCTATGTAAGTAGATACAGGTCTGGTAGATACATGAACAAACTTTTAATTAGAATAACAAAGTATTAGACACTAGCCTGATTGCTTACGTAATCTATTTCATTTTTGACTGCCTCTGTGGCGCGGTGGGAGTGCATCCGACTGCTACGCAAGAGGTCGTGGGTTCGATTCCCACCCAGGATAAAACTTTGTGACATGAGCACGATGGTTTATTCTGTGTCTGGGTGTTATTTATCTATATTATTTATGTATTTAGAAATATATAAGTATGTGTATCAGTTATCTGGTTACCATAGTACAAGCTCTGCTTAGTTTGGAATCAGATGGCGTTGTGTGAGTTGTCCCAACAATATTATTATATTTTAGTGTATAAAAAATATTGTAACTTTAAGGAGTTCTTGTCATTTTAGAGTAATAATTAATATATGATATTTCGGGTCTTATTCACAACGTATAATACTAGTGTCTTCCTGTGACCACAGCTGGTATAATCCGGTCGAAACATTGGGAAGTACAAGGTAAGCGTCGCGAATAAGACCCAAAATATCATATTTGAGAAAAAATCGCAAAGGTTAAAAACAGTAAATTTATATTCATTATTTTATTAATTTTATATATATTTACGTAATTTATACTATTTTTGACTTCTCAATGCCGACCCAAATTGAAGAGCAGATGTAACCGAACTTAATACCGGGATAACATAATTCAAATAGAGCTCAACATAAACTTTATTGTAATATAAAAATTAATAAATATAAAAAAGTAAAATGTGAAATTGATTATAAATTCCATCGTACATTATTTTAATTATGTTTCAATATTATGTAAAATGATTGAATTTGAATACATGATGAGTTAAGGTGATTATGTACTTACCAATATCGATTAAAATTATACGATTAATGAAGACTATATCGTTATTAATGATATTCAATTAGACATCACTATTATAATTTCTTTTTGAGATTTTTATCAGTGTTAATAAATTGTTTGTCTATAAGAAATTATTAATACATATTTTGAGTATATTATTGAGTACATTATGTAGTATCCGTGTGACTACATATCAAGAACTGACATCTGCGATGGCCAAGGATACATCACCTGCAGTTGGTGCACCTGCTGATTGCCGAATAAGACCCTGGTGCTGGCCCCAATAGAAGAATTAAAAGGTCAAAAGATATACTCTTTAAAAAAAGTTGTAACGTCTAGAAAAGTGGACTCAGCTTAGACGCAAGAAGCTGAACTCAGTATTCTGTAAACCATCACTAAGTTACGCATCTTTTGCTATGACTGATTATCAGATGGGTGAACCCTTTGTGGGTCTCGTTTTTCAAGGGTTTCCGTGCTTATGTATGTATCTATGTAATGGGACTTTAAGCCAAGTTGATGCCTTATGGGCAGCTTGAAAATTTTCAAAGGCAGGTCGCCACATCTGCACCTATCTATTTCAATACAGCAATGAGCTCATCACCTGTTACGTGGGTCGAACATAAAAAGAAATAGTATTTTAAAGAATTCTATATCGATAATGTTCATCAGTTTCTTATAATTTGATTTCACAAAAAAGGATTAATAAAAATATTTCCCTTAAGACCTTACATTACAAAATTATAAAGCATAAATTACTACGAATATGACATCAGCCTGTGCATTGACACAATACAATGAATAACTAAAATCTACAAAGGTAAAATGTTTAATCATTTGTTTCACGAAGAGAAAATTAAAAAAAAGGACGAACAAATTGGAACTGTCAAAAATCACCCCCTCATATAAGGTGAGACGACTTTATAAGGTTGGTGGTACAACGCGCGTTAAGGCAGGCGCACACTGAGCGATCTTTGGATAATTAAAGAGGCCAGTGGATGATAAATAACCGAGTGGCCGCGTTTTTACCGCGGATGTCATTATCTCAGTCGACTCTATCAGCCGTCACTCGATTACAGTGATGTGGTATAAATATAGAGATGTTGATCCCTTTGGCAGATTATAATGATACATGCTTCTATTTTTCTTTATTTGGTCGGTGGAACGTGTGTGTATGATGTCGAAAAAAGATCTAACAAAGCGGAACCTAGACTCTAAAGTAGAGATTTTTATTCTGTGTTATGTTATCAAAAATAAAATAAAAATGTCACTCAGCATTGCGACATGAGAACTAAGTTTTAAACTTCAACGCAATCTAAAAAAAAATGTGCGTTAGCTCATCCAATCTCTCAAATTTTGTAGGTATCAATCTTAGTTTACATTAACTGTCAAAAAATTTTATTTTAAATACTGAACGTAATGCATAAAATAATACAGACAATAAGAAAGCAGAGTATTGCAAGTTGAAGGAAGGGGCTAAAGATTGCTACATAGATATTCTAACAATTAAAAGAAGTCATAAAAAAACGTGAGCAGATTGCTCAAAAACGGAAAAGTCAAAAGTACTCGGATACCAAGACGTGCATGTATGAAGCGGTTAATGAATCTACAGGATACAAAAACAGTATGCATGGATCGCGATGCCTGGCGATCTGTCCTCTCTGACTACCGTGAGTTAGTTTAGTTAAAATGTATCAACAGCTCTATACGAACTATCTCTCGCGACAGCGTAGCGCATGAATAATCGAAAGGTCCGAGTTGATGAGTGCGCGTGAGAGCTTTTTTATCGCACGACCGGACGCATGCGCACCCCGCCAGCAATGACAGTTTGGGCCACAAATAATTATTATTAAATGTTAAAAAAAACCTTTTAATTGTCCGTTGCTTGCTTGTTAATTTTTGACACGAATAATTTAACTTGACAAGCTTTGATGGAGTTTGTTTTTGAATTAAAATAAGTTGGTTATATTTAAAATTTTTATATATTATATATCGATTTGTAACTTAATAGTATAATAATTTAAAATATATTATTTCCAAAATAAAAATAGCCACTATTAATTAAAAATATAAGATAAATTAGCTAACTAATTGATTTTCAAATTTAAATTTAAAAATTTTTCATCACAGAAGTGTTGTGTAAGAGACAAAAAGAGAAATATATAATATATCTACAGGAATTTTTTAAACAATAAATTACTCACCATATGTGTAATTTACACTACTCGTACGGACAATCAGAAATGACTCAAATATTAAAAATTGCTATTTTTGGTGAAACCACTCTTTCGCAATTAATTGACGCCTGATGGGATGACGTCCTTACATCTGCTCGAATTAAGCTACGTTTACACGTGTTCGAATATTACATAAAAAAAATAAACTTTATTATGAAATAAATAATAAATAAATAAATATTGTGGAAATTTTTTTTTTACACAGCGCCGTCTAGCCCAAAGTAAGCTAATATAAGCTTTTGTTATGGGATCTAGACGAATGATAAACATACATATAAATTTCTAAATATGTACATACATATTAAACATAGGAAACACCCAAACTCCGAAACTTAGTAATTATATAATAACTTTAATTTATGTTAAAATTCAATATCAATTATTATATATTTTTTTATATTTATAAATTGAGCCAATTTTCCATTTATCATCCAATATCTATCTATCTATATATATAAAAATTAAACCCATTTTCCGTTGTCACGACATAGCATGAAAACGGCTTGACCGATTTGAAAAATTCTTTTTGTATTGGATTGCCCATTTATTGAGGAAGGTTCTTAGCTGTATATCATCACGCTACTACACAGGAGAGCGGAACAGTAATCATAAATATTAACAAATCGGGGAAACTCTCATACATTTTTAGAAAAGTAATAAGCGACGGGATTAAATGGGTGCCACGGGGTTGGAAGTATGTCCCGGACGAAGCCGGGCAGGTCAGCTAGTCATTCATAAATCAAATAATTTTAATGTATCAAGTTGTCCCAATTTATATCAATGATCAATTTTCAAGAAGCAGAAATTTCTAAGACACGACTTTCAAAGAAATTGTATTTTTTTTTTAAATAAACTTTTAGTCTATGGTTATTTTAAATTACCAACTCTTTGTAAATTAGAACTGCTCGACTGAAAAGATTATAATAGAGTATTATTGTAAGAGTACACGATATTCGAATCTACCTATTATTATTATTATGCTATTATTTCTAAACAATTTACAAATTCAATGTTTATTAATGGTAAAATTATTTTTATTTTCAGATGTCGATTGCAAGCAATTTACCAGCAATTGAGAGAAAGTTGGTAAGTTTTTCATAAACTTTTTGATGTAACCACAATTAATTTATTACTAAAGAGTATAAAAAAGAACTGTTTTAAAAATGAATGTTAAAAATAAATAAAATAAATATCCGGCACGCCTTATCCCCGAAGGGGTGGCAGAGTCATATTATGTGCCCGCTTTTCACCGTGTGGATTTCTGCCCCACGTAATAGGTGGTGAGCCCATTGCCATGTTGAAAATAGACAGACGCAGGTTGTGGCTACCTGCTGTTGAAATTTTCCAAGCCGCCCATAAGGCAACCAGGCTTAACGAATGCCATTTTACTGGTAACTCAACGTGCCTTCCGATGCACGGAAACGCTCGCAAATGTTAATGCCACAAAGTGGTCACCCATCCAAATAAATGTTGGTCTTATTAACTGTCAGTATGTTCGATGAACTAAGAAGTGGTGCCCAGTGAACAAAGAATTTGATTAGCAGCCATTTAAAGATATCAACAAATTTCAAATATGAGGGTATTTTTAGGGTAAATAGAAAAAAGTGTGATATATTAAATGAAAGGAATAGTAAGATTCTTAAATATTAATCTAAATGTAAAATAAATAGTTAAAAAGGTATTTAGTACGCCATAAACTCTAATTTAAGATAATTCCTAGAATCCAAATACTCCCTAAGGTTTTCTGGCAGAGATAAGGGCGCCAATTGTACTTATATTTAATTTAGTAGTAAAATCATTGTAAAACTTGCTATGGTGTATAATAAAGTGTTTTCTATTCTATTCTATTTACTAAAAGAGGCAAAAATTTTTCCCTTACCTTTAATTTTACGTAGAGTAACAAAATTTGGCGGGTCAGCTAACTGCATTATACTAGATCGTTCAATAAGTCCCGAGACTAACTTGGAAAGGGCGTATGTATGAAAAACTCTTTTGGTTTTTAAAAAGTACTGGCCCTCAATAAAAGATATGTGCCAAATTTTTAAAAACGAAACATTAAAATATTGATTTTGCACACATTTAAATGACGCTACGCTTGTAGTTTCGATACAATGGAAAAAAACGAGTTTCGCGTGTTGATATAACATTGTTTTTTAATGGGAAAAAGTACCGTTGAAGCACAGCAGTGGCTTATAAAATGTTATGCGGGATCAGCTCCCTCTAAAGCAACCATTTGTCGGTGGTATGCCGACTTCAAACGCGGTCGCATGGACACAAATGATGGGGAACGCTCAGGTCGTCCAAATGAAGCAGTGACTCAACAAAATATTAACCAAGTCCTCAAAATCTAAGTTAGAAAAGCGTTGAAGGGTCTGTATCGCTCTTGGAGGAGACTACGTTGATAAATAAAAAATAAATTTATTAAAAAAACCTTGTTTTAGTACTTAGTCTCGGGACTTATTGAACCACGTGTTAAATACGATTATTTCTCAACTATCTCTTCATCAGTTTTCCTCGCTATTTAAAATTAGCTATTAATTTATATTTCTAAATTAAAAAATACCCTATTCATGTTATTTATAATTAATTTTATAAAACAAGCCACGTAAATCACAGTCATTTGTAGCATATTTGCTTGCACTCATAAACTGTAAAGAAAGCGCTTGATTTGAAACTTGTTTAGGCTCACAAAAAGTATGAAAAGCAAAGTTTAATTTAGTAAACACGCCTATAAAACCGTTTCGTGCGTGACTTACAATGGTTGAAGCGGCCATACATTGTATGGTAGGTAAAAATATGTATTGGACGTACGTAGAGTAACTCATTGGAGTGCCTTTTGTTAAAACAATGACAAAATAAAGGCACATGGGGCTTATGAAAGTCATGTGCAGGGTTGAATGCACGAGAAGGTACTTACTCGGGTTTAAATTAATGAGGCTCCGGTAGCAAGCCGTTTGAAGTGTGATTTTTTCGTTTGTTTAGTTGAGAAATATACAACCTTTTCTACTATACCTTTCATTTATTAAAGGGTCCTATTTTAGTGGCTTTATTATTTTTTTTATACCACTTAGAAGGCATACGACCCACTTGATGGAAAGTGGTCACCGTAGCCTTTGGACGTCAGAAGTGCAGCACTCGCGCTACTTACCCTTTATAAACCTTCTAAGACCCCTTTTAAAAAACCCCATACTGTAGACGTTCGGGAAAACTCAGTGCTGGTGTGATGTTTAATTAAAAGTAATTTGCACGAGATTACTGAGCGAAAAATGATGATTTTGAATCGGTTCTCGTCAAAAGTTTGCTATACCATTAAAGATTCTAAATTATTACCGCCAGTGCAATATAAATAGCAGTTGACTTAGTTGCAGAAACCAGCTTGCCCATTAACACAGTATTTAAGTAAAATGGCCATTTATATGTAACTTCTCTCTGAAACGATAACTGTTAGAGTACTTTAGGTAATTGAAATGACATTTACCATAAATTCATTAACTTAAAATTACTATTTTGTGTTCTTTTACCGATATATGTTGTCTATCAATAGAGGCAAAGTTATTTACTTTGTCTCTATTGATAGACATTGATACTGAGACTTTGTCTCTATTAATAGTGAGACTGTCTCTATTGATAGACCATTTATTATCGGTCAGGAATACAACATTGATCTTTGTATTACAAGGAATTTTAATATTCGTATCAAAAAACTTCTTAAAGGAAAACGATATTTTTCTATTGGTTCGATCCATTTATAGAAGATCAAAATAGAGTGCATTAAGTTATCACCAGCTTCGATTGCAAATGGTGCACCTGCTATTATAGGACAAGGTCGAGAGGAAGAAAGTCTCGAACTCTTTTGTGATACGTCAATATTTTGTTATTGGGTAAGTTTTAAATATCATTGTAGATACGTGCTAAAGTAAAGGGTAGAAGGAATTAGGGTAAACCGAGATTTACATACAAAGACCACGTGAGCAGATCAATAACGGAAAGTTCAAAATCAAAAGTACACGGATTCCCAGACGTACATGTATGAAACTATTAAGAAATCTGCAGGAAGCTAAAGAAGTATACATAAACCGTTAAACCTGATAATCTGTCTTTCTCACTACCCCGTCAGGTATACAGCGTGGTGATAGTTATTTAGTTTTAGTTAACATCAGCAAGTGAAGCAACTTCAGTATTTTTAACTCTACAATTCTTATTTATGTTTTTATGACAATATCCAATAATTCTTACAGATTATCTTTTAAATAACAAATAAGCATTTCTAAAACGACGATTTTGAACGTTTCATTGTTTTTTTTTATTTAAACATTCTTCTTTTTTCATAATATATACCTTTTTAATCCGATAAAGAATATCCTATGTCAATTTTGTAACTGAGCGTCTAGTACAAGTGCTTATGACATCTAAGATTCTATGATAGTGACATCTAGTAGTAAGGTTGACGCAACTATGGTGTTATTATAATCCAATAACAAATGATTCGAACAGCACTCTAGAGTGAAGAAAGATTTAACCTTAGTTAAGGCAAAGCTACTCGGGTAAGGGTAAAATCAAATACATTTACTCTCGCCGACATGAAAGCAGTAGTTGGTTTTTTTTTTCCTGAAATGATAGTTGGATCTAACACACTCATTTGTAAGTTATACCAAAGTACATAGATAAGTACATATGTAATTTATATATATACTGTGGTATACGTTATAAGTATATTAAAAGACAGTTTGCAACTGTTGAAACTTAGCGATCAAAGTTCAATCACCGATAACGATCAAGTATTATAGCAGCCGAATCTTTCCGTCGAGAATAAAAAAAATCTTTTATTTTTTAAACTACTTGTAATCACGAACCTTAAAAGTAGGAGGGACTGTATAAAATTAAATGTTTACGACTGTATTATAATGTCTCCGTATGAGTACAAAATCAATATTTTTTTCTCTTAATTATCTTTTCATCTACACAGATGACCTATGAGCTAAAATTTTATTATTAGTATATTATTAGTTTTATTTCGAAATGTTAAGTTTCTGTGACGGAACTATTAATCCTCACAATAAAACAGTAAATAACATAGTATAAAATAGTTCAATCAAAAAACATATAATAATGTTTGATCTACATAAACTATTGGAATAAATCGTGGTGTAACAAAATTGTGGGATTTACACCAATTTAAATTAAAAAAAAAGTTCAAGATAATGTTTTTCAAAATTGACTATTATTAGTTTTATTCCGAAATGGTAAGTTTCTGTGACGGAACTATTAATCCTCGCAATAACATAGTGTAAAATAGTTCAATCAAATAACATTTGATACTGTTTAATCTACATAAACTATTGGAATAAATCGTGGTGTAACAAAACTGTGGGGTTTTACACCAAATTCAATAACAAAAATTTAGAGCTCAATAAAAATGTTCTTCAATAGGAAGCTTCGCCTTAATCAGGTAGTTCCATAGTTTGGTATGCGCCTGAGCAGCCGCTGCTGGGACCATTTCTAAGAAACCAGATAAAACCAGCGACACACTCAATTTATTGTGCTTTTTCAACGATTTACATTCTGTATATTTACTTGTGTAAATGTCCATTTGTACAAAATTAAACGCGATGCTGTATTTATTGAATTATTAATTAAGTTTTTTTTATTTAAATTTGTATAACTTACGGAGAGATCGTTAAGTAATTATTTGAAATTAGATTTATTTTGAGGACAAAAATGCAAACTGTGAAATGTGAGCGTATAGTATGCCTCTGCCTACCCCTTCGGGGACAAAGGCATGACAATATGTATGTAGATTTTCATGTAAACGTATTATGCCTTATTTTGTTCATCTTGAATGATTTCCATACGATTTAAAGTAAGAGTTCTTTAACTAACTATCTTCACGCTGTATCCCTGACGGGGTAGTCAGAGAGGACAGATCGCCAGGCTTCGCGATCCATGCATACTTCTTTCGCTTCTTCGAGATTCATCAATCGCTTCATACACGCACGTCTGGGTATCCGAGTACTTTTGACCTTTCCGTTTTTGAGCAATCTGCTCACGTGGTCTTCATATGTAAGTCTCGGCCTACCCTGACTCCTTCTACCCTCTACTTTTGAACAATATATATTCTTCGTCAATCGTTCCTCACTCATTCGTTGGACGTGTCCAAACCAACGGAGCACGCCCTTTTCCAGCTTAACGCTGACACTTTCATTCAAACCTGCCAAATTGCGTATCACTTCGTTACGTATTCGGCCAGCCAAGGAGAGTTCTTTAAAAAGGGTCTTATAATGTTTTTGCAGTCTCGATCAAGTGGGTCCTTTGCTAGTCTCTCTCCTATACGTGTTTTGTGTCATTAACAAAGACTGTCTATTTCAACACGGCAATGGGCTCACCACCTTTTACGTGGGACAGGAAACCACACGGTGAAAAGTGGGCATATAATATGCTTCTGCCACCCCTTCGGGATAAGGCGTGATGGATATTTATTTATTAAACAAAGACTTCTTTTAAATCGTGATAAATATTCAGAAATAACATAAAATGTATTCATAATGTAAGCATATAATCGTCCAGCCGGTAGGTGCGCTGTAGGTAAACGTGCGTGACTCGATCGAGATATGAACCTGGGACCTTTGACACAAGCTCACTGCCGCATACAGCTTGTGACTACTGTTTACTGTTTTCCTTATCGATGGCCTCATATGGGTTTTTATTTTTATTTAATATTTTTATTACAACAAAGAATTCTGTGTCAGTCTTAAATACAAAGGGCTTTTCTTTACAATGCCAACTATTATTCTACTCTAAGCCCATTATGTAGTTAAGTATTCCCTTTTTTTTTTTAAATCGACTACAATAAAAAGTGTATTAAAATTCATGACTATAGTTGTGTCATCTTCCTATTTAAAGCTAGAATTATTATTATTTTTGAATTATTATTATTTGGTCAGAATACAAAATCAAAAGTGCATGTAGCATTCTTATGTTGGTAGCAATATATTTTTAGCTATCTCTCGGGCCGAGTCTACTATTTTCTAATAGAAATCCGTTCTAGTTCTATTCTGTATCGGTTCTATTGCAATTTGTCCAAAACCAGGTAGTCTACTAAAACTATTATATATTTTACAATCACACTTCATAAGCTGCAGAATAGAGACACAACAGCTGTTTTATCATCAAAATATTAATATAGACTATAAAAAATGCTAATAAAGAGTAACTTACAGACGCTACACGTGTTAAAAACATTATATCGACCGGCCGATAGAACTGCAGCGCAATTGTAATAGTAGAACTACGAAAACTGACTTTTTTTTCTGTCGGCTCTCTGTTGACCGACGATTTCTATTCTCTTCTGACGCAATTGAATTAGTAGACTTGGCCCCTAGCTCTACCTCTACCGCTCTCGAGCGCCCCTCTGAAAGCAGAGGAGGTGGAGAGCGGCCGCCATGGCGACATCTAGCGAATTGATTGTCACAAGCACAGACCACAAGATTATTGGCAAAGTTAGTCGGGGGATTGAGTGTTATTCCCGCTTCTTTAGGGAGGGTTCAAGTGCTGTTTCACTTCGTTAGGGGAGTGAAGGGCGTGCGTGTAGTATTTTTTATACACCGCCTACTAGCCCAGAGTAAGCTAATATAAGCTTGTGATGTGGGATCTAGATAACTGATAAACATACTTATATATTTCTAAATACATACATAGCAAACACCCAAACTCCAAAACAAGCATTTGTGGATCACACAAATATTTTTTCCGACCCGGGAATCGAACCCGGGACCTCAGTCACGGCAGTCGCATATACTACCACTGCGCCACCGAGGCAGTCAGTTCAAATGCTTTCATGTCACTTATCAGTTTCGGGCCTTCTTCTGTTAAAACGAGAAGCGGGAAGCTGGTAGTCTTTGGCGAAAAAAAGCGTCCCTCTTGTTCTCGCTGGAAACTATGATCTCACCACTTTCTTATAGACATTCTCACACTGGATGTGAACAGGACCAGGCAATGATGGCCACGCGCTGCAAGCCAGCGCTAAGTATACCACCAGTGTAGACAGCACCGAATCCTAGCAGTTCCCGTAGTGCTGGCAATCTGGTGTTATCTACCGGTTTAAACGTCACAGAAACTTACTTAAGCATCCAGTAATTATATGCATCATCCGGTAAGTGAGGCTGCTATGTTGCCTCTCCAGTCACTCCTCCATGATCAGCTACACAAGTACTTTATTGTAAACAAATAAGATATAAATTAGTAAATACTTTGCGGTTAAACTGTTCACGCTTAGAGGGAAAAATAAAAAAGTAAGAATATCCAAACCGCAGGCCTAGCGCGCATGCACAGACAGTAATTTGTATTGTGTGGTTTATCCACGAGCTGTGACTGTTCGATGGTAAATGTAGATCAAATGGTATTACCACGTTATGTTTTGTATTTGTTATGAGGGTGGGATTTGTAAATACCTAAAACACTAAAAAAAACTAACTATCATCACGCTGTATCCCCGACGGAGTAGTCAGAGAGGACAGATCGCCAGGCTTCGCGATCCATGCATACTTCTTTCGCTTCTTCGAGATTCCTCAATCGCTTCATACACGCACGTCTGGGTATCCGAGTACTTATGCCCTTTCCGTTTTTGAGCAATCTGCTCACGTGGTCTTCATATGTAAGTCTCGGCCTACCCTGACTCCTTCTACCCTCTACTTTTGAACAAAATATATTCTTCGTCAATCGTTCCTCACTCATTCGTTGGACGTGTCCAACGATTGAGTAAATACCTACATTTTAAAAGAGCATATATTGACTTTCTTGCTAGATTCTTCTTCTTTTAGTGTAGGCTGCCCTTAGAACTGGCAACTACTCTAATTTTGATATGATTTTAAACACAAAATTGCATTTGTTTTTTTTGTATAAATTCATTACTATATATTTGGTCAAACATCATGTAACTTAAACTAATGTAATTACTGGCGGTTAGAAAAAAGTGGCCATGAGTTTTATTGCCAGGTTCTTCCTCAGGCTGTACCTATTGCTTTGTGAATCTGGCAGTAAATGTAAATGTAGAAGCAATAATCTTGACGTACATAAGTGTAACTTTGTGACCTACATGAATAAAGATTTTTCATTTCACTTCATTTCATAGCATGAATGAACTCAGTATCAGTAATCTAGACCTGATGGAAAGTGGTTACCGTAGCCTGTGTACGTTTGCTTACCAAGGTGCGGTACTCGCGCCGTCGACCTTGTAAAAACCTTTAAACACCCTTGTTGAAGAACAATACTGTAAACGTAAAATGTCCCACAATATTTATATAATTATAATAAATATATATAGCCTAATAAATAGGCGGCTTGAAAAATTTCAACAAAAGGTGGCCACAACCTGCGTCTGTCTATTTTAACACGGCAATGGGCTCACCACTTATTACGTGGGACAGGAATACACATGGTGAAAAGTGGGCATACAATATGTTTGCCTCTGCCACCCCTTTGGGGATAAGGCGTGATAGATAAATAATAAAATTAACAAAGTGTACAAAAGCACAACAAGCAACAAGCAGAAGACTATTTTGAAAATACGTCCTCCCACATTTCCTCTTATTTTTCTATCCAAAATATCTTTCAGTATAAATTCCATAGTTCCAAAATTATAACATTGTTATACCAGAACAAGCACAACACGTAACTCAAATTAACGATGTACACAATTCACATAACAAACAATTCTTTCGCACACACGATTCGCATCGATAATCGATTTCTCGCGTTATGAATTAGGCAATCGATTCGAATCTAAAATTCAGTTACATGCTTAGACGACAGGTATGAAAGTGGGGACAATGAGAATATAATGAGATTCTTTGTCATGAGAGTACCTGATACATTAATTTACGTTAGAACAGTCGAGGGCATCGACCTTTCCATCAAGGAGTTCTAATGCAGAAAAGGACACTGAGCTCTGTGGAAGGTATGTACTATTGGAATTCCAGTAGTAGGACTTTTTGGTGAATATTCAAATGTTTTTACTATGAATATATGTATGTAACTGTCCCATAGCACAAGCTAATACTTGTTTTATGTGTGCTAGAGGATGTTGTGTGTGAGAATGTCCGAAAATGTTTATTAATATTTTGGTGTAGGTATATAATTGTGTTAAATGTTGAAATTATGGTTTAGAGTTCAATTCACTGATTTCAACAAATGTAGTGAAGAAATGAAATAAAAATATCTTTATTCCTGTAGGTCACAAAGGAACACTTATGAACGTTAAGATTATTGCTTCTACATTTACATTTACTGCCAGATTCGCAAAGAAATAGGTAGAGCCTAAGAAAGAACCTGGTAATAAAACTCATGACCACTCCACTTTTAAATAATTAAGTACATGGGTGCGACTATGTTCGTGCCAGCCTCACCAGCAAGTAGTGCACCAGTCAGGTCAGCGTTCTACAGTAAAACCAATATTCACACCCCAACAATGATGAATATTAGAAATAGTCAGAAATTGTAAGTGCCCTACGAACATTAGTGGACTATCATAGGCTGATTTGTTATGTAGTAACTGCTATTTCTCTGGTATGTTAGGGCAACCCACTGACGCACGCACCCACGCACGCACCCACGCACCCACACCCACACCACACACACACACACACACACACACACACACACACACACACACACACACACACACACACACACACACACACACACACACACACCCACACCCACACACACACACACACACACACACTGCTGTCAATGCTAAGCTTGTCTGCAGTAATCCTATGTGGACAATATTACGGTGTATTTACTATTTGCCACCGTAATGTCACCTGTGTGTCTCAATTCGTCATGGTGTTTATTTTAACAGGCTTTGTTGCGTCCAAATAAAATTACAGTCACAGATGCATGCAGCTTGCTGTGTTGTAACTAAAATATTTTGTAATAGGTAGCGTGTTTGTTGAAGTGTGTTGCTGAATTGTAAAGTAGAAATATGAAACTCTTTGCCAGTGCACGTGTTTCTCTCCTCCGGTCCTTTAAGAGAAGCGTGAATAGACATATTTCTGGGCCGTCAAGATGAGGATCGCATTCTGAGCCCTGAGGGTTGAGATAGCGGCCACAATCACGGGTTGTCGTCTTTACTTACCATCAGGCAGGCGATGCCATTTTGACGTGACACATAAAAAAAATTGATCCATAAAATAACTAACTTATATCTTCACCATGTATCCTGGCAGGGTAGTCAGAGAGTACCAATCACCAATCTTCGCGATCCATGCACACTTCTTGCAGATTTTTCGTTTTTGGCTCATTAAATATTCTTCGTCAATCGTTTGCAGCGCTATTTTCCAGCTTAATGCCGACACTTTAATTAAAATCTGCGATATTTAGTACCTATCACGTCGTTAGGTAACCGATCGGCTGACTTGGAGCCCGCAGATGTATACTAATTATGTATATAATAGATATAATTTATTGTAATAATATATAAAAGTTATAACCCAAGTATTATATATAAAATATACATAATACAATATTACTACGTACCGGTACATTCCTATCGCACCCATAAGTCAATTTTTCTTCTTTCCTCTATTAAATAAAATTGAGGTGTGTGTTTGTAATTCCAAATTAACAGCTTTTCACTAAATTAATATATGAAGTTAATACAGTTACATGTATATACGGCATTATTTCTCTGTTTATTTGTTACGGCTAATCTCTAAAACAGCTGGAGTGATTTTTGATAGCACTTTCACTGGCAATTAGCTGATGTTATAAGGAGTAACTTGGGCTACATTTTGTCGTTCTATTCTCATGGAAACAACCACTAACGCCGAAACCGCGGGCCGTCTTCTAGTCTTGTATAAATTTGGCATCAGGGTATGATGTACTTACGTATATTGTCTATAAATATAGGTACTCCAAAAATAATCTAGTTCTTTTTCCTGTACATAATAATCATGGTGGATCTCAGCCAAAGTTCGTGATTTTTATTGATTCCCGTACGAATGGCGGGGCGATAAAATATTTATATCTGTTAAATTTATTTGTTCCACAAATAGGTCACTTGCGTCCGCGTACCGTTTTGTCTATCGCTTCATTCTGCAGAACGATATGTTTATAGATATAATAATAATAATAATAAATACAATAGTAGTATATTAATATATCGTATACCAGCCCTACTCAAGGAATAATCACTAAAAATATATTGAAATATGAATATCTTTTACATTTCATCATTTTGATCTTTTTGCTTCGGAAGGCACGTTAAACCGTTGGTCCCGGTTACCAGTACATGGCAGTCGTTAAGTCAAGTTGAAAGCCTTATGGGCGGCTTGAAAAATTTCAACAGCAATTTCACAGCCTGCGTCTGTATATTTCAACACGGCAATGGACTCTCCACCTATTACATGGAGCAGGAATACACATGGTGAATAGTGGGCATATAATATGCCTCTGCCACCCCTTCGGGGATAAGGTGTGATAGATAAATAATAAGACCTTTTACATGTACGGTCAGTTCAAAAGAAATCCCACCCTCTTCAGTGTAAATGTAATATATAATATACTACACAGCGACACAACAGCGAATAGCAGCTGACTGTATCTTTCTCGCTCGGGTACACTCTGCGTTCCCGAGTTCACCCCGATCGAGCCTTTCACCTCAGAGCGTGACGGAGCCTAACTTACTACCTACGGAAAGATCTGTGCGCGAAAACAAGTAAGCACTTTAAAAAAAAACATACGCGTTCCCTCTCTCAAGATGTATGTTTTTTTAACGTGTAGAAATCCCATCGTATGTTTAATGTATATTATTTAGACTCGAACCGGCTAAAACCACACGGTCCCTTCCCAACTGTCTATTTCCGGACGCCCCGGGCTACTCCTCGGAAAGATGTCCCAGTGCTCCCAACAGACTTTGGCTACACCGCAGCCAAAGTCAAAATGTATGCTAATATACATTCAGGCATCTGCTTCAGTTCTTGACTGTATAGTTGCAAGTACTTCAGAAATTGTCGGAAATTAGTGGCACATAATAAAGTTACATATTATGATATGTTACTGTAACATATATTATATTTATAGAATACAGCATGATGCTCTTCGGCTATTAAATACACATAAAAACATTCAATCATGTTACATAGCTGCGCCGTTTCTAAAAGTTCGCTTTAAACGGAAAAATATCATGCCCTATTTAAGGCTATGAAAAAAAAAAACAAATTTATAGTTCCCAAAAAACGGACCATTAAAAAGGTAATAAAGTGGCTGGTTCCACGGCCAATAAATCCAGAAAATGACTACCAATCAAAGTGTAAAAATAAATTTATAATGTAAATAAATAAGTTTCACCTACAAACTTTATTGTTCAGGCTTATATTTGGTAGTTTTATTCTCCACTTCCTTCGCCGTGGTGTGAATACGCTAACTAGACACGCCACACAAAAACACATCACATTTGACCTTAATTTAAACTTTATAGTCCAAAGAATGTTGAAGTTGGTATATTTCTTTAGCCGCAAAACATATGTTGGTATTCTGAAGCGTTAAGTCATTAAGTAGTCGACGCCAAAGAGTAATAAAAATTAGAAAACATAAATAAAGTTTTACTGTGAATGAATATACACTAACATAGTACCGAAATACGCGGGTAAAATAACATTACGTTGTATTATGGATGTAGGGGACTGATTTGAATGCAACCTGCGCGTGCGAAGATACGCGCTAAAGTGATACACGCAACGGTTTAGGGTTCCTTAAAGTGGTACGAGGTTGCGGATGTAAGATTTAGACTACGAAGAAAATTATTATGAATGAAAAGGGCGTGCTCCGTTGGTTTGGACACGTTCAACGAATAAATGAGGAACGATTGACGAAGAATATGTATTGTGCGAAAGTAGAGGGTAGAAGGAGTCAGGGTAGGCCGAGACTTACATATGAAGACCGCGTGAGCAGATTGCTCAAAAACGGAAAAGTCAAAAGTACTCGGATACACAGACGTGCATGTATGAAGCGATTAATGAATCTACAGGAAGCGAAAGAAGTATGCATGGATCGCGATGCCTGGCGATCTGTCCTCTCTGACTACCCCGTCAGGGATACAGCGTGAAGGTAGTTAAGTTAAGTTATTTTATAACTAAATCTGATTGTGTCGTCAGTCGATAGATTCTGCTATAAGTGAGCTTTTATTATGCCATGTTTATTCAGGGCTTTTTTATTTTAATTTTCTATTTAAAATGTAAGTTCAACTGATTATTTATAGTAAATGTATAATAGGCATTGTGAGTTATGAATATACGTATTTATTCACGAGGATACCATAAGACTGTTTGACCACTTCAAGCTATTTCTAGTATTTTACCGCTGTATGTTTTTATATATTTATAATAACGTCACTAAAATGCCATAATTTATTAAATGACGATAGTTTATTATCATTAGAAATACCAGATATAATAAGAACTACATAGCCTAACATATAAAACAACATTTGTACTCATATTTTATATACTACTCGGGTATAATATATTATAGTAGTATATAAAATATGAGTATAAACCGCGAAAGTTTAAAAATAACATTAACACTTGTACTGCTCTATATCACTTACTTTATAAAGTCAACAGGCTTAAGCCCTTCCATAACTACCTTACTATCAACCCCAAGCGCAATTACAATGCAAAAAATGCAAACGTATTAACTGTTGGAGAAAATCTTTATTGGACACGTAACAATGTAAATATAAAAGGAACATAATATATATCATTCGAGTTTTTACTTTATAAATTGGGTACAATACAGAAAGATTTTAATAAAAAGCATTGGCACTCCAATCAACCAATCCCAGGTTGGACATAATCATCGGCATACAAAGCACTTATCCGAAAATTAAGCACTGATTATACTTTAAATCACAGTGTTTTTGGAGCATGACTAACGGATGCAACGTCTTAATTTAGTAGTTCTAATGAGTCATTTTAGTCTTAATTATCAAATTATGCCGGACGCTTGTCTAAAAGATTCGGATTTACATCAAAGGAGACAGCAAAATATAATTGAGTGGCTAGCTTGTAATCTCATTTTAGAGTTAAGTCTGAAGTCCGGTAACTTTTGGTGCTGTTAGTAGTGAATATTTTGTGATAAACGCTACGGTGCTTGCGTAAAATTTAATGAATGTACCAGCAATTTAGGAAATTATAAGTTTCTTTGTATCAAAGTTTGTGGCGCGGTCCATTTGTTCCCTGGGTGCCCGCTAGTATTTATATCAGACTAGATGACCCGCCCGGCTTCGCCCATGACATACTTTGAACCCCGTGGCACCCATTTAATCCCGTCGTTTATTAATTTCACAAGTATAAACATTTTACAAATTAGTTGATTACTTCTCCGCTCTCCAGTACTTACGCTCGCACGGCCCGGTCGAATTATGGTTATGAAATTAATTTCCTTGCGCATTATTTTGATTTTGCCATATCTCCTAAGATATTTATTTAATTTGCAAGGTGTAAATGTACAAAACAATTTTCATAAAATGCTGAAGCCAATTAAAAATGATATGTGATAATGACTCGTTAAAAATGATAAGGATTAAAAATGTATTTGTGAAAATAGCCTTCAAATTACCGCTATATAATTGCTGTTTCTTTAACGTATTAAAATGGATATAGTATGTTATTCTTAAGAGATAGACATATACCGTCACGGAAATTTTTGTAGACCTATATTAGACACACAATTCCACTTTACATTGTTTTGTTATATCTCAAAGGGTTTAGGCAGTTTTCGTTAAAAGCTCCCAGACGGCTTATTTTTTCCGACATCCCCAACATTATTTCGTTATAATTAATTTAATGTTTGCAAAAACTTAACAAATTATACATAAAAACCATCCCTATGAATTACTCTATCTATTAAAAACAAACTACATCAAAATTCGTTGCGTAGTTTTAAAGATCTAAGCATACATAGGGACAGACATCGAAAAACTACTTTGTTTTATAATATGTAGTGATGATGAAAACTATATCATCATCAACAACTCAGCCGATTGATACCCACTGCAGTGTACCAGTTTACCTTGGGGTAAAATCGCGCAAATTGTCGTATAAAAGCTGCAAATTATATTATCGAAGTATAACAGAAGCCTAAAGACGCCGGACGCACACGTCCATAGCTCCTTATAAGAACGTTTGGTGTTGAAACTCATTGTAATTGATAGGTGTCTCTTCGGGCTGTATAGCGAATGCTAAGTCTATGATAAAAGGATTAGCCGCGGATTATTTGAAGAAGTGCGTCTGTAATTCAATTGTAAAATATTGCTTTATTATGTGGAGGACTGACAAAATTTATTAACATCATATTGCTGTAGTCCAATTGCTAAGTATGAATGAATGGGCTGGTAAGGGTTGACCTCGGCGTACGTATGTCAATTAAATCGAAGATCTTTTGAAAAAGGCCTGGTTATTGGTACCCTTAACCGGAGAGCCTGTATGAAAACACTTATGAAAGTAGAAGAAGCAAAAGTTGTATGCCAGGATCGTAATATGTTTGTATCGACGTTGTTAGTATCGCTAGTCGTATGAACTCTCACTATCTTCTTTATGTTAAGTGCTTTCCCAGTTGCTTCAAACCCTACCTGGATTTAGAGACCAGGGTTCACTATTATAAAACCATAGACTAAATATATAACAGTGTGTCACTATAATTAAGACAAAATCGCAACACTTCACGGTCATTCCAACAAATCACATATTATTCTACACGCTCTCAACAAATTGCAATTATACTGTCGGCTTAAACGTCGTTAATAAGGCAATTCACAAACGAGTCACATGTCCGTAGCTAGAGGCCATATCTAATGATGAGTCGGCTATTGTGTCCGACACTAAGGTCCGAGACTTGTAGGCAATGTCGTATCAATGAGTTCGTGATGTGTCGTGTTAATGGCATTATTACTACAAAGTTTGGTGCGAAGACCAAGTATAATTGGGTATGCTTATTCGTGAATAATAAATTAATAGGTATTAGTGAAAATCAAGGTCTTTTTAAGGTCGGGTTTTCACTATCGTGGTCCTCGCCTACAAATATGGGTTACACAACTTTCTATAATATGATTAAGTTGTGACTGTGTGGACGAGGAACAGTCAAAACATAGCTATTCAATATACGTATAGAATATGTTTTGTATGTTTATCAATTCCATCTTATAACACAATCTTATAATGGTTTAATTTAGGTAAAAAAAGTCCCACAATTGTTATGTTTATTTTTTCACCACCTATTACGTGGGACAGGAATCCACACGGTGAAAAGTGGGCATATAATATGCCTCTGCCACCCCTTCGGGGATGAGGCGTGATGGATATTTAATTATTTTTTCTGATTACAACTTTGTTTTATAGTATTGTATGAAGTTTTTGTAAATTTTATTCACAATGTGTTAAATTGTTTACTTACATGAAACCTGACTTTCATATATTGTCAATGAAATAAGCTTCGATTTGAAACTGGAATTTAAACACGTTTAGTATTGCGGACACTACGATGGTGAAAAGAAAGAATAACAAAATCTTTAAAAAGTTTGTGGCATTTACATTTGCGAGCGTTTCCGTGCTTCGGAAGGCACGTTAAGCCGTTGGTCCCGGTTGCCAGTAAAATGGCAGTCGTTAAGCCTGGTTGAAGGCCTTATGGGCGGCCTAAAAATTTCAACAGTAGGTAGCCACAACCTGCGTCTGTCTATTTCAACACGGCAATGGGCTCACCACCTATTACGTGGGACAGGAATCCACACGGTGAAAAGTGGGCATTCAATGTGCCTCTGCCACCCCTTCGGGGATAAGGCGTGATGGATATTTATTTATTTTTATTTTATTTAAAAAGTTGTGCCCTTAGAGACGTGGCTTATACAAAATTATGTTGTCGATATCGATGAGAGCACCATTTCACCGTTACGGTAATGTGAAAAACAACGAAGTCCTATATGATTATTTTAAATGAATACTTATTACTGTATGACTTTATTACGTTAATGATATATTTCGTAAACATATTGAGACAACAGGTTTGTAAAATTTTGAAGTAAAATGTAACAAAACACACTTTATTTTTTATAATTACTTGCATCAAACTGCATATTGACGTCGGTTGCAAAATAATTACTTACCGACTAAGTAGTTTTTCCAATTAGTGCACTAGTTTAATTAGGAATGTGATCACTCGGATAATTATCATTCTTCAATCACCATGTTAAATATTTAGTTTTTAGATTATATAAGTTATAATTCTTTTGGCGCATTAGGGAAAAATTACTAGAGTAAATTTTTATGATGCGCGCGCAGATCGTCACGAAAAACCGACACCATGATGTTAGCTGATAAGTATTTACATGACAACTTATAAACACCCTGAAGTTAGCTGAGAAGTGTTTCCATGACAACTTATAACTACATTCAAAGTAGTTTTCATAGTATTGATGTTTTTTTTCTTACTAATTTAGCATTCCTGTTATAAACAAAGATTTGTAAAGGTATATCTGATGAAATCTTATTAGACTAAAGCAGTATAACTTTTAACGTGTGTACATAAGTACACAAACCCTTTTTTATACTAGGAGTGATCCGTTAACAAACTACGCTCTGCTGGCTAAGCAATGGCCTTGTGTGGTGGTCGCCCATCACCTGATCCTGACGGCACTGGGAATACCCACTCAAATTCCTCGGCTACCTTTCTGCCCTAACAGAGATGTTTTGTGACCTATTAAACTCACGAAAACAACTGTTAGATTACCTTGTTATTAAGCGGTGCATTAGCGGTGTTATTAAGCAAAAATATACTTACGCTTTGTAGAGATTAATACTTAATAGGTATCTTTATGCATAACTTAGCACAAAAATCACTTATTTCTAAGCCTGATCACATTCGTTAATTCATTGGATTTATACAACTGATTAAGGTCTAGAATGATTTAATTGCTGCTAAAAACGCTATCGATCCGGTTCGAATCCAATTCTTAGAAGGGCTTGGAATAATTCCAGCACTAAAAACAATTAAATCGTAATTAAAGACCACATTAAGAGATGTGGTATGCATTCATGCATTGCCGCATTCATTTTAGGGTTGGGAACTTCATAGTGTTATCGATAAAAGTTGAATGATCGATACTACACACATCAATAGTTATAGCAAAAAAGCATAGTTCTATTAATATTGGTATGATTGAATTTATTATTTTAATCTTAAATTGATAGGTTATTTTAAAATAGAACTTATTTTAATCATGTATATAAGTCTGAGTCAAGGGTAAAACATTATTATTATGTTATAGAGTGCCTCGGTGACGCAGTGGTAGTGTATGCAACTGCGGTGCTGTGGTCCCGGGTTGGATGCAAATGTTTATTTCGGAGTAACGCCATACGTTTCCTATCTACAATATGTATGTATTTAGAAATATATAGGTATATTAGTTGTCTAGATCCCATAGTACAAGCTTAGTTTGGGCTAGATAGCGCTGTGTAAAAGTGTACAACAATTTAAAAAAAAAATATTTTAATGTTTCTAGAAAAATGCAAGAAATATTACAAATCACGGCGCGGGTGTCAACTGTCACTTTCACTAGCCAATTGTTAGCACGAAAGCTATAAATTATATAAAACCTCAGAAATCACTACATACTTAAGACTAACACCAAACAAAAACGCTAATAATCCCATGCATTCAGAATTCACGATTCGATTTTTGAATGGCCGATAAAAGTCGACACTTGAAACGCCCGCCAATTTTGCATGCATAAACATCGTAAATCTCATTGAATGAAAATGAGTATCGATATATCGATATCGGGTTTTACGATCGATTCATTACTCGTGTGTAGTTGGCTTTATTGAGGACAATGCTCGGAGTCACGTCTCAAACAATCACATCTTCATTAATTACGGAAGGAATTTTTCTGATAGTATTTTAGAGATGGGGTCCAAGTTATTAACAGGAGCGAGAGATACGTAGAGGGAAAACAATGCTTTAGAAGTTGTAGCCTGAGTTTTAAAGATGCGCAGTGAAGATGATGAAATAATAATAATATAAGACATACAGGGTGGCCTATTTAGAACGATCCAAATAGATTACTCACTTCGGAGTTGCCCAAACTGTCCTTTCGAAATGGACCATCCTGTATATTCATCTTTCGATATATCAAATAAGCCTGTCTTTTATACTAATGAGGTTGCAGACAAGCCTATGAGCAACCTGTTAAAAAATAAAATGAAGAGGCCTGGCTTTAGCTACTTGTTATTGAAATTTTGATATTCAAGTTGTCTTCAACACAATATGATGTAGTTGACACCCGGAACTATCAGCCTAACGTGCGTTTCGAAACACAAAAAACGCTCAAAATTGCTGCTCCGCTAATGACCAAACTTAATTTCTACTTATCTGACAATAATGAGTTGTAAGTTGTCTCTCAATTCTTTGAACAATTTTTTCTCCCGACAGCTTGTCGAATTTCAACGTTCATTACGGACAGTTCCCAAGCCTATATATAATAATTAAAGCCTTTTATAAGGATATAATGAAGACTTCATTATGTAATAATTATTTGATCAAAACTTTTATGGACAACGAATTTGGTCACAATTGCATACAAAGTTATATGGCAGTACACTTAAGAATATATTAACATTTCATTTAATATGATTAATTACTTGCATTTAAAACTTTTGTAAGTATGTTTTTAGTTTTAACAAGTCAACGCTCCGCGGTTTCATCCGTGTAGTACCCAAATGTATCCAAATTATATTTCTTATAACATCAGCTATTTGCCAGTAAAAATCTCTAAAAATCGGTTAAGCCAACTTAGAGATTAGCCGCAACAAACATACAGTCAAACAAAACATAAAAACTGTTGACACTGTTGATTGATGGCACTTGGTGGAACTTGCTACACATCTTGAATATAAACACTTGCACTGTTCCACTTATTTATTACTTAAACCTGACCGGTTTCGCCTTACGGCATTTTCAATGGTCAGCATGTATTTCGGATGTCATTGTGTACAATAAATAATAAATAAAAAATGTAAAAGTAAATATAGAGAAATATATTTTACAGCTGGTAAGTAGGCTACAAAAAAGTTCACATAACTGCCTTTTAACCAGCGTTACATATAATATATTATAACTGACATCTTGGATTAACACACTTTGTCCCGGGAAAAGGTTCATACAGGAAACTAGCTGACCCGCGCATCTTAGTTAGCGCCACCTAAAATGTGATGAATGAAGAACTACTCCACCGATTTTGTGCTAACTTTACATAAACCATCTACTAAATAGTCCGAACAAAGCCTAAACATTTGGTTTGGATAGGTGAGCCCGTTCTTGAGTTATGAAATTACAACGAAAAGAGGCATTGATTTTTATATATATTGATGGGTACCGGAAAACTTCGGGCATCAAGTAGTGTCTAATATTAATAGGTTTATCAAAAGGTTTACTAGTAACTAGGTGACTCCCGCGGCTTCGCTCGTGACATATTTTCAACTCTCGTAAAAAATAAATAAATAAATATCCATTACGCCTTATCCCCGAAGGCGTGGCAGAGGCATATTATATGCCCACTTTTCACCGTGTGGATTCCTGTCCTGTCAATAGGTGGTGAGCTCATTGCCGTGTTGAAATAGACAGTCGCAGGTTGTGGCTACCTGCTGTTGAGAATTTTCAAGCCGCCCTTAAGGCCTTCAATCAGGCTTAACGACTGCCATTTTACTGACAACCGGGACCAACGGCTTAACGTGCCTTCCGAAGCACGGAAATGCTCGCAAATGTAAATGCCACAAAGTGGTCACCCATCCGAGGACCAGCCATAGTGAAAGTTACGTAACTCAGTGATCGTTAACAGAACACTAAGACCGCGGGGCCACGAGCGCTTCTACTGCAACTCTCGACGCATCCATTTAATCCTGTCGCTTATACTTTTACAAAAATGTATGAAAATTTGCCCGATATGTTGATATTTATTATTACAGCTCAGCTTTTCTGGGTAGTAACGTGATGATATATAGCCTCCCTCTATAAATGGGCTATCCAACACAAATATTGTTTTTCCATTCAGACTACTTTCTTGAGATTAGCGTGTTCAACCAAACAAACATACAAACTCTTCAGCTTTATATATTAGTATAGATAGGTGAACTAGAGCAATCACTTCTATGTACCTAAACTAATTTGAAAGCTCCTCGGCACCATAACTGGTTTGTTCAACTTGTCTGGTAGTTAATGTAATATCTAGAGCATATACAACTTACAATTTGCAATATTAAGTACTTAATTATCACTCACGCCTCACCGAAGGGAGTAGGCAGGGTTAGTTACGTCCACATAGAGTCGAAATCGTCGCTCAATAGAAAGTTACCGGTACAATTTTGACAGTTTTTCGTAGTCTACCATTATAATCGTACTTCAATAGACTTCTATCGGTCGGCCGATAAAATTCTACTAACACGTACCGCGCCAGTGGCCGCTAGTCAGTTGCATTTTTGATAGTCTACAAACATTTTGACAGTTAAAGACAGCAATTCTGGTTCTATTCTACGGCTTGTCAATAGCAGACTCAACCCCCTGGTGGTGAGCATATTGCCGTGTTGGATAGTAAGTCTTAAGTTTCAAAACATTAATAATAATAGTTGGTATTTTTATAAAGGTGAAAATTTTAGAGTGTGTTTGTTACTTCTACAGGCTTAAACGGCTTGATCAATTTGAATAAATTTTGGTGTGGAGATAGCTATATACCTTGAATAACCACGTAGAAAGACAGCAATTCTGGTTCTATTATACGGCTGGTCAATAGCAGACTCAGCCCCCTGGTGGTGAGCATATTGCCGTGTTGGATATTAAGTCTGAAGTTTCAAAACACTAATAAAAAATAGTTGGTATTTTTATAAAGGTGAAAATTTTAGAGTGTGTATGTTTGTTACTTCTGCAGGCTTAAACGGCTTGATCAATTTGAATAAATTTTGGTGTGGAGATAGCTATATACCTTGAATAACCACGTAGGCTACTTTTTTATCCAGGTAACAGGAAACGGGTAAAAAATCTACAACACGTATTTAATTTATTGTATAAAAAAAATTACACGTTTGAATTTACACTTACTGCAAAAGTTGTTCGTGAACTGCCCACGTAAAGAGAAGATAATGAAGTTTTAGTGGTTATTCTACCGTGTTTAGTAATAACACGTCTAAGAATAACAAGTTAGGCTTGTAATGACCCTCAGATATACACAGCCTCTTAAACTTATCTCTGACAAACGCTAATTAGAGTACAGACATAACAACTTTACGACTTGCGTATTACTGAGTAACTTGAGTGAAGATGATTAGCTAAATAGAAAATTATTTTAAAATTAGATTTTAAGTGAAATTACGTAGAATTTTAGCTACTAAATAAATTCTACTGTTTCGAACATTGCGTGTTCTACCGCTGGTATGTTTGTAGTTTGTTTTCTGAGGTATTGTTTGATAATAAAATATTGCAACGCTTATCACAGAGGCATATTTCTATAAATTGTGAAATCTCTAAGCTTTCTGTCTCTTGAAAATCAAATGGCATTATATAAAAAAACTCGAAACGATTACTGAGTTACGCAAGTTTTACTATGGCTGGTCCTCGGATGGGTGACCACTTTGTGGCATTTACATTTCCGAGCGTTAACTTGAAATAGATGTTGCTAGTAGCTATGAAAACGTATAATAATTTCTAAAGAGAAGATGTGCTTTCTCAGACTATATATTTTACACATAAACATTCCTCAAAATCACAATAACTCATTATAACTTTTACACCAAACCGAAGGTTTGACAGTGTCAATAGCATCTTTGATCGTGATATGAAAGCAGACATAGATTTCATCAGAATTAAAAACTAAAAAGAGACGTAATATGAATAAGTAAGCAACCTAAAGTGACTTTAATTACATAATAGGCACTGCGTCTCTGTTACTCCTAAGATAAAGTCATTACAGCGGCAACTGTAGTAACAACAAAGAGACACGCAATCTCAACACTTACACTATTCAAACTTTTGTTTAAGTGTTAAACAAAAGTGTAAATACAAAGTTATTATTCTTAAATGGTAATAACGATGTTGCTACCGAATTTACTATCTCAAATATAATTAACATTAATTATCTCTATGTTTCAGGTATACAACATGACGAAATGAGACAGGATTTCAATACAACTGACCAATTTATTATAAATAGCGATGAAAAAAAGTATTTACTATAAGATCATGATGAGTTCAATGATTAGAATGGAAGTGATACGGTTAGAGCTAACCTGACAGTAGATTTTATAACTAATAATATATAGAGACCAAGTTTTGTTATAGAACTCAGTGAGAGTGATGAAGTGTTGATTACTAAGGTGAAGGACTATGAAGAAGTGATAGGACTGTAAATAATGCCTGATCGGGAGTCGGTGGGAGGTCCTGGGAGTGCAGGCAGCGGAGGTTTCCTTCCGTTACAGTTTCCGTCAGCGTTTGCTGCATTCCATGCTACAACTCCACCAGGTGGTCCTGCATCAGCTATGCACCACGCCTCACATTATCATCATCATGCACAGTAAGTATCTATTAACATTTATTTTTATTAATAGTTTTAAAAGTTGTAGCGCTCGTAGCTCCGCGGACTCAGTGTTCTGTAAACGATCACTGCGTTAAGCAACTTTCACTATGGCTGGTCCTCGGATGGGTGACCACTTTGTAGTATTTACATTTGAGAGCGTTTCCGTGCCACTGCCATAGATGAATTACCTCATAGATCGAAGTTTTGAAGCTGATGCTGAAGCTTCATATAACATGATGTTCAACAGTTTTATATAGAAGAAGTGCCCCATCTACATACGTAATTTTATTATGATTCCCTACAGGGCTAGTGTCCTTTAACATTACGATCTACACGTTAATCGTTCATGAACCTCCACCACGTTTATTGGCTTGCTCCATAAAATAGAGTGGTTCATTAAACAGTTCACTCGCCGCAAAACCTTTTATTACATAATTGCATATGTTATCTTATTAACTTCATACCTTATACCACAGTCCATATATGAGCTAAAGCAGTAAGGAAAGTAGGCCTAAATTTAAAATTAGGTACGTATCTTTTTTCCTCTGATACATTAGAGTTGTCGGTGTATTTTATATAAAATAATAAGCTTTTTTATAAAATTATTTACACTCTTGTCTAGATAAATGATACAATAGTAATATTTTAGATTAGGGTTTGGATTCTGATTCTCACAATATAAAACATTACTAATGTTAAACTACTCACTCTGCATTGTGATGTCCGCTTCTGAGTCTTGTAGATGCATTCGTCTGTGTGAGTAAGCCTATTAGCACGTTTGTATGTTTTTTTTGTTTCCCTACTGTTCATGTATGTACTGTGGTTCTACTGTGTTGTATTAGGAGCAATTAAAATATTTTCATAATCCATAAAATTTATATGATATTTTTTATTCATATCGTTTCGCATTAGCAAAATTACTTTTATTCCGACTTATTTAACTTCTTTACTATCAATAAAAGAATTTATATCGGGAGCAGGTAGAAAACTTATAGATTAGATTAGAGCCGGCGTATTAACTGTGGTTTACGGCCGGCCGGCCATAAAACCCGGTCCAGGTGAGACAACGTGTTACTTAATGATAATTTATTGCAAAACAGCGGATACCGAGCGGCCATATTTGATGACAACATTAATCTTCCTTAACTGGACGATATCAAAATGGAGTCGTAAATACCAAAAAAGGTTTGATCCGATACCTGAACATCACTGAATGATGAACCGGAAACCGATGAAGAAATTGAGACGTATAAAATGTTAGGATGGACGGCAATAAAAAGAGAACGGTGCGTTTCAACAAATGAGTTACTTGCTGCGCTCAAAGGGAGTGTGATGTATGGCAGCAAGTCGATCCGCCCGACTGAGATGATTAATGCCTTCGTACTCAGCCTCGAGGCGCGCCTCGTTTCTACCCTTGCACACCAATACAAAACTTTTTAAACGTTATTTTTTAAAGTACCTACTTTAAGTTGCACTGATTAATGTGACTATAGTTGAAAACGCTTGGCATTGTATAAAGCGTAGATTATTCTTAACTTAATATTAATTTTGATTAACTCTTTATTTTCATGCATCTTATTTCAATTCTTTGGTGACTCAGTGGTAGATTTATTCACAATCTTATATTGAATGAATTAGTGCTAGATGAAGTGCAATGGAAAATGAAATATCGAGATCTTCAGGGTCTAAGCCATCATCAACCAACAAGTGGTGCACCAGTTGACTAACGAATGAAGCTATGGCAAAGAGTACGGAACACTCCAAAGAAAATATGCACCTACCTATCCATATTGGGCAATAAAAGCGGCATCCCAGGCCACATCTCTAAGAAGGGTTTTGGTTGCAATTGTGAATGCATTTAGATGAAGAAGACCCTCCCAATTGGGAAGTAGCTACGTTCGAGCAGTGGATGGCGATAAGCTTATTTGACATAGCAGACAAAAATATTCTATACTTTGTATTATTTATATCAATTTCGAGACTCGTTATGGCGAATGGAAAATCGAGTTAGAAATTAGTTGTATAAAGACGTCCGCTTTCTCGGAAGTCCAGTAATCCTTTATTCACGGTCTGTGGCGAAGGATTTCGTCGCCGGATGGGTGTACCCATTAACGGCCATTTCTCGGTGCCTCATTTAACCCGTTGCTGCGATAATTGCCACCACGTGTTTATTTCCAAGCGTTCTAATTATAGTACTCACAATGGGTTGGACATGATTGGTAATTTTGGCTTCGTTCGCTTCGTCAAAGTCAATATTATCCAACCGCAAAAGAAATGATGCGAGTCGTCTGTCATTAGATTCATTAACTAGAACCGTAGACAGAGAGAACACTTTGAACTGATGTATAGACGCGGTACTCTGTCTATTCATTCTGTTTCATCCTTTTTAGTTTCGGTTGGATGTCTTGTCACATTAATTTGTTGTTTTGCATCATTGGTTGCTACTGTTTTTACACAAATTCTTTTTGTCATCACATTTATCTTATCCTTTGTTCCATTCATTAATCTTTCTTGACGTTTCTATCGAATTACTTTTCACTTCATTATATTTAGTAGTTTCATGTATTTCTAAAGCATATTATGTCACGACCAAGTTTAAACATGCATAACCCTTCTGTGAACTAGATCCGATTATCGACCAAGATTGTATAGGCATCTTGTACTCAAGTGTCGCGACTCACCACAAAAGCGCAAGCCACAATAAACGTGCCATTCAGCGGCCCGCATCCCACTCCATAGTCATTGTGACGCGTCCTGGCTTCACAAATCATCAGAGAAAAAAACCATTATTATTGACGTAAAGACAAAGGCCTTATCATCACGTGATTGGTCGTCGTGTGTGGCTGACTATTGTTTCAATGTGTTACATGAAATCTCTTGCCAATTAGATGTAATAACTATATCATTTATATCAACACTTATAAATTTTGTTGTCACTTGATACTTATAATGATAATTAACATTTAGTTTCATTTTATCGTCAGCTGTGTCTCACATGTAAACATAGACATAGTTGCGTGTTTGAAATCAATCCGATTTTTTGGATACGTTTCAGTGTTTTATAAAATAAAAAGATTGGAAATATTTGAGAGAAATTGGATTTTATGATAACTGACAGTAAAAGAATATCTTTCCCACTTAAATAAGAAGACATTTTGAGTAAATTTACTGTCCGTATTGAATTGTCGATTGAAAGCCGAGTGGAAGATAAAGTGACGAAGTATCAATGAATGTGTGTAACAATAAAATACCACGAACTAATAATTTCTTATTCGATGAAGAAAGAGTTTCCATTTTCTATGTTAGTTCAATCTTAAGATTATATTTGACTAAAACGGACTACGCCAAATTTAATGCGATCTAGAATCTTTTCCGTGTGAAACCATGTTCATATAATTATACTCAAGAGTATAAAACTGAAGAAAAAATTAGGCATTTAAAGACTGCAAAACTGCCATAGTGCTAAAGCTTGCCATATTGAATGATGTGATTGTTTAAAACCAAAGAATACTGTTTAAATTAACTGAAATGAATAAAAATGTCACAAAAGTGTTTGTTGTTTCTTTAAAGGAAACGAGATTTATAGTGACGTTAAAACAGCGTACAACAGGGCTTTTTAAAAACATTTAGACGTCAAGAACTTGAAATATAATGGATTTTATTGTTGAAGATCATCTAAATACCGACTCTGATTTTAAATTTTGAGTTATACTTTTCACTTGATGTGAAAAGAAGGTATGTGAACAGATTCTGACTAAAGTAAGTTTCTACTAGTAATTTGAACATAATATTATTATAACTATCTTCACGCTGTATCCCTGACGGGTTGTCAGAGAGGACAGATCGCCAGGCTTCGCGAGCCATGCATACTTGCATGCATACCATGAAACAGCTGATGATGAGCTGATATCAGCAGATGAAAATAATGCTTCGAAGATTTATACTATTGGAAGTCGATATAATCAAGACTTTTATAGAATATTACTCTTGAACTCTTAAAACGTCATAAATATGGACAAGTAACTCTCTATTAATCCGGAGCCCAATTTTCGAAAGGTTCTTGTGTATAATTTTGCAGAGTAACATGTCAAGTTATTCAGTATTTTATTCAGCTTTAATAATAAGTAGTTGATCTTCATCCATCATCATACCGCATTTAGATAGAGTTTCATAGTCAATGGGATTCTTTTTTGCCCTCTAGTAGTAAGGATTTCTTGGTGACGATGCTTTCAAAATAATCTCCAAGCTATCTTTCATCGCTGCCTCTACATTTCATTGCGATAAGTTCTTGCGCCATATATTTTAATCTAAGCTTACTGAGAATTCTATCCCCTCAAGTCCAAGTATCCATGTTCAACGGAAGCTGTAAATAACATTGCAAGAAATAGGTGGCAGGTTAAAATTGTTTTCAAAACCTGCTAAAAGCACCAACCTTTTTGTCTGTTATTTTTTTTTGTTATCAACGGCAAAAAAAGGTTTGTTCCTACATTGACCAAAAATGGTTTCTTGATCGGTCAATCTCCATAAAGCAGTTCCGGTCGTAAATTGTCCCTCCACATCCCGTTTGACTGTCGTTATGTCCTGACCACGCCCTGATATAAATAGCACCAAATGGTCCTGGGAATACGCTTAATAGTTTCAGCTTAGTTGAATGGGATTTATTTGTGGACTTAGCTGTGTTTGTAGTTGTTCTGTGACTAATCGACTAGAGGAAATCTTATAAATGTTAACCCAAATGAATATGCAAGTAATAGATTAAATTTATTTCTTCCAGAACGTCAAATTTTTCTGTTGTTCATAGTTTTATTTTACAATATTTTCTGTAATTATGAAATTGTTTATAAAAACTGTAGACTTAAATCAGATTACTTTGGAAGTACTGCTTGACAAAATTTTTTGCATAATTATAAGACTACGCGAGATTAAATAAAAATAGTACATTAAAAACAATAACAAATATTGTCAATGTTCCGCTATAATTTAATTCATCAGTATAATTTTCCTTAGGAGAAATCAAAACTTACCCCAAAAAACGGTCAGTGGTGATCAGGTATTGACGAGGCTGGTTAGGATCCTAGAGATTTCCTTTCCGGGGATATACTAAGTTTTGTATTACTGGTGCTAATTCTGTTGTTGAGATCACTAAACTAAATTTCTCTAAAATTTTCTAATTTTTATTAAGAGATTGCCAAATGCTATTCTGTTATTAAGTCGAACTAACTAACTAACTATCTTCACGCTGTATCCCTGACGGGGTAGTCAGAGAAGACAGATCGCCAGGCTTCGCGATCCATACATACTTCTTTCGCTTCTTCGAGATTCATCAATCGCTTCATACACGCACGTCTGGGTATCCGAGTACTTTTGACCTTTCCGTTTTTGAGCAATCTACTCACGTGGTCTTCATATGTAAGGCTCGGCCTACCCTGACTCCTTCTACCCTCTACTTTTGAACAAAATATATTCTTCGTCAATCGTTCCTCACTCATTCGTTGGACGTGTCCAAACCAACGGAGTACGCCCTTTTCCAGCTTAACGCTGACACTTTCATTCAAACCTGCCATATTGCGTATCACTTCCGTTACGTATTCGGTCGGCCAAGGTAACGCCGCACAATTTTCGAAGTGATTGCATCTCCACAGCATTCAATTTACTTTCATGCATATGCTGACATACCCAGGTTTCACTACCGTAAAGCAAAGTTGGCACTAGCACTGCGTTATGAATCGCCATGCGTGCTTCTTTTACGATGCTTTGTCGCTTTACTAACTGGGACAAAGCACCGTTTACTTTGTTTCCGGCAGCTACTCGCCGTTCTACATCCGAATCACATCTTCCATCCGCGCTAAACATACTTCCTAAATACACAATTTCATTCACTTGCTCTAGACGTTCCTGGTTTACCCTAATTCACCTAAATAGCCTGGTTCATCTAAATAGGTAACGTCTAATTTTAGTGAAAAAGTCAAAATTTTGGTGAAGTTAAATATGTATCTGACATCACTAAAATTCATTTTATGTGATAAAATTCAACAAAAAGTGAAAAATGTACATAGACAGTTCAATCACTAAGTTAGTCGGCATCTAAATACATGTTTTGTTAATTTTATCACATAAAAATAATTTTATTGATGTCCGATACAAATTTAGTGCGGTTTATAATATCACCAAGTTTAGTTCGACGTAATAACACAATAGCATTTGGCAATCTCTTAATAAAAATATAAAATTTTTAGAGAAATTTAGTTTTGTGGTTTCAACAACGGAATTAGCACCACTGTGTAGTTTAGGCGGTGTGAGTCCACCATGCGCATCTTAACGTTAGTTCCGGTGAAAGCTTCAGGTATGGTTCTACATACAATAAAAGATTGGAAATCAAACCTACAACCTCTACTTTCCGGTCTTCTGGGTCACAATCGGGTTGAGTGAATCTATTTTCATCTTATTGTGACAATAAGATGAAAATAGATTCACTCACACTTTGCTAATTCTCATCGCATTCATCAGAGACGCGTGACCTCCCACTGACAACGTTTAAAAATACTCTTCGCTCTCATCTCATCTAAGCGTTGATTCCTGGTTACATACAATCCTATAAGTTTATTTTGCAGCCCAAGGTCTTTATCATATTTTAAACTAGGTGACCCCCACGGCGTCGCCCGTGACATACTTCGAACTTCCGTCGCACCTATTTAATCCCGTCCTTAAAAATTCTACAAAAATGTTTGCCCATTTTTCAAATCTTCTGCAATTTTCCTAATCCGATTCCTGAGATTACCGCGTTTAACCAAACAAAAAAACAAAATCTTTAACTTTATATATTACTATAGAAGTATAAACTAGCGACAAAGTCTTGCTTCGCACGGATTCAATGTTAATACAAATCTTCCTATTCAATCACTCTATCTACTGACAATAACCGCATTAAAATCCGTTACGTAGTTCAAAAGATCTAAGCGTACATACATACAGGCAGCGGCTACATTTTATGTAAAATAAATAAATATCCATCACGGCTTATCCCCGAAGGGGTGGCAGAGGCATATTATATGACCACTTTTCACCGTGTGGATTCCTGTCCCACGTAATAGGTGGTGAGCCCATTGCCGTGTTAAAATAGACAGACGCAGGTTGTGGGTACATGCTGTTAAAATTTTAACATAAGGCCTTCAACCAGGCTTAACGACTACCATTTTACTGGCAACCGGGACCAACGGCTTAACGTGCCTTCCGAAGCACGGAATCGCTCGCAAATATAAATGCCACAAAGTGGTCACCCATCCGAGGACCAGCCATAGTGTAAGTTGCGTAACTCAGTGAACGTTTACAGAACACTGAGACCGCGGGGCCACGAGCGCTTCATTTTATGTTATACCAGAAATAATCATTATATGAAATTTTATGTTTCTTACTTTAAAAATGACGAACTTTCATACATCCCTTTATCCTTTATTTTACCCCCATTACGTGTGAAATCGATTCGCGCTGAAAAATGATAAAATACAGTACTAAAAATGATAATGTACAATAATAGCTGGGCTGCGGCTAGCCAGGCATAGTCACCTTGACTAGTCGGAGTCTACCTTTGTCGGAGGTGAAGTGCCTCCATCGGTTTCTCCACAGTAGATATGTCCATCTCCTCATTTTTGACTGCCTCGGTGGCGCAGTGGTATGCGACTCCCGCTGAGTCTGGCTGGGGATTACTGGGTCGGAACAAATATTTGTGTGATTCACAAATGTTGGTTTCTGGGTTTGAGAGTTTCTTATGTATACTATACTACTAAATATATAAGTACTAGTTGATGCCCGCGGCTCCGCCCGCGTAATGAAGCTCTCCCGTTTCCTCTGCAATTTTTCTCTCCATAGAAATCTTCCTTAGAGTACAAGCAATAAATTAATAAAAAATGTACTCGAAATGGCCCAGCCGTCTTCGAGTTTTGCGCTTAACAACATATTTTGCGATTCATTTTCATTTATATACTTGTCTATATAGGTATATTACAGCTTAGCTTTGGTTAGATGGCGCTGTGTAAAATGTTTTGTGTGCCACAATATATTTGTTTTTCAATATTTTATCTATTTGTCATCCCTTCAATGATAACACAGCATACATAGTCAGTAGAATGAGAATCATACCTATTGTCATGTAACATAGCGCGTTATGAATATTACATCAGGTCATATTAAAATGACTGTATTATTGCGTTCAAAAACGGTTAAGTGATTAATTATGTAAGCAAAGTCCTAAGTGTCCCGTGTCCTGTGGGTGAGGTACAAGTTAAGAATTCTCGGTTCATTCACTAATAAAATAATGGGTATATTTAACAAAGAGTAATCTATTTAGAAAGGTCGTCATCATCTGAGCAGTATTCCAGGCCCTCTAGTCTTTTATTTTATATTGTTACTTTACTGTCGCTCTAAACCTTCACGATGAGAAAGATACTGGACATTTGAACTATACCTCAAAGTGGGTAACATAATAAAAAAAATCGACAGCAGGTAGCCACAACCTGCGTCTGTCTATTTCAACACGGCAATGAGCTCACCACCTTTTACGTGGAACAGGAATACACATGTTGAAAAGTGGGCATATACTATAATATGTATTATACATATGATATATATAATACATATATATAATATGATATATATGATATGGTGGCAGAGGCATACCTCTGCCACCCCTTCGGGGATAAGGCGTGAAATATTAATAATATACACATGAAAAAGTTTAAAAAGAAGAAGTAATTTTTAGTTCGTATATAAAATTAATACATTACTTATTTTAAATACTAAGCTTTACTTATTTTTTTAAAAAGAACTTTTATCCAACATGGACATGTCAGCCCCATCGTATTTTTTAACACTGCTACCCTTAAGACTAAATCAAATTATTAGGTACAATATAATGATTCATTGTGGAATGACCGCGATCGTAGCTAAACGACAGAGTTTTTTGGACGTTTCTGAATTAGGTTTTGACAATTTTTTTTGTATCAGACCTACATCTAATCTATTTAGATTTAACTCGTTCAACAGTGAGCCAGGTTCATCTTTAAATTCTAAGCTTGTCTTCTTGTTTTACAGGCATAATTGTAACGATAACAGAAATTTGCAGAAATGTGACCCTCTTTTTCTTCGTCTGCCTCGGTGGCGCGGTAGTTGTGTATGCGACTGCGGCGCATGAGGTCCAGGGTAAGATTCCGGGTCGGAACAAATATTTGTGTTATACACAAATGTTGGTTTCGGAGTTTGGGTGCTTTCTATGTATAATATGTATGTATTTAGAAATACATAAGTATGTATATCAGTTTTCTAGATCCCATAGTACAAGCTTATAACTTAGTTTGGGCTAGATGGCGCTGTGTGAAAAGTGTCCCGCAATTTTATTTTCCCATAATAAAAAAAAAATTGTGGGGCACTTTTCACACATCGCCATCTAGCCCAAAGTAAGCTAATATTAGCTTGTGTTATGGGATCTAGATAACTGATAAACATACTTATATATTTCTAAATACATACATATTATAGATAAATAACACCCAGACACAGAATAAACCATCATGTTCATCACACAAAGTTTTATCCTGGATGGGAATCGAACCCACGACCTCTTGCGTAGCAGTCGGATGCACTCCCACCGCGCCACAGAGTCAGTCGAATATTAGTATAATATTCGACTGACTAATATACTGAATAATATAGTCTTTAATATTAGTAGTAGTGAGATCCGTTACTACATAAAGCATTTTCACTCTTTGAATGACAATTTTTTTTGGGACACTTTCATAATACCATCTTCAAGGTTTTCTATTAATTACTTCTTCAAGGCTCGAGGACTCAGCTCTTGGCTCGGTCCTCCCATAAAATTTAAAACTATGTCAACTGTTTATCGAGTCAGGGAATTCGGAAATATGAGAGATTTTGTACATTCAGTAGCTCTTTCAAGGCCACACAGGAACCATTAAGTAGATTAATCGACGCACGACAAGTCGATGCGATTTACGCGCGATTGTGTCCGGTCATGTGGCGTGACGCGTTTGCGCGCTGCACAGTGAAATAAAACATAAAAAAATCTAACAATCGGAAATAACACGTTTATTTTCATTTGTATAGATTTAGTTATTAATTGAATAATTTATTATAGTTTTGTTTAACTTTGACAGACATATAAAAAAATGAAATTAGGCCTGTGTTTAATTGCATAACGAAGTGTTTAATGTCATCAGCATCAATTAGGTCATTTGAGCAGTAGATCAAATATGATGATTCTTTTATTCATTAAACTTAATTCTCTCCTTGAGGTATACTGACCCCAATCCCTTGTCCCCTTTATAGGTATAAATGACGGGTTATCATTTATTTATTTATTTATTTTTAGTAAAATTTATACACAAAACCGTAAGTTCGATTTGAATGTTACTGTGGTTAAAATGGCAGTCTTTTACTAAATTTAATTTTAAAATGGGTAGGAGATAGACAAAAAAGATCGCACACAATTGAAATATAGAATACAACAGAAACTAAATTAATAACTGTATCAAAGACCAAAGGAGAGAAGAGTCGTAGAATAATCTATATTTAAATTAAAAGCAATTCTAATTTTGTTATTTACGGTTTTTAAAAGTAAATGTATTTATTTTTTACTACTATATATATACATTTTATTATTTAACTGTGATATATATATTTTATACTAAAAATAAAAACAACTAACAAACCTTTAATATATAAATATATATTCTTTATTTCAATTTAGAACAATTCTATCTCAGCATGCGTATGCGCAAATTAAGATTATAATGAGCAACCGAAGCGATTGTGTTCTAAAGCTACTGTGCGCTGCACGCATGCACGCGACATTGCGTGACTTAACCCTTTCTTTCCTTTCCTTATTAATGTTTTAGGCCCTACCATTGATTATTGAGATTTAAAAGAGTGCCAATATTGGCTGCCCATTTTTCTGGACATTTTAGTTATTAACTGTGTGACATAAATGTTTTTGATTGCTTTGCGGTGCCTTGTTTCAGAATCAGATATTTATTTGTGAAACATAGGTAGTACAATAATAATGATGTCGAATACTATAAAGTCCTTTTGAACAATAATATGGTGATATTCTCTTTCTTTCTTCTACCCGTGGGTACGTCAAATCAAAATTGACTATGTTCTCGCACCACACCGCGATTAGCAAATTTAGGCCTTGCAATACTTTTTGTTTTACATTGCCAACTTCAAAAAAAGATTGAAGCGCCTTATACAGGGTTCATTGGATTTCTGATTTTGTTATTACTCCATACAGAGAAGCTTTATATATTAAGCTATAAAGAGGAAGGAGCGCAGTGTCTAGATTAACCTTAACATTAATATTATTTTGTAGTTATGAATCTTCTTTGATTACCTGTTTGAGTATATTTAGAACGATTGACAATAAAGTTCAACGGGCAATAAATCTAATTTTATAACAGCTCGTGTTATTCAGTTTACAATTTTCAGATAAGGCTACCAAATTAGTAATATCCGTCTTCAATGCTGTATAAGGTCCAGTCCCAGGGCAGAATTCCGATATTGAAAATTCTGCCCCTGGGAATGGAGGCTTCTTTCAAAACATGGGTTACTTGAAAACTTTCCTTTCATATACATTCGTACTTTTTTTATACCTTAGAGGTGGCCTCCCCTCAGTGGTATCTTAACTGTGTATCACCTGATGGAAGGTGGTCACCGCAGCCTATGGACGTTTGCGACACTGGTTAGCCTAAATTTCATCATCGTTTTCATCATCATTCAACCAAAATGATCCGAATGATACAGCCTATTTATCCAACCGAAGTCAAAATAAACATACAATTATCGATTTCAGACCAAACGAACAAACTGCATCGCACATTATACACAGAATGTTTATTTAAAGTAAATTTTCTAAAAGCATATTACAATTTGTAGTGTAATACAATACTATATCAAAGCGCATTCATTCGGAAATGTGGCACCTGTGGCTGTGTTTACTGAAACAACAATTCGATGTGATGAGGATTGTGTATTAGGTCATAGGTGGCAGCGGTAACGAAATGAACCACTCCTAAATCTGGAACACACCTCGGTGGCGCGGTGGTAGTGTATGCGACTGCCGCGACTCCTCATTCGCGGCAGTCCAGCAGATACAGTAGACTAGTATGTAGTAGTGCTAGTATGTAGCACTGGTAGTGGTAGGTCAGGTCCAGGGTTCGATTCCCGGGTCGGAAAAAAATATTTGTGTGATCCACAAATGTTTGTTGCTGAGTTTGGGTGTTTCCTATGTAAAATATGTATGTATTTAAAATTATATAAGTATGTGTATGAGTCATCTAGATCCCATAACACAATCTTATATTAGCTTACTTTGGGCTAGACGGCGGTGAGTAAAAAAAAATGTCCCACAATATTTACGACTATATATTCGTATATACTCTATATTTCGAGTATATACTCGTATATATTTATATTTACGACTCTCTGTAGCAAACTCTTATGTATTACTATATCACAAACAAATTATTTACTGGCGGTCAGAAAAGAGTGGTCATGAGAGTCATTGCCAGGTTCTTCCTCGGGCTCTACCTGTTGCGTTGCGAATCTGGCAGTAAATGTAAATGTAGAAACAATAATCTTGACGTTCAGTGCTGTGGAAACCCTACCTGGATTTAGATCCAGGGGTCTATTTTTATTTGACTGCCAGCAATGCCTATCATTAGACTTTCGGTATTTTTGGTAACGACTGCCGTCAGACCTTACAACTCCGTAAGAGATCCTGCATCATTGCCTCGTCCGTTAGCAGATGAGTTCACTTGGGCCCCGGAGATCTTGATGGACCTCGGATTATATAGACCTCGTTCCACGTAACAGGTGTGATGCACATCGTCATTTGGGTTGCTTACCTTCTTTTTTGGTTATTTTTTTATTTTTTGGCTTACTTATATTAGGATGAAGCTGTACTCATATTTTCATTTCTATGTATTTTGTTATCTACGTAGACTAAAACATTTTTATTTTTTTTATACCCATTTTGTTACACCCATTATATTTAATTAATGTTTGCAAATAAAGGTTCACAGCACCTAATTTTTGAGCACAATAATATTTTCCTCTTACGAACTAGTTTCTAGATTACAATAATAAACTGGTTACTTTTTATAAGACTGTTTAATATTGCATAGAGTTGTTGCGGTCTTCAGTTTTATTATGTAAAGTTTAGACAAAAGTATAGGTATAAAATAAAAATTTTAGGGTATGCCACAGTGAAACAAACTTCAGTAAAATTTTTAGGCCCTGACGATTCGCTTAGAAGACCGTGTCTCAGTCTAAAAGTAAACATTGGAATTTAGTTACAAACAGAAGGGCTTATAACCCGAGTCCGACTTAAAACCGCTACAGCCTATACTTTGCACGCTGTTACAAATGATTTTGGTTAAAGAAGGGGTGAAATTTTCTAACTAACTAACTAACTATCTTCACGCTGTATCCCTGACGGGGTAGTCAGAGAGGACAGATCGCCAGGCTTCGCGATCCATGCATACTTCTTTCGCTTCTTCGAGATTCATCAATCGCTTCATACACGCACGTCTGGGTATCCGAGTACTTTTGACCTTTCCGTTTTTGAGCAATCTGCTCACGTGGTCTTCATATGTAAGTCTCGGCCTACCCTGACTCCTTCTACCCTCTACTTTTGAACAATATATATTCTTCGTCAATCGTTCCTCACTCATTCGTTGGACGTGTCCAAACCAACGGAGCACGCCCTTTTCCAGCTTAACGCTGACACTTTCATTCAAACCTGCCAAATTGCGTATCACTTCCAAGCCAGCCAAGGTAACGCCGCACAACTTTCGAAGTGATCGCATCTCCACAGCATTCAATTTACTTTCATGCATCTGCTGACATACCCAGGTTTCACTACCGTAAAGCAAAGTTGGCACTAGCACTGCATTATGAATCGCCAGTCGTGCTTCTTTTACGATGCTTTGTCGCTTTACTAACTGGGACAAAGCACCGTTAACTTTGTTTCCGGCAGCTACTCGCCGTTCCACATCCGAATCACATCTTCCATCCGCGCTAAACATACTTCCTAAATACACAATTTCATTCACTTGCTCTAGACGTTCCTGGTTTACGCTAATCTCGCATTTAGTTCTTACGTCACCTCTTTCAAATACTAGAACCTTAGTTTTACTTGCATTCAAGCGGAGACCCTTACTTTCACACCCCTCTTTCATATTAGTGACTAATGCCTGAAGGTCGGCTTCTGACGAGGCCATGAGCACCGCATCATCAGCGTACAGCAGACAGTTTACTGTAAAGTCACCCAAATTCACACCCATTTGACGCCTGTACAGACATCAAAAAGAGGTGACACATCCCCCCCTACTCGCACGCAAGCCTTACAGTCCCTATAAAGCGACTGTATTGCCCGCAGTAGCGAGCCGTCCACACCATATCCTGGCAGCAAGTCCCACAGCGTTTCTCTCACAACGTTATCAAATGCTTTCTCTAGATCCACAAAAGCGCAGAAAACCTTCTGGCTAAGAGCCAGAAACTTTTCCGCGATCATGCGGAGAGAAAACACTTGATCCATGCAACCTCTTCCACGTCGGAATCCGCATTGAGCCTCCCATAAATACCTTTCAGACTTTTCTTGCATTCGTGCCGTTATAACCTTTGCATACACCTTACTAGCTAAGCTGACCAAGCTGATCGCCCTGTAGCTGGAGCAGTTTAGGCGCGAGCCTTTCTCTTTGTAAATAGGTACTACAACTGCTACTCGCCAGTCATCTGGGACCTCACCCGTCCGCCAGCACAAGTTGCATAACAGACATAGTGTGTCCCAGACACGCGACCCACCGTACTTGATCATCTCAGCAGTGACTCTGTCTTTTCCCGCAGCCTTACCACATTTCATACTTCTTATCGCTTGTTCTATTTCTTTCATACTAATGACTTCAATGACATCGGGATCCGGAGCATCGAAGTGAGCTCCCCTTCCCGATGTGGCATCTCTGTCTTTTCTTGCATACATCTTTCCATAATATTCACTCCATCTCTGCAGGACGTCACTTTGGTATGTTAGGACGTCATTGTTAACACTAACTAAATTTTCTATATAACTCTAAATAGTCTAAAGTTACGAAATTGCGTCCTAGTGATGTTTGAAATATATATTTACAAATTGCTTTACTGAATATCCTTTATCAGAAAATGGCTATATGTCAGTAGTGGAGTTTATTTACTATGATGTATGCTTTGACTCAATACTATCTTATTAATGATCTAAAACTCTTATTAGAAACTCTTAATCTCTACAGTATCTCTTTCCAGAGAGATAGGGCCTGACCAGCCGCTACCACAGTCGCTGCAACTCGTTCGCAACTTCAGTGTCCGTCAATATTGTTTTGCGTGAAGTTAAAAAATTTTATTTACTAAACAGGTTAAAGTTATTTGTGAAACATACTTAAATGACTACCACTTTTGAAAATATTACGATATCATTTTGTAACTTATACAGTATGGGTTTAATAAAATGCTTCGTTATATATAAAAATGAAAATTTAAAACAACATAATGAGCAAAAAGTGAAATAAAAATAAAATGCTTTGATTATGGTACCATTTTACAACTGACAGACAGACATGTCTATATTTTTATCGCCAAAAAATATTTATATTTTTGTGTGACATCGTAAAAACGTTATGCCTTATTTTAAAGTCCAATTTATAAGTGGAAGGCGTTATCCATTTGTATAAAAAATATGTTATTCCTTTCCAAAATTATTACGAATTTCTTTTTCAATATGACTATAAAATAAATAAAATTGACATTAATATTACTTATGATATTAAATTTATTATGTATGATAAGAAATTTAATTTTCTGTTGGTTTTGGACCAAACACCATTGCCTTTCTGCCAAATTGTGTCCGTTTATTCACGAATCGGGAGTAATTTTTATTAAAACTTATTCTTTAAACTTTATTTTACAGTAACATTACTACATACTCAACAATTAGGGTGTTGGTTATATTATTATTATAAATTATACAGCTTCAGTAGGGAACTATTGAAATTAATATTATGTGAAACTGTAAAAAATATAAATGTCACATAATAATTATGAAATATAACCATTTCATAATTATAAAATATAACCATTTCATAATTATGAAATATAAATTTCATAATGTTATATTTCAAAATTATGAAATACTACAGTGAATTATATTTTCACGTATCAATACTGGGATTGTAAGTAATTGGTACAATAGACTGGCGTTTTAAAATTAAAGAGTTTGTCAGATCACTGTAAACCCATAGGTGACTGATGAAATTATTAGCAAATATATACAATAGGTTAGGTAGGTGAAGCTGCGCACGCACAGTGAAAAAGGTACTATAGCTAAGAATAAAATTCAAAAAATAGCTCGGGAAAGCGTTTCCTGAAATCATCTAAACTTAAGTAAATTTAGATATGTCATAAAACATTTCGAAAGGCAACTCCTTACTCCAAAGCAGTCCTTCACCCTTTATTTTTCCCAAAGGGCATGACCTAGCAGTCATGTTAGCCGCTCGTAAAAGTTACTCCAATAAAAATGTAGCCAAGCCAAGCTAACTTTACGAGTTGTGGCATACGCATGATAATAACATGTTTGTGTGTATGTCTGCTGACATAAATAAAGTGGATTTATTAAGCATCTTGCTTAAGAACTCGTAGGCTATTTAAAAATACCAGTTTTTAACCCCGGACAGAAAACGAAGGGTGTTATAAGTTTAACCTGTGTATCTGTATATCTGTCTACCTCTTACGACTGCCTCGGTGGCGCAGTGGTAGTGTATGCGACTGCCGCGACTGAGGTCCCGGGTTCAATTCCCGGGTCGGAAAATATTTGTGTGATCCACAAATGTTTTGTTTCGGAGTTTGTGAGTTTCAAATGTATTATATGTATGTATTTAGAAATATATAAGTATGTTTATCAGTCGTCTAGATCCTATAACACAAACAAATATTAGCTAACTTTAGGCTAAACGGTGATTGTGTAAAATAAAAAAAATATTCCACAATATTATATTATCTGACTGTGGCATCTTAACTTTTGTAACGTTGGACCAAAATATTGACACGGACTTTTTTATTCTAAACCCGATGTGATCCACATAGTTCTTGGCTATTAGTTTTAAAGATTTTTCAAATTCAGAGTGATGTTGGATGTTACTTTGATAGTTTCCACGACATAAGAAGTTTACTGCTGCATGAAGTAGTCTGAAGAACACCGAACTCTTAATTACACCGAGACTGGGGGGTTGAGAGACACCGAGGGTTGGGAGATAAGTAGCTCTCAATTATGCCGAAAATCCAAAATCAAGCGATAATTGCTGATAGCTGCCAAATAAAAGTGGACCCCAGACTTTAAATCCAAGTCGGATTTGGAAGCAACTGGGAAAACACTAAGGTGAAGAAGATATTAAATCCCCAAAAAATTACTTTCAGGATTTCTGTAAAAAGAAACAATATTTATATGACAGCTCCGTATATAAATAAATAAATATCGTTGGGACAACTCACACAACACCATCTGATTCCAAACTAAGCAGAGCTTGTACTATGTAACCAGATAACTGATAAACGTACTTATGTATTTCTAAATACATACATATTATAGAAAAATAACACCCAGACACAGAATATACCATCGTGCTCATCACAAAAAGTTTTATCCTGTGTGGGAATCGAACCCCTTGCGTAGCAGTCGGATACACTCCCACCGCGCCACAGAGGCAGTCAAATATATATCTATATGGCCCATTGTACTTCTATTCCTTTATTATTCTATCCTTGTTTCATGCCAAAGGTACTTAACATCAAGGACCTACTTCAACAAACAAGTGCAGAAATCGCATTACTAAACAGTGACGTCACAATCTAGAAAGTCTCTTGGTACTTGAAATCTAAATATACGATACAGAGAGCCCTCAGTCTGAGGTCAATAGAAGCATTGACAAGAACACTAGAGTGCTTGTACATGATACTACTTATTAATAAGAAATACTAACAAATTGAAAACGTTCACTCTTTAAATGGAGGTTAACAGACGCAAGCTTGTATCATGGTAAATTATGTTGCATTTTCAATTGTTGGATGATGTAATTGTGCTCTAAAAGTATCAATAATAACATATTATAAGGTCTATTATAAGGGACTACTAGCTTACAGCCCACCTGCGGGCCGAGTCTACTATTGACAAGCAGTAGAGTAGAACCAGAATCGCTATTTGTAGCTGTCAAAATGATAGTAGACTGTAAAAAATGTCACTGACTAGCAAACACTGGCGCGGTACGTTTTCGTAGAATTCTATTGGCTAAACGATAGAAGTCTTTTGGAGTACGATTGTAATAGTGAAGGCTTGAAGAACACAGGGTCGTAAGAGGAGGGAAAAACGCGTTCATAGTTTCTATTGTTGGACAGAGAAACGATTTTAAATATTTTTATCTCATATTCGTTGGTAACGCTACAAATCTTAATTTATACTGATAGCTATTAACTAAAATAACTAAATCGATTTATTTCATACTAGCGTACAATAACTACATCTTAACTCTTATCGTAGAGGTCAACCCTGATACCCCGCCTCATATTAGATACTGTTTAAATAACTAAAGCGTATGAATAGAATTTTCATGTAAATATAACAAAAAATTCTCTTCTCTTCATCTAAGTATATTCCAATGCAGCGTTGAGGTCCCGGGTTCGATTCCAAGGTCGTATCAAATATTTGTGTGATCCACAGTTTGTTTCGGAGTTTGGATGTTTTCTATGTATGATATGTATGTATTTAGACATATATAAGTATGTCTATCAGTTGTCTAAATCTCATACCACAAGTTTATATTAGCTTACTTTGGGCTAGATGGCACCGTGTTAAAATAATAATAAAGTCCAGTTACTATTAACACTACCGGAATTTTGAGCCTTAAGTACATATTTATTGGACTACTTAGAGTAGCTATCTTTTATTTATATATATTTTATCATTTTCAGCGTTGTTATGAGTGACTGCCATCTTGCCTCCTGTTACAATTTTTTATAGTTTGACAGAGAAACGATGTTTTGAGTAGCTCAGTTCTGGTGAAGGTTTTCTCCTCTGTATGAGATTAAATGAAGGTAACACCTAAATCAAAGATTTGAGATTGCTATGCAACTTTACTAATGAAATTACTGGCGATGAGGAAATAGTCCTCATCACAGCATTAGCAGCTTTCGAAGAAAGGTTCTATTCCTGGCCGGAAACTGAAAACGCAAATAAAACAGTACCTACGACAATAAAATAAAAGAACAGGAAACTATATAAAATCAGGCGACTAAAGTTCAAAAGATTTTATGCAAATCTCCGCTGTTATTTGTACTTGCAAGAGCTATAAATGTGAACCATTTATGTTACTACGTGACGAGGCATTTATAATTTTTGAAATTGTGTGAATGGACATATCAAAATTGCCATAAAACTCCATAGTATCCATAGAATTTAATATAAATGGAAGAACATTTTGATCGGCGCTACTGATTGCCAAAATATAACTAACTATATAGAAACCACGTTTATATAAGCAAGGTTCTCCTGGGACTTCACCGAGATCGAGCTCTGTGTAACGTTTCTGATCTTGGTCATTGCTGTAGATCCCCGCATTCCCATTACCAATTGCTGCGATAATGGGAATGCGGGTGGGATTAGTCCCACAGATTAATTTGTTTATAATAGTTTTCTTGCTAGTCTTCAGCTTTAGAAACAATGGAAGTTGATGTATTACTTGTATATTTATTATTATGTCTTTGTTTTATCGATATTATGATAAATATCGATGAAGGTTCAAATTCATTGGTTCTTGGGACTTTGTCAAGTTCGAATTTGGTGTATTTCAGTTCATCCAGTTTTGCTTTCATTGTTTGCAGTTTTGTAAGTGAGATAATAGGATAGATTACATCACCAATTTATTGTTATTCTTATTAATTTTAATATGGGTTCTAAGATATTTTAGCGTTGTCTACGATTTCGACGATTTAAAATTCGGTGTTTTTTCGCGTCTGCGTCTTTGCTGATGCTGTTGTACCAGAGTCTTAGCATAAAGAGTGCAGGTCGAAATATTAGTTCATGTTCTTTAATATGTATATCAACTTCTTCGTGAAGTGTTCTATCCTATATAATTATATATGTATGTACGAAATAAGTGAAACTTTATAAAGAATTTTACATTTAGTTCCTACATGTTTAGAAACAGGAAGGAACTACCAAATATTTTTGTCTACCAAAATTTTAAACCTTCTTCGAGTTCTATCCAGGGAACTTCCCGTGGTTTAAGCGGTTTATACTATAGGGTTACCAAGCGTATTAATTAACATGATTATCTTAATATTTTTAAGGACTTTGCGCCAAAATCAACGATGATTTCAATATTCGAAGGACACTGATTTGTTTATAATAATATAGAAACTGAGAAATGAGTTGTGACAAATATAGAAACTAAGTAATGAAATGTGACTTCGGATGAAATTTTGCACACAATGAACGGGTTATTTACTATCTCAATACGAGAGACTGGGCACAGTGTGTTCAGTTGGCGAAACTCTAAATTAGTATCATTTATTATTTCATCATCTGGACACTTCAAGATTTTTACGAGTGTCCACATAGTGAAATTTAAATTAAATCACTTTCATGTTTTCGTCAACTGGACGCACGGACATCTAGGGTTTATGGACAGGCATATAATTCCTTTTAACCCACAATAGAAGAACGTGAAAATAGAATAACGCGTTTGCTATTTCATTGAAATTCATATTATACTTATAGAGTTACTTGCAGCTATTCTAAACCTTTAAGTATTTTTTCACACAGCATATCCTACTAAATGCGAAAGTTTGTAGGTATGGATGGATGTTTGTTACTCTTTCAAGCAAAATTTACAGAATGGATTTTGATGAAACTTTACAATAATATAGCATACACATCAGAATAACAGATTGGCTACTTTTTATTCTGGGAACAAGTTCCTGTGGAAAACGGGAACGGGAAAACTTCATCACGCTTACGGAGGCACGGGCGTCACAAGTTCATAATAGATTTGTGGACGAGTTTAAATAGGTACTAAAATTTTATTATGTCTCGGAATAAAGTGATGAAATATTACCTAGTAGATCTGTCAAATGTCATCAAGTCGTAACAAGTGGCGACCCTAGCGACTCATAACTCACGAGGACGGTCCGATGACCCGCCGCGCCGGGCGGAAGCGTACACCGCGCAGCGGCGCTGGCGCGGGCAATAAAATAATGATGATTTATTTGTAAACACGCGCGATGCGTGCCCGTCAACGGTCGATCGTAATATTGTGCATACCTGGAGTACATAGTGGTTCCTGAGTAAGCGCTTGGCAATTGAAGGAAAGAAAAATAAATACAAAATGGTATTATTTTTAACTAGCTGACCCGCGCGGCTTCGCCCGTGACTTATTTCGAACTCCCGTCAGTTGATCACCGCCGTCACGCCTTTCACATTTATGATTACTGCTCCTCTCTCCAGGTATACATACTATACCAAACTATAAGATATCGTAAAAACGCATTTGAAAGCAGAGTAGATCCCAGAACGCACATCCTTTCGGCAGTGTGCCGATGACGCGTCTGAGCGATATTTATTGATCAACGAGAGGCGACAACTATGCGCGGTCGCGCAAGCGCTATCCGCTGATCTCGTGCCATTACATTTGAGAACAAATTTGATTACAAAAAAATTATTATAGTGAGTTTACCTTAAAAGATAGCTATATGCTATCGCGGACTTTATTTTAGAACTTTTAAAGAGGAATAATTATGTAGTACATATATTTTGGTAATATTAATCGTTTAGGCAGCGTTCGTAACGGAAGCTTTCAAATAGAATATTTTTCTCCTGATTTTGCCACATTTATCATTGCTGCTCCGCTACTATTCAACACAATAATAAATTTTCAAATCGAGCCCGTATTTTCTGAGATTAGCGCGTTCAACCAAACAAACAAACAAACTCTTCAGCTTTATAATATTAGTATTTTTAATTAACTCACGTAGTGAACTGGTTACATACTTAACACAAGTGCTAATTATAAATTTAAAATTGGCAAAATGCAAAAAATTCACTATAAACATTTTTATACAGCGACTACTCTTTGATAACAATTGGAGTCCTCCAGATAACGCACTTGAGCTTAAGCGTTACTTGCAATAAAGTAGAACACTAAAACCACACGCCATTTTAAACGTAAGCACGTTTGCTCGCTATGTAGGAGGTCTAGCAACCAGATAGAATTAACTTCATTCTTACATTTTATTTACTGATGCCCATTTATTTATTATTGCTAGACTATAAAGTTTATTCGTTTTTCTGCCTTTTAAATATATTTTTATTTTTAAAACTTTGTATAAATTTCAATTTTTTTTAGGTATTATTTTGTCATTGACGTATATTTTATCAAGGTATAAATAACATTTATTGGCTCGATATTATTAATGTTTTAGAATTTAAATATAAACAATCTATGTTCATTTTTAAATAAATAATAACTTTTTACGACTTATGACTTAGTAAGCCATAAAGAAAATAAAAATAACACTTCAGAACACCTATTTTTTTGGCATTGTTAGATAATTATTGAGAAAATGATCAATGATAACTTCGGGTTGACCCAATTATTTTTACTTGATAGTATATAACATAGACATTTGGTTACACCTTTATCCCCGAAGGGGTAAGCAGAGGCATACTATACGCCTAGATTATATAAATATCTATGATGTGTTTTTATTTCCAAGAAATATGATTACAATAGATTCTTCTAATAAACTATAGCCTCTGATTACACCTGTGGGAAGCTGTGATGGGTGTGACGTAGAAAATACATAAAATGTAGTGCACACTTTTTATCTTTGAAAAGTGTCACCTGTGTACTATAAATATAACTGTCATGTGTACTAAGCATATTTTAAAACCTACACGCGTTTACCAAAGCACCACATCCGCTTGCCACTGTACAGTGCGTCCGCGCACCCTGCAACTGTTTACAATAGCTGATATTGTTTATTTTCGCTGCATATGGATTAAAAAGCTTCGAAACTACATACCATCTTTATCGTCGTTTTACTCATAATATTAAATGAGTTTATGTATGATATTATGTCTATCTCTGTCTAGTATACTAAATATCCACCTAAGAGAGAGCGGGAATTGTAGTTATTTGTCATTATTGGGATTTGATAGTAAATCAATCAATCAATACAGCCACTGAAATACTTTAGTATTTAAAAATAAATAAACCAGACTCCTCAGAAATTGGAGTTTTAGATACAAAAGCTTTTTTTATGCAAAGGCTTAGAATACACTAGAATAAGATGTGATCATTAATAGGGTTAATTGTAAGCATTACAACAAACATTGAACATTTTATGAATAACCCTTATGACCATAACTCTACCAAATCGTAAACGACAATAACAGCCAGTAAAGCAATCCCTCAAACTTGCATCTCAATTCGGTCGTATAATTTTAGTGATCTTTTTGACACCTATTTTGATAGTTGCCAGTTATTTAAACTACTTTTGCCACTTACAAGTGTAGTAAAACAATTTATATTGTATTACAGATTAGGGTTAATGTCTGCTTGTACAAATACTAGCTCTCCCTTTGACTTCTTTTGTGTTATAGGTTAATTTTCTATCCTTAGAATAATTAGAATAATAATAATTTTCTATCTTTTTAAGATTTTCTTCTTACACAGTTTGTGAAGGATCAGGTGTTCCTTCGACTAGGCAACTTGTTCCCGCCTAGCGGCCTGTTGTATAATATAATCATTCTACATAGTGAGAACTTTCATAGCAAGATGCAGGATTTTTTATATCATTCCTATGTAGCTCTTCGCTATGTGGTGCTGGTCGCCACAACTCATATCCGAAAGGATCGAGCAGTATGAAACTTTAGGTCTGTAATGTTGAATTTACTAAATGTTAAGATCCCCAAATGTTGAATTCTCAAAATGTTAAATTTCAAAATGTTGAAATCCCAAAATATTGAATTTCCTTAAATGTTGACTTTGCAAAATTTCCAGACCATTTCTAAACCGCTTAGAGAAATGATTTGTTTTTTTTTTTTCATTACATTCTAGTGACTATTTATGGTAATTTTGAAATCTTTGCAGAAATGACATCACTAAATTACTACCATTCAAAATTTGCAATAAACCTATCTAGGTATTATATATATACCTATTCGTAGCAGTAAATTGCAATTAAACCCTATTTTTTATGTATCATGTGATTATGAGAGGTTTCTTGCACAATTTTATTACTTTATTATAGTACAAAACAGACCATAATTCTGGCGTATAAAAACCACGGGTAGTAATAAAAATAATGGCTCTGCACAACATGTGTCGAAAACTGGTCGTTATAAAGCTGCTTCTTATGTCGAATTTTAGTACTTTATTAAGTTAGGTATTGATTTACAATCTTTATACTGACTTTGGTAACGACGTTCTGCGGTTTCACCCGCGTTCCTGTGACAATGCGGGGATAAAATTTTTGACATTTTGGGAAATGATTATTCAACTGAGAATGTTATATCCCAAAAAGTTGAACTCCCAAAGTTTAACTTTATGGGATTCAACATTCTGGGAAATCAATTTGCAGAGAATGTAACTTTATGCGAATTCAACTCAATGGGCCTAAAGGTTGTTTCTAGAACTCAAAGTACCACTCAACCCTCAACCGTTTTTGGACTCAGGAAAAAAAAGGATGATTATAAGTTATACTTTCGATGTTATTTCAGTAATATGAAGTGAGTATGTTCAAAATTTTTAGTCTGAATTTTAATAAGCATTAGCAAATACAGGTTCACTAGCGACAAATAGTTATTACGTAATCCACAGAAGCAGGGGTGCAGTGCTGCGCAAACACAAAAGGGATCACTAGCCAGAAAATTAAATTGGGTTGCTGGCGTTAAAAGCATATCCTATATTAATATAATAAATAAATAAATATTGTAAGACACTTTTCACACAGCGCAATCTAGCCCAAAGTAAACTAATATAAGCTTGTGGTATGGGATCTAGATAACCTATAAACATACTCATACCTACATTTCTAAATAAATAAATAAATATTGTTGGGACAAATCACATAACGCCATCTGATTCCAAACTAAGCAGACCTTGTACTATGGAAACCAGATAACTGATAAACATACCTATATATATTTCTAAATACATACTTATTATAGACAAAAACACCCAGACATAGAATAAACCATCGTGCTCATCACACAACGTTTTATCCTGGGTGGGAATCGAACCCACGACCTCTTGCGTAGCAGTCGTATACACTCCCACCGCGCCACAGAGACAGTCATACATACATATTATACTTAGGAAACACACATTTTTGGATCACTTAAATATTTGTTCCGACCCGAGATCGGACCCAGGACCTCAAGCGCGGCAGTAGCACACACTACCACTGCGCCACCGAGGCAGTAAATTATTATGAATCATAATAACTACCAAACAATGTTACTAGTATCTATCTTCTTTTAATTTTAATTATCAACGGGCTAGATGGCACTGTGTAAGCATGTCTTATAAAAAAGTGTGTGTATACTGATACTCATTAAATATTCTTAATTTAGTGTATACCAGCATTTACTAATTATTCATTGTAACAAGTCAAAAATAATTAAATCTAGACCACAGCGTAAACATTTCTAAGTTACAAAGTGCTTAGACAATAAATTAATTGAACTTTAACTTTCAAGTATGTAGAACGTTTGATAATATTAAAATAATATTAAGAAATGATAAGTTATTACTCAATTTAACAAGTCATAACCTAAATTTTATAGATAGTAAGTGTCTAAGATAGTGTTCAGTGCTTAAATGAAGTCATTAAACAACTTACATTTGTGATAACATAATTCCTTAAGTCATGTTAAGTAGTTTTATGTATTATCTATCTATTTAATCAAATCAAATCAAAAATCTTTATTCATGTAGGTCACAAAGTAACACTTATGAACGTCAAGATTACTGCTTCTACATTTACATTTACTGCCAGATTCGCAAAGCAATAGGTAGAGCCAGAGGAAGAACCTGGCAATAAAACTCATGGCCACTCTTTTCTTTAATGTACCCGGACCACCCATTTCAAGACTTAAGAATGAAGCCCAAGTGAGTAGATTGCTGAAAATGGTCAACAGTATGAAACGATTAATGTTTACTTTATTGTAACACCACAATACATTTAACTTTGACATTTGACTGCCTCTGTGGCGTGCATCCGACTGCTACGCAAGAGGCAGTCAAATTGTTCGATTCCCACCCTGGATAAAACTTTGTGTGATGAGCACGATGGTTTATTCTGTCTGGGTGTTATTTATCTATAATATGTATGTATTTAGAAATATATAAGTATGTTTATCAGTTATCTAGATCCCATAACACAAGCTAATATTAGCTTACTTTGGGCTAGATGGCGCTGTGTGAAAAGTGTCCCACAATATTTATTATTATTTATTTAAACTATAATGTAATCCTAAATTGGTTTTACAATTGGCGGCCTTATCGCACAAAGGCAATTTCTTACAGGCAACCTTTGGATGGAGACTTGTTAGAACATAAATTGGTGCAGAATGGTGTTACATTTAAATGTTACCACTTTTTGATTTTTTTTCCCTTTTAATCACATGATATACCGTAAACACATATATACATACAAATATATTTAGATAGATACATACTTGCAAATACATACATAAAGACCTATAATATGAAAAATATTACAATAAATATTACCAATGTCTATTCGGAGGCACAATGCACTAGGTATAGCCAATGTCTCTCTAGTAGTGGTCGTTTACTTGCTGCAATCTCTGACTACCCCGTCAGGGATATTGCGTGAAGATAGTTAGTTACAGCTTAATTTATTAGGTACGTGCCAATTGTCGTTACGCAATTAGCCACATTTTAATTAAACGAGTTGAAACGCAGCTCGTGTCAAAAATTGTAGGAATTTGAGTTGGTTCAATTATTACTATGGCAACACCATATTGGTTGAGATTTTGTGCGGGAATTTAACGGATGGTCGACGCTTGCTTTGTATTATTATCTAAAAACAGTGCCTACATTTTATTTAATGTGTAAAATTGTAGGTTATAGACATAAATGTTGTATCAACACGCTGGTAGTGAAAGCCTAGCTTGATATATAACAGTGACATATGATTTTTCATGTGCATCATGCAAACTCCAGTGAAAGCCTCAATAACGCCTTACCACTTTACTAAGCCATAACCATATTATTCACCGCAATGATGTCAGGTACTATTTTAACTGCAATATTAGTTCGGAAATATTTTTTCCATTTTAGTTTTTTATAGACACACTTTTCTAATGTTTTATGAAATTCCATGAACTTGAATAATCTCTATATCAAAGCTTTAACCAGATATCATCTGGAATGGAAGTATTATTAAGTGGATAGAAATTTAAGCCAATGACATAAAGTGCTTTTAAAACATATTTATTTAATCAATTAGGATTCTATTTTTATTCGTTTACTTCATGTTATATTCCACCATAATAGTTTCAATGGCGCCACCACATATTTACCTCATAAATCATTGTCACATAAGTATGAAACTCTGTTACAATTCTACGCATGCGCGGCGGCCATGTCTTATTTCAAAGAGCGGGAATACGCACTATGAGAGGTACATGATTGTCATGAATATAAAACATTATTGTGTGTAAGCGCTACTAGAACATTTTCTGGCATGGTTACTAAAATAGTTGATGACTACCAATAAAATAGCATTTTTTTTATGGCCCCTCCATTTAGGTCTGAGTTAATTGCCTAGCACAATAATCATATATCAGGAAAATAAGTATTTTTTTTTCAATAGAGTTATTGACGAAAACGTAGAGAGAAAAAAAAACAGTCAAGTTCAAAAAGGTTTCTAAAAGTTGATTGAAAATAGAAGAGATTTTCATCGTTAAAATAAAATAGGTTGTAAAATTTACAGGATTTTATCACTTCACAGTAGGTATAGAGTCGACGCAGTATACCGTATACTGCGCCGAAACAGACAATCATGTACGAGTAAAATCTGATAAATTTAATTCAATGAGTAAAATTCATTGAGTTAAAATAAACATAAAGACTTATTTACTCAGCTAAATGTCCAGTGAGCCGAGTCAGTTACCTTATCTGTTTTTTATACCACTGAGGTGGCAGGCAAGCATACGGCCCACCTGATGGAAAGTGGTCACCGTAGCCGTAGCCTATGGACGTTTGCAACACCAAAGGTGCAGCACTCGCGCTGCTGACCATAAACATTTTAAGACCCCTTTTGAAGAACCCCATACTGTAGACGTACGGGAAAACCCAGGCAGGGAGTTCATTCCACAATCTAACCATACGCGGAATAAAGCCTCTATCGGACCTAACCGTATGCGTGCGCTCTGGACGCAAAGTGTGAGGGTGAACACACCGTCTATGTCTATCTGTGGTTGAACCTATTTATTTCGTTACTAAATAAACAACTGGTAAGTCGATTGAAGTCTTGAAAAATATATAAATTTTCAAACAATGCATTTAGTTAAGGAGGTATAATAAAAATGAACACACACATATTTGTACATAAAACTCAGTAGTCAACCCTAACAAATAATTAAATGTATCATGTATATACAGCATGTTGCAACTTGCAACTCACTACTGCATTATTCAGAGCTGCGATTGACATGTCAGCGTGAGCCGCTTAAGATCGCAGCCGATTGAGCCAAAGGATTTTGAATTTTACTGCAGTTTTTCATCGAACTTTATATTAAATTCGAACAATTTAACTATAAAATATACGAAACTTTAAACATATTTTAAACAATATTAGATTCATAACTACTCATGAATATTAATTCTATTGGTAAAACGTTATCCCACAACTATATTTAAATACTAGTTCAAAAGCAATTATAAAACCTTTTTGTACCCAAATATCTTTATCAAGCACCTTTTTATAGCGTGTGTAGCAGAAAGTTTAACAAAAAAAAGGTGGCAGTCCTAGTGTGACGATAAAATATGAGGCTTAAACAAAACTCCTACCGTGGGGCCCCCGCGGTGAACTCTTGAAACATTCTCGGAAAGACCTCATGTCGAAAGAAGTGACTCATTTATAGTTTGCTTATTTAAATCATGCTCAAGGGACAATGGTTGTCTACATGTGGTGAGGTCGCAGGTAGTGAGTAACATAAAACTTGGCTATTAACAGGGGAAGATATCAAATTATAAATAACCAACTGAATCAGGCGTTACAAGGCGGAAGTCCGTTTTAAAAACTATAATTATTTTGTTTTAAATGTTATTTTTGCAATATTCCGCTTTTCTAAATTGTCGTACGATGTCGACACGTATTTCGCTACACACGAGATTTAAGAGTTTTTGGCAGCCAAACAATCTTGATAATACAACAAATAACATTTAAAACAAAATAATAATAGTTTTTTTAATCAAATTCTATTTACTTTAATTCACCAATAACAGAAAATACATCGGTAAAATTTTGCAAATATTTAAATCCCTAAAAATAAATATATATAAAAGCATAACTATATATTGAAATGTATTGTGGTTTATAAATCAACCTGTACATAAGGCTTTTATTCAAAAATCATCGGTTTCATTCTTAAAATCGTAAGAAAGAAGCTTAGTTTAGTTTTTTTTTTGCAACCTTTCTTGAGACCTTAATAAATCTGCCGTTTAACGTTTTAGTATTTAAGAATTAAGGATTTCGCATTATTCGATCGTGAAAATCTTGATAAAGTGATATATTTTTTGACGATAGGTGGCATAAAGGAACAGCTCGTTTCAATAAAATAAAAATTGTATGTATTTATCAGCTTTATGGTATATTGTTAAAAAAGGTATTGGGTGTTAAAAGTATTTTACAAACAAGGAAAACAGTATATTTTTAAAGTGCTATTATTTTTGTAAAACTTGATAAGATATTAGAGTTTGAAATATTTTTGAATTCTTCCTGGTTTTAAAATGAAAATGTTGCCATTAAATGACAAAATGTTGCCAACATGAATTTTTGTATTCATAACTTGGAAACCATAGGCACATATAGGTGACCTGAGACATTTCCAATTATGAGCGATTCCGCGCTTCGGAACGCCCGTTAAGCCGTTGGTCCCGGTTGCCAGTAACATGGCAGTTGATATGCCAAGTTGAAAGCCATATGGGCGGTTTGAAAAAATTTCAACAATAGGTCGCCACAACTTGTACTTGTGCATTTCAACACGGCAAAGGGTTCTCCACCTGTTACATGGTACTACATTGCAGTGCAAAGTTTGCATACGCTGAAATCTGGTCGTATAATATGCTTCTGCCAGCCCTTCGGAGACAAAGGCGTGACTAATAAGAAAAAAACAAGTTTAAATGTCGTTTTACAAATAAATAAGCTCTGCCTCTGTACTTAAAATTAAATATGTTGTGTAAAACTTAACAACCTATCTATTGCAAGCCTTAAGTACTTCAAGGTACGTAAATAAAAGCTAAGTTTCTACATCACATCTAATAATGATTTAGGTGTAGTAGCAATTTCGAAGTTTACTCAACTTTATTAGTAATTAAAACCTCCTTGATTACTTTCAATCAAAGATACAACGCGAAAACAACTAAAGTAAACTTTTCTATTGAAATTACTAATTCACTTTAACACTTTAAATTTACTATCGATTACTATAATAATATATAATAAAAATGTCCTGGATATTTGTTCTTGGCTTAGTCATTATTTTTATTGTAAATTAATCTAGAATGTAGAGTCTAGATTCTCTTTCGTTATTTTAGCGTATTTCCACTTATTTTCCATACCTGGATTATTGGCTGTAAGAAGCAACTTTAACTTAAATTAGCTATCTTAACGCTGTATTCCTGACGGGGTAGTCAGAGAGGACAGATTTCGCATTTATGTCGCAGTCAGTAAAAACGAATTGGTCATTCCACGAAAAAGCTTTACGTTCTTTAATATGCGCATGAGACGGGTGTAATTGCCAACGGGTTTTCATGAAACATTCATGATCCAATGATTGAGTTGCTACCTACTCGATGAATAATTACACTTTTAAAATACTCAATCAGCAGACCTCAGTCCATTAAATACTTTTAAAACAATCAAAAATTGATTTAATATCTCAAGTCAATGTTTATTTATCAAAAATATATCTGACAGATTTATAATTTTATGATTGTATTAGTAGCACATTAATTTCAATTTGCAAGGAATTTACTTTCCCCGTCCTGTCATTTTTATACAAAAACTTTCCGTCCCTCTACCAGTCTTTATTCTATCGCTATTCTTCTACTTTACGTAACAATTCACCTGTCACCTCTTTTTTGATACTATTAAGGCGTCCAACAAGCTTACAGCACACCGGATCGAAATTAGTTACCGTAGCTATACACGATTGTTACATTGTTGAATTTTTGCAAGCCGTCCATATGTCCTTGAACTTGACTTAACAAATACCATGTTACTGGCATCTAGGCTCAACGGCTTAATGTACCTTCCGAAACATGAAAACACCCGTAAGTCCCTTCCCCTTCATATCTCTTACGGCTTCTCCTGCTGCTTTTATTCAACAATTATTAAACTAATTTCTCAAGGCACTCTAAATTTAGGGTCAGAGATTACTCATAACAACTATTACAATTAAAATATGAAGGTATTTTTTTATAAATTGAGGATATTAATATTAATTTTCACATGCGAAATCACCTACTTGAATTACTGTTAGGACATGTACCGTGTCTTTAAGGTAAACTTTAACGATATAATAAGTACTACCTTTGTAATTATTGTTTATGTTGTGGAAACTGGGTCCAGACGCTACAATGAGTAAAGAGTATGATCATTCTCGAGTACAGGATATTCATTATTTTTATAAGTATTTTTGTCAAGTTACTAATCGAATGTACAGTCATATCTTTACCTTTGCTCGCTGCAATATTAACTTTTTATTTTCCATTTAGCTTATGCCTGGGTGTGTTAGTCCCTACGGAGATCTTCTGAACCCAAGCCACATTGATTAACGGATGAAGTCATGACAAAGAGAAGGAAAACCCTGTACCAGCCCGTCTAGCCAGAGTATATATGTTTTCCTTCTTCTACATTCAACTATCTTGATACATGCTTGACAATTACGGGTTCTCAGCGATATGATCAAGATTTGTACGTCTAGGTTGATCCTTATCAACAGAAATAATATTTTGTCAATCTTCAATATCCATCCTTTCTACGACTCTCTAAACATTCCTCTAATCTATCTTGGTCACTTCATCTCCTTTTATTTTGCAATATGTCCTCATCACGCTATTATCCTGTACGGTGATTGCTGTTACATCATCGAAAATGAAGCTGCATACTTCAAAGCCTTCTCTCGTGCCAGCTCCTGGTTTTTTACTCTAATCATTGGAGTCCGTGCAAAGAAAATGGTTTTAAAAATGTAAATAAAACGTCAAATCAAAAAGCCCGTCTGCGCGAAATCTGTAAAACTTGTTTCACATCCAGCAACAGTTTCAAAACTTTCTTCGTATTCTAAGGACATGTGAATATTCACTGTCCTTGTCCCACTCGTGTGAGGTAACAGACAGATCGCGTGGGTGAAGGAGACAGAGGACATGAAGACGTCACGCGGGGCGAAGGCGCGCGAGTGTTGTTGCACTTGTTTTATTTATTTTGTTCTCGGCCAGTTTTTGTTGTTCGTTTTCTCGGGCTACGTCTTTGTTCAGGTTCGGTCGGGGCGCGCAATCGTCCGTGGCCGGTAAGTTGGATAATTTCTTTATCCTACTCAACCCACCCGACAATTTTCTGGGGCCGCATTATTATGAGGTTGATTTGTTTAATAATTTTATTACTGGGCGCATTGCGCATGCGCGCGAGCTATTGTGCCTGTGCTCTTATTTTTGTTTAGCTTTGCGCTTTTAGTGGTCGCTGTAGTTTTGTTTTTCATTGTAAACGTGGGAATGAATTGTTTTCTCATTGTTTATCTGATTTATCCATTGTTTTGTTGTTTATTGTAAACGTTTGGTTCAATAGACAGTTTACAAATTGAGTGTATCATTATAAATAATAATTATTTATATCCAAGTATCCAGTACATATGTATTCCAAGTTTTGATCATTATATTTACGGTATATTTAAATAAGCTAAATTTGAATATATATTGGAAATCAATACCGTAAGAGCTAAAATAATTTTAAAATTAGCTCAATCATTTGGGTATCCAGCTGTTTGTAAATCGTTTTTTGCTCAAAAGCCTCCAGACATGTTACGTCACGGATGCCGCTGCATTGCGAGTGGTCGACATCTTTTTATAGTGCCTGCGGAACCCCACTGTTAGGCCTTGAGTTAGCACTGAGATGTCCCCGGCGATATTCCGAATATTTTAAATGGAGTTCGAAAAAGTTTCAAATGTGATATTGTGTGCAAACCTTTTCGCCTGGCATTCAAATATTGTCTTTGGCACACGAGGGTTCGAGACTAAGAGGCACCCTGCTTCGAAGAAAATGATCTTCCATATGTATTACAATAGAGTGTCACTTATTTGAACACTTTATTGGTTAACGGGAACTGTCAGGACTATTGAGATATGCATCACGTTTCAATGTATTCATCTGAAAACATTGGTTATTATTAATAGTAATACAAATTGGGCAGATTGCTCAAAAACGGAGAAGTCAAAGTATTCAGATTCCCAGACGTGCATGTATGAAGCGATTGATGAATCTGCAAGAAGCGAAAGAAGTATGCATGGATTGCAAAGCCTGGCAATCTCTCCTCTCTGAATACTGTACAGCGTGAAGTTAGTTAGCTTTTTAGTTGTTTAATACAAATTGGGTAAGGATTAGAGGGTATAAAGAGCACCACAAAGATCTCCGAGGCGCTTGGGCCTCATCTGCTAGGGGTGCACCCACTAACTAAAGAGGGAACGACACAGGTACTCGAGGCCCCTACGAGGTAAGAAGTTCGGACTGCATTCACTCTCTTCCTGAGACCAAAGATTATTACTACGCCAGTGACAAAGACTTCTTGCTCTATGCCCTTAATAAAAGCAAAAATCAAAGCAAAAAGATAGCTGGTTCTAGTAACCAAATAAAAGTGGACTTCGGGTCCCAAATCCAGATAGCCACTGGGATAGACTATGATGAAGAAAAAAAATGGGATAGGAAATAAATTTTGGGGGATACATTTTACACAGTACCATCTAAACCCAAAGTAAAAGCTTGTTCTATGGGATATAGACAACCAATGAACATACGAATACGAATATTCTAAAAAGGAGACAGCGAGTTAAGTTTTATATCACTTTAGGTAAGGTATTTGACTATTTAATTAAGATATCTTTAGTTAAGGTATCTTTAGTTAAAATATCTATTATGGCACAGACGTTAGCCCGTAACATACTTCGCGCCGCGGCACTCATTTGAAGCCGTCATCGCTAGATGACTGACTGTATTATCAATTTATAACCACTTCATTACTTCTATTCGATTAGGAAGGAACACGTCACGGCTATTTAACTTTGCCGAATAGGTCAGTATGACAAAACCTATATGGAATAGGCTATATGTCATGATGACTTAATATGTCAGGCGCCTGTAATTATGTGACAGATACTTCGAACGCAGCGGCAACCTTTTAAACCCCTCGTTTATGAATTTTACAATCTTAATATATATAAATTACGTGTCACGTTGTTTGTTCGCGATGGACTCCTAAACTACTTAACCAATTTTAATCAAATTTGCACACCGTGTGCAGTTTGATCCAACTTGATAGATAGACTATATATCATCACGCTACTACCCTGGAGAGCGGAGCAGTAGTCATAAATGTCAACATAACGGGCATATTTTTATGCATTATTGTAGAATTTATAAGTGACGGGATTAAATAGGTGCGACGGGAGTTCCAACTATGCAACCTATGAAGCCGTGCGGGTTATCTAGTATTGTATAAAAATTTGTCCGATTTGTTGACCTTTATAGTTACTGTTCTGCTTTCTCAAGTATTAGCGTGAAGGAATATATATCCTTTCTCATCAACATCACAAAAATATTTTTTCAATTCGAACCAGTAGATTCTTAGATTAAGGATGTTTAACCAAATCAACAAACTCTTAAGCTTTATAATATTACTTAATAGGCATATTTTTTCCATTTAACGTGTGAAAATGCCCTCGGATGTCATGCCGGACTCAAACCGGCTAAAGCCATATGGTCCCTGCCTAGCTGTCTTTTGCCGGACGCCCCGGGTAACTCCTCAGAAAGTTGTCCCAGTGCTCCCGGCAGACTTTGGCTAGCACCGCAGCCTCACCTAGGGTTCGGAATATAATGGTTAAATTTATTTTGCTACCTTTTTTTCAGAGAACATACCATTTCACCAATAAATTTCGTCGTATAATTAAGAATTCTCGTAAGTCTCCCAGGTCTTTTGGACCCTGTTCAGTTCCCAGTTTAGATGTGTGACAATCGCCGTTTTTCTTCTTTCATAACTGAGACCGATCAACTATACATTGCAATCGAGAAATAAATTTGACAAATACAGAAAAAGTTTCTTCTGAACTCCATTTACTTGAAATATATTGTATTTTTTTAGGAAGCGCTCGTGACTGCTATAGGTGGTCCTTGGATGGGTGACCACTTTGTGGAATTTACATTTGCGAGCGTTTCCGTGCATCGGGAGGCCTGTTAAGTCGTTGGTCCCGGTTGACAGTCGTTAAGCCTGGTTGAAGGCCATAGGCGGCTTGAAAATTTTCAACAGCAGGTCGCCACAGCCTGCGCCTATCCATTTCAACACGGCTCACCACCTGTTACGCGGGACAAAAATGCATACAGTGAAATGTGGGCGTCTAGTATTCCTCTGCCTCTTCGGGGATAGAGACGTGACAATATGTTATGTTATAAAGCATTTTTAAAAGGGTTTGATATTGAGGTTTTGATATTATCGATAAAACTAACTGATCAAAACCTTCTTTGTCCACAGACTTGCAGCAGCTGCAGCGGCCGCGGCAGGCGCTACCAGTGAGCTGAGCTACCTGGCTGCTCTCCACCCAGCGTACCGGCCAGTTCCTTACGACCATGCTCTATACGGGGCTAACACGTTAAGAGGTTTGTACACATCGATTTCAGCGCTTAAATAGAGAATTTCGAATTCTAAAAAAACGACCCTAGTCTACTATTATTAGCATTTTTAGTGTTTTAGAAGCGACTAGTGTCTTACTAGTTAAGTTATGATTATCTAAATATCGATTTTCACTCATATTAATATGTATTTCGTGTCTTATTTGCGACTTACTCCTACCATTAAGTTCAAAGCGTACTTTGTACTAACTGACGTTTCGACCGTGATTGACCACCTGAATGACGGGTCAACCCATGACCAAAAAATATGCTCTAAAATTTTGCGTGCCAACAGCTCAGCTTAGTGCCACGATATAGCATTTAGTGCTAAGCCGTAACTATAAAATTGTCACACCAATTAACGACCTTAAGGACAATGAAAAACAATACGATAACTCTTAGTTAAACATGAGACACGATATCGCAAGCATATATTACAACAACCTGTATAAACATTAATGCATAGCCATTAGTAGTAGGGTTGTCAAAAAATCCCAAAACGTTTCTATTCCATTTATATACGAGTACAATTATTTCGTTTCTTACTTAACAGAAATGCTAGGAATTTCACTGAAACTATCGTCTTACGTACAAGAGTTTTCATCTGTTTGGTATAAATTTGGGTTGTTGGTCGTGACATTGTGACGAAAGTTGAAGACTGATTTTCTGTAGGATTTGTTACACTGTTAAGTTAAACCACGAAAATGTTTTTTTGCTGTAGAACTCTCCTTTTTCACAATTTTCTTATAAAGCTCGTTGTATACATTTTTTTACTATTTTATAATAATTATAAAAGAAGATAAGTTAGAAGATAGTTAGTTAGTTAGTTAGTTTTATAATAATTATTTCGGCAAATGAGACAATCAAAATACGACTGCTTCCGAACCAACCCTGCTACCAACCCCAAATATGAACCTTACCCAGAACCATACACAATGATCAACAGGTTGTCTTGAGCCATCAATTTAATTATTAAAAAAAATTAGTTATAAAAAAAAATGAAAAAAATATTTTCAAAACACATTGTGGGACATTTGTGGGACATTTTTTTTTTACACAGCGCCGTCTAGCCCAAAGTAAGCTAATTTAAGCTTGTGTTATGGGATCTAGACAACTGAATATAAACATACATATATATTTCAAAATAAATACATATTATACGGAGTTTGGGTGTTTCCTATACACCCAAATTCCGAAACGAACATTTGTGGATCATACAAATATTTTTTCCGACCCTAGAATCGAACCCGGGGCCACAGGTGCGGCAGTCACATACACTACCACCGCGCCACCGAGGCAGTCAACAATTACAAAGACAATTATTTGCACAGTGTCAACCCTAGGACGTGTGAACGTGGTAACGTTACACTGCACTGGTAATGATAAATCTGCAACACTAGTGTGCTATTGCAGATTATATGCGTGCCCAGACATTGATATTGGCATTTCATAGTGAGATGCATTATTTGTAAGCGGAAACGGTGTAAACAGATATGCGAGCTTAATGTTCAATATACGAACGAAACCGTACAGTACAATAAAGGAATATTACCAAGGTTAGTTTATCATCTGAGTGTCAGTCCCGATAGCATCCAAAACCCTCGCTTCGGAATGGTTCCAGTAAAATGGCAGTCGTTAAGCCTAGTTGAATGCCTTATGGGCATTCACAGGAAAAATTTCAACAGCAGGTAGCCACAACCTGCGTCTGTCTATTTCAACACGGCAATGGGCTCACCACCTATTACGTGGGACAGAAATCCACACGGTGAAAAGCGGGCATATAATATGCCTCTGCCACCCCTTCGGGGCTAAGGCGTGATGATATACATACTTATATATTTCTAAATACATACATATTTTACATAGGAAACACCCAAACTCCGAAACAAATATTTGTGGATCACACATATATTTGATCCGACCCGGAAATCAAACCCAAGACCTCAGTCGCGGCAGTCGCATGCACTACCACTGCGTTACCGAGGCAGTCATCCATTTGTTTAACTTGTTAGAGTTTTTCTTTCCAACACGGAAATTGCGTGTATTTATTTAAAAGGGTCCCGTAGATTTTGAATCACTAACACTACATCTATATTCTTCTTTTTGGTATTCCAACCGACACACAGTCCAAATAGTGACGTTATTTAAATGTATTATCATTGATATTGACAGTGTCTAGTGCACTTTAGAGAACATTTCCCTGCTTTCGACTGCCAATAAGCATACGTTGCATATCTTACAAAGACCAATGCAATACCCCAGCACAGCACTATCACCACAATTTATCTACACCGAAAGGTGTTAATTAGGATTTGAACTCACGACTGCCATTCGTTCACTATCAACTTTTAAACAAAAATCAACTTTATTTGTATCTGACATAAAGTTGAAAATGATCTGAAAATTAGTAGATCACAGATACGTAAAAGTGGCTATTAAAGGACAGACCGTGGTAAGTCATGGGTTAAAATTGGCATGCATTTCAGTAACGAAGGGTTGGATTTCCGACCCTGCAATTAAGACGTTTTAGAGTATGTGTGTGACTATATACGGTAAGCTTAGTAGCGGAGAGATTTAGTGATAGACCATTATGAAAAAAATCTTTTAAAGTTTTAGTTCTTTTGGCGCGTTAGGGAAAAATGATGAGAGTAAATATTTGCGATGCGCGCGCAGACCATCACGAAAAATAACCGCACCATGAAGTTAGCTGATAAGTGTTTCCATGACAACTTATAACTACATTCAAAGCAGTTGATTTTTTATTTATTTAATTTATAAAGTAGGCATTACATTTCTTTCATACATAATATATCGCCAAACTGCAGAGGCAGCTTGTTGGCAAATGTACACTCAAGTATTTACATTATTTCAACATAATACCCACCTTAAGCCAATATCCTAAGTTATAGTCTATAATTATACCTATCATATTATTTTATTAACAAGCAGCAAACAACAACCATTAATCAACACAAAACAGTGTATTCCAGAAGCAACATCTAACTGGTGGTAATAAAAAGTCAAAACAGCACTACTCCTCAAGAATGCTGCCTTAAATCCTCCTCTTTAAGGAATTATTACTTAAATTCCTTTGCCTTAAAAAATCTGCAATCTTCCTTAGGTAGGTTAGTTAATTAGGTTAAGTAGACCCTATCGCTATAACTCTAAATACTTGAATAAATCTGTTAGTTAACCTTTTTAACCGCATACTCCTCAGCAGGCAGACCCCAAACCAATGGAGACTGAGTATTATTACTCCAGTCTTCAAAGGTAAGGGTCAGTGCAGGAGTGCGGGAGCTACCGTGGTATAAAGGCGATGTCCCACACCATGAAGATCTTCGAGAGGATTATAGACTCTCGGATCCGGCATGAGTGTACTCTCTCGGAGTGTCAATATTGGTTTCGCCCTGGTCATGGGACCTCGGACCCTGTTTTTGCCCTGAGGGTTGTCGCAGAGAAATACAGGTCGAAGAACACGCCTCTGCACTGTTTGTTTCTAGACATGCAGAAGGCCTTCGACTGTGTTCCTCGTGCGATGATCTGGTGGGCACTGCAGTCCAAAGGGGTTCCAGAGGTCTATATTGACACTATCCGGGACATGTACTGTGACTCCGATTCAATGGTTCGGACTGCTGTTGGCGACACGAAACCCTTCCCCATCATCGTCGGGGTACACCAGGGTTCTGTCCTTAGTCCGCTTCTGTTCAGTGTAATATTAGACGAATTGTCGGACAGCATCAGAAACCCGCATGAGCAGCCTCCATGGTTGCTCATGTATGCTGACGATATTGCGCTGGCAGACGCGGACAGGGGCAGATTGGTGCGACGTGTAAAGGCGTGGAAGGAGACGCTTAAGAACGGCGGTCTGAAACTAAATGTGGCGAAGACCGAGTACTTGGCCCTAAACTCGACAGATCCCACATCCGTCCGCATAGGCGGTGATTTGGTCGAGCGCACGGACCAGGTTAAATACCTGGGATCTGTTTTTCACACGTCCAGTGACATCGATTGCGATGTCAAGTCACGCAATGCTGCCGCGTGGGCCAAATGGCGGGAGATGACCGGTGTCATTTGTGACCCTAAAATGCCGATCCGGTTGAAGGGACAGGTCTACAAAACCATTATTAGACCTGTCCTTTTACATGGCTGTGAGACGTGGCCGATATTGGAGCGACACAAGCAGGAGCTGCGTGTCACGGAAATGAAGATGCTGCGGTGGATGTGTGGAGTCACGCGGATGGACCGCGTGAGGAACTCTCGCATCCGCGGCAGCCTTCACGTTCGTGACATTGCAGACAAGTTGCAAGAGTATCGCCTACGTTGGTATGGTCACGTCTTGCGGCAACCGCCGGGCTACGTAGGTAACAAATGTCTGGCCATGTCAGCCCCGCCGGGTCCCGGTAAGACTCAAGAAGTGCTGGCTTGACGTCGTAAGGGATGACATGCGTGCCAATGGTCTCACTACAGGGGATGCCGACGACCGTGCGAAGTGGAGGAGAAAATGTAGGAAAGCGGACCCCGGGCGTCGCGAGACGCAACTGGGACAGATGCTCGAATGATGATGACTTGAATGAATCTGTTAAAAAAAATCTATTCATAATAGAGTCATAAATAAAAGGATTTTGATTCTGATGAATAAAATAATGTTATTAAAAATTTACACGGCATTTAAAACAGATTGATTCCTGTTGAAACGTAGTAATCAACGGTGATTCAATGCCATGGATATTTTTGACCCATTCAAATTTTACTGCCGTAACAATCAATGTAACAGTCCTTTTGTGATAGGGTTAAAAGAACAAATAAAAATGATATTCCGTTCATTATTCTCAGTTATCTATGGTTTCAGACCATAACCAATGGGTTAGAGGTGGTTATTGGGAACAGGATTGGTGCTAAGGATAAGAGTAGGCATTGTGAATATTTATTGTATTTGTCTGAGCATAAACTTGATTCCTTGTCCTTGCTACAGATATGATGTTTAATCTTATATTTTATGTCCGGATTGCTCATCTCGGCTTCCTTTCGCGTACAGGGTCAGCAGTGACAGATGAGCTGTATACTTGTTTGCCAACTTAGTATTATTTCTGAGTATTTCTGAGTATTTCCGATATGGTAACAATGTTGATGCTACGGTGATTAGAAAGGAACTGAAGACATTGCGGCTTAAAATGTTCTACTCTTTCTTTTACAAAAGAACATGGCAAATATCCTGATAAACATTGTAAATTTGTATAATTTAGAATCACTTGCATGATATAGTGTCCATAGACTGTGGTATTATTATTCACAATTCTCTTTTCCAATCTTGGACCTAGCACTCAACCTTGTGGTACCGCCAATTGTCGGTAGAAGCCTACAGTGCACATTAGCGATTCGCTTTGGACATATTTAGTTTCCTCCTACAAACAACCTTTTATTTGGAACTTAGTACGGTGTGGATATGCTTAAATATATCCTTATGACCGTTTATTATAAGCTGTATAAGCGGTCAAGAGAATGTAAGATTGAATTTTAATGATGTAGTGCCAGTCGTAAGCCTCGCTGAAGTCAAAGTTATGTAAATTTAGGTCACTTCTATAGTTGCTTTTAAATTATCTCCCTATTTAACTCCAGGTGTTGTAGGCAGGTTGGTTAATCGACACATTTACACACACATACACAGGTGATTTAACTAACTACGAGTAATTAACGCTGTATCCCTGACAGGGTAGTCAGAGAAGACAGATTGACAGGCTCGCGTCGCATCGCGATCCATGCGTACTTCTTTCACTTCCTGCAGATTTATTAATCGTTTCATACATACATGCACGTCTTAGTATCCAAATATTTTGAGCATTTCATTTTGAGCAATTTGCTCACGTGGTCTTGTAAGTCTCGTACTCCTTTCACCCTCTACTTTTGCATATTATTATAAATATAAATTTATAATATTTTTGTGAGGATTTGTAAGCGATTTGGAAAGACCCTAAGGTGAAGAAGAGAATAAAAGATTAAATCAGACAAAGACTATTTTAATTAACATACAATGTAAAAATAATGTTCATTTAAATTTCATATATTGAAGTATCTTCATTAACACACACATAAAAATACCAGCATTAGGTATGCATAATTCAATTCCAGTAGGTATAACATAATTAATTATTATTTTATTCTTTTTCTGATAACATAACATCAGGTTTAATTAAATATTACCGTGAACGAGATGTTTCTGCAGAATTATGTCCAAAATTAGCAGAAGCCTAAGTCTAGCAATGAACAGCCATAGATTGCTTTGATTTGACCGGGGGCCTGTAGACAGCACGTGGGCAGCTCAATGTTCTTACATAAGCAGATTTTCCCTTATACCTCATACTCCAAGAAAAGGGCTACACCCAAATCAACCCATAAAATAATGAAATAGCTCCCGAATCTTTAGGCGAGGCGGTAGTAGGTAAAATCTGCCGGGTACCCTGGGAGATCCGTCTGAGGAGTTACCCAGGGCGCTAGACAGATCGGTAGGATTTAAGTCACTTTGTGTCAGGTAGAACTTACGAACTTCCATTTACACGTTAATAGGCATCTAAAAAATAAGGAATCAAAGACGAAGGTACTCGTATCCATGTTCATTTCATGCTTAACTTCTCCAAATTGGTGGAGTATTGAAAAAGTATTGCTATAACTATTATAATTAGTTCAGTTGGAACAAATATTTGTGTGATCCACAAATGTTTGTTTCAGAGTTTTGTGTGTTTCTTTTGTACAATGTGTATCTATTTAGAAATAAATATATTAGTATGTTCATCAGTTGTTTAAATCCCATACCACAATCTTAAATTAGCTTACTCTGGAATAGACGGCACTATGTAAAAAAAAATTCCCGCATTAATTGATCGAGTCCAAAAAAAGATTTAGAGTCGTATTCCAGAACGTTTCTCAATACTCAATCGACGCTTGAGAGTAGATTTTATCAGGCAAAAACTAGCCTCAAGCGTTGATTGAGTATTGAGAAACGTTCTGGAATGCGGAACTTAGTTTCAAGGCGACCTATTACCATTCATAATTTTAACATGCCTGTAACTCAAACCATCGCTTCGCCTTCATTTAGGGCTCAAAATGCAACTGTTTACTATAAAAAAAGTCGCAATGCGGTGTCTGCTTACTTAGCAGCTAAGGCTCGACTTACACGAAGTAAATTTACCGTTTGATAACGCTCAATTAAGTATAACTTTCGGTCATATTTTTGGATGGTGTTTAACAAGATGTCTGCAGTATCAAAAAAGATTTATGACGTAGGGAATAAATAAATAAATAAATATTGTTGGGACAACTCACACAACGCCATCTGATTCCAAACTAACCAGAGCTTATGCTATAGTAACCAGATAACTGATAAACATACTTATATATTTCTAAATACATACATATAGATAAATAACACCCAGACACAGAATAAACTATCGTGCTCATCACACAAAGATTTATCCTGGGTGGGAATCGAACCCACGACTTCTTGCGTAGCTGTCGGATACACTCCCACCGCACCACAGAGGCAGTCAATGAAATCATAGTTTTAAATAAATGACCTGTACTTCTTTAGTAACGTCTTTAGAGAAATACATACTGATCTGAGTGGCACTTACAGCTATGATAGTTAGTATGTTTTTTTAACTCGGTTACGAACAATCAACGGCAGTAAGAATGAACTAAGACTTACTACCGTCTTATAGGTATAGACGTTTTAAACGCGTTACAACACCTGTAGCGGCTTGACTGTCTTAATAAATAATTTAGGGTAGTTTGAAGTTATAATCCAGTGTTTTCTAGTAAAGAATCAAGCATTCGACACTTATGTAACTCCAGATACATTTTATCTGGTCAGTTTATAAATGAATTTGCTTCATAATCAAACTATTTACTTATTTGTAAAAGTTTAACGGAATAAACGAGGTGGTCCAAAAATATTTACCAAGAATTTCATTCAACAAAAAAATAACAATGATTCTCCAATTAATGTATGCGAGAATCTGTCATTGGCTTTTAAATTACTGCAAAAATCGACTCATCATTGTTAATGACTTTATTGTAAATCAATGTGTAATGCTTTTTTTCTCTAAAAACATTTCAGAATTTACTTAATTATCTCGTTACAAAGACTTGATGTGCCATTTCTTAAAATAATGGTTTCAGTATTTTTAATGAATGTGCTTTTATTTTCGCTTTTAAATGTTTGGATTGTTAACGTCCATTTGGCTGATTAGTTGTAAATAAATTTGTAAATGAGTAAAAGTAGATGTAATACCTCATTTTATATTTTACATGCATTTCAAGAGAATTAGAACATATGGAATCACCAAATGACTTCTTAGAATTTTTAAGTGTGGATATCCTCCAAAGATTTTGTGCCAAACATGAGCCGACTAAAACCCCACCATACTAATAACTACCTTTTCGCGTAGCCCTGGGCACCCCGTACCTCGTAGGAGGTATCCTAAAAGAGATCTAATGTATTTATTTCCGAATTTATATTATTCTAACTGTAATTATATTACACGGCAATGAGCTCACGACCTTTTACTTTTTACAAAAATGCACACAGTGAAATGTGGGCGCATAGTATGTCTCTGCCTACCGCTTCTGAGATAAAGGCGTGACAATATGTATATATGTAATTATATTACATCCCTTTCAATTCTGAAACATGTCTGTCATAAACGGACCTTTACTACTTGAACTGCTATTAACGCTAGGATAAAGATAAAGATTTTACCAACGCTACCCACAAATAGTCCTTCAACCAACTGTTTATTTATTTTTTCTTCGTGCTCTTTTGATAACACCATCCAGTCATGTTAACTGGAAGCGGTATCGTATCAGAGGGATCGGGTTGCGTCTACTGCACCGGACGGACCCAGTTACCCAGACCCATTTGAACCCGACCTTCACCAGGTCTAGTGGCATAGTCTCGTATCAACTGATTTTTATACATTATCTACGAAGTTTTGATACTTGTCAAATTATAGCAAGAACTGCCATTGGAATGTATCAAATTTGATTCCTGTTCTTTTGATTCCAAAAGTTTTGTATGCATAGTTTATTGTTGTTGTATAGGCAATTATTTTAAGGTTAAAAAGGCTAAAATAGATTTATTTTACCACTGATACAAACCTGTGGGATGGGTGTCTCAAATCGCTGCTCCTTCATGACTGCCTGAGGCAATAAGACCTGGTATAACCTAGAACGGACGTATCTTAAAAGCTAAATAGGTATGTACCTAATAGGTACTATTTTGTGAATCAAGAAATTCTCAAAGAATTTCTGTGTGTACTTCAAAACACTATGTACAAGACGATTATGTTAGTCAACCTTATTAGAAAGCGTGGCATTGAATGTATTACAGAAATTCACCATGTCTCTTTATTAACAACACTTGACACTATTAAAAGATAATAAACCATGATGCACAAAGACAAATTCTTTGTGCATCATGGTTTATGGTGCAACAAGGTATATAAAATTAAAATTCTAATGCTATGTTCATTCCCTACATTACCACAGAATTCTAATGTTAAAATATTAAAATGTCTGTTAAAACGAGTCAAGCAAACAAGTCAAATAAACAAGCCAAATTAAGATGAGTCTGAATACAAATGAGGTAGATTAAGAAATTAGTGGAAATTACAGAGTCAAATTATAAGTAAAACTGTTCTGATTGAGCTATAGCAAGGCATTTGAACATAAATAACTGTAATGTTATCAAACTAGACATTCAATGTACGAAAACGTATGTTAAATGCAGCTGATCTCATGGCTTCGAATGAGTGTCGCTGAATAATTAGCTTTGAAATAAGTCATTAACGCCTGCATACATTATAGTATTGAAATAACAACACACTAGACACACTTCATTGACTTTATTAAAACAAAATACCAAAGTGTACCGTCATCAGCGGACTGCAAAATTTCGCAAGCAAAGTGACAAGCCGAAACTTAATAACTTACTCAGAAATGCACCAGCAAATTGGGAGCCGAGTCGTCCAACCGGCTCCGTAACCCTATACTGCCTTACCAAACTCTCCGACACATATAAATTGTATTTTTATTCAAATTGAGCCTACGTGCCGCGATAAAACCCCCCTTAAAACAAATAACCACTCATTCAAGAACAGAAGAACACGCTAATCTAGACCTTAAAACTAGTGTACAAGAATCTAAGATGACCTTAACAATTACCAGCTATCAAGATACAGGGAACAAAAAGCTTTACAGTTGCAGCAACAGAGTTGTAGCTTCAGAAATAAGTAGTTCTGATACACTGCTTTAGAATAAACACAAAGATACTACAAGAAACTAAGTGCCTCAAACAAACAAGGTAAAATATATTCTCGCTTTAAATACACAAGAGTCAGAGTCAAACAATAAACGTTCATCAGATACAACAAAGAATGATTATTGAAACCAAGATTGTGTTCAAGAGACAAACATACAAAACAATTTAAAGGTTCATTGGGACAGTTTTTCACTCAATTTATATCCTTTTCATTCTTGTTGGCATTGTGACTTTATAAGTCGTGATACATTTGAAATATTTCAAATAGGATTACAGAACAAAATTGTATCACTTACGTATGTAAAAATGGATTTTAGGGTTCATTCAAGGGTAACAAGAACGAAGGATTGGCTACTCGTGTTTGCCTTTTTAATATAGTCGTTCGCACCGATACCCTTCATTAAGCTGTAGTTTTTTCTGGTCAAAATGTTAATCACTACATTTACCTGTACACAGTTTTTGCTTTGAGGAATTTTCTGAAACATTTTTTTAAAGTCGCTAATAATACAGCTGCTATTCAGCATCAGCTTTATATTAATTTTAAAGATTATAAAGTAAATTGCAATGTTATGAGTTTTCTTTCCACGAAGGTCTATTCGCAAAGATTTCGATATCGTAAAATCGAATCGATACCAATAAAATCATCATCGTAAATGTCACAGAAACTACACTAAAATATTATCTCTATCAGTACTCACTATAACTACAGTGGTTAAAATCGATATGTGTGTCTTCATCTACCGATAATCGTAAATTAAAGGCCGACTCTGGTTTAACTGAGCGTAAAAACTGTGAGCAAGAGATTGAGAGTTCATGTTACTCCAAAAATGAAAAAGGTAAAAGAATAAAGAAGTTCGTCCGAGTAAAAGAGATAGAAACATAAAGGTAAGGTTAGAACTTAGTTATTTTTAGTACAATAAGGATCTATAGAGAAATATGTAATTGAAGTGTGATTAATTATGGTACTTTTGGATAAACATGAATGGAATAAATTTCAATATACCTGGACGAATATTGATTAATTTTAACTGGATATTTATTTTTTGCATCATATTTTTTCATCATATTTAATAAAATGTCATTATAAAGGTTGACACGTTCATTCTTGTTGTTTTTTTTAGGTTTTATTTGTCAAACATTGTCCTGAACCTTAATCTTTGTCAACGAAATGCGATGGGTGAACCGGAACGGGTTTTAGAGTGGGATGGAACGATTGCGTTCACACATGACAAGTGACCGGATTAATGCATTTTAAACGAAGAAGGCTTAATTTTAATCTTGGAACCTTAATTGAACGTTTTATTTTTTTTTCTTGAGAATTATTTTTCCAATTACTGATGTTTAATAAGGGTTATCGTATACCAAAGAGCATCTACGTTGTCGACTTTGGTTATTATCAGCCTAAGCCGTATGCTTTGAATGCTTATGCACCTATTTAAGATTCTATAATACATATTGAAATAAGCTTAGATTATGTTAAAAAGAGGTAATATCTATAATACTATTTATATGTCCGTGCCCAGGCATGGCGATCCAGTTGTCTCACTTATGAATACCTTACTTACAATACGATTACGAAAATGAATACGAAGAAAATGTTGTAGTTTGTAAAATAAAATAAATATCCATCACGCCTTATCCCCGAAGGGGTGGCAGAGGCATATTATATGCCCACTTTTCACCGTGTGGATTCCTGTGCTACGTAATAGGTGGTGAGCCCATTGCAGTAATAGTAAATGCTTGTAGTTTGTAATGGAATATATTGTATTATATATCTTATGTTGTAGTATAACCATGTGTACTGTAAAATAAATAAAAGACATTAAATACCCACCTGTTTGCCACCTTGTGGTATGATAAAAACCAAAGGATCTTTAGATGTTTCTAGACAATTTAACTTGTAAGTATATACTTTTTTTATGGTTGTTAGCAGCAAGTGCTATATGTCATTCAGAACAAGACCGAGGCTTGTCTTATCTTTACCAGTGCTTGTTCCAGAGTACGTCTTGTCAATTGATCAGCAGGTTTCAATGATTTTCGTGGAATCTCTTGGACTTAATATATCACATTTGTTTAACGTAATATTATGGATGTAAAAAGGTTAGGCTACCAAGGAACTCATTTAAAAAAATAATTTTCAAATTTAAAATCTTATAACTCTTAACATAAGTAAGTTCTTTAAACAATTTAAATGTTTAATACAATTATGTGTTTACATTTACTTCTAAAGGCACCGCAGTTTTCATAGCTCGATTGACCCATGTGATTGACGAGTATACTTTAGACCCTAGTTCCCGCTGAGTATGGTATATCGCCAACGTTATAAATAGCTTTTAAGCCCACGCTAACAGCGATAATTTCTTCACTGCAGACCATCGATTTAAATGGATTTATTTATTTACTTTTCAGTAAAATTGCAACTTTGAATTTATCTTTAATGAATGGGTATACTTCATAAATTTTATTGTTGACCTTTAAAAGAACCTTTTTATTGATCATCTCGATTTTAATTTTTATTATCAAATAAATTGAATTTATTTTTGAAATATGGCAACACTGTCCCATGTTACAGTGTAATAATAACTCTTTTACGATTTTTTATCATTAACCTTCCAGCTACATTAAACTCATTTTCTTTTACCAAACCAATGCTATTAAACTATCCATCTATCAATTTTAACGGAACGATTTCGGAGAGCAACTTGCGAAGGTGTATCGAACTACAAACCTCTATAATTTTTTCCGATTGAAAACCAGTCCAATCGATGATCGACGAAAAAACCGTAGGTCGGTATCGATTGATCCGGTCTCTATCGAGATTGAGACATCTCGGAACGAGTTCCGCCCCGCCGCTGAGCAGGCGCCGGCGCAAGTGATAAGATGTTGATGAGATTATTAATTTATCTTTTAAATTTTTCTATTGTTCCCAGTTGCAGCCACACTCTATTTACATTCGAAACAAGTGGTCAACTTTTATTTTACTACTGGGAGCAGATTAGATGTGCATTTATTATTTAACACCAAATGCACATCTATTTAACTTTCCCCGTCATAATTATTTCCACTCTATTGTTATAAAAGTTTAGTAGAAGTAGTTAATAGAATATTCATTTTAAATACAAACATTTATTTAACCTGTTGTTGATACCCGCGACTTTGCCCTATGTGCTAGTGTGATATGTAAGCTGTATTATTGTAAAGCTTCATCAAAATCCATCCAGTATTCAGTAATGACAAACCTACATCTATACATTATTACATACCGTTTATAATATTAGTAGGATTACCAATGTTACTTGTTTGGTGCATAATTATAAGCAATTTTCTTGGATATACATAAGCTTAGTAAGTTATTGAACCCACTAAACAAGTTGGGCTAGCAATAAGCTAGTATCTCTATCTGATAAAATTGTTCTGTTTTGTTTGGGAGGTTAATGTTTCATAAATTTTATAATAAGCCGTTTACATATTATGCATTGAAGTAAAATGAAGTTTTATATTAACAGTATAAAAATTAATTAACTAAAACATGTTTTACTAAATACGTATTGAAAATTCACGCGATAAAAATGGATAATCATACAGTGAAGCGATATCATAGTCTAGTAACAAAATATTAGGTATATTTAAAACGTGGTTTCCCCTTGTAGTGCCTTTCTATTGGTACATAAGGTATTGGTGAATACGGTTCATTTAAAAGATATTTATCCTCTCTGACATACATACATACATACAGTCAAGACTTCAAAGGATTGACATAATCATACTATTCATATTGAATATGGTACAATTTCAAATAGCCTATAACTCGCATACAATTCAACCCGAGTGCAGAATCGAATGCCTTCGTCCGTCGTCGGTTCTACATTTTATCGTTCGATTTCTAAATACATACATATTATCCATAGGAACCACCCAAACTCCGAAATAAACATTCGTGGATCACACAATATTTTTTTTTGGGACCTGGGAATTGGACGTGTGACCACTGCGCCAAAAAGGAAGTTATATATGTTGTTTTTTTTGCGGGGAGTGCGTTTACGCGCCGTCATTCCTACTGCGGGGGCAGCAGGAATGGTGTGTAGGACTCCCGGCCCTTTGTGGGCCGTCCTACCCATTAAACCCCGCGGTGTTCCGTCTTCTTCCAAACCGGGTCACAGGATAGGCCTGAGGGCTATTCACTGCGGGGAGTTATATATGCAAATATACAAAGACTGCTAATTTTCCGCTTTAAAATAAAGTACATGGTTATAACGTCCGCTCTCGCTACCTCTCATACCAAGCACCATTCACCAAGATCCACACTACGCATCTTATTGTTCTCAGAAAGCTCGCTGTTGTTTGTAATGTCTCGATACAATAATTGTTCGCGTTGATTTGATCTAACGCTAAACTGATTGGCAATCACGATTCATGATCGATACATTCAATAGTTATCGATCAATCGTGATTAGGTTTTAAACAATTGGGTGTAGGTAATTTGATTATAATATTTGTTAAATTTGATTGCTTTTCCTGATAAAGGATTGTTATTGTGGGACACTTTTCACACACCGCCATCTAGCCTAAAGTAAGCTAATTAGCTTGTGTTATGGGATCTAGATAACTGATAAACATACTTATATATTTCTAAATACATACATATTATAGATAAATAACACCCAGACACAGAATAAACCATCGTGCTCATCACACAAAGTTTTATCCTGGGTGGGAATCGAACCCACGACCTCTTGCGTAGCAGTCGAATGCACTCCCACCGCGCCACAGAGGCAGTTGATTGGTATATTTGGATTTTTTTTTAAAGAAACTTCCTAACTGACTAAATATCTTCACGCTGTATCTCTGACGGGGCGGTCAGGGAGGGCGGATCGCCAGGCTTTACGAACCATGCATACTACTTTCGCTTCTTGCAGATTCATCAATCGTTTCATACTTGCACGTCTGGGTATCAGAGTACTTATTTTTAAATTGTATTAAAAAGATTGTAAGGGTATATGGGGCCCTATAAAGATCTCTGGGACCGCAGTGACGTCATCTGCTAGCGGTGCACCTGCTAACGGACGAGGCAAAGACGCACGTGCCTTTTTGGGAAGTCAGACGGCAGTTGCTTCCATTAATACCAAAAATTTAAATACAAATGTACTCATAGTTGCCCCTAGCAGCCAATTATAAGTAGACCCCGTGTTACAAATCCAGATAGAATTTAGAAGCAACTTGGAAAATACTTTAGATGAAGATAGAGAATATTAGGAAGTGACTGGTGGTCAAGGCGTTGCGAATAGAAGCGCACGAACAGCATCATTGTGAAACTGAAGCAAAAACATTTGTATGCCACTACAAATATTTGTGTGTTCCATAAATGTTTGTTTCGGAGTTTGGGTGTTTCCTATGTATAATAAGTATGTATTTAGAATTATATAAGTATGTATATCAGTTGGCTAGATCCCATAACACAAGCTTATATTAACTTAATTTGGACTAGGCGGAGCTGTGTAACAAAAAAGAAAAAAAATGTCCCACAACATTTATTTATAAATGTCCCACTTTTATTACACATACTCGTACATCGTAAACAGCCGCTATGCAGATTGGATTTCCCTGCCTCCAAGAGTTACTGGTCTTTTTAACCCTAAGAAGCTACAGTATCAAAAGAAAAAGCTGGGAGTAGGAAAACCCAAAGCTCTCCTAAGTACTACAGTCATTGAACTGTACAATAAGTTCCTTTATATATTGTACGTTTGTTTACTACTTTAGTAGTATAAAAAGTCATAAAAACGAGCCATAAATACCATACTTGTTTATAATTAATCGTGTCTTGAGGCCGACATGATGATATGAACTATTGATAATAATTAATAGTGTTATGAATTACGGTTTGTGCGTATCTTGTAGAGGTCAATAACCTGGAATGGGTCATAAGCACAAGTGGTCGTAAACCATTTATTAAGAAAATTATTAGAATCTTTAGGGTTCATGTTTGCTTTACTAAACTAATGCGTCCTGTAGGTAACCCAAAATAACCAAAATAACCCCGCGGACGTAGTGTTCTGTAAACGATCACTGCGTTAAGCAACTTTCACTATGGCTGGTCCTCGGATGGGTGACCACATTGTGGTGTTTTCATTTTACGAGATTTTGCGTGCAGAATAAGGCGTTCGTCCCGGTTGCCTGTAACATGGTACTCTTTAAACCAAGTCGAAGACCTTATGAGAGGCTTGAGATATTTTAACAGCAGGTAGTCACAACCTGCGCCTGTCTATTTTAACACCGCGATGTGTTTACCATCTGTTAAGGGACATAAATGCACACGGTGAAATGTGGGCGTATAATAGGCCTCTGCTACCCCTTTAGGGATCAAGGCGTGACTGATAAACTGATAAACTAAAACTGAAAATTCTTCTAGGATCTTGATTCACAAATGCTCTTTGATTAATTAAAATCTATCGCTCTATTGAAGGCCCTTTTGCTGGCCTTCGTCGCTCTGTTGTATGCGGCTCTGAGGTTGGCCACATTCGGGTCACCCGATGCCCTAGTTTTGATCCAGGTGCAATACGTTGACTGCTTATATCGAACTGCATCAGCGCACTCACGCCCGAACCAGGAACGGGCTTTGCGGATGCTGGCGACATCAGTGTAGGGGATGTAGTATTCCATTCCCAGACTGATCTTCCCAGCAACAGCGGTGGCGCTCTCCGATGGGCCTTTCCTCTAATAAAGCAATGCTGACCCCATGGGACGGACGCAAAAAAATCACGAAAGATATCTAAAATGATTATGACCTAACCATAAGCAAAGTCACATATTTTCATTGCGGTAATTTATTTAAACGTTAACAAATCATTACTTACACTATTAATGTGCTTAATTTTCAAACGACAACCATTGAGATATTTAAGTAGACACAATATAGAATTGAAATTCTAAAATATATTAGCCCATAAGTTGTCAAATTCATTGATTAATTCACTTAATAAAACTGTCTCAGCATTAATTAATAGTCAAAATGTCCCATTTTGGTGTCAACATGCACAGTGTTAAAGGAAGCATAAATCAAAAGCCGCCATGTTTTTGAAGCATTCGGTTGTCCCGTGAAAGTTAATTATCGCGTTAACACTAACTTTTTGTCCACAAACGAAAATTTTTCAACATATGCTGTTGGTGACATTTGAAATGCATTCGTATTATTGTGAAATACGAGATCGCTGCAGATTTTGTATAAACTAAACATCTGCTGTTCGTTTTGTGGAATTGTTCATTCAAAATGAGTCGAAGAAATGTTTTAATTTTATTTGCATATTATGAGAACACAAGTACTTTAGTTATGTGTGGTGATATTCACTCAAAAATATTTCAATTGAAAAGAAGAGTTCATCATTTATGCTTACAAATATATTGACACCATAAAGTATAACTATGAGTAAATAATTATAACATTCTTCAGCTGTGTGTACCGCTATGAAGAATTCGCATAAATTACGTCGCAAAATGTCACCGGCGGCGATTTATTTGCTTCTTGCTAATGAAAGGAAAGGATAACGTTTGAGTATGAATTCGTTAGCTTACTTTTATTTTTCTTCATAAAATAAGTGCTGTGGGATATGTATCCAATGAAATCCTTACAGCCGTCCAAACACTGTCAGTTGTAATAACATTACATTTAAGGCGAGGCAGTCAAGGGTAATCTCAAAAAAAAAATAAGTTATGGGTCAAATATAGAATTTAAAAAAAATTACTAATAAAAAATTTTTGCATTTTTGAGGAATTGTATCTCTTTATAAAATTTGCAAAGAATGCTTTGCGATTTATATCATAAAAAATAAGTTTTCAATTTATACCATTACCTACTTACCTACCTTTGGCCCATTTTCATGGCCAAGGACCATTTCCATAAATATTTTATTTAATAAAATGTGCACATTTCCCTTGGCTCCCACTCCGCTAAACGCTTAAATCCAAGACACGGCCGAAGATTTCCTCGTCATTTTTCTTTTATACATCATTAACATAGTGCTAATATAGTGACCAAGGACGCGGTGAGCGCATTGCAGTCAACTATTAATAGTAGTTAAGATATACTCCTAAAATGAAGATATGAATGACCCATTGTCCTCAGTACAATCCTTTAAATAGTATTGTCATTAATATAGTTAAGCATACAAATGAAGTGTCGGCTTTGAGTAGGGGTAAAGAAAAAAAAGGGGGTTCCAGAAATTCTAAGTTATGGATTTGGCCACCTGTAGCTTGCAAGTAAAAATGAGTGGACTGTAGCCTTAAAGCTGCTTATTTCGATGTTCACATGTAAAACCAATTATTAGTTAAATTCAGACTTTTATTGCACACACTACGTGTAATAGTTTTAATGGCCAACTATGAATAGAAGTTAATTTGACTGAATTAGAATATTTTTCTAACTAATTTGTCTTGTTATAATTATTGTCAAAAATTTAATTTGCTTCTTGTAGATTATTTAACCATACATAAACGAAATAAGCAGTGTCGTCAGAGTAAGGGGTGGTAAAGGTACTATGAATTTCCTTAGGAGGGTACAATTGGTTCCTGGCCATACATTAATTTAGCTATAAATAACTTCACACCATTTGTGTTTTCCGGAAAATCAATTCTTGAAATTGATTTATCGGAAAACACAAATGGTGTGCTTCACTAAACGTCACATATGTCTGTCTTTTCGCCCAAAGAGATTTTATACTACTTGGTAGTGGTGAGCTTATTGTCATAACAGACTTGACTCTGGTGAGATAAATAATTACTTTATAATGTAGTAATAATATTTATAAATACCTTTACATACTAGATATTCTATTTCTATATCACAAGCAGTAATTAAAGAGCACGACCCTTATAACAATAATGAAGTGTAACCGGAAGTTCTTACTCACATATGTGTGCAGCTTGACGGTGTTAAGTTACGTATAATGTCTCATTCTGATATATTCACCATTATAATTTGACCTCCTGCCTTAACAAACCCTCTTTCAAACAAGTATTGGACGGTTAACATCGTCAATTTTAGCTTAAACTTTCACCCTAATCAATTTAGTAAATCTAAGAGATCAAAATATAGTGGGAACTTAAAATAACTTCGTGTCAATATTGTGACGCCCAATTATAATTATCTTTTTTAATTTAATTAGGGGACTTGTTAAGTGATAGTTCAAACCAGAATAATTAAAAACTGATGTAATTAAGAGCCAAAGAGTTTACAAGTTTGACAAGATAAATTTACCAAAACTATTGATTGGAAAAACAACATCCTTCAATCATATTTACCTCTGCTGTCATAAAGTTTGATCTTGTTCTGCTCCCATCCACATCACTGCCACTGCCTGACTCTTTGAGAGTGATTCGGTCGTAGTCAGTTCTATGAGCATCCTTCGAAAAGTTACCCGGGGCACCCGGAGCTAGACAGATAGGTTGACGCCGTGTGGTTTTAGTCGATTCGAGTTCGGCATAACAACCAAATGGGGATTTTCATACTATTACTTGAGACAGGCCATTCCTTCATTAATATCAGTGATCTGAGTCCTATGTTGGATTTTTTCGTTGCAGATTCTATCTTTTTTTTTATTAATATATCAAAGGGACAACTCAAAAAAGCGACATCTGATTCCAAACTAAGCAGAGCTTGTCCAATAGTAACCAAATAACTGATAAACATACTTATATATTTCTAATTACATACATATTTTAGATAAATAACACCGAGACACGGAATAAACCATGGTGCTCATCACACAAAGTTTGATCCTGGGTGGGAATCGAACCCAATACCTCTTGCGTAGCAGTCGGATACACTACCACCGCGCCACAGAGGCAGTCAGATCATGATCTTGAAGCAACACTCTGAGTATAATCCTCTCCATTGCTGTTGAAGTGACAGCAATCTTGACAGTAAGGTTCAATACCCTAAAGTGTAAAGTATTATATACTAGTAGACGCCCGCTCCGCACGCGTCGTGAAGTTTTACCGTTCCCGTTTCCCACAGGAACTTGTTCCCGGGATAAAAAGTAGCCTATGTGTTATTCACATGTGTAAGCTATATTATTGTAAAGTTTCATTAAAATCTATTCAGTAGTTTTTACGTGAAAGAGTAACAAACATCCATACAAACTTTCGCATTTATAATATTATTAAGATAACTAGTTAGTAAATAATTTGTACCAAAAAAAACGCAGCTCATCCGCTGTTAACTTTAACAGATATAATTTAAATATATAAATTTAAAACCCAGTAGTGCTTCAAATCACAGTTTTCAACCACTTCTAATACAAAAAATAAAGTTTAACCGTTTATGAATAAATCATCAGCGATCATCTCGCGAAACACGATTACAAAAGTCCATTAGAAAGAGAAAGAAATACCAGTCGTTCGTTGGAGGAAATAAGGGAGCGATAGCTAGATCCTCCAAGGTGTAATTATGCTGTTAAGAATATAATTTTGTGTTGTTAAAGCGATGCATACGTCACATACTTTTTATTTTATTAATGACTAGTTGACGCCCGCGACTTCGCCTGCGTAGAGAAGTTTACCCGTTCCCGTTTCCCACAGGAACTTGTTCCCGGGATAAAAAGTAGCCTATGTGTTATTCTGATGTATAAGCTACATTATTGTAAAGTTTCATTAAAATCCGTTCAGTAGATTTTACGTGTAAGAGTAACAAACATCCATACATACTTTCATTTATAATATTATTAAGATGTTATTAACCTGTTTTAATATTCACTACATAAGATACTGAAGTGTAGAGAGGTTTTGGTCGACATGTTATAAAGAAGAAATTTCGATGTAGGCGACACTAATATTTTTATTAGATGTTAAAAATTTATAGATTTTTTTATTTATTTTATATATTTATGTACACACTAGGTTACTGATAGTTACAGTTGAAGGAATCATAGGTACAATGGTACTACTTGTTTCTAAAAGAATGTCTCCCAGCAGACCGACTTTGATTAACATATATTAAAAAAGAACAGTGCTGTTGTAATTTTCAAGTCGCCCTTTTATAGCCTTCAACTGGGCTTACCGGGACCAACGGCTTAACGTGCCTTTCGAAGCACGGAAACGCTCGCAAATGTGGTGTGCAAAGTGGTCACCCATCCGAGGACCAGCCATAGTGAAAGTTGCGTAACTCAATGATCGTTTACAGAACACTGAGTCCACGGGGCCACGAGCGCTTCATTATACTATACTATACTATACTATACTATACGCTACATTCAATTTTTTTTTTTAATAATTTGTATTTGTTAGAATGATTACCCATTATGTCTATATGATCACCAAAGGCTTTAACATAAACACATTTTGTCTAAAAATGCTTCTCAAACACGCAGCTTTAATAACAGATATTAAACCTTAGCTTTTTTACATCCACTTAATGCGCTCATTTTTTTTTAATTTCAAGATCTTTCAATCAACCCGAACTCCATCAAAAATTAAATGACGGCCGCGTATCTTTAAACTTTTTTTTTATTCTGTGAACTTGTCTACTACCTGGGATCACACTCAAATATCACCTCTGATTACGGTGTAAAAATATAACTAACTGTAGATATAAGGCTTTTTTTTATTATCCCAAATAACGACTATACTAATCGGTTTATGACTTTGACGATTTAATGAGGCAGACTTTTTGACGCATAGCACACTGGGCGTGTCAGACTTCGTCTTGTTTGTTAGCAAAATAAGTAATTGGGCGTTGAATACGAAATTATCTTAGTGTGATTTACATTTTTTTCGTTTTAAGTTTAAAGTAGGTACCTAATGAATGCAGTGAATATTTTAAAATGGTGCAGCGGTAAAAATCCTACACCGACATTACTGATTCACGTCGTAACGCCTTCATCTTGCCGCACATTCGAATAACAACCAAACTCATAATTTACAACGAGGCTCATTAGTATACGCTGTTACAAAGTCACTACGCGCACGGCCAAAGACGCCGCCCAACAAAGACATTGACATTCATATATTAACGCTAAACGTGACCACGAAACCACTAGATATCAACCATCGAGATACTAATTTTACGCCCAATCGACTCAAATAAAAATTAATACATCAGTATCAAATCAACTCGAATCTTTTCGATACAAAAACAGAGTCGTTTCAATGCACCAATTATACGATATTCGTCTATAAAACAAAGAAAATAAAGACAATTTTCCGATGAGGTTTTTGCTCGTGATTGAGGCAATGTCGTTAGGGTGACCACAACCGAGTAATGGAATTCGCGGCCGAATCGATTGGCCTCAAATTCGGTCGATGATAAATATTGTAGTTTATTTTAAAAGGGTACGAATGTCGTTTTCCACCGGTTCTCACAAAGATGAAGACATAAAAGTTTTGGAAGTCGAGCGGCGCGTCAAAAGGGGACCACATACGTTATGTTTCGTGGGATTTTTGGTATTATTTTCTTGTTGGGTCGGTCGTACGTCTGCAAAATGGTTGGTCTCTGACGCCTTTTGCATCAGGCAGGTAAATCGCCCGCCTTGGAGCTGGCAAACCGTGGTCTACAAATCACATCGTTTGGGGCGATTCTTTTTTTTTTCTTCTAACCAGCGGCGTGTTTGTTTTCGTACGTTGGAGATGTGAATATTATGGAAATTTGTTACCTAAAACGACGCCTCGGTCGTGATGAAGGATAGTTTTTAATTAAGATGACTAATGCTTATAAATGTTTGCCAATATGATGTTTAACGATTAGCGTGATTTTTAATTGAATTTACATTTTGATATTTTTGTTAAATTATTCGAAATTATGTTACATTAATTTATAACTGATTAAAATTTTACACAGAAATAATAACGCTTAACTTGTACCATCTTTTATGTAGATTAAAAATTTAAATATACCGGAAACATAAATAATTGTACAGCATCTATGAAAATTCTTTGGTTCAGGTACTATATTTATACTAATATATAGAGAGCTGAAGAGTTTGTTTGTTTGTCTCTACGTTTGTTTGGTTGAACGCGCTAATTTCTGGAACTACTGCTCCGAATTAATAAAATCTTTTGTTTTGGGCTATAGGCTATTTAACGTTACGCTACTACCCAGGAAAGAGGAGCCGTAATTATAAATGTCAACAAATCGGGTAAATATTCATGATTTTTTGCAAAATTAATACTCGACGGGATTAAAAGGATGCGACGGGGATTCAAATATATGTCAAGGGTGAAACTGCGAGGGTCAGCTACTTCTCCTGTCTGTTCCATTATAATATAATACTATACCTATAATGGAACAGCAAAATTTTAATGTGCAATAGTGTGAAGCCTCTAGAGAGTCCACTCTAAGACGGATAAGGATTGGTGAGGTTACTGAGGAACTTCCTTCTTAGAGTCTGTGACAGAATATAGTATAGACTTTGAGTCTAACAAACAAATTTTTCATTTTCCAAATCTAAGTGTGTGTAAAAAATCTGTGACTTATGAATTGAGTCGTTGATTTATAAATGTCTAACTTCGGATTATAAAAACACTAGCTGATCCGACGGCTTCGCTTGTGACATCTGGAACCTCGTTGCACGTATATATTCTATTATAGGTATATCCCATCGTTTAGTAATTTTACAAAAAACACAATATCTGCCTGATTTGCTGACATTTATGATTACTACTCTGCTCACCTAAATAGTAGCGTGATGATATTAGCGCGTTCAACCAAACAAACAAACTATTCAGTTCCAAAAATTATTAGGTATAGATTTATATTTTTGTCCTAACATATTCATGTATATTAATAGACACCATAAGACCCGATACCCGTACATTCCAGATAAATGGCCTAAGTTGTGTAGGATATCCAATTAGTAGCGACGTATTAGGACATTCTCAATTTAGTCAGCATGAAATCAGTTCTCGCGAAATAGCTCGTAAAAGACATCCGGTAGTACATTAATCACATACAGCGTTAAGTGGCCACTTTATATTCAGAATGGAACAGAGATGTTGACAACTCAATCTTAGCTTATTACTACTAGGGTGACTAAGCGTCTGAGATTTGTGGTCTTTTAAAATAAAACTATGAAGACATTAACTTTAATGATGTGCTGAATGAATAATATCAGAATAATAAACATACCTCTTATAATACACTATCTTCATTTTAATCGTTAACTTCCAACTGCATACAAGTCTTCTACTGAAGAACTTGGCGCCAGGACTGATTAAGGGTTTGTCCATTAGTCAGCAAGTTCATTGGGAGCTATACCTTTAGTTTAAGATATCTTAAGAATGTAATTGGGCAGAGTAGGATATCCTTGCACTCCATTCGCAAAAACTAATACTTACAGCATATACTATACTTATTGTCACGTTTTTATTCCCAAGGAGTATAAGAAGGTAGGCAGATGCATACTTATAAACAGCCGTAAGAATAGAAGTTGGATATAAAACCTGTTCCGTACAAGCAAGTGAACAACGGTGCGAAATTCAAAGTGTGATTGATTTTGCGCATTTGTACAACAGATCCCATAGATATCATAATACATGTATTATTTTGTTGCTAAAATGTGCCTTATTTGTCTTCTAGTTTCTAATATTTACGTTGAGAGGATTTTTTAAAATAATGTGTTTGTGTCATTTCAGGTTTAGAATACTTAAGTGCAGCAAGAAGTTTACATCCAGAGTTACATGCTGGCAGCACGCTCGCCAGTCAAGACTTTCAACTTAGTTTAGAAGGTAATTTTGATATCTGTCTTTTAAATTGCTAAGTACTAAATATGGTAAATAATGAATGTTCTAAAAAATTATGTTTCGTCCAATTATTGATTAGATTACAAGCTACTATTTCAATTAAGGTTATAAAACTGCTTTGTGAAATTGAATGAGTGCGATTGTCTTTCTATATCATTTAAATTACATTCATCACATTTCTTATGCTCTAGTCTTTTTAATAGGGATATTACGACACAAGAAGCGAAAACCTTGTGAATTTGCCTTAATTAGTGGGTTTTTTATCGGTGTCTCAGTATCCCCTATATCATCATATCAATCAATCAGTCTATGGATGTTCATTGCTAGCCGTAAAGCTCTCCCAATTTTTGCACACATTATGTTATCAGCTTCATTTCTCGGGAATGTCGCATGAAAGCTATTTTGGTGCATTGCTGTTTATTGGTTTTTATGTTTCGTTTCATATCCTTTGAATCGTACGTTTCAGTTTTTAATTTGGTGTCGTTTACAGACATGTACTTTGTGAATTGTCCAATAAATTTTACTGCAGATTTTATTGCAAATTTTACGGTCACTTTATATTCCAAATATAACAAAGAACAATGGATTTGTAAGAGCTTATGAAAGCGTTTGGAATATAACGTTAAAAACACTTGCACATTAAATCTTAAAGACTCGGAAATCGGTCATATGAATATATCTAGTAGGTTGATGTTACCAATAAACCTTTTACACTAAGTAATATACATTCATTCAAACTTTAGAAATCGAATAGATGGTAAGGGAGTGGACATTTTTAATAGCTTTATCATAAACATTATATGCCGTTAACATTTGTTGTTCTTAAAACCCTTGTGCAATACCATTAACGGGAAACTCATTGTGATTGTAAGTGATTTCAACTTTATTATAATTTAATAAGGGTGATTATCATTTCTTAGGAGCCGATGCTCCAACTTTATCTGGTAGTACTGCAGTATATTGCACTTACTAATCGGGAATATATGAAGCAGTATGGTTACCCTACACTCATACACATAGATTATTATTTACTTGCTATTTAGATGTCTATGAGCGGTACATTAGAGCCGCGTGGATTCTTTTGTAGTGGAATAGAAAAGGTCACCAAACGATTCTCGAGACTTACCTACTGTATCACACTGGGCCACCGGGATGATACGGGGGTTTGTTTCGAGATTATCTTCTCTTTGCGCTGTGATCTCGTCCGTTAGTCTGCAGGTATATCTCTTGCAACTTGAGTGGTTTTGGAACCCGAAGATGTCGGTTGGGCCCCGTTGCCCGTATATAATGTTAGTCATCTAGTAGGTACTATTATTTTAGCTTTATATAAATAGGTTCATATCAAGTAAATCTTTAATAATCTAAAGCTACCTTAAGTTATCAAACGATGTTTATTTTCATAAGCAACTGACTCTTTATGATTAAAAATAAAAACCCTAATATATTCCACTTTTTCAGGGTCAAGAATAGCATCTCCAAATCGGCTAAGGCTATCTGGTGGTGCAATTGGCGCGTCTGCGAATCGCAAAAGAGCAGTGTCATGGAGTCCTTATTCTGCCGAGTCATTGGACTTAGCTGCAGTGATAAGAGCATCACCTGCTAGTTTAGCTGTCAGAGCACCGTCAGCGGCATCGACGGGCAGCTATGGACATCTTAGTGCTGGTGAGTACTATAAAAATATTAGTATGATATTAAACAATTCCATATACGTTGACCAGATTTTAATACGTCATTGTAAATATACTATGAAGAAGCAATCGTGGCCTTAATCGTGGAACTCAGTGTTCTGTAAACGATCACTGCATTAAGCAACATTCGCTATAGCTGGTTGTTGGATGGGTGACCACTTTGCGACATTTACATTTGCGAGCGTTTCCGTGCTTCGGAACGGAAGGCACGTTAAGCCGTTGGTCTCGGTTGCCAGTAACATGGCAGTCGTTAAGACTGGTTGATGAAGGCCTTAAGGGCGGCTTGAAAAATTTCAACAGCAGGTCGTCACAGCCTGCGCCTGTCCATTTCAACACGGCAATGGGCTCACCATCTGTTATGTGGGACAAAAATGCATATGGTGAAATGTGGGCATATAGTATGCCTCTGCCTACCCCTTCGGGGATAAAGGCGTGACAATATGTATGTGTGTGTAAACAATTCCAGAATGATCTTTTTCATACAATAGTCCCGTGCTAATAGATCATTCTGGAATGGGTAAGTTTACCGATCTGTCATCCTAGTAGAAACAGCTAGGCTTGTTTCTACTAAGATGACAGATCCGTAACGCCGCATCATGTTATATATATGACGATAACTGACCGCAGATTATTCTGTTCTTTCTGACTCCTGGTATCTTCTGGGGCACGGAATAGCAATAGTTTTTTGCGTAAATCTAATGGTGGCATAGTTTTTGACACTTTACCACTCTGCTGTGAGGGTAGCAGAGCGGCCTACTCATTAAACCATCACTAAGTTCTACCTAGCCTCTACCGAGGCGCAGGATAAGCCAGCGGTTAAGTCGCTCCGCCTTCGAAATCTTTACATATTGTTTAAATTTTATACATTTTCCGCAGGAGCCATTTCCCCGGCGCTGTCCCTCTCGCACGCCTCCCTTGCGCAGCAATTGCTAGCGCGGGGTGGGGTAGTAGGAGGTAGTGGCGTTCTAGCTGGAGGGGTGCTGATGGACCCCGCGCATCAGCAGGCGGCCGCTGCAGCTGCTCATCATGCGGCTCATGCTCACCTTGTGGCTGGCATTCATAGGTAACGCTAATTGAAATTGTTTTTCATCTTAATATTATTTTGATGAGTATTTATTTAACTATAGTATGTTGTAACAGCCCGGGTTGTAATGATTACCTGCTGTTGTCTCCCACACACACACACACACGAAAATGTTCGCCGCTGAAAAAGTAGCCTATAGCAATAAGGTATAATACACCATTCTAAGTGTAAAAATGTTTCAAAATCGTATCAGTAGATCCAGAGATAACATCTTACAAACTTTATCTCTTTATTATGTTAGAAAACCTATAGTAGTATAGATTAAAAAGGGTGTGAGTTTTTTCGTAATGATTTTATGCCATGGTTACTAAGGCCTTTTAGCCAAATCTTTATTTATATTTCTTCAATCTTCCTTCTTATTATTTAAAATGTCCCCGTCCTCTACGTCTGAGTCATGTCTAGTCTCAAGTCATGGTCTGTCTCATCCTAGTGTAATAGTGATTGCTATATTGAGGTTTATAGTGGTTTTTACGCGGCAAGAAATAAAATCGCATTTCACTGCATATATATCACTGTCTTTCACTATAGCACGTTAACACAATTTTTATGTCCAAGAAACCACCACTCCTGCACCTAAAACAAGATAAATGCACTAGTTTTAGAAAACAATATACGGCTCTTGACCCGCGTAGAATCATGGTGTGAGTTCTATTACCTCTCAGAGCTACACTCCCGGACTCTTGAATCGAGCCACCTTACATTCCCGGGCCTAAAAGCCCAATACGTAGATGGCAATAGATACATTGGCCAATGTTTAGAGAACCACGTGATGCCATATGCTGGATTTATTGGCCAAGATTTCATTTTAATGCATGATAATGCAAGGGCCCATACTGCGGGAATCGTCAGGAGTACTTAAATGACATTGGTATCACTGTTATGAGATGGCCAGCGCGAAGTCCTGATATGAATCCTTTAGAGCATCTATGGGATGAGCTGAAGAGGCGTGTTCTAGCTCATCATCCTGCCCCGCAAACCATGCAGGAGCTCAAAAATGTAATTTTGGAAGAATGAGAGGACATTCCTCAACATATAACGACATTGATTAATTCTATGCCAAACCGTATGAGAGCTGTCATAAATGCACTGGGAGGCAATACAAGTTACTAAATAAACATTTCTTTTCATGTAAAACATGTCTTTATTTAAAAATCGATTAGATTTTTTTTCCTTGAAAAAAGCAAATATGGACTTGTTTCAACGTAACTCGACTTTTTTAATAAACTGTAGTTCAAATTTAGATCAGTGGCACTCTAAATGAATGATGAGTATACCAGCTCCAAAACTGCAGCAAAACATTTTCCTTCTACATACATCTTTTAGTTGCAGTACTACAAACCAAAAAAATCAAGGTGGCTCGATTTTGGTGTCCGGGTGTGTATATCTATATTCATTTTTCTTCAATCTTCTTTACGGATCCGAAGCCGGATACTTTCTACGAACACGGTGTGTTCATCCTAACATTTGGCCTTCTAGGTGATGTTACATACATCCATAGGCTATGGTAACAACTATGGATCAGGTGTGCCATACCGTATGCCTGTCTGCCACCTCAGTAATATAAAAAAGATAAGTACCTTTCGCTATGGCTGGAACTCAGATGGGTAACCTCTTTGTGGCATTTCCATTTACGAGCGTTTCCATACTTAAGAAATCACGGCAAGCCGTTTGTCCCAGTTGCCTGTAATATGGCAAGCGAAGTCCTTGTAAGCAACAAAAATGCATACGGTGAAATGAAGGCGCACAGATATACATCTGCTTACCTCTTCAGAGATAAAGGCGTGTAATAATCTCGCTAACATGACTAAATAAGGATAATGAAGGCCTGTAAATATTTTGGAATTCATTGAATATCCTTTAGTTTGATAAACGATTGGTCTTGAAATATCGACAAATCGATTAAAACATTAGATAAAATTCCTAAACCTCACCCAACTAAGGCTAACGTACAAAAAAGTTGTAACTATTTAGTACAAGAGATTTTGAACGGTGAGATAAATGTATCGTCATAATTTGTTAAAGATATGATAATGATCATTTTTCGTTAGTCCCGGTTGGTTCATGTTCTTTCTTGAGTGCTATTTGACTGGTTTATTTTGTTGGTAACCACTGCCGTTTGACCTCTGAGACCCCACTTCAGAAGACTGCGCCTGAACCTATATGAGAGAGAGAGAAAGTTTTTATTGCCAAAAAACCACAAGCTATACAACAATAAAAAATACTAATAATAAAAAAGATAAATCCCAAACAATAAACAAACGAAACAGCCATAATATGTATAAAAATCAAAAGAAACTATATGTAGATAGCCACGAGATGCAGCAGAATATTTCTCCCAACTCCTTCAAATTATCTTTGTGTTCCTATACCTTTTTCTATTCCGTGCTTCTGAAGGCACGTTAATCCGTTGGTCCCGGTTGCCACTAACATGGCAATCGTTAAGCCCACTTGCAGACCTTATGGACGGCTTAAAATATTTCAACAGCAGGTAGCCAAAACCTGCGCCTGTCCATTTCCACACGGATTGCCGTGATCATTGTCTTAGCACGGTGAAATGTGGGCGTACTCGTATAGTATGCCTCTGCCTACCCCTTCGGGGATAAAAGCGTGACAATATGTTTATATTTGTCTTTCCTGAACCTGATACCAGAATAGGAAGTAGGCTATGTATTAATCCAGTGTGTCAGCTACCTCCAAAACAAATTGAGCAATACTACAAAAAAATCTGTTCCATATAAATTTTGCAACCTCTTTTCAACCAATTAGGGGATTAATTTAAAAAAATCTTTCTTACTTACATCTACGTAACTTAAAGAAGACTTCACACATATTTTGGTTATTGCTGCAGATTTGGCGTAACAAGATAAAAATCTTTATAAACAATTTATCTTTCGTCTTATCCTACGTTTGTAGAATAAACTAAAATGTTGACTATAGCTTACCAGGGCCTTATTCAGGGTGTTTTAAAACTACTTTTAATGTATTTATAAGTTGTCATGGAAACACTTATCAGCTAACTTTAGGGTGTCGGTTTTTCATGACTGTTTGCGCGCGCATCGTTAAAATTTACTCTCATCATTTTCCGTTAACGCACCAAAAGAACTTCAAAAATTACACAGTCAATGACTTTTACATCCTGTTAATCCCAACATAGTAGCTTCTTAAGTAGATATGTCATTAATCAGGCTCATATGTGTTTACCTTCTCCACTAGATCTCATATATCGTCTCCTACGCAACTACTGATGGGTGCCCCTGTGGACGTAAGACCCGGTTTGACGCTGGATGGGACACCGCCGCATCACCTACAGCAGCCATCCCAGCACCAGGAGGTCACCAGTATTATGGAAGCAGATAGGTAAAAAACTGAATACATCCCTTACTTACCAAAAGTGTCAATTGGCAATAATTTCTTCACAACAAAAGTGCAAAAAGGGCAGTGTCCCTCAAGTTGGTAGTCCAAAGTAGTGCTTATTCACGCTTCGCTTGAAGAAAGGGTTTCAAGAGGAAAGTAACACGTACGCCGGTAGAGGTGTTCTAGCTTTCTATGGTTCGACCAATAAACTTCAATCTTTAAATCATTCAGCTCCCACTTACAACCCTAAGTTTTCAAAGAATAAAGAGGGCTACTTTTAATAGCGTTGCTGACTATGAAAATAGTCCTCAATCTTCGAATATTCAACAGTCCTTCAAAGACATATATATATTCAGCTCAGAATGTCTTTACAGCGCTTCAGGAATGACGCAGCGTAAATCTCCTCAAGGTCTGATGGGCCACCGAGACAGTCTTCACAGCAACAAACCTTTATCAGCTGCAGCCGAGAGCACGGTCCATGATGGGATTGACTCCAAAGATGAGCCTGGGGACTTTATTGAGACAAATTGTCATTGGGTAAGTACATTTATTTTAAGACAAGGTAATGGCAGCTGGATCACCACGCCACCGCCCGTGACACACTTCGCACCTATTAAATCCCGTTGTGTATAAATTCTACAATAATGTAACTAACTAACTATCTTCACGCTGTATCTCTGACGGGGTAGTCAGAGAGGACATAGCGCCCGGGTTCGCGATCCATGCATACTTCTTCGCTTTCTACAGATTCATTAATCTCTTCATACATAGAAGATTATCATTAGATAATCAGTATTGAAAATAACTATCTTTATGCTGTATCCCTGACGGGGCAGTCAGGGAAGACAGATCGCCAGGCTTAGCGATTCATGCATACTTCTTTCGCTTCCTGTAGATTCTTTATTGGTTTAATACATGCATGTCTGGGTATCCGAGTATTTTAGACTTTTCCAGTTTTGAGCATCTGCTCACATGGTCCTCATATGTAAACCTCGGCCTACCCCAACTCCTTCTACCCTCTACTTTCGTACGATATATATTCTTCGTCACTTATTCGTTGGACTTGTCGAAACCAACGGAGCACGCCCTTTTCCAGTTAACGCTGATACTTTCTATACACTTCGAGACTGCTTGGGTCGTACGTTGAGTTAACGTAGTGAAGGTAGAATAGTTGGGCACTTGCTCATTGTGGGACATCTTTCACTTTATACTTTAAGCTAGTAGTCACTGCAAGACTTGAAGGCAATACTTGTCTTTTAGATTATTAACAATATTAGAGTCAGGACCGTAACATCACTACAATCTATCAAATTAGCCCATTTGCTGGCCACGGTGGACAAAGGCCTCTCTCTGGTTCTTTCTTCTGCATTCTGTATTTCTCCGCAACGATCTCTATAATATTCGTCCATTTGATAAGTGAGCATCCTACCTTACATTTGTCAACTGGGCTCCGCTGTAGAAATTGTCTATCGATTTTGTGACAGACAATAACCAGCCAATTATCTCTGAAACATGTGCACCAACTTTGCGAGATGTTCACAACTTTGTTTCCTTACGTATACTTCAATTATCTAAAGATGACGTTCTTTTTGTTGATGATGATGTTCTCTACAGGTCGACTGCAAGCTAGAATTTCCCACACAAGATGACTTAGTGAAGCATATCAACACAGACCACATCCACGCCAGTAAGAAAGCGTTCGTCTGCCGATGGGTCGGGTGTTCTAGAGACGAGAAACCCTTCAAGGCGCAGTATATGCTGGTGGTACATATGAGAAGACATACTGGCGAAAAACCACATAAATGCACGGTAAGTTGGTTTACATTTCCATAGCGAAATCCTGTTGCTGCATCAAGTTGTCTATGGGATACCCAACTCCTCAGAATATTACTAGAATGATCTCTACGAGGAGTTGTTCCTGATTCGCGGATTCTTTAATTTTTAAATTTATCTTTCCTATTACAGTTTGAGGGTTGCCATAAAGCATACTCTCGGCTAGAAAACTTGAAGACCCATCTTCGAAGCCATACCGGTGAGAAGCCGTACACCTGTGAGTATCCTGGATGTGCGAAGGCTTTCTCCAACGCCAGTGACCGGGCAAAGCATCAAAATAGAACTCATAGCAATGAGGTAAGAGTTGCTCAGTTTAAATAAATATATCGTAAATAAATAACACAGCGCCATCTAGCTCAAAATAAGGTAATATAAACTTGTACTATTGGATCTAGACAACTGATAAACATAATTACGAACAGGCATTCGAACTCCAGACCTCAGCACGGCAATGGCAGCTGTAGCATACACTGCCATACCACTACGACACCGCGACAGTCAATTTAACCGACATAAAAAAAGGAGCTTCTCAATTTGATTGTTTTTTTGATCAAACCAAAGAAATATATAAGTGTGTTCTCTTTTCCACAGAAACCATACGTGTGCAAGGCGCCTGGTTGCACTAAGCGGTATACCGACCCGTCTTCACTTAGAAAGCACGTGAAAACTGTCCACGGTGCTGAATTCTACGCCAGCAAGAAACATAAAGGTATATTACATACATACATACACGGCTTTGTGCTATAATGGGTGGGCAAAAATGTGTGGCTTTCTACTTTTAAGCCCCGACGTCAAAAAAGAGTTTTAATAAGTTAATCGCTACGACGCGGCGACGTGTACCATATTTAAAGACGACTTCATCAAAATTTTATCAGTTATTTATTTTTTTATTAAAGGTTTTTTTAAAATCTTTTTTTAAAACATCGTAAAACAAATAGACATTGGTAAAAACAAATAAACGACATGAACATTGTATTATAAGTGGAGGAAAACTCGTATCATTTTTGAATGGCGAACAGCTTGGTTAATCAGGAAATTGTTAATTTATTGATGGGTATTCTCTCTTTATCTAAATGTATTCTTAAATGCTTCCAAATCCTACCTGAATTTGAAGCCTGGAGTCCACGTTGATTTTTATGGCCTGGTAAGATCTTTTAGAGAAATCTTATTTTTTATAACCTATTTTGTTCAATCTTATCTACTAATTTAGTCCTGTCCAGTCCTTTATCGATGTCAAGGTCAGATATAGGTCCTGTGTCCTTGCCCCATTAACGTGGTAGAGCTTTATTAAGACTTTCAGTGGAATTTTCACGACAAGTTGTAAAATAGCTTTTTACTACGATATATCACTGTCTTTCACTATAGCACGTTTACACAACTTTTATGCCTAAGAAACTACCATTTTAACACACAAAACAAGGTTAATGCACTAGTTTTGAAAATAATATACAGCAAGCGTCCGTCATTTACCAAGATCCCGCGCAAATTCTGACTATTTTTTTACTTTTAATATTCGGTATTGCTGAAAGCGACTGACCTCACCTCCCAAACCCGTAAAAAGTTAGCCTCGTCCGTATGTCAGCATGTCGACTACTAGCAGGTCAGGTCGCTCGGGCCCTTTAGATCTTATTGGGACACCAAAATGGCGTCGTCCGCCTGATGGTAAGCAAAGACGACTACCCGTAATTGAGAGCCGCTATCTCAACCCACAGGGCTCCGATAGCGACCCTCAATGACGGCCCAGAAATATGCCTGTTCACGCTTCTCTTAAGGGACCCAGTATTGTATAAGGAAGGAAACACGTGCGCCGGCAGAGAGTTCCATGCTTTTATGGTGCGACATAAGAAAGACCTACGGAATCTTTCCGTTCTGGGCAAGATGGTGTCCACAGTGTAAGGATGACAACTCTGCCCCGCCCGTGTTGTTCGGAAACGGAAGGGGGAGGGTGGAACCAATTGGAAGAGCTCTTCAGAAGACTCACCGTGGTAGATGCGGTAAAATGCAGCTTAGCTGACGACCGTCCTGCCCATCTCCAACGCACCTTGTTATCTGCGCCGTATTTATTCATAATTATTTTCTCCATCAGGTTGCAGTCGTGGTGATGACTCAGCAGAATCCGGTGGCGGTGGAGCTGGATCCTCACCGCGATCTGAAGAAGGAGGAGTTCCTCTGGGAATGAGAGGGCATACATCATCCGCGTCAGTCAAGAGCGAGAGTCCCGCGTCTCCTTTACCACATGGGCTGCATACGTCTGCTCATCAGGTAATGATGATGGTATGAAAATTGATTTTATTTTTGCTTCTTTTATGCATGCAGGTGAAATTTTGTTTCACTCCCAGAAGGTCTTGATGGGACCCAAGTATACCCATCTAAATTCATTATTTTGTATGTATTTGAATTTAATTTTATAAGATTTAAATATATTTGAATTTTAAGTTATATAACAAAGTCGGGTTTCTTACTCCAAATAGCAAAATTATTAAAAAAACAGCAAAATTCATGAAAAAAAGTCATGTCATACACAACACTTGTACTGTTCCACTTATTTAGTATTTAAACCTGACCGGTTTCGCGTTACGGCATTTTCAAAGTACAAGTGTTTTTGTTCAAGATGTGTAGCAAGTTCCACCAAGTGCCATCAATCAACAGTGTTCACAGTATTGTAATGTTTTTTTATTAACTTACAGCTATCAGCTCAATGTGGTGGGGATTTGGATTTCGGAGGCCCTGGCGTTGGAGGTTTCGGAGATGAACATGGTGCTCCATATTTTAGATTAGATGGAGAGGTAAGTTTTAACACCAAAACAAGTTACTATTTGAAGCCTGAATCGAGGAAATATAAAATACTAAGATAAAAAGCCTTTAAAATACTCAGCTGGTAGCGGTGCATCTGCTCAATAATGGACGAGGCAACGAGGCAGATATCTTTTTAGGGTTGAGAGGTCAGATGGCAGTCGCTCTCTCTATCTCTCTCTAGTTGTCCCTTCTAGCAGTGAGAAGTCATATAAAAATGAACACCAGACTCTAAATCCAGATAGGGTTTAGAGACAACTGGGAATACACTGAGGTGAAGAGAATAAAACTCAAAACTCAACGCAAAATGAAGTGTACTGATTTGAGAGGTCAAAGGTCATCCCAATATTGCGAATGCCGTGAGATGAAACCGGTCAGGTTTACAAAGTATGGAACAGTATATTTATTTTTATACCACTGAGGTGGCAGACAAGCGTAGCCCACCTGATGGAAAGTGGTCACCGTAGCCTATGGACGTTTGCAACACCAGAGGTGAAGCAGTCACGCTGCCGACCCTTTATAAACCTTCAAAGACCCCTTTTGAAGAACCCTGTAAATTTATGTAGACGTTCGGGAAATGCCAGTGGCGTTATTCAATTTGAGTAGCAAGTTCTACCAATTGCCATAAATCAGTCAGCAGTATGAATAATCTGGTTAACACTGTTGATTGACGTCACTTGGTGGAACTTGCTACACATCTTGAACAAAAATCCCTTGTACGGTTTCAAAATGCCGTAGGTAAGGCGAAACCAGTCAGGTTTAAATAATAAATAAGTGGAACAGTACAAGTGTTTTTTTTTTCCAGATGTGAATAATGTGTAACATTTTTTCTCGTCTCCAGGTAGAACAAGAAGTGGTTGGCGAGGTGGGCCAGCTGCCCCTGATGCTGCGCGCGATGGTGGCGATAGGGTCCCCGCGCGCGCACCACCACGCGCCGCGGGTCGCCAACAAGATGTGCGTCGCCAGGCTGATGCCGCCGCACCCTGACATTGTTCCAGGTTAGTACCTATTTTGTGCGTTTATAACGATTTTTTTTAAATATAAATTTTAAACTCGAAAAATTTTTCAGTCATGAGCTGGACTCGAACCAACGTCTTCTGGTTCGACGCACCAGATGCGTTTGCCAACTACACCACCGTTACAGCTCGTGACTGAAAATCTTTTCCACTTTAAAATTTAAATTTAGAAAAAGTTAGCATACTAATTGCTTTTCAAAATTGTTTCAGATTTTTTTTCGGGACATTCTCATACAATTTCGTTTAAACCAAATTAAGCTAATATAAGGTTGTACTATGGGCCCTAGATAACTAATAAACAAACTTATCAATTTAAATAATCATGAATCGCAAAATATGTTGCTAAGCACTAATCTCAGGAACTACTGCTCGGAATTAAAAAAATCTTTTTCTGTTGGGTAGTCCATTAATCGAGGAAGGTTATAAGCTATATATCAAGACTGCCTCTGTGGCGCGGTGGGAGTCCATCCAACTGCTACGCAAGAGGTCGTGGGTTCAATCCCCCTCGATAAAACTTTGTGTGATGAGCACGATGGTTTATTCTGTGTCTGGGTGTTATTTATCTATAATATATGTATGTATTTAGAAATATATAAGTATGTTTATCAGTTATCTGGTTACCATAGTAAGCTCTGCTTAGTGTCGAATCAGATGGCGTTGTGAGAGTTGTCACAAGAATATTTATTTATTATTATTATGTGTTTTAAAACGTTACACGGCAATGGGCTCACCACCTATTACGTGGGACAGGTATATCTACACACGGTGAAAAGTGGGTATACAATGTGTATGCCTCTGCCACACCTTCGGGGATAAGGCATGATAGATAGATAAATAAAACTTTTTTCTTTCGGGACATTCTCACACAATACCGTCTAACCCAAATTAAGCTAATATAAACTTGTACTATTGGCCCTAGATAATTGATAAACAAACTTATCTAACTAACTAACTATCTTCACGCTGTATCACTGACGGGATAGTCAGAGAGGACAGATCGACAGGCTTCACGATCCATGCATACTTCTTTGGCTTCTTGCAGATTCATCAATCGCTTCATACATGCACTTCAAACTTATCTATTTAAATAAAAATGGATCACAAAATATGTTGCTAAGCGCTAATCTCAGGAACTACGGAATTGAGAAATTATTTTTGTGTTGTGTAATGCATTAATCGAGGAAGGTCCTAAGCTATATCACACTACTAGGAGAGTGGGGCAGTAATCATAAATGTCACGAAGTCGGGCCATTTATGTAAATATGTACAATACATTTATGTAAAACGAAAGCTACGGGATTAAATGGGTGCGAAATTATATATCTAAATACATGCATATTATCGCTGGTTTTTAATTTAAACAAATTGAATTTGTTTAGGTGCAGCCCCAGGGCGGACTGAGCTCGGCAACACAAGTATGGCGGTCGAGCTGAAGACGGGAGCTCCTAACACCAGACGAGATTCTGGCATTTCTTCTGGTAGCAGTCTGTATAGTGCAAGGTAAATACCTATTTACCATATAAATCTACGCTCTTAAGATCTTAATGTAAGCTCTTCTCATCTTTGTGTCGGAGAGACATCTCATCCGATAATTTTCAATTCGAAGTATCGTGTAATCTGTGATATAGTATAAACATATATCTTGCGCTCTCCAGGTCGTCAGACATCTCCCGCAAAAGCAGTCAAGCCTCAGTAGTATCAGGCGCGGTGGCGACGACAGCAGGCGTCGCCGGGAGGCAGCACGTGTCGCAGCACACCGCCGCCTACGACCAGCTCTCGCCAGACAGCAGTAGAAGGTACCAATTTATTTATTTATCTATCACGCATTATACCCGTAGGGGTGATAGAGGCATATTATATGCCCATTTTGACCATGTGTACTCTTGTCCCACGTAATAGGTGGTGAGCCCATTGCCGTGTTGAAATAGACAGACGCAGGTTGTGGCGACCTGCTGTTGAGTTTTTTCAAGCCGCTCATAAGACCTTCAACGTGACCTAACGACTGCCATGTTACTGGCAACCGGGACCAACGGCTTAACGTGCCTTCCGAAGCACGGACACGCTCGCAATCTAATTATCTCGCTAAGGGTGCGAATAGTCCCCTGTATTCTTCATACAAACAACCCTCACAAAATTGAGTTCGTTTGAGTAACATTAAGAACCCTTTCGCAGATCTAGTCAAGTGTCGTGTGTAGGCTATGCGCCAGCGCCCTCGTCCGCTCTCGCCGCAGTACAAGCCGTCAGAACATCTCAGGGCAATCAGGTACGTAACAAACTATGGTTGGATTATTACGTGACTGCTCATTTTTTAAATAATAATAATATAATATTTATTGGAATCAGAAAAAACACGATACAAAAAGTATTGTGCACGAAAATAACCGCAAAAGTTAGTAACTGTGTCGCAGTTACGAGATTGACGCTCACCTCCGGCATTTTAAGTTATTCCAAATCACACAATCATATAGTACAATATTTAATCCTAATGTTAACAATTAATATAAGTGTGTGTGTATGTGTGTGTGTGTGTGTTGTGTGTGTGTGTGTGTGTGTGTGTGTGTGTGTGTGTGTGTGTGTTTGCGATTGGAAAGAATCATTCGATGCATCCAGGAAATCTTCCAAGTCTTTGTAAGACAGGTCACAGACAAAGTCAGTTCTCCACCCGTAGTTTACACTCGCGTTCAGTTAGAGGGTTATACATTAGACATTGATTATATGTATGATTATGTGATAGTTTGTATGCCATAGGTGATTGCTGTACCGACATCAGGTTCACAGCAATCACCTATGGCCTATACCTCAGTTATTGGTTTGGTTCGTACCAAATATTTTTCTAGAGCGCAAATGATATGCCTGTGTCATTGCCTCAGACCCACAAAGAAGAAGATTAATCAATCAGTATTAAACTAACTATGTTCATGCTGTATCCCTGACGGAGCAGTCAGAGAAGACAGATCACCAGGCTTAGCGATTCATGCATACTTCTTGCGCTTCCTGCAGATTTGTTACTGGTTTCATACATGCATAATGTCTGGGTATCCAAGTATTTTGACTTTTCAGTTGTTGAGCAATCTGCTCACTTAGTCATAACATAAAACCTAACATACTTTAACGCCTTTATCCCCGAAGGGGTAGGGTAGAACGCCACAACCTGCGTCTGTCTATTTCTACACAACAATGGGCTGTCCTATTAAGTAGGACAGGAATACACATGGTGAAAGTGGGCATACAATATGCCTCTGCCACCCCTACCCCTTCGCGTATAAGACGTGATACATAAACAAACTTCGTTACGTATTCGGTCTGCCAATGTTAAGTACTAATAAATCAAATATTGTCTTTCAGGCCGTACTACTCCGAGGAGTGACATGCTCAGAAGTAAGAGCTGAGGAGCTGGCCCTGGAGCTGGACCCAACTGTTCAAGTGAAGGAAGAAGCCAGGAGGTTGTCGGAACAGTCCAACCTGAGCGACCCACCCTACCAGCAGTACCCGTGTGCCAACGACGACGTGGTAACTATACTATATACAAAACGTTTCCGTGCTTCGGAAGGCACAATTGCCATGCCTGTAAAATGGGAGTCGTCCAGCCTGGTTGAAGACCTTATAGGCGGTATGAAAAATTTTTAACACGATGTTGCCACAGCCTGCGCCTGTCTATTTCATCACGACAATGGGGCTCATCATCTGTTACGTGGGACAAAAATGCATACGGTAAAATGTGGGCGTATAGTACGCCTCTGCCTACCCCTTCGGGATAATGGCGTGACAATATGTATGTATGTATATATGTATGTACAAGAAATTTGGTAGATAGGTAGGTATATCCTACTAATATTATAAATGTGAAAGTTTAGGCAGACTTTTTTTTACTCAAACTCAAAGCAGGATTTTTTTACTCAAATACTGTCAAAACCAATTTGCTAGAAATGAAAAAGATATGAAAATCTCAATATTTCGTTAAAACACAAAGTTTACTTGGAATCTCGAATTTTTTTTGCTCTATCGTGCTTGACGTGGCAAATCCTGAAAAACACTGGCAAAAAAAGGATTAGTATATATATAGCAACTTTGTTTATCCGACATCTTTATAAATAAATAAAGATTCTTTTTCTTCTTTATAATTAGTCTTTTGAATCATATTAATTAAATATCGGTATTAAACGTGGATTGTAGGTCTAATCTGTCACTTCAGTAGTATTAAAAATAATATTACGAAGCGCTCGTGGCCCCGCGGTCTCAGTGTTCTGTAAATGATCACTGAGTTACGCAACTTTCACTATGGCTGGTCCTCGGATGGGTGACCACTTTGTGGCATTTACATTTGCGAGCGTTTCCGTGCTTCGGAAGGCACGTTAAGCCGTTGGTCCCGGTTGCCAGTAAAATGGCAGTCGTTAAGCCTGGTTGAATGCCTTATGGGGCATGAAAAATTTCAACAGCAGGTAGCCACAACCTGCGTCTGTCTATTTCAACACGGCAATGGGCTCACCACCTATTACGTGGGACAGGTAAATCCACACGGTGAAAAGTGGGCGTATAATATGCCTCTGCCACCTCTTCGGGGATAAGGCGTGATGGATATTTATTTATTTATTTATTTAAAAATAATATAGATAAATAGACAAGAAGCTTCGACCCTCGAATTTTGCTAACAATGTACCTTCTTTCCAGGGCGATGCTCCCTTCCCCTTTAAGACGGAGGATGACCAGGAGGCGGTGACGTTTAAGGAGTCGCGCTCCAACTCTACTAGCACCGTGGTCATCACCACTGCTCAAGTCCACCACCCCAACCAGGAGGTTAATCTGGAACAGGTAGGTTACATTCAATTATTTTGTTAATGTTTAAAAAAAAAAAAAAAAAAGGAAAAGTATGCATAGATCGTGAAGCCTGGCGATCTTTTCTCTCTGGCTACCACATCAGGAACACAGCGCAAAGATAGATACATATATAGATATAGATAAGTGTAAGGACTAAATCTTGCTGTCCTTATCAAGATTTAGGGTCTAACCAACCTCATCTGCAAGTTGTGCAGCTGCTGATTGACTGACGGAGATACGGCGTAGGTATTCGTAAAAGGTTTGGTAGGTCGGGCTGCAATCGCTTCTAACAATACTGGAAAAAATAGCTACATCGCAGTTTTTGCATCTATTTGGACTTTTGCGCTCAGCTAAAATATTACGATGATCTACATTGAATCTCACCTTTCAACATACAAAAATGGAACTCCAAGCAAAAGTGATAAATAATGAATATTAATTTCTCTATCGAACCCATCAAACCATAGAAATTTCAAAATTGGAATTCTTCCAGTGCGCTCTTGTCATTATAATATTACAAAAATATAAAATCATTCCTTTTGTCCTAGGTTGCCGAAGGAGAAATGGTGGAGAATAAACTTGTAATACCAGACGAAATGATGCAATATCTTAACCAATCAATATTGGCAACTGAATCAGCTACTCCAGCTAAAACCGACTCCACCAACCAGCCTGAGCCAGAGACCAACACAGACAACGAAAGTGCTACCAAAGAGAACCACTCTAGTGATTTACCCAACACGAATAATTCCGGTAACAAAGTCAGTGACGTAACAACCAGTGACGATTCTCTACTTAAAAACTTAGGTGCCATAGGAAGTGATCTCAATATTAGTGATATTCCAGTCGATTTAAGATCCTTAGACGTAAGTATGTCGGGTAATAGTGGATCTTTACTTAACTCTAAGTCTCCCGATGATAAAACTTCATTACAAGATCAAGTTATACCTGAAGTCCCCTTAGAAAAACCTGAAAAGGACTTTACAAAACAGGCTCCTAACAAAGGAAGTACAAATCCATTGCAATCATTGCAGACTATGACATCAAATCAAAGCGACCAAACTCAAAACAGAATGAGAACAAATCAAGTGCCTCAAAAACAAACCACGATAAGCTCAAAAACCATAGTTATGAACCAAAATGTACTAAGTCCACAAGACATGGCTCACAGCATGCTCAGTCCACAAAGTCTACCACATAGCGCAATGAGTCCTCAAAGCGTTATGAGTCCGCACAATGTGCCTCACAATGTAATGAGTCCTCCAAGCGCTTATAATGTCATGAGTCCACAAAGTGTCATGAGCGTCATGTCCCCACAACATAATGTCATGAGCCCGCAAAGCATGCAAAGTTTAATGAGCCCTCAAATGCCAAATCAAATCATGATGAGTCCACGACATAACAATATTGGAAGTCCTCTGTCTCAGAATATGGCTAGTCCTATAGTCAACATGGCTAGCCCGATGCCTCAGAATATAGCAAGCCCGTTAAGTCACGGTATGCCTAGTCCTATGCACCCTGGCCTACAAAGTCCGATGGGCCATGGCATGTCAAATAACATGGTGCAGAATATGCCAAATATGAACATAAATGGGCAGGTACCAAATCAGAATCAAATGATAAATATGAATATGAGCCAAAATCATAAAATGTCTGGGAATCATAATTATATGAATCACTACCAAAACTGTAATTCAAAAGTTCCTGTTCCTAATAGAACTAACATGAACCAATATCATAATCAAAATTACAATCAACCGCCTCCACATTACCCGGTTCCAAACCAAAATATAATGAGAAGTCAAAATATGCAACAATATCAGATGATGCAGCAGTATAACCATAATCAAATGCCTCCACATCCCGTGAGTAACCAAGCTGTGGCTTACAATAACCAGATGAATTATCAGGCCATGAATTACACCAACCAAAACAACCAGATGAATCAGTTACAAATGTCAAGATCTTCAGTAATGAGTGTTGATAACAGCGGCAATATGAGCCGAGGAACGATGAACAACTATTGCGAACAACAAAATCAGTGTCCACAACCACAGAATGTTCAGTACAACCAAAATATACAGCCTTATAATCAACCTCCGCCTTATAACTCTGTTGTTAACGCTGCTAATGTGATGGGACCTCCTCCTCCTAAGAATAATCATCAATACAATCAAACTATGATGAACAATAACCAGTATTACAATCATCAGAGACCATATAACCAGTGGGACTATCCTGGGAATCAATTCAACAAACATAATATGCAGAAGTCTGTGCAAAATTCCATGAATATGTCCACCGGTAGTCAGAAGCCAATGAACGGAGCAAGAGCTGCAGTGAACCAGGTGAAGGCTGAGCAACAGACGGACTGTAGTATGAACAGTTTAAGAAGTCAAAATAATCAGGCTAGTGATGTTCAAGTGTGGGACATCTCCCAGTCTCAGATAGAAGCGACAAATGGCAGAAAAAAGAATCAGAATAGTACAATGCGTCACGACACGTATCAAAGGACTTTAGAGTATGTAGAAAGTTGTGAGAATTGGAAGAGTTCTGAAATGGTATCCAGTAGTACACACCCATTGCAAGGTGGGGACAATATGGTTGTGAATGACTTGCAAACATCCCTGTCTTCATTTTACGAAGAGAATCAATATCTCCAAATGATACAATAGTTAGAAGTGGAATTACGTCTTATAATATGTTGAATATTATAACTTAACTATTGATCATGGTGATATTTATTTGGTCTAGACATCAGTGACGGTTCAGGAACGGGGCAAAAATGTGTTTCGTTACGAGTTCATCCATTGGGAATTATGACAAAACACGTTCCTGCCACGTCCACGACACGGCACGAATGTTTGAGAATAGACCTATAAACAGTAGTTTTAAATATTTGAACAGTGAATTTAAGTAGTTATAAGATGTATAGATGTATCACACTAAACTAAAGGTTGTAAAAGAACTATTCTCTATTTGAGACTGATTAATTATATATTTTTTTTATATTGAGGGCTTTTTACAGCTACACAAAAAATAGTAGGTATAGTAAAATATTCATATCTAGTTGATAGTCATAATTCAGAAACTGATTTGCCATCGTAAAATTAGAGCCAAGTTTAACAAAATAAATAGCTGTTCTTCTTTTTAAACTTTCGGAGTGTATTCTCAAAAATACGTCCTAAACTTTTGAGTGTATTAATATAAACTTCTAAGTTTTTGAAAAGTGTATTAAGTATAGATAGGTGGTTTATGACAGCCCTCAGTTTAGTTGTTTATGCAGTTAAAGAATTTTCTGTGTATTTCTTAAATAGATTTATTAAAAAGACATATTTTGCAAAATTGTACATATCCCTTAGACGTCTTCCAAGTAGCTAAGTGCTATTTTTTATTGTAATGCATTTAAGTATAATTGTTTATGTGTAAGTTAAGTGCCTAAATGTATATAACATACATTGTATATAAACATGCAAGATTAACCAAGTGCCTTAATTAAGGATTTATTTTTACTGTTGTTGATATTAATCAAAAGTTATAGTTACGAGATCTGTAGTAGGATCGACGACCTGGTCTGTAAATTTTACAACCATAAAAACCACCAACCCTAAAGAAGTGTCCCTAATCTATTCACAATGAGTGTGTCCCAATTCTGGTGCTCTGCTAACTGCTGGACCCCACGCCAGCAGCTAATTTCATTCTTTCTTCCAGATTGAAAATTTTTGTGGTTATTTTTGTTTTAGTTGCTTTGGGAACATTTCTTAAAGTGACTTTGATTCAAAAGAAGTGTACATTTAAATTCAATTGCAACATCGGACAACATGCTACATCGGATTATTAACTGATATATTTTAGTAATGGCCCTCTGGTAGAATCTATTTTATAGACATCTTGGACAAAACATTATTCAGTGTTGTTGTGCATTACCTAAAATTGTTGTTCGTGGTAATTTACTATCATTAAGTATACGTATTTAATTTGAATACCCAGTTTTGATCGCGTAATCAGTCAAAGGCTACATTGATAGCATATATTAATACTTTTATTTCAATTGTGCCAAGAATAAAAATACGTTTATTTTTGACTTGGCTGTGCACACTACCGTGTACGTGTTTTCGTACCAGACCAGGCCAACGATCTCTGTACAATGGGGGTGATCTTTTGAGATTATTAGATAGAAATAAAATTGTACAAAATAGAAAAAAAAACTTTTCTAGAATTTTTACAGCGTTGTTGAATTTTAAGCTTATATTTTAACATGTAATTAGTTTGTAATTGAATTAAAGCATTACGGCTCCTTGTTTTAATGACATCGAATCTCTTACTTGATTCAATGAGATTATTAGAAAGTAAGATTTTTTTGTTAATTTTATTAAATCAACGCACAACGATTGTAATAGAACTGTGTATTTTCTAATAAATTATTTGTTTTTAATGTTTGTAAATGACATACAAGACACCTGTGACGATATTTTAATAAAATTATTGAATAAAATTTTCTCATCGTGAAGTTTTCATCTTTCTTTAACAAATTACCTACGCTCGTCAATATTAATATCTTAATCATAATCTATACTATTATAAAATTGTAAAATTAGCTGTGACGTACATTGAAAATAAAAAAAAAAGTAATTGTAATCGACTAATTAAGGGATTCTGAGTCCGAAACTGTGATTTTTTTCTTCGTGTCTGTTTGTTTGTTTGTTTGTTCGGGGTTGGAGCAAAATCCAGGCGGTTCATCACAACTCTGCTATGACAATATTGTGGCTAATTTTCCAGCTTAACTACTGCGCTATATTTCATAAAAAACGGTTCAGCAGAAGTAATAATACAGCTTACATCTTGCTAGACGCGCTGTACATTGGACAGGTCAAAATATTTTGGTTTATAAATTAGCCTTTAATTAAGACACCATTTTTCACATGGCCCACTGAATTTTCAGTTATGCACATACTCGTATCGAGTTGCCTTCACTGATGACTAAACGATGAGCCAAGTTAAGTTATCTAGGTGCGGTCAAATTTTGGATGGGTGAACGTTCCAAAAGTAGGTGCAACACATCAGCAGACACGCTTCTTTTAGTTACAGTCTCTAATGCATAAGGGATCAGAGAAGATAAACACCCTAGGCGCGGTCTACTTTTAGATGGGTCAGTTATGTACATCGAGCTAAAGACTAAAGTATCAATTTAAGGCAGTGACCACTTTGAAAGAAAGTGAAACACATTTCAGCAGACATTTTGCTTTACTGTCATTAATGGGTAAAAAATCAGTGACGTAAAGTAATCTAAGCATGGTCTACTTTCTGGAGGGTGAGGACGAATTAGGAGAAATCTGCCGTTTCTAACAAAAACTTTTGTGATGTGATGTTTTTTCACATAAGGGACATTTACTTGGCTCAAGCCGGCTTTAGCAGCACCTGCTAACTGATAAAGGTGTACAGGAAAGCTCAAGAGCAGCTCGCGCTCGTGGCCCCGCGGTCTCAGTGTTCTGTAAACGATCACTGAGTTACGCATCTTTCACTATGGCTGGTACTCGGATGGGTGACCACTTTGTGGCATTTACATTTGCGAGCGTTTCCGTGCTTCGGAAGGCACGTTAAGCCGTTGGTCCCGGTTGGCAAAATGGCAGTCGTTAAGCCTGGTTGAAGGCCTTATGGGCGGCTTAAAAATTTCAGCAGCAGGTAGCCACAACCTGCGTCTGTCTATTTCAACACGGCAATGGGCTCACCACCTATTACGTGGGACAGGAATCCACACGGTGAAAAGTGGGCACATAATATGCCTCTGCCACCCCTTCGGGGATAAGGCGTGATGGATATTTATTTATTTTCCATAAAGTAATCTAAGCATGGTAAACTTTTGGATGGGTTACGACTTTGCGAAATCCGCAGTTTCTAACTACAACTTCAGTGATATATATGCACAAAAGGGGACATCCACTTGGTTCAAGCCGACCTCAGCAGCACCTGTTAACTGGTAGAGGTGCCCAGGAAATCTCAAGAGGTCGGTAGGCCAGAGGCAATAAAATTGCTACTAATGTATAATATTCTATAAAACAAAGGAATTAAAACCAGCGGATAGATAGTCCTTTAATTTATATATACAAATTTTTGTCCCACCGACGTGACAAATAAGCATACGGCTCTACCTGTACAACAGATTTAAAATTATGGTAACTGTCTTATGGTTTATACCCCTTCAATAAACAGATTGCAGAGAAACGCAAATATTTCAATATTATTTTGGAGTTTGGTTTAGACATCGTAACAATCTCTGCGTTAACCAACTTTTGCCATGGCTGGTTTGGTCAAAAATGGGTGACAACTTTGTGGTATTTCCATTTAAGAGCGTTATCGTGCTTCGAAAGGCATGTTAAGCCGTTGATCCCGGTTGCCAGTAACACATTATGGTAGCGGTTAAGCCAAGTTGAAGGCCTTTGAAAAATTACAACAGCAGGTAGCCACAGTGCGTCTATTTCAATACGACTATGGGCACAGAACCTGTTACGATGTACAAAAATACATACAATGGAATGTGGGCGTATAGATACCTCTGCCTAGCCCTTCGGGAATAAAGGCGTGATTGATAAAAAATAACTAATTAACTATCTTCACGCTATATCCCTGACGAGGTAGTCAGAGAGGACAGATCGCCATGCTTCATCCATGCATACTTCTTTCACTTCTTGCAGATTCATCAATCGCTTCAACATGCACGTTTGGGTATCCGAATACTTTTGACATTTTCCATTTTTTTTTGAAGATTGCTCAATCTGTTGGTCTTGGTCTGGTCTATAAGTCTCGGCCTACCCTGACTCCTTCTATCCTCTACTTTCGCACAATATATATTCTTTGCTAATCGTTCCTCACTCATTCGGTGGACGTGTCCAAACCAACGGGGCACGCAATTTTCAAGCTTAACGCTGACACTTTCATTTAAACCATTTAAGCCATATTGCGTAACACTTCGTTACGTTTCGGTCGGCCTAAGTTACGCTGCACAATTTTCGAAGTGATCTCTGATATACCCTGGGTATATCTGCTGATATACTCAGATTTCACTACCGTAACGTACTTCTTTTATGATGCTTTGACGCTTATGTAATTGGGACAAAGCACCGTTAACTATGTTTCCGGCAGTTACTCGCCGATCTAAATCCGAATTTACGTTTAGAGCCTTACACAGCCTTAATATTTTTTTTTTTGGTATTTTCTATTTTACTTATCATTTATTAACTATTATTTATTGTCAGTAAAATGGCAGTCGTTAAGCCTGGTTGAATACCTCATGGGCGGCATGAAAAATTTCAACAGCAGGTAGCCACAACCTGCGTCTGTTTATTTCAACACGGCAATGGACTCACCACCTATTACGTGGGACAGGAATCCACACGGTGAAAAGTGGGCATATAATATGCCTCTGCCACCCCTTCGGGGATAAGGCGTGATGGATATTTATTTATTTATTTTAACTATTATTTATTATTACTAAGAATATGAACGAAACTAAACAATAGAAATGAAATCCTGTCACAACGAGAAGAACGGTTATCATCTTAGAAAGGTATTCACCATATTTAATAGATATTAGGCTAAAGGTTAGAGCGCAGAAAAGCTCAATTCTCAAAGAGTTCATCACTCTTTTTTGAGAGACGACTGCGTCAGCGAGCAAAGTGTTTTAAAATCTGAAAATGACCATCAATGATCTTTGAGAAGAGCTTAGATCAGTCAGCGAACAACGAAGCTCTACTCTCAAAATATTCAACAAATCACTCTAAAAGAAACCGTGTGAAATCGACGGAGTGATGGAGAGTGATGCGAATGATCGAAAACGCAGAACTTGAACCAAAAAGCAATAAGATTTTTGTTATGTGTTGAGTCTCGATTCGAGGTTAGGTCTGATACAAGAAAATGAACATTGAGGTGCACAGAGGCCCAATCTGAAAGTATTACCTAACCTAACCTAACAAGGCTAAAAAAGGTAAACTCTAAACGAAACCCTGTACTCATCAGGACTGCGAGCGCGGCGTGAAACAGTAACTTTTAAAATCGTCCATATTGCCACAAGAAATAAGTATAAATGTTATATTATTTACAAGTTTTAAACTTAATGTTAATCACATACAAAAAACCACGCGAGCGTAGCCGCGAGCAAATGCTAGTAATATTACAAATGCGAAAGTTTGTGTGGATGTTTGTTACTCTTTCACGTAAAAAATACTGAATAGTTTTTAACGAAACTACAATAATATAGCTTATACATCAGAATAACACATAGGCTTATTTTTATCCCGGGAACAAGTTCCTGTGGGAACGGAAACGGAAAACTTTTCTACGCGGGCGAAGCCGCGGGCGTCAACTAGTATGATATATGATGGGCGTCATGACCACATTTATTTGAGGATCACTTTGAAAGCTTGAAACTCTTAAGTTTATGGCCAGATATATATTTTAGATACTTAATACATTAGCTGGACTTTTGTGGCTTCGCAACTTCGAACCTTCATGGCACCCATTTAATCTTATTATACGTCCACGTTTCAACGTATGCGATTTTAGTCCCACGTAACTGGTGGTGAGACCATTGCCGTGTTGAACTGGACAGGCACAGGTTGTGGCAACATACTGTTGATTTTTTTCATGCCGTCGCCATTTCAAGCTGCCATTTTACTGGCAACCGCTACCAACGGCTTAAAGTGCCTTCCATAACACGGAAGCGCTCGCAAATGTAAATGCCACAAAGTGGTCACCCATCCAAGGACCAGCCATAGTGAAAGTTGCTTAACACAGTGATCGTTTACAGAATACTTAGTCAGAGGGGCCGTAGCGCTTCCTCGGTAGTAGCGTTATTATAAAGCCTTCCGTGTTTCTCTGGGGCTCAAGCAATCTTCATGACAGCCGCCCTAAGTACTTAGGAGGTCAGAGGATAACTGCTTCCGTCAGCCTCGCAAAGTGAACCCATGCTCCAAATCCTGGTAAAGTTTGGAAACTAATGGGAATACGCTAATCTTAAAAAGATCCAGCTCAAATAACCCTAAAATAGGTTAGTACATACATGCATATTGTCACGCCTTTATCCCCGAAGGGGTAGGCAGAGACATATTAAACGCCCACATTTCACCGTATGCATTTTTGTCCCACGTAACAGGTGGTGAGCCCATTGCCGTGTTGAAATGGACAGGCGTAGGCTGCGGCGACCTGCTGTTGAAATTTTTTTAAGCGGGCGGCTTAAAAAAATTTCAACAGCAAGGCCTTCAACTTGGCTTAACGACTGCCGTTTTATTGGCAAAATAGGTTAGTGCTATAAAATATAGACAACTGATAGATATTTATACCTATAAATTTCTAAGTAGGTTTATTTACGTGTGGAAATCCACATGGATGCTATGTATGATCCTACTGACTAAAACCGGTGCACCTTTTTTTCTTTGGCCAGGAGTCCCGGGTGAGCTATCGCAAAGATAGCCTCAGGGCAGTTGGTAAGTAGGTAATAAATAGAAAGATAATTAAGATAAGAAGAAGAATTAAGCTACTAGGTGCTTCGCCACTGACATACTTCGAACTCCCGTCGCACCTATGTAATCCCATCGCTTATAAATCCTACAATAATGCATTAAAATTTATCGACATTTATCGCCCGATTTATCGACTACTGCTCCGCTCTCAGAGGTAGTAGCGTGATGATATATAACCTATAACATAATATATATTCCTTGATAAATGGGCTATGTAACACTAAAATATTTTTTAAATCCGACCTGTAGTTCCTGATGTTAGCACGTTCAACCAAACAAACTCTTCAGCTTAATAATATTAGTATAGATTATTTATTAAGGCTCCAATGTATTGTATATGTTTTGTAATGTATTTGGAACTAGAAGTAAGATATTGTGGGACATTTTTTTATAAAGTGCCGTCCAGCCCAAAATAAGCTAGTATTAGTGTAATGTTTTATGCGAGGCACAATGAAACACAGCGTTAACACGGCACAGTTATAATCTGAATGCATGTAAAACCACCGTCTGTACATACTGAGCAAATATTGTATAATAAATTACCAACTACCTACATCACACTCCTCTACACTAAAATATGACATAAGATTACAATAGATAACAACTTACACAACAACTAACACTAACTAAACTAACACAACTTAACTAAATGTTAATTCAATTTTATATATTATACTTAACTACTTATATCTTATAACTAGGGTTCTTAAGCCTACATTTCCTGACGACGCGCTGAGGTGTCGGTGGCCCCAAAGGCAAGGTAACTCGATTATCGTCAGGTGAAGCCTGAGTGATAGGTTTAGTTCATTTGTCAGTTGGACTGGCGACGACTCACCGCTCGACCTGTCTAACGACTCCTTCGTCTGGGTCTCCCCACCACCTCCATTTATACATTTATACTATATATCTATTAGTTCATTTGTCAGTTGGACTGGCGACGACTCATCGCTCGACCTGTCTAACGACTCGAGAACGAAGATCGTCTGGGTCTCCCCACTACCTCCATTTATACTCTCGATACACTCGTATTCAGGTTTTGTCACTTGAGAATCTGTATCAGACTTCTCCCTAATACTAGGTCCACTAGATATAAGAGATAGCCTACCGCCTGTTCTCCTACGTAGTTGGTCGACATGTCTATGTACTATTTCCCCTCCTAAACCCTTGACTTGATAGTTGCTAGGACCTAAACAATCTACTACTTGTCGCGCAACCCACTTTTCCCCTTTTAAGTATTGTCTGTACCATACCTCATCCCCTTTACCCCCTATACTCCTAATTGCCCCCTCTGTAAAATGCTCCTGTCGGCTTTGTGCTTGACGGGTCCGACGGTCCCTACCTGGCTTGATAGCATCCACGCGAGTACGAAGGCGCCTACCTAACAAGATCATCGCGGGGCTTTCCCCTGTTGTGGAGTGTTCTACGTTCCTATAGTTAAGTAAATATGTCCAGATTGCCTAATTTATGTTTCGTTTTTCTAATATGGCTTTTTTGATAACACGCTTTAGGAGTTTAACTGCATTCTCGGCTAACCCATTGGATGAAAGATGGTAGGGAGCTGTAAAAACGTGATCAGTTCCGTGCGTTTGTGTGAAATCGTGAAATTCTTTCGAGCTGAATTGTGTACCATTGTCGCTAACTATTTGCCGAGGTAGACCCCATCTACTAAACAACTCTCACAACTTATCTATCAGAACGACTGTGGTTATGCTAGAGACATTAAATACCTCTAGCCATTTGGAGGTGGCATCTACTACTACTAGATAGGTCTTACCTCCTATGGGTCCCATGTAGTCTATGTGTATTCGACTCCAGGGTCGGCGTGGCCAGTGCCACAAGCGCGGTGCCTGTCGCAGAGGTGCGTCCGCTTGGGCCGCACACACGCCGCACCCGCGACACATATGTTCCACGGCCTCATCCAACCCTGGCCACCACACGTAGCTTCTCGCTAAAGCTTTTGACTTCACTATGCCCATATGGGCAAACTCTTGACCTACACGCTTCTGGAACCACTAGTCTATGACCCCACATGATACACCCTAATTCTTCATATAGTTCTTGTTTTCTATTAAAGTAGGGTTTTAAATTTCTATGTTCAGATTCAATAGGCCAACCGTCTCTAAGGTAACTTAGTATTTTTGATAAATCTCTGTCTCGCTACGTTTGTCGTTTAATTTCATTATAATCTAATAATAGCGACTGTTGCACAAAGTGCAAGTGAGTTTGCTCGGGAATTAAGTTTGTAGTTACGTGTTTACTGGGGACTAACGGTAACCTTGAAAATCCGTCCGCACTGTTTTGATCTGTGCGTACGTACTCGATAGTAAAGTAATAGGCTGATAAAATAATGGCCCACCTTTGCATTCGACTAGCTACCATCGTCGGTATTCCTGTATTAGGACCAAATATTGACACTAAAGGTTTATGATCAGTACGTAAAATGAAATCGCGGCCGTATAAATATTGATGAAATTTATGCACACAAAATATAATAGCTAATGCCTCACGGTGAATTTGTGAATAGTTTTTCTATGCCGTAGTTAGTGTTCGGGACGCATGCGACCGGCCGCTCGGGTTCCGTGCGTCCGTCCGGCTGCGATAGTACCCCGCCAACCCCGCGTGCACTCGCGTCACACGTTAATATCAGTGGTTTCTTGGGATCATAATGTACCAATACATGAGTCCCCGCTAGAAGGTTTTTAATTTCTACAAAGGCCCTCTCACATTCATTCGACCAACTCCAATGCTTACCCTTCTTTAATAGTTCGTAAAGAGGTACTAATTTGCTACTCATATTGCTAACGAATTTACCATAAAAATTTATAATACCTAAAAATGACCGTAAAAGACACATGAGGGTCGTGGAATATTTTGTATGGCCTCCACTTTAGACGGATCCGTCTTAATACCCTCATTATTTATGATATACCCCAAATATTTAATTTCTTTTACTAGAAACACACATTTGCTGCTTTTTAACTTCGAACCATTTTTATAAAGCCTTTTAAAAACTTCTTCTAAAGCCGCTAAATGTTCCAGTTTTGTTTTACCCCCAATTACGACGTCATCAAGAAATACCTCCACGTTGGGAATACCCTTGAGTATATTATACATAATACGTTGGAAGATTCCTACGCTCGACGAGAGGCCATAGACTAAGCGGTTGTACCTATACAGACCCCTATGGGTATTAATCACAGTGTATTTCTTGGTTTAGTCTAATTCCACTTGATTATACGCCTGCGATAAATCTATTTTCGAAAAATATGTACTCCCACTGAGTTTAACTATGAGATCCTCTATTCTCGGTAACGGAAAGCGATCCGTGAGTAAGATAGGGTTAACCGTAGCTTTATAGTCAGTACAGGTTTAATTATGGACCCATCATAAAAAAATTAAAATTAATTCACTTAGTTCCAAATTATGGGCACTGAAATACTTTTTATAAGTTTCATGACTAATACACGACACTGCCGTACCAGTATCCATTTCCATGAATATGGTAACACTATCAATACATATAGGTAGTCTTACCGCTCTATAATCGTTCAAGCATAGGTGGTGGAAATTCTCTTCCAGGCCCGTCCCATCCGGTACATCCTCCTTTACTTCACCGTAGTTGACCGCCGAACGCCTGGTTCCTGTTCCCCCGCCCCCATTTCTTGCTTTCGATGGACATATACGACGCAGATGCCCTGGTCGTCTGCAGCTGCTACACGTATAGTTACGAAACCGGCACGTGGTATACGTGTGTTCCGCCGAGCCACAACCCACACAGTTCCGTAGACCACTAACGCTCGCGCCGCCACCGCCAACTTAAGGCCGCGAGCTGTACCGAGCTGTGTCAGCTTTCCCGCAGATCCAATCCGACCGCGTTTCTCGTCCGCTAAGCGCGTGCATTGCCTGTTCCGGCGTTGCGCCGTTTCCGCTCATGTCTCTCTCCTTATCCAATGCCACTTTAGACTCCACGGCGGCCGTATCCCGCTCCGCCGCCTCTAATGAAGTCGCCAGCCGTACCGCGTCAGTGTAATTGATACAATCGGCCTCCGCAAATAGACGTTGGCGGATTATATCGCTTTTAAAGCCGCACACAAATTGATCTCTCAAGTTTTCGTTCAACCCTTCTTTGAATTCGCAATGTCGAGAGAGTTTCTTGAGCTCAGCAACGTACGTGGCAACGTTTTCTTCGCTAGACTGTCTCCGCTGCCTAAACCGATACCGTTCTGCCAGTACCGACGGTCGTGGTTAGAGATGCTGACGCAATAGCTCTATTGTGTTGGTGTAAGTTAACTCTGATGGCTTTTTGGGACTAGCTAAGTTACACAATAGCTCATAAGCTTCATCCCCCATCACTGCTATGAGGGTGGGTAATTTCATAATATCTTCAACTTTGTTCACTTTGAAATACATGTCCAACCTGTCCGCGTACACCGACCACGTACCCGACCGAACGTCGAATTCTTTTATTTTTCCAATCGACATTTTTATGTAGCGTTGCTGTACTTGCGAACGTACAAAATAAATACCGATTTACTTTTCACACGCAAACTTGTTCGTAGCCTGTCGCTACTGTAATGTTTTATGCGAGGCACAATGAAACACAGCGTTAACATGGCACAGTTATAATCTGAATGCATGTAAAACCACCGTCTCTACATACAGAGCAAATATTGTATTATAAATTACCAACTACCTACATCACAATAAGCTTGTGTTATCTAAAACTAGCTCCTTAAATTCTTGTCCAATCAAAGCTCAACGCATACTTGGGGGCAGCGTAGATCAGTGCAATGTCTTATTTAGCTTTAAATGTGTTAACCCCAACGATATCGTTAAAGTATTCAAGTCGCTTAACTCAAAAAAGACAGCTGACTTGTGGGGTATTTCTGTGAAATTGATACAGTCTATTATTGTTAATTTATCTCCACATCTAACTAACTAACTATCTTCACGCTGTATCCCTGACGGGGTAGTCAGAGAGGACAGATCGCCAGGCTTCGCGATCCATGCATACTTCTTTCGCTTCTTCGAGATTCATCAATCGCTTCATACACGCACGTCTGGGTATCCGAGTACTTTTGACCTTTCCGTTTTTGAGCAATCTGCTCACGTGGTCTTCATATGAAAGTCTCGGCCTTCCCTGACTCCTTCTACCCTCTACTTTTGAACAATATATATTCTTCGTCAATCGTTCCTCACTCATTCGTTGGACGTGTCCAAACCAACGGAGCACGCCCTTTTCAAGCTTAACGCTGACACTTTCATTCAAACCTGCCATATTGCGTATCACTTCGTTACGTATTCGGTCGGCCAAGGTAACGCCGCACAATTTTCGAAGTGATCGCATCTCCACAGCATTCAATTTACTTTCATGCATCTGCTGACATACCCAGGTTTCACTACCGTAAAGCAAAGTTGGCACTAGCACTGCGTTATGAATCGCCATTCGTGCTTCTTTTACGATGCTTTGTCGCTTTACTAACTGGGACAAAGCACCGTTAACTTTGTTTCCGGCAGCTACTCGCCGTTCTACATCCGAATCACATCTTCCATCCGCGCTAAACATACTTCCTAAATACACAATTTCATTCACTTGCTCTAGACGTTCCTGGTTTACTCTAATCTCGCATTTAGTTCTTACGTCACCTCTTTCAAATACTAGAACCTTAGTTTTACTTGCATTCAAGCGGAGACCCTTAATTTCACACCCCTCTTTCATATTAGTGACTAATGCCTGTAGGTCGGCTTCTGATGAGGCCATGAGCACCGCATCATCAGCGTACAGCAGACAGTTTACTGTAAAGTCACCCAAATTCACACCCATATTAAAATCTTTCAACTTCTGTAGGCAGCTGTCCAGATACACTATGAACAGCCAGGCGGACATGACACATCCCTGTTTGACGCCTGTACAGACATCAAAAAGAGGTGACACATCCCCCCCTACTCGCACGCAAGCCTTACAGTCCCTATAAAGCGACTGTATTGCTCGCAGTAGCGAGCCGTCCACACCATATCCTGGCAGCAAGTCCCACAGCGTTTCTCTCACAACGTTATCAAATGCTTTCTCTAGATCCACAAAAGCGCAGAAAACCTTCTGGCTAAGAGCCAGAAACTTTTCCGTGATCATGCGGAGAGAAAACACTTGATCCATGCAACCTCTTCCACGTCGGAATCCGCATTGAGCCTCCCATAAATACCTTTCAGACTTTTCTTGCATTCGTGCCGTTATAACCTTTGCATACACCTTACTAGTTAAGCTGACTAAGCTGATCGCCCTGTAGCTGGAGCAGTTTAGGCGCGAGCCTTTCCCTTTGTAAATAGGTACTACAACTGCTACTCGCCAGTCATCTGGGACCTCACCCGTCCGCCAGCACAAGTTGCATAACAGACATAGTGTGTCCCAGACACGCGACCCACCGTACTTGATCATCTCAGCAGTAACTCTGTCTTTTCCCGCAGCCTTACCACATTTCATACTTCTTATCGCTTGTTCTATTTCTTTCATACTAATGACTTCAATGACATCGGGATCCGGAGCATCGAAGTGAGCTCCACTTCCCGACGTGGCATCTCTGTCTTTTCTTGCATACATCTTTCCATAATATTCACTCCATCTCTGCAGGACGTCACTTTGGTCTGTTAGGACGTCATTGTTAACACTAAGCACTTTATTCATACTGCAGATTGCCGAACAACTCCGGGTCTTGCCTACCTCTTTCCAGAAGAGCTTGGCATTATCCCGGAAATTGGACGACAACCTTTCATCCGCTTTCATTCTGCACCTTTCACGAGCTTCTTCTATCAGTGCCTTCGTGTTAACTTTCTGCAGCTTGTATCTCTCTTTCTTGTATCTCCACATCTAGCTGAAATATTTAATAAATGTATCGTTAAAGGAGTGTTTCCGGATTTAATGAAACACAGTAAGGTAATACCTCTATTTAAGTCTGGATCCAAAACCGACCCTGGTAATTTCAGACCTATTTCAATATTACCTGCCATTAGCAAAATTTTTGAAAAAATTATATTGCAACAACTACAAGCTCATTTTAATTCAAATATGCTACTACATAAAGAGCAGTATGGGTTCACAAGGGGTCGTTCTACCATTCATGCAGGTGTGACACTTCTGAATCATATATATGACGCATGGGAGAATAGACAAGATGCTATTGGTGTATTCTGCGATCTCTCTAAAGCATTTGATTGCGTTGAACATAAAACACTATTGCGAAAACTCTTTTATTATGGTATCAAAGACTCTGCACTGGATCTTGTTGCCTCATAATTAAATGATCGGATACAACATGTTGATGTTAATGAAATTCGCTCCTCTGGAGCATCTGTAGCTATGGGCGTACCGCAGGGATCAATTCTAGGTCCGTTTCTTTTTTTTATTTTATATAACGATCTGCCATTCTATATACAGAACTTGTGCGACATTGTTCTATTTGCTGATGATACGTCACTTATTTTTAAATTAGATCGTACGCTTACTGATTTTAACAGCGTTAATAGTTCACTTGCCCAAGTTGTAATGTACAACTTGGTTTACGACCAATAATTTGCTACTAAACGCTAAGAAGACAAAATGTATCAGATTTAGCATGCCTAATGTCAGGAATTGCGGTACAAATATAACATTGAACGGTGATACCCTTAATATTGTAGAATTAACTGTATTTTTGGGGACCGCTTTAGATAGCAAACTGCAGTGGAACGCGCAAATAACGTGTCTTGCAAGTAAACTCAGCTCGGCAGCCTTTGCCGTTAGTAAAGTCAGGCAGCTCACTGATGTAGAAACTGCTAGTATACTTTAGTTATTTTCATAGTGTCATGTCTTACGGCATTTTGCTGTGGGGTAAAGCAGCTGATCTACAAGTAATTTTTGTACTCCAGAAGAGAGCTATACGTGCAATATATAAATTGAGTGCTAGAGTGTCTCTTAGAGAGAAATTTAAAGAAATTGGCATTTTAATGGTTGCATCACAGTATATATTTGCAAATATCATGTTTATTAAACAGAACATACATTTATACAATAGACACAGTGACATACATTCGATAAATACTAGAAATAAGCATAAATTAATTGGAACGCATCATCGTTTAGAAAAGGCTCACGACTCTTTTGCAGGAATTGGCGTACGCCTATATAATAAAATTCCTTTAGACATTATGAACCTGCCGTTACATAAATTTAAGGCGGAAATTAAGACGCACCTTTTGAAAAGGGCTTATTACACAATTAATGATTATTTGAATGATAAAAATAAATGGAAATGAGTTGCTTGCTCTTCGCTCGAGCTATTTAGGATTCGAATGAATCTTGTGTTATATTATCTACTTGTCTTGAATCTGCATATATATATGTTGTATCTTTTTTTTTACATTATTTTTGTTTACATTCTCCAGTATAAATAATTTGAAACGCCAGGCAACTAAAGGTATGGCTGCGTTTAGTCCCGGTAATAACTAATATACATAATTATATGTAATTTGACTTTGTTATTGTATGAGCACTATGTAGACTTATTTATTATTTTGAAATTGACATGATAGTTGCTGTGTAGTTTTTGGGTATGTCATGCTCGCCTAAGTGTCCTGGCAGTGGTGGCGTATGTATCGGGTCGCCTTGTTCCCTACAATACGGTTGAATAGGGCGATGGCTGATATATGCGTCATACCCGTGAACGGGTGCCGTCTGTTGGGACTGGTCAGCTCATAGCTGTTATAGCAATTGTTACAAATAATATTATTTAAATTTAAGGCAAACTAAGTTTACTCAACTGTTCTCACATAAATTAAAAGGAACTATGTAAGTGTAATTTTAATGAACTCAACATTTATTTTGTTTTTTTTTTGTATAATTTCTTTACTGTATAATTGGTCAAATATCATGTTAATCAAACTGTGTCAAATGGCGGTTAGAAAAGAGTGGCCATGAGTTTTATTGCCAGGTTCTTCCTCTGGTTCTACCTATTGCTTTGCGAATCTGGAAGTAAATGTAAATGTAGAAGCAGTAATCTTGACGTTCATAAGTGTTACTTTGTGACCTACATGAATAAAGATTTTTGATTTTGATTTTATGGGATCTAGACATCTGATAAACATGCTTGTCAGCGATTCTCCTCTTACACCAGGATCGGCCATAGCTTCTACGTGGGTATTTGGACAAATAATAGACGAAGTAACGACCAACCGACGATATAATGTCCTTTAATTTAAAGAAGACTATTACACACTGTTACTTATCAAAATCAGCACTCAGACACGTAGAGAACCTCTAATTGCCTCTAAGGAAATCATAATCATTAAAGTTGTTTCTAAGATTACGCGGAATAATGACATCTGTGGACAGCTGTCACTCTCATTCCGACGTGATAATAGATGGCGCAGGCAACGCGCCGTCACGGCCGGACTGACCTGCGACCGTCCTCGGAAGCTTGTGTTTGCAGTTTTGTAAAAATCACAAATATCTATAGCTAACTTGACAAGCAATACGCTCGTCCAACCTGACATCTATATCTAGCTGTACTTCTGATTAACAGTTGCAATCACTGTATTACAAAAATCCAAATGCAAATCCTTTCGATCAACCAAACAGCACTACCCGCTGGCACCTTTCTTTCAAGTCATCACATATAGCTGCGAACTAATATCCTTACGACGTTATCTGCGTTTGACTAACATGACCAGTGTTACTCTTCGACTAATTACCCTGGACCGGACGGGTGTGTCCATTCGACTAGCACCTAGTGCTAGACCGGACGACGGACGGACGACAGTGTAACTCCTATTTACACTGGTCCGGACGGGTGTATCCCTTCGACTAGCCACGTGACGTCTAATTTTAGTGAAAACGTCAAAATTTTGTGTGACGTTAAATTTGTATCTGACAACACTAAAATTTATTATATGTGATAAAATTCAACAAAAAGTGAAAAATGTACACAGACAGTTCAATAACTAAGTTAGTCGGCATGTTAATACATGTTTTTATGAATTTTATCACATAAAAGACATTTTAGTGATGCCAGATACAAATTTAGTGCTGTTTATAATATCACCAAGTTTAGTTCAACGTAATAACAGAATAGCATTTGGCAATCTCTTAATATAAATAAGAAAATTTTAGAGAAATTTAGTTTAGTGGTTTCAACAACAGAATTAGCACCACTGTCCCTTCGACCAGTGTAACTCCTTTTAACTAGTTTTAAATTAGTGTACAAATAAAGTTTTATTCTATTCTATTCTACCCTACACCACAGATAACGACATAAAGTCTTACACACCCACCTGTTATGGGCTGCCTTGCTCAGCGTGAATTTGAACTTCGTGTTCAAACGTCTCATGGTCAAGAATGATGCTAAGGATATCTGATCCTGCTGTAATTGTATCAGATGCTATGGAAATAGTATCAGAGCCTGCTGATAATGTTTCGCAACTACTAAGTCTTCCAGGACTACCATCATCAGGCTCTACCTCAATCGGCGCCGTCTCGGCCTTCTCTTCGTTCAATAAGTTGGTACTTACCTCGACTAAATCATCGAGACCCTGAGGTATACCTATGGCAGATGCTCCGGCTGCGTCTATGGAAGGGGTGTAATCGACAAGGACAAACTTTGTGAAGGCATCTATGATCACCAATGCGTACTCATTCCGGTTACTCCGCCACTCAATCTTCCATACTACAGAGGCGGCAGACAACTACACAGCGCACTCGATGGAACGTGGCCACCGCAGCCCACGGACGACCGCAACACCAGAGGCACAGCACTCGCGCCGCCAGCCCCCCAGAAATATTCAAAGACACCCCCTCAAAGGACCCTACACTGCAGATGCCCGGGAAAACTCAGATAGAGAGCCGACTTCATTATCCAAGCGCACGCTGAACAAAGCCTCCATTGGATTCAACCGCACGTGAGCGCTCCGGACGTAAACCACGATAACGAACACCCCGTCCATGGCGAGCGGCGCGATGGCTCGACTTCAGACAAGCAGTTCATAGGATATTGATACAGATGCTATCCCAAGGCACCGAAGCCTAACCTGTCGGGCAACCAAACTACCTTAGGATGCCTAACAAACACACGAATATTCCAGACACTTCAGAGAACTAGTATAACTCGTACATCCCACCGAGAACTTCCTCCGCTACCAATTCCTGAGTTTTTGCATAGACATGACCAATCCGGGTTCATACTAATACCTCTCTCGATCTTAATAAATTCCGGCACGCACGTCATAGGCCTGCAAGACACCCTTGGGGTCATCATCGCTCCTGTATCTAGCAATAAGGCCAACGAGGCTCAACGAGGACGACTCGTCCTCCACCAGATCCGCGTCCATGATAGCTTAACCAAAAACATCCACGGCGTGTACCTCCACGCATCGTGTGATCGAGACGCAGTCGCCACCGATATTCACTCCCAACTCGTAGTTTGACAAGTCTCTGCCTATTCACGTCGGCCCCGAAACAGCATGGCCAACAACCATGTAAAACAAGATGGACAGTTAAACGCCCTGAATGTTATTTAAACTCCGTTAAAGTAACGATCCAGTAAAATCTTAATAAACGCGAAAGTCCGCACGGTTGTTCGTCACTCACCCACACAAAAACGACCCCAATGAAACCCTACAGGAACACAGCCCACACATCAGAACAAGAAGAAGACAGGCCACCCATCATCCCGAGAACAAGCTCCCGTGGGAAACGGGAACGGGAAAGCCCCTCCACGCGGGCGAAGCCGCGGGCGTCAACTAGTAAGTAATATTAACTTTGTTAACCAAACCAAGAATTTGAGAAGCGCCTTTTACGCCGCTACCACTGATACCTGCAAAGTGCACCAGGTCCTTGCGTCTTGCACCCAGAAACATTACCAACACACTGCTTCTGACCCAAGAGCAAGCGGATCCCCCATCATAAAAAGAAAGATAGGACCCCACCCCGTGAAGCAGAAAGCGACCCTCTGACGGCTCAGCGTTCACAGACTACCGCTTTGTATTGGAGAGCTGAGCAGGTAATTGTCAAAATCCGAATTCGCAATATAGCTGCCGTCCACAGTGAATGACAGCACTTGCAGGACTTCAAAACAAATTTATCCATACGTATCCCATTGCACGGGACGTTCTGACATTCAAAACCACATCTGTGTAAACTGCAAACTGCAAACTGCAGTTGTGCTTACACAGTGCAAGATTACAGTAACTCAAATCAACTAGTGAGCCCATGACTCCATATCTATTCGCCACGCCTATCGGACTATGAAACTGGTCTGAAAATTAAGACGGTGACTCACACAACTCCATCTATGGTCATCAGCTAAAATAATCACAAATACGACCGTAAGGCACCATCACACTTACCCGTGTCTTTCGCTAACCCTTAAAAACAGAGACTGCAAAACTGCAGTTGACGTGCTGCACCAGGCACTCGTATAGCTATTTTGTATATCTGGATTATATTCAGGAAAAACTACTTTAATATCACTGAGAGTTGACGTGTTTTGTGGTACGTAACAATTTCGACACAAACCACATTTCAGTTGCTGCATAAAATAAAATTTTCCACCGTCACATTTTTTTCGTCACACTTATTGTTAAGAAAACTCTGACCTGCATGCTGATGAGATGTTTCTTGGTAATCCCACTTCTGATGTCAGCGATTCTACTCTTACACCAGGATCGGCCATAGCTTCTACGTGGGTATTTGGACAAATAATAGACGAAGTAACGACCAAGCGACGATATAATGTTCTTTAATTTAAAGAAGACTATTACACACTGTTACATATCAAAATCAGCACTCAGACACGTAGAGAAACTCTAATTGCATCTAAGGAAATCATAATCATTAAAGTTGTTTCTAAGATTACGCGGAATAGTGACGATTCGTCGGACTTGTATCCCGCACGCCGTTCTGAACTCAACTGTCCTAAAATGGCCGCGCTTCTATAAATAACATAGACACGACGCTCCGTCAGAATGACATCTGTGGACAGCTGTCACTCTCATTCCGACGTGATAATAGATGGCGCAGGCAAAGCGCCGTCATACTTATATATGTCTAAATAAATACATATTATACATAGAAAACACCCATACTCCAAAACAATTTTTTTCCGACATCGCATACACCACCACTGCGCCACCGAGGCATACAGGACACTTGAAAAATTACTTGGAGTATCTTATCATGAGCTCAGAATTAATTGAAGTACCTACCTACACAGTTTTGGCACCGTTTTACATTACGAAAATTGAGATGGGTGATCAAATTGCAGCCATTTCAACACCATGTGGGATGCTTTTCTCTTGTCATTTGCCTATTTAGTAGGTCAAAGTGTAATAAGAAACAACAAAACTTTCTCAACATCTTCTCATATCTTCTGAAGTTGCAAAAAGTATTTAACTTTCGATCAAAGACTATAATAGTATAACTGCTTTTGATCGGCCGAGCCAAGCCGTGCCGATGCGAACGAAACTGAGCCGAGCCGAACCGCGTAAATCTATTGTTGCAGCCCTCAATCATGGGTCGTCGTCTCTGGTTTCCATCAGGCGGGTGGCGACATTTTTACATACATACATATTGTCACTGTTAGGCAGAGGCATACACATCTCGCCCACATTTCACCGTATGCATTCAAGGATTTCAGTCACGCGAATGCCAATTGGATACCACCATGATGATGGATGAATCTTGGGTTTTATCGTTCAATCAATGAATCAAATCAGTCTATAACATTCCACTGCTGGACGTAGGCCTCTCCTAATATAAGCCACAATACATGGTCCTGCGCCTTCCGCATCCAGTCCCTTCCTGCGACCTTTTCCAGGTCGTTGGTCCATCTGGCCGGGGGTCGTCCTACCGTACGTTGGCCGAATCGCGGTCTCCACTCCAGAACTCGTTTGCTCCATCGGCCATCGGTTCTTCTACAGATGTGGCCAGCCCATTGCCACTTTTACGTGCTTACTCTACGAGCTATGTCGATCACCCTGATTCTTTGACGGAAAACCTCATTTCGGAGAATTTCCCACAAAGACACCCCAAACATAGCACACTCCATAGCCCGCTGTGCAACCTTGAGGACCAGCTCCAACGTGAGTGTCCGCGTCTTGGTGCTGTAAGTCATAACCGGTAGAACACACTGGTTATACACCTTCGTCTTCAGGCATTGTGATATAGGTGAATAGAAAACTCGACGCAGTTTGTTGAACGCTGCTCAGCCCAAGCGGATCCATCTTGCGATTTCCTTATCCAGGTTCTTTTTGCCAAGTTGGATAACCTGCCTAAGTTAGGTTTATTCCTGGACAACTTCAGGTCTCGATCTTCGACGTATATAGGTCCCGGCGTTACGTGCTCATTGAACATGATCTTGGTTTTATCAAAGTTCAGCATCTCAACACCTCGATATAAAGCCAATCAAGGACGGCCCAGGTTTCGACAGAGTCGAAGGCCATTACGTAGTCCAAAAAAGTTGCAGTTTGCATTTTTTTACAGCACACTTTTTTACAACACAAAGCACATCTGTGTAAAGTGCATTATGTAAGCACAACTTGTTATTATTGTTGAAATTTTCGCGTCTGTTGCGTTTTACTAAATCAGAGTTGCGCGAGTAGTGAAGATTATTTTGAACAAACAATGCTACCTCGAGAATGTAAAGGGACGGAAGTGTTAAGATGTTATACTTTAAAAAATATGGCTTACAGCTATCTGTCGACTGCAAGCTAAACATGGCCCGGACACAACGTTTCTGAGCTTTAAACACTACGTCTTTGTTAGTAGAATTGCCCCAAAAAATAACACCATAACGCAGTATTGTCTCTGATAGGCCATGGTACGCAGTAAGTAGAGCATCAATATTAACTATTGGGGCTAGCTTATATAGAGCGTATGCAGAACTACTGACTCTTTTAAACGTTTGTTCAACATGTTCCTTCCAATTTAGCCGCTTGTCAATAGTGACACCCAAGAATTTTGCTGAGGATGCCTCTCGTATTTTTTTATTATTATAAGCAATTATTAGGTTACACGGTTTTGGCCTTTGACTGAAGTACATAATATGAGTTTTTGTAAGATTAATTTTTAAATTATTGTTGTTAAGCCACTCAACAATCGATGCTAAAGAGTCATTAATATTGTCTAGGTAATATTGGGCATTTTGGCATTGAATAGAAACTGTGCTATCATCTGCAAACAGAGACATCGGGTGTATAGTATACTTAGGTAGGTCATCACATAGGTTAGGATTTGTTGAAGACAAATCATGATTGGGACAAAAAAAAGGTAAGTCACACAATAGAAAATTGGCCTTCTTTCATGGATCTTCCTTTTAAAACTTTAAAATTCCTTTGCGCTTTTTACCCCTCCAGCCTTTGATATGTTTTTGCATAAACAGTGAGAGTCTTTGCCCATAAATTCGCAACTGGAGCTTCAAAACCTCTAAGCCCACAGCTGCTAAATAAGTTCCAGTTGCTAGCGAATCAATGAGTGCTTTATTTGGATGAGTTATTTAGAATAGTCAACGTAATTAGAACTTACACTCACGCTGAATTCTTAACGGAGTAGTTAGAGAGGACCAATCCATGCATGCATACTATTTTAACTTACTGCAATTTCATTAATCGTTTCATACCTGCACATTTGGGTTTCGGAGTGCTTTTAACCTTTCCATTTTTAAGTAATCTGCTTATGTGGTCTTCGTATAAGTCTCGATTTACCCTGACTACTTTTACTAACCTTTTTTAAAAATGGCAGATTACATTCCTTGTCGAACTGGTACGAGCTTAAATTTAAACACGTTGGTTGCATAAAATGTTCATAAAATAAAAACATGTCATCCTCACACTGTGGCCACAATTGTGCCCAGAACCGAAAGATTCCGCAGGTCTTTCTTGTGTCGCATCATAAAAGCATGGAACTCACTGCCCGCGCACGTGCTTTCCTCCTCTTATAATCCTGGGTCTTTTAAGAGAAGCGAAAAAACGCATATTTCTGGGCTGTCAACCTGAGGGTCGCTATCGGGGCCCTACCAGCGGCCCACAGTCACGGATAGTCGTCTCTGCTTACCATCAGGCGAGCGGCGCCATTTTTAAGTATCAAATTTAAAAAAAAATACTACTAGGCCAAAATATGTTAAATTTGTATGGGACCAAATGGCAACTATTTTGCATCAAACAAAAGAAGAATCACGTAAATCTAATCATAAATCTCAGCGTAATCGGTGTACATACATAAAAAAATATACCAATCGAATTGATTACCTCCTCCTGAAGTCGGTTAATAAGAATTCAATAAAATTTACAGAATTATAATAAAACTAGATGATCCCCACAGCTTCGCCCGTGGCATAATTCGAACTCCAGTCGCACCTATTTAATCCCGTCGCTTATAAATTCTACAATAATGAAATAAAAATAAAAAATAAATATCCATCACGCCTTATCCCCGAAGGGGTGGCAGAGGCATATTATATGCCCACTTTTCACCGTGTGGATTCCTGTCCCACGTAATAGGTGGTGAGCCCATTGCCGTGTTGAAATAGACAGATGCAGGTTGTGGCTACCTGCTGTTGAAATTTTCAAGCCGCCCATAAGGCCTTCAACCAGGCTTAACGACTGCCATTTTACTGGCAACCGGGACCAACGGCTTAACGTGCCTTCCGAAGCACGGAAACGCTCGCAAATGTAAATGCCACAAAGTGGTCACCCATCCGAGGACCAGCCATAGTGAAAGTTGCGTAACTCAATAATGCATAAAAAAATTGCCCGATTTGTCGACATTTATGACTACTGCTCCGTTGCCCAGGGTTGTAGCGTGATAATATATATAGCCTATAGCCTTCCTCGATAAATGGGCTATCAAACACAAAAAGATTTTTTTTAAATCCGGCCAGTAAGTCCTGAGATTAGCGCGTTAAACTAAACAAACAAACTTATAATATATTTAGCTTTATAATATTAGTAAAGATGGTTGCCCATCCGTCCCAGCCAGTACATCCACATAGCCCCATATTGTTGATACGTCTGCTGGCAACGGATTCCAAAATAATACGGTCTATTTTCGCTCGCGGCCAGTGACGTAATCCAGTGGAATGTAAACGAGTACACGGCTATTTTTGTTACTCTATTCTAGACTTTCAGTATGGCGGACGTGTTTTTCAGATTTTTAATATGAATTGTTCGTGATTTTATCTCTTTTCATATTAGTGTATTCCTGCATACATACAAACATATTATCACGCTTATATCCCCGAATGGGTAGGCAGAGGCATACTATACTCCCACTTTCACCTTATGTATTTTTTTCCCACGAAACAAGTGGTGAGCCCATTGCCCTGTTGAAAATGGACAGGCGCAGGCTGTGGCCACCTACTGTTGAAATTTTTCAAGTCTCCCATAAGGCCTTTAACTGGGCTTAACGACTGCGATTTTACTGGCAACCGGGACCAACGGTCTAACGTGCCTTCCGAAGCACGAAAGCGCTTTCAAATGTAAATGCCATAAAGTGGTCACCCATCCAAGGACCAGCTATAGTAAAAGTTCTTTGACGCGGTGATCGTTTACAGAAGCCTGAGTTACCGGAGCTACGAGAGCTTATCCGTTGTGTTCCTAAGTGTATTCATTGTTGCTTTAAAATTGGAACTTATCGGTAAGACCATAGAGAGGAAGGGAGTTTTTCGCTCGCCCTCGATAGCAGCCTCTAAGAGACAAAGTAATAATAAGGCCTGCGCAGTCGAGGGACAAACACGCGTACTCTTTTGTCCTTCAGAATAGATCTTTCACCTTTATATTGACTAAGGCATAAGGCGGATCAAAAGTATCCCGTACGAAAAGTCTCCCAAAAAACTGTGGACTTCGACAGACCGGACTAGACCAAAGTACGCGGGAGTCCCCGAAAAAAATAGAACTGACGTAGGTAGGCGCAGAATTTGCTTATTTGCTTCCATGAGCGTGAGCTTCACTAAATTTCTGTGCAACAAATGTCCGCAAACCGTGTGCTTTAAGTTCGCGTGAAGTACTTGGCGGACATTTTCTTCAGGTTTCAGAGATTTTTGTCCTCCGCAGACAAAAGTCCCTAGTCTGCGCAGGCCTTAATACCGCATGCCACGTTAACCTTAAAAGATAAACATATGCCATCGCGGATTTTACTGTAGACCTATATAAGATACAAAATTCCACCATACATTATTTTATTATATCTCAAAAGACTTTAGCAGCATTTTCGTTGAAAGCTGGAAATAAGAATTTACATTAAACTATTATAATTTTATAAATCACAATCAAATCAAATCAAAAGTTTAAAACACAGTAATGACAATTTATTCTTCTTTAAGTAGGTACTCTATATCGGGAGTAATTTGAACACAATGCCTTTATCTGACACTTTATTAAGACGCGGAAATATTAAGATACTTAGTGAAAACAAAATAAATTTAAAGATCAATAAATCCAAGTTAAAGAGATTTCGGTACTTTTATGGGGATAAAATACAAATGTCTTTATTTTGCAAAGACTATTTTAACGGCGAATATTTGAGGTCCGTATTCCAGAACGTTTTCAATACTCAATCAACGCTACAGTGTACTATTTATAAGGTAAAATCTAACCTCAAGCGTTGATTGAGTATTGAGAAACGTTCTGGAATACGGACCTTAAACTAAAGTGAGCGCCGGTTCGGAACGCGGCCCATCTGAAAAGAACCGGCAAGAAACTTAGGAAGAGTTTTTTTAAAGGGCCTATTTACAATTTAATATTATTTTACTTTACCAGCAGATCATTTCAAGGCGTCCCTGTCCTGCAAATAGTCTTTAACAGGGTAATAAACTTTTTCATATTTTTTTTTATCAACTTTTTAAATCAGGTCAGGTCACAGGGAAGTTTGTTATAAAAGCGTATAGGTACAGAAATATAACCAATCTTCACCTTCATCATCTTAAGTGTTTTCCCAGTTGCTACCAACTTTACCTGGATTTGGAGCCTGAGGTCCTCTTATTTATTTGGATGCTAGGAGCAGTTATCTATGGTTTTTATTTTTCAGCATTGTAGGGAGCGACTGCCGTCGAACCACCAATCCCCGTAAACCACTATGTCGGCGCCTCGTCCGTTAGTCAGCAGGTGCACCACTAGCAGGTAAGGTCGCTTGGGCACCGGGGATCTTGATGGGGCCCCTTACGCCTGTCTCATTTTCATTGGATTTAATCACAAAGTAATATGTGAAGAGTCATTGCAATGCCATTGTTATGGTGGTCATGAAAGAAATACATTGTTGTACGAACAGACCTATTTCCATACTTCCACATTACTAAATATATATTTTCAAACTGGCAACACAGCTCATATCAATACTAATATAATAAAGCTGAAGAGTTTGTTTGTTTGGTTGAACGCGCTAATCTCAGAAACTACAGGTCGAATTTGAAAAAATATTTTTGTGTTGGATAGCTCGTTTATCGAAGAAGGCTATAAGCTATATATCAACCCGCTACGACCTTGGAGAGCCAAGCAGTAATCATAAATGTCAACAAATAGGACAAAATTTTATGCATTATTGTAGAAGTAATAAACGACGGGATTAAATAGGTGCGACGGGAGTTTAAAGTATGTGCGACCCTCAGGTCCCGTCGACGGCCCAGAAATATGCCTTTTCACGCTTCTCCCAAAGGACCCAGGATTGTAAGAGGATGGAAAGTGAGCTGTTTGGTCTCTCGTAAACTGGGAGTATGTAACACGGTGATTTGTCATGCCGCGCTGGAATAGAATTTTAATAATACAATACTCCACTTCATCTCTGCTAATAATGGTTACTAGATTTTTGTATAACTAAAATATATAAATAGAATTTTTTATATAAATATATATATAATATAAAATATAAATAATATATTTTTAAAAGAATAACTAGTGTTTGTATTAACACTAGTTTTTCTTTTCTCCAAGACTACTAGATTAAGGTATCTAAATCTAGTAGTCTTGGAGCTGTCAAATTCTACCTGGATTGGAGGTCTGAAGTCTGCTTCTATAGACTCCAAGAAGTAACTATAACTAACTATCTTCACGCTGTATCCCCGACGGGGTAGTCAGGGAGTACCAGGATTCACAATCAATGCATACTTTTTTCGCTTCCTGCAGATTCATTAATCGCTTCATACAGCACGTCTGGGTATCTGAGTACTTTTGACATTTCCGTTTTTGAGCAATCTGCTCACGCGGTCTTCTTGTGTAAGTATTTGCCTACCCTGACTCCTTCTAGCCTCTACTTTCGCACAAAACATATTATTCTTCGTCAATCGTTCCCCACTGATTCGTTGGACGTGTCCAAACCAACGGAGCGCGCCCTTTTCCAGCTTAACGCTGACACTTTCATTTAAACCTGCCATATGGCGTATCACTTCGTTATGAAGTTAGAAGTAACTGTAATTATACCTTATATTTTCGTATGATGTGCATTATTTTAACGTTTGGAAATTGCCACGGATGTACTGATGGATTCGAATGGACAATAACAATAACCTCACGTTTCCTACCGATCTGCCAAGCTCCCTGGGTAACATTTAGAGGGATATTCCAGCAGATTCTGGTTATCTACGAAGCCTCTATTAAGTGTTTGAGTGCTATCTAGCTTAATTTTGACGATTGAATTTCAAATTAAACAATATTACTTATCTCGTGTTAGGACTAATATATCTCAAAGAATCTCAAATAAAAAAGAAGCACTCGTGGCCCCGCGGTCTCAGTGTTCTGTAAACGATCACTGAGTTAAGCAACTTTCACTATGCATGGTCCTCGGATGGGTGTCCACTTTGTGGCATTTACATTTGCGAGCGTTTCCGTGCTTCGGAAGGCACGTTAAGCCGTTGGTCCCGGTTGCCAGTAAAATGGCAGTCGTTAAGCCTGGTTAATGCCTTATGGGCGGCTTGAAAAATTTCAACAGCAGGTAGCCACAACCTGCGTCTGTCTATTTCAACACGGCAATGGGCTCACCACCTATTACGTGGGACAGGAATCCACACGGTGAAAAGTGGGCATATAATATGCCTCTGCCACCCCTTCGGGGATAAGGCCCTTCCGAAGCACGGAAACGCTCGCAAATGTAAATGCCACAAAGTGGTCACCCATCGGAGGACCAGCCATAGTGAAAGTTGCGTAACTCAGTGATCGTTTACAGAACATTGAGACCGCGGGGCCACGAGCGCACATTAATATAGCTTATACATAAGAATAACACATAGGCTACTTTTTATCCCGGGAACAAGTTCCTGTGGGAAACGGAAACGGAAAAGCTCTACGCGGGTGAAACCGCAGGCGTCAACTAGTATAAAATATTCCTACTAATATTATAAACGCGAAAGTTTGTAAGTATGGATGCTTGTTACTCTTTCACGCAAAATCTACTAAATGGATTTTGATGAAATTTTACAATAAATATTTTGACATCTGAATAACACATAGCCTACTTTTTATCCCGAGAACACGTTATAATGTGCAACCGGAACGAAAAAAACTTCACAACGCGGGCAGAGTCACGAGCGTCAACTAGTTTAGAATATTTTTACACATAAAGACGACTCATTTAGCACCGTTTTACGACTGCAGAAGCAAATTATGTCGAGTCCAAAAGCAAATGACAATTATTATACAGCGTTTCAGAATTCTGTCCAGCTGCGACGCAATATTGACGTTGAGTCGTAAATTTTGGTTGATATAGACCACCAATTCTACAACTATTTTGTGATGTAGCTTTGGCAAAGTTTATTAGTTTATCATTCACGCCGTATCCCCAAAGGGGTCGCAGAGGCATAGTATACGCCGACTTTTCACCGTGTGTATTCCTGTCCTACGTAATAGGTGGTGAGCCCATTGCCGTGTTGAAATAGACAGACGCAGGTTGTGGCTACCTGCTTTTGAAAATTTTTAAGCCGCTCATAAAGCCTGCAACTTGACTTAACGACTGCCATGTTATTGGCAACCGGGACTCGCAAATGTAAATTCCACAAAGTAGTTACCCATCCGTGACCATCCATAGCGAAAGTTGATTAACGTAGTGATTGTTTACAGAACACTGAGACCGCGGGGCCACGAGCGCTTCAAAATTATATTAAGTATAGGGTCTAAAATAATAAAAACGTAGACAAACAGGAGAAAACATTATTTTATTTGTGGTTGGCTGACTTGGCAAACGTTCTGACTCCTAAGGCTTAAAGTACAAACAAACACTTACATTTCCTTTCGCTTACTAAACTTTTTCCAAATAGGTATGACTAATTACTAAATAAATATCCATCACGCCTTATCCCCGAAGGGGTGGCAGTGGCATATTATATGCCCACATTTCACCGTGTGGATTCCTGTCCCACGTAATAGGTGGTGAGCCTATTGCCGTGTTGAAATAGACAGACGCAGGTTGTGGCTACCTGCTGTTGAAATTTTTCAAGCCGCCCATAAGGCCAGGCCATAACAACCAGGCTTAACGACTGCCATTTTACTGGCAACCGGAACCAACGGCTTAACGTGCCTTCTGAAGCACGGAAACGCTTGCAAATGTAAATGCCACAAAGTGGTCACCCATCCGAGGACCAGCCATAGTGAAAGTTGCGTAACTCAGTGATCGTTTACAGAACACTGAGACCGCGGGGCCATGAGCGCTTCTACTAATTCTAATTACTACTCATTCAAAGTGTTGCATCAAAATTCATCATTGTTCGTGAAGTTTTGTAGAACGTTCAACAACTGATTCGAATGTCTATTGGATTCAGAAGCATAATTTAAAATGCACGCGGTGTAATGTGTGCGTAAAATATCCCTGTGCCACCTCATTACTAAATATATATTTTCAAACTGGCAACACAGCTCATATCAATACTAATATAATAAAGCTGAAGAGTTTGTTTGTTTGGTTGAACGCGCTAATCTCAGAAACTACAGGTCGAATTTGAAAAAATATTTTTGTGTTGGATAGCTCGTTTATCGAAGAAGGCTATAAGCTATATATCAACCCGCTACGACCCTGGAGAGCCAAGCAGTAATCATAAATGTCAACAAATAGGACAAAATTTTATGCATTATTGTAGAAGTAATAAACGACAGGATTAAATAGGTGCGACGGGAGTTTAAAGTATGTGCGACCCTCAGGTCCCGTCGACGGCCCAGAAATATGCCTTTTCACGCTTCTCCCAAAGGACCCAGGATTGTAAGAGGATGGATAGTGAGCTGTTTGGTCTCTCGTAAACTGGGAGTATGTAACACGGTGATTTGTCATGCCGCGCTGGAATAGAATTTTAATAATACAATACTCCACTTCATCTCTGCTAATAATAGTTACTAGATTTTTGTATAACTAAAATATATAAATAGAATTTTTTATATAAATATATATATAATATAAAATATAAATAATATATTTTTAAAAGAAAAACTAGTGTTTGTATTAACACTAGTTTTTCTTTTCTCCAAGACTACTAGATTAAGGTATCTAAATCTAGTAGTCTTGGAGCTGTCAAATTCTACCTGGATTGGAGGTCTGAAGTCTGCTTCTATAGACTCCAAGAAGTAACTATAACTAACTATCTTCACGCTGTATCCCCGACGGGGTAGTCAGGGAGTACCAGGATTCACAATCAATGCATACTTTTTTCGCTTCCTGCAGATTCATTAATCGCTTCATACAGCACGTCTGGGTATCTGAGTACTTTTGACATTTCCGTTTTTGAGCAATCTGCTCACGCGGTCTTCTTGTGTAAGTATTTGCCTACCCTGACTCCTTCTAGCCTCTACTTTCGCACAAAACATATTATTCTTCGTCAATCGTTCCCCACTGATTCGTTGGACGTGTCCAAACCAACGGAGCGCGCCCTTTTCCAGCTTAACGCTGACACTTTCATTTAAACCTGCCATATGGCGTATCACTTCGTTATGAAGTTAGAAGTAACTGTAATTATACCTTATATTTTCGTATGATGTGCATTATTTTAACGTTTGGAAATTGCCACGGATGTACTGATGGATTCGAATGGACAATAACAATAACCTCACGTTTCCTACCGATCTGCCAAGCTCCCTGGGTAACATTTAGAGGGATATTCCAGCAGATTTTGGTTATCTACGAAGCCTCTATTAAGTGTTTGAGTGCTATCTAGCTTAATTTTGACGATTGAATTTCAAATTAAACAATATTACTTATCTCGTGTTAGGACTAATATATCTCAAAGAATCTCAAATAAAAAAGAAGCACTCGTGGCCCCGCGGTCTCAGTGTTCTGTAAACGATCACTGAGTTAAGCAACTTTCACTATGCATGGTCCTCGGATGGGTGTCCACTTTGTGGCATTTACATTTGCGAGCGTTTCCGTGCTTCGGAAGGCACGTTAAGCCGTTGGTCCCGGTTGCCAGTAAAATGGCAGTCGTTAAGCCTGGTTAATGCCTTATGGGCGGCTTGAAAAATTTCAACAGCAGGTAGCCACAACCTGCGTCTGTCTATTTCAACACGGCAATGGGCTCACCACCTATTACGTGGGACAGGAATCCACACGGTGAAAAGTGGGCATATAATATGCCTCTGCCACCCCTTCGGGGATAAGGCCCTTCCGAAGCACGGAAACGCTCGCAAATGTAAATGCCACAAAGTGGTCACCCATCGGAGGACCAGCCATAGTGAAAGTTGCGTAACTCAGTGATCGTTTACAGAACATTGAGACCGCGGGGCCACGAGCGCACATTAATATAGCTTATACATAAGAATAACACATAGGCTACTTTTTATCCCGGGAACAAGTTCCTGTGGGAAACGGAAACGGAAAAGCTCTACGCGGGTGAAACCGCAGGCGTCAACTAGTATAAAATATTCCTACTAATATTATAAACGCGAAAGTTTGTAAGTATGGATGCTTGTTACTCTTTCACGCAAAATCTACTAAATGGATTTTGATGAAATTTTACAATAAATATTTTGACATCTGAATAACACATAGCCTACTTTTTATCCCGAGAACACGTTATAATGTGCAACCGGAACGAAAAAAACTTCACAACGCGGGCAGAGTCACGAGCGTCAACTAGTTTAGAATATTTTTACACATAAAGACGACTCATTTAGCACCGTTTTACGACTGCAGAAGCAAATTATGTCGAGTCCAAAAGCAAATGACAATTATTATACAGCGTTTCAGAATTCTGTCCAGCTGCGACGCAATATTGACGTTGAGTCGTAAATTTTGGTTGATATAGACCACCAATTCTACAACTATTTTGTGATGTAGCTTTGGCAAAGTTTATTAGTTTATCATTCACGCCGTATCCCCAAAGGGGTCGCAGAGGCATAGTATACGCCGACTTTTCACCGTGTGTATTCCTGTCCTACGTAATAGGTGGTGAGCCCATTGCCGTGTTGAAATAGACAGACGCAGGTTGTGGCTACCTGCTTTTGAAAATTTTTAAGCCGCTCATAAAGCCTGCAACTTGACTTAACGACTGCCATGTTATTGGCAACCGGGACTCGCAAATGTAAATTCCACAAAGTAGTTACCCATCCGTGACCATCCATAGCGAAAGTTGATTAACGTAGTGATTGTTTACAGAACACTGAGACCGCGGGGCCACGAGCGCTTCAAAATTATATTAAGTATAGGGTCTAAAATAATAAAAACGTAGACAAACAGGAGAAAACATTATTTTATTTGTGGTTGGCTGACTTGGCAAACGTTCTGACTCCTAAGGCTTAAAGTACAAACAAACACTTACATTTCCTTTCGCTTACTAAACTTTTTCCAAATAGGTATGACTAATTACTAAATAAATATCCATCACGCCTTATCCCCGAAGGGGTGGCAGTGGCATATTATATGCCCACATTTCACCGTGTGGATTCCTGTCCCACGTAATAGGTGGTGAGCCTATTGCCGTGTTGAAATAGACAGACGCAGGTTGTGGCTACCTGCTGTTGAAATTTTTCAAGCCGCCCATAAGGCCAGGCCATAACAACCAGGCTTAACGACTGCCATTTTACTGGCAACCGGAACCAACGGCTTAACGTGCCTTCTGAAGCACGGAAACGCTTGCAAATGTAAATGCCACAAAGTGGTCACCCATCCGAGGACCAGCCATAGTGAAAGTTGCGTAACTCAGTGATCGTTTACAGAACACTGAGACCGCGGGGCCATGAGCGCTTCTACTAATTCTAATTACTACTCATTCAAAGTGTTGCATCAAAATTCATCATTGTTCGTGAAGTTTTGTAGAACGTTCAACAACTGATTCGAATGTCTATTGGATTCAGAAGCATAATTTAAAATGCACGCGGTGTAATGTGTGCGTAAAATATCCCTGTGCCACCTCTTTAGGGATAAAGGCGTAAATGATAATTTACAAGGCCTGTCATGGATTAACAAATTATATATCTTTGCGCAGTATTTTGAATTTGCTATAACTCGTAAGATATTCATTTAATTTGCAAGATGTAAAGGAACAAAAAAATTTTCATGAAATGTTGAAGCCAACTAACGTAGTTAAAATGGTAAGAAATAATATTATTTTTATGTAAATAGCTCTCAAATTACCGCTTTATAATTGATGGTTTTGTAAAGTATTAAAATGGATATAGTATGTTATTCTCAAATATTTTTTTAATTTTGTTATATCTTAAAGGGTTTGGGCAGCGTTTTCGTTGAAAGCTCCCAGGCGGCTTATTTTTTCCGAAATCCCCAACAAATATCGTTATAACTTAGTCAATGTATACAAAAACTAAACAAATTATACATTAAAACCTATAAGAATCACTCAAACTATTGAAAAAAACCGTTTCGTAATTCGTTGCGTAGTTCTGAAGATCTAAGCATACATAGGGACAGACAGCGAAAAGCGACTTTGTTTTAAAATATGTAGTGTAGTGATACTTAGGTCCGTATTCCAGAACGTTTCTCAATACTCGACCGACGCTTGAGACTAGATTTTGCCTTATAAAATCTAATCTCAAGTATTTCTTGAGTGTTGATAAACGTTATGGAATACGGCCCTTAGAAGCGCTCGTCGTCTTGCGGTACTCATTGTTCTGTAAACGATCACTGCGTTAAGCAACTTTCGTTATGATTGGTCACGGATGGGTCACCACTTTCTGGCATTTACATTTGCGAGCGTTTTTGTGCTTCGGAAGGCACGTTAAGCCGTTGGTTCTCGGTTGCCAGTAATATGGCAGTCGTTAAGTCAAGTTGAAGGCCTTATGGGCCACAACCTGCGTCTGTCTATTTTAACACGACAATGGGCAATCTATTTTAACCTATTACGTGGGACAGGAATACACTTGATGAAAAGTGGGTATTTCTGCCACCCCTTGGTAAGGGATAAGGTGTGATAGATAAAACACAATATTTAAACAATATTTTAAAAACTTCAAATGGACAGACGCAAGCTATGCGCCATCCTGCTGTTGAATTATTTCAAGCCTGCTTTCATTTTGGCCTAATGACTGTCTAGCTTTGGCTTAATGAATATACTTGCTTTCAGGAGCATGGAAACGTTCGTAAATGCAAATGTCAAAAACGGTCACTCATTTCAAGACCGAGACATTAAGGTCCGTATTCCGGAACGTTTCACAATACGCAATCAACGCTTGAGGCTAGATTTTGCCTTTTAAATACTACTCTCAAGCGTTGATTGAGAAACGTCCTGGAATATGGACCTAAGACGCTTAAAAAAATCAGTGATAGTTTCTACTCGTAGAACTCTAAACTACCGGAGAGAAGAGCACTTTAGACATTAGAGATTAACCCTACAGCCACTTTTCCACAACTATTAACCACTTTATTAGTTACGAATGTAAAGAGTTATTTCTATACTGTTTTGTAACCAGTTAGTTACCTATTAATAAACACTTTTAAGTCCTTGCCGGAAAAGTGTTTTTAATTGCTGAGAGCATTATTTAAATTACTTAAATAGAATCCTACTAATATTATAAATGAGAAATTTTGCAAGTATGGATGGATGTTTGTTACTCTCTCACGCAAAATCTACTGAATGGGGTTTGATGAAACTTTACAACAATATAGCTTACACGTTAGAATACACGTAGACTACCTTTTATCCCGGGTACAAGTTCTTATGCGAAACGGTAACGGGAAAACTTTACCACGAGTGCGGAGCCGCGGGCGTTAACTAGTATAAAATAAAATAAAAAGCATTCGGAGCAAGGTCATAGTCGCTGGTTACATACACAAATCTAAAAGTATTTTTTTCATAACTGGTTACAAAACAGTAAAAGACTAAACAGACTTTTACATAGGTTACGAAGCGGTTAGTTACAAAAGTGGTTGAAATGGAGATTAAAATGTATACATTAGAGTGTGACACAATATCGTTTAATAATTTTGATGGGATATAAGCTGGTGAGTGTAAAAACACCTGCACATAACCTCTGCTGTATATTTAGTTTGCCCAAAATATCCGCCAATTAATAGACAGACAGAACGGACAAGAGACGCATGTAGGCGACGCCATATGCCAATAAATATTTAATATGTTCATTTTTTTTTTAATTTCCTTCGTAAAATGACGAGCTTGAAAATACATGTATATATCCAAACATTTAGTCACTTTTATCCAAGTAGGGATAGACAGAGGCATATACGTCTACATTTTACTGTTTGCATTTTTGTCCCACGTAACAGGTGCGTGAACCCTTTGCCGTGTTGAAATGGCCAGGCACAGGCTGTGGCGACCTGCTACTGAAATTTTCAAGCCGCGTCTACATTTCACTGTTTGCATTTTTGTCCCACGTAACAGGTGCGTGAACCCTTTGCCGTGTTGAAATGGCCAGGCACAGGCTGTGGCGACCTGCTACTGAAATTTTCAAGCCGCGTCTACATTTCACTGTTTGCATTTTTGTCCCACGTAACAGGTGGTGAACACATTGCCGTGCTGAAATGGGCAGGCACAGGTTGTGGCTAACGGCTGTTGAAAACTTTCAAGCCACTCATAAGGCCTTTAATGGTTTATCGACTTTCCGAAGCACGGAAACAATCGTAAATGTCACAAAGCAGTCACCCATCTGAGCACCAGCCATAGCGAAAGATGCTTGACACAGCGCTCGTTTACAGAACGCTAAGTTAGCGGGGCTAGAGCACTTCAATAGTCATATAGTCATACCTTTCTCCCTAAAGGATAGGCATACTATACGCCCACATTTCACCAGCATTGTACTACGTAATAGGCGATGAGCTTATTACCATCTTGAAACGGACAGGGGAAGGAGCTGTCTTAAACATTTGTGGCTGTTGAAACATTTCAAGCCGCCCATTAAAGCCTTCAAATTAGTTTAACGAATATTGTGTTATCATCAATCGTCCTAGCATCAGCTGGAGCAAACGTGCCTTCCGAAGCGCAGGAACACTCTATAATGGAACTTACCTTATCGTTAGATGGTTCTTCAGGTGATGCCGCAGTGGTGACCAATGTCTGCCGGGACCACTGGGACATCTTTTCGAAGAGTTACCCGGGACGCTCAACACTAGACAAATGGGCAAAGACCGTGTGGTTTTAGTCGATTTGCGTCCGACAAAACATCTGTGAAGATATACATATTCTAATCTATGGTAGGAATTTCCACACGTTAAAAAACAAGTAACGGTTTTTAAAGGTTCAGCAGCGCGAGGGCTGCACCTCTAGTGTTGCAAATGTCCATAGACCATAGTGACCACTTCCCATCAGGTGGGCCGTATGCTTGTCTGCCACCTCAGAGGTATAAAAAAAATTAAAAAACGTATACTTGAGTATCATGGCAAAGGAATAAGACGACGTCTAAACCAAAATCAGTTTCAAAACCGCAGGTGGTAGAAACTACAAAATCGCTTATGCGCATATTCATAGTGTGCCAAATCAAATATCTTAAACCGTTTGTCTTTACACAGCCGTTTCATATCCAAAACTCATTCACCTGATCCAACAAGTTTAATAAAGTTTTATTTGTAACAAGTTCAAGAGTAAGAACAAAAAACGAAAACATTGGTGTAAACAAAGGGTTTTACAATTTTGTTCTGTCACATTAAGTAGTAGAAAAATATTGATTTTTTGTCCAGTTCGTTCTACCACATTAAGCAGTAGAACAGTATGGAATAAAATTGTCCATTCTGTTATATCGCAGCAAGTAGTAGAACACTATGGACTTTTTTTGACAATTTTGTTCTATCTCAGTGAGCAGTAGAACAATTTGGATGTATTTTGTCGATTTTGTTCTACCATAGAACTAACAGTAGAACTAGATGGATTATCATACTTTTCTAAACTTTAGGGTTAAAGAATTTAAAAAGGAATCGAAAAATGTTACACTTGTATTATTTGGGTAGTTACTGAGAGAATACGAGCGCTTCTACGCATGTTCTACGCAGCATCAACTTTCAATTTGCAAAACCAGCTTCAAGAACTAATATCTATCAGGATAAGACATAACATCTTCTCCAGTTTCTACATACTTATCTATATATCTATCTTCACGCTGTATCCCAGACGGGATTGTTAGAGAGAACAGATTACCAGGGGCCAAGTCTACTATTTCAATCGCGTCAGAATAGAAACGAAATCGTCATTCATTAGAAAGCCACCGGTACAATTTTAACAGTTTTTCATAGTCTACTGTTACAATCGCACTCCAATAGAATTCTACCACTTACCGCGCCAGTGGCCGCTTGTCAGATGCATTTTTGATAATCTACTAACATTTTGACAGCTAAACACAGTGATTCTGGTTCTATTCTACGGCTTGTCAATAGTAGACTCGGCCCCCTGGTTTCACGATCAATACATATATCTTTCGCTACCTGCAGATTCATTAGTGTGTTTAATACATACGTCTGGGTATCCGAGTACTTTGGACCTTTTCATTTCTGAGCAATATGCTCACGTGATCTTGTGTGTAAGTCTCGGTCACGGAGTAGAGAATTCTTTCTGTCCTCCGTGGTCTCGGTTTACTCTGATTCCTTAGACTCTCTACTGTCCTATTCCAGCTTAATGCTGACACTTTCTTCGCAAGTCAGCCTTACCTCCTCTTGGTGCAGCTGCTGACTAACGAGGGTCACAGCGAACAGAAACAATACTTAGTGCACTTACTGCACCAACTTTTGTGTTATAACAGTTATGCCAAAAACCTTCTTACAGCACAATAAATTAGTAGAGGCCTACGCTCAGTAGTAGACTGAGTTGAAGCAAACAACAAACAGGGGGCCGAGTCTACTATTGACAAGCCGTAGAATAGAACCAGAATCGCTGTTTTTAACTGTCAATATGTTAGTAGACTATCAAAACTGTCACTGACTAGCGGCCACTGGTGCGGTACGTGTTAGTAGAATTTTATCGGCTGACCGATAGAAGTCTATTGGAGTACGATTGTAATACCTAGTAGACTACGAAAAACTGTCAAAATTGTACCGGTGGATTTATATTGAGCGACGATTTCGACACGATTAAAAATAGCAGACTCGGCCCTCAAGGGGTCAAGTCTGCCATTTTAGTTCTATTAGATATCGATTCTATTGCGGTCGGTAAAAAGTTTGGTAGTATACTTAATCTATCATATATATTACAATCGCAATACAGAAGCTACAAAATAGAATCAGAATCGCTGTTTTTAGCTGATAAAATGTTAGTAGTCTACCAAAAATGGGAACTCGCGTGTTGATAGAATTCTATCGGCCGACTGATAGGCGTCTATTAGACCGCTATTGTAAATAGTAGACTACGAAAACTGACAAATCGTTCCGTCGACTTTCTATTGAGTGACGATTTCGATTCTATTCTGACACAATTGAAATAGTAGACTTGGTCCACAGGTATGAGGCGGCAGCGAACCCGGGCCCTACTGCTTTTTTTTCAATTGCGCACACTTCTCAGCTGCGATCGCTCTAAAGACACTCATTAACGCAGCATCATTGTATATCCACCTAAATGGATTATTTTTATAAAGTCCTATGTTTTATTAATTTAAGTAATGAACTTCAAACATTAAAGAAGAATATTATGGAGGGACATGGCAATTTCGTTTTATCAAGAAATTCCTCAACAGACTGTGATAGGCTGATAGAATTTGATTGGTGAAAAACATGAAAAGAATCCCGGACCCCATAGTGAAAAATTTGATCAGCTTCTAAATCAGCATCAATGTAAAAAAAAATAGCATCATTAACGGTTTGCATATTAATCATATACGATTTATAATATTTAAATGTACAATATAGCAACGGGGGTGCCTGGCGCTCAATAAATAAATGTCAAAAGCACGTACACACTTGGCACTAGGTATTAACTAGACATAAATTATAGTTCAGCTCAGAGCTTTGTAAAATAATACAAGTTTTACGTAAACGTGCGAATTCATAAGCGATTGCGTAATCACCTCACGTAGATTGAAATAAAAGTAAACTACTCGTTCGTAGAAGTGTTTGTTAGTTTTGTGTGATCGTGTCTATATCATATTCCCATTCACAATGTACATACATATTATCACGCTTGTATCCCCGAAGGGGTAGGCAGAGGCATACTATACGCCCACATTTCACCGTATGTATTTTTGGCCCCTTTAACATGTGGTGAGCCCATAACCGTGTTGAAATTGACAGATGCAGGTTGTGGCTATCTGCTGTTTTGGAAATTATTCATTCCCTTCTCTGTTGACTAGTGAAGAGACACAGCTGATCCCATAGTGTCGGGAATGGAGTGACCTTCCCCAGTCGACAAATAATTGACCAACTAAACCAAAAAAATACTAAATTGTCACACCGTTCACAAGACTTTCAACTTGGATTAACGACTGGTATTTTACTGGTAACCGTGGTCACCATTCGAGGACCAGCCATACTGATAATTGCTTAACTCAATGATCATTTACAGAACACTGAGTTAGCGGGGCTACAAATACATCAATCAATTCACAATGTACTCCAAGATATCTACACTCTAAGACAGCATGTTTTAAGAAAAAATAACACCTCTGATGTTGCAGTAACCACGTTTGGTGGGACGTATGCTTATCTGCCACCTCAGCGAAATAAAAAAAGTCAAAAATAGAAAAGGAAATAATAGAAAGAGGTTTCCGCTCGGACGTCCGCTCGTTTAGGCTTTGATTGATAATATATTGATTGATCGATAAGTGATTCACCTGGTAATTTTGACTTCGTGACCTGAAACCCCTGGTGGCTCGTCTCAAGGTGACTTAGGTCCGTATTCCAGAACGTTTCTCAATACTCAATTAACGCTCGAGACTAGATTTTGACTAATAAAATATACTATATAAGTGTTTCTTGAGTATTGATAAACGTTCTGGAATACGGCCCCAAATTTAGACAAACCCCTATTTTACCCAATTATAAGTTAAATTATTAAAAAAATGTGTGGTACCACACAGGTAAGAAGTGAAACTTCATTACGACATTTTTTTCACAGCTATAAAGTTTCTCTCATACGTCGATAAAGAAGTTTAACTTATGATAAAGAAGTTTCACTTCAAAACAACATGGCGCGTTGCCGAAATACGAAAGGACTTTTTTTACAGCTTCAAAATTTCGTCGATAAAAAAGTTTGACTTCAAAAACTGCGAAACACAAGTAGCAGATTTTTTTTTTATTGCTCAGGTGCTCTGCGTTGGTGCGTCGTCAGATGGGCTGCAGGTGCATCGCAAGTCAAGATATTTTTTGTTTACCAGTTACTACTAGAGTTTTCGCCGCAAATCTTGACTGTACTAGTTTAATTTGACTCTGTTGTAACTCTTGCAGTTATATTTAATTGCTATACATACATACATACATAGGTACATATTTCATCGAATACATTTTTGTCCCACGTGGCAGGTGGTGAGCCCTTTGCTTGTTGAAATAAATAATTTCATTTCTATAGCACTTAAATAATATTTGTGTGTAACTAATAAATACATTAGCAAATTATACAGTTCCTGGGCAGTGCGCGTAAATCAAGGTGCCGCACCTGATATCTCTTAAATATGGTTAGTATGTTTAGTAGCTGACGAAACTGAAAATATTTGAAGACAACACACGACATTGAAAGAATTATCAATACGTACATATTGTCACGCCTTTATCCCCGAAGGGGCATACTATGCGCCCACATTTCACCGTATGCATTATCTATACAACAAATTCGAAACATATGTGTTACATATTCTTTTATATTCTTTACTAAGATTTGTGAACGTATTTACTGTTCTATATTTATGAATCCAGCTTTCAATAGATGCGTGCAAAATTTCTTTCTTCAATGAAGATGAATAGCAGAAATCATTACACAAAAACGCCATGACTGATTCGGTACTGTAAGAACAAAAAGAAAAAGACCGACATCAAATGAATAATTTTTATATCTATTTTATAACATAACTTGCACTTAGCTTGAACTTAGAACGTGAATCAACCCACCAGGACAGCAAGGGGGACGAGGATGCCGACGACTACAGCAGCAAGAGACGCAATCTTATACTTATGTTTCCTCGCATTAACATTCATGTATGCTTCGAATCTATAGAATCCATTCACGTCGTAGTTCAGCCTCTGGTACTCTCGAAGCTGGTTCACAAAACCAGGGTTGGGGTTGATGAACCGCCGCCGTTGCCTTACGTACACATATGCCTGTTCAAACGTCAGCTTATATTTGTCCATTATGTATGCAATGACGATAGTGGCGGACCTGGATACTCCGAAATGGCAGTGCACGAGCACATTACCTTTCTGCATACCCTCATCGATGAAGGCGTTGGCCATTGGGAAGTAGGGCAGGAGATGGGTTTGAGGAGTGTCGTAGGCCCTAATGAAGAGTGTGCTAATATTGGTATCAGCAAAAGTAGATTTCGGCAGCCTATGTGCTTCGATCGTGAGCACATGGGTGATGTTAAGCCGCTGAAGGACATCGGGGTCTGCTGCTGCACGGGCATTGCTGAGGTAGAGGCCCGGGATGATCTGACTATAACAGGATTGATTGCATAAGTCTATCTTATTGTAGATAGCTTTTCTTGACCAGTTCTTCAGTCCGGTGAAGGCAACGACAGGGTTTGGAATGCTGAGAAAAGCGACAATGAAAGAGCTTCTCAACATCACCAATTACAACCCTTTCACATTTATCATACCACGACTACTTCTTCATGTCGCAAAGTTCCATTTTTTTTTGGATTTTTTAAAATATTTATATAAACTTTTTATAATATATTCACTTGATTTTGACGCTACATTTAGAAAGATTAATTTGACAGTAGATGTACCTACAATCTGCTGTCAGATCCATATTTCAGCCAGTTATATTAATTTATCAACTCCATCCTTCTTATTTATGGGTTTGTGTTGATTCATGGGTATGGTTCTTTAGGGTATCATGGACTTCGGGAAAAAAGTTGGAAAATTACCTATTATCATGTTTATATAATATATTTGGTACTTACTTTTACTCAATCAAATCATATCATCATCATCCGAGCGTCTGTCCCAGTTGCGTCTCGCGACGCCCGGGGTCCGCTTTCCTACATTTTCTCCTCCACTTCGCACGGTCTTCGGCATCCCTTGTAGTGAGACCATTGGCACGCATGTCATCCCTTACGACGTCAAGCCAGCACTTTGGGTCTTCCGCTCTTACCGGGACCCGGCGGGGCTGACATGGCCAGACATTTGTTACCTACGTAGCCCGGCGGTTGCCGCAAGACGTGACCATACCAACGAAGGCGACACTCTTGGAATTTGTCTGCAATGTCACGGACGTGAAGGCTGCCGCGGATGCGAGAGTTTCTCACGCGGTCCATCCACGTGACCCCACACATCCACCGCAGCATCTTCATTTCCGTGACACGCAGCTCCTGCTTGTGTCGCTCCAATATCGGCCACGTCTCACTGCCATGTAAAAGGACAGGTCTAATAATGGTTTTGTAGACCTGTCCCTTCAACCGGATCGGCATTTTAAGGTCACAAATGACACCGGTCATCTCCCGCCATTTGGCCCACGCGGCAGCAATGCGTGACTTGACATCGCAATCGATGTCACTGGACGTGTGAAAAACAAATCCCAGGTATTTAACCTGGTCCGTGCGCTCGACCAAATCACCGCCTATGCGGACGGATGTGGGATCTGTCGAGTTTAGTGCCAAGTACTCGGTCTTCGCCACATTTAGTTTCAGACCGCCGTTCTCAAGCGTCTCCTTCCACGCCTTTACACGTCGCACCAATCTGCCCCTGTCCGCGTCTGCCAGCGCAATATCGTCAGCAACCATGGAGGCTGCTCATGTGGGTTTCTGATGCTGTCCGACAATTCGTCTAATCGGACTGAACAGAAGCGGACTAAGGACCGAACCCTGGTGTACCCCGACGGTGATGGGGAAGGGTTTCGTGTCGCCAACAGCAGTCCGAACCATTGAATCAGAGTCACAGTACATGTCCCGGATAGTGTCAATATAGACCTCTGGAACCCCTTTGGACCGCAGTGCCCACCAGATCATCGCACGAGGAACACAGTCGAAGGCCTTCTGCATGTCTAGAAACAAACAGTGCAGAGGCGTGTTCTTCGACCTGTATTTCCCTGCGACAACCCTCAGGGCAAAAACAGGGTCCGTGGTCCCATAACCAGGGCGAAACCCATATTGACACTCCGAGAGAGTGCACTCCTGCCGGATCCGAGAGTCTATAATCCTCTCGAAGATCTTCATGGTGTGGGACATCACCTTAATACCGCGGTAGCTCCCGCACTCCTGCACTGACCCCTTACCTTTGAAGACTGGAGTAATAATACTCAGTCTCCATTGGTTTGGGAACTGCCCGCTGAGGAGTATGCGGTTAAAAAGGGTTACTAAGATGCCCACACCGCGAGGACCCATCGCCTTCCAGGCTTCGATGGGGACTCCATCGGGTCCGACAGCTTTCCGATTCTTCATGCGGCGAAGCGCAGTCAGAACTTCTCCAAGCGTTACCGGTGGCACTAGTCCCTGATTCTGAGGGAGGTCCGGAGGCTGCACCTCTTTGTGCTGTTTATTAAGCAGCTCGTGGAAGTACGAGCGCCATCTCTCCTTTACCGCGAGGTCTTCGCTTAACAGGTTGCCCTCAAGGTCTTTTACACAGCGACACTTGGATATATCCTGTGCCGCTTTGACCCTGGAGCGCGCCAGCTTATAGATGAGCTTCTGCCCCTCAGACGATTCCAGCTTATCATACAGAGGTTGTAAGTGGTCACGTCTGGCTCTGGCTACAGCTCTCTTTGTGGCGCGCTTGGCAGCCCTGTACGCGTCGCGGTCTTCAGGAGATCCGGTTGCTTGCCACTTTTTAAAGAGGGCTTTCTTCTCCCTAGTCTCCCTCTGGACTGCGTCGTTCCACCACCAAGTTTCCTTGTCACATTTGCGTCCACCCTTAGACTCACCGAGCACCACCTTCGCCGCTCCAAGGATGGCCGCCTGAACTTTGTCCCAGCAATCTTGAACTGGTTCGCCTTCAGTGTCAGTGCACTTGTCACAGACAGCTGAGACGAACTCCTGGGACCTAGTTTCATCAAGCAGCCACCATCTGATGCGGCGCTGGCACCGCTCGATGCGTTTGCCTTTGGGCTTCACGCAGAGGTCCATGACAAGGAGACGGTGTTGTGCAGTAAGACTCTCACCGGGTATGACCTTGCAGTTGGCCACCTTGCCGATGCTGTGTCACCTACTCAATCAAATCATATATGGTTACACAACACAGAACAAAGAATCAATGTCACTCGCGCGCTCACTACTAGAGACGCCTTACGTATTCGATTCATACAACCAAGTTTGTCAACTAATTACTACAGACGAATGAAAGGCAACTGACAAGACGCGCATGCGATTTTTGCAACTGTGTGCGAAATTGTACTATATTAGGCACTATAGCGGCACGGTATGATGGCCGTTCATATCACATTTTACGTCTCAGGAAAATAATATATTTTATACCCTAAATATGGTATGCTTATCTGGAGGAACGGGTGGAGATGATCCTCCGACCATGCAAGGTGATCTCGCCTGGCGGGCCCCGGCCCAACGGTTGAAGTTGGGCTGTTGTATATATCATTCTTCAACACGAGAACTCTCATAGCGCGATGTAGGATTCTTAGTATCGATGTAGTTCGATAGCTCTTCGCTACATGGCGCTGGTCGCCACACTTATAACAAAAAAAAATTAAAAGTAACTACGTAAGGTATTTTATTTCATAAACATCGTTTTTTTTGCTTTGTTGCCGCTAGTATAGGTACTATCTACTCAAGGTCTGCTATCGGAACTCTGGAGGGTATGATATTGCCCCTTAATCATGTGTCTTTGCTTTCCATCTGTCCATTCTCTCGTAGTTTTTATCACTGATTTGATTATGTGTAGGTACAATGATTTTCATTAGGTCTTTGGATCACTACCAAGAGTTTAATTGACAGGGTGTACTTTGAAATCAACTATTGTTTAGACATATTGTACTGTTACATATTATTAGGCTACCGATTAGAAGTCGAATAAAATTATTCATTTGTGGTCTTATTAAGCGCTGGAGGCGCTCATGGCCCTGCTAACAAAAAAAAAAAAAATAAAAAAAAAAATAAAAATATCTTTATTTTGCATAGACCATTTTAACGGCGCTTACAAAATGTCATACACTATTTAAAATATTCAAAGCGACCACCGGTTCGGAACGCGGCCCACCTGAGAAGAACCGGCAAGAAACTTAGGAAGGCTTTTTTTTTGATGGCCTATTTACAATTTAATATTATTTCATTTTGCCTGCAGATCATTTCCAGGCGTCCCTGTCCTGCAAATAGTCTGTAACGGAGTAAAAACCTTTTTCACAAAGCTTGTTTTTAATAAACTTTTTAAATTTATTTAAAGGTAAATTTCTCAGGTCACAGGGAAGCTTGTTGTAAAAGCGTATACAGTTACCCTGGAAAGAATCGCCAATCTTATGTAATCGACTGTGGTGGACTGAAAGATTATTTTTATTTCTAGTGTTTATATTATGTTTATCACAGAGTTTAGAAAACTGTGATAGATTTTTCTGGACATACATAAGATTGGCAAAAATGTATTGTGATGGTACGGTTAGAATATTCACTTCTTTGAATTTTTCTCGGAGAGAAACTCTAACCTAGTGTTCTATAAACGATTTTACTATAGCTGGTCCTCAGATGGGTGACCACTTAGTGGCATGTACATATGCGAGCGTTTGCGTGCTTCGGAAGGCACGTTAAGCCGTTGGTCCCGGTTGCCAGTAAAGTGGCAGTCGTTAAGCCTAGTTGAAGGCCACATGAGCGGATTGAAATTTTTTTACAGCAGGTCGCAACAGCCTGCACCTGTCCGTTTCAACACGGCAATGGGCTCACCACCTGTCGAACTGTGAAAATCGAACGTGGGGCAAAATACATACAATGAAAATTGGGCGTATAATATGTCTCTGCCTACCCCATCGGGTATAAATACCCATAAATGCGTGACAATATGTATGTATGTATGTATTAACTCTCGTAGCCACGCTTGGTAGGAGTGAACGGTCACTGCGTCAAGTATTACGTGTGCAGGTAAAAATTACGATGTGCATATTGCACTTCATTTTGCACGTGCAGTCGCGGGCTAACTGTGCTCAAACATCGTACAATGCTCTTTGTGTCCAATAGAATAACGCGTTCCGGGTGTTGTTGGGGCTCGAGGCAGCCCCAACAACACCCGGAACGTACGTACTGTAGCGCGTCAGGGATAGATGCTTCAACGTAACGATGCTGAAAAGGTGTGCCTCCCTGGTACGTCGGGTGCCCCATCAATATTTCATTTTTACAATAGGTATTTCATTACGTGCAGACTAGACTGCGTGTACCTGATTCGCTGCTCCAAGCTTTCCACCACCGTGGTGAGCCTGTAGCGAAGACTCGGCTGCACAATTTGTAGTATTTATTAATATTTTTATTATGTTTTATATTATTTTTTATTTTATTTATCCATCACGCCTTTTGTGTGTCAGAGGCATATCATATGCCAACTTTTCACTGAGTGTATTCCTGTCCCACGTAATAGGTGGTGAGCCCATGCTATGTTTTAATATAGAATTAAGAACACTAACATAGTATTAAGGTAAATTGTTATTAACACAATGAGTCTATGTTACTTTTATTATTTATTTTAAAATAATTCATTTATTATTATTATCATAATAGGTGACTCCCCATGGCTTTGCCCGTGACATATTTCGAACTCCCGTCGCACCTATTTAATCCCGTCGCTTATAAATTCTACAATAATGTCTAAAATTTGTCCGATTTGTCGACATTTATGATTACTGCGCCGCTCTCCAGGGTAGTAGCATTATGATATTATAATAGCTTATAGAGTAGCTCGATAAATGATTTATCCAACACTTGAATATTTTTTCAGTTCCGACTAGTATTTCCTGAGATTAGCGCATTCAACCAAAGAAACAAGCAAATAAACTCTCCAACTTTAGATATTAGTAAGTATATATTATTAAAATTAGGTTAGCCAAAAGTTTGGTAACCGTTGGCGAGTGTTTCCGTGCTGCAGAAGTAGACCTTCCGCAGCACGGAAACACTCGCCAACGGTTACAGGGCATAGACCACCCCTAGTTAATCTATGATACAGGGTCATTTGTAAAACACCTGCAACTTGCTAGGGTTTGGTACTAACATCATGAAAATATGTATGGTTTATTTTTTTTTTGAATTTTTTGAAAAAAAATTTTTTTTTAACTTTTGCTTTGTTTTGATGTGCTTATTGAATTACAGTACTATTCTTCTCTTAAGCGAATCCAAGAGCGAAAACCTAAGACACAGCTCGAGGGTTCAATGTATGTTAGCACTTGTTTGGTAACGTATTGACAAAAGTCGGTGAACAAATGTTGTTGGTTATGATCTTGGCTATCCACTCCTAGCAGGTTGTTGGTGTTTTACAAATGACCCTGTATATATACTAGCGGACGTCCCGCGGTGTCATCCAAATATAATCATCCGGTGTCCGGATAAAATGCATCCGATTAAAAACCTTCTAAGACCCCTTTTAAAGAACCCTATACTGTTGACGTTTGGGGAAAACCCAGACTGGGCGCTCATTGTGGAATAAGCTCCCTTCCTGGGTTTACTAAGCGTACGCGGAATAAAGCCTCTATCGGACCTGGCCGTATGTGAGCGCTCCGGACGCAAAGTGTAAGGGTAAACACCCTGTCTATGGCGAGCAGTGCGATGATAGAAGGTAGCCGTGGGCATCATATCAAACATTTCCTCAGAGCACAGACCGTTGTACAGACGATAACACGCACATAAAGAGGCGAAGTCTCTCTTATCACGAAGGAGCTCAATACTGCCTGCTAGTGGAGGATCGTTGACAATTCTCATAGCACGCCCTTCTACTGAGTCAAAAGGTCGAAGCTGGTATGCAGGTGCACCAGCCCAAAGGGCAAGTTACCTTTTATAAAATCAGCTGAGTTTCATGTAAAAAAATTGGGTCGGCAGCGCGACTGTATAGCAACTTCTAGTGTTGCAAACATCTATATATAGACAATGTCACCCGAAAAATAAGTCAATGCCTAATTGAAAAGCCAAACAGTTTAAAATGTTTAAACTTTTAGTGAATATTACTTTGTTAAGAGAATATAGTACACTTGAAAATGAGATAATAAACGCCAGAAGCAACTGCTAAAGTGTGTTATTTTTGGCATGCATATCATAACAGGTGAAAACCGTGGAAAAGCAAAACAAAACATGAGTCGCTTTTGCTAATTATAAACACTCCTATTTTTTTTAATAAAGTGGAAAAAGACAATTCGATTCGAGACAGGGATTGAACCTGTGACCTTTGCCTAACCAGGGCAATGTTCTAGCCACCTGAACTACCCGAACCGTCTATAAACACTCCTCATGAAATGAATTATCACCCGATGAGAGTGCGTCTAGTGTACATCTTAGTACCGGCTAACTGGGAGCCATGTCTACTAATTCAATCGCGTCAGAAGAAAATGGAAATTGTCGCTCAATAGAGAGCCGAAAGAAAAGATTGTCAGTTTATGTAGTCTACGAGTACTATTTCATTGCGCTCCAATAGAATTCTATCGGCCGGCCGATAGAATATTATTAACCTTACCTAAAATAATTTGCATTTTTGGTAGTCTAAATTAATATTTTGATAGCTAAAACAGCTATTTTAACTCTTGATAAATTTTTAAAGCAATTATTTGCTAAATTTCTCATAAATTTTTAATAAAGTAGAAAAAGAAAATTCGATTCGAAACAGGGATTGAACCTGTGACCTTTGCCTAACCAGGGCAATGTTCTAGCCACCTAAACTACCCGAACCGTATCGAATCAAGTTGAAATTCTCCACCATATTTATATCGTCAGTTTAATAACTAAAATATTTTAACTCTATTCTGCAGTTTGAGAAGTGTGATTGTAAAATATATATTAGTTTTAGTAGACTACCTAGTTGCAATAGAACCGCTATAAAATATAACTAGACCGGCTTACTATTGGAGAAAAGTAGACTCGGCCCCCTGGATACTTTACTATTTTTATAGAATGCTTTTGTTTTAGGCTTCTAATATAAAACCTATAGTTAAGAAAAGTCTTCTATAACCGCTCAATCTGTCCATACGCATATATTTCTCAGGAACCATAAGAGAAAGAGACAAGTGGTTTGCGGCATTCGATTCAGGACACCATTGTGTTAATGGTATGCATAGGCAATTTCGAAGTTTCTATTACTTGCGGTTTTGAAACTGGTTTTGGTTTAGAAGTCGTCTGATTCTTTCGCTACCATAGTGAAGGGCGCGTTATTTGTTTGACTGGCCCCTTATTTAAGTACATGTACACAAATGTCAGAATAAGTGAGAGCGATTGACGTAGAATATATATGGAGACCACGTGAGCAGGTTGCTCAAAAACGGAAAAGTCAAAAGTACTCGGATACCCAGACGTGCGTGTATGAAGCGATTAATGAATCTACAGAAAGCCAAAAAAGTATACATGGATCGCCATGCCTGGCGATCTGTCCTCTCTGACTACGCCGTCAGGGATACAGCGTGAAGATAGTTAGTTTTTTTATGTCCGACAAATAAAGTTTGGATTGCACAAGAGACGGTAATCTTGTCACAGCTAATTTTGTGTATCAAGGCAATGGCACATGCTTCTATATTTATTCTTAACTACTACAAATTATCTAACAACATTCTTGCCAATCATCACAACAGCATAATTCTTTTAGCATTTGTACAATATTGTTGTTTGTTTGTACAAAATCTATCAAATCTCAGGGTCTGCTGGTTGGAATTTAAAAAATATTTTTGTTGTGAATAACTCATTTATCGAGGAAGGTTATGAACTATATGTCATCATGCTACTACCTAGGAGAGCAGAGCAGTAATGAAAAATATCAACAAATCGAGCAGACATTTGAATTTTTTTGTAAACAACCTGTGGCCAAGGGAAGTCCAAGAAAGTTGCAGGTAAAACCGCAGGGCTTAGCTAGTTGGTATTAATAAAATTTGTATTCAATTGCTCAGAATTACAAGAAAATCTCATTTTCACATCTAAAGTGTTACAAAAATATAAATATATTTACGTTTTTTGTAGTTTTATGAGGTGATGATGTTATAACAGCTTGGCGGTATATAAACCTTGAATCTCAAATACCTGAATAGTTTTTTAATTACCTTTACCTACAACACTGTTAAATAACCTTAGAGCTCTCATATATATTTCAAAACCTTTAATATAACTTTCTTCTTCTTTATTTCTATTACGTGGGACAGGTAAATCCACACGGTGAATAGTGGGCATATTATATGCCTCTGCCACCCCTTCGGGGATAAGGCGTGATGGATATTTATTTTTATTTTTATCTTAAGTGTTTCCACAGTTGTTTCTAAACTGTACTTAAATTTAGAAACCCAGTGTCTACTTTGTCAGCAAGGAACACCGCCATGCATAGCATGCAGCATAGCAAATGAGTTTCATGCCAGATTCTCCTCCATAAAAAGTAGGCTGTTCTTGGAACTGGCCACTAGAATAGCTCTCATTTTCATTTGATTTTGTTTCTTTTGTATACACTCATTTTTATAGAATTTGTTCAAATATCATGTAAATAAAACTTATGAAAAAATTAAAATGAAAAAAAATCTTTATTCATGTAGGTCACAAAGTAACACTTATGAACGTCAAGATTATTGCTTCTACATTTACATTTACTGCCAGATTCGCACAGCAATAGGTAGAGCCTGAGGAAGAACCTGGCAATTAAACTCATGGCCATTCTTTTCTTACCGCCAGTAATTACATTAGTTTGAGTTACATGATGTTTGACCAATTATATAGTAATGAATTTATACAAAAGAAAATCAATGTTGTGTGTAAAATGAATTTATACAAAACAAAAAAAACAAAATCAATGTTGTGTTTAAAATCATATCAAAATTAGAGCTATTCTAGTTGCCAGTTCTAAGGGCAGCCTACACTTTAAGAAGAAGAATCTAGCAAGAAAGTCAATTTATGCTCTTTTCAAAAATGTAGGTATGGCTTACAACATTAAAATCACACTTACATTGTTCCTTTGGATTTATGTGAGAACGGTCGACTAAACTTAGTTTGCCTTAAATTTAAATAATTTTATTTGTAACAATTGCAATAACAGCTATGAGCTGACCAGTCCCAATAGACGGCATAAATGTAATAACTGGCGGTTAGAAAAGAGTGGTCATAAGTTTTATTGCCAGGATGTTCCTCGGGATCTACCTATTGCTTTGCGAATCAGATAGTAAATATAGAAGTTATAATTTTGTGGTTCATAAATGTTATAAATGTTACTTTATGACCTATAAGAATGAAGATTTTCATTTCATTTCAATATGGATTATTTTAGCCAAAAGGGTTATCTAATCTTACACCAGCACTATATAAATATATATTGAAGCGCTCGTGGCCCCGCGGTCTCAGTGTTCTGTAAACGATCACTGAGTTACGCAACTTTCGCTATGGCTGGTACTCGGATGGGTGACCACTTTGTGGCATTTACATTTGCGAGCGTTTCCGTGTTTCGGAAGGCACGTTAAGCCGTTGGTCCCGGTTGCCAGAAAATGGCAGTCGTTAAGCCTGGTTGAAGGCCTTATGGGCGGCTTAAAAATTTCAACAGCAGGTAGCCACAACCTGCATCTGTCTATTTCAACACGGCAATGGGCTCACCACCTATTACGTGGGACAGGAATCCACACGGTGAAAAGTGGGCATATAATATGCCTCTGCCACCCCTTCGGGGATAAGGCGTGATGGATATTTATTTTATTTACACCAGCACTATAGTTTCTTCGCCAGTATACTGTCAGTTAAGACTAGGTGACATTAATCTCTGATTGATTAAGGAAACCGGTATGAGAAAACTTCAAAAAGAGTCTTTCTGGACCAAATTCCAAGGCCCAGCGGTTACACCTTCTGCAGTTAACCCAATAACTGTAATAAACGAGCTGTACATGCGGCAATCATTTCTCTAAGTGCGTGCCTTTCAGCTGAGTTCAGTGCCAAAGGTCATTTTTCATGAGGACATCTTTATATATTAGACTATTAGTTACTACTAGTTTATATATTAAGCTCATCTATACTCTACACTGTTATATACAGCTAAAGAGTTTGCTTGTTTGGTTAAACGCACTAATTTCAGAAAGTAATGGTACGAATTAAAAAAATATCTTTGTGTTAGATAGCCCATTTATTGACGAAAGCTATAGACAATATATCATTCCGCTACTACTCAGTAGAAGTAATGTAGTTCAGAAAATCTATTATATCATACAATCATTTGTATCCCAAAACATTCGCTTTGAAATTCAGGATTAACTTTCATATTTGAGAACCTTCTTTGGAGTAAAAAAAGATTTCTCAGAACATTGTAAGACACACTTTCATTGGAAATCAAAATAAATTAATTGAACGTGTGATTTCTAATAACTTTCTGGTAAACCATTATAAATATTTATGCTACTGATGTCAAACAAATTCCAGATATTATTATAAGAAACAATAATATAAAGTTTGGAAACACTGCGCTTGTTGAGATCAACTCTTGAGTATTTTTAAAAAACTTAACTTATCTTAACTATCTTCACGCTGTATCCCTGACGGGGTAGTCAGAGAGGACAGATCACCAGGCATCGCGATCCATGCATACTTCTTTCGCTTCTTCGAGATTTATCAAGAGTATTTTTCATAGAATAAGAATAGAATACTATAGTAAGAAGTATATAATATATATATATATATATATATATATATATATATATATATATATTATATACTTCTTACTATAGTATTCTATTCTTATTCTATGAAAAATACTCTTGATAAATCTCGAAGAAGCGAAAGAAGTATGCATGGATCGCGATGCCTGGTGATATAATATATACTATAATAATAAGAATAGAGCACTCAGCGCCAGTAGCATACACAACCACTTACGCCCCGCGACAGAAAGAAAATCAACCCTTTGGTAGACAGTCAACCTAACCACTGAGATTGACTGATCACTAAAATCGTGCTTTTCTGCAGAAATAAGGAATATTTATATTTTCAGTACGAGTTTAAAGTTTTTTCACGACTTGTTTAAAGTTTGGTAATGTATCTATACTAATATATTAAAATAAAATACTTGAAAAAAGTTAAATATGTAAAGCTAAAGCATTTATTTGTTTGTTTGAACGCGCTAACTTCAGGAGCTACTGGTTCTAATTTTAAAAATCTTTTTGTATTGGATAACCCATTACCAATCTTCACACTACAACCAGGAGAGTGAAGAAAAAATTAATTAACAAAACAATCAAATAGGCCAACAAATCGGGCAAATTTTCCTACAGGTAGGGATTGTATTATAAAATTAATAATCCACGTTATCAAATAGGTACTGCAGGGTTAGAAGTACATTACGAGCGTAGCTGGTGGGTCAGCTAGTTCATAATATATCCCAAGATTCTAAATATCGTAACGTGCAAAAAATCTTAATGTCTGCCAACTCTATCGAGAACCAATCCCGATATAACATTTTCCGGTCTGCGGCCGGCTATGATATATAGCTAGGTTCAACAGTAGTTTGTACAGCGATCGTAAACTAGTTCCTAGAATTTGCACAGAGCATTAACCATTTGATCCGATCTGTCTGCAAGCCATTCTCCATACATTACTGTCAACTTATATATTTTGCGCTATTGAAGCGCTCGTGGTCCAGCGGACTCAGTGTTCTGCAAACGATCACTGCGTTAAGCATCTTTCACTGTGGTTGGTCACGGATGGGTGACCACTTTGTGGCATTTACATTTGCGAACTTTTCCGTGCTTCGAAAAGCACGTTAAGCCGTTGGTCCCGGTTGCCAGTAACATGGCTTTAAACACGGCAATGGGCTTACCACCTATTACGTGGGACAGGAATACACGTGGTGAAAAGTGGATAAGGCGTGATAGATAAATAAATAAATAACTTATATATTTAACCATGCTCGGGTTTCTTTTAGAGATTGTAATCGGGTTTGCTCAGATAAGACTAATAGAAAGAGTTAATTGGGTTCCAAGAGATAGGGATTAAAGGCAAGGCTCTAAAATAGGTCTTAAGCTCTTGGAGATCAGGCAGTAGAAACTTTCGGCGATTCTGCCGATTAAAAAAGAGTGACCATGAGTTTTATTGCCAAGTTCTTCCTCAGGCTCTACCTATTGCTTTGCGAGTCTAGCTGCAAATGTAAATGTAGAAGCCAGCGTAACAGAGTATACCAATCCTCCAAGGAGTACCAACGCTGAGGACCCAGCTATATCTGACGTAATGAAAGATTTTAAACAATGCTTTGTCAGATGGGTCCGCAATGCCAGAATGGGAATATATATTAACATAATGGAATTATATTAACTAGATTTTATTTTTAACTTTTTCGATGAAATTTGTAAGTATTTACATCACAAATTACCGTTATTTAGTATCTATAGACTGTGAGTAAAGCCGGGGACAAACAGAACAGAAAACCTGCAATAATTCTAGCCGTTTCTTTAGTAAGCACTAAAAATAGATTTATCTATATGTTTTTTCTATCCAATATTTTTTACAGTATTTAGAAGTATTGGAACTGATTGAAGATTAAATGTCAAATTGTGAAAATGGCTTGTGTAATCCTGTCAAAAAACACATAAGATTCAAGGTAGGCATAGTACTTAATAGTATAAAAGTATAGGACGCAAATAAGACCAGCATTTAAAACAATATAATTGAAAATGGCGAAAGTTCTAGCATAGTTTTGTTACATCTTCGTGTAGGGTTTGTTGTTAGTTATAAAACCTTATTTAGCACGTGCAATAACATAAAATCTATCGGGTCGTAGAACTTGAGTAAAAAAACATTAGTGCTCTGCACAAACGTTGTAGTGCAACTACGCACGCGTGGTGAAGTTTTCCCGTTCTAGTTTATCACAGGAACTTATTTTCAGAATAAAAAGTAGCCTATGTTTTAATCTGATCTGATGCGTAAACTATATTATTGTAAAGTTTCATCAAAATCTATCGAATAGATTTTGCGTGAAAGAGTAACAAACATCCAGCCATACTTACAAACTTTCGCGTTTATGATTTTAGTAGGACACTGTAGAATAAGTAACGTTGAAATTTCGTCATGAAAGAAAATGCTGTCATAAGCTAGACCGAAATAAGCTTAGGGTAATTACAACAAAAATGCATGCGCAATCTCAAGTCGATGTTTAGCTGTAAAAGAAACATCTGGAATCATTAGTATTATAGATTTAATGACATGATTAACTAAACATAGAATTTAACCAGACGGTATAGTATTTCACGCGAATTTTACAAAGCAACTGTTCCAGCGAATACAGGTCGATCGATTTGCTTTAACAGTTACCCATTTACATCTCTATACCTTACGAATTGAAACACTATTTATAAAGACTGCTGAGATTTATACTAAAGCCTAGGTGTTATAAGTGTTGTGTACACAATGATGGGTATTTTTGGAACATCGGAGCGCGAGAAGGGTCCGTTCGCACCAGTTCAGCGGTGGCAGGCGCCGGACGCGAGCGCAACCGTGCTGCTCGACTCGTGATCGATCATAAACACTTAAGTGAGCAGTGCTTAGTGACGTCTACTGTGTAAGTGATGAGTGATATAACTAATTAATGCTTCGGGTGTCGCTCAGTGCTTCTGTGTCACCGGAAAGGATTAAGTGAAGTTGTTAACTCGACTAACATCGCAGGCCTGTGCTAACATACTAACGCATGCGGGGGTTTGTCGGGGTGGATACGTGGGCGGCGGTGTGGGCAGAGAAATTTGATAAGGCGAAGTGTTGGCCGAGCCGCTCGCCACTTTTGTATGCAGCGGAGAAGCGCGCGGGCGCGACTCGGTACTATTTTAGACTCACCGCCGAACGAGATATTTCGGCAACTGGCCGCCTCGCGTGCGCCTGTACGCCCGCCTCTGGTGTATATTGTAATGTCGTACAGGATTATAAGCCCCCATACGCATCCCTGGAGACATATACCTTGCATGACGCTCTCAAAATGATGAATTCTAATGTACTCAACGTTATATTTAGATTAAGTGACAGATCTATTAATATTATCGTCACAGGCATATAGGTGTCAAGACTATTACGATACACATAAAAAAAAGTAAAGTATGACGTCACGTAATCGTCCTACGCTTCATTCGTAGTCACGTGAGATGATACCAAACAGTAAGAATATTAAATTTGATATGGTACATTTTTAAACAAATACATTTTATTAGTGAAATACACTCACGGTTCAACCTAAAAAGACTAGAGAGTTATCTATATTAATAAACAAAAATTACTTACATTGATTTGACTTTAATTTTAAGTAAAACAATTTCTAAAATGATTTATAATGATGTCTAATACCAATAAGTTGAAACCACCTAGTTAGTAAGTACTACGTTTGTCGAAGTAATAAAAATCTTGGTTACTGTTACAAGAATACTGTCAGTGTACAATAAATTGCCACATATTGTGCAATATATCAATTATAGAAATCATTCATCAAAGCAGCTTATCGGTTGCTGATTGATCGTGACAAAAATGAAATAAAAAAAATTTATCAATAAAGGTCACAAAGTGAAGGTCAAGAATATTGCCTCTACATTTACATTTATTGCCAGATTCGCAAAGCAATAGGCCAATCTTTTATAACCGCCAGTAATTACATTAGTTTTACTTACATGAAATTTGACTAATTATTTAGTAATGAGTTTATACAAAAGAAACCAAATTAAAATCAAATGAAAATGAGAGCGATCTAGTTGCCAGTTCTAAAGGCAGTCAACCTTTTATAAAGAAGAAACTGGCAAGAAAGTCCATGGATGCTCTTTTAAAATGTAGGTATGACTTACAATATTAAACTTACATTGTTCACCCAATATTTTAAATCAAAATTAAACTTACATTGTTCTCCCAATATTTTTATTAATGTTTCCCAATTGGTATTCATCAAGTGCCATCGAACAACAGAATAAATAGTCTCCCAATATTCACCATAAGACACATGTGTACCACCATTTTGTTGGGTTATTGAACATACTGTACAACGTTATCCAGACGGATAGGTACCGTGTTTTTTTTTAGAGTTTTAGTTCTCTTTACTATAAACTTGCCCGTTAGAGAGCAAGGACAACACTTGCAAGTGAGGCCAGCTTGGGCCATTTGGATAGGGCTCCATGACACTCCATCGATCATAAATCTGTAGGTGCATCATAGCAGATGAGGAGAAAACACATTAGCATATCATTATTTACAGACTTGAAGCTACTTTACACTTAGCACAGTTTTGAAGAACAAATTTAAAAAAAGGTTTCTTACACTTGTTTCTGAATCTCGTAAAGGATAGAATATAGATTACTGAACTGAACCTAAACAAATTCAATACAAGTCGTCGAATAGTCGTCGAATTAAATAAACCAAAAATTTAAATGCGTCGTAGCACATTGCCTCTACGAAACGACGTAGAACATTCGTAAATGATCAAGCCTTGTAGTACCTGAGATAAATTTTTAAGTTTGCTGATTACAAGTACTGATTACTCAGTAGCCTATAGCGAACAAACAGACAATAAGACAGAGGAAAATAATTAAAATAATTAATGTATGTTTGCACAATTTTAATTTAATAAAAATAATAAATACACAAATAACATCCATTTTTTATTTAAAATGCAAATGAAATAGAAAATCCTTAGATATAAATCAAATAGATTGAAATGTATATTCTAAAATCAAGCGATAGTGTTACTTTAAAAACTTACATTGGATGTGTGAAGGTGAATTATTAAAACCAAAAGGTATTATCTAAATATAGGAATTAAGAAAACATTTTCACAAAAGTACGAGTATCAATAGTGTAAAAAAGAGAAATCGAAATATTACAATAGCAATTTATCTATCAATTAAAATAATTATTACAACATTTTTTGTTCTATGAATATGTTCGTATAATATTTAAAATCAGTCTTAGGTCCATATTCCAGAACGTTTCTCAATACTCGATCAACGCTTGAGACTAGTTTTTGCCTTATAAAATCTACTCTAAAGTGTTTCTTGAGTGTTGATAAACGTTCTGGAATACGGCCCTTAGTTACTAAGAGCAAAGGAAATTTAATTCTAACAAATTTTATCACTTTATTAGCTTATTATATTCACAAATGTGTCACTAATTATTATTATTATTGTCACTACATGCAGCAGTAGACTACCATGAGCTGATATGATTGATTGGTTTGAATGTTTATTAAGTCTCTAATTTGAAAAACTTTTCAACTTTTCTTCACTCATAAGAATCTACAGATTTTCAAAGTTTAATTTTCAAGTTGATCGAAAGGTTTCCCTGATTGCAATCTCAATTGTAAAGCAAGAAATCGTCTTATGTATATGTGCGAGAAGAATTCAAAAATATTTGAATTCATTGAATAAACCTTAAATTTCGATTTTAACATCAAATTCTCGAGAATATGATTTTAAAATTACAATTACAATTATAAGTAATCACGGATTCATCAGACCAATCATGATATAACCTAGAATTTATATCACAAATGGACTGATGGTCCATGATTATTGATACCAGAATATACCGCAGTATATGTTCTATTAAGCGATTCTTGAATCGAATCTTGAAGAAGCAAAAGAAGCATGCATGGATCGCGAAGCCTGGCGATCTGTCCTCTCTGACTACCCCGTCAGGGATACAGCGTGAAGATATTTTCTATTAGTTTTACTGTTACTGCATCTTGAAAATTCTATAATTAAACTGTGTTATTTGTAGGATACGGACCGGTTGAGTAACTGACAGATTGACAGTCTGACGTAGAGCAAAGTATGGAACCTCTCTACGAATGTGGGCCAACATACTATCCACTTGTCGCTTCGTTTGATGTAAACTGTAGTTTTAGAACTAAGAACCAAGATATGATTGATATGTAGGCGACCAAAACAGATACGACTATTAGTGACAAAAAATACAAATAAAACGGTCGTATGTATGCCATTCTCTAGTGAGAAAATAGTTTTTTCGTATCAAGAATATAATTATTAAAAAAGATAATCGTTTTGTTTTAGAGAGTGTGATAGAGTAGATATAGGGAACGCAAACATAAGAAATGCAATATTCGATATAATAAAACCGTCGTTCTCGATATAAGCCCACAGGAAGATCATTTAATTTGAAGTTAAATTAAGAAAACTTGCAGTTTTACATTGGCATCCTCTCGGGTCTGAACTTAAAGTAGAACATTACTCTCGGAATGAAAGACCTTATACATCTACCTTACCGGTTAACTTTAGCGAGGAGGAATTCTTCAACATCTAATATTCAGGGTATCATTGTCAGTCCTTTTTTTAGTACTCTTTTCTGTAAATATTTTAACCTGTATATAAAGTAAGTACGAGTATACTGTCAAATTGACATTTATTTTTTTATTTACATTAGAATCATGTTCAAATACCCATTCATTTATTTTTCGACTGCCTCGCTGGCGCAGTGGTAGCGCATGCGATTGCCGCGACTGAGGTCCCGGGTTCGATTCCCGGGTCGGATCAAATATTTGTGCGACCCACAAATGTTTGTTTCGAAGTTTGGGTGTTTCCTATGTAAAATATATATGTATTTAGAAATATATAAGTACCTATGTATATCAGTTGACTAGGTCCCATAACAAAAGCTTATATTAGCTTACTTTGGGCTAGACAGCGCTGTGTAAAAACAATATCCCACAATAAAACATTTTAAAACATTTTTTAAAACATTTTCAAAAATATAAGGTATTGATGCTTAATATCAACTTCATCTGTTTACCTTCGGTACTAAAAACTAAAATAAAACAATTAAATAGTCGTGTAATGCATTTTTCGTATTGATAGTTAAAAATATGAAGATTGTTTCATGTTCCTATTTACTTTTATCGAGATTCTTCTTCTTCCACCTCTCTCGATTCAGCCGAATTATCAAATAGCAGACAACTGCTATTTTGTAATTCGGCAGCTCATTCACTCTTTCATATATCAAATAGAAGTGGATGCTTTAAATAGCTTGATTGGAATGATTGTCAGAGTAAATGCTTCTAGCACAAACAATTAGCTTTAAACAATTATTTTTTTTAAGAACAAAAGCTTTAAATAAGAATTTAAAGTATAATGGTCATCAACAAATCTAAAATAATGATTATCGAGATATTTACCATGTCCACTTTCACACGCGAGTGTTTGATATGTTGCTAGCGCGATGATTACGGAGTAACAAAAGCTTTACTTCCTAGTTAAAATAAAAAGCTGCTTAGTTGTACAATTTAATTTACTAAACCAGTGATAATACTATTTATTTTTTCCAGTAGAATGTCAATTAAATTATGACAATATAGAGGGTATTACTTAGTTGCTAAGAGTAAAATAATCCTTTTATTTACAAGAATTGTGATCTTATCAGGTAGGTTAATCTACCTTTGATGCTACCCATAATTGCTTGCCAATCTGATAATTACAATATATTTCCGACTGAGCTTTAAAAGCGTTCTTTACTGAATAATATGCTGCAGTTGCCAAGTTGTCAAACGAAACTGCTAATTAGAAAGATTATTACAGGCTCATTAAAATTTCGTAATCTTTAACCGTTGGAACCTTGGCTTAGTTGGATAATTTCACTTGTAATTAACACAAATATAATGTGGAAAGCTAATGAAAATGAAAGGTGGAAAGTAACTCATTATACATCCTCGATTTGTCATTCTAAATTCCCTTCAAATTTTGTCTTATCAAAATTTCTTATCAAATTTTGTCCTTTGCCTATCTTATATTTATATTACTATATTTATTATTCGATGTACTTCTACTATAATACGCTTGGTTCTATTATTAGATGGAATGTTTAAAACCAGTTTCGTGTGGCTGCAGCGGATAAGGTACTTATCCTTACTGCCCCGCTGAAAGTTTCTATCCTGTATTTATTACACCCAAGGATTAAACCTGAAACTTCACCAAGGTAATCGATGTGTCAAAAATAATATCAAAGACTCAATTATACCTGTAACACTTATCCCTATCGTGTTTAGAAAGCAAAGGCTGACAGATTTTCAGCACAAAACTCAATGTCTCCAAAGAGTCGACAATCGCCTTCGGCATTTTCACCAACTCTTTTTCCATGGACATTCTATAGCGCTCACTACTGTCAGACTTGTATGAAGCACTGGATTAATACCCACTCTCGGTAGACTTGTAGCTACTTTCAGTTGACCTGTATCTGTCGGAATAGTCACTTCTACTGAATTGGGCTTCCCGCATTCTTTAGGACTAACGCTATCCTTTGTTGGTGAATCGTATACAACTAAGTAAACCTTTGTATTTAACACAGTCATCGTCGCTCATAGCTTCTTGTTAAATTTCGTTTGCAACAGATTCTAGGAAAGTTTCTTCCATTAAAACTACATTAGAAGCATCTTTGCTTGATTGGTCAAATTTAAAATGCGTTTCCGTTTTCTTTGGAGTCGGTTTCGATTCCAATTCTGAATTCTCATCAATCAATTTCATATTTAAACGAATCAATTACGGGCTGAAGTTTTTCAAATATTTATGAGGTGTTGACATAGAATTATCTGGGGCAATTAGTTTTTCTTTTGTCTTGTCTAGAGGTTCGGGTGGCACCTCACTAGGTGCCTTATTATTATTTAATGAGGGACTACGGACTATTGGTTTTATGTTCATTTTCTAAGGACCAACTGTATTGACATATCAGAGTTCGGGTCCTAAATACTTATATTTTCACTGTCCAAAATAATACTTGATAGCTAAAAAGAGGTGAAGGTACAGAAAATTAGACAATATTTACATAACTTAAACAAATTTAAAAGAAAAATCTTGTAAATATATTTAGAGCAAAAGTACTTACAATTACTACATGATAATCGACCTGTTGAATACTGAAGGACGTAGAAACCGCGTAAGCGTGGCGTGAATCATCCGAGAATGAAGCTGTGCAACCCTGACATATAAACAAACCAAGCTTAGATACTGGATGCTTCGTGTTTGGGATTAGTTTCTATATGCACTCAGTGAGGATATAACAGAGATGATTTATACCACTTAGGGGGCAGACAAGCATACGGTTCACCTGATAGAATGTTGTTACTGTAGCCTATGGATGTTTTCAACATTAGAAATTTGACTAGAAGTGTGAAATCTTCTAAGACATTTTTTGAAGAACTACATACTGTAGACGTTTGGGAATACCGGACGCAAAACGTGAGGATGATAGAAAGTTGTCGTGAATACATTACTGCTCATGAATACCTAGTAAGACTATTTGCCCAATAGGAAAGAGATTTACGATAAGTATATTCACAGTTCACCAAATAGTATTTGCTCATTGCCTAGACTCTAAGGATTTTAGTAGGATCAGTAAGAGCTGACTTACTGACTTCTTCACATAGTTTTTCTAATGAAGTCATTTTAATATATTATAAGCGAGCGTTTGAGGCAGACATGTTAAGCGGTTAGTCCTTGGTTGATCCCGGTTTTCTGTAACATGGTAGTGGGTAACTTAAGTTGAAGGCCTGTGAGCATTTTGAGAAATTTAATAGCTTCGGCATATGGTAGGCAGCAAGAGTCCTAACACTTTCCAAATCTTATTGCAACGTAAACCAAGTCATCGAATAAGTGTTTTAGTATTGATTGAGTTAGTTTCAATGAGAGAACCTTGCACTAGATTCAAAGATTGTGGACGAGAGTTAGCGAAATAAATTCTTGTAACATTGTTTGAGTGTAAATAAGCTTCACTACAAATAGCCAACAGTTCCAGAAAATTACCCACTAGTCGTAAAACTGTAGGTCACAGAATGAAATAAGTTATATAAATGTCAAATAATACTGGATAGTTTGACTATTCATCATTGGAAACAATTTTGAAAAGCAATTAGTAAGTTAACTTTTTCTAAATTTAAATTGTAAGTGGAAAAATTTTTTAGTCACGAGCTTTGGGTATATGATCGTGTTTGTTTAATTTAAAAATATTTGTTGCTACTACAGTTTCATATTATTACGATACATAATGCAAAAATAATAATAATCTTAATATTTAAAAGGTAAAATTAATATACAATATGTTAAGAAAACCCTGTCCAATCCGTGAAGGTATTGGTAGGTAGATGTGATTTTATTCGTGTAATCCTTTTTAGAAATTACCCCAAAAAATTACCCTAAAAAATTAACAAATAAATAAAAATACACTCGTCGCCTAATGCCAAAAAAATTGTTGTCAGTTTTTGAAAATTTGTTATATTTTAAGCAAATTGGACTAATTCTGATAGTAAAAACACGCATGTAAAAAAATTATAACTATTTCATAAATATCCATCACGCCTTATCCCCGAAGTGGTGGCAGAGGCATATTATATGCCCACTTTTCACCGTGTGGATTCCTGTCCCACGTAATAGGTGGTGAGCCCATTGCCGTGTTGAAATAGACAGACGCAGGCTGTGGCTACCTGCTGTTGAAATTTTTTAAGCCGCCTATAAGGCCTTCTACCAGGCTTAACGACTGCCATTTTACTGGCAACCGGGACCAACGGCTTAACGTGCCTTCCGAAGCACGGAAACGCTCGCAAATGTAAATGCCACATAGTGGTCACCCATCCGACGACCAGCCATAGTGAAAGTTGCGTACCTCAGTGATCGTTTACCGAACACTGAGACCGCGGGGCCACGAGCGCTTCCACTTATAACTATTTCATACTTATAAATAATATGCTATTTAATTTTTTTTTGGTTATGTTATTGAAGTGCCTATGTGCCCCTTTCGGGTCGGACAAGGTTTTCTTAACACATTGTATAATAGGAAAAATATGGAAAAGTCCTGACTCACTGGTGACAATCAACGTCCAGCTGATACCCTTGGATCTAGGTACCTGAAATTTTGCACTGAGGTTTCTTTTATGATGTAGGCAAGGGATAAGGCCAGAGTTTTTGAAATTCATCCCCTAAGGGGGTAAAATAACTAAATAAAAAATTAAATCCGCCATTTTTATACTAATATGCCTAAAAATTTGAAAGTGGACTTTCGTTTGTAATTTAAATAGACGTGTGTCTGGCCCTACCCTTAAGGCGGTTGAAATAAGGGCTGAATGTTTGAACACGTAAGGATTTTTTAATACCGTGATAATATCTTATTCCTTCGCGCTCGTGGCCCCGCGGTCTCAGTGTTCGGTAAACGATCACTGAGGTACGCAACTTTCACTATGGCTGGTCGTCGGATGGGTGACCACTTTGTGGCATTTACATTTGCGAGCGTTTCCGTGCTTCGGAAGGCACGTTAAGCCGTTGGTCTCGGTTGCCAGTAAAATGGCAGTCGTTAAGCCTGGTTGAAGGCCTTATAGGCGGCTTAAAAAATTTCAACAGCAGGTAGCCACAGCCTGCGTCTGTCTATTTCAACACGGCAATGGGCTCACCACCTATTACGTGGGACAGGAATCCACACGGTGAAAAGTGGGCATATAATATGCCTCTGCCACCCCTTCGGGGATAAGGCGTGATGGATATTTATTTTATCTTATTCCTACGGGAAACACTTTATGTGTAATAACCAAATTCAATAATGAGAAGCATGTAATTTAATTTAATATTCGAAAAAAAAAATGTTTTTTTTTAAATTTTGTCATCTTGATCAATCTATATCGAACTACATATACAATGTTGGCCAACCAGTGTTCTCAAAATATCTCAACTAGAAACGAACAGAAGATCTACTTGAGAAAGACAAACAACAATCTTTATTGTTTTTGGAACGAAGTTCCTTACGGCAGGCTTGGAGGAGATAGGGACCTGAGAGAGGAGATGCGCGACCGAACTGAAAAATATGTGATAGTAAAACCGTAAGAAAAAGTCCGTGGAATAAAACCGTTAAATGAGACGTGCGCAGGCGCGACAGTCGTATACACAAGCGAGTAGTGTATAATACCTTTCTCTCTCTCCCTCTTTCAGTGAGGGTGGGCTGAGGGTAAGAGTGAGGGTGAGGATGAGTGGTGAGGGTGAGGAGTGAGGGTGAGGGTGAGGGTGAGGTTGAGGATGAGGTGTATTTTTTCCAACACATCTTTATTTTGTAAAACGCGCTGAATGCTTGCTCATGCACGCACCATCATTCCTGCAGTAGGACAGCAGGAGCTGTGTATGGGACTCCTGGCACTTAAAGAGTACCCACTAAACCCCCTTGAGTGTTCGGCCGTCTTGCCACCGTATTGCGGGACAGCGGGTTGTTCACAGGGACCCAGCTAAGAGAAATGCCTCGAGATGAGACTCTCTTCGGGGAGTCAGATGTGTAGCTTCCACAATTTTAAAACTACGCTCGCTTCGAGCCACCCTAGAACGCCCCTCTGAGAACAAAGGGGTGGAGAGCGGTTGATTAGGCCCTAGAAGGCATCTCAGAACATGGGTGCTAGCCGTCAGACGTCCATGGTGGGCGGGGTCCTCGGACTCTCCGCCCTCGAACGAAACAAGTCAGGGGCGTGCATGAACTCCTAACTTGCCGATACTGCCGCGCCGGGATTGGAGCGTGCGTTCAGCAACCTTCTGCACCCGCAATTTCTTGCTTGATCATTTAGCCGCTATCAACTCGCTGGCAAAGGAGTCGACGGCGCGCCGTTTTAACATTGTCGGTTTAGTTAGTAGTGTAGTTTCAAGTGTCAGATCCAGGGCCGAGTCTGCTATTTCAATCGTGTCGAAATAGAATCGAAATCGTCGCTCAAAAGAAAGCCACCGGTACAATTATGTCAGTTTTTCATAGTCTACTATTACAATCGTACTCCAATAGACGATAGAATTCGTCGGCCGATAGAATTCTACTAACACGTACTGCGCCAGTGGCCGCTGGTCAGTTGCATTTTTGATAGTCTACTAACATGTTGACAGCTAAAAACAGCGATTCTGGTTCTATTCAACGGCTTTTCAATAGTAGACTCGGCCCCCCGGCCTGTCGCTTCAACTAAACTAACTCTTAATATTTATAGCACCTATCATATTATACCATCGCGGACTTTTCTGTAGACCTATTTATGATACACAGTTAAACCATACATTATTTTGTTTTTTCTCAAAAGGCTTAGGCAGCGTTTTCGTTGAAAGCTCCCAAACGTTTTTTTTTCCGACACTTTCAACAAATATTATTATATTTTAGCCAATATACACAAAACCTTAACAAATTGAACCACTCTATTCATTGGTAATAACAACACAAAAACCGGTGTAGTAGTTTTTGAGTTTTGAGACAGAGAGAAAACTACAACTTCTTTAACAAACTGTTACTAGTAAAAGTCGGTAACCTTCATAGAGTTAGACAAAAATATATCGGGAATGAACCGACCGACCTATTCATAGATGAATTCATGGCAACAGAAGGCCTTAACATAAATATTTTTCACACTATATTATCACTGTCCTGTTCGCACTCAAGCGGAAATACATCTGCTGTCTCTTTCAAGATGGCCAGAAGCCAACACCCTGTCAAAGTAGTTACGAAATATGAAATCTAATTATGAAGAGTTTTATAAATATATCTAATAATATTGCACTTGTGAGTAAGAGTTGGGTCATTGTTAAATGAAAATGAGAGGCAAGTGAATCTGATTCTAATACCTATTTTAATGCTAATAAAAATAATATATTCTACTATTTTAAATAAATATAACACGTGGATCTATAAGTCTCGAGACTAAGTACTAAAACAAGGTTTTTTTTACAAAATTATTTTTTATTCATCAACGTAGTCTCCTCCAAGAGCGATACAGTCCCTCCAACGCTTTTCAAACTTTTCTATCCCATGCGTGTAGAACGATTTGTCTTTGGCTTCAAAATAGCCTTCGTTGCTATGATAACTTCACTATTTGAGTCAAATTAAGAAATTTGACTCAAATAGTGAAGCATTTTTTTGAGATATGCAAACAGTCAGTAATCGCTGGGGGCCAAGTCTGGCGAATAAGGGGGACGAGAAAGCAATTCAAAGCCCAATTCATTAATTTTGGCCATCGTTCTCACAGACTTGGGACAAGGCGCGTTGTCCTGGTGAAACACCACTTTCTTTTAGTTCATTTGAGGCCGTTTATCCGCAATTTCGTACTTCAATCGCTCCAATAAGCACATGTAATAGTCACTGTGTTATATTTTGCCCCTTTTTAAGGTAGTCGATGAAAAGGATTCCATGCGCATCACAAAATATAGACCGATTTCTGAGTCTTTTGCCGCTTCCAGCGGCTTTCACCAGCTGCTCTCCACTCCGCTGACTGCAGATTGGATTCCGGAGTAAAATGGTGTATCCATGTTTCATCCATTGTCACATACCGACATAAAAAAATCCTTTTTATTACCATGCATCAGCGCCAAACATCGCTCTGAATCATTGATACGTTGTTCCTTTTGATCAGTTGTAAGCAAACGCGGCACCCACTTAGAACAAAAGCTTTTTCATGGCCAAATTTTTATGTAAAATAGTGCGGTTGTGGAATTCCCTTCCCCATCCGCTACAGCCCCTCGCTGTGCATATTCAGGAGAAGAATTAGGGAGCACTTTCTGTCTCTAAAATAACAGACTCATCTATAGATATTTCCTTTATTGTTTAAATAAATATTATACCTATAAGTATGTATTATTGTATGATTTTTATATAAATATTAGGTGTTTTTTGTCTATATGTATTTGTGTTTATATGCAGTTATTTATGTAGGTACGTATTATATCGCATGTATGTTTATATGTTATATATACGAGTATATATATATTTATATACCAATGTAGTTAATATATTAGTAGATATTTGTGTATCTGTAGTTAGATAAGGTATCTATATGTAATTTAAGGTACACATGGACTCCGTGATGGTCGGAGCACGCCCTTTTCCAGCTTAACGCTGACACTTTCATTCAAACCTGCCATATTACGTATCACTTCGTTACGTATTCGAAAAAAAATCAATTAATCGATTCATTCATTCTCTAATAATGAATCTGGACTGCTAGTACAGGTGTGGGTTCAATAATAAAAGTTTCAGCAACTATAACTTTTATTTATATTCTAATGGTGGCCTGCCAAGATTACTTTTATTACTGCTATTTGTTTTAGCGAATCAAACTATTGAAATGAATGCGTAATAAATTAAACACGTATTAAACCCTATTTATTGTTGCAGAACTAGGTAATTTTATTTACTTCGCTTCTTGCACATACGTTAATACATTATTGTTTATGGGAAGACATTACTTATTATTATTTTTCAATCATTTAGCGCTCGTGGCCCTGCTGATGCAGTGTTCTGTAAACGATCATTGCATTAAGCAACTTTCGCTAAGGCTGGTCATCGGATGGATGACCACTTTATGGAATTTACTTTTACGAGCGTTTCCGTGCTTTGTAAGGCACGTTAAGCCGTTGGTCCCCGTTGCCATTGCCAGTAAAATGGCAGTTGTTAAGCCTCCGCCTATAAGGCCTTCAACCAGGTTTGAAAAATTTCAACAACAGGTAGCCTCAACCTGCATCTGTCTATTTCTACACGGCAATGGGTTCACCACTAATTATGGGGGACAGGAATATACATGGTGAAAAGTGGGCATACAATATGTATGCCTCTCCGCTGATAAGGCGTAATAGATAAATAAATAAAATAAAAATAAATAGTAATATGTATGGCAGAAACGTCTAAAAGAAAATTCACTCCGAATGCCACGAGATCCGCATAGTAAACTACTCCCGATATTACTTGTAAACTGCTTTGCATGTTACATAGCTCCTTTGTGATGACCAGATTGAACATATTTGAAATCAGCTGTTGAACACTGACAAAATGGTGTCTCGACCAGCTTAAACGAATATAGTTTAGAATCAATTTTAAAAAGCAATTAGTATATTGATAACTTTTTCAAATTTTTAATTTTAATGTGGATGAAATTTTCCAACCAGCGTCTTTTGGTTCAACGTACCAGACGCGTTTATAAACTACAACACCAGCTCCAGCTCGTGACTGAAAAAAAAATCCATTTCAGAATTATTCTTACTTAATGGTCCACGCAAGTAAAAACAATATAAAATACACATTTTTAAAACATTTACACACGACGTAACACAATTAGTCACGTTGTCATATTGTATTTTAAAATTCTAAACATTTTGGCACCGCAACGAGTCTTACTTGACGCTAAAGAAATTGACATGACTAAGAAAACAGACGCATCCGAAACGTTTTTAACACCCAAAATAATTGTTTTGAATAATTCGTAAATAAAATATTTACGGGTTGATAAATAAATAAAATTTTATTTTATTTATTTTATTTAAATGAATAATTTATATAGATTAGGTGACACAGCTTCGTCCGTAAAATACTTCGAATCCCATTGCACCTATTTAATCCGCTTATAAATAAGACTACCAGGACTTTAATTGGTCGTGCTAATTAGTGTCTTGCATATAAGACCTTTTAGCCTTTTTGTTACCACCTCACTAAAAAAGCAACGGGTTCAAAATTTCTTCCAAATTTAACATCTAAAATAGACACATTTTATTTTATTAAATTTATTCGGCCCTTAAGACCCACCCCAGTTCCATGCTTCGGAAGGCACGTTAAGCCGTTGGTCCTGGTTGCCAATAAAGTGGCAGTCTTTAAGCCAAGTTGAAGGCCTTATGGGCGGCTTAAAAAATTTCAACAGCAGGTCGCCGCAGCCTGTGCTTGTCCATTTCAACACGACATTGGGCTCACCACCTGTTACGTGGGACAAAAATGCATACGGTGAAATGTAGGAGTTTAATATGCCTCTGCCTACCCCTTCGGGGATAAAGGCGTGACAATATGTATGTATGTATAAATTCTACAATAATGTATAAAAATTTGCCCGATTTGTCAACATTTATGACTACTGCTCGTCTCTCCATGGTAGCGGTTGACATATAGCCTATGGCCTTCCTCGATAAATGGGGTATCTAACACAAAAATATTTTTTTAAATCCGACCATTACTTTCTTAGATTAGCGCGTTCAACCGAACAAACAAACATTATCTTCAGCTTTATAATATTAGTATAGATGTATTCTAAAAAGCATTTCAATTTCAACAGCGCACTTCAGGTAACCGAAATAAAATTGCGCTTCGGAATGATCGCAAGCGCGGTGCATCGATCGGATAATAGATCAAATGTACATAGATCATTATGTACGAGTATTTTTAATACCGAGTCTTCATCGACAGTTCTATTTTTATCTTGTTGAACTACATCTTAAGTATTTCAGCATCTTCCGATTACTACATACAAACTTTTTACAGTTACGTTATGATTTTTTTTTTTTTTACCTTTTTTTCGTTTTAAATGTGGAGAAATGGGTAGCGATATTCCTCCGACAAAGGAAGGATCCTTCGACCAGGAAAGATGATCACGCCTTGCGGGCTGCAGCCTAACAGTTAATATTGCATATAATTACTATTCACCACGAGAACTCTCATAACGCGTTGTGGGATTCTTAGTTTAGTTGTAATTCTACATACATACATACATATTGGCACGCCTTTATCCCCGAAGGGGTAGGCAGAGGCATATTGAACGTCCACATTTCACCGTATTCATTTTTGTCCCACGTAACAGGTGGTGAGCCCATTGCCGTGTTGAAATGGACAGGCGCAGGCTGTGGTGACCTGCTGTAGAATTTTTTTTATGCCATATATAAGGCATATAAGGCATTCAACTTGGCTTAACGACTGCCATTTTATTGGCAACCGGGACCAACGGCTTAACGTGCCTTCCGAAGCACGGAACTGGGGTGAGTCTAAAGGGCCTAATAAATTTAATTTAATAAAATAAAATGTGTCTATTTTAGATGTTAGATTTGGAAGAAATTTTTAACCCGTTGCCTTTTTAGTGAGGTGGTAACAAAAAGGCTAAAAAGTCTTATGTGCTAGACACTAATTAGCACGACCAATTAAAGTCCTGGTAGTCTCGGACTATAGTTATAATATATAGTTGTAATTCTAAAGCTCTTAATTAAGCGGAGCTGGTCAGAACAGAACTACTACTCTCCAAATCTTAGCGTATTTATTTTATTTATTTATCTATTTACAACATAGACCATCTAACTACTATTTACATGAATATCTACGAAACAACATTTACAAAAGCAAAATATAATTTCAAAAGTAAATACCAATTGCTATCATCATCATACAATATTCAAAATAGCATAAAGAGAATAACATATCAAAAATCCATATCTAAAGGAATGTCCCTTCCTGGGATGGAAACCTGGGATCTGGATCCTAGCAGATGGATCCCAGGTTTCTTCTTAGGTTTGACTTTAGATATTCGACATTGTAGGGAGCTACTGCCGTCTGAGCTCCCAACCCTGTAAGAGTGCCTGCACTTTTGTCTAATCCGTTGGGCAGCAGGTGCACCAGTAACTGGTGAGGTCGCTTGAACTCCTCTTGGTCGGGATACAATAAAAAAAACTACTGTTTTAAGAAACGCTTTGCAGTTACCGCCTACTGTGCTAGGGTTTGTAAGTGCCTGGAAAATTATAATGCTGTTAATATTATCCGGAAATTGGCGCACATAGGCCCAAGATGCCTTAAGTTTTACTATCTAATTCAACAACGATCTATTGCTATAATATGATGAGAGATAATTACCCTTCCGTAAAAATAAAGAAGCGCTCGTCGCCCCGCTGACTCAGTGTTCTGTAAACGATCACTGCGTTAAGCTTAAGCAACATTCGCTATAGGTGGTCCTTGTATGGGTGACCACTTTGTGGAATTTACATTTGCGAGCAATTTCGTGCTTCGTAAGGCACGTTAAGCCGGTGGTCCCGGTTGCTAGTAAAGCGGCAGTTGTTAAGCCTGGTTAAAAGCCATATGGGCGGCTTAAAAACAATTTAATAGCAGGTCACCACAGTATGCACCTGTCCATTTTAACACGGCAATAGGCTCACCACCTGTTAGGTGGGAGAAAAATGTATACGGTGAAATGTGGGCGTACGGTATGCTTCTGCCTACCTTCGGGGATACAAGCGTGACATTATGTATGTATGTAAAAATATATACCTCATTATTTACGTGAGATTATTTATCAGTTGATGACACCCGCATCAGAGATGTCAACATTACAACAACCGCCTACGTTCTTGTAACTAATTATTGCCGTCACCCACTATTTGGCTAATTGGATGACAGAATTTTATTATTAGCAAGATTGTTCCAAATTACAGAATCATTGTCACTCTGAAATATCACTGTTATCTGGCGACATACTTGTCGTGGATTATTTACACATGTACAAAATTAACTTTTTAACGTGACCGGTTTCGCCTTGCGGCATTTTCAAAGGTTGAATAAATGAAGAAATATTATGAAGTCAAACTCGTACTTTCTGAACTTTTTCATTTTCCGTTTTTTCGCATTTGCATGCATTGTCATCGACTTCTAAGTTAAAGCCCAAATTTTAAGTAGCTATTTCATCAAATCATATTTTTGACTCACGTAATAAGTCAGGGTAGGCCGGGACTTACATATGAAGACCACGTGAGCAGATTGCTCAAAAACGGAAAGGTCAAAGTACTCGGATACCCAGACGTGCGTGTATGTAGCGATTGATGAATCTCGAAGAAGCGAAAGAAGTATGCATGGATCGCGAAGCCTGGCGAGTCTCTGACTACCCCGTCAGGGATACAGCGTGATGATAGTTAGTTAGTTAGTTACGTAATAAGCGGTGAGCCTCTTGCCATGTTGAAATTGTAAGGTTGTAGCTGTTAAAATCTTTCACAGCCCTTTGAACTTGTCTTAAGGACTATCATGTCCTTCGGGACTAAGGGCCGTCTTCCAGAACGTTTCTCAATATTCAATCGTCGCTTATTGAGAGTAGATTTTAAAAGGCAAAAACTAGTCAAGCGTTGCTTAAGTATTGAGAAACGTTCTGGAATACGGACCTAAGAGCTTAATGTACCGTTTCCTGAAGCATGGAAATGTTTGTAAACGATCACTTATCTTAAGACTAATCATATTTTTTTAGTCAGGAAATCCCCTCGGTAGTCATGCCGGACTCGAACCGGCTAAAACTACACACAGGTCCCTGCCTAACTGTCTATTGCCGGACGCCCCGGGTAACTCCTCGGAAAGATGTCCCAGTGCTCCCGGCAGAAGACTAACCACATCATAAGCAGTGATCGTTTACAGTACATTGAGCTAGCGAAACTGTGAGCGTTGCAAAAGAGATCTTGAAAATTTTATATGAATCTTTATAAAAAGCCCACTCCATCCATGACAGTTCCTCGCTGTACGTATTCAAATCTGTCTCTAAAATAACGAACTCTTTTTTATTTATTTTTTTTTGTTTGAACATTGATTATATTTATAAGTATGTATTATTGTATGATTTATATTTATTACTAGTTGACGCCCGAAGCTCCGCACGCGTGGAGAAGTTTTCCCATTCCCGTTTCCCACAGGAACATGTTTCCGGGATAAAAAGTAGCCTATGTGTTATTCTGATGTGTAAGCTATATTATTGTAAAGTTTCATCAAAATCCATTTAATAGATTTTGCGTGCAAAAGTAACAAACATCCATATCTATCGTTTATAATAATAGTAGGATATTACATATTCTTTTTCTGTATGTATTTGTGTTGGTATTTATGTCGGTATATCTATGAATATATAATATATTAGACCAGTGCCGATAACTTTTGAAAAATGTAGAATGGAACCTATCGGAAAAGGAAGAGAATATTATAAAAATGAAAGGAAAAATAATCTCTCTCTCACAAAAATTTATCTTTTTTCACGAAAATTAGAGAAAACTTACCTTTTAATGTCCCAAACACACTGTAATTTATTTGAATTAAAATATTTTTGCTTTTCATCTTAATTTGACTGATATGTCGTACAAGAACACTAACTTTCAATCAAAAATTCTAATGTCAAAACATTAGCTTTTTTTAAAAAGTTGGGGTGCTTTTTACACCTTTGGAAAGTAGAGATTTTATTGTAGAGAAACCCCTTCTTTTCGATGATGTACAATAAATATATACTTCTATAGTAAATATTCTGAGAAATTGCAAAAAATCTTAAATACTTTTTAAATTATAAAATACAATTTTGAGCAATTTATTAAAATTTTCACTTTAACTCTTTAAATTATATGCGTAGATGCATTTTTATTACTATTTTTAGATAACTAATATACCTGAATGACCTTCGAAAAATTTTAGCTCATTAAAAGGTATTTCATAGAGAAGTGGTGAAGGGGCTAGGCGGGCCCAATCAAATTATGGTTATGTAGCAGGTATGCAGTAAGGCCCAGACACGCCTAGGTCCTTCTCCACTTCTCCATGAAATACCCTTAGATGGGCTAAAATGATTCGTATGTCATTCAGGTATATAATCATTTTTATAAAATTCTTTTCCTTTTCCGATTGGGTTTTATTCTATTATTATTATTATTTTTCACTTTTGACTATTTTTAAAGGCATCTGCACTGGTCTATATCAATATAGTTAACATATATAAATATGGTAACTGGTAGGGGTCGACCACGGCGTACGTATGTCTTTCAAATCAACGATCTTTTGAAAAAAGGCCAATTCAAGAGTACTCTTAACCGGCGAGCGTGTATGAAAACACTCATGACAGTAGAAGAAGCGAAAGTTGTATGTCAGGATCGTAGCAAGTGGAAAGCCATAGTCTCTGCATCGGGGTGATGGGAAACAGGCGTGATAATAAGTATGTATATACATATAGTTAACGTATTTCTGTATTTGTAGTTTTATAATCTATCTGTAGGTGGCCTGCTTAAGTGGATTTCTTAATCTATACAATTATATTATATTATCTGTGTCTATACTAATATTATAAAGCTGAAGAGTTTGTTTGCTTGTTTGTTTGTTTGGTTGAACGTGCTTATCTCAGGAACTACGTATAGGATTTGAAAAATTATTTTAGTGTTAGATAGCCCATTTATCGAGGAAGGCTATATATTATTACGCTACTACCCTGGAGACCGAAGCAGCAGTCATAAATGTCGTCAAATCGGGATTTTTTGTATGCATTACTGTAGAATTTATAAGCGACGGGATTAAATAGGTGCGACGGGAGTCCGACGTATGGTCACAGGCGAAGCCGTGGGGCTCACCTCGTCTGCTGAGAGAATTCAACTATAAGTCAAACACGTCTTTGTACATGCTATTTACTTGTATGTAACCTATTTAATGTGTACAAAAAGTATTAGAAACGCTCGTGGCCCCGCGGTCTCAGTGTTCGGTAAACGATCACTGAGGTACGCAACTTTCACTATGGCTGGTCGTCGGATGGGTGACCACTTTGTGGCATTTACATTTGCGAGCGTTTCCGTGCTTCGGAAGGCACGTTAAACCGTTGGTCCCGGTTGCCAGTAAAATGGCGGTCGTTTAGCCTGGTTGAAGGCCTTATAGGCGGCTTAAAAAAATTTAATAGCCACAACCTGCGTCTGTCTATTTCAACACGACAATGGGCTCACCACCTATTACGTGAGACAGGAATCCACACGGTGAAAAGTGGGCATATAATATGCCTCTGCCACCCCTTCGGGGATAAGGCGCGATGGATATTTATTTATTTATTTATAAATAAATATTACAGTAAAAAAGTTTTTTTTTTTTAAATACGATCACTGAAAACTAAATAAAATACCTATCATGGTTTATTATTTTCACACAAAACACTTTGAACTTACTTGTTGTAAATAATATATACCTACTTACGTACCCAACTACCTACCTACGTTATAAAATGATAAAAAAATGTTTAAAGGTTCAAAGCAGAGTCGTATTAAACTTGATACTTTGTGTAATAATATTGTGCGCGATTATACATGCGCAAACTATCCCCACTAATTTTCGTCAGAGCTCATCATTCGCTGCGCGACCTTATAACCTATTTAATGTGTACAAAAAGTATTAATAAGTATTTTTATTTCTTTATTGTTGATCATTGGTACGTCACATCAAATTAATAATTACATTATGTTTCTTGTTTATGATTAATTTAGAACTATTAATTAAATTATGACCGCAATCAACTTCTAATATTAACAGCTGGTACAGCCGTTAATATTACAGCTGTTCAATCTTTAATCAAATCAACAAGCAGCTTTATTTTTGTATGTTTATGAAAGAAAACTTTTAGTTATGTTTTATTGTTAGCACACATTGGGTCCTATCATACTTATAAATATGATGGGGCCCAATGAGATATCTTGGGCCCAAGTCTGCTTTATTTGTAAACTTTTACATTAATAATACAGAGATTTGAGTGTAGGCCATTAAAAATCTAAATTTTTTTTTTATAATTATATAGTTGATCTGCAGTAGCTTCGCCCGTGAAGTATTTAACCCGCCGTAGCACCCATTTAATCTTGTCGCGTCTCGTTTATTAGTTTTTCAAAACGTACATGTAAAGATAGAGGCTTTATTCCGCGTACACTTAGATTGTGGAATGAACTCCCTGACTGGGTTTTCCCGAACGTCTACACTACAGAATGGGGTATCTTCATAGTAGTCTTAGAAGCGCTCGTGGCCCCGCGGTCTCAGTGTTCTGTAAACGATCACTGAGTTACGCAACTTTCACTATGGCTGGTACTCGGATTGGTGACCACTTTGTGGCATTTACATTTGAGAGCGTTTCCATGCTTCGGAAGGCACGTTAAGCCGTTGGTCCCGGTTGCTAGTAAAATGGCAGTCGTTAAGCCTGGTTGAAGGCCTTATGGGCGGTTTTAAAAAATTTAAACAGCAGGTAGCTACAACCAGCATCTGTCTATTTCAACACGGCAATGGGCTCACCACCTATTACGTGGGACAGGAATCCACACGGTGAAATGTGGGCATATAATATGCCTCTGCCACCCCTTCTGAGATAAGGCGTGATGGAGCCTTAGAAGGTATTTAAAAGGTCGGCAGCGCAAGTGCTGCACTTCTGGTGTTGCAAACGTCCACAGGCTACGGCTATGGTGACACCTTTCCATCGGGTGGGTCGTATGCTTGTCTGCCACATCAGTGGTGTATAAAAAAAAAATATTAAGTCTGTGGATCAGACGTCACATCGTTGTTCTTGTTAGGCAAAGGCCACAGGTTATGTACCGTCTGAACTATTTTACTTTTTTCACTGTAAACAAATTTATAATAAAGTGTTTGCACATTAATTGCTTCAAAAATTAATGCTTAATAAAAAAAATGTTTTGGGGACTTTTTTACAGCACAGCACCATCTAGCCTATCTAAGCTAATAAGCTTGTGCTATGGGATCTAGGCTGAGACCTAAAAATAAAAAAGTGAAAAATAATATAAGAAACTCAATCTTAAAGTACCTAGTATGTATTAATAATTCTAACAAACATCGTCAATACTGATGTCATTATAATAAATTGAAAACCACGTAATTGACCGAGCTCCGCTAACTCAGTGCTCTGTAAAAGATCTCTGGGTTAAGCAACTTTTGTTATGGCTGGTCCTCAGATAGGAGACCGCTTTGTAGCATGTCCATTTACGAGCTTTGGTCACGGTTGCCAGTAAAATGGCAGTCGTTAGGTCAAGTTGAAGGCCGGCGGGAAAATTTTCAACAGCAGGTAGCCACAGCCTGCGCCTATATATTCAACAAGGCAAAAAGCTTACCATCTGTTACGTGATTGTAAAGAGCTTACGGTGAAATGTGGGCGTATGGTGTGCCTCTGCCAGCCCTTCGGGTATAAACTTGTAACTGAATATTGAATAAGTTTGTTATAAGGTTAAATATCCATAGATGGCGCTTATCGATTTAAATACAAACTATCTTTTTTATTATAATCATCTAAAATAGCCATTGATATTCTTTAATATATTCGCTTGCATAATTACTTACGACATTCTGGTCACTGCAACTAATCAGGATACGTTTGTAACATAATTAATGAAACTAATATGATAATAATTGACGAAAATCTCCCTTATAACTCCACTGGTACGGGAAAAATGCTATTGACTTCCAACCGTCCGTCCGTCCATTCAGTCTACAGGTCGCATTTTTCATCGGATTTGCATGCAACTTGGCATGGACAATCCTTGATGTAGACAACAACTTTTAGCGAGGGGTTTCTTCGATCGGGAGGGAAATGTGAGCAGGGGAGGGGAAATGGTCCCGTAGTGGTTAGCAAGAGCGCTCAAAACGTAAAAAAGAAATATTTTTTTTTTTATTTGTCTAAATAAACTTACTCCGAAGTCTACGGTTCACAGAACCACTAGTTATAATGTGTGTATTTTATGAAATAAGACAAAATCAAATATCTTAATTCGTGTAAGTCACAAAGTGTAAGTGGAACAATACAAGTGTTTTAGTTCAAGATGTGTAGCAAGTTCCACCAAGTGTCATCAATCAACAGTGTAAACAGACAATATAACTGATGCCAGATATCAGGCTCGGTAGAACCAGGCAACAAAACTCATGGCTACTGTTTTCTAATAGTAATTACTTAGTTTGGTTAACATAATATATCAAGATATAATTATAAAAATGCTGTAACTCATTCACTATACGCGAATAAATAATAATATATTTAAATGTAGTAGGCACAGTAGTTAGTTAGCATTATAAGGTAATCTAAGGTAATCTTATAATGCTCAATAATAGAGAATGAAAATAATAGTTTAAAAAAAACTAGAAAACAGTCGTGTTTTTATTAAAAATCAAAGTTTATTATATCTATCTATTCTATTAAATATTCTGTGGTAAAGGGCAAAAAGAAATTTCAATAAATTTAAATTAAGGATAGTGTGATGAGGTGTTGGGTAGGACAACCTCCACGTGGTACACCATGGTAACGTGGACGACGATGTGCGCTTTATTGGAGGCGCACGTCGTCGCCCACGGCCAATAGTCCACCAAGGAGGGGGCCGTATTGGCCACTTCGGGTTGCTCCGTCTACACTCTGCTTTAGGCAGAGCGTATTGAGCGGAGAAACCGCAGGACGTGTAGGCTCTCTGCTCACGCAGGGGCTTACAGGCATTCGTGCCAGCGTCGGTGTTGGGGAGGTCTAGCCATCCCCCCGCGTCTCGTAACCCCTAAGATTATCCGCAGCGACCCAACTGGTGGCACCAGTTGGTACGCGGTGGTCCTGGGGGCCGAGGGGCTTGCCTTAATTGGCCGGCTCGCGACAAGGACAAGTCTCTAAAACCCGACAGCGAAGTCGTTAAAACCTGTGGGGCACCTGCAGCACCCCACAGTATACATCCCACTCCCCGGAATGAGCGTCACCCGGGGAGTTGTCGTCTGTTCGTCTCCACTCGTGGGATCAATTATGAACAATGATTTTTACCAAAGCCCAAAAGGCCCGGAGGTGTGCCTCAAAACCACCCCCCAAACTGACGCAGAGGTTGCGTCAATCTCGGCTGAGACTGACGCCGAGTCAGTCCTCAGCATAGACACTGAGACAGAGGGCCTCCGTAGGAAGAGGCCACGATCCTCCTCTGAATCAGGCAAAAGCCTGTTTCGTCGGCCGGGGACAATATCCTCCAGTGAGGATGACGTACCGGCCAAGGTAAAAGCTACCACCGCGGGTAGAGGTCGAAAAGCCGACCTCCACAATTTGAAGGGGCGGGTTCCAAATCCGCCGATACATGCCCCTCTGCTGCCCAGCGGCAAGGCCACGGATGTGCCGGCGGCGAGAGAGCTCCTAACGGCTCTTGCTCGCATTTCTGACGCCGTAAAGGGCGCCAAAAATGTACAGGGCAGGAAGAAGATAGTGGCCGAAGCCGTCACAGGTGCCACTAAGGCCTTAGAGGAGCTCCTCGACAGAAGCGTCTCCGAAGTGGAGGAAAAACTCCGGGCTCGGGTTGCGAGCCTGGAGGTCGAGCTTGCTGACTCCCGCAAGCAACTCCTGGAGATGCGGGAGGAAATGGGCAAGCTGACACAGCTGGTTCAAGGGACCGGGGACGCTCAAGGGGTGAAGAACCTCCCTCCCCAAAAGGCCCTTGAAATTCAAGCTCGTGTGCAGCCAAAGGTAGGGCCTGCTCCTAAGCCCTCCAAGGTGACACCGAGCTTGACCCAGCTGCTGGAGGCCATAGAAAGACGCCTAGGCGTCCTTGAGAACCGGGCATACCGCCCACCGCTGACGACCCCTATGTCGTATGCAGCGGTGACTGCTACAAAAGGGGCTCCCGGTTCCAAGCGGAAGGCCTCCGCTCCCCCCGCCCCTGCGAAATCATCACCCGGGAAGAGCGGCATTCCGGCACCCCCTGGTACAGCCGCCCCCTCCGTTGCACCCCTGTATCCCTCCAGAGAGGGGAGCTGGGAGGTAGCGGGAGGGAAAAAGAAGGCGAAAGCCGCCAAAAAGGCGGCTAATAAGGCGGCAAAGGCCACCGCGACGAAGGCGCCGAATGCGCCGAAGAGGCTTCGCGCACCGCGCTCCACTGCCGTTGTCCGTCGACACAAGGCTTGAAGCGGGGCGTGGGGTACGCCGAGGTCCTGAGGCAGGTGAAGGCCTCAGTTGACCTAAAGGCCCTCGAGATAGAAGGGGGACTCCGGTGCAAAACGACGCGCACCGGAGCACGCCTACTCGAGGTCTCCGGCGCCACCAGCGGCCCCAAGGCTGATGCTCTAGCGGCTAAGCTAAGGGTGTCGCTGGACACGGACGCTGTCCGTGTCACCAGACCCAACAAATGTGCTGGTATATGCATTTCGGGTCTGGATGACGCGGCCACGACGGAGGAGATAATCTCCGCCGTTGTGGAAGCAAGCGACTGCCCCCGGGATCAGATAAAGTCAGGCGAAATTCGCTTTGGGCCAACTGGTCACGGGTCAGTAGTCGTGAGCTGTCCCGTCGCGGCAGCTCAGAAGATTGCGGATGGACGGAGCCTACTCATTGGGGGCTTCCTCAAGGCGCAGGTGCATCTCCTGCAGCCTCGCGGGTCCCGGTGATACAGGTGCCTGGTCTCGGGGCATGTGGGGGTGCAGTGCACAGCGGAAGTCGACGTAGGTGATAGGTGCTTCCGCTGCAGCCAACCCGGACACAAGGCCATTGCCTGTAACGCTCCACCACGCTGTTTTAGATGCGTGGCGGAGGGCAAGACGGCTGAGCACCGGGTGGACAGCAAGACCTGCGCCGCCTCAAGGCTAAAGCCCCATTCATCCCTAGGGGGGAATAAGAGTGCCGTTCAAGAGCGCCCACGTTCGCGGCGGGATGCGGATATGGATGTTCATTAATGAATGCACATATCCGCATCTTGCAGATCAATCTGAACCACTGCTCCGATGCTCAGGATCTTCTGTACCAGAGCATCGCGCAGTGGTCCGTCAACGTGGTCGCAGTCGCCGAGCCGTACTGGGTTCATACCGGAAGCCCGGTGACCCCGGATCGCTTGGTGACTATCTTTGGGGGGTCCGGCGCAGATACCTCGCGGCTTGCAATAATTGCAAGGGGCCCAGGTTGCGTCGCGGCGGACTATGAGGAAGTGGCGGTCGTGGCCGTTTACATATCGCCGAACCGCGACCAGCATCAGTTTTAGCTATGGCTCTCTGAACTGGACGTCGTACTCACTGCATGCCGTCCTCGCCCTGTCCTGGTCCTGGGCGACTTTAACGCCTGGTCGATGGCTTGGGGCTCCCGCGAGACCAATGGCAGGGGGAGAATTCTGGAGGATTGGGTCACTACCCGTGGCCTAGAAGTCCTCAACCGGGGGAATGTCGCCACCTGGGAGCGAGGGGGACTCAGTTCAGTCGTGGACGTATCGTTCGCGACCCCTGATCTCACTCGCCGTGTCCGGAACTGGCGCGTGGTGGTGGAGGAGGAGACGAGGTCCGACCACAGATATATTCGGTTTGACGTCTCCCCTCCGCCTAATCTACCGCCAGTAATTGCGAATCCCCCGGAACCGCGTTGGGCGCTTAAACGGCTAAATCGGGAGGCTCTTCAGGAAGCGGCTATCGTGCAGGCTTGGACTCCAGCACCGGAGAGGCCTGCCGATGTGAATACCGAGGCAGAGTGGTTCCGGAGAGCCATGTCGCAAATATGCGATGCGGCGATGTCTAGGGTCAAGCCCGAGCCGGTAAGGAGACAGGTGTACTGGTGGTCGCCGGAGATTGGACAGCTGCGAACAGCTTGCCTGACCGCGCGCCGCCAGTACACCAGGTTCCGCCGAAGGCGTCGCCGCCCCGAGGAATTCCGAGAGGAGGAGCTATATGAGGGGTGCAAGGGAGTCAAGAGGGCCCTCCAAACAGCCATAAAGCGGGCCAAAAGGCTGGCCCGCGAAGAGCTGCTGGAGACCCTGGAGCAGAACCCCTGGGGGCGCCCGTACCTGAGAGGGTCCTGGGTGCTCTGTTCCCTGCGGGAGCACAGGAGCACACTGCTCCATGTATGGCTCCACCTCAGACGTCCAACACGGATCCTAGTGAGGATGACGTGCCCGAAGTCACCGAAAGTGAGCTAGGGGCGGCGGTATTGCGGCTCAAAGCCCGCAAGAACAGACCCGACGGCATACCAGGCCGAGCATGGGTCCTGGCCCTTGAGGAACTAGGGCCTCGACTGGCAGGGCTCTTCAGCGCATGCCTTGAAAGGGGCCAGTTTCCCAAGGAGTGGAAGACTAATCCGTAAAGCGGGGCGGCCGGCGGACCATCCGTCCGGTTACCGGCCGATCGTGTTGCTCGACGAGGTATGTAAGCTTTTTGAGCGTATTATAACGGAACGCCTCGTCCAGCATCTCACGGACGTGGGGCCAAACCTGGCGGATAACCAGTTCGGTTTCCACCAGGGGCGCTCCACCGTAGATGCGATCATGCAAGTGAAGAGCCTGACAGAGGAAGCTATTTCAAGGGATGAGGTGGTGGTGGCGGTGTCTCTTGACATCGCCAACGCCTTTAACACCCTACCCTGGAGTTGCGTCAGGTGGGCACTTAGCTATCATAGAGTGCCTTCCTACCTCTGTCGTATTGTCGGGGCATACCTATCCGAAAGGGCGGTGGCTTACCCGAGTTGGCTAGGGCTAGGTCGGCGAGATGTGTCGGAAGGTGTTCCACAGGGGTCAGTCCTAGGACCGCTCCTGTGGAATATTGGCTACGATTGGGTGCTGCGTGGTCCGTTGCTCGAAGGTGTCGGCGTGACGTGCTACGCCGACGATACCCTCGTTACGGCGCGAGGAGTAACGCACCGACACACAGCTCTAAAGGCCACGGCAGGTGTTGCTCAAGTCGTGGGTCGAATTCGGCAGCTGGGCCTGGAGGTTGCCCTGCACAAATCCGAGGCTCTGTGTTTTCACGGGCCTAGGAAGCAGCCTCCTCCAGGATCCAGTATAACAGTGGGGGGCGTTAGCATCGGCATCGAGCCCTCGATGAAGTATCTGGGGCTCGTACTCGATAGCCGATGGAACTTCGGACATCATTTCCGAAGTTTGGTCCCAAAACTAAGGACAAGGGCCACAGCTGCGTTATCGCGGTTGTTGCCCAACATAAGGGGACCTAACGCTCCCTGCAGGAGACTGTACCTCGGGATCGTGCGGAGCATGGCCCTATACGGGGCCCCCATATGGGCGGAGACCCTGACGGCCCGCAATGCGTCTATATTACATAGCCCGCTAAAGGCGATGGCCGTCACGGTGATAAGAGGGTACCGCACGATCTCCGTCGAGGCGGCATGTCTCCTTGCCGGGACCCCTCCATAGGACCTGGAAGCGAGAGCCCTTGCGTCATTGTTTAAATGGCGCAAGGAGGCGCGGGAGCAGGGCCATAGGCCTACGCCCCGAGAAATCGAGGCTCAGCGGTCCCAGCTCCGACAGGAACTCATGGAGACATGGAAGGTGCGACTTGAGCATTTGGATGCTCAAGTCGCACCTTCCATGTCTCCATGAGCCTATTGTACTTGTACTGACCGCCCCGATTGTGGCGTTTCCCCACCTTGGGGTGGGGAAACGCCACAATCGGGGCGGTCAGACCGGTCATGGATGAGTGGTTGGAGAGGAGCCATGGCAACCTCTCCTACCCCGTTGTCACAGATACTTACCGGGCACGGGTGCTTCGGTAAGTATCTGTGGCGTATACACCGGGAGACCACAGCCGAGTGCCAGCACTGCGTAGAACGCCGCGAGGACACAGCGCTCCACACATTGGTGGAGTGCTCAGCGTGGGCGCAGCAGCGCCCAGACCTCGTGGCGAGTCTGGGCGTAGACATTCTCTCGTTGGAAACTATGGTGCAAGCCATGGTCTCCAGCGGGAGCAAGTGGGACGCCGCTGCGTCTTTCTGCGAGCAAGTCATGCTCGCGAAAGAGGTGGCGGAGACGGAACGGGGGAGGACTCTCCCGCCCGAGTTGCGCAGTCTGCGGCGACAACGCCGCAGACTTGTCTTCGCCCAAGACTAGCGGCCTCCATGACCGGGGGCCTGAGGACGGCGGGTGGGCTGCTCGTCGTCCTTACAGAAGCAGGCCCAAGACGTAGGCATGACATGAAAATGTCACGCACGCCTCATGCCCCAAGAAGCGGGATAGTACCCGAACCAACCCCCCAAAGAAGCGGGATAACACCCGAACCCCAGGTGAGGCCGCGGTGGTAGCCAAAGTCTGCCGGGAGCTCTGGGACATCTTTCCGAGGAGTTACCCGGGGAGTCCGGCAATAGACAGTTAGGCGGGGACTGTGTGGTTTTAGCCGGTTCGAGTCCGGCATGACATCCGAGGGGATTTCCACACGTTAAAAAAAACCAAAAAAAGGATAGTGTGATTAGCAAAACATGACTTTTATTGTAAAAATGCGTGGATTGTTTAATAGGCGGTACCACTGTACGATTCTCAAAATATGAATGAATTTAAACCGACCCGAGAAACCTACCCTCACACCGGCACCACATTCACACCAATAACGGTCGCAGAGAGGAAGAAAGGGAGACATCGTAAAAATTGTCAGAGGTCTACGTACATCAATGCACTACAATAGGCTTGATTGATTTTAATTTTTACCTCGTTAGTACTGAAGAGAATATAGGCACCTGTGCCCCTGTTAGCGAACGAGAATATAAAATAGGCGCCCGTATGGGTTGGGAGTAATCCTGAAAAAGTTAGTCAAATTATCCATCAGACAGTCAATCATAGCAAACCGTTGACTCCACTAGTGAATAATGCTGAAAAACAAGTACTGAAGAAAAAGCTTGAAAGAACTTACGAAACTTAACTTAGCATATTACTCAAACTGAGTGCATGAGTCACCGAACTCTAAATATTAACGCTATACCACGCACCGACACTGACGCCTGTGCACCTTGCCAAATCACACGAAATGAGTAATTGATCAGTTGTTTGTATAAACATTAGTTCACGATACAGAGCAGTTAATCTATTTATTAAGTGGGAATAGATCGGTGATTACATTTTGAGGAGGTAGATGTATCTGATGTAGCTAACCGTAAATAGACGCTTAGACAGACGAAGTTAGTTTAATATCATTTTTAGTTTAAAGTTCAATTATTAGTATAAACATATATATGATTGGATACAATGAGACTAAGACCTTCAGGGCACATTCCATCAAATGGTACACCTGCTGACTATCGTACGAGGTATTTGCGAGAAAACTCTAAACAGAATCCTGTACGAATATCTGACCAGTGTGGTTAAGAAGACCAGTCGTCTTCTCAAAATGATTGAGAGAGGCCTACATCTGCCAGTTAACAGTTTGATCTAAAGATATCATATCACCTATTAATCAAGAACCAGTTTAACTGTTTTAAATTTAAATGTATTATTAATAGTACTTTAAATTAGATAATAGTCCAATGATAAATACTTTAGTCTTTAGTGTAATTTCTTTCCAAAAATATATAGAAAGTGAAATAAAGTAAGATAATTAAAAAGTTGATGTTCTCTTTATTTTATATGCTAAGCAAACGACGAAAATTCATAGGATTAATATATTTTCTCATTTTAAACCATCACTCTATTAGGATTTAGGTTACTTCAAAATATCAATGAATAACACAAAAGAAATATTATTCCAACGGATATAGAAAAACCAATCATCATAATAAAATCTTAAGTACTTCCGGCAAACGACTTTCTTAATACCATTCCTTTTGCAACTTGGCAAGAGTCTCAATTTCTCAGGTAGCCAAATATTTGAATGTCTTTCAATTCCGAGTAGATGTCATCATGATATAAAATCAAAACGAATAATAACAGGATGTTTTGTCCCACCCTCGTAATTCGTCAGTATGTGGGTTGAACATACATTAGCAATCTTCCAAACAATGTCTGAAATAGATTTCCTGTGATGTAATAATCTATTCAGACTTGAAGATGAAAATAATAAACCAAATATTGGTAAAATTCTTGGTAGACTATACTGGGTTTATGTAAACAGAACTACTACAGATTGTGCGAATTAATGATGAAATTAAATGGATGATAAATAAAATAGTAAGCTGAGATTGAACAAAGTAAATAAATATGTGCCATAGCACACCTTGAAAAATACATCTAAACTAAATCAAATCTAAATAAATCAAATTTAGTCAGTGTAGTACTATTGACACAATTGACAGTCGTATAGTAATATTTCTTCCTAACTTTATCAGTCATAGGATCTTCTACATATATGGCAAACCAATAGGTCAAAATAGCTCTTACTGAACTGATAGTTATTTTGACCAATTTGGTTCTCAAAGAGACTTCAAGCATAGCTGTGTGATGTTGGCCTGGAGATTCTTTACACTCCCGGTACCAACGGCACAGAGGACGCTACCTTGTTTGAGCCATTTTACTCGGGAGTTTTATGGCATTAGTGTAACACAGTGACCAGACGATATGAAACAGGACCTTCCAGTTTGTCTTCTTTTACCATGACACTACGACATAATACCATGACATAATAAGTTAGTTGAGAAAACTCACTTATTCCCTGAAGAAGTAGGACGTTACTGTTTCACAATTCCAGTAAGACTTCACGATAATAACAATGAATTTAGCAATCGTCTGTATCGTGTAACAGTTTTAACTGCTTGGCAAACAACATACTAATAAAACTGTACTTTGTCATTGTCTTGCAATGCATTTAGTAAGTTCATTAATCATAAAGTGTGAAGTAGTTCGTGTTGATGCATTATCACCTGATGATTTATCGGTCACCTGACTTCTCCAGTTGCCAAGGGGCGTAGATCCACGATGTGAATAAAAATTTACGACATGGTCTGATTTATATACTATAATAAAACTGGAGCAGCTTGTTTGTCAGAATCACGACTGCGAAACAAATGTAAATTACATTTTTAAAGATGTTTAGTAAAATGTGTCTAAGATTTTGGCTTAGATTAAATAAGGATTGAAATACACCCACAGCTAAATCTGAAATAGCTGTAGAAAATTTGTTACAAGGATAACTACGAAAAAGTGGAAAAATATTTTTGTTTATCAACCACGCCTTATCCCCGAAGGCTCACCACCTATTACACGTAATAGGTGGTGAGCCCATTGCCGTGATGAAAATGACAGACGCAGGTTGCGGTTACCTGATATTGAAATTTTTAAATCGCCTATAAGGCCTTCAACTTGTCTTAACGACTGCCATGTTACTACCGGGATCAACCAGGTTTAACAATCCTTTCCGAAGCACGGAAACGCTCGCAAATGTAAATGCAAAAAATCACACATCTGTGATCAGCCATAGCAAAAATTGCTTAACGCAGTGATCGTTTACAGAACACTGAGTAAACGGAGTCACCAGCGCTTTCTTGTGGAAAATATTAACTTGATATATAAATAAAATATTAAATAATTGAGTAACCATAGCAATTCAATTAATTTGAATGATAGGTAATATGTTTTTTTTTTCCTAAAAGTAACAAACAAACCTTATATAACCTATATAAGCTTACTATGACCTCTGGTGTTGTAAACGCCCATAGGCTCCGGTGACTACTTTCTATCAGGTTCATCAGGGTTGTATGCTTGTCTGCCACCATAATGGTATATTAGGATAAATGGATAATAAGGGTAAATAATATAAGGATAAATGTTTGCTGACAATTCCACTTTAATGTTTTAACATTTTCGTTAAAACAGTGTTCCCAAGTAAAGCGTAAGAGAACTTCTGGGAATTTGAATATACCGTAACACATCAATGCTGTTTTGAACTCTATCTCAATATTTGCAACAAAAGATACTGTTAGATCATTTTCTATCTTGAGCGGAAAACACCTCTGCACCCGTGACGTCACACATGACGATTCCGTTATCCAACCTATGGCGGTGCCTGCATTCACCCACGCAAATTCCATCCGCCCGCCTCGGCCAGCCGCCAAAATTTTCATAGTTTAGTTACGATTTCGAAAACGACCCGACGCGTCCCGCCGCCGGCGACCAAACTGCCCGATTTCTCTAACGAATTCAGTTTCTTATTATCTTCGTCAAGTTCCCCAACGTCTTAACTAGTCGTATTCAGTACTTTTGTGTATGTGTTTTGACTGTGTGTCGTGCAACTATTGGATTAGTTGGTGTGCTTTTGTTGGTACGTAATTTTTATGTTTTTAATAACTTTATTTTTTCGGACCCAATAATAAACCCTTGTGGAACTCCTTAACCTATAAACGTTATATATGTTTGGATTTTATAACCTTTGAAATTATTAAACCATAAAGTAATCTGAAGCATTCGCATGGGTACTTAGAGATGAAACGCATCGTAAAATTTCAAATAACCCGAAAGCGGTTAGGTAATCAGAGGAAGTTACAGTTGCAAGTTATAAAATTTCTTCACGGAGCGTTTGCCGCAGAGCTCCAGAGGCCATCGGTTGTTACAGAAATAGACCGAGACTCTTTCGTTTCGTTCACACTTGTGAAAATATGAACACTGGACACCCACTCGGTTACACTTCACCTTGCCAGTGGCGATGGCTCTGACCGCGTTCAGCATGACTCACGATGTGAAGTAGTAGCTTTTGACTTGATCACTTGCTGAATATATTTGATGAATGATTTCTTCACCGATAATATTGATGATATTAGAATTGAAACATTAGGTATGAATATCGTGTATTAATGTCTAATTAAATTCTGTCATATAAATAGTGTCATTTACAACATTTATTTTGTAAATAAATCAAAATAGATTTTACTAAGTTTAACTTTATATTCGCAAATCTGAAAAAAAAAACGTAATTCTTTCAGGTCTAACTAATGCCAAACATTTTAAAAAATGTCTTAATAAATTTATATATTTATTTTAATTTATGACCCTAATCAATTTCTGATTATTACTATTACTCTAGTAGAACTTGGAATCGATAGTAGTTAGATGAAAATGCTGTTTGCAAAAAAATATTATTAGTATTTTAATTTACACTGTTTTTTAATTTGGATTTGGGTTTGAACATATCCACTTCCCACAATTATTTCGTAACCCTGTAGTATCAGACGACACTGGATTTGAATAATACCTGATGTATATCACAGTACTCCGATCGTAATTTATCAAGTATATAAGTATGTCAACTTAATTCAAATCAGCTTATCGTAGTCCACTGCTGGACATATCCTCCAACATCTTGCATCTATCAATTTTCGCCACTACATACGCTTTTCATATCAACTACTTTCCTGCGACCTTTCAAAAATCGTCGGTCCACCTGACTAAAAGGTCTCTTACCTTACGTTAAATTAAACATGACCTTGGTTTTATGCAAGTTCATCAGGGTCAATAGATATTTCATTAATGATGTGCGGCATTCCACTCAACTGATCCAACGTTACCGCTACTATAACGATGTCGTAGGTATATTGAATTTGATTGTCATCGTTGTCTCAATACAGTGTCTTTGAAGCTATGGGACCTCCTTATTCATCTTAGTGTATTTCAAATTGCTTCCAACTCGAGCCTTTTTTTTTGTTTTTAACTTGCGTATTTTTTAGATTCCGCAAGTTAGCTCACGGTTAGCTCACATCACGGTGAGCTAACGGGGAGGTGAGTATGTCGGACTCGTACCGTCTAAACCGCACCATCTACTATGTGCCTGTGTGCGCGTAGCCCCGGGTATTCCCGTGTAGGATATCCACCGGACCTCGAAGGCATGGCCGCTGGAGGTCCAGCGACTCCGGCTCATTGGGGCACGTTGTGGTCCACACCAGTAAGAAAAACGCGTGCACAGACACAGTGCAACGCGCCCCACCCTGGGCCTGCCTCTGCTAGGGATAGGTTAGCCTAAACCCTTGCCTTCAGGCCCGCGCTCATGGAGGTCGGAGATGCGTCTCGGGTCTATGGCGCTCGGTGCATCTTCTGCAGCCGGGAAAGATACTGGTTCTTTCCCTTTCCTCTTCCGGCACCTCATTCACACGCATCACCTCTTCTTAAATTGAGGCGGTGGCGTTCCAGGCACTCGCACTTCTAACCATATCCAAAACCAGGGTCATCGATGTGAGGCTCCCCGCACCGACGGCGGCCCCGAGGACACGCCTTTAATCACTGAACGCGAACACTCACTCCACGCTGATAGCCAAACCTACCAAACCCTACCTGGATTTGGTGCATGGGGTTCCATTTTATTTGGGTGCTAGGAGCGTTTGACTTTTAATTTTTGGCCTTTTTGGGAGCGACTACTGTCTAATGGCGTCGTTGGCCTAGCTAGCAGGTCAGGTCGATTGGGCATTGCAAATCTTATTATGATTATAATACATTAGGAAATATGACTTTTCATGAAATGGCCTGTTTTCTTTTAGGGAGTTCTGAATTTGACAAATCTTTATGTGCATAACTTTCGGAATGGCTAGTATTATTGGCAATTTTATCCATTTGAAGAAAACGAAAATCTTTTTCACCATTATAATCTCGTGGGTAAGAAAACCACTCTTTAAATATAGTCACAATTATTTCTTAAACATAATTTTGTTTGTGTACTGTAACATACATACATACATACATATTGTCACGCCTTTATCCCCGAAGGGTTAGGCAAAGGCATACTATACGCCCACATTTCACTGTGAGCATTTTTTGTTCAAAGTAACAGGTGGGTGAGCCTATTGCCGTGTTGTATACAGTAAGAATATTTTAATGGTCAAATGACCACCTAGTTTTATGATTATCTACGTGATAGAAATAAAAACATGTACCGCAACATCCGACACATTAATCGAGAATTACTAGTTTGTTTTTGGAAAAGAAGCATACCTACCACAGATAATATTTAAAGTAATAATTCACAAAGATCAGACGTAAAGTTGCTTTTAAGACTGGACTACAAAGACTAAATATGAAATCTTATGCAAATAAACAGCTAAACATTCGTCGTAGGCAAAACAATATATCCATTTCAATTCTATTTCTATGTTTCTTCCTTGAAATTATGAGATGTTTAGAGATTGATTTATATAAAATTTAACCAAAAAAACAAACTGTCAAATTAAGAAGTTCCGTCTTTTTTGAAGTCTCATAAAACGTTTGCTAAAGTGAATTAAGTACAAACCAAACTATTATTATGTTTTTGTGTACCTCCTACCTCTTGTACATCTGTAGTTGAAGCGCTCGTGGCCCCGCTTACTACGTGAAAACGATCACTGCGTTAAGAAACTTTCGCTTTAGCTGGTCCTCGGATGCCCTTTGTAGCATTTAAACTAAACTATCTTCACGCTGTATCCCTGACGGGTTAGTTCTTTTTTTTTAATTTACATTAGCTAGCGTTTTCATGCTTCGGCAGACAAGACAAGACGTTACTCCCGGTTCGCAATAAAATGGCAGTCGTTAAGCCCATTTGGATGCGTTGTTGCTTGAAAATTTTTTCCCACGCATCACCTCTTCCTAAAATGAGGCGGTGGCGTTCCAGGCACTCGCACTTCTAACCATATCCAAAACCAGGGTCATCAATGTGAGGCTCCCCGCACCGACGGCGGCCCCGAGGACACGCCTTTAATCACTCAACGCTGAACACTCACTCCACGCTGAAAGCCAAACCTACCAAACCCTACCTGGATTTGGTGTATGGGGTTCGATTTTATTTGGGTGCTAGGAGCGTTTGACTTTTAATATTTGGCCTTTTTGGGAGCGACTACTGTCTAATGGCGTCGTTGGCCTAGCTATCAGGTCAGGTCGCTTGGGCATTGCAAATCTTATTATGATTATAATACATTAGGAAATATGACTTTTCATGAAATGGCCCTGTTTTCTTTTAGGGAGTTCTGAATTTGACAAATCTTTATGTGCATAACTTTCGGAATGGCTATATTATTGGCAATTTTATCCATTTGAAGAAAACAAAAATTTTTTTTACCATTATAATCTCGTGGGTAAGAAAACCACTCTGTAAATATAGTCACAATTATTTCTTAAACATAATTTTGTTTGTGTACTGTAACATACATACATACATACATAATGTCACGCCTTTATCCCCGAAGGGTTAGGCAGAGGCATACTATACGCCCACATTTTACAGTGAGCATTTTTTGTTCAAAGTAACAGGTGGGTGAGCCTATTGCCGTGTTGTATACTGTAAGAATATTTTAATGGTCAAATGACCACCTAGTTTTATGATTATCTACGTGATAGAAATAAAAACATGTACCGCAACATCCGACACATTAATCGAGAATTACTAGTTTGTTTTTGGAAAAGAAGCATACCTACCACAGATAATATTTAAAGTAATAATTCACAAAGATCAGACGTAAAGTTGCTTTTAAGACTGGACTACAAAGACTAAATATGAAATCTTATGCAAATTAACAGCTAAACATTCGTCGTAGGCAAAACAATATATCCATTTCAATTCTATTTCTATGTTTCTTCCTTGAAATTATGAGATGTTTAGAGATTGATTTATTTAAAATTTAACCAAAAAAACAAACTGTCAAATTAAGAAGTTCCGTCTTTTTTGAAGTCTCATAAAACGTTTGCTAAAGTGAATTAAGTACAAACCAAACTATTATTATGTTTTTGTGTACCTCCTACCTCTTGTACATCTGTAGTCATCATGCCCTCTGTAGCATTTAAACTAAACTATCTTCACGCTGTATCCCTGACGGGTTAGTTCTTTTTTTTTAATTTACATTAGCGAGCGTCTCCATGCTTCGGCAGACAAGACAAGACGTTACTCCCGGTTCGCAATAAAATGGCAGTCGTTAAGCCCAGTTGGATGCGTTGTTGCTTGAAAATTTTTCAACAGTACCTAGGTCGCTACAAACTGCGCATTTCAACACAGCAATGGGCTCACTACCTACTACGTTGAAATAAGGTCATATAATATGCCTCTGCCACCGCTTCGGGGATAAAGTTGTGATTTATAAGCCGCTAAATGGATTGAATTTTAGGTATCTATTTTGCAGAGAAGAAAATATTAAATTCAATAATCAATAAAAAACCATATACTCTAGCCAGAGTGATATATGTACTTAGTAAAGTGTAACCCCCCAAATGGATTATTTTTTCCTTGAGGGAGACATCAGTCTCATCCCGCCGATGTAATCATCGGCGGAAATGAGATGTAGATTTAGATTTATAAACTACTAGCTGACCGGCCCGGCTTCGTCCGTGACATACTTCCAACCCCGTGGCACCCATTTAATCCCGTCGCTTATTACTTTTTCAAAAATGCATGATAGTATCCCGATTTGTTGACATTTATGATTACTGCTTCGCTCTCCTGTGTAGTGGCGTGATAATATATAGCTAAGAACCTTCCTCAATAAAAGGGCTATCCAATACAAAAATAATTGTCCAAATCGGTCCAGCCGTTCACGCGTGATGCCGTGACAACGGAAAACGGGTTTCATTTTTATATATAGACTAATATGTAGTACTACTATATTAACTTAGCTACCAAACTAAAGATTAACCAATAACATTTAACAGATTTATCAACTTCACTTGATATTTATAAAAACAATAAAATAACACCTAATGAAAGCCTGTTATCATGTAGTTTTATTCGCGATGTATATTATTAGGCACAAAGCCTACCTTATACTTCCCGACGTTTCGACCTAATTCACCCGAATTACACCAGCCGTGGTCACGGGTTGACTGATGTATTCTGCGTCGCCTTCTCGACGCGCGAGTGCTTTTTTAAACTACTCACACAAAAAGCACTTCGGAAATTCAAAAATCATAAATTTCAAATTTCATTCATTCACAATTCTGCTTCGCTTCGAGGAGGCGACACAGAATTCATCAGTCAAATTCACTAATATACGACGCGAATAAGACCCGAAATTTCATAAATATTATGAGTGACAATCGCGAAAGTGTAAAAACATAATTTGACATGTACCTAGTTTGATTTATTTACGATAAATCTTAGAACTGATAAGTACTAACGATGTAACTATCTTCACGCTGTATCCCTGATGTGGTAGTTAGACAGGATAGATCGCTAGGCATCGCGATACATGCATATTTCGTTTGGGTATCTGAGTAGTTTAGACTTTTTCGTTCCGAGCAATCTGCTTACGTGGTCTTCATATGTAAGTGTCAGTCTACCCTGACTCCTTCTGCACTGTACTTTCGCACAACAAATATTGTTCGTCAATCGTTCCTCACTCATTCGATACTAACGATTTCTATGGAATTAATCGAAAATATAGTAGATACTGTCTAAAGGGTCAGCTTTTGACTATGTCCGGTGCATCCAAAGCTTCAATGTAGATATTTTATGTTATTACTCTGACACTTTCATACATAATGCGTTTTTAATTTTACTAAGTGAAGTATTTAACAGCTTTCCAAGTATTTATGGTAAAGAATTAGTCGGGGGGACAACAAGCGAATGCGAATTCGTTCTGGTCTTACTAGGGGAAAATCCTATCGGGATCACACGTTCAGGGGGATGATAGCATTATATTAGTTTATTTTTGTGTGGAAATCCTCATGGATGCTATGCCGGACTCCTATCTACTAACACCACACTTATCCCTTCCATCTGTCTATCCCGGGTGAGCCCTCGGAATGATAACCTCTGGGCGTGCGGGAGTACATATACTTAATCTTCATGAAAATGCACAAAATTGAACCTGGGTGGAGTAGCTAACGTACCCTAGCAGTACTAATAAAATTAAGTGACTAAAACTATGACAGAAAAGAGAAAGTAAATTTGTGCTCGTTGCTCTGTCTCCCTCTCTCTTCCCCCTACAGTGATATCCGACACGTAACGCTCTGTCTATCTCTTACTATCTACGAAAATCTTAAAATAAAATAAATAAATATCCATCACGCCTTATCCCCGAAGGGGTGGCAGAGGCATATTATATGCCCACTTTTCACCGTGTGGATTCCTGTCCCACGTAATAGGTGGTGAGCCCATTGCCGTGTTGAAATAGACAGACGCAAGTTGTGGCTACCTGCTGTTGAAGTTTTCAATCCCCCATAAGGCCTTCAACCAGGCTTAACGACTGCCATTTTACTGGCAACCGGGACCAACGGCTTAACGTGCCTTCCGAAGCACGGAAACGCTCGCAAATGTAAATGCCACAAAGTGGTCACCCATCCGAGGACCAGCCATAGTGAAAGTTGCGTAACTCAGTGATCGTTTACAGAACACAGAGACCGCTAGGCCACGAGCGCTTCACGAAAATCTTATATCGGGAGATAGAAGTTTTTCGTAGGCAGAAAGAGAGGGATCTCAATTTCCGTTCGCCTCGCGCCATCATACTTATCGTAACGCATTCGTCATGCATTCACCAGCTTACTCCCCAAGTCAAGCATGCCGAAAGTAGTTTTAGTTCATTAATAAATAAATAATTATGTAATAAAATAATAACGAAGATAATTTTCTTTGTTTCCAGGTTGAAGTGTACCATCAAAGCGGCAGTGTTGGTCCGGCCGCGATCGTAATGTCCCAAAGATAGCAATGGGGGTGACCGAAGATTTAGCCCCTAGCTTCACGCAGAAGCCTCAGCTGCGCCAAGAAGACGATGGCAACAAACTTGTCTTCGAATGCCAGCTGGTCGGAGCGCCCAAACCAGAAATCTGCTGGTTTAGGAGCGATGAAATGCTCAAAGAAGATGGAAGGACCAAATTCAAGTGAGTATTCAGTATTCAGAGTACTCTATTTATTAATCGCCCTTCCAAAATGAATGGAAGAGGCAGTACATTGAGCAGTGGACTGCAATTGACTAATCTTAAGTTACTGGTTTTTAATCATAACTATTTGTGCAAAAAACTTCTCCGTTTAAGATTTATAATGATAATTAATATTTCAGTAGTTTTGTTTGCGGTATTCTATCATGGTCTCTGCCATTATAGATTTTCACGGAAATACTTGCAGTGTTACAAAAATACGAGTATATAGTATAATCATAACGTGCTTTAACTGAGTTCGTAGTATTAGAAAAAGCAATGGTAGTGCCGACGTTCAGGATCACTAGGATATCTTTTCGAGTGAGTCAGGACGCCCCGGGGAGTTACGGTAGCACTAAAAAGATAGTTAAAGACATGCAAGTTAAAAAAGCAATGATGTCGGCGGACAACGTCCTAGAAGATGCGTCACAGACAACCATTCTGTTAACAACGTGACAAACGTAGACGAATAACATATGAGACATTCACCCGAAACTGTATTTTTTTATTTACTAGCTGACTTGCCCGGCTTCGTCCGTGACATACTTCCAACCCCGTGGCACCCATTTAATTCCGTCGCTTATTACTTTTCCAAAATTTTATGAAAGTTTCCCCGATTTGTTGACATTTATGATTACTGCTCCGCTCTCCTCTACAGTGGCGTGATGATATATACCTAATAACCTTCCTCAATAAATGGGCTATCCTATACAAAAATAATTCTTCAAGTCGCTCCAGCCGTTCACGCGTGATGGCTTGACCAAGGGAAATAGGGATTCATTTTTATATATAAAGATTTATTCTTGTTGGAGGATCAAGATCTAATAAACAGGATAACAAATATCAAATAAACAACATGAAGCCAATAACAGGTCCCCACTGATAAACAACAGTTTTAAATTTAGAGAGTGAACTAAGACTAATGACCATAAGTAAATATTATATCAAAATAGATACCTTAGTATACTTGGACGGCTCGAAAATTTCAACAGCAGGTCGCCACAGACTGCGCCACTGCGCCTGTCCATTTCAACACGGCAATGGGCTCACTACCTGTTACGTAGGACAAAAATGCATACGGTGAAATGTGGGCTTACAGTATGTCTCTGCCTACCCCTTCGAGGATAAAGGCGTGACAATATGTATGCATGTATCAACACGTAATTAGCTGCATCGTGCCATTTGCATATTTATTAATACCTGTGAAAATATCGTTTTTTGTTGAATTTTACCAAATAAGTTGAGAAAACAATATAATCAACTTTTCATGCCATATCAAAACTAAATTCTAACGAAATCTAAACTAATTCTAAACGTAAAGGTAAGCTTTGCCATTTGATGAATAACAGCCCTGGGGTAGGCAGTGATAGTTGTCCTTAGGTAACGACCACACACATACATACCACCTATTACCGCTGGTAATCCCTAGAGATGTTTAAGGAACACTATCTCGAAGAATCACCGGTGCACCAGCTTGCAAAGCATGAAGATTGGGAGTGGGTATGGATCAACCTGGAGCGCCTTCTTACCATGTATCACCAAAAACGCGTTGTATTTCCTATGCATTAGTCAGGTAAAGAACGTCTCTCATCTTTCCGGCATATTTTCTTCTTTGGTTCTGTAACCAGTGCCATGCATTAGTTTCTTTTATTCTACAAACTTTCTTCTACATATCAACAATTTGTTATCTGTTTATAATTTACTAGGTAACACACACGGCTTCACCCGTGACATATTTCGGCCTCCCGTTGCACCTATTTATTATTATATTTTTTTAAATATAAAATTAATAAAATAATTATAATTTACCCGATTTGTCAACATTTATGATTACTGGTCCACTCTTTAGGGTAGTAGCGTGATGATATATAGCCTATATTCATCCTCGATAAATAAACTATCCAATACAATGAGATTAGCGCGTTAAACAAAACAAACTCTTCAGCTTTATAATATTACTAGAAATTAAGAAATTTAAAATTAAATGAGTATATGAGTTTAGATATGTTAATACCTATCAAAGAGCTATAATTCACCTGTATCTCTACTAATTTGTGGAGGAGGTAAAGTTATAATGAAATCATAATGAAAAGAAAATAAATATTTTAGAAACTTTCCTTATGAATCACTTTGTATATTGGTGGAAACCGTTTGAAAGTCCGTTCGGTAGTTTTTGAGTTTATCGCACTCATCCAGACAATAATTTTTTATTTATTTTCACCGTTTACTCTCAGATGCCTGAACCAATTTGTAAATATATTTTTCTTTTACCAAAGGATATATATCCCAGGTAGTCCTATTAAAATTTAATAGAAATCGGTCAAGCGGTTTTTGAGAAATGAATATAAATTAAAAATTTGTATAATAATTTGTATAAAAAATAATTCATAGTCCGCAATTCTCAGTCAATTTGAATTAATCCTATAATGCATTCCATACTTAAACCTTCCTCGTATTAGTGATAACCTACCACTCCGTCTATTAGTGAAAACCGTTTATAAAACCGTTTGTTACTTTTTGGGTCCATCGCAGTCATCAAACCGATTATACCCAATTGCGGACCAATCATTTTAACCTGTTCATCGCGTATTATCTACACTAAAAATTAAAAAAATAAATAAACTTTAAAAAAAGTTAAAACACGTTAAAGCACGTAGTATAATACTTTACATAATTTGATAGTTAAGAGATTTAAACAAATATTGTCACATTGTAATAGTTTATTTTTCACTTTTTAGTGCTGTTGTGTTTTGTTTGAAGTCTGTTTTAACTTTTTGTAAAGTTTATTTGTCTATTTCTCACTTAACCCTTCATATTTCAACAAAGGCAATATATATGTAGTCAGTAATCGTAATTTCAGTTTATAAACACAACTTGTTTATTTATCTGAGGCAAGTTTATAGCATCAAGGTTGTTATGTAATTACCATGGAATCTGTACCAGCGTCTTCAATTCTTGTTTACGTGTGGGTAATTATCATTATTTAACCTTTGGTTTATAGATCCTGCCTTCTACCCTTAACTTATTGACAACCTTTTGAAAAATGATTTATTATCAGATTTAAGTAGATTGAACTCTGTGGAGATGGGATCGCTTAGCATTAGCATTGGGTGACCGAATACGTGAAGAAATAAAATGTTTCGTTGTAGTCAGGAGAGCTGTTCATTACGTTAAAAAAAAATATAATAATTAATTAATAATAACGTTCACTAACTACTATAAACTATTTAGTCCATAATAAAAACATTGTACATTATTATTTTAAAAATTTAATAATTATTGTTAACAAAGTACATGTGATTTAATTTGATTTAACTCACTGTACGTACTGGCTAAAAAATCTGTACGATAATGTAGTCTGCGCAGACCATATGCGTCACGAAACCTGATGTTGAAACACTTCCGTAATTCTGTACAACTTTTGTATGTCAGCTGCAAGCATGCGTACATACCTACACCAAGCGTAAAATGATTAATACTCGTTTAAAATACTACGCCACTGGAAAATAAATCGTTAGGAAGCTAGGAAAGGAAGATCTGATTTTTTTTATTACATACACCTACATATTGTATTTTTTTATATTGAACTGAAAATCAAAGATATTGTAATTGGTGAAAACTTTATGCTGATCTATCTGATTTTTACTACTAAATTCCTTCCCAAAGTTCGCCAATACCTCTCTTATCTATACTATAACTAGTGGTTCTGTGAACCGTAGACTTCGGATTAATTTTATTGTTTCATTATTTAAAAAAAATCAACATTGCTTTGTTTCGTTTTGAGCGCTCTTGCCAACCACTACGGGACCGTTTACCCCCCCCCCCCCCCATGCCTCCATTTCCCTCTGATCGAAAAACCCCCTCGCTTAATGTTGTTGTCTACATCAAGGATTGTCCATGCCAAGTTGCATGCAAATTCGATGAAAAATGCGACCTGTAGACTGAATGGACGGACGGACGGTCGGACATCAATAGCATTTTTCCCGTACAAGTGGAGTTAAAACGGAGAGGTTCGTCGGCTAGCCTCGCTCGTCTCCTCAGTCAATAAATTTGTAAGTGGTCGCTGTCTGCACATAAAGGATAACTGAAAAAAAAATTATGGGGGGGTCTTTATTAAGGCTTAGACATCAAATCAATCGTTTTTGGTATTCTTTCTGTTAGTCTGTCTGTTTATGCACGCTAATCAGTTGAGTCAGAGATATTTATATTGAGTTTTCGGTCATATTTGCTAAAGAGCTCAGAAAATATTTGCTAGGTCTAAGTCTCAGGAGACATCGGCAGAATAAACTGTCGTGTGAGTCTGAGGCCTTATTTCGCATACGCTCTCAAAGACCTCGACTTTGCAGTGAAGGGAGCTGGAAAGTAACTTAGACCGTGAAATCTAATTGTCAGTTTTCTTTTCGCTTGGAATGCATTATGGGCACTTCGCTACCCTGCTGCACAGGAGTATCAATGCTGCTTTGTTTCGAACTCCTAGCCTAGGTGCACCGTGGCGTTCCACTACATACGGGGCGTCGCATTTTTGGTTCGCCTTAACTGGGTTATGATAGGCCAGAGCTATATTCACTGAGATACAGCAGAAGGACGAACCAGGAAGGGTCTCGGGATGCCCCTCTCCTCTACTACTACAAGCTCCTTAAGTAGCGTTTCCGCTAACGTCCCGTTCTCGATAGGATCGATAGGGATCGCTGAGATCAGAGAGGTAGGGAACGGGCAACCAAGCGCTAGAGGATACCTCTGGTTCACACACCGGTCCCACTTAGTAGACTTCTTCACGTTTGGCAATGAGGCCATGCTCTGTGAAAAGTGGCGTGAGGTGTATCTCGGTTTTCCATGCGTTTTCTACACCCAGAGCCGTAGAACGCACATTTAGTTTGAAGCGAGTCTAGATTAATAAAGTATCGTAAGTGTTAGATGCTTTTCACACGGTCAGCTATAAGCACAGAACATATAATAATAGTATATGTTCTGTGGCTATACGTATATGGTATTGGTACCGAGACATTTGGCGGGAACAGTGACAAGTGCGAACGCTTGCTTTATATTATTTTCTAAAACTAGTGCATTTATCTTGTTTTATGTGCGGGAGTGGTGGTTTCTTGGACATAAAAGTTGTGTTAACGTGCTATAGTGAAAGACAATGATATATATGCAGTGAAATGCTATTTTCTCTCTTGCCGCGAAACGTCCACTGACAATCTTAGTATAAGAATCACCATTATACTGAGGGCAAGGACCAGGACGTAGCCTGAGGACACGACATCGACTGGACAGGACTAATTAGAAGATAAGATTGAAGAAATATGATATAAAAAATAAGATTTGGCTAAAAGGTCTTAGCAACCAGGCCATAAAATAATTATTAAAAAAAAAAGTATTGGTACCTCAGAGCAGCAACAACGCTCAAACAACTATTATTACATCGACAATTATCTTCAACGCTATTTGTTTAAACTAGGCAAATACAGAATGAGATTGTATAAAAATAGAAGTTAAGAGAAATCTCAAAAATTAAAGCCGACGTTAATCCAAGTCGTGGACAGCATCAACAATTATTTTTAAAAATACTAAATGTCATGGTAAATATGGAACAACGAGGACGAATTTAAGGGCAATAAAAAAAGTTTACACGCTAGCGGAGCTGCGGGCAACAGCTAGTACAAAAGAAGTTGAATAATAAATATCTAACATAGCAAACAACAGAACGAAGTTTTCAGGTCAATGTCAATGCACACTTTTCAAAAATAAAATTTATTGCACACTTCAAAGGTTGAGAGTAACGAAGCGCGAACGGGTGTTACTCATAATGTTTTACAGTCAGTTGTAGATATTAATCCTCTCTATTATACAATATGCGCGCTTAACTTCTAACAAAGTTATCGCGAAAAGATAATATCTCCGATATGTAACTGCCTTCCCGCTATACCTATGATGGGGTAGTCAGAGAAAACAGATTAATAATCGTTTCACACACGCACGTGTGGGTATCCAATGACATTTGACCGACACTTGCGTTGTTGAGCAATCTGCTCACATGGTCTTCATATGTAAGTATCGGTCTAACCTTTTAATAATATAGGTTCCTTATAGGGTATTAATGTAATAATGTTTCCTCACCAGATACCGAAACGGAACAACCTCAGGATTATAATTTTTCAAATAAAAGAGTAATTTGAAAATTGTTCGCAATTGCAGAAAAACTGTTTCGATGACTGCGATAGAGCCAAAAACTAACAAACGGTTTTTCAAACGGTTTTTACTAATGTGTAGTATGTCAGATAGCAGAGCATGCATTAGATTTTTTTCAAATTGACTGAAAATTACAGAATATAAATAAAATTTATACAAATTTTTATTTTATATTAAAAACTAACTAACTGTCTTCACGCTGTATCCCTGACGGGGTAGTCAGAGAGGACAGATCGCCAGGCTTCGCGATCCATGCATACTTCTTTCGCTTCTTCAAGATTCATCAATCGCTTCCTACACGCACGTCTGGGTATCCGAGTACTTTTGACCTTTCCGTTTTTGAGCAATCTGCTCACGTGGTCTTCATATGTAAGTCTCGGCCTACCCTGACTTCTTCTACCCTCTACTTTCGCACAATATATATTCTTCGTTAATCGTTCCTCACTCATTCGTTGGACGTGTCCAAACCAACGGAGCACGCCCTTTTCCAGCTTAAAGCTGACACTTTCATTCAAACCTGCCATATTGCGTATCACTTCGTTACGTATTCGGTCGGCCAAAGTAACGCCGCACAATTTTCGAAGTGATCGCATCTCCACAGCATTCAATTTACTTTCATGCATCTGCTGACATAGCCAGGTTTCGCTACCGTATAGCAAAGTTGGCACTAGCACTGCGTTATGAATCGCCAGTCGTGCTTCTTTTACGATGCTTTGTCGCTTTACTAACTGGGACAACGCACCGTTAACCTTGTTTCCGGCAGCTACTCGCCGTTCTACATCCGAATTACATCTTCCATCCGCGCTAAACATACTCAATAAATACACAATTTCATTCACTTGCTCTAGTCGTTCCTGGTTTACCCTAATCTCGCATTTGGTTCTTACGTCATCTCTTTCAAATACTAGAACCTTAGTTTTACTTGCATTTAAGCGAAGACCCTTACTTTCACACTCCTCTTTCATATTAGTGACTAATGCCTGAAGGTCGGCTTCTGATGAGGCCATGAGCACTGCATCATCAGCGTACAGCAGACAGTTTACTTTAAAGTCACCCAAATTCACACCCATATCACAATCTTTCAACTTCTGCAGGCAACTGTCCAGATACACTATGAACAGCCAGGCGGACATGACACAACCCTGTTTGACACCTGTACAGACATCAAAAAGAGGTGACACATCCCCCCATACTCGCACGCAAGCCTTACAGTCTCTATAAAGCGACCGTATTGCCCGCAGTAGCGAGCAGTCCACACCATATCCGGGCAGCAAATCCCACAAAGTTTCTCTCACAACGTTATCAAATGCTTTCTCCAGATCCACAAAAGCACAGAAAACCTTCTGGCTAATAGCCAGAAACTTCTCCGCGATCATGCGGAGAGAAAACACTTGATCCATGCAACCTCTTCCACGCCGGAATCCGCATTGAGCCTCCCATAAATACCTTTCAGACTTTTCTTGCATTCTTGCCGTTATAACCTTTGCATACACTTTACTAGCTAAACTGACCAAGCTGATCGCCCTGTAGCTGGAGCAGTTTAGGCGCGAGCCTTTACCTTTGTAAATAGGTACTACAACTGCTATTCGCCAGTCATCTGGGACCTCACCCGTCCGCCAGCACAAGTTGCATAACAGACATAGTGTGTCCCAGACGCGCGACCCACCGTACTTGATCATCTCAGCAGTAACTCTGTCTTTTCCCGTAGCCTTACCACATTTCATACTTCTTATCGCTTGTTCAATTTCTTTCATACTAATGACTTCAATGACATCGGGATCCAGAGCATCGAAGTGAGCTCTACTTCCCGATGTGGCATCTCCGTCTTTTCTTGCATACATCTTTCCATAATATTCACTGCATCTCTGCAGGACGTCAGTTTGGTCTGTTAGGACCTCATTGTTAACACTAAGCACTTTATTCATACTGCAGATTGCCGAACAACTTCGGGTCTTGCCTACCTCTTTCCAGAAGAGCTTGGCATTATCCCGGAAATTAGACGACAACCTTTCATCCGCTTTCATTCTGCACCTTTTACAAGCTTCTTCTATCAGTGCCTTCGTGTTAACTTTTTGCAGCTTGTATCTCTCTTTCATATTAAAATCATTCCGCGAGGCTAAGTAGTCTAACCATGCTTTCTTCTTCATTCGAACTGCTTCGTTCACTTCCTCATTCCACCATGCATCACGCTTATTACTACTGCCTCTTTTCGTTTCTCCACACACTTCCACAGCGGCATTTACCATACTATCCCTAAGGTTCTGCCATACACTTTCCACATTCTAACTACTAACATTGACGTCGCCAAGCTTTTCGGCTACCCTTTCTTTATATTTATCCCTAATGGATGCATCTTTTATCCCCATACTTCCCGAGTACCGACTCAAAACCATCGCGATTATTTTATATTGATTTATTAAAAACCGCTTGACCGACTTCTATAAAATTTAAATATGACTACCTGGGAAATATATACTTTTCGGTAAGTATAAACGGTTTCCCCCAATAGACAGAGTGATTCGGTAGGAGAGTTCAAGTATATAATTCATTACATGTTTCATTTATATTGACGCAAATATGACTGATTATAAATCAATGTATCAACTTTTTATGTTATTATTTGATTTTTCATAAACCAAGCTACCCTTTTCGATAAAATTCTAAGGAAACCACCAGAGAAACCAAAAACCAAAACCACCCGTAGAAAAAAAAGGAGTTTCCAAAATCGGTCTTAACATCTTCGAGTATACCCTGAACATACATCAGACTCAAGCATATTTAAAATTTAATAAAAGTAATGCATCTTATAGAGCCATATGGTCCGACATTCGAATTGACTGTACAGCAGATATAGTTTAGTCCACCGGGTCCTATAAATGGACCTTATATTGCTGGTCACTGTAATGGAGACAATTGTGATCGGTGCCACTTGGATTATATTGACCACTGGATCCCTGTCCGTTGTTTCCACCGGGCCAGTGTTGTCCTATACTTTGGCCTCCTGGACCTTTAGGATGGTATTGTCCGGTATTTTCCACCTGGACTAAATTGTCCGCCATTTGCAGCTGGCTTCGATTATCCATTGGACACCGGTGTTTCATTTACATTAGGAATGTATTGGCCTGCAGGTCCTTGACTATTTGTACCACCCGAACCGTATGTACCTCCTGGTCTTAATGGGTGTTGACTGCCAGACACTTGGCCACCTGGTCCTTCTGTCCCACCTATAATAAATACATACAATTTTAAAAAAAATCTCCTGTGAACTGATAACTTGTATTCGTATTTAACTGAAATGTTGGATAAAATAAATAGCAAATATGGTAGGTACGATGATCCAATGAACGATTGTATATTATAGTACATTACTATATTAGTGCGTTATGGTGGTTATAACAAACGAGTCGGTTTTTCAGCCCGAGCCGTAGGCGAGGGTGTAATAAATCCGAGTGATTTTAACCAATATACGCACGTATATCGTACAACGTTTTTCAACACACTTTAAATAAACAGAATAAAAATCAAGCAAAATGTTTTTTTTTTCACTTAAGTAATATACTCCCTATAAAATAAAAATAAAAAATGTGATATTCTCAAGAGAAAGAAAACACTCATGTAATGCTCTATAAACATTCGCCTATTCTTAATAATTGGAAGTTGACATTTTTATATATCCAAAATAATCAAAAATGAGAAGAAAATTGGAGAAAATTGGCGCGCACATGAATTTCTGCCGTAGCTGCTACGCTAAAGCTACTACATACAGCCTAGTTTTTTAAATACATAATATTATTTTTTTCTATACTATAATTATAATGAGGAAAGATTTGTAAGTTTGTTTGTAATGAATAGGCTTCGAAACTACTGGGCCTATTTTAAAAATTCTTTCAGCATTAGAAAGCTACATTCTTCGTGAGAAACATAGGCTTTATTGCATTTTCGAAAAGTTTAGAGTTCCGTACGACATCTCGAATACGAAAACTTTACCACGCGGGCGAAGCTGCGGGCATCAGCTAGTATTAAATAACACTAATCACTGTTAATTTGTAAATAAAACTAAATTATGGTCTGAAAATAAACATTTATTTGTTATATTTTTATTAATAGAGGTGATTAATAAAAAAAAATACATACTGTCTCTATGACAACCCTTTGCTGATTAAAAAAAGCAGTTAGTGCGGTTATGAAATATAACTTCACTATTTGGGTTCATAACGCACGTGTGCTTTATCCAAAACCGATGAAATTAGATCCACTTTACTAGCAAGTGTTGAAAATATTATTAATTTATTTGTAATTTTAAGCAATTACATTTTGTTATTATTTAATGTTATTGTAACATACATACATACATATTGTCACGCCTTTATCCCCGAAGGGATAGGCAGAGGCATACTATAAGCCCACAATTCACCGTATGCATTTTTGTCGCACGTAACAGGTGGTGAGTCCATTGCCGTGTTGAAATGGACAGGCGCAGGCTGTGGCGACCTACTGTTGATTTTTTTCAAGCCGCCCATAAGGCCTTCAACCAGGCTTAATGAAATGAATTTCTAACACAATTGTAAAATTGTTTATTTATAAATATATGATGATGTGATGATGATCACGCAACTTTACCAAATTACCCTTTGTGTGAAGCCAGCTGCGTACTTCGAGAGAAAAGTGTCGGTCACTGTATAGGAAAGAGTTGTCTCTATGTTAAAAACTGTTGACCAACGTTATGCCCTTTCCCGTGGGATTACGGAGATAAATTGTAGCCTTAGTTTGGGTGTTTCCTATGTATAATATGTATCTACGTATTTTGAAATATATAAGTTGTGTTGGATACTGACATAATATTCCAACTCGGATTATGTAATTATGTAATATTATTTTCAATAATGCTTTTTTATGATATGACAATTATAACATTTTTACTCCCAGCGGTATAACCCGCTCTGTTCTTTTGCCACGTACAGGCGGAACATATGATACTACCTATTTGCTTTAAGATCAAGTATGCTTTTATAACTATGTTCAACAAATAAAGATTATTATAGTATGTTTATCCCATACCACTAGCTTAGTTTGGGCTAGATGGCGCTGTGTGAAAGTGTCCAACAATATTTATATTTAAAAAATCAATCAAACACATCAGCATATTGCAGTGGACTGTTCAACGTAGACCTCTCCTAATTAATGGGAGGGTGAATAATCTTATTGTACTACGCTGGCCAGACGGGTAGGCACATAGTTTTTTTTCGAGATTTCCTGTTCTTCGTCATGACCTGGTTCGTTAGTTAGCAAGTGTCACATGCAGATAAAACTGGTTTCGGCTCCGAAGATCCCGTAAAGGTCCTTCCTTCAAACACTTATATATATATATAAGTGTTTGACGTATAACTGCCTCGGTAGCAAGTGGTAAATGGTGTACGCAAGTGCTGCGTTGAAGTGCCGGGTTCGATCGACGCGTGGGAACAAATACTTATTTGTGATATCCGCAAATGTTTGTTTCGGAGTTTGTGTTTCCTGTATATAATATGTATCTATCTATCTATCTTCACGATGTATTCCTTACGGGGTAGTCTAAGAGGACAGATCGCTAGGCTTCGCGATCCATGCATACTTCTTTCGCTTCCTGTAGATTCATTAATCGCTTCATACATGCACGTCTGGGTATCCGAGTACTTTTGTCTTTCCGTTTTTGAGCAATCTGCTCACGTGGTTTTCATATGTAAGTCTCGGCCTACCCTGACTCCTTCTACCCTCTCCTTTCGCACAATATATATTCTTCGCCAACTGTTGGTAGTGTCCAAACCAACGGAGCACGCCCTTTTCCAGCTTAACGCTGACGCTTTCATTCAAACCTACCATATTGTGTATCACTTCGTTACGTATTCGCGGCCAAGGTTACCCCACACAATTTTCGAAGTGGTCGCATCTCCACAGCATTCAACTTACTTTCATGCATCTTCTGACATACCCAGGTTTCGCTACCGAAAAGCAAAGTTAGCACTAGCACTGCGTAATGAATCGCGGGTCGTGCTTCTTTTACGATGCATTGTCGCTTTACTAATTGAGACAAAGCACCGTTAACTTTGTTTCCGGCAGCTACTCGCCGTTCTACATCCGAATCACATCTTCCGTCCGCGCTAAACATACTCCCTATATACACAGTTTCATTCTCTTGCTTTAGACGTTCCTGGTTAACCCTAATCTCGCATTTATTTCTTACGTCATCCCTTTTAAATACTAGAACCTTAGTTTTACCTTAGTTCAAGCGAAGACCCTTACTTTCACATTCCTCTTTCATATTAGTGACTAATGCCTGATTAGGCATGTTAAGTTTTCCTGTGCCCGTTTCCAACAGGAAACTAAATCCAAAAAAAGGTTAAGGCTAAATATGTATTGTATTGCTGAAATATTCCACAAAAAGCACTTTAATTTAAAAGAAAAGGTTTTTAATCTCACACAGAATAAAACAACACATTTACACAGTAATAGAAAAACAAATAAACAAAAAAAATACACATACCGAATAAAATTAAACATAATGCGTTGCAAGGATCTGCGCTAAATTTGGCCTTCTCTCAAAAATGGAAATACCACTTTGTTCCATACAAACCCTGCAACCCCTAAGTAGATTTTTTTTTAAAATTCTTTATTTTGTAACACCTAATTCACTTAAAGCATAGTTGTGCAAAATTTCATGACTCAAGACCCAGCGGTTTTAGATGTGCGTTACTCGATCAGGCAGTCAGTTTTGACTTTTATCATCATCCTCTTGCTCTTGTCCCAATTTACTTGGGGTCAGCGCAGTATGTTTTCTTCTTCCAACCATCCCTGTTATTCGTCATCTGCTCATTCACTCCTTTCATATTCATATCACTCCTAACACAGTCCATCCATTTTTTCTCTGGCCTTCCTCTGGCTCTCCATTAATCAACCTACATATTCATAGTACTTTTTAGTTATTTTAGCTACATGACTACAGTTTTGACATTAATAAATATTAGAGTTGCTTATATTATTTTGTATTGTCAACAGGATCCAGAGCATTGCCAACAACAAATTCCTGGTGGTGCTCGAACTAGATGACGTGATCGAGACCGATGCGGGGCTGTACAAAGTTAAGGCTAAGAACAAGATGGGCGAGGTGGCCGCCTCCATCAACCTTAACTTCAGCCGTGAGTATTTGCGTTCCTTTTTTTTTACAACATACATATATACAACATATTGTCACGCCTTTATCCCCGAAGGGGTAGGCAGAGGCATATTTAACGCCCACGTTTCACCGTATGCATTTCTGTCCCACGAAACAGGTGGTGAGCCCATTGCCGTGTTGAAATGGAAAGGCGCAGGCTGCATCGACCTGCTGTTCAAATTTTTTAAGCCGCCCATAGGGCCTCCAACTTGGGTTGACGACTGCCATTTTATTACAATGGCTTAACGTGCCTTCCGAAGCACGGAACTGGGGTGGGTCTAAAGAACCGAATAAATTTAATAATAAAATGTGTCTATTTTAGATGTTAAATTTGGAAGAAATTTTGAACCCGTTGCCTTTTTAGTGAGGTGGTAACAAAAAGGCTAAAAGGTCTTATGTGCTAGACACTAATTAGCACGACCAATTAAAGTCCTGGTAGTCTCGGACTGATTTTTTTACCATGTTTTTAATAGCTAGCTTTCTTGTATCTCTCCGGGAATTTTGTAATAGTATTTTCTTTCCGATGTTCCAAACTTGAATGCGAATTGAGCAACTTTCGCTATGGTTGGTCTTGAGATGAATGACCACTTTCTGGTATATCCATTTTCAAGCGTTTCCCTGCTTTAGCGGCATGTTATGGCGTTATTCCGTTGGTCCCGGTTGCCAGTAACATGGCAGTCGTTAAGTCAAGTTGAAAGCCTTATGGGAAATCTGCGCCTGTTCATTTCAACACGGCAACGAGCTCTTCACGTGTTACGTGGTACAGAATACTTACGGTGAATTGTGGACGTATAGTATACCTGTACAACCCTTCAGGGATAAGGCAGTATGGGATTCTTCAAAAGGGGTCTTAGAAGGTTTATAAAGGGTCGGCAGCGCGAGTGCTGCGCCTCTTGTGTTGAAAATTTTCATAGGCTACGGTGACCACTTTCCATCAGGTGGGCCGGGCCGTACGCTTGTCTGCCACCTCAGTGGTATATAAAAAATGGAGTTTTAGACGATTTGTCACACTATAAATACGTAACTCAATACTGAGCTAAATAAAAACAAATAACTGCATGATGAGTCACAGATAGAAATATAAATACACAAAACAATGTGAACGTTACCCAAGGCTCCGATGAGGCGAGCCAAGCATGCGCATACGCGTTGGTAACAAAATTGACAGAAAACGTCAAAGACGACGACGATACGCTACTATCGAAATTTCTAAACATTGTAAACATGGGGAGTATAAATAAATATCGTTGGGACAACTCACACAACGCTATCTGATTCCAAACTAAGCATAGCTTGTACTATAGTAACCAGATAACTGATAAACATACTTATATATTTCTCAATACATACATATTTTAGATAATAACACCCAGGCACAGAATAAATCATCGTGCTCATCACACAAAGTTTTATACTGGGTGGGAATCGAGCCTTCGACCTCTTGCGTAGCAGTCGGATACACTCCCACCGCGCCACAGAGGCAGTATGATTAGAGAACATCAGCAGCTTTCGAAACACGTCGATATTGTGGATAAAGCTTGATCAGAATGTTATTAGCAACTATGTACAAACTTAGTAAACTTAGTTCAGTTTAATGACCAGAAAATATAAACGTTTGTAGCGAATGTCACTTTCTATTCTTTTTCAACTCTTCGGAATATCACTGGCACTTTATAATCGTTAGAACATACTAGGAATAGATGTTCACTGAAAACTAAGCAACAAAAACTTCACTGCGTATCATCAGCTTGATCTCTCACGAGCTAAAGCATACTGTACAAGATAATACGGTTCAGAGTGCCAAAAAGATTTAGTTAATTACAGAAGACACAAAAACTGCTATTATGTGGGTACAGACTATTAACAGGACAGGGACGCCTGGAAATGATCTGCGAGCTTCGTAAAATAATATTAATTTGTAAGAAAGGGCTCGTGGCCCTGCGGACTCAGTGTTCTGTAAACGATCACTGAGTTTCGCAACTTTCACTAGGGTTGGTCCTCGAATGGGTGACCACTTTCTCTGCTTCTCTGCATCGGAAGGCACGTTATACCGTTGGTCCCGGGTGCCAGTAGCATTTCGGTTGACAGTCGTTAAGTCAAGTTGAAGGCCTAATGGGCGGCTTAAAAAATTTCAACAGCTGGTAGCCACAACCTGCGTCTGTCTATTTCAACACGGCAATGGGCTCACCACCTATTACTTGGGATAGGAATACACATGGTAAAAAGTGGGCATACAATATGTATGCCTCTGCCACCTCTTCGAGGATAGGGCGTGATAGATAAATAAAATATATTTGTAAATAGGCCATCAAAATAAAACCTTCCGAATTTCTTGCCGGTTCTTCTCAGGGGGGCCGCGTTCCGAACCGGTGGTCACATTAATAATATTAAATTTGTATTTAGTTTTAGTGTATGACATTTTGCTAAATAAAGACATCTTAATTTTGAAAAATGTCAAGCACTTTCACCCCTAGAAAACAAAATACTGCTCTCAGACTAAAAATATCTTCGAAAGTTTAAGGCGATATTTGAGTTTTTGACCATGTGTATAAGGTCAAAAGCTTTGCAGATGTTTATAATTGATTTTTTCGTCTTAGTATTGTTTAATTGTACAACGAAAAATTTGTTTAGTTTCACTTAATCGCACACTTTCCTTACTGGTCCTTAAAAACGAATGATAGATAGTGCAAAGGTGAAACAATCTTTCTAAAAAGTGATATGTTTCACCATCTTTTTCTACGTCTTTCCTATATGCTATATTCCTAAGTTTCTTATTAAGGGATTTTCACGGCGGATGGCTAAAAGCAATCTTGCACAGTCATCACGGTAAAAAATAATATTTTAGCTAATTTATACTGTTGATTGATGGCTCTTGGTGGAACTTGCTACACATTTTCAATAATAACACTTGTACTATTCCACAATATTTACTTGATAAACCTTACCGGTTTCGCCTCACGGCATTCTCAAAGGCACACAATAGACAACTGGATCTAGTAGGTGTACTAAAATTAATAACATTATTATGTAGGTATATCAACACATCAAGATACCAGTTTCGAAATTTACCCCAAAATTAGGGAGAATACAAAATTTTGATCTTAATACAATTTATATTCAAAATATTAGAATTTCAAATGTCAACGTGTCAAATAGTAAATGTCAAAGTTGCAAATTATTAAATGTTAAGAATATATATGTCAAAATTATTAAATGTCAAGAATTCAATATAATGATAAATTATTAAATAAATAAAATAAATATCCATCACGCCTTATCCCTGAAGGGGTGGCAGAGGCATATTATATGCCCACTTTTCACCGTGTGGATTCCTGTCCCACGTAATAGGTGGTGAGCCCATTGCCGTGTTGAAATAGACAGACGCAGGTTGTGGCTACCTGCTGTTGAAATTTTCAAGCCGCCCATGAGGCCTTCAACCAGGCTTAACGACTGCCATTTTACTGGCAACCGGGACCAACAGCTTAACGTGCCTTCCGAAGCACGGAAACGCTCGCAAATGTAAATACCACAAAGTGGTCACCCATCCGAGGACCAGCCATAGTGAAAGTTGCGTAACTCAGTGATCGTTTACAGAACACTGAGACCGCGGGGCCACGAGCGCTTCAATTATTAAATATTCAATACTGCATTTTGTCATTAACCAAATAAGATACAAACTAACGGTCAACCAAACATTACACATTCTTTGATAGTGGCATAAAAAAATAATATTTTAGCCTCTCAGGTGCTATAAAAAGTTTTTTTTACATCGCCCAATAAAACTTTCAATTCAAGCTTCTACTGTAATATAAAATCAGGTTATGTTGTTCCCTAGCATTTAAAATTTATATGGAGTTTTAAAACATAAAATTTTTAATGTTCAACTCAAAGATCTTTAATCATCAATCAAAAAATCATTCATAAATCAAAAAAATTGTCTAAAATATTCATAAACCGAAAAGTTTTTTGTAGTTATAGTAGGCACCAACTTCAGTTTTGTATTTTGTTACGTTCGTTTTTTTTAATGCCATCATTGGGAATAAAGTTTAAATTCCAAACTATCTAACTGATAATTTTACTTCTTTTTCAGCTGCTGACGAAGAAAAACAGAAGTAAGTATAGTTATTGATTATAATCCTTGAAATAACTGGTTTCACCCGTAACTAACGTAACGAATATTAGAATTAAATAAACTTTTTTTTTGTTCTCGTATCATGCAATCAGTCTTATCAGACTATAAACAGATGAGTTGAATGCTTTTTGTAATTTGAAGGAAATAAACTAAAAATCTTTTAGTTTATCTAATTCTAATATTCTTACTTTATCCTTATCTCAGGTAGTATAAAGATTTTAATAGAAATTTTTTCATAAGTGTAAATAAAGATATGCATATTACAAAATATAAAAAAAATTATAACATAGATCAACTTGCGCATTATTATTATTGCGCATCCCGTTATTAATAAACCTTTGTTGCTTTCAGACAAGTAGACGGTAAAGCGCCAACGTTCGCGCGTAAGCCAGCCATTCGGCAAGAAGATGATGGCAAGCGGCTAATATTCGAGTGCCGGATAGAAGCTGAACCCGTACCTCAAGTCACCTGGTTCAACAGTGGTATAGAAGTCAAGCCGGGATCCAGACATAAGGTAAATATTCATACTACAATACGGTCTCCCGTAGTAATGATTTTAAAAATATATTAATTTCCTATTTATCTATCACGCCTTAGCTCCGAAAGGGTGGCAGAGGCATACATATTGTATGCTCACTTTTCACCATGTGTATTCCTGTCCCACGTAATAAGTAGTGAGCTCATTGCCGTGATGAAACAGACAGAAGCAGGTTGTGGCTGTTGAAATTTTTCAAGTCGAACATAAGGCCTTCAACTTGACTTAAAGACTGCCGTGTTACTGGCAACCAGAACCATCGGCTTCAACGACACTAAGCACGTATGGCCGCAAGCGCTTCCTAGAAATTTCCCTAAAAAATAATAGTAATTTCTTTATAGAACTAAGATAAAAAGAGTATCGAAATAAATAAAGGCGAAGATAAAAGCATGAAAATCAATAAATTAAATGATGTAAGAGCTAATACAGGTGCATAATGGGCTACGGACGATGTCACAATTAGTTTGGATATTATATATATCGCAGTATTAATAGTACTCAGAAATGGCCTTGACCCCGTTCTAGTTGGCACGTGGAAATACCAGGTATCGCCTTTCTCGCCTCAACGTGACCTATCTTTATCCTAAGTCTATATTAGTTTACATCTAGTTATTTCGATTAAATTGTTTAGTAGTCAAAATCAAACAAAAAAAAATTGCATTTAAATATTTGTTTTGCGTCTCTATTATCTGACATCTTAGTGTACTCATAGTATTTTATGATACTGTTGCCTAATAAGGGTTCTTATAACATGAGTGTGTTTTAAAAAAACGAGCCGTAGGCGAGTTTTTTTATAGTATCACACGAGTGTTATAAGACCAAGTTATGTACAGTGTCATACAATACTTTATCTACTCTCATACTATAACACGTAAAACAATATTGCAAATAAAATGATGAATATAACAACAAATTTATTTTTTAAATGTCAAATGTTGGCGCCAAGGCGCAAAAAGCGCGCTTGCGTCGCGGACTCGTTCATTGAAACCAATGATTGAAACCTTTTTTTTTAAGTAGAGGTTCTACCTCCTTGGTCCAGCTGGAGGTTGCATAGGTGTATCGTTATGATTAAAAAGTTATATTATGATACAGGTGTCCATACAAGACCTGTATCGTAATTAAACTTTTTTTTTATTATTTTTGGCCTGTACGTAATGTTTGTCATAAGAATTTTGTTATCAGTTTTATAATCTTTGTATTATAGTATCAGAGTAGATAAAATAATAAATGTTATAAATTTTAATATTCATAATTGTCGTTTTATAGCTTACAGTAAGCAAAGAGGCTAAATCGTATTATGCATCACTGGAAATCAACAACGTTACTGTAGAGGATGCTGGCAAGTATCGGGTGACAGCTAAGAACGAACTGGGCGAGAGTAATGCCACCATCAGCTTGAACTTCGACAGTAAGTGTGCCAGATATTTCATAATTGTATTTTAAAGATATTGTAAAGAATAATAGTAAACGTTTTAAAAACATATTTGGTTTAAACTATACCACTATCTTACTATAGTTAAATGTATTTAGGTTTTATAAGCTTCTTATTGTTTAACCTAAGCTGTTTTATTGTGTGTCTCTAATCCCATGAACATAATTGTTGACTGTAATAATTAAGTTTCACTATAAACGTAGATATTGCAGCATAGCTTGTGTAATCATCAACTAATTACTTTAGAATTTCAGTTACTACACTTTTATACACTAGAAAATGTTATTTTATCAATTGGTTTTCAGAATTAAGATGTTTTCTGAATTATATCAAAATTAAATTATATTCTTTTTGCACAGAAACTCAAACGAAATACTAACATTTGACTAACAACCAAAATAATTATCGTACACTTCACATAATATTCTTCACATTTAAAATGTATTAGTTCTTTTTAAATATTTATTACTGTCGCATTTATTAAATATGCTTCAATTAACATTAAAACACTCTCGCAATTATCATTATGTAGTTAGTAAATAATTTTGCAGATTCTTCGCTTAAGCAAATGCACAACTAACATAATAACTATAGCAACTGTCATGCGTACTGTTTCTTCGGAATGAAAGTAGAATGACAAATAAATATTATACAAGTATTTTCTAAATTGTTATTTATATATTATTTTCGATAATATCATTTATTTATTTTCTTTTACATCCCTCGATTAACTTCGAATATACCTGAATGCGTATCTTAATCTATTAGAAATGAAAACATCTTAAATCTGATAACAATGTAAATGCAGATGCAAAGTTTCTTGAAGAATAAATATATGTAAACATATATTAATAATTTCAAATTAATGAAATAGGCGACGAAGCGCCCGTGCCTGAAGATTTTATCAAACCGACATTTACGGAGAGACCAGTCATCAGGCAATCGGATGATGGTACCAAAATCACATTCGAGTGTCGATGTGTTGGCAAACCGAAACCAACCATGACATGGTAAGACACAACTACGTATCTAAGGTATAACTAAACGTACATAGTGTTTAATTCTAACGATGTATCATAACAATGCAGGTACCATGGCAAAAAGATGATAAAAGAAAGTAGTAGATATAAAATAACGTTAGAAGAGGACCAAACCTTATACCATATGGCGCGACTAGAAATTATTGGCGTTGAGAATTCGGACAGGGGAGAATACAGAGCTGTAGCAAAAAACAAACACGGTGAAGGCATAGCGAAAATTAATTTAAATTTCGAAGGAGGAGACAAACCTAAGTAAGGAGATATAATGTGACGTTAACATTAATTTAACAATATTGTTAGGTATGCTTAGTTAGGGTTACTATTTAAATATTTTATCTTTTGAACAGAATACCCGATGGTAAAGCGCCAAGATTTCCTAAAAAGCCAACTATTAGACAGGAAGGTGAAATCCTTATTATGGAATGTATATTAGAAGCATATCCGGTACCTGACATCACGTGGTTTCATGGAGATAAGGAAATCAAAGACGGTGCAAAAATGAAGATGTCCAGAAAAGCTACTGGAAAAGATTCATTTAATTTAACGTTAGAAATTTTAGGTCCTACACGAGAGGACGGTGGCAATTATAGGTGTAATGCCTTTAACTTGTTTGGTGAAAGCAATGCTAATATTGCTCTTAATTTCCAAGGTAAAACTACTAGGCCTGAAAATTAATACTTACTATGTACGCATACAGTAGCCGAGGCATGTGAAGCTTTGAGCTTTAGAGCAGCATGAACTTGTAATTTTACATTTATAAGCGGTACAAAACTTAATAAATTTACAGGTGGAGATGACGAAAATGGTTTCCCTCCATCATTTGTGGAAAAACCCCGAATCATTCCCAATGAGGATGGCACACTCATTACTATGCGTTGTGTCTGCAAAGCAAAGCCGGCGGCTGAAGTCACATGGTACAGAGGCACGAATGTCATCAAGGCTAGCAGTAAAATAGAAATTAAATCATCTGAAATGGGTGAAGACGTATATGAGTTATTGTTGCTCTTGGCAAACCCTTCAGCAGCGGATGGTGGCACTTACCGCTGTCATGTAAAGAATGAGTTTGGTGAAAGCAACGCAAATCTCAACTTAAATATTGAGGCTGAACCTGAGCCAGAAGGCGAAGGGCCAACATTTGTTGAAAAGCCTACCATTCAGTCCAAAGAAAATGGAAAATTAGTTATTATGGGTTGTACAGTGAAGGCTAGCCCTCGACCGACAATCGTGTGGTATCACGAGGGAAAAGAAATTAGGGACTCGTCAAAAATTAAGACTAGAGTTGAGGTAAAAGAGGACATCTATACAATCATTTTAGAACTTATCGACCCTGGTATAGAAGACTCCGGATTGTATAAATGCAATATTAAAAATGAACTTGGAGAGCTCAATGCGAATCTAACGCTCAATATTGAAAGTAAGTTATTTGTGTCATTCAAATAATGACGCAAAAGGATTTTGAGGTCAGATACTAATCGATATTTTGCATATTCACAGTCATTCCAGTTATCAAAGAAAAACCGAAGGTCATTAAGATAGTTAAGAAGAAGACTGTTATTGTTGAATGTAAAGTGTTAAGTAAATTTGCACCTGCTTGTACATGGTTCAAGGAGGCCAGTGCCGTCAAAGAGGATTCGAGGCACACTGTTCTCATTGAACCTCTTAGAGAAGTAAGTGCTTAAATTCAAAATTAAATTATAATTGTATTAAAAAGTAGTGATTATTATTCTTTAACATGTGGCAATATCGTTAAGTATTATGATATGTAATGTGACCAAAGTATAAAATTTTTAAATTGATAATGAACTGTTTCAGGGTGAATTCACAGTCAAATTGGAAATCTCGAACGTTTCGCAATCTGACAAAGGCTCCTATAAGCTAGTAGCCAAGAATGAGAAAGGAGAAGCGACGTCACAGCAAGTCGATATTACAGAAATCCCCGAAGAAAAGGGTGATAAGCCACAGATTATAAAACACCTTAGAAGCTTGGTACGTAAAGTTATTTAGGTGTCCTGCTGAAACTAGTTTTTAATTTATCTATTTAGTTTTAAACTTTTTTATATTTATTTTAATACAGATAAATATTTAGTTTAGTTATCATTGTTGTTACTAGAGAAGCCATCGACAAACATCTACTATACTGAACGCCTTTTTTATAAATTTAAGTTTTTATACTCCTTCCCTTGTATGTGTATTAATATTTAGATAAATGATACAAGGTACCGAGTCTACTATTTTACAAAGAAAGGCCTTTCTATTTTTATTCTAAATCGACTCCATTGCGATTCGTCCAAAACTAGGTAGTCTACTAAATCTATCATGTATATCACAATCACACTTCAGTAGCCGCAGAATAGAATTAGAATCGCTGTGTCAAAATATTAGCAGACTATCAAAAATACAACTTACGAGCGGCCAATTATTTTTTTTTAACGTATGGAAATCCTCATGGATGCTATGCCGGACTCTTACCGACTAAAACCACACGGCGCCCTTCCATTTGTCTATGGCCAGGAGTCCCGTGTAAGCCCTTCAGGAGGATAGCCCCAGGAAGAGCGACCACTGGCGCGTCACATGTTAGTAGTATTCTATCGGCCGGCCGATAGAATTTTATTGCAGCGCGAATGTAATAGCTTACTACGAAAACTGTCAAATTGTACCGACGACTATCTATTGAGTGAATGTTTCGATTCTGTTATGACACAATTAATATAGTAGATTCGGCCCCCAGGATGTTAAGGCTATTGCAGTCATATGCAAAGCAACATAATAGTAGCTGCTTCTTAGGTCGAACAATTTTCTCATTTTTCGAAAATTATGATGGAGGTGTCATATCATCAGGAATAGCTTGTAGATAATTTAATGAAAAAAATTAGTAGGCGCTACTCGCAAAAAACTGCACAGCTTTAAAAAATATTAAAGGCAGTTTTATAATAAAAAGATTTTAATAAAAAAGGAAACTTTTGCAATTTTTGCAAGCGGTACTTAAATTTATGTAAAATCATCTACATGTTATCCCGAAATGTATGAAACCTTCATAATAATTTTGGAAGACTATTATATATAAATTAAAAACTTCTTCATCTATAGATCTTCAACAAAACTTTCAGTTTTAGAGCGCTTTCAATATTTGATTTATTTTTTCTACAGGCTAAGAAAGAAAACGAAGAAGCAGAATTTGTGGCTGTCCTTAAGACATCTGACCAATCATGTAGGTGTACGTGGTACAAAAACACAACAGTTATTAGAGATTCCTCGGATGTTAATACATCATTTGATGGTACCAACGCCAGGTTAATCATCAGAAAAGTGTCATCCAAATATATCGCAAATTATAGAGTCGTGATTAAGAACGAACATGGTGAAGATGAATCCAGCGCTGACTTAACTCTTGTTGAAGAAAAGGTATTTATTTAAGCTTTAATTTTTTTAAAGAAACACATTATTTGTACTCGTATCTTCGTATACGTATTAAGGCCTAATGAAACTATTACTCAAATAAGTGAAATGTTATTTGTTTAATTTTATATAGAAAAAGAAGAAAGAGGAAGAAGAGGAGGAAGAGACTGTTATGGAAGAGTCAGAAGAGGAAATGTCGATAGTCGAAGAAATATCCGTGATTGAGGAAAATCATGTTGATGAGAAAAAGAAGGTAGTGTTATATTCAAATACCTATTCAAGTTAATAAAATAACGGTAATTTAAATATTATATACTTGGTGATGACAGTAATAAAAATACATCAATTTTATGTAAATTCTTATTACATATTAATTTGAATGAAAAAACGAAGCGCTCGTGGCCCCGCGGACTGAGTGTTCTGTAAACGATCACTGAGTTACGCAACTTTCACTATGGCTGGTCCTCGGGTGGATGACCACTTTGTAGCATTTACATTCGCGAGCGTTTCAGTGCTTCGGAAGGCACGTTAAGCCGTTGGTCCCGGTTGCCAGTAACATGGCAGTCATTAAGTCAAGTTGAAGGTCTTATGGGCGGCCTCTGCCACCCCTTCGGAGATAAGGCGTGATAGATAAATAACATATTAATATAAACTTAAAACGCCCTCTTATTCAAAATCCACTATGAGACACCAGTACCTCGTTCATCGGTCAATGGTCAGCCTTATGATACAAGGTAAATAACATTTCTAATATTTGTAGAAGGAAGAAATTGTCAAAAAACAAGAAGAACAAAAAGTCGAAGAGGAGAAAAAATCTGTTAAGAAGGTATCAAAGAAAGAAGACATCAAAGTTGAGAAGAAAGAAGACGTCAAAATTGAAAAGAAGGAAGACGTCAAGGTTGAAGCTAAGAAAACTGAATCAAAAGTTGAAACTAAAAAAGTGGAATCTAAAAAAGAGGATGTTAAGAAAGCTGAAATTGAAGCCGAGGAGACCAAGAAGATACTAGAAAAAAGAACAACTAAGACAGAAGAAGAGAAAAAAGCACTACTTGAAAAATTAGAAAAGAAAAAGCCAGAAGCTGAACCTGAAAATAAGATTGAAGGCATTCCAAAACTTAGATCTGTGAAACCAAAAGAAGAACCAGTAGAAGAAAAGAAAGAGGACTCTAAAAAGAAAGTGGAAGAAAAGAAAAAAGTAGTTAAGAAAAAGGTTGTTACAAAGAAAGACGAGGTAAGTGTATTTTTTTTACATTATTTGCTGTGTAAAAAGCTTCAAGAATGTATTATACTAGATTGTCGGGCAATATAGAATATTTTGTGTGTAGTTCACTTTGTAACTATAGGTAGGTGCTAATAAATCATTTGAAAGCTAGATAGAATGAAATAAACTAAATAAAACCTGTGTAGAATTTGAATATCAGTACGTATTCGTTATGATAGTGTTGACAAAATATATGAATTTGTATAGTTGAATATTAATAAAAAAAAATGTATCGTGTATTTCCTATTTCGTTTACAAAATTAAATATTGGAAATACCCGTTTAAGAAAATTTAAAAAACAATATTGGTAACAAACCTATGTTACGATGGTTTAGTTATGGAGGATCAAACAAAATAATATAATTTGATTGAAATGCTTTCAAGTGATTAATACTTCAATGTTAGAAATATTTATTTCAATCTTTTTGTATTATGTACTTAATATAGTTCATTAGATTGTGATAACATATATTTATTTGTTATGTGTTGCTGTGTTAACTAGATGTGCTAAAAATTATTTGAATATAGGATGAAATCGAGTTCGTTGACGATTACGAGAGACCTGTATTGGAGAAATACGAAAGAATAACACCAACGCCAATTGATAAAAAAGTGAAAGAGGATCACACACCAAAGGTAAACATAATACACTCCACATCAAAAACACAATTACAAATCTGAAATTATAAATTTGCATTAAAGGGTAATAGGAATATTAAAATAATAACACATATTTCATTTAGGCTAAACGTGCATCAATTGCGGAAAGTGTTAAAAGTGAAAAAGATAGTGAGGATGAATCCTCAGTAACTGCACCTACACCGGAGAAAAAATCTAAAGTTGAGCCCGTTAAGGTATTTAATATAAATTTTAATCTTTTATATAAGGATTGTTCTTTATTTTCAAATTTTAATATATTTAAATGTATTATAACTGTTTGGGGCTGTGAGTAGGTTGAAGAAGTTAAGGATGAGCCAAGACGGTCTAGCATCAAAAAGGGTATTCCTAAACCTGAGGAGCCAGTTGATGAGTTATCTAACGTTAAGCTAGGAAAGTCTCCACAGAAACCTGAAGTGGTTAAGCCTGAAGAGCCACAAAATGCTAAGACTAAAAAAGCCGTAAACAAGGTATTATAATTTGAAATTAATTTCTTAGTTCATTTATAAAATCAAGTTTTAGAGCTTAATAAATAATGTTTAATTAAAGCCGGAAGAGCAAGCGGAATTTGTTGATGACTATGAACGGCCCGATCTGGAAAAATATGAAAAAGTGACGCCTACACCTTTTGATAGAACTAAAAAACAAAATGGTGTAGATGAGGTATACAATTTTAATCTAAAAATATATCTTAGTGCTAAATAAATTATATCACTACAAAATGTTATTAACATAAATTCTAGGCGGATCGTGAATTTATCGATGATTACGAAAAACCGGAACTAGAACAATATGAAAAAATCACACCTACACCGAAGGATAAAAGTAAACCCATTGAGAATCAGGTATAATCCTATTCATTCGTTTAATTATGTTAGTAACGTATTATTCTTCACACACAAGCTTAAGTTACTTGTACGTTTTAATAGGATGACGTTGATATGATGACGGGTAAAATTAAACCAAAAGAAAAAAATGCTGAACCTGAAGTGCCTACGCTTCGGAAACGACCTATTGCAAAAGACAAGGTATCAATTTAACTGATTTTCTACTTCGTAATTCGTTCCTATTGGAGTACGTAAATATATACTCTCGTTGTTTTTAAATAGGAAGAGGACAAAAAGGTAGACGAGAAATCAAAACCTAAAGCAAAGAAAACAGATGAACCTGAGGTCAAAAAACGTCCGTCTGTCAAGAAGAAAGAGGTACACTTTTACATTTACACTGCACACACCAAAAAACGTCAACGACATGTGTTTGGTAGATACTTAATAACAAATGTGATCTACGGTTATGTTACATAACATCACAACTTAATTTTAACGTGTGTCAAAGTTATTTTTAATTAAATTTCACACTATTATAATCCTCTTTAGCAACAAATATATTTTCAATCCTTACAGTAAGTACGCTTCACTGCATGAATCATAAAAAAAGCAGTGCATGCTGCTTTTCTATGTCTTGATCGTAATTTCTAAATAATACAGATACAGCAGCAGTCAGCCAGCATTTTTTTATATATTCGTACTTTGGTGTATATCCTGCCCAGATTTGCAACATTAATTGACCCATCATTAAAGCACTATTTTGAACATCAATTTCCACACCGCTCATATTTATTTACCAATTAAAGGTTGCTGAAGAAGAATTTATTGATGATTACGAAAGACCTGTCCTGGAGAAATATGAGAAAATCACCCCTACTCCACTTGAAAAGAAGAAAAAGGTACACTTTTACACAGCTAACATTCTTTAACACATATTTTTTTCAATAATTAATCAAATAACTTTATTACTACTCAAATAACTCATATGACTGTTTAGGATGATAAAAAACCCGATAAAGAAGAGGATGTTCCTTCAGCTACAGCTACTGGTAGACGGCGATCTGTTAAAGATAAAGATAAGCCTGAGGTAGTAAATATTACAAATAATGATTGCACTTAAATTATATTATCTATGAAATTATTACAATACCATTTCTGCTCTCAGCCAATGGACGTAGATGAAAATGTCAATTTATCGAAACCAAAAACACAATTGAAACCTGGACAGGAACCCGAAGAAGTTTCTCTTACACATAAAACACCAGCTGATATTAAGCCCACGGTTCGTAATATTAACATTTAAATAATCTGCATTTTAACAGAATTGCTTATTAGATTTATACTTAAATATTAAAAGAAAAGTTTAAAGTCAATTAAAATTTGCTTTAGGAAGACAAGGCTGAAGCTAAGCTCAGTATCAAAAAACCAGAGGTTATCGAAGACAAAACAATTAAAAGACCGTCACCCAAGGATCAGGACAAAAAGGTATTCTTCGTAACAAATTGAAAACCCACTCTAAGCAAATATTAAACTCTCTTGTCTGAGTGAACCAAATAAAAAAGACTATTTAACTTTGCCATACGAATAACAGTTAATAGTTCGATTGATGAACCTAATCATAATGCTGTCTTCTTTTTTTCTTCTGATGTGGCATAATTTTATAATAATCATTATTTTTGGGATAGGGTGAAGACACGGAGGAGTCTGTGAGTCTTACCAAACCCCGCACTAAGACAAGCACTACTGCCCCCGAGGAGGCTAAACTTACACAAAAGACACCAGCTAAGAAAAAACCAACGGTATTGTCAGATTTTAATACATAATACTCACATTATTGGAATTAGTATAGTATATTCATTGGAATTAGTATAGTAGGCATAGTTTAATTAACTCGTTATAAAATTGCTCAATATTCAAAATTTTAACTTTGATTCCATGTAAATTTATAGGAGGGCTCAGAAGCAGCACAACTCAAAGTCAAAAAACCAGCAGTAGTTAAAAAGGACAAAGAAGATGATGATGAGGTAGATGACAGAATGTTTAAATCCTGTCATGTAGTTAGACTACTGGAACTGTTGTTGTAGTATTTTTGAAATGGTAGTTAGATATAAATGCTGAGATAGTTAAAAACGCTGCTGAGATATTTAATCTAAGTGTTGTAGTTAGTCTAATTCATCGAACATACTTTTAACCTATCCATTCATTTATTTATGCGAATTTCCATTATTACCAGAATTAATATGTTCAAATATACCTTTTAAAATGTAATTGCGCGATAATCTAGATGGATTCGTTAAGAGTTTGTTCTTTGTAGCATGTGATTAACCCAAGATCATGAAAACAATACAAACCTTCATACAACGGTAGATATAATATACCTGCACCTAAAACTGCATTTCAATAAACCATTTTATAGCCTTGACTGATTCTTTAGGGACCGATCATAGTAAAAGGTGGTAGATTTGAAAAACCCGAGCTCAAGAGAACTGAAAAGAAGACAAAAGAACAGGCAAAAAAACCTGGATTTGAGCGCAAACAAACATATCTTTCGGTAAAAACTGTTTCAACCAGAACTCTTAGTGTTGTCTACTTTTATCTATTTCTATCTCTTGATCTATTACACTTCATGTTTTGTCCAATTTCCAAACACATTCTTTGTTACGAGCAGTCTATACCAAAGCAGTAAAATGTCACACACCACACTATTACCTTTTTGGATATGGAAGGTTTTCGGTGTTTTGCGTCGCTCATTGTTCAGGTAATTGGTTGCTGGTCGCATGCAGCTTATTGATACTTTTTATGTGTAATTTCTTTTTCACAGAGTAACTTTAACAATACTTTTATAGTTGCACTTAACCCTGCGTTTTATTATGAGATTTTCATTTATGAACGTGTATAATTCTTTAGGACCCAATCATAGTAAAAGGTGGTAGATTCGAAAAACCCCATCTCAAGGAAACTGTTAAGAAGACAATGGAACAGCCAAAAAAAGCTAAATTACATCTTATAGCTGAACAGGAAATAAAATTCCAAGGGGTAAAATATATTTAAAAAGATATCTTTCATGTCGTTATCTTTTCAACTATTGCACTTTCTCAATCTATTACACGTCACTTATTGTCCGGTTTAAAGCACAACTTTGTTAAGAGCAGCCCATGTAAAAACACGACTCCACAAATCGTTGGCACACACCTCACCACCTGTCTACATACTGAAGAATTTCAGTGTTCTGCGTCGCTCTTTGTACAGGTGATTGATTGCAAGTCGCATGCAGCTTATCAATGTTGTTGTATGTGTAATTTTTCCACAGGACAAATTTATAAATACTTATGTAAATTCACTATGTCAATTATTATATTTTTTACATAGCTCTTTGTTTTGGATAAGATGTCGATTGTATGTCTATGTGTCAGGTTTCTTATCTATCTACAGAATATTTGACACAGTTTGTTACTTTTTCTTTTAAGTAACTTGTTAAACTTGGGGTAGTTTCAAGTCAGTTAAATAAGGGTTTCCGTAATTATAACAAGAACATGAATAAAATGTGTTCAAAAACGATTGTATATATATTAGATTACATACTAATATTTTTTTCAAATAATTACAGGTGGAACTTGACTTTGTTGACGATTACGAACGTCCTGTACTTGAGAAATATGAAAAGATCTCTCCAACTCCTACTGTTCGGGAGAAAAAAGAGAAAGAAACAACAAAGGTAATAATCACTACCTTATTAATTTATTTTAGAAAAGTATCAAGTTCTTTATAAGTAACAAATGTAGAACATGAGCGATTCAGGTACATAAAATTTAGTTTGAAAGAACAACAAACAAACATTTTTTTAAATAGTATAAGATACATATCTTTAAACAAACGTCCAAAGAGATAAAAGATGTAAGAAGAGAGAATGAGCAAAATCAAATAGGAAACAACTCAATGTTTCTGCTATTACCAGACGGAATCTTAACTTGAAGTACGGCAACATAAATACCACTATTTGTGATAATATTGAAATGAAAAATATAAACAAACCCATTACTTGTAAAATCAATTATTTCGATAGATGCAGTGTATAATAAAGTTTGTTATCTAACATAACAGGTGACGATGATAGCGCAACAAGCTAAACATCTCGAAGTAAAGGTATAAATGTATATATAATGAGGGTGAACCTATCCTATTGTTTTCAAAACAGTTTCACTGCCACAAGCATTACTCTTTTACATTAAATAAGATACAGTAATAGACATTTAGGGGCAACAATAAACCTAGAATACCCAACTAGTGCACAAAAAAGGATGTAAATTTTGAGACAGATAATTATAAGGACGCATCTCCGAACGTGGTTTAAAGCATCTATTAAAAAAGTACCTCAGTGCCGTCTAAAACTAGTAGATCTATTTCAAAATTTACATGTGAATATTACTATTAAATTAGTAACAGTGAACAATGTTTACGAAAGTCATCAATCTAAAGTTAAAAAAAGGAAAGTTTATTTTAATGAAAAAAGATATTTACGCAACTTTCACTATGGCTGGTCGTCGGATGGGTGACCACTTTGTGGCATTTACATTTGCGAGCGTTTCCGTGCTTCGGAAGGCACGTTAAGCCGTTGGTCCCGGTTGCCAGTAAAATGGCGGTCGTTAAGCCTGGTTGAAGGCCTTATAGGCGGCTTAAAAAAATTTCAACAGCAGGTAGCCACAACCTGCGTCTGTCTATTTCAACACGGCAATGGGCTCACCACCTATTACGTGGGACAGGAATCCACACGGTGAAAAGTGGGCATATAATATGCCTCTGCCACCCCTTCGGGGATAAGGCGTGATAGATATTTATTTATTTAAAAAGATATTATACTTTTATAATTACGGATATTTGGGAAGGATTGGAGTTAACAATTTGATGAAAGAGTTTTAGGAAGTCATGGTGATCGAATTTTAAAGGTCGACGTAGCACTCTGTGTAAAATCGTGCCCGATCAGAATACTATTAATAGCCTTGTACGTATAAAAAGCTGAAATGTAGAAGAAGTGAAATTACATGCTTGAATGAAAGGAAGTAGAAAGACACACACCGAGATGTACACTTGTAAATAGAAATCAGGTCGTTGACAAGCAGAAAATGTGTAAAAGTTCACTGCAACATACAAAAATATAGCTAGGCACAATATTACTACAAATATATTACTTCCCATCCTCATAGTGTGACATCCATGTAAATATCCTGTGTTTTTTTTTATTATTCTATATATATTTTATTTGTAAGCAACATTTTATTCCTCATGTTCATAGACAACTTAGTGCAACTTGACTAGTGTTAATTGAAATCTGCTCGTATGTGGTAATCATTAATGTGTTTTGTTTCCAATAGACCGAAAGCCGAAGGACGTCAATCCAGAATGAGGTTTGTATCTAAATCAGATTTATAAACATTTTCTTACATTTATGATATTAATGTACCTTTAAATTATCACTAATTTCGAAATTCTAATTCCGTACTAATATTGTACCACTATTATAAAAAATTGTACTTTTGTATATTGGTTACTTCTACGCGCTCAAACGGCTGGACCAATTTGAGATATGGATAAAATTTAGTGTGGATGTAGAACAATACAAGAAGGCTACTTTATATCCCGGGATCAGGTTCCTGTGGGAAAACGGGTACAGGCTATATTCTACACGCAGGTGGAGCCGCGAGCTTAACCTAGTTAAGAAATATTATTAATCACTATCTTTACATCACAGATCAAAGAAGAAAAGTCTGAGAGCCGAAGGAGCTCCATCATTGAAAACAAAGCAGTTAAGGTAAGGCTCAATGTGTTTATAATCTGTTGTTTCTTCTTTGTTTAAAGTCAATTCACTTCAGTGATACGCACAAGCAAGAAATTCATGTCAATTCACTTTAGTGTTACGCATAGAGCATGTCACTCATGCTCTGTGCGTAACAAGAATTTTATTGCCGGATTCTTCATAAGCCGGTCTCATAAAATCCAGACCACTGCTAAACATAATATATATTTCTAAATACATATAGGTATAATACTTACAAGAAACACCAAAACTCGTACACGGGGTCTTGGACACCTTTACATACTCGTATCAATTACTATGGAAAATGTATTTTCTATTGTTTCTACATGTAATCATAAAAGTTTATCATCTGAGTATATTTGCTCAAATTAGTTATTACCAAAGTATAAGCGGGGTATGTTTTTGTTTGTAGTAGTTAATATATGGGATAACGAGATCGGAAAAAAAATGATTAGGAGCCTAATAAACAATCCGGTAAGTCCGGTATGTATCATTGTAAATAAAAAAAATGATAACCGCCATTGCGATAACAGTATATATGAGGAGAATTTTCCCTTTCCATAGATGACTAAAGAAACAGCTGAAAGTAGAAAATCTTCGGTAGCATCAATTGCCGAGCAAAAAGATGTTACAGCTATAAAAAAGGCTGGTCAGAAGGTAAGTAAAATACGTACATAAATTATAATGAGAGCTGTGAAATTTATTCTTGCCTTAAGAAATAAATTTACTTAAGTTCAGAAATAAGATGAATTTTCATAATTTTCACGAGTATTGTAATGTATAGGTCTTACAAAATAGTAGTAACTATGCAAAACCTTGCTGCCCCGGAGCAATTATCCTAATGAATGGGTTTGAGTTTGTTATATCCATAGTATAGACTTCTAGTATATGAAAATACAAAGGTTAGAGGCTGAATCCAATGCTTTTAGTAAATATTAGTACCTGCAAATGTAAACAATCTAGTTAGTACAAAGAATTTTGAGTAAATAGTTACGAAGATTGGATTAATTTTTTTTTTTGAATTTTACCAATAAGATTGTGTGAACTAAATGTAGAAACCAAATTCAACAAACTATCAGTTGAATCAAAAGAAACGTCATAACATTCACATTTAATGTTACTTCATATACTTTTATACCCATTTTACTTAGACGCTTCCATATTCATGCTTTTTCTTATTCCCATTAACTTGTTATTTTAGAGTTTACTAAAAGCAGAAGAAGCAAAGGAAGTGGAGCAAGTTAAACTAAAGGTAAGTCTTGTGGAGCAATCGTTGCATGAGTTTACATCAATTCTAAGTTACAAAGTCTATAAAAACTTAAATGTCTTTTCTTTTGTATATAAATTCAAGCTTAAAGTAAATATTCAAATTATACCGACATTTGTTTGAATATTGTGTGTAAGTGAATAACTTTGTGGTAACATTTATGTTATTAAAAACTCTCAAGGACTTTAATATTCTGATCAGTACAAGATATTAAATCATTTATGTTTGTAAATAGGATGAGAAAGACAAAGTAGAAGATACGGTTTCAACAGATAAGCCTACAGATAAAACATATCCCAGGCGACCTACGAAAACAGACACTAAGGTATATACACAATCATACATTTACACTTGCACATATCATACCTTAACATGTGAAATAAAAAAAATTGTTTACAAATGTGTAAAATTTGCTATGTAATAGGAACCTGCACAAAAAGTAGAATCTAAACAAAAAGAAGATGTAAATCAATCAAAAGAGGCCACTGTTCTTAAGAGTCCTGAAAACGAAAGAGAGGTAATATCTCTAAATCTTTATTATTAACTTGACATTTTTACTATACATTTAATATAAATCCTATTACTGATCAATATATTATAATTCAGGATATGAAAGATGTTGAAGTAACCGAGGAGAAAACGGAAACAAAACGTAAAATGTCTACTGATAAGCCTAAAGAATCTCAATCGAGACGTCGTCCCAGTAAAGATGATGAGGTAGATTCAATTTCATTATACTTTGCTATTGCATCTATGTCTCTAAAATAAAAAGATCGTTCAATAAATTATTAATAATATATCGACAGGGTAAAAGTGAACCTAAAAAGAAGGCTCCTGAAGATAAACGAACTGACACGGCCCAACCTAGTCTAACAAATGAGGTAGTCCTTTTTTATTTTTATAGACTATTTTAAGTGGTCATTTTCATGTTTTTAAAAAGAAAAAATGCTATACCAACCATAAGTGTATCTATAGATAGGAATACAGAACCAACATATCCTTTGCGCAAACCCAGTATTGAGATAGATAATAGTAATATTTTTAAGGCAATTGTTTAAAAAATTTACAAAAGTAAAAAAAATACAAATAATCAAAAATATTTTGACACTTTTTAGACAGCGCCATCTAGCCCAAACTAAGCTACATTTTTCTAAATACATACATATAGGAAATGCCCAAACTCATGTTGGATTACATTACATAAATAAATATATTCATAATTGATTGTTAGGAGTCGGAATCAAAAATGGCGATAAAATCTCTATAAATTTCACTTCATTTTAAAAGGATTTCAAAAGGGTAATTTAAAAGGGGTCAAAAGATTTAGTAGATGATAGTAAATTTATAATAGTCGTGAAATTTATCTAACGAATCGCAATATTTTATTAGGTGCCTGAGCCTTCGTTTTGGGGATCCGAACCAACTTTGGAAGTGCCACAGGTAGCTCATTTACTATTTTTTCAAAATAGAACGAATTTGAATGAATTACATGAATCTACAACATAATCTTTTTTCTTGGTCCTAGCCGGAAGCACCAAAGACAATCAGACAAACTCCTTTTTTTTTACGACAAAGATCATCTGTAGAGGTTGGTATTTGATACGTTATTTTTTTAAAACGCATAAATTACATACTAGTTCATGCCCGCGGCTTCATCTGCGTAATGAAGCTTTCCCGTTCCTGTTTCCTATAGGAACTTGTTCTCGGAATAAAAGTAGCCTATGTCCTTGTTGGCTCTAGAATATCATTAAAATTAGTTATCATTATCTTTTATTAATTATCATTAAAGCGCGACAGTCGGACAAACATAGTTACTTTCGCATTTATAATATAAGTAAGGATAAGTCACCATACATAATTTTTTTATATGCACCAAAAATTTGTCAATTTCCATTAATTGCTTTAAATAGAAAAACATTAAAACAATCTTATAATTAATCAGGAACCTGAGCCTGCGTTTTGGGAACCTGAATATACAAAGGTAACATATTTTTTTTATGAAATTAAATTTATTTTTTTAAAACAAATACAATTATTAAAAAGACATGTTTCTTTGTTAGGGTTCAGAAGTACCCACAACTCCAATCCAAACACCATACCACGTAAGAAAGAAATCTTTCTCACAGGTACGTTGTAACGGTACAATAAAGTAATATAAAATCAGTTCAATATTCAAAACATTAATTTTAACTTTTACCAGGAACCTGAATCTCCATTTTGGGAACCCGATACAACTAATCAAGTATCAAAGGTAGTTATTATTAAATAAATAAATGTAATAAGTGAAATCAATTATTAAATTTTATATTAATTTGATAGGATTCAGATGAGATAGCAAAGAAACTCACACAAACACCGTTCTTCATGAGGAACAAGTCAGTCACAGAGGTAGGTATTTACTGCAAACTACTTTAACACTACACTACATACCTATATTATACGTCACTTAAACACTACCCACAAAGTTACTACTTATAAACTCAACATTTTTCTTTCTTGAGTAATAATTTACCTATGAATCCAGTTGTACACCAACGTGTAATGTTTTGTAGGTAAAATATCAAAATATTTATGCGAGTCAAAATTTACCATCGCACTCTTTGTAAATAAAAATAACTTTTTAAAAAAGCAGTCAACGTCATACAATATTTTTCAGGAATCTAAAGAATTAAAAGACAAACCAACCATTCAACTATATCAGGAATCACCGGATTCCAGAACAGAAACAAAACAGGAGGTAGATCTTTTCGGATTTCATGTTTTCTTTCGTACTTACGTTAAAACGATTCTCATTTTAATGAATAAATCTTTATTTTAGGAATTGAATGTTACCTCAGTTAAAGAAGTTGCTCAAAATCACAAGGTACCATTCAGTTTATGTATATAATATTTTATTCTCAAAATTAAATCTATATTCTAAAAGTATTGTAATTTATTAGGGAAAGACAAGTGACCAACCCAAAGCAGAGGCATTTTTAGAACAGCCCCAACACATTTTATATCCATGGAGAAAACAACACACAATGGTAACATTCACACCTTTACTCATAAACAGAACTGCGTTGCACAGAAGAAACAAAGACATTTCACCACTTACACCTTATCTTTTCCTTCAAAGTAAACTATGAACAACGTAGGTTTTTACTAACATAAAAATAGGAATGTAATAATAATATGCTCACACAAAATTTTAAGCACAAATATTACATAACATAAAAGGATCATAATAAAATTCTTACCTAAACTGCTCTGTTTAACATTATGTAAAATATTAAACACACAATATGCACACATTTACTCATAAGCACTTCAACATAGCACTGCACAAGAATGATTTATAAATCACTTTCTATTTTGCTGAATATAAAACATTAAATACGTCAACCAGGTACCTACGTTAGAAGAACCTACATCGGACAAAAATGACGAGCCACCGGTGGTTCCGTTCTCTTGGAATGTTATTCCAGAAATACCACAGGTATATTATTATTCGTTGAAAAATATAGGGCATAATAGTTAGAATATACATTTAATACACATTTTTATAATCAGGCTGAACAAACACCAGAACTAGAAGACAAATACAAACCAACATTACTTGAGACACCAGAACCAATTGCACCTTGGCGAAGGGAGAAATCCCCTCAGGTAGACAACATACAGATAATTCAAATTTCATCGCTTCATCACAATTAAACACAATCTTATTAATTCATCAAAGTTTTGGCCTTTAGGTTACTTTTAACTTTTACAAATACAATGCTTGCCACATTTTACACAACGTATGGTCGCCAATAATTGAATTTAATCTGTAGGCTGAAAGAAGTGATAACAAAGATGATCGTACGCCCGCTACATTAGAAATTCCACAGCCCGGTTATAGCAGCAAACCTCAAACGTCTGAAGAGGTATACACCGACACTCGATGTGGTTGCACAATATAACGCACAATGCACTAGTGTAGAGATCACAAAAGTTTGAAGCACAGGTTTTTTTGCACTAGCACTTGTAGATTCAATAGCTGCACAAAATTTTGCAATATATTATTGTAGAAGTAGATGCCTTATCGTACCTTTGAATCTTAAATAAACTCTGCTCGAATCCATTTGATACCGTAAGTGTTTATTTATATTGTGTAAATATAGACGTACGTAATATAGACATATGTATTTATAGTGTTTACTATTATTTTGTCAATGTATGCAAAAAATAATTAAAGACTAACTAATTCAATATCACTGAAAGCATGTTTATAATAATTTTACAGAAATCCTGCTTCTGCTTTTGCTTTTTAATTCATGTTCGGATTTTTAATAAATGTATAATAATTTATTGTAGTATTATTTTCAGCGTAAATGTAAGTAAACTATTATTAAGTTAATGTAACCTTCATCTTACGTACCGTTAAGTGCTTATTAAAACTGTGAATTCCTAATAAGACACCGTGTTATGGATAAGGAAACATTTTTTAACAGTATTTTAAGTATTTCAGTACAATAGTGTCGTTGGTACTTCTGGATTTAATTCTCAACCCGCTAATCAGTAAGCTGTGTGTGATCGTAAAAGATAGAGTGAAGGAGTTCTTCTATTTGGTAAAGAATCAGTTAGCCAGATTGAGACAGTTGTTAGATTAAGCCGTTACGTAATTTTCCAGGATGAAACTTCATTTTTAGAATTCACTCAGTCTCGATAAAGTGGGCTACATGAAACAAGATTTTATCTTTCGATGTTATTGAGTATTTTTAAATGAATTTACAATGATAAGCTACGAGCAAATGAAGGCGAATTCTTTAGTTGCCCCAGCTATAATATTGGACCGCATCTTAACGGCCTCGAGAAATCTTATTAAGTTATTGTTGTTTATTATTATTGTATATTCATTCCTAAAAGTTGTATTTATAATAACAACCAATATCTATTCAAATGCATTGTCTATTATTGAACCTATGGTTGGATTATTAACATTATTTTGACTTACAGAAAGTTGCTGTTAAAGAAGAGAACGTTCAAGAAGAAGCAAAGAAGGCTAAACTCACTTCGGGTAAGAAAAAAGTTGAGGATCTACCTGAGATCCCAGATTATGAAAGACCAGAGCTTGAAAAATATGAAAAGACGGACTTCACACCAACAAGTAGAGATAAGGCACCAAAGGTAATCTACCGTAAAAGAAGTAAAATTAATGTTCATTTTATTTATATAATTTAATACATTAAATCTTTGAACAATTGGGTAACAGACACCGGTAGTGCCAGAAATCAATGCACCAGATGAAAAACTAGCTGCACCAAAGATTGAAGTAATTCGCGAAAGGTCTCCAAAACCTGAAATTCCAAGAAAACCTTCCCTTGTACCTGGTGCTCCAGTTGGAAGACGTGGCTCCCTCATTCCTCCACCAGAGGAAATAGGAAGGCGCGCTTCCATCATTATCAGCGATGAGGTATGTATCAGTTTATACTTAGAGTTATGTAAATTTTGCATTTATTATATTGGATATCAGTTAGTATCTACAATATCAGTAAAGGTATGACTCGATATTTATATTTAATTATGCTATTTTAATAATAGTCATGTTACGATATGTAAGCGCTGGCATCAGAATCACTCTTTGAAAACCCAAGCTTAGATACATAGCTGCAAGCAGTAGGCACAACGGTTAGAAAACGGTAATGATAGCCATAAACGCACTTATTGACACAATGGTAATCTGGTTACATGCATAAAGTTCATTTCAAATTACTTGTAAAAATATTAAATATTTAAAAAAAAAAAACTTTTATCTGCTATTTTTAGTTTAAACGTCTAAAACCAGGATACCAAATTTACCCCTAGTTGGCAGTTTGTGATGCCACATTTTTGCTGCATACTATTAAATTTTACGCATGTATATTTCTAACTAATAGTGCCGGAAATTTCAACGAGTGATTTAAAAGGATGTTGGCGTTATTCCATAGAGATTTAGCCCTTTAGTAGTCTAGACCCTATTCTCTAAAGCCGAACCCTTAACACGAATGCATAGATTCCTTTGAAAAACAAAACATTTTATAATCGTCTTTAGGAGGATGATGCTTATGAGACCGCTTTAGCAAACAGATGAGATCTAGTTTATAGTGGAGTTCAGCTTGAACCCTTAATTCCTTGCTTTTAGTATGAATTGAACAAAGTTTAGTTATATCACAGCAGATACTTTTTAAAACACTGACATTAAACAAAGTATGTAGACATTAAGATTATGCAAAACGTAATCCACAGGAGAATAGAAAACTAAGACCCGGTGAGGTGATCGAAGAGAAGAAGGTAAAACACAAAATGCTAAGAATTCTAAATGAATGTTATTATTGCCGTGACAAAGTTTTAACTGTATCTGTATACGGTATTATTAATACATTTGCATCCGAGGCGGTTTAAAACACGTAATACTGGATAATCACATAGCCTTAACAAGCATTTATATTTTGCAATAGTTCTAAATTGGTAAATGTAATTATCCAGGTCGTATCTGTCTAAGAACCATTTTATCGTCAAAGCACAGAGCTAAATTGCACAAATTTGTGAAGTACGCACACACAGATAAACTGCACAGCTTGTAGCACGTTACGCACACAAAATAATCAGGTCAAAAAATTGAGTGTTGAGACAACACTTTTTACAGGAATGGTATGCCTGAACGGGCTTTTCTTACAAATGATGAAAATGAAAAATACAACTAACACAAAACAATTAACACGAAGGTGATGCAACATGTAACGTAATAACTTTTGCACATGCTGGCTAGGATATTGCACCAAATAATGAACTAAAGTTAGGTTAGGCCAGGTAGCCCAGGTTCGGCAGCGGAGATTTAGGTAGGGTGATTGTAATAAATCGGATTATCAGTGTTTTTTAACAACAGGTCACGAAATTACGTCCCGGCGAAGTTTTAGACGAGAAAAAGGTGAGACCGATTGAATCTGGTCAGTTTTAGGTGGAGGCTGCTCGCTTTGCAAAGCATTTTTATTTTTAATATACTTTTTTTTCCATTGTTTCACACAAACCTACACCGATATGTATTTACTGAATAAGTCTCTTTTAGTGATAAGTAAGGGGTTAAATTTTAATAATTAGTTTTTACCACACTATGGTTTTTACACCAAAATAGTTTAGTTATTCTTTACAATACATGCAGAATATAAGCTTGTAAATATTAATAAGCTGTTTTATATTCTGATAAGTAAAATCGCTATTTCATTCACTATTTATCCCGTCTTTTCTAATTTTGATGATAGTTCTCTCAGCATAAACCCTTTGTTTAAATAGCTAAATACAGCTAAGCTATTAAGTAGTTTCCTCTCTAGTGCCTTCTATACAAGTACATATTCTCTTACATATTTTTTTCTTTATAGATGTTCTTTTTTAGAAATAGTTTAGTTACCGCTTTGCCGACCAGCGGGTTGACGATATGACAAAACATCGCTGGATTTGTCCTCTCACATTTTTGGGTTAAACGAACGTTCATTGTAATTGTGAAATATCAGAGAGCGCAGCTTGCAAAGACATTTATTCGACTGTTTTAAGTATCAAGTTAATCTAATCTAAACAGTTCGATAAATGTTGGTGCAATGTGTTTTTATTATAATCGTTGTAATTTTACTCTTATGTATTTTAAAAATGTTCGTTTTCCTCATGAACATAGCCGCTTTTTAGATTTACTATTAGAAGTGCTTTCAGTTTTTTATAACTTTAGTCTTTATTTTTCCATTAACATTATTTCTAAATGCATAATACATTTTGCTTCCAATTTATATCGATGTAATATAATCGTCTATCCACTCACATACAATAAATTAATGTGCAATTTATAATAAATGCTTACAAACTTTATTTATTAGTTAAGTGGAAAAACTAATTAATTAAATTAATTGACATGGTCATCATTTTGCATATACACATTTACACTGCATTATTAAAACCGTTGACAACTGACTTCTACATTTACCTACATTCAATTTACACTTTATTAACTTCTAAGCACACAGTGTATTTATTTGTACAGGTATATATTATATTATCTTTAAGCACATTTTTAACAGAGAATGTTTTACTAAAACGTATTATTTTTTCCACAAAAGAAACGGAGCAGGCCGGGTGAACTCGCGGATGAGGTATATTTGTGTGGAAATCTATATGTTTAGAATAAAGATTATATTCATGTCCTAGAAAGAATAGAAACGTGGCTAACATAGAAATTTCCAATGATATTAATGTCTAAAGTAAATAACTTTATGTAATGGTCAATAATGTAATTCAAAATATGAAAAAATGCATTCAACGCAAATTTTCTATCTATTATGGGTAACTTTATTATTTTCTGTAAATAAGTTAGTATTAGTGCTACTAATACCTCGTCATTTTAACACAATAATATAATAAATAATAATACCTTGTAAATTATTTGATATATAATAAAATGCGTGCATGAATCCTATTAAAATTAAATCTAAATACAGTAATGTGTTGGTCGAAATAAGTAAAAGGTGTGAAATTTAGAAATACTTATTTATTTATTTCGAGAAACCACAAATAGATGCTAAAATTACAATATTTATCAACCAAATCGCTATATGCCAAAAAATAATAAATGCTTCTCTTAACAAAGATAAGGTAATAATATGTATAGAATTAAGACCAGTAAAGTTAAACATAGTATTACTTTATCATATACTGTTTGTATATTGCACACTTAAATACTAAGTATTAATTTTATAACACGCAATATCTATGATTTAATAAGAGGTTTCAACTTTCGTGAAATATAGTAAAAGATTTTTTTTTGTTATATGCTACTTATATCATAGATATTCGTCTTCTAATCATTAAGAAGCCACAAAATAGAAATCTCAAAAATAAAAATGTATTTTTTTAATATTGACAATTATAAGTCACAAGTAATAAACTGACCAAATTATCTAAACTGACATTAAACATGAATTGACATTTGATACTAATGACCACAGTTTAGTGCAAACTTACACTGAAAAATATATGTAACAAGGGAGAAAGTAGAATTTTAAAGGGCTAAGTATATAATATTAAATTAAAAATAAAACGCACCTGTTGAAGAACGCACACACGACGTGAACGAATTACATGAGGCAATGTAACTACTAACTACAATTCATTGTATGCCAGGAGAGTGCTTGTCACCTTTATGATTGACTGTGGTTCCTATAAATATGAGTGCAGTAATCAGGCCAAGATCGAGATCTTGAAACGTTCCCACCCTTAACGGTCTCAAGTTGCCAGCGCGCTGAGTTATATCTGTCGTATATCGTTAAGGAGATAAAGCATCGATATATTGATCAATGACGTTCTATCATCTTAAATAGCTAATCCAGATGTTATATTTTCAGAGAAAACACAGTCATTTGATCGTATATATAAACATACTCTTATTAACAATCAGTAATTGCAGAAATAAATTATGAACAAGAATATACTTTAAAATACTATTATAAGAATTAATAAACTATAGTAGAGAGAGAGTATAATTAGTATTACTTAAAAAATCTCACAATAAATTATGATCATAAAATTAAACTGCTATAAATAAAAACAATGACACTTTTTAAAATGAACACAGAAAAGCTTTGATTGGCATTATGGTCAATTAAGTGGGAAGGTAGAAATATATGTGTGGGTGTCAAGAGGTGTATCGGATTAGTATAATTTGACAAAAATATTGGCAAGGATTTAACATTATTCATTTGGCAGTTAATTCCCTATATTTTCTTTGTCATTCATCTGATTTGTTGAACAAAAACACATTTAATTATCGTTTAAGAAACATTTCCCATCATTAGTCATAAAAAATTAAACCATCGGAAATGAAAACGTTTAATTTCAATTACTGTGCAAGTTTATTTCATTAACTACGGCACTAGGGCCGTTCTATATATAAATAACGAAAGCGTTCTTACCAAGAGACATTAGGTATGAATCTAAAATTTGTCGGCTCGAGAGCAATGCAGACACCCGCGATGTGGGTACACGTGCCAACGATGACAATCGTTTGAACAGAATGCATTAATAACAGGATGCCAATCAATCTTTCGATCTCTTTGCACAACCCCTCAATCTAACAATATTAATGAATATAGACAAACACGTCACAAAGTGTGTCTTCTTGAGACATCTATTTATTGGCTCCAATGCACATCGAAAATTCAGAATATCAAAAGTCATACCAAAACCACAATTACTGTCAAAGGACAGATTCAATATTCATTCCTTGTTGTCTAAATATCGACTCATTTATATTAATAATGCGTTAATTCAGTTAGTAATAGATTTTTATATTGATATTGAGAGTTTGATAGCTTCAAAGCGAAACACCTGCAATATCACGGTGAATCTCCATCCATGGCAACTACATGCATATATATATATTAACAGCAATGTTCAAGAACGTGTTTCACGGATGGCTCGGCTCACCTTAATCTGATAATTAATTATGTTGGTCTGCTGATTTGTGCTATGCACAAATAGATGTCCACCGCCCCCGCTCACCTTTATAGCGAAGTGACTATGCTAAAGCGACCTGTTCTTCAGTCTTTTGACATTCGCGACCATTTTTACATGGAACGATTCACTCACCGTTTCAAGTCGAAAATTTATAAACGATACACAATTTAAAATAGAGCGTAGTACTTAACGGGTTCGAAATAATTTGATAGCATTTAATTGATAACTTTTTGATAAAGAAATGAAAATGACAATTTTAAAAATATTTTTATATTTTAAGTTTACAAATATGATTGAGATTTAATAAGTACCTGTGATATAATGTACTGCAATTATAAAATTATTTTTATTAAAACAAGGTTCGTTTTGTGGCATCATAGTGATTAAATTTATGTGATTAACAAACGCTATGGCTGCGGTTGCTCAAAAACCGAATGCCTCTGTAGCTAAGCCTAAGGTTGATCCGGTAAGTTTGAAACTATATACATATAATGTGTTTTTTTTTATGTATCTCAGGTTATCAAAGGTCATCAAAATAATTTATGTTACACACATATAGGTACATAAAGTTACTTAAACTTTTTAACGTAAAAAAGTAAACTTTGATGTTTACAGTTCAAAACAAGTATTGTGAGATATATATTACGTTTAAAGATGTAACATTGCTGTTTAATAACGGTAATATAACATTCAATAATTTGAGTACTATATCTCATCCTTTCTGCAGAAATTAATATAATGGTAATTAAATAAAGTTTATTGCGCTATAACTGTTTCAAATGGAGAGATTACATTACTTTTTGCTGTGTTTTAAATATGAACATGTAGATAAGAAATGTTGATTTAAATTTTATACATATGTAACAGTTTTTATTTACCAGATGGCAGATGATAAAATCTCATCTTTTAAGATTAGTGTGTTGTATATTATGTAACTTTGTCTTAGCTTTTACACCATATTGCAAAGCGATTTGAAGTAGGTAAATTTTCTTCTCATTAGATCGCGTAGCAGATGCACCTCAAAATATCATGGATGGATGAATAAGACATTATCCTCATTCTTATATTCAACAAAGGAACTATCCCAGGCTGTCTCAACAACAGCGCTAAATTTCTCCTCATATTGAATGTACTTCATTCAACTTTTGCTATCATGAACAGTAGATATACTTGGCACAGTAACGAAAATAATACCGCCAAGTACATTCGAGTAACATAAAATATCGTTTCTGCTAATAACAGTCTAAAATATTACGTTCCAAAATTGTACGGCCATAAGAGAACATTGACGTATATTTTCACTTGTCTTACATACATCAAGAAGATCAATGTTCTCAAGCCATTTGGCTAGCGCTCATAATGTAACACAACTGTCATAACATACTAATGTGTTATCATATTTCGTTTACTGAGCTCTCATCTACATTGACTATGTCTTGGACTACGTCGAAAGTAGATACATTTTTGGATACGATTTGATGACCTTTGATGAACAACTGTACAACAAGAATAACGCCCCCTTTATTTTATTTATAATATCTTCACGTCAATATCTTGGAATAGAATTGATTACTCACAAATCTTAAACATTTTCTTGTAATTATTATATACTTTATCACCTATTTATTTTATATTTAACTGCTAAAATACTGTATTTTTTATTTATGTAGTAAATTCACTGTTATTAGGTCTTTTAACTCTAAAACTTAGTGATTTATTCGTAATTAACCTGTTTCTATTATATAAACGATGGCATATTCTTACATTTGTATTTGTAATATAGCGGCGAAAATCTGGCGATACGAGGAGGCCATCGTTGCAAGAACTTGAGGATCTCATCAATAAACCATCAGTACCTCTAAAACCCCTTGGAGATGGAGGGCCACCGGTTATCGTTGATGTACAAGAGAACTATTCAGCTGTTGAAGGTAAATCGTTTTTTTTTTTTGCTTTTTTACTATTTCATTAATGTAAAAATACAAAAAGCTAAATTCTGTACTAAATATCATCGATTTCTAGTTACAAATAATTGAATGAAGTTCTTGATGCTATCATTGCCTCTTTATATTTATAACTTCTAGAGATTCCAACTTTACAATCGGAAATAAAATATTAATTCTTAGTTACCATTTTTATTTAATTAGATCAAACTGGCTACCTCACCGTACAAGTGGAAGGCAACCCGGCGCCCACATTTAAGTTCTACAAGGGCGTGGGTGAGATTATTGAAGGAGGTCGTTTTAAGTTCGTCACAGATGGCGAAACTGGTCTCATCACCCTCTGTATGAGAAAGGTTAAACCGAACGATGAAGGCAAATACAAAATCGTGGTCAGCAATATCCATGGCGAAGATTCAGCTGAAATGCGACTCTATGTATCTGGTAAGTTTTCTAATTAGATAATTTAAATATTTTTCTAACCAATTCACTCGTTTGAGAATTTAATATGTTCACCAGGATTTCATATTTACTGATATTTTAATAGATTATGAAATGATAATCTCTTCATAATTTATATAAATATATTATAAATCCAGATTCCAGTGGCATGGATTTCCGAGCCATGCTCAAGCAGAGAAAATACGCCAAATGGGCAGAGAAAAAAGAAGAAATAAACGTAGACCTCAAAGAGGTCGAAAAACCCATTCCACCACTGAAAAAAGTGGAAAAGGTAAGCTTAAAATCAACTATAATGCATCATAAAAAGCTAATGACATGTTACATACCAATCAGATAGAAATTTAATAGCTAAGATGGTGACATAAATACTAAGCATTACATAAACTGACTGTCATAATGAAAGTGTAAAAATAGAGATGCAAGACAATTTAGATCTTAATTCATATCAAGATATTGATCATTGATCTAAAAATAATTGCGATAAAAGGTTCGTTAACGTTCTCTGGTAGTATTATGCTAAAGAAAATACGACATTTCTACATTGTCTTGTTATCTTAGTATAAATATGTATTTAAATAATCGGACAGCTCCATCAGGGTACAAATACGTTGACTTGATTGGTTAATATAAATCAATCACATGCATTTTTCTCTGGATATAAACGCAAGTTTGAACAAGCATGCTTCTTCACAAATGCATAAGCATTAGATAGCTTTAAAATAAAAGTGATTACAATTTCTTTACATTCATCCATAATAATGTATTTATCTACTTACATATCCATCCATCCATCCATCCATATTGTCACGCTTTCATCCCCGAAGGGGAGGCAAAGGCATAATAAACGCCCACATTTCACGTATGCATTTTTGTCCCACGTAACAGGTACTGTACCTACCTATATAGTACCTAAAACTTTTTTAATGATTTTGCTCACTGGCCTCAAACTTCACTATTAATAATGATGTGGTAGTGAAACTCGAAAGCTTTTATTTTAGCTAAGTACATATTTTAGCATTGTGAATTGAGCAGATTTATGTAAATCTACTCATACTTACGCGTTAATTCATTTTTACCTACTGTGCATACCATTTGATCTTTAGGGCTTAGAAACTGGATATTTTGAAGAGGACGGCTACGTTGTGGTTATTTCTGAAGGTTTGGAGATGGGTAGATTCCCGGATGGAAGGAGACGCTCTTTGAACTGGTCCTGGGTCAAGGTCATCAGTATTTTAAAATATAGCATCATTATTCATTCCATTTTACATTTCCAATTGTATAAATTTATAAATTTTTACTTTACTAACTCTAAATTGGATATAATCTAGTAAATAAAGTAAATTTATATCATATTTTAAAAGTTCAATTCGAAGTATTTTTTTTTCTAGTAGATCACTATAACAATCCAAAGAACATGGTAAGATAATATAAAATAATAATGTGATTGTAAAGCTCAATTTTTTTTTAAAGTGGATAACACACCCAGTGTATTGAATTGACACGTAGTGTTTTGAACAAATCTTGCCATGATCCTTTATATTTCTTTAAATATGACCTTATTTTAGTCAATCAATATTATTTTACTCTTATGTCATAATGACTTTTATACTAACATAGAAGAAAAAATCACTGGTTATTATGTGATTTGTTTACATATGTGTAATATAAGTGTTAAGTCAAGTTATCAAATTTACTTAAGATACTACTATAAATAAGTAGCAATGTCAGCATATTTGGGCAAGCTATTTTCTTGGTTTCATGTTAGTACTAAAAACATTATGTAAACAAAGCAGATATTGGTACCTACCAAGACTAAAGTTAAACATTTTAAACAAAAACAACATTTTAAATTTTACATACACTTGCAGCCACATTTCACTTCGCTTCTTAACTAATTTATATTCACAACTTCATGCATAACCTACTATTCTGTCAATAACATGGTAATTAAAATTCTAGGGTATCTATCAAATAAGGAGACGCATGTCTCTACCTGAAATAATACCTGATTGGCCCGAATTGATGGAGGCTGTCAAAATAAAGGTTCGATTAAACGGAAAGATAAATAAATGCTATAATCACTTACTGTGCATTTGAAACTTTTTTTAAAAACAATCATTTTAGCATACTTTTCTAATTTTCTGGTAGGTTTTTAATGGACAGTAAGTAAATATAAATAATTAATGATTTAAAATGATGAATGATAAAATAACGAAACTAAATCACAAAACTCTGAAGTTATTGACTACAACACAATTAAATGAAGAACCACACACAAACACAGTCATCAACATTTTACTATTAATATAATCAAAGTTGTAGGCACTAATTTCAGGTGGAATAAATAAAGAAATGCATTAAAATGAATTTTTAAATTAACAACGGTTTTTGTATTACCAATTTTAAGACTTGAACATAACTTTCAGGGAATGTAAGTGGAATGAATTGATGACTAGTCTTACTTTTGGATTTCTATCCATTTTATCAAATTGCAGGGTTTGACGTCGGTTTGAAGAGCTTCTATCACGTCATTATAATAAAAATATTCATATTTGACTCCATTAATTTCAGCTGATGCATTCGGTGTTGCGCAGATGTTGGAATTTTTTTTCTTCTGCTGTTATGATTATAATAAGTTAGTCAAAATTTGCATTATAATCATTACAACAGTTGATCAATGTATATTAAAATAATATATAAATTTTGTAGTTTAAAAATAGTTCGTTTAGTTTTAAATAATCAAACCAAAGCTGAAAATTTGCTATGAAAAGAAATTGACTAAGAATTGATGAATATTTTGTAGAGATCTCACAATAGAAGACAGTCACTGGCTGAACTGATTCCGGACTGGCCGGTGCTTCACTCGTTTAAAAGAGACGAGGTTTGCCAGCAACGTCTATAGACACAATGCATCTTGAAGTGTAAATCACCAAATGCAAATTATTTGTCGCACGACAATATATCTCCACGGCAACTTGTATGATCTTATAATCTGATGAAAATAACATTAAATATCTTGCATTAGTATCTGCCTAGATATAAAATACAGCTTTAGTGTTTACAAACTTGTAAAATAAGTTACTGGCATGTCTGTACAAAATGCACAATATATTAATTAATATCGAACTCACTTTTACTTCGTCATATAAAAGCTCTGGAAACCATCTGTTTTTGTAAATACTCTGGCGCCAAGAATAAATTTAGCAGCTGGTTGTGCAAGAATATTTAATGTTTATTTTTTTCAGATTGTTTAATCAGCAGTACGTGGTCACCGACTAGTCAGTCCAGCACATCTTTGGTATTCTTTATACTATATTCTTCTTCAGCAATTCTTCTGTGCACATCTTCGTCAATATTTTGACTAGTAGCACTGCGCACAGGTTCAACGTTATAAGCACAATTTTTCAGGATATTATTATACCCTACTTATCAAAAATGATGGATAATCTTTAACGAATTAACATTGCAGAACAATGTTAATTTATTTTTCAAAGTTTTTTAAAACTATAATAATGTTTGTTGTGATATTAACCGGCCTACCCCGCGTTAAAAGTGGTCACTGTAGCATGGGCGTTTACAAATCAGAGGTATTACATTCGCGCTGTCGACCGTGTTACAACCTAAGACTCTTTTTGAAGAGAACCCTATACTAAAATTATTATTTGATGAGCCATTGGTCAATTCATATAAATTTAAACAAATACATAAAATGAACAATATCCAGGGTCATTTGTAAAACACCAGCTACCTGCTAGGAGTAGCCAAAGTCATAACCAACCACGTATGTTCTACCACTTTTGGCAATTCAGTTACACAGCGAGTACTAATGTACATTGGAACTTCGAGCTTCATCATAGGTTTTCGCTCTTGGATTCGCTTAAAAGAACTCATGGGTCTCCTTTTCGTCTCTTACTGCATACTTCCATGAACGATGGATGTGCGCGCATCCATGCGGTTGAAATAGGTCAAGGTCAAAAGAGTTATGTCCGGTCCACCTCCATCCTCTGTGATTTTCACGAGTTGTGTATTACTGTAATTCAATCAGTACATTAAATTAAAGTTAAATATGAATAATTTTTTTTTTCTATAAAAAAAAATTCAATATCGAAAAAAAATATTCGTAGCACATGTTTTTATGATGTTAGGTACCTAGTTGCTGGTGTTTTACAAATGACCCTGTATTTACTCGTATGTTGTGGTAGCAATAATGATTTCAACTGCAGTCTTCCATGATCATGGCGCTTGCACCAGACATGGTAATTATCCCGAATAATATGATTATAATAGTGGATACTGTTGGATACCTGGACGTATTGATACCGTTTCAATACTTCTTGAGTTTCTTACATTTAAAAGCAGAATTCAATAATGTTCATCATTTTTGTTTGGCGATTTGTAATACATTTAAGAGAAATTGAAAATTAAATCACGCCAATGATCTAGACTTTAAAAGATATATAGAAATTCCAATTTCTGTACATTAGCATGGAGTTTACTATTGTGTGGGGGTAACACCAATGAAGGAATGGCTGATGATCTAACGCCTCTGATGCCATGAGTTCTATTGTTTTTATTGATTTTTGAGCACTTTTCACCGTTCGCTCGTGACGTTGACAGCGATGAAGAATGAGAGAGGTATCTTGGTGGTCAGCACACAAAGCTTTTGTATGAAGAGCACATGTTTGGTTCTGCACTTTTCAGTTCCAAAAATAACAAAAATATTTATGTTACTGGATAATATTTTCAGAAACAAGAATCATTCTTGAAGCCCCTCGTAGATCAATTCGCGAAAGAAGGCAAGGATAAGAAGGTGACATTCGAAGCCATCTTTACTAAGCCTAATGCGAAACCGAAGTGGTACTTCCGCAAAGATGTAAGCCTATCGATTCAATAATATATTTATTGGGCAGTGCCATATCTGTTGCTACAATTATATTTTTTAATGTTTTAGGAGCTATTCCCTGGCTCTAAGTATAAGATGACAAATGAACAAGATTCATACAAGCTGATCATTATGAACCCAAAAGTTGAAGACACAGGTAAAATTACTATTGAAATCAGCGGTACCACATGCACTGCTTTCTTGCAAGTCGATGAGCCTGATCCCACCTACACCTTCGTAAAACCACTAAAGAAGACAACGAGTGGTTATACAAAACATGAGTGTGTGTTGGAATGTGCGGTTTCCAGCAGCCTTGCCATCGTATCCTGGTGGAAAGGAGAAACAAAGATTGAAGATAATGAAGATTTTTCAATCTCCAAAGATCTATCAGGCGTATGCAGGCTCGTCATCAATAAGTGTAAGTTCGAGGATGCTGGAAAATATACGTGTAAGATCGAGAAACAACCTGATAAGACTGAGACAGATGTTAAGATTGTTGGTGAGTTTTTATCCTTGAGCGAAGATTAATTGTGTTGAGTTAAAAATAGCATGACTAAAACATTTTTATTATTTTTAGAATACCCGTATAAGTTTACAAAGGTACTCAAATCGCAACAAGCAATTGAAAAGGACACCATCACACTGCTGTGTGAGCTGGATGATGCTAGCGGTGATGTAAAATGGTAAGCTCAGTAAATATTACCTCAAAATTTGACACTTACTTATTATATTCTTACCCTTGGATTTCTAAACATAAACATACTACATATGATATCAATTTTATGATCAACTCATACATCATACAACTCCGAAGGAGTAGACATAGGTGAATTATAACACTTTGCCAGTAGTTTTGTTTATCCCACATATTTAAGAAAGTCTATTACCATATTATACTGTAATCCAAACATGAATTCCCAGATAGCTGATGTTACAAAAAAAATACCACTACAATTATAATCTTTGCAGTCTGAGCATTACTATAAGTTTTTCATGTAATTTAGTTTAGATGAGCACTAAAAAACCTTAAACTATTTTCTAGTCACTACGTAAAACATACCAATACATTATATTTTATTTAACATGCAGTAATTTTAACACATTTAAACAATGTTCTCATCCTTTTTAGGTTCAAGAATAATGAACCCCTGAAGACAGATAAACGTATCACTATAAGTAAAGAAGGTCGTAAACGGAAGGTGGTGATCAAGGACGCCAAAGTTACAGACGCTGGCAACTTCAAGTGCACTACGAACGCTGATGAAACAGCGTGCGAATTGATTGTCAATTGTAAGTTCATATGTTTCTTATCCTTAGGGATCCATTTACTTACCTTTTTTTTAATTTTGTAGTTTTTGGGTTTATAATAAATAAATAAAAATAAAATATAAATATGATAATCACGCCTTATCCGCGAAGGGGTGGCACAGGCATATTATATGCCCACTTTTCACCGTGTGGATTCCTGTCCCACGTAATAGGTGGTGAGCCCATTGCGCGATTAGACAGACGCAGGTTGTGGCTACCTGCTGTTGAAATTTTTTAAGCCGCCTATAAGGCCTTCAACCAGGCTTAACGACTGCCATTTTACTGCAACCGGGACCAACGGCTTAACATGCCTTCCGAAGCACGGAAACGCTCGCAAATGTAAATGCCACAAAGCGGTCACCCATCCGACGACCAGCCATAGTGAAAGTTGCGTACCTCAGTGATCGTTTACCGAACACTGAGACCGCGGGGCCACGAGCGCTTCGCTGGGTTTATAATGATCAGCTTTATTAGATATATCTAGTAGGTTCTTCTAGTTGTGGACTATATGATCATTGCAGGTATTACTTAAAGTAATTGCCTTCCATAAGTGCCAATCATCACTACAAGAAGAATATATATTGTGCGAAAGTAGAGGGCAGAAGAAGTCAGGGTAGGCCGAGACTTACATATGAAGACCACGTGAGCAGATTGCTCAAAAACGGAAAGTTCAAAAGTACTCGGATACCCAGACGTGCGCGTATGAAGCGATTGATGAATTATGAAGAAGCGAAAGAAGTATGCATGGATCGCGAAGCATGGCGATCTGTCTTCTCTGACTACCCCGTCAGGGATACAGCGTGAAGATAGTTACTACAAAATACTCATACGGTTGTACTCTGTCTTGTCTATTTCGTAGTAGTCCAACTAGTTCCCATACCGAAGTATCTTCCCTATGTATACAGACACAGATAAATCGTTAGTATAATTTTATCAATCACGCTTTATCCCGCAGGAGTGGCATATTATATGCCCACTTTTCACCGTGTATATTTCTGTCCCACGTAATAGGTGGTGAGCCCATTGCCGTGTTGAAATAGGCAGACGCATGTTGTGACTACCTGCTGTAGAAATGATTGATACCTCCTCATAAGTCCTTTAACTTGACTTAACGACTACCATGATACTGACAACCGGGACCAACGGCTTAGTGTGCCTACCGAAGCACGGAAACGCTCGCAAATGTAAATGCCACAAAGTGGTCACCCATATGTGACCAACACAGAACACTGAGTCAGCGGGGCCATGAGCGGTCATTAATTATCAATAAGACATCAATTCATATCAGATACGTGAAATAGGATTGTTAAATGCACAATTGTTCGGACGCAACAGACCTTGTCTTAGTCTAGTCCTGTCACGTAATCGGCATTATTCCCAGATGGAAATTTGGTCAAATTAGTCATGTTATTAAAATGATCAATAGATTTATCACGTTATCGAAAATTATATTGTGTTTTCCAGACTCTAATCGTTTCAACAAGAAGTTGAAAGATACAGAAGCAATTGAGAGGGATAAGGTTGTTCTTGAAGTAGAATTGCAAGATCAAACAGCTGAAGCCGTTTGGTCTTTCAACGGGCAACCAATCGTACCTAATGACAGGTAAGTCATCGATTAAATAGATTTCCACCGCGAACTGTAATTAAATAACAGTCCACTGATGGACATAAGCCTCTCAGAATTTGATTTTGGGAGGGCGATAGACCTTCCTGTACGATCCTAGCCGTATGAGTTGGTACAGGATTTGTTTCCAGTTTCATAATTAGTCAGGAGATGGCAGTTGTTGTGGGTGAAGCTGACTTAGGCCCCAAAGATCTTAGTAGAGTCCCATCGCACTCAATGGCATGAAATTATCTGTAATATATGGTATTTTTGCCTAACAGGATTGAAATCAAGAACCTAGGGGGTGGCAAACACCAACTCATTTTCAATAAGCTGGAGATGGAAGATGATGGTGAGATTCTGTGCGAATCTGGTAAATTGAGCTCTTCCTGTAAATTAACCGTTAAGAAAGGAGAGTCTAAACCGACAATCGAATGTCCAGAAGAATTTTATGGACCAGCTGATCGTCCCTTCGTCATTGAGGTGCCTTATAAAGGTAAATTTTTTTTAATGCAATGTATCAAGTCTACTCTGAAATTGTAGAAAACATATTTTCCTACCAATTTAGTCGTCGTATATGATATTACTACTAAGTTCATAAAATGATATTTATATCATACCTTCCATGTTTCGCAGTTACCGGCACCCAACAAACACCGATCGAAGCTAAGCTTTGGAAAGATGGCAAACCTCTACCAGCAAAAGAAGTCGAGGTTGTCGTCGAACAGGAGAAAGTTCTATTTAAAATCAAAAAGCCTAGCAGGGAAGGAACTGGAAAATACCAAATTAAGTTGGCCAATGCACAGGGAGAAGATTCTAAAGATGTTAACATTACTATGCAGAGCGTACCAAGTGCACCCCAAAATGTAGATGTTTCAGACGTTTTCCAGACCTCGTGTGTGGTTTCATGGAAAACACCACAAGATGATGGTGGTGCACCAATGGTTAAATACGTCATTGAAAGACAGGTAAATTAATATTTTTTTAATTTGTACTGATCTTATATGGTGAGGCAATTACAATTTATTTTATTTCTTGTAGGACATGTCTCTCAAAGCAGGATGGGACAATGTGGCTGAAGTGCCAGTCGGTCAACCACTAAAGTATAAGGTAGAGGATCTTATACCCAAGAAAACATACAAATTCAGGATTCGAGCTGTTAATAAGATCGGCTCCAGTGAACCCGGTCTTTTCGCCAAACCTGTTCTAGCTAAAGACCCATGGGGTAAGTTCAGAACCTTAAAAATTACAATCTATTTTTTTCAATGGAATTAAATCTACTTTCATATGTCCAGACGAACCATCGAAACCCAAGTCTGTGGAACTTACGGACTGGGACAAGGATCACGCAGATCTTACATGGCAGAAACCAGACAATGATGGCGGTGCACCAATTACTGGATACGTCATCGAATACAAGGTGAACAAAATTAAAATTCACTTATTAACCGAGTAAAAGTACATAAAGTAACCGCTATTTACCAACTGCTTTTCGATATCTGAATTTATTTTCTGTTTGATGAAAATTCTACAATCTTTTTGATTACAGTCGGGAGACTTTTTATGACCAATTACTATGCTATCCTTAAATTACAGGAGAAGTTTGGTAAAGACTGGGTAAGGGGCAAAGAAGTTCCTGGAGACTCCCTGAAGGGTACTCAGGATGGATTAAAAGAAGGCGGCACTTATGAGTTTAGGGTCCGTGCGATCAACAAAGCCGGACCTGGTGAACCTAGCGATAGCACTAAACCCATCGTTGCTAAGTGCAGATTTGGTAAGTATTTTTTTCTTGAAACATAAAATGACCTTGATTTTAAAAGAGTCTTACTTTTGACCTAAGTAAATTCGAACGGAACTTAAGATAAGACTTTTTGGGCATGGGTACGAAGTCAATATAATTTGTAGATATGTGACTAAAAAAGGGCACTTAAACCTTCATTCAAGCTCTTCAGACCTCTAAGTCAGTAATTATTGGTAAAACAAACTGTTATAAATTAAACTCTTTGTAGACTCTTGATAACACTTTGCTATAAGATTATAACAATTCTTCGATTACGATGTGATTAAAATTCTATTACAGTTAAGCCATACATCATTGGTGAGGGTCTCCAGAGCATTATCATCAAGAAGGGTCAGGTGATCACCTTTGACATCAAATATGGTGGTGAACCTGAACCCACGGTCACATGGATGAAGGGCGAAGAGGTAATTATCACTGTTATTATCACGTTTAAAAGGATAGCTCTTTCTAGGGTTTTTAGGTGATTGCCGATGAATACCAATCGTTTTCACATATTTAAACATAGTATATACCTACTTATAACTGTTTCGATGATATCGATATGGCAAAATTACTAAGTTTATCATGAATTTATAATTATTTCCAATATTACTATTTTTTACAATGTTTTGATTAGAACTTAACAAAACATTTGATGACCTATTGATGACGCTAATCTATACTTTAGAAAAATTATTAGCAAGTGTCATGCTATCTGTAAATGAAGATTTTTTACTGAAGTACAAATTTACCATTGAACAAAATATTCCAAAATTAATAACAAAATAGTTCAGCTGGCCGAAGAACAGTCAAATTTGTATTGGTTATGTATTATATTTTAATGTTCGTTTTTAATTTGTGGAAATCACCGCCTATATGGAAATCCCCGTGGAATATCTTAAAGACTCTGTAATAGGTACTTGTTGTTATTTGTAATTTCTTCAAAATTTCTTATTTTGGTTCAAATTTTAATCGGATTTTTATTTTTTTTTCTTTAAAAGAAACGTGGCAAGCTGTATACTGAAAAGGTTAGATTACTGGATCTAAATGTTGTATTGCATATAAATGTTCTAAACATGATTGTATATTTAAACACAACTTCTCATGTACTCATATACTACAGATATCTATATCAAATGTGCTAACATCACTACATTATTCAAACAATAAAATTTATTGTATGTCGGATTCAATGGAAAATAAGCTTTGGAACTATGAAATATATTTTCCATCTTATTCGAAAAAGTAACACTAAGCAACATAATTGAGCATCCCTTCTTGAAAAATGACAATTAGTTTATAATTGCCTTTAATACAAATGCTTTCGATGTTATAACGGACCCCTACAATGTAATAACTCAAAATTAATTGATAAGTGAAAATTTTTTTTTGTTCATAAGAAAACACACCAAAACGATGACAGTGAATTTTAAAATTTAACCAAGAAACCAATAACGACAAATACTATACTCTTTTTTTGTGGTAACACTTGACAGTTTCAGCGCTGTCAACACAACATTCTAATTTTTAATTCTTACTCGAGAAATTCTAACACAATTCAGCCTCACTTACAAAGCACAATGTTAACACGTTACGATTTAATAAAATATACTTAACCATCGATTAAATATATGAGATTGTGTCTGACATCACTCACTATCATTCTATCACATTTCTACATCATTACACCTACTAGGTTTTTCATTGAGTTGTTGTACTTATCTATCGTATCTTCTTATCTCTCTCTCTCTTGGCCTTCATTCTGATATTTTATGTAAACGTAACGCATATTCCATAAAGTAATTGGCATTTTTAGAGGCTTATGCCAAATTAAAATAGCAGAATTGAGGCACATTTTGGAACAACACCCTCTTTTGTCTAAGTCGATACGCTATAAAATACCATGTCATAATTTAAAAGATTCTGTTTTACAGTTGGCATTCCAAATAATTCTTTACACTCATACGTTCTCACAGTTTTAAGATCTCAGTTTTCCAAGGAGGTTTACAACACATTAACTAACTTACAGTACAAATATGCTAACTGCACAGTACATAGACATAACAGCACATATTTCTCACTCATTACTTTGATTACCGATCATTGCTAGATGTGACGATTCACCACACAATGCCCAATTTAACCTTCAGTGCACGATCGGACACAATCTCTATTCTCTTCAATATTCGTTCCCACTGACATTCTTCTACCACTACAGGAGATCCGCGATGACGGAGACCGCATCACAATTGACAAGTATGAGAAAAACACGGTACTAACCGTAAGGAAGACCACTAGAATCGACAGTGGAAAATACAAGCTTGTCCTAACCAACTCGTCTGGCACTTGCGAGAGCATCGGTGATGTTGTTGTGCTGGGTAAGCAGATGAGCAATAATTTATTTTAGTAGAACCAATAAGATATTTTCGTAATCATTACATTACATTCAAGTAATGTTATTGTGTACTCTTGACAGTGCGATGATAGGAATGACGTAATTACCAAAGAAATTACAAGAATTAACAGTAATGTTGATGTTATTGGGACAGTATCCTGTCGGCGTATCACGGCAATGGGCTCACCACCTGTTACGTGGGACAAAAATAATAGAAATGTGGGCGTACAGTATGCCTCTGCGTACCCCTTCGGGGATAAAGGCGTGACTATATGTATGTATGTATGAATCCTGTCGGCTTTATATTCGTATGAATTACAGCTTACTCCTATATGATGATAATGATCACTAACATTAGTACAAACAACGTCTTCATCATAAATGATATTATGTAACTATAGTCCAATATCATTGCCGATTATTAAGAGATAAATTGACACCTTTAAACACTTTCAAAGTTGTTCCTTTCATATGTTTTTGCTGGGTCTGGTATTAATATTTAGTTGTTCTAGCTATTTCGTTCAATGAAAGATAGTTCATTGTGAAAGTGACTATCGTCTCATTTTTCAACCCTAAATAGGTATCCTGAGTCAAATTCCCGTCATAGCAAGATCAGCAGAAAGTTAGCCGATGTAGGTAAGGTTGACTTTACCGTGGAGGTTTTTGTTACGACTCCTATAGGACTCACATAGTAAAATGTACTCTATTATAAGTAATGCCAATTTATATGCTCAAGTTTAAACAAAACAACATTCGAACAAGATTACGTAAAGGTATCATAATTTTCAGACAAACCAAACCGTCCAAATGGTCCCATCGAAGTCACAGACATCCGCGCAGAGAAGGCGACTGTCAAATGGAAGAAACCAGATGATTGGCAAGGCTCCGACATCAGTGGATACACTCTTGAAAAAATGGATATGGTGAGATAGTCTTTGGAATGAAATTACTGACGACTACATTAGTTTACCTGTCTGTAAGAAAACCAATTTGGCAAATAAGAATAAGAATGACGTCATCGCAGTCTATAGATTTTTCAACTAATAGGGAACCGAGTGCGCGCTACCAAAGACGTCTTAATCCTTAAAATTCTTCCCCGATTCGGATTTTCGCTTTGTCCTCAAACTCCTCCCAAACCACTCAACACTTTTTGATTAAATTTGACCTATAATACGACATCTAGCCCTAGATGGTTTAGAAAAATAAAATCGAAAATCACCATGGAGGAATAATCACCGAAAGTTCGTGTTCGGAAATGGTGACGGCAAAACGCTTCGCTCCGTTTAGACTTACCGGGGACGGCAAGTGCACCTAGTTATGTAGTTATGCTTTTTTTCGTCCTTAATTATGCTACATTATAGTTTTGCCAAATTGCCTTTTTTGGGTTAACAGGATACAGGAAACTGGGTGCCTTGCGGTGAAACTGGTCCAGAGCCAACTGAATGCGTAGTAAAGGGTCTCACACCAAATAAAAAATACAAGTTCAGAGTTCGTGCCGTCAACAAGGAAGGCGAATCCGAACCGTTAGAGACTGACAGTTACATCGTTGCAAAGAACCCATACGGTAAGTCACCATCTACAAAGAGTTATTTCATAGATTTCAAAGCTACTGCACCCCGACTTTATTACTTTTTCATCTGAGTTGTAAATCCCAGTTACTCCCAACATAAACCTGGGAGGTAGCCTTCAGAAACTTCAATAGGCTGTTAAGAGCAGCTATACTTCAATCAAACAACAAACAGCCTAAACTACAATACCACCCGAAATATGCTTAAGATACCGAACGCCTTTTCTGGAACTGTCAAATCTCCAGTCCAATCGCTCCCACCATTCACAGCAAACGAAAAAAATACTTGAGTAGTTTTTTTTGGAGATGTCAGCAATGATAATTAGTATTAATACTGAGTTCTGAATGTAACGTCCGTCGTGAATTAGTCAATTTAGTCGTGATGTGAAAGCAGCTATACTGAAAATAAGCATAATTTGCCTGTAAAACAAAATTTTTCATGTAAATTGAATACTTTTGGCATTTTAGTCGATAAATTTTGAAAATCGTCTATCATAAAAATTTTGGCTTTGAAAAATTATGTTCGCAGCTAAATCTAGTATCGCATAAGGTATTTTTTTCTTATCCGGACCTTCCCGGACTTTACGCGGGAACATTGACAAGTGCGGACGCTTGCTGTATATTATTTTCTAAAACTAGTGCATCTATCTTGTTTTATGTGCGGAGTGGTGGTTTCTTGGACATATGAGTTGTGTTAACGTGCAGTGAAATGCTATTTTCTATCTTGCTGCTTAAAATCCACTGAAAACCTCAGTATACATAAGAACCACCATTATACTGAGGGCAAGGACCAGGGCCTAGGACTGAGGACTCGACATCAACAAAGTGACTAGACATGACTTCAAATTAAATTATAAGAAAATATAAACACTAAATACGAGGCTGTATGGACTAAGTTTCCTTTGCCTGCCCAAGATGGGCGAAGACAACTAACAACAACCAGAATTCCCGCCGCCCGATCTATTTTCAAATGTTCTAAGTACTTCCGGATTCCATTATCCAAAACGTTTTGTTTACAAAGTTTTCTGTGATAGAAAACGTATTGAAATAAATGATTTTCTTTTTCACACCGAAAATGACTGTAACAAAAAAAAAGGCTTACGTAGGTTCTCGCGATATCAAGAATGATCTTCGTCTTCACATCAAAGTATTGTCTTTAGTTATTATAACGTTGAAAAACTACTTCTAACTACAATTTAACTGCTATTTCTTTCACATAGACCCACCGAAGGCACCTAGCAAGCCAACCATCATTGACTACGACAACATGTCGGTAACCTTGCAATGGGAGCCCCCGTCAGACAATGGTGGCAGACCTGTACTTGGATATGTCGTGGAAATGAAAGACAAGTTCTCTCCAGACTGGATTGAGGTCAGTATTTTTAAACATACCTGCTAATTATTTCTTTATATATATATATATATATCTTCAACATATAACTTTAGCCAAATAAGAATTTGTTTACAGATTTAAGGGCCGTATTTTAGAACGTTACTTAATACTCAAGAAGCGCTTGAGGCTAGTTTTGCCATACAAATACTATTCTCAAGTGTTTCTTGAGTATTGAGTAACGTTTTAAAATACGGCCCTAATTGTTAAAAGATAAATTTTAGATCGTAAATCAATTTCCTAGTATCCCATCAACGAATATTAATGATGAAAATGATCTCAGCTCAGACTTTCCCAGCAAAAAGTTTTCAAGCCACAGCTCTGCTAACTTGTCAATCAAATTATCATCCGTCCACTGTATGAGATAGACCTATGGCAAATTTTGTTTCTGCGGTGAACAGAAGTAACCAAACATTATACCCACCTGTCTAGCCAGCATAAGCAGCAATATAAAGTGAAACACTACCCACAGCTGACTTATGGACAAGCCTTATTACTAAGTTATAAATTTAAACATGTTTTGCAAATACTATTTATTTTGTATGTATAAATAAATAGTTTCATCTGTATTCATTGCAGCTTCTCAAATCAAATAAACAAAATTCTGCTTGATAGGTTGTCAAGCACAGCTGTGATTTGATTAATTTTATCATTGATATCCATCAGTCACATCCGTGACTGCCAAGACCCTAACTTCTATTCTACCATTTGCAGATGGACATGCAGGTCATAGCGGGATCCCACAATTTAAGATATCTTCTTCTTAGTGTATTCCCAGTTGCTTCTAAACTATTTATCTATCTTCACGCTGTATCCCTGACGGGGTAGTCAAAGAGGACAGATCGCCAGGCTTTGCGATCCATGCATACTTCTTTCGCTTCTTGTAGATTCATCATTCATGCCTCTAAACTCTTCCTGGATTTTGTATTGTTGGGAACAACTGCCATCTGAACTCCCAAGTTCATTAGGGAGCCTGCATTGTTGTCTTATCTGTTAGACCACAGGTCCACCCCTGGCAGGTGCGCTTACTTGGTCTCCGGTAATCTTCTGGGGCCCCTTACACCGATTAAAACCCCATAATTTAATATATACAAAATATTAAATATTTCATTATTATATAATTATGAAAATCAATATTTACAGGTGACCAAAACACAAGATACCAAGACTGAATACAAAGTTGAAGGTCTGAAAGAAAAGATGATTTATCAGTTCCGTGTGAAAGCTCACAACAAGGCCGGTGTTGGTGATGCTTCTGAACCCACCGACAACCATCTATGCAAGCACAAAAACTGTAAGTTATATGCTACAAGCCTATACCTGCAGCTTCCTGTGTGTGGATTATTATGACTCACCATTTAATTCTTAGGAATCTATTACTGCCCTTAACATGCTGCTCATAGCCTGTTTGCTTAAGTCTATAGTAAGTAAAATTTTTGCTAAACCTAGTATCTAGTAAAGTAAAAATCAACTATAAAATTTTCTAAATGACCATAACTGTGTAACCTAGTAACAAAGTGCAGTAGGCATGCAGACCCACCAAGCAGAGACATTGAATGCAAGCAACCTGGACACTCTTAGATTGTGTAGACACTGATGATATATAAATAGAATACAGTTAGAAATCAAGAAAATTCACAGGATGGATACTGCTGTAGATGATCATTTCACAGTCAAATATGGGCATACCTCAATCCTACCAAACATACTGTGAAATTATAACATAAAGCAAGATCTCTGGTACAACTAAACAGGCCTAACTGTCAGGGTAAAGAAATTATTTACTTCCATTAATAGTTTTCTCAAGACCTAGTGTACCAGGGGTTCTTAGGTTAATTCCCAAAACTAACTAACTATATTAACGCTGTATCTAATTCCCGCCCAGTGTAAATCTCTAGTGTAAACTGTATGTTGATTTTGTGTCTGGATCTCATTTATCTACAATATTTATGTATGTATTTAGAAATGTATATCAGTTATTTTTATTATAGCTTTTGGGTGAAATGGCTTTTTGTTAAAATGTCTTAAAATATAATGTAAAATTGTATTTTATGAACAAACAAATATATCCACGGTGTGGTAAAAGTATCTCTGTTGATGCACTTATTAGTGACTGTTTGCGTACTAGTATTTGCTGTAAAATAATAAATAATAAGTGATATCTCATGAATTGTCTTGTATCTTACCGAACTATATAAAAAAATCCCACAATTTTTATTTATTTTTATTTATAACTAAATTCAAAGTTGCTTATTACCTAAATCGCTTAACATCTGGCTGCTATTGCTCCTGCTTATTAATATTGCTATAAATAATATCCTATGCTATTCTCTCCTACTGTATCTAGATTTCAAAAAGTTTACTTTATAGCACTCAAACTACAAATACTTTACATAAAAAGCATATTTATTTTACAGTGAAGCCCCGCATTGAACGTAGCACATTCAAATCTGTAATCATCAAGGCTGGCCGTACACATAAATGGTCTGTCGATGTCAGTGGTGAACCTGCTCCAGAGACCACATGGTAAGTTGTTCAAAGTTTTATTCAATGGGTTCAAGGAATCTTCATACTAAATTGCTTTACAATCTATTTAACAACTATCCACTGAGTGGATATGAATGAAATGTAATGAATGAAACGAAATGAAATGAAAACTACTAAAGCTATACCAAAAATGTTTACTATTAAAAAAACGCAGTAATCTACAGATCCTACTTGTAGCTATAAAAATTTCAAATTTAAACCCAAATTCCTAAAAAATATTTTAACTCATAGTAGGTTGGAATTTCAATAAACGTTATTTATCCAAACTTTACTATTTACATGTTAATTAAATAAAAGGTTACAGATGTACCTACCAGCCAAAGTAATGAGTGCATCCATTAAATGAATACAAATTCTTCAATTAAAATAAACACGGAGATTCTAACCTAAAATAAAAATGTCACTTAAATACATAATATCATAAATTAAACTGATATTTTTGTATAATATTATACTCAAATAAGTTAAAATAAATAGTATGTATTCAATTGTAATGTCTAATTTTTACGATATTATAATTTTCGTACAGCTGCCATGTTTTGTGACATCACAACACACGACTAACACAGTGACTCATAGATGTCATTACAGGTAAAATTAGAAGTTGATGTTAATATTCTCAGCGAGTGAATGGACACCCCTGAGGACTTTGACGAAGTCATACTTACTTGGCATAAGGGTTACCGTGATCAAGAAGGCGGTTCCCTCAGGGAAAGGCCCCTCCATTGCACTGCGGTTGGGTTGACCCCTGCGATTATCCCTTATGTGGATAACTCGGATGCGCAATTTTTGGTAGTGGGGGACTGCGGTCACGCTATCCCCCTTTTAGCTTTGTCGATCAAGGTGTATAAAGAATCTAAGTAAATATTATATTATTTACTGAGTTTGCTAAAGGAAGCTGTTTATTTTTATTAGTTAAAATGTTTAATATAGCTTCCAAACGCCGACTAATTGAATAGAATGGATATATATACAATGTGTCTAGTATTTCTTTAAATACAAGTGCATGTGCTGTAATACATGAAACTACTTTGGTTTTTAACCTTAATATAATAATTTAGATAAGCGCCATCTGTTGTACAATATTTAAACAACTGAATATTCTTCGTGTTTAAAATGAGTCTGAAACATTACTTTGAAACATAAATTTTCGCCATTACTACTCTTTAGAACATAGATAAAACATTAATAAAAAGGTGTCTACAACTTTCTTGTATATATTTTCGCACACAAATACTAGATGGCAGCACAGAGAAAAATAGTAGTCGGTGTCGAGATTCTCCGCAAGCGAATGACTACAACCGCAAGCCTTGGGGAATTCATACTTACCTGGCATAGGGGACACCGTGATCATTAAGGCGGTTCCCCCAGGGCGAGGCTCTCCCATTGCACTGCGGTTGGGTTGACCCCTGCGATTACCCCTAATGTGGGTAACTCGGATGCGTAATTTTTGGTAGTGGGGACTGCGTACGCGCCGTCCCCCCAGAATTGGGTTATTCGGTATCCGCGCCGAATCTGTGTCTATATAAATCGACACAGATTCAGCCCTCAAATTCATACACGTTCTCTGGTATATCACAGTATATAAAGAGTAAACCTATCTTTCGGTTGTGGATATATAGTATAGGAAGTATTGACGGTATGTTAAGTAGTATGTACTTTGTAGCAATCATGTAGCAAACAACGAAAGAATTATCAAAATTGGTTCAGTAGATCCAGGGATCACCATACAAACTCACAATTTTTACCTCTATTATTAAATTAGATAAGGCTTAATTTAAAATATATTTGTTAAATATAAATGCTTATTAGACTATCAATAAAGGGAAGTTTGAATCAATGAAAGGCGCAGTTGCCATCTGCATGTAGTACTATTTTATTATTTTGGTGAAATGGTGTGAATTCCCAATACTTAACCCTAAGATTAAAGGTTACGATACAATTTTATTTACGGGATTTTGCACCCTTTTACGGACTGATTGAGTGAGACTTCCAAATAAACTTTTCCGTACAAAAATACACATACAACTTTCTAAAATTCGTAACGTTAGCTTTATCTTCCCGTACGGGATGGACGGGATTAACGAAGACTGGCTTAAAATTTACGAATGACTAACATGACATTTTATTTTGAGTTTATATTTTTAAAATTACCTAATCGTGATTGTGCTTTTACAATTCGTATTTTTTTAGAATATTATAAAAAAAAAGATTGTTTAATCTATTATAATTCTGGGGTCTTCCAAATATCTGGAACATTTTACAAAAAGATATAACATTTTAATGTATGGTGAAATTGTGTATCTTATATAGGTCTACAGAGTAGTCTAAAATGGTATGTGTCTTTCTCTTAAGGATAACATACTAGCTTACTATAACACTAGGGAAATGGTAACGGAAAAACTTCACCACGCGGGCGAAGCTGCGGGCATCAGCTAGGTACTTATCACTTTCAAACCGTGATTCGTACCGTGTTGTCATCCGTCCTGGTATTCCTGACGGATCCCGACTGTCCGATTGACCCTGAAAGTTATTGGATATCGATTGAAAAACGTGCTAATTTAGAAGGCTCCCAGTTCACGCCAAGATAGCGCGTTGTAGACTTGCGAACGAATAACAGCAAATCCTACTTATATTATAAACGCAAAACTTTGTAAATATAGATGTTTGTTAGTCTTTCACTCAAAATCTACTGAATTTTATCTTTTTATCCCGGGAACCAGTTCTTGCGATAAACGGGAAAGGGAAAACTTCAGCAGTTCCGTGCTTCGGAAGGCACGTTAAGCCGTTGGTCCCGGTTGCCAATAAAATGGCAGTCGTTAAGCCAAGTTGAAAGCCTTATGGGCAGCTTAAAAATTTCAACAGCAGGTCGCCGCAGCCTGCGCCTGTCCATTTCAACACGGCGATGGGCTCACCACCTGTTACGTGAGACAAAAATGCATACGGTGAAATGTGGGCGTTTAATAAATAAAAAATAAAATATAATAAAAATATCTTTATTTTGCATAGACCATTTTAACGGCGCTTACAAAATGTCATACACTATTTAAAATATTTAAAGCGACCACCGGATCGGAACGCGGCCCACCTGAGAAGAACCGGCAAGAAACTTAGGAAGGCTTTTTTTTGATGGCCTATTTACAATTTAATATTATTTCACTTTGCCAGCAGATCATTTCCAGGCGTCCCTGTCCTGCAAATAGTCTGTAACGGAGTAAAAACCTTTTTCACAAAGCTTGTTTTTAATAAACTTTTTAAATTTATTTAAAGGTTTTTTCTCAGGTCACAGGGAAGCTTGTTGTAAAAGCGTATACAGTTACCCTGGAAAGAATCGCCAATCTTATGTAGTCGACTGTGGTGGACTGAAAGATTATTTTTATTTCTAGTGTTTATATTATGTTTATCACAGAGTTTAGAAAACTGTGATAGATTTTTCTGGACATACATAAGATTGGCAAAAATGTATTGTGATGGTACGGTTAGAATATTTACTTCTTTGAATTTTTCTCGGAGATAAACTCTGGGCCCAAATTATAAATAGCGCGTACAGCCCGCTTTTGTAGAACAAAAATAATATTTAAATCTGCAGCACTCCTCCAAAGGAGAATACCGTAAGACATAATACTATGAAAATAGCTGAAGTAAACCATTCTAGCCGCATCCACATCTGTTAGAGTCCTGATCTTTTTTACAGCGTATGCAGCCGAACTTAATCTAGAGGCTGTCTTTTCTATGTGTGGGCCCCACTGCAAATTGGCATCAATAGTTATACCTAGTACACAGTTGATTCTACAAACTCTAACACTTGTCCATTCAGTTAAACATTGGCCGCAACTTGTTTTACATTTGGTAGAGTAAATTTTATACATTTAGTTTTCTTTTCATTAAGGCAAAGATTATTTGAGCTGAACCAATGAACCACTCTTGCAATTGCATTGTTTACATCGTCATAGTTATCTAATTGTCTTTTAATTTGAAAGAATGGCCCAAGTACCGAGCCTTGCGGCACACCCATTGTAACCATGGATCCTACAGAACGTGTACCATTAATATCGACCCTCTGTATTCTATTGTTCAAATATGAAGACAGAAGGTCGAGAGCTTTGCCTCTTATTCCATAGTGGTGTAATTTTTTGCACAGCGTTTCATGTTGAACGCAATCAAAAGCCTTTGATAGATCGCAAAATATACCTAATGCATCGTGCTTGTCTTCCCAAGCTTCATGAATACATTTTAATAACTCAACACCAGCATCGGAAGTTGAGCGCCCTTTCGTAAACCCAAATTGATTCGCATGAAGTATTTTATGACTATTAAAATGGGATAGCATTTGATTCAAGATTATTTTTTCAAATACTTTGCCTTTGCCTACCCCTTCGGGGATAAAGGCCTAACAATATGTATGTATGTATGTATGTATGTAAGTTTTCTTATTAGAGGCGAAATAATCCACTAAATTTAGTAAGTGTATGCGTGTAAACATCAAAATTATGACGTACATAATGCATTGTATGTGTTGTAAAAATAGAAATCTGGTAAGGTTGTATGTCTACCTGAATCTCATATCATAACAAAAATTAAATGATGATTTTGATGTGGCAACGTCAAATATCTGTCAAATCAAAGTGCAAGACGGATTGTACCATTTTGCTGCTAATACTAATCATTTTGACTGCCTCGGTGGCGCAGTGGTAGTGTATGCAACTGCCGCGTTGAGGTTCCGGGTTTGATTCCCAGATCGGAAAAAATATTTGTGTGATCCACAAATGTTTACTCCGAAGTTTGGGTGTTTCTTATGTATAATATGCATGTATTTAGAAATATATTACTATGATTATCTGTTGTCTACATCCCAATAGGCTAGATGGCGGTGAAAAGTGTCACACAATTTTTTTTTCTAAATTAATATTACTAGTTCTTTTTGGGATAATGCAATTTATCATTCAGCACAAATGATTTCACAACAACTTTATATTCATCGTTCTCTTTGTCTGCTGAAGAGCAAGAAATCCATGTGGAGTTTTTAGAATCATTTTCTACTTTTAATTAAAGGTTTAAGTTTGTATAATCATTACATAAAAGTAACGAAGATCTCATTGTCAGTATTATGAGACACTTTGATATACTATGAAAAATAAACAGATTTGAATGTTTTTATATATAGCTGTTTTGAGATGATACATTCAAGCATTATGTATTTAAAAATTCTAACAATAACTTCAACTACTCTTTCTCTTTCTTTTATTTACGCAATGAATAAAATAAATTACAATATTAATAATTTTTATATAAACCTAGTATAACTTAATAAAACCTATCAAAATCAACCAGTAAGGTTTCCATAAGGCTGGCCGCGTTGCCACATTGTATGGCAATGCTTATTGTCTGAGCGAGAAAGAGGCCAGCCCTATGGTCGCGAGAAGAGTCGACCAGTCGCTTTGCGATATCACTGTATAGCGATCGAGCACTTGGGCCCCACGAGCCCAGTGTCGAAGAATCAACTCCTCGACACTGGGCTCGAAGAATCAATTCGCTGGCTGTCGAAGAATCAATTCTTTGACACCTAGTCGGGGCATCATCTTGTAATAATCCCCACCACCTATTTTTTTGTACTGGGTTCTGTAAAAATGTTAATTTTAATAAGTTAAGTCTAATTATTATGAATTAATAAATTATTTAATATATATGAAAAAAAAACCTAAATCTACTGCTACGTAGGAAAAACAAAAAAAAGTATCAATATATTTTTATCCAAATTTGCCATGAGATTCTGGTAGTCATATACCTACTGACATTTCATAAAACGCCATCTATTATCTGGACAAGGAAACATTTTACAAAGCAGCGCGCTTATTATGCCGTACTGTCAAGCGAGAGAACAAAGCACACCGCATCCAACAGGTAGCACCACAGATAAAATTAAAAGCCAGTGTCAAGATTGTCCGCTAGCGTATCAGTACCCCTGATAGCCACTGAGAAATCATACTTACCTGGCATAGGGGATACCGTGATCACGAAGGCGGTTCCCCCAGGGCGAGGCCCTCCCATTGCACTGCGGTTGGGTTGACGCCTGCATGCATACAAATCAATGTCCGTTAAATAGATAAATTCAAATAAAATAAAAATTCATTGACAAAATTATAATAATTTAAAAAAATATTTTTGGTACTAATTTAAATACAAATTAGTTATTGTATTCAAATTAGTACCAAAAATGATTTTTTTAATTATTATTATTTTGTCAATGAATTTTTATTTTATTTATTTGAAATCATTATAATTTTCACTCGTTTCTCTCTTTTCGCCTTCGCCAAGGCTGTTTGGCAGCCAAACAGTCTTGATAATGCCTCGTGTGTAGGCGAAACACGTGTCGTCATCGTACGACATTTTGGTAAAGCGGAATATTGCAAAAATAACATTTAAAAACAAAATAATTATAGTTTTTAAAATGGATTTCCTCCATGTAACGCCTGATTCAATTAGTTATTTATTTGACTCTTTTAGGGATGCGAGGCATACTATTTTCATAATTCAAAACCGAATCCAAAATCTTTCGCTCCAAAACGTTAATAAATTCAACGTGTATGTCGGAAATAAACACTTGACTCCTCGAAAATTAAAATAATATATAAGAATAATTATACAAAGGGATATAAAAATATTTCTCTTTTTAAACCTAGTAACCTCACCTCTTTGCCAGCCAACTTAGCTAGTTAGATATAAAAACCGTTTTATCTTCCTTCAGGTCGTGGCGTGAGAATATCAAGCTGGTCAACACAGAGCGAATCAAGATCGAAAACAAAGAGTACCACACCGACTTTACGATAGTAAACGCGGTAAGACGAGACACTGGCAAGTACAAACTACGAGCCGAGAACTGCAATGGTTTTGATGAAGAAACTGTCGAGTTGACTGTACTGAGCAAGCCTAGCGCACCTAAAGGTAACCTTCTTAAATAAATACTAATTGCCATAAGTCTTAGTTTCTATATAGCTTAAGCCACACAGCAAGGAATGTTGCTCGCTCTGTCTCACTCGCGCCCGATTAGAAACGAATGTATCTATTATTTTTTTTGTTTTTTTAGTAGCATTGACTTTAAGTCATCAGCTTAATGTATTAATAATACTGTGTGCCAAGTTAACGTCAAATTGTGCGTACTGTCAACGACAATATACGTGGCCTGTCATTTTCCATTCGTGTGTAGTAGGTATTCGTTGGTAGAATCTTAATACCTCATTTACACTCTCGCGCGAGCCACGAGACGAGCTGCAATACGAGCCGCGAGGGTAAACACAGTATTATGGTACATTTTTTTCGAGTTCGGCGCTCGTCTCGCAGCTCGTCTTGTGGCTCGTGCGAGAGTGTAAAAGGGGTATAAGAGTAAAGGATAATGCCCCTTCACACTTGGTTGTATGAAATCATCTCTAGTGAAGGTAACATTGATTTCTTGCTCTGTGGTTTAAGCTATCGCTATCCAAAATATACACCAATATTCAATTCAATTCCATGTTAGAGATTGAAACTATAAATTGTCATTCAATAATGTACAGAGTACATTAAAATGGTTGCAATAGGGCAATATGGGCTTCCGCTATCTTTAGGACCACCTGCTGGTTAACGGACGAGGTTATGGCGAAGAAAAGTCCAAGACTTACCTGTAAGTGTTGCAGATGAGACTGTTTTGGGCACTGTAGATGTCTGTAGGACTTCATTACACGCTTGCCCAAAGTATGAAGTAGGTATAGTAAGGAAATATATGTCATGTTCAACTTTTCTTTATTCAGGACCATTGGAAGTAACAGACATCCACGCCGAAGGCTGCAAGGTAAAATGGGAGAAACCGGAAGACGATGGCGGTTCTCCTGTCAAGGAGTACGAGCTGGAGAAGATGGATTTGGCAACCGGCAAATGGGTCAGAGTTGGCAGGTTAGTGTGGTGTGGATATGCTGCTATTTCGAGAAAACCTTTTTAAAATTTCCCATCTTCGTCTCACCAATAGTCTACCACGCTGAATGAAAGAGAACGAAATATGGAAAAGGTGAACATGTTAATTCTTCAATCGTCCACCTTTAAATTATGTTTATGTTAGCTTCAGTAGTACAGTATTCTGAAAATGATCACTGTGTTAAGCCTCTTATGCTACGGGTGGCCGTTTATGGCATTTCCATTTACAAAGGTTTTCATGCTTCGGAAGGCAAACTAGTCAAGTTGAAGAGCTTGTGGGTTGCTTGAAATAAAAATTAGCCTATGTCTTATTTTGATACATATACTAACGGCACGCTATGATGGCCGTTTTGACATATTACAATAGTGATGATATTTTACTTGTTTTACATAGGTACTCTGTTTTCTACCATAGTATAAATACCCTCTAATAATTTCGACTATTCATTTATTTCTACAAATAAAATGTAATTCAAATTAATACGAAACTTCATGAAAGGACAAACGTCAAAACGGCCATCATAGCGTGCCGCTAGTATAAGCTATATTACTGTAAAGTTTGAATAATTTTTTTTTGCGTGAAAGAGTAACAAACATCCATCCACACATACAAACAAACTTTTGCGTTTAAATAATGAATGAGGAACGACTGACGAATACGAGTAAAACATTTTACATCACACATAAACATTTTACAGAGTTGCCGGCGACAAAAAACCTTTAGAAATGGACGTGACTGGCTTGGAACCTGGTCACCAGTACAAGTTCAGGGTGACAGCTGTCAATGATGAGGGTGATTCCGAACCTCTTGAAGCTGAGAAGGCTATCCTTGCCAAGAATCCGTTCGGTATGTATTTCTATTCGTCTTATTTCGTAGCCATATACCACGAAAGAGCAGTGTATTCGCTGCATGAGGAGCTTCTAAGTTGCTTTGTCTAAAAAACGATTCCTTGGTTTACCTTGACTGTAAGAAATTGAATTTAGCGATAAGGCTGCCCATTGTACATTTCAAAACATGTAGGCGATATACTTGGAAATATCAATAATTGGTATTCAATAAAGTCTATACTTTTCCAACCATGGCGTATTTAGCTTTAAAGCTAGCTCTTGAAAGTTGGCAAAAAACACGTTTTTAGACAATTATGTTGCTTTATTATCCATTTTGCATATCATAAGCAAATTTTGGTAACATTTATTGTTATAGTTTCTAAATTTCGCTGGTAACAGATTCATTGTCATGTTCAAAATCGCTACTGTCGTTTTCAGATATTTTACTAAAACAAAAACTAATTAGAAGATGAAATTTGCGAAAAATCAGCTTCAGTTAGCATTTATTTGTAAACGTTTAGTGCCAAAATCCACGCATGTGCAATCAGAAGCGCATGCGCGTTGCGCTGCGTCCACAGATTATGTAGAAAAAATGCATTGCAGCCTTTCACAGCCTCCTAAGTTCAGCTGAAGTTGTAAAGAAAAAAAGGTTTATTTATGATAGAGGTGTCGATAAAAGTTTTTTTTATCTCGATGGCGCATGTCCGCAACGACTTTCATTCAAGTTTTTTTTTAATAAGTAGTTGTAGTTGTTTTTTTTTGGTAGCCACAACCTGCGTCTGTCCATTTTCAACACGGCAATGGGCTCACCACCTATTACGTGGGACAGGAATCCACACCGTGAAATGTGGGCATATAATATGCCTCTGCCACCCCTTCGGGGATAAGGCGTGATGGATATTTATTTTTTAATCTTATGAGAATCGATAAATAATAAATAATAATGACAGTAATTTAAGTTAATTATTTAATATGAGTAAACTTAAGTTAGTAATAATAATAAAAAAACAAGCCAACGGAATAAAACCCCGTCGTCAAGCCTAAGAGCCCGCGCACACGATAAAGTAAGTTGCCCGGCAATTTATTTGTCTTATTCCCGTCTCCTTCCCGCAATTTGAAAGGTGCGCGCACGAGAGCGAGAGATTCTAAGAGACAAAGCAGTTGTGAAACAAAAGTTACACTCGCTTTCAAATCGCGGGAAGGAGACGGTGACAGAGACAAATAAATTGCCGGTCGACTTAGTTGCACGTGGGCTCTAAAGCAACAAGAGATTGCTAAAACGTTGACAGGTGCTGCCAATACACAGCGGGTCGCATCCCAGTACTGCCAACATGTAAGAATGAAAATAAATCGGTCTATACCGATATTCTACAACTTAGGCTGGCTATTCACCCAACAAACCACACCTTTCCACATTTTTAAAAATCTGTTTACAATAATTGAGAGCGAAATCGGTAAAAATGCAATAAAAATACATAGGTACAATCGATCGTATAAGTCTGATAACAATGTTTTGCAATGACAAGATATGACGTCAGGCAACATGTTGGAATTCGGAGCTCTCCGTAGCATTATAGATGGCGCTACTACTATGGATGACTGATGTCATTTCATTACTAAGTACTGTTTAGAATACAAAGATGGCAGCACAGTAAATATTAAAAGTCGGTGTTGAGATTCTCCGCAACCGAACCAGTATCCCTGTTAGACTGAGCTAAATCATACTTACCTGGCATAGGGGATACCGTGATCACTAAGGTGGTTCCCCCAGGGCGAGGCCTTCCCATTGCACTGCGGTTGGGTTGACCCCTGCGATTACCCCTAATGTGGGTAACTCGGATGCGTAATTTTTGGTAGTGGGGACTGCGTACGCGCCGTCCCCCTTTAATCTTGGATAATCAAACTGTCTTGTCCGTAAGTAAATTGAACGATTAAATCTTCACTTAATATATAATTAAGTCCTTTCCGGTCTGTTTGCTTAGATCTTTTTGAATGGAGTTTCAGCAATAGTTACAGTATTTCAAAATGAAGATTTTGATGTACATACCTATAAATCCTATAATGAATGCATATTACTATCTATATTCTACCATAACCCGGGCCTGTTCGCTAGTTTTATTATAATCCACTTCAAATATAAAACTAAAATTATATTCACATTTCAAAAAATTACAGTACCTAAAAACTATTGACAACAACAAAAAAATACAATAGCTTTCAAAAGTTTTTATTTAAGTCAAGCCGAACAATGTAAACCAATGAAAATTGGTGCCATAATTCATTGAAGTCAAGCCGAACAGTGTAAACCAATTGTGCCATAATTCTAAAAAAAATACAAAATAAATAAATAAGTTCTCTTTATTCCAAGCAGTAACCCATAGAAAAATTACAATACATTTAATAATTATAATACATTTAATATTTAAAATAGGAAGAAAAAAAGATTTGTATAATATTTCTGGATACATACATAGTTGGTAAAAAAATAGATAGCTGATGCTCGTAGCCGGACGACTTGTAGCGAAGTTTCTTTGACCTATTTCCCACAGGGCCCACAAGGTATCCTTATAATAAGCTTTTCTGTAGACCTTTAAAAAGAAATTCTCAGAGCTTAGGCAGCGTTTTCGATGAAAGCTCTCAGACTTGATTTATTCCAATACATTATCTTGAACAATGATCGTTATTCTTCAAGAAATTATTCATCTTAAATCACTTTCTATTACTAAAACCCGTATTAATATCCATTGCACAGCTTAAAAGATAATAATAAATAATATATTTTATATTCCAAGGTGATAAGAGTAGCCATTTATATAGCAATGTTTGCCCGTTATCACTACATATTATAAAACAAAGACGCTTTTTGCTGTCTGTCCCTATGTATCTTTAAAACTACGCAACAAATTACGATGTAGATTTTTTAAATAGTTGAGTTATTCAAAAGGAAGGTTTTCATGTATAATTTGTTAAGTATTTGTATAAATTGACTAAATTATAACGACATTTGTTGGGGATGTCGGAAAAAATAAGCTGTCTGGGAGCTTTCAACGAAAACGCTGCCTAAACCCTTTGAGATATAACAAAATAATGAATGGTGCAATTGTGTATCTAGAAAAGGTCTACAAAAAAGTTCGCGACATTATATGTCTATCTTTTAAAAATAACATACTATATCCATTTTAATACTTTTAAAAACAATTAATTATAAAGCTGTAATTAGAGGGCTATTTACACAAATATGCTATTTTTGCTACGTTAGTTGGCTTCAGCTTTCATGTAGATTATTTTGTCCCTTTACACCTTGCAAATTAAATGAATATCTTACGAGTTATAGCAAATTCCAAAATGTGCAAAGAAATTAATTTCGTGTAAACATTATTCGATCGTGCCGTGCAAGCATAGATAGGTATACTGAAGAGCGGAGAAGTAATCTACGAATTTGGAAAATGTTCACACATTATTGTGAAATTAATAAACGACGGGATTAAATGGGTGCCACGGGGTTCGCGAAGTATGTCATGGGCGTAGCCGGGCGGGACAGCTAGTAGCTATATAAAAGGAAGTTTCTTTTTAATTGTTCTTTTATATTTGTCCTGCATTGTTGGGAGTATCTACACTTACAATCATAATACTGAACTTTCTTTCATCTCCTGCAGATGTTTCTGACAAACCTGGCAATGTCGAGGTCGCTGATCACGACAACCAGAGCGCGGAGATCAAGTGGGACCCACCGAAGAATGATGGCGGAGCCCCAGTTCTCAAATACATCATACAGAAGAAACCTAAAGGCGGCGATTGGGAGAATGCTGCTGAGGTATAGTATACACCTTAACCTATAATTTTACCTACTCACAAATACAGGTTTGTAAGAATGTTGAAGTGAATTTAATACTCAATTTTTTTTACAGGTCCCTGGTACCCAGAACTCTGGAAAGATCGAGGGTCTACCGGAAGGTAGTGAGTACCAGTTCCGTGTGATCGCCGTCAACAAGGCCGGACCCTCGGACCCGTCCGACCCCACTAAGATGACAACTATCAGACACAAAGCTTGTGAGTATATAGTTTGAAATACGAGATGTAAAGGCCGCCCATTGTACATTCTAAAACCTATATTTTCATTTAAGTAGATATTAATTGGTGTACAATAAAGTTATTTCTATTCTATTCTACGTAAGCTATTTTTTCGTTTAATTTATTTAAAGCCTGTACCTAAAATATCTATGAAACTGTATAGGTATTGGGTGTGCAGATTGCTCAAAAACGGAAAAGTCAAAAGTACTCGGATACCCAGACGTGCAGGTATGAAGCGATTGATGAATCTGCAAGAAGTGGAAGAAGTATGCATTGATCGTGAAGCCTGGCGATCTGTCCTCTCTGACACTCCTATAGTTCTGTATAGGTATTTTAGGTACCGGTTCTATTATGAATTTTACGTACCAGACGACTCTCAATTCTTTAAAGGAGCCCGAATGTCACTTATTTATCTTAGTGTATTCTTGTGTACTATTGTAAAAACAATGACCCGTAGTATTTATTTATTTATTCCCAGTTACTTCCAAACATACATACATGAATTCGGAGTCTGGTATATCCAATTTTATTTGGCTAGTAGGGCCAACACTCGTTCATAATCACTACACAATCAACAATCAGAATCTGCACTATCAATTTTGTTAAGTTATTTTGGATACACTTCTTCATCGGCGTGTAAAGTCCCGGTTACGTATAATACCTCCACTTGCGCAGGGTCAGTTATCTAAACAGCAATTTAATCCTAATTACAGTGAAGCCACGCATCGACCGAACAAACCTGAAGGCCCTGGCCGTCCGCGCTGGCAAACCGATCTTCTTCGACGTCAATGTGAAGGGAGAACCCGCGCCTAAGGTGCAATGGTTCCAGAAGTGGAAGAACGAGGAGAAGGAGGTATGTACCAAGGTCACCAACTCTAGTACTTCAAACACCTGTTGGTAGTGACTTCATGCTGTATGCTTATGTTTGCTACCTTAATCTATACATCTATACAGATAAATAAAATTGAACTGTCTGTTTGTAATAAGAAATAATTAATTCACTAAATGAATCTTAAAGTATAAATATAATAAAAGTATATAAAATGAAAGAAGAAGAAAGAAAGAAAAAGAAATACGGGATGTGAACCCGAGACTTCAGCGCGGATGTCGCATGCGCCACCGAGGAAGGCAATCATATGTCTATATGTCCCCATCATCTATATTTCCAGGTCACAGCAAACATCATAAACGTGGACTACAACACCAAGCTGGACATCAAGGAGTCAGTTCGCGCCATGACTGGAACATACCGCATCGTGGCGACGAACGAACACGGCTCCGACGAGGCGGACGTGGAGATCACCGTACTGTCGTCCCCTGGGAAACCAGGAGGCCCTCTCAAGGTCACCGATGTCACCAAGAATGGCTGCAAACTGGCCTGGAAGAAGCCAGAGGATGATGGTGGTAAGTTTAATCTTTCTTTGGGCCTGTTTTTTTTTTATACGTCACACGTTAAAATGGTGTCGCCCACCTGATGGAAAGCAAAGATGACTCGTCGGTGGACACCTACAAGAAAAATTGAATTGAATTGACCCGTGATTCTGGCCGCTGTCTCAACCCGCGCAGGGTTCCGATAGCGACCCTCAACTTGACGGCCCAGAAATATGCCTTTTCACGCTTCTCTTAAAGGACCCAGGATTGTAAGAGGAAGGAATCACGTGCGCTGGCAGAGAGTTCCATATTTTGAGTGCGACATATGAAAGATCTTCGGAATCGTTCGGTTCTAGAACTAGTTGTGTAGTAGCAGCAAAATGACCTCAAAATGGTGGTGATTACTACTCTCAGCCCTCCGTACTTAGCATAATTAATTATTTCACTTTCCTTCTTCCTTCCATCCTTTACTTTCAGTCGCAATTTCGGCGGTTGCTAATTCTAAGTGATAGCGCGCACTGCCTTGCGTGTCTACAGCTCAATCAGTGCAACATAGAGTGTAATAGAAGTGCGTGCACTGCGTTGTAACAAACGCATGGAGATTGGTATTCCTACCGTGCGGTGGAAAAACGCACTTGCCTAAAAGAGGTCTGCGGTGTTCCAAAATTTTTTTATTTTTGCTAGGTGGCGCTGTATAAAATATATCTTTCAATATGCATTTATTAATTTACTTCCAATGACACTATTCTCACATTTAAACACAACAGGCTCGCCACCTATTACGTGGGACAGGAATATACACGAATATATTGACTGCCTCGGTGGCGCAGTGGTAGTGTATGCGACTGTGAGGGTTCGATTCCCGGGTCGGAACAAATATTTGTGATCCACAAATTTTTGTTTCGGAGTTTGGGTGTTTCCTATGTATAATATTTATGTACTTTGAAATATATAAGTATATTTATCAGTCGTCTAGATCCCATTGCACAAGCTTATATTAGCTTACTTTGGGCTAGACGGCGCTGTGAATAAATATAAAATTATGTTGCCGATATAACAACAAATACAAAAAAAACACTATACACGGTGAAAAGTGGGCGTATAATATGCCTCTGCCACCCGGGGATCAGTCGTAATTGAAAAAAAGCACTATTCTCTATATTTTCTAGGAAAACCAGTTACCGGCTATGTAGTAGAAAAACTCAATAAGGCAACAGGAAGATGGGTGCCCGTTGGCAAGACGGACGACACGGAGATGGACATCAAGGGTCTGCAGGAAGGCGAAGAGTACGAGTTTAGGGTCAAGGCGGTCAACGAGGAGGGAGAGTCAGAACCACTGAAGACTGACCACTCCATCATTGCCAAGAACCCTTACGGTGAGTGGAGATTTTTTCAATTAGTTGCCTAAATAGGAGGACGCGCTTGAATGGATATTCTACAAAGATTGAGCATGATAATATGGGGTCCGTATTGGGTTGCATAATTTTTTTTTTACATATTCTCACATAAAGATTACAAGCCATACATATAGAATACCATAATGTTAACGAGTACATATTTTTATTTTTATATCTAAGCTTGAACTGTCTAAGATTGAAATGCCCACTGCTAAAAATTTCGATAGTCACTATACTGAAGTTCAAAATTTCAACACATATATAGAATATATAAATAAAATACAAAAAGAAAGTAGGTAGATTAAAACGAGCGATTCTATTCTGGCGCATCGCCGGCCGCTACCGGGGCCCGCTCGCTTCGCTCGCTCGGCTCGCGCGTTCTGGTCACAAGTGACCTAACACTCCTCCTCGCTTCGCTCGTCGTCGTACATATTTACGAATTTGCTCAAGACTAGGCTAAAAAAATAACACTTAAAATATCGTTTTATATGTTACAGCTTAAAAACTTGGCTATGAGTGAGATGATTATTTACAATGGTGTCTTATCATTTTTTAAATATTCTTAGTCAAATTATTATTCATTTATGATTTAAACGGTTATCCATACCTCCATTATGCGTTTTGTATTTTATGATAAATTATCTTTAGGCGTATAACAATTATACCCTTTATAATTATGCTGATTAGAATTATGATAAATAAATTAGAGTAAGTTAATGTTATGCCAATAAAGTCATTATGCGTTTATAACACTCTGCTTATCATAATTTATACGAGAAAACTTTATGCTGAAACTGTTATGCCAAACTACACTATGCTGAAAAAAATTATGCGATCGAAAGGGCACCCGATAATATGTGTGTAGGTATGAGAAAAATACATACGGACAAATGTGGGTAATAGTATGAAAATGAAAATATCTTTATTCACGTACGTCACAAAGTAACACTTATGAACGTTTTTTATTGCTTCTGCATTTACATTTACGGCCAGATTCGCAAAGCAAAAAAAAGCAAAGAATCTGGCAATAATACTCAAAGACACTTTTTTAAGTTTTACTTCTTTTGGCGCATTAGGGATGATGATGATTAGAAATGATAACGGTAATATTTTTTTTGACCGTCACCAAAGACCGACACCGCGTTTCCATAACTTATAAACACCCTGAAGTTAGCTGATAAATGTATCCATGACAACTTATAACTACATTTAGAGTAGTTTACATTCTTTTGATTTTTTTTCTCCTTCATTTATCATTCCTGTTACAAACAAAGCGTTGTGGTATATGTGATAAAATCTTATTAGACTAAAGCAGTATGACTTTAACGCGTGTACATAAGTTCACACACTTAAAAAAAAAACTTAACTATCTTCACGCTGTATACCTGACGGGGTAGTCAGAGAGGACAGATCGCCAGGCTTCGCGATCCATGCATACTTCTTTCGCTTCTTCGAGATTCATCAATCGCTTCATACACGCACGTCTGGGTATCCGAGTACTTTTGACCTTTCCGTTTTTGAGCAATCTGCTCACGTGGTCTTCATATGTCAGTCTCGGCCTACCCTGACCTCTTCTACCCTCTGCTTTCGCACAATATATATTCTTCGTCAATCGTTCCTCACTCATTCCTTGGACGTGTCCAAACCAACGGAGCACGTTCTTTTCCAGCTTAACGCTGACACTCATTCAAACCTGCCATATTGCGTATCACTTCGTTACGTATTCGATCGGCCAAGGTAACGCCGCACAATTTTCGAAGTGATCGCATCTCCACAGCATTCAATTTACTTTCATGCATCTGCTGACATACCCAGGTTTCACTACCGTAAAGCAAAGTTGGCACTAGCACTGCGTTATGAATCGCCAGTCGTGCTTCTTTTACGATGCTTTGTCGCTTTACTAATTGGGACAAAGCACCGTTAACTCTGTTTCCGGTAGCTACTCGCCGTTCTACATCCGAATCACATCTTCCATCCGCGCTAAACATACTCCCTAAATACACAATTTCATTCACTTGCTCTAGACGTTCCTGGTTTACCCTAATCTCGCATTTAGTTCTTACGTCATCTCTTTCAAATACTAGAACCTTAGTCTTACTTGCATTCAAGCGAAGACCCTTACTTTCACACTCCTCTTTCATATTAGTGACTAATGCCTGAAGATCGGCTTCTGATGAGGCCATGAGCACCGCATCATCAGCGTACAGCAGACAGTTTACTGAAAAGTCACCCAAATTCCACCCACCCATATCACAATCTTTCAACTTCTGCAGGCAACTGTCCAGATACACTATGAACAGCCAGGCGGACATGACACAACCCTGTTTGACGCCTGTACAGACATCAAAAAGAGGTGTCATATCCCCCCCTACTCGCACGCAAGCCTTACAGTCCTTTTAAAGCGACTGTATTGCCCGCAGCAGCGAGCCGTCCACACCATATCCGGGCAGCAAATCCCACAGAGTTTCCCTCACAACGTTATCAAATGCTTTCTCCAGATCCACAAAAGCGCAGAAACCCTCTGGCTAATAGCCAGAAACTTCTCCGCGATCATGCGGTGAGAAAATACTTGATCCATGCAACCTCTTCCACATCGGAATCCGCATTGAGCCTCCCATAAATACCTTTCAGACTTTTCTTGTATCCTTGCCGTTATAATCTTTGCATACACCTTACTAGCTAAGCTGACCAAGCTGATCGCCCTGTAGCTGGAGCAGTTTAGGCGCGAGCCCTTCCCTTTGTAAATAGGTACTACAACTGTTATTCGCCAGTCATCTGGGACCTCACCCGTCCGCCAGCACAAGTTGCATAACAGGCATAGAGTGTCCCAGACGCGCGACCCACCGTACTTGATCATCTCAGCAGTAACTCTGTCTTTTCCCTCAGCCTTACCACATTTCATACTTTTTATCGCTTGTTCAATTTCTTTCATACTAATTACTTCAATGACATCGGGATCCGGAGCATCGAAGTGAGTTCACACACACTTTTTTTATATGCTTTTGCAGTTTTCTTTCTTACAGAGTCATAGGCTATGTCATTATATCATTCATGTCTTCCCAGTTACTTTCAAATCCAATCGGGATTTGTAACCTGCTCTGATCTGCTATCTGCATTTGACTTTCGGTTTTCGGCATTGTTGATTTGCATTAAGCGATTGCCTCCTGACATGTAAACCAACGTTGCCTGGTCCGTTGGTCAGCAGTTGCACCGCTCTTGAAAGCCGAATCTTGGCCCATTGTACACTAAATAATTGCCGAAACTTGACGAAATGAGACTAAATTAGAAAATATTTTTCAGATATTCCGGGCAAGCCTTCAGTGCCGACCATCGAGGACTGGGACGTGGACCGCGTGGACCTCAAGTGGGAGGCGCCCAAGAACAACGGAGGCGCCCCCATCACCGGATACGTCATCGAGAAGAAAGAAAAGTACGGACAGTGGACCGAAGCGCTACTTACTACGGTAAGCGACTAAATGTGGCGCGGTGGGAGTGTATGCGACTGCTACGCAAGAGGTCGTGGGTTTGATTCCCACCCAGGATAAAACTTTGTGTGATGAGCACGATGGTTTATTCTGTGTCTGGGTGTTATTTATCTATAATATGTATGTATTTAGAAATATATAAGTGTGTTTATCAGTTATCTGGTTACATAGAACAAGCTCTGCTTATTTTGGAATCAGATGGCGTTGTGTGAGTTGTCCCAACGATATTTATTTATTTTAATGTATTAACCTATCTATACTTACTAATATATAAAGCTAGTGAGTTTGGTTGAACGAGTTAACCTCAAAAACAACTAGTTCGGATAAAAAAAATTGTTGGATAACCCATTTATTGAGGACTCACCACCTATTATGTGGTATAAAATACAATTGAAAATGTAGTCATATAGTATGTCTCAGCCTACCCCACTTCATCTTAAGTGAATTCCCAGCTGCTTCCGAATTCTATGTACTTTTGGAGCCTGGATCTAAGTACTAATCAACAAAAAACAGACACCTGGCAACACTACTGCCGTAACGTAAACAGTGTCTCTGTATATTTTTATATAGAAAAATTATAAAATTTAAAGTATAAAACCCTATAAAAGTGTTTAAAGTACAATTTAACACCTAGAAAATTATCGTAAATAATATTATATTAAAGCACAAGGCGAATACGAAGTTATATGTGAATTAAGTGATCGATCATAAATTTTGAAAATTTTTACCGTTGTGAAAAATTAAGTGAACGAAAGTATACCTACAAAAAACTGTTATTAGTGATCAAAAACTTCATAAAAACAAACTAATATTGTGAAACGAATATAATCAGTAGAATTACGTTTATAGTAATCTGTAAAAAACAAATATCGAACATAAAATTTTATGGTAGGGTACCTAGTAGCTATATGCCCTACTGAACAAACATCACATCACATATCGGGATACACTTATTTACTAAAACACATGTACACTCTTCTGGATTTGATTTACCTATTATAGATTTTTTTTTTTTGTGAAATTGGAAATGTAATCATAACTTAGTATCATTTAAAGCGTAATGTACCTAGTTCTATATTGATTTGGATGATAATTATGCTAAGTACCTAAACAATTCAATTTAATATCTAATTTGAATATATTATTTCAAATATATTGGGTTTGTTGAAGACATTGATACACACATATACTACAGGTTTTTATCTTTATAATAGTCTTGTCAATTGTGTTTTTACTGATATTTATTAGCAAACAAAATATAAAAAATGATGACCCGTAGTGCTGTATCCCGTGACTTGCAACAGAAGTTTAACCACACTATAAAGGAACTGGAGATTTGCAAAAATCTCAACAAACAGTTGTTAGAGGAACGGGATGACAGTGAAAAGGAAATACTAACTGTAATTGAGAGAAACACCCAACTCAAACAAGAGTTGGCTGAGCTACATACACAGGTCATGGAGCTCACACTTCAGCGGGATCACCTCCAGTCAACAGTGAGGGGTCTAGAAGAGTGTAGCGACACCCATGAACGTGCTTTGAAACGTATAAGCGTTTTAGAGTGCGAGCTGAGTGATGTTCACAACTCCATCACTCTTAGGGAAAATCTTAAATCGGTTGATCAAGCAGACCTTTCCAACAGTCTGTATAATGAACTAATGTGTAGGAGGACAGAGACAGATTTTGATGAGCCCATCACCTCGCACCCAATACAAAACTCAGCATTGAATATTCCTATTACAGCAATAGACAAAACCGGTGACCACTTGTTATTGCCGAACACCAGTACATCATCATCATCAATAAGATTAGTAAGTAGTAGCAGGAATAAATTAAAAAAATACATAAAACTCAATAAATTTATTTCTAAGTTACAGAAAAACATGAAAAAGCTTAGAATAGGAGCGAACAAATATCTTAAGACTTGTAAATCAAATGTACAGTTAAAACAACTAATAGAAACAAGTAAAAAACAATTATACACCCAAACAGAGCAATATGAGACTGATATACATCAATTACAGACAGAAATTATGTGTTTACATGATTCCTTAGAGTCTATAACTTTAAAATACAAAACATCACAGAAAGAAATTGGGGAGTACATTAAGGCATTGAATAGCTTGGTGGAGTCTTGTCACAGCAATGAACAAAGGTTCTATTCACTTGAGAAATTATATAATGAAACACCTGACTGTGAAAAATCCCTGCCATGTTCTTCCTTGTCTATAACATCCCGGGACGAGTCAACATCTCCAATGGTTGACTCTGTGGGCAGTATATGTGACAATATTATAAACACAAATAACACTTGCTGTAATAGTCCTGTAACAAAAATTACACAACCTTTAAACGTTGGAAAGACTGTTGTTTATTGTGATGAAATAGGCAAAAGTTTAGGTTATCACTTAGTTCAACATCTGGGTAATTCGGTCATAACCCTTTCATTTCCTGGGGCATCCTACTCTCAAATAATTAATAAGGTATTAACCAGTACACATTGCCCACAAACAACAATAGTGATACTTATTGGGAGAAGAGATAGTGTAAACGCTAAAACTATCATTAAATTTTACGAACAGTTATCAAACTTGCAAGTTAAACAGGTTATACTGTCAACACTGCCATATAGCAAATCTTTTACACAAATTGAAAACAACATTAGATACAATATGAATAGAAAATTACATACCTTGACCACATATTGTAGGAATATAGAATTATTTGACTGTAATCTTTTATTACAGAATAATTACTTTTTGACATTAGATAGTTATTTACTATCAAAATTTTTACGACGTCAGATAGCTGTATTGTTATCAAATTTTTTATTGAATAAAGCCAAATTGTTGGCTTATAAACCAGCTCCTTTTGAGCTTAGTAATAATGACTTATTAACTTGGGATATTATCTCAAAAAACTAGTTTGTAAGACAACAGGTAAAAAATCTGGCCATGGTTTTAGGTCTTTTGAGCCCATTCGGTCTACTTTTTTTAAAGACACTGATAATAATATTGGTTGTAATAATTCTGAGTATATTAACAATACTTCTAGTAGTTTAAACTTAGTTCACCAAAATATTGAAGGCATATCTGAAAAACTACTACAAATAGAACTTTATATAAAGGAACACAATGTTCACATTTTTTGTATTACAGAACATTGGTTAAAAAGTCATGAACTATTGTTCAACAATGAATTTTATTCACTTAGCAGTGCGTTCTCAAGAAAGAAAGCCATTCGTGGGGGCTCTCTTATATTTGTATCTAATAATTTAAAATGTAAAGAACGTAAAGATATTGTGGCTCTTTCTATTGAGCGTACTGCTGAATTTTCCTGTGTTGAGCTTGAGCAACTCATTGTCCTCTGTGTCTACAGTCCTCCAAAAAGGGATTATAATTTATTAGAATCTGTAATGGAAAATGTATTGAAGCGTTTGTTTACTAGTAGAAAACATGTTGTGGTGTGTGGGGATTTTAATGTTGACATACTTGTGCAGTCTTCGAAATGTATCAGATTTATAAATTTGTTTAAGTCTTTTGGCTTACAAAATTTATTTTGTGAGCCAACTAGAATCACCTCACATTCTAGAAAATGTATAGATAATATATTCTGCAACTGTGCAACAACAACAAGGGAGATACTAAGTAACTTTCCATCAGATCATCTTGGTCAAAAAGCAGCGTTTTCTATTAATGTCACTTCCAAAGGAAATAAAATTGTATGTAGGCCAATGAGTGCATATCGACTTAAACAATTTAATGTTAATGTTTCAGCAAAAGTCACTAATATTGATTTTAATCAGAAAGATCCAAACGGCTTATATAACTCCTTATTTAATACAATTAAAGCTGAGTACAACAATATATTTAAATCAAAAACATTTTATAAAAACAAAAACCTGCAATTTTGTGAGTGGGCAACTACAGGTATTTACAAAAGTAGGGCTAAGTTGTACGAATTATATGGTATGAAGCAATTTAATTTTGATCCTGCTTTTATTCAATATGTAAAAAAATATTCCAAGACCTTCAAAAAGACCTGTGCTGCTGCCAAGTCGTTACATATCAGTAATAAGATTAAAGATTCAAAAAATAAGGTAAAAATGACTTGGAATGTAATCAATACTGAAACCGGTCGATTACTACCCCGTGATAATAACTTTGAGTTAATTATAAATAACAAGGTGATTAATAATAAATTAGATGTAGCACAAACTTTTAACAACTATTTTATAGACATACCCGCGAAAACAACTAGCTCCTTAAATTCTTGTCCAATCAAAGCTCAACGCATACTTGGGGGCAGCGTAGATCAGTGCAATGTCTTATTTAGCTTTAAATGTGTTAACCCCAACGATATCGTTAAAGTATTCAAGTCGCTTAACTCAAAAAAGACAGCTGACTTGTGGGGTATTTCTGTGAAATTGATACAGTCTATTATTGTTAATTTATCTCCACATCTAGCTGAAATATTTAATAAATGTATCGATAAAGGAGTGTTTCCGGATTTAATGAAACACAGTAAGGTAATACCTCTATTTAAGTCTGGATCCAAAACTGACCCTGGTAATTTCAGACCTATTTCAATATTACCTGCCATTAGCAAAATTTTTGAAAAAATTATATTGCAACAACTACAAGCTCATTTTAATTCAAATATGCTACTACATAAAGAGCAGTATGGGTTCACAAGGGGTCGTTCTACCATTCATGCAGGTGTGACACTTCTGAATCATATATATGACGCCTGGGAGAATAGACAAGATGCTATTGGTGTATTCTGCGATCTCTCTAAAGCATTTGATTGCGTTGAACATAAAACACTATTGCGAAAACTCTTTTATTATGGTATCAAAGACTCTGCACTGGATCTTGTTGCCTCCTACTTAAATGATCGGATACAACATGTTGATGTTAATGAAATTCGCTCCTCTGGAGCATCTGTAGCTATGGGCGTACCGCAGGGATCAATTCTAGGTCCGTTTCTATTTTTAATTTATATTAACGATCTGCCATTCTATATACAGAACTTGTGCGACATTGTTCTATTTGCTGATGATACGTCACTTATTTTTAAAGTAGATCGTACGCTTACTGATTTTAACAGCGTTAATAGTTCACTTGCCCAAGTTGTAGATTGGTTTACGACCAATAATTTGCTACTAAACGCTAAGAAGACAAAATGTATCAGATTTAGCATGCCTAATGTCAGGAATTGCGGTACAAATATAACATTGAACGGTGATACCCTTAATATTGTAGAATCAACTGTATTTTTGGGGATCACTTTAGATAGCAAACTGCAGTGGAACGCGCAAATAACGTGTCTTGCAGGTAAACTCAGCTCGGCAGCCTTTGCCGTTAGTAAAGTCAGGCAGCTCACTGATGTAGAAACTGCCAGGCTAGTATACTTTAGTTATTTTCATAGTGTCATGTCTTACGGCATTTTGCTGTGGGGTAAAGCAGCTGATCTACAAGTAATTTTTGTACTCCAGAAGAGAGCTATACGTGCAATATATAAATTGAGTGCTAGAGTGTCTCTTAGAGAGAAATTTAAAGGAATTGGCATTTTAACGGTTGCATCACAGTATATATTTGCAAATATCATGTTAGTTAAACAGAACATACATTTATACAATCGACACAGTGACATACATTCGATAAATACTAGAAATAAGCATAAATTAATTGGAACGCATCATCGTTTACAAAAGGTTCACGACTCTTTTGCCGGAATTGGCGTACGCCTATATAATAAAATTCCTTTAGACATTATGAACCTGCCGTTACATAAATTTAAGGCGGAAATTAAGACGCACCTTTTGAAAAGGGCTTATTACACAATTAATGATTATTTGAATGATAAAAATAAATGGAAATGAGTTGCTTGCTCTTCGCTCGAGCTATTTAGGATTCGAATGAATCTTGTGTTATATTATCTATTTGTCTTGAACCTGCATATATATGTTGTATTTTTTTTTTTTTTTACCTTATTTTTGTTTACATTCTCCAGTATAAATAATTTGAAACGCCAGGCAACTAAAGGTATGGCTGCGTTTAGTCCTGGTAATAACTAATATACATAATTATATGTAATTTGACTTTGTTATTGTGTGAGCACTATGTAGACTTATTTATTATTTTGAAATTGACATGATAGTTGTTGTGTAGTTTTTGGGTATGTCATGCTCGCCTAAGTGTCCTGGCAGTGGTGGCGTATGTATCGGGTCGCCTTGTTCCCTACAATACGGTTGAATAGGGCGATGGCTGATATATGCGTCATACCCGTGAACGGGTGCCGTCTGTTGGGACTGGTCAGCTCATAGCTGTTATAGCAATTGTTACAAATAATATTATTTAAATTTAAGGCAAACTAAGTTTAGTCGACTGTTCTCACATAAATTCAAAGGAACTATGTAAGTGTAATTTTAATGAACTCAACATTTATTTTGTTTTTTTTTTTTGTATAATTTCTTTACTGTATAATTGGTCAAATATCATGTTAATCAAACTGTGTCAAATGGCGGTTAGAAAAGAGTGGCCATGAGTTTTATTGCCAGGTTCTTCCTCTGGCTCTACCTATTGCTTTGCGAATCTGGCAGTAAATGTAAATGTAGAAGCAGTAATCTTGACGTTCATAAGTGTTACTTTGTGACCTACATGAATAAAGATTTTTGATTTTGATTTTGATTTTGATAATATTTGACTGCTAGTTGACTTGTAATTTTTGGCATTATTAGAAATGACTCCCCTTTAGCCTTCAAACCCCATAAAACAGGTGCACCGCTAACAGGTGATGTAGACTCTTAAGGTTCTTGGTTTTAAATACATTAACCCTCGTACTTCTTCCAGACGCCAGAATGCAAGGCCCGCGTGCCAGACCTGAAGGAAGGCAACGTATACCAGTTCCGAGTCCGCGCGGTCAACAAGGCTGGTCCTGGAGAACCGGGAGATAGTACTCAACCACATACTGCTAAGGCTCGATTCTGTAAGTATTCCTTCGTCAACTCTTTCTTCTTAGCATCTTCTCGAACGAATTCTAGACCTCGTGACCCCGTTGACTCAGTGCTCTTTAAACTATCACTGCATTAAGCATCTTTTACTATGGCTGGTCGAGTGACCGTTAATGGGGTTTGACCGCTTTATGGTATTTACATTGGCGAGCGTTTCCGTGCTTCGGAAGGCACGTTTAGCCGTTGATTCCGGTTGCCAGTAACATGGCAGTCGTTAAGCCAAGTTAAAAGCCTTATGTGTGACTTGAAAAGTTTCTTCAGCAGGTCGCCACAACATGCATCTGTCTCTTTCAACACGGCAATAGGCTCACGACCTATTACGTGGGACAGGAATACACACGGTGAAAAGTGGGTGTAAGTAAGAAGCGCTCGTAAACGATCACTGAGTTAAGCATCTTGGGATGGGTCACCGTTTGTGGCACTTACACACTTACACAAAAACCTTTTTTCGACAAACTCTGTATTGACTGAAAGATTCTTTATTCGATGGACTTCGTATTAGTGTATTCTCAGTTGCTTTCAAACCCTATCTGCATTTGGTGTCTACTTTAATTTTACTGCTAGAAGCAGCAATTGTTTGACTTTTGATTTTAGTCATTTTTTTTGACATTGAAGTGACTGCCATTTGATCTGCCAACCCCTGTTAAGCGTCTGCGTCGATATCTCATCCTTTTTTTATACCATGTGGCAAACAAACATATAGTCCACGTGATGGAAAGCGATCACCGTAGCCTAAAAACGTTTGCAAGATGTGCAACACTCGCGCTATCGACCCTGTAAAAACCTTCTAAGACCCCTTTTTAAGAACCCCATACTTTATACGTTTGGGAAAACCCAGTCTCATTCCACAATCTAAGCGTTCGCGGAATAAAGCCTCTATCGGACCTAACAGGTATGTGAGCGCTCCGGACGCAAAGTGTGAGGGTGAACAATAAACAACGATGATAGAAAGTAGCCGTGGGCATCATATCTCACAACTCCTCAGAGCACAGACCGTTATACAGGCGATAGAACACGCATAAGGAGGCGAAGTCTCTCCTGTCGCAAAGGAGCTCAATATCGCCTGCTAGTAGAGGATCGTTGACAATTCTCATAGCACGCCTTGTACCGAGTCGAAAGGTCGAAGCTGATATTCGGGTGCACCAGCCCAAAGGTGACAGCAGTACTCCGTATTGTATTGCCATAATCCTCATCATATGCTGTGCCCGTTACAGTGAAACCGCACATCAACCGCGACAAGATGACAGCTATCCGTGTGCGAGCTGGCACCACGATCAAATTGGACGTAGACATCAAGGGTGAACCTCCACCAACCAAGACGTGGACTTTCGCCAAGAAGGTAAGCAGGAGCACTTGTATGATATTGTGAGGCATAGGATATTTTGTGGGACATTTCTTTTTACAGTGCACCGTTTAATTTAAATTAAACTAATAATAAGTTTGTGTTATGAGATCTAGATAACTGATAAACATATCTATATACTAACTAATATATGTATAAAGCTGTAGTATATTTTTCTTTGGTTTAACGCGCTAATCTCAGGAACTACTGGTTGTACTTGAAAAATTATTTTTGTTATGGGTAGCTCATATATCGAGAAAAGTAATAGGCTATATAACGGGTCTTCCAATAGGCATGTCTGAACTTTGGCAGTTGGTAGCGGCCATCTTGTTGAAGCTACATCTGTCAAATTGGTTGTCATTTAGTCATTCTGTTTTGCCAAATCATCATAGATAGTTATAGCATTCAACAACACGTGCAAATGATAAAATTGTTTTATCAAAATGAGTGTTCTGTTCGGGCAACGCACCGCGCGCTTCGCCCATTTTACGGTCGCCATAATCGTCCTACCGAGAGGACTATTCGTCGTGTGGTGGATAAATTTGTGTCCACTGGTTCGGTACATGATCGACCAACACCCGTACGTCAACGAAACGCAAGGTCTACCGAAAACATCGCCGCTGTCAGTGAGAGTGTGCAGGAGAATTCGAGGCAGTCGATTTCGCGTCGCTCACAAGAACTCTGCCTTTCACAGACCACAACTTGGCGAATTTTGCGTAGTGACTTAGGCCTGCACCCGTATAAAATTCAACTCACCCAGAAATTGAAGGTAAACAACCATAGACAACGACGTGTGTTCGCTGAATGGGCACTGGATCAGTCAGCAACTGACCGTAATTTTCACAGAAAAATTATCTTCAGCGATGAGGCCCATTTCTGAATGAATGGTACCCATTCATTCAGAAATGGGCCTAAACAAACAAAATTGTCGAATTTGGGACGATACCAATCCACGTGAGATCCAAGAGCGTCCAATGCATCCCGAAAAAATTACAGTTTGGTGTGGGTTTTGGGCTGGCGGCGTCATCGGGCCATATTTCTTTGAGAACAACGTTGGCCAGGCCATCACTGTCAACGGCGAGCGCTATAGGTCGATGATTACCAACTTTTTTTGGTAAGAACTGGATCATCTGAACACCAACCACATGTGGTTTCAACAAGACGGCGCTACGTGCCAAACAGCTCATGACACATTGAATATTCTGCATGAGAGATTTGAGGGCATGGTCATCTCACGTGGAGCTGATGTGAACTGGCCACCGAGATCGTGTGACTTAACCCCGCTAGACTTTTTCTTGTGGGGTTTTCTTAAGTAGCAGGTCTATGCGAATAAACCACAGCGGCCCTCAAAGCCAACATAACCTATGCCATAGGTCAAATTCAGCCTGATTTATGCACAAAAGTCATGGAAAATTGAATATCTCGCATGCGCTCCACCCAGAGAAGCCGTGGCGGCCATTTGAATGATGTCATATTCCACACATAATGGCATCACTACATCTTTCAAATAAATAAATAATTTCGATAATATCTCACACACACTTTGTTTTATTTAAATTTAAAGATAGTACACGCTTAATGAACGACTCTGTATTACGCTACTACCCTGAAGAGCAGAACAACCATCATAAATTTCGACAAATCGGGAATTTTTTTAAACATTATTGTAGAATTTATAAACAACGGGATTAAATAGGTGCGACGGGAGTTCGAAGTACGTCACGGGCGAAGCTGTGTCACCTAGTGTACTTATAAATGCGATACCGAGTCGCAACTAAATTTTTGTCTGCTCCACATTCGTTTTTTTATCAGCTGTCTAGATTCCATTGCACGAGCTTGTTTTAGCCTAATTGGGTCTATATGGCGCTGTTTAAAAAATGTCCCAATAATACGGTCGCCATGACAACAACTGTGGTAATGGGGAAGAAACCTGTCAAATAGTAAATTGTAGAGGGCGCCTAATATTTGTTATAAAGCAACTGTCAATCTTCATACTATTTCGTTATTAATACGCGTTGTTAATTACTTATTAAAAAATGGGCTCTGTGGCTTTTAAATGTGGCTCTATTTTCTTTTTTTCAATATCTCCTTTAACTCAAGGACTCGCCAGGTAGAAAACATGTTGTAAAGCTTTTTTCCACCACAAAGAAAGAAACTTAGAGCAAATACAAAACGTAAGACTTAATGTTATGTAACAAACACACAGCGCCCTCTACATTAAAGATTTGCGTTTTCTTCCCCCTTCGGTAATACAATAAAAATCTATTTTTTTTCTATCAGGTGCTGGAAACAGGCCCCGGCATCAAGATAGAGAACGAAGACTACAACACCAAGATGCAGATCTCCGACTCCACTTGGAACAACTCTGGCATCTATACCCTCAAGGCCGAGAATGACTCTGGAGTCGACGAGGCTACCGTTGAAGTCACTGTGTTGGGTAAGTGTTGAGGATCTACGGATTTCAAAAATATCTGGCAGGCCTGAGCCAGCATCTGAGTTAGCATCAAAGACCTTACACTTATAACTAGATTAATTACCAAAAAAATTTCGTTGAGATAAAATGACATCTATTTTCTTAGCAGAACGGTAGCTATTTCCTTATAAGCGGGGTAGCTAGCTAAAAACCGTCCTGGCAAGAGAGCTCCAAACGGTAGTGTGTCCTTGTCTAACGCGCTGCCAGCTCAAATAACCATTGGATTTGGTAGAATTGAGCTTAGCATTGAATTAAGGTTAGCATTGAGCTGGTAAAGGGCGTGCTCGGTTGGTTTGGACACGTCCAACGAATGAATCAGGAACGATTAATGAAGATTATAATTGTACGAAAGTAGAGGGTAGGAGTCAGGAGGCCGAGACTTACGTACAAAAACTTGCTCAGAAACTATAATTTATATTACAATATTCCGCTTTTTTTTATGACAATGACCGATGTCGACACTTGTTTCGCCTACACAAGATTTCAGACTTAAGTTTCAAGACTGTTTGCTCAGAAACGGCAAGGTCAAAAGTACTCGTATACTTTAACCTACAAATATAAAACGATTAATGCAAATCTGCAGGAAGTGAAAGAAGTTTGCAGGATTTGCGAAGCCTGGTGATTTGTCCTCTCTGACTATCCTGTCAGGGGTAATTTGTGAAGATTTTGACAAAGATTCTCAGTGCAACTTTATTTTGTTTTGTATATATTTTAGTCACGCCTTTAGCCCCGAAGCGGTGGCAGAGGCATATTATAAGCCCACATTCAACTTGTGCATTTTGTAACACGTAACAGGTGATGAGCCCATTGCTGAGAAGTTATTTCATATTGCAGATAAACCAGGCAAGCCTGAAGGTCCATTAGAAGTGTCGGACATTCACGCCGACCATGTCAAGCTGAAGTGGAACAAACCTAAGCATACCGGCGGTCTGCCTCTAAGTGCCTTCGTGGTGGAGAAGATGGATACCCTCACTGGCAAGTGGGTACCGGCTGGTACAGTTGACCCAGATACCTTGGAGGCTACTGTCACTGGTGAGTATGAAAAAATCCTCAACAGAAGAAAAACTTATGTCAGCGGTGTGACCAATCAAAATGCTCTTACTATCAACTTGATCTTTACCTTATATAGGTCAAGCGAACAGGTGACAAAAAAATTGTGTCAGTGTGTGACCAATCAAAATGTGTTAAATAAACGCTCACGATCAACTTGAACTTTATAAGGCCAATAAAAATGCGCTTACTATCAAGTTGTATTTTAGAAGGTCAATCAAAACGCACTCACTACGAACTTGACATCTATAAGGCCAAAATGCGGCTCACCATTAACTTGACCTTTATAAGGCCAATCAAACTCTTTCGGCGTAACATACTACTCTACTCCTAGCTACCTAAGTTTGATTGTACATTCAATAAAATCAGCTAGATTGTTTAGATTCCATAAATTTTTAATAAAGTGAAAAAAAATCAATTCGATTCGAGACGGGATTGAACTCGTGACCTTTGCCTAACCAGTTCTAGCCACTGAACTACCCGAACCGTATCGAATCAAGCTGACATTCTTCACCATATTTTAATCGTCATTTTAAGAGTATGACCAGAGCCATCTATCGAGCTACTCAACAACTCGATACCAATGAACAGTGTTACAACCATTTTTAAACATTGATGCGATGGATACCACTCAATCTATGGATAAATTTTTAAAGCAATTATTATGCTTAAATTTTTATTAAATATATCCCATTGCATAGTGCCTACATCGCTCTAGGCAAGGTCCCAATATGTATATTATATATACTTATAATTTTTATAAATGGTTTCAGGTCTTGAACCCGGTCACACATACCAGTTCCGAGTGAAAGCACTAAACGAGGAAGGGGAATCCGAGCCCCTGGAGACGGACCACGGTATCCTGGCCAAGAACCCCTACGATGTTCCCGCACCGCCTGGTCTGCCAGACATCGTGGACTGGGACGAGAAGTCCGCTAAGCTCAAATGGGAGCCCCCGATCAGAGACAACGGGGCCCCCATCACTGGTTACGTTATTGAAGTCATGGATAGAGATAGAGGTGAATTCGTTAAGGTATGTATTTTTTTTATATTTTCAACTAAGTATATCGCCCGGCTTCACCGGCTTATTTTTCTCGATTCAAACTCCAATCCTCCTGTGCTACTGCTGCGCTGATGTCTCAGATTTGAATCCCGAGTAGGAACTAATATGTGTGTGATCCTTCAATGTTTGCTTCGGAGGTTGGGTATTTGCTATATATAAATACTAGCTAATTCCCGTGGCTTCACCCGCGTCGTCTACATTCCCGTTTCCGTGTATTATAGAAAAATGTTCCCGGGATAAAATCTATAAGACTCAAGGATAATACATCTTCCTAACAATGAAAGAATTTCTAAATCGGTTAAGTAGATGCAGAGATTAACCCCTACAATGTCTCAAAGTTTACCGTTAGATGATAAACATTGGTATAGATGTATGTATTTACAAATTAAAAGTATATTTATCAGTTGTTTATTTATACTACAAACTTATATTAGCTTAGTTTGGACTAGATGGCGCTGTGTGGATGTAACATTTTATTTATTTATTTGAATGTATGAATGGTGTACCATGTTTGAGCCAAATCTGTTTAGCTATTTGAAATGTTTTGTTTTCCTCATTTGGGATGACCTCGTTGATCACAATTTTCTTTCATATTTACATTAATTTTAATTAACCTAACAATTTCACTTCTAGGCCGTAGAGATCCAAGGCAACGTATGCCAGGGTACAGTCCCGAAACTGGAGGAAGGCAACCAGTACCAGTTCCGTGTTCGCGCACTCAACAAGGCGGGACAATCTGAACCTTCGGAGAACACCAACTGGCATACAGCTAAGCCACGATTCTGTAAGTATACGGATTAGTTATTTTTATCCCAGATTTATATCCTCCCTGGTACCGTCACGTTTTGCGGAAATAACCCCGTTAAGAGTATAAGCCCGGGAACCACATCTACTGGCTGCCAGGAGTTACATCCAAAAAGTTGTAGCTTGGCTATATTGGAGGAAGAAATGCTTATTGTGACTGAGAAGGGACCGCAAACCTTGCGAAGAAGCGAATAGAAAGGCGGACTCCAGTCCTTAAAGAGCAAGGACCAATAATGCGGCAAGCACTATGTCCTTAGAGGTAGTGGTCGTCTACTTCCTCGCGCCATCTTCGTCATTGCTTCTTGCAAGTACCTTCATCAAGCGACTCACTACTATCTTGAATATAAACACTTATACTGTTCCACTTATATACTCATTATACCTTACCGGTTTCACGGCATTTTCAAAGGTTAATACATATTTTAACATATGTGTTAACCTTTTTGATAGGCATCTGCGTCGTTGCCATATCCGTTAGCAGGTGAAGTTGCTTGGGCCCCGGAGATCTTGGTAAGGACCCTTTACATCCGACCGATCTTATGCTTCATAATGTCTATTAATATTAATTTCTTTTGTCTGCAGTGAAACCAAGAATTGACCGTACAAACCTTAACCCAATAGTCGTCAAGGCTGGTTTGCCAGTTTCCTTGGACGTCAAAGTTTTCGGAGAACCTCCAGCGAAGGTCACCTGGCACTTCAAAGGTGAAGAGTTGCAGAACCGGGAGAATCTGGAGATCATCAATGTGGATTATAACACTAAGTTCCTGATGACCAAGAGTAAGAGAACCAATTCTGGAAAGTATGTGATTAAAGCGAAGAATGAAGTCGGTGAAGATGAGGCGGAAGTCGAAATTACTATTCTTGGTGAGTAGTTTTTTATGTGTTCTTATTTAGGTATCTATCTGATCACAGTTCTGCCCATAAAACAATAGCCCTTTCTGAAATGGGTCCGATTGGGTTTCATAAATTTAAGAGGCATATCTTAAAACTGCATAACGTTTTTTACCATATTCATCGTTTCGCATAACGTTCAAACAGAATAAATCATTAGGCATACTTTATTTTCCCATAACTTCTTTATAATAATGATATTCCCGCATAAAATGTTTACGCATTTTTTTTTACAATAACGATTACTAATCATAACACTAAATTGGCATCTCACTCTGTGGCATATAGGTCGTACATATAGAATACCATAATGTTAACGAGTACATATTTTTATATCTAAGCTTAAGATAAAAAAAATCGAGTAACTTAAAGTTTTGCCAATAAAACCATTCTGCGTTTATAACACTCTGCTTATCATAATTTTGCGAGAAAACGTTATGCTGTAACTTTTATGCCAAACTACATTATGCTGAAAAAGATTATGCGATCGAAAGGTATCCCTTCTGGAATACCTATATATATTGGCTAAATTATACCCAGATGTGCATGTATGATACTATTATTGAATCTGTAGAAAGCGAAAGAAGTGTGCATGGGTCGCGAATCCTGGCGACATGTCCTCTCTGACTACCCGGTCAAAAGTACAGCGTTATACAGATAGATGATATAAATACATTTTTATATTATCTACGATTATACTCAATCAATTGCAATAGGCAAGTTGCTAACTCATACAAAAAGCTATTTAATAAAAATAACGGCATCAGTATCTGGTCAGCAGTCTTTGTATATATAAAGAACAAATAAATAAAGCCCAGATTTTTTTAAAATAACCCCCAAATACAGATACCCCGCGGTGTTCCGTCTTCTTCCCAACCGGGTCGCAGGATAGGCCTGAAGGCTATTCACTGTGACCCGGCTAAGGGAATGCCCCAAGATGAGGCTCTCCTTGGGCGGCAAAACTTTTTTACAATTTTATGCCTTTGTGGAAATGGGTATAATTATTTGTAAGTAGAAACTACTATAAGCACGAGTGATCATTTTTGTATTAATATATTTCCTCAGGCAAACCTTCCAAGCCCAACGGCCCTCTGGACGTGTCTGACGTCACCAAGAACGGCTGCACTCTCACGTGGAAGAAACCAGACGATGATGGCGGTTCTCCCATCGAATACTATGAAATCGAGAAGTTGGACCCACTTACCGGTAAGACCTATGACTGAATCTATTGGTATATCTTCAAACATATTAGCAAGGAAAAGGGTGGTTGGGGTCCCAACAAGATCTCTGGGATCCAATGGACCTCACCTGCTAGCAGTGCACCTGCTGAAGAATAAATGGGATTGGGAGGTCAGACAGCTTCCAGTAATTCCGAAAATTAACAGCCAAATGATAGCTCCTAGGAAGTGAACCGCAAGTCCAAATTCAAGCAGGATTTGGAAGCAACTGGATATACACTAATATGAAGAGCGAGAGATAAGAGGATTAAATTTCAGTATTGCACGTAATGCGTTTCAAACTCTCTCATCTTAGCGTGAAGTCCCGGTTGTATCCAAAGCATATTGTTGCTAAGTTAGACTGCACATTAAGTGGCTACAGCCTGACCTCCTAACCTTCTCTTAGTCATTAACTGCAGTCCAGATACGCCAAGTAAAGACAAAAACAATGGAAAGTGCATAATATAATTTATAGTACACAAAATTATCCGGGATTTATCATTCCAGGGCAATGGATCCCATGTGGTACATCCAAAGACTGCAAGGCGAACGTCACAGGGCTGTCGGAAGGCAAGCCCTACAAGTTCAGGGTCAAGGCAGTCAATAAAGAAGGAGAGTCTGAAGAACTCGAAACAGAGAAACCGATTATTGCTAAGAATCCCTTCGGTAAGTCATTAAATCCGTACTATAATCAGCCTAAATAAATAAATCCTTACTATCATCAGTGTTGAGCTCCTGCGGTGGCAGTGAACTGTATTTGTTTGTCATGAATTTTTAATAAAGTGAAAAAAGACTATTCGATTCGAGACGGGGATTGAACCCGTGCCCTTTTCCTAACCAGGGCAATGTTCTAGCCACTGAACTACCCGAACCGTACTGACACAAGTTGAAATTATTCACCATATTTTTCTATCGTCATTTTAAGAGTATAACCAGAGCCATCTATCGAGCTACTCAACTACTCTGATACCAATGAACATTACCAATTAAAATCGATGTGATGGACTCCACTCAACCTATGGATAATCTTTTTAAAGCAATGTTCTGTAAACGATCACTGAGTTACGCAACTTTCACTATGGCTGGTCCTCGGATGGGAGACCACTTTGTGGCATTTACATTTGCGAGCGTTTCCGTGCTTCGGAAGGCACGTTAAGCCGTTGGTCCCGGTTGCCAGTAAAATGGCAGTCGTTAAGCCTGGTTGAAGGCCTTATGGGCGGCTTGAAAATTTCAACAGCAGGTAGCCACAACCTGCGTCTGTCTATTTCAACACGGCAATGGGCTTCACCACCTATTACGTGGGACAGGAACCCACACGGTGAAAAGTGGGCATATAATATGCCTCTGCCACACCTTCGGGGATGAGGCGTGATGGATATATTTTTATTTAAAATTTCTCATTAATTTTTAATAAAGTGAAAATAGACAATCGAATCGAATTGTGTATTTTCACTTTATTAAAAAATTATGAGAAATTTAGCATAATAATTGAAACGATTTATTTGAACGTACAGGAGTACCAGCCACGCACCCTGCCAAGCCAAATAAATACAATTATTTATTTGGCTTGGCAGGGTGCGTGGCTGGTACTCCGGTACGTTCAAATAAATCGTTTTCGTGCTCCACAATCTTAATTTAATATTAATAGTCAGAGCTAAACGCGAGAGAACTTTGCCTTGTGTCGCGTACAGTTGGCGTGTGTGACAAGAGAAGACTGAAAATTAGTGTTGCCACACTAACAATTTTATGTTGCTTGTAGAGACTGCTACATCAGCATAAATAAATAAATAAAATCGGTCCAGCTGTTTAAAAAGTAGCTGATGTTACTTCTAACAAGGTGGGTTCGGGCATTCTGCACATGAACTGGAATACTCATAAATCCTGTTTGAACAATGGAGACATGAGTTCTGTAAAAATCCTGTTGGACCCATTCTTACAGTAGTGGAGACATAAGGATTCGAAAATCCCGTTGGACCCATCAATGGAACTTTCCAATGAAACCAACTTTCCTGAGCCATTATCCATTTTTATCTTGATACTGTCCTGTGGCTTAGAGTATTGCCCTGGTTAGGCTTAGGTTAGGTTAGTCCCATCTGAATCAAGTTGTCTTTTTTTTTTCACTTTTATAGAATTAGTTATTGATTTATTTCTGTACAGAAAGCTTACAGTATAATAAATACATATGGGTCATTTTATAGATAGCTTAAATTACTAATGTATTGATAATATTGCTTTCACATGCACGGTAAAACTGAGTATATGTTTGCATCATTGTAATGTAATATGCATATTGATCCTTACAGTAATTAATACTAATAAAAATAAATAAACATATGGTATAGTTTTATAAATATGTTTTATAGCAAAATACATTTTAATAAAAAACTTTTAAGTACTTGATCATACTTTTCAGTTTCATATATTTGTACTTGAGCTTGTAGTTCAGCGTTTATGCCAAAATTCCTGGACCTTCTCAGACCTGAAGTTATACTTCTTTTGGCGCGTTAGGGAAAAATGATGAGCGTAAATTTTTACGATGCGCGCGCAGACTGTCACTATAAACCGACACCATGAAGTTAGCTGATAAGTGTTTCCATTACAAGTTATAAACACCTTGAAGTAGCTGATATAGTGTTACCATGAAAACTTATAACTACATTCAAAGTAGTTTTCAGACACCCTGAAGTTAGCTAAGTCAACATAAGTATAACTTCTAACGCGTAAATAAGTACACACACACACTTTTGTTTTTTTAATGGAACGGTTATAAGACATTTGCAAAAATATAAAATGAAGGGGATCAAAATTGAGGAAGTCCGTTCGGAGATTAACCTCATGCTTGATACGCAAGCAAAAAGATAACATTCGTGACAAAACTAATCCTTAAATATCTCATTGCAGATGAGCCCGGTAAGCCCGGAAGACCCGAGCCACGGAACTGGGATAAAGACTTTGTGGAACTCGAATGGTCTCCGCCCAAGGACGATGGAGGAGCACCCATCACGGGTTACATCGTTCAGAAGAGAGAAAAGGGTGGCAGGTATGTTGAATTTATTCAAAATGCAGGTATGTTTAAGTTTTCCCGTTCCAGTTTCCCACAGGAACTTGTTCCCGGGAAAAAAAGTAGCCTATGTGTTATTCTGATGTGTAAGCTATGTTATTGTAAAGTTTCATCAAAATCCATTCAGTAGATGTTAAGTGAACGAGTAACAAACATCCAACCATACTTACAAACTTTCGCGTTTATTCTATTAGCAGGAAGCATTTATTAAAAAAAATCTATAAATTATTGGGAAAGGTCCAGATCAGAAATTACTGCTATAAATTGATTTCTCTTGATGGTTCCAACACGTGGAGAGTTTTGATGAAAGTAGACTGACGAAGCAGATTTACGTTGCGAAAGTGAATCAAACTGGTAGGGGTCGACCTCGGCGTACGTATGTCAATCAAATCGAAGACCTTTTGGAAAAAGGCCAGGTCAAGAGAGTACTCTTTACCGGTGAGCGTGTATGAAAACATTTATGAAAGTAGAAGCCAAAATTCCTGGACGTTTTTTTGCACTGTAACGGTTATAATACATTTACGTAAATATTACATGATGGGGTTCAAAATTGAGAAAGTCCATTCGGAAGTGGTATGTCAGGATCGTAGCAAGTGGAAAGCCATTGTCTCTGCCTACCCCGATGGGAGATAGGCGTGATGATATGTATGTATGTATTTTTTATATACCACTGAGGTGGCAGACAAGCATACGGCCTACCTGATGGAAAGTGGTACCCGTAACCTATGGACGTTTGCAACACCAGAGGTGCAGCACTAGCGCTGCCGACTCTTTAAAAACCTTCTAAGACCCCCTTTGAAAATTTCTATACTGTAGACGTTCGGAAAAACACAGGCCACAATCTAAGCGTACGCGGAATAAAGTCTATATCGGACCTAACCATATGTGAGCGCTCCGGACGCAAAGTGTATAACAATTCCTTCTGCACCCCAGGTCTTGGCAAGACTGCCTCAAAACGACAGGTGACCGGCCCACTGGCCGCGTGACTGATGTCGACGAGGGTCGGGAGTACGAGTTCCGGGTGATGGCCGTCAACAAGGCTGGTCCTGGAGAACCGTCGGAACCCAGCAAGAGTGTCATTACAAAGCCAAGATTCTGTAAGTATCTTTTTATCGTTGTTGCTTAGTTACACAAGTCGTGTGGCCGATGGTGTCACAAATTTGGGTGGAATTGTGTGTATTTTTGAGAACTTGTAGAGACGAAACGCCTGTACTAATTTAGATTATACTTACATATATAAACTGTTAAGTATTGAATGTAAGGGCGCCCCTCTTCTTGCAAACAGATACGTAACGATAACGTCATAAACAAAGACGTTTATGAAAATTACTAATATTTAAAATAAAATGGAAACATAAATCATAAAATAACTGATAAACTATTACCTACATCCCTACAGTGGCACCAAAGATCGACCGCAAGAACTTACAAAAGAAGAAAATCAAGGTTGGCCTTCCACTCAAGATGGAAGCAGACGTCCAGGGCGAGCCTGAACCGGTTATCACCTGGACCTTTAAGGGAGAAGTACTTAAGGTGGGTAGTTTTATAAAAAACGTGGTACCGATGAGTCACTTTGAACTTGTTAATAAAAATATCGTTGGGATAACTCACACAACGCCATCTGATTCCAAACTAAGCAGAGCTTGTAATATGGTAACCATATAACTGATAAAGATACTTATATATTTCTAAATCAGGGGGTACCAATGCGAACAAAATATTTTTAATAACATTAAATTATCCCTAGATGCCAGTAATGGTATCACATTCAAGATTCCAAAAAATAAAAATCTTATTTAGCTGTTTAAAGTCCAGTAATTGATTTCTAAAATAAAAACCATATTATAATCTGTGATATTAACATATTAAACTCGTTAATAATACAAATAATGAAGATTGTGTGAATAATTGGTTCTAGATACTGTTCATTTATAATAATAGATGGCGACTTAATAAGTTGAACAGTTCTCCAACAACATTCATCTCTCTATGCCAATAGTACCTGTAAAAAAAAGGAGCATTCTATCTATTTCGGTCGCGCACGTCACAGCGATGCACGCTAGAATAATAAACTTATTTGTAAAAATATTGTGATATCGACGACGAGAATTGCTCCGCAAAAATCAAGCAGTAGATAAATTAATTTCGCGTTGTAACCGAGTGTGTGGTCTGGTGGATAATGGCGAGAAGTAGACGTTAGATTCATTGTATGTTTTCCAAGTATAGAGTCCCAAGATCGAATCCTCATTGTTCTGATTTTTGTTTTTGCATTTTAAAATAAATATTATGAATACAAAACACCGAAAAAGTAATCCTTTTTTTTTTATAGAAATTTACTAAATATAGTGTTTATTACGTACCAGTATGAGTAAAGTTTAATTAAAAAAAATGAATATTACTGCCATTCTGGCCCACATAACTTTTTTTTATTGCAGAAATTAAATCGTTTTATTTTATATCAAAACGCGATGTGGAATCTAAATTGTAATCAAAACAAATGCATTGATCCGATCCGCCAAAGTAAACGATATTGCACTAAATATAAAGTTCAAAATAGAAGCGCGTAATAACTGTCGGTCTCTGTCAACCTGCTAATAAGTTTCAAAGTGGTCTGACCGTCGGCACTACTCTTACGTCAAATTATTATTAGCGCTGCATCGTATATGATGATAGATTGCGCTTTGAAAAGTTAAAAATATAAAAAAGGTAGTTGACGGCCGAGGCTCCGCTCGCGTGATGGGAACTTGTTCCCGGTATAAAAAATAGCCTATAAGTTGTAAATCTATTCAGTACTTTTTACGTGAAAGAGTAACAAACATACATAAAATCTTTCAACTTAATAATATTTATATCTTTTAAAATTTATATTAAAGTAGTTGACGTCCGCGGCTTCGTCTGCGTAGCGAAGTTTTCGCGTTCCCGTTTCCCATAGGAACTTGTTCCTGGGATAAAAAGTAGCCTATGTGTTATTCTGATATATAACACATTGTAAAGTTTCATTAAAATCCGTTCAGGAATTTTTACGTGAAAGAGTGACAAACATCCTTACAAACTTTCACATTTATAATATTATTAAGATAAAGATAATCATAATCTATCTAGGTACTTTCTTTTATTTTGCTTTCATTAATTATAATTTTCACGTTCAGAGGCCTGATACAATAGATTATCTACTTATATTATAGAACTCAAGGGTTTATTTGACCCCTGGTTTCGGTCTCTGTAGCCTGCACTGTAGACAATAGGTATATCTTACAACCTAAACCCCGAGATCTCGACCATAGACTTAGCTACCTCGGAGCCAGGGGCTATAGACATCCATTGACTCTAGACAGTTGACCATGACCTCAGGATCTAAGGTCTCGGGGCCCTACCGGCTCTAAGCCCACAAACTCAGATTCTAGCCCAGAAGCCTGGACTTCGGATCTAAGACCCTGAAATATTGACTCAGGACCCTGGACCCCAGATCTCGGGAACAGGATCATGAACCCCAGGCCCTTAACCTTGGATCCTAGCCCCTGTACTGTGAGGTCTCTAGAGCCTCTACTGCATACCATCGGTGGAGAACCCAACCCTTGACTCTAAACAGAGGATTTGGAGTAGCTGACCTTGGACTCTCGATCTAAGACACAGAAGCCGGAATTCGGGATCCCAGAGCCCGGGTCGGGAATATGGGCTCTACGTCCTCGAACTTGGATCCTGGCCCCTGAACATTCATGAACCCTGGAATGGGTTTATCATGTTTATTTTAGAAGTTCCTATAGCCACCTTCCAGTGTCCTCTACAAACAATCTCCATGCATGGAAATTACAAATGGTCACTTACAAGTACCTACGTAACTAAAAAACACTGAATGAACTAACTCTAGTTTTATAATATTAGTACCTATTGAAATAATATCCAAATAAGTAAAACCCCCATTTGTTGCTTTATAACATGACCTTTATCATACCCAAAAGTGCAGAATATTGATAACGTCAATTAGCTAGAAAAGGCATACGGCAGAGTATTTCTGTTTATAGTGACATCTAGTGTAGTGTAGTAAATAATAAGAATAGTTTGCCAAAACATTGTCGCCATCTATATACAAACTCCCGTACTGCCTGCCTGCTTGGGAAGTTAAGGCCGTGACCATTTTTTGTTCCTGTTCGTGCATCTGTATAAGAATTATATTATATTATCTGTGTCTAAATACATACATATTATAGATAAGTAACACCAAGACACACAATAAACCATCGTGCTCATTACACAAAGTTTTATCCTGGGTGGGAATCGAACCCACGACCTCTTGCGTAGCAGTCGGATACACTTCCACCGTGCCACGGAGGCAGTCAATTTGAATTGTCAGTTCTATTTCAATTGCTATAAAGCCTATTATTACAAAATTTTGAGTGCATTCAATGTAGCTGACTACATAAAGGGATATTCATTTTATTTTCCTTATGTCATACGATACGAGTGACCATTGTCAGTGGGCGTACGTAAATTCGAAATGAGCGTGGTCGGACGCAAATTCAAAGCAAAGTGACAGCGATGATGCATTTATTTAGCCGTTTTATTTATAAGGGCATACAACGAAACCGATAATAATTCCTATATCTTTTTTCCAGACCCAAGATAATGTGAAGATCGAAAACAAAGATTACCACACGTCTTTCTTGAAGGAGAAGTTGACCAGAGCCGATACTGGCAAATACATAGTGACTGCTAAGAATGATTCCGGTACTGACACAGTGGAGGTTGAGGTCCAAGTGGTCAGCAAGCCTTCGAAGCCTAAAGGACCATTGAAGGTTAGTTGAAGTTTTTGTTGCAGCTTAAAAAAGTCTTTAAACGGAATTAATTTCTTATTATGGCTAAGTTACTTATAAAGTAAAAAAACTGAGAAAAAATATTATATTGCTAGGTGGCCAATGTTGCCAAGTAAAGCCTCCCATTGTTGTGTCTAGCCTCTGCCGTGCCCCTGTAGAATAGACTCAACAGCCTAACATAAAAAACAAAATCAAAATTTTCCTCTCCACTGTCACTTTAAAAATGGCATTTACTTTGAGAAATACCTAGAAATTCTCAAAACACTAATGTCAAACAAAAATGTCATTTATATCAGTACCTACTTATCAATATTAAGTAATAGTTGACACTCGCGGCTTCGCCCGCGTAGAGAAGTTTTCCCGTTCCCGTTTCCCACAGGAACTTGTTCCCGGGATAAAAAGTAGCCTATGTGTTATTCTGATGTATAAGCTATATTATTGTAAAGTTTTATTAAAATCTATTCAGTAGTTTTTACGTGAAAGAGTAACAAACATCCACACAAACTTACACATTTATAATTTATTAAGATAAAGATGTAGTAGAGGTGTCACTCCGTAGTTCGACCACGACCGCTGTACCGCTCACTGCGTACAAAATCGTACGCAGTGAGTGGTACAACGGTCGTGGTAACTATAGTACTACTTATAGTATTGAACGCATCATAATTATAACCACAGGTATCAGATGTAAAAGCCGACGGCTGCAAGCTTAAATGGGAACCACCAGAAGACGATGGTGGCGAACCAGTCGAGAACTATGTGGTGGAACGTATGGACACGGAATCTGGCAGATGGGTGCCCGTCTGTACCACTAAAACCCCAGAGGCTGACGTCACAGGCCTGAATGAAGGCAAGGACTATCTGTTCAGGGTGAAGGCTGTCAACCCTGAGGGTGAGAGTGAGGCGTTGGTGACTGATACTGCTACTACTGCGAAGAATCCTTATGGTATGCTTTATTTTTATTTTCTGGAAGTTTCTTCTTTATCTATAAAATTATTATAAAGAGGAAAGATAGACTAGATCCCTGATAAGGCAAAGGTCACTAGCAAGGGTTCTATCCCCGTCTCGAGTCGAATTGTCTTTTTTCACTTTATTAAAAAATTAAGTGGAAAGATGTTTGGTTATAATCTACCGATTACTTTGAAATTACGGATCCTATTTTAAAATGAGTTATTCAGAAGTATCGTATATACTTTCATATACATTTAGAGAAAAGCTGTCAATTTAGAATTACAAACAGGCGCGCCAATTTTATTTATTCGTATATCATCATCATCATCCGAGCGTCTGTTCCAGATGCGTATCGCGTATATATGAACTAGTTAGCATCACGGCTTCCGCCGCAACTTACTTCGAACGTCCACGGAGTGAGTTTTCAAACATCCTTCCTTAGTAGATGCCTAAATAATTTTTATATGCCAAATTTGAACCAGATCCGTTCAGGGGTTTGAGATGTGCAATGATTAGTCATTCACGATTGCCTTTCATACATGTGCCGTGGTTGGTCCGGCAGACATTGTTCTACATAAACCCCGCAACCCGATCACGCCTCATTTTACTATCCATCCATGAACTTATTATAATAATACATAATAAAAATAAATATTGTGGGACATTTTCTTTACACAGCGCCGTCTAGCCCAAAGTAAGCTAATATAAGCTTGTGTTATGGGATCTAGACGACTAATAAACATACTTATATATTTCTAAATACATACATATTATACATAGGAAACACCCAAACTCTGGAACAAACATTTGTAGATCACACAAATATTTTTTCCGACCCGGGAATCGAACCCTGGACCTCAGTCGCGGCAGTAGCATAAACTACCACTGCGCCACCGAGGCAGTCAAACATAAATTTCATTCAAATCAGTCCTGCCGTTTAGAAGAAGTTACTACAAAAACACAAACAGAAGAATTATATACATTATTTTCTCTTTACAGGTGAACCTGACGCCCCTGGAAAGCCAGAATTCAAGGACTGGAGCAAAGACCACGTGGACCTCAAGTGGGAGGCGCCCAAGGACGACGGTGGCGCCCCCATCACCGGCTACATCGTGGAAAAGAAGGACCGGGATACCGGCAAGTGGGTCAAGGCTGCAGAGGTAAGGAACCCAAGAACATTTTTCTAGTTACTTTCAAACCCTAACTGGTTTTGTAGACTTGGGTTCACTTTTTGACTGCCTCGGTGGCGCAGTGGAAGTGTATGCGACTGCCGCGCTGCGGTCCCGGGTTTGATTCCCGGGTCAGAAAAAATATTTGTGTGATCCACAAGTGTTTCAGAGTTTGGGTGTTTCCTATGTTTAATGTGTAAAATAAAAATAAATAAATATCCATCACGCCTTATCCCCGAAGGGGTGGCAGAGGCATATTATATGCCCACTTTTCACCGTGTGGATTCCTGTCCCACGTAATAGGTGGTGAGCCCATTGCCGTGTTGAAATAGACAGACGCAGGCTGTGGCTACTTGCTGTTGATTTTTTTTAAGTCGCCTATAAGGCCTTCAACCAGGCTTAACGACTGCCATTTTACTGGCAACCGGGTCCCGGTGGCAACGGCTTAATGTGCCTTCCGAAGCACGGAAACGCTCGCAAATGTAAATGCCACAAAGTGGTCACCCATCCGACGACCAACCATAGTGAAAGTTGCGTACCTTAGTGATCGTTTACCGAACACTGAGACCGCGGGGCCACGAGCGCTGTTTAATATGTATGTATTTAAAAATATATAAGTAGGTTTGTCAGTCGTCTAGATCCCATAACACATTTAATAACGCTTCTATTAGCTTACTTCGGGCTAGATGGCGCTGTATATAAAAAATGTGCCACAATATTTAATTATTTATTTGACTCCATAAGGTATCTTACACACAAATTTCACGTAAATGCATCTTTAAAATATTGCTTCCATAAGGAGGAAATTTAAATAAAGTTATGATAACTAATTCATCTCTATCCAAAATTCCATTATACCACTGGAAAGATACAGGAATCAAAGTATTTAATACAATAAGTAAGAACTGTGACACATTGCGCGGGCCAGAGGGAAGTGCGTCGCCATTTTGAGTTCATTTTGCTGCTTGGAGATGCTATGACGTTTAAGGTTCAAAAATATTACCTGTTGCCGTGTCTGTCACAGCAACACCTCATATTTTTAAATTAATTTTAGCGTTCTCCAGTTTGTTTCATTTTACCATTATATTGCAGGTCCCCGGCAACAAGACCGAGGCACGCGTTCCCGACCTCATCGAGGGTAAAACTTACCAGTTCCGGGTGAAAGCCGTCAACAAGGCTGGCCCGGGCAAACCTTCCACGCCTTCTGAGAACCTTCTGGCGAAGGACAGGTTTGGTAAGTACCAAAATAAAGTGAATTTATGTTTTGAATTATATGGTACGATTGTACGAAGCTCGCACGGATCGAGACGTGATGATAGTGAGTGTGAGGGTGAGGATGAGGGTGACTGTGAGAGTGAGGGTGAGGGCGTTTTTTTTTCTTTTTCTTGAATTAATATCAAAGAAAAACAAAGGTATTGCTATGCAATAGCTTTACCGCGGCAGTCTCCGAGTGCCACACGTCTTTTTTTAATTTAGAATTTCTGTCTAGCTCTAGTCGTGAATAAACGGAGTCTGTCCACTCAGTTAAATGAAGTTCATTAGTTATGGGTTCAACTCCCACTCAGAACAACTCTTTATGTAATGAGTGCAATGATTTGTATTAACCTGGATGTAACTTAACTAACAATCCCGCCTGTATACCTAAGGGGGTAGGCAGGGGGGAATTATACACCCACATGTTGCCACTTGTTAGTACTATGTAATAGATAATAAATACATACATACATATCATCGCGCTTGTTTCCCATTGGGGTATGCCGAAACTATGGATACGATCCTGGCATATAACTTTCGCTTTTCCTACTTTCATATGTGTTTTCATACACGATCGCCGGTTATAGGGTACTCTTGAACTGGCCTTTTTCCAAAAGGTCATCGATTTGGTTTACATACGTACGGCGAGGTCGACCCCTACCAGTTGCTTCGTAAATCTGCTTCGTCAGTCTATTTTCGTCCATTCTCTCCACGTGTCCGAACCATCCAAGCATTCCTTTTTCTATCTTAGTCACCACATCTTCTGTCATACCGCAATGTTCCCTTATCACGCTGTTTCTTTCTTTATCCATTAACATACGCTTATGTATGGCAGTGAAAAGGAAATGAGAAGTCTACGAGGTATAGCTGGACCTCGTAGACTTCTCATTTCCACTGCATTTATTTTACTTATATGCTTTTTCTGCCATACCCAGCATTCACTGCCATACATAAGCGTATGTACAGTCAGTCAGTCTTGATATAGATAATAAAAGTGATTGATATAGATAATTGAATAGATAATAGAAGTGCTATTAAATTTTTCTGACTTAATTAGCCACTTACTCTCTTAATACATTAACACTGCGTGTCAGATACATGGCATTGACGATTCGTCCTATACAACAGTGAGATTATACCTACAATAAGAAATCAATCATTTCTTTGCAGCTCCACCGAAGATCGACCGTACCAACATGCGTGATCTCACCCTGAAGGCTGGCCAGCACATCCGTCTGGACATCAAAGTTAGCGGGGAACCACCGCCGACCAAGACCTGGTAAGTAATCTGTTTTATATCTTAATCACGGCTATATCCCCAAGAACTGCCTCGATAGCGCAGTGGTAATGCATGGAACTGCCGCGACTGAGGTCCCAGGTTAGATTTGCGGAAAAAATGTTTGTTTCGGAATTTGGGTGTTTCCTATGTATAATATGTATGTATTTAGAAATATATAAGTATGTACATCAGTTGTCCAGATCCCATAACACAAGCTTATATTAACTTCGGGCTAGACGACGCTGGGTAAAAAAAAATCTTCTTCAATATTATATTAAAGGAGTGGCAGATTGCTCGATGACTGGAAATATCTGCCGTCTGACTGCCCAAATCGTCTGGCCCATATATTAGAGCTTTGTCTGTTAGTCAGCAGGGGGCCGAGTCTACTATTGACTAGCCGTAGAATAGAACAAGAATCGCTGTTTTTGGCTGTCAAAATGTTAATAGACTATCATTAATGCAACTGACTAGCGGCCACTGGCGCGGTACGTGTTAGTAGAATTCTATCGGCCGACCGTTAGAAGTCTATTGGAGTACCATTGTAATATTAGACTACTAAAAACTGTCAAAATTGTACCGGTGGCTTTCTATTGAGCGACGATTTCGATTCTATTTCGACACGATTGAAATAGCAGACTCGGCCTCCAGGTGTAAAGAATTATAGGTGAAGTTGAGTCCTTAGTTGAGCCCCGGAATATTTGTTCCTAAGCACCTATCGCAACCACAGGCTGTAAACTATAGGTTCACCAGGTTATGACATGCACGTCTGAGTATCAATAAATATCGTTGGGACAACTCACACAACGCCATCTGATTCCAAACTAAGCAGAGCTTGTACTATGGTAACCAGGTAACTGATAAACATACTTATATATTTCTAAATACTTACATATTATAGATAAATAATACCCAGACACAGAATAAACCATCGTGCTCATCACACAAAGTTTTATCCTGGGTGGGAATCGCACCCTTGACCTTTTGCGTAGCAGCCGGATACACTCCCACCGTGCCTCAGAGGCAGTCTAATACTTTTGATCGTTCCGTTTTTGAGCAAACTGCTCACGCTCACGTGGTCATCTTATGCAAGTCTTGGTCTACTCTGACTCCTTCTACCCTCTACTTTCTACAGTAGATGTTCTTCGTTAATTGTTCCTAGCTCATTCACTGCACGTGTTCAAACAACGGAGCACTCCAGTTACCAGCTTAATTTTAGTCAAATATATCTTTTTTAATAATAGTTTTTTTTTATTTGCTTCACAAGCAGTTCCATTATTGACTCCCTTTTTCCCTTCTCTTTCTCTTTCTTTCTTCCATTAACTCATCTCTGCCCTTCGTGGTAATCTTTCTCTTTACCTCCCCCTTCTTTCCACCTTCTCTCTCTCCTTTTCACCTAGTCATAATTATTTTTAACGATATTTTCCTTTGTGCAGGTTCCAGAACAAAGAACGTCTATCCACCCGTGACGACCGTACAGTAGACGTTGAAGACTACAGGACAAAGTTGTCCGTGGTGGTAGCTTCAAGGAAGCACAGCGGCACCTATGTGCTGAAGGCTGAAAACAGCAGCGGCAGAGATGAAGCCACTATACAGATCAATGTACTAGATGTACCGGCTAAGCCTGAAGGCCCGCTTAAGGTAGGTATCAAATAAATAATATCAGAGAGTACATATAAGGTATATTGTATTGTAAGGTGACTGATTGTATCACAAAAAATCTGATATTTAAGACCTTCCCACATACCATCTTAAGAGAACTAGCAGAACTGCAGCATGAACTCTATCGATACTAATATTTATTTATCTATCACGCCTTATCCCCAAAGGGGTGGCAGAGGCATATTATATGCCCACTTTTCAGCATGTGTATTCCTGTCCCATGTAATAGGTGGTGAACCCATAGTCATGTTGAAATAGACAGACGCAGGTTGTGGCTACCTGCTATTAAAATTTTTCAAACCGCCCATAAGGCCTTCAACTTGACTTAACGACTACCATGTTACTGGCAACCGGGACCAACGGCTTAACGTGCCTTCCGATGCACGGAAACGCTCGCAAATGTAAATGCCACAAAGTGGTCACCTATAGCGAAAGTTGCTTAACGCAGTGATCGTTTACGGAACACTGAGTCCGCGGGGCCACGAGTGCTTCAATAATATTATATATACTAATATTATAAAGAGAATCACTGCATCTACTGAATTGATTTTGAAAATTCTTTTGTTTGGATGGGTATTTTATACCGTGGGAACACGTTTCTGTGGGAAACGGGATCGGCAATACTTCACCACGGGGACGGAACCGCGGGCATTAGCTTGTCTATTAATAAGTGAGTAAGGGACTAAATAAACACAGATTAATCCAAATATCCATTTACCCCTCAGATTTCTGATGTCCACAAAGAAGGATGCACCCTCAAATGGAACCCGCCACTAGACGACGGAGGCGCTCCACTAGACCATTACCTTGTGGAGAAGCTGGACACAGAGACCGGCCGCTGGATGCCGTGCCTCAAGACCAAGGACCCGAAGGCCGAGGTGGAGAACCTGGTGCCTGGTCACGAATACAAGTTCAGGGTATCTGCAGTTAATAATGAAGGTGTTTCGGAGCCGTTAGAGGCTGATCACTCTATCATTGCGAAGAATCCATTCGGTGAGTGACTAAATTGCTATTTTTTAAGTGAAAACTTCTTTAACGCATATTTTTAGATGAGATAAAATCTCTGGACTCGCGACACCGTTACCGAGACGCTGTAAAAAGCTTTGAAGTATTAGATTGATAATTTGAAACTCACTTATCAACCTTCGATAGCTCAGTTGGTAGAGCGGTGGACTGTCCATGGTTATAAATTAAATTAGAATCATATTTTTTTAATAAAGTGGAAAAAGACAATTCGGTTCGAGACGGGGACTGAATCCGTGACCTTTGCCTAACCAGGGCAATGTTCTAGCCTATGTGCTGAAAATTTGATAAATTGGAATCCATAAGTCGCTGGTTCAAATCCGGCTCGAAGTAACTCTTTTTTTAATTTTTTTAAAGTAATTTGTTTTCAAAATAGTAATTTTACCGCGGCCTTGATTAATGTGATTAGTTATTATTGGGATTGATTCAGAAGTTATCTTATTTCACCATGAATACTTACATTTATAAGAAACATTGACTAAATACTTTATAAAATTACATATATCATAAACATCTAATATATGGCTCTATGGTATGTGAATATTAGCATGGATTACAATATTTTTGCTGTGTTCCAGATGAGCCCGGCAAACCCGGGACCCCAGAAGTGGTGGACTGGGACAAGGACCACGTGGACCTCAAGTGGGAGAAACCCATCAAGGACGGTGGTGCCCCCATCACCGGATACATCATCGAGAAGAGAGAAGTCGGATCGCCCAAGTGGTTGAAGGCTGCTGAGGTAGGTTCATATTTACCAATATTTTTCAAATTTATATTAGGACTCGACATTTTTCAAATTTATAAAGGTCAAAAGTACTCGGATACCCAGACGTGCGTGTATGAAGCGATTGATGAATCTTGAAGAAGCGAAACAAGTATGCATGGATCGCGAAGCCTGGCGATCTGTCCTCTCTGACTACCCCGTCAGGGATACAGCGTGAAGATAGTTAGTTGGTTAGTTAGTTACTTATGTGTATATAAAACATGTCATGCCCTACTCTATGGGGTTCTGTAGATGATCACTGCATTAGGCTATGGTTAGTCTTGCTAAGATGGGTGACCGTTTATGGATTTCCGTTGAAGAGCGTTACGTGCTTCGGAAGGCACGTGAAGAAGGTCCTGCTATCAGTAACATGGTAGTCGTATAAGCTAAGTATAAAGCCTTATGGTCGGTTTGAAAAAGCGAGTTTTTTACAGCAGTAAGCCACAACTCTCCGTTTCAACACGGCAATAGGCACACCACCTATAACCTACGTAGCACAAAACACATGTACTGTAATAAGTCTCTGCTTACTCCTTCGAGAAAAGTGGCGTGACTATAAATTCTACTAAAATTATTAAAACGAAATGCAAAAGTTTGTAAGAATGTGTGTTTGTTACTCTTTCATGCAAAAACTACTGAATTGATTTTGATGAAACGTTACAATAATGTAGCTTACACATAAGAATATCACATTAGCTAGATTAGCTACGTCTAATCCCGGGAAATTCCTGTGGAAAACGGGAACGGCCAAACTTTTCCGCGTGATCGAAGCCTCCGTATATGTATGTTTTTTTAACTAAAGAAACATCTATCTACACGCTGTCATCGATTGCGATGTCAAGTCACGCATTGCTGCCGCGTGGGCCAAATGGCGGGAGATGACCGGTGTCATTTGTAACCCCAAAATGCCGATCCGGTTGAAGGGACAGGTCTACAAAACCATTATTAGACCTGTCCTTTTACATGGCAGTGAGACGTGGCCGATATTGGAGCGACACAAGCAGGAGCTGCGTGTCACGGAAATGAAGATGCTGCGGTGGATGTGTGGAGTCACGCGGATGGACCGCGTGAGGAACTCTCGCATCCGCGGCAGCCTTCACGTCCGTGACATTGCAGACAAGTTGCAAGAGTGTCGCCTTCGTTGGTATGGTCACGTCTTGCGGCAACCGCCGGGCTACGTGGGTAACAAATGTCTGGCCATGTCAGCCCCGCCGGGTCCCGGTAAGAGGGGAAGACCCAAGAAGTGCTGGCTTGACGTCGTAAGGGATGACATGCGTGCCAATGGTCTCACTACAGGGGATGCCGAAGACCGTGCGAAGTGGAGAAGAAAATGTAGGAAAGCGGACCCCGGGCGTCGCGAGACGCAACTGGGACAGACGCTCGGATGATGATGACACGCTGTATCCCTGACGGGGTAGTCATAGAGGACAGATCGCCAGGCTTCGCGATCCATGCATACATCTTTCGCTTCTTCAAGATTCATCAATCACTTCATACATGCACGGCTCGGTATCCGAGTACTTTTGACTTTTCCGTTTTTGAGCAATCTGCTCACGTGCTATGCTTTTTTTAACTTATAGTAAAGTAAATGTATATCTGATAAGTTTCAAATGAATGTATATTTTGTCAGGTCGGTCCCAACGATAATGAGAAAGCAACAGTGTCGAACTTGGACGAGGGTACGGAGTACGAGTTCCGTGTGAAGGCAGTCAATGACGCCGGCCCTGGAGAACCTTCGGACGCCAGTAAATCTGTCGTCTGCAAGCCTAGGAGACGTGAGTATTGTGTTAAAAAATACCTGAACTTGTTGAGTGATGATGAAATGGCAGTAATCAAAAATCTTGCGTCAAGACTGGATCTAGAGAAAGTTAAACCTTTATGAAAATGAATGCATGGATTAAGGGATTCTGCTATGTAATGGTAGGTAGGTAGATAGATGGCAACGTGGTTGGATAACAACTCCTAAGGTGACTCCTTACAAGACTTGTCCCACAGGAACAGTCTTTTTGACACATTTGATATGTTTTATCCTACACCATACACCACAAAAAATGGCAGTTTAATAATTTACAGTGGGCAAAGGATATAGAGTATTAAGGACAGAGATTATTTTTCATAAATGGACATTTGCTCTGATTAATAATGAGTATACTGGGAAAAACCTTTTATAGGATTTTCTGAAAAATATCAACTCTCAAACAGGATTTTCTGAAAAACATTAACCCTTATAAAATGACCCTGAATACTTAAACCCTTATACTCTTACTTATACTACCAACTGCTGGCACCGTAAAAACAGTTTTATGATGACTTGATTGATGGTGTACGCGAGCTGAACACTCCCGCTCCGCTTTATAGACTTATAAACCCTAAAGTTTAGAAAAATCTTATAAAACGGCTCAGTCTATCCGTCCGTCTGTACGCATCTATTTGTGAGGAACCATATGGGATAGACAAACGATTTGCGGCATTCGATTCAGGACACCATGAATACGTGTATAGGCGATTTCGAAGTTTCTACCACTTGCTATTTTGAAACTGGTTTCGGTTTAGAAGTCGTCTGATTCCTTCACTACGATAGTGAAAGGCGCGTTACTTGTTTTTTTTTTTTATTGTACGGTCAGCTCCAGAGAAATCTCACCCCCCGTACTTTACATTTACATTCTAAGGGGGTGAGATTTCTTTGGAGCTGACTGTACAAAGCAGACGTATTCTGCGCGTGGTTATTAACGGGTCCATTAATTTTTATACAAAGAATTCTAGTGTGGGATGTGAAACGTTCATAGATACGCAGCCACCTTATTGACTATGTATCGTTCCAGTGGCTCCCAAGATCGACCGCCGCAACCTCCGCCCTATCAAAGTCCACGAAGGTGAACCGATAGCCCTGGACGTCAAGGTGTCCGGGGAGCCCGCGCCTGATGTCACCTGGACTTTGAATGGAAAGTCCGTCACCAGTGGCAATGGACTAAAATGTAAGTACATGCTATACATAATATTAAAACTTCAGGAATTGAATGAGTGCTGGAAGATGGATAAAAGCGAGACGAGTATGCTTATTGGGGCCTGAATGATAGAAGATTAATTGAAGGGTTGAAAGTCCAAAGGGGTCTAAGTTCCATTTTAATTTTTTACGGGAAAATCATAAAACCTTCTGTTCATGCTTTATGTTTTATTTACGTTTTCTGCTGCAATTATGTTCTGATGATGAAGCGTCCATTTTACATACGTTCAATTAGGCCTTCTAAAGGTGCGCGAATGCGTAAGAATAATCGCACTCATCCCGCGTGCACACAAGCATTTAATTAAATTTAACACAAACATTTCGAAATACAAGTACACCGGCACGTCTAGTTATCGATGTGTGTGTAAAAATTGAATAGACAAAGGCACTTAGATCCATTCGAATATTGTTAGGCTTGAACCTTAGACTGAATTTCGGTATAGAAACGTAATTGTGATTTTTTGGCACTTAGACTCTTTAGACTTTCAACCCTTAAAAATAGAATGACAGAGCGGGAAAGTGTAAAAGTGAGAGAAGAATACGAGCAGAACTGGAATGTTTAGAGAGAACTGCATGTGTTAGTAAATAATTATTAATTTAACAAGTTAAATTTGACCCTGCGGGGCTTTGACAACAATGTAGCTTAGCTAGTTAACAACATAGACGAGATAGCTTTGCCCATGGCAAAGATGCGTAAACAAAAAAATAATATTAAAACGCTAGTACCATGAAGTTTAAGATAAAGAAGATTGGTATTTAGTATCGAATAAAAAGAGTCTAATAAATAATAAGTAAATTGAGTCACGGCTCCTAAGAGCAATATCATTTAAGATGTGGCTGATATGTGTTTATTAATTAGCCACGAACTTAAGATGCGAACCAAAACTTGAGTGTGTAGCAGCCGAGATCGCACTTGAGAGTGAATTTGAGATCCGTTTATTAATACGGGCCTAAGTAAAGAGATACTCTCTTTATTCGGTTCTAAACTTCAATCAATTTTGTCTTAGTGTATTTCCCAGTTGCTTCCAAAGTACCTAGATTTGAAGCATCGGATCGACTTTTATTTGGCTATTATGAGCGTTATCGTTTCACATTTGACTTTCCGGCATCCTTGGGAGCGAATGCCCCAAACACTTAAGGGTGCTTGTGTCACTGCCTAATCCCTTGGTCAGTAGGTCTAATCACTTAGGCCCCAGAGATCTTGGCGGGACCCCTTACACTCAAAACCCTTCAAACTCTACTCCAATAACTAATGAAATTGAAATGCAATTTTACGGACAGCCCTATTTTTGTTCGTTTTACAAGCAGCCTTTAAAAGTAAATGTTTTTGGAGTGAAAACCTCTATAGCGGCGTTGTGCACTTTTTAGGATGGGTAACAAATGTTAAACTCGCGTCAGGACACGTGACCCGTAAGACAGGGAGAGTAGACCGCCGGTGCGGCGTAGGATAGGAAGCAATATTCCCCTCTCTTTCTACCGAACGGCGAAAATGTATGTCTGGTCCTGCTGTTTCGTTTATGCGGCGCAGGGCTCTTGCGCAATTTTGCATGTGCGTTTTAAATGCGGAACATTGTTCTCAATTATCAAAATAAAAATTAAGAATATTTTTTCATGTGTATACCCATTGGCTGAGGTGTTAATACATTTAATTCGTATTCTTTTTTCAAAACATATGTGTGTGTACCAGAGTATACAGGTAAAAAGTGAAACATTTTGTCATTTTTTTACACCTATAAAATTTCTCTCATATGTCGATGAAGAGATTTCACTTATGATAAAGAAGTTTCACTTCAAAACAACATCGCGCGTAACTAAAAAACGGGACGATGTTTTTTTTACAGCTGTAAAATTACTCTTAACGTAGTAGTTTTACTTCACTATTACATCTCTTTCCACAGTGATAGAGGTACCATACCTAAGCAAGTACCAACACGCTAGCCCGCGTCGTAAGGACTCGGGAACGTACAAGATACAGGCCGTCAACAAGTACGGGCAGGACATCGCCGAACTGGAGATTATTGTTACCTGTGAGTACCTACTTAAACTCTATCACGACTATTTCCATGAGAGAGTAGGCAGACATAGCATACACTCAAATTTCGTCAGTTTTATTTCGTCTTATATTAAAAGTATATTAGCTAAAACATCCTATTAATATTATAAACGCGAAAATATATTAGTATGTGTTGATGTCTGTTATTATTTCACACAAAAAATATTCACTTGTATTGATTGACTTCAAAATTATGGTTATTTATCCTAATAAATAAATTTTCTCGTAGCCAAACCCGACAAACCAGAGGGCCCACTAGAAGTATCGGACATCCACAAGGACGGCTGCAAGCTCCAATGGAAGCGGCCCAAGGACGATGGCGGAGAACCCATCGAAGCTTATCTGGTGGAGAAGTATGACCCTGAGACTGGTACCTGGCTTCCTGTTGGCAAGACACATGGAAACGTGCCGGAGATGGAGGTAAGAATAGGAACTCCTTTAAGTACCACAGTGACAACTTGAAGTAAGAGAGTTGAAGTTTAAAGACAAAATATCTGTTGGTTTATCTATACTAATATAAGCTGAAGAGTTTGTTTGTTTGTTCTCATCTCTTCATCTCAAGAACTAGGTCAGATTTGAAACATTCTTTTTGTGTTGGATAGCCCATTTATCGAGGAAGGCTATAGGCTATATATCATAACGCTACTACCCTGGAGAGGAACAGTAATCATAAATGTCTACAAATCGGGGAATTTTTTAAGCATTTCTGTACAATTTTTAAGCGACGGGGTTTAATCGGTGCGACGGGAGTTACAAGAATGTCACGGGCGAAGCCGGGGGGGGGGGGGGGTCACCTAGTGGATAGATAATTGTAAATTAATGCTGTATGCCTGACGGAGTAATCAGAGAGGTCATGGTTACTTCGCGATTTTATGCATATTTCTTTTGCTTCCTGCAGATTCATCAAACTTTTCATACATGCGCGTTTATCTTTTGACCTCGCCGTTTCTGAGCCAGTCTTCGTATGTAAGTCTCGGTCTACCCTGACTCCTTCTACCCTCAATAAAAAGAAAATTCGCGCAATGAAAATTCTTCGTCCATCTTTCGACGTTTTGTGAGCAGCTATATGGGATTTGATTTTTTGATTGATTTGAGATGATTCGAGATTGATTTGTACATATTTATTCGCCATATCATTGTCTGTCAGTCAGCAGATGCACTACGCACAGGTATGGTAGGTGATAGCCCTTAAACTCTGGGGCCCATTACACTTCTAAAAAACTATATCGTGTTAACAGGTGGACGGTCTGATCCCCGGCCACGAGTACAAGTTCCGAGTGAAAGCCATCAATAAGGAAGGCGAGTCTGAACCGTTGGAGACCTTCGGTTCCATCATCGCCAAGGATCCGTTCAGTAAGTAAATTATATATATATCGATGTCGTTTCTATTATGACTGCCTCTGTGGCGCGGTGGGAGTGTATCCAACTGCTACGTAAGAGGTCGTGGGTTCGATTCCCACCCAGGATAAAACTTTGTGTGATGAGCACGATGATTTATTCTGTGTCTGGGTGTTATTTATCTAAATAAAATATGTATGTATTTAGAAATATATTAGTATGTTTATCCGTTATCTGGTTACCATAGTACAAGCTCTGCTTAGTTTGGAATCAAATGGCGTTGTGTGAGTTGTCCCAGCGATATTTTTTAATATCTATGATGTTTCAAACACACCGAATGTAGACCCGTAGTAAAGAATGACACTACAAGTAATGCCGAAGGTCGAGTTGAAGGGAAAAGAGCAGCCTTGTATAGATTTTAGAATTTTGAAGATATCACTTTAAATCTTCTTATTCTTACTTGTTACGTTTCCGTGGTTCGGAAGGCACGGTAAGCCGTTGGTCGCGGTTGCCAGTAACATGGCAGTCGTTAAGCCAAGTTGAAGGCCTTATGGGCGGTTTGAAAAATTTCAAGCGCTGGTGGCCCTGCTGACTCAGTGTTCTGTAAACGATCACTGCGTTAAGCAACATTCGCTATAGGTGGTCCTTGGACGGGTGACTACTTTGTGACATTTACATTTGCGAGCGTTTCCGTGCTTCGGAAGGCATGTTAAGCCGTTGGTCCCGGTTGCCAGTAAAGTGGCAGTAGTTAAGCCTGGTTGAAGGCCTTTAGGCTGCTTGAAATTTTTCAACAGCCGGTCGCCACATCCTGCGCCTGTCCATTTCAACACGGCAAGATGCTCACCACCTGTTACGTGGGACAAAAGTGCATACGGTGAAATGTGGGCGTATAGTATGCCTCTGCCTACCCCTTCGGGGATAAAGGCGTGACAATATGTCTATGTCTATCTGTTACGTGACACAGAAAATGCGTACAGTGACTGTCAAGTATTCTTTATCTTCGGTGTTTGCCCAGTTACTTCCAAAATCTACCGGGAAATAAAGCCTGGGATCCATGTTTATTTGGGTGCTAGAAGCAGCTATCATTTGACTTTTAATTTTCGACATTGTTGAAAGCGATTGCTGAATGACCTCCCAACTACTTATGGGCGCCTGCATCGTTGCCCCGTCCATTTATCAGCAGGTGCACCGCTAGTAGATGATATAACTTGGCGATTTTAATAGCGCCCCTTACACCTCTGTAAGCGTGCTTTGTACTTAAGCCACCTTTCCTTCACAGCTGTACCCGAAGCACCGGGTACTCCAGTCCCAGATGACTGGTCTGCCAGTCACGTGGACCTCAAATGGGAGCCACCGCTATCGGACGGCGGGTCACCCATCATTGGTTACATCGTCGAGAAGAAAGACAAGTACAGCCCTCTATGGGAGAAGGCAGTGGAGACTCATACTCCTACTCCCTCTGCTACTGTCAATGGGTAAGTTCTACACAAAGTCAAATTGCGGAGCTTATAGACTTTTGTACAATGAGCTGTTGCTGTCTCTGTTGCTCACGCCCTATTATATTGGCATTTCAGTCGCACATAAGTGTATGCACATCGGTGTTTTACAAAAAAATACTAAACTATCTTGACGCTGTATCCCTGACGGGGTAATCAGAGAGGACAGATCGCCAGTCTTCGCGATCCATGCATACCTCTTTCGCTTCTTCAAGATTCATCAATCGCTTCATACACGCACGTTTGGGTATCCGAGTACTTTTGATTTTTCCGTTTTTGAGCAATCTGCTCACGTGGTCTTTATATATTAGTCTCGGCCTACCCTGACTTCTTCTACTTTCGCACAATATATATTCTTCGTCAATCGTTCCTCACTCATTCGTTGGACGTGTCCAAACCAACGGAGCACTCCCTTTTCCAGCTTAACGTTAATGTTTTACAATTCTACTATAATGCTTCGGTGGTGTAAGTGGTTGTGTATGCGACTGACGCGTTAAGGTTCGAATCCTGCGTTGGAACACATATTTGTGTAATCCGCAAATGTATGACTTTTGGAGTTCGGGTGTTTACTATGCATAGGGTATGTATTTAGAAATATACAAGTTTGTTTATCAGTTGTCTAGATCCCATAGCACAAGCTTATATTAGCTTACTTTGGGTTAGATGGCATTGTGAAAATGTCAAAAAATAGAGTGTAGGCTACTTCTATACCAAATTTTATCCAAATTGGTCCAGCTCTTTGAGCGTGTAGAGGCCACAAACATATATGCAAACTTTTGCTCTTATAATATTAGTACTGATTAATCAAAAAAAATCACTACACAGGCTAATAGAAGGCAACGAGTACCAATTCCGAGTGATTGCCATAAACAAGGCTGGTCAGAGCAAGCCGTCGGAAGCCAGCAAGAACTTCCTAGCAAAGCCTCGGTTCCTGGCGCCCAAGATCGACAGGAGACACCTGAGGGACGTGACCCTGTCTGCTGGATCCACCTTGAAATTGGAGGCTGCTATTACTGGAGAACCGGCTCCAGCTGTTGAATGGAGGTAGGCTCATTATTTACCTTAGTTACTAGATTCAAGGTTCAATTTTTTTTATTTTATTGTAACTTTGAGACCTTTTTACCAAATCTTGTTTATTCCATTTTCTTCTAAGTCTTCTTATTACCTAATATCTTCGTCATTTACGTCTTAGTCAAGAATAGTTTTAATTCAGTCTTGCCCTAGTAAAGTTTTGGAAACGTTACTGTAGCTTACAGTGTAATTTGCGCGACAAAATGTAAAATCGCATTTCACTGCGATATAATACTGTTTTTCACTATAGCAAGTTGACACAACTTTTATGTTTAAGAATCTACCATTTTTTGCCAAAATTGCCTTAACGGGTGAACTTATTACACGGGTCAAGTTTATATAGAGAAAAAATGCAATTTCAAACCTAAAAATTTAATTACTTATGTTTGAATTTCGACCAAAAGGAACCACTAGTAAATATAATTGACTGCCTCGGTAGCGCAAGTGGTAGTATATGCGACTGCCCCTTTGAGGTGCCCGTGGTTCGAACAAATATTTGTGTGATCCATCCTCAATGTTTTATTTAGGAATGTAGGGATGTATACTATGTATTAAAATTTAATTTAATTTCATATATAAAAACATGTCAACTCTACTCTAAATTTACTAACTAACTATATTCACGCTGTATCCCGGACGGGGTAGTCAGAGAGGACAGATCGCCAGGCTTCGCGATCCATGCATACCTCTTTCGCTTCTTCGAGATTCATCAATCGCTTCATACACGCACGTCTGGGTATCCGAGTACTTTTGACCTTTCCGTTTTTGAGCAATCTGCTCACGTGGTCTTCATATGTAAGTCTCGGCCTTCCCTGACTCCTTCTACCCTCTACTTTTGAACAATATATATTCTTCGTCAATCGTTCCTCACTCATTCGTTGGACGTGTCCAAACCAACGGATTACGCTCTTTTCCAGCTTAACGCTGACACTTTCATTCAAACCTGCCATATTGCGTATCACTTCGTTACGTATTCGGTCGGCCAAGGTAACGCCGCACAATTTTCGACGTGATCGCATCTCCACAGCATTCAATTTACTTTCATGCATCTGCTGACATACCCAGGTTTCACTACCGTAAAGCAAAGTTGGCACTAGCACTGCATTATGAATCGCCATTCGTGCTTCTTTTACGATGCTTTGTCGCTTTACTAACTGAGACAAAGCACCGTTAACTTTGTTTCCGGCAGCTACTCGCCGTTCTACATCCGAATCACATCTTCCATCCGCGCTAAACATGCTTCCTAAATACACAATTTCATTCACTTGCTCTAGACGTTCCTGGTTTACCCTAATCTCGCATTTAGTTCTTCTTCTAAATTTACTAATACTTTAAACTAATTATTTAACCCGCTCCTCATCGTATCCGGTGCGAAGGTGCCCATCACACTGGCTGCATTGCCCCGCTGAATAGCGATGGCCAATCTTTGCACCAGATACGACCCAGAGCGGGAGTCACCTGTCTGGTCCCTCAGCCGGCGCCCCAATTCCCTCACCAAGTTCTTCGCGTCAGCACCCCAACTGCCCATCGTCACGACAGCGAAGGGAGCCAATATATATTTCTCCGTTAGGTCCGCATATTTGCCGCGTTTTTTGTCTACGACGTCTTCAGCGGCAGCTGCAGGAGACAGAACGGTACGAGTGACTAGGGGAAAACTATATATTTAAAAAAAAAATGTTTTTCAATTGTCCAAATCCCATACCACAATCTTATATCAGCTTGCTTTGGTAAAGATGACGATGTGTAAAATAAGGTCCCAAAATAATTCCATTTTTATTTCTCTCTCCAGATATCAGAACATGCCTCTCCGCCCATCCAAGGCAGTGACAATCGACAACCCAGACTACTTTACCAAACTCATCGTCCGTCCAGTACGTCGCGACGACTCTGGAGAGTACACCGTGACCGCCGTCAACTCCAGTGGAAAGGACACTGTGACCATCAACGTGCTGGTTACTGCTAAGCCGCTGAAGCCGGAAGGACCGTTACAGGTCAGCTGGGTTATATATTGTACAGTCTGTTACAGCAATGTGACCAACCCCGTATACAGAATCATTTATAAGCCTAGATAGCTAACAACATAAAAAATGTTCTACGATTTAGATAAGGCCTTCAACTAGGCTTGATGACTGCCAGTGCATAACTTACGTAGGCAGAGGCATACTATACGCCCACATAACCATATGCATTTTTGTCCCACGTAACAGGTGGTGAGCTTATCGCCGTGTTGAAAATGGACAGGCGTAAGCTGTGGCGACCTGCTGTTGAAATTTTTCAAGCCGCTCATTAACTAGGCTTAACGACTGCCATGTTACTGGCAACCGAGACCAACAGCTTAACGTGTCTTCCGAAGCACGGAAACGCTCGCAAAAGTAAATTCCACAAAGTGGTCACCCATCCCAGGACCACATATAAGTAGCAAATGTTGCTTAACGCAGAGATCGTTTACAGAACACTGAGTCAGTGAAGTCACGAGCGCTTCCATACATTACATACATAAAATACATTATTTATCCTGACGATATAAAATTTAAAGTAAATTTTTGTAAAATAAAATTGTAAAATATTTTTAGTTTCGAGTGTTCCACAGCAGCTCCCCGGCAGGGTAAAAGTCGCCGGTTTGAATCTTGCTCGAGATTTTTGACATTAAATTTATGACGTACATTTTCAGATTTCCGACGTGCACAAAGAAGGCGCTACCTTGAAATGGAAGCGTCCCAAAGACGACGGTGGCGCCCCTATCGAGTACTACCAGGTGGACAAGTTGGATACCGAGACTGGCTGTTGGGTACCGTGCGCCAGGTCCAACGAACCTAGTAAGTTGGAGATTGGAACTGTCTACTATCTCTTCGCCTTAGTGTATTCCCAGTTGCTTCCAAACCTTTCCGGGGTTTAGAACCTGAGGTTTAATTTTATTAGGCTGCTAGGAATAAAAATATTGTTTATGTATCTTTCAATAGAAAGCCGACGGTACAATTTGACAGTTTTCATAGTCGTCTATAATACGTCATTAGGCTCCGGCTTCACCCGTGACATACTTCGAACTCCCGTCGCTTATAAATTCTACAATAATGCATTACAATTTGCCCGATTTACTGCTCCAAGGTAGTAGCGTGATGATAGCCTATATAGCCTTCCTCGATAAATGGGCTATCTAACACAAAAAGAATTTTTCAAATCCGACCAGTAGTTCCTGAGATAAGCGCGTTCAACCAAACAAACAAACTGTTCAGCTTTATAATATTTGTATAGATTTACACTCCGACGAGCTGCGAGGTCGAATGTAAATGTACCATAATTCTGCGTTTACACTCAGGGCTCGTCTCGCAGCTCGTCACGTGACTCGCTCGAGAATGTACATGAGGTACGCGCTCCAATAGCATTCTATCTACAGGCAGATTCTTGTTCTGTTTTGCGACCTAAAGTAAGATTGGGGCATAAATGATAGATTTATTAGACTACCCAGTTTTTGGGCTAACCGCAATAATATCGATATAGAACTAACTTTTAGACTTCTAAACCATAAAGCTTAGAAAAGTCTTATAAAACAGCTCATTCCGTCCGTCCGTTCGTCTGTACGCATTTATTTCTGAGGAACCATAAGAGATAGAGATAAACGGTTTGCGGCATCCGATTTAGGACACCATAAATACGGGCATAGACCATTGAAATTTCTACCACTTTTGGTTTTGGTATTATTGCATAATCCATTGCATGATAGTGAAGGGCGCGTTACTTGTAAAATAGTATAGCCCTCAAGTCGACGGATTCTCCATTTGTGTTGGAGAATCATCTCCACCCGTTCCTCCACAAGCTCTTAGTGTAGATTGAATTAAGTCATACTTTTTTTATAATCCTATCTAACTTAGTTTCAATATTCAACAGAATGCGAAGTAACCGGTTTGACTCCCGGCAAGGAATACAGGTTCCGTGTATCAGCTGTGAACTCTGAGGGCGAGTCTGAACCGCTAGTTTCTGAGGAGTCTATTATCGCCAAGAATCCCTTCGATGAACCTGGTAAGTATTAGTTATATTTTAGACTAACAGACGTCTTGCAATGTTTCCTTCCTTTTGTTTACTCGCCAACAAGGCGCCGCCCGCCTGATGGAAAGCAGAGACGACGATCTGTGAATGAAGGCCGCTATTTCAGTCGGTAGGGCCCCGATAGCAAACAATCATTCGCTTAGTTTCCGTTTTCATGGGAATACAAGGTTGCCTTTAAGAGATTGCTCTTTAGCGATAAGGCCGCCCTCTGTACATTTATAAAATTGTTCTCTCTTTGTATGATTTATTTTTATAATGGTGTGCAATAAAGTTTATTCTATTCTAATAACGGGATAAAATGCAGCCTAAGTTATTCCTTATAACATCAGCTATCTGTCAGTGAAAGTCCCGAACAAATCGGTTCAGTGGTTTCAGAGATTAGCCGGAAAACAGACAGAGCAAAATTAAAAAATATATTTAAAATAAAATCCTACCAGCAAACAAACAAACAAACAACTCTTCAGCTTTATCCTATTATTTAAATGCCGGATGTGTGTTATAGCAAAAAAGAAAAATAACACATTCTGAGGTGGACACGATAATCTAATTTGATATATTGCACGCCTCATAAGGCAAAACATCTGATTTTTTCAAACTTAAAATGTCTCTATTTATCATATATTGCACTTGTAAAACAATATATACACACACATATCAAGAAAATCCTTTTTTTTAACACTCATCTTTAACAATCATGATATTTTTGATGCCATTTTTGTTATTTAAATTAGTTAAAAAACTGTTTAAAAAAGTTCTGCCTTGGACGTCCGTGTGTCTGTATGTTACGGATTATTTTCTTGTTAACACGATAACGACCGAAATACTTTACTAATCGAGTCTTTTTCTTTCTCTTACGCTTCAGTATAATTAGGAATAGAACCCTTTCACTTTTCACGGTCTGATTCGATGTGGTTTAATTGTTATTATCTTTACTTTATTTATTTCATAACCCCTACGCGAAAATTCATAGCAAAGTTTGTAAACTTGTAATTCATTTTTTTTTTATAATATAATAAAAGCGTGTAAGGTGTGCACTTTTGAGTTTTGCAAATTTTTTTCATTTTTTTTTCGAAGCAATTAATTCAAAATATCTGACTCCAGGTGCCCCTGGAACTCCAAGCGTCACAGACTGGGACAAAGACCACGTGGACCTCAAGTGGACCCCTCCCAGGTCGGACGGTGGAGCTCCCATCGAAGCCTACATCGTGGAGAAGAAGGACAAGTTCGGCAACTGGGAGAAGGCCCTGGAAGTGCCAGCGGACAAGACCAACTGTACTGTGCCTGATTTGATTGAAGGACAGACTTATGAGTTCAGGTTAATTATATTAACTATCTATCTTCACGCTGTATCCCTGACGGTAGTCAGAGAAGACAAATCGATAGGCTTCACGGTCCATGCATACTTCTTTCGCTTTATGCAGATTCATCAATCGCTTCATACATGCAAGTCATATTAATTCTTATAAACAAGCAGTTAAGTCGGCAGATTCATCAATTGCTTCATACACGCACGTCTGGGTATCCGAGTACTTTCGACTTTTCCGTTTTTGAGCAATCTGCTCACGTGGTCTTCATATGTAAATCTCGTCCTACCCTGACTCCTTTTACCCTCTACTTTCGCACAATATATATTCTTCGTCAATCGTTCCCCACTCATTCGTTGGACGTGTCCAAACCAACGGAGCTCGCCCTTTTCCAGTTTAACGCTGATACTTTTATTCAAACCTGCCATATTGCGTATCACTTCTTTACTTCCATTAATTTTTAGGTTTCCGTAACTATATCTATAGGATGCTGATGCTGACGCTCGGATGATGATGATGATGATCTAAATGAAAAAGGAAACCCTTTTAGGATCACTTTGTTGTCTGTCTTCTCGTCCTTCTGTCCTACATTTTTACGAAACCCCTGGATTGGCGATTCCGACTCGCACTTGTGCGGTTTTTTTTACATATTTTATAATGATACTTTTTACATAGGGTCCGCGCTGTGAACAAAGCGGGTCCAGGCGAACCCAGTGACAGTACACACCCCATCGTGGCTAAGCCCAGGAACTTGGCGCCTAAGATCGACAGGACCAACCTCATCGATATCAAGATCAAGGTTGGACAGAAGTTCGGCTTCGATGTCAAGGTAAGGCACTCATTATTCGTATGGTTTCTCGAATCTTACTCGATCAAGAATCTGTACACATGCTCTCGCGTATTTGTCTTATGAAATCGACCTGCCGCTGAATATCATATTCTCAAAAAACCTAACACTGAAACACCCCATTCGCAAAACACGATATTCGTAAAACATCATATTCTCGTAACACAATATTCGCAAAACACAACATTCTCCAAACATTATATTTTCAAAAAAGGACAAAAAGTACACTAGACACCAAAAATAATGCCTAATACGGCTTTATGCACCGTCATTGAAATATCATCACCACAAACGTCTACAAATTTCTAGATTGTAAAATTTCAACAGCGGATGGATAAAAAAAGTTAGAAGTGACATATTATGCGCTGCCATGACCAATAGAATTGAACAACAAATGGTGTTGAGGGTTGGCATCACTGAATCAATTTAAGAATTTCATCGAACCCAGTATATATCTCATTTTAATATGAGTGAAGATCGCGAAAGTAATAAAACATTAATAGCAAACCGCTACGGGCCGGAATATCCAGTATGTACCTGTTCATTTCACTGTCACAAATGGAAGCCAAATTGCAATATATAAAATTAAAAAAGAAATGATTTACATGTTACTGATGTATAAAGTAATATCAATGATTGTGTAAAGAAAGAAATATGCATTAAAACGCTTATGAGCAATTATATAGAATACCTAGCTTCCGCCCGCAGCTTCGCCCGCGTGGATTTCGGTAACCGTGATCCTTTTTTCGCCTAGTTTATTCAGCATTAGATTTTTACCGACCTCTTCAACAATAATCGTTATAGGTATTTCATTCAATTTACATAAAACCATCATGAATTATACCTTACTCATAGATCTAAACTCCCCTTCCGCACGCGCACCCCCGCCTTGGTGACGCCCACTTCGCAACGGGCCGAAACGTCCAATTTTAATCATTCAAAGACCAAATATTATCTACATAAACTGTACTTAGTGATGAAATAATTTATTTTGAAAAGGATTAATAGCATGAGTAAAATAAACGCGTTTAATTGTAGTCCAAAAAAAAGTCAAGAATTTTAAATTATAAAATGTTTGTTCCCTCGACATAGATAGGTATAGTGCGTCGCGGACTTTTTTGTAGATATTTATAAGATCTACAATTAATTAGAACAATTAATGGATCTATCCTTTATAGTATAGGCAGCGTACGCAAAATAAGTAACTTTACTGGTTGATTTTTTACACCTTGTGTCCGAAAAACCCAAATATCTTACGGAACTTATTTTTTCCAAAATAAAATATAGCCTATGTTACTCGCGGATAATGTAGCTTTCAAATGGTGAAAGAATTTTTAAAATCGGACCTGTAGATTTAGAGCCTATTCATTACAAACAAACAAACAAAGTTTTCCTCTTTATAATATTAGTGTAGATGACATGACAATATGACAAAAATATAGAATAAGATATAAAAACATAATAAGAACTAATAATGACTAATATAAAAAGAACACCATACGAATATCTAGAATTGAACTTAGAATCATTTGTGATGACATCTGCCTTAACATTAGAAACAATTTTGAAAAGCTATCTACATTATCAAGTTTTAATTAAAAGTGGAAAAAAAATCCACTTTAATTTTAAATTGCTTTTCAAAAAAAAAAAACATAGACTGTACTTTGAATGTGGTCTTACAAGAATGTTGTGTTTTGCTAATGTAGTCTTATAAGATCATGATATTTTGAGATTATGATGTTTTACGAATATTGTGTTTTGCGAATGAGGTGTTTTACGAATTTGCGAATGTAATCTTATAAGATCATGATATTTTAAGATTATGTTTTACGAATATCGTGTTTTGGGAATGGGGTGTTTTACGAATGTGGTCTTTTGAGAATATGATATTTAGCGACAAAGTTATCAAATCATCGGACTGGAAAAGATAGTAGCTTATATTCATTACAAGGTTGGACTTATAAATCTTATAATCCATCTATCTGGTTAGAATTTTCTAATCCAATAACTAACTGGTTTGAACCATGGACATTACTTTTGTTACAAGTAATTTTAGCTTAGATAGTTAACGAAATTAAAATAAATAAAATGTAGAGAATTTATAAATGTCCAAACGGCATACATACCTCTATGCCGTAGTTATGTGCATAACGTATATTATACAGTCATTCTTTCTCATTGGAGTCTTAAGAGGATATTCTTTTTTTCGTGTGGAAACCTATGCCGGTCTCCTATCGACTAAAACCATGCAGTATCCATCCAATGGGTCTGACAAACGTTTTTTACTTTTATTGCCAAATAAATCTACAAAAAAATACGAGAAAAACTGTGTTTTTACTTTTTTTATATTTCAAATGGCTGAAATATTTACGATCAAAGTGTGTATAACGCAGGTGAACTACGCTCCAATTTTAGCTATGTTTCATAGTAATATTTTGACCCTTTTGTGTTCTCCATTGCCATGGCTGGGTATCCCGGGTGAGCCCTCTTTTGGATAAATCCAGGGCTTCTGACAGACTTTTTCTGCTACCGCGATCTCGCCTTATCTTTTTCGGGCGTTATCCTGCTTCTTTGGGGAGCTTGGAGTGAAGGGCGGTGCGTGTAGCTTTCACGCCACACCACCGTCTGTGGTTTGCTTCTGTAAGGACGGTGTGCAGACTACCCGCTGTCCTCAGACCTTCGGTCATGGACTATGCATTTGCTTATCCCGATATAATAATTTTCGCTTCTTTTTATGTGTATTTCAATAAGATTTTTCTTCTTTATCATTTCTATCCCGAAAATCAATAGTACGTAAAGAGTTAATAATTTAATCCTAATAGTTATATTCTTACCTTTAACCAGGTTACTGGAGAACCGATGCCGGAAACGAAATGGTTCCTCGCTAAGAAGGAAGTGAAGTCATCGGGAGATGTGAAGGTCCAACATTCAGATTACAATACCAAGCTGAACTGCAAGACGTCCAGGAGAGCAGACAGCGGCAGGTACACCATCACGGCGGAGAACAGTAACGGCAAGGACGTGGCAGAGGTGGAGGTTATAGTGCTGGATGTACCCAGTCCCCCTGGAGGACCGCTTAAGGTAATAAAATAAAAGATAAAATAAAAGAAGAATTAATATTTCTCACAAACAGAGAAGAAAAGAAATACAAGTAGGAGTGATAGTTTTTGTATTCATATTATCTAGTTTTTATTAATAGGTATTTAAACTAAAAAAAGATATGTTAGTCTGTAAGAACCCATCCGCGGGTGAAGGCCTCCTCTAAAGAAGTCCACTTGTCCCTATCATGGGCTTTTTGCATCCAGTCTGCTCCTTCCGTTTTATTAATGTCATCCACACATCTCGTAAGCGGCCTTCTACTGTGGCATATTCCACTGGGATCCGCTTAAGGTAACTGTTGTTAATAAATGATTTAAGGGATGGCTAATCCAGAGATCTAAAGCTTATATCCTACTTTGGCTACATGTGACTGGCGTTTCTAAAGTCTTGTCGAGATCAGGATAACTGACTTTCCGAGTGGATCGAACTAAAAAACTCGCTATAATCTACGCCTGTCCATTTCAAAATGGTAACGGGCTTACCACCTGTTACGTGGTATAAAAATGCATTCGGTGAAATGTGGGATAGATAGGCATACCTCTGCCACATCGTAGGATAAGGAGAAAGGCGTGACTCATAAGTAATTTATCCATGTTTGTAACACCAAAGAAGCCACATGTACGATCAATGGATACTCTCATTACGAAAAGTGTAGTAATCGATGACGCACTAGCTCCGTGAAATCGTTACAATTGTTTTGTATAGTATAAATTCGCAATAGACACCCTCATACAGCGTAAGCATACGGTAAGGTCCGATAGAGGCTTTATTCCACGTACGCTTAGGTTGTGGAATGAGCTACCTGTCTGGGTTTCCCCGAACGTCTACAGTATGGGGTTCTTCAAAAGGGGTCTAAGAAGTATTTTAAAGGGTCGGCAGCGCGAGTGCCTCTGGTGTTGCAAACGTCCATAGGCTACGGTGACCACTTTCCATCCGATGGACCGTATTCCTACTTTTGTATCAGGGTTGCACCTGTCGTGGTTTCGAGTCCCCTTGAGACCATGACAGGTGCAACCCAGTCAAAACGTTGTGGAACAGAAAGGTATACTAACCTTTTAGTGTAATATAGTGCCGCGAGAAATCCCGTTCGATACGAAAGTATGTGTTCAACGCGTGTTAGTTTAAAACAAATGACCGTATGCTGGTCTGCCACCTCAGTGGTATATAAATAAGAAAACTGTTCAGTTATATCGTACGGCTCTTTAGCCTTAACTGTAAAGTTTTTATCATAGACACGTTACGATTATCGGTGCAGTGAAATCGCAGCTACCATAAGGTGTCATATACTTTCCCAGGTGTCCGATGTCCACGCGCACGGAGCCAAGCTGTCGTGGAACCCGCCGGCCGACGACGGCGGACAGCCCATCGACAAGTACGTGGTGGAGCGCATGGACGAGGCCACGGGCCGATGGGTGGCCGCCGGCGAGACCGACGGGCCGCAGACCAGCCTGGCCGTGGACGGGCTGCAGCCCGGACACAAGTACAAGTTTAGAGTCAGGGCTGTCAATAGGTAAGACTGTGTTGTGTTTTGACCTAAATAATCCAATATATTAAACTAGCTGACCTGCGCAACTTCGTTAGCGTCACCAAAACTGTGTTAAATGAAGAACCGACCGATTTTGGGCTAACTTCACATAAACCATCGGCTTAATAGTCCGATCAAAGCCTAAACATTTGATTTAGATAGGTGAACCCTTTCTTGAGTTATAAAATTACAAGATTTTTTTGGAATATAAAGTTGCCATGGCGCTCTAAACCTATTTGTTTTTTCAGGCAAGGCAAATCCGAGCCTCTCACTACACCACACGCAACCGAAGCCAAGAATCCGTTCGACGTCGCCGGAAAGCCCGGTACACCCAAAATCAAGGACTTTGACCGAGATTTCGTCGAACTGGAATGGACCAGGCCCGCCACTGACGGTGGCGCCCCTATCACAGGCTACGTCATTGAAAAGAAGGATAGGTTCTCTCCAGACTGGGAAGAGTGCGCCACTGTTGAGGGTGACGTCACTTCTGGCAAAGTACCAAATCTAATCGAAGGAAACACGTACGAATTCCGTGTACGTGCCATTAACAAAGCTGGCAAGGGAGAACCCAGTGATGGCACTGCCCCGCATCTTGCTAGGCCGAAGAATCTTGCTCCGAAGATTGACAGGAATTTCATGTTCAATATTAAAATCAAGGTCGGACAGAACTTCGATTTGGACGTGCCTGTCGCCGGTGAACCTATTCCGACCAAGGAATGGTTCCTTGGTGATAATCTGGTCATGAACAACGATAGAATTAAGGTTATCAATGACGATCACAGCACCAAGATTCGCGTTATCGACGCAAAGAGGGCTGATTCTGGAACTTACACTCTCAAAGCTAGAAATATCAATGGAACTGATTCCGCTACAGTTAAAATCACAGTCATGGATGTGCCTCTACCTCCTGAAGGTCCACTTAAAGCTGATGACATCACCAAGTCTGGCTGCACTCTTCGTTGGAGGCCACCTAAAGATGACGGTGGCTGCGAAATTACTCACTACGTTGTTGAAAAGATGGACCAAGAGAACATGAGATGGATTCCTGCTGGTGAGGTTCAAGGTACCAACATCAGGATTGACCATCTTATTGAAGGTCATGACTACAACTTCCGCGTGAAAGCTGTGAATAAACTTGGTGAATCTACACCATTGACTGGACGTGAGCCAATTACTGCTAAAGATCCTTACGGCACACCCGATAAACCTGGAACGCCAGTCGTCAAGGACTGGGACAAAGACCACATGGACTTGGAATGGGTACCGCCAAAGAAGGATGGTGGATCGCCAATAACTGGATATATTGTAGAAGCTAAGAAGAAATACGGACCATGGGAGGTGGCTGCCACTGTTCCTGGGAACCAGACCACAGCGACTGTGCCTGGTCTCACCGAAGGTGAAGAATACGAATTCAGGATTATTGCAGTCAATAAGGCTGGCAATGGAGAACCTAGCGATGCTTCCACACCTCAAGTCGCTAAAGCCAGATTCTGTGCACCACACTTCGACAAGATGCTCTTGGCTGATAAAACTGTTAAAGCAGGACAGAGGATCCAATACGAAATACCTATCGAAGCTTCACCTAAACCTACAGTGGAATGGCAGATCAACGGAAAGGTTGTTCATCCTTCAGACCGTATCGATATCCAGTTACTCCACAACAGGGTTATATTTGACATTCCATTCTCCGTCAGAGCTGATGGAGGCGTTTATAAACTAACCCTGAAGAACGATCTTGGAGTATGCTCAGCATCTGCTCAAGTCACTGTATTGGATAGACCTTCACGGCCAGAGAAACCCTTGGTCGTATCTGATATCACTAAGGAATCTTGTTCCCTATCATGGAAGGTACCTTTGGATGATGGTGGATCACCAATCCTTCATTACGTCATCGAGAAGATGGATCTATCCCGTGGTACATGGTCGGATGCTGGCATGAGTACTTATCTATCTCACAGTGTGACTAGACTAATCCACATGAAGGAATACCTCTTCAGGGTTAGCGCTGTTAATGCTATTGGACAATCAGATCCTCTGGAACTTGATCGTGCTATTGTAGCCAAGAACGAGTTTGACGAACCATCAGCACCTGGTAAACCGAAGGCTACGGACTGGAGTAAAAATCATGTCGACCTGGAATGGGCGCCTCCTAAGTCCGATGGAGGATCTCCTATCACAGGTTATATTGTACAAAAGAAAGAGAAGGGTAGCCCGTACTGGGTAAATGCTGCCCATGTGCCTGCTGGCAAGAATAAGGCTACAGTTCCTGATCTCACTGAGGGTCAGGATTATGAATTCAGAGTGATTGCTGTCAACCAAGCTGGTCAATCAGAGCCAAGTGAGCCTTCGGATGTCATCACTGCTAAAGACCGCTTCGTGGCGCCGAAGATCATCACACCTCTTAAGGAGATTCGCATCAAGGCTGGACTCATTTTCCACTTCGATGTAGACTTTATTGGAGAACCAATTCCTGAAGTTACATGGACTTGTAATGGAAAACCAGTGGTAGCTAACGAAAGAACCACCGTCACATCAGTTGGACATCATACAATTGTACATACTGTCAATTGCAAGAGGTCAGACGCTGGCAAGTACAACTTGAAGTTAAAGAACGATTCTGGTACTGATGAAGGCAGCTTCGAGCTGATAGTTTTGGATGTGCCTGCACCTCCAGAACCTCCATTTACTTATGAAGAGATTACAGCACAATCTGTCACTCTGTCTTGGAAACCACCTAAAGACAACGGTGGCAGTGAGTTGACTGCGTACGTCATAGAGAAGAGAGACCTAACTCACGGCGGTGGATGGGTACCAGCTGTGACGTACATTAATCCTAAATACAACCATGCTACAGTTCCAAGATTAACTGAAGGCACAAAGTATGAATTCAGAGTCTTCGCTGAGAACCTTCAAGGACGTTCAGAGCCCCTAGTCACTGACAGGCCTATTGTGGCTAAGAACCAGTACACTGTTCCTGGTAAACCAGGAAAGCCTGAACTTGTTTCTGCAGACAAGGATCACATTAAAATCAAATGGTCTTCCCCTATCTCCAACGGAGGGTCTAATATTGTCGGGTACGATGTCGAGAGGAGAGACAAGGCTACCGGCCGCTGGATAAAACTGAACAAGGATCCTGTCAAATTTAGTGAATACAACGATGACAGGGTACAGGAAGGACATCAATACGAATACAGAGTATCAGCAGTCAATGCTGCTGGACCTGGTCAGCCTTCAGATCCATCCAATGTCCTGATCGCCAAACCAATGAAGGAGAAGCCTAAGCTTAGCTTAGACCACCTCATTGGCAGGAAGATCAAGGTTCGCGCTGGAGAACCTATCAATATCAACATTCCTATAGCTGGAGCACCAACTCCAACTGTCTCCTGGACCAAAGGAACGGTATCTCTAGTGCCTTCACACAGGCTCTCCGCTGAAACTAAAAACGATGAAACCAAACTCTGCATTGAGAAGTCAGTCAGGGAGGATGCTGGAAAATACACAATCACAGCATCCAATGCACATGGAAAAGATTCTGCTGATATTGAGGTTATCGTGGTTGACAAGCCAGGAGTACCTAAAGGACCACTAATATGCCAACCTGTTACTCATGATGCTATTAGCCTTAGCTGGCAGCCACCTACAGATGACGGTGGCTCCGATATCACTGGCTACGTTGTCGAGGTGGCCGAATTCGGAGTCAACGACTGGAGAACTGTTGCTGGATTCTGTCCCAAATGCTCCTTTACTGTCAAGAATCTTACTGAAGGTAAGAAATACGTGTTCAGGGTACGTGCTGAGAACTTGTACGGAGTATCGGACCCATTGGAGAGCAAGCCTATCATTGCAAAATCACCATTCGACCCACCAGATGCCCCAGAGACACCGAAGATCACCGGATACAGCTCCAACAGCTGTTCTCTCGAATGGGAACCTCCAGCAAATTGTGGAGGCAAACCTATCACTGGTTACATCGTCGAAAAGAGAGAACGTGGAGGCGATTGGGTTAAAGTCAACAACTACCCCACGCCAAACACTTGCTACACAGTATCTGATCTGCGTGAGGGTAATAAATACGAATTCCGCGTTATTGCCGTCAACGAAGCTGGACCAGGTAAACCCAGCAAACCGACTGAACCGATCACCGCTCAGACTCAACGACTTAAACCTAGCGCACCAGAAGCTCCTAAACCCGATAGAGTCACGAAAGACTCCGTTACATTGTCCTGGAGACCACCTAAGAGTGACGGTGGATCTAAGATCAAAGGATACATCATCCAACAAAAGGGCAAGGGCGATAAAGACTGGAAGGATGTCAATGATGTACCTATTCCAAGCTTGGTACACACTATTCCTAAACTCAAAGAAGGCGATGAATATCAGTTTAGAGTTATTGCCGTCAACGACGTTGGCAAATCCGATCCTAGCAAGCCAACTGGTGATATTACTATTGCTGAACAGCCTAACAAACCTTGCATGGATCTTGGAGGAGTTAGAGACATCACCGTACGTGCTGGAGAGGACTTCTCCATTCACGTGCCATACACTGGCTTCCCGCAGCCAACAGCTTCGTGGTTCGCCGATGATAACCTTCTGGATGTCGAGGGTGATTCCAGAATATTCCAGAAGATCACACCAGACTCAGCTTCACTTGTTGTTAAGAACGCTAAGAGATCAGATGGTGGACAATACCGCTTGCAGCTTCGTAATCCTTCTGGATACGATACAGCTACGATCAACGTTCGTGTGCTCGACAGGCCTGGTAAACCAGAAAACCTTCGCGCAGACGAATTTGAAGGAGAAGCACTTACTTTATACTGGAATCCGCCCAAAGACAATGGCGGCGGCGAAGTCACCAACTACGTTGTTGAGAAACGTGAATCCAGGACTGGCAACTGGACCAAAGTGTCTGGCTACGTCACTACTCCGTTCTTACGCGTGAAGAACTTGACTGTAGGCAAGGACTACGAGTTCAGAGTGATGGCTGAGAACCAGTACGGTCAATCAGATCCTGTGCAGACCATAGAACCGATTAAAGCCAGACATCCGTTCGACCCTCCGGGACCACCTGGAGCGCCAAAATCTGTGGAGACCACGGAATCTTCGATCACAATCACCTGGACGAAGCCACGTCACGATGGCGGATCACCTATCACTGGTTACGTCGTTGAAAAGCGACTTATAACTGAAGATAAATGGACCAAAGCGTCTCATGTTCACATTCCAGACACGACATTCAAAGTTACTGGTTTAATTGAGAACCATGATTATGAATTCCGTGTGGCTGCCGTCAACGCGGCCGGTCAGGGAAGTTACTCGGCCAGCTCTGATGCGATCAGGGCACGAGCTCCTCCCAACTGCCCGAGGATCACTTCGGACCTCAGCCTCAGAGACATCACAGTTATTGCTGGGGAGGAGATCAAGATTACTGTGCCGTTTACTGGAAACCCAAGGCCTAAGGTGAGTTGGCAACTATTTAAATAAATAAATATAAATAAATATCCATCACGCCTTATCCCCGAAGGGGTGGCAGAGGCATATTATATGCCCACTTTTCACCGTGTGGATTCCTGTCCCACGTAATAGGTGGTGAGCCCATTGCCGTGTTGAAATAGATACAGACGCAGGCTGTGGCCACCTGCTGTTGAATTTTTTTAAGCCGCTTATAATGCCTTCAACCAGGCTTAACGACTGCCATTTTACTGGCAACCGGGACCAACGGCTTAACGTGCCTTCCGAAGCACGGAAACGCTCGCAAATGTAAATGCCACAAAGTGGTCACCCATCCGACGACCAGCCATAGTGAAAGTTGCGTACCTCTGTGATCGTTTACCGAACACTGAGACCGCGGGGCCACGAGCGCTTCAACTATTTAACAACTATTTAAATATATTAAATAACACCACTTGTACTGTTCCACAACATTTACTTTGTAAACCTAACCGGTTTTGCCTCACGGCATTCTCAAAGGTACACACAATATGACGACTCTTAAAATTTTTTGAATTCTTACAATACCTAGAAAAATCTAATTAATGGCAATATAAAGTAGAAAATAATGGGATACCACTGTCTAGTTTAAATCAAAGCAGTCTGCTAGAAAAAATAATTTTATTTACTCGATAAAACGTTGTACATTTGTCGTAGTTCATTTATATTTTGACAGAACTGAAACTTAGTTGGCAAACACGAACATTAGTTCCGTTTGAAACCTTTTTTGGCTAGTTGAAAGTTGATTTTTAATTTTGTTTATGGGTCCATTTTTGAAACGGAATTATTTTGGATGAAATTTCCTACCAGTTTCGCCTCATTAAGACATACCGTAAGAATAAAACAACATTCATTTATGGTATAAGTAGTAATTAAAAATGGTTGATTTGCTGAACTATGCGTTAGATCGGGAGCTGGAGGAGTTACGATGTGCCCTAGATTTGTTTTACAAATTTAATAACTATTGTATAATATAAAAGCGCTCGTGGCCTCGCGGTCTTAGTGTTCTGTAAACGATCACTGAGTTACGCAACTTTCACTATGGCTGGTCCTCGGATGAGTGACCACTTTGTGGCATTTACATTTGCGAGCGTTTCCGTGCTTCGGAAGGCACGTTAAACCGTTGGTCCAGGCTGCCAGTAAAATGGCAGTCGTTAAGCGTGGTTGAAGGCTTTATGGGTGGTTTGAAAAATTTACAGACAGAGGCAGATTGTGGCTACTTGCACAATCTGCGTCTGTCTATTTCAACACGGCATTGGGCTCACCACCTATTACGTGGGACAGGAATACACACAGTGAAAAGTGGGCATATAATATGCCTCTGCCACCCCTTCGGGGATAAGGCGTGATGGATAAATAAAAAAAAATTGCAATGATATTCGTTACTATGTAATATTTACTTATATAGATTTCACACCAGTCAGGCTTATATTACTAGGATATTTTTTATTAACCTAGGTATCATGGATAATAAACAACGACGAAGTGTTCCCGGATAACCGCATTCGCTTCGTGACGTCAGACGTGAATACGGTATTCCACAACACGTCTGCGAAACGTTCCGACACTGGCTCCTACACTATACAGCTGGTCAACAGCGAAGGATCTGATAGTGCCACTTGTAGGGTGAGTATCTTTTATTTAATTGTGTATTAACTTAACTATCTTCACGCTGTATCCATGACGGGGTAGTCAGAGGGGACAGATTGGCATGCCTAACGATCTATGTATGCTTCTTTCATACATGCACGTCTGGGTATCCGAGAATTTTTCACCTTTCTGTTTTTGAGCAATCTGTTCAAGTGGTAAGAAAGTTATACAGATATGTAACGAAGTGACACGCAATATATACTATATGTCTTATCTCTTTTATTATCAGCTTTACGCTGAATATACGTGTCCTCCGTTGGTTTGGACACGTCCAACGAATGAGTGAGGACCGCTTGACGAAGAATATTGTGCGAAAGTAAAGGTCAAAAACGAAAAAGGAAAAAGTTTTCGGATACCCAGGCGCGTATGTATGAACCGATTGATGAATCTGCAGAAAGCGAAAGACGAAGTAAGCCTGGCGAACTGTCCTCTCTGATTACCCCGTCAGGGATACACAGCATGAAGATCGTTTTAGTTAAAAATATCATTTGTCTTTGCTACATTCAGTGACGCGCTCTTGGCGTCGCTAATTTAGTGTTCTATAAACGATCACGGCGTTAAGCAACTTTCGCTGTAGCTGGTTACGGATGGGTGATCAGTTTGTGGCCATTTCATTTACGAATGTTTTTGTGCATTGAAACGTACGTTAAGCCGTTGGCACAACATGGCCAAACATGGCAGTCGTTAAGCCAAGTTGAAAGCTTTATTATGGGCGGCCTGCGTCTGTTTATTTTAAAACGGCAATGGGCTCATCACCTATTTCGTGGGACAGGAATACACACGGTGTAATAAGGACGTATAATATGCCTCTATCACCCCGATAAAGGTGTGACTGATAAATATTTAGTATTCACAAATGGGTATATATATATATATATAGATGCAATTCTATACATTCGTACCGTGCATTTTTTTTAAGTGCCGGTCAATGGCGCCTTACGTCGCCCTAAGACGTAAAGAGGTGGCTTCATAACAGCTTTTGAAAATAAACATTCATTTTTTTTATTCTCGCTACGTACAGTGACTCGTTTGCCAACAACAAAATTTATTGATCTTCCATTATGTGTTAAATTTTTCTTCTAAAGTGATAATTTTCAAGTAGATAATGAATCTTCTTCATTCAAAAGTAGTAAATTTATTCTTTTAAAATTATTTATTGATAGTGGCATATTCATGTGTAGGTTTGTTCAAAGTTTTACTGTAATAAAATGATAGTAAATTTTACTGCAGTTATATGTGGGTTTTGGAAGGTAACAGAAAATACCGCGATCCACTAAGTTATCTAATTTCACAACACTTGTGCACATTGTCGAAGCTTTTATGTTTAAAACGCCGTCATTTTTACACAAAAACACCCGAAAATACACTAGTTTGAAAAAATAATAACTGAGTGGCGACCGCGTCATTCGCTGTTCCCCGCCAAAAACATCAAACATTCATTTGTGTGTTCCCCTGTCAGGTACTGGTGGTAGACAGGCCGTCTCCGCCCCTGGGTCCGCTCGAAGCGTACGACATCACCCCCGACACGTGCACGCTGTCGTGGAAGCCCCCGCTGGACGACGGCGGCTCGCCCATCACCAACTACGTCGTTGAGAAGATGGACAACAGTGGAGTGAGTATAACATTACGTACTTTTACTTGCGGGGCTTCACTTATCCTAGTAATGATATGGTCGAAGAAGATATTAGTTAAATATTATGGGTCTAAAGGACCCACTTTTCATGTAAGAGGCGCTGCTAGCTGTACGGGATGTGTGACTGTGGGATCTTGCCCAAATTAAGCTAATATAAATTTGTGGTATGTGATTTACACATCTGATAATAATACTTAATATACATTCTAAATTTATACATATTGTACAATACATAGGAAACACCGAAATAAAGCAGTAGCTACAGTTACCAAGTCAGTCAGGGTGGATCAAGACTTACATACGAAGACCACGTGAAAGGATTGCCAATAAACGAAAATGTCAAAAGCACTCGGATGCCCAGACATGCGTGTATGAAAATATTAATTAATCTGCATGAAGCGAAAGAAGTATGCTTGAATCGCGAAGCGATCTGTCCAATCTGACTACCCCACCAGGGATGAAAATGAAAAATCTTTATTCATGAAGGTCACAAAGTAACACTTATGAACGTCAAGATTATTGCTTCTACATTTACTGCCAGATTTGCAAAGCAATAGATAGAGCCTGAGGAAGAACATGCTAATAAAAATAAACTCATGGCCACTCTTTTCTAACAGCCAGTAATTACATTCCTTCGATTAACATGTTACAACGGATTCACCGTTAACATGTTAGTTTGGTCTCCACAGTATATAATCAGAATTTATAACCTCTTACCTTTTTGTTTCAGATATGGACAAAGATCTCATCATTCGTTCGCAACTGTCACTACAATGTAATGGGCCTGGAACCGAACCGCAAATACACGTTCCGTGTGCGCGCTGAAAACCAGTACGGAGTGTCCGAACCGTTGACTATGGACGATTCCATTACTGCTAAGGTATGTTACTCTTACATTTACTTACCGCAATTCGCACGCGACTATTAAACTATTTAAAGAAAAATAAGTCGAAGCAGTAAGATTAAAGTCTTATTTAATGAGAAAATACAGTAGAACTACTGGGAATCACCGATTACTACTGCTAAAACGGTATCCACAAAAGACTGGCATCTGGGGGTTGATAATCTGTGTGACAGGTATTCCCGTACCTTTTATTGGATATGTTATCAATCCTCCTCCCCAATCTGAAAATAACCGTCATACAAGCTAATCACCTATCTAAATATTGGAGATGGAGCCAGAGATCCACTTTTATGTGACTGATATAAGCTATCGTTTGACTTTTGATTTTTTCATTATTAGAAGCGACTGCTGCGTCTTTAGGGGTTTAGGTTTTTAGGGTTAAGCGTGGTTACCTCGCGGCCTTGTCGGTAAGTTAGAAGGTACACCGCTGGTAGGTGGTGTCGCTTTGGCTTCAAAGATCTTGGCTGGACCCCTGACACCCTCCATTTTCACAAGGAAATACACATTGCTTATTTTTGGATTTTTTTGTAATTAATTTATCTATCAAACAAACAAACCTATATTTGATTTACGGAATTCTTTACACGGCAATGGGCTCACCTACCACCTATTACGTGAGACAGGAATACACATGGTGAAAAGTGGGTGTATAATATGCCCCTGCCACCCCCTCGGGGATAAGGCGTGATGGATAAATAAATATATTATGGCCTGGTTATTAAGACCTTTTAGCCAAATCTTAATTGAAGAATATATATTGTGCGAAAGTAGAGGATAGACAGAATCGGGGTAGGCCGAGATTACATATGAGGACCACGTGAGCAGATTGCTTAAAAAATGGAATAGTCAAATGTATTCAGATACCCAGACGGTGCGTGTAAGAAGCGAAAGAAGTATGCATGGATCGCAAAGCCTGACGATGTGTCCTCTCTGACTACCCCGTCAGGGATACAGCGTGAACATAGTTTAGTTTTTTTAAATGTATATTTCCTTAATTTTCTTTCTTATAATCTAAATTGTCCCTGTCCTCTACGTCTTAGTCAAGTCTAGTCTTAAGTCAAGGACAATCAGTCAGTCTCACCATTGTCTTTGACTATACACGTTAACACAACTTTTATGTCCAAGAATCCACTCTCGCACATAAACACAAGATAAAAGCACTAGTTTTATAAAATAATATACAGCAAGCGTCCGCACTTGTCAATTTTCCCGCGTAGAATCCAAAATACACATTGCAAATGCGACGTTTTTTTTTTTTATGAAGGTTCAAAATTTATTTTTTTAACCTTTTTTTTAAGATATAGTTAAGTATTAATAACAATTTGACCGCTTTTCTAGTTCCCATTCACAATCCCCGACCCGCCGGGTACGCCTCGTGTGACGGACTGGGACGGCTCCACGGCCACGGTGGTATGGGACAGGCCCAGGTCGGACGGCGGAGCGCGTATCCAGGGTTACAAGTTGGAGTTCCGGGATGTGCAAGACGGTGTTTGGAACGGCGCCGACTATCTCGTCAAGGAGTGTACTTACCAGGTAAGTGCGTTTGAGTATTTTTGAAGTGAAAACTTCTTTTGGCGCACCGCACACAGATTTTTCCGTAGGTAGTAAAATATAATAAATAAATTAAAATTTCTTTATTTTGCATAGTCCATTTTAACGGCGCTTACAAAATGTCATACACTATTTAAAATATTTAAAGTGACCACCGGTTTGGAACGCGGCCCACCTGAGAAGAACCGACAAGAAACTTAGAAAGCCTTTTTTTTGGTGGCCTATTTACAAATGAATATTATTTCACTTTGCCAGCAGATCATTTCCAGGCGTCCCTGTCCTGCAAATAGTCTTTAACGGAGGAATAACCTTTTTACAAAACTTCTTTTTATTAACTTTTTAAATTTATTTAATGGTAAATTTCTCAGGTCACAGGTAGCTTGTTGTTAAAACGTACACAATAAGTTAGGCTGATCCGTCACGCTCTGAGGTGAAAGGCTCGATCGGGTCAACTCGGAAACGCCGAGTGTACCCGAACGAGAAAGATACAGTCAGCTGCTCGTCGCTGTTGTGTCTCTATATTTAGTATATTCAATTCATACGTAATAACTGATTGCGATTGCCAATGAAGTTTTCACTTCTGCCTTTAAGCACACATGATTATTATTATTTTTTAAACGGAGATCCTTAACGCGGAACTTTCCTTAACTGTTAATTTGCCGGTAGTGCAATTTAATAGAAATCGTAATGAAATGCCGTATACTATGTGTATATCGAGTCTACTACAAGCCATAAGCAAGCGAGTGCACAACTCTCTCTCTTTCTGTCAATCCCTGTCTCTTTTTATCATATAACCCCAACACAAGTATTTTTTTTAGTTATTTACATTTTTTTTAATACAATGAAATACGGAACATCTTTTCTGAGGGGGGTCCCCCTACCGTACAATATTTTTTTTAGAAAACATTCGCGTCCATGTCCTTATCTAATCATTTAAATGCCGTGGAATACATTCACCAAGAAGAAACTAGTATGAAATTACTAGTTTCTTCAAACATAATTTAAAACGCGTATTTTGAACGAAATATGTAGTATAAAGATTGATAGTTGCTTTGTAACAAATATTTGGCGCCCTCTACAATAACCTATTCGACAGTTTTCTTCCTCATCGCTTCAAACTCTACTTAGGTTGACGCCAAAGTGTATTCAGTTCATTGTCAAAACAACAAAGTATGTAATTCATATTAAATAACACCACTTGTACTGCTCCACAACATTTACTTTGTAAACCTAACCGGTTTCGCCTCACGGCATTTTCAAAGGTACACAATATGACGACTCCAACCTTTGAGAATGCCGTGAGGCGAAATCTGTTCGGTTTACAAAGTATTTTTTTTATACCACTGTGGTGGCAGACAAGTTTACGGGCCATCTGATGGAAAGTGGTCACCGTAGCCTATGGACGTTTGCAACACCAGGAGTGCAGCACTCGCGCAAATATTGTGGAACTGTACAATTGGTGTTATTTAATATGTGTAACTAGTTCCGCCAAGTGCCATCAATCAACAGTATAAATAACGTATGTAATTGTCAGGCGTACAACCTGGAAGCGGGCCACGAGTACGAGTTCCGAGTCCGCGCCAAGAACGCGGCCGGTTGGAGCAAGTACTCGGCGGGATCGCAGAAGTTCCGCGTGCGCTCCAGAACCAACCCGCCTGCTCCGCCCAGAGCTCCTCGGGTACTGCGCGTGGGACGGAACTACGTGGACCTGTCCTGGGACCCGCCTGCCAGCGATGGAGGTAAGACCTGGGACCTTTCTTACCATTGTCGACCATACGACACACACTTTAAAGCGTAAACGGAAATTTGCTGGTGAAAACGTGTTTTATTTGTTGTTTCGCCGTTTCTAAGTATGAAGTAAATAAAGCAAAGTACTGCTTTCAAGTTGCGTGATTGAGAAATGGGGCCCTGGTGTAAACAAAAAAATAATTCATATTCCCATTACATATTAAATAAAAAAAGGTAATAATAGTAAAAAAAGTAATTTTATAATAAAAATTTTTATTATATTTATTTGTGCAGGAATACACTCTGTGAAAGTGGGCGTATAATATGCCTCGGCCACCCCTTTGTGGATAAGGCGTGATTGATAAACAAATTAGATATAAATTCTCATATAAGCCTACCAAATGACCGAATATCTTCGTAAGAAAAAAAAGATGCCCGTGAAAACAAGAAACATAATAATAATAATATTGTGGCACATTTTTTACACAACATCCACTAGCTCAAAATAGGCTATAAGCTTGTGACATAGGATCTAGACAACTGATAAACATGTATATATTTCTAAATAAGTACATAAAAAAAACAAGTATGAAACGATTAGTTAATCTACAGGAAGAAATAGAAGTATACATGGATCGCGAAACCTTGCGATCTGTCCTCTCTGATTACCCTGTCAGGATTACAGCGTGAATATAAATAGTAAAATATACTCGCAATCCTACAGGCACTCGCGTAACCGGATACATAATCGAGCGGCGCGACCCAGGCAGTTCCGTATGGATCAAGTGCAACGATTACAACGTACAAGATACCACATTCACCGCTCTGAACCTCTATGAGAAGGCGGACTATGAGTTCAGGATCATCGCCGTTAACGCTGCTGGTAAGTGAATATAATAAAGAAAAATATTTTATTGCTAAAACACAAGATTATTAAACAAACAAATTTTACTATTAACAATAGGCTGTATGGTCCGAGACTTTTTGCTTAAGGAAAAATGGATCACTCCAAAAAATCATTCCCACGATGACGTAATAAGTGTCAACTTCATCGCAGAAATAACTCTCAAGCAACCCGCCCTCCCTCTGTGCATAAGTGTCCCTGTTCATTAAGGGTTGCCTCTGCCAGGTCAAATTTGGGGGATCCGACATCTCCCGTAAGAGGATTTACGCTGGATTCCTTCGGTCAACGGAGCCCCAGTACCTATGGGCGGGGGATCTTACGGCCAGATACATTGCAATACTGCGACGGTTATGAGAGAATACGCACAGCTTCTTTTAAAGTAGTCTCCTAGCCGGTACACCTCCATGGGACTTGGAGGCTAGAGCTCTTGCAGCACTGTAGGAGGCAGTAGAGGAGAATCTGCGACCTGCACTATAGCAGACTGCTATACTGAAGTTTCACTTCTGCCTTTTGTAAATTACTCACACACTTTTTTTATTAGCTAACAAAACATAGCTAAGGACCATAGCCAAGAAACTGGCTTTCAAATAAAAAAATCCGCATCGAAATCGGTCCATCCGTTTGAGGGGACGATGCCACAGACGAGTGAGTTGCACACACACCGACATCGACGTCAAACTTATAACATCCTTTTTTTTGTGTCAGTGGTTACGTCACCACACATGTTTCTTACACATTTTTTTTACGACTAAAGTAGCAAACAGACGGTTCACAATAAGTGGTCACTCGTTTCTATACTAATATTTAAATAAATTCGCAGGTAAATCTGAGCCATCGAGCTGCACAACTCCAGTGCGAACAGGCGAAGAGTTAGGAGGCACTAAGCCCGAATGGCTCAAGCAGCTACCAGCCACTGCATGTGCTCCTCTGGGCAGACCATTCACGCTGGAATGCGTGGCCACGGGTAACCCAGTACCCACGGGACGCTGGCTCAAGAATGGCAGGGAGATTGTACTTGGTACTAGGTAAGATATAAATAAATATATAAAAAAATATCGTTGGAACAACTCACACAACGCCATCTGATTCCAAACTAAGCAGAGCTTGTACTAAAGTAACTAGAAAAACATACTTATATATTTCTAAATACATACATATTATAGATAAATAACACCCAGACCCAGAATAAACCATCGTACTCTTCACACAAACCCATAACCTTTTGCGTAGCAGTGGGATACACTCCCACCGCACCACAGACGCAGTCAAATTAGTCAGAATAGTTTAAATAGTCAAGATAGTTTAAGGTCCGTATTCCAGAACGTTTATCAACACTCAAGAAACACTTGAGAGTAGATTTTATATGGCAAAAACTAGTCTTAAGCATTGAGTCTCAGGAATTACTGGTCGGATTTGAAAAATTATTTTGTGTTTGATAGCCCATTTATCAAGGAAGGCTATAGGCTATATATCATTACGCTCACTACACTGGGGAGCAGAGCAGTAGTCATAAATTTGGAGAAATCGGGCATTTTTTTATGCATCATTGTAGAATTCGAGTCCGAGACTACCAGGACTTTAATTGGTCGTGCTAATGAGTGTCTAGCACATAAGACCTTTTAGCCTTTTTGTTACCACCTCAATAAAAAGGCAACAGGTTCATAATTTCTTACAAATTTAACATCTAAAATAGACACATTTTATTAAATTTATTCGGCCCTTTAGACCCACCCCAGTTCCGTGCTTCGGAAGGCACGTTAAGCCGTTGGTCCCGGTTGCCAATAAATTGGCAGTCGTTAAGCCAGGTTGAAGGCCTTATGGGCGGCTTAAAAATTTCAACAGCAGGTAGCAACAACCTGCGTCTGTCTATTTTAACACGGCAATGGGAGCCCATTGCTACCTATTACGTGGGACATTAATACACATGGTGAAAAGTAGGCATATAATATATATGCCTCTGCCACCCCTTCGGGGATAAGGCGTGATAGATAAATAAATAAATCATTGTAGAATTTATAAGCGACGGGATTAAATAGGTGCGTCCTGTCGCACATATTTAATCCCGTCGCTTACAAATAAAATATTTCGACCTCCTGGTCGAAATATTCCACGGGCGAAGCTGTCATTTAGTTATATAAATGTATGCTAGAGAACTCTCGAGTGGTAAAGATTTACTGTACCCGTTTCCGATAGGAATATGTTAACGAAATAAAAATTAGCCTGTGTCAAATTAGGGTGTAAGTTGCCTCTACACTAAATTTTATCAAAGGTCCAGTTGTATGTGCGTGTAGAGATAACATACACATAAACACTATTTTATAGTATTGATACTGAAATCCCAACGCAAATTCACAATCATAAAATACAGTCAAACTCACACATATTGTCAAGCCTTTATCCCCGAAGGGGTAGGCAGAGGCATGCTATATGCCCACATTTCACCAAATGCATTTTTGACCCACGTAACGGGTTGTGAGCCTATTGCCGTGTTGAAATTGACAACCGCAGGCTGTGGCGACCTGCTGTTGAAATTTTTCAAGCCGCCCGTTGGGCCTTAAACCAGGTTTAACGACTGCCATTTTACTGGCAACCGGGACCAACGGCTTAACGCGCCTTCTGAAGCAAAATACAGTCCCTGTCAAAAAATCCTGTTTATTTTGTGTTCAACTGAGTTGGCGACTGTTCAGTTAGCGACCGTGCCATGTCTATATTTTGTTTCCTTTCAAATACAGATAACTAAGGACTTTGACTACCTCGATGGCGCAGTGGTAGTGTCTGCGACTACCGCGCTGAGGTCTCGAGTATTCCAGGGTCGGAACAAATATTTGTAAACTAACTAACTATCTTCACGCTGTATCCCTGACGGGGTAGTCAGAGAGGACAGATCTCATCAGATCAGAGCCAGTCTTCGCGATCCATGCATACTTCTTTCGCTTCTTGTAGATTGATCACTTCATACATGCACGTCTGGGTATCCGAGTACTTTTGACTTTTCCGTTTTTGAGCAATGTGCTCACGTGCGATCTCAAAAATATTTGTGTGATCCGCATATGTTTGTTTCGAAGTTTGAAAGGTTCCTATGTATGCATTAGATTTTTTATTAATCTATATGCATTTAGAAATATAAAAGTATGTATATCAGTTGTCTAGATTTCTATAGTACAAGCTTAGTTTGGGCTAGATGGCGCTATGTAAAAATCACCCACATTTTTTATTCTTATTTTTACTTTCTTTTTTTCACTGCCAGGTTTGTTTCGGAATCCCGCGAAGGTACCCTGCGTCTTAATATCTTGGAGGCCCACGACGGAGACGAGGGTGATTACACCTGCGAGGCGGTCAACAACATTGGTTTCATCTACTGCACTGGACATCTTAAGATTGGAAGTAAGTTTCTTATTGTAGTGATTAAATACACTCATTCACTGATAGGCAAAAGCTTCACGGCAGAGATTTGAAAGTGTATTGAATAAGAATGGTGTCTCTGTGTCTCTTAGTTACTTACTTCTATTGTATGGACTTTATGCTGTCGAAGTTTCAACTCAGTTGGTTTTCATCCTACTGGCGCTGATTGCAGTGTGTATGACCATGAAGCTAAATCCAAAATACATGCAGAATAAAAAAAAATAAAAAAAAATTCTACTACTAAACTAATAAGTAACCAACTGAAAAAAACTACCAAACACTAATATAGATGTGATTTTAATATTTTCTATTTAAAAAAATAAGAGTAGTCGTTTACTAAAAAAAAGTACTTTACCTGGGTTCTAATTTAGGGCGGTGGCGGTGTAGTCACAAAGTAACAAAGCCCTTTATAAAAAAAAAACTACTGTTATTTCCTAATTCAATCCAGCATTGTATTATGAAGATTATATTTCAGACTTAACATCCTCGTCCTTTAGTAAGTCACTGCTAGAAGGTGTGGTCGCTTTGGCTCCGTACATCTTGGTGGGGCCCTTTTTTATACCACTGAGGTGGCGGACAAACATACGGCCCCACCTGGTGAAAAGCGGTCACCGTAGCCTATGGACGTTTGTCGCGTTGCCGACCCTGTAAAAATCTAAGACCCTTTGAAGAACCCTGTAGCCATTCGGGAAAATCCAGACAGGCAGTACCGATCCAGTACCAATTTAACTCTATACCCGTCCCCAGATCCGCCTCGCATCACTCGCATGCCAGGAGACATGCACCTGCCTGAACATGACAACACCAAGATCAAGATCCTGTACACGGGCGATCAGCCCGCTGACGTCACGCTCACCAGGGACGGACACAAGCTGCAGGAGTCTCCACACTTCAAGTGCACAGTTTTCGATGATTACGTGCTGATATTCATCAAGGACATCACTAAGGATGATATGGGTAAGCAAAATATTATTTTCACTAATAAAATAGGTAATTGTGCAAAGGTAGAGAGTAGAAGGACTCAGGGTAGACAGAGACTTGCATATGAACACCACATGAAAACGGAAAGGTCAAAAGTACACGAATACGTGGATGTGCATGTATGAAACGATTAGTAAATCTGTAGGAAGCGAAATTATTATGCATGGATCGCGAAGCCTGGTAATCTGTCCTCTCTGACTACCCCGTCAGGGGTACAGAGTGAAGATATAGTAATTATTAATAACTCAAGAACGTGAGGGCCGATATTTATGATCCATTATTTTTTGTATTTGTCTCTGTCACAGAATTAGTAAATCAGAAATATATAAAAAAAAATTAGATTTTGATTAGAATTATGATAAAACGTCATCGAACCTGTTTCTAAAGCGATGCAAAGCTCGCTGGAATTAATTTATCATATTTCTTCTCCCCAGGCACATACAAGATCTCAATCAAGAACAACTCCGGCGAGACATCAGACACGTTCTCAATAACCGTCACCGGGTTGCCCGGACCTCCTCAGGGTCCGCTAGAGACCACCGACATCACGCGTCACTCTTGCACCCTCGCCTGGAAGCCTCCCACATACGATGGTGGTCTACCAGTCACGCATTACGTCATCGAACGGAACGATATCTCAGGATCTGCGTGGATTACAATCGCTTCCTCAGTCAGAGATACCAAGTTCACGGTGCAAGGGCTGACGGAGGGACAGGAGTACAACTTCAGGATACATGCAGCCAATGCCAATGGTATTGGACCTGCGCTCGAGGGAGCTAACCCGATTAAGGTGAGATTTCTTTTATCACTTACTGTGCAGGCTACGCCCATGAAATACTAAGATAAACTTTGAACCTCTATTTTACCCTCCTTAGCGGACGAATTTGGAATCTCTTTTGTTATTTGTCTAGACCATCTTGGGCAGGCAAAGGAAATTCAGTCCATACAACCTCCAGATTAGTACTTATTTAAAGTTCTCTTAGTATTTGGTCATATCATATTCTTTCACCGCAATATATCACTTTCCTTCACTCATGTGTCTAAGGGCCGTATTCCAGAACGTTTATCAATACTCAAGAAAAACTTGAGAGTAGATTTTATATTTTTTATTTATTTATTTAGTTTTTTTTTTCTAAGTTAAATCGAATTCTTTTTCTATAATTATTTTATATATATTTTATATTTTTTTAAAGATCTACTAAAATTAAAATCATTTATAGGATTGGATTTACATGGTTATTATTAAATCGCAGTTTATGATAAAGGGCAGTGAATTATCACTGCCCTTTATCATAAGCTCTCTTCCTTCGCCACTAGACCATTGCTATCTTTACGGAAAAAAGAGTCGACAACCCCTTATGTCGACTCTGCCGCCAATTATCGATTTAAAAGAAGATGTATGTGTAGATGTATGTATGTGTGACCACGTGAGCAGATTGCTCAAAAACGGAAAGGTCAAAAGTACTCGGATACCCAGACGTGCGTGTATGAAGCGATTGATGAATCTCGAAGAAGCGAAAGAAGTATGCATGGATCGCGAAGCCTGGCGATCTGTCCTCTCTGACTACCCCGTCAGGGATACAGCGTGAAGATAGTTATAGTTTTTTAGAGAGGACAGCTCTCTGACTACCTCGTCAGGGATACAGCGTGAAGATAGTTATAGTTTTTTTTGTTTTGTATGTGTATACTTATGTACACGCAAAATAAGTAATACTTCTTTGGCGTAACAAGATAAGAATCTTTTTAAGTTTTTTACCAACTTTTGTAGACAAAACTAAAATGTTGATAATAGCTAACTTCGGGGTGTTTGAAAACAGTTGTCATGGAAACACTTATCAGCTAACTTCAGGGTGTCGGTTTTCATATCTACATCGAATTACTACTACATAGTTGTTATTTTATACAGGCAAAGGCACCGTTCGATCCACCATCGGCGCCTGGTATCCCCAAGATCCTGGAGGTCGGAGGAGACTTCGTCCATCTGGAATGGGAGAAGCCTACAAGCGATGGAGGCGCTAGGATTCAAGGTTTGTTATTAAATTAAAAAAAAAACTAAACCTTTGGCAGATACTTGCCTTACTTGCTTAGATTATATACACTAAAAACCTACCATTTTACTGAGGTTATACTGACCTTGACCTAAGACTTGACTAACGGCCGGTTTCAATGACCTATCTATCTTTTACCATTGTCTAAAATAATGTCAAAATATAAATAATGATAAAGATTTTGGTTTCAAAACCAAAGATAGATAGAAATATTTACGTACGACATTGAACTACGAGTATCTGCCACATAAGTTAAAAATTCAACTGTTTATCTGTGGTAGCGATCTATGTTAAACTGAAAATTGAATATTGAAACCTTTTACCTAAGACTTTTTTCAGATAATAAGAAAGAACATTGAAGAAATATGAATTAAGATGACCAAAGGGTCTTATTAACCAGACCATAAAATAATTACAAAGAAATCATTCTAATCAAAAAGAATGTTCCTCAGGGTATTGGATAGACAAACGTGAAGTAGGAGCATCTACCTGGCAGCGTGTGAACCCGACCCTGTGCCTTCCGAACCAGATGAACTGCTCGAACCTGGTGGAAGGTCGCCAGTACGAGTTCCGAGTGACGGCGCAGAATGAAGCCGGATTGTCGCCGCCCAGCACTGCTTCAATGCAAGTCCACATTCAAGATCCTAAAGGTAAATCACTACTCAATACTAAGAGCTGTATTACAAAATGATACTTGTTGAGGCTAGTTTTCGCATTATAATACTACTACTATTACTATTGAGAAACATCCTGTAATACGGCCCTAATATTATACAAGTAACTTGCTCTTCACTATCGTAGCGAAGAAATCCGACGACTTCTAAATTAAAACTAGTTTCCAAACCGCAAGTGGTAGACACTTCGAAATCGTATACAAATACGTATTCATGGTGTTCTGAATCGAATGCCGCAAACCGTTTGCCTCTATCTCTTATGGATCCTGAGAAATATATGCGTACGGACAGACGGACGGACAGACTGAGCCGTTTTATAAGGCTTCTAAAGTTTAGGGTTTTAGAAGGCTGAACATACAGAGTACTTTTTATTCCGGGGCCAGGGTCCTATGGGAAACAGGTACGGGAAATGTTACCGTGAAAGTTTGTTATTGAATATGTTTGTTACTTCTTCAGGCATATCCGCACACAACAGTGCCGGACAGTGCCGATCCGTAACGTATACATCAGTGTCAGTGAAAAATTATATTGTTACATACATTTTGTACGACGCTATCCGCACTGAACGTCACTGTCACTGAAATTTGGTGTGAAGAAAGCTGACACCCTGGATTAACACATAGGCTATTTTATTCCGGGATCAGATTACTCTGGGAATCGGGTATTGGGAAAACTTCACCGCTCGGGCCGAGCTGCGGATATCTTTTTGTATCTATAATATATATACTAAAATTTAACATTTGAAATTTCAGCGGCTACACCGCCAGAGATTGTGAAACCGTTGAAGAACGCGAACTGCATCCAGTACCACAACGCTAAGTTCCAGTGCACCATCACTGGGTCACCGAAGCCTACCATCACGTGGTATAAGGGTAAGTACAAATAGGATATGTATGAGTTCAAATTTTGTGACTGCATCGACATAAAATCGTGGAAAAACTGTCAAATTTGCAGTAGAAAATCCGGCTCGAAGGACCCCACATGTATTCTTATTGGTCCTTTTATCCAGCAACATGTTTATACTGCTAGTTGTAATACACAAAGGGTAAAAATTTTGTAGTAGGCCGTGAAGCTTTCAATTGTAATAAATGTTTTAACAATAAAACGCATGGCAAAACTTGCCTTAATGTTTTTTTTTAATTATTTAGTTTTTAGTATTTTTCAATGATATTTCCTTTGACAGGTGCCCGCGAGATAACAAACGGCCCTCGTCACCGTATCTGGAGCGAAGGCGAGAACCACTTCCTGACAGTGAACGACGTGTTCGGCGAAGACGCAGACGAATATGTGTGCAGGGCTGTCAATCGCGCCGGTGTCAAGAGCACCAGGGCTGAACTGCTTATTATGAGTTAGTATAACATGAAACATACATACATATTGTGACGCCTTTATCCCCAAAGGGGTAGGCAGAGGCATACTATACGCCCACATTACACCGTATGCATTTTTGTCCCACGTAACAGTTGGTGAGCCCATTGCCGTGTTGAAATGGACAGGCGCAGGCTGTGGCGACCTGCTGTTGAAATTTTTCAAGCCGCTCATAAGGCCTTCAGCCAAGCTTAACGGCTGCCATTTTACTGGTAACCAGGACCAAGGCCTTAACGTGACTTCCGAAGCACGGAAACGCCCGCAAATGTAAATTCCACAAAGTGGTCACCCATCCAAGGACCACCTATAACGAATATTGCTTAATGCAGTGATCGTTTACAGTACACTGAGTCAGCGGGGCCACGAGCGCTTCGAGTATAACATGATACAACCCTATTTCTTTATTTTTCGGTTTGGAGTCCAAAGTCTGCTTTGACTGTTAGGGTAGATCAGGCCCTTTATGTTTTAGAAGCTACAGAGAGAAAAGTATGAAGGATTACTCGATTTTTGTGAAAGGAAAACGAGTGGAACAGGTGAAAGAATATTTAGGGTTAAAGTCTGTGAGAGATGGAAAGTGTGATTGTGACATTGAACGAAGAGTTTTGGTTGGAAATCAAGTGAGTGGAGCCATGTACACCTTTATGAGCAGTCAGAACGTGTCTGAGAAGGTAAGACTGGCTGTGCATAGAGGAGTACTTGTTCCTGCACTTATATATGGCAGTGAAATTTCGGTGTGGCAGAAGAAGCATAGAAGTAAAATTAATGCAGTGGAAATGAGAAGTCTGCGAAGTATAGCTGAAGTGAAATTGATGGACAAATAAAGGAACAGCGTGATAAGAGAACGTTGCGGTATGTCCAGATGTAGTGATAAAGATAGAAAAAGGTATGCTTAGATGATTCGGACACTTAAAGAGGATGGATGAAAGTAGACTAACGAAACAGATTTATCAGAACAGAGTCAATGGGCAAACTGATATGTGGCGACCTCGACGTAATATGTCAATCAAATAAAAGACATTTTGGAAAAAGGTCAGGTCAAGAGTACCCTTAACCGGCGTGCGTGTATGAAAACACTTATGAAAGTGGAAAAAGCGAAAGTTGTATGCCAGGATAGTAGCAAGGGGGCAGCTTTAGTCTCATGCCTACACCGGGGGCCGACAGGCGCGATGATATGTATGTATAAAAGCTACACCGTGTACAATTTTTGCGTGTTGAATAAATCATTCATAAGTTGGTTCTGTCAACACTTATATGTTAATATAACAAGAATTTCGTTAATATAACCTCCCCCCTCCCTGGCTTTAATTATTTTTTTAAACCATCCCTGTACATACTTGAACACACAACATTTCATTACAATCAGTTATCCGTTCTTGAGTTTTGCGCTTACCAACACATTTTACGATTAATTTTATTGATAGAGACAAGTTTAAATAACAAAATAAACTTATCTTTCTCAACAGCTGCACCAAAACTGAACGTACCACCTCGTTTCCGAGTGACCGCGTACTTCGACAAGGGCGAGAATGTCATTATCAAGATTCCGTTCACTGGCCACCCCGTGCCCAAGATCACCTGGGTCCGGGAAGGAGAGACCATCGAGTCTGGACTTCACTACCATGTCGAGAGGAAAGGTGAGTTTACACTAAGTTCAAGTCTTTCTCTCTTCATATCATATTTTCCACCTGGAGTTGAAGTTTGAGCTTCCCTTTTGTTTTTAAGTTAGTAGCAAGATCCGCTTATAGACACAGCTGGCTAACTTTACCCGTTTACGAGTACAGTCAGCCTCAGAAATAGATTTACACCACAGATATATTAAGCAGTAAGCAGACCCAACGTTAGCGAACAATAGCGTAGCCGTAATCAAACTTCATCACTATATATAGTGTACAAACACCTTTTTTATATTTTTTGTCTACTTTTGTAACATTTTGCAATAATTTTATGTAGTGTACAACACCTTTTTTATATTTTTTGTCTACTTTTGTAACATTTTGCAATAATTTTATGTAGTGTACAACACCTTTTTTATATTTTTTGTCTACTTTTGTAACATTTTGCAATAATTTTATGTAATATTTTCACTTATACACATAAATCTTTTATTTGAAGATGACAACGGCGGTTGTTATTACAAGTTTGTAGCTTAGTTGTAGTACAAAAATTGAATACGCGCTGTTTGCTGCCAAAGTGTGAGTTAGATGTAAGCTACACAGGAATAACAAAGATACCTGTATACAACAAATGGCATGAGTTAAAAAGGATGAAATAATTATTCACAAGCAAAAGAATATATATGGTCTGCTTACTCTTGTACGTCTGTGATTTACACTAAATTGATCTAAATTGACAGAACATTTTTGTGGGAAAAAAATGTTCAAGTCTTTTCTTAGTTCTGTCAAATTTGTTTAAAAATAGTATCTGCCTGTTTAAAATAGTCAGATCAGATGATAAACTGAAATTGCTATGCTAAGAGACTTTCTTTGCTGATCGTACCACCGGTCAATGGTCAATATATGTTAACGTTTTGATTCAGAGCGCCACGCCATCCTGACGATCCGCGATGCTAGCAAGCTCGACTCAGGACCATACAGAATCACGGCTGAGAACGAACTGGGACAGGATTCAGCTATCATCAATGTGGAAATCAGCGGTATGTTGCTTTACATATTTTGTATTAATATTTTATATAAAATAATAAAATATAAAAAATAATATATATTATTATTTTATATATTTATTATTACTTGTATGTACACGGCAATGGGCTCACCACCTGTTACGTGGCACAAAAATGCATACGGAGAAATGTGGGCGTTTAATATGCCTCTGCCTACACCTTCGGGAATAAAGGCGTGATATATTGAAGCGCTCGTGGCCCCGCGGTCTCAGTGTTCTGTAAACGATCACTGAGTTACGCAACTTTCAATATGGCTGGTACTCGGATTGGTGACCACTTTGTGGCATTTACATTTGCGAGCGTTTCCGTGTTTCGGAAGGCACGTTAAGCCGTTGGTCCCGGTTGTCAGAAAATGGCAGTCGTTAAGCCTGGTTGAAGGCCTTATGGGCGGCTTAAAAATTTTAACAGCAGGTAGCCACAACCTGCATCTGTCTATTTCAACACGGCAATGGGCTCACCACCTGTTACGTGGGACAGGAATCCACACGGTGAAAAGTGGGCATATAATATGCCTCTGCCACCCCTTCGGGGATAAGGCGTGATGGATATTTATTTATTTAGTATGTATGTTTTATTACTTGTATTATGATTTTTATCAACATCATTTTTGCTATTTGATATCAAAAACAGCTGTGACACGTTCTATTTAATATTATAAATGTGAAAGTTTAGTCCTTGATCGCAAAGGCAATAATATATCCTTTCTAATTACACCGTCAGAGATATAGCGAGAAGATAGTTGGTTAAGTTAGTTGAAAGGTGCTGCTCAAAAAAGGGACACCCAGATGTGCATGTATGAAGCGATTAATGAATCTACTGGAAGCGAAAGTAGTATGTATGGACCGCGAAGCCTGGTGATATGTCCTCTCTGACAACCCTGTCAGGGATACAGCGTGAAGATAGTTAGTTAGTTAAAGTTTGTGAAGATGCTATATTACCCTATCACGCTCCAATCCTCTAACAAATACGGATTCTGTCTGAAATAAAATATATTTTTATATACACACATACATACTTATGCCAATTTATAGTAAACTAGTTGACGCGTGGTGAAGTTTTCCCACAGAAAATTATTCCCGGGATAAAAAGTAGCCTATGTGTTATTCTGGTGTGTAAGCTATATTGTTGTTAAGTTTCTTCAAAATCCAATCGGTAGATTTTGCGTGAAAGAGTAACAAACATGCATCCATACTAAATAAATGAAATAAATAAAAATGTTATGTTTTTGCATAGACAATTTTAACGGCGCTTACAAAATGTCAAATAAAGCTAGACAATAATATAATATATTTAAAGTGACCACCGGTTCGGAACGGTGAGAAGAACCGGCAAATAACTTAGGAAGGCTTTTTTTGATGACCTATTTACAATTTAATATTATAATTATACACTCCCGGACTCTTGAATTGAGCCTTTTTGACCTTACATTCCCGGGCCTAAAAGCCAAATACACAAAAAATTTACAAAATAACAAAAAAAAATTATGCATTTTTAATGCTGGCATATTTCATCGTCTTTCCCGTATGTACTATTTCAAATTTGAATTTTAGAATTTAAAATAAAGAACAAAAGCCGAGCTTGGTCACTGATTTGAAAAAAATAATAACTGTTGAAAGTTGCTTTTGAAGCAATTTAAGTTCGATTTGGTTTGAATTTTCGCAAGTGTTGTTAACCAAAGTTTAGTTTAGTTTTTTTTCTATTTTGAACCGTTTTTTACTTCACCTGAAGTAGCCGCGCAAGCTGTAGCACTTCTTCAATCTGGGCTAAGTCAGCGAGATGTGAGTTCACAACTTCACATAAGTCGTTCCGCTGTTCAAAGAGTGTACCACCGATACCTGGAGACTGGCGGCTTCGTTCGGCGAACAGGAGGACCTCGTTACCGAGTGACAACGGCGAGTCAAGATCAATACATTGTCACTACTAGCTTACGAAATCTACGCCTTAACTCTGTTCAGATACAAGAACAGCTCAGGGACTTTCACGGAGTGACTGTAAGTTCTCGGACCGTTAGAAGGCGACTCAATGAACGTGGTTTAAAGCCCCATAAGCCAGCCAATGGACCCAAATTGACACGAGCACACCGAATAGCCCGTCTAGAGTGCGCGAACATCTAAATTGGACTCGACATCAATGGAGCCAGGTTCTCTTCACAGATGAGTCCAAGATAATGCTATACGGTAATGACGGAAGGAGTAAGGTGTACTGAAGACAGAACGAGCGTTTCGCGCAATGCTGTATTGACGAGAAAGTGAGTTATGGTGGAGGATCATGGACCATCCTCTATGGAAGGCAAAACTGAGCTAGAGGTAGTGACGGGACCACGACTGCCGCCCCTAGATGTCAATAGATACATTCGCCAATGTTTAGAGAACCACGTGATGCCATATGCTGGATTTATTGGTCAAGATTTCGTTTTAATGAATGATAATGCAAGGGCCCATACTGCGGGAATCGTCAGGGAGTAATTAAATGACATTGGTATCACTGTTATGAGATGGCCAGCGCGAAGTCCTGATATGAATCCTATAGAGCATCTATGGGATGAGCTGAAGAGGCGTGTTCTAGCTCATCATCCTGCCCCGCAAACCATGCAGGAGCTCAAAAATGTAATTTTGGAAGAATGGGAGGACATTCCTCAACATGTCATAACGACATTGATTAATTCTATGCCAAACCGTATGAGAGCATAAATGCACTGGGAGGCAATACAAGTTACTAAATAAACATTTCTTTTCATGTATAACATGTCTTTATTTAAAAATCGATTAGATATTTTTCCTTGAAAAAAGCAAATATGGTCTTGTTTCAACGTAACTCGACTTTTTTAATAAACTGTAGTTCTATTTTAGAACAGTGGCACTCTAAATGAATGATGAGTATACCAGCTCCAAAACTGCATCAAAACATTTTCCTTCTACATACATCTTTTATAAGTTACAGTACTACAAACCAAAAAAATCAAGGTGGCTCGATTTAGGTGTCCGGGAGTGTCTAGTCCCCAAAATTGCTAAATAGGTATGATATTGTGCACACATTTCAAATTCAAAGCAAAAATGAGAGAAATAATTAAAAAGAAATAAAATTGTTTGATATTTTTCTATATTGAAAACTTACAATCTTTCTCGTTTATAATATTAGTAGGATTTCAAACACTAATAGAACCCAAATACCTTACAGACCGTCCCGATCCGCCTCGATTCCCGGTAGTAGACAACATCGGCGTGGACTCTCTCGCCCTCAGCTGGAAGGCTCCGGTCTGGGACGGAGGCTCCGACATCACCAACTATCTGGTGGAGAAGCGGGAGCATCCCATGACCAGCTGGATTCGAGTTGGTAACACTAGGTATGTTTATTGTCTTATAGGGTTTCCGCACACTAGCTTCTTGTAGTATCCACAACCGGCGTCTTAGTAACTTTGTGGAAGCCAGATGCAGCGACCGAGCGCTACACTGTATCTGATGTATATGTATATATTGCGGATAATAATAGAAGCCAGTGTGCGGTGGCTCTTATTTTATCTTCATACTAGCTGAACCCTGAAGTTTCGTCCGTGACATACTTCGAACCCCTCGTTGCACCCATTTTGCCGTTTATTACTTTTACAATAGTTTATGAAATTTTGCTCGATTTCTTGACATGATTACTGCTCCGCTCTTCCTTGATAAATGAGCTATCTAACACAGAAAGAATTTTTAATTTTGATCCAATAGTCCCTGAGATTAGCGCGTTATACCAAACAAACATACAGCAAACAAACTTGCACTTTAGCCTTATAATATTAGTAAAGATATAGAGAAAAGAATAGTTCTGATTCGCTAAATCATCAACGCCCAGTGACCTTAGACATTGACACCTGAATATTTTCATAGGAGTTCCTTTTATGATGTAGATAAGGAATAAGGCCGTATCTTTTACATTCAACCCGTAAGGGGGTAAAATAGGGTTGAAAGTTTGTTTTTAAATCCATCATTATAAAGTTATATACATAAAAAAAAATATTTATGGTATTGGCTACAAATAAAGATGACATGTCTCAGTATTTTCCGTAATTCTATCCTTAAGGGTGTAAAATAGGGAGAAAAGTTTTAATGGTTATCCGACATTTTTAAAATTGTAAATATAAATATTTGTATAAAGTCTTTTGTAATCTTTTGTATTACCTAATGTGACGCACATATTATTTTCCCCACAGATTCACAACCATGGCAATAACCGGTTTAGTGCCGGGTAAGCAGTACGAGTTCCGCGTGTACGCAGAGAACATATACGGCAGGTCTGAACCCAGTGAGCCGACCACCCTGGTGCAGACCAAGGCTATCATCAAGAAGGAGTTCAAGAAGAAGGAATACCCAGGTATATAAACTTTGTAATATACTGGGTAATAAATATCAGTGTAAAATAGTATAAAAAAATATTTTTTTGGATATTTTCAGTCGACGAATCCGGCAAACGTATACGCTCGAACGCAGACCACGGCCCCGTCAAAGACTACGACAGCTATGTGTTCGACATATACAGCAAATACGTGCCACAACCTGTGGATATCAACACTTGTTCCGTGTACGACAAATACGACATACTCGAGGAGATTGGTAAGTGGGAGATAGTTGGATGCTGTAGTTAGTTATGGCTTGTGGTCACTGACCTCCATACATATGGCCTTATGATAGGATAGATTTGATTTACGCCATTTTGGCGCTGACAGCAGCAATTGGTGCGAACGGAACTAATAATAGATTCATATTAATAAATAAAAAAGATGTGGTGTCTTGGGAAACCAGGTAGGAACGAAGTTCGAACTTTCGAAAAAACTAATGTAGTAAAAAAAAACCACCCTCTCCCTAACCCCCACCCTCACCCCCACCCTCACCCTCACCCTCACCCTCACCCTCACCCTCACCCTCACCCTCACCCTCACCCTAACCCTCACCCTCTCTCCTCACTCTCACTCTCACTCTCACTCTCACCCTCACCCCACCCTCACTGAAAGAGGGAGAAAGAGAAAGGTATTATACACTACTCGCTTGTGTATACGACATTCGCGCCTGCGCACGTCTCATTTAACGGTTTTATTCCACGGAATTTTTCTTACAGTTTTACTACCACATTTTATTCGGTTCGGTCGCGCAGCAAAATGCCTATCTCCTCCAAGCCTGCCGTAAGGAACTTCGTTCCAATAAATTAATATTAAAAATAAAAGATCATATAAATTCATCAAGAGATCATAATAATAATAGATATCAATGATATTCATACGACACAACAAACCGGCTTATTCAAGTTAAAACACTTATCAACACGCAATTAAAAAGATGCAGCGGCCATTTGCAGGTTACGTCAGATTTTGTAGTTCATTTCCGACGCATTGGGGGCGCTTCGAATAGGCACAATAAAAAGCTGTCATTCTAGAGGGTATCGTCAGTCCAGCGTACTTGTATGTATGGAGGTCGGTGTTTGTGATAGATTAAGCTTGTTCGCTCAGGTTTATGAACAAAATTACCTTTAAAATGGCCAAGTGTGATTTATACTTAGAAAGCTGCTACTATTTATTTTTCCCTATTATCTTTACACAGTATAAAATGAATTCACTTCCACTGACTCGTTTAAAAAACTTTTAATTTACATTTGGATATTTTAAAAAGTCAACATTTCGGGAAATTAACTTGCTGAGAATGCAACTTTATGCAAATTCACCTCAATGGTTCTTAAGGAATAGATTTTATCGCAGTTTTCAACGATAAATATAGTTATTCAAGGGGGAAATTAATATACTTACTTTTCTTATTATAGATTTGTTTCTTCTCTGACTACCCCGTCAGGGATACAGCGTGAATATAGTTTAGTTTCTTTTTAGAGATTTATATAAGTTTAAGTATAATACAGGCGTATTCGTAGTTAAATTGCATCCGTGCGAAACTGAGTCGGGTCATACTAATATCTCTATCGCTGTCTGTTATACTTCACGCCTGATCCACTGAATCGATTCTTTTCAAATTTGGTGCAGTGATATAATGATGCTAGTGGAATAATATGACTTCTTTTTATTCCGGTGTTATCTAGAATCAAATAAAAACTAAACGGAAAAGTCAAAAGTACTCGGATACCCAGGCGTGCGTGTATGAAGCGATTGATGAATCTTCAAGAAGCGAAAGAAGTAGGCATGGATCGCGAAGCCTGGCGATCTGTCCTGTCTGACTACTCCGTCAGCAATAAAGCGTAAAGATAGTTAGTTACTTTAGTTTTAGAATCAGATATGGTGTGCATTAGGGAGCTACCGGTAGGGCTTCAGCCTCACCAGTAAGTCGTGCACCTACTAACTAACGGAAAAGGTCATTGTGAAGAGAAGGAAACCTCGAGACAAACCCAATCACAATGATATTGAGAGAAGTCTACATCCCGCAGTGGACTGATTTGAATGACTGATTGGATTAATGAATTCACTATTGAGCATATCTAAAATAATATAGAAAAATTGATTAAAAAATTCTCTTGTTCTCATGAGTCTCAATAATCTTTATCTATTCACACGAGGGATTTCACAAGGAGAGATGGCGCTCGTACTTCCACGAGCTGTTTAATAAGCAGCATAAAGAGGTGCAGCCTCCGGACCTCCCTCCGAATCAGGGACTAGTGCCACCGGTAACGCCTGGAGAAGTCCTGACTGCGCTTCGCCGCATGAAGAATCGGAAAGCTGTCGGACCCGATGGAGTCCCCGTTGAAGCCTGGAAGGCGATTGGTCCTAGCGGTGTGGGCATCCTAGTAAACCTTTTTAACCGCATACTCCTCAGCGGGCAGATCCCAAACCAATGGAGACTGAGTTTTATTACTCCAGTCTTCAAAGGTAAGGGGTCAGTGCAGGAGTGCGGGAGCTACCGCGGTATAAAGGTGATGTCCCACACCATGAAGATCTTCGAGAGGATTATAGACTCTCGGATCCGGCAGGAGTGTACTCTCTCGGAGTGCCAATATGGGTTTCGCCCTGGTCATAGGACCACGGACCCTGTTTTTGCCCTGAGGGTTGTCGCAGAGAAATACAGGTCGAAGAACACGCCTCTGCACTGTTTGTTTCTAGACATGCAGAAGGCCTTCGACTGTGTTCCTCGTGCGATGATCTGGTGGGCACTGCGGTCCAAAGGGGTTCCAGAGGTCTATATTGACACTATCCGGGACATGTACTGTGACTCCGATTCAATGGTTCGGACTGCTGTTGGCGACACGAAACCCTTCCCCATCACCTTCGGGGTACACCAGGGTTCTGTCCTTAGTCCGCTTCTGTTCAGTGTAATATTAGACGAATTGTCGGACAGCATCAGAAACCCGCATGAGCAGCCTCCATGGTTGCTCATGTATGCTGACGATATTGCGCTGGCAGACGCGGACAGGGGCAGATTGGTGCGACGTGTAAAGGCGTGGAAGGAGACGCTTGAGAACGGCGGTCTGAAACGAAATGTGGCGAAGACCGAGTACTTGGCACTAAACTCGACAGATCCCACATCCGTCCGCATAGGCGGTGATTTGGTCGAGCGCACGGACCAGGTTAAATACCTGGGATCTGTTTTTCACACGTCCAGTGACATCGATTGCGATGTCAAGTCACGCAATGCTGCCGCGTGGGCCAAATGGCGGGAGATGACCGGTGTCATTTGTGATCCTAAAATGCCGATCCGGTTGAAGGGACAGGTCTACAAAACCATTATTAGACCTGTCCTTTTACATGGCAGTGAGACGTGGCCGATATTGGAGCGACACAAGCAGGAGCTGCGTGTCACGGAAATGAAGATGCTGCGGTAGATGTGTGGAGTCACGCGGATGGACCGCGTGAGGAACTCTCGCATCCGCGCAGCCTTCACGTCCGTGACATTGCAGACAAGTTGCAAGAGTGTCGCCTTCGTTGGTATGGTCACGTCTTGCGGCAACCACCGGGCTACGTAGGTAACAAATGTCTGGCCATGTCAGCCCCACCGGGTCCCGGTAAGAGGGGAAGACCCAAGAAGTGCTGGCTTGACGTCGTAAGGGATGACACGCGTGCCAATGGTCTCACTACAGGGGATGCCGACGACCGTGCGAAGTGGAGAAGAAAATGTAGGAGAGCGGACCCCGGGCGTCGCGAGACTCAACTGGGACAGACGCTCGGATGATGATGATGATGATGATGACTAGGGATTTCACAGGGTAATTAAATTAATGCCTTTAGTCTAATAAATGAATAGTTTAACTTTAGTCTTCTGGTCTAAAGCACACGAGATTTTTTTCTTGAATAGTGCCCAGATTTCTAGGTATCTGATACTAAGGGCTATATTATAGAACGTATCTCAAAACTCAAGAGACGCTTGAAAACTAACCTCAGGCGTTTTTTCTGTATAATTTTGAGATGTATAAAATAAAATTTAAGCATAAGTTAGTAATTTCAAATTAACAGAAAACAGATTTCAACTAAATGAATATAAAATCATCATTACATAAAAAAATTAACATTTTAAAATTGTACTGTCTAAAAAAATATTACATAAAATAACTTAATAATATATTTCTTTAAAAATAATATTCTTAAGAAATTCATAGATTTATTTTCCAAGTACACTCACGAAGTTGTTTGTGGGATCACATTACAAAGAATATTTTTAGAATTCTCACTAATATAGTAATAAGTTCTAACAATATCTAATATATTAGTCACAAAATTAGGAGATATATCCTTTCACCTATTAAATATTACTAATATACATTACCCAATATATTAATAATCCCAAAACCCGTTATATCCATGCATTTTCATGGTTCCACTGATTCACAGGTGACTTCGTGAGCGCCCCGTCTAGGCGTCGAGACCGAGGTCTGTGTGTGAATCGATCGATGTAGTGCATCTCTTTCTCTGCATCTGTCTCGCTCACACGCATACTTAATATTTAAAATTTTTCCTTAGGAAAAAATCGCATGACAAAATCTTTTTTACACATAGGAGATATTTGGAATGATAAAAATTGAAAGTTATTTTTTTTAGAAAGTAATATTGCCAAATAACATTATTTTTTAATAAAAAATAATAAAGTATTTTATTTATTTTAATAACTCAAATTTCTGCTGATATTTATTATTTTATTCCTTTTACTCTATTACTGTAGATCAATGCACGGTTTTCGCTTTTTAAAATGTTAAAGTATTATGTTAATTTATTTTTTTTCGAGTTAATAAGTATTGATTTTATAGATTTGCAAAAGTTACACTTCGGTAGATTCGGTAGAATTTAGCACTTAAATTTCTAATTAGAAATTAGAATTCTTACATGATTATCTATGATATTTGACTATATAAAATGTATTGGAACAAAGTTTGTATTTTCTCTCAGGCTTCCACACAACACAACAATATTATCAACCGTAGAAAATTAATTAATAATTATTAATAATTGTTGTCAAATATCATTATATAATGCATTCACTATAATACACTATAGTAAATGCAAATATGGCGGAGTCGTTTTAAGTGACAGATCTTTTAAAACTTAGCCCGCGACCGCAAATATAACAAATTACTCTGTGAATTTAGAACATTAATAAAATAAATAAGTAAATTTATTTTTACGTGGATAAACCTTTCGTACCTTTTTCTTGACCGGCGCTTTCACTTGGGCCTCAATTCTGCTAATGTAAGTTAACTAGCCAATGTCCGCAGCTTCGCCCGCGTAGTGAAGTTTTTGTATTCGAAATTTCGTACGGAACCCTAAACATTTTGAAAATTCAAGATTTTGAAGAATGTTCTAAATGGCGAAAAAAATTGCAAAATCGACCCAGTAGTTTTTGAGCCTATTCATTACAAACTTCCAAATCATTCCTCTTTATAATATTAGTATAGATTCCAATGTGATATGTGTGTATGTAAAAATAATGATAAATTCTTAATATAAATATCATCGTTTTAAAGTCAAAATGTTCAGTCTTACGGCTGTGGCAAAATGTAGATTCGAGGTCCAGATCGCACCTTTTTTTTCTAGGACAGGCTAAGTCAATTTGTTTTTCTCAATTTCTGAGTCAGCTTTTACAGTCGATCGACTACTTTGTTAAACACTTAACACGACTATTCAATAAATTAATAAACCGAATTATAAAAATATTCAAAGATTACTAAACAATCGTAGAGATTTTTCTTCTAAATTAAGAAATGTCTGGATTTTTAAATACTTCTAATAGTAGGGGAGGTAGCGTTAATTTTCACAAGGAATTTGATACCGTCTGATATTCATAACACTAATAGTTCTTTAACAATACATAACAGATTTGAACGTCAGTCAGTCTGGTAGGGGTGGAACCAAAAGTTATAAATGCCAATTAAGCTAGACCTCCAAATTGTTTAAGCGCACACAACTCAAAGGTCTATGTTATTTGGTATTAACTACGTATGCATGGTGTCTTTTCAACTCTTTTTTTTAAAGTTTTTCTTTTATTTGTGCTGTAAGACGCTTTTAATTTTTTACTATTTTTACAATTCTAGGTCCCTATACATACATAGTTTATAATACCTATTAACAAAGACCTTTGAGTTGTATGTGCGTTTATACAATTTGGAGGTCCAGCTTAATTGGCATATTATAACTTTTAGTTCCACCACTACCAGACTGACCGACAGTCAAATCTGTTATGTATTGGCAAAGAACTAGTAGTGTTATAAATATCAGCCGGTATCAAATTCCTTGTGAAAATTAACGCTCCCTCCCCTACCATAAGTATAGAGATAAAAGTCATATGATAGAGAAATGAGGTGCTAAGTCACTGTTGTAGGTACAGGTGCATTCGGTGTGGTCCATCGCTGTCGTGAAAGGGCCACCGGGAACTACTTCGCAGCCAAGTTCATTCCTGTCTCCGGTGCGATGGAGAAGGAGTTGATAAAGAAGGAGATTGATATCATGAACCAGCTGCATCACAGGAAGCTGATCAACTTGCACGATGCCTTTGAAGATGATGACGAGATGGTGTTGATATTTGAGTTGTGAGTATTTCTTCTACATGCATACATATATATTGTGACGCCTTTATCCCCGAAAGGGTAGCCAGAGGCATACTACACGCCCACATTTCACCGTATTCAGTGTTTCTTCTATGATAATAAAAGTACTGGGTGATTTCAATCACCTATCAAAGCAAAGCCATTAAACTTGAAACTTTTAAGTCAAGTTCTTATAAAGTACGCACTTATTAAGAGTTGTTAACAAGTCCACCCCTAAGACGGCGAAGTGCGACAGCTATATTTATCGCAGGTGAAGCAGGGCGGCTTATTGTATCTGCGGGAAGCGACTGAAATATGCAATGATCGCCACGCCTAGCGATCTTTCCTCTCTACCACCCACTCAGGGATACAGCGTGAAGATAGAGTAGATTACTTTCTATACTTGTTTTTCTTGATTGCTCTTTATTAATATACTAGATGACCCCCCCACAGCTTCGCCCGTGGAATATTTCGACTAATATTATAAAGCTGAAGAGTTTGTTTGTTTGGTTGGACGCGCTAATCTCAGGAACTACTGGTCGGATTTGAAATATTATTTTTGTGTTAGATAGCCCATTTATCGAGGAAGGCTATAGACTATATATCATTACGCTACTACATTCGGGAGCAGAGTAGTAGTCATAAATGTCGACAAATCGGGGAATTTTTATGCATTTTGTAGAATTTATAAGCGACGGGATTAAATAAGCCGCGGGGGTCACCTAGTATTTGATAAACTGTCATCTTATAAATATATTTTTTAAAAGCAATTATTATGCTAAATTTTTCATATAAATATCAACTTGTTTCGATACGGTTTGGGCAGTTCAGTGGCTAGAACATTGCCCTGGTTACGCAAAGGTCACTGGTTCGATCCCCGCATCGAAACTAATTGTCTTTTTTAAACTTTATTAAAAAAAACTATGTCATATTATAAAATTGACTTTTGTCTAGCTTATCGGGCGGCGAACTGTTCGAGCGCATCACGGAGCCGGGCTACAGCATGAGCGAAGCCGAGGCGGCGCACTACATGCGGCAGATCTGCGAGGGAGTGCGACACATGCACGAGCAGAACATCATCCATCTCGACCTCAAGCCCGAGAACGTCATGTGTCAGACAAGGAGCGGCACTGACGTCAAGGTGTGTTGCTCTTTGCCCTCCTTTTTCTATGTTGTCATTTTGTTGTTTCTATGGTCTATGTTATTTGTGTATTGTTATTTGTTTTTACATTTAAATCAAACTAAACCAGGTACTATTTCAATGTAGTCTCATGAACCCAAGTCTCTCTTTAAATCATCATTTAACTACCAGTATTAGTCTCGTCAAAATATCATAGTAATTAGACAACCCTACTAATTTAATAATTTATTTATTATTTTTTACTCATTCACATATAATCTACTGAATATGTTATAATGAAACTTTACAGTTATATAGCTTATGCATCGAAATTAGACATAGAAACAATTTTGAAAAGCATTTTGTATGCTAACTTTTTCTAAATTTAAATTAAAAAAAAAAATTGCGTACTAAATGCTTTCCAAAATTTTTCGATATTTAATTTTAAAAAAGTTAACGTTTAGGCAGATGTCATTAAAAATCGAATGATTACAGATGCAATTCCATACATTCGTACCGTGCAACTTTCCTAAGTGCCGGTCGATGGCGCCTTACGTCGCTTTAAGACGTAAGAGGTGGATTAGTTCGTCAGTTTCAAGTAGGTCTTGGTGGTGTAGTTAGTAAACGCGTCTGGTGCGTTGGACCAGAAGATGCTGGTTCGAGTACAGCTCGACTTAAAAATTTTTCCACTTTAAAATATAAATTTAGAATTAGACATAGGCTACTTTTTATCGCGAGATAAAGTTCCTGTGAAAAACGCCCTATAAAATGCCACCATTTTAAAAATTGTGGGTTCGAACATTGACTGACATAATACGTAACGTAGTGATGTGCAATATGCACACTTGAGATCAGGATTAAGCTGGAAAGAGGCCGCGTATTGTGAGAAAGTAGAGGGTAGAAGGAGTCGGGGTAGACTAATATTTACCTTAAAGACTACGTGAGAAAATTGGACATTAACGAAAAGGTAAAAAGTACTCGGATACTTAGACGTGCATGTATGAAACGATTCATGAATCTGCAGAAAGCAAAAGAAGTAAGCATGGCTCACGAAGACTGGTGATCTGACCTCTCAGACTACCCGGTCAAGGATCCAGTGTGAAGATAGTTTAGTTATTTTAGGGTAGATATTGCTGTGTAAAAAGTCTCACAATATAAATAAATAAATAAATATTGTGGGACACTTTTCACACAGCGCCATCTAGCCCAAAGTAAGCCAATATTAGCTTGTGTTATGGGATCTAGATAACTGATAAACATACTTATATATTTCTAAATACATACATATTATAGATAAATAACACCCAAACACCGAAACACACATTTGTGTGATAAATAACACCCAAACACCGAAACACACATCACACAAATATTTGTTCTGACCCGGGAATCGAACCCGGGACCTCTCGCGTAGCAGTCGGATACACTCCCACTGCGCCACAGAGGCAGTCAATATAATCGTAAATTTTTATTTATGCTCTTTGCCAACAGATTATCGACTTCGGTCTAGCCACGAAGCTGGACCCGAACGAGGTCGTGAAGATATCAACAGGTACTGCTGAATTCGCGGCTCCTGAGATAGTGGAACGAGAGCCGGTTGGGTTCTACACTGATATGTGGGCCGTAGGCGTACTCGCTTACGTACTGTGAGTATCCTTGATGAGATCTAGATAATGTGAGACTTAGGACCATTTAACCAATGGACGCGTAATGTACTCAATAAAGTATGAAATCACGTTCAACCAACTTTCGTGCGGGGAAACTACACACATTGTTTTTCTTTTTTCTTCGTGTGGATTCCTGTCCTACGTAATAGGTGGTGAGCCCATTGCCGTGTTGAAATAGACAGACGCAGGTATGGGTATGCAATACGAATTTGACACAATATTATTCGGCTTGAGATGGTAACTCTTTGTATAATGTTTATAGAGAACTAGCTGACCCGGCGAACTTTGTTCCGCCTTAATGTCAATAAATAAGCAGATTTTTTTTTATTGGAAAAAATACAAAAAAAATTAAATTTCTACATCAATCATTCATAATTATTTCTGTATTTTAGTACATAGGTTGCTCTTCATTTAAGTACCTTGTGATACACGACATTTTTTGTTTTATTATCAGGCGCAAAAACAAACAACGCAGATGGTCTTCCGACCCGTGAACATGCCACGTATAATTGACCATGGGAAAAACATGAATGTTCTAGATTTAAACCACAAACTTTTAAGGATTGGCCTTGTGATTTGTTAATGGTCATGGCAAATGCAAGACGTATCGGAAATTGAAGTCTTTTAAATTCAAACGGCATATCGGTTGGGATCATCGGTATCCTCGGAATGAGAACTTCCTCACCTTTGAATTTTCCTATCATTATCGTAGCGTAAATTACATTGTTCATCAATTTTCTAACCACCAAACGCGTACCGTTGCACAGTTTTGGTTGGTTTATGTTTCGAAGCATGATTACTACGGAGCCAACCTTTAGGCGTAAATTGTGCGGTGGTAAGCCAGGCACGTCCAAAGAGTTTAAAAATTCAATTGGATAGTTGGTGGCTTCATCTTCATTTGTGACGCAGTCAATAGATTTGAATGAATGCATTGTTCCAATGATCTTATTTTGAATTATGTAGTTTAGGTCATCTACATCTTTATTCTTTAATTTGTATAAAATTGCTCGCTCACTCATCCATTCATAATTTTTGTAGTTAGAAATAATTTCTGGAAATACATTGTTGATAAGTTCGTCTTTTGATGAGACAAAATTACAGAAATTATTTGAAAATGATATTAATCCGCTCGATTCATCGACAGGTACTTGACCATTACCGATAGTCAGCAATTGCTCCGAGAAATCTTCAGCAGATGTATCATTAAGCAATGTAACTCTCATGTTTGTTGTCAGTTGCAGTTTCTTCACATGGCGCCATAGATTTGACGATTTGAGGCAAGCGTTTATTTCGTCGGCAGCCGGAATTACTGGCAGTATTTGGCGGAAATCGCCAGAAAGTAAAATCATTGCTCCTCCAAAACATCTCGAGTCATTGCGTAAATCTTTTAATGTTCGGTTAAGTGCTTCTAATGCACGTTTATGCGCCATTGTGCATTCGTCCCAGATGATGATTTTCGATACCGCTAAAACTTTGGCCATTGCTGAGTGTTTTGCAATATTACACGTTGGTTCTTCAATAGTTTGAAGATTTAACGGTAATTTGAATGCTGAATGAGCCGTACGGCATCCTTCTAACAATGTGGCTGTTATTCCAGAAGAAGCAGCTGCAACCGCTATGTTAGATCTCGCCCGAACAGTTGCTAAAACTAATGACATGAGGAATGTTTTACCAGTTCCACCAGGGGCATCTAGGAAATATAAACCACCATTTTCATCATCGATTGCCTTCATTAAAGTATCATAAACTTCCTTTTGTTGGTAATTCAACAGGGGTACATTCGTTTGAACTACTAAATCTAATTCCTGGTGATCATATTCACGTTCCCGTTCCAATTCTCGATTAAATGCGTCATTCATTTCACGATATGGTGCTGGCATTCCTAACCTGATTAATAAATTACCGCACATGAGGTAACACATATCTTCGATCAAGAGTAAAGCACGATTATGTATCTCCTCATTCATCTCAATATCGTGATTACTGGAACTGACACGAATTTGATGTAAAATATCTTCTGACATATTATCCTTGTATTTGTGCCACAGGTTACATGGGTTTGATGGAAATCATGTCGAAATTATGATAGCGAATAATGTGCGTATCTGACTTGGAGATGCAGAGATAATGGCTTCAGCGATTGTCGTATCCCAATGACTATCGTTTTCTAATAACTTCAATTCTTCACATGCAGCACGATATGATGGGAATATTACACCATTAACAGTTCGTAGTGACTCAAATGACGTTGGCCCACGCACATTTACCAGCAACAACCGCAAATAGAAACATTCATTATTCTTTGGATGAACTGTATACATACGACCAAGAGCATCAGTAGAACGCACATCTGGATACCCAGGAACCGCATCGCCTTGCTTCCGTCTTTGAAAATTCTTCGATGAAGCATTCCAAGTATAATAACGTGGCATCTCCGAGTAAAGCAAAGTTCGTGCAAACTGATCGCTTTGGCAGATTGCAAAAAAATTGGTCAATGTAGTTGCTGGAGGTGTTTCAGCACGTTGCGTAGCATTCGAAGCCGTGAAATATACTCGTTGACCAATCTCCAGATGCACCGCCAAATGCGTAACAGTAGGATGACGTTCGTGAATGGGAAATGCGAATATACGCCAAATCGCTTCATTAGAGTTCACATAACGACCAACTTGATAGCGTGAAATTTCATCGTTGGTATTCGAGGATTGCAATCCAAAAACCGCCATATCACTGCCTTTCGTGACATATTTGCAAATATATTTTATGGACTTAACTGAATTGCAGTATTCAACGTTGCAATGTGTCTTGAACGATTTAGAAATAAGTGGCGAATATGGAACAATCCAACTGTTGTCGACAACGAAATCCATTCTTTTCACTTTCGTTGTGACAGTTCGACCGTTGTCATCTGGTGATCGACGCCGATACAGCGGATAACCATCATTGCCAGTGACAGTGTCCGCCGTTAATTTCCGTGGATATCGTTTAGAGCACATTCCATCGACCATGCAAGGTGATTGGGGATTGATGGCACCACACGGTCCATGAATCATATTAGTAGTAACAACATCATGTAGGTCTGGATCGACTTCATAATCAGGAATCTCAGCACATATGATATCATCTATTTGGTCAGGCTGAATTCTTTCCACTAACCAAATAAGAATGTGTGCGTGCGGCAGGCCTCGCTTTTGCCATTCGATTGAATACATCCAGCATCGAGTATCTCCAAAGACGCGTTGTTTAACAATAAAGTTAATCAGGGACCGAATTTTTTGCCTGAATATACGTGCTGTGATGTCGTGTCTATCACTTGATGTTTGTCCGGGAAGCAGCAATTGAGTAATTTCTATCCAATTTGGATTACAGGTAAAAGTAATAAAGAGATCGGGCCGACCGTAATGACGAACATATGTCATTGCATCTTGTGCATATTCATGCATATGACGTGGACTACCAATGTATGTCGCCGGCAGAATAGTTAATCGACCAATATTAGCTGTATTTCCTTCAATACTAACTGCATCACGTAAATGGATGTACTCCTCAGAACGCAGTTTGGCTTGGTTCAACCTAATGAATGTTAAACGTTCCGTATACTGCTGAAACAATCGACGAAACCGCAGCAAATAGTTGTCAGCATTTTGACGAATCATCAAACGATATGCGTAATAATTCATTGAGCTAACTTTCTTTGTAGTTTCTTCACCTGAAATTAAAAAATTGATAATTAACCATTTCACAGGCAAATTTTAAAGGCAAACAATACAGACATTAACCATTTTTTTAATAAGCATTATTTTAAATCAGTGTCTTTCACAAATAAATTAAATAAATTATGATACTGATACTCACCATTCAATGGATTTTTCATTTTAATATATAATAATATCCATCTTCTCCTTGCCAAAACATCAGCGGGTATTGCAATGTGTCATATGATCGATGAGTTTCAGATATTTGTGGCAGTTGCCCAGTATCGCGACGTGTAAGCACAATATCGCGTTTTTCCAATTGTTCACCAACAATCAGGATGGCAACTTCGTCTACTGTTGGAGCATTAAATGTCCTTTCGTGTGTTCCAGATGGTCGTTTATCTGCTTTGATAACAACTTTATAGTCATCACTTGGCATGCGCTCTAAAGCACTCTTAAACAACCTGACCAACGCATGATGTTCATGAAGCAGACACTGCAAGTCTTGAAGAATTGCTCGCTTCATTCCTGCATTGATCTCTAGGCGTCGATCAAGTTGTTCTTCCATGTTGCCCATGAAATATATTTGTAAAAATTTATTCTGTGTATCTTCGAAAGGTAGTAATGATCCAATTCGATGATGAATCTGTCCTTGTATCTACAAAATAAAAACCAGACAGTATTAACTCGGTTATAAACACTTTTTTCGGTGGGAGAGTAGAGTTCAGAATTAGCAAATATACTACATAGGTACCAATAGATAAAGTAAGTTATTCTTTAACTATATTCTATATAAGTACAAAAATAAATACCTTAAATGTCGGATTAAATCCCCGTTCTTCGATAATATCTGCCCCAAATGACGTCATCTGGAAACAACCATTGTATTTTTGAGTATTTGCAAGAAAGTGGCGTGATTCTTGTGTTTCGCCACAAAGCAATGAATACAATGGCTCAGGTGGCGGAGTCAACAATGGCAATTTCACTTTACCATTAAGGCAGCATAATCCAGGCGTTTCTCCGGAAAACTTTAATGCACCACAATACTCGCAAACTACGTCCATTTGCCCAATGCAAACGCTAGGATGCAAGCTGTAATCATTGCTGCAATCGTATTGAAACGCTGCTCGATTCAAATCAGCACTTGATAAATATCTTGTTCTGCGTCGCAAATTATCTATTTGTTGACCTCTGTTGTTCGCTCGACGATTCTGCACCGAGCTGTTTCACGGGCTGCTTCACTTTGCTCTCGTGATTGAGAAGCACGAAGTCGAGCCATACTATCGCGGCGCTGTTCACGTGCAATTTCTTGTTCTTCTTCAGTCCTTTCATTTGCAGTATTTCGTATTCTTCTTGCATCACGGTTTTGTCGAGAAAGGTTCGATCGTCTTGGTCGCGGCATTATTAATTAAACTTCACTTCACCTAAAAACTTACATTTTCAACCATACCGAGTTTTTCACTGTTTATACGAATGGGCAATTGGGCAATAATGTTAATTATTTATTTAATAGAAATAGTTTTATTATAGATTTCTTACAAATATCAAATTGTCATCCATACGTCATTACATAGCTGTCATTATACGTCAATTTTGTTATTCCAAGTCTGATTCTTTTTTGTTATACCACGTTTTATAGTGACTGACGTTACATGTCAAGTCACACGGGAATGATGTCGAACGGGATAAAAAGTATCCTATGTCCTTCTCCTGGCTCTAAACTACCTCCCTGCCAATTTTCAGCTAAATCGGTTCAGCCGTTCTTGAGTTATAAGTGAAGTAACTAACACGACTTTCTTTTATATATATAATATAGATGAAAGTATATTGAATATAGGCCGATTAAGTTGTTGGTATGTTTCAATATTAATGGTTTTTGTTAAAAATAGTTATGTGAATGAAATAAAATTTTACTTATGAGTGAAATGAAATATTAATTCGAGTTCGACCGCTATAATTTTTACACCATTTTACAGCACATTTCGTCATTTTTTCTTTACAAATTACCTGTACGATAGACTAAGTCTGCGGAACAGCGACTTAGCTACAAATGCTTATCAAATGGCAAGCGGGGTATAGGTGCAAACGGTAAGATAGCGTGTCCATTGGTTAAATCGTCCTAGTGTCAGACTCAACCTGGTATGATATTCTCCTCTCCATCTTAGTGTCACTAACACTAAATCAATATATAATAAGTGTTTATCAGTTGTCCCAAAGCACAAGCCTATATTAGCTAAATTTGCGCTGTGAAATAGCAAATGGTTGACTATAATAAACCAATTAAGTGTGCTTTAAGACCGCACGACTGAAGTGATGCTTCTTTAATTCCACTGTGAAGCGCTCGTGGCCTCGCGGTCTCAGTGTTCTGTAAACGATCAGTTACGCAACTTTCACTACGGCTGGTCCTCGGATGGGTGACCACTTTGTGGCATTTACATTTGCGAGCGTTTCCGTGCTTCGGAAGGCACGTTAAGCCGTTGGTCCCGGTTGCCAGTAAAGTGGCAGTCGTTAAGCCTGGTTGAAGGCCTTATGGGCGGCTTGAAAATTTCAACAGCAGGTATCCACAACCTGCGTCTGTCTATTTCATCACGGCAATGTTCTCACCACCTATTACGTGGGACAGGAATCCACACGGTAAAAAGTGGGCATATAATATGCCGCTGCCACCCCTTCGGGGACAAGGCGTGATGGATAATTATTTATGAAAGAGAAAGAAAAGTGTGCTTGCACCTCTCTCTCTTGCTTTTACATAATATACGTAACGTATCTCTCTCTATCGTCACTATATCTCCCTTTCAACTTTGTTTCACTTCGCCCGATTACACTTTGCGTAACGCTCTCGTTGCGCGATCACCAGCTTATTCCCCAAATGAAGCATGCTTAAAGTAATTTGCTTCGAAAAATAAACAGTTACTATAACGACTAGTTTGACTGCCTCTGTGGCGCGGTGGGAGTGTATCCTACTGCTACGCAAGAGGTCGTGGGTTCGATTCCCACCCAGGATAAAACTTTGTGTGATGAACACGATGGTTTATTCTGTGTCTGGGTGTTATTTACCTATAATATGTATGTATTTAGAAGTATGTTTATCAGTTATCTATTTGTTTGGAATCAGATGGCGTTGTGTGAGTTGTCGCAACGATATTTATTTATTTATATAACGCTTGTATCCCTTCCAACAGACTATCGGGTCTGTCACCGTTCGCCGGCAACAACGACATCGAGACGTTGAAGAACGTGAAGGCTTGCGACTGGGAGTTCGACGAGGAAGCCTTCCAGCACGTGTCCGACGACGCCAAGGACTTTATCAGGAGGCTTCTGGTTAAGAGCAAAGAGTGAGTATAATTAATACTAAAGATTAAGAGAATACTAAAGATAGAGGGAGGTGGATTACAGGTTTTTAGTGACAGAGTATAAGTCTCTATAACAATATACTTTGCATCTCAACTAAATGTTGAAAGAATGATCGCGTTAATATAGGTTTTTAGTTGAACGAAATTAGTACTACTACAAAGTGTCTAGTTGCGTCCATTTATAGTGGATATTTGATTTCCTGAATCCCTAAACTAGGCAAGCCTCGTTAAATTTTTAAAGCATTTTTTTTTAATAAAGTGTAAAAAGACAGTTCGATTCGAGACGGGGATTGAACCCGTGACCTTTGCCTAACCAGGGCAATGTTCTAGCAACTGAACTTCCCGAATCAAGTTGAAATTCTTCACCGTATTTTACACGTAATTTAAAGCCTGTTTTAATGGGGGTAAGATGGTGAGAATATAGGGTAGACTGTTGCTTCCATTGAAAAGTTCAAGGTCCAACGGAATTTCTAATCCTCTTGTCTCCACTTCTGTAAGAATAAGTCCAACAAGATTTTAACGATACTTATATCTCCATTGTTTAAAATATATCAGGATTTCTGCCGTCCATTACTATAAGTCTGTTAAGTGAGAAAATATAATTGTAGTATATTTATGTTAATTTACCGTTTTTATCATTTGCAAAATTTGGAAAACTATGTATTTAGCCGTAAACATGGTCACACTATCTCGGTAAGTAATAATCGTAGAAAATTAAGACCCAGACTCAAAAATTAAGAGAAAAAAAATCTTCATCTGGTAAAATATAAATAAATAAATATCCATCACGCCTTATCCCCGAAGGGGTGGCAGACGCATATTATATGCCCACTTTTCACCGTGTGGATTCCTGTCCCACGTAATAGGTGGTGAGCCCATTGCCGTGTTGAAATAGACAGACGCAGGTTGTGGCTACCTGCTGTTGAAATTTTCAAGCCGCCCATAAGGCCTTCAACCAGGCTTAACGACTGCCATTTTACTGGCAACCGGGACCAACGGCTTAACGTGCCTTCCGAAGCACGGAAACGCTCGCAAATGTAAATGCCACAAAGTGGTCACCCATCCGAGGACCAGCCATAGTGAAAGTTGCGTAACTCAGTGATCGTTTACAGAACACTGAGACCGCTAGGCCACGAGCGCTTCTTTCATCTGGTAGGCTTGACAAAATGTCACATAACTGCTTTTTAACTATTTGACGGCACATTTATGAATTCTTTTTCAAAAATTGTTACACTTTACATGTTATCAAACAAAAATATGTACAAATATATGTAATTGTGGGCACTAATGATGGTTGTATGTATCTTGAACAAAAACACATTTACTATTATAACAAGTGCTTTTGCTCTAGTGTTTTTTTATTGTTATTTAGATATATTTTAAATTCTTTTCATTATTATTATGTTACAGTTTTGTATGTACATATTAAAACCTAAATATATATTTGTATATCACATATTGGGAGGGATGAGTACTGTCCCCCTAGATAGGCTACAAAGCAGCCTGTGGTTAGAAGTGTAGCAAGTTCCACCAAGTGCCATCAAGCAACACTGACTGCCTCTGTGGCGCGGTGGAAGTGTATCCGACTGCTACGCAAGAAGTCGTGGGTTCAATTTCCACACAGGATAAAACTTTGTGTGATGAGCACGATAGTTTATTCTGTTTCTGGGTGTTATTTATCTATATTATGTATGTATTTAGAAATATGCAAGTACTAGTTGACGCCCGCGGCTTCGCCCGCGTAGAGAAATTTTCCCGTTGCCGTTTCCCACAGGAATTTGTTCCCGGGATAAAAAATAACCTATGTGTTATTCTGATGTATAAGCTATTATTGTAAAGTTCCATTTAAATCTATTCAGTAGTTTTTACGTGAAAGAGTAACAAACATACATACAAACTTTCGCATTTATAATATTATTAAGATGTTTATCAGTTATCCGGTTACATAGAACCAGCTCTGCTTAGTTTGGAATGAGATGACGTGTGAGTTGTCCCAACGATTTTTTTTATAACAGTGTAAACAGTATGGTTGTATGTGTTCAGGAAGCGTCTGACGGCCCATGAATGCCTTCTTCACAAGTGGCTGGCGGGTGACGCGGCCGCGGGCCGGACGGCCACCATCGAGGCGCGCCGCTACCAGGCCATGCGCGACCGACTGCGGCAGCGATACGAGGTACCGCCATCACCACCTACTACTTCTGAATAAATCTCTTGAATCGGATTTCATATTTTAGCTTGCTACTTCTTCATTTTAAATGGTGAAGAAAACTGTGGTCTTTTGGCGGGAAGAGTGACAAGTGAAGACGCTTGCTGTATATTATTTTCTAAAACTAGTGCATTTAAAATTATGTGCGGGAGTGGTGGTTTCTTGGACATAAAAGTTGTTTTAACGTGCTATAGTGAAAGACAATGATATATATGCAGTGAAATGCTATTTTCTCTCTTGCTGCGAAAAGTCGACCGAAAACCTCAGTATAAGTTGTGTTAACGTGCTATAGTGAAAAACAATGATATATATGCAATGAAATGCTATTTTCTCTCTTGTCGCGAAAAGTCGACTGAAAACCTCGGTATAAGAATCACCATTATACTGAGCGCAAGGGCCAGGACCTAGGACTGAGGACACGACATCGACAAAGACTGGGCAGGACTAATTAGAAGATTAGATTGAAGAAATATAATATAAAAAATAAGATTTGGCTAAAAGGTCTTTGTAACTAGGCCATAAAATAATTATAAAATTGAGGGAAAAAAACTGTCAATTAGTTCATTGTAGAGGGCAACTGTCAATCTTCATACTATTTAGTTAGAAATACGCGTTATTAATTAGTTTGTATGGGTCGTTGTGTGGTTTTTAAATGTGGCTCTTTTTTCTTTATTTTTTATTCCTCATTTAATTCATTGATTCGCCAGGTAGAATACATGTTGTAAAGCTTTATTCCACCACAAAATGAAACTTAGAGCAAAACACAAGACGAAACAGACTATACGTTTTGCTATGAAAAAAATCATAACGTTTTCTGTGTAACAAACACACAGCGTCATCTACATATAAGTTTTGCGTTTTCTTCCTCATTTCTTCCACATTTTTTTATATCGCTGTGGTGGCAAGTATAGGGCCCACCTGATGGAAAGTGGTCACCGTAGCCTCTGGACGTTTGCAACATCGTAGGTGCAGCACTCGCGCTGACGACCCTTTAAAAACCTGATACCCCTTTTGAAATACCCCATACTGTAGACGTTCGGAAAAACCCAGCCAGGGAGCTTATTCCACAATCCAAACGTACGCGAATCTAACCGTATGCGAGCTATCACTAGACCTCTCATTTTCGGCATTATTGAATGCACCACCACCGCGGTGACCACTTTCCATACGCTTGTCGGCCACCTCCGTGGTATAAAAATGGTGTAAAAAAGTGTAATAAAAAATAGAGTGTGTGCTTAAGACCGCACGGCAGGCGTTAAAACTTCATTGGCAATCGCAATCAATTATTACGTATGAATTGAATATACTAAACACAGCGACACAACAGCGAAGAGCAGCTGACTGTATCTTTCTCGCTCGGGGACACTCAGCGTTCCCGAGTTCACCCGATTGGGCCTTTCACCTCAGAGCGTGACGGATCAGCCTAACTACCTACAAAAAATGTTGTGTGCGGTGCACCAAAAGAAGTTTTCACTTAAAAAATTGGCAAAAGGTTTACTTACTATCCATACTTAGCAAATTGAGGTCCTAAAATTATCGTGGCTTGTACTTATCTACATAATACATATATCACCCTAACACAGGCTATTGTCCAACAGAACTGGTCATCATTCAGACTGCCGATTGGCAGGCTAAGCGAGTACAGTTCGCTTAGAAAACTACTCATCGAGAAATGGAAGATCTACGATGGACAGTTCGGTATGTGACAAGTTATTTTCATCTATAGTCGTGAAATAAAAAAAAATATTTATGTTGAATAGACCATTTTAACGCCGCATACAAAATGTTATACACTATTTAAAATATTGAAAGTGACCACCGGTTTTGAACGCGGCCCACCTGAGAAGAACCGGCAAGAAACTTAAAAGCTTTTTATTAAAATTAAAACTAGATCATAAAATAAAAAAATAAAATAAAAAATAAAAATATCTTTATTTTGCATAGACCATTTTAACGGCGCTTACAAAATGTCATACACTATTTAAAATATTTAAAGCGACCACCGGTTCGGAACGCGGCCCACCTGAGAAGAACCGGCAAGAAACTTAGGAAGGCTTTTTTTTTGATGGCCTATTTACAATTTAATATTATTTCATTTTGCCAGCAGATCATTTCCAGGCGTCCCTGTCCTGCAAATAGTCTGTAACGGAGTAAAAACCTTTTTCACAAAGCTTGTTTTTAATAAACTTTTTAAATTTATTTAAAGGTAAATTTCTCAGGTCACAGGGAAGCTTGTTGTAAAAGCGTATACAGTTACCATGGAAAGAATCAAATTGCATCTAGCTCCTCATTTAGGAGTTTTTGGTCCACTTTGATCGACTGCAATGAGCTGTTGTGACTCCTTTTGGTAATATTGAAATGATTACAATTTCGCCATCTAACCCTTCAATAGGCGTTTGAGCCACAGCCTCGTGCGTCAGTTAGCACGTGAGATTGACTGGTGAGATGGACTGACTCCAAAGATCTTACTAGAACCCCAATACTTTTAAAATGTTCAAAATTGAAAAAGATTGTAATTCGAAATTAATCCAATTTGAATTTAAAATTTACTTACAATTCTAGGATAAGTCTTAAATGGCATTCTACAAGCGACAAGTCCCTTTGTAATATATTTTGAATTGATTGTGCATTCCATAAGGTTATATGTTTTCCAATGTGAAGTAATGATTTTGTTAGTGTTATTTATAATTACCAATATTGTAAAGAGTCAGGTTAGACCAAGAACACCAAGCGAGCTGATTGATAAAAAAAAACGGTAAGACCGTAACTCGGATACACAGAAGTGCATGTATAAAACGATTAATAAAACTGCAGGTAGCGAAAGAAGTAAGGGTGTCAGGGATACAGCGTGAAGATTTAGTGTATTAAAAAAGTATTTTTGTTAGTTTCTTAAATAATTCAACATGAAACGCTGTGCAGGAAACTACACCACTATGGAATAAGAGGCAAAGCTCTCGACCTTCTGTTCTTCATATTTGAACAATAGAATACAGAGGGTCGATATTAATGGTACACGTTCTGTAGGATCCATGGTTACAATGGGTGTGCCGCAAGGCTCGATACTTGGGCCATTCTTGTTCCTCATTTATATTAATGATTTACCATTTTATGTAGGGGACAGGAATAGGATTGTTTTGTTTGCAGATGACACCTCATTAATTTTTAAAATTAAAAGACAATTAGATAACTATGACGATGTAAACAATGCAATTGCAAGAGTAGTTCATTGGTTCAGCTCAAATAATCTTTGCCTTAATGAAAATAAAACTAAATGTATAAAATTTACTCTACCAAATGTAAAACAAGTTGCGGCCAATGTTCAACTGAATGGACAAGTGTTAGAGTTTGTAGAATCAACTGTGTTCCTAGGTATAACTATTGATGCCAATTTGCAGTGGGGCCCACACATAGAAAAGACAGCCTCTAGATTAAGTTCGGCTGCATACGCTGTAAAAAAGATCAGGACTCTAACAGATGTGGATACGGCTAGAATGGTTTACTTCAGCTATTTTCATAGTATTATGTCTTACGGTATTCTCCTTTGGGGGAGTGCTGCAGATTTAAATATTATTTTTGTTCTACAAAAGCGGGCTGTACGCGCTATTTATAATTTGGGTCCCAGAGTTTCTCTCCGAGAAAAATTCAAAGAAGTAAATATTCTAACCGTACCATCACAATACATTTTTGCCAATCTTATGTATGTCCAGAAAAATCTATCACAGTTTTCTAAACTCTGTGATAAACATAATATAAACACTAGAAATAAAAATAATCTTTCAGTCCACCACAGTCGACTACATAAGATTGGCGATTCTTTCCAGGGTAACTGTATACGCTTTTACAACAAGCTTCCCTGTGACCTGAGAAATTTACCTTTAAATAAATTTAAAAAGTTTATTAAAAGCAAGCTTTGTGAAAAAGGTTTTTACTCCGTTACAGACTATTTGCAGGACAGGGACGCCTGGAAATGATCTGCTGGCAAAGTGAAATAATATTAAATTGTAAATAGGCCATCAAAGAAAAAAGCCTTCCTAAGTTTCTTGCCGGTTCTTCTCAGGTGGGCCGCGTTCCGAACCGGGCGGTGGTCGCTTTAAATATTTTAAATAGGGTATGACATTTTGTAAGCGCCGTTAAAATGGTCTATGCAAAATAAAGATATTTTTATTTTATTTTTTTTTATTTTTTAATTCCATGTGTAAATTGAAATAAAAAATTAACATAAAATTAAAAAATAAATTAAACTTATCATACTTATTGCTTATCAAAATTGTTTCTGCTGTTACTTGCTAAGATTACATTAAATATAATGTACCTATGTATAGACCGTCGGCAAGCGGCCCCACGGTTCGTGATCAAACCGCAATCAGCCTTCTGCTACGAGGGTCAGTCGGTGAAGCTGTACTGCCGCATCATCGCCTGTGCTACACCTACGGTCTCCTGGTCCCGAAACAACCACGAGCTCCGCCAGTCTGTCAAGTTCATGAAGAGGTGGGTACTGTCACACACGCCTAAAGTTTACAAATTTTACCACCACCGCAACATTTTCTACCATTTTTGTAACGGTTTTAATCATGAAGAGCTGTATTGTTTCCAAATACTATTAACATTAAATATTTTCGACCCATTTGGTAGATTTCTTAAAGGAAATATCAAAGAAATCTTAGTTTCCCAAGTTTTAATTTGTAAAAGTTTAATATTTTAGGATTTCTGTGGCACAGTGGGAGTGTATCCGACTGCTATGCCTGTCCGTACCGACTGTCGTGGGTTCGATTCCCACCCAGGATTAAACTTTGTGTGATGAGGACGATGGTTTATTCTTTGTCTGGGTATTATTTATCTATAATATGTATGTATTTAGAATTATATAAGAATGTTTACCAGTAATCTGATTACCATAGTACAAGATCTGCTTAGTTTGGAATTAGATGGCGTTGTGTGAGTTGTCACAACGATATTTATATATTTATTTATATAAAATGTATATAATCGGTGAACAGATACGCGGGCGATGACTACTACTTCATAATCAACCGAGTGAAGTTAGAGGACCGCGGCGAGTACATCATCAGGGCTGAGAACCACTATGGCTTTAGGGAGGAGGTAGTCTTCCTGAACGTACAACGTGAGTACTCTATTATACCTTCGCTAGTACCCCTTCATCAATCTACGGGCACAGAATAAGTAATAGTACTACCTACAGAAGTGTCACTCCCTAACAAAAATCAGTTTTAGGTATGAAAACATATCTACACTCGCCGCCTGCAAGCAAAATTGTAACTTATGACTGTGCGCGAACGTTTAGTTTTCTTTGCGCGCCAGAATTTTATGACGCTCGGTACGAAGTCCGCGCGGGGTTGTCACTTGAGAAGTTTGTGTACCTAGTTCATTTATTTAGGCGCGACTGTCGTGCGAGCCGAGCGTCAGTGGCAGCCCACTGTCATTAGCCGCTCCGAGCGGCGCGCTGCCCGAATATACGTAAACTGTGAAGTGTCACCCCCCTGGTACGGGGCCCAACTTTACAAACAAGTAGATTCACGAGGAGAGATGAGATGGATGTGGAGATAGAGAGATAAAATCTCTAGACTCGCGATACCGTTACGAGACGCAGCTATAGTATGTGCATATACGCATGTACATATAGCAGACCGCGAACGCGTCTAGATAAATATTTTTTCTTTATAGTTAATTGGTAGATTCAATTCCTTGCTACTAAATAATATAATCATCTCATCATATAACGTTGATCCCGATCAATTTTTGAAGTAAAAACCGCGAACGCGAAATAAATATATTATTAATAAATTTAGTTTTCACTTCTGTCGGCACTCCCGTAATTTTTTATTATTGAAATTCATTTTGGTCCCAAAATCAAGTAATCTCCTTTGTTTTGGTATTCTAATTCGATTAATTCAATTACAGTAAGCTCAAAATTTAAACGGAGCAATTAAAAAAACAATCAAATGAATGCTAATCAAAATTTAATTAAGTCTGTACCAGTATGACATTATCGTGGTTTAAAATTAACCTAACTGGTTCAACCAAGTCACACCTCGGGTTATATTTAGCCAGTACGAACAAAGCTTATGTGGCGAACACCGTCTATATTAAATGTGCAATTGAGTTTAGATTGAGTACTCAATAATTATTTTTTTCATAAAATAAGTTAGTGTTTTATAAAAATTGATATTGTGTTTTAGTTGTGGATAGAAACCTTCGTTGGTTTGTAAGTTCTGATTTAATTCATTTTTTTTATAGTACCAACTAAGGTACAACAAGCATACCTTATTAAAAATGGAGAACACAAAAGGGTCAAAATATTACTGATAAATACAGCTTAAATTGCGTACCTAGCTCATGTACATTACTTTAGTTTCTATTTCAATTCAATACATGCAGTATTTCTAAAGCGACGAGAAGCTTTAGTCCTTTTTTGATTTCCGAGATTAGACGCGCCTATTATGACGTCACAGCCAACGAGAGCGCGACTGTTGAATGAGCAGGGTTGTGACGTATGCGGTCACCCGCGAAATACGCACTTTGATCGTAAATATTTTAGTCATTTTTTTAAATATAATAAAACTATAAACACCTTTTTTCTTGTATTTTTTTGTAGATTTATTTGGCATTTAAAGTAAAAAACTTTTGTCAGACCCATAGGTACCATCAGCCTATGGACGTTGCAATAACATTCACAAGAAATATTCGTGACTCGATCCTTTCCATCAGCACAATATCATATTACAAAACTATATACATTTTGGAGCGTGATTTTTCAAGTATACTGTTTTTTTAAACACTATTTTGTATTATATTCCCAAATCATCTTCACCCAGATATTTATATCTAAAATCAATTGTATTGAGGTATGTCTCTCGTCTCTTTTCATTTAAGCCAGCGCTCCGGAAGCAAGTAGAAGATCGATTTTTTTTGTAACTGTACCTTGTTTAGCGTGTTGAAAAAAATACCCCAGTGATTTTCTACGATACGTGCCTGAAGTTAACTGATAACATTTACATTATGAAATTAGGTATTATTATTTCGTTGGAATTATAAATTAACTATCAAGTGCTTGTGTTTGGAAATTCCGTTCACGGAACATGTTAGAATATTTTTTCTAACAAAACTGTTACGGCCACGTGGCACGTGAAACATGTTAGTAACACAAAAACACGTTGTTGCGGACCCGGCTTTACAAAAACAATTTTAGAAAAAGTATATGGGAATGCGTAAAAGTACCAAGAAATCATATGTTATGATGATTTCTTGGTACTTTTCTTTATTATCATTTGTTTTTTACAAACGAATAGTTGTGGTGTACTAATCCCCCTCGCATTCCCATTACTGTGACTCCTGTAAACCAGGATCGGCAGCGATGACCAAGACCACAAAAGTTATACCGAGCTCGATCTCGGTGAAGTCCCAGGAGAAGTTCAAATGTCTTGGAACTCGCAACGAAATTAATCAGAAGTAATTTAAAGGAGCTGGAAAAAGAAATTCACGCCTCTTCCCTCCTTTGCAAAGCGGGAGATCTGAAAGGCAACTGAGTTGTGGTATACGTGATGAAATTTAGTTAGTCCTAGTCCTTATCCTTTTTTACTTAGTGTATGTTTGTTTGTCAGCCGTCCCCAAGGTCCAGCGACAGCACGTGTCCGAGGCTCCGCGTCGCCGCGAGCCATTGCCCTATACATTCTGGCAGGAGTCGAGCGAGACGGCGCCCTCGTTCACGTTCCAGCTGCGGCCGCGCGTCATGCAGGCGCGCGACACCTGCAAGCTGCTTTGCTGCCTCAGTGGCAAACCCACGCCCTCCGTCAAGTGGTGAGTACCCACACTACCCACCACTCTCCGTCCCTATGGACTTGATTAAATGATAGATGGCTCTGGTCATACTCTTAAATGACGATTAAAATATAGTGAAGAATTTCAACTTGTTTCATTACGGTTCGGGTAGTTCAGTGGCTGGAATATTGCCCTGGTTAGGCGAAAGTCAAGGCATTTTCACTTTAATAGAAATTTATGTAAACGTTAGCATACTAATTGCTTAAAAAATGTATCCTTTGATTGAATCATGACACAATACGATCAACACATTGTTTTGTTTTGAGAACTGAACCATTTCGAGGACTGAACAGTTTCGAGGACCGAACTATTTCGGGGACGGACTATTTCGAGGACCGAACTATTTCGAGGACAGAACCATTTCGAGGACGGAACCATTTCGAGGACAGAGCCCTTGCGAGAACCAAACCATTGCGAGGACAGTACCATTGAGAGGACTGAACAATTTCGAGGACAGAAGCATTGCTAGAAACGAACCATTTCGAGGAATATGGTTACTGATCACTACTTATAACTTAGAAATGAAAAATATTTAAGGATTATTAGTATTTCAAGCAAAATGTGAACAACCTGTTGACTGCCTCTGTGGCGCGGTGGAAGTGCATCCGACTGCTACGCAAGAGGTCGTGGGTTCGATTCCCACCCAGGATAAAACTTTGTGTGATGAGCACGATGGTTTATTCTGTCTGGGTGTTATTTATCTATAATATGTATGTATTTAGAAATATATAAGTATGTTTATCAGTCATCTAGATCCCATAACACAAGCTAATATTAGCTTACTTTGGGCTAGATAGCGCTGTGTGAAAAGTGTCCCACAATATTTATTTATTTATTTATTTAACCTTCTTTTAAACTTTAAATTACGTCATCGTTGGCATTACAGCGGTGACGCCTTTGACTAGGAACGGAAAACAGTTCATGACATTTCATACACATACAACAAGATTCAGAAACATTCTTCATATTTCCCGTGCTAAATCCCTGAAGCTCAAAATTCAATTGTGCCACAAATAATAATGAACTGTACACACTATTCATAATCCTAATGCGTGAAATATTACGTTGTCTACTTATTTATCACTAACTTAATTCATAATTCACCCAGGTACAAGGACAAACGGGAGCTATCGAAGTATGACTACGCGATGACCCAGTCCGACGGCGTGGTGACGTTGGAGATCATTGACTGCCGACCTGAAGATAGCGGCAAATACACCTGCGTGGCCACCAATGTTCACGGCACTGATGAGACCTCTTGCGTCGTTATCGTTGAAGGTTTATTTATTTATTTTTTACTAGTTGACGCCTCGGCTTCACCCGCGTAGATAAGTTTTCCCCTTCCCGTTTCCTACAGGAACTTGTTCCCGGGATTAAAAGTAGCCTATGTGTTATTCTGATGTATAAATGATATTATAAGTTTCATTGATATCTATTCAGTAGTTATTACGTGAAAGAGTAACAAACATCGTTATAATATTATTAAGATTTATCTATCACGCCTTATACATGAAGGGGTGGCAAAGGCAAATATAAAATTTCTCTCATACGTCGATAAAGAAGTTTCACATATGGTAAAGAAGTTTCACTTCAAATCAACATGGCGTGTAACCGAAAAACGAGACGATTTTTTTACAGCTATAATATTTCTCTCAACGTCGATAAAAAAGATTCACTTCAATAATACTTATTATCTATATATCAGGTGAGGTGACGTCACCGGAGCAAGCTCAAATGATCCATAACTTCTTACACTCCGGTGACAGGCGATACATCGAGAAACCTCTAAAACCTGCGCCTCCACCCATCATCACCAAGACTAAGGTTAGTAAGCTATAAAATTAATATTAGCGCCATCTGTTGATAATCTCTTTAAACATGTTTGTTTTAATGGATATTTTAATATTATGACATTTCAAACCGACGATAAAGCAGGTTTTATCTTTCTTTAAATTTTGGTTATGCTGTTTTTGAATATCAAATTTCCGTAGTACACGTTTGTACTTACAAATAATTGCCATTTTTGTGAAGTATAATAGCACTAAGGTCACGATTCATAGCAGACGTCTCTTCTATTTTAATTTAAAGAAAAATTTCGAGATAGCTGCAAATCATCTGCATAGAGATGAAAGTTAGAGGATATAACTCGAACAGAAGTGTTAATAAAAATGGAAAAGAGTAAAGGAGAAAGTACGCCACCCTGAGGATGAAAATACTGAGATATCTATATTATATTAATATATAAAACCCTGTAAACGTAATATAAATGGCAGTAAAACCCGTAAAATCAATTGAAAAATATATATTTGCTGCCAAAACAAGTATTTGTAAAACCGCCATCTATGAATCGGAACTAAAAACTTTTGCAAAGACTAGTGCTTGTCATTCACGCGAGACGTATTGTGACAAACTCAAATAACGAGACAGGGATACCAAATATAGCTAGGTAGCAGCACAGGTAAAATGAAAAGTCGGTGTTGAGATTCTCCGCAACCGAACCAGTATCCCTGTTAGACTGAGCCAAATCATACTTACCTGGCATAGGGGATACCGTGATCACGAAGGCGGTTCCCCCAGGGCGAGGCCCTCCCATTGCACTGCGGTTGGGTTGACCCCTGCGATTACCCCTAATGTGGGTAACTCGGATGCGTAATTTTTGGTAGTGGGGACTGCGTACGCGCTGTCCCCCCATAATACCGTAGATAAGTAATATGCCTGTCTGTCACTGACATTCCTCAATTTAACTGGATTCTTGTTACTGTGTTATAAAATTTAACATTTTGTCTAGAAAGTGGTGCTAATTCTGTTGTATAGTAATATTTTCTTATTTTTATTGAGAGATTGCCAAATGCTATTCTGTTATTATGTCGAACTAAACTTGGTGATATCATAAACAGCACTAAATTTGTATTTGACATCACTAAAATTGCATATATGTGATAAAATTCAACAAAACATGTATTTAGATGCCAACTAACTTAGTGATTGAACTATCTATGTACATTTTTCACTTTTTGTTGAATTTTATCACATAAAATGAATTTTAGTGATATCAGATACAAATTTTGCGTCACACAAAATTCAGACGTTTTTACTAAAATTAGACGTCACCTAAATAGGTTTAGAGGGACGTTTATTAATTTTAGTAACCGTTTGAAACGTGAAAACGTGTAAAACGTTGTAACGTGAAATATTTACATAGGTAGTTCAATCACCAAGTTAGTCGGCATGTATTTACATTCGAGTGTCTATGTAAATTTTTCACGTTACAACGGCAATCTCTTAATAAAAATAAGGAAATTTTAGAGACATTTAGTTTAGTGGTCTCAACAACAGAATTAGCACCAGTACCACTTTACTTTAAAGACGTATAAAGTCAAGATAGGACTTAGTACTGGAAAATTTACCATACCAAAATCCCAACTTGACTTGATATGATTAATACTTATTTTGAAATGTTTAACATGATTTTGTAAAACATACTTGTAAATTGTTCTAAATTAGGTAATATAGATTTAGTTACATTTAATTTAATTTACATTTAGTTTATTTAGTAATATAGGCGTACCTAGGGTAGGGGTAGGCAGCTTCCACCGCTAAATTTCGTTTATTGTCCACTTTTATCGAGGAAAGTAGAAAAGTAACTTGTTACCACTGTTCGTTCTAAGACTGTCTATGATGGTGTAAGTGTGAACAGAAAATATGTTAACGCTGATTCTTTCACGGAATACGTCATTAATCATTTTGTTGAATACTTATTTGCCCCCACTTAGACTAGAATCTGGGTACAGACATGCTAAACCATGTCCGTTACTTTCTATTAAATATCCCGATGAGTGACGTTCTGGAAACTTGTGTGATGGAATAGCAACAAATAATAAAAAATACTGATGCTTTTCTCTTATCTAATTAGTTTCTTCGTTAATGTTAAAAATAAAAAATAAATAAAGGATGACTAAAGTAAAGTAGGTACAGAAAACTAATGTTTACTACCGTATTTGTTTTGTTATAATTATTTTAAAGCGAAATAATACAATAACGGTAGTAATTTATAACTTTATAACTTACCTACTATATTGATATTTTTTTTTTTTTGCTTAATTTCTCATAAATTTTTAATAAAGTGGAAAAAGACAATTTGATTCGAGACAGGGACTTGTTGTCAAAAATAAACCCTGTCTCGAATCAAATTGTCTTTTTCCACTTTATTAAAAATGTACCTACTGTATCATAAAACAATAGACAGCGTGTAATAAACATTAGGTAACTTACCTACTGATATTTATGAAAACGCCATCTATGAACGGAATCGGGAAACATTTTACCACGCAGCGCGCTCATCGCCGTTGAGTACTGTAACAAGCACGAGACAAACTACACCACATCCAAAAGGTAGCACCACAGATAAAATTAAAAGTCGGTGTTAAGATTCTCCGTAACCGTATCAGTACCCCTGTTAGCCTTAGCCAAATCATACTTACCTGGCATAGGGGATACCGTGATCACGAAGGCGGTTCCCCCAGGGCGAGGCTCTCCCATTGCACTGCGGTTGGGTTGACCCCTGCGATTACCCCTAATGTGGGTAACTCGGATGCGTAATTTTTGGTAGTGGGGACTGCGTACGCGCCGTCCCCCCATAATACCGTAGATAAGTAATATGCCTGTCAGTCACTGACATTCCTCAATTTAACTGGATTCTTGTTACTGTGTTATAAAATTTAACATTTTGTCTAGAAAGTGGTGCTAATTCTGTTGTTGAAACCACTAAACTAAATTTCTCTAATATTTTCTTATTTTTATTGAGAAATTGCCAAATGCTATTCTGTTATTATGTCGAACTAAACTTGGTGATATCATAAACAGCACTAAATTTGTATTTGACATCACTAAAATTGCATATATGTGATAAAATTCAACAAAACATGTATTTAGATGCCAACTAACTTAGTGATTGAACTATCTATGTACATTTTTCACTTTTTGTTGAATTTTATCACATAAAATGAATTTAAGTGATATCAGATACAAATTTTACGTCACACAAAATTCAGACGTTTTTACTAAAATTAGACGTCACCTAAATAGGTTTAGAGGGACGTTTATTAATTTTAGTAACCGTTTGAAACGTGAAAACGTGTAAAACGTTGTAACGTGAAATATTTACATAGGTAGTTCAATCACCAAGTTAGTCGGCATGTATTTACATTCGAGTGTCTATGTAAATTTTTCACGTTACAACGGCAATCTCTTAATAAAAATAAGGAAATTTTAGAGACATTTAGTTTAGTGGTCTCAACAACAGAATTAGCACCAGTACCACTTTACTTTATAGACGTATAAAGTCAAGATAGGACTTAGTACTGGAAAATTTACCATACCAAAATCCCAACTTGACTTGATATGATTAATACTTATTTTGAAATGTTTAACATGATTTTGTAAAACATACTTGTAAATTGTTCTAAATTAGGTAATATAGATTTAGTTACATTTAATTTAATTTACATTTAGTTTATTTAGTAATATAGGCGTACCTAGGGTAGGGGTAGGCAGCTTCCACCGCTGAATTTCGTTTATTGTCCACTTTTATCGAGGAAAGTAGAAAAGTAACTTGTTACCACTGTTCGTTCTAAGACTGTCTATGATGGTGTAAGTGTGAACAGAAAATATGTTAACGCTGATTCTTTCACGGAATACGTCATTAATCATTTTGTTGAATACTTATTTGCCCCCACTTGGACTAGAATCTGGGTACAGACATGCTAAACCATGTCCGTTACTTTCTATTAAATATCCCGATGAGTGACGTTCTGGAAACTTGTGTGATGGAATAGCAACAAATAATAAAAAATACTGATGCTTTTCTCTTATCTAATTAGTTTCTTCGTTAATGTTAAAAATAAAAAATAAATAAAGGATGACTAAAGTAAAGTAGGTACAGAAAACTAATGTTTACTGCCGTATTTGTTTTGTTATAATTATTTTAAAGCGAAATAATACAATAACGGTAGTAATTTATAACTTTATAACTTACCTACTATATTGATATTTTTTTTTTTTGCTTAATTTCTCATAAATTTTTAATAAAGTGGAAAAAGACAATTTGATTCGAGACAGGGACTTGTTGTCAAAAATAAACCCTGTCTCGAATCAAATTGTCTTTTTCCAATTTATTAAAAATTTACCTACTGTATCATAAAACAATAGACAGCGTGTAATAAACATTAGGTAAGTTACCTACTGATATTTATGAAAACGCCATCTATGAACGGAATCGGTAAACATTTTACCACGCAGCGCGCTCATCGCCGTTGAGTACTGTAACAAGCACGAGACAAACTACACCACATCCAAAAGGTAGCACCACAGATAAAATTAAAAGTCGGTGTTAAGATTCTCCGTAACCGTATCAGTACCCCTGTTAGCCTTAGCCAAATCATACTTACCTGGCATAGGGGATACCGTGATCACGAAGGCGGTTCCCCCAGGGCGAGGCTCTCCCATTGCACTGCGGTTGGGTTGACCCCTGCGATTACCCCTAATGTGGGTAACTCGGATGCGTAATTTTTGGTAGTGGGGACTGCGTACGCGCCGTCCCCCCAGAATTCTGTACACTAGTAATAAGTTTCTTTATATTCTAGGAAGCTTGTCATATAATTATATAGTTGTATCAACAGAAGTTCCAATTATAAAACTAATATAGTGAATGTGTAAGATACATACAAAATTATTTATTCACTGATGCTATTGTAGTCAAGATTGACTACATGGCTTGGCTACTTGTTATCAAAAATAAAGCTAATAGTTAATATTACACTAAAAATGACAACAATTTAAAATACAGTATTCAAATAGCAAAAAACAACTAAATATTATTGTAAAATAAGCTTTAGTAAAATAATATAATTTTCACTTCTCATGCTCTGAAAGTGATATTAAATATATATTTATTTACAGGTTACAATCGACCCACCAGCGAAATCAACGGTCAGGCCGAAGTATTCTCCGCAGAGTTCCATGGACGCCAGTAAGAAGAAGTACGGCGCTAGACTAGATTCCGACACCTCGTCGAGATCTAGGAGTGCCACTAAGGAACTTATACGTGAGTAGAATTTAAGAATGTAATAGTTACAGATTGTTTGAAGGACGTGTTAGTACGCTATAAACGCAACATACCCCGAGCCTAGTGTCTGAATGTAGTTAGGTGGTTTTTATGGGGAAGAAATCTGCCAAGTAGTTCATTGTAGACGGCGCCAAAAGTTTGTTACAAAGCAACTGTCAATCTACATACTATTTCGTTAGAAATGCGCGTTGTTAATAATTTATTAAAAATTGGGTTGCTGTGTGACTTTTAACTGTGTTTTTTTTTCTTTTTTTCAATTCCTCCTTTAATTCAGCGACTCGTCAGGTAGAATACATGTTGTAATTTTCCGCCATATAAAAGAAACTTAGAGCAAAAACAAAACGCAAGACGAAGCAGATTAAAGGTTTTGCTATGAAACTTAACGTTTTCTGTCTAAAAAACACACAGCGCCCTCTACATAAAAGGTTTGCTTTTTTTTCCCTAGTGTCGGTTGTAGAGAATTGAATTTGATTATCACCTAAATATCGTCCTATTTGTAGTTAGTAATTTTTTTTTTAGTGGTACACTTTTCACACAGCGCCATCTAGCCCAAAGTAAGCTAATATTAACTTGTGTTATGGGATCTAGTTAACTGATAAACATACTTATATATTTCTAAATACATACATAATATAGATAAATAACACCCAGACACAATAAACCATCGTGCTCATCACACAATGTTTTATCCTGGGTGGGAATCGATCCCACGACCTCTTGCGTAGCAGTCGGATGCACTCCCACCGCGCCACAGAGGCAGTTAATTACTTGCTTAAACATGTGCTTACAGTAATTCTGTATGTTTAAGCACCTCGTAGCCCCTCTAACCCAGTGTTCTGTACATGATCACTGCGAAAAGCATCTTTCGCTATGGCTGGTCCTCAGATGGCTCACAGCTTTGTAGCATTTCCATTTGCGAGTATTTCCATCAACATCAACATGAAAGACATTAAGCCAAGTTAGAGCCTTTAAAAAAATCAACAGCAGGTTGTCACAATCTGCGCTTATCCATTGTGGGACAAAATGCATTGAGTTAAATGTGAGTTTTATAGTATGCCTACCCTTTCGGCAAACTTTACCTCTTTGACTGACTTTGCAAAGGAATAAGAATGTTATAGGTAGTTCATGTTATAGGTACCTATGTAGGGCATATGAACCTATGTAGTATTACTTAAGTGGAAAGAAATATTTTGATACTTAAATATTAAGCTTTGTTATTCTGTTCCCTTCCAAGTGTGTTGTAAAACGTCGTAAAATATACGTGCGTATATTGGTTAAACCACTCGACTTTATTACGCCGCGCCGTTGTTTACGGCTCAGGCTAGAAAACCGCCTCGTGCGTTATAACCTTATTAGACTGCCTCGGTGGTGCAGTGGTAGTGTATGCGATTGCCGCGACTGAGGTCCCGGGTTTCCGGTTCGGTATTACCGGGTCGAAACAAATATTTGTGTGATCCACAAATGTTTGTTACGAAGTTTGGGTGTTTCCTATGTATAATGATGTATTTAGAAATATATAGTATGTATATCAGATGTCTAGATAGTCACAAGTTTATATTTAGCTTACTTTGGTCTGGACGGCGCTGTTTAAAAAAAATGTCAACCACCATAACTCACTTTGTGTTGTAATCTTAATAATATTAAATGCGAATATTAATTGCGATTTTAATGAAACTTTACAATAATATAGCTTATACATCAGAATAACACATAGGCTATTTATATCCGGGACCAAGTTCCTGTGGGAAACGAGAACAGGAAAACTTGACCAAGCGTGCGGTGCTGCGGGCGTCTACTTCTATATATTTCTAAATACATACATATTATACATAGAAAATATTTAACTCCGAAACAAATATTTATTTAGACCTCCTGGACCTCAGCGCGGCAGTCGCATACACTACCACTGCGCCACCGAGGTAGATATGTATATAAATGTGTTGTATATTCCCGTAGTACCAGCGTCGGACTCGTCGATGTGCGCGCCGTCGTACGCGCGCGCCCTGCCCGACGCGCTGTGCGCGCGAGACGGCGCCCCCTTGCTGCTGTCGGCGGCCGTGCGCGGAGACCCCGACCCGCGCGTGCAGTGGTACAAGGATGGGAAGCCGCTGCACTCCTCGGAGGTACACCTGACCCCTATCTTATTCTACTTGCAGTATAGTTTAAATTCGGCGCCTTATAGCCTCTATATGAACTGCCACATTGTATCTATGACATATTTTATCTATGTTCGCTCTAACTGTGTAAGAAAAAAACAGGTCTACAATTTGCAAACTACAGTTATTAAAACTAATAAATAATATAAACGCAAAAAATATTAAAGCAGAGCAATGATCTTGTTAGAACGTTCTTACGTGTTACTTTGTGACCTATATGAGATTGTTTATTAAATTTCACAATGTAACGGAAACGATAGTAAGGATAAATAAAGTTTTATTTGCAATTTTAAATTAACAGCTTTGCGCTAAATGCTTAGGTAAGTATATCTGTAAATAAGATACCTTATTTCACAAATATATGTAAGTACCCATCTATATACTTACCTAATAAAAAAAAGTTATTTTGGCTGATCTCTGAAACGACTGAACCAATTTTAAGGAAGCTTTCACCCGTATTCCCATGGGAACGTTAGACAGCAGGGTGACTCTTAATACATTTATATATATTTTGGAACGACTGACAAAACTACCTACGCAGAAAGAATTTTTGAGACAGGGTAAAACTTAAAAATCCTAACGAGTTTTTCGAAATTTGTGAATTAAATTCAGAATATCTTAAAAGTTATGCATAGTCTTCTGGGAAAGTTTTTCCGTAACTATAACGGCTTAGATACCTTACTGTCATATCTCATAAATTCACTCAGTATACTTCTAAGTACAAATCTTCTACATTTTCTTGAGAACCTAGTTGCCTCCAATCGCTACCTGGAATTTACTTCGTCAGGTTGTGATATACGGAGTAAATAATACGTCAATTTTTGGCATGAACAGCGAAGGACGCGGTCGCCACTCCATTATTATTTTTTTCAAAACTAATGTATTTTCGAGTGTTGTGTATAAATTATTGTTTCTTAAACATAAAAACTTCGACAACGAGTACAAGTGTTGTGAAATTAGATAACTCAGTGGACTGGGGAATTATATGTTACCTTCTAAAATCTACATATAGCAGCAGTAATATTTACCATCATTTTACTGCAGTAGAACTTTGAACAAACCTATACATGACTACTCTGCTATCTACAAGAATAACTTCTTTAGAATGAAGAAGATTCATATTATCATCTACTTGAAAATGGTACGTTTTGAAAAAACATCCAATACAATGGAAGTTAAATTTTATTATTCGCAATCGCGTTACTGTGCGTAGCCAGAATTAACAGAATTTACCCAGTATTCACTATTATTTGGCTTTAGATTTTCGACACTATTGGGAGTAGTCAAATTCTGCAACGGCCGTACAGTTGCTTAGTTCATAAGTCAGCAGGTGCACCGCTTGCAAATGAGGTTACTTGTATCCCATATGTCGCTTACAACCGCTGTGTTTCACAGTACATTCCTCATACCCCATTTCCACTCTCGCACGAGCAACGAGACGAGCTACGAGAAGAGCCGCGAGTTCGAAACGAATGTACCAAAATACTGAGTTTACATTCGCAGCTCGTCTTGCTCGGCTCACTCGAGAGTGTAAATGAGGTATTATACCCCATTTACACTCTCGCACGAGCCACGAGACGACCTGCGAGACGAGGCGAGAGCTCGAAAAAAATGTACTATATTATTCTGCTTATACTCGCGACTCGTGGCTCATCTCGCAGCTCGTCTCGTGGTTCGCGCGAGAGTGTAAATGGGGTATTACAATTACATTATTGCTTATCTACAACATTCATTACCAACAGGTAGTGGACCTTAAATACAAGAATGGCGTCGCATCTCTAGCTATCAACGAGGTGTTCCCCGAAGACGAAGGCATTTACTCTTTGAAGGCTATCAACAGTCAGGGCGAAACAGAAACTAAGTGCAAAGTCACTGTTAAAGGTAAGTGTTCTGACTCCATCCTCTTGAAGCGCTCGTGATCCCGCTAACTTAGTGTTCTGTAAACGATCACTGCATTAAGCAACTTTCGCTATGGCAGGGCCTCGGATGGGTGACCGTTTGTGGCATATCCGTACTTCGGAAGGCACCTAAGGCATTGGTACCGGTAGTCGCTACCTGAGCCACAGTCTCAAAAGGGGTCAACAGCGTAAATGTAACACCTCTGGTTTTGGCAATCGTCCTTAGGGTACGGTGACCGGTTTAGCCATTGTTTGTTTTTTTTATATATCTGAGGTGGCAGGCAACCGTACGACCCACCTGATGAAAAGTGGTCACCGTAGCCTATGGACGTTTGCAACAACAGAAGTGCAGCACTCTTCAGTCTCAGCAGAGTTTGCTGAAGGCTGGAAGAAAGGTGTAATTTTTATAATTCATATTCAATTCAACTGAATATGATTACTCCAATTTTATAAGCACCTACAGGGTCTTACCATAGTCAACAGGAAGTTATATTAGTGGATTTCATACGTAAAATAAGTAAATTGTTTAGTTTATTTATTTAATATTTAATGTGTCCCCAGCTATGGAATCGGCAGTAGCAGCTAAGGTAGGCGATAAGCCTCCCAGGATAGTGGATCACGCACAGTCGCAGACTGTCAATGATGGAGACGCTGTCACGCTGTCCTGCAGGTAACTAATCATGAAGACAATTTGCATTTTTAAAAATGCTTCAATCTCTCTTAGCGTAAAGTTCTAGTTTTATTAAAATAAGATGAAGCACTCGTATCTTCGTTAAGCATCTTATGATACGGTTAGTCTTGCGATGGGTGATCATTTGTGGCATTTCCGTGCTTAAAAAGACACATTACGACGTCAGTCCCGGCTGCTAGTAGCATGTTAATTGATTCTTTTTAACAAGTGTTTTAACATCAGTAACTTACGACTTGCTCCTGTCCATTTGAACACCGCAATAGTCTTACGTGTTTATTAAGTGGGACAACAATTAATTTGGTGAATTGTGCAAGAATAGTATACCTCTGCCTACCCCTTCAGGTAGTAGGGCGAAGCTATACGCATGTATATATGGTAGATAAGGTAAGGTTTGTTTTTAAACGACTGTCGTTTCATCTCCCAACCCCTTTACGGGCAACCTACCTCAGAGTTTCAGCTATTATTCAAATAACTCAATACTCGGGAAGAAAACTGTCAAATAGTTCATTGTAGAGGGCGCCAAATGTTTGTTACTAGTCTTCATTCTATTTCGTTAACGCGTTTTTAATTATTTATTAAAGAATGGGTCGCTGTGTGGCTTTTAAATGTAGCTCTTTTTTCTTTTTTTTTTCATTTCCTCCTTTAATTCAACGATTCTCCAGGTAGGAAGAATGTTGTAACGCTGTTTTTCACCACAAAAAAGAAACTTAGAGCAAAAGAAAACGCAAGACGAAGCAAATTAAAAGTTTTGCAATGAAATTTAACGTTTTCTGTGTAACAAACACACAGCGCTCTTTACATAAAAGGTTTGCGTTTTGTCCCCCATTGAATAATAAGATATAGATTCTCATTAGCAATGGTGATAGTGACATTGAAAATAACTCAATTATATGTACAATCTGTTCAGGATCACGGGAGCTGAGCGTTTCGACGTGGTCTGGCTACATAACAACAAGGAGATCAAGCCATCGAAGGACTTCCAGTATTCGAGCGCGGCCAATATACACAAACTGCATATTGCTGAAATATTCCCCGAGGATGGCGGTGAGTTTCTGAATTAGTAATTTTAAAAACTAATGGCGTTAAAAAAAAGTTCTTAGATAAGTGGTTCGAACAACGTTTCATAGATGGCGTTAATAAAGAGTTCTTCTATGAGTGGTTCGAGTAACGTTTCATAGATGGTGTTAAAAAAAAGAGGTCTATAAGTGGTTCGAATAACGTTTCATAGATGGCGTTAATAAAGAATGAGTCGAATAAAGTTGCATAGATAGCGTTAAAGGAAATGTTGATCTTTCATTAGTTTGAATAAATTTCCATAGATGGCTCTAAATAAAATATCTGTATTTAAGTAGTTAGGATAACGTTGCATAGATGGCAGCTTATGTGAATATTTGACTTGACCTGTGGGAGCACAAAACAAGGAACAATGTCACCTGCGCGCTACTAGAGACGCATTAATGTATATCTACATATACTTACTAATATATAAAGCTGAAGAGTTTGTTTGTTTGGTTGAACGCGCTAATCTCAGGAACTACTGATCGGATTTAAAAAAATCTTTTTGTGTTGAATAGCCGATTTATCGAGGAAGGCTATAGGCTATATATAATCACGCTACTACCCTGGAGACCGGAGCATTAATCATAAATGTCGACATTTTTTATACATTATTGTATAATTTATAAGCGACGGGATTAAATGTGTGCGACGGAAGTTCAAAGTATGGCATGGGCGAGGCCGTGAGGGTCACCTTGTTTTTTTTTTTTTTTTTTAACGTGTGGAAATCCCCTCGGATGTCATGCCGGACTCGAACCGGCTAAAACCACACAGTCCCCGCCTAGCTGTCTATTGCCGGACGCCCCGGGTAACTCCTCGGAAAGATGTCCCAGAGCTCCCGGCAGACTTTGGCTACCACCGCGGCCTCACCTGGGGTTCGGGTGTTATCCCGCTTCTTTGGGGGGTTGGTTCGGGTACTATCCCGCTTCTTGGGGCATGAGGCGTGCGTGACATTTTCATGTCATGCCTTCGTCTTGGGCCTGCTTCTGTAAGGACGACGAGCAGCCCACCCGCCGTCCTCAGGCCCCCGGTCATGGAGGCCGGTAGTCTTGGGCGAAGATAAGTCTGCGGCGTTGTCGCCGCAGACTGCGGAACTCGGGCGGGAGAGTCCTCTCCCGTACCGTCTCCGCCGCCTCTTTCGCGAGCATGACCTGCTCGCAGAAAGACGCAGCGGCGTCCCACTTGCTCCCGCCGGAGACCATGGCTTGCACCATAGTTTCCAGCGAGAGAATGTCTACGCCCAGACTCGCCACGAGGTCTTGGCGCTGCTGCGCCCACGCTGAGCACTCCACCAATGTGTGGAGCGCTGTGTCCTCGCTGCGTTCTACGCAGTGCTGGCACTCGGCTGTGGTCTCCCGGTGTATACGCCACAGATACTTACCGAAGCACCCGTGCCCGGTAAGTATCTGTGACAACCGGTAGGAGAGGTTGCCATGGCTCCTCTCCAACCACTCATCCATGACCGGTCTGACCGCCCCGATTGTGGCGTTTCCCCACCTTGGATGCTCAAGTCGCACCTTCCATGTCTCCATGAGTTCCTGTCGGAGCTGGGACCGCTGAGCCTCGATTTCTCGAGGCGTAGGCCCATGGCCCTGCTCCCGCGCCTCCTTGCGCCATTTAAACAATGACGCAAGGGCTCTCGCTTCCAGGTCCCATGGAGGGGTCCCGGCAAGGAGACATGCCGCCTCAACGGAGATCGTGCGGTACCCTCTTATCACCCTGACGGCCATCGCCTTTAGCGGGCTATGTAATATCGACGCATTGCGGGCCGTCAGGGTCTCCGCCCATATGGGGGCCCCGTATAGGGCCATACTCCGCACGATCCCGAGGTAGAGTCTCCTGCAGGGAGCGTTAGGTCCCCTTATGTTGGGCAACAACCGCGATAATGCAGCTGTGGCCCCCCTCAGTTTTGGGACCAAACTTCGGAAATGATGTCCGAAGTTCCATCGGCTATCGAGTACGAGCCCCAGATACTTCATCGAGGGCTCGATGCCGATGCTAACGCCCCCCACTGTTATGCTGGATCCTGGAGGAGGCTGCTTCCTAGGCCCGTGAAAACACAGAGCCTCGGATTTGTGCAGGGCAACCTCCAGGCCCAGCTGCCGAATTCGACCCACGACTTGAGCAACACCTGCCGTGGCCTTTAGGGCTGCGTGTCGGTGCGTTACTCCACGCGCCGTAACAAGGGTATCGTCGGCGTAGCACGTCACGCCGACACCTTCGAGCAACGGACCACGCAGCACCCAATCGTAGCCAATATTCCACAGGAGCGGTCCTAGGAGTGACCCCTGTGGAACACCGCACGACACATCTCGCCGACCTAGCCCTAGCCAACTCGGGTAAGCCACCGCCCTTTCGGATAGGTATGCCCCGACAATACGACAGAGGTAGGAAGGCACTCTATGATAGCTAAGTGCCTCCCTGACGCAACTCCAGGGTAGGGTGTTAAAGGCGTTGGCGATGTCAAGAGACACCGCCACCACCACCTCATCCCTTGAAATAGCTTCCTCTGTCAGGCTCTTCACTCGCATGATCGCATCCACGGTGGAGCGCCCCTGGCGGAAACCGAACTGGTTATCCGCCAGGTTTGGCCCCACGTCCGTGAGATGCTCGACGAGGCGTTCCGCTATAATGCGCTCAAAAAGCTTACATACCTCGTCGAGCAACACGATCGGCCGGTAACCGGACGGATGGTCCGCCGGCCGCCCCGCTTTACGGATTAAGACCAGTTTCCCCGTCTTCCACTCCTTGGGAAACTGGCCCCTTTCAAGGCATGCGCTGAAGAGCCCTGCCAGTCGAGGCCCTAGTTCCTCAAGGGCCAGGACCCATGCTCGGCCTGGTATGCCGTCGGGTCCGGGGGCGGTGTTCTTGCGGGCTTTGAGCCGCAATACCGCCGCCCCTAGCTCACTTTCGGTGACTTCGGGCACGTCATCCTCACTGGGATCCGCGTTGGACGTCTGAGGTGGAGCCATACATGGGGCAGTGTGCTCCTGTGCTCCCGCAGGGAACAGAGCACCCAGGACCCTCTCGAGCTGGTCTGGCTGGAGGCTCTGGGTCAGCGGAGGCGCCCTAGGGCGAAGTTTGCCCCTAACCATAAGGTACGGGCGCCCCCAGGGGTTCTGCTCCAGGGTCTCCAGAAGCTCTTCGCGGGCCAGCCTTTTGGCCCGCTTTATGGCTGTTTGGAGGGCCCTCTTGGCTCTCTTGTACCCCTCATATAGCTCCTCCTCTCGGAATTCCTCGGGGCGGCGACGCCTTCGGCGGAACCTGGTGTACTGGCGGCGCGCGGTCAGGCAAGCTGTTCGCAGCTGTCCAATCTCCGGCGACCACCAGTACACCTGTCTCCTTACCGGCCCGGGCTTGACCCTAGGCATCGCCGCATCGCATATTTGCGACATGGCTCTCCGGAACCACTCTGCCTCGGTATTCACATCGGCAGGCCTCTCCGGTGCTGGAGTCCAGGCCTGCACGATGGCCGCTTCCTGGAGAGCCTCCCGATTTAGCCGTTTAAGCGCCCAACGCGGTTCCGGGGGATTCGCAATTACTGGCGGTACATTAGGCGGAGGGGAGACGTCAAACCGAATATATCTGTGGTCGGACCTCGTCTCCTCCTCCACCACCACGCGCCAGTTCTGGACACGGCGAGTGAGATCAGGGGTCGCGAACGATACGTCCACGACTGAACTGAGTCCCCCTCGCTCCCAGGTGGCGACATTCCCCCGGTTGAGGACTTCTAGGCCACGGGTAGTGACCCAATCCTCTAGAATTCTCCCCCTGCCATTGGTCTCACGGGAGCCCCAAGTCGTCGACCAGGCGTTAAAATCTCCCAGGACCAGGACAGGGCGAGGACGGCATGCAGTGAGAACGACGTCCAGTTCAGAGAGCCATAGCTCAAACTGATGCTGGTCGCGGTTCGGCGAGATGTAAACGGCCACGACCGCCACTCCCTCATAGTCCGCCGCGACGCAACCTGGGCCCCTTGCAATTATTGCAAGGCGCGAGGTATCTGCGCCGGACCCCCCAAAGATAGTCGCTTTGCGATCCAGGGCCACCGGGCTTCCGGGATGAACCCAGTACGGCTCGGCGACTGCGACCACGTTGACGGACCACTGCGCGATGCTCTGGTACAGAAGATCCTGAGCATCAGAGCAGTGGTTCAGATTGATCTGCAAGATGCGGATATGTGCATTCATTAATGAACATCCATATCCGCATCCCGCCGCGAACGTGGGCGCTCTTGAGCGGCACTCTTATTCCCCCCTAGGGATGAACGGGGCTTTGGCCTTGAGGCGGCGCAGGTCTTGCTGTCCACCCGGTGCTCAGCCGTCTTGCCCTCCGCCACGCATCTAAAACAGCGTGGTGGAGCGTTACAGGCAATGGCCTTGTGTCCGGGTTGGCTGCAGCGGAAGCACCTATCACCTACGTCGACTTCCGCTGTGCACTGCACCCCCACATGCCCCGCGACCAGGCACCTGTAGCACCGGGACTCGCGAGGTTGCAGGAGATGCACCTGCGCCTTGAGGAAGCCCCCAATGAGTAGGCTCCGTCCATCCGCAATCTTCTGAGCTGCCGCGACGGGACAGCTCACGACTACTGACCCGTGACCAGTTGGCCCAAAGCGAATTTCGCCTGACCTTATCTGATCCCGGGGGCAGTCGCTTGCTTCCACAACGGCAGAGATTATCTCCTCCGTCGTGGCCGCGTCATCCAGACCCGAAATGCGTATACCAGCACATTTGTTGGGTCTGGTGACACGGACAGCGTCCGTGTCCAGCGACACCCTTAGCTTAGCCGCTAGAGCATCAGCCTTGGGGCCGCTGGTAGCGCCGGAGACCTCGAGTAGGCGTGCTCCGGTGCGCGTCGTTTTGCACCGGAGTCCCCCATCTATCTCGAGGGCCTTTAGGTCAACTGAGGCCTTCACCTGCCTCAGGACCTCGGCGTACCCCACGCCCCGCTCCAAGCCTTGTGTCGTCACTGTTAGGACGACGGCAGTGGAGCGCGGTGCGCGAAGCCTCTTCGGCGCCTTCGTCGCGGCGGCCTTTGCCGCCTTATTAGCCGCTTTTTTGGCGGCTTTCGCCTTCTTTTTCCCTCCCGCTACCTCCCAGCTCCCCTCTCTGGAGGGATTCAGGGGTGCAACGGAGGGGGCGGCTGTATCAGGGGGTGCCGGAATGCCGCTCTTCCCGGGTGCTGACTTCGCAGGGGCGGGGGGAGCGGAGGCCTTCCGCTTGGAACCGGGAGCCCCTTTGGTGGCAGTCACCGCCGCATACGACATGGGGGTCGTCAGCGGTGGGCGGTATGCCCGGTTCTCAAGGACGCCTAGGCGTCTTTCTATGGCCTCCAGCAGCTGGGTCAAGCTCGGTGTCACCTTGGAGGGCTTAGGAGCAGGCCCTACCTTTGGCTGCACACGAGCTTGAGTTTCGAGGGCCTTTTGGGGAGGGAGGTTCTTCACCCCTTGAGCGTCCCCGGTCCCTTGAACCAGCTGTGTCAGCTTGCCCATTTCCTCCCGCATCTCCAGGAGTTGCTTGCGGGAGTCAGCAAGCTCGACCTCCAGGCTCGCAACCCGAGCCCGGAGTTTTTCCTCCTCTTCGGAGACGCTCCTGTCGAGGAGCTCCTCTAGGGCCTTAGTGGCGCCTGTGACGGCTTCGGCCACTATCTTCTTCCTGCCCTGTACATTTTTGGCGCCCTTTACGGCGTCAGAAATGCGAGCAAGAGCCGTTAGGAGCTCTCTCGCCGCCGGCACATCCGTGGCCTTGCCGCTGGGCAGCAGAGGGGCATGTATCGGCGGATTTGGAACCCGCCCCTTCAAATTGTGGAGGTCGGCTTTTCGACCTCTACCCGCGGTGGTAGCTATCACCTTGGCGGGTACATCATCCTCACTGGAGGATATTGTCCCCGGCCGACGAAACAGGCTTTTGCCTGATTCAGAGGATCGTGGCCTCTTCCTACGGAGGCCCTCTGTCTCAGTGTCTATGCTGAGAACTGACTCGGCGTCAGTCTCAGCCGGGATTGACGCAACCTCTGCGTCAGTTTGGGGGGTGGTTTTGAGGCACACCTCCGGGCCTTTTGGGTTTTGGCAAAAATTGTTCATAATTGATCCCACGAGTGGAGACGAACAGACGACAACTCCCCGGGTGACGCTCATTCCGGCGAGTGGGATGTATACTGTGGGGTGCTCCAGGTGCCCCACAGGTTTTAACGACTTCGCTGTCGGGTTTTAGAGACTTGTCCTTGTCGCGAGCCGGCCAATTAAGGCAAGCCCCTCGGCCCCCAGGACCACCGCGTACCAACTGGTGCCACCAGTTGGGTCGCTGCGGATAATCTTAGGGGTTACGAGACGCGGGGGGATGGCTATACCTCCCCAACACCGACGCTGGCACGAATGCCTGTAAGCCCCTGCGTGAGCAGAGAGCCTACACGTCCTGCGGTTCTCCGCTCAATACGCTCTGCCTAAAGCAGAGTGTAGACGGAGCAACCCGAAGTGGCCAATACGGCCCCCTCCTTGGTGGACTATTGGCCGTGGGCGACGACGTGCGCCTCCAATAAAGCGCACATCGTCGTCCACGTTACCAGGGTGTACCACGTGGAGGTTGTCCTACCCAACACCCCGCCGTGAGGGTCACCTAGTATTTCAAAAAACGGTTGCGGCACCGTTTACTCATAAGATTACACTGATTACAACAGATGAATCAAGCAGGCAATACTGTACTGTACTGTACTGGTATTATTGTTCCTTGCGTCTATTAAGGCTGCTGCTGACTCTGTGCTTGGAATTCATAGTTAAATTTGTTGTCTTATTGTAATGAATTTGACTACTTCGGTGCACTATAGGACCAAACTGTATTTTCCATCTCAAAAATGGTTTTGGCGTAATTTATGACTTTCGCGTTATGGTTTTATACTCTCAAAGGATGGAACTTACGAATAAATTACAAAAAAAATTTAAATAACATAGTTTTACGTTTATAAAATGAACCTCAAACATTGGGCATAAATATTTTCATGCCAATTAAATTACCGTTAAGAAAGTTAAGAAAGTTCAACACAAAATTATTCGGAAGTTTTCCAAGGAAGCATGTTAGTGTAATGCACCATTAGATAGCTTAGAATGTTCACTTTGCAACAATGTTCGGTTTTTGTAAACAATTTTTTTGTTTAACTTTTTAATATTTTTTTTAGTAAAGTAAAGGAAATTTCGGTTTGATTTATTTCAATTGGAGTTTTCTTTCTTGCCGAAAGCTGCCGGTGTCCTGTTAATCACTCTATTAGAGACCTTACCTATTTAGTAATAAGATTATTTTAAAAAAACTTGCGCCTTTTTTGTGCCAGCGGTGATTCAGAAGCAATAATGTCAATCGGGAGAAAATAAAAAAGTCCCCGAAAATTACGGTTCTTCTTTTTCACTATGAAATATTATATTTTGATGTCTATATTGTTTGTTTTTTTTTTTTCATTTCTGTTATAGAAGCATACATTAACAAATTAATAGACTACCTACTATTATATTTCAAAGAATCTTCCAATGGCACTTTTGTTTGCGGTGATCACCTTAACCACAAGTATGATAAACTATATAACTGCTGAAGTTCTATTTATCTGTTGTGGTAATTAATTACAATCAGTACTGATTACACTATTTCAATGAAAACTATCATAATCAATTGTCCCATGGTTTTTGCACAAGGCACCACGGTTGTACAAGGGACACTATAAACAAATTAGCATCCGATATTTGTTCGTTTTCATCCGGTAGTGTTTCTTTATACTCACTTTGCCCTTCGTGGATAAGGTGTGATGAATAAATAAATAAATACATGTTGCTAAAATATTAGATCATTATGCAGTTTTGCCTATAGGACAATTATCCTAAGATGCCCAGGAATCCCGAAAAAAAGATTACAAGAAATATAGGTTACATCACGCTAGGAAGTGTACCAGATCAGCAACAAATATAGGTTACATCACGCTAGGAAGTGTTCCAGATCAGCAACAAATATAGGTTCCATCACGCTACGAAGTGTTCCAGATCAGCAACAAATATAGGTTACATCACGCTAGGAAGTGTTCCAGATCAGCAACAAATATAGGTTACATCACGCTAGGAAGTGTTCCAGATCAGCAACAAATATAGGTTACATCACGCTAGGAAGTGTTCCAGATCAGCAACAAATATAGGTTACATCACGCTAGGAAGTGTTCCAGATCAGCAACAAATATAGGTTACATCACGCTAGGAAGTGTTCCAGATCAGCAACAAATATAGGTTACATCACGCTAGGAAGTGTTCCAGATCAGCAACAAATATAGGTTACATCACGCTAGGAAGTGTTCCAGATCAGCAACAAATATAGGTTACATCACGCTAGGATGTGTTCCAGATCAGCAACAAATATAGGTTACATCACGCTAGGATGTGTTCCAGATCAGCAACAAACGAAGACGTTCTGCATATTTTGTTATTTACATCTGATCCTTATATATCTAGCTTAAACAAACCAAGTTTTCTAATATCCAAAGAATTGTTTGACGAAGCTAAAGAATTGTTAGGAAAGAAAAAAGCTAAAGAAAGTGATGAATTATCATGAAACTGTTGTTTAAAAATAATAATAATTTAGTTTTTAACTTATTTTTAGCCAAATTGTAACTTTTATTGCTATTTTAATATAACCGTATATTTTTTGTATGAAATTTCGCATGACTTTGTATTTGTCAGTTTTTTACGGAAGATATATAATTTTTAAAATGATGATGTTTATTTTCTTTTATTGCCTAGGTATACACTAATACGTGAAAAAAAATCGAAGAGAAAATAACTACATTCAATAGTATGCGATTGTCGCGACTGAGGTCCCGGGTTCTATTTCCGGGTCGGAACAAATATTTATGTGATCCATAACGGTTTGTTTCGGAGTTTGGGCGTTTCCTATGTATAGTATGTAAGCATTTAGAAGTATAAAAAATGTTTATCAGACGTCGAGATCCCATAACACAAGCTTATATTAGCTTACTTTGGGCTAGACGGTGATGTCTAAAAAAAATATGTCCTACAATATTTATTATTTAAAAAAAAAACAAATGGAACAGGAACAGGCTGTGGTTTCCTGCTGTTGAAATGTTTCAATCCAGGCCTTCAACTTGTCTGGTTCAAGATTACTAATAATATTTTTATTATGTAGGTGTATACACGTGTGAGGCGTTCAACGACGCGGGCGAGTCGTTCTCGTGTTGTTCGCTAGTGGTGCGCGTCCCGGGAGAAGCACCCACGACCCCGCAGTACACTTCCTACCCCGGGTCTGCCACCGCAGTAGCCGCAGAGCCAGTCGTCTTCACTACTGAGTTGGATAAGGTATAAGAGACATTATATAAACAGATATTAAATAAGGGGCCCACCAAGATATACCTACGAGGCCCAAGCGACCTTACCTGCTTTCTAACGGAGGACGCAGGGTCGGCAGGTCGTCTGGCAGTCACTCGCAACAAAGCCGAATTAAAAGGCAAAGCTAGATAGAAGTGGGCACCAGGCTCTAAACCCAGGTTGGGTTTAGAAGAACTTAGATGAAGAAGATTCTGTTACTCCGACGGTAATGCATAATGATTATTTGCGCAATAGATATATAACATTGGGTTGTAAGGTCACTTAGCATAGCAGAACATTATCTACAAATCGAAATAAAGAATTCTGTATAATAAGTTCAAACTATTTTAAACAAGTATACACTGTTCTTAAAATATTTGACATTAATACATGCAAATTTTTATTCGCAAATCTATTCTGTACCTAACTTTGCATTGGATTGTGTTAATCTAGTTCTGAAACTGACTGTATCTATGTCAAATTTTACATAATAGATACTATAGGTGTAGTTTAATTGAGCTATATTTAGACAAATGCAATATTTGTGTAATGCTGTAACGTAATATTGTCTTTCAACAGCCACCACTCCAGCTTCAGTGGCTGAAGGACGGCAAACCAATCGACGAGACATCAGCTCGATACAAGTTCATGATGGAAGGCACGTCGCGGTACCGCTACGAGATCGTCAAGTGCACGTCAGACGACGCCGGCCAGTACCAGGCGAGGGCTGTTGGCTCCAAGGGAGACTCCCTCGCCGCGTTCTATCTTAATGTCGTTGATAACTAAGAAAAGTATGGACTGACGAACGGGGGTGTCCCAGCAGAACACCCTGAGGTACACCTCATAAAATTTTCTCACTAACTGGACGATGAAAGATGTATTGAGTATGAGTAACGATTTTTTTTATACGATTCGGAGTCTAAGTGTTTAAAACAATTTTTTATATAATAAATTATTTATTAATGAAAGGTTAAGTTAAGTGTTACACCTTGTCGAACGCCTATGAAGATGCCGGAATACCGCGCTCTCTAGTCACTGTTAACTATTAAATGTTATTTTATTTATTTGTCGACTATTATCCGTTGTTATTTTGGTTTATTTATCGCCCTACCCTAACAGATGTTGCAGTTTATTTAAAGAAAGCTTGAGTTTAATATAAATGTTGGTGAATATGCCAGGATTGTTGGCCTTGCCGAGCCACCATGGCATGGCCTGCATCCCTCGCCGAACTAAATCTGTATAATTATTTTTATATAAATATAACTGTATTATTTAATTGTACATAATTAAATTTATATCATGTGACAGCGTAATTTATAAATAAATATGTATACTTAAAAATAATAGTTTTGTTTCATTTCACGGTTGAATTGGAGTTATCTAAGATCTTAAATAAAACTCTGTCTTTCTCTCTCCGTCAAAATGAAAATGTCTTATTGCATTAAATATAACCTCATGGGCTCCCCTATACTAAGAAAAGTGATTGAATAGACTAAATTATATTGGGATAAATGCCATTTTCATTAATATAATTAATATTAATGTAACTAAACTCTGTTTAGAAAAAAATATGTTCAGAGGACCTCCGCATCGCGTAGTTTACCGTAGCCTTTTCCCACAGGCACCTGTTCCCGGGATAAAAGTAATTTGTGTTAATCCAGGGTGTACCTACTACTTTCACACCAAATTTTATCCAAATTGGTACAGCGGTTTGAGCGTGTAGAAGTAACAAACACAAACTTTGGCCTTTATAATAATAGTACTGATATGTAACTAATTATGTTCGTAAAGATTCCGATGAATATTGAAGACCATGTCCGTTTCTCATTTGCTGGCTCCTTAAATATCGTTTTCAAATCTGTCTGGATCCGGTATGTGCCTATTGACTATCCAAAAAGTTGTTAGGAGTCGTTATCCCAAGGAATTTCTTGACAGTAAACCTAAGACTTTCAAGGTACTAAAAGCAGAACGCTATGAATAACGAAGCTACGAAGAAGAATTCACATTAAACGCGAAAACTTTTTGAGCGAGGCGCAAAATTCATGTCAATATATTACAATATTCAACAGTATAGTAATAAAATAGTTGAGAAGTCCTGACTGCGCTTCGCCGCATGAAGAATCTGAAAGCTGTCGGACCCGATGAAGTCCTTATCGAAGCCTGGAAGGCGATGGGTCCTCGCGGTGTGGGCAAGTCAATCAATCTTAATCCAACCATGAAACTTACCTTAACCTTTTTAACCGCATACTCCTCAGCGGGCAGATCCCAAACCAACGGAGACTGAGTATTATTACTCCTGTCTTCAAAGGTGAGTGCAGGAGGGGAGCTACCGCGGTATAAACGTGATGTCCCACACCATGAAGATCTTCGATAGGATTATAGACTCGGATCCGGTAGGAGTGTACTCTCTCGGAGTGTCAATATGAGATTCGGCCTGGTCATGGGATCACGGAACCTGTTTTTGCCCTGAGGGTTGTCGCAGAGAGATACAGGTCGAAGAACACGCCTCTGCACTGTATGTTCCTAGACATGCAGAAGGCCTTCGACTGTGTTCCTCGAGCGATGATCTGGTGGGCACTGCGATCCAAAGGGGTTCCAGAGGTCTATATTGACGCTATCCGGGACATGTACTGTGATTCTGATTTCATGGTTCGGACTGCTGTTGGCGACACGAAACCCTTTCCCATCACACCGTCGGGGTACACCAGGGTTGTTCGGTCCTTAGTCCGCTTCTGTTCAGTGTAATATTAGACGAATTGTCGGACAGCATCAGGAACTCGCATGAGCAGCCTCCATGGTTGCTCATGTATGCTGACGAGATTTGCGCTGGCAGACAGCGCGGACAGGGGCAGATTGGTGCGACGTGTGAAGGCGTGGAAGGAGACGCTTGAGAACGGCGGTCTGAAACTAAATGTGGCGAAGACCGAGTACTTGGCACTAAACTCGACAGATTCCACATCCGTCCGGATAGGCGGTGATTTGGTCGAGCGCACGGACCAGGTTAAATACCTGGGATCTGTCTTTCACACGTCCAGTGACATCGATTGCGATGTCAAGTCACGCTTTGCTGCCGCGTGGGCCAAATGGCGGGAGATGACCGGTGTCATTTGTGACCCTAAAATGACGATCCGGTTGAAGGGACAGGTCTACAAAGCCATCATTAGACCTGTCCTTTTACATGGCAGTGAGACGTGGCCAATATTGGAGCGACACAAGCAGGAGCTGTGTGTAACGAAAATGAAGATACTGCGGTGGATGTGTGGAGTCACGCGGATGGACCGCTTGAGGAACTCTCGCATCCGCGGCAGCCTTCACGTCCGTGACATTGCAGACAAGTTGCAAGAGTGTCGCCTTCGTTGGTATGGTCACGTCTTGCGGCAACCGCCGGGCTACGTGGGAAACAAATGTCTGGCCATGTCAGCCCCGCCGGGTCCCGGTAAGAGGGGAAGACCCAAGAAGTGCTGGCTTGACGTCGTAAGGAATGACATGCGTCCCAATGGTCTCACTACAGGGGATGCCGACGACCGTGCGAAGTGGAGCTGAAAATGTAGGAAAGCGGACGCCGGGCGTCGCGAGACGCAACTGGGACAGACGCTCGTAAGACTCGCTTCACTATGTAAGCGGAGTCGCGAGCGTCATATTGTAATATTATTAAAAATGGGGTAATAGGACGAAACTTGTGCTAGGAATCTATCACGGCACAGATGGTCATGACTCAGCAAAACACGTATTCAAAGCGGAATGTGTTATTTAAAAATATGAAATCGTCACGAACGAGATGAGACTTTGTATTTATTTTGTTTGGAATGTAACGCTGCTATGTTTTAGGGTATAACTTGGTTTATAACCTCGGAAAGAGAAACCTCAAACTCGTGATAAAGGAAAGATAGTACCTTGTACTGAGTAAAATATGTAGGTAAATATATAAATATAGGGCCACCCTATTAGTATTGTTTTTTTTTCAGAAAATCGTGTAAACATTTTATGAGGTTGTATGGCATATCAGTCAGTCAGTCACGCCTTTATCCCAGAAGGGTGGCAGAGTCATACTAAACTGCCACGGTGGCGCAGTGACAGTGTATGCGACTGCCGCAACTGAGGTCCTGGGTTCAATTCCCGGGTCGGATCAAATATTTGTGTGATCCTAAATGTTTGTTTCGGAGCTTGGGTGTTATATTGTATAATATGTACCTATGTAATTAGAAATATGTAAGTATATTTATCAGGCGACTAGATTCCATAACACAAGCTCATATTAGGTTTAATTGAGCTAGACGGCGGTGTGTAAAAAAAAATGTATACTACACACAGGTAAGAAGTGAAACTTCTTTACGACATTTTTTTATACTGCTGTGAAATTTATCTCACATGTCGATAAAGAAGTTACACTTATGATATAAAAAAATCACTTCAAAACTGTTGTTTGTGTTGTGTGGCGCGTAACCGAAAAACGTGATGAATTTTTAATTATAATATTTCTCTCAACGTAGATAAAGAAGTTGCAGTAAAAAAAAAATGTCCGACAATACTAAACACCTACATTTAACCGTAAACATTTTTGTCCTACGTAACAGACGTCCATTGGCGTGTTGCGAACAGGCGCAGTAGTGGCGACGTGCTTTTGAAAATTTTCAAGCTGCCCGTTAAGCCTTTAAATTAGAAAATGGCATATACAGGGTCATTTGTAAAACACCAGCAACCTGCTAGGAGTAGATAGCCAAGGTCATAACCAACAACGTTTGTTCTACCACTGCAGGCAATTCGTTACACAGAGAGTACTATCGTACATTGAAACTTCGAGCTTCGTCATAGGTTTTCGCTCTTGGATTCGCTTAAAAGAACTCCTGGGTCTCTTTTTCGTCACGTACTGCATGCTTCGATGAACGATGGATGTGCGCGCATCAATGCGGTTGAAAAAGGTCAAGGTCGAAGGAGTTATGACCAGTCCACCTCCATCCCCTGTGATTTTCACGAGTTGTGTAGTACTGTAATTCAATCAGTAGGTACATTAAAAATAAATTTGAAAAAAAATAAAAAATTCTAATATTAAAAAAAAAGTCGAATTGGAAAATAAGAGTAGAACAAGTTTTTATAATGTTTTCTACCTAGTCCTAGCAGGTTGCTGGTGTTTTACAAATGACTATATAAGTATAAAAGAATTTCTGATCTATAAATCATTACTAATAAGAGCTTTGGATACTTATATCCAAGCCCATACTATAAACAAATGGCATAAAGCGGTGTAGGTAGTGCGTCTTCCTCTAAAACTCGGTAAAATCTTCTCATTTATCTTAGGGTACTCCCAGGTGTTTCCAAAACCTACATGGATTTAGAGTTTAAAGTTCCCTTTTATTTAGCTACCGGCTTGGCGCTGCTATTGTTAGACTTTTAATTTTCGGTATTGTTCGGAGCGACTCCCGTCTGACCTTAAACCCTGCATGAGAGCCTGTGCCGTTGTCTTTCTGTCTTGTACTTCTTAGCAGTGACGTCACTTCGTTGTCAAAGATCTTGGAAGGACCCCGCACATTCAAAACCACTGTAGCCTCTTTACTACTATACCCAGATCTAAAGGATTTAAATCAACCTACCCGGTGGTGCTTTATGTTGGCTGACGGATGAGGCTATAGCGTAAGTGCCCGTTACAACAATGCTGAGAAAAATAACCAATACACAGTTGTTTCTTGCAGTCAATCAGAGTAGACCTACGGGATCTAGACAATGGATAAATGATAAACTTAAGACTGCCTCGGTGGTGTAAATGGTAGTGTATGCGACTGCCGCGCTGAGTGGTCTCGGGTTCGATTCCCGGGTCGGAACAAATTCTCAAATGTTTGTTTCTAGTTTTATATGTTGTATTTGTCCTACGTATAATATGAATATATTTTTAGAAGTATAGAAGTATGTTTATCAGTTATCAGTTTTAGACTTCTAAATTTTAAAGTTTAGAAAAGTATTATAAAATGGCTCAGTCTGTCCGTTCGTTAAGATAGTTAGACTTGCAGCATACATACCTATAGATAGGTTTGCAGCATACGAAACAGAACACAAATCGCACAGAAAATATTGTCTGTTTTCGTAGTTTAAGTGTTGTGGCTTGGCACTATCGAAGCGCTCGTAGCTCCACTAACTCAGTGTTCTGTAAACGATCACTGCGTTAAGCAACTTTCACTATGACTGGTTCTCGGATGGGTGATCGTTTGTGGCATTTCCGTGCTTTTTAAGGCACATAAATCATTGATTCCGGAAGTTGCTACCTGAGCCACAGTCTCAAAGGGGTCAACAGCGAAAATGTAACACCTATGGGGGCCAAGTCTACTAACTCAATCGCGTCAGATGAGAATAGAAATCGTCGTTAAATCGTCCTAGCCACGGGGTTCGTTGTCTGGGGAGAAATCTCGTGGCACAAGTGGCTAGTCGTTAATGAAAACATAATTAAAGCCGTTACCTATCTCCAAAACCCTTAAAATATACTTAAATGGTGGCAATAAAATAGTTTACCATAAAAAGGCTATAGGTAGGTACATAAAACATGTCTAAATATTATATTAAAGCTCCCGATGGTAATTAACAGTTAGTCACGATATTTACAACTTGACGATTAAGTTCGTGTTATATTTGAGAATTATATTTGAGAGAGAACACATAAGGACAACGTCGCGTTATGCGTAGAGTCTGCGGCTAACTATGCGTGTGCAATTTGTAAAATCAAACTTCGCATGACAGTAGTTCATAAGCAGAAACTTTTAATTGATTTTTAGTTACAATCATGTATTCATAGATTTCCGACACTTTCAGTATCTTGAAATTGTTTAGAAATATAAGCCTGAAGTTCGCATGCATACATACATACATACATACATACATACATACATACATACATACATACATACATACATACATACATACATACATACATACATACATACAGACATACATACATACATCATACATATCCCATACATCAGGCAAGACCCTCTCTAAAATTAACTTACTAACTATCTTCACGCTGTATCCCTGACGGGGTAGTCAGAGAGGACGGATTGCTAGGCTTCGCGTTCCATGCATACTTCTTTGGCTTCTTGCAGATTAATTAATTGCTTTATACATGCACGTCTGGGTATTCGAGTACTTTTTACCTTTCCATTTTTGAGCAGTCGGCTCACGTGGTCTACATATGTAAGTTTCGGTCTCGGGGCTATCGTGATTCCATCTACCCACCTACTTTCGCACAAAATATATTATTCGTCAATCGTTCCTTACTCATACGTTGGGCGTAAAACGAAGAAAAATGCTTTGAATCCATTGTATTTAGATTCTTAATAAATAGACTTCGTGTTTGACACCGTGCTGGCATCCCACAATGGGCCTTGTATGGGCCATAGGGTATTGCTAGATATAGGTATAAATCTGTAGTAAGTATCAATATCTAAATCAGTGAAATAAAACTAAATATATTTTTGTATTTTGAATATACGCTGGAATGACATTTTCTTGAAATTAGATTGTGGTGATATTCCACAACAGGCCTACCTTGTGAGGACCATAGCAAAACCCTATGGTCGACATTTCAATCGGAGTAATTTAAGTAAATGAGTTTGTATTTAAAATAAATGCTAGGATCTATGAATGTATTCTTTTGAAAAGTAATCCTTTAGTAAAATATTCATAGTTTGTGACTAAGTATTCGTTGCAAAGATCACACTTAAGTTAATAAGAAGCTATATCTACGACATTTTTTCCCACTTGCTAGCAGATTTTAATCTTCTATGGTAAAGCTCACGGTCTTGTACTAATTTGTGATCAAGCTAAACCACGTGTTCACCGTCTCATAATCGGCCTACAAAGTATAAGCCTAGTATGACATCTTCATAGCTGAGCGCCATCACCACTAATATTAATAGTCTATAAAACGGTAGCGTTCGCTGCAGGATTCGATCATTAACCCGTGTTCAACGCCATTAGGAAACGAGGATTACAAAAAAAAAAGAAAAAAAAGTCCAGCAGACCAATGAGAACAAAAAAGTATCGAATCTCCATTCCATATTTCAATATTTATCACGAGATCGTTCGTTTTCGAACAAAACTTTTATTTTCGAAAGGGTACGTTCATGACACTCTTATTTTTTTCATTTGGCTTTTATTATAAATGAGCTCGGGTTGCGTCGTTCGTCTTGAAATCAATTCGTTTTTGTATTTTTGTGGTTAGACGCTCTCCGTGTAAAAATATAAGTTGTGGAACTTAAGGCACCTACTAACGTTTTGTGAGTAATCGATATTATATTATTTACATGAAACCACCAAACTAGCTTGCATAAATAAATTATTAAATATTATTAATGCAAAGAAAGTTACACTTGCATCTAAATTAAATGCCTGTGACGGACAGTTTAATGTTTTTGACCTTTAAAGGTGTTTTAGAATGTAAGTATAAAGCAATTGCTGAGACCTGAAAAACATCGAGATCGATCCTAATCCTTCGAAATGAATCTAATCATCAATGACTGGGAACTATTTAGCGGAATCAACAGTCCTAAGCAAATAAAAATATCATTTGACATTTCGTAACAACGTATTCTAATCTATGTTTCGTAACTTTGTGATGGAGGTACACTTTGGATTTGCGCGGAACCTTAGTAAATGGCGCACGCTTGCTTTTATATTTTTTCCACAGTTTGCATTAACCTTGTTTTATGAGTAAACATGGTAGTTTCTTAGACATAAAAGTTGTGTAAAGGTGCTATAGTGAAATACAGTAATTATTACTTTAGTACTAGCTATTTTACAACTTGTCGTGCATTTTCCTCTGAAAGCCTCAATAACGCTCTACCACGTTAATGGGGCAAGGACACAGGACCTTTGACTGGACTTGACATCGACAAAGGACTGGACTGGACTAAATTAGAAGATAAGATTGAAGAAATATGACACATAAAATAAATTTCACTAAATTGTCTTAGTAAGCAGGCCATAAAATAATTACAAAAAAAGATGTACACTTTATCCGGAATAATGGCGCGAAGATAAAACACCGTTTTTTTTTGTTTTCAAAAATGGTGGATTCTCGGACTTAAATAATTCAAAAAGGTGCTACTGGAATAGGAAAGTGATATGTAGCAGTGAAAAGCTAAAAATGTATGTGTGTATTTATATGGAGTCGAGATGGGTCCCATTCGCGTTAACGAAGATTCATGGTGAGCCGTGAGCTTAGTCAAAAACTTACACTAGCCACCCCGAGTGGAGATCGCGACTCGGCAAACGTAAGGTACGATCTCCCGCCAGATGGCGACCCAGAAGGAAAGAGGTACCTACCAGGGAGGAACTGAATGCGGAAAGTGGATGTTGTGACATGAATTGGGAGAGACCTGCCAGTCCAGTAGTGAACTGCTCGACTGATTTGATTAATTGAATCAAGCAATGTCATGCCAAAAAAAAACGGTTATTAAATAAATTGACGTCGGCCATTCCCGGAATAGTAAGAATTCTCTATTCGAAGTTTTGATTGTTTTTGATGACGTCATCTGGCTCGTGAGCCATTCATTTGTAATCATCACGTGTAATATTATAGTGAGAAGGCATGCCTCGATCACTTGACCATCGCATGCGTCACTCTTCACGTGGATTGATCGTGTCATCAATTTTTACCTCAAATTATACATATATACATATTGTCACGCTTTTATTCCCGAAGGGGTAGGCAAAGGCATACTATGCACCTACATATCACCGTATGCATTTTTGTCCCACGTAACAGGTGGTGAGCCCATTGCCGTGTTGAAATGGACAGGCGCAAGTTGTGGCGACCTGCTTTTGAAATTTTTCGGGGCTTTCAACTGAGCTTAACGACTGCCACGGCAACCGGGACCAACGGCTTAACGTGCCTTTCGAAGCACGGAAACGCTCGCAAATGTAAATGCCACAAAGTGGTCACCTATCCGAGGACCAGCCATTGTTAAAGTTGCTCAGTGATCGTTTACAGAACACTGAATCCGCGGGGCCACGAGCGCTTCGTATCAAATGCGCAACGCTCAAATTATAAATAGGGTGTAAGGGGCCCCACCAAGATCTCCGGGGCCCTAATGACCTCACCTGCCAGTGGTGCACCAGCCATAATTTTTGTAAACAGACGAGGTGACGACGCAAGCGCTCATACACAAAAGCCAGACAATAGGTCTAGGCTTCTAGCAGCCTAAAAAAATGGTCCCCAGGCTTCTGGTAGATTTTGGAAGCACCTGGAAATACACTAAGATGAAAGGAAAGAGTGAATAAATATCTAAATATTGTGGGTCATTTTTTTTACACACCGATGTCTATACCAAAGTAAGCTGATATAAGCTTGTGTTGTGAGATCTAGACGACTGATAAACATACTTATATATTTCTAAATACAAACATATTATAGATATGAAACACCCAAACTCCGAAACAAACATTTGTGGATCTCACAAATATTTTTCCCGATCCAGGAATCGAACCCGGGACCTCAGTCGCGGTAGTCGCATACACTACCGCTGCGCCACCGAGGCAGTGAATCTAAATAAAGTTTAAATATATTCTAGAAGGTCTGGGGTCACGGTTTATTTCACTGCTAGGAGTCCCTGTCATTTGGCTTTGACAGAGGCATACTAAATTATATGCCGACATTTTACCTTAAGTAGGTATTTTGTTTAACTTATGAGCGGTGAGCCGTGTTACTGTTTTGAAATGGGCAGGCGCCCATAAAGCCTTCAACTTGCCTTAATGATTGCCATGTCACTGGCAACCTAGGGACCGAGTCTGCTATTGGCAAGCCGTAGAATAGAACCAGAATCGCTGTTTTTATCTGTCAAAATGTTAGTAGACTATCAAAAATGCAACTGACTAGCGCCCATTGGCGCGCTGACGTGCTAGTAGAATTCTATTGGCCAACCGATAGAAGTCTATTGGAGTACAATTTTAATAATAGACTACGAAAAACTGTCAAAATTGTACCAGTGGCTTTCTATTAAGCGGCGATTTCGATTCTATTCTGGCGCTATTAAAATAGTAGACTTGGCCCCCTGGACCAACGTCTAAACGTGTCTTCCAAAGCACGGAAACGCTCGTAAGGACCAGCCATAGCGAAAGTTGCTTAACGCAGTGATCGTTTACAGAACACTGAGTTAGCGCGGCTACGATAATTCACATTTATAGATAGTTCAGTTTTACTCATCTGCCAGACTTCCTCATACCCAAATGATGAATATGAACCTAATTAAAAGACAATACCAATAAATTATCAGTCTAAATAGCTTTTCCCGCTAATATTATTTACGCATGGCGAATGCTGTACCTAATTAATATCATCACAGCGACATATTTTATTACTTACTTCGACCGGTAATCGAACCCGCTACGTTCAGCACAAAAAGTTCGAGCAATACGAGTATCCCTCTTTGTGAGTTTTAACTCATTTTTGTAAGTATAAATATTTTTTCATTTTTAGGGTTCTTTGAGAAATTATGTTAATTATTTCAAATTTATTTAAAAAAATAATTCGAATGAAAACGAGTAGGTATTGGGGTCCCATCAAGATCTCCGGGCCCAAGCAACCTGACCTGCTAGCGGTGCACGAGATGAAATATCGAACCCGAAAGCTCAGTTCGGCAGTCGCAAACACTACCACTTAAGTCACCAAGGCAGTCGAAATGAATCCGTCTGTCAATCCAGATCAATCAAATCAAAATCACAAAATAAATAAAAATAACTCTAAAACAAACTTTTTCGAAAATCGTAATTAATGCTACACATTATACAGTAGCCTTGGAAACAATTTCTAACACTGGCGCTAATATCGCCTAAAGGCATAAATAGAATAGTGTGACGTTTATGGCCAGTAATGGTTATAAAAATCAATTAGGTACGGAACCCGACCGACGAGAGGTGTACACGCGCTCTCGCTGCTTTACATATCTTATTTGATTCTCGGACTGTGGATAGATGTGCTATAGAGTAGCATTTAACACGATTTTTTTTTGTCTAAAAATGTAGATATCTCAAAATAATGAATAGAAAATGACATGTTTTTAAATTATGAGCTAGTGAATTTTTCATTATCAAATAAAATCTCTCTCAGGCAAATTTTGGTTGTTGTAAATTTGTGTATATATTCGTAACAAGACAAGGTTTTTGTTAATGAAATTATTCGTAATGGTGTGTCTTCTTTGGTCTGAGATTGATGTCTATAAGTCCTCAACGTTTACTCTAATCAGCAATCCCTCTTTACGGAGGATGATAATATATGCATTTTATGCTATTCGGGTCTTTTTCGCGTAATATTTCGTAACTTTTTTACACCTCTCGACGTTTCGGCTATATTGCAATAGCCGTGGTCACGAGTAGACTGGTAATTTATAAAAGTTAAAATATTACGCGAAAAAGACCCGAATAACATAAAATGCATAGTATACGTCGTGTGAGTTTAAAAACATTATGATAATATATATTAAAGTCTAGCACTAGGCATGTACCTATTAGCTAGCTAGTGCTAGACTTTCAGTACAGGCGTTTTGGGTAACAAATATCTTCATTATCTTGTTTATAAAAATCAATGATATCTATCTATCGATCCCATTTAGATTTTTTTTTAAAAGTTCGATTGTCCGCTGCACCCACGGAGGACAGAAAGAACGGAGATGTTGCAAGCAAATTTCTCTTAAGTAAAACGCGTGCCAAACTGCGGGTGGGAAATGGGGCCGCGGGGGGAAAAGGGGCGGTTAACTCCGTCTTTAACTCGTCCCTAATTGTAAATCCATCTAGCGACATAATCTTGCAACACATATAGAACTGAAGATCCAATGAACATTTTAGTTTGTCTACTCGCAACAATAGCGCTACCTACTTTTCTAGAACATTCTCTACTCTGGGTCTGTTTATGATATTTACCCATGCATTTCTAGTTTTTAAATATTATATTTTGTTACTTATAAAGTTAAATATTATGTACTTCTATGAAACTCCAAATAATGCTCCCGCTAGAATAATGTACAATGTGTTATCAATAAAATTGTTGGTTTATGCGCCGGTAGATGGTGTTATTTTTATTTAAAATTTCGTCATATCATGTAAATACGCTGCAGACTTACGAAATAATTGTCGTTTTGGGCGTGTGGCGTATTTACAAAAGTATACATTGAGTATTATTTTTTCTATTTTTCTTCAATAGGTGCATGTCAAAAGTTACTTGCATCTATTGTCTCATAGATGGCTCTAATTTACATTTTTGAATAAGATCCAAGAAAAATATATTATAAATTGTTTTAATTAAGTAAAAATACTTACAAATGAATGGTTTACCGTCACTATGCTTAAAATAAGTTGCTCAGTCGTTTTTGCATCAGAATAGCACACTTTATGGTGAAAATCGTCAATAACTATAGAATTTAGCGAAAATAAATTTCAGACTCTCAACCAAGCACAGCAACGATTTACATGAAACTGTGGCGCGTGGCTCCGCCCACTCTGTGACGTAACAACTCACCTGGTGGCACACAACTCTGTTGCCTCTGCGGCATCTCCGCTTTTATTCTCTACTCCGTGGCTGCACCCCATAATTTACTCCGCGATGCTCAGCTGCTTATGCGTAGTCATCAAGATAGCCCTAGCTTTAAAGCCCAGTTGATAAATCAATGTGATTTTCCGTGAACGGTTCTATTTGAGGAAATCAAGGATGCAAGCCTGCAACCCTGGCAACAGTAAGCAGCCAGGATTATAAGGTTAGTTGGGGTTCCAGAGATTGAATAGTCATGAAGCCTTCTTATGTCGCAGCGCTTGTGGCCCGATTACTCAGTGTTCTGTAAACGATCACTGCGTTAAGTAACTTTCGCTATAGGTGGTCCTCGGATGGTTGACCACTTTGTGGTATTTCTATTTAAGAGCGTTTCCGTGCTTCGAAAGACACGTTAAGCCGTTGGTCCCGGTCGCTAGTAACATGATAGCCGTTACAGCAAGTTGAAGACCTTATTCATTCAACAGCAGGTCGCCACAACCTGCATCTGTCCCATTCAACACAGCAATGGGCTCACCCCTTGTAACGTGAGACAAAGATACTTATGGTAAAATGTGGGCGTAAAAACCTTCTGCCACCTTTCCCGGCAATGAGGCGGGAATGATAAGTAAGTATAAGTAAGAATAGTCATCAATAGGCACTAAAGTATCTTTATGTATACCTGTAAAGGATCCGAGTCCTTTTTTAAGTCCGAGACTACCAGGACTTTAATTGGTCGTGCTAATTAGTGTCGAGCACATAAGACCTTTTAGCCTTTTTGTTACCACCTCACTAAAAAGGCAATGGGTTCAAAAACTCTTACAAATTTAACATCTAAAATAGACACATTTTATTTTATTAAATTTATTCGGCCCTTTAGACCCACCCCAGTTCCGTGCTTCGGAAGGCACGTTAAGCCGTTGGTCCCGGTTGCCAACGAAATGGCAGTCGTTAAGCCAAGTTGAAGGCCTAATGAGCGGCTTAAAAAATTTCAACAGCAGGTCACTATAGCCTGCGCCTGTCCATTTCAACACGGCAGTGGGCTCACCACCTGTTACGTGGGACAAAAATGTATACGGTGAAATGTGGGCGTTTAACATGCCTCTGCCTACCCTTTCGGGGATAGATGCGTGAAAATATGTATGTATGTATGTGTATATATGATCCACTCTTAAACAGGCCTATTTATTTCTCGTATTTTTTTTCTTTTCGCTGGTGGAGCCTTATTTTTATTGCTTTGGTTAATATCTACAAAAAAAATATTAAAAATGTAAATTGAAATTTATAGAAAGTTCTAAATATTTTTAAGCTATTGTATAGCTTTCATCGCATGCTTCAGCGCGGCGACCGAATCAAGAAATTCCGTAACGAAAATAAAACCCAACACCCGAGCTCACACGAGCTTCACCGAGCTTGGCCGAGCGTTCGGTTAACGTGTATGTATAAAGTGCGACTGTACGAAGCTCGCACGGATCGAGACGAGCTGTACAAATTATATTATATATTTATTATTATATATATATATAAATAGTACAGTATAAATCAATAATTATAATTGCATAAGTTGATTAAAAATGCTATCCAATAGCTTTACAGCGACAGTTGTCGAGTGCCACAGGTGCTTTTATAATATTATGTCTACTCCACACTTTTCTTTGTTGTTGCACTTACAATACTTTATTACGTCGTCGGCGCGTCGTTTATTTGCGATATCGGCTTGTACTGATTTAAAACTCATGTGTCTTTAGTTCGATTCTTTGGTTGGGTAGTTTGTAATGTAACGACTTTAGGCAATCATTGCACAATATTTGCAGAAACTGCAGATGTTATAGTAGTGCATTGTGACCCCCTAGTTATGGAAGGCCTTAAATAAGCAAACAATAACTATTAGTAGATACTAAATTAACCTAAGTAATAGGTTCGGGGTACTGAAAGGCTTAGAAAGGCACCCGTGTGGTGGCGGGAAAACCACCAAACGATAGCATTCCCAAGGTTGCGGCCGACCATAAATACCAAGTCAAAACATTTTGCAGTATGGAATATTTAAACATACTGCGCCGACCCCAAGTAAATTGGGACAAGGGCAAGGGGATGATGACTAACGTAACCTAAGTATGCAATTTCTAGAGATCTAGATAAAATGAAGGAAAAGAAAAGAAATTTCAATTCCTATCTTTACTATTAATTGCTTAAGTAGCTATGTCCCTTACTAGAGAGCATCGGAAAGAACTTAGTCTTTTTTTTATCATGAAATAGGCTTGAAAGGGTAGAATGGAAGCATTAAACGAAAGTTTGTATAGAATTGTGTCATATTGAAAGATGGAACGCACTTTGTAATCTATACTAATATTATAAAGCTGAAGAGTTTGTTTGTTTGTTCGGTTGAACGCGCTAATCTCAGGAACAACTGGTCGGTTTAAAAAAATCTTTTTGTGTTAGATAGCCCATTTATCGAGGAAGGCTATAGGCTATATATCATTACGCTACTACACTGGGGAGCAGAGCAGTAGTCACAAAATTTCGACAAATCGGGCAATTTTTTATGCATATGCATCATTGTAGAATTTATAAGCGACGGAATTAAATAATTAATGGAGGATTAAATACCATGGAGCTAGTTAAGTGAGCTCTTTGTCATAGAGTCCTTACCTACTCTTCTTCCATTGATTAAGTAATTGGTTTTATTCCACTGTTGTTTCGTATGGACGTCTGCTCCAGAGCTTCGTCTGTCAATTGGCAGAAGAACCATTTGCAAATAAAATTGAGCCTTGATGTTAATAGGTCTTCTAGCATTCGTCAAACGCCAACAGTGCATTGCGTACAAAACAATAAACGAAATACGATTAAAAACAACTGATTCTGAAACAACTGATTCTAAAGCAACCAATTGCTAGTAAGGGACTAAGGGCACAATAAACTTGGTTTTAAGATTCTTATTTACTGCTAGCTTCTATCACTTACAACTTTATTATTTAATAGCTACTTTAGACCTTAATTCTATAATAATAGATTTGAAAGTCAATTGTATCAGTTTCATAAAAATATTGTAGGTACTCATTGCAACAATTTAACGTCTTACAAATTTAAACTTGCGGTTGATATAGATCAAAATGGAAAACAGTTATAATATATATTTATTTTACCAATTGATTGGTATAAGTTTGTATTTTCCCAACATAAGTAGATAAGGTTATTGATATATTTATTTGGAAGGTAAATTGCTCAAAATCATTACAGGGAATCTAGAATTAGACTTTTGCGTCTGTTTTTTTTCAATATAGGTCCGTATTCCAGATCGTTTCTCAATACTCAATCAACGCTTGAAGCTAGATTTTGCCTTATAAAATCTACTCTCAAGCGTCGATTGAGTACTGAGAAACGTTCTGGAATACGGCCATAGACATAAATATAATTGCGTACATCTGATTGTATTCAAATGAATAGTACTCGATTAAACAGTTTTACATATTTTGGAACAGAGTCGTTTCCCGCCATATCTAAGAAATGCTTTTAGCCCGCTATCTCAGTGTTCTGTAAACCATTACTGCATCTTTACCTATGGTCGGTGTGGAGATGGGTGACAGTTTGTGGCATTTACAATTTACGAGTATTTCCATGCTTTGTAAGGCACGTAAAGCCATTGGTTCCGGTTGGCCAGTAACACAGTAGTAGTCAAATTAAATTGTAGACCTTAAAAGCGACTTGAAATTTTTTCACAGCATTTTCATCATCATCGTCATCATCATCCAAACGTTTGTTCCAGGTGTCCGCTATCCTACATTATCTCTTCCACTTCTCAAGACCTTCGGCATTCTGGGTAGTGAGCCCATTGGTACTCATACTCCTACGACACCAAGCCGAACTTCTTGGGTCTTCCTCTTTTACCGGGACCCGGTAGGAACAGCTGTCTAGCATTTGTCCTCCGCGTAGTCCGACGGTTGCCGCAAGACATGATCCTACCATCGAAGGCGACACTCTTCTTTCAAGTCAGCCTCTCCTGCAAGTGGAGCATCTATTAAATAACGGATTCAGGAGATGACAAGAAAACTCGACACAAACCCTGTACCAACCCATCTAGGCATTGTGGTATCGGTGGTAGGTGGTAAGGCCGATCAGCCTCCCAAGATTGAAGAGAGAGAAATTGGGAGAGGTCTACGTCCAGCAGTGGACTACAATAGATTGATTTGAGAATGAGAAATTGCGATCAGAATGTACCATTTATTTATTGATAAATAAATCTTTGTTTCAAATTAATAATAAGAAATCATAAAATATTGACTGTTTTATCGTCAGCATGACTAGCCTTAGGTGTTATCTGAATCCTATATCATTTGCGGATCGATAAAAACGATCGATAAGAAACAACTCCGTCGGAAATTAATCGATTTGAATTAAACGCGTTTCCGAAAAATCTGTTTTTAGTGGCGATAGTCGTATCCTGGGTGTACCTGGTTGAACCCCTACATTTCAACCAGGATCTCAAAATGTATAAAAAAATGCAAAATGTATGGTATCTGACAAATCATTTTCTACCCGTTCTTTATATAAAATTAGGCAATACGTGACAAGAACAAGTTTAAATATCGTATACTTACTTTATTTTCATTCGTTCCTCAATACCACAATTCCTCTCAGAACTTTTCTAAAAAAAAAGTAAAAATATCAAGTCTCCTCATTTCGAACCCTTTTCAAATCTCATCTCGGGACAGGAATTTGTGGGTTTTTTGAAAAATGATCAATGACAGGCTCACAATGACGGAATATTGGAGAAGTCTTTTTTTTTAATTCGTTCTTTTTTAAACGCCCCTTGGCCAGAGACAATAGGGTGGAAGGATTTGAGGTCATCGGCCGTGGATTATAAAGTTTTGAAATAAGAACGCCGTGGAACAACCGCATCTGTGGTTTATTGTTATGGGAATTATGTTTACCATTTAATTTAGATTCGATTGTAGAATAAAAGAAATTTACACTTTAAGGTAAAATTTAAGATAATTATAGTTTCCGTTTAAAAGGAAATGTTTATTTATTATTCTTTCGTTAATTAAACGTCGTAAAAAGGATACATTTTTAAAAGTCGTAAAATGATTTATTTCTAAGGGAGTCTGTTGTTATTTGGTTAAGGATTTCGTGTGGTAAGCTGCAAAAAGGTTGGTATCTATACTAATATTATAAAGCTGAAAAGTTCGTTTGTTTGTTTGTTCGGTTGAACGCGCTAATCTCAGGAACTACTGGTTGGATTTGAAAAATTCTTTTTGTGTTAGATAGCCCACTTATCGAGGAAGGCTATAGGGTATATATCATTACGCTACTACACTGGGGAGCAGAGCAGTAGTCATAAATGTCGACAAATCGGGCAACTTTTTATGCATAATTGTAGAATTTATAAGCGACGGGATTAAATAGGTGCGACGGGAGGTCGAAATATTCCACGGGCGAAACTGTGGGGGTCATCTAGTATCTAAAAGTTTATGACAGAGCAAAGAATGTTGCTTGCTCTCTCTTACTCGCACCTAATAGAGATGAAAGTAATAAACGCACGCCAAGTTTGCGTCCGACTGTAGGCGAATATCGCATTCACGATCTGTCAGTTGCCTATCATTCATCTGTAATATTGAGTTTAATCGTATGAAAAAAGTGTGACGCCGCCTGACCTGGGGGCCGAGTCTGCTATTTCAATCGTGTCGAAATAAAATCGAAATCGTCGCTCAATAGAAAGCCACGTACAATTTTGACAGTTGCTCGTAGGCTACTATTACAATCGTACTCCAATAGACTTCTATCGGGCGGCCGATAGAATTCTACTAACACGTACCGCGCCAGTGGCCGCTAGTCAGTTGCATTTTTGATAGTCTACTAATATTTTGACAGCTAAAATAAGCGATTCTAGTTCTATTCTACGGCTTGTCAATAGTAGATTCGGTCCCCCGCTTTGTTGTATGAAAAATATAGAGTAAGGCGTTACTATTAGAGAGCGCGCGAGTGACATTGATTCCTCTGCAACCTTTATGATAAAAATTTGATTAATAAAGTAATTTCAGTATTTTTAATCCAGACTCTGGGTGCAAGCGAGAAGCTAAGAAGAAGAAGAAGAGAGACAGAATTATAAAAAAATATTCTACGCCTCAACGGTCTCAATAGTCTAAGCGGAGTTGCAACGCTATCAAAACATTATCGTTACAAGTTTTTTTGTATTAAATAAATATTGTGGGTTGTATTTTACACAGCGCCATCTAGCCTAAACTAAGCTCTAAAGCTTTTACTATGGGATCTAGACAACTTTTATACATACTTATATTTTTCTAATTACATAGCAAACATACAAATTCCAAAACCAACATTATTTTGGATTACACAAATATTAGCTCCGACCCGGGAATCGAACTGCGCCACCGAGGCAGTCAAAACTGTATTAATACACCGCGAAAGTTTAAAAATAATACTCAAAAGTACAATTTATAATGGACAAATGATTCACTAGCAGCCTATAGTGTACATCTAGATTCTAATTAGAATACATTGGTGCAAATTTAGTTCTAAGACGAATCCCATCTATAAATACAGCGGGCATTGACAAAGGCGGACAGACGGACACAATGTACCCGCGTACAAAATGTATGTACGCTCGTACGGCGACTTCACCCATACATGTGAATTTTATGAATCCTGCGCAGAGCCGCTGTGGAGACGATGTTTTGATGAAAGTTTTTTTTTATCTTATATATTTCGTAATTAAATATAAATAAAATATTTTTTTTTGTGAGACGCCTTGAATGGTAACCTTTGCATGTTTTTATTAAAAAAAAGTCATAGCCCGAAAAAATTCCTGCAAAATAAAAATTGCTTTACATTTTAAAAATAAGAATTTATAAAAGGAATACGTATTGATGAGATTTTCAGTAAAAAGATTAGAATTTAAATTAGGTAGGTACCTGTTAATTCAAAATAGTTTCAAGAAAAAGAAAAAGGAGATTGTATTTATTCAGTGGCTAACAATTTTCTTAACAACCTGCATTTTACTGAGCATGGATATTAATATAATATATCTTTATTTTTGAAATTTATCCCCGAAGGCGTGGCAGATCCATACTATACGCCCACATTCCACAGTAGGCATTTTTGTCATACCTAAAAGGTGGTCGGTCAGTTCATTGCTGTGTTGAAATGGACATACGCATGTTAGGGCGACCTGCTGTTTATTACCAATTTTTCAAACCGCCCTAATGCCTTCAACTTGGCAATTGGGAGCAACAGCTTACCGTGCCTTTAGAGGCACGGAAATTAAAACGGAAACACCCATCCTAGGAATATTTACTTAGCAGGACTTAGAAGCACTCGTGGCCCCGAGGACTCGGTGTTCGGTAAACGATCACTGCGTTAAGAAACTTCCACTATGGCTTGTCCTCGGATGGGTGAACACTTTGTGGCATTTAGCTAGCTAGCGTTTCCGTAAAGAAGAAAAAACATTTACAGATTTATTTACATTTTAAATAGACTTTTTGTGAACAGTTGAATGTCTCCGATTTTAGACTTCAACTGTTGTCTACTCTACTGGGCGAAATAAAGAGCATAGAGTGTAAACTGCCTGTTTAAAACTGTTTAACATTATATTGAACAATGCAAATCCTATAATCGACTGAAATTGTTGATTGCAGCGTAATAAAGGAAAAAAACATTTTTTTTTAGACTTATTATATTACCTATTTAGTATATTTTCTGTTAACTTCAATGTCTCCGATTTCAGCCGTTGTCTACTCTACAGGGACAAATAGTATGGCTCAATTTGTCCCTGTAGAGTAGACAACGGCTGAAATCGAAGACATAGAAGAATTGAAACTGCTTGTTCAAAAATGTTCAACTTAAATTGAACAATGCAAATCCTAAAATCAAGACGAGTGTAAAAAAAAAAAAAAATATCATTTACAGATTTATTTATATTATTTGGTATGCTTTTTGTGAACAGTTCAACGTGTCCAATATTATTAGAGGTCCGTTGTCTACTCCGCGGGTGCGCGCGCGCTCTCCGGCGGGCCCACGGCGACGTGCATCGATTTATGCCGATAGTCGATAATTAAAAACAATCCGCCATATTGTTTTTTGTGTTTCGTTTTATTCCCGTTTTCGTGCATCCCTCATTTGATTGTATTCTTTTTTAGTATTTATTATATTTTTGCCTCCTTAAACGGCGCTGTGTTTTGTATTAACTCGGCTATCTGCTCGTACGTCGGCATTGAGACGTTTTAATTTATATATTTTATATTGATTGTTCGGTGGTGTGGGACCCGAGGGCCCCGAGCTCCGAAAGGCACTCGTATATGTACCCACACATGCTTTGTTAAGGTAATTGTACATATTCACTTAATTTAGAATTTAAAATAAAGCCAGTAATTACATTAGTTTGATTTACATGATGTTTGATTAATTATATAGTAATGAATTTATACAAAAAAAAACAAATGTTGTGTTTAATATCATCCCAAATTAGAGCTATTCTAGTTGCCAGTTCTAAGGGCAGCCTACACTTTAAGAAGAAGAATCTAGCAAGAAAGTCAATGGATGCTCTTTTAAAAAGTAGGTATGGCTTACAACATTAAAATTACACTTACAATGTTCCTTTGGATTTATGTGAGAACAGTCGACGAAACTTAGTTAGTTTTACATAAGAATAACACATAGGCTACTTTTTATCCCGGGAACAAGTTCCTGTGGGAAACGGGTACGGGAATAATTTTCTACGCGGACGAAGTCGCGTGCGTCAACTAGTTTGTAATAACTGCTATAACAGCTATGAGCTGACCAGTCCCATCAGACGGCATCCGTTCATTGGTATGAATAAGGCGACCTGATACATACGCCCTTACTACCAGGACACTTAGGCGAGCATACCCAAAAACTGCACAGCAACTATCATGTCAATTTCAAAATATTGTCATCGGTAACATTGCATCCGATGAAATGTCAATTTTTATACCACTACTATATACAAAAAGTTTACAATTCATTCGTTCGACAGTGGTCACCTTAGCCTATGGACGCTAACAATACAAGGAGGTGATGCACTAGCGCTGACGAAAAACCTTCTAATTTGCCGTTTTAAAAAAACCCCATATTGCAGACGGATCCAAAGAAAGTGTGTGGTTTTAGTTGGTAGGAGTCTGGCATAGCATTCTGAGGATTTCCACACGTAAGAAAAATAAACGTACGTGGCCGGGAAACTGTATCTGACGTAATGTACCTATATCTATACTAATATATAAAGCTGACAAGTTTGTTTGTTATACGCTATACTTAAAAAAAACTGGTCGGATTTGAAAAAATATTTTTGTGTTGGATAGTCCATTTATCGAGGAAGGCTACACATCATTTATATGTGTAAATATATATTTATTTTGTATTTGTTTATATGTGTAAGTATATTTATTTGTATTGTTTTGTATTTATATGTTGTTATATATCATATAATTGTATGTAGATGCACTCTTTTGTATGTGTGTGATTTTAGTTCTGTCTTTGCTTTCTTACTTACACACTTTTAATTGTTTTTTTCGTACTTCTTCACGTTCTCCTGTCACCGGCCTGCTGGGAGATATTTCTTATTGAAATAAGCAGTACCATTGTACCTATATCTTCTTCAACTGTTATTACTGTTACTTAGCGCATATATAAATAAATAAATCATCACGGTAATGCCCTGGAGAGCGGAGCAGTAATTATAAATAACAACAAATCGATAAAATTTTTATACGTTATTGTAGAATTCATAAGTCTTCTTCTCTTCTTCTCAGCATGTAAGAGTCCACTGCTGAACATATGCCTCTTGCATGGCTTTCCAAGATGATCTTGAAGCGGCGATTCTGGTCCAGGTCGGCCCTGCCGTCATTTTGATGTCGTCCGACCATCGGGCAGGTGGTCTGCCGATCTGAGAATTTATAAGTGATAGGATTAAATAGGTGCAAAATATGTCACGGGCGACGCCGTGGGGGTCAGCCAGTGATTAACATAAAGGCCTTTCATCATGATTAGGTTAAATTAGATTATTCGTCGTTGCTGTCCATTACTTAATGATTGACCGGTAGAGAATACTTTAATAAGTCCACCCATGTTATGTTTTTCTGCATAAAGTTTTACGATGATATTAAAAAAAATGCAGTTTTATAAATTTTATGAAGCGCTCGTGGCCCCGCGGACTCTGTTTTCTGTAAACGATCACTGTGTTAAGCAACTTTCGCTATGGCTGGTCACGGATGGGTGACAACTTTGTGGCATTTACATTTGCGAGCTTTTCCGTGCTTCGGAAGGCACGTTCAGCCGTTGGTCCCGGCAGCCAGTAACATGGCAGTCGTTAAGTCAAGTTGAAGACCTTATGGGTACTTGAATAATTTCAACAGCAGGTAGCCAGAACCTGCGTCTGTCTATTTCAACACGGCAATGGGCTCACTACCTACTCGTATTTCGTGGTACAGGGATACATATGGTGAAAAGTGGGCCTATAATATGCCTCTGTCACGCTTTCAGGGAATAGGAGTGATTGATAAATAATAAGTTTTAATAAATAAATAAATATTAAGGTAACATACCAAAAGAAAAAATGGCGTATATTACGGGCACACAATATGATAATAGATAATGTCAACTGTCATCAATGGAGGTCATCAACTAATGGCCTCATTTAAAGGAACGCAGATAACGAACTACTATTGTGTGACATTATATTTTGAACCCAAAAATCAATATTGACGACAAACAAAAAGAATTTTTGCACTTTTCAAAATTTCAACACAAAAACTACACGATAAAAAGTGGTCCAGGTGCAGCGAAAGGGTTGAATTCTATTTCTATCCTTAACTCTCTCCATACAAATGTGTGCTGTCTCGCTCTCTAACCCTTTGATGAAGGGTGAATTTTTTTGGGTCAAATCTTATATTTTCTCATTGATTTTTTTCTTTGTTAAGGTTTTAAAACTCGGGACTTTGATTTAAAATCTGTTGTATTTTATAGTTTTATAGGGCAGAATGTGGTTTGGTACTGGATATGCGAGTTATTTAGCGTTATTAATAGAATGGAGAATTTGAATTATGGCTTATGAAATTGCACCTGGATTTTTATAGAGTTATAATGGCATGTAAATTCTAAACCGTTTTTCACTTTAATAAAATATTTAAGTGATTGTGAGAAACTTATCAAAGAAGTATTTTTAATTATATCTACTATACTTTTTGAATGTGAATTTTCGTGCTTATAGACATGTTTTCCATACGTGTTACTGGAATTAAACATAGCTCACATATATAGGACCCGTAATATATTATTACCGTCATGCTTCCCTTTTTTCTATAGGATGTTAGTTACCAGTTGCTTTCTAGGTTTCATGCTTTGGATTGGAAGGAAAACGCGTTACTCTCTCTTTCAAACTCCTTTAAATTATTATCTGATTAAGTTCGATGCCTTCAAAGGGCGCCAGGGCTCCCGACATACTTAGTCCATGACATTGTCTTAGCCTTAGGGGTTTGTTAAATGCTGTATTTCTTGAATATGTGTTGAACGGTTTGATAATATTTGGAATCAGCTGTTAAACATAGACATAGACATATTGACACGCCTTGATCGCCGAAGGGGTAGACAGAGGCGTATTATACGCCCACTTTTCACCATATGCACTTTTATCCCACGTAACAGGTGGTGAGCCCATTGCCGTGTAGCTGTTGAACACTGACAGAAAGGCAACTTAACCACTTTACACGAATGCATTAAACCAGGCTATCATAGGCATAAGTGTCTCTAAATGGTAGCTCTTCCAAATGGTATGGTTCAGCATTTTATTTCGAGGGTTCTTTCTCTTCGTTATGGCCTTGTGCGTTAGTCAGCAGGTGGCTCGAGCCCCGTAGATCTTGGTAGGGTCCCGTCACAAGCATTGATGAATGAAGTTTACTTTTAAAATTTTCACGTCAAATCAAAATCAAAAATATTTTATTGGTTACCACATTTCCTTTGCACAATTTACAAATTTTTTAACATCTTCTTTTAGGCATAGTAATGCCTGTACTAGAAGTATTTATTATTAAAAAAAAAACACACCAGTTTTTTGTTGTTCGTACATGTTAACATCTATAGAGATAAGTAATATTTGTATGACTGTTTGTAATTTGAAAAATGAAGCGCTCGTGGCCCCGCGGTCTCAGTGTTCTGTAAACGATCACCGAGTTACGCAACTTTCACTATGGCTGGTCCTCGGATGGGTGACCACTTTGTGGCATTTACATTTGCAAGCGTTTCCGTGCTTCGGAAGGCACGTTAAGCCGTTGGTCCCGGTTGCCAGTAAAATGGCAGTCGTTAAGCCTGGTTGAATGCCTTATGGGCAACATGAAAAATTTCAACAGCAGGTAGCCACAACCTGCGTCTGTCTATTTCAACATGGCAATGGGCTCACCACCTATTACGTGGGACAGGTAAATCCACACGGTGAAAAGTGGGCATATAATATGCCTCTGCCACCCCTTCGGGGATAAGGCGTGATGGATATTTATTTATTTATTTACTGTTTGTAATTTGAAATTAACATCTTTTCACTAAATGCTTATAAAAAGTTAATACGGTACTGAAATTAAAAAAAAAAATTCTGTCTGTCTGTTTGTTTGTTCTGGCTAATCTTAGAAACGGCTGCACCGATTTTAACGGGACTTCCACTGGTAGGTAGCTGATGTTATAAAGACTAACTTAGGCTACATTTTATTCCTGTATTCCCACGGGAACGGGAAATACGCAGGTGTAACCGGCGGGCGTCCGCTAGTGTTACATAAGTAACTGACTGAACTACTATAAGTATGTTTATTTATTTATTATTCAATATGTGTAATTTGTGTTTATTATATGTGAGCACTATGTAGACAATTATGTAGTTACCATTTTTGACATTATCATTGCTGTGCAGTTTGAGTATGTCATGGTCGCCTAAGTGTCCTGGCAGTGGTGGCGCATGTATCGGGTCGCCCAATTCCCTACAATATGGTTGAGTAGGGTGATGGCTGACATATGCGTCATACCTGTGAACGGGTGCCGTCTGTTGGGACTGGTCAGCTCATAACTGTTATAGCATTTTTATAAAGTATTACAAATAACATTATTAAACTTTAAGGCAAACTAAATTTAGTCGACTGTTCTCACATAACTCCAAAGAACAATGTAAATTAATTATTGTAAGCAATATATACATTTTAAAAGAGCAACCATGGAGTTTCATGCCAGATTCTTCTCCATGAAGGGTAGGCTGCCCTAAAATAGACCCATTTTAGGCACTGTTTTAAGAATAAAAATAATTTTGATTTTGATTTTTGATTTTGTCTAGATCTCATAGTACAAGCTTATAGCTTACTTCGGGCTAGATGTCGCTTTGTAAAAAGTGTTCCACAATAGTTTGGTATTTATAATTATTTATCTACTTAGAATGGGTGGACGACTGAAAATGGGGAATCTAGCCATAAAGTTATTAAGTACTATTATACTAGCACAGTATCATAGTATAGTGTATTAGGTTTATGGCATTGTGTGTGTCATTAATTTTCAACACGCTTTAATTGCCGCTTTCATATGGGTACCTACAAATTAATATGTAAATGCATAAATCAAGAACTGTGTTAAAACCAACACAGCTACTGCAAAGGCTTTCACACATTAAAACGAAATCTTTATAATATTAAAATCCACCTACAAATGAAAATTAACAAGTCAAATATAATATCGCGCGAGTAACGGAACGTATGGCATGACATTTCGAAAATGTACCGATTGTTCTTCGACTAGGCTGACTAACACGACGCCCACGTCCAAATCCTAACAAACGACGCAAGAAAAAAATAATTAAATAGAATTGTAATTGTGTAATGTGCTCGCCCCGCCATCTGTACATCTGTTATTGTCAACACACCTGAGAGCTCCGCTGATATATCTATCTTTGTTACACATCCACATATCATTGCAGTTGGAGAGGGACAGGGAACTTAAAGTCAGTTCAGACGAGACGTGGAAGTGACAAAAAACTCATGCTTCCTGTGTCTTTCGTATCATTTGAAAAAGGAATAACTTTGTAACAGTACAAGTAATAAAGATAGACAATTTTTGCATGTTTTCATTATTTCATCTATTAATTTTTTTATGTTTGTTGGAATTTTGATATTCCCAGAACATATTATAGCCATATCCCATGACGTATTTTCAGTTCCGTAGATAAGTAATCTAACAGGTTCTTGGAAATGGTGTACCCCAGAAGTAAAAAATAAATAGATATTTGTTACACAGTATTAATAATCGATAGGTATTAACCATTATATATTATCACAAATACAAACGTCACAGAACGTCTAAAGTGTGGGGTTCTACAAAAGGGGTCTTAGAAGGTTTTTACAGGTTAGACAGCGCGAATGCCGCGCCACACTTCTGTTGCTAACATCTATAGGCCGGCCACGGTGAGCACTATCTATAAACTGTGTAGTACGATTGTTTGCCACCTCGGTGGTATAAAAAAACAGCTTTCCAATCAAACGTCCAAAGAAAAACTTGAACATAGAAGAAAAAAAAACTAGCTAGCAAAATCCTACTACAATAATATTATACATACGTACCGAAGGGGTAGGCAGAGGCATACTATACGCCCACATTTCACCGTATGCATTTTTGTCACACGTAACAGGTGGTGAGCCCATTGCCGTGTTCAAATGGACAGGCACAGGCTGTGGCGACCAGCTGTTGAAAATTTTCAAGCCGCCCATAAGGCCTTTAACCAGGCTTAACGACTGCCATTTTACTGGCAACCGGGACCAACGGCTTAACGTGCTTTCCGAAGCATGGAAACGCTCGCAAATGTAAATTCCACAAAGTGGCCACCCATCCAAGGACCACCTATAGCGAATGTTGCTTAACGTTTGGTATTTTGTTAAGTTGCTTAACGTTTGGTATTTTATTAAGTGGCTTAACGTTTACAGAACCGTGAGTCAGCGGGGCTACGAGCGCTTCAATAATATTAAAATAAATATATTTTCCTACTATAATAATTTTTTTACACAATATCAGACACTTAAGAGATACGTCAAAAATATTGCATAACATATATACCAAAATACATACTTAACTTAACTTAATATTAACATTAAATATAACCTTAACAATTTGATACATAACTAAAATATATTATTAAAAGAGGTCCCTTTCGGCAAGGTTCCGAAGATACTGGCAGCGTTCCCCCTTTGAATAGCTAGACTAATTCTTTGTCCCAGGTAGCTGCCAGCTCTTCGGTCTCCTGTGATGTCGACTAACCTTTTCGCAATTTCGTTAAAAAGCATTATAGCGCTAGGACCCCACGGACCAAGAGTCTCGACACCGAATGGGACAAACTAGATGCGTATTAGATTTAAGAATGTGTTCCTATTACAATCTAATATTATTTTTTGTTTCAAAGTTTATCATATACTACAGACACGGTGTATGAAGTTTTGACGTATTCCATACAATGTGGACTTTTTAACAATTCGAAAATAGAACGTTTTTAACTTAACCCTTCCATATTTGACAAAAAAGAACTTTTTTATATTTAGAATGCGACGCGCACGGATCGGGGATTTAACTCTTTTGAATTTAGAAACAGTTCGGATATGGAATACATTCGAAATATGGATTAGAATAACCGACTTTGAATACTTTAGGAAAAAGGGATACCATTTTTGGAAGTTTTATAATTCGTATGGACTTTGGTTAGAATTTTAAATCATATGGTTTCTTAGGTCCGTATTCCAGAACGTTTCTTAATACTCAATCAACGCTTGAGACTAGATTTTGACTTATAAAATCAACTCTCAATTGTTGCTTGAGTATTGATAAACGTTCTGGAATACGGCCCTTAGTATCTTATTTACAATTACATAAATACCCGTATAAAATAATATTGCAAGCTTATTGGTAGTTCCTTAATCATGAACGACGGTGGATTTTCAATAAACCCTACTAATATTATAAACGCGAAAGATTGTAAGTATGGATGTTTGTTACCCTTTCACGCAAAATCTACTAAATGGATTTTGATGAAACTTTACAATAATATTGCTTACACACCAGAATAACACATAGGCTACTTTTTATCCCAGGAACAAAATCCTGTGGGAAACGGTAACGGGAAAACTTCACCAAGCGTGCGGAGCCGCGGGCGTCAACTAGTTTTCCATATAAACCTTACAAACATACAGTTTTCAAAAATCCCGCTAGATAAGTGTTCTATAAATGATCACCGCGTTAAGCATCTTAATTGGGCCTACTGAGATGGGTGACCATTTGTAGTATTTCCATTGACAAGTTTTTCTGTACTTTGGATGTCCCCCGACTGCAAGTTGAAGTCCTTGATGTTCAAAGACGGCGGTGACCACTCTCTACCAGGTGGGCCGGACCTACAGGAATATGATTCCATTCCTGTATGTCACAATGGTAAAATAAAAAACCCCAAGGAGAGGAGGCGAATACAAACACTTTAATAATTTCCGGTTTCTTTCGTTAACAAAGCGAAATGGAGAAAATCTTAAAAAATAATATACCATTTCCTCCTGTAAAGTTATCATTACAACACTTATCTAAAATCGTAAAAAAATATCAGATGTCGCTGACAACCCTCACGAGTAAAGAAGAAGGGGGAAAAAGGGTTAAAAAGGTGTAATTTTTAGTCAAAAAAAAAACTTTATACAGTGTAATATTTTGACAAAACAGCCGACTCATGTTACATTGGGTTACCAAGTAAAAAATGTATAAAAGGACAAAAAGTACCTACACATTTCTTAAAGAACGGTGTTGCTACAAAGAAATCATTGTCATTGTTACTTTCGAGGTTTTATGTCTGTTTTTTGTATTTAGAATTACTGTAAGATATTTCTTGAAGTTTTATATATCCGTATTTAGTTACTAGGAGATCCCCACGGCTTCGCCCGTGATATATTTTGACCTTTCGTCGCACCTGTTTAATTTCGGCGTTTATAAATTCTGCAATAATGTACAAAAATTTGGCCGATTTGTCGACATTTATAATTACTGCTCCGCTCTTCAGCGTTACTTCGTGATGATATATTAATATAGCTTATAGCCTTGCTCGATAAATAGGCATCCAACACAGAAACATTTTTTCTGTTTGGACAAGTAGTTCCTGAGATTAGCGCCTTCAACCAAACAAACAAACTCTTCAGCTTAATATTAGTATAGGCAGCGTAGCTCGTTCCGAGTACAAAGATTAAATCCTTCAACTTAGGGCCACTGTCAATAGTCTTGTGGACAGTTAGGGTGGCCCTCAATTCACTAGATGTAACCGTAGCTTTCCATGTGCCGTTAGCATCGTTCTAGCGATCTAAATAGAAAAAAACAGTAGTTCTAAAACTACCATCTTTTGGCGTTTGGCGCCAATTCTTGAACATGACGCACGGTTGCCGTATTTATTTTCCAAATCTAGAGTATAATTCGTGATTTTGTGTTTAATAATGGTATATTATTAAACACGAAATTATGATACATAAAGTGTTCGAGAATGTGCATGAGTTATGGAAAGTGAAATGTTGTAGTGAACAACGGTACTCTTTGTGTTATTGCCAAAGGACCAGGACTGAGGACTGAGGACTTGACATCGACAAACGACTAGACATGACTAAAACTAAATGATAAGAAAAATATAAATACTGAAGACAGGCTGTATGGACTAAGTTTGCTTTGCCTACCTAAGATGGAAGAAGACAACTAACAACTAAATCTCACCTTTGGGCCCAAAGGTCTTAGTAACCAGTAAACCAGGCCATTTAATAAAAAAAAAATCTCATTTGGTTCTACGTTTAAAAGATCTGGGAACGCAGTCAACCTGTAAATGGAAATCGAAACGTCCGAAAGTACAAAGTAGGCATTGCACCTAATTAGTATAAATTAAACCAGAAATATATATAAATATCTAAGAACTCATCGTAGGGGCTTATTACAGGACCTACGTAATTCATTAAACATATTTTTAGGAACAGATAAATTTCATGTTCCCGTCAAAAATTACTTGTAGAGAGAAGAAGTGCATATGTACTTATGTACACGTGTTAGAAGTTATACCTCTTTGACTTAAAAATAGATAGATAGGAGAATAAATATTTACATGGGGGACAAACACGAATAAAAAGTGCGATCTGTCCCCCTATTGGTGGTAGGGGGACAGATAGGAAAAAAAATATTTTAAAAAATGTATTTTTCGCATTATCCTACGTTTGCAGAAAAAACTAAAATGTTGACTATAGCTAACTTCAGGATGTTTGAAAACTACTTTGAATGTAGTTATAAGTTGTCCTGGAAACACTTATTAGCTAACCTCATTGTGTCGGTTTTTCAAGACGGTCTGCGCGCGCATCGTAAAAATTTACTCTCAACATTTTTTCGTTACGCGCCAAAAGAAGAATGACTTCAAATATTTCGTTTTTGCTTTTAATTTAGACATATATTTTTTATATTAATCAAAAATAAGGAAAATTCTCTTAAATACTGTGACAGTCAACTCACCTTGACGATTAAAAATGTCGACTAGCGGTTGCGAGCTTGAAATAAAAACAAAAATTGTAAATTTCAAAATATTTCTAATTAAGCCTCTGTGGTTCGAGGACGAACAAAAATTCGTCGGCGAGTTGTTATTAATTTTACAAAATTTTAACAAAACTGACATATCTCAGTTTGACAACTATGTGGGACATTTTGCGCGCCAACATTTATGCGTTCCATTTTCAAACAGCTTTATGTGTGGAACGCTGGTTATTTTGTATAGGCACAGATAAAATCAGTACTTACCAAAGGTTCTTACAGACAATTTAATTAGTAGGGGGACAGGACTTTTGGTGCGAACATTAGCAATGACGCACGTTTGATGTATATTATTTTCCAAAAATAGTGTAATATTCATGTTTTTTTGATTAATAATGGTGGAATATTATACATAAAGGGTTCGGAAAAGTGCATTAGTGAAGTAAAGTGATATATTGCAATAAATAGCGTTGTTGTTTGTGTTGGTGCCAAATTTCCATAGAGAGCTGCAATAAGGGATCCACTGCCTTATTGGGGCACGGACTAGGACCTAGGACTGAGGACTTGACATCGACAAACGACTAGACAAGACAAACTAAATAACGAGAAAATAATAAATACGGAAGACTAGGCTGTATGGACCAAGTTTCCTTTGCCTGCCCAAGAAGGGCGAAGACCACTAACAACAACAATAGCAGGGGGACACGGGGATTGAAATTAGAAATTATTAATTTTCTTTTAGGAAAACGTAATAAATAAATAGAGAAAACCTATGTCTTTCGGCTGTGGTAATACACATAAACACGCACACACACACACACGCACACACACACACACACACACACGCAAAATTTGTTATACAAAATAAATATTTTTATTTTTATTAATATTTTATTATTAATGTCACGGACGTGAAGGCCGCAGCGGATGCGAGAGTTTCTCACGCGTTCCATCCGCGTGACTCCACATATCCACCGCATCATCTTCATTTCTGTAACACGCAGCTCCTGCTTGTGTCGCTCCAATATTGGCCACACATTATCTTTTATAAAACTCATTTAAGTTCCGTGCTTGTTACTTTTTTTTCATGTGAAAATCCTCATGGCTGTCATACAGAAAGCTTCTACAGAAAAAAAAAATCTAAATTACATGGTGTCCCTCGATTTGCTTATGACCAGTACTCACGAATTCGCACTCGTAAGGAAACGAGATTGTTCATAGGCTTTCATTCTCGCTACTCAAATATTTTATTGACAGCACTAGTAAATGTCGCCGACCAATGTCGTCACCTGCGGCAACAAAATAAAACAGCTAGGAAAATCCATTCAGAAACAAAGGTGAAAATTTGCATAAAAAGTGTCCCACAATATGTATTTATTCGAATTGAAATTCTTTTTGTTTTGAAAAGCCTATTTTTCGAACAAGGTTATAATTACGTTACTACCCAGAAGATCGAAGCAGTATTCATCATTATTAAATTAATAAACAACATGATTAAATTGCTCACGGGGGTTCGAAATATATCACGGGCGAAGTCACGAAGCTCAGCTAGATATTTAGATAGTCCCAAAATGAACTCTTCACACTTTTACGAGATGAGGTACTTGGTATCTGAAACCAACACTGAAAATGACGAAAAAATATGAAGTTATTTTTTTTAAAAACAAGTGTAAAACTATTTCGACAAATGTGCCAACTTATGCATGGAACAGAAAAGTCAAAATTGTTGGCATTTTTTTTTTAAATAGATTCATTCAGCATTTTCTTCTAAATATCTTACCTGTCTTACGCTACTAGCAGCGTTACAATACGCGCTACAATCACCCTTTCTAGCGCAGTAGCGCTCGCTGGTAGCGTTACAAAGGAAATATTGCAAGCTCGAAGTAATGAAATTTCTGCTAAAGGAAATCATTTATTTTATTTTTTACAGTATTAAGTGATTACTACAAATTTCGAAGCACCATTACTTCTTGATAGCTATCGATACAAGAAATTTCTCACAGGAGGTCTTGTTTTGTCCAAGATAATAACATGAGTGGAATTCCGTCACATTGTTGTGCGTTAAGTGATTTATGCCAAAGAAGTGACGAAAAGAGAACAGATAGGTTCCTTAAAGTGTAAGTGTAGTGTAAGCGTCTGCCGCGCTGAGGTCCTGGGTTCGATCCCGGGTCGGAATAATTATTTGTGATCCGCAAATGTTTGTTTCGGAGTTTGGGTGTGGTCCTATCTATAATTTGTATGTATTTAGAAATCTATAAGTATGTTTATAAGTTGTTTAGATCTCATATCACAAGCTTATATTAGCTTACTTTGGGCTAGATAGCGTTGTATAAAAAAATGACCCACAATATTAATTCAACTATTTATTAGATTAGTAATATACTCGTATAAGTATGTTTATCAGTTGTTTATATACCATAACACAAGTTTATATCAGCTTACTTTGGGCTAGATAGCGTTGTATAAAAAAATGACCCACAATATTAATTCAAATATTTATTAGATTAGAAATATATAAGTATATTTACCAGTTTTTTATTTATTATTTGTCAGTTGTCTAGATTCCGTACCACAAGTTTATATTAGTTTACTTCGGGCTAGGTGACGTTGTATAAAGAAAAAATGAACGAAAATAAATAGGGATTATATAAGCACTAAACGGTCTTGGGCATCAGTGAGAGATTTCTATACTAGAGATGATATTTAGGGCTGACATTCACGTAAATATCTAACTGGATTTTGCCAGGCCCAAATTACCTCACCTACCGGCGGTGCACCACTAACGGACGAGGCAACGACACCAACGGCGTTGGGAGCACAGTCAGTACGGCAGTTGCTTCTAGTAATGCTGAAAATTAAGACCGAAGAAAGTCAGGGTAGGCCGAGACTTACATATGAAGACCACGTGAGCAGATTGCTCAAAAACGGAAAATTAAATAGTACTCGGATACCCAGACGTGCGTGTATGAAGCGATTGATGAATCTACAAGAAGCGAAAGAAGTACTTATGCATGTATCGCGAAGCCTGGCGATCTGTCCTCTCTGACTACCCCGTCAGGGATACAGCGTGAAGATAGTTATGAAAGCCAAGAGACGACAAAAGTCTAGCAATCAAATAAAATGGACTCCACGCTTCAAATCCAGGTAGAGTAAGCAACTGGGAAAATACTTAAGATAAAGAAGAAGATACATGGTCTTCTAGTCTTCAGTAAACCTGGCACATGGAGAATGTAACATTGAAGAATGAATGAATGAATGAATGATCGTGTGGTCATTCTCCATTACGTCAACTTATCTTGTTCAATCTTAGTGTTGGGTAAAATATTCAATTGATCAATGAATATTTTACCCAATACCAGGCAAAGGGAGTGTCTCTTTTTAAATTAATCATCTTTGTAGCCATCTTAGTGTTGGAATCTTTCCACAATGTCTAAATTCGCGGCAATAACAAGTCAAACAATCATTAGTTTGAAAAACGCACGTACGTTGGTCCGCGTTGTTGGCCGGACGCGGCGAATTTCCGAAAATGTTTTGTTTTTGCCCCCATGGGACGTAATTTTCGGAAAATTCGGAACCCGCGCCCGCTTACTTGAAACTGTAATTATACCTATTTTGATCGACGAGTTTTTTTTTGAATGCCCAGACTTCGGTTATCGAAAATTAAGTTTCTTTTGAAAATATTGTCGTTCATTTCGATAATAAGAATTTCGCAGCGGTGTCTTTTATAAAATTGTTTAAGTACTTACATATATTGAATGTTACCTACTTCTTAAATTGAATAAATGATGATAAAACATACTTATTTTATATATAAATACTAGTTGAACCCGCAAACATTGTTTTGCCATATAAAGGTAACCCTCTGTTGGTCTCTGTTGTATTTTCTTATCACGGCTTTTGAAAAATAAGTTACGACCATTATTAGACCTACCTAGAATATACGTATAAAATTTTATAAAAATCGGTCAAGCCGCTTCGGAGAAGTATGGCAACAAATACAGTGACACGAGAATTTTATAAATTAGATCGAGTTGTAGAAAAAATATTTGTTTACGATCAAAGTTGGCTTCTTAATTTAACGCAGGCGCTGGTTACCAACAAAAAAAGTTTCTTTCATATTTCTATTTTTTTAATTAATCCACGTAAATTGCAAAGACAAAGATATAAAAATAACTGTTCAAGAAAATAATCTTATTGAAACTCTAAAATGCTTTCGTGGTACGAATTGACCCACCTGCTAACATTCGCGAAGTACAAAGCGCGAGGGCCCGACCCTTCGCCCTGCGCATCGTAACCATCCAAAAACTAAAATAATAAAAAAGCGGAAAGATGCCAAAGGTGTCTCAATTTTCGAAAAAAAAATGGCCAAGGTTAAGACCCATGGGAAAGAGTTAGATACGCTGTTTAATCTCCCTTTTTACGAGAAAGACGATATCTTCCGCATTTTTTTTCGCATAACTGTTTAGCGAGGGTACCGCTATTGTGTGGATTTTTAAAAAATCACCAATTTCAACCCCTTTGGCAACAGATGATGCCAAGATGCGTGAGATAGTTTTTTTTTTCCTTTAATTTTCGTACTTTGATTTATAGTTGTTTGCAGTAATTTGATAGTTTTATGAGACATTGTGCCCTTGTGTAGGAGATTATGGTGTGGGTTTTATAACGGTTTTTGGTGGAAAAAGTTGACATATAGACTTTTTATTGCATTTGTAGTGCTTATGGATACATTTTAGAGCAATTAGTATGCTAAATTTATCATATAAATTTTATATTTATAGTGAAAATAGCGGGTCTGTAGGTCAGAGGTCAAAACGTTTTCCTTGTTAGGAAAAAGTTCACTATAAATATATTTTGTTTGCGTTATAATTAACAACAGTTCGAAATGGTAAAAAATAATTTATTTGACAAATAGAAAACCGTATACTGATCTTTATTGAATAAACAAATTCATCTTTATTGTATCTCTTACGCCTTACCGCCGAAGGGGTGGCAGAGGCATACATTTATTGTATACCCACTTTCCACTATGCCTATTCCTGCCCCACGTAATACGTTGTTGAAATTTTGTTGTGGCTACCTGCTGTTGAAATTTTTTAAGCCGGTAATAAGGCTTTAAACTTGATTTAACGACTGCCGTATTACTGGCAACAACGGCTTAACGTTCCTTCCGAAGCACGTGAACGCTCGCAAATGTAAATGCCACAAAGTGGTCACCCATCCGAGGATCAGCCATAGACCGCGGGGCCACAAGCACTTCAAATATTAAATATTTTGTAATTTTTCATTTACATACGTTACATGTAAAACAAGATCTATCGTAGAACTAACAGTAGAACTAAATGGACTAACCCATTATTAATTGAGTTTCATTAATAACACAGTAATAGTCGAACTTAAAGTAAAAAATATATACTACTAGATGACCCGCCCGGCTTCGCCCGTGACGTACTTCGAACCCCGTGGCACTCATTTCATCCCGTCGTTTATTAATTTCACAATAATCTATGAACATTTTCCAAATTACTTGATTACTTCTACTCTACCCGCACGGCCCGGTTTTTTTTTTACATTTTTTTTTTGATTTTGTCATATCTCCTAAGAAATTCATTTAATTTGCAAGGTGTTAAAGGCCAAAATAATCTTCATAAAATGTTGAAGCCAATAAACATATTAAAAATGATAAGGAATAATAATGTATTTGTGTAAATAGCCTTCAAATTACCGCTTTATAATTGCTGTTTTTTTAAGTATTAAAATAGATATAGTATGTTATCCATAAGAGATAGACATATACCGTTGCGGACTTTTTTGTAGACCTATATTAGATACACAATTCCACAATACATTATTTTGTTATATCTCAAAGGGTTTAGGCAGCGTTTTCGTTAAAAGCTCCCAGATGGCTCATTTTTTCCGACGCCCTCAACATCATTTTTTCCGACGCCCCCAACATATATCGTTTTAAATAAGTTAATGTATACAAAAACTTAACAAATTCTAGATAAAAACCTTCCCTATGAATCATTCCAACTATTAAAAGAAACTGCATCGAAATTCGTTGAGTAGTTTTAAAGATCTAAGCATAAATAGGGACATACAGCGAAAAACGACCTTGTTTTATAATAGGAGTATGTAGTAATTTGTCGAAGAAATAAATTAACATTTGCAATTAAATATTAAATTTTCCAACATTTAATTTGTTGCTGAGTTTGATTTGCATCGGGTGTCAAAAATAAAAAGAAATGTCTAAAATGAAAACCAAATGATAGCTCCCAATTAAATTGGACTCCTGACTTCAAATACAGAAAACGTTTGAAAGCAACTGGTGAAGCGCCAAGATGAAAAAGAAATGGAGTAAATTTATATGTACCTAACGTTGTGCAAGGGCATAATAGGAAAAATATTGTTTTAGCTGCAGGTTTTTTTTTATGTTATAATAATATATCTTTATTTTCAGGCATCATGAGAAAAGTTACAGGTGTTATAAACTTATTCTACGGCCCATAGATAAATACCTTAAAACTAAAAATACATCTCGTAATATAAACTTAACCTATTTCACACGCGACGTCGAAGTGTGGCGGGGCGAGGGGTCACGTGTTGGCAGACTTCCTATGAAGCGTCGGAACTTCACCCCTGTCGGTCAAAAATCGGGACTCAAGAAGGTGGCGATGCGTAGTGTGGGAACCCTTACCACAAACGAGTTAAAACTCACTTTGTGATGTGATTCCAGCTATTCCACCCTCAAATCCAACCCGGTTTTCTTCTGGAGGTAGTCCACGATGTCTACGACGTTCAAATTGTAGTGAACTCGCGATACGTAGATCAACGTAGTCGGTACCTCTGCTCGGAAGTGCTGCTCGATAGGTCTTGAAGCAGTACCACATTGGTTCTTGCAGGAGGGCTTCTTCTTCTTCTTCACCACTACCGTGAAACCCTCTGCGTCATAAGGCTCCTTCTGCGAAGCCTTAACGGGTGCAGTGATGCGCTGAGTGACAGTGCTCTGCTTCCTCTCCTTTATTGCTGGGTTGCTGGCCGTTGCAGCGGCGTAGTCACGTGGCTGAGAAGCTGGCAACGTGACAGTAGTCGGCACCTTCACGGGGGAAAAGCTGACGGCGGGGGCGGCGGGGCGCGGGCTAATGTTCGAGGCACACGCCGCGGTCACCGGAGCGTCGGGCGAGTCAAATTCTGCTGACTCGAAACTGCCGTACGTTGACATTATTAGAGGCCACGTTTGGCGACCTACTAACTGAATTACTGCTACGAAGTAACAATAATTCCGTTTGTAGCCCACTGATAGTTTTATCAGAGGCCTCTAATTTTGCCATCACACTGGCAAGGCTGGATTTCAGGTACGTGATGTCCTTCAGCAGTCTTGTCACGTCGACATGGTCGAATCCCACTGGTGGGAGCTTGTGCAGCTCCATTGCGACGAAGTCGGGCACTTCATCAGGATCACTTTCTTTCAGCAGGGTGATGATATCCTGCACACTTCGTTCCCCTCCATTTCTCCTGCGGGACGGCATCTGGGCAGTTTTGCCGACCGATTGGTACAACAATGCCTTACCACTACAGATGCCTCCTCCTCCTTAAAATTGGACTTGCAGATCAGCATTATGCTGATCTCGTCCATAGTGTCGATTGCATTCTGGATGAACGCCAGTAGCTCGTTCACGATGATCGTCTTGTTGGTAGCCATCGCGAGCGCAACGACGCGTGAGTGAGCGCGTATCACGAATTAATTTTTGTAATTAATTACTACACTGTACCTACATTTGTGCAGCGCGACCGTTTCCGACCGCGCATCGCTAAAGACTTGATAGATAAGCTGATTACTACTGATGACCGAACCTTAGCTTTGGAGTTTGAGGTTCACCTAGATTGGCTACTATATTGTTGGAAGTGAGTGCGGTCCGACTTATATAGACTTGTCCATTGGTCAGCAGGTTGACCTGAAGTTGCTATTACATTTCTACTCTTATTCTTATTATTTTTTTTTTAAAGTAATTTCTGAAGGCTTTATAAATATTGTGGGATATTTTTTACACACAGCTGTCTAGTCCAAAGTAAGCTAATATAAGCTTGTGTCATGAGATCTAAACAACTGATAAACATACTTATATATTTCTAAATATATACATATTATTAATAGGTAACACCCAAACACCGGGACCTAATGCGCGGCAGTCGCATACAAGACCACTGCGCCACCGAGGCAGTTAAAATTTGAATATAATAACTATCCTCAGACTGTATCCCTCACTGGATAGTCAAAGAGGATGGATTGTCATTTTTAGCGATCAAAGTACAATTCTTTCGCTTCCTGCAAATTCACTAATCATATCATACATGCACGTCTTGGTGGTGTAGTAATACTTAAAATAACTGATGTAGAAAATACACGCATGAGTACTTTTTACATAAGCTATTTCTAAGTATACAAAGTACTAGATAAATAAAACGCAATCGTACCAATGTAATGCGTTACGAATTCAATTCTATCATATGTCAATTTTCCTTAATCCAGCGCCCATTCGAAGTATACCACGAACAATGTAAAAACTACATTATTCTAAATATCAATCGCCTTAAAAAGTACCATTTGACTTTTTATGACGTCTTTAAACTTTGCTTTTTTGCTGCCAATCAGAAGCTATTGTCCACATAATACAATCGTGACCGAGATGCCCCTATTTGACCATTGCGAACAATAAAAAAAACGAATATGGTCGCCGGGGTCATAAGTTACACGTATTGCGTCTTTTAAGGTCATTGTATAGGTCTATTTTACCAAAAAGAGGTCAGTTATTGAATTGTGTTTGCGAATTTTAGGGTTGAATGGGCATTTCCTGGAATTTGTTTCTTTTTGGTAATTCGATACGTGTGTGACCTCGGGTCAATAGGGTTCGTATACCATTTTATATTGTCACATTATAAAGAGTATTAATCGAGTTTGAATTAATCAATAATGTATTATTTGCTGTTATTTCCAAAATATGTGAATATATCTAATTTTATTGTAGAAGTTATTGTTTGGTTTTACATAGTTTTACATACATACCGTCAAATCTCTTACCTCGATGTGGCAGGCAGAGGCATACTATACGTTCACATTTTCACAGGTGAGAAAAAACGTTAATATACTATGACGGGCAGTGTTGATTATGAACAGCCAGTGAGACGTTGATAGGAATGATTAACTTCAATTCCATACCAAAAAGGATTAACTTTATTTCTTAGTTTCGTTCATTCAAATGATTCTAAATTTAAAAATAAATTGGTACGTTCTAAATGAGCATAAATTAAATCACTTAACCCTAAGAGGGTTGATCTGGATTATAAGTGCCACAAAAACTTAAATGCAGATTAACCTTGAATCTTAATATTTTGCGACCTCTCTATCCCCCATTCCCACGATTCACCCCAATTTTAAAAATATAGGGTTATCTCTCTTTACGCGGAGTGAACATCAAAGTAGATCACTTTAGAGTTGGTATCATAATTTTTTTTTGCTTTATTTTTTCGGTGAAAATTAAAAAATAGAATGTGACCCCCATTTCATGATGAGGTCTCGACATTGTGAACCTCGCTTAACCCTGTGTATTTGTGAAATTCGATCCGAATTTTTTTTTTATCTTTTGTGCATTTTTTATATTCTTTTTTCAAATAATATTGATGTATTGGTTTGGCAGGTAAATTGAGAAATTCTTGTGAGAAGATGACGAAGATTTTCGAAAATGATATTAATTTTTTTTACACCGTACCTATCATCTTGCCCAAATTAGGATAATATTAGCTTGTGGATATAGAAAACTGATATACATACTTATATTTGTTTATCTATCACGCCTTATCCCCGAAGGGGTGGCGGAGACATATTATATGCCCACTTTTCACCATGTTATCACATACTTATAAATTTCTAAATACAAAATTATATATTACTAGCTGTCCCGCCCGGTTTTGCCCGTGACATACTTCGAACTCCATGGCACCCATTTAATCCCGTCGTTTATTAATTTCACAATAATGTATGAAGTTTTTCCGATTTCGTTGATTACTTCTTCGCTCTCCAGTACTTAGGGGAGACCGGGGTAAGATGAGATACTTAATAGAAAAAAGGTCATAATATGAAAATCAAACTATTTATTAAACATCTTTTACAACAAAAGCAACATTTATAGTTTTAATTAATGTAATTATAATATTCTATGGCTCTAAATCGCATATTTTTTTGGCAAATAACAACTTAATGTCACATGTCAAAAATCCTGTTTTGCCCCATGATCGGGGCAAGTTAGGAAACGATATGGGGCATAATGAGTACACACTTTAATCTGGTCTGCAACGTTTACATATCTGTGCCACTTCATCGTCAACGTCTACACCTGCGCAGGAATTATGGGCCCAGTCATGGCACAGGCTACAAATAACCCATCCTTCAGTGTACTGTGAATATAAGTACCCACAATACATGCAAGGACAATCTACTGTAATCAAAGACAATCCAAGTAGGTACAGCTCTAACAGCTCTTCTCATATCGTTTTATCCCCATGTTCCACGATCTGTTTTACGTTTGTAATTTCGTACCATTTTACTGCAAACAAAAATAAACTTATTATTAAACAAGTATATGAAACTTTTTTTATATATAGGTACGGGCGGGTAGTATGGGGCAAAACAAGATACTACCAATGGACACTACAGGATGCAACCAAAACACGTAGCGACACGCAGTTGCCGTTCGGACTCGTGGACCTCGACTGAACATTGCGCGAATGACATTGTTTTAGGCTCGGTTGTGTACACAAATCACGCACACAAACACACTGCCCGTCCTGCCCCGAGCTACGTCTTGCCCCGGTCTCCCCTACCTACACCCGCACGGCCTGGTCGAAATATGTAAATATTATCTAAATAAACTGTACTTAGTGATGAAATTATTTATTTTGATAAGGATTAATAGCATGAGTAAAATAAACGCGTTTAAATGTAATCCAAAAAAATTTGCAAGATTTTTAAATAAAAAAGTGGTTGTATGGTATGGTGGTATGCTGTGTGTCGCGGACTTTTTTTGGTTGATTTTTTACACCTTGTGTCCGAAAACCCAAATATCTTACCGAACCCTATTTTTTCCAAAATAAAATATAGCCTATGTTACTCGTGGATAATGTATCTTTCAAATGGTGAAAGAATTTTTAAAATCGGTCCAGTAGTTTTAGAGCCTATTCATTACAAACAAACAAACAAAGTTTTCAAACAGTCTTCCGAATTAACACACTGAAGACTAAGCTCAGAACAACGTTAGCTCACAGATTTATAAACAATCACACTGCGTTAAGTTACCTTACGTTCTGATCGATGCTGAGATGGGTGATCGATTGTGGCATGCTATTCCCTTTAGGTGTGTTTCCATGCTTCGGAAGTCACGTTAAGCCGTTAGTTGCACAAGCCAGTGACATGGTAATTAAGTTTAGTTAAAGATCTTATATTATCTAAAGGGCGTTTTGAAATTTTTCAGTAGCAAGTTGCCGCGTCAACACTGCAATTGGGTCAGCACTTACACCTTTGATGTTGCAAACCTCCTAGACTTCTGATCAGTTAGACTTTATACTGCACCTCAGTAGTGTAAAAAATGATAATTATTGAGAAATGTATTGTATTTTAGTGTAGTAATTGGATAGTAGTGTAGAAAAAGGGAACAGTTATTTGCCGAACAACAAATAAACCAAGAATGAAATTAATTTAAATTGTACTAAAGTATCACCTTGCAGTTATTATTTGTATGTATTAAACGTAGATATGACATTATTTCAAGTTATACATTCATTATAAAAAAATTTGTATGCATTTTTATAACAAGTTGTGCAATTAAATAGAACAAAGTCTTGTTACAACGTCTCAAACCATTATAAAATAGTTTTAATTTTTATAAAGCATTTGCAAAACCTTTTTTTTGTACACCGGAACGTGGAGTTAATATTAAAATATACATCATTACAGAAATAACACACAACACAACATTCTATCATTAATAAATACAATACAATATCGACACAAAAACGAGTCGAAGATGCTGTTTGAAAGTAAAAAAGTACGATACAACTCTGCATCTGCAATACTAAAAATAATTTTCAACGTTTAATACAAAAATCGTAATAATTAACTTCGTTACACACCAATAAATTACAATACAAGAAAGTAAATGCAACACGATACGCACACATAGATGTGTGTTGTATACGTACACACATACCACATGGGAACGTAGGGCAGACCGCGGGATGATCGCGTATCGAATCATGTGGAATTCATCATATATTTTAAATTTTCGATAACGATTTTCATTATTCGTTCTGTTTTTAAATATGATATTTATTTTTTGAAATGCTTTGTTTTTTAATTACTTAATTCGTGAACTATATTCTTACGGCCTCAATTTAGGTAAAGTCCTGGTCTCATGCAAAATGATGTTTGCATAATTTGGATGCAACTGCCAATATATGACTCCAAAACGGTTGATTCACATCTGTGTTGTAGTAATGCAACAGTTGATCTCTCAGGTGATTTCGGTGGAGTCTTTGTACACATACTTATTTTTCTATTATATGGGACGAAAGAGAAAGAAATAAAAAATATAGTAGAAGCCGTTAGAATAGAAGTGTTTTGTCTATAAATGCTAAATATGCTTAAACGGATAAAGTTGCGGGGTGACGAATCATTTAGTCAGTCAGGACAAGAAAAAATATTCATAGTATAAAGAAGTAAGTATTGTTAGTCTATATTCAATAAATTGGAGCTAAATAGTAGCCTTATTTAGTAGTAGCATTGGTACTAACCTCCTACCTAACCCTCATAACGCTAACGACGCAAACGGGAAAGCATTCCAATACAAGCAATTTAAGTAAAACCTCCATTTCTAGATTTAAGTAAATAAGTAATCAGGCTCGTTTCAATAATCGAGTACAATGGTGCCCAATTATCAATAGGTGTCTGATAACTCTACTCAGGTGTATAGAGCATCCGAATGATAGCATATTGCTATCATTCGGATGCTCGGGCATATATATGGAGGAGCATATTCGGGCAGAGGCCAACATGCAGGGAAATCATTTTAAAAAGGAGGCTTTATTCTATGCAGAATGTGTCTACGTTAACTAAATGTTGAATTTCATAGGCTTTAGTTTGTTTAAGGGCTTCCACAGACTAGCTTCTTTTAGTATCCGCAACCGACGACGAATACTAAAAGAAGTCAGTGAGCGGGGGCTTTAAGATGCTATGTTATTTAAAATAATAAATCTTAAGTTTGAGCCTTCTGGTAGGTATTGTTTTACGAATTGGTTCGAACGAACAGGCGATTATTCCAATGCCTTTATATTGAGTTTAAATTGTTTTCAAATCCAAATGAAGTCTTCTTTCACCAAAATTTTACTTACTTTCCCTCCATATGGCGTTGCCATAGACGCTCCAGTACATCTGTTGTTCTTATTATGTGTAAATGTACTACCTAAAGCATAATAACTATTGCTATTTGAGAATGTAATGATGCAAAAACTCATAAATCTGAAACTAAACCAACTACTAGAGTTGACTTGACACGAATAAAAGAAAAATATCAAAGTAAAAAGTTATAGTTCAACATTAATTATAAATGTTGAAATGTAACTCTTTCCTTACATACATTCATACATTTTATTAATTTATTTATTAAATTGTCACGCCTTTATCCCCGAAGGGGTAGGCAGAGGCATACTATGCGCCCACATTTCACCATATGCATTTTTGTCCCACGTAACAGGTGGTGAGCCCATTACTGTGTAACTCTTTACTTATGTGCGAAATGTGGGCGTATACTATGCATATGCTTTTGGAGAATAAGGCACAAGTCACAGTATAGTATGTCAGTATACACAGAATCACACTAGATATTTATTTCACTTGGAAATAGAATAAGCCGGTATCTAAGTAAAATAATCGATTTAAAAAATAACAAAGAATCTCAAATGGACACAGTTCCTATTCGTATCTCTTTCTGGTATCTATCAGTTGAAAAACTTAAAATATTATTACCCAATTGAATCGGTTCTTTATGTTGAAATGATTTAAGTTTTACACTTTTTGTCCCTCGTTTTGGCAGGTGGTCCGATAGCTAAACCAGTTTTGAAGTAAAAACTTTGCCAGTAATTATATTCCCCGTTACTATAATAGAATTCAAAGAAACTTATCTCAAAGTTTTATGAATGTTAATAAATTATTATATTTGTGTATCAAAATCTCAAGGCTCCACCATAATTGACAAACCAAGTCAAACAAATCTACATGCTTATGCAACTGTTAACATAGAACCAATACAACTTTCGCATTCACTATAGCATTCCATACTTTTAAGTAACGTTTTATATCGTTGACGATTCGGGCAAGGTATGGGAATGCTACAAAAATGTAAAAAAAAATTAAATAACCGCATTTATCTCAATATAAATACTTGAAATCGATATCACAAACTTTTTACTTTGAAACACTATTTTTGCCAAAAAATACGCTAAATATAAAAATTCAATAAATAAAATTAATCTGAACATAGTGGAAAATAATGGTTTAAATATTTTTCTTGGATTTAGAATCGTCGAATGAAAAATTAACTAATGCTGATATTGTGAAAAAAAATTAACTAATGCTGATTAGTTAATGATGAATGAATTTAATGAACTATAATGTTATAATATATTCCTGTTAAAAAAAATAAAAAGATTTTAATTTTAAACAATTTTGAAAAGCAATTAGTTTACTAACTATATCATAAATTTTAAATGATAAAATTTTCAGTCTTGACTTCGAGCTAGACTAGAAATAGCGTCTTTTCACAGAGTAGGTTTCGGTAGCCAAGGTAGAATTTATTTACACATTAAAATTTAAGTTTATGGGTTTTAATTTTCTTTTAATAACTAACTAACTAACTAACGTTCACGTTTTCATGAAATTTCGATTAACACAAAATTTAACCTTTAAATCTATCAATTGAGATCAGGGATAATCCATACCATTAAATTATTAATTCAAATGCAAATTACATTTAAACGCGAATATCGATAAATTCGTTAAATATTGTTGGACGTCCTTACACGGTCCGCCGTCACAAATACATTCATATGATTTATTGTCAACACGGACAACAACTCGTGTGTGGAGTGTATCAGTCGCACACGCCCGCCGATGTGATAGGGCTGTCTCTAGCCCACCATTGAAGATAAAACAATATCTCTTTTTTAATTTTAAATTATTCATACAGTATGCTGATTTTTGGTTGCCAGTAACATAGTATACAATGATAATTTCACGAACATTATGCATAACAATGAACACATTACTTACATACATAAAAGTTACTGAAACGATTATGTCAATAATAACTATAATTTTTAAAAAATACGGTTGGCGAACGAACATTCTGACGTCAAGAGGAAGTGCATTTCAACGAAACTAGACTTAAGGGCATGGAAGATGAAAGATATTTAATATGAGGTCTTAACTGAACTGGTGCATTAGGGTATTAAGTTAGAGTCGCTGAAATTATCATCTTCTTGCCCTTGTCCCAATTTATTTGGGGTCGGCGCAGTATATGTCTTCTTCCATTCATCCCTTCATATTCATCTGTTCTCATCACATGACCATACTAAGACATTTTATATTTCCAGTCACTGGTGCCCCACTCTCAAACTTCCTCTGATATACTCATTTCGTATTTTGTCCGTTCTACTCATTTACACCACACATCCACCTAAACATTATCTTTGTAGCTACATGCACTCTTCTTTCATCCATCTTTTTACTATGCCGGTGACATACATGGGTAACCAATTCAATTTTATAGAGGGCTTGAAAAATTTCAACAGCACGTCGCCACAACCTGCGACTGTCTATTTCAACACGGCAATAGGCTCACAATCTATTACGTGGGACAAAAATGCTTGTGGTGAAATGTGGGCGTATAATATGCCTTTGCCACCCCTTTGGCGAAAAAGGCACGCCCGATAAACATTATATTATCTATGGTAAAACGAAACGAATTATATTTTTTTTGTAAACTATTCATTACTAATTTGACAACCCTAGCACACGAGGTCGGTATGTGATACGTCGGAAAATGTACCATTTGCGCATACGCGGTTATTACTTGTTCATCAACCTTTTAATTTTGTCAATCGAATGATCAATTATATGTTTTTAGCGGACACACAGAATGTTTTATTGCCTTTATGCAACCGGAGCATTTTGGAGCAGGAATTTTAAGATTAGGTTGGTTATCTTTTTTAAATTTGAAGTAAATGAAAAGACAATTTACTCCACCAAAGTTCTACGCGGTAGGTAAAATAGAAATTATAAAAAGTTTTGTATGGTCACGGGTTTTCCTCGACAGGGTAGGCTAGGCAGTGTCATATTAGACATTTCGTCATTTGTATAATATTGGCCCATATAATAGGTGATGAAGTGTATTGAAGTGTCGAAATGGACAGGAGCAAGCTTTTAGACCACCCGCTGTTGAAAATTTTCAAGCCAAGGTTTTATGAAATAATGAAAAGAACTATAATTATTTCATAAAAACTGCAAACTACTTTCATATAGACAAAGCCTTATACAACACACTTTCTTTACGCTGTATCCCTGACGGGGGGGAGTCAGAGAGGACAGATCGCCAGGATCCGCGATCCATGCATACTTCTTTCGCTTCTTCAAGATTCATCAATCGCTTCATACACGCCCGTCTGGGTATCCGAGTACTTTTGACTTTTCCGTTTTTGTGCAATCTGCTCACGTGGTCTTCTTATGTAAGTCTTGGCCTACCCTGACTGCTTCTGCCCTCTACTTTCGCACAATATATATTCTTCGTCAATCGTTCCTCATTCCTTCGTTGGACGTATCAAAACCTACGGAGCACGCCCTTTTCCAGTTTAACGCTGACACTTTCATTCAAACTTCGTTACGTATTCGGTCGGCCACAGTTACGCCGCACAATTTTCGAAGTGATCGCATCTCCACAGCATTCAATTTACTTTCATGCATCTGCTGACATACCCATGTTTCACTGCGTTTTGAATCGCCAGTAGTGCTTCTTTTACTAAATTATTATATAAAACTAGCTGACCCAGCAAACTTTGTTTTGCCATATAAAGGGCCACCCTTATCACTGAGGGGTAATAAATTACGACCGATTCTCAAACCTAACGATTATACATATATATTTTTATAATAATCGATGAAGTCGTTTCGGTAGGAGTATGACAACAAAAACATTCTCGATTTTTAAAAAATATTATATGATATTCTATTTAAAAAAGAAACTAGAAGTAGTCATTATCCAATCGAAAGCTTTTAATCACCGAATCGAAGTCTGATGATTCCAATTCCATTGGGTGATCGCAGGCTAAGCTTTTGTTTTTTTATTGCCTTATTTACGACCTCCACGGCTCCTTAAGAAGTCACTGAACATTCAAACAGTGATTTATCTTCAGTTCAGTTAATTTCGGTAAATCGTTTAACCTTATTAAAAAAATCTGTTATCGCAATTGTTACAAGTTCGTTGACATGTTTTCGAGAATATAATCGATACTAATCAAAATTTCATGGTAATATTAAAAAAAGTTTCTTTAAAATTACATAAAGATGTGGGCTATGTTGTTTATACCTCAGAGGTGGCAGACAAGCATACGACCTGTGGACTAAGTCTACTAAATTAATCGTGTCGAAATAGAATCGAAATCGTCGCTCAATAGAAAGCCACCGGTACAATTTTGACAGTTTTTCGTAGTCTACTATTACAATGGACTTCTATCGGTCGGCCGATAGAATTTTACTAACACGTACCGCGCCAGTGGCCGCTATCAGTTGCACTTTTGATCGTCTACTAACATTTTGACAGCTTTTATTCTACGGTTATATTCGACGGTTTGACAATAGTAGATTCGGCCCCCTGATTGAAAATGGTCACAGTAGTCTATGGACGTTTGTTACGCCATAGTTGCGGCACTCGCGCTGCGTACCCTGTAAAAACCTTCTAAGACCCCTTATGAAGAACCCCAAACTGTAGACAATTTTTTTAACGTGTTGAAGCACTGATACTCTTACAAATGGAAATACTTCAAATGGTACAGTAAGATGCTTAACGCAAGCCTATATTCCCGAAGGGGTAGGCAGAGCATACTATACACCAACGTTACACCGTATGCATTTATGTCCCACATAACACAAGTGTCATCTATCCCATTGCCGTGTTGAAATAGACAGATGCAGGTTGTGGCTTGCTGTTGAAATTTTAGCCGCCAGTAAGGCCTTAAGCTTTGTTTGAGCACTGCCGCGATGGCGCATTGGTAGTGTATGCAACTGCCGATAATAAGGTTCGATTCCCGGGTTGGAATACATGGAATACAAAAAATGTTTGTATTTGAGTTTACTATGTATAATATGTATGTTTTTAGAAATATACTGGTTGAAGTCCGCGACTCCGCACGCGTGGTGAAGTTTTCCCGTTCCCATTTTCCACAAAAATTTGTTCCCGGGATCAAAAGTAGCCAATGTGTTATTCAGATGTGTAAGCTATGTTATTGTAATTCAAAATCCTTTCAGTAGATTTTGCGTGATTAAGTAACAAACATCCATACTCACAAACTTTCGCGATTATATTATTATTAGGATAAGTATGTTTATCAGTCGTCTAGATCCCATAACACAAGCTTAATATTAGCTTACTATAAGACGGCGCTACGTAAAAATAAAGTGTTTTCATTTCAATAAAAATAAAAATGTTCCATAATATTTATTTATTTATGTTACTGGCAACCGGGACCAACAGCTTAGCGTGCCTTCCAGCAGGGATACGAAATTTTATTTACGGTTAATGAACAAGTATCACATGGTCACCCATCACAAGACCAAATCCTACTAATATTACAAACGCGAAAGTTTATAAGTATGGATGTTACTCTTTCACGCAAAATCTACTGACTGGATTTTGATGAAACTTTACAATAATATAGCTTACACATCTGAATAACACATAGGCTACTTTTTATCTCGGGAATAAGTTCCTGTGGGAAACGAGAACGAGAAAACTTCACCATGCGTGCGGAGCGCGGGCGTCAACTAGTCCTTAATACAAAAGAAATTCTCGAAAATAATATTCATATTGCTTGACATATTTCAGTAAACCATTACGACGACTACCCGTCACATGCCGAGATTTCTTGAATTCTATTCGCTGTTGAAAAATCTTTTAGTAGTGGCCTCTCTACAGCTCGCATCACTCGGCGTCCAATCACAATAGACACAATGTGCGCGCGCGCAACACAGCGTGTGCGCACAAAAATAACCGGTGACATTTTAGCGCGTTTGGAATCAAAGTATTCGAGAGATATGCGGCTATGTTACCGCACTGTATTAATGGCTTTTAGTTTTATTAGTTTTTTTTATGTAAACTAGCTAATAAACGCGGCCTCGCCTGCGTTGTGAGGTATAAATAAATTGTAAATAAATATTGCTGGACATTTTTTTACACAGCGCCATCTAACCCAAAGTAAGCTAATATAAGCTTTAGGTATTTGCTCTAGACAATTGATAAGCATACTTATTATTTTTCAAAACACATATATATACCATATTTGGTATAGGTACATAGAAAACACCCAAACTCCGAAACAAATATTTGTGGATAACACAAATATTTACTTTGACCTGGGAATGGAACCCGGGACCTCAGCGCGGCATTCGCATACACTACCACTGCGCTACCGAGGCTGTCAAACAGATAAGGCAGGCGAGGCAGTGAGTCAGATTTTTTTGCATTTTATTTTTATAGCGAAATGAAAGCGAAATGAAAGCCACTGTCACAATGGTACTCAAGTTGGCGAACACATGATGTGCCCCTACACGCTCCGCTTGAAGAACCCTAAGTTAAAAGAGGAGGGAAACACGTGCGCTGGCAGAGCATTCCAAAATTCTATTCTTCGACAGAGAAACGAAGAGAGAGATGAACCGCTCAGTTCTGGTGAAAATTCTCTCCACAGTGTGAGAGTGACACCTCTGCCCGGCACGAGTTGTTCGGGATTGAACAAGAGAGGGTGGGATGAGGTTAAAGAGCTCTTCAGAACCCTCTCTTTGGTAGATACGGTAAAACGCAGCCAATGAAGCTATTATTCTACGCTGCGCTAGCGTTTAAGGCTTCTTTTTACCTCAGGACAATCTATAACGCGATTAGCACGTCTCTGCATAGCGTCTAGCGCATCCAGCAAGTTCCTCGCGGAGTCATCCCAAAGGTGAGAGCAGTATTAACTCATGGACGAATCTGCATCTTGTATAGAAGACATCTCTGCTGCGGCGTGAAGGACCGTCTCACCTTTATTTAGAACTCCTAGCTTCTGCGAGGCTAGCCCAATACAGCTCTCTATATACGATTTGTGCTTGAGCTCTCTACGGGCGTCTATGCCGATAAAGCCTTCACCCGTCTTTCACAGGTACTTTTTCCCGGGATATAAAGCTTATGTAGTGTTCTACCGGTATACGAAATTTAAGCCAAATTAGTTCAATGCAATGGGCTTACCACCTATTACGTAGGACAGGAATGCAGACGGTAAATGTGGGCGTATAATATGCCACTGACACGCCTTAAGGCATACAGGTGTATTTGATTGATAATTATGTCTCTCAGGGTTTGTAGCGTTTTCGATGAAATCCCTCAATGACTTTTGGTATTTTTTTCCGATATCTTGAATGCATCATCATCATCCGAGTGTCTGTCCCAGTTGCGTCTCGCGGCGCCCGGGGTCCGCTTTCCTACATTTTCCTCCTCCACTTCGCTCGGTCGTCGGCATCCCCTGTAGTGAGACCATTGGCACGCATGTCATCCCTTACGATGTCAAGCCAGCACTACTTGGGTCTTTCCTTCTTACCGGGACCCGGCAGGGCCGACATGGCCAGACATTTGTTTCCCACGTAGCCCGGCGGCGGCCGCAAGACGGGACCATGCCAGCGAAGGCGATACTTTTGCAACTTATGTGCAATGTCACGGACGTGAAGGCTGCCGCGGATGCGAGAGTTACTCACGCGGTCCATACGCGTGACTCCACACATCCACCGCAGCATTTTCATTTCCGTGACATGCAGCTCCTGCTTGTGTCGCTTGTTTTCGATATCTTGAACTATTTACACACAAATATTATATCAAACTAAATGTGTAAATCTTCCTCTTTCTAACCATACTTAATGATAAAACCCGTATTAAAATCTGTTGCGTAGTTTAAAACATGTAATACTACATACAGACAGCGGGAAGGGACATGTAAAGATCTGGTACTTAGGTATGTTTGATGAATGAAGTCTACAATGATGCAAAAAAAATTACCCGATTTGTCGACATTTATGACTACTGCTCTGCTCCCCAGTGTAGTAGCGTAATGAATGATGATGAATGATGAATGATGAACCTATAGCCTTCCTCAACAAATGGACTAGCTAACACAAAAATAATTTTTCAAATCCGACCAGTAGTTTCTGAGATTAGCACGTTCAACCAAACAAAGAAACAAACAAACTCTTCAGCTTTATAATATTAGTATAGAAAACTTAACTTAACTTAACTATCTTCACGCTATATCCCTGACGGGGTAGTCAGAGAGGACAGATCGCCAGGCTTCGCAATCCATGCATACTTCTTTCGCTTCTTCAAGATTCATCAATCGCTTCATACACGCACGTCTGGGTATCCGAGTACTTTTGACCTTTCCGTTTTTGAGCAATCTGCTCACGTGGTCTTCATATGTAAGTCTCGGCCTACCCTGACTTCTTCTACCCTCTGCTTTCGCACAATATATATTCTTCGTCAATCGTTCCTCACTCATTCGTTGGACGTTCCAAACCAACAGAGCACGCCCTTTTCCAGCTTAACGCTGACACTTTCATTCAAACCTGCCATATTGCGTATCACTTCGTTACGTATTCGGTCGGCCAAGGTAACGCCGCACAATTTTCGAAGTGATCGCATCTCCACAGCATTCAATTTACTTTCATGCATCTGCTGACATACACAGGTTTCGCTACCGTAAAGCAAAGTTGGCACTAGCACTGCGTTATGAATCGCCAGTCGTGCTTCTTTTACGATGCTTTGTCGCTTTAGTAATTGGGACATAGCACCGTTAACTCTGTTTCCGGCAGCTACTCGCCGTTCTACATCCGAATCACATCTTCCATCCGCGCTAAACATACTCCCTAAATACACAATTTCATTCACTTGCTCTAGACGTTCCTGGTTTACCCTAATCTCGCATTTATTTTTTACGTCATTTCTTTCAAATACTAGAACCTTAGTCTTACTTGCATTCAAGCGAAGACCCTTCCTTTCACTCTCCTCTTTCATATTAGTGACTAATGCCTGAAGGTCGGCTTCTGATGAGGCCATGAGCACCGCATCATCAGCGTACAGCAGACAGTTTACTGAAAAGTCACCCAAATTCACACCCATATCACAATCTTTCAACTTCTGCAGGCAAATGTCCAGATACACTATGAACAGCCAGGCGGACATGACACAACCCTGTTTGACGCCTGTACAGACATCAAAAAGAGGTGACACATCCCCCCCTACTCGCACGCAAGCCTTACAGCCCTTATAAAGCGACTGTATTGCCCGCAGTAGCGAGCCGTCCACACCATATCCGGGCAGCAAATCACACAGTTTACCTCACAACGTTATCAAATGCTTTCTCCAGATCCACAAAAGCGCAGAAAACCTTCTGGCTAATAGCCAGAAACTTCTCCGCGATCATGTGGAGAGAAAACACTTGACCCATGCAACCTCTTCCACCTCGGAATCCGCATTGAGCCTCCCATAAATATCTTTCAGACTTTTCTTGTATTCTTGCCGTTATAATCTTTGCATACACTTTACTAGCTAAGCTGACCAAGCTGATCGCCCTGTTTAGGCGCGAGCCTTTACCTTTGTTAATAGGTAATACAACTGCTATTCGCCAGTCATCTGGGACCTCACCCGTCCGCCAGCAAAAGTTGCATAACAGACATAGAGTGTCCCAGACGCGCGACCCACCGTACTTGATCATCTCAGCAGTAACTCTGTCTTTTCCCTCAGCCCTACCACATTTCATACTTCTTATCGCTTGTTCAATTTCTTTCATACTAATGACTTCAATTGGGATCCGGAGCATCGAAGTGAGCTCCACTTCCCGATGTGGCATTTCTGTCTTTTCTTGTATACATCTTTCCATAATATTCACTCCATCTCTGCAGGACGTCAGTTTGGTTTGTTAGGACGTCATTGTTAACACTAAGCACTTTATTCATACTGCAGATTGCCGAACAACTCCGGGTCTTGCCTATTCTCTTTCCAGAAGAGGTTTTTTGCATTATCCCGGAAATTGGACGACAACCTTTCATCCGCTTTCAATCTGCACCTTTCACGAGCTTCTTCTATCAGTGCCTTCGTGTTAACTTTTTGCAGCTTGTATCTCTCTTTCATATTAAAATCATTCCGCGAGGCTAAGTAGTCTAACCATGCTTTCTTCTTCATTCGAACTGCTTCTTTCACTTCCTCATTCCACCATGCGTCACGCTTATTACTACTGCCTCTTCTTGTTTCTCCACACACTTCCACAGCGGCATTTACCATTCTATCCCTAAGGTTCTGCCGTACACTTTCCACATTCTCACTACTAACATTGACGTCGCCAAGCTTTTCGGCTACCCTTTCTTTATATTTATCCCTAATGGATGCATCCTGCAGCTTTCAGCTTTTGATGCTATAAGTCGGCTCAGGTTCAGGACACTCGGCACGAAGACGCCAACCCGCGAACAGACCCCTAATCCTAGTTATTACTAGGTAGTGGTCTGATCCTAGCTCAGCGCCTCGATACACCCTTGTGTCCATCACCTGTTTACGGAGCCGACTATCCATTAGGAATAGATCTATCATGCTTCTCTTTGACTTACATCTCCTCGTATACATAATATATGAATTTGTTTGTGGTTAAACATTGTGTTCGCCACAAACAAATCCTTTTCCTTACAAAATGCCAAATGCCAGTATAAGCCTGCCAGCGTCGTTCACCCTTTTATCCCCATACTTCCCGAGTATCGACTCAAAACCATCGCGAGCGGTACCCACCCATCCATTCAAGTCTCCACATACTATAAGTCTTTCATTTCCTTCTATCACATTTAGAGCTTCTCTCATACTCTCCCAGAAGTCCTCTAGCTCACTCGCGTTCGACGAAGATACTGGCGCGTAAGCAGCTACCAGGAAAATCTTCGTCAAACCAAGTTTTAGACGGATCCAGAGGATTCTAGGACCTACCAGTTTGTACTCATACATACTGGAGGCCAATCGCGAGGACAACAAAATTCCAACACCCCGACTGCCATGCTCGCTCTCTGGTACTCCAGACCATAGCGCGAGCACCCCACCCGGAAGCTCCAAGACTTCGCTGCCCTTGCGCTTGGTCTCTGTCAAGCACACTACATCTAGCTTTCTCTCATTCATAACATCCATCAACTCATTCATCTTATCTGCCATTCCTTCCCTAACATTCCACGCAGCTACCCTGCACTCCATCCTCCACTTCCCGCCGTGTCGGGCCGCGCGTGTAGGGTGGCGGTCCCCTACGCCGCTCTGGCTCACACTTTTCGCACCAGCGGAGACGAACTGGTGCGCGTCGCCTCGGGGGCACGCCCTAACATTGTTCGCCCTTGAGGTGCTCGTGTTGGAGTAGAATTGCAGCCGTAGCTGGCAGGGATGGCGACGTGCACGCTTTTACTCTTCATCCCCCCCAAGTATAGATAAGATATATATATATAGTAATATATATATAGTATAGATAAAATACAAAAAATCGGGATAGCACATAGCACCCGAACTCTTAGGCGAGGTCGCGGTGGTAGCCAAGGTCTGTCGAGAGCTCTAGGACATCCTTCCGAGAAGTTACTCTAGATGTAAGTAAATAAATATGTAAATAAATAATAAATAAATAGGTAATAAATAAATAAGATAAGTAAGTTAAACATTATTGTACACAAATTTATGTAAAAATACAACAAATAAAATTGCATGAATATGTACCAATGGCGCACTTATCGCGAAGAGTAATTTCTTACAGGCAACCTTTGAATGGACAACAAACGAATTTCAAAATTGTAAGTATTGGGGAGTTATTGGTGTAAAATTAAAATAAAATGGTTGTTAAAAAACAAAAAGTAAGTATAAAATGAGAGGATAATTTTACAGTCACAGGTTACGTTAGCCTAAACTATTTATATATATATATATGCATACACATGAGGTGCTCAATAATATTGAGATAGTTAGAAACCGTGTGGTTTTTATCGATTCAAGTCATGACGGCATGACATCCAAAGGGATTTTCACACAAAAAAAGAAAGAGTGAAAAAAAAATCAAAGTATAGGTCTTTTGACCCGTGGGGGTCACCTAGTATGTAATAAGTATACAGTTGTCTAGCTCCCATAACTCAAGCTTATATTAACTAAATTTGATCTAGACGGCGTTGTGTGAGAATGAATAAAAAAATACTTCACGAAAGTGGACATAATAATAAATGGCGGAGCCTAATGTCGCGATGAACCGTGAAAAATGTCCGAACAATACTTCGTTAATTATCAATTATACAGAAGACATTGAAATAGGTACAGCATTTTGTAAGTAACAGTTAATAAAGATTTGTGCTATGAAACATGACTTGCAAACATTAACACCAATATAACAAAAATACATGTTTATATTTGATTTTAGACGTTTAAACAATAAAGTTTAGAAAAGTATTATAAAACAGCTCAGTCTGTCGCTAATTCGTCCTTCTGTAGTAGGGTTTCCGGAACCGGTACTGTTTGTAAGAACCGGGAATTTCGGTGCTAGTCTTCTTAGGAATCGGGATTTCCCGGTTTTTTCTTTACCTACTCTGTAGGCTTCTATTTCTCAGGAACCATAAGAGACAAAGACAAACAGTTCGCAGTTCAGCATTCGATTCAGGACACCATGATTTTAAAGTTTCTACCTATTGTTATATTTAAATCTAGTTTTATTGCCAGGTTCTTTCTCAGGTTCTTTTTCAGGATCTACCAGGCTACAGACTTTGCGAATCTGGCAGTAACTGTAAATGTAGAAGCTATAATCTTTACGTTCATAAGTGTTACTTTGTGACCTACATGAATAAAGATACTTAATTTAATATCACCATTTGTTTATATTTTAAATATAGTTAATTTAAGGGGACACTTTCTGCCAATTTCGTTTGGCAAAGAGGGTAGACAAAGTAACCAAGTTATTTAAAATTTCGTTTCTCTGTCGAACTATATAGACATACTCCAGGCCTAAGATTTTCTAAGAAACACTTGTGTAATACATTTTTTTGTTTAAACTTAGGGCGAGATAACAATTAGACAAAACAATACCTAATATTGTTTGGACTGTACGTTATCATTATTTTTTAAACATTGACGTAGGCTTACAGACTAATAATACATTTAGTGTAATTAAATATATAAAAAACAGGTTGCTAATAACAAGCCTCCATCTAAATACAATAAGAAGATTAAAGAAATAGGTAATAATTAAAAAATAGCTAAAAAGTCTTAACAACCAGGCCAAAAAATAATTACAAAAAAAAGAAAACATACCACTATGGTTTGATAGTTCGGTATTGTCATAATATATAGTAATTTTGTATTTAATAATCTTTGATACGCTTTTTAAAGCCCTCGTAGCCCGGCTGACTGAGCGCAGTGCGTTTTCAGGACACTGTTTCTGGAAACAATCACTGCGTTAAGCAACTTACGCTATCGATTGCTTGGTCCTTGGTTGGGTGACCGCTCAGTGGTATTTCCATCTTTGTGGCACGTTAAACCATTGGTCTCATACATACATATCGTCACGCCTGTCTCCCATCGGGTTAAGCAGAGACTATGGCATTCCACTTGCTACGATCCTGGCATACAACTTTCGCTTCTTCCACTTTCTTAAGTGTTTTCATACACACACGCCGGTTAAGGGTACTCTTGACCTGACCTTTTTCCAAAATGTCTTCGATTTGATTGACATATGTACGTCGAGGTCGCCCCTTACCAGTTTGCCCATTCGCATCTTCCGATAAATCTGTTTCGTTAGTCTACTTTCATCCATCCTCTCCACGATTGCCATTGGTCTCGTGTGCCATTAACATGGCAGTGTCAGCATTTCTTCTCTTAGGTACGTTTCTTCTAGTCACAGTCTTCAGCATCTCTGATATGAGACCATTGGCAAGTTTGTTATCAAACTACGGCATCAAGTCATGCTATTTTGGATCTGCCTCTGTGGCACGGTGGGAGTGTATACGACTGCTACGCAAGAGGTCGTGGGTTCCATTCCCACCCAGGATAAAACTTTGTGTGAAGAGCACGATGGTTTATACTGTGTCTGGGTGTTATATGTTTATTAGTTATCTGGTTACCATAGTACAAGCTCTGGTTAGTTTGGAATCAGATGACGTTGTGTGAATTGTCCCAACTATATTTTCATATTTATATTTTAGGTAATATCAAAACTGTGGTATTGTGGTGTAAGTACAATGGAGGCCTACCGATGTCTTCGGGGCCAAGCTAGCTTCCCTGCCAGTGGTGCACCTGCTATCGTATGAGGTCGTAGAGAAGAGAAGAAAGATTAGAAATAATACCCCGTACCAACCCGTGTGGCTACCGTAGTATCCTTTAATACCTAAGGTCTCCCTCTCTAAAATAATTGTATACTTGTATGCCACCATAATGGGTGAACAAAGTAGTGTATTATTTATTTCATTCGCTTTGAGTTCTTACAATTTCGACAGGATGTTAATTTAATAAGTTTTTGTGATGTATGCCCGTGTGAACATGTTAAAATTTAAAACGAGTTAGCAATAAGCGGTATTAAACATTCCGCATAGCAACTTGTACAGCCAGTACAATGATTAAATATCAATAATTAATAATATATATCAACTAACAACGTCTCATTACAATAACGTTATTTTCGTCTTCGCAAAAAATTAACAGCAAAAAGTATGATGATCTAAACGCTACACATAATCGATGCAATTGAACTTCTTCACGTAAATTATGTTGAATCTAACTTCTTCACGTAAATAACTTTGGTGAATAATTGAACTTTTTCGCATAAATAGTGTTAGAAAGAACAGATGTTATCTAAATGTCAATAAAAAGCGCATTGTATGAGTCGCGCGGAACGGAGCGGTCCAGGACCGACGAGATGTCGAAGGTCATCATGCGTAATACAAACACGCTCCAGTTTCAAAAGAACTTTACAAAAAACCATCTCCGCATTGTCGAGCTTACAGTTAACCCTAAAAAGACCCTTTCTTAGCTTTTTGGCAGAAAAAAACAGCGATCAGAGACGGCTGGCGAGGTGCGGCGTATTTGTGGCCGGGCGGGCGAAGCGCGCGGTCGCACCTCAAGCTCACGTCTGACGAAACGTGTCTCGGAACGCGGGAAAACTCGCTACTAACCCGCCACTCGCTAAAGGTTTCCACCAATTAAAATAATCCACCGAAACGCATTCGAAGAATCAATATATTTTCGATAACACTGTAACGCGATGTTTATTATTATGATTCTTACAAATTAAACCGCGTATTGTTTTAAATATTTCGACATTGTCGGAATTCTATTGTGTGACTCTTTAATTGTTTAATGTTTTGCTTAATCTAGGGCTTTGTCGAGATGAATCCGTTTGGATTTACATTTTTGACTTGATATAAACAATTGATAATTTCGCGGAGGAGTGAAGCGTGGTTTTTATGAATGTTTTTGCGTATCGGCCGCTGGTGGGGGAAGGGTGGGGCCTCCGTTGACTCGTCCCTCTCCTAGCCAGTATTTTGATTTAGTTTCCGAGTCTTACGCAGATGTGGCAATTTTTTCAGTCGCGTGTGTAAGGCGCGCGCGACTGTTGCACTTTCCGCGTTTCGGACGGATTATTTTAATTTCGGAATCGACAAAATTTCCCGCGCACTACTGTGGACATTTCGCGAAGTTTGTTATTCAAATTAATTAATTTCAGGTGACTTTAAATATAATTTGAATACAAAAACATTATTTGTGTACAAACAAACTTTAGTGTTGTCTTCTGTGAGTGCTAGTGACACTGGATATATGGTGAAAAATAACACAAGTGACATTGTGCCCGAACGAATTAATATTTTAATAAACTAATTTTCAAGTTTGGATGTCCTAAAATAAGGTAAGATTTTCCTAAGTAATTAGTATTATCAATCAAATAAGTTTACAATAAAAGTTTAACTTTATAAACATAACATTTTGTTTATAAAACTTGATTTTTACTGCTTTAAATCATATGTTCTCATTATAAATTGTATTTAATATTAATAATTAATATTAAATATCAAGTGATGCAGAGATAAGCAGATGTGCTTATCTCTGCATCACTTCTATGGGGGTAAAGGCGTGACAATATGTATGTATGTACTTACCTAGGTATCAATTATAGAAACAATTTAAACACAATATTAAAATCAATTACCTACTAGGTTAGTAACAATTATTTAATCAGTTTTGTCCACTAGTAAATTGCTAATAGCCAAAAGGCTGCTGTTTGTATTCATTTATACTTTTTTATTTGTTGTAATCTAATCCATATTAGTGTACTTAGGTACAACTTACTTACTACTAAGTAATTAAGTTAGTTATTGTGATATTCTACATATTTAGTAGATACTTAAGAACTCGATTAAGTTATTTAACATTTTATTTTATAAAGCTCTATACCTACTAATATAAGCGATACTACTAATACTAATTAATGCCTACTCGATTACTATGCGTAGGTAAGTAGGTATAGAAATATCTAAAGAATGTTTTAACACACATTTAATTTGTTAATAATTTTAAAAGGTCGTACGTACCTATCTCAGTTGATTCTTAACTAACTTTAATTTAACTAAACTAAGTAAATGCTATGATGTAAGAACTACTAATAAAAAAATATTTTTGTGTAACTATTTCAATACTAATTAAAGTTACTTAACTTACTTTATTAATACTAACAGCATACTAATCACGTATTTAAGTTAAAACCTTTTTGAACATATGGTACGAATTGTTGACAGTATCTGGTCCTCATACCTAAGTGGACCAGATACCTAATGTCAGTCGAAAGTCCAAGTCACTTAAATACGAAGTGTAATACTTGTATTTCAATATTTTTAAATAGTACAAAATAAAGTTATTTAATTTTTTTTTGAACATATTGTGCGTACAAAAATAAGTATATAAGTCATGTATATGTAATTCGTAATAGAAACCTTTTAGAACATATGGTACGAATTATTTGACTGCTACGCAAGAGGCGCGTGGGTTCGATTCCCATCCAGGATAAAATTTTGTGTGATAGGCACGATGGTTTATTCTGTGTCTGGGTGTTATTTATCTATAATATGTATGTATTTAGAAATATATAAGTATATTTATCAGTTATCTGGTTACCATAGTACAAGCTCTGCTTAGTTTGGAATCAGATGGCATTGTGTGAGTTGTCCCAACGATATTATTATTATTATTATTTTATAATAGTATATAGGGATATAGTTTAATATCCCACATACCTAAGTGAACCAGATAATGTCAGTCGAAAGTCTAAGTCGCTTATAATACGAAGTGTGTAATACTTGTATAAAAAATTTTCAAATAGTACAATACAAAATGTTTTTTTTGGAACAACAAGTGCAAACTATCAAAAGTATTTAAGCCATGTATATGTAATTCGAAATAGAAACCATTTCTAACACATTTTATAATAGTATATAGGGATATAGTGTACTATCCCTTATACCAAAGTGGACCAGACACTGTCAGTTGAAGGTCTAAGTCACTTATATACGAAGTGTAATACTTGTATTTCTTTTTTTTTAAATGATACAATATAATGTTATTTAATTTTTTTTGGAACCATAAGTGCAAACCATCAAAAGTATATAAGTCATGGATATGTAATTCGTAATGGAAACCTTTTCGAATATATTTTATAATAGTATACCTATAAGGATATATTTTAATTATCTTTCTTACCAAAGTGGACCAGATACTGTGAGTCGAAGGTCTAAGTCACTTATATACGAAGTGTAATTCTTGTATTTCATTTTTTTTAATAGTACCTACAGTATCAAGCGATTTAGTTTTTTTTGGAACAACAAGTGCAAGCTATCATAAGCATATAAGTCATGTTTACTGACAGTGTCTTGTCCTCTTTATTATTATAATGATACGTTTGTAAAAGTAAATTAAGACATCCCTAAATGCTATTTTAATAGTATCGAAAGCTATTATAATGACTTACAGTCACTGAACAACTATAATTATTAGTTTTTATTGATTGTTAATTATAATTATTCCATACATTGTATCCTAACTATCCCAAAAAGTTTACAAGTTTTCGTTTTATATGTCGCTGTTTTTCCTCAGAGTATATCTCTCATATTTTTTTATTTAATAAGTAACTATAGTCATACAATTTTGTTAAATCTGCAACTTCTTTTGTAGTACTATTTAATAAAGATTTTTTTCCTTCACTCAGGTGGTCAGCAATATACTTGCAGCAGCTAAAGGGCTAAATTATCAAAATAGATATTCAAATTTTAACGTAATCCTCAGAGAGTTATTAGGTATAGTATTATTATGTGTAATTACATTTATATAATAGTTAGCCGACAATGGTGATGATATATTAAGTATATTAAAGTATAATTATCGATATTTTAGTCGGGTACATACTAGCATTTTTTTAAATATCACATAGTGATTAATTCTTCTTAATAATATTACAATCTTTACATAGTATTAAATGGAGTCGCTACCGTTGTTTGTTCTCTTAGAATTTAGATCTTTTAAATTACTCAACGGATTTTAATGCTGTTTTCAGCAAGCAATAGGTAGAGTGATTCAAGAGGAAAGTTTATCTATATATTACAATTATATTTATAAAATAACTAGAAATAGTAGTATTATTATAAAATAACTAGATGACCCCCAACGGCATCGCCCGTGGCATAGCTTGGTCTCTACAATAATGCATAAAAATTTGCCCAATTTGTCGACATTTATGATTACTGCTCCACTCTCCAGGGTAGTAGCGTGATAATATATAGCCTGTCTCAATAAAGGGGCTATCCAACACAAAAAGATTCTTTCAAATCCGACTGGTCGGATTTGAAAATTTGGTCGGATTTGTTTGGTCTCTCAGGAACTACTGTTCCTGAGAGACAAACAAATAAACAAACAAACTCTTCAGCTTTATATATTAGTATGGATATACCTACATTATATCATACATAGAATATTAATTAAACTTATACTCTGAATAAAATCATTTTTAGATCACACAAATATGAATTAAGACCCTATATTTGAAACGCCACTGAGACTATCTGTTTAAAGCACTGTGAAAATTCATCTAATTTTGTTGTTATTAATACCGAGTACAAAATTAAGGGCTGTTTGACCTAAATACATAAAATTTGAGGGTTTAGTAATCAGGCCATAAAATAATTACAAAAAAAATCATTTTAGGCATTTCCTTCTCAAAATATTAGTTTTAGTCAGAATAATGATTGTAATTTATCAATTTTACTATTTACATATAATAATATAGTATATAATATTTACTATATAAATAGGGTACATTTTACTAACGAGAAAGTGTTTAAAAGTAATAACTATATGTCATATATTTATTCTATTTTTAAAATTCTACATCGAGGTCTTCATTGTCGTTCTCGTACTTTCATATTTTCGTACTCAAACAGCTCCTATCAACTCTCGGACTAAAAGTAAAAAGTATAAAAATATTCCAAAAATACTTATATTTATTTATACTATTTGATCGCTTCTCAAAAATGGCTGCCAGCTCTCCTAACATACGTAACTAACTTTCACATTCTTTTATACAATTAGTGGAATTGTCTTATACACCGTGATACGTTTATACAAATCATAATAATTGTTTATTTATCCTACTAATGTAATAAATTCGAAAGTATGAACTATGAACGGTCATTTACTACTTATTCACCAAAGCTTTTATGCAAAAATTGCAAGGTAGATTTGTATTTACATAATTTGACATACAGATAGCTTATAACTTGCGAATTTAATATTGTAAAAATTATTACCACTTCCTTCAGACATATTACTCGGTAGCGCAGTGGTAGTGTATGCGACTGCCGCGCTGATGTCCCGCGTTCGATTCCAGGTTCGATAAAAATATTTGTTTCTAAGTTTGGGTATTTCCAATGTATAATATGTATGTATTTAAAAAATATTTTAATATTGTTATCAGTTATTTATAATCCATGCCACAAGCTTATACTAGTTTACTTTGAGCTTGATGGTGCTGTGTAAAAAAAAAAATCCACAATATTTATTAATAAGTTGTTTATTTATTTTATAAGTGAGGACTTATAACTGACTTGTTGTTGTGACACTAGTGTTACTATTTAGCTGTATCTCTTGCATGTATAGAATAAATAAAATAAAATGTTGGCCCACCTCTTCACCAGCTATATCGAATGTTGAAGCACTCGTAGTCTCGCTTGCGTTGTATTCTGTAAACGATCACGGCGTAAAGCCTCTTTTACAACGATGTATTCTAAGATAATTGACCATTTGTACCATTTTCCGAGCTTTGCCATCCTAAGCTCGGAAAAGCAAGTTATTATTCCCAGTTGCCAGTAAAATGGGAGTGTCATAACCGTCGAACCACAATTATTTCTTTATGGGCGCGAATGTTATTGGATGCCTACATCATGATAACTACCTAACTATAATACTATTAACTACCATGAGATAAATATGATTCCATTCTCCAGGGATTTCCTGTTCGTATTTAAACTGAACTTCGACCTGCGACCGGAGGATTACCTCCGGAAAAACGCAGTTTAACTAATACTGCGAATTTAAAAAAAAATAACTAACTAACTATCTTCACGCTGTATCCCTGACGGGGTAGTCAGAGAGGACAGATCGCCAGGCTTCGCGTTCAATACATACTTCTTTCGCTTCTTCGAGATTCATCAATCGCTTCATACACGCACGTCTGGGTATCCGAGCACTTTTGACCTTTCCGTTTTTGAGCAATCTGCTCACGTGGTCTTCATATGTAAGTCTCGGCCTACCCTGACTCCTTCTACCCTCTACTTTTGAACAATATATATTCTTCGTCAATCGAATTATAATAATTATAATTACTGCGAATTTACTTTTACAAAAACAATAAGTTTAAATAAACACAAATGATTAATATATTAGTTAAATTAAGAAAAAAAAGAACAAATCTCAGCGATCTCTACATTAAAACTGGAAATCCAAAATTATGACATGTAGCCAGTTCCAGTAACCACTAAAGCGCTATACTAGGTCCACCAGTCAAATTGATGATTATCATGATTTAAAAAATAATAAATTGAATTTAGAACGAAGGTACTTTTCAAAATCAATTCCGTTCTTCAATCCATTCGTTCTGTTACAGCAAGAACATTCTATTACGATCTTATATTTGTTGAGAATGCAAGAATCGTGTTATTTTTTTCATTTATCGTGCATCATAATCAGATAAGCAACATCTTATACTGGGTCACAGGTCGCGTGGTTAGGAGATCAACCATCGGAATACCGTGTGCGATTCCCGGTCGATACGATATGGACAAGCGTTGTAATATCTTATACTAGATGACCCCCACAGCTTCGCCCGTGGAATATTTCGACCTCCCGTCGCACCTATTTATTACTCCCGTCCCTTATAAATTTGTCGACATTTATGACTACTGCTCTGCTCCCCAATGCAGTAGCGTAATGATATATAGCCTATAGCCTTCCTCGATAAATGAGCTTTATAACACAAAAATAATTTTTGAAATCCGACTAGTAGTTCCTGAGATTAGCGTGATCAAACAAACAAACTAGTATAGATTATTAAATATATTAAACTGTATAATCATTACTGTGAACTAGCTAATACTTGCGATTAGACGATTCCAAGCCTATAACACTTTACGTGTTACTGTACCAGGTGTATATATTGAGGTGTTATAAACTAACAATTAACACACTCACTTAAGCTTTTATAATAGATACTAATTAAGGAACTCATGTAAAATTTGAGTATTATAATATTGAAAAAATCTAACTTTACTTAACAATTACCTAATCAAATTTATTAATTTCAAATTATCTATCGAAATGTTAAATAAAACATTAAGGCGTTATAAACTAACAAATTAACACACTCACTTAAGCTTTTATAATACTAATTAAGGAACTCATGTAAAATTTGAGTATTATAATATTGAAAAAATCTAACTTTACTTAACAATTACCTAATCAAATTTATTAATGTCAAATTATTTATCGAAATGTTAAATAAAACATCTTCAATTAAAGTTCGATGGATAACATAAGTTAACATTTATTAGCTAAACAGAAAAACAAATCAATAATGTTAATATGATTGCGTTCTGTAGATATGTTTTGAGGACCTCTATAAGCTAAGGTACACTATTAAGTCAATCCCTGACCTATTCTCTGATTCGGTAGATGCAGGAGGGACCATCATGGTGGTTTAGTGGGGAATCGGACCCCGATACAGGATTGGTAGACCCACACAATGTCAAAGGTAGTAAAATGTCTAAACGCATTCCAGCGTACAAAAGTTTATTGTATTGATACATACAAAATTTAAATTGTACTGCTGTCCGTCTGACCCCTTTGGCCTCGTCTGCCAGTCAGCAGGTGCACCACTTGGTGATTGCTGGTTCATTAAGATCTTTGGACCCAAGTTAACTTGAGATCTTTATTTAACCTTTACACAAGTATTATAAAGCTGAAGTTTATTAAATTGAACAGGCTAAGCTTAGGCACTACTAGTTCGATTTTTTTTTTTATTGTTGAATAACCCATCGAGCAAGGCAATAGGCTATGACGCCACTCCCAAAGGGAGCAGATCAGATCATAAAATAAATATGTCGGATAGCCTTACATAAATAAATAAATTTCGTAGTATGTCACGGGCGAATCCTGGGAACACAGATAGTAATAAATATAAATAAATATCCATCACGCCTTATCCCCGAAGGGGTGGCAGAGGCATATTATATGCCCACTTTTCACCGTGTGGATTCCTGTCCCACGGAATAGGTGGTGAGCCCATTGCCGTGTTGAAATAGACAGACGCAGGTTGTGGCTACCTGCTGTTGAAATTTTCAAGCCGCCCATAAGGCCTTCAACCAGGCTTAACGACTGCCACTTTACTAACAACCGGGACCAACGGCTTAACGTGCCTTCCGTAGCACGGAAACGCTAGCAAATGTAAATGCCACAAAGTGGTCACCCATCCGAGGACCAGCCATAGTGAAAGTTGCGTAACTCAGTGATCGTATACAGAACACTGAGACCGCGAGGCCACGAGCGCTTCGCACAGATAGTAATACTTTAATTATAAAGATCATACCCAAGTTTTACACAGAACCATGTTTTATCGTCAATAAGTACCTGCCTCTTATTATTTTTAATAAAAACCTGTAGTTTTTGCAACATAATTCTGAGAATAAACGCTATTACGAAATATTATGAGGAAAACAGCTAATGGTGCTAATTCTGTTGTTGAGACCATTAAACTAAATTTCTCTAAAATTTTCTTATTTTTATTAAGAGATTGCAAAATGCTATTGTGTTATTACGTCGAACTAAACTTGGTGATATTATAAACAGCACTAAATTTGTATCTGACATCACTAAAATTCCTTTTATGTGATAAAATTAACAAAACGTGTATTTAGATGCCGACTAACTTAGTGATTGAACTGTCTATGTACATTTTTTACTTTTTGCTGAATTTTATCACATAGAATGAATTTTAGTCATGTCAGATACAAATTTAACTTCACACAAAATTTAGACGTTAATTTTAGTGGGACGTTTATTAATTTTAGTTACCGTTTGAAACGTGAAAACTTTTAAAACGTTGTAACGTGAATAATATACATATTCAGTTAAATCACCAAGTTGTCGGCATGTATTTACATTCGACTGTCTATGTACATTTTTTCGCGTCTTGTTTAATTTTATCACATAAAATAAATTTTAGTGACATCAGATACAAATTAAGTGCTATTTATGATATCACCAACTTTAGTTCGACTTAATAACAGAATAGCATTTGGCAATCTCTTAATAAAAATTAGAAAATTTTAGAGAAATGTAGTTTAGTGATCTCAACAACAGAATTAGCACCAATGTCTTGTTATACAAATGTTTGTTTTTATAGTATACGGTTAAAGGTGTGCAAATTGATCTATTGTGATAATTCTCTATACCTAAGTAACTACACTATATTGTGAACACATGTAGTATTAATTTAATTCCTTAAACCATTCGAATGTTTTCCAGGCTACATCCAGAGCCAGATGTCTGGTTGTTGTCTGTTATATTTTCTATACATCCCCTTCATCAGCTTTTCCGATCGTGAGAACCTGAGTTATATGTCATTTTCTATTTCTGTAACGACAAATTGCAACTTTTTGTAGCTTGCATGTAATCCTTACTTTACTGCCTGGGTATTCCCGAACGTCTGCAGTATGGGGTTCTTCAAAAGGGGTCTTAGAAGGTTTTTAAAGGGTTGGCAGCGCAAATGCTGGCTAATAGGCCACGGTGACCACTTTCCATCAGGTGGGCCGTATGCTTGTCTGCCACCTCAGTGGTATAAAAAAAGACTTCTACCTATCCCTCGTCACTCACTCCACTCACCTATCAACGCCTAGCCGAAATTCTTGGACTTTGTAATTATTTATCAACATCACAAAAGAAACCTAAGTACTTCGCCAAATTTCAGTTATTTGTATGCGTGTCTCAAGTCCTTGTGCAGTATTTGTATACCAATATAAATTATGCATCCATTACTTATTTATATTATACTTATCAGCAATAATTATTGCAGCCCTACATGTCTATATTCATTTATTATTCATAACCCATATCAATATATTTGACAAATAATAAATTAATTATGGATTTTAATTACAATTTCATACATGACAGCAAAAAAATGTCTTGCATTGCAAATTACGTTCCGCCCCAAAACTGAAGGAAAAATTCGTCCTCGAAACAACAGATAAGGTCGTCTATTCCATTCATTCGGTCATTCATTCAGTTATACATTCGGTCAGGATTTCGACCGGAAGTGTTCCTTATCAGGCAACGGAGGTGACGTCATGAACCAGCACAATCAATGTGAACCGAACGTGATTGTTGTATAAATAATATTTTTACTTCAACTTCTGAGTAAAACAATACGAAGCGGGAAATGTTTGAATTTACATAAAACAAACATCTTGAAAATGTAAGAGGCAGTTATAATAAGATTTAAATGTTCATCAACAAACAGTTTAATTTTAAAAATTGTTCGAGAATTAAATAAAGGCCTCTTCACACATGCTTCATTGTAAAATAAGCAATACATACAAAATTCATATAATTTTACTGGAAAGTTATTGTATTGTACTACCTTAGTAACAGTGAACGGTGATAATATTCAAATACAATCACGCCGTTAACTGGAAACCAGTACGTGTGTCATATATTACCCTCCAATTGTAATTCTGAGTAGCTTTCCAATAAAAAACACATTTCCTAATTTACTCGGAGTGGACGTAAGTATTGTGTCGGAACAATGGACCTGACTCACGTCACGTGATTCAATCAAATATCGAACGCTTAAACGATATCGATAAAACAGTTTTCGATTTTCAAAAATGTGCGGAAATTTGGAATTGGATTACAATTTTGAAGTGCACCTGAAGACTACAAGGATTTTTTAATTTATACTTCTTTTGGCCCGTTAGGGAAAACCGACACCATGAAGTTAGCGATATGTGTTTCCATGACAACTTATAACTACTTATGACTACATACAAAGTAGTTTTCATTCTTTTGGTGTTATTTTTTCTCACTAATTTATCATTCCTATTACCAACAAAGAGTTGTGGTATATGTGGTAAAATCTTATTAGACTAAAGCAGTATAACTGGTAATGCGTATACATAAGTACACATACACACTCACTTTTATTTAATATTATGGCGTGGCTACAGGGGCCTTAGTGCCAAAGGAATATTATTTATTAACTGTTTAATCTTAGTCTTACTGTTACCTAATATCTACATCCACCATATAATACAAGAGTGCACTAGTTCTAGAAAATAATGCATAATATAGCAAGCGTCGGCCATTTTCCACATTTCCCGCGCAACCTTCAATAAATGCATTGTTTGTAGGTAATGTGGCCTGTTTTAATAAGTTCTCTATTTAAATTTCTATTGACGTCGTAGGGATGGCAAAGACTTGATATTATATTACAAAATAAAATATGTGCCAAATTTGTACAAACAACTAAGGAATTTATTTTGGCGATTGCTATGAATTCTAATGCAATATAATGTAAACAAATTGATTCAATTTTTGGCGAACAATATCTCATTGTAATGACCAGCAAAATATTTATTCCAGAAAAAGGTCACGAGACTGAATAAACAAGGAGTAAGCAAGTAAACTTCATACATAATAGTCATACCTTTCAATCATAAGCTACCTCATAAGATATCAATATTGTTGGGACAACTCACACAACGCCATCTGATTCCAAATTAAGCAAAGCTTGTACTATGGTAACCAGGTAACTGATAAACATACTTATATATTTCTTAATACATACATATTATAGATAAATAACACCCAGGCACAGAATAAATCATCACACAAAGTTTTATCCTGGGTGGGAATCGAACCCACGACCTCTTGCGTAGCAGTCGGATGCACTCCCACCGCGCCACAGAGGCAGTCAAACAATCAATAATGTTATATATTATTTTTTATTTAACAGTTATGTACACACATATATTATAACAAGAAGATATTGAGAGAAAAGAGTATAACAGGCTAAAATAATAAAAAAAAATTGCGGCAGAGAAAAGGGCAGGAACTTGTATACTAGCGGACGCCTAGAGGTTTCGCCCGCGTAGCTCCCGTTCTCGTGGGAATATGGGAATAAAATGTAGGCTAAGTTTCTCCTTATAACATCAGCTATTTGCCAGTGACAACTAAATAAAATTTTTAATATTAAAAGAGTAAAATTAACTGAATAAAAACCAATTATTTATGACTATATTTTTTTCATAATTATGTCAGCCAAAACCAGGAACTGGAAGCGCTCGTGGCTCTGCGGTCTCAGTGTTCTGTAAACGATCATGGCTGGTTCTCGGATGGGTGACCACTTTGTGGCATTGACATTTGCGAGCGTTTCCGTACTTCGGAAGACACGTTGGTCCCGGTTGCCAGTAACATGGCAGTCGTTAAGTCAAGTAGAAGGCCTTATGGGCGGCTTGAAAAATTGGAACAGCAGGTAGCCACAACCTGCGTCTGTCTATTTCAACACGGCAATGGGCTCACCACCAATAGGTAATAACGTGGGACAGGAATACACATGGTGAAAATTGGGCATATAATATGCCTTTGTCACGCTTTCGGCGTGATAGATGAACATATGGTTAATAGAGTTTAAATTTCGAGCAATGTAAATTATCATAGTATTTTGTCAAAAAAATTTGAACATAGAATCCTCACGCATTTTACTGGAATTTTTTATTCACAGTTTAGGTAATAGCTGTAGCCATTTTCATCGTATAGAAATCTATTTAAGTTTCAAGTATCGCTAACTAGTTTACGATCCTTAAAAGACTCAAGTCTGTCTGTCTGTCACAGACCCACAGCAAGCGACATCCATGTAAGGGCTATATTAGTCTTGTAAAATTGTAAATAGGCAGTACGTTTATCAGTTGTATTTAATTATGTAACTGCAAAGGAAATGATTATAACGAATGTCAGTATGACTTTAAGTTGATTTACCTTTGAAGGAATGATGCGGTCGAAGAATGGAAATAAAAAGAAGTCATATTTTTTAAATTAATACTGACTTATTTAGAGCACGTGCCATTACAGGACATAATTATGAAAAAAAATATGTTCAAAAGTAATTGGTTTTTATTTAGTTTATTTTACTCTTTGAATATAAATTAACTGAAAAGATTATATTCAAATTGCTGTAGTTCATTATTATAAAAATAAATCATATATCAGTTTTTTTTAATAAAATTTGTAGTTAGAACCTTAGGCAGAAACAATAGGTAGTAGGTATTTTGTACCACAATTAAAAATATTTATAAGTCCTAATTCTAGAGTCCTAGTTAAAGAAAATTTAACGTTGTCTCGCGGGGGTCTACGTCGGGGGTTAAAGAAACGCATAAAAAAGATATATAATTTTTTAACCTCCGTTGTAAAAAGAGGTTAACACAATTCGTAAATAAATAATCACACTTTTTTATACTTATAGGCTTTATGTATAAATGATAAAAGTACAAGTAGCAAAACATTATTTATAATGTGTCAATTGTAATATCTAACGAATTTCAAGTCAAGTGATAGTTTAGTAATATATCCAATTATGAACACTTACGGAAATTATATCACGTACGACGGTTTACAATTTTAGTGTCACATTTTATCAAAGCCGCCATTTTTATGTAACACTCAATAAAAATGCTAATGAAGTTTATTAAAAAAAAGAATGACACAAAAACCTAGATATTTTTACTACGCCTGTAGCAAGTTTAATGCCATAAAGTCTAGTACGATGGTTTAGGCTGTATTTTTCGACCAGTTCCAAAAGCGGACTCTACTGCATGCTTTGTATAGAAATAATTCGATTTTTGTCGTCGCATAATTATCATAATAAACGGACACATCGCAAAATCGTGCGTTCTTAGTATCCCTTTCTTACAATATTGCCTTTCCGTTCGTCATATATGTGGTTCCCGTAAACCAATTACCGGATAACTTCCATCCTTTCGTGCTCGCAGATAAGATTCAGATTCCAATAAGCAAATGATTCAAAGAACACAGCTGCATGTTGTTATTACAAAGGAACAAGAACTTTATTTATTGTCCATGACGACTCATTCTCCCTTCTGCTGAAGTAATCAATGAGGCACTCGCGATGAAATGCGAAATGGATTATTTTTTCAAAAATGGAATTAAGAAGAGACAATAACGTTCATTGTTTTTAAAGATGGCGGACGAGACTGGTTCAAATATAAGATTATTACTTGTGTGTTTCGCTTATGATAATTTTACAGCTAACAAAGGCACAATAGCGGCCTGATTTCATGCAAAATTATAGGAACGTGTTATGAAAACGGAAATCTGGCTTTAAATAAAAAAGCTCCTTTATAGAGAGTCATTCAAAAACAGGAAACTGTTCGACTTCTATCTCCTTTCTAATTTCAAATTAAAACTACTTCTTTAAAGGCTTCAATATTTTCACTAACCCGGACAACTTTTACGAGTACATTGATGTTTTTTTTTTAAATTGGACATTTTATTAGGTATACACATTACCACATTTGACTCTCTACTCTAACATAATATTTATTATGTATTTATATAAAAAAAGGTGAAATAAATCGTACACCTACCGCTTTCTATCAGTACAAATTTGGCTAATGTGTTAATAGCATTAAACTATGATAGCTTGATTTCGGAGAAGTATAAGTGTTTAATATGTTTTTAACATAGTACGGGGTTAACGATTACGCCTACCATTTAAATTTACCGATTTCGATAACTATTAACAGCGCTTCCCAGTTAATTGGCACTCATTTCCATAAAAGACTTTTTTTTTAAAGTGTTCGAATAATTCAAATAATCGACTAAATAAGGACGTAGCAACTGGCAGCTGCGATATAGATTAGTGACATGTCTCATGCTTCCAGAAAGCTGAATAGTGTGTTACGAGTAATTTAAATAGAGCGGTCCCTCAATTGGGGTTAATTCTCGTGTTTAAGGAATATGTGGAGTTTAATTATGAGGACGTGAGGACTGAACCCAGTGATATGGTGCAACTTAATATGTAGGTATTTGAAAATTTCTTTGATCAATACAATCGAGATTTAAGTTTGAACATAAATTAATCTGCTATTTGCCCAAGCCAAACTTGACAAGATACACAATAAAAAAATCAATTTACTGTTTATCAAATGGTTACTGTCCGTTAAAAACTTTCAAATCAATCCGGAAACTTCAAATTCTAATAACATAAAGAGCACGTTTGCTATCTACTTACATCACAAGACTCGTTTCGACTTTTTACCGAATCGTGATCCAACTTTTTGTGGAGAACACATATTCAGATGTGTAATGACCAATCTCCGGGCGTTGAACAAAAAAACGCAAGAGATCATTCGAGGCATTAATGCATCAGTTACTAAACCATCAGATGCATGCTCTTGCGCATCCTTAACGCATTCATAATAAGAACAACAAGTTCCATTTTCAAACGGAGGAATTACAAACACAGGGAGCGCTTCATGTTCAAATGTTGCATTCGGTTCATATTCAAATTTATGTTTTGAAAATAGAACGGGAATGTTTCTTTATGATGAGCCTGTAAGTAGGAATGATTGATTTTTTAGTTTACGTGTAATGGATTTTGTGCTTTAGTCGAAATCCCGGTTAAGCTTCTCATTATGATTAGTATTTCATTTTACATGTAATATTACTTAGTTCAATGTACAACATAGATTAACTTTCTAAAACCTGATTTTGTATCAGTTTTAAATAATCGACTAAGTGATTTATTAGCATCATAAGATCACTTGCAACAATTTGTATCGATTTTCGATTCACCGATTAGTTTATTACATAGAGTAGGTATAGAATCGACTACGTAGGAAGCGTAAATGTAAACAAGTGCTTTAGGCAGCCATAAAAATAATATTAGGTGCCAATACTTATATGTGTTGATTACGTAATTCTAAGATTGATTGATATTTATTTACAAATTTCATAAACTATACGATTTTGTCTCATTTGATTTGATTTTAACCTTAAAATTTAGCCATTCAAAGTAGATGACTCTGCCATTTATTCTATTAGTAAACACTGTTCCCCTTTACAAAAATATCCTAAAGATCTGAATCGTGTGACGAGCTTGATATCTAACGCTAACAGGAAATTAGATAAATACCAACAAAACAGTCACAATTCGGAGTTTTTACGTAGTTTTTTTTTTTACGCAATGACAGCAAAATTGCCCTGCTACACGTTAAACTGGTTGTAAGTAAAAATCTGCTTGACAATACGGGGGCGTTCTTGACATACAGTAAATTCTTTATATATATTTTTAATTGAGTTCAAAACTTAATAGAGACTAGTCCACGTCACTATTCGGGGTCAACACACTTGGAAAATATAACCACCATTACAATCTGACCTCTAGGTTCGAAGAAGAAGTTAGAAATCGCGCACAGGCTTAGGGCGGACGCCTCCGCTCCTCACGCAGCGTGGTCACCCATCAATCAATGGGATCATATCGCTGCGGCGAAACGAGCCAGCCACGTCTAACATTATGATTTTATAAGTTTGAGTAATATTTTATTTAAATTTTCGTTTGATTGAATGTTTCGTTTTAGAACGCTGTAGTTTTACGAGTTTAGAAAAGATTGACTAAACAGCTAATGATTAATAACATTATTTATTTTGCATTTCAAATACTTAACGCACAATGAGTTGAACATCGTTCAGCATAATAAAAAAAAAGATTTGTGTGGGACATAACGCACGTCATCCGTTTCAACTCATTCGATATTTGAATAGGTTTGAATTTGGAATGTGTTGAAATATGAATTGATTAGCGTCATTTTTCACTTGAGTCATAATAGTGCAATAACTATTATTTGTATTCAGAACGCTAGGAATATGGACAAAGTTTAAAATTCTCATCCTACTTTAAATTTCATGAACACATCAAGCTTCTTTGGTGCGTGGACAAATATTTTTGTCTAGACATTTTTTACTGGGCAATAAATTGTGTCTAGCAGTATTGTCATGATTGGGCTGTCGTATGATAGGTGTGACAGAGAAATCGCGTTTGTGTAATTCTATACGCGTTGCGTGTTACGTAAGAAGGTGTATTGTGTATGCGAAGTGGTCGCACGCGCCACCTTCACGTATCCGCAACGGCACGCGGGGTGGCCGCTACATTCTTTTACAAACAACTTATGGATAAAAAATAACGTTTAATTTAACGCTATGCTAATTAATATATTATGTGTTATTCGAAACAGAATGAAATTATGTTACTCATATTGAACAGGCTAATCCATTTGCGTAATACAAGTGATAGAGCTACGCCAGTAATGTCTTCATTTTTATTTATACACTTAGTTATTATTAATAGTTAATTCACTTTAAATCGTTTCAAATTAAATCTGACAAATCACGGTTTTCTTTGTTTAAAATCTTACCTGTCATAGTTACCTCTGTTTAGAAAATGTTTGTACTATTATCTACATAATCTAAGTGTTACCAACTTGCTATTTCTTAAGTTATACAAATTGCTATGAAATTTCCATACATAACTCATTAGAGGTCACATAGTAAGACAATGTTCAATGAGCAAGAAGGGGGGTTGAGGTGCTAGACCTCCGCGGAGGGGGGCAGGAGGTGTAATTATTCGCCGCTAGCTTGGGACCACGCCCGCCATTGTGGCTTAAACATCGCTTTCAAGACTAAGCTCGAAGATGTTGACTTGCCTCGAGATTGGGTGTTAAAAATGTTTATAATCGAGAAAACTTGGCATGTATAAATTTAAAATAGTCACGATTATTTTAAGCTTACAAGATGTTAGAATCAAATTTAAAAGTGGCAAAATGACTAATTTAGCTAAGACTGATAAAGCTGGTAGACGTTTTCATTCCTTGCTCTATGCCAATAGATCCCAAATAAAAAAAAATAAACAGTCTATCTCAATGACTCAATCCAGTGCTGGATGTATATAGGCCTCTCTCAAGCCTTTTGAGAGGGAGATGGACCTTCTAGTAAGTAGAAGTACCTCTGGTCAGACGGGTTGGTACTGGGTTTTGTTTCGAGTTCTCTTCTCCATAACCTTGTCCTTTAGTTTGCATATGCATTCCTCGCAGCTTGGCTTGGACTGGAAGGTCTCGGTAAGGCCTGACACCTTCTTGCTTACAGATTGTTAAAAGTTAGTCCTTGAGTTACCATAAAGAAAGTCCTTATACAAACAAAAGTAGGCAATAAAATTGTTTGTCATAAAAAAATAAAAAAGACTATTAGAAAATCGATTCAACGCAAAAAAATTACAAAAAAAATTGTTTTCATGTTCTATTAAAATTGAAGTAAAAAAAAAATGAAAGATTTTTCAAAAATAGAACAGTCGAAATCGACTTAAAGTTAAAATATACAGATAAAATAAAGTACTTACTATTTTCTTTCTCCGAATTTGAAGTTATATTCGTAAATAGCATAAGACTAAATTATAACATCGTTAACGTAAATTTAAGCAAGAAACTAGTAAATTCGCTCAACAAATTTTGTAATTACAAGATATTACCACTTCCTGTATTATTTAACTAATTCATAATGTCAATGTAAAGTCATTGACAACTTAATAATGTTTATCCTTCATTTCAAAATTATAATCTATCTGTTACACAAGATGAATGAAGAAATGTCAGGGTTTATTCATAGACAAAATCGACTTACGCTTGACGTTTGAACAGATCTGAAACACTTAAAAAAACATCGTAAAGAATGTTACCAGGATTAAAAACTGATGGGGGGAACCCTAAAAATATGATCCATCCGTCTGTCTGTTTCAAACACATCAATATAACTTATCTGGACCATAACCACTCAAAACGTCTATTTTTAACCTAAAATCGAGTTCGAGTTAATGTAAAAATCGGTATCGTATCTCTGTATAGTGTATATGATTGATTTTATTACTGAACACAGAATCGGTGTTTTAAATTTGAAATATTTATGTACTTTCTGTTTTATTTTTTATGGTTCTTGGAATACGTGCGTTGAAATTTTTGTATGTCGCGTTCGACATTCCGAATGCATTTAATTTAGACTTATTGCGTTGCGTTATCGTTAAGTAAGACCTCACATGAATATTTAATTTATATACTAGCTGACGCCAGCAGCTTCGTCTGTGTTATATTTTTTTCCGTATCCATTTTTCTCAGGGTATAGGTAAGCTATCCTTAAAAGATAGACATGTCCATGAGATAAAATAATAATCTTGAGAGACATATCAAAACAATGTACTAACATTGTTTTGTTATGTCTCAAGAGTTATGTAGCGTTTTCGATGAAAGACGACATCTTGATCAATTATGGTCATATTTCAACCAATATACATATAACCTAGTCAAATTATAAATCTTGGCCTTTCTCACGAATCACTACCTATTGTTGAAACTTCATAAGCTGTTCAATGGTTTAGGATTATCGCGAACAGACTTTGTTTTATTATACGTATATAAAATAAGAGTTGTTCAAGTGACTGAACAATTCTTGAAATCGATTTGACTCAGAAAAATTTAGATTAGGCCTCAATAGATTATTTTCATGCTACGCTCTTAAAAAATCTGGGATGATAAGGAATGCTGCTAAGGTATTCCAAGTAATTCCAACCGTCAAAGTTATGATCGTCAACTGCTGCTGTGGTTCCAGAAGGAACAGTTTCTGTTATAATTGAGATGTCATGTCTATGGTTGACAACTTTGCCGCCATTTCTGTTAGATTATAAAAAGCTTCTAAATTTAAATTAACTGAAGGTCGTATTTGTTTGCAAAGGAGTATGAAGTACTTATATGGTCTTTTACAGATCTTGTTGTTTTTTTTGTTGGATTGGTTTGGAATGATTTGGCCAGGATATACTTACTGAGTGTAATTTCAGTTATATTATAAAGGTGTGTAAATAATGAATAAATGCTTCATTAACCGTGCCTATGTATGATTATAATAATACCATACCAGTAATTGCATTTGGTAAATTTTATTATATGTGTTACAACAATTTTGTGATTTCCTTTACAATTTTGGCAATTATTTTTAGCACTCTTTCTCTTTCTCTATCTCTGTGTGTGTGAGTATTATAATATTTTGAGTATTGTGTGCCAAAATCTGGCCTATCTTTTGTTCATAATCACAAACAAAAAAACGAGTAAATGCTTGCACATTGTCACTGGCAGGATACATATTATCAGAAATTTAAAAAATTAATAGAACAAGCTTACAGCATTAACCAGGTCATATAATACACAAATAAAAAAAAAGCTTACAGGGTTGTCTCCAAGATCAGTCATAGTGGGTTGACACAGTTGCACCAAAATTTGACTGATCTGTCTATGAAAGAAAAGCCTACAGCTACTAGCACCATTATTGATATAAAACAATAAACGAATATTATCGATATAACCATAAAACTTCAATGAACTGACATGGTTTACTCATAAAACGCTGAAACAAATAAACAACGTATGGAATTAGTCATCGTATTGGAAGGCGATCTGTTTCGTCTCAATATTGTACGCGCATCTGCCACACTGATTATTGTATGTTTCGTTCCGTTTAAGATATCTGTTTTTTATAAAAGTCGATTTTTAAAAGCATATTATTTGTATTAAACTTCGAATGTTCAAAGATTTCAATTTCACAAGAATTTTAAAACTTCTAATTAAAAAAAAAATTTAAAGATTTAAAAAAAGGTTCTTTAAAGCACTTATTTGTAGATATGAAGCCGCTTTATGCTTCGAGACTAAGATCTTCTCAGGCGTAAACACAAAAACTAATTAAATCTTCGTTATCCAGGCACTACACCTATGCGGACCTACGGTTGAAAAAAGTCAATATGTCATTTAAAATTGGAAACAGGTAATAAATAATTTATAAAACGTCAACGTTCATGCATGATAGTTGGTTTTCAATAAAATGAATATTCGTTTCCGATCAGCGACACTCGCTCGCCACACTCAATCACAATCCGCCGGGCCGCTTATGAATCTGGAATTTGACCGTTTTTAGCCCCATTCCACGGTACCAAATTAAAAATGTAAGAATTCTCGCTTGCAAAAGGAATTTATATTTTATTTCATTTCATTAAATCCGCCATCTTTTGTTTCCACGGCCCGTTCCGATTGGAATTCATATTTTTCTGTGTTTTGTTTCGGTTTGCGAGCGGCGTATTGTTTTATTGTTATGTCCGTTCTAAATGTTTCGTTTCTCTTTTCGAACCGAGTATTAATTATTTTCTTATTTTTGATGAACACGTCTCACGATTTTTTTTGACGACTTTAAGCGCTATATCTATATGAATCCACGGTAATAACTTTAGTCTTTAAAAAGCTGTTTTAGAATCAATCTTTTGCAAGACTTGATTTCATACAAAATGATATTAGATTGAATGAGTTTTTGGTGAAATCGTAGTCAAGTCAGTCAAGATTAGTCCGCGGCCGACCGAATACTTACTATGCTTAAACTATTAAACGCAACGTCGAATTCGAACGGACAGAGATAAGTATCGTTTACCGAAAATAATACCGGACCGTAATCTGACATTCTCATACGAGAGCGCTCAGAGAGTTACGCAAGTGACTTTCCGCCTTCCGACAACAAGAGGGATTATTTGTTACTCATCAATCTTAAATAGACACGGACACTCCATTGTTCCCGTGACATTTAGACGAATTTATAAATAACGCTGCTATATCAATTCTAATACTGTCGGTCAAACGTAAATCTAATTTAATTTATACGCGCAGCGTGCATAATGTAGAGAGATTTGAAAATCGGAACGTAACATGTCGTTGTAGTTATACCCGCGCATGCGCTTTAATCATACAAATAACAATTATTCCAAATTTAATAGACATGCGTTTCATTAAATTAATAGAACACATTCCAATTATGAAATGGAAGGCACATTTTCTAAATTTGTTGGGTAGTAATAATGTTTGAATTTCGAATGTCTTTGTAGTCATGTTTAGAAAAGCCGAATAGTTCACTTTCTTCTGTTGCCGTTCGGGGTTATTGTGTGCAAATGTAATTGTCGCTGCGCCTAGTTATTGCTGTAAGTATGAGTGTTGAGCGCCGATGGATTGTTCCATCTCGCGCTTGCATCGCATCCAGTGTCCATAAAAATGATATCCAATGCAGTACAAAGATGACACGATTACCATCTTTGAACTATTTACTAACTTACCTAAAGTTTCACGGTTCATTTTCCACTAAGTGACATTTTTTTTTAAATTAATACAAACTAATTCCTTGTATAAAACTGTAGATATTCTTTGGCAATGAAAATTGTCAAGCATTATTGACGCATAACGTGCCATAACATCGAAACGCAAGTAAACAGAAACTGCATTCCGTATAATGGATTGTAAAGTTGCCAATGTCCCATACTGCCAAAATTCACATCGTATCTTTGGATTTATAGCCTTTATTACGTTTGTTGTGAATATGACGATTATTTTGTTCGTATACATTATAACATTATAATGAACATCATTGGGGAGGGATTCAGTTGAAATAGTGTTACATTATCTGTGGTGTCACATCAAGCCATGAAACAGACAAATGTCCATTAAAATAATCTGCGCTAAAATAAACATTCAGTTCTTGGTAACCGTTGTAACGTATGCTTATTCCTTGCTGTAATTAGATCAAGGCATTATTAAATTTAGTTATTGACGACTACTTCAAGTTATCTTTGTTAACTTGTAGTTTTGAGATTTTGGCGGGAACGCGGAAAGAAAACTAGTGCATTTACGAGTGTTAATTTGTAAAATTGGTGGAGTCTTTAAGCTTCGTCAACGTCTACAAGTTTTGTAAAATTGTGGAACGCAGCTTTAATGTTAATTTTCAAATTTTACACATAGCTTCAAAAAGTTTTACCGCTTTACTGGAGTAGAACTTTTATTATAACTAATATTTGAATACGATGTATATATGGGCCAAAAATGCATACGTTGCGGGCGTTTAATATGCCTTTATGTATACTAATGGAAGATTCCATAAATTTTGTTGTGGGCAATCGCATTACCTGGCCAGGATTAAAATAAAATTACTTTTTTTAAAATTTGTAACGAACATTCGACGTTTTAATAACACCCGTGACAATATATTCGAAACTTGAAAAAAAAAAGAATTAGATTTTTTACAATATGAATCAAGTGCGTAAATGAGATGCACAAACAAACAGTGAAATAATAATGTTCTAGAATTAAATCGTATCTAAACTGTAGTGCACGTCTCGAAATAGGGCGCGTTTGCAGCAATTATTTTAGGTTTGTCTTTCTGAAAATTGGCAGCCGTGTGAGATCTTTTGCGAACGGTATTCGGTTGGGAAACAGTTGTAGTCGCATCCAGCCTACCGAGACCTGTAATGTTCCCTCCACATACTTGCTTTTGTTAGAAATCTACTGAAAGTGGATATCTCAGTTAAGATTGGATGGGTTTTATAAATAAAGTGCCCTGATATGCGAATAATAGGCAAGTCTGTCCGTCAGTGCGTTAGAGGCACGCGTTATTATTTTATTTTAGTCTAAGTTGCATTAGTTCCAAGTCTTTGTTCATTGTATTTACTCATTTGTTTTCAAATTAGTGTCGATTATCTGAAATAAATGTAATATAAGTATATAAAGCTTTTTGATATCATTGTTCGAAGTTGATAGACGGGTACTTTCTCCTAGTAGATATTGCGAAAAGTTATATAAAAACTGCAATTTATCAAAGATTGCCACTGAGATTGATTTGAGTGCCACTGTATCTAAGACTTTAGCTTAGGATTCCACTTCAAAACCAATAAAACAACAATTTTGAAGTGCCACAAATATAATATTAAACCAGTTTATATTCAATACAACAATAGAGCATTTAAAATAATAAAAAAAATCAAGCACGACCATAAATGTGCGCTATTAATTTCTGCTACAATTTAATACCATAGAGAGAAATCGAACAGAAAAAAGTCCGACCAACGCCGTCGCGCGCTGAAAATTTACATTTGTAATCAGAGCCATTAACGTCGACAATAAAATGCATTGACATGCGCTAGAGAGGGAGGGAGGTAGAGTGCGTGAGCGAGGCAGTCGTGCCTCGTTGAGTAGCGCCAGACACAATAGCGGCGCGTGCACCGCCAGACAGAGATGCGCGTATTCAGGTAGAACGAGATAGACACACATTTGGTATCGCTGCTTCGATTCAATAATAGGTGCGTTCGGATTTTATGCGTTTGCGAAAAATGCACTCAGATTTATCGTTTCGCTTTCCGCGTAGTCTATTAACGTGTATTGTGGTAGTTCGTTTTTTATTGTTGTTGATAATGTTACGGTCGTTATTTTAGTTATTATATTACAATTTTTATCCAAAAATGTTTATCATATTATTTTTCTTATCTATAAATATGAAACGAATAAAAAGTAATGATACAAGATGGTAATTTTTTTTTTCAATACAATGCAATAAATACTAAACTGGCATTCAGTGCACGCACATAACAAAGTGCGGGGCAGGTGCGCGAGCGCATTCCCCATCGTTGTGCGAAAACGAGAAATGCTGATTAAAATGAAATACGTGCCCAGGCAGGTCAATTAATAATAAAACTATTTCAGTACTGACGACATATTGTTATAATTTATGATACTGAATTTTCAGATAATATGGAAATGTATTGAGCGAGCTGTGGTTCAATCGCAAAAGAAGAGGGTAACTTTTGGATCCAAATGAGAACAGCAGAATTTGGTGCAAAATATAATTATCTTTAACTATACATAAAGATCAATAGTAATCAAAAAAGACAAAAGTTTATTTATAATAGTTTAAATTTGACCATATTACCTACAAAACCAATTTAAATTGTGGATATATTATTAGAATTCAATATAATATAAATTAGGTACAAAAAGACGACTGAATTAAAAGAATACCAAAAAAATCACTAAATTTGGGATGGAAGTATGATATGCCATTTTCATTAATATCCCACACGACCCATACACACCGAATAAGTCAAGCGATCGGTAACTAATCTTGAAGCCGATTCGCTATCGAAAAAAATAACTAGGTAATCATAATTATATATTTAATGTTTATCTACAAATTACAAAAACGATTTTGGTTAATAATCAAGCTAACTAAATACAGGTAAGCAGAAAGGTAATGCATATTTGTATCTATTGATACAAAACATAATAAATCTAAACACAACGTAACAGCGAATTGTTACATTTGGAAAAACAAAACTTATCTACGCAAATAGCAGACTGTCTGCAACCGCGGCCTCTTCGATTGTAGAACACAAATATACACTCAATGTGACAGTACAAGACATTTATGATACGGATATGTTTAATAATAATAATATTATCAATTAAAAAATCTAATTTAGAAATTTTATTTATTTGAATAAATATATTTTATTTGAATAAATATACAGAAATTATTAGTTGAAAGCTTTGAATTTGGTACATAGTCTAATTGGATTTTTTTCCAATATGAAATTATGATTCCGCTAAATTGACAACACAGGAGTTTATAAAACCATTCCAAATTCGAATAATATTAAACTGAAAGTAAAAATAATATTTAGGATCCAAATATCTTTTCTTTATGTAATAAAAGCTAAATTTATACATATTATTGTCGTTTACAAATAATTTACTCATTACTTTAACCACACACTGTTAAGGCTTCATCTTTAGAAATATCCTGTAAACAAAATTCAACTCTTGTTATTGACAATAAAGTCTAATTTGTTTTGAGGTTATTTACTAACAATTCAGCAAATCACAAGTTGTAGAGACGTAACAAAGTGGAAATTGTAGTGTTTATTGTTGGTGCGATAATAAAGCGGAGTTTACAGCTGTTTTATTAACACTTATCTCGTAAACTATTAGGATTGTCTACTGTGTAACTGTGGTACATTTACTTAAGTACGTGTAATTTTGTAAAATATATTACTGTAAACGGTTTCTGAGAGTGATCATTTCATTGCAATAAATCATTTTAGATCAGATCATCAGCTATACATACATACATACATATTGTCACGACTTTATCCCAGAAGGGGTAGGCTGAGGCATACTATACGCCCACATTTCACCGTATGCATTTTTGACCCACGTAACAGGTGGTGAGCCCATTGCCGTGTCATGATCAGCTATGATGACAATTAATACATATTTACGACTTATCTATATGAAGCGAAAATTATTAAAAAATGAATGTGAAATGTGACATATTTAATTTTTGTGGAGAAGAATTGCACAAATCAATTTTATATATTCTTTTATAAATTTGGTTGAATTCCAAAAAAAATGCTACCTCTAGTTTTAATTAATAGGGATATTTAATTGACGGTAAGACTTTTAATATTAATAATAATTATTTACATCCCATCATATAATTAGCTAGAACTAAGCTAGAATGATCTAACTTACATTTTATCAATCCACTCTATTTTAAAAAAGGAAATTGCTAAATAGTGGTTCCGTTATTGAGACATACATTTTCATGTTCTGTTTAGGGAATTTGATATTATGAAAAAAAGAATTTGGGTTGCTAAATCATCAAAATAAAATGTACAGAAGAATTTTTTTTCCTTTTTTTTTTGATCGTTCAGTTACAAGAGGCCTAACAGCAAGTCATTGACATAATTATCATGCATAAAGTGTTACTATGATTTGACATTTCTTACTTAACTTAGAATATTAATACAAATTCCAATCCGTTATAGAGAAAAAGTCACTAAAAGGATCCCAGGATTCTTTAAACCATAAAATTTAATATTCATATTTCCACCTCATTCAGTAAGAGGAAGACCCAAAAATCAAGCGCATCTGTACAGGGTTTTTTTTTGTAACTTAACAAAGACAACTAATGTATTATGAAATCGAAACCGAACGCGTATTCGAGCGAACTTCCTCTCATATGAAACCAACTTCCAATAGTGTGTCTCGTACATTGCTTTCTCACTGCAGTATCTTAAGTCCCTTGTGGTATAATTTCGTCGATGTATAATCTATCTTTTGAAATCATCATGTGTATAACATGTTTCGCTTCACAAGGACATTCACCCTACTTTTTTTACGAAACCGCGTTCTCGTTCTTTTTTTGAATCGTTTTTATTCGATTTTAATTGTGTAAAGGGTTTCTTTATAAATAATGTTGACAAGTCAAAGGATTAATTGAACTTGTTTTTGAAATAGGAACAATGAGCAACTGATCATTATGTAGAGTTTTTTTTTTTCGTTTTTACTACTCAATCATGTTCATTATTTAATTAATTGAAAGTTAGAAGATAAAGGATAGAATAAGGATAATTTTTGTATTACTTATTTTTTAAAAAGAAGTTATTCTTTTTAATTAATTGGTTTTTAGGGTACCGTTGATCCTGATATTGCTAATGCTAATATTAAACTGCTAATATTAGTGAAAAGTTTACTTCATGTTAGAATCTTACAAGCAATTAAATGAACTTTCAATGAATATACAAATACAGGGTATTATACTTAATTTCATGTCATTTTCTACATTCAACTATTAAAAAAAAAACAAACAGATTTATTAAACCATTCACATATTTTAAACATTCCCCTTTTCTACAGTTAAACCTTTCTCTAAACCCATTTTATTCTGGATTGTAAAATTCAATCAGGAATATTAATTCAAACTGCCGCCCGCATAACGTAAACAACACCTAAAAATATCGTACCCCTTTTATATCAAAAAACATTACCCTCACCCTAAGCTAAAATTGTTCCAGAAATATTAAAATAGTAAAAAGAGTTAAATTTAAAATGGAGGGCAGACAAAAACGTAATCCCAATACTAACACAGCTGACGATCGCACAATAACTAGTTTGAATGATGAAGTTTCAACAAATAATAGGGAAAATTATAACTTACGACTGATATTAATTAAGGAAATTTAATTACTGTTCAGATTTTAAATTATGAATAATTATCAAATGTGTCATAAATGTGTGGGTGAATCCTGAGCTAGAACTACGTTTTTTATATAATAAAATAAAAACTAAGTAACTAACTATCTTCACGCTGTATCCCTGACGGGGTAGTCAGAGCGGCCAGACCGCCAGGCTACGCGATTCATGCATACGTCTTTCGCTTCTTGTAGATTCATCAATCGCTTCATACACGCACGTCTGGGTATCCGAGTACTTTTGACTTTTCCGTTTTTGAGCAATCTGCTCACGTGGTCTTCATATGTAAGTATCGGCCTACCCTGACTCCTTCTACCCTCTACTTTCGATTAAAATAAGTGTAAAATATAGGTATTAACGCGATCATGCTTATTTACCTTATAAAGCTTGACGTTTCGACTGGGTTGCACCAGCCGTGGTCACAAGCAGACCTCTACTTTCGCACAATATATATTTTCTTCGTCAATCGTTCCTCATTCATTCGTTCATAAATTTTATATAATAGGTATGTATTATTTTTGTCGAAATACGAAATTCGAATTTCAAATGTTCATGCATTATTATTGTGCATAACAACAGTGGCAAAGGGGAAGCATGACGAAAGCAATTTAAAAATGGAAGGGTTTCACTTTTCATTCCAATTTTAAAAAATGAACCCACGACGAGTGATTTGACGATTCAGACGGGATTGTAAAACGAATTTTATGATGCGAGAGTGAACTAGTCATTTTATCTTTCGTTTTATTTTTTTTTGTTGTAGGCAGGTTTGAATCTGTTATATCGCCTAATCCCTCAAATGTTTATACAATCGTGCATAACTTTAAATCAGTTACTCGTTAAAACCGTCTCATAAATTTCAAATTTATGACATAACTCTTAATAAACAGTTGTAATAAATTGGAAAACCAAAACATGTGATTCTAAAATTAAACTGAAAATAAATGAGTTCTGAAAACGTTCCCATCCACTTGAGTCGTGTTACTTTTAAGTAATTTCACTTGTGTACATAAACCCTGTCGGCTTGCTCTTACTACACGCACGCACACATCGAGAATGACGCAGATGTTGATTCCATAAAATAATATTTCATGTAAAGCACTAACCGCTCAACTGAGGGCGGAAGGATTGCGTTCTATTTTTAAAATTTTTATATTCCAAAGCAATTCAAACTTACCGTTCATATTATGTTCAATTCTTAGCACGAAATTTATTAAGAACGTGCAGGTTGTCTTATTTCATGTTCAGGTTTCATTGACTACATTTCAAACTTATTACTAATTGCATAGCAGAATGACCTCTACATTTTGTTTTATGCATGTTTGTATTGACCATTTGTCAATGAAATCGAACGCGGGGTCTCATTATTAAAGGTTCACAAAAGAAATAAATCTTGAGACGAGTTTTAAAAAGCTCGATTTCGAAGTAAAGAATGTTGTGTACAATCTCGGTTCGGACAAAAAAGTGACAACAAATAAAAAACGTCCCGTAACACGGCCAACCAACAGATTATCAGCGCTAAAAGGGTTGCTCCCGCACTCTCCTTCTTTTGTTTCTTCCAAATTCAAACTTGGGATCCGCACAAGGAGCGTTCGAATGCGAATTCTATTTTTGAATATTCTACCGAGAATTTTTAATTAATGCTGCTCGGCCGAACTCGTATTTTTAAAATTCGTATTCTGTTTTAAATCGAGTGCGATATTCAATTTTTGCGTTCGATTTCTGCGTTTTTTATTTATGTTGTGCGATAATGACGTTTCGCTTTAAGTGCTTTATTTCGATTGGCGATTTTATTCCGATGTATCTCCTTGAAGGTCGGTAGTTTTAGTGATTAATGACGCAGATATGTGGAGTGCTTTATAAACGAAATATTGAATTTAATGATGTTTTGTGGAGCAGATCTGCTTTTATTTCGACAGTCATAGGCGGCCTCAATGACACTTGTTAGCGTCTACCGTATTATAGAATTTCATCGGCATAAGCCAAAACAATACATAATTATGTATATACTAACTATGGATAATACTTTGGGTTTCGACCTTATCTCTGTATCTGATAACAGTCTCTTTTGAGAATAAAAATAATAAACTTAAATTAACTCTGAGAATGTTCCATATTCTCTGTTATTAGAGTACAGTATGGCTGCCTGCACTTCAAATGAGTAACCAATAAGTCGCATTGAGAGGTCACTTGACGCATAGTATCACACGCCGCCAGCATAAGCAAGTCGTTGACCCCAATACGCAAATGGGAGATTCTTATTAATGATATTATGATCGAATCATAAGCAAAAGATAGTCATGACATAAAACGTGATAGTACATTTGAACCGACTATGTGGAATACATTCTAAAATTGGTAGGCCCTACTTGCAAACCAACCTCAATCAATAACATTCTTTAAACAATAGCGTATTCGAGGAATTCTCTCTATAGCGAAAACCTGCATAAAGCTATTATATCTTTGGACTTTTTAAAGTTTTCCACTTTCTATAGACAACACATTTTATTCAATACATCTTAATATTATATACATATATGTATTTTAATAATACGTTACGTCTAGTAATCATTCGTTCACATAATGGCGTTCACTTAATATTCCATTTTCGAAAATATTTGAATCGTCATGCTTGTTCCATTCCATTGTGTCGGCATCGGGCTATCTGATTTTAAGTTTGGAAGGCGATCGATCTCTTATTGGTGAACGTTTGAATTTAGAACTTAATTATGGTGTGTGTTAATTAAATATTTTTGGAATTGATTTGCGCTAAGCGAAGTCTTTACTTCGCTTTAGAAACCCCTTATGATGTGCTGAGAATTATTTTGCTGTTTAATATGAATAATAAATATTTGATCTATATCGAAATTGTTGCGATTATTCTAAATGTTCTAATGTTTTCATTTTTGTTTCCAGGTATTTTGCTGAATACCTTGTATAGAAATTGGCGCGCGATATCATCGTTACAAAAACTACTGTTTATCACGAACATACTCAGAATCTGTGAGTACTAGATACCATAGGATTAATGAAATACTTCTTTGAATCTAGTCATACAATAATAAAATACTGTTAAACTTAGTAGACGTAGTTTTTACTTAGTAGACCTCTTAAATAATGTTTTATATAATCCGAGCTTCAAATCTTCATCAATGTATCTCCTCTAAAACACGTTCTTAGTTAGTTTTACCCCTTATTATAACCCAACTGTAATTTTATTAAAGTCCCCTTCCTGTTGACGATGAGTTTATTTTAAAAATGGAATGCATAGCGATCACAAAAATAATTGATGTGACCAGACCCTCTCGGTAATCTCATTGCCTTGTTCATATATGGTCGGCAGACAAAGCCAAATAGCATATATGTATGTATTAGTTGGAGGCTGACTTTCAACGTTGAAGGGTTACCACCATGTCCAGCAAAAATGAACCTAACAATAAGGGTATTAAAGGATATTTGTAATTTAGGATTCACCTAAATACCCTATGCGCTAACCCTATGGGAGGAGCAGATACAACGTATCTATAGATAGTTTTAAATAATGCAATAAAATTCTACAAATGTATATAGTAAACAGTCTCGTAAATTACCAACGGTTAAAATAAGACTTGCGACCTATTGCATAACTCGTCATTGACATTCCTAGACATTATTTAAATTCTGAATTCGTCTGTAATACATACTTGATACTGGCAGGTTAATCGTCAAAAGGCTTTTCATTGTGATAAAATGTAATAAAAAGTAACATAATTTTCAAATATGGAATTTCTGGCTCGTTGAACTTTTTTCACAACGGCTATATCGAGCATCGACACTTTAATTAGAACGTTGCTTTATTCGTTCAATAATTATAATCGAATGTGTATAATTACATTCGAGTATCGAATCAAAACCGGGCGTATTGATATTAAAAATGATGTTTTTGTCTGTCGAACATTGAAACAAAGCCGAGGTAATTCGTATGAAGTGACTTGCGTTTAGTAAGCTCTTTGTCCGTCTATCTGTATTCACAAAACGAAGTATTTAATTTTTTTGTGCTTACTTTCTGAATATAATTGTCGTTAATAATCATCATTGAAGATTAGATATCGATTTTAACAATAACGTGGTATGAGAATATTTAATCTTGAAAATGTAATACGGTTGAGTAAAGCGGTAAGAATCAAGGACATAGGTATTAGAGGACGAAAATTTTAATCATAAACAGAAGGTTTTTTTTGAAGTGAAAACTTCTTTTCGCGCGGTACGCATATTTTCGATGTCTTTCGACACCGTTACGAGATGAAGCTATAGTGTGTGCATATATGTATGCTTTTATAGCAGACCGCGAACGCGTCTAGATTAATAAATTATAAATAAATTAAATTTCACTTCTATCGGCACTTTCGGAGTGCAACCCGTAATTGTTTTAGTTGTGTTTTTTTTCGTTTTGATTATAAATACTTATTGAAGACGAAATACTATATCAGGATTGCAACTTACAGTGACTATAAGATTCAAAAGTGTATTATGTTGTCAAGAGTAATTTATAAACTTAATACTTCCAAGTTTCGACTTAGCCACAAAAATGTTTGGTTTTTTGGAAATAAATTTGTCAAACCCCATCTTAAGTACAATTTAAGTGCAGGATAAGTTGTGGATACTCCCTGACAAAATGGTATTGTTGAAAGGTCGAACCATATCGGTATTTAAAAAAAAAGTGTGTGTGAACTTATGTACACGCGTTAGAAGTCATACTGCTTTAGTCTAATATGATTTCATCACATATACCACAACTCTTTGTTTGTAATAGGAATGATAAATTAGTATCTAAGAAAAAAAAAACATCAAAATACTGATTTTCAAACTACTTGAATATAGTTATACGTTGTCATGGAAATAATTATTAGCAACTTCAGAGTGTTTATGTTATTTTTAAACTTTCGCGGTTTATACTCATATTTTATATACTACTCGGGACTTCACGCGAAACAATTTCAGTCCAGCCGCGACCACGGGCGCTGCAACGCGCTCGAAACGTCGGTGAATGTAAGTACAAAATTGTTTCGCGTGAAGTCCCGAGTAGTATATAAAATATTCAGGGTGTTTATAAGTTAGAATAGAAGAGAATAGAATAAACTTTATTGCACTTTAATGTCTCATAAATGTACAAAGGGCGGCCTTGTCGCTAAAAGCAATGTCTTACAGGCATCCTTTGGATGAAGAAGATTGTCATGGATCACTTAGGAAATACTTAACTAGCTAAATAGTTGTCATGGAAACACTTATCAGCTAACTTCATAATGACGGTTTTTTGTGATTGACTGCGGCGGCTTTTTTAAAAATTTACTCTTATCATTTTTCCCTAACGCGCCAATAGAAGTATAACTTAACTAAAAAATAGACTGAAATAGACAAATACAACAACCTCTAAATGAGAAGTAAATATAAATAAAAAGAACTTTTATCATACTTAGTATGATTTGCGAGACATTATTTTAGACCAAAAAGGCCCGTTGTCGATGTAGGGCCATACATGGCATAAGTCGAATAAGATTTTGAAATTCATACACTGCCATTTACGGAAAACTGATATCTTTTACAAAATTGTGGCTATATCATCGGTTTCTGAGAAAAAAAAGAAGAATAATTTTACTACAAAGTAACAGGCCAACAATACAAAACCAAAAAAAAAAATCTATATATTCGAATTTCGAACAGAATTCGTCTGATGATTGCTCCGTGAGACTCTGAAACAATTGCATTGTCTCTGTGTGAAACATATTCGGATAATGTTTAATAATAAAAACGTAACACTGTTGTTTTTTGTCATGAATGTTTCACTTAGCAGTTGTTCAGTGGGTATAATTTAAAGGATATTAAGACCAGCATATTCACTAAGAATGAACTAACTAAAAACTAACTATCTTCACGCTGTATCCCTGACGGGGTAGTCAGAGAGGACAGATCGCCAGGCTTCGCGATCCATGCATACTTCTTTCGCTTCTTCGAGATTCATCAATCGCTTCATACACATAATACTATGAATGATATTTTCATTAAACCGTTTAACCATTTAAATGTTCGATGCTGTAAAAAAAAATAAAAAAAGTAATTTAGTTTAAAGATTAAAAACTCTAGTTACACATTCACTCTTCTCAGACATGACTTAATAGCAGGCCATTTGGATATGAATGACATGTTCTTTCATTCGCCAAGGCTTTAAACGCACCGCCAGGATATACTTCACTATATAAATGTAGAACTATTAACCGTTACTCACTAAAACTATCATTAAACGGATATAAGCAACTACACTAAAATTATTCATAAAAAGAACAATCGGAAAACGCCAACACGTCGCAGCGATAACGCAAACGGATTCGAAATTTTAAATAGTTCCATATTCAAACGGCCGATTTCAAATATGGAACGGCGATTGTTTCCCGTTTTCGCTCGTAGTTAGCTTTGGTCCTTAATATGCGGGTTACGCATGCGCACAATAGTTTCACAATGGACGAGCTCCATAATCGTTTTCTTTTTTTTTATTGATATTTATGTACATATGTAGTTTATTGGTGATTTTACTGTTCCGATAAAATATTACCGCCTAAATTGCAATAATTGTAATATTCCAACCATCAGAAACCCTCCGAAAAGAACAATAAATGAAAATCGTTTCAATGTATGCTATATCTGTCTAATGCAATAGAATTTAATCAACACAGTTATATCTTGCATTCAATTCGCGAAACATGCAATCGGCCGTGGTTTAAAATCACCCGATTCCGAAGAAAACGTGTCGTGGTAACGTATGGGTTCGGAAAACTTGCAATAATACAACGGTAATCAGTATGCAAGTCCTGATAGTTGCTCGATTGCCAGTGCATATTCGTCGCGATACGTCAAATATTTCATCGTGTAACTTTCTTTCCGTTTTCGGTGTATTAAACTGCCATTATTGACTGAAAATAATTGTTTTCTAGGTTGCTTAGTGTTGCCCGAGTAAGGTGGTGTACTTATTGCGTCAGTTAACGGAATCTGAATACAGAATGGGTAATCAAATTAAAAGGATTACAGATTGCACATGAAATATAAAATAGTCACGTTGTTTGGCCTGTTTTGTAATTAAGTGGGTAATCAAATTTAATATATAACTGTTGCCATATATATCGCTATTATTTACACATCGTAAAGAGCGTCATATAAGTATGCTTGGACAATTTATATATGCTAGTTGTATTGTTTAGGAAATCCAGTCAGATTTATTCTCTAGAATACTTGGATGCTCTAAAAGTGGCCTTAATTAAGTAAATAAAAGACCAAGATTTAAAAAAATATTACTTTTAAGTACATAAGCTTATAGTTGTTAGACTAACTTCTTCGTTATTATTATATATATTGACTGTCTCTGTGGCGCGATGGTAGTGTATCGGACTGCTACGCAAGAGGTCGTAGGTTCGATTCCCACCCAGAATAAAACTTTGTGTGATGAACACGATGGTTAATTCTGTGTCTGGGTGTTATTTATCTTTAATATGTATGTATTTAGAAACATATAAGTATGTTTATCAGTTATCTGGTTACCATAGTACAAGCTTAGAATCAGACGGCGTTGTGTCAGTTGTCCCAACGATATTTAATAGCATACTCAAAGACGTGTATTCTTCATGGCAGCGTCTTCTGAAATCTAGAATCTGCTTGAGAGTTCTTGTTAGGATTGTGAAAAGAAGTATTGATTTTTCCGGAATTTTACATAATGGGGTTCTTTAAAAAGGTTTTTGCAAGGTCTGCAGCACCACTATCGACCAGGCTCTTGCTTGTTTACCACCTCAGTGGTATAAAATGCAGCAATAATTTTGTTAATTAACTTTTTAAGACCTATCCCAACCCTGTTAGGGCCTCTAGCTTAGAGCCTTGTCTGTTGATTGAGTTAATAGTGCAACACTTGCAGTTGAAGATAGTTTCAACCCCAAAGGTCTTTATGGAGCCACAGATAATAGATGACATATTCCTCTTTAAAAGTTTAAGTCAAAAGAAGTACTCGTGGTCCCACGAACTCGTTGTTCTGCAAACGATCAACTTTCGCTATGGCTGGTCACGAATGGGTGACCACTTCTTAGCATTTACATTTGCGAGGGTTTCCGTGCTTCGGAAGGCACGTTAAGCCGTTGGTCCCGGTTGCCAGTAACATGGCAGTAGTTAAGTCAAGTTGAAGGGCTTGAAAAATTTCAACAGCAGGTAGCCTCAACCTGCGTATGTCTATTTCAACGCGGCAATAGGCTCACCACCTATTAAGTGGGACAGGAATACACATGGTGAAAAGTTGGCATAAAATATGCCTCTGCCACCCCTTTGGGGATAAGTCGTGATAGATAAAAGTTGTATTAAGAAAACCAATATTTCATGTAGCCCGATGAAAAATAACTCGAAACGAAAACAAGTGCTACCAATAAACAGAGCCCATCAATAAGATACTAATTTAATTGATTTCACAATCTATCAAAGCTAATATTACATCAAATTCAAACGTTAACTTCTTTAAATAGAGTCGAAATTCCAACGGTAACAGCCATATATCGTGGTACGCACGAACAAATTGGTGACATCCTCAAAAGATTTTTATTTTTATTGATAAAAGCGTCTCTGACGACAATTGGTACGGATTTGGTCTTAAATTGGACGAATCACTGTGGCCTCGGGTTTAGTTACCATGTGGTATTGAACCGTGTCCATTATAGGACTAAGAATTCTGATTAATAATAGAGGCCTGAGAATTTTGGGTGATCTTTGTCCGAACGGTTAAAACGTCAGGGGCTCAATTCTCGACCATACGACTTGAAAGCGTAGACGGAAATTTGCTGGTGAAATGTAATCTATACTAATATAAAGCTGAAGAGTTTGTTTGTTTAGTTGAACGCGCTAATTTCAGGAACTTCTAGGTCAAATTTATAAAAAATCTTTATCGAGGAAGGCTATAGGCTATATCATCACGCTACTATCATAAATGTCGACAATACGGGCAATTATTTATACATTATTGTAGAATTTATAAGCGACGGGATTAAATAGGTGCTATGAGGGATTGAATTATGTCACGGGCTAAGCCGTGTTCGTCACCTAGTTTGTTTGATATTTTGAAACGGTGAAACAAGAGCCAAAAGAAATTTCACTAGTAAATTTACGTATACGCTTTTAACTCGTATGATCGAGAATTAGGGCCCAGTAGTTGTATGACTTTTAAAGCGCTCGTAGCCCCATTCAGGAGTAATGGGCCCTGAGAAGATCTCCGGGGTAGAAGACCTCAAATGTGAGCGGTGCACCAGCTGACTAAAGCACGAGGCAACGAAGCAATCGCACTTACAGAAACTCAAACTGCTCTTAGCAGCATAGCACACGGTTAGGTCCGATACAGGCTTTATACCTTGTACTCTTTAATTGTGAAATGAACTCCCTGCATGGGTTTTCCCGAACGTCTACAGTATGGGGTTCTTCAAAAGGGGTCTTATAAGGTTTTTAAAGGATCGGCGGCGCGATTACCGCACTTCTGGTGCTGCAAACGTCCATAGGCTATGGCGGCCAGTTTCAAGTGATGTGTGTTTGTGAGTTTCGGAGGGCCTGTTATGCTCGACGGCTACCAACGTCCCGGTTGCCAGTAACATGGTAGTTGATAAGCCAAGTTAAAGGTTTTATAGATTTGAAAACTTTCAACAGTAGGCAGCCACACCTAACCTTGTTTAATATTTTTTTTTAAAGAAAATCTGTAAATGAAGTGAAGCGCTCGTGGCCTAGCGGTCTCAGTGTTCTGTAAACGATCACTGAGTTACGCAACTTTCACTATGGCTGGTCCTCGGATGGGTGACCACTTTGTGGCATTTACATTTGCGAGCGTTTCCGTGCTTCGGAAGGCACGTTAAGCCGTTGGTCCCGGTTGCCAGTAAAATGGCAGTCGTTAAGCCTGGTTGAAGGCCTTATGGGCGGCTTGAAAACTTCAACAGCAGGTAGCCACAACTTGCGTCTGTCTATTTCAACACGGCAATGGGCTCACCACCTATTACGTGGGACAGGAATCCACACGGTGAAAAGTGGGCATATAATATGCCTCTGCCACCCCTTCGGGGATAAGGCGTGATGGATATTTATTTATTTATTTTAAAATCTGTAAATAAATTCAATGCAATAAAGTTTAAACAAATTTTGATTCACGCGTAGCAAATTATATTTTCCGCCCAAAGTACATTTTATAATATAGCGAAAATGTATCGCATATTTTTCAATAGCGATCAATAATATCCTCCCCCAATAACTATTCAGAAGCTCACCGGACACAAACATGCAAAACTTTCACCCTATTTTTGAAACAGTGTAGTGTCAAATTTTCCGTCCCCGGTCCACTTACGTAACCCTTCCAAAAAAAAAACTAAAAATAAAAAAACGAAGGGGACTTTTAAAATCGTTATTATAATCTCGGACGCCATTTTGCCTATATGGGGACGCGCCCTTCAATTTTAAATCTTTTTTTAACAAAAACCCCTTTGATGTTTATGCATTTCGGCAATATCTCCCGCATGGCTAGATACGCGACATTTGGCCGTTTCGGGGATTTCACTGATGCATATTTTAGATTAAAACTTTAATTCTCTCTACCCACAGCAGCGTACAACACGCTGCCAATTTATACGGTGACAATATATCATATCGATGTTTCACTTTTGTTACCGGCCCACTCTATCATGTCACGAGTGCTCGTAGTAATTATAGTGCTGCCGGTACGATTGTACGATTGTTTTAGAGATGTTGCACGCGACTCGATAACAAAGATGCAAGACGTTCAAGATACAAACACTGGTGATGCGACACGAGCGCCAAGTCGCCCAACAATCAGCACACAACAGTAAACTAACATCCAATTAATCAACTCATTTATGTTCCTAAAAAGTCGTGTGGGAAAATGTAGCAATGTAACAGACCGACGCATTCCAAATTCGAATGAATCTGAAAGGCGAGCGAGATTTGAAAAGAGAATGAGATTTGAAAATAGAACACGCCATTAGGAATGAACACAATGGTCTCATTGGTCGATTTGAAAAAGGAACAATTTGTTAAACGTCAAATATGAACTTTTTATTTGAGATGTAATGAAACGCTCGCTGTGTGATGTCTACTATGTCTAGTACTCACATCTCTAACATTTTTTTGTGTTGGATCGCCGTGCTCGTTTCTCATTTGTTTTGTTATACGTACCGCCGCACTTATTAATGTTAAATTTAAAATAAGAAATCAGGCAAACTTAAAAACCGCCATCGGCGACAAGATTATTACGTTATAGACGCAGACTTCTCTTCACAGTCAGTCTAATTAATAGCCAACTGTGCAAAAAATGACGTGCTTACCTATCTTGTTGATACCTGCGGAGGCACACTTAGCTAGGACCGATGTAATAAAAAATATAAAAATGTACACGATGGCATAGATTTGTAAAACAGACGGGTGATTCGTTCGTGCGTTTTTTTTGCGTTCACTGCCTACGCCCGTTCCTCGTACATTCAATTTGGTTCTGTCAAACTTTCTATCTACGAAACGTTTATCGGGTGATCACAAACACGAGCAATGACATGGAACTATCAATATTTCTAATAACGTTTAAAAACAAAGTTATATTAGTTTCATATACGAATGAGACGGCCATATTAATCATTGGAACGAATTTCCGTGCGCCATGTCATACGGAGTTCGTTTATTAAAAATGTGACGTATCAAGATCAACATCTCTTCGTGTGAGAAGGATGGTTGTATGTATAAATAATTCGTGTGAGAAGGACAGTCATGTGCTGACATTTCAACGGGTCATCAACCCTACAGGCGTCCTGCTCTAACGAGAATTCGAAGATTTGATTTGAATTGTTCTTAATTTGAAATATTGGTCCGGACACCCGAAGTTTTATGTGTACACTTTTTTTATCATAGTTTATTAAAATTTATTTAATAGTTATGCTTCCATAAGCTTCCGTTTTATATTTTAATAGGTCGGTTCTTTGATAGAAGTATGTAAATTGGAATAGTAACCATATTTTTAATGACTACAAAGATTGTTAATAACGATCGCTTCGGGTAAACGGCGTGGTTCAAACAACTTTATTTCTTTTTGTTGGCAACATTGCGGATACAGATTGTTTTATTATTATAAATAATAAGTTCTATGTTTAAAAACATTAATATTCTATAGTTTTTTTTTAGCAATTTGTAACTCGATTCTGATTAACGATAACGATTTTAGAATATTATGGTATTAGTACCGACAGAATTGAATGTCTATTGTTCGAAACTTCCTATCCGTTTAAGGCTGTAGTCAAAGAAATATTTATCACCAAGTAACAGATTTAATCATGGCCTACCAAGTAGAGATGCTTTAGAAAAATATTAATTATTAAAAAAAAAAGAAGATTGTAATATGGATCTTGTGCCAAATTTCGCATATACTCGTAGCAATGGTTGGAATGACTACTGACAGATCAAGTAAAATTCAATAACTATCCAAAATTTTCTACTTCAATATTATTTCTGATTATACCTACTATTGTAATGGTAGAGGAAATAAATTATGAAGAACATTCTTAAAAAAAATTGTAACGTAAATAAAGTTTATTAATCTTTGGGCACATAACCTGTTTAACAAATCTATGTATAAATTTTACAAAACAAACATTAACTTTTTCCATAAAAATATATAGGTGATAGAAGATTTTGTACGTCAAATATCGAAATAACTTCTACCACAGTAATCTATTGTAATCCCTTTGATCTGTTGAAATCAAATCATATCAGTATTTTTGAATCACAGACACTTATCGAGTGTCTGTGAAAAGAGCACATAAAATACTGATACAACACTGCATTTCTAAATTATTTTAAACAAAACATTGTAACTTGACGGAGTGTTTTCATCCTTCTACCAAAAGGCTTTCATGTGCGACTGTTCTGTGTACATACATACATACTGTCACGCATTTATCCCCGAAGGGGTAGGCATAGGCATACTATACGCCCACATTTCACTGTAGGCAATTTTGTCCCACGTGGATGTGGTGAGCACATTACCGTGTTCTGTATGTGCAGTGTCACAAAATCGTAACTTAACCTACATATACATCTAATAAATTTACCTAACTGTTCCAACGTATTTTAAAATCAAAATATTCGTCGATTTTTCATAAATTATCAGGTACGAGTTCACTAAAATGTCAAATATTTTTAACATGATTTTCTTTCTACTTTCTTCTAGCCAATAGCTGTTATCCTTCTTATTTTATAACAATTTCGAATATTCTTAAAATTCCTAATATTGCCATTGCCACAAATTTCTGATTTAAAAAATGACAAGTTAATTATTTTTATTATTTGTTCCGTACAGAGTGTAAAAAATACTTCTATATGAATTGAATAAAAAAGTTACAAAATAGTCTAACCTTTGTAACTAGTTAAAAACAAAAAAAAATAGCATCATTGGTTACAATTTTAAATAAATAAAAAGTACTAAACAAAAATCGACACAACTTTCATATGGAGATAAAAAGTAATCCTCCATACATAGTCCACAAAGGCAGATACAATACTAAAACCGAATTAAAATGCAAGAACACAGTTCTATTCAAAACAAAAGTAACAAAAATGAACAACTGTAAGAGAATCATAAGGGCTTCATAACTGGTCCTCAGCCCATTTATGGCCAAGTAATCCTATTGTGGGCCTGCATGTATGTGTTTATATGAATACGAATAACTTTTAAAATGTGCCCAATCATTAATTTTGTAAATAATTGAGCTCGTATCCGCAGCAAAAAGATAGCATTTCCACGAAACTTATGTTAGAGATATTGCACACTTGTAGGTTTAGGAAAAGCTGTGTGGAAGCGTCTTTTGGAAAGTCGTTTCACTATTCTATCACATTCGGATTTCTAAAGAGATTTTTTTGGGTCGACTATAATTTCTTCCGCTCAAATACTTCTAATAAATGTTAAAAGTATGTGTTTCACTAATTTTTTTTAATGTTAATAAGAAATTTGAGTGCAATGCAGCCTATAGGTACACTGCAATCTCTGAGGCTGAAACTAAAGGTAATTTGGACTTACACTTTACTAAGGCTGTAAGGCGTACTTTTTTTTTCCTTAAGGTATATTGTTTGGAATTGGGAGGATACATAACCGTCGGTTCCATAGACGTTGAAAATAATAATCAGAGCGACCCTAGAAGTTAGTTAAAGCGTTATCGAGAACAAACATGCATGCGTAAGTATGGCCGAATTGTGACGATTTTGCCGTTCAGTCTGCAATTCTCTTAACGTGCATCGATCAAATGACAATCTCAGCAACAAATTTATACGTTTATAAGGTTCTTTTATAGAATTTAAGTTTAAATTTCGTATGCGATGGCTGGTTTTTGTATTTTTAAAAGATATCTGTTGAGATGACGTTTTTATAACTGATTTAAGCATTACACTCGTTTGTACCTCTTTGGATTTATGGTTCAGATCAGTAGTCTAAAACTGATACACAAAATTTTAATCGACTACTTTTTTTTTTAAGTTTTGGACATTTTTTTTCACATCTAACCTAATGTAAGCTAATATAGGCTTGTGGTATGAGATCTAAGTAACTGATAGACATACTTATACGCATATTTTTTTAAATACATACATAGGAAACACCCAAAATCCGTAAGAAACATTTGCCGTTCTCACAAATATTTGTTCCAGGGAATCAAACCCGGAACCTCAACGCAACAGTCGCTGTGTTCCTTCTATCTATGAGTTTGCTCGGGAACTTTTTAAATGGCAGACGCTTCCTGTATAATATTTTCCAAAACTAGTGCATTGACCTTGTTTTATGTGTAAAAATGGTAGTTTCTTAGACATAAAATTTGTGTAAACGTGCTATAGTGAAAGACAGTGATATATTGCTGTGAAATGCTATTTTACATCTTGCCGCGCATATTCCACTGAAAGCCTGAATAACGCTTCTACCATGTTAATGGGGCAACGACACAGGTCCCAAGACTGCAATTGACATCGGACTAGAAAGGACTTAATTAAAACAATAATAAGAAGATTGAAGAAATATGAAATAAATACTGTTTGGCTAAAAGGTCTTTCTTAATAGTGTCAGGTCATAAAATAATTAAAAAAAAAACCCTCTATCTATCACGTCATGGGTTTTCTTCCTATCTTCAAACTTTACTTACCATAATCTGTATACTCTGATTTGATCCACAATGACACATGAAATCGATTTATCTCTTGCCTATCTCTAATATGTGTATCGGTTCCACGATAACGGATACCAGTTTTTCGTATCGTAATAACTAGTTTCAAAAACGTTCTAAACTATAAGAGCAAAACAAATTTCATCCGATAATTACTTAAAAAATAACTGTCCTACCTACCGAAAACGCATTCATCATTTATCTGACTTCGATATCGGCTACTTGGACAATCCAGTTTTCTATTATTCATTAGCCATTGTTACCCGACTGCAGAGAACTGAAATTCGGTGGCCGATACTACATTAATAATTACTTCTCAAAATAATGTTCGGTTTGATTCACGACTGAGATAACTCGCTACTGCCATAGAGTAATTATTAGCAGTAGGACATCGCGTTCCTAAAATTATTATGATACTATAGGTATGTATTGATTTAAAACGCATATTCCCGAATAGAGTAACTAACTGACATGGGACTACCTCGGTAGCAAATTTGTAGTGTATGCTAAACCCGTTGCTGAAGTCCCGAGTCCGAATACTGGGTCAGTAAATATTAGTGTCATCAACAAACATTTCCATTTGTTTGTATGTTTATAAATAGTTTAGAAATATTAATATCAAAAACATGTCAATTCCATTGTTATTACTATAAACTAACTATTTAACTGGCTCTTCATCATATTCGTTGCAAAGGTGCCCATCACACTGGCTGCATAGCCCCGCTGAATAGCGATGGCCAATCTTTGCACCAGATACGACCCAGAACTTTACGTTTAGAAATTTTAATAATATTATACATGCGAAAGTTTGGATGGATGTTTATTAATCTTTTAAGGTAAAAGTACTGAATAGATTTTAATGCAATTTTATGAAAATATAGCTTATACATCAGAATAACACATTGGCTACTTTTTATCCCGGGAATAAGTTCCTGTGTTAAACGGGAATGGGAAAACTTCTCTACGCGGGCGGTAGTATATAAATAGTTTTATAATAAATGCTATTTATAACTGCATCCATCTAAACAAATATAGTACTAATACTACTAGTTATGCAATATTTATCCTATATAACACTTCTGCTACAAACAAAATGATTAGTTTAGACCCATTTATCAGTCGGTTTTTAGGCGTATGCCTTTTGCTATCAACCAGCATTAAAGGTCACATTGTCACCTGTATTGAACGAGGCGAAATAATATATATATTTTTGGATTGCTGTATTTTACTATACTGTGCTTAATTAATTTTATGCAGTGTCAGGAGCAATCATATGCGATTTAGTCGGCAATAGATCAGAGGGTAGCCGGACACATCGTGACGTGACGGAGGGTTGTCCGACGCGTCGTGACGCGACAGTCAGTGATATGTCTGATACAATTGATACTGTGATAAAAATATTGGTTGTGCATTATTGTGAAATAATAAATGGTTTGTGATAATGTAATAAAAAAAAAACTAGACTATCTTCACGCTGTATCCCTGACGGGGTAGTCAGAGAGGACAGATCGCCAGGCATCGCGATACATGTATACTTCTTTCGCTTCCTGTATCATTCATATTCATGCATGCACGTCTGGGTATCCAGATAATGTAATCACACATTTAGCATTAGCATTCTGTCCATACCTATAAATTTTTTACTGGAAGCACCCGTGGCCCCGCTAACTCAGTGTTCTGTAAACGATCACTGCGTTAAGCATCTTTTGCTATAGCTGGTCCGCGGATGGGTGACCACTATTTGGTGCTTACATTTGCGAGCGTTTTCGTGCTTCGAAAGGCACTTTAATCTGTTGGTCCCGGTTGCCATTAAAATTGCAATCGTTGAGCCTAGTTAAAGGCCTTATGGGCTTAAAAAAAATCAACAGCAGGTCGCCACAGCCTGCGCTTGTCCATTTTCAATACGGCAATGGGCTACCCACCTGTTACTTGGGACAAAAATGCATACGGTCAAATGTGGGCGTATACCTGGCCTACGCCTTCGGGGCTAAAGGCGTGACAATATTCATTTGGGTTTTTTACTGTGTCTCTGTGTAGTAATACTAGGAACTAGTAGCGATGTGTTTTAGATAATTTTTAGCACATTTTTTCTATGTAGGTATGTGTTGAAAAAAAGTTATTTTTTGTGAAATTAAAATATTTATTAATATAGTTTACAAAGTAACACTTTTGAACTTCAAAATTTTCCATTATTACATTAACTGCCAGATTCGCAGACCAATAAGTAGAGTCGAGGAATAACCTGGCAATAAAACTCATAGCCATACTTTTCTAACCGCGAACTTTCGAACTTTCGAAATATCGAAAGAATGTATGTTTTGTAACCGAGCACTATGTTAAGCATCTTATGAGATAAATATGTGATATTGCGGACAACCATCAGAATCAGACAGTCATGAACAATTACATCTTTACAGCAAAAGGAATAAAAAAACGTTTATTTTCATTATTTAATCTCATCTTTATTTCGTTCTTTATTTGAAATTCTCCTCTACTCATATCGCTCAAACATTATTGTATGTGGTATTACCCAAAGCCACAAACATTTCAATATTTATCATTGCACAATCTGGGTTGCAGAAAATTTTAGTCCAAACAGTCTAACTTGGAAATAATTAGCTTTATCTAGTACAAAATATCTTGGAACAGATACGATAGGGCACTAGTGTTTGTATTGTGACACATTGCAATACTGGCGCGCTTATATTGGATAGGCTTATGCTTTGAAATTATTCAGTTTAAATTTGCACATATTTTTTGTGTCTCGTGGCCCCGCTTACTTAGTGTTCTGTAAACGATCACTGCGTTAAGCAACATTCACTATAAGGTGGCCCTTGGATGGGTGACCACTTTGTGGAATTTACATTTGCGAACCACCAAACGATAGCATTCCCGAAAACATTTTGCAGTATGGAATTTAGACATACTGCGCCGACCCCAAGTAAATTGGGACAAGGGCAAGAGGATGATGATGACATTTGCGAGCGTTTCCGTGCTTTGGAAGGCACGTTAAGCCGTTGGTCCCGGTTGCCAGTAAAATAGCAGTCGTTAAACCTGGTTGAAGGAGTTAAGAGGACAATAAAGTTTTAAAAAAATATACAAATTGTAAAACTTCATAAACTATTAATTTATTGTACCAGTTATCTCCTCCGTATCTATGGCATCTGGAATAATTAATAAATAGTTTTTCAATCATCTATAAAACGAAATTACAAGAATCTCGCTAATGAAGTAGACCTCATATATTTAAAACGAATAATATAAAAAAAAGATCCGTTTCAAATTATGTATAAACTTAGCGAATTTAATGCAAATAAAATATCATAATTAACGTTATATTTTATGGCATAATTGCTGCAACGGTTACATAACTAGTTGTTTTTTTCTAATTAAAATATCAATTTACTAGTAGCACAGATAATATAATATAATTATTTTACTAGTAGCAACACTTTTTGACCATGAACATACCTTTTTAATACGATTGGTTATCACGTTAGGTCGAGTTTTGTCTATGAATATTTTTTTTTACATGCACTGGAAGTAAATTACATTAGTTTAAAAACGTACGAGATTTTAGTTTGCGCTTTAACCAGTATGGACAAAGAACGGGTTGATAGTAACTGAGCGTATTTTTAACTATTATCACGACTAAGTAATTTAGCTAATATACATAGAAGTCATTTGTCTTCAAAACGATCTAAAAGTAATTTATATTAAATATTAATCTAAATAGCATAGTTGGATATATATTACGTTTAAGAAGTTATAGATACAAACATGATAACAGCTGTCATTTCTTCGTCAGAGCCGCACACAATCAGTCATACACAATTTGTGTAGAGCCTCCGGCGATTTACGGTACTCAACACGCTGCTCCAAATACTCGCTCTGACAGAATAACGCCGACTTCGATAGAAAATACTGGTTACTAAAACACTTTTTTTTATTTCAAAATTATTTAAAGATTAAAGTTTCACGTGCGTGCATAATGAGTCTAATTTTTTTACAAGTGCTATCGCTTTTAATGACTGGCTTCATTTTTATAAGTTTCTATTCAAATCGCGGTTTCTAATTTTGAATATCTGTCTACTTTTAACCTTTTTTTATATTGGCAATGTCTAAGTGTTGTTATTCAAATAACAAATTCATTGATGGAACGCTTTATTCAAATTTCAAAAACATATTTTTTTTATTTTCTTTTGTCTATTCTAAAACATTGAAATGATTATTCTCTGACTAAATATGGGGTGAATGAAATTTTTTCGAAGCTATGTTTGAGTGTTTAAAGTTCTTGAGTTCAGAGGACAGAAATAAATACACTCGATGAAGATAACTGTTAAGTGCTCTTGTGTAGTTATTTACTTATTCCATACAACACACATAAAACAGTAGGCGTCTGCTTATGAGCATTCAGGGTAATAAAATATAACATCCATATTGAAAACGTACAGTAATAATTTATTTATTATCAAGCTATTAATGTATCAATCACGTAGCTCGGTCCAAACCACACTACTTACAACTACTATAAACACATCCAATGTTTGAAGATTCCTTTTTGTACTTGTTCAAACTCCTTCAAAAACACCTTCTATTTGGTTCATTCTTTTTACAAGTAGCAAATTGGTTAGCTAATCTAGCATTGTCTTTGGTGACTGCGCTTGAAACCAAATCATAAACTTTGCCTTACTAAAAGTACAACTTTTGTCACCGTGTTGATAAATTGTAGCGCTAAATCCCATTGAGTGAATTTTATTGCTGCAAACGAATACCTCGCAGAGTTTTTTGGAATGCAGTGTAAATAAAAATAATAAAGGTTCCATTTTCAAAATTCTTTATAAATTTTCTGCATATATAATATGATTCTATCGTGCCAGTTTCAAACCAATGAGTAGAAGAGTATCTATCTAACATCTTTTATTTTACCATACTCTTCGAGGGTATAATCTACTATCTTATATCTCGAATATTACAAATGAAATATTAAACTCGCGTTCCAGTGTTGTATGAACATTTTATTTTAGTCTTTAGTACTACCTATATCATAAACAGCACGTAGTTAATATATCCCTCAGCATTATAGAGCCCTGGAGCTTCTTTATAATCTATCTTTGGAACTTCAGCTGACTTTACCAAGATCATTTTTAGGTTTAGTATTTCTAATTATTAGAGAAATGAAACACATGTAATATCATTGAGTATTTTCGATCGAACGTTTTTTCGTTCATTTTATTTTTTCAGAAACATTAGCATTCTAGACATCCGGATGTCAGTTATATAATAAGTAGGTTCTAATTGAGCTTTTTAACAATAGAAAATGCTCCAAAATTAAGTTAATATATTATCGCTGTCGTACTCCATCATACATGAATGAGTCGAATTCCACCATAATCATACATCTTATCTTAACAAACATTATACATATACAAACAGACATAGCACATATTCGAATAGAAATCATAAGAACGGGATTCGTTACAAAAACTAACTTGTAATATCAGATAGAAGTCTGGCCCCTACGGCTACTAGCGACTTACTGATCGAATAGATTCGAAGTTCAAACACCACGTATGTCGTGGAATTCGAATTTCAAAAACCATAATGATTGATTGTCATCCAATGACAATCGCGTACCTATACAAATTTTATTTCAATTTGAATTTTGAACGGGTTCTTTTTCCTGTGGCGACGTGACGCGTGCCAGTAACATTTCCATAGACTCAACAATGAACAATTACATTTACCTATATATTTTTAAGAAATATTTTATTGTTATATACGAGTATATTAATAAATTATAACAAAAATGCAATTGATGACTATTGCTCAATCTGTGTTACGTTACTACTCGTAAAATTTCAACTATCAAGTCTAAGAATGTGAAAAAAGCCACAATTCAATTTCTATTTGGGTGGTCACGTAAATGAGACACGCTCAGATTATTTTTTTGCAGTTTCAAACTGGTAGTATTTGAAAATATCAATCAAGTTGTAAATAGCAGATCAAATATTATATACTGGGTGTTATTTATCTATAATATGTATGTATTTAGAAATATATAAGTATGTTTATCAGTTATCTAGATCCCATAACACAAGCTAACATTAGCTTACTTTGGGCTAGATGGCGCTGTGTGAAAAGTGTCCCACAATATTTATTTATTTATTTAAATATAGAGAATTTGATATACGGCTATATAAATTCAGATTGTTTTAAAGATACCGTATCACAGCTTATTAAGAAAATCAACGCTCAATTGATCTCATTATATACCAAACTTTTTAAAATTGAACTTTTATATGCACAGGAAAGTAATGTAACATTCATCCAAGTAGTATCTTGCTTAAGAAGGCCATATGTTTATTTTATAATTACCTTACACATGTGTGTGTGAGTTAGCTTCCATGTGGGCGTGTAAGTACGTAATTAAAGTATGGAAATAGTAATATAACTTTTGAAGTGTTTTCACTATAAAACGTTCGAGTGGCTGGGAACATACGTGTGAACGAACTCGCTAGATTTTTTCCCCCTTCTGTTATAATAACAGCTCTGTTTACCAATGGCGTCTGTTATTCCTTTTTTGAATTTCTTCAAACTGTTATATGATTTAATTCTACGAATGAAGGATCGGGTGAACTGGTTGACAAAAACATTTTATTTTAAATTTAGAAGATATATTTTTTTACTACCTACTATTTTGCAGGGTAGTGATGTAACCGTACTTTTGAACTCAATACTTACTAGATTTTTTTTCCTAATCGAGCGGTCGGATTGTTTATTGCCAAAGCGGTCTGTACCAGTAATTTGTATGTTGCGAAATTTGACTCGGTTTGTTAGTGAGATCATTAATCTTGCGTTGATCCGAAACTGTCTATTTGTTTGAAAAATGTACATACGGTCTTGTTAAAATTGAAACGGTGACGTCACAAGGCTAATATATAATAATTAACTAGATTTGAAGACAACGTTCAAAATTGTTTTTATTTTAGGATCAAAATTTTGGCATAATAAGTTAATATTCGATTGAATAAGTACTTTTTTGAGTCCATTGTTCAAAACTCAATCGATATCTGAGCGATATTTTACAATATTCATCGATTCAAAATTACACTTAATGAATGTAATGTACAAAACCTACGTAAAAGTTTCTCTATTAAACCAACGCATAAACAGTAACATAAATGAAAATATGTAGGACAATGGCACAAGCGCGCCAGCCTCGGGCTCCGGCAATTGAAAATAATAATCGAATCCGCATTGAGAATACCAAATTTTAATATTACGCATCTTTGAATATCACGCATCTGAAATTATGACTCAAATAAAACCCTACTTAGAATGAACCGGAAGAAAAAAAGGAGCTAAGATTCATAGATGATAGAACTTAATACACTGTACAGTAGATTATCAACTGTTTATACTACTAAACTAGCAAACAAGCCTTCGGGCCCACCTACATATTTATTTCAAACTAGCTGACTTGACCGGCTTCGTCCGTGACATACTTCCAACCCCGTGGCACCCATTTACTCGTAATCCCGCCAAAAATGTATGAAAGTTTACCCGATTTGTTGACATTTATGATTACTGCTCCGCTCTCCTGTGTAGTGGCGTGATGATATATAGCTAATAACCTTCCTCAATAAATGGTCTATCCAATACAAAAAGAATTTTCCAAATAGGTCCAGCCGTTCACGCGTGGTGGCGTGACCAAGGGAAATAGGGACTCATTTATATATATATATAGATTTATAATCTGATTCTAGGTAGTCTAGAAACTTCTAAAACCACAAGAATTGACTAAAATAATTATCATTAGGTATATTTTGTAGAGTTTGCCTGTTATCTTTATTCGGTAGCGCTTGTAACTTAGCTATTATAGTTTGAGACATTAGGCCTGTTTGATCTCTTATAACAGACAGCACAGCTCAGCTGCAATTAAGGCTAAATAAATGAAAAATGTCAAGTAAATGTCGAATTGACTAACATCGGTATCACTCTAATATTTTTTTCTAATATTTTAGATTGACAACTGGTTTAACAACTTAGTGTTTTTTTTTACTACTATGAGTAATATAAAGTACGAGTATACTTGTAACTAATACTACCACTGCTTTGTTGCAACACTACCGGATTGTTCTTATACAAGTTTAAAATTTGAATTTGGAATCGTGTGTGCTCTATTGTCCAGCAAATGGAATCCATTGTACTAAACATTGCTTTCTGAACCAATATAACGTGAACTCTTGTCGTACATGTTTAATATAGAAACAGAGCTTTAAACAAACTGGTCAGTTATATAGTCGAGTTTATTTTGCAAAAGAAATCTTTAGAGCTTTACTGATACTTTTTTATGAGACATATATTACAAAATATTAGTTGTACAGATACCAGTTACACAATGACCTACTTAAGATTTTGATAAAACAAGTTTTACTTAGATAATGTAAGTAATAAAATTGTCAATTACTTGTAAAAACATTTCTTATAATAACCTAGTTTATTTGCTAATAAAACATTTAAGACTATCGTATAAAGGTCACTGGATTTAATTGAAACAAATTTGACAAGTGACTTTGAATTAGAGAATGGAATTATTTCAAAACATGCAAAAAGTATGTTCTAAATTTAAAATTGTAAAAATTTACCGTTCATAAGACATTCGAGGTGGTATTTAAAAACACTAAAAGCTTCTGGGCTTTGTAGTGCTTGTACTTGGTAGAATGTGTGTCTATGGACGTGTGTGTGTTTATGCGCAATCGGTCGGACGTGAGCCGTATACCAATAGCAATATGCTTACACCGGATATTTATGAATTTAAATAAGAAAGTGTTAGGAATTTAATGATACTAGTTCTAAGTAATCGAGTGTCTTCCTGGTGATCGCCTGTTAGACTTTATATTTATGTACCTATCGTAGACATTTTATTATCTATGGACACAACCGTTGACAGTTTCTGTTGACGTTAAATTTTGATTACATCACGTTTCCTAGAGTTTTATGACATTTATGTTTTATTAATAAACTACTGTTTTTGTCAATAAAACATTTAAGTACACACAAATGATTTTTTCAATATCGATTCTGAAAAATGACATTTTAATTAGTTTTATGACGGAACAAGTTCTCAAGGACTTAAAATTACTTATTAATGTTCTTTTCTAACATAAATGACGTCATATGGTACACAATAGTCCATAGTATTGTATCCATTACTTCTAAGTAACGCATAGATCAAGATTATAGCAGGAAACGGGTTCCGCTAACTAAACACTTTTGTAAAACGATACCGCACGTAATTTCATAATAAAATCTAATAGTTGCCCAACGTAACAGCAACTCATGCTTAATTAGGCTACATATGACAGCTACAAGGTGTGGCCACATATATGTATATATTGTGTGACACACGGACGCACAGCTCGACGGTAATTCTCCTTTGTATGCTAAATAGTGAATTATCTAGCCTCTCGAAATTGTAATCTTAAAACTTGCTTGGAATTTCTTCATCTGTTGTTTAAATTGTAGTCTGATCGTAATACCGTGATGGGTATTTGTCAATTCGTTGTTTAGTCGCCCCAAGTTGTTCTATTGAGGTCAATTTTAAGCTCCGATAAAATGTTATTCAATATTTCTAATAATGTTCAGAATAGATACATCAGTCTGAAGTTGTATTTAAAATTACAGAGTTTTGAAATTAGAACCCATTTAATTTAGAATAGTCTACATTAGTCACATTAGATTTCAAAAATCGAATGTTTTTAATTTGAATTACATTACTAATCGTTGTGTGATTGAACACTGCAATTCTAAATACGACTTTCAAAATTGTTCAACAGTGAATTGATTGTATTTAAAAAAAAAACTATGCTTATCAATTACAATGTATTCTGTATAAGAAACCACTATAAGGCTATTGAAATTTAAATTAAGAAGTAGTCGATTAATCGTTACATGAGTTTCTTTTAACAATTAGACTGAACGAGTACAAATACTTTACTTGTCGAAGTTAAACAGCTTTTAATGGATTATTTCGTGATTCTATACTATAATAAACCTCAAACTAGGCAGAGATTTTACAATGAGAACTAAATTACTGATAGAATTCTTTTTATATACCGATCGTAGCCGTGAATCGAACGAAAATAGTGTTCCATTTCACAGCAAGTCACATATTACACCATCAAAGTACATTTATTTAATGAAAGATAGTAGTTATTCATTAATTTAATGAATCAGTTTCATAAATATGTTCATGTTTAAAAATTGTTTGTTTAAATATTTTCAAATTTTTGTTTAGAATAACTCTATAATTATAAATGATCAAAAACCGCCATATCCTTTACTCCTTGAGGGTTACTGACATCTTTTAAAGCAATATTATTTAAGTTATAATACTCGAATGGTTTAATTTTCCCATTTTTAAGATATAGTATTAAGTAATACTAACTCACATTTACAAATATAAATAAAAAATAAATAGAATTACTTTGATTTTCACAGTATAAATAGGACCGTGTGGTTGTCCCTCAGGATATTAGTTCCGTATTCCAGAACGTTTCTCAATGCTGAATCAACGCTTGAGGCTAGATTTTGCCCTATAAAATCTACTCTCAAGCGTCGATTGAGTATTAATAAACGTTCTGGAATATGGGCCTTAGTGTTCTGAATTCAAAATATCCTGACATATGTAAATATGGTCCGATTCACACTGTGAAAGACTGTAAAACTAAAGAAACTTAATATATTTTCTAATAACAACAAAAGTATTAAGAGCATCTAATCACAACATCTTCTACAATACGTTAAGCTTCAACTCACGTTCTGTCACAACTGGTTGTTGCTGCAACCAGCCACACAAGTAGTACCGATCTGCGTATATATTGATTGAGTAACATATCAATCTTAATTGATCTGATAAGAAAATAAGATAGAAAAGTAATCAATTATGTTTGATAGCTTTAAATTTTTTTTTGGATTGTGAAGAATTTTTAAAAATTCTAAATTTAGCACTTGATCAATATTGACTCTACTTGAACGTACAAAAGTATCCGTTATGCATTCAGTAAAGCTACGCATAGAGCCGGAAACTCTAACCTCTTTTCACGAACGTCCGCCTGAATAGAAATGCACCACAAACATTTTAATCGATAGAGTTAAACCATAGATTTTGTTTTAGTCATCAGTCATGCCTGTAAAAATGGGCGTATAATATGCCTATATTATACGCCCATTTTTATTGAATGCATTTTTGTCCCACCTGATAAATCTATTACCTTGTTGTTATGGACAGGCGCAGTTTGTGGCGATCTACCGTTATTTTTTTTAAGCCGCCCATAAGGCCTTTAACTTGGTTTAAGGATTGTCATGTTAGTTCGACCGGGACCAACGGCTTAACGTGACTTCCGAAGCACGGGAACGCTCGTAAATAGAAATGCCACGAAGCGGTCACCAGCGATAGCGAAAGATGCTTAACGCAGTGATTGTTTACAGAGCACTGAGTTAGCGGGGCTACGAGCGATTTTCATTTTACCCACATTTTAGCTTAGTTATTTTGAATAATGTTGAATAACATTTCTAAAAAAAAGGTTTGTTGGGATAAAACTCAGTGCTGAGTTAAGCTCGCCTTTGTACATCATTGTTTTTTTAATGTAAATATTAATGTACCTTATTTCTTTGTGCAATAAAGACATAAATAAAATAAAAACAAAATGTGGTGTCGTGGGACACCAGGTAGGAACGAAGTTAACAAGTTCACAATTCAATTAATCACACAAAAAGTCACCTTTTCTACTGGGATTCGAACTCGTGCCTCTTGCGTCTCAGCCGAGGAGCATACCACCCAAACCACACATCTACGTTACTGCAATTTCCCAATTAGTGTTCACGTCACTGAGGTAAATAGACAGTTTGAAAATCGACACAATTTGCAAAACAAACGACTGTCGCGCCTGCGCACGTCTCATTTCACGCTTTTATTCCACCCAATTTTTCTTACGGTTTTACTATCACATATTTTTCAGTTCGGTCGCGCAGCAAAATCCCTATCTCCTCCAAGCCTGCCATTAGGAACTTCGTTCCAAAAAGAATCTTGACTTGTGTCAGTTTCGATGTTCAGACATACCGTTGAAGTAGAATAGGTTCAATGTTTCATTGATAAACGTCTCAAGTATTCGTTAATATAAATAAAAGTATTGAAATTTAATCTAAATATTTGTGTTTAAAGCAATTTCGAGTGCCTTTTGTAAACAATGACGTTGGTTGTCATCATAAATGTTGACTGGTTGGTAAATTTTGTTTGAATCAGCATATTAAGAGGCCTCTTTATTGACCAAACTGGCGGTTAGAAAAGAGTGGCCATGAATTTTATTGCCAGGTTCTTCCTCAGGCTCTACCTATTGCGAATCTGGCAGTAAATGTAAATGTACAAGCAATAATCTTAACCCTCATAAGTGTTACTTTATGACACATATGAATATAGATTTTTCATTTCATTTTATGACCTACCTGTACCTATTTAAACTGTTTCCATACATATCTCCAAACTGTTCAAACGAACTCTGAAGCTTCGTCCATAGATTACAATGATCACCTTCTATAGTTGAGCTGTATGCTTGTCTGTTAATTGATAGGCATAAAATAAGAAATAGGAAAAAAGACATAAGTAGGTAATTTATAGAAAAATAAATTGAAACCCAACTGAAAATAACATGCGTTAATTAAAACACACAGTTGATTTGGTAGCATTTTATTAGACACTATAAATATAGTCCCGGTTGCCAGTAACATGGTAGTCCTTATTTCAAGGTAAAAACCTTATTAGCTGCTTCAAAATTTCAACAGCAGGTAGCCACAACCTGCGTCTGTCGATTGCAATACGACAATGGGATCACAACCTTACGTGGGATAGCAATGCATTCGGTGAAATGTGAGCGTACAATATGCCTCTGCCACCCCTTTAGGGATAAGGCGTGATTGATAAACAACCAACTATAAATAAGTCCTCCTCAGCATTTTTTAGAAATCATTTTTGAATACGGACCACTAGTTCCTGAGATTAGCGCGTTCAACCAAATAACTTCAACTTTATAATAAGTATAGATTCGTGGCATTGCCTATTGAGCCAGAGCTCTATAGAAAAAAATAAAATGAATTAAGCAGTTTTTATAGCGACTTTGCGCGGCATCAGTGACAAGTGTGGATGCTGTATATTATTTTCTAAAACTAGTGCATTTATTTAGTTTTATGTGCGGGAGTGGTGATTTCTTGGACATAAAAGTTGTGTTAACTTGCTATAGTGATATATATGCAGTGAAATGCTATTTTCTATCTTGCCGCGTAAAGTCCACTGAAAACCTCACTATAAGAACCACCATTATACTGAGGGCAAGGACCAGGACCTAGGACTGAGTGACTGACTGGACAGGACTAGATTAGAAGATAAGATTGAAGAAAGATGATATAAAAAACAAGATTTGGCTAAAAGGTCTTCGGAACCAGGCCATAAAATAATTATAAATAGTTTTTATAGCAAATATTTTTGTCATCTATCTCCAGTCATACCACGTTTTAAACTTGACAAAGTTACTATTTAAGTACCCGATCGATCAAAAAACTAACCTTGAAATTCCATGAAATATCAAATTCGGCTGTTATTAGATATTTATATATGCGGTTTGAACCACACCTCACGGTTGGGTATCGCCTTAAACAGTTTTAATAAGTATGTAAATATGTATGTAGGCAATGTATGTATTATTAATTCAATATTCCACACTCATGAAACCTAAATTCATATTACTTACATTTATTTTACATATATTCATTCTTCACGTATCCTTTTATTGTATTCAAACTTATATTTAGGTAAGTAGGTGTATAGAATGAACCAAGATATCGCCATAATAAAATGACATTATTAATTCAATGCACAGTTTGCGCGCCAAACGCATTTCGACGTGTCTGTCACTCAGGCCTTCAATGACAGGAAAATGGCGTTGAATGAGGTGGAAAATCAACGATTTAATATTAAAAACATGTCTTCAACACCGTGCTGTAATGTTCACAGTTCGAGCAAATTGACGTTTAAACCGTACAACACATAGGTGCATATTTCCGCTTATAATTAATATTAAATTATTGTCTTTAGACGCAGACATCGTAACGCATAATTAACTATGCTATTTCCTGGTTTGAATGAATAATCTTGCTAGTAAAAGTATATTTCATGCAAGGAAGGATAATTATCTGACTAAGTTTTTAAATAATCTGTATTTGAGATCTACGGATTTCAAAATCAAATATACATAGAAGTTTTTTTTTTGCGTTTTGGCGATGTCCGGCTTGGACTTAGCCACAATGGAGTACGCATTGAATTTACATTTACATGTTTTTAACTGGCCCAAAGGTCTTAGTAACCAGGCCATATAATCCAAAAAAAAAACATGTTTTTAAAAATGGATTGATTTAATTCAATACCCATTTTTACATTTTAAATTTCCACATACCTATAAACATATAGATTAGGCTATCCAGAACCTCTGAATTTCATAAAATATATTGTTGAACCTTATTTCTTTTGAAATAAGAGTCACAAATAACAGCTTACGTTGCAGTTTCATGTTTAAACACTAAATTACTACAAATTATTACAAATATATCATTACGTACAATCTCAAAAGAAATAGACTTTATACAGTTCACATAAATTATATTACTGAATGTCTAACCAGAATGTTTGAGAACGATGTTTTGATATGGAGTGGGCTTCTGAGAAGAAACTTAAGGTTCGTATATAGTGTTATTGTAATAATAACAGTTTTTGTAATGTTTACATTTGAACTGTTATAAGTTTTGTATTACGTTTTGTCGATTCGCAGTTTTGTACGTAGGATTTGTTATTAGTTGTAGCGGTGGTCTGAGCTTTAGGTGGTCCCTATCTCTGGTGTTTTATAACCATTTATGTCATACAATATGCAGAAGCATTGATAATTAAAGTTAAACGATTAACTTAAGCGAATTGTATTTAGTTTCGATTAAGTGTTTTCGTAATGCTGGTTAGCATTTGAATTGTGCATCTATAATTATTCAAGTTGCCTTTTTAAATAGTAAATTACCAAAAACTTTATGGTACTTTATCAACTTATCTATGTATATACGTCATGTATATTTTACCTATCATTTAGGACTCTTACGTTTTTATAATTTTGACCTTTAGATATGTACAGTTCAAGTACAAAAGAAAAAGGAGTGTTCATATACCTGATCTCTAAAAAAATCGACTTTTTTTCCTTTTACTGACTTAATTTGTTAAATTGTATATACTTCTTTTAGACAACTTTTAATATAATCTATGTAACAAAGTTATACTAATTATCATCAAAGACATAGTTGTGCGTCTTTAAAAACACTAAAATATTGAAATGAAACCGAAACTTGCCATCTTTCCGTCTTTTCTCCAGAATATAAAAATTAAAAACCAGTGAAATGGGTTCTTAAGATGATAGATATGTAGAATTTCTGTGCTTAAAATCTAATTCGAATTAAATCATTAATAAAAAAGTATACCACTTTAATTACATTTTATTATATACGCATTATAAAACTCAGTTCAGTCATTAACCTTTTATAGCTGTAATGTACATTTCAGATGAACCCCAAAGTAATTAGATATACACAAAACACGTGGGTCGACCAGACGCTGAAACAGCACATAGAATCTTTTAAATGCAACGGCTTGTCTTACAATAACACGCGACAAATTCCTACTCAAATTCCTTTTATATTACAACGATAGTGTCGTGTTACCGAGAACAGCCACGAGAACTATTACTCGCAAATGACTCTAACAGATCTTTATAACATTGGAACAAAAATAACTATAATTATGGGAACACGATTTTTTCTCAAACAATAAAGGCCCGACATCAATATTGGAAATGAATAAAAAACGAACACACGCCGAACAACTTTTACATCTCCTAATAAATCTCAAAGCACAAAAATCCTGGTAGAAATGAATAAAGAAAAATAATCACAAAGCCAGTAGTCATACCTAAAAAAGAAATTAAAAATTCAAATAAAAGAACGTATTCCTTAAGATAATGCTTATTCATTCCACATTTAAAATCAAATTTTCAAATAAAGAACTCGCGGCGGTCGATCGGGCGCATGTGTTAAAATGAGAGCGAGATATCACGACATATGTGTGTTAGAAAAAGACGGATAGCTTATTATGATTGACAGCTGAGAACGGTTAGCCTTGAAATATTTGAAACATTATATTATTATAAAGTACACTATCTTCGTAAGACACGAGAGCAAAGCGGACACCAGATATTTTATTATTAATGGAGCTTTTAGATTTGCCGCTCTATACATGAAATATATTTTAATACGTAATTAATGAATACCATCTATAAAGGATCTCAAGATTGATTTTATGATTGAACATCATGTTCTTAAACATAATGCATTTTTTATTGTTACCCGATGGTTCTTGTAGTTTACATTTATTTCTTAAATAAAATATGTACCAATGTCAGCAATTTAGTATGTCATGTTTTGCCAATTACATTTTCACAGCGCATAAATTGATAGGTTGTCAACCGCTTGAATTCGTAATGTCCTAGTTGATCGCTTGCATACTCATTACCGTATGTATAATGCCGCTAGATACGTCCGACGGCCAGTTTGACCGGAACACGTTTTAAATCATAATTCGAACGTTTTTTATGAATTTAGAACGTTGACTTTTTAACTTTTTTATTTTGTTAGCCTTGCGTTATAAAGCAAGGGAAGCTACTGAGTCGGTACAATTTTAAGAAACTAATGAGCAGTGAGTTCATAGTTTTGTAATTATCTTTTTCGTAATTACATTGAAAGTAGAATGTTATATAAAACTACATTTTAAAGTCATACGATTAATCTAAGCGATGTGGAGCTCTAAAAAAAATTGAAATTGCTACTGGTTTTTGCCAACCGTCGGCATACCTTGTTTGCACTTTCATGATCACAACTTTTTCGTATTCTGTGTAGCTTAGATACAGTTAGTCAATTAGAACCTTTGAGGTTAATTGCTTGTAGCAATATACATCAACATTGATTAATGTATCACTTTGACTCTTTCCAAAAATGTATAAAAACATTATTTTAATATAGAAACTTGATTTGAATCTAAAAGGTAAAATATTATCTATGAAGCAATTAATTATAAGTTTGGATGAAGTGTGGAAGATTTAAGTGTATTTCGTGGCACATTGATTTTGTTTAATAATAAGTAGTATGAGTAATATATTAATTACTAGACAATGCTGCAATGGTTTATTTTATAGAGACACAAAAGTTTAACTTCCTAACAAATTGGCACGAGTACTAGCTTGCGTGCAAACGGCTCCGATATCATCTCACCTCACTGCGTAGAGCTACGAATCTCGTAGAAGCTACGAGACGTAGATCGTGTTACTCACGTGTATACGAATCGTTAATTTTGAAAATAAGTTAGATAATTCAGTAAAAGCTTACGCATATTTATGTACTTAAATTTCTAACTACATATACTTACGCGCTTTTAAATATATTCTTCAAATATAATTTTAATAGATTAATGTTAAATAATTAATAAAACAAATAATAGCCACTTCTAAACATCGTTGTATCTGTGCAAGTAAAGTAACAAATTTCATTCACATTTTGGAAGCAGAGTACATTTGAATATTCAAATGACGGCTAATCGTTTTTATTGGTGACTTTACGGCCTATAACGATCACTTGAAGAACGCCTTTGAGTTATAGCTCGCTCCCGAACTTTGTCACACGGAGGTGATATTTGAATTTAAAATCTTTGTGACAGATGTCGATATTTCAACTTTTTTAATGATAAATGTATAAGGTGCAAAAAGTTTACATGGCTGTGATTAAAAAAAATACCGGTATTTTTTTCAAACTTTCTAATAATTTATTTTTAGGATATACCTTTATTTATGCTTACGAATATTTTAATTGAACAATATAGCCACTATAGGACTGTTACAAAACTTTGCAATATTATCGAAAAGCAATCACCTTATACAGTTTCTATCGATATAATTTAATTAAAACGAGTTATTGATGTGGGCGAAACTACTATGTTATTTTTTCCATAAACATCACATTGGGTGTGCATTCGACGATGCTCGGATTTTATGGTTTTATTTGATATTGGAATTCTTTGATAATAAAGTCAGTCCAAAACAGAGTTCTAGAGTAGAGATCGTGACTTGGCATACGTAAGATAAGACGCCTCTATTTAACAGGATAATATAATAGATAAAAAAAAATAGAAGCGTTCGTGGCCCCGCGGACTCAGTGTTCTGTAAACGATCATTGAGTTAAGCAACTTTCACTATGGCTGGTAATCGGATGGGTGACCACTTTATGGCGTTCGTTACATTTGCGAGCGTTTCCAATCTTTGGAAGGCACGTGAAGCCGTTGGTCCCAGTTGCCAGTAACATGGCAGTTGTTAGGTCCAGTTGGCCTTATGGGCGGCTTGAAAAATGTCAACAGAAGGTAGCTACAATCTGCGTCTGTCTAGTTCAATACGGCTATGGGCTCACCACCTATTACGTGGGACAGGAATACACATGGTAAAAAGTGGGCATACTATATGTATGCTCTTCGGGGATAAGGCAGGAAAAAAAAAACATAAATAAATAAATAGGGTCGTGAAGTGAAACTGGTTGAATTTGGAGAGGCCTACAGGAAATCTAGCCTGAGCAAAACAATATAATACGCTATATGTATTACTATATGTGTTAGTCAGATGAAACGAGGACCTGGAAAAGGTCGACAACGGAGAGGCTGGACGCGTGTGTTGTGGCGTGAATTGGGAGAGGCCTACGTCCAGTAGTGGTCTGAAATAGATTTAATAGAATATAATAGAAAACTTTATTGCATCAATATAAAACATAAACGTAAAGAGATTATTTCAGTTTTACAAATGGACGAGTGGGCGGCATTATCACTTAAAGCTGTCTCTTACAGGCAAGTGAGGCTACCTTTGGATGGAGAAATTAGTAAAATATTTTAAAATGAAGATTTGAGATCTGACAACTGCTAAAGTTCACTGAGGTATAGTAAAGTAACACTCCAGGTCTTGCAAACGTCCATAGGCTGCGGTGACTTTTCATCAGGTGGGCCGTATGCTTGTCTGCCACCTCACTGGTATATAAAGAAATATAACAGTTAGATACAGACAAACAAAACAGTTTCATTTTTACCTACATATCCATAGACAAAATAGCTCGCTTTTTTCATAAATTCATAGGTACGAGTATAAGTTAGCCTCAGGCTATGTCATGTTGCGTCTATACTAAAATCGAGTGTTTTATTACAGTCGTGGGCAGCTTTCATTGAAATATTGTATCTGTTGATTTAAAATCGCACGGTAACAAATTAAGATTTAAGATACACCATTATAAAATTATTTATCTTCGTAATCATATTAGCGTAAATTACCAGTTGCGTTTTATGAGAGCATTTCTCGTCGCTCAAGGTAAAGAGTAAGTGAAACTTTACACTGTATATCTAGCTTATAAATCATATTCAGACTAAACGAAAGGATAGAGGTACCACCAGCGAGCAAGTAAGATTTAAAGGTAAAGTCAGGATTTTGCAGTACAACTGGGGTTTTTCTACAATTGTCCTTTGACCCCCACACTAGACAAACCAGTGATGTACATTCGTAGCTTGTACACTTGTGAAAATAAGTCAACCAGAGACCTTATCAAAAATAAAAACAAATTTCAACACAATCCAGTGCAGTGGTTAAGAAGAACCTAATATTAAATAAAGAATGAACAATCTTAGAGCACCTCATCATTATCATCATCCGAGTGTCTGTCCCAGTTGCGTCTCGCGACGCCCGGGTCTACTTTTTTACATTTTCTCCTCCACTTTGCACGGTCATCGGCATCCCCTGTAGTGAGACCATCTTAGAGCATTTAAATTATAATAAATAGCGTATTGCTATTTATTATAATAAATGCCATATATTTATAATATATGTAAATTCGTAAAGCGAAAACGATGTATCCATTTTTAAGAAAATTAGACAAACTGAAAAACGTGAAATTTGAAACAGGTTAAGTTGAAAAAAAGAACTGCTCTATGCGAATATGGTCGCATTTTGTCCAATCGGCTACCGCTATTATCCTAGTATTATACGATTTAGTTGCGTTATGGTGGTTATAACGCACGAGACTATTTTAAAGCCCGAGCCGTAAGCGGAGGCTTTTTAGATCAGAGTGAGTTTAACCAATATACGCACGAGTATTGTACGACGTTTTTCAAATCAATATTTTTTTTTTCCACATATGTAATATACCCCACGTACGTAAGTACCTAGGTAGAGAAAAGAAATCGTAAACACTCGTGTAATGCTATAAAAAGTAATAACAACACTCGCCTATTCCTAATTATTGGAAGTCGACATTTTTAAATATCCAAAAAAAAGTATAAATACAAAGAAAAAAAAATTGAGATAAATGGCGCGCACATTATTTTCTGTCGTAGCTGCGGCGCACGCTAAAGCATACAGCCTAGTATTTGAAATACATATTTTTTATTTTAATAAAACTAATCACTGTTAATTTGTAGACAAAACTAAATAATGGTATGAAAATTAAAGTATTTTTTTATATTTTAAGTAACAGTATATTTATTAACAAAAATGTTACTGTTTCTATGACAACCATTAGTTGATTATAAGAAAGCATAGTTGCTTTTTTTTCCACTATTTTATATATAGCACTATTGTGCGGCATAGAATATAACTTCACTAAGCTGCTTTATGTATCTAAAACCGGTGAAATTAGACCCACTTTACGAGCAAGTGTGTTAAAAATATACAAAACATTAAATTAGTTTATTTGACAGTCCTAAGATCTAGTGAAATCATATATATAATTATATATATATCCTATTTTCTATTTTTTATCCAAATTTACGCTTAGCATAAACAAATAGCAAAATTCTAGGTTATTTTACATTCTGTGTAGCCTGTATATAAAGATGGACAGTCTGAGCTTTTTATCAACTTGGTTGAAGTTTTTAATCCAAACAGCTGGAGACCGTACTCCAATTTCTGTAAACCAAAGATTACGATCGCAAATCTTGTCTATGGTTATGCAAAAATCAATAACAAAGGTCGAATAAATTATAATTAACTTTAAAACTTTTAAAATATATACTTGTGCAATCATTAATTACGATTGCGAAGATAAGATTTTAGTTTGCTTTGTTATTCGGCTGTAATGAAAAAGTAATTTTACCGTTTGTATCAAATATTTTGTAACAATAGTTTTGAAATAGTTTACAATCGACCTTTTATATACAACTTTTACCAATACTAACCACTGCGTGTGTTCTGAAGAGCTATTCCAAAAAATTCCAATCTCATCTTTCCAACTGGCAGCGTGTCACTTTCCTATAATGAATACTTTACTTACTACTACTACTTCCTACTTACTGTAGTTTTGACTTTTCCGTTTTTTAACAATCTGCTCACGTGGTCTTCATATGTAAGTCTCGACCTACCCTGACTCCTTCTGCTTTCTACTTTCGCACAATATACAGTCTTCGTCAATCGTTCCTTATTCATTCGTTGGACGTGTCCAAACCAACGGAGCACGCCCTTTTATTTTATTGGTCAAAATTACCATGTCAACGAAGGTCAAAGTGACGTCATCAAGATCTCCTTGGCTCAAGCGACCTCAGCTGCTAGCGGTACACGGGATAAGAGGTCAGACAGCAGTCGCTTCCAACAATTCCGAAAATAAAGGCCTAACTATGGATGCTCCTAGTAAACAAATAAAAGTGGATTTCAGTCTTCAAATCCAGGTAGAGTTTGGAAGCAACTGGGAAAACATTTAAAATGAAGAACGACAATCTAAGGGTTCTAAATCTTGTCTTCAGCTTCATCTGGAAAGATGCTAGCATGAAGAAAATATTAATAGTCTATCATACGTTGCAAAAAATAAAGCTGGCTAAAATTAGGATTAATAAACGGAGTTTTTTTACTTCATAAAATTCCTATGCTGTCATTGAACCTATCATACTTTAAACTACTCTACTATCTCATTAATTAAACTTATTCAAATAGATCATATTCATCATCGAATCTAGATTTCAATTTAATCCATATCCGACGGCCATATTGCTTCGCCATCTTGAATCCCTATCAATATTAATAAAGCGCGCGCGCATAACTGCAATCGGTTTATTGTTATTATTGGATATTGTTTCCACCAAGGTTGTGCCCAAACTGGTGGTGTTCTGCGTTTAAATAGGCAGTTAACCGACAATGGGTTATACTTTTGTCGTGTTTAGGACAATGTGGCCCTTTAATGGTGCTCCTGATCTTCTAGTTCATTATGGAGTTATGGCGTGATGATATGATTAAACAGAACTTTTGTATAAACAATGATTTAGAATTATTTTGCGTCTTATTTCTTTTATCGTACTGTAAGAATAAATAGAATTGTTTGTTCTATTTGCGTTTTTTTATTTTTTTACTGTCTTTAATAAGAAAATCACCATTCAGTTCGATTTTTTAAAATGTAAAGTATTAAAGATTCAACTTTACGGCACATGTGAAATATACAATACTGATGACTGGGCACCACGACCTCTTACCTAAGCCTGTACCATAGGGAACGAATAAAACAAAAAAAAGTAAGCTTATTATGGGAAATAAAAATACATTATTTATTTGAAACTTGATCCAACTCTCTACTTAATACACTGATCCATCATCTCCTTTGTCATTTCATCTTCTTTTTAACCTTAACATCTACAGGAACGTGTACGTGTGTGGTTCGTAAGTAATTACAATGAGATAGTATTTCGAAAGCAGTTCACTTTATTTATGTAGACCATCTTGTTTCAACAATAATAACGCCATGTATTAGTTCGTTTCGAACTTAGATTGACATGTCGATAACAGCCCAACTCTAACATCGATATGACGTTGACAGTTCACAACTGTCAACAATGTCAAATTCATAGTAGGGTAGAAGTACCAGTAGCCAAAGACTTTACACTTATCCAGTAGCAGATACAGGTCTATATTAAATGTTCACTGACATAATATTAGTATGTATTTGGTACGTCATCTAAGAGAAAAAGATTTATGGATAAGTCTTTGAGATAAATCTGACCATTATCTAATTTTAATTTAGCTAAAGAATACTGGAAAAAAGCGTATCCGTTGGTTTGGACACGTCCATTGAATTAATGAGGAATGTTTATCGAAGAATATATATGGTCCGAATGTATACGGTATTAGGAGTCTGGGTATACCGAAAGTACCGAAACTTAATTACGTGGTGTAAAGTCAAATAAAATAGACATGCATGTATGAAATGATTAATGCATATGAATCTCGATATTTTGGTAATGATGAAATAATAATAATTGTGGGATAGAAATGCCTACGATGAAATGTGGGCGTATAATATGCAGTTGCCACCCCTTAGGGGATAAACTTGTGACTGCGTGATATGTATGGAATACAGCTCTTTTAATATTTTAATAATCAAAATGACAAAAATGGACGCCTTTCAAGATTTTGCACAACATAACTACATGTTCATTAAAGCTAATGATTTGAGCAGACACTGACATATATTTTTTATTGAAACCTACATCTTTTTAAACATGTGTTATTAGATTATTCTTTCACTATAATAAACCGGAGACATAACCGGACTAGAAGTCCAAATATATTGAACTATTTATTATTAAAACGTAAAAAACTGTTACATACAATTTTTGGTATTGCATTATTTGGTATGGGTGCTATGGACTTCATTAAAAACTTAGGGACACATGTCAACCCTGCTTGCAAGGCTCTGTACCTATGGACTGGCAGGCGAGGTTATGGTGTAGACCGTAAATTGGTTGGAAGATCAGACGGCACTCGCTTATTACAAAGCCGAAAAAGAAAGTAATTTAAGTCCCAACTAAGGGTAGTTGTCAAACTGGACCTAGCGCTTCTCTCGCTTTTGTGACTTATTGGTAGCCTTTGCGACTGTTTTACGGAAGGTTGGTTTAAATTATCAAGTTTTTTTTATATATGTGGCACATCAAAATGGCGTCGCCCGCCTGATGGTAAGCAAAGATGACGACCCGTGATTGAGAGCCGCTATCTCAACCCGCAGGGCTCCGATATCTTGACGGCCCAGAAATATGCCCTTTCACGCTTCTCTTAAAGGACCCATGATTGTAAGAGGAGGAAAACACGTGCGCTGGCAGAGAGTTCCATGCTTTTATGGTGATATGAATGATCTACGAAATCTTTCAGTCCTAGGCACGATGGTAGCAACAAATATGTTTTGTGATCCACAAATGTTTCGGAGTTGTGTTTCCTATATGTTTATTAGTTACACAAGTTTTATTAACTTAAGATTTAAAAAATGTCCCATTATAATTAATTATTTATAATTTGTAGCTATTTCACTCCAGCATGAGTGTTTTACAATATTACTACTTTAATGGCTATAATTATAATTATTTTATATGAATTGGGCACAAGAAATTAAAATGTTGTCAGAATATTACAATTACGACACCAGGTAATACGTTTAACAACTTCCTTTATTACAAAATGTGCAAATTTTGAGAATATAATTCAAGGAACAAAAATATTAATCACATTTATTGATGGTTAGGTAAACTGTTATTGAAGTATGGAAAAGTTCACACAGAGGTCGTTGTCTTTTGTAATTCGAATTTGAAAAAAGAAAGTAGAAAATAATTTAGGCAATATTGAAGTGTCTGTATGGCAAATATGGCAATCCTCTAAAAGTAGGTATCATATGTTACGTCCATAAAGGGTTCTTTTTTATTTTAAACTATATTCTGTGTTGTACTATTTCCTTTTTTTGGCACATTTGAACAGAGTAGCCAGCATACAAAATATTGGTTCCATTAGCGCACTTTTTTTGCCAAGCTGCAAGGCACAGGCTCTCAGAACATACTACTTACTATTCTTTGTAACATATCCAAAGCCAATTTCAGCTTACTCGTCTATTGTTTAGCTACAATTACTTTCTTTTACATTTTACACACATTACACATTTTACATAATTTTATTAAATCACTGATTGATGCCCGCAACTTTGCCCGCGTGGTGAAGTTTTCCAATTCGTGATTTCGTACGGAACCGTAAACTTTTTGAAAATCTAACATAGCCTATGTTACTCACGGAAAATGTAGGTTTCTAAAGGTAAATTAATTTTTAAAATCGGCCGTATCGTCTGAGCCTATTCATAACAAACAAACTTACATATCTTTCCTCATTATAATATTAGTAAGTAAAGACAAAAACTTGTATCACTCTTTTTCTTCTTTTAAAGTGACCTTCTTTTTGTAATTAAAACGAGTTTATGCAGAAATTTATGGTGCAAACGTATAATGAAAACAGTCACTTTAATTCAATCGAATACTATAGAATTAAACCATTCAATAACTGGGAATCCCAATTTTTGAAAACTTATGGTTCGATGTGTGAAAATTTGTCTCTGTACATTAAAATAGCAAGAATTCGACATAACCATGCATTAGTTTCACTCCATATTTAAACTAACCTTATAATCGATGGTTCTACTAAAATTCAACAACACGGACCTTAATATAACGGAACATGCTATAACTAATTTATCCAATTAAGCGCTCTACTATTTTCTCGTCAAAAATATATAGACTCAAATATTTCAAAGTCAACGTCCGAAATCAAAAAGTAGGGTAAATAAACCAATTCTGAGACGGTCGAATTACGATAACGAGAGATCGATAGTTATACTGCGACCCACGAGCGAAGGCCGTACCTTTGCATTAGTTTTTAATAAGTAATTGTACACCAAACCACGTTACCAATTTCGACATGAATACGAGTTTTTTTTCTCGCCTCGCTCCGAGCAATCTCGTTTTCTTGAAAATAGATCTAATATGTTGAATATAATTAATTTCATACAGACTTGATCGATGCGTGTTACTTGACGTGTATTTTTTTTTGTATAATTATTTTTAAATTACAGAGTATTACGTCAACACAGCCAGAAAACGGAACGTTTTTTTTATAAGGCAAATTGGTTTACGCGAAATTTAATGTTTGAAGAATTTTTTGTCTATGTGTTCCGTGTCAGCGTTGATTTTTAGCTTCTATTTCATTACAAAAGTAATTTTATAGTAATAATACGAAATTATTGACTAGACTACATTATCTACCGTATATTTTATGATCGTAATATGTAATTTTACTCAATTTCGGAGCGAACTTCTTTGGAGTTAAGCTCAGCGACATGTTTACTTACATTCACTTTTTTTTTTGTTCCAGATGATGTGCAGTTATTGGCTGATCTAGAAGACTGATTACAACGTATTTATTAAGCCAATCGGAACATGATCGATCCATGAAGTTTCTCTTCAGGTATCCAAATTTGCTAATAATCAATTTTATTATTCCCCAAACAATGAAGAGAAAATTTAAATTCAAAACATTCCACAGTATTCAGCTAATCTTATTGTCAACAAAAGACTATTGTTTCTTCTCAACACATTGTTTCAATTTAAATTGAACCAAAATGAATCACTGTTATGATTGGACGTTAAAATGTATTGAATTAAATTTGATTGTTTATATAAAACTGTAGCCTATACGTATTTGTTTTGTCTCTACAGGGCGGACTCGCTTCAGGTTGTGGTCCTCGAAAGAGTCCAAACACTGCAATGACTACTACAATGGCTGCTCACCAAGAATCTATCCACGAGAGACTTCAGCCAGCACCCGAGGAACCTTTATACCTCCACCATGAGTCGGCATCGTGGCAAGAGTCATCGGACCACCAGGAAGAGCATAGTGCTGATATGTCCCCTTATTACAACATGCCAAAAAGAAACAAGAGAAAGAATTTTAAACCCCGATGTGCCCCTAATACCACAGCGTTCTCAGATGACTCTAATGGAGCTAACTGTGATGCATCAGGTAGCCCTATCAATGGAAACGATAGAACTAGCCCAGATCAAGTTGGTGATAATGATAAAGTTGAAGGAAGCTATGCGAAAATTGGTGTTAAAAACTTCAGTCTACTAAAAAGTGGTGCTGTAGACCTTAGTAGAAGATTAAGTACAGACTCTAACGAGAATATAGAATCAAATTACCAAAATAGGTTACCGGAAGATAATAAAGTAGATTCATTTCAACATTCATACATACACAGTTTACATATTAATCAAGTCCCCGAACGTGAGCGGACTGTCCTAAACTTTAGTAATTTACAAAATAAAACGTTCTGTGCCAAAAACCCATTTGCAATATCTCAATTAATTAAAACTAACTCACCTCCCAGAAGAAGGGACTCTGACTCCGACGAAGATAAAGGTCAGGATATTAATGCTAATGAGAGACTAGAGGAAAATCAAGAACCTATGGACACAGCTGAACCACAGCAGAATGGTGATTTATCCAACGCTACAAACAGATATTTAAGAGACTATGCAATGAATACAATGAAAGAATTGCTTGGAATATACGGTCTGTCTTCCAACGAAGTTGCGGATGCTATCAATGGGCAGATTAGAGCATTAGAAGCATTACAAGGTGAGTTCATTAAATATGAATAGCTTTATATCATTACAAAGTTTATTATTATCTGTTTAATCTTATGACTTAACAGTTTTATAGCTATTATTGTTGTTTTTATGCTTTTATGATTATACTTAATACTATTTATTATAGGTAAACCGTTCACGCAACTGCCTTTAAGTTTGAAGAGAAGACATGATTCTAGTATTGACGATGGGACTGAAAGAAGTATAAGAAGATCTTCATCAGCTACTGAAGATTCTACAAATATTACTCCACCGAAAACGCCCGATAATGACATTGAAGCGCAGAGGTATAAAATAATTTTATAGGATTTTCGGATATTATGTAAGTGAAAACTAATTTAGATTTTCTTTTCAGACAAAGAGCTTTACGAATAATAAACCAGCAGTCTATGAGGCTGTTCAACCAATCCCAAAGTCAAGAGGAAGATGGAAGTGGCTCTGAAGATGGTGACCAAACTCTCGATCTTAGCGTATCCAGAGATACTGATGGGCAGGTAAATATTTTTGGCAAACCATAAAACTACGTTTTTGAATACTTTTTTTTTAATCCAACGAAAGACTATTCCGTATCTTTGCATTAATCGATCATAAATAAATTCAAGTATTTCCTTTTAGGTTGACGGCAGTTTAGCTTGTATTTTAAATTCTTAAGTACAATTCCTTGAAATTGACAATAATCCGAACATTTGAACGTGTATTATTAAATCGTTGGTATGCGGTTATAATAGAACGTAAATTTAGATTTGACGAATGATAAAGTTCTGTTTTTTGTTAATAAGGAACAATCGACGACCTCGAGCGCTGCCAACAGTGTCTCGGAGTTTGAGCAACAAAACCTTCTTATGCGGAAAAATTTAGAAGATCTAGCCAACTTGCAAATGCAGGTGCGTATTGTTATAATAGCCTCTTTTGTTAGTTTTTCAAACGATATATCAGATGTGAATTTAAATGAGATTACATAATCTTTACGTGTAGAAGATTGTGAAACAAGTCACATCGCATTCTTGATTGAAATAAATAGATTATTTTAAAAGCTTTTAAACGATATTGTGAATTACTGTGTCATGTGAATGTATCAATTTATTATTATAGAGCTTTTTATGGAACTGTCGTAATCAAAAATAATTTTGTCATCCGCCTCTACGGCCTATCTTCATTTGTGCTTAGAGACCCGTATAGCAATAGATACCTGTAATTTTGCATGGGTATATATATTAGTAAGGCAAACAAAGTTTTAAATAAAATCTGCTCAGCTATATTCGTGTACCACATTTGGTTGGATAACGTTAGCTACGTAAAATATTGTAGATTTGGCGTAACATAATGCGATTACAAAATTAATGTGTGAAATATTGAGCTTTGCTAAGTGCTTTTGTCAGAGTAAATTTTCTAGCTCTTCTATTAGCGAAACAATTGCTTATGTGAAAAATTCAGGGTAGCAGGACAAATAAAAAAAAATAATGAGATAATCACAGAATAGTAGATTTATCAAGTTTACGAAAAGTAGTCGACCTGTTCACAAAATGTACATGACATAATAAAGTGTTATTTTTTTAATTAATAAAAAAATCATACAACTAAACAGCTACGGAACATTAAGCGTGACCCGATATGGCCGGAATCTATATACGTTATATAGGTATATGACTTTTTCTTCGAAAAATCCGTATATTTTTTTATTTTATATTGTTTTAGGGATTCTTCCAAAAACAATCATCGATGGACGCGGAAGACTCCCAAGAAAGAAAACTGCATGCAAGTGGTAAGTACCAGACTTATTTCAAATTACTATAATTTCAGCGTTAGTCCAAGTCCAGGATTTTTTCCAATTCTGTTATTTTAATTATGTTAACGCAAGCCACTACAATTTCACTGTCACTCTAAAAATCCAGAATACTGATTAACTCTCAAAGCGGTATTATTACCTGTCAAAGTTAATCGAGTTTTCTCAAAGTAAACAACACTGTCATAACATTAATATAGCTATTGGAGTTGAAGCGAGATTCCAAAACGTTGGGTTTTATCTTAATTTTCAGACAGATGTTTTAATTTTGACTGGAAAATCATTGGCATAAGCTGTTAAAATACATCGACAATAATTAATGACCACTATATTTCAGAATATTCAATTCAAACGGTAATATTTTTAGATGTTAATAGACACCAAACTGACGTAATTTGATTTATATGTCGCTAGAAGTAGGTGTATTATGGTTCAGTTACTTGTTGTACAAGATTGAATTTCGAACGCGTAGTAACGGACGATAATTGGCGCTTTCACCTTAAACTTATTTAAGTAACGTAAACTACTTACCAACTTACTCGAATATTGTTTTTTTTTTGTAAAATCTTTATGTAAAACAAAGTGCAGCATGCTGTTTGTTTGTACGTCGCCGGTACAAATAAATAATAAGTGAAATACAAATATTGTGGGACATTTTAATCCAAACAAAGTTTATATAGCAACAGCGCCATCTTAACTATAAATTTGTACTATGGGATCTAGACAACTGACATGCATACTTATATATTTCTAAATACATTCATAGTATACATAGGAAACATCCAAATTCCGAAACTAACATTTGTGGATCACAAAAAAAATTGTTCCGACCCGGGAATCGAACCCGGGTCGGAATACAAAATAAACTTGTATCTACTATAAGATCAAGACAACTGATAAATATAGTTATATATATTAATAAATGTATCCCTCATCATCATCAGAGCATCCTTCTCAGTTGCGTCTCGCGATGCCATCGGGTACGCGTAAAATGTATCCATAATTATTATATATATATATATATATAATATACACCTAAACTCCTAAACAAACAATTACGGATCACACTAACTTTGTTCCGACCAGGGATGAACCCGAGACTTGTCTCAACCTACAGAATCATCTAAATCAGTATACATTTTTCGAATCATTTCATTAATAACGTAGCTATGAGGAAAAAAAATCAAATTGAAAACAGTGTGAGAATTAAAGAAACCTTCAGAATTCTCAAAACTGCGGGCATCAGATACTTAGGGCCGTTTTACAAAACGTTTCTCAAAACTCAAGTTTTGCTTGAGCGCAGCTTTACAAGGCAAAAACTAATCTCAAGCGTTATTGAAGCCCTAATACACAGTAAAGTACAAACCAAGTTAAGGTCATTATACTTAACAACAAATATTAGTACAGAATCAGTAATTAAGTCAAAAAATCTACGAAATAAATGGTGATCATTGAATAAATTAGAAACATGTGATTTTTCACGCGGCGGTGCAAGAATGTACCATTTTCTGGATACCGATTGTTTGGACACGATGTTTGACAAACGCATATCATTAATGAAACAGTTAATTCTTTGTTTGCGTCCATAGTGATGAGGTTTTTATGAGAAATTTCTGACGGACCGTCTCTTTCGTAGACGCCTACTATCTTACCTACTGTATTTACCGCAATAAAGGCGTTTCCTATTTTTTTATACCACTGAGGTGGCGGACAACGGCCCACCAGATGGAAAGTGGTCTCTGTAGCATGGATGTTTGCAACACCCGAGGTGCCGACTCCGGCTGTCGACCCTGTAAAATTCTTCTAAGAACCCTTTTACAGAAAAAAAAATGAAAAGTATGCACCAATTCCCTCCTTTGCAAAGCAGGATATTCAGAAATATTTGTCCTTTTCTCTGGAGTGAGACTTTTATTGGTAGTCTCCACGTGCTCACATATTCCCATATCAATGTTAGCAAGTTGTGGGTTTACAAAAAGCTTTTACTGGAGTGAAACTGATTTCATAAGTAGTTAGGTATCGGAGCGCTAAATGATTTGGAGCACCCTGTGTGGTTTTAGTCGGTAAGAGTGCAACATTCCCGTCAAAAGTCTTGTAGAAGTAAAGTCCATAAGGATTTCTACACTGTATTAAAAAGAAAGTAGTTATTTAGGCTACCTTTAAAATTATTGTAGATGCGTAAAGCCCGTCAACTAGGGTTTACTAAGTTGAGTAGGATTTTTTGTTAGGTATTCCCACGTCAAGGTCTGCGATACAGATAATACTAGTGCTTGACTCAAGTCAACGACCTATCGATCAAAATATCTTAATATCGAAATAGACGTAATTTTGTTCTTTTCGAATTTCGAATGAATTAATGGCGCCAATTTTGCTGTCAAAAAATGAAGTATAGATCAAAATACACGCTTAACATGGTAATTGAGAGCTGATTAACGTTCATTAATGTTATTTTAAGTTTGGTAGAAGATCTATTTAGCGGGTCTTTCATCTTAGCGCAAAGTGCCGATAATGATTTTGGTAGATATCTCACAATTAAGTCGAAATTTTTGCGCTCAAATATCAAAATTTTATAGGAATAAAGTTATGACTATCTTTTTCTTTAGGACGCATTCTGCATAGTGCAGAAAGAGACATATTGCATTCGTCATTTCGACTCAATAAAATATAGAAAAAGGCTTGTTTGAAGGTATATACTTATATATGTATACAGGATACCTTTATACCACAAACATATCGTACCCACATCTCAACGTGAAAGGCTCTGTATCGTGCATGGCCCTAGCTTAAAACGTGTGTCGTGGAAAATTGTCCTAAAATATACATCAAGTATCAAGAGTAGTCTGTTGAGCTATAGTCTATTTCATTTTACTTTGCAAACGTTCCACAATACTGAAACCTCACGGTACTGCTAATTTTCATAACTGCGGCTCAGTGACATTTAGCGATATTACAACAAAATGTACTAAATGTCCTATTTTAATATGTTAATTAACAAAACTGTCACTTTTGTTTAAAATTAGAACACTTTGTACTTCGTTCTCATTTTGTACAAAACATTTTCGTTTTTTTATTTTCAAGACAAGTTCAGTAGGTACCTACGTACCTACGGATCTCGTCTTACAATAAAAAAAAAACGTAAGATCTAAATCATCGGTTTCCGGAAATGAACTGAAGACATTGACAGATAAAAAACAAAAAAAATGTAATACCATAGACAAACTCAGTGAAACAAAGAACGAATGCTATTTTGAAGTCAGTTGAAGACCAAATCGTTTACTAGCCTCAAGGCATTACGTTAATTTAATATAATATTGTAATATCGGCGTCGGTGTCAATTATGGGCATCAAACCTACTTGTAACGTGGGCTGCAGGTATGTTTGATTAAACCTTCAATCAAATAGTAGGAAATAGTTAAAAAATATCACGAATACTTTACGAATGAGTTATTTCGGGTATCCAGCCAGCAATACTTGCAAATGGTACAAATGGCGGTACGGCTATTGACCAACATAGTCGCCCTTACTGTGTCGGTTCAGAGGTCCACACAATTCCGAAAAATAGACATATCATATACTAGGTGCACTTGCCGTCCCCGGTAAGTTTAAAGGGAGCGAAGCGTTATGCCGTTTTTAGAGTTCTTTTGTCGATGTCCATTTTCCTTTCGGTGATTATTCCTCCATGGTATGTCAGATTATTTATTTTATCTTTTCTGAACCATCTATGGCTAGGTGTCGTATTATGGGTCAAATTTGATCAAAAGGTCTTGAGTGGTTTAGAAGGAGTTCGAGGACTAAGCGGAAATCTAAATCGGGGAAGAATGGAACTACGCTAACTTCGTTCGCTTCGCTCCAAACATAATGGGTGTAATAAACCATCAAGATCTCTTGGGCCCTATTCCTATCAACTAATGTTTAAACAAATATGGCTGCCAATTTTTCCCTTGAAGCTATTCAGAATATAACGATGGCAGCGCCTACGACTGCTATTATACCATTAGTCACAGTTATAGCACCATTTTACTCATGAACCTCTCATCTTTGAAACTGTCACTAAAAATAAACCGTGTGAAACTTCTATTTTAGCAATTGCGTTGATTCGTTGACGCGTTGACGCACATCCTTATTTACAATTCTTTTCGTAGTAGGAAAATTCCTTGAACTATATTAAAGAAATACTTACATTTTCTTAAGGTCGGTCTCCAAATACGACTGAGAAAATGACAAATTCGTCATAGGTACCAAGATAGAAAGCTACCAAAACTAATAACTACCAAAGAAAACTACCAATATGTGTGTCATGTCACTTATACAAAAAAAGTTTTGATTTGACACAAGTGATTTTTAAATGTCAAAAACTTTGTCGGTGGAGGTTTTGGCGGGAAACAGCGAATGACGCGATCGCCGCCGATGATTTTTTCAAACTAGTGTATTTTCGGGTGTAAAAATTATGGTGATTTGAACATAAAAGCTTCGACAATGTGCACAAGTGTTGTGAAATTGGATAACTTAGTGGAGCGCGGTATTTTCTGTTGCCTTCCAAAATCCACATAAAACTGCAGTAAAATTTACCATAAAATTTACTGCAGTTGAACTTTAAACAAATATATACATGAATACGCTGCTATCAAAAAGAATAATTAACTACTTTTGAATGAAGAAGATTAATTATCTACTTGAAAATTATCACTACAGAAGAAAAATTTAATACGTAATGGAAGATCAATAAATTTTGTTGTTGGCAATCGCGTCACCTAGAAATTAGAACTTTGAACAAACCTATACATGAATACGCTGCTATCAATAAGAATAATTTACCACAATTTCAAGTAGATAATGAATATTCTTCATTCAAAAGTAAATGAAGAATATTCATTATCTACTTGAAAATTATCACTATAAGAAAAAGTTAATATAATATACGTCGTGGCTAAGTCCCAAAACAACAAAATAAAAAAACTATGTCGGTGAAACGTTAAAGAAAAAAAATGAGCTCAGGATATTTGTATGGGAAATATGACGTTGTCAGGGAATATCTGTTTATATAATTGAGCTATCTCTCGTCCTAGATAATTATCATAATCTAATAATATTATAATATGATAATTAATATAATATTAATATTAGAGGGTAGAAGGAGTCAGGGTAGGCCGAGACTAACATATGAAGACCACGTGAGCTCAAGAACGGAAAAGTAAAAGTACTCGGATTCTGGGTATCCAGTGTGTGTGTATGGAGCGATTGATGAATCTTCAAGAAGCGAAAGAAGTATTAATGCATCGCGAAGCCTGGCGATCTGTCCTACCTGGCTAGCCCGTCAGGGATACAGCGTGAAGATAGTTAGTTAGTTAGTATTTTAATAATATTACATTCCAAATAATACTCAATCCTCTAATTCTTTCCAAATTGTACCGACCGATTACTATTTTTTTAATAATAATCACAGTGAAAACTGGGCGTATAATATGCCTCTGCTACCTCTTCAGGGATACGGCGTGATTGATAAACAGTCAAGATTTGTTTCCCTAATTTGTCTGTGGCCAACTGCTTTGCAAAGTAGCCAAAAAATAACTGGGAATTTAAATGTAACCGTTCAAAAGACGCAACGATTGTGTCATGTTGCTGATAGAATTCTGCGTAATTTTAGGTTACAACCAGAGTCCCTACATCCCGTTTATCCCCTCCGAGTAAGTGTAGAAACCTCAGCGCACTAATCTGCTCAATAGAGACGAATTCACTCAATTGACGGCGCTGGGAGCACGGGGTGATGTTAATAGACAGAATCAGTTATGTATGGCAATTGTTGTTAGCATTAGCTATGTTTATTGACGAATTTAGGACTTGGTTTATTACTACTTTTAGACAATTTTAAGGGTGCTATTCTGTTTGTAATCTCCTTTTGTGTTACTTTTTGAGTATGTGTTACTAACATACATTGTTATCGATGCTATCGATGAGTAATGCTATGTGAGATGATACATTTGCAAAGGAGAGAAGAGGTTACATTCTTTTTCTAACTTTCTCAAATTATCTTCCGATTAATTTCTTCTACCTCTCAATAAACGGTAGCAACCCCTAGCAGTCACAAAAATCGACCCCAGGTTCCAAATCTAGATAGGATTAGATAGCAACGGGAAATACACTACGATTAAGAGAAGAGTCCTGGTAAGTACTGTTACACGGGATTCCCGAAGTCCATTTTTTTAAATAAGAACTTTCTTAATACACAGACTTTTATTGACACCACACACACACAGCAACACTCAATTTGGAAAACTGGATCAAACTTTGTGGAAATAGAAAGTAAAATGGTAGGCTTCGTAGCAATACCTAACATACCCTTTAGCGTAGTACCTACAATCAAAATTGGAAGAGGTATGGACTGCAACGGACGATTTATAATGATATCCACAGGAACAGTAAAGAGTCCAGTTTTACCCTTAAAATAATATAAATAAAATAAAATAAAATAAAAATGTTTTTTTTTTGCATAGACCATTTTAACGGAGCTTACAACATATCATATTTAGTATATGATATTTAATTTATGATATAAATTATTATATTAGACCACCAGTTCGGAACGCGGCCCACCTGAGAAGAACCGGCAAGATACTTAGTAAGGCTTTTTTTGATGGCCTATTTAGAATTTAACATACATACATACATACATATTGTCACGCCTTTATCCCCGAAGGGGTAAGCAGAGGCAAATTAAACGCCCACATTTCACCGTATGCATTTTTGTCCCACGTAACAGGTGGTGAGCCCATTGCCGTGTTGAAATGGACAGGCGCAGGCTGTGGCGACCTGCTATTGAAATTTTTTTAGCCGCCCATATGGCCTTCAACTTGGCTTAACGACTGTCATTTTATTGGCAACCGGGACCAACGGCTTAACGTGCCTTTCGAAGCACGGAACTTGGGTGGGTCTAAAGGGCCGAATAAATTTAATAAAATGTGTCTAATTTATATGTTAAATTTAGAAGAAATTTTGAACCCGTTACCTTTTTAGTGAGGTGGTAACAAAAAGGCTAAAAGGTCTTATGTGCTTGACACTAATTAGCACGACCAATTAAAGTCCTGGTAGTCTCGGATTTAGAATTTAAAATTATAATAATTCTTATTTAAAATTAATAAAATACAATGGCAATTCAATAAATATTTACATGTCAAATTATAATTATATTTTTTTATTATTATTATTTCACTTAGCCCGCAGATCATTTCCAGGCGTCCTTGTCCTGTAAATAGTCTTTAACAGCGTAATAACCTTTTTCCGTAATCTCTGCTCCTCATACCAAAGTACGAAAAAACAGTCGATTTAACCCAATTGTCCCCTTGTAGAGGGGACTTGATAAATAGACAAACGGTATATCCCATTTACGTATAATGGTCTGGTTTCAGTTCGTCCGGTGAACATTGATTGTCGTGCGACTTACGCTTGCGACACAATCGCAGTCGCAATCAGGTCACAACACTAGTTTAGAAGGAAGTAATCACATCACTAATAAATTATGGTTACAAGTTTGATTTATCGTGGATTTTGTTTAATATTTGACAAAATAGATGAAGTTTTTTTTTCTAAGTACAGGAATTCAAAGGTGTTACTTGCGAGTCTGGTAGTAAATATAATTTTTTTTTGAATAATTATTTAATGGCCTGGTTTCTAAGACCTTTTAGCCAAATCTTATTTTATATATCATATTTCTTCAATCTTATCTTCTAATTAGTCCTGTCCAGTCGATGTAGTGTCCTCAGGCTACGTCCTGGTCCTTGCCCTCAGTATAATGGTGATTATACTAAGGTTGTCAGTGGACGTTTCGCGGCAAGAGAGAAAATAGCATTTCACTGCATATATATCATTGTCTTTCACTATAGCACGTTAACACAACTTGTATGTCCAAGAAACCACCACTCCCGCACATAAAACAAGATAAATGCACTAGTTTTAGAAAATAATATAAAGCAAGCGTCCGCACTTGTCACTCTTCCCGCCAAATGTGAGTAAATATAAAAGTAAGTAATACCACAGTAAAATAAAACCACTAGTTACTTACTATGGCTAATGTGATACTTACATGAAATGTAGATTTTGATTTGGTAAGTTCAAAAACAAATTATACGATAACTTGACAAAATAAAATAAATAAATAATAAATATCCATCACGCCTTATCCCCGAAAGGGTGGCTGTGGCACGTAATAGGTGGTGAACCCATTGCCGTGTTGAAATAGACAGACGCAGGTTGTGGCTACTTGCTGTTGAAATTTTTCAAGTCGCCCATAAGGCATTCAACCAGGCTTAACGACTGTCATTTTACTGGCAACCGGGACCAACGGCTTAACGTGCCTTCCGAAGCACGGAAACGCTCGCAAATGTAAATGCCACAAAGTGGTCACCCATCCGAGGACCAGCCATAGTGAAAGTTGCGTAACTCAGTGATCGTTTACAGAACACTGAGACCGCGGGGCCACGAGCGCTTCTTGACAAAAAAGATCAGAAATTAATAGAGAGACAAACAGTTAGAAACTATCGTATTTTTTTCATGTTTAACAGTAATTATCGTCTTAATTTATTCTGTGCTATAAGTTACATTTTACAGCGACCAGACAGCATGTCAGCATGTAAAAAGTTAGGTCCGAGTCAAAACGATTTTATCTAGCCGTTTAATTGACTTAAGAAATTGACTTGAGAACGACCTCCTTTTAAAAAACTTGGTAGAAAAAGGAGGTTCAGAACTCAATCGTATGCATTTTTTTCATCTTTTTGTTTTCACATAATAGAGCGCTTTTCTAAAATTATTATAAACTAGTTGACGCCTGCGGCTTCGCCCGCGTAGAGAAGTTTTCCCGTTCCTGTGCGAAACGGGATGTGATGTTCCCGGGATAAAAAGTGGCCTATGTGTTATTCTGATGTATAAGCTATATTATTGTAAAGTTTCATAAAAATCTATTCAGTAGTTTTCACGTGAAAGAGTAACAAACATCCATCCAAACTTTCGCATTTATAATACTAGTTAACGCCCACGGCTTTGCCCGCGTAGAAACGTTTTCCCGTTCCCGTTTCCCACAGGAACTTGTTCTCGGGATAAAAAGTAGCCTATGTCCGTCTCCTGGCTCTAAGCTACCTCTACACCAAGTTTCTTTTTCTCCAGACAGACAGACAGAGTTACTTTCGCGTTTATAATATTAGTAGGGATTAAGATTAAGATATATGACACTAAAAATGTATAAATCTGTATACGATGGGTTCTCTGTCACAGTACAAAAATAAAGAAAGTTTATTTCTAGATACTTAAATTATAGATGCTTATACATATCAAAGGTGATAGTAGCACAGTCTTCACACGGCTCGATCATTATCATCTGAGCCGTGAACGAATAAAATCATTGACAAATGAATGCCCAGTCACATATGAATCTGTTTATAATCATTCATTATCATAATGTGTAATCATTAATGTATAATCGCTCGTGGTCCCGCGAACTCAGTGTTCTGTGAACGATCACTGCATTAAGCAACTTTCACTGTGGCTGGTCCTCGGATGGGTGGCCACTTTGTGGCATTTACATTTGCGAGCGTTTCCGTGCTTCGGAAGGCACGTACATGTGGTATGCTTCTGCCTACCCCTTCGGGGATAAAGGCGTGACAATATATCATATATCATGTCATAATATATTATTAAAATTAATTATGGACGCTTTGCTGAGTCGGGTAAAATAGTATTTTATTTATATAAATATTGTAGTATGGTCTGTTATTGGGAGAAAAAAACTACACTTTTGGTATTTTTATCCCACGTAACAGGTGTTTAACCGTCCATACAAGCGCAGGTTGTGGCCAGCTGTTGAAATTTTTTCAAGCCGCCCATAAGGTCTTCAACTTGGCTTAACGACAGCCAAGTTACTGGCAACCGGGACCAACGGTTTAACGTGCCTTCCGAAGCACGGAAACGATGGTAAATGGAAATGCTACATATCGCCACCCATCCGTGACCAGCCATAGCGAAAGTTGCTTAACGTAGTCATAGTTTACAGAAGACTGAGTTAACGAGGCCACGAGCGTTTTTCAAAAACAATTATATTTTTAAATAAAACCTTATTATATTTAACTTAAATACGCTATCATAAAATTTTGTTATTAAGAAATCTTGATCACAGCATTTATTATTGGACAACGCAATCCTTTTGTATCTTAATATATTATCCATACGTAATACTTAATCAAATTTGATACATACATGATCTTATAAAACATTTTCATAAACCATTCCTTCATAAAAGAGTAACTAAAGTACTTTCGCAAAAGAAATACTCTCATTTATATCACAAACGATAAAATAAATTATCGGAAAGTGACATTCGATTGTCCGATAATAATCGATTATTTCATTTTCTGATATCTTCTTTATCGCTCTAACGCATACGGAGGCTATCTTGCATCTCTGTTTAGACAAATTGTGTTAGCCGTGCGTTCCCGAGGCGATAGAGTTATAATTTATACAAAAATTTGTTAATTATTGTAATTAAACTGCCTGTGTTATTGTACAAGATGTTTATAATTCGGATCTTGGATATTTATCAATATTTTATCGGATTATTTTGATGATCGATTTATTAGGGTACCGCACGAGAAATAGTTATAAGATGGCCAGTCCAACTTAAGTTTCTACAACGTGTTTTGATTGAATGAAGTTTGTGCAAAAGAACATATTTTTTTTTATACTTTCGCGATTTTCACTCACTTATTTGATATTTCGGGTTTTATTCGCGACGTAAATTATTAGGTACAAAGCCTACCTTATACTTCCTGACGTTTCGACCGGATTACACCAGCCGTGGTCACGGGTGGACTTACTACTATACTTATGTACGAGTATATCAGTTCTCTAGATTCCATAGTACAAGCTTATAGCTGTTTGGGCTAGATGGTGTTGTGTAAAAAGTGCCCCACAATATTTAATATTTGCTCTTTACTTCCTACCAATATTATAAATGCGAAAGTTTGTAAGTATATAGATGTTTGTTAATCTTTCACGCAAAATCTACTGAATGGATTTTGATGAAACTTTTCAATAATATAGCTTACACAGCAGAATAACACATAGGCTACATTTATCCCGAGACCAAGTTCCCGTGGGAAACGGGAACGGGAAAACTTCACCAGGCGTGCGAAGCCGCGGGCGTCAATTAGTTGGTAATAATTTGTAGTAATATACATTGTGTAGTATTACACCTTAACGAAGAAAGACTTCTTAAAATAAGTCTATGACGTCAACAAAGGATTTATGCAATGCCAACATATTATGTCCTTCTGATATAAAAAAAAGTAAAAAGTAGAAAACAAATAATAAAAACATAATAAAGAAATATTATGGGAATTTTTTTTTACACAGCGCCGTCTATTCCATAGTAAGCTAATATAAGCTTGTGTTATGGGATCTAGATGACTGATACACATACTTATATATTTCTAAATACATACATATTATACATAGGAAACACCCAAACTCCGAAACAAACATTTGTGGATCACACAAGTATTTTTTCCGACCTGGGAATTGAACCTTGGACCTCAGTCGCAGCAGTCGCATACACTACCACTGCGCCACCGAGGCAGTCAATACTTGCAACTTCAATACGGAACCACAGTATATTTAACTTCACTAACTTAACTGTTACAAATAAAAATGTATGTGATTACCTTTATGTTCTAATTTGGTAAGGCGAGATAGAGCCGAAACGATTCTAATCGATTAATTTATCGATTGGCTTGTTACACATTTAATTAGATTTTTATACAAAACGATTTCTTTACATTTAGAATACAACAGAAACACGTGTATGGCAACATAATAAAAAAATGTTTAATTTGACAAACTGGTTAGATTCTTTATATCAATTTATTACTGTCTTATCCCGGAAACAGACGTATCTAGTTGTATTGATTGAAGAATAATCGATTTTCGAATCGATATACGGATGCAAGAAAATTTGATTTCTTTTAATTACGCAAAACTTGGCCAAGAAGGTCTCTTGGCCAAGTTTTGCGTAATAAGTAAGTTAATTTTGGTTATATATAAAAAAATAAGTGTTTCCTTTATAACTAGATTTATTGAACTTTGTAATTTATGTGCGAATAACATCCTGGGTTTCGAAACGATGTCAGATTGATGATTTTTTGACGAAAGAATTTGGGAGGCGAACGGAAATTTGCAAATATAAAATAGTTTTTAAGTACACGAAATTGCTTAGATAATCTAAACATTGACAATAATCTTTAGTAGAACATCGTTATCCAAAATAGTGACTCAATAGATACGATAATTACACTAATTCACTTCTCGATATTTATAATATTGTGAGAACTCGTGGACTAGTCTTACAAGAGGCGCTGCGAGCTTAGTGAATTTTTTATAAGTTATTGTAAAGTAGAAAATTGGTGAGCATTTGTTATTTTTATATGCAGTAGCCGTCGTCACGAGTAGACTAACTAAAGTAGAGTCTACAACGGCTATTACATAGCCGAAACGTCGAGACGTGAACAAAAATAACTCATAATATTACGCGTAAAATCGAACAACCCGAAAACCAAATAAGTTATTGTAAAGTAGAAAATTGGTGAGCATTTGTTATTTTTATATGCAGTAGCCGTCGTCACGAGTAGACTAACTAAAGTAGAGTCTACAACGGCTATTACATAGCCGAAACGTCGAGACGTGAACAAAAATAACTCATAATATTACGCGTAAAATCGAACAACCCGAAAACCATAATGCATGAATGTCTCGGTTGCCTTAAAGCAGATCGATGGTTTTGAGGTTGTTCTGAGGACTCCAGATGGATAATTCTCTTAATATTTTTTACTCAGTTCAGTCTCGTATCGATCTATTACGGACATACGGCACAAGAGCCTCAGCTGTAAACTCGTAAGTTAAACGTCATACCTCAATCCTTGACCGGACACTCAATCATCCTAAATCCTACAGAAAAAAATATATTTGTAAATGAAAATGATTAGTTTGAAACGCTCCATAAATATACTGATTGTATTTTAAAACTATGTCAATTGACTTTTCACTTTTCTGACAGTAGATCCATATTATACTGAGTTAAAATTACCAACAGAATTAACCCTCAGATCATGGTCTCCACAGTATCTCCACACATACGAGTTAAATCGAGTTCCCAGATTAATTTGGAATTGAATCGAATTTATCATTGTTTATCGATACATAATTGTGGAACATTTACATCAAGAGTTTTTTTTTAACACAACGCGTTCAATCTCAAAGTAAGCTAATATAAGCTTGTGTTATGGGATTTAGAAGACTGACAAACAAACTTATATATTTTTAAATAGATACATATTATACATAGCAAACACCCAAACTCCGAAACAAACATTTGTGGATCACACAAATATTTTTTCCGACCCGGGAATCGAAGCCAGGACCTCAGTCGCGGCAGTTGCATACACTACCACTGCGCTACAGAGGTAGCCAATTATTGTATATTTCTCTTACATGGGAACAAAGTAAAGATAAATAATCTGATTGGACTTAAGAGGAAGTGAATCCTTCCGTTGTGTTGGCTACGACAGTACATCCATTGAGCCGCACATGTGCATCACAGCCTACGGTAATTAACTGACTTGTATCCTTTACTAATAAAGCTATTGAGTCGCGTTATATACTTTTATTTCTTATAGTTTTCACTTATTTGTGTGTCAGTCATATATTACCTATTTCTATAAGATGCAATTTATTAAGTACAAGTCTAAATTATTATAATCATTTATGATTGGAATCAATATCTACAATGAAAAGAGGATTAATGTTGTCATTTGAAAAAGATTTTGGTATATTGCCCATTGTTTTTTGAAATTATACTCGTACTTCTTTTGACGCGTTAGGGAAAAATGATGAGAGTAAATTTTTACCATGTGCACGCAGACCGTCTCGAAAATCCGATACCAAGAAGTTAGCTGATAAGTGTTTCCATGACAACTTATACTTGTAACTACATTCATAGTAGTTTTCATTCTTTTGATGTTTTTTTTTACTTACTAATTTATCATTTCTGTAACAAACAAAGAGTTGTGGTATATGTGATGAAATGTGAGGAATAAATTATAACTCGAAAAAAGGGACTCCTTATATTAATATATTTTAAATTTTCATATTTTAAGGTTATTTAATAATTTGTTGTAAATAAAGGTACTGAGGTGTGTCATCTTTCTACTCGAAAATAACTCGTGCAATCTGAAATGAATCCTCTAAAACGCTCATAAATGGCACAAGCAAAAAAAAATAACAAGCAACACCTCTACGGATTTAATGCGCGTATAATTTCTTTGTGGCACCGCTCAGAATGTGAGCAGACGTCATAAAATATGCATTTCTTCGGGTGCGTGTGCGCCGACACACACATGCAAATAAACGCACACAATGATACATAGTTTATATTGTCGCGATACATTATTTACGCACACTAACACACGATTACAATAACTCAATCGCACTACACTGACGCAACTTTTGCATATTCATTTGACTCTTGCAGTTTGTATCTTTGTATAAAATTATAATGCATTATATGACCCGGACGCGCCTTACTGGTCGTTTTTTGTGTTATAAAAGGTAAAAGGTACCTTTAAAGAACATGGGCTTAGCGAGCACCTATCTATTTTAATCTTTTGTAACTGAATATCTTCGAAGATATTTTGTAGTTATTTTTATTTTTATATCACGCCTTATCGCCGAAGGGGATATTATATGCCCACTTTGCACTGTGTGTATTCCTGTCCAATCCCACGTAATAGGTGGTGAGGTGAACCCATCGCCGTGTTGAAATAGACAGACGCAGGTTGTGGATACCTGCTGTTGAAATTTTTTTAACCGCAAGGCCTTTAACTTGTCTGACTGCTACGTTATTGGCAACCGGGACTAAAGACCTAATGTGCCTTCTGAAGGACTTCCGAAGCCTTCAATTATAGCCTTAAATTCTCTTTTATACCTCTAATGACAGTAAATTAGAGGTAAAAACGAGTATTTAATTTAGGAAACACGTTTTAGACAGTTCAAGTCTGGGTGTACGGGGTCTTACCTAGAGGTGCATATGCAATTTGGGTTAGGAGGTCAGACGGGACTCGCTATCAGCCATAGAAATCGTAAAAACAGGAGAAGTGTAATGGGGGAATATTAAAAAAACACTCTATATTTTGCATAGACCACTTTAACCGCGCTTAAAAATGTCAAACTCTAGGGACACTTGGAAATGATCTGCTGGCAAAGTGAAATAATATTAAATTGTAAATAGGCCATAAAAAAAAGCCTTCCTAAGTTTCTTGCCGGTTCTTCTCAGGTGGGCCGCGTTCCGAACCGGCGCGGTGGTCACATTTTAAATAATGTATGAAATTTTGTAAGCGCCGTTAAAATGGTCTATGCAAAATAAAGATATTTTTATTTATTTATTTTATATTTATTTATGCGCCTGCGCTGTTAAACAGGTCGTTTTTAATTGTAAAATGATTATTGCTCTAATGTGGCCTTCATGTTTCGATTTAAATCGTGTTATGTCGTATACTAACTAATTAAAATATTAAAAAGCTCCACATTTTCAAGGCCCGATTTTCGGTTGACACAAATATCTGGGCAAAATGTCGAGAGCTGTCATTACGACTTACCTTGAAACTGCAATTTATTAGAAGGTAGGTTGAAACATATTATGTCACTTGTACTATTTTCTAAATATATTATCTATTACTAATATATAAAGCTGAAGAGTTGGTTTGTTTCTTCGGTTGAACGCGTTAATCAAGGGATTTTTTTTAATATATAAAGTGGATGCTACTTTATGTAGATTCACTTTAGCGATTACAATCTAGCTAATGAGCTAATAAGTAATTTTACGTTGACTTAAACTTCTAAAATACTTATTCTAAGAAAATAATCCACTGATTTGTCTTAGAGTTTGAAAAACTTATTACACTTTGTTCTTGTGTACGGACTTATATGCTATATATCATCACGCTACTACCACGGGGAACGGAGCAGTAATCATAAATATCAACAAATCGGGCCAATTTTCAAACAATATTATAAAAATTATAAACGACGGGATACAATGAGTGGCACGAGATTTCATGCACTTAACGAGCGAAGCCGGGGATCGGCTAGTATATTATATAAGAACTTTGATAGATGTCTCAGAATACTTTTTTATTTCAAAAACGTAGTCTATCTTGCATCAGGTCGATATTTTGTGAGATTTTATAACACAGACGTGTTGTTTCCTTATTTCAAACTGTTTTGCCATTCTTGTGGAACCTCGATGTCTACAATCACGTTTAATTGCTGTACTTAAGGATTTAAATACCTCATTCATGCATTAATAGCATCAAGATCGTGCCATCTCATAAGCTTTCTGTCAACATTACTAGACATACATACATATCGTCACGCCTGTCTCCCATCGGGGTAGGCAGAGACTATGGTTTCCACTTGCTACGATCCTGGTATACAACTTTTGCTTCTTCCACTTTCATAAGTGTTTTCATACACACACTCCGGTTTAGGGTAGGTACCCTTGACCTGACCTTTTTCCAAAATGTCATCTATTTGAATGACATATGTACGTCGAAGTCGCCCCTTACCAGTTTGTCCATTCACTCTCTTCTGATAAATCTGTTTCGTTAGTCTACTAGACATTAGAGATATATTTACCTATATACCTATTTATGAAATAATATTTTATTTATTTATTTATCTATCACGCCTAATCCCCGAAGGGGTGGACAAGTATATTACATTCACCATGTGTATTCCTGTCCCACGTAACAGGTGTGAGCCCATTGCCGTGTTGAAACGGCGCAGGCTGTGGCGACCTGCTGTTGAAACTTTTCAAGCCGCCCATAAGAATTTGAACAAATGCATATTACCTAAATTTGCTTTATGCACGTCTTCTTCTTTATATATTTTTCTTATATTCTCAATTAGTAATAAAAGAAGCACGACTAGCGATTCATAACGCAGTGCTAGTGCCGAATTTGCTTTTCGGTAGCGAAACCTGGGTATGTCAGAAGATGTATGAAAATAAGTTTAATGCTGTGGAGATGCGATCACTTTGAAATTTGTGCGGTGTAACATTGGCCGACCGAATACCTAACGAAGTGATACGCAATATGGCAGGTTTAAATGAAAGTGTCAGCGTTAAGCTGAAAAAGGGCGTGCTCCGTTGGTTTGGACACGTCCTACGAATAAGTGAGGAACGAATGACCAAGAAGATATTATATTGTGCGAAAGTAGAGGGTAGAAGGAGTCAGGGTCGGCCGAGAGTTACATATGAAGACCACGTGAGCCGATTGCTCAAAAATGGAAAAGTCAAAAGTACTCGGATACCCAGACGTGCGTGTATCAAGCGATTTATTAATCTACAGGAAGCGAAAAAAGTATGCATGGATCGTGAAGCCCGGCGATCTGTCCTAGCTGATGAGAAAAGATAGTTAGTTAGTTCTTCTTATAAATTAAAACTGTATCGAATTTAAAATTCATTCATCGGATTGCGCAATTTTCTCAAAAAGCTGTACAAATTTTTAGTTTTACATAAACAGTCATTTTGGATGATGTCTTGATTGGACGACTTCGCAGACATAAATTGTCTTAAACCAGTTACAACAATAATAATAGCTTACAATATAGTTTCTGAAAAATTGCAAAGAATCAAGTCAACTCCCAACTCGATATTTTAAATCGATAATGAGATCCCATAAACTACGAATGATATAGCCGTAAGAACTGATATCACCTGCTTGCAAACAAAAAGAATCGATTCAATGAGCAAAAAAGTCTCGATTATCGCCGCATAAATCCACATAATCGATCCGAGAAGTCGATGGCCGGCAACCGTCTATCCATTATTGTGCTTCCCCCTTTATGTTATTGTTAATTTCTTTTTTAGTTTCAATTAGTGTTCATTTAAGGTACACCTTGTACAGTAGCTGCAACAATTGTTGTTATATATTTGGTTTTTACTGTTTTGTTAATAATTATAGTCAACAATAAATAATAGGTGTAAAAAGGGGCTTACTGTCTGAAATTTGAATTACAAAAGTTTGATAATTTGTTCAATCTTTCGTCATAAAAATAATCGAACGAAATAAATTTTAAACAAATAAGATATTTGCTTATATTTAAAATGAATTTATAATAAAGATAATATATAAAAAATTACTATATATGAATATGCATGTATTTTATGAGTGTCGAATGTTATAGTCTTTTTTCTTCTAATAATAATGATAGTAACTATGATTCTTACACTAAGCTGTATAAATTAAAATAAAAGTGGTATCCAAAATCCAAAGGCACAAAGATAAAAGCTAGTTTCTTGTTAATCCATGCCTTCAATTGTATTTTCAATTCTGAAATTAATTTCTATTTGATTAGGCTATTATTTTTCTATTCTGAAAATTCATTTCTATTTAATTAATCTATTATTATATGTGATATAATCCTTCAACTCCTCTGCATTTTCTTCTTTCTTGTCTCAGCCTGTCCGTTGCCTGCTGGTCATTTTCCTTACCCTTCCACTTTTCCTCTATTAAAAAACTTTAAGCTCTGAATAAATTCAAATTGCTAATGTTTAAATTACCTTTTAAAGGTAGAGAATATTGAATAACAGAGAGAACAAAGAATTTGCAATGGACCCAAAAAAACTATGCTAATAAAAAATAAGGACACAAAAAGGCAATATGAAAAAAAAAATGTCACACAGCTGAAAACAAAAACAAGGCTCTAATTGACTCCAGACTATAGTGAACAAAACAAAAACAACCAACCATCAAGTCAAGCTCAGTAAATAGAGCAAAAACCAAACAAGCACATGCAGAATCATTTCCACCAATCAACGCGTGCGCAGAACATAGATAACCATACGGAGACAAAGATCTAGACTATGAAATCTAGATCTATGAAAGTGCTAGACTTAGACTAAGCTACAGAGAACTAATTATGTATACAGGGTCACCCTATAAAGACTGTTTTATTTTTTCATAAAATCATGTTATTATTGTTAAAAAATTAGTGTAATTTTATTACTATAATCGTAAAAATATGTAGGTTCAGGATGTTCTGAAAACATCAATCGTTATAGGGTGGCCCTGTGGTATGGCCTCTTGGCTCTGAGATAAGTATACTGCTCTTTTACCTTACCTTATTTATTAACCTTTACTTTTACCTTACTTTTTACACAAATCAATTTGACATATCAGCATTTAAAAAATGCTATGTGTTATAGTATCCGTTGAAGATCAATTCCCGTAGATATTAAAGAGAAGGAGGACGAAAAAGACATAATAGGATAAACTGTTGCCAATCCAACAGTCAAAAACGGCTTAGATGAAGAGAAGAGAGGGAGAGAGAGAGATTGAGATAGTAAAAAAAATACTGATGATTTTCATTGATTCATACTTCTATTACGCGGTATATACTTGTATGACTATAGGAATGAGCTTGTCAAGCATATTTCTGAGCCAGTTGAAGGCATAAGTAGATATATGTCGGTACATAATGAGTAAGAAACAATACAAAAATAAACCAAAGCCTAACAAAAGCTGTACGTCATCTGGCGTTACACTGCACATAAAACTGCTTGAACAGACGTAATACGAACAAGTGATCTCCGGCGCAACATATCTAGATCCCTTATCGATCGATGGATCCCGATTTGATCTACGCATGCGTACGTTCATAATTATCTTTGCTCTTTCATCCGCCGACCAAAGTTTACGACCGCCTGCCCCGTGTAAACGTCTGAAATCATATTGCTGTGTAATTAATGAACTATACTTACTTTAAAATGGTCAATTAACTACATTGTACACAATGCAAAGTAATTATAGCATTACTAATGATCTTAATAAGGTATTCAAAGATTCCGTTACAAATCTCTTCGTGACCTCTCTTTCATGAATCATGATTGACATCTAGAGCTCCTATGAAGTTTAGCTAAAAAAAAAGACATGAAAAATTCAAAAATTTGACTTTTGCCCTTAAAACAACGTAAACTTAAAAGCTTTTGAATACAACACAAATAACAAGAGTTTTAGATTCAAAACAAAGAAAACATCCAAAAAAAACTAAAACATATTTTCAATATGGTGCCAACAATGAGTGATCTCCGGAAAATAAAACTAGACACGTTCTCCCCTTATCTGCTCATCACAAAACGTAATATTGTAATAAAAAGTACTTAGAATATAACAAACTCGTTATTCATGATATTTGTCGTCTTACATACAATTTGCAATCATAATTCTTGGACATAAAGTTCTTTGTCATTGCTAAGGATATTTCTATATGTAAATATGAATTGGGCATCAATTGACGTAACGTTACAAGGAATAGAATGATTCATCCCGTTTCTGAACAAATTGGGATGTAAGATTCACATTTTTATTCAATTAGATATGCTGGAACGTATAATTGGCATGTATTCTATATCAATCTTCACGAAAACTATGACATTTCATGTAATGTTTTTTGTTGCGGTTAATATTTTAAGTCACAAAATGAGTCTTTGACATCATAACTTGTTAATAAGCTTAAGAATTCTAAGTAGATACTTATACATAGATGATCTCGTGTATGTCAATAGTCAGATCTTTGTTCGTACGTACACCCATCGCCCCGCCTCATTACCTCCTATACGATACAGCCTCACTTTAATGTACTATCACATTGACCGCGACGACCAGACTATCTTGGGCCCTCGTTTCAATAAAAACATTAATAAAGCAATCAACATTACATATCTCACTAAACTGGACATGTATTCCCAAAGATGTATAGAATTTACTCTCAGCGGAATCTAATTTTTCCTTGTCCAGTCGTGATAAAGTTGAAATTGGATCAGAATTTTATAGTTAAAACGCAAATGATTGTACAGATACGTGAATTGGTGTGTGTAGTAACCGCATTTACATTTTAGACATACTTGCAGAGAGTAAATGTCAATTTAGATGGAAGACGGGTACTGATGCAAGAAATTGATGCAGTTATTGAACTCTTTCAAGATGATCTGATTGTCAATGTAAAGACAATGGAATAATTAAAATATATGGGATATGAGATATACACTTTCCAATTATTGATTTTTAAATTGAACAATGATTTGTGATTGGCAATAAAGAAAGTTAGATGTACGAAGTAGATTTATTACAGTAGTTTGAAAATCAATGTGGGGCAGAGGTAGAATATGCTACGCTAGATGTTACGGTATTGAATTCAAATCCCTTAGGTCGACGCAAATATTTGTATAACACCACAAATGTTTGTTTCCAACCATGGATATATACTATGTATATGATTTTAATATTGTATGTAAAATTTATGTATGTATTTAGAAAATATCATTAACTCCCGCTTCTGCTCAACTGGCGTGGTGATTTTTTCCCATTACCGTTTTCCACAGGAACTTGTTCCCAGGATTAAAGTCCGATGTTTTATTCCAACATGTCAGCTACCTGTATATAAATTTTCAGCCACATCACACATTGTTTTCCAATCATGCTCTGTGTCTTGATTATTATATGATGTATATCTTAATCTAATCGCTTAATATGCGCATAATAGCGTTGCGTTAAAATGTGTATGCGACTGCCGCGACTAAGGACCAGGGTTCAATTCCCGGGTTGAAAGAAATATTTGGGTGTCCACAAATGTAAGTTTCGAAGTTTGGGTGTTTCCTATGTATAATATGTATGTATTTAGAAATATATAAGTGTGTTTATCAGTCGTCTAGATCCCACAACACAAGCTTATTTTAGCTTACTTTGGGCTAGACGGCGCTGAGTAAAAAATGTCATTACTATATATATCTAAAGAAGTAGGTAGTATATATATAGTAAGACAAATCCATTTATCTAAATCCTAAGTGACATTTTAATTTCAATTAGTCATAGAAATGTAAATGGTGTCCAAAAATGAAGGCGTCTATACTGACATTTATTCGTTTCCCACTTAGCTAAATGCCAGAGAGGGATTATACAAATTGCCTGGTATAGAATGGTCAAATAGCTGCCTCAGGAAATTTAAGAATTTGTTGAATTTATTCGCCTGCTAATATTTTCGGATAATCATTAATTTTTAAAAATCTCGAAGTATTGTTTTTGATTCTATAACCAATCTAATATCGAACAAAAATGAGAAAATTGTAAAACATTCTATTTTTGAAACAGATTATGAGGCATTCATTACAATTACAATTTTACTTACTTTATTACTTTTTTTATTTACTATACTTTTACAATTTTCCCATTTTAGTTTGAATATAGATTGGTTATAGAATTAAAAACAAGATATTAAGATATTTTTTTAAATTTATGTTCATGGCATGGCTATTTTGACATGTGTGTCAAATTTTATTTACTAACCATTTCTAAGTCTTTTATTTTTCGGAGAAGATATTAAGTGATATCTTTGTCTTCTACGTCTTTGTCAAGTTTATTCTTAAGTCAAAGTCTCTCTTCTTTTACCAGTAGTGATGGAAGCGCTATTAAAGCTTTCAGTGAAGTTTGCGCGTTTAACATGAAAAATCGCATTTCACTGCGATTTCTCACTGTCTTTCACTACCTTTAATACAAATTTTGTGTCTACGAGTATATACGAATGAGAACCCACCATTTATACGTAATAAGATTAATGCACCAATTTTCCAAAACAATAACAGCAATGTTTGCAATATTGAAAGATGGAGTCTTTCAATATTGCCTTAGATTATACGAATTTTAAGCATTTTATTTATCTATCACGCCTTATCCCCGAAGGGGTGGCAGAGGCATATTATATACCCACTTTTCACCATGTGTATTCTTGTCTCACGTAATAGACGGCCCACTGCCGTGTTGAAATAGGCAGACGCAGGTTGTGGCTACCTGCTGTTGAATTTTTCAAGCCACCCTTATGGCCTTCAACTGGACTTAACGACTGCCATGGCAACCGGGACCAACGGCTTAACGTGACTTCCGAAGCACGGAAACGCTCGCAAATGTTAATGTCACAAAGTGGTCACCCATCCGAGGACCAGCCATAGTGAAAGTTGCGCATCTCAGTGATAGTTTACAGAACACTGAGACCGCGAGGCCACGAGCACTTCAAAGCATTTTACATTTTCGAATTTAGAAGGGTATCCATTTGGTAATGATATATGATATAATTTTGTCCTTTTCAAATATAGAAAACGTAATAATAATTTGAATATAACTCATATTTATTAAAAAAAAAGGATTTTGGAATAATGTTAAATAAAATAACACTTCAAATAAAAACAGCTGAATTAATAATAAAAAATAAATATCCATCACGCCTTATCCCCGAAGGGGTGGCAGAGGCATATTATATGCCCACTTTTCACCGTGTGGATTCCTGTCCCACGTAATAGGTGGTGAGCCCATTGCCGTATTGAAATAGACAGACGCAGGTTGTGGCTACCTGCTGTTGAAAATTTTCAAGCCGCAAATAAGGCATTCAACCAGGCTTAACGACTGCCATTTTACTGGCAACCGGGACCAACGGCTTAACGTGCCTTCCGAAGCACGGAAACGCTCGCAAATGTAAATGCCACAAAGTGGTCACCCATCCGAGGACCAGCCATAGTGAAAGTTGCGTAACTCAGTGATCGTTTACAGAACACTGAGACCGCGGGGCCACGAGCGCTTGAATTAATAATGCACCTTTAATATAGTTCCCTTCATTCAATCGTTCATTTCGATGTTCATATCTTTAACTGACACGAGAGAACAGTAACAAATATCCTACTAAGTAATATTATAAATGCGAAAGTTTATAAGTATGAATGTATATTACTCTTTGACGCAAAATCTACTAAATGGATTTTGATGAAACTTTACAATAACATTATCCCGGGAACAATTTCCTGTGGGAAACCCGTGAGTGTGGGAGCCGCGTGCATCAACTAGTCAATAAGGTATAAGCCGATTCATGGATTTGTTCATATTTGTATAGACTTGAAACGTGATATGGATAAAAAATAATATAATTATGGTCGTGACCGTATATAGAATATGAGTCAGTAATGTAAAATATTTCAACTTTGATACGAGCATTATAAATTACTAGTAATGCCGCTAAAACCCCGCGGCTTCACCTGCGATATATTTCGAAATTCCGTGGCACGTATTTAATCCCGTTGTTTATTAATTTTACAATTTACCCGATTTATTGAATACAGTGATAAAATATAGCCTAATTTAATTCTTATAACATCAGCTCTGGCAGTGAAAGTTTCGTTAAAATCGATCTGACCGTTTTAGAGATTACCCGGAATAAACAGACAGATGATAATTTTAAGAGCAAACAAAATAATCTATTTTTTTTTGGTATCACACACGGATCATCATCTCAGCCCATTCGACACCCACTGCTGGGCATAGACAACCACCAAGGTTCCGCAAACTTCACCAGATTGTCTGACTATATTGCAGGAGTTCTACCTACTTTTTCGTTTTCCAGTACGCGGCCGCCATTCGAGAAACAGATATTTCAATTTTATCTGTATACTAGCAACGGGGTTACCACCAGTTACGCGAGAAAAAAAATCACATAGATAAATGTGGGCGTGTAATATGCCTCTGCCACCCCTTCGGGGAAAACGGCTTGACGACATATACTCGTATTATATGCATCGTTGAGATTCCAGGGGGCCGAGTCTACTATTGACAAGCCGTAGAATAGAACCAGAATCGCCGTTTTTAGCTGTCAAAATGTTAATAGACTATCAATAATGCAACTGACTAGCGGCCACTGGCGCGGTACGTGTTAGTAGAACTCATCGGCCGACCGATAGAAGTCTATTGAAGTACGATTGTAATAGTAGACAACGAGAAACTGTTAAAATTTTACCGGTGGCTTTCTATTGAACGAAATTACGATTCTTTTCTGACGCGAAATAAATAGTAGACTTGGCCCTCAGTAATTGTATTTAAATAGATTTGGAGAAGGATTGCCTACCACAATAACTAGTATATCACCTTCAATATATGTCTATCAACAGCAATCAAATTCCAACGGAAGTCCACACCCAATTTCCTCCAATCCATAAATCCCGGTTACTAAGAACTTTCGATCACTCGTGGTTCCGTTGAGTGAGTTCAAAAACCCATTATAATCATTATGATGAGAACCCATTGTTTCGGCTGAATGAGCCGGCACAATATCTTACGAAATTTCCTAAAAACTAACCAAAGAATTATAAGTGAACATTATGTTTGTACTTATCAGATTTGGCGTCCATTGTCCCTTTGTTTTCATTGATGTTTGAAATTTTACATCGAAACATTATACATTGTAACGTCTTCATTAAAGTTTTAATTTGTATATTCATTGTAAAATATATATGTTAAAACATCTTTGACTGCCTCTGTGGCACGGTGTATTTTTTATCAACCTTTTAGATGTATTTACTGGTAAATAATAATAAATCTAACGCCATCAACACTTCTTTTTAAAATACAGGCATTGTAACCAAGTTTAAAACGTACTCTTAAAATAATACTTAGGGCCATATTACAGAATGTTACTCAATACTCAAAATTCCATAGCTTTCGGTAACCACCTTTGATAAGATAACTTACGCTTGCCTACCAAAAAAAAACTCTTTCTACTCTGATAAATGACCAACAGTCGCGACTATTAGTTCAGTCGATGTTGGTAACACAAAATATATAAGATTATAAATATATAAATAACAATAATAATCCCCAACCCAATAACCCATTTCGTAGTTAGCACATTTTACAATAATTTAACTCCAATTGAAGATGATCCATTTCTAAATATATATTCATAATTATTATAGATAAATAACATTTGGTTTATTCTGTGTCTGGACACAGAATAAACCATCGTGATCATCACACAAAGTTTTATCCTGGGTTGGATTCGAATCCACGACTCTTGCGTAGCAGTAGGATACACTCCTACCGTGCCACAGGCCTCTGTGGCACGGTGGGATTCAGAGAAAAAGATACTACACAAATAAGTTCAGTAGGTATCTTTTAAAATTTCAAGAAGTATACAAATGGTGCATAAAGTTTCATCAATAAACAAGTTCTTTAGTCTCTTCATCAATTTCAATTCAACTAAGTTGGCCAAGCCTAATACATACAAAATGATGACCTGTCAAAGTCATAAAATTCAAAATTGAATCACTCTCAAAAGTATTATGATAATGTACATACATACTGAATCCATAGTTACCAACGCAGTGCCTACATTAACTAAGTGTGAACTATACAGAAGATTTAATCCCCTCAGGAGTTGGTTTAAACGTGTTTATTGCCCACGCCCAAAGTCGAAATTATTCGATTAAAATGTGTAATTCGAAAGTAATACTCGAATATATCCATTTGCACAACATTGCCCTAATTTTTTATTACATATTCGTGTTTTTGTGAAGTGCTTTGTGCATCCGCGTTATAATTCTCTCTTATTTTCGTTAACTATCTTTTTGAACGTAATCTTGTCTATAATCTTAATAAATTAGAGGCAATAAATACAAGTTATCGACACTCAATTGTTTTATATATTCGCACTTTTACATATCTGTGTCCGTGAGTTTTAACTTAACTGTAAATCAATAGTTATATTAGGGCTGCGTGATTCAACATTTGATCAATAAAAGGTATTATCATCATTCGCATCATGCATGGTTGAATCCGAAGCTTGTGATCCAAACACCTCTTTCCTTTCATTATTTCAACGTCTCTAGATCTACAGCATTCCTGATATTGAAAATTTTTCATCTTCTACGCCCTTTCATACCATTGACAGGTTTACCCCAAATATTAAACAACATTTTTTTAAATATGAATTCCTATCCTAACTTTAATTACTGCGACTCTTATAAAGCAGGATCAAGACCAAGACCATAAAATCGTCACATCGAAATTAATAAAGATATTAATTGACAGAACTGTATAGAAAGTAACTCCATTTTCCTCCTTTACAAAGCAAGAGACCAGGAAAGTAACGAACGCTATTGTAAATATATAGAAAATGGAAGCACTAAGGTAATAATATACCACGGGTATATGGCTCTGCTTCAGTGACGCGGTGGGAGTGTATCCGACTGCTACGCAAGAGTTCGTAGGTTCGATACCCACCCAAGATAAAACTTTGTGTGATGAGCACGATTGTTTATTCTGTGTCGGGGTGTTATTTATCTATAATATGTATGAATTTAGAAATGTATAAGTATTGTTTACACTGTTGATTGATGGCACGCTTATCAGTTATCTGGTTACTATAGTACAAGCTCTGCTTAGTTTGGAATTAGAGTTGTGTGAGTTGTGCCAACGATATTAATTTATTTATCGCTCCCGTTACTACAGAACTGTTCAGCATATTTCATCTAACAACTATGCCTTTTGGTTTACCTAAAGCACAGCGAAATCATCCACTACTTATCACAATGAACTCGTTGATTCGTGTGCCTGTCTGTAATTTATAAGTACGTTTATCAGCCTTGATACCATAACATAGGTTAATACTACTTAATATGGGCTGGATAGTGCTGTGAAAAATTTACCCAAAATATTTATTACCTACTCTCTTATTTATTTATCTTTAAAAAAATTCTGTTCTTGCCTTTTAGTGTGTTTCAAAATGTCGTCAACCCTAACATAGTAACTGATACCTCATTCATTAATAATAACCTGCTCTCTCTAAACCGATGTTACAATCACGATTCATGCATGACTTATGTAATAGACCAAATTATCTGGCAGTATGTTAACATCCATTGTGTTTCCAACTCTAATCTACATAAGTATAGGTATTAATTCATCTTTCAAAAACGTTTTTGTAAAAAAGTATGGCGTATTTCGACACTGAGATGTTTTTAGTTTAATTATCTTTAAAACTTTACACGCGAGTTTTCAATACAATACATAAAAGCCTTGTAATGATGAGTTCAAGAGTGTTTAATAACTTGAGTTCTAAATTATCTTAGATAAACGATAATATATTGATACTATCTTAAACTGATTCATTTAAACTCCTTCCCGAAAAGCTAGTACTTACTTAACAGATAAAATTTAATAAAATTCTAACTGTAACCTCAAATATTTTTATCAACTTAAACATTCAAACATCAATCCACACATTCGTTTCTATTTAAATGATAAGATCTGGCGTCTTGGAAAAAATGAATCGATACACAAAAACTGTTTCGTGCACCAGTGTACATAGACCGAGAGTCAACGATCACTCACAATGGGTTGCTCCGCAGTGACTAGGAGAAAACATTGATTAATTACCATAATAATTTATTTGATACTCCAAAACTTGATACGGGGAGGGGCCGCTTACACAACTCGTAAGTTTGAGTTGTTTTCGAACTAAAAACTTCTAACAATCAAACTGGGAACGTAAACGCGAACGAAACACAAGGAAAAGACTCGCTAGTTTTTAAAATATGATGAAAACAGTACATTGTTTGGTTGAATATGATGCATGGAGGTGATTTGGCTGTTCCAAACAAAAGAATAAGTTTGACGGAAAAGGAATGGATGAATGTATCGTTAGCTGTTATTGTTTCGATATGTATTAGCATAATATAAGTTTTTGTGGCTATCAGCGTATTTTTTTTTTCGTTTTAGGTTTGATGTCGGCATTGAATCACTTAGACCAAGCACGCAAGAACTCTTTGCAGACGACCGTCGACTACTCTAGATATGTTAAAAGGTATTGTGGCTTCTGAAATTATACTTTAAGTAATTTAGCTGTCATTTTTTATTGGGATTCAAGCGTGAATTCTGTTTCTAGTGATCGTTTTTGAATTATTAGAATTGGTATTTGATGCTGAGATATTTATTTCTTTTTTGGTTCTTTACAGTTCGATATTAATTTTTGTAATGATTTTAATTACGACGGTGCGATCAACCGTGTTGCGCAAATGTCAGATCTTACCGATGATTGGTCATCGCGTCATTGTCGGATTCTACAATTACATTTACAATAATCTTTTCCAATAGGTACAGCTCCACTTTGGAATGTGGCTCTTCGTATTGCAAAGACCTTGGCTACCGGGAGCATTTCCATTGTATGGACTGCACGGCTAGAGTATTTTGCAAAAAGGAAGAGATGATCAGACATTTTAAGGTTAGTTTATAAGATAGTCAGATTTTAGAATTCTGGTAAAACACATTGTTACGGGTCTTTTTTTATTGGGTTTACTTTGACAAATAAATCCTCTTTGATAATATGATAGAAAAATGTTTAATAACCTCCCGCACACAACTAAGGTTTTATGACATGGATTTTAGCGGGAACAGAGAAGGACGCGGTCGCCACTCCGTTATTATTTTTCAAAAGTAGAAATTTTTCGAGTGTTTTTTTGTATAATAATGGTGGTTTCTTGAACATAAAAGCTTCAACAATGTGCAGTCATTTGGATCGAGCGCGTTACTTATTTGTGAGTGGTGAAAATTTTAACAGAAAGGTCAAAAGTACTCGGATACCCAGACGTGCGTGTATGAAGCGATTGATGAATCTCGAAGAAGCGAAAGAAGTATGCATGGATCGCGAAGCCTGGCGATCTGTCCTCTCTGACTACCCCGTCAGGGATACAGCGTGAAGATAGTTAGTTAGTTAAAATTTTTAAAAGGTGCATAATTGCTGCACAATAGTGCTGATGTTCGGATTGGTCCTGAACATATTAATGAAATAAATTACAATTATAACTACATTTTGTTTACTTTAAAACTTTGAATATAAATACGAAAAACAGGTATTAATGTGTTCATGCTTATTCCACAGTGGCACAAGAAACGCGATGAGTCTCTCGCGCATGGGTTTATGCGTTACTCCCCACTTGACGACTGTTCAGAAAGGTTCTCTGACTGCCCCCATAACCGCAGTCAGACACACTACCATTGCATTCAAGATGGCTGTGATAAGGTAAATTATTTTTATGCTTGTAGCTCCAAGAACTAAGTATATATTTTTACATTTTACAATGAGCTCATTACCTATCTATCAATATGTATAATTTCTTTACTGTATAATTGGTCAAATATCATGTTAATCAAACTGTGTCAAATGGCGGTTAGAAAAGAGTGGCCATGAGTTTTATTGCCAGGTTCTTCCTCTGGCTCTACCTATTGCTTTGCGAATCTGGCAGTAAATGTAAATGTAAAAGCAGTAATCTTGACGTTCATAAGTGTTACTTTGTGACCTACATGAATAAAGATTTTTGATTTTGATTTTGATTATTGCGTTGCGAATCTGGCAGTAAATGTAAATGTAGAAGCAGTATTCTTGACGTTCATAAGTGTTACTTTGTGACCTACATGAATAAAGATTTTTGATTTTGATTATCGCGTGGGGTGGCTCATCACTTATTGTACGCTCTCTATTTATTATGCGTCTGCTTCCTCCCTGGGGATAAAAGCGTGATATATAGCCCCAATAACACAGTATTTTCTAAACGATTCCTTACTTAAGGATCTTACGCTACTGCTGTTTTTGAGATGGCACATCGCTTGTGGCATTACCATATACCAGCAGTAGTTTCCAGTAATAGTTAAGCCATGTTGATGGTCATAAGGACAGCTTGTAAAATTTCATCAGCCAAATCACAGCGCCTGTTTATTTCATCACGGCAATAGTCTGACCTATTTATTACACGAGATAAAATACAATTGGTTGACGCACACCACAAACGCGTGACGAAATGTATGCATTTTTTATAACCAACTAGAGCCATCTAGTAACAAGGTGTCGAATTATCAGAACGTCTGCTTCGCTATACGAACGTTTTCGCGATGACTGCGGTATTTATATAACTTTAGATGGATTATTACTCTTTCACACAAATGGGCTCTCCATCTGTTACTTGGGACAATGTAATTAATATGCTTATATTTAAAATTTCCATGTCACAATGTTAGTTACCGTACTCCTCCGAAACGGCTTGACCAATTCTCATGAAATTTTGTGAGCGTATCGGGTAGGTCTGAGAATCGGTCAACATCAATTTTTTTATTCCCATATTCCCACGGGAGCGGAAACTCTGCGGGTAAACCGTACCATATAAAGACAAGTTGTAAGTATTTGCGTTACGAAGTTTGCGGGGTCAGCTAGTATGCTTATAAATTGTTGGTGTATAGCCTATGCATACCCCTTTTGGAATAAAGGAGTGACATTATCTATGTATATATGTTTCCTGCAAAAATACTAAATGGATTTAAATGAAACCTTACAGACGGAATATCTGTAAGGTTTAATTTTCACCTAATGTTCCTTTCCGTTAGTCAGAAAGTATACAGTTAGCAAATGAGGTCGCTCGGGCCCCACAGATCTATATAGGGCCTCTTACACCCCATACTTTTAGATCCTTGTATCATAAATTTAAAAAATGTAATCTTTTTAGGTATACATATCGACATCCGACGTTCAGATGCATGCAAACTACCATAGAAAAGACTCCGCAATCCTTCAGGAAGGTTTCCAAAGGTTCAGGGCTACAGAGAGCTGTGCGGCCCCCCATTGTGTATTTGCTGGTCAAAGGACCACTCACTTCCACTGCAGACGCCCCGGCTGTACATATACTTTCAAAAACAAGGCTGATATGGGTAAGTAATAATTTAAAATTACAGTACCGTACCTACGGTTATGCTAATATGGTATGCAGAGAAATTGAGAACTCCTCATTATTTAGAAACGGTTAAAAATACAAAGAAACTTCAGATTCGTTATAATCCTTATAACGAATAAGCAAGGAACAATTGACGAAGAATATTTTGCGAAAGTAGAGAGTAAAAGGAGTCAGGGTAGACCGAGACTTACATACGAAGACCACGTCAGCAGATTGCTCAAAAACGGAAAGGTCAAAAGTACTCGGATACCCAGATGTGCATATATGACACGATTAATGCATCTGCACGAAGCGAAAGAAGTATGCATGAATCGATAAGCCTTGCAATTCATCCTCTCTGACTACCCTATCTACCATATTTATGTTAGGAATTTTTACACAAATATGTTGTCATACTTTCTTAAACTGAAATAAAACTAGCTCATAGCTGTCTTCAAAATCTCTATCCAAATATCCCAGCATCATAGCTCGTAGAATGTGGTTCAGGCGTTGTAGCTGAAAGCTTGACAAACAAACATTAAAAAAAATCTATTATTCTAAAAGATGAATCATTTCTTAGCCTTCTTCCTTAGTAGGTATTTTTCTCTTCGTCTCAGTATATTTTAGCTGCTTTCGAGCCCTACCTTTTGGAACCCGGGGTTCCACTCCTATATGTCTAATAATTTTCGGAATTGTTGATCGCGACTGCCTTTCGACCTCTCAAACCCGTTTCATAGAACTTACTATTCGTACATTAAATAAATCTATTTTTTTTCTAACATTGATTTTGTTTCTTTTGTATAAACTCATTACTATATAATTGGTCAAATATTATATACATCAAACTATTGTAATTACTGCGATTAGAAAAGATTGGCCATGAGTTTTATTGCTAGGTTCTTCCTCAGGCTCTACCTATTACTTTGCGAATCTGGCAGTATGTAGAGGCAATAATCTTGACGTTCATAAGTATTACTTTGTGACCTACATAAATAAGAATTTTCATTTTTCATTTTCTAAAATCCACAGAAAAACACAAAACCTATCACATCAAAGACGAGGCTTTATCAAAGGATGGCTTTAAAAAGTACATGAAGAACGAAGCCTGCCCGTATCGCGACTGCAGATTCAGCAAGACCTGCAACCATATCCACTGCATCAGGCCTCACTGCAACTATGTTCTGCATTCCAGCAGTCAAATTTTTACACACAAACGGAAGCATGAGAGAAAGGAACAGGAAATGAGCTTTGGGTAAGGCTTTTTATTTAGTTTTTGGAAGTTCTGTTCTTTTGGCGCGTTTGGATAAAATTATCAGTAACTCAGTGTTCTGTAAACGATCACTGATTTAAGCTTATTTTGCTATGGCTGGTCTTTAAATGGAGGACTGTTTTGTGGCATTTAATTTTATTTCGAGCGTTTCCGTACTTCGGAAGGCACGTTAAACCGTTGCTCCCGGTTGCCAGTAACGTGGCAGTCTTAAGCCTATCCGAAGGCCTTATGAATGGCTTGAATAGTTCAACAACTGGTCGCTACAACTTATGCCTGTCCATTTCAACACGACAATGGACTCACCACCTGTTACGTGGGATAAAAATTAAAGCTAATGAAATATAAATTTATACAATGTGATCTAGAAATGTGATAAACATACTTATATATTTCTAAATACATACATAGTATTCTTAGAAAACACCTATACCACGAAACAAACATTTGCGGATCACACAAATATTTGTTCCACCCCAGGATTTGAACCTAAGACCTCAGCGTGGAAATCACCACCGAGACTGTCACAGACTTAAATCATAAGACATATAAATGATAAGACATAAAAGTATACCATATTTTCCACAGGCTTCCAACTTCAGTAATACAAAGCGCGTTCATGCAACAAGGTGGAGACCTCAGCATGTACTCTCCAGGGAACCTTCAAGGAGACGATGATATGTCCAATCAAATGCTGGAATCTGACTACCCGTATCCATTCGTAAGTAGCATTATCGACTTGTTTACACTGTTGATTGATGGCACTTGGTGGAACTTGCTACACATCTTGAACAAAAACAATTGTACTGTTTCACTTATTTATTATTTAAACATGACCGGTTTCGCCTTACGGCATTTTCAAGGGTTAGCACATATTTTTTGTATTTCGCATGTCATAGACTATATAACTTCACATATTGTACTCCATGACATCCAAAATTATAAATTAGTGGCACAGTACAAGTGTTTTAGTTCAAGACATTATAGTTTTGTTTATAACGATCACGGAGTTAAGCATCTTAAGCTACGGTTAAAGCTGAGATGGGCGACCATTTGTGGCATTTCTTCCTTTCTTGGAATGATTAAAAGCGTTGATTTTGGTAACTACGTTAATATTGTAGTCGTTGAGGCAGCTTCAGCCGCAAGTATGAACCTCTTAGTGGGTGAGGCGAAATTAGTGCCTCTGCCTACCTCTTTAGGGTAAAGAGGTTGACTGTGAAACTTGTAACATCGTTTTATGTTAGCGAACGTCCCGCGGTTTTATCCGTTTAGTGCCTATTTCTTGTGGGAATACGGAAATATAGCTTATCTCCTTATAACATCAGCTATCTGTTAGTAAAAGTCTTGTTGAAATTGGCCTAGCAGTTTTAGAGATTAGCAGACAAACGGACAGAGAAAAAAATAATAAATTGTTTTTGTGTATGGTACCTTTTATAGTTTTTATATGCATTAAGTAAACAGTTGTTAATTTGAAATTACAAAAAATATCATCTTTAGGACATGTGATATTGCTAATTTTCCCGATATTTAAGGGGACACTTACGCATATATTTCGACAGTACTATCTCGGCCATTTCTAATTGCCGTTACGAAGAAAATTATCTTCCATTAGTCACAAATAAACTTAGTGTAATACGAATTGAACAAAGATGACGCGACGGTAATTTAATTGAAGGATTTTACGCCACTTGTGTATATTAGAGCTAATTGAGATGTCGACGTCCATCTTGTCATGGTAAATGTGCTCTTTATATATATACTAGATGACCCCCACAGCTTCGCCCGTGGAATATTTCGACCTCCCGTCGCACCTATTTATTACTCCCGTCGCTTATAAATTCTACAATGATGCATAAAAAATTGCCCGATTTGTCGACATTTATGACTACTGCTCTGCTCCCCAGTGTAGTAGCGTAATAATATATAGCCTATAGCCTTTCTCGATAAATGGGCTATATAACACTAAAAGATTTTTTCAAATTCGACCTGTTGTTTCTGAGATTAGCGCGTTCAACCGAAACTCTTCACCTTTATAATATTAAGTATAGGTATTACTATCAAACGCCATTCGGTTTCACCTATATGAGTTAGTTCCCGGAGGAATAAAATGTAGCCTAAGTTACTCCTTATAAGATCAGCTAACTGCCTGTGAAAGTCTTGTTAAAATCCGTCCAGGCGTTTTAGAGATTAACAGACAAAAAGAAAGAGAGGCAGATAGACAAAAAGAAATACCGACCAACAGACAGAGAATTTTTATTTTGTTTTTATTTAAATACCATATATAATGATTTTATAATATTAGAACCGACTAGTTGACTCGGCAAACTTTGTTCTGTCATATGTATTCTCTTCTCTGTGGCGCGGTGGGAGTGTATCGACTGCTACGCAAGAGGTCGTGGGTTCGATTCCCACCTAGGATGAAACTTTGTGTGATGAGCACCACGGTTAATTCTGTCATCATCATCCGAGCGTCTGTCCCAGTTACGTCTCGCGCCGCCCGGGGTCCGCATTCCTACATTTTCTCCCCCACTTCGCACGGTCGTCGGCATCCCCTGTAGTGAAACCATTGGCACGCATGTCATCCCTTACGACGTCAAGTCAGCACCTCTTGGGTCTTCCCCTCTTACCGGGACCCGGCGGGGCTGACATGGCCACACATTTGTTTCCCACGTAGCCCGGTGGTTGCCGCAAGACATGACCATAGCAACAAAGGCGACAGTCTTACAAATTGTTTGCGAGTTCCTTACACGGTCCATCCGCGTGACTCCACACATCCACCGCAGCATCTTCAATTCCGTGACACGCAGGTTCTGTTTGTGTCGCTCCAATATTGGCCACGTCGCACTGCCATGTAAAAGGTTTAGGTCTAATGATGATTTTGTAGACCTGTGTGTTTCTTTATCATAAGTGAAACTTCTTTATTGACATATAAGAGAAATTCTATAGCAGTAAAAAAATATGTCGTAAAGAAGTTTCACTTCTTACCTGTGTACTCTGGTACACAGTTCGCTATTCGATTTAAATTAAGTAGTTGTATATCTGATTTATGATACGTTTATATACAGAATCCTGCTTTGGTGGAAGAAGCTTCAAGAAAGTACATAGACACTTTTGTGGGGGGGAAGGAAGCTGACGATAAATGCAGCAAATGTAGCGCTTTGAACAAGCACTATCACTGCTTAGCGGATGGATGCAAAATGGCGCATAGGTAAGTAAATTTAGAATAGAATAGAATAAAGCTTTATTTGTACACCAAATTAAATCAAGATCTCAAAGATATTTGCAAGATATTGTACAAAGGGCGGCCTTATCGCTTAAAAGCAATTTCTATCAGGCAACTTTGGATGGAAAGAAATAGATAATAAATAGTTTGTACGAAAGATTTTGTGATTTTGAAAAAAATATTGTGTTAATTGTTAATAATTTTCGAAAATATTAGTATGCTAACTAAACTTGACTACCTCGGTGGCGTAGGTGTAAGCGACTGCGGCGCCGAGGTATTTGGTTTGATTCCCGGGTCGGAACAAATATTTGTGTGATTCCACAAATGTTGGTTTCGGAGTTTGGGTGTTTCCTATGTTTAATTTATATACAGATATTTTTAGAAATATATAAGTAGGTATATTAGTTGTCTAGATCCTGTAGTACGGCTTATAGCTTAGTTTGGGCTAGTTGGCGCTGTGTAAAAAGTGTCCCACAATATTAATTAATTATTTTATTTATGACTTGCTCTCCACTGAGTAGGTTTATGGAGTGTTCAGAGGTGTAAGCCCTTTTCCAGTAAAAAAGCAGTTACTCTGTCAAAATCTAATTAATAGCTTTTTCATAAAACATAGTCATGAACATGCTTTGTGTATGAATGTGTCATATGAAAAATCTATTAATCTTACATAAATCGCACATAGTACAGTAAGCCTCAGAAGTAAATTTACACAATTCAAAGTAACAGAATACACTTGTGAATGAAAACTTGTTTGTTCTTAATTTTGTCACGAACAGTGTATAATTATAATACTAGTAGTCAGATCATGATATACTGAATTCTATATTTAGATTTTTAGTTAATGTTCTGCTATGGTAAGCGACTTTCGTTGCTGACCGTACCACACCTAACTCACAGTTCGTAGGTCGGATTTGGGCACACACCGGTTGAAAGCCAAAAGCTCGCCGCAATGTGTAGTCCAGGAAGGGACAAAATAATTAAAAAAAATAAAATGAAAGTGTCAGATCAAGACATCGTTCTTCGTTAGATTCTAGTAACTATTTTCAAAAAAAGAACAAATTTTTCTCCGTAGCTGTCACACCACAATGGTGAAACACGTCATGGAACACGAACAACAAAACCAGGTGACCGAGGCTTACTTCGTGACGTATACCCGGAATAACCCTTGTATGAACTCCGCCTGTCAGCATATAAGGGACATCACTCATTATCATTGCACCTGGGTAAGTTCTTTTTAACCTATATTTTTCCTCTCTTCTCTTCATCTTAAAGCATTCCCAGTTCTTTTAAAACCCTATCTGGATTTGGAACCTGGGGTCCTGGGGTTATAGAAGCCGTTTAACCTTTCAAGCTCATAAGAGCGCCCGTGTCGTCTGTTAATTATCAGATAATAGTGCTCATGTGTCCCCTTATACCTTATTACTTCTGAGGACATGTATTTATAAAATTCTCAATTTTCTACATTACTTTTTTATTTCAGGAAAATTGTGGAGCAGTAATCCTTTCATCCGAAGAACATCCATTCCGACGTCTAGAACACCATCGCCAACACGCCATTCTCAGCCCTATGTCCCCCAACTTGGCGTCTAGATTCGCACCAAGCTTCACCCCTCAGCTCACAGCACAACTCCATCCTAATATGGCAGCGCAACTCGGCCAAGTGCCAAATCTGCCAGCTCTTCCACCAAACTTGGCGCAATTAGCTCAAATGGCACCAAGCCTTACATCGCAGTTGACTCCAAACCTCCAAGCTCAACTGAATCTTGGCCCAAACCCTGTTCCGCAGCAAGTCAATCCTTCCAGTTCTTTGGATGAGATGTTTAGCAGGAAACGTGGAAGACCTCCGAAGAACAGAGTCGTTGAGGTTTGGACGGATAACGTGACGCCTCAAGCCATTTTCACATCATTCAAATTACCTAAGAGCAATCAACTGGCACCTGTAATACAGTCACCAGTCATACCTACGGTGGAAGAATTCCCTGTGAGTATTTTTTTTTATACTACTGTGATGGCAGACAATCGAATGTGGTGACCATAACCTATGGAGTTACTCTACGTGTTGAAACGGACAAACAGTTGAAACAGACTTAGGAATTTTTTTCCGGCCCGCTGACTCAGTGTTCTGAAAACGATCTCTGCGTTAAGCAACTTTCATTATAGGTGGTCCTTGGATGGGTGAATACTTTGTGCAATTTACATTTGCGAGCGTTTCCGTGCTTCGGAAGGTACGTTAAGCCGTTGATCCCGGTTGCTATTAAAATGGCAGTCGTTAAGACTGGTTGAAGATCATATGGGCTTGAAAAATTTCAACAGCAGGTGCCACAGCCTGCGCCTGTCCATTTCAACACGACACTGGGGTTACCACCTGTTACGTGGGATATAGATGCATACGGTGAAATGTGGGCATATAGAATGCCTCTGCCTACCGCGTCGGGGATAAAGACGTGACAAAATGTATGTATGTATGTTGTTTATCTAATCTTTTTGTGTTAGAAACAGCCTAAGTTAGAAAACAAACAAGGAAATATCATATACCAGCTAATGCTATGCTCGCAGCTTCGCCCGCGTGGGGAAGTTTTCCTATTCGAGATTTCGTAAGGAACCCTAAACTTTTGAGAGACCCAGTAGTTTCATTACAAACAAACTTACAAATCTTTCCTCTTTATAATAATAGTAAGTCTATACTATATATGCTTAATTATCTCGTAGTTTCGTTGTCCTACTGAAAATCCAATATATCAAAGATAAGCAATGCTATAAAAATTAAAGTATGTAAGCCTTCAACTAGACGTGTCATTTTTTAATTTATTTATCATTATGAATTAATCATTGTCTTATTTACAGCGCATCAAATTCCAACACTTCGAAGTATTTACTAGCTTAGATGTCTGTTCATCATCATACTCAAATTGCCAATTGCGCATGACCAGATTCCATCTTCACTGCTTCAACTGCAGTTTTGCTGGAGAAACTCACATGATCATGGAGACCCATGTGAGAGAAGCCCACGGCATTAGTCCTTTACTCGAAGGCTTTGATTACTTTACTTCTTACGAGCATTGTGGTGGAAAAAGCTGTTTCAAGAACCAACTCAGATCTCATTTCCATTGCGCTCAAGGAAACAATTGTCCTGCAATTCTGACTCAGTATTCAGCTTTAGCTACTCATAAGCATGGAAGAGGAACGCCAGTTATTAAGAGTGAAGAACAAGATAAGCAGTTTGAGGAAGCCAAAGACTATTCTCTGAAAGAAAGAGGTTCTGTCGATAGTGTAAATTCGATGAAAGAGTCAAATGAATCATTTACTCCAACGAACTTTTCTATTAAAAGTGAATTTGAAAGAGAACAGGATAATGTGTCTGGTGAGTGTCATTCCTTACAATATCATATTTTTCCCCCAAGAAAATATGGTGCTAACAATTGATAATTGATAATTAATAATTGATAATTGCTAACACCTGGTAATCCAAGGCAGATAATTTGATGCCTTGGTTGCGCTGGAGTATGCGATTGCCGCTGCTTAGTTCTCGGGTTCGAATCCCGAATCGAAACAGATATTTGTGTGGTCCATAAATGTTTTTTCGAAGCTTGAATGTTTTCTATGTGTAAAATATAATAAACTAGTTGACGCCCGCGGTTCCGCACGCGTGGTGGAGTTTACCCGTTCCCGTTACCCACAGGAACTTGCTTCCGGGATTAAAAGTAGCTTATGTGTTATTCTGATGTGAAAGATATATTATTATAAAGTTTCATCAAAATCCATTCAGTAGATTTTGCGTGAAAGAGTAACAAACTTCCATTCTTACAAACTTTTGTGTTTATAATATTAGTAGGATTATTAATTTCGATATATACAAGTATGTTTATAAGTTAGCAATAAATTATGATGTGCTAAATAGCGTCCCAAAAATATTTACTTGAATCATAGTTTTAACCCACCCGATTTTAAATATCGCTTATTTTAATTTAAGCCATGCTAATACCATATTTTAAACCATCTCTATAAGTCAAACAAGCAAAATATTTTTTTTTCTTCACTAATCTTTATGTAATTTTGATTTCAGTAGTAAAAGCGACGGGAACCTTCTATCCATCATCGCACCTCCGTAGTAACACATCATCGCCGTCACCCAGAAGCATCTACGACGCTTCTCCTTCGAAAGACATGAAACCTCGAATCGACTTCGATCAAAAGAAACTCTACGAGTCGCCCAAGGTTTCTGGTCCTACGATTCCTCCATCGTGTCATGATCAGACTTGTCCTTTAAACAAAAACGCTACTGGAATGAATCTTCACTATCATTGTCCACATTGCAGTCAAGCTTACGTAGATTTAAAGCTGCTGTTCAGCCACATGGTGAAAAAACATAGCAATAATATGGAGGCAAGTCCTGTAGGGCTGGCTGCTACGAAGGTGAGGCAGTTTCCCTAATTCTTTCAACAGATTTGGTATTTTTGTGATCTTCAATAAACTAAGATTTGGACTATGTGCACAGGAGACACTGGAAAGGGAATATCCAGAGATATCGATACTGCCTTCTACTGCCTCTTCATCTTCAACCAGTCAAGCACCTTCTCCTAGTCAGAGACCACCAAATCCTTCTGATCAGGTATGTAGAACACGATTTTTTCACGAATCAATAAATTGACATTCCTAACAGAATCAACAACTGCTTTGGTTTCAGGCTTTTTCTCTTCTTTTGTGTTAGTGTCATGCCAATTATATCATCCAAATTCTACATTTAAGCTCCGAGGTTCTTCTCTCTCCTTTCCTATCGTCGCCTCTTATAATGGATGCTGGGACAGCTACGGCAAAGGCTTTTTGACGTCTTATCTAATAGTTACTACAAAGGACTTTGCATCAGCCTTGTCCATTTACTAGGAAGTCCCATTAATTCTCCTTACATCATCTCTGCATAAATAATTTACGTCTATATAATTTATATCCGACTGCTACGCATGAGGTCGTGAGTTCGATTCCTACCCAGGATAAAACTTTGTGTGATGAGCACGATGGTTTATTCTTTGTCTGGGTGTAATTTATCTATAATATGTATGTATTTATTAATATATAAGTATGTTTATCGATTATCTGGTTACCATAGTACAAGCTCTGCTTAGTTTGGAATCAGATGGCGTTGTGTGAGTTGTCCCAACGATATTTATTATTTTATTTATTATTATTATGTTTTCTTGTAGGTTCAAACAGTACAAAGCCTTCTTCTACAACAGTACCTGGCAGGAGGAAGGAAAGGCAGTCTTCAAGAGCAACTGAAAATGCAACAGCAATACACGGCATCCTTAGCTGGTCTGCCTGGACTGGCATTATTTTCCCAGGGGTAAGTATTCGGTGTTCACGTATTTAAATTACTTTTATTTAATTAAAAAATCATAACACACAATTTTAACCAATAACAATGAATTTTTACCATTTTCATGGTGATGTCATTGCCAGCTTCCTCTTACACTGACAATAAGTAATTTCAAGTCAATATATCTCCTTTAAAAGACTGGAGATCTGAATTGTTTGACAGTGTATATTTGTTAACTTTGTCATTTTTAAAGTGATTCTCTTGTAAAAAGTTATCCAAATTCCTAAGAAAGTGGATATGTATCACATGGAAAGTTTCCAGGCGTAATTCCTGTAATGGACAAAAAGGTACAAAATATCCAATAACAGATGTTTATTTCTTTGCAGAGCATCACACTTCCCGCTGTACCCAACAATGCTGTACCCACCGGAGCTGCTGCTGGAGCAGAGCTTACTCCAAAGTCATGGCCTGCCACCTGGTCTGGACAAAGAGGCGGAAATGATTGCCAAGACGTGAGTAATTAGCCAATTACCCTTATCCAATCATGTAAATTTTTAAATTTGAAGCGATCGTGGCCCCGCGGTTTCAGTGTTCTGTAAACGATCACTGAGTTGCGCATTTTTCACTATGGCTGGTCCTCGGATAGGTGACCACTTTGTGGCATTTACAGTTTCCGTGCTTCGGAAGGCACGTTAAGCCGTTGGTCCTGGTTGCCAGTAAAATGGCAGTCGTTAAGCCTGGTTGAAGGCCTTATGGGCGGCTTGAAAATTTCAACAGCAGGCAGCCACAGCCTGCCTCTGTCTATTACAAACACGGCAATGGGCTCACCACCTATTACGTGGGACAGGAATCCACACGGTGAAAAGTGGGCATATAATATGCCTCTGCCACCCCTTCGGGGATAAGGCGTGATGGATATTTAATTATTTATTTTTTATAAATTTAAATATTATACTGCAATCATTACAAATGAAAATGAGTACTTAATATTACCATGAAGGAAAAATCCGTGCTTCGGAAGGCACGTTAAGCCGTTGGTCCCGGTTGCAAGTAGCATGGCAGTCGTTAAGTCAAGTTGAAGGCTTGAAAAATTTCAACAGCAGGTAGCCACAACCTACGTCTGTCTATTTCAACACGGCAATTACGTGGGACAGAAATACAAATGGTGAAAAGTGGACATACAAAATGTATGCTACTGCCACCCCTTTGGGAATAAGTCGTAATAGATAAATAATAATAAATATTAATAATAAGGAAAAATATTGTACTGTCATCTGACTACAGTCCGAGACTACCAGGACTTTAGCCCTTCTTAGCCTTTTAGCCTTTTTGTTACCATCTTACTAAAAAGGCAACGGGTTCAAAATTTATTCCATTTTTAACATCTAAAATAGACACATTTTATTTTATTAAATTAATTCGGCCCTTGAGACTCATCCCAGTTCCGTGCTTCGGAAGGCACGTTAAGCCGTTGGTCCCGGTTGTCAATAAAATGGCAGTCGTTAAGCCAAGTTGAAAGCCTTATGGGCGGCTTAAAAAATTTCAACAGCAGGTAGCCACAGCCTGCGCCTGTCCATTTCAACACGGCAATAGGCTCACCACCTGTTACGTGGGACAAAGATGCATACGGTGAAGTGTGGGCGTTTAATATGCCTCTGCCTGCCTCTTCGGTATAAAGGCGTGACAATATGTATGTATGTATGTATGTCATCTGACTAAATTATAAAACTGATTCTTACTAAATTACAAAACTGCTCAATTTGGGTATCTGTAGTAGACTTTTTATTAATTATTATTAGGTTGGTTATTATTAGATTGTTATTAGTAGAATAACAATCTAATCATATCCACGAATGAACCAAGGTTGTATACTTTGTAATGGTTCACAACTGGGCATATATTGGTTAAAATTATAAGCAAAGCTTCTACGATCTTTTAACTTTGATGAAATCGAAGACAATGTCATCGATCGAAATTACTTGTTCTTTTTTCATATTTCCTTCTTTTTGTTTTACTTCCTTTTTTAACTGTATACTTGTATTGCCAGCAGGCGGACGCATACCACCAGAGGTCCTCACATGCGCGTCATGAAGGATGAGCCTATCCCTGAAGGATATCTCCGCTTTAGGTTCAATGAAGACTGCGCTTATCAGCATTGTGGATACAGGTTAGTGTCTTTTTATACAAACATCGCTCATTTAATCGAAGGCTTTCGCATAATCCATCTGATGATTCACAGTTGGCAAAGTTAAAACAATTTTTTCTCAATATTAGTTTAAACAATTAAGGGTTGTAAGACTAACACTTTATGGTCCTGCATAGAAAATAACGTTTTTTTATCAATTTCAGGGAGCACCAAACTCATTTCCACTGTACAAGGAAAGACTGCGGATACTCGTTCTGTGACAAAACTAGATTTGTACAGCACACTGCTAGACATGAAAGGTAAAAATAAAATTTTGATATAATAGTTTTTATAATAAATAAAGTATAATTTCAATTTCAACAAAAAAATATCAGTGGTCCCAGAATAGGTCCCTGCGGTATACTGTACTTTTCAATTACTGTAATCTTTTAATTCTTTTGAATATTATTTTAATAAGAACTAATTGGTGTAAGGGTTATTTTTATTTATTTTAAAATTTTCTTTTCAGACTGGACACGCTTATGGGTGGCGACTTCCAACAGTATCGTGCTAACGTCTATTGCAAACGGCTTGAATGCCCACATGCTTCAACTTTTGGTGAGCATTCGATTGATAGCCATTCATATAAAAAAAGTCTTAATGTTATTGCTATTCTCCTTCTTATACTGATAATATCTAAAGTCCCAGACAGACAGTCGCAATTATGATGTACTGCATTTATTTTTAAGTTGTTTGGGAGTGCAGGATATCTGTTTGGTAAAATTTTTCAACTATCGGTTTGTCAAGTTAAGATTTGATTTCGCTTTTGTTTTATTTTTTTTATAAAAGAGACCATTTTACTAATTTTCATACGGGTGTTCCCAGGTACAGGTCAAAACAAAGCGTCACACTTTCATTGCCTGAAATGCGATTTCGTTTGCACGGACACTAACAAAGTAGTCGCACATCGCCGACAACACCAAAAGCTTGACTCTATTCAAGCGGCTGGCTTTGAAAAATTCCCACCTAGTAAAGGTAAGAAAAGCTCCGTATTAAGAATAATGTTAATTTAACTAAACATAATTTTGAATGAATGTACCCGGTATAAGTCCCTGTGGTATGCCGTACTAAACTTTTTTATTCCTTTCATTTACTTGAATTATGTCTAGTAAACTAACAGTGTTGTGTGAAAATTATTTTTACTTATCTCCACTTTAGAAATTTAGAAATTATGTTCTAATGTGGAAGTGTAAATATGCTATAATTACACTAAGAATATTTTCTCTTGGAAGTAACTTAATTTCATATTACTTGTTATGTTACAGGTTGTGGCTATGAACCTCAATGCATCCACAGCAAGAAACAAACGCACTACCACTGTCTACAATGTGGCTTTGCAGTCCTTGGCCTGTCACAAATGACCTCACACAAGTACAAACATCAGGAAGCGAATCTTGGACCTTCCACAAGCGGAACCAACTAAATTTATATTTCGAAATATTGTAAAAGTGAGAGATTAAAAAGTGATATAGACTTTTAAAATATTAAAGAATTTTTCATAAATGAAAAAAGTACAACCTAATCTGCATTTAGACCAAGTCAAAATGCCCGCAGAGTGTCACACTTATAAGCAGATAAGGGTTGAAAATGATGACTTTATAAATAAGAATTTTTGCAAATCCATAGTAGTATTTGTTCTACTATTAAATATTGGTATAGTGTCTCTTGAAATTTGTGCCTTAGTCACAAGTCGGATTGAAACATATGTGGCAAATGTTTTTGTGCCAAACACAAAAGTAGTTATTAATTGTTGAATTTTATTGAGCGATATATGATAACGTATGATGATATGCGTAGAGTATTTTCCGATAAATGTATGAACAGATACTTGAATTTATCTTGTAAATGCAACGACATGCATTGAAGCCTTTTTACAAGCAGTATTCAGAAAAGTATTCTTTTAGGCAATAAAAAAATCAATAACGAATTTTTGTTCCAAGTTACATTTTCGAAAATTGCTTGTAAAAAAGCTAGTTTATATTTAGAAAGTGTGTATTTCCTAAATCCTGACCAATCTTAGTTGTTAGTTTATATAAAATATTTATATTTATTACTTCCCCATGAAAAAAGACATTTTTACGAATAGTATTATTAAATGTAGAACTTCGTGAAATTATAAAAAATAAGGCAATAAAATTTGGTTTTAAGAACACCACTTTGTGCCTGGAGGGTGTAAGTCATGACAATATTGTATTTTGTGATAAGTTCTGATAGAAAAAAATACTCGTATAAAAATAATATATAAACCACCTTTCAAATAACCAAAAGCAGTCCTATCAGAATTTATCTCAGAATACCCCCTAAAAATATATTTAGAAAAAAAAAACATATTTAATGAAAAATGGTCAATTCTATAACAAAAAACAACTTGTAAATAAGATTAGATTATATATTAAAACACTATGTTAATAAAATTGTAATTGTTACAAAAATATCGGTATAAAATTATTAATGTATAAAAAATTAGGACATTAGTGTACAAAAAATGGAGTGCTAATGTTTCCGATTCATGAGGTAGCCATAAAATGCCATAAATTTCATTATTAAGTAATAATTTTAATTGTTAACACATTATTACAGTATTATATTATATTTTTGTCCTTCTAAAACTTACCTTTGCATTCCTGTATTTGATTCCTGGCGAGAGTTTGGGCCATTTATTTTTAGAAAGTGGTCGTTGGCAGCCATTTTGTGACCAAAACTTTTTAATGTTTTATTCCCTGTGTCCTAGCATGTATCAGTATTTGTAGCGTAAGCTCTCTCAGTTGTTCCTATTATATCATTTTATCAATGTATAACTTTTTATATTATTAATTTGTAGTCTACTTTATTTTCAATAGTTAGAAACCAATATACGAGTAATACAAAGTCTTTAGCCAGCGAATTTATATTATCATTGTTAATAGTAATATATTAATGACTATGTTTCATTATTTAGACGCAATAGCGAAAAATTTAATATTGGGTGAGATTTGAAAGATGGACATATAATCTGATCTCACCTTTCAACTGTTTGATAAAAAAATATTCCATATAAAGCTACTAAATTTTGAAATATATCTTTGATTTGATTGACACACAAATATACAAGTTAAGTGGCAAGGATCGGCATATATTTAAAATTTAATTTTTCCAGTTGATTGATACAAATCATTCAATCATTTATTGCAAATTTTAAAATACCTACTTTTTTGAATATTTTTGTAACTCTCATCTACATTTTCTTTTTTTATTTAAACAAAGTAGGCCGTGCCATAAAATGTTAGTCACATTTATTTTAGAGATACGAAAACGTATTGATTTGAACAACTTTGCTATCTTCTATAATTATAGTCATATTACAAAAATTGACTCACTAGTAAAGTAATTGGCAAAAACATTATTATTTTGTTAAAAAACTTGATTGTTATCTAATTCTATGGTTTCTGTTTTTATTTTTTTCTTCTTTAAGTTTTCTTTCTCAACATTTTTATTAAAAAACATATAATTTAATTGCATATTTATGTATTTCTAGAATACGTAGCTTTAATTTTAGTATTGATTAATTAACTTAAACAAAATCCCGAGAATTGTAGTAGATGTTTGCATTACAGAATGGAGTGTTTCAAAAAACCCTGTTTTCAGTAATTATTGTCTGTGTGGTACAAAATAATTAATAAATGTAATTAAATATTTGAACCACGAACAATTTGTTCAATATTGGTATGATATAGTTTAGATTTGTTTACCTCATGAGTTCTAGGAATTAAACAAGAATATCCTTATATTTCTGTAATTTTATTTCTACAAAACATTGCCCTGGTTACGCAAAGGAGACGGGGACTGAACCCGTGTTCAATCCCCGTCTCAAACCAAGTTATCCTTTTCAGTTTAATAAAAAAAATGTGAAAGTTAGCATACTCATCATATCCTCTTGCCCTTGTCCCAATTTACTTGGGGTTGGCGCAGTATGTCTAAATTCGATACTGCAAAATGTTTTGGCTTGTTTTTATGGTCGGCCGGCAGCCTGACACCAACCCTCCTTGGGAATAAAAAACTAAAAGTGTGTGCTTAAGAGCGCACGGCAGAAGTGAAAACTTCATTGACTAAACACAGCGACACAACAGCGAAGAGCAGCTGACTGTATATTTCTTCAGACTGTATCACCTCAGAGCGTGACGGACCAGCGTAATTTACCTACGGAAAAATCGGTGTGCGGTGCGCCAAAAGAAGTTTTAACTTCAAAAATCCTCATCTTTGTCCCCGAACTAAATACGCCAATATAAATCATTTTCTCCCAAAATCAGAAAGTCAGATTGGTCAAAGACAGACTGTCCAACGAAACGGTTGACGAATGAATATTCTTCTTTATACGGTGATGATGCCGTTTGACCTTTCATCCAACTAGTTAAAATAAAAACTCGTGTTAAAATTGACTGGCGTAGGTTTTGACGACTAGCTGTTAAAATTTTTCATGCTGCCCATAAGGCGTTCAACTTGGCTTAAAGACTGCCATATTACTGGAAACCGGGACTAACAGCTTAATGTGTCTTCCGAAGCACGAAACGCTTCAGAGTGCTACTATATAGTGTTGGATTAGGTCCTAGTTTAATTCAATTATTTTTATGGCTTTTGTGCTCTTAGCAGCAACTCGCCAGCCTCAGTGTTAGAGTTAGTAACGAAGGAAATTTAACTATGTCCCGGAATTTGACCGGTAGCCATGAATATGGCTACCGGTTATCTACTTGTCTTGAATCTGCATATATATGTTGTAATTTTTTTTTTTACATTCTCCAGTATAAATAGTTTGATACGTCAGGCAACTAAAGGTATGGCTGCGTTTAGTCCCGGTAATAACTAATATACATAATTATATGTAATTTGACTTTGTTATTGTGTGAGCACTATGTAGACTTATTTATAATTTTGAAATTGACATGATAGTTGCTGTGTAGTTTTTAGGTATGTCATGCTCGCCTAAGTGTCCTGGCAGTGGTGGCGTATGTATCGAGTCGCCTTGTTCCCTACAATACGGTTGAATAGGGCGATGGCTGATATATGCGTCATACCCGTGAACGGGTGCCGTCTGTTGGGCCTGGTCAGCTCATAGCTGTTATAGCAATTGTTACAAATAATATTATTTAAATTTAAGGCAAACAAAGTTTAGTCGACTGTTCTCACATAAATTCAAAGGAACTATGTAAGTGTCAAATATCATGTTAATCAAACTGTGTCAAATGGCGGTTAGAAAAGAGTGGCCATGAGTTTTATTGCCAGATTCTTCCTCTGGCTCTACCTATTGCTTTGCGAATCTGGCAGTAAATGTAAATGTAGAAGCAGTAATCTTGACGTTCATAATTGTTACTTTGTAACCTACATGAATAAAGATTTTTAATTTGATTTTGAAATAGATCGATGTGAAGATATTTTCGACAAATCTAAAGAAAAGGAAAACACGATTATGTACTAGAATCTTTGCACCTCTTTACTTATGTCCGAATTTATCATATCATCCTGTGTCGTTCCAATGTCGAGGTGAAATCGCGCCATCTATTGAGTGATTTGAAAACTATTACGATACTAGAAATCTGTAGATGGCGGTTACGTCAATCTGAGATACAGTTGGTACATATAGTGGACAAAAGATATAGGGTAAGTCTGGGTAAGCTGTACTTACCCAGACTTACCCTATATCCTTTGACCCACGTATTTTATTTTTAATTTTTTTATATAATTTTATGATATTTGATATAAAATGAGTGTAATTGTGTAACCATACAAGACCCCAAATGTATATACTAGCGGACCCGACAGAAGTTGTCCTGCAGTATACTACTTCAGCGACTTTTTGTTGACCATCATCATCATCCCAGCGTCTGTCCAAGTTGCGTCTCGCGACGCCCGGGGTCCACTTTCCTACATTTTCTCCTCCACTTCGCACGGTCGTCGGCATCCCCTGTAGTGATGCTGGCTTGACGTCGTAAGGGATTACGACGTCAAACCAGCACTTCTTGGGTCTTCCCCTCTTACCGGGACCCGGCGGGGCTGAGATGGCCAGACATTTGTTACCTACGTTTTTTTTTGATCACCAAAAGAATACAAAAAAACTAATTCAAATCGGCCCAGCCGTTTAGGAGAAGTTGAGTGACATAAACACGTACGGCAGAATTATATTTATAAAGATGATATCCTACAAGATTTTCTGAAAAACATCAGCAGCCTCACAGAGCACGGAATGTTACTGCTACGTCTCGCTTGCGCCCTTATTGAGACGACAAGTTTACGTTTGACTGAAGACGAAAATCGAATACACGGTTACCACTTGCGTTTTATTCATGTTTTTGTTTAAGTTAATACATACATACACTAGTGGTTCTGTGAACCGTAGACTTCGGAGTATTTTTTTTATTTGCCAACAGCTACGGGAGCATTTCCCCTCCCCTGCCTCCTTTTCCCCCGCCCGATCGAAAAACCCCCTCACTAAAAGTTTTATTTTTTAGTCTTTATTTATTTATAGAGGGTTTGATACACAGAAGGCAGTGACCATGTCACCCTCGTAAAGCTACTCTTAAGTACTCAAAAAAATATACAGTAAGAAAATTACATTCTAGCTCTTATTCCAAAATTAACCAATTTATACAGCTCCTTGGCTTTCTTGGAGTCTGGTTGACTCAAGATGGTATTATACCAGCCCACCTCAACGTGACAACATACAATATTATTTACTAAAGTACATCTCAGGGCTTCGTTCCGCACACATTCCACTAATATATGATGATGTACGTCCTCGATCACTCCGTATTCCGTACAATTTGGAGAGGCGACTTTTCTCATTAGGTATGCAAATTTATTAAGTGGAATGTGTCCAGAACGTAATCTGAAAGCTGTGAACAGGGAAGCCCTATTCAGACTACAGGATTCAAACCAAGGATAGCGAAAAGGCTCAGCCCGGATCGTCTTATACCAAATACCTTTTTCTAATGAAATATTTCTATAGTAGTCAGACAATAATTTAAAATTGTTATTTTTCAGTAGTGGTAGTGCGTCAGAATAATAGTCTTTTTCTTTAGAGCCATCGGTGTAGATTTTATAAAAATCTAAAAACTTGTCCATAATGTATCTATAAGATTTCTCTCTTAAATAAGTAGTACTCAAAGTTTGCTTAGACTCAGAGACTAGATCTATATAGCACCAAATATTGTCAGTATTAATATTTTGAACCCATGTATCCAAACTATACATTTCTAATATTTTTGTGGAATGAATAGGGATATCGTTTAAAAGGTCGCATATATCAACCAGTAGGGGTTTTTTTCTACGAGTCCAAATCCCTGGTCTAAGGCATTGATTAGATAATTGAGTTATTAAGTTTATATTTACATTATCTACCTCTGAGCACGCTTTCTACCAGAATTTCCCACCAAGGTATCGTCTACGGAGATATAGAGGTTGCAAACACAATTCATTTTGCATGACGTGTATTGGAGTGCTCTTAATAAACCCCCTAATTACACGCATGCACTGGTTTTGAACTTTTTCTAGTTTATATAAGTGAGTTTTAAGACTTGAGTCGTACAGGAAACAACCATAGTCTAAGCGGCTCCGTATAATGGAAATATACAGTCTTCTATCGTGTTTCGGATGTATACCCCAATTAGACCCAGCCAAAACTTTAAGTATATTCGTAAATTTTAACGTTTTTTGTGTAATATTGTTTATATGTTTACCCCATCTCAATGAGCGATCTAACCACATCCCTAAATATTTAACGGAGTCCACAGCTTCCAACCTTTGTCCATTAAGAATAATATTGAACTGTTTTCTATTGGTACCCTTCCTAAACAAACAAACTTTACTCTTGTTCTTAGACATGGTTAGACCAAGATTGTCAAGTAATTCACACATCCTATCCAAGGCCAATTGTATGTTGTGACATCCGTCTTCTACTGTTTTATATGATCCATACAGAACAAAATCATCAGCATATTGCGATATACACACGTTAACAATGTCATGGCATATGTGCATAGTAGCTACATTGAATAATAAGGGGGACAGAGGATCCCCCTGTGCGAGGCCACGCCTAGATGTTCGCGTTAAAGTAATGTTATCGGAATGCTTTATGCTAAGTTCCTTGTATTTTAAAAAAATCCATAGATAATTGCATATATTTGACCCAACCCCCACCTTATCTAAAGTTGCTAATAGGATAGAAATATTAATATTATTATATGCATCTTCTATATCTACAAAACATCCCATAGTAAAGATGTTGTGGCAAAATCCTACTTGTATATGCGAAACTATTCGGACGAGGCTATCTAAACTGGAGCGGGCTTTTCTAAAACCGACTGTAAATTTTGAAAAATATTCGTGACCCTCTAGATACCATTCTAACCTATGTTTCAAAATTGTATGAAACACTTTACAAGGACAGGACATGAGAGCTATTGGAATTATTACTAAACTTTGGGATAGCAACAATTCTAGTTCTCCTCCACTGCTCAGGAACAACACCTTCAGTTAGAAATCTGTTATATAAAGTATTTAGAACTTCTAAACCAACGCCAGGAAGGTGTTTCAACATTGAAAAGGATATGTCATCGTCTCCCGGAGCTGTATCTGTTGTTTTGATGGCACGAGTAAGCTCTTGCATGGATATTGTTTTCTCCAGAGCTTGGTTAAGAGATGTAAACGTTGGACTCTGCGTCATAACGAAGTCAGGTGCTAAGTTGTGTAAAAGGTTGTTAGCAGTTACTTCGTTATACCAATATTGTTATTTGATCGGTGTCCTTTTAACCATTTCATCTGTCGCCACATGTCATTAGCCGATGTTGTATTATTTATTCGGTCACAGAATTCTCTCCAGGAGTGTCTCTTTGCCTTTCTAATAATTTTTCGGGCCGTTGCAATTTTTGTTTGGAGTATAGTTAAATTTTGAGGAGTTGGGTTCCTTCTAAAGGAAGTCAAAGCAAGTCTGCGCTCCGCCACTGCGCGTGAAATATCTGTGCTCCAATAGGGCTTAGGAATGAACTTTCCAACCTGTAAAGGATCTTGACATACCTTTACTACTGGGATGTGTTTATCAGCAGCAAAGTTTATTGCATCAACAAACTGGTCGTATGCTTCTTGTGGCTCACTAAACAGTTGCATACCTGAAAATGTAGTACTGAGGACGTCTGTGTATTCCGACCAGTTTGCTTTTTTAAAGTTTCGCTTCTTTTCCTTGATCTGGGGTAAGGTGGTGGAAAAGGTCACCTTAATAATTAGATGGTCACTTCCAAGGTTTTCGCTAGTTGTTGCTTTGTCTCAATGCAATATCAGAGGTGACCATGGTTATGTCAGAGGATGATCTTTGAAGGCTACCGTTCACCAATTTTACCCTCGTAGGGGATCCGTCATTCAAAGTAACATAATTTTTATCGAGCATTGTATCAAAGAGTTGTATACCTCTGGCGTCATTCTTTTACGACCAACTGAAATGGTGTGCATTAAAGTCACCTGCTATTAAGGTCTTGTTTTGATTTAAACTCAAAATTGTATCCCAGTCGTTAGGTGATGTTCGGGCAGATGAAGTGCAGTATAATGAAATTATATTTTCAAGGTTAACACAGTTTAAGATTTTAATATTAATTAGCTGAATATTGGGATTCATATAAGCTGATTGGCAAAGTTGATATTTAACAGATGAATGAATAAGAATTGCAGTTCCTCCATACCCATCGTGTCGGTCCTGGCGTAGTATAGTATAATTGGTAAGTCTCAAAGACTTTTCCGGTTAAAGCCAGGTTTCACTTAACATAGCGATATGTATTTTCTCCTGAGACAGAAACTGATCTAATTCGTCCAATTTAGGCAGCAAACTCTGACAATTCCACTGTATCATATTAACACTGTGATAGGGTTGTCCATCCATTTTAAAGAAATGATTTTAAAAGCGGCCACTCCGAGATACAGTCAGCTAGGATCGTTATAAGCCAATCAATTAAAATCCATCCGCATGATTTCAATTTCTCACCTAGTTGAATATTTTTCCTAAATATTATGTTTGAATATCAAAGCTGTTAGTCTTCTCGTTTTGTACCGAATTCTTATAATATGTTTCTTCATCAGAGTTTGTAATTAGTATGCCTTGCAGTGTGTCCTCCTGTTAACATTGTTTTTCTACTCCTTTCGTTGTTCTTTTTTATTTGTTTGTTTTATTTTGTGTACAATTCGAATTTACGGTTTTCTTCTTAATATTTTCGTCGACTACAGGTGTAGCAAGTACGTCTGCCTTTTTGTTTTTTTTTATTTATAATTTATTGACAATATTATATACAAAACAAATAGGTATAAAGCTGCAACATAAACTCGTTCGAGTTTTTCTGTGCACCAGTATCTTCTACAGTGATTAGGTTATATTTTAATCAATACATACTTATCTAATATTACACATTTGCAATAACAATAAACAATATAGAAGTAATTAGAAAAAATAAAGAATTAGATAAATGTCACATCGCTAGTAGCCACATCGACGCACCTACACGTGCAAGCCATACGCCGAGGAGGGGATAAGCGATGCACTACACATACACAGTATGCTCCATAATCCACATAAACGGATTTGAACGGTTACTTTATTTAAGAGTTTTTTTTTTTTTTTTTTTTTTTTAATTATTTTGTAGGAAGTATTGTTTTAGCTTCTTTTTAAAATTTTGTTTGGTTAATTTTTCCATTAATGATTTTGGCAATTGATTGATTAGATAGGGTATTATATATTTTAGTGTTCTTTTCCCATATAGATTAGTATACCTTGGTAGTAATAATTTTGCGTTACGAATACTACGCGTTATTATAGTATGTTTGTCAATGGATGGAGTTTTTTTATAGTCATCGTTAAAGTACTCCTCAGTTAATAAAGTTAATTTGGTTTTTTCATGAATGGGAATGATTTTACAGAAGGCAAACAGTTGATGGTAGTCATTTTTAAATTTGTTTTTAATATTAGACGGAACTATCCGTTTTAGAATTCTTACCTGAAGTGAATATATTTGGTCAAGTTGGGTCTTATATGTTCTTCCGTAACTCGACAGTCCATAGGAAATCACTGATTCAACCAACGACTTATACAATAGTAGAAGTGTTTGGTAAGGTATTTTATACTTAATCAGAGAAAATTTAGCCAACATTATTCTCATTCTATTGCAAACATTTTTAACTTGCTCTTTCCAGTTCAGACGGCTGTCTATAACTATTCCTAAATAAGTCTGTTTATCAACGTACTCTATGCTATCACAGTTACAAGTAGAAATTTGGCTCGCTTTATTTTTTCTATGAAAACATTCGTGACTGTGTGCAATGATTTCGGGTGTATAATTGATTCTATTTTGGCTGGTACTAATGTACATTACTTTGGTCTTTTTTGCATTCAGTACCAGGCCGACATCATGGGACCATTTACAAAGTTTATCAAAGTCACTTTGAAGTCGATTTAGAGCTACTGCAATATTTGGTCCAGCAGAAACTAGGCACGTATCATCTGCAAACTGATACATTTCACAGCTTGTTATTACATTTTCAAGGTTATTTACGTAGGTTAGATAGTGTAGGGGGCCTAGTACTGAGCCCTGAGCCGTGCCTTCTGTTACCTCAAAACGATCGCTAAATGTATCCCCGATTTTGATCATAAATTTTCTGTCCTTTAGGTAATTTTTACACCACTCTAATAGATTACCTCTAATTCCACTGTCATAAAGGCATTCCAACAATCTATCGTGTCTAAGGGTATCAAAAGCCTTGCTGTAGTCAACAAACACCACGAGAACATGATATTTTTTATCCAAATGACTGTATATACTATCTGTAAAAGCCGAAAGAAGTTGTGTTGTGCTTTTGTGAGGTTGGAAACCATATTGTGTTTTAGAAATTATACTATTTTTATCATAGAAATCATACATCTGTTTGCAAATGAATTTCTCGACAATTTTATCGATAGTTGGCAATATAGTTATTGGTCTGTAATTATCATAAATAGTTTGGATGCCCTTTTTGTGAATTGGTCTTATTATTCCTGTTTTCAACTGTGAAGGGTATTTGCCTTTGTCGATACAGAGGTTGATTAATTTACTAATTACCAATGCTATTTCATCACATATGTGTTTTATATCCATAATTCTAATACCATCGACTCCAGGGGCTTTATTGCCATTTAAAGACATAAATTTTTTTTTTATTGAGCGTGGCTCAGCCTTTTTAAAACGCATTGTTACATTAGAACTAACTTTATAGTCTGATTTGTTTAGCAACTGTAACTGGCACTTAGGTATTATATTCTGTACGCTATCAGAAAATGATAGTGCAAACTTATTTGCAATATCCTTACATGTGTTATGACTGTTTTTAAATGCATCTATAATTACATCATCAATTGAACTTTTGACTACCCCAATCATTTGATTCAAAATTCGCCAGAGGCTTCTCGTATTGTGCTTATTAGAAAGAATGTCAGATTTAATACTGCAATTTTTAGCTTTTGAAATTAATTTATTTGCATAATTCCGTGCTTTGTTATATTTTTGTTTTAGAATAATGTTGTGTGACTGTTTTATCCAAAGATAAAACAATTTGTCTCTATATTCACAAGCCCTTGTTATTTTATTATTAATCCATTTATTATTACATCGTGATAACCCATGTTTAATTTTAACACAAAATTTTGATTTCTTATAGCATTCTTTGAATTGCGCATAAATGTAATCGTATAATGAAATAGGACAGTTTATATTGTATGACTCCTCCCAGCGCACCTGATCCAATAACTTAATAAATGTATTTTTATTTACACACGTTTTATATTTAGGAGCACTCTGTATATGAGCGCTCGCGCATGCAAGTATAACAGCGCGGTGGTCGGCCAGTGTGGTCCCGAGCGCTGCGGTATACAGGTCTTGTGAGCGGGATCTAGCATAAATATGGTCAATACACGATTTACTAAGGATGCCGTTGGATAGTTCAATTCTTGTATGAGCTGTAATCCCGCACACAAGTCCCGCGCCGCTTAACATATTCGTATATTTATGTGTTACAGGTTTATTACTTAATAAATCCATGTTAGTGTCTCCTATTAGGTACAGGTCAGTGGTTTTACAAAAGTTATTAAGTGTATCATATACTTCATTAATAAATAGGATCTTACTTGTGTTCGGTGGACGGTATACTGTGCACAGCCCTGCTGAATAATTCGAATTAGTTGTTATTGTACATATTAGGCTTTCAAAGTAATTCGTTTTAATTTTTCTAATACTACACTTGTGATAACTTTTTACGTACAGTACAATCCCGCCACCTTTACGTACCCTTCGGAGAGCCGTGTACATAATGTAACCACTAATTTGGTACAGGCTGACGATGCTTTCGGATACATTAACTTCAGTTACGATGACAATATCAATGCCCTTATTGGACCCTTATATACATTGTTCAAGCGCCGAAAAGTTTTTAATTAAGGACCTAATATTTATATGAAAACATAATAGGTTAATAGAACAATTTGGTAAGTGGGTAAGAAAATCGTTTACATTAAGACAGTTAGTAATCTCAGTAATTTCATCGAAGTAACTAGCCATTCAAAAACAAAAAAAAAAAAATTTAGGAATTATATAAGTAAACAAGAAAAAGACAAGTCTTACACGTTTGAGAGGGAGCGTATGTGTTCCAAAGACCTCACTATGATGATTTTGCCTCCGTCCTCCTTTCGTGCTTTGATGAGTCCATTTTTAAACCATACATATTTGAAGCTCTGGTTGACTTTTAGTTCCTGTTTCGCATTCCAGAATATTTGTTTGTTCAGTTTTGTCATAGCTTCTCTAAGAAACACAGTATTTTTGTTTCGTTTTTCGGTTGGATGAATATCTGCTACGGTGATTTTCAACGATTTTGCGGCTGTGATCCACTTTTCTTGCATTTGTTGATCCTTAAGTTCTACTAATATATTTACGGGCCGATCCTTTACTCCAGGCACTCTTTTTACACATTTAACATCCTCCTTTGATATATTCAATTTACGGGTAATGTTTTCAACTACTATTTGAACTTCTTCATTGTTTTCATTAGGAACATTTGCAATTTCCACGTATTTTGCAAGTTTCTCCTGATCTAATTCTTGCAAACGTTGTTCTAGGGCACCGATACGTGTTTCGAGGTTATTGTTCTTATTTGTTAACTCAGTGTTTTTACGCTCTAGCGTCTTAATTGTCTTCTTGAAAACATCCATACATTCCATTACTTCATCAAGCTTAGCACTGTGAAATTGCAAAGATTCGTTGGGTAATTTCTCTCTTAATTGTTCTTTCCACCTCCTTTGTAATATTGCTTAGCAGCTTTTTAGCGTTTATTGGAACATCTTCAGCTTCCTCCTCATCCTCTGGAACAATAATGGATGAACTGCGACGGGGGGTATCTTGTATGCATTCCGGACATGTCCATTCCAAACTTGTTGCAGCTTTTAGAGCAGAAATTTGTTTATTTGTTAAACCCGTACATTTTGTATTTAGATGCACTATTTTTTCACATTTACTACATTCCAGTCCTGGTGTATTTTTTGAGATATTTTTATCACAGTTATCGCACTTAGACAATGATGGCATTTTGAGGGCAAAAATATTTGGCTATAACTGGAATGTGCTGACCGTATGCGCTGAATATCTGAAGCCATACATATAATTGGAGACTTTTCAGGTGGTGGCGATGGTGAAACGTACAACGTTAATGCTCTTTTGTACGAGCAATTGAATTCAGCCATTAGCTCTTGTAACTTTTTCTCTTTCAAATATATTGGACATTTTTTTGATAAGGCCATATATTTACCCTGACAGTTCACACATCGAAAGCTAGTTGTCTCACAATTCGGATGTAATTTGCCGCATTTAGGGCAAACATAATCATTTAATGAACATGTTTTGTGATTATGGCCATACTTCCAACAACGCGAGCATTGTGTTACTGGAAAGATATATGGCTCCACTTTAACGCGGATGCCATACGTGTAAACAAAGGAAGGTAGCATGGGCCCCTTAAAACATAATCTGACGCATTCACTATCTTCGAAGAGGTTATTCTCAAAATTACGGCGTTGAAGACGTTTTATGTTTATTATACTATTATTGCTCTCTAATTCTGCTAGAATCGCATCCTCGTCAAATTCTTTTTCGATATCTCGAATCACACCATAAGATACGCCAACTTCGTATGTTTTTTGGCATTTATATTCTTTATCTATAAAGTATTTACATTGAATAAGTTTTTGTGCACTTTCTTCTTTGTTAAAATGAAGTAACACTTTATAAGCATTGATATATTTAATTTTGGCCACATTCAAAATATTTTCATGTTTAAGAATACGTGCCAACCCTAATTGCTTGGGTAATTTTTACTTCTTTGAAGTCACGCTTATTTCGATTCGTTCTTCTGCCGTACTTACTGTGTCAAATTGCGTACTACGCGCCATAAGTTTTACTCTTCTGCCCACCTCATTCCATATTTCATCTTCATCGACCACACGGGAACGTTTTCCCCCCCGACTAGTACTCGTTTCGTCCTCTTGATTCATAGTCACTTCACGTCCCAATGTAAATTCACTATTTATGTTAGTCTCCGTTTGTGATTCTAAACAACTGTTTACTACGATACTATCTCGATTCACTTCGGTAACATGTATATCGCTATCCATGGTCACTTATATCGCACTGCATAACACTAAATAAACAAAAGCAAGCCGCGCGAGTGAGTAGGTAATAAGTATACCGATTACTAAACGTCCTGCCGCTGCAGGCGCACAATTGCCACTGCCCTCACTAAAAGTTGTTGGCTACATCAAGGATTGCCCATGCCAAGTTGCATGCAAATCCGATAAAAAATGTGAGCTGTAGACTAAATGGACGGACGGTCGGACATCAATAGCATTTTTCCCGTACCGGTGGAGTTAAAACGGAGTAACAATAACACGCCAGTCACCTGATTCGTACCGTCCACTGACCAGCGGCCGCAGTGGAAGATGCAGCTCACAAAAAGTACGCGGTGATGGACTCCCGATATCTAGTCGTACCGGTGGTTGTGGAAACAATGGGCTGTTGGGGGAGCGAGGCTAAGGCTTTTGTCTCTGAGATTGGTCGTAGATTACCGCCTCCGCACACTAGCTTCTTTTAGAAGCTGAAACCGGCAACTTTGAAACTGTTTCGGGTTTCGGCGACTCGCCGGCATCCAGTAGTGTGCGGGGGGCGGCAACAAGTTGCGGTTTTGAGCTTCCGCAAAGCTACTAAGTTGCCGGTTTCGGCTTCTAAAAGAAGCCAGTGTGCAGAGGCCCTTAAGGGATAAGACTCATGACTCCCACGCCCGGTCGTACCTAGAACAAAGGATAGCCATTGCTATCCAACGAGGCAATGCCGCGAGTGTATTGGGCACCTTTGCATCGGGTATGTTCAGGGGTGGATTATTCAGTAAGGAATATGTAGGTTCGTGACATTCATGTGACACTTTTGTATGTTATAGTAATAGTAATTAGTTAATGCATATCAGAAAAACTTGTAACATGTATAAAGCGATTGATGAATCTGCAAGAAGCGAAAGCAGTATGCATGGATCGTGAAGCCTTGCGATCTGTCCTCTCTGACTACCCCGTCAGGGATGCTGCGTGAAGATAGTTACTTTAGTCAGTTAGCTATACTCTATATAATGTGTAAGCTATGTTATTGTAAAGTGTCATCAAAATCCATTCTGTACTTAGTTTTTGCGTGAAAGAGTAACGAACCTACACCCATACGAGTACAATCTTAGAAACTTTGGTGTTAATATTTAAGTAGGATGTAAAATATGTGTCAACCTTTGAAACTGCAGTAAGGCGAAACCGGTCATGTTAACAAGTAAACTTATTGTAAACACGTTATTACACAGCGTCATCTAGCCAAAACTAAGCTAATAAGCTTGTACTATGGGATCTAGACAACTAATATACATACTTATGTATTTCTAAATACATACATATTATACATACATTATTCATGTATTCATTATACAAGTGTTATTATTCAAGATGTGTAGCAAGTTCCATCAAGTGCCATTAATAGTACACATAGTATTTTTGTATAAAATATAATAAATAATAATAATAAATATTGTGGGACACTTTTTACACAGCGCCATCTCCCAAAGTAAGCTAATATTAGCTTGTGTTATGGGATCTACATAACTATAAACATACTTATATATTTCTAAATACATACATATTATATAATATAATATATCATTGTCTATGCTAATATTATAAAGAGGAAAGATTTGTAAGTTTTTTGTAATGAATAGGCTCAGAAACTTATGGACCGATTTAAACAAAAAATTAACCATTAGAAAGCTACATTGTTCGTGAGTAACATAGGCTATATTGGATTATCAAAAAGTTTAGGGAAGAAAAGTTTTCCTATTCAAGATTTCGTACTTGTGAAAACTTCACCACGCGGGCGATTCTGCGGGCATCAGCTAGTCTTCAATACTTCTCCAATTATGTCGTTGTCTAGCTTAAACTGTGTAAATTAATTACTTTTACAAAGCAATTAGAACTACAAACGACATCAAGACGGCCATTAATTTGCACTATAACCTATTATTGTTAAACTAATGAATAATTTACGACCCGTATTTAACAGTGTCTGGCATTTGTGCATACATATTGTCACGCCTTCATCCCCGAAGGGGTAGGCAGAGGCATATTAAAGGCCTACATTTCACCGTATGCAATTTTATCCCACTTAATAGGTGGTGAACTCATTGCCGTGTTGAAATGGACAGGCGCAGGCTGTGGCGACGGCGACATGCTGTTAAATTTTTCAAGCCGCCCATAAAGTGTTTAACTTGGCTTAACGATTGCCATTTTATTGGGACCAAACGGCTCAACGTGCCTTTCAAGCACTTATACGCTCGCAAATGTAACTGCCATAATTTTGTTGCTGGTCCTTGGATGGGTGACCATTTTATTCTACGCATTTGCTGGCACTCGGCTGTGGTCTCCCAGTGTATACACCACAGATACTTACCGAACCTCTCGTGCCTGGTTATCATCTGTGACATCCAATAGGAGAGGTTACAATGGGTCTTCTCCAGTCACACATCCATGACCGGTCTGACCGCCCCAATTATGACCGCCCCAATTAAGCCCCCACCTCGGTTGCTCGAGTCGCACATTCCATGGCCATCGAGGCGGTAACTATAGTAATGGACGCTAAAGGCCGGACTGCCTTTGTGCTACGCAAGAGGTCGTGGGTTCGATTCCCACCCAGGATAAAACTTTGTGTGATGAGCACGATGGTTTATTCTGTGTCTGGGTGTTATTTATCTATAATATGTGTGTATTTAAAAATATTTTAGTATGTTTATCAGTTATCTAGATCCCATAACACAAGCTAATATTAGCTTACTTTGGGCTAGATGGCGCTGTGTGAAAAGTGTCCCACAATATTTATTATATTTAGTATTTATTATTAAAGGCTGATTCCCACCAAGATTTAAAAAAGCCCAGCCTATCTCAACTGTAAGTGATGCTCTGCTGTGCACTGCAGAGCTTGCTGACTGACTCAAGATTACAGCTTAAACCTGAACCCAGGCTAAAAAGTTGAGATATATACGATAGGACGATAAACTTTTTTTATGGGTTTTCACGAACGTCTACAATATGGGGTTCTTTAAAAGTGGTCCTAGAATGTTTTTAAAGGGTCGGCAGCGCTAGTGCTGCACCGGTGTTGCAAACATCCATAGGCTACGGTGACCTCTTTTCATCAAGTGGGCCGTATGCTTGTCTGTCACCCCAGTGGTATAAGAAAAAAAAGAGAACTCGTGGATGGAAGCTCTCGTAGTCCTGCTGCCTCAGTGTTCTGCGTAAACGATCACTTTGATAAGCAACTTTTGCTATGGCTGGTTACGGATGGCATACCGCATGGCAAGGCACTTTAAGCCGTTGGTCCGCATTACCATTAAAATTGAAGACCTTATGAACGGCTTGAAAGATATCAACAGCAAGCAACCACAACCTGCGTCTGTCTATTCCAGTGGCAATGGACTGACCACCTATTACGTAAGACAGGAATGCACACGATGAAATAAGCCTCTGCCATCGCTTCAGGGATGAGACCAGATTTGCTAAATAAATAAATAATAAGATAAGAATTCGGCACTAAATTCGTAACACAAATTTATGATATCGTAGAATAATAATACAAAAACAACTATAAGACCCTTAATATATTGAGATGAAACAGTGCCCTCGATATAAAATAAATTAAGAAGCTCAATAAGGCTATTTTTAGGCATAATCTGAGCCAATGAACGACAATAATGACGGATTTGTATTGCTTTTATTAGCTTAAAGTAAATGTCAATCGCGTTGTATTAACAATCTCAAAGTGTACATTGTAATTTACTAAATGTATAGTGATGTTAGAAATGTATAATGTGAGGTATAACTAATATCTATAGATGTATAGTTAGGTATACACTATCTGCCGAAAACGTAACATACCGGTTGGCGGCAATGGTCCATTGATAAAGCGTGTCGACAAAAAATATATTTGTCTGTTATCTGCTATTTATCATATCTTAGGACAGTATGAAGCGCTCGTGGCCCCGCGTACTCAGCGTTCTGTAAACGATCACTGCGGTAAGCAACTTTCACCGTGGCTAGTCCTCAGATGGGTGACCACTTTGTGGTATTTACATTTGCGAGCGTTTCCGTGCTTCGGAAGGCACGTTAAGCCGCTGGCTCCGGCTGGCAGTCGTTAAGCCCAGTTGACGGCCTTATGGGCGGCTTGAAAAATTTCAACAGTAGGTCGCCACAGCTGTTACGTGGGACTAAAATGCTTACGGTGAAATGTGGCCGTATAGTATGCCTCTGCCTACCCCTTCGGGGATATAGGCGTAACAATATGTATGTATACATAGAATCGTATGGCGCTACTTAGCGAAGAACAACTGAAGTACATCGATATTAAGATACTGAAGATACCGTATAAGTTATGAACGTTGTCACTACCAATCCCTGTACCGCGCTATGAGAGATCTCGCACTGAAGAAACTGTAAATGAACGACGACAAAAATGCATACGGTGAAATGTGGGTGTATGGTACCTGTTTTACCTGCTCCTATTTTAAGCCCGGGATTCCTCAAGATATACGTAAAGAGGCTTGTTTAGTCAGCTGTCAACTGTAGGGTATACGAACCAGACTCTTCAGAAAAGCGAACACGGTTACAGGGCGTTCTGAGTTACATTGTGAAAATTGGAATTGTGTATTACTTAAATATCGTCAAAAAGCTTATGAATGTTTGTTAATAATGGGCCTGGTCTCCTGCTTTGCGACGGAAAGAAAGAAAGAAAGGAAGTATATTTACTTTCTTTCATACTCCCTAAATTCATCTTCTAATTAATTTCAATGCGCTTTCCAAAACACTCTAACTTCTCCTGAGACTTTTAAAATGTTCGATATAGGTGATTTTTCTGGTCTTGGTCACTACTTTACAGGAATCGTAGTAATAGAATTGTAGTCTCATATTGTTTTCTGAAAAATTCATTCATATTTAAAACAAAAGAATACCCATTCATCAGTCTTGTGTCGACAAACGACATTAGCTACGAACTGGAAAACGCGAGTCGTTTCCCCCGCGCTGCGAAGCCGGATCGATGGCACGCATGCGCACACACTGTCGCATTATTGAATGGGCCCATTCATAGAGCAACTAGTGCCTTTTGGATTTCAGAATGAATCATATACTACGTAGATATGCCACGCGCCTCAGGCGTGGGCCGAAGGGTGACGCTTCAAATTGGATTCGCGACCATTGAACGTGGGCAAATTTAGAAATCCATTTGTTAGTATTGTAAGATGGATCATTTGTAACATTTGGTACCTATTTAGTTACTTTTGTATGTTTTATCTAAAAAACAAAGCACTTGTATCCCCGCTAGCTGGGTGTTCTGAAAAACATCACTGCTTGCTAATCTATATCATTACTTATATTATAAAGCTGAACTATTGATCCGAATTGAGAAATTCTTTGTGTCTTGGTAAGCCCATTAATAGAGAAAGGCTAAAAGTTATATATCATTACGCTACTAAACTGAAGATCAGAGCAGTAATCATAAATAGAATCGGCAAAATTTTCATACGGTATTGTATAAAAGTAATAAATGGGTACGAACGGGCGCTTGAAGTAGGTAAGTCGCGGTAAAGCAGGTCAGCTAGTAATTAATATAACAGTTTTTTTTTGGGACTAATCCCACCCGCATTTTGATTACTGGGATGCCTGTAAACCAGGATCTACATCAATGACAAAGACCACAAAAGTTACACCGAGGTCGAGCTCGGTGAAGTCCCAGGAGAAGTTAACATGCCTTGGAACCCGCAACGAAATTAATCTAAAACTAACTAACTAACTATCTTCACGCTGTATCCCTGACGGGGTAGTCAGAGAGGACAGATCGCCAGGCTTCGCGATCCATACATACTTCTTTCGCTTCTTCGAGATTCATCAATCGCTTCATACACGCACGTCTGGGTATCCGAGTGCTTTTGACCTTTCCGTTTTTGAGCAATCTGCTCACGTGGTCTTCATATGTAAGTCTCGGCCTACCCTGACTCCTTCTACCCTCTACTTTTGAACAATATATATTCTTCGTCAATCGTTCCTCACTCATTCGTTGGACGTGTCCAAACCAACGGAGCACGCCCTTTTCCAGCTTAACGCTGACACTTTCATTCAAACCTGCCTTATTGCGTATTACTTCGTTACGTGAAATCGAAATTAATCAGAAGATAATTTTAAACAAATTAAAAAATAACGTAACACCTCTTCCCTCGTTTGCAAAGCAGTAGACCTGGAAAGCAACTTGGTGTAAATCCTATAGAAAAAGAGAAGCACCACGGTAATAGTATATTACGGGTTCTATGTAAGCTATATTTGATTCCAGTAATATGTATGGCAGAAGCGTTTAAAAGCACAAAAATTCACCCCTGATACAACGAGATCCGCATAGTAATGATGTTACTTGTAAACTGTTTATTACATCGCTTGTTTTGCCAAATGCTACACTCCCAAAGTAATGAAATGCCTTCTTTCGGAAGTGATGTTAAACCTTTAGTCTCGTTTGTCAGTTACATTCTTATGTATTGCACGCCCCATAAGCGAAGCGTTGAGGTGGGTACTACTGTCACTTCGCGCATAACATCTGATTTTTCAATCTTAAAATGTCTCTATTTATCATATATTGCACTTGTAAAATAATATATACACACACATATCAAGAAAAAACACTATTTTTAACACTCATGATATTTTTGATACCATTTTTGTTATTTAAACTAGTTAAAAAACTGATTAAAAATCATTCCGTCTTGGACGTCCGTGTGTCTGTATGTTACAGATATTTTATTGTTAACACGATAACGAACGAAATACTTTACTAATCGAGTCTTTTTCTTTCTCTTACGCTTCAGTATAATTAGGAATAGAACCCTTTCACTTTTCACGGTCTGATTCGATGTGGTTTAATTGTTATTATCTTTACTTTATTTATTTCATAACCCCTACGCGATAATTCATAGCAAAGTTTGTAAGCTTGTAATGCTATTTTTTTTATTATATTATAAAAGCGCGTGAGGCGTGCACTTTTGGGTTTTCCAAATTTATTAGTTATATTATTGTAAAGTTTTTGTAGTTAAACTTCTTTTGGCACGCGCAGACCGTCACGAAAATATTCGACCCTATGTAGTTAGCTGATAAATGTTTTTATTATAACTTATAAACACCATGAAGTTAGTTGATAAGTGTTTTCATGACAACTAATAACTACATTAAAAAATAAAAATATTTTTATTTGTGGATCTCATCATTGTGGGTCAATTTTTTTTTTACACAGCTCCGTCTAGCCCCATGTAAGCCAATATAAGCTTGTGTTATGGGATCTAGACGACTGATAAACATACTTATATATTTCAAAATTCATAATACATAAATATTATACTCCGAAACAAACATTTGTGGATCACACAAATATTTTTTCCGACCCGGGAAATGAACCTTTGGACCTCAGTCGCGGCAGTCGCATACTTATGTAAACCACAGGGCCACCGAGGCAAACATAAAAAACAATAAATAACAATTATAAATTATTTTTGCTTTGTTAGAGGCATCATAAACAACACCCTTCATTGAAACTAGTTTTTATTCTTTTGATGCTTTTATTTCATACTAATTTATCATTCCTGTTAAAAACAAAGAGTTGCGGTATATGTGATGAAATCTTGTTAGACTAAAGAAGTACGAGTATAACTTCTAACGCGTGTACACCTTTTTTAAAGTACTTTCTGCGTGATTGATTAACAAACATCCAGATATACAAACAAACGTTCAAATTTATACCGTGTGATAATAACCCGGCCCAAAATTGCAGCCTTTATTCAACGCAAGTCATTCTGCATCATTCTCGAGCGTGATTTTGATCCCAGCTTTGTAAACAATGATTGAATTAATATACAATTCACGTCCGACATTTTTGTACAAAAGTTCATTTCAGAAAACCGATTTATCGTAAATTAATTCTGAAATATTGTACGATGAAAGTTTAATGTAACTGTTGTGGGTGAAAGCGTGGGATTAGCCAACGGTGTGTGAAATTAAGGGTGCATGGGTACATACTTATCAATGTCTGCGGTCAGGGGTTTGTAACAGTTTTTGATGAACGAAATAGACCAAATAATAGTGTATTAAAGTAATAAAGTATTCTTGTTTAAGCGTAAAGACAGCTTTGTATCCAAAATTTCCAATTAAATGTTGCGGAGTTCGCTTTTATTGATGAAATGCCAACTATCTCCACGCTGTATCCCTGACGGGGTAGTCAGAGAGAACAGATTGCGTGGTTTCGCGTTCTATGGATACTTCTTACGCTTTCTGTAGATTCATCAATCGCTTCATCATTGCACGTCAAAAGTACTCGGATACCCCGAGTACTTTTGACTTTTCCGTTTCTGAGCAATGTGCTACTTTCCTCCTACCCTGACTCCTTCTACCCTCTACTTTTGCACAAAATATATTCTTCGTCAATTGTTCCTCACTCATTCGTTGGACGTGTCCAAACCAACGGAACATTTTTGTTCTTAGAAGTTATTGCTGTTTGTCCTCCTATCACCTCCGGTGAGGCAATGATATTTACGCCCGAGCTTAATATATTATCATTAAGTGTACCAGGTTACAGATAAGTCTGACATGGGCCACGGAGATCTCATTGTGTAAAACCCATACCCCACCATAATGTACCTTTCGTAATCGTAGCGCGTCGGTAAAATATGTACACTATCCGCTAATACACATACATACCTACATACATATACATAATAATACACATACGTCATACATACATACAAACTATCAATTAAATAATTAAATTAGTAGGACATTTTATTTAACAACGCCTTCTAGCCCAAATGAAGCTAATATAAGAAGCTTGAGCTATGGGACCTAGACAACAGATAACTTGCTTTACATTTCTAAATACATACATAAATGTCACAGAAAACATGTAAAACTCCGCAACAAACATTTAAGTGAATAATAGAAATATTTAGTTCGAACCCGGGACCTCAGCACAGCAGTCGTATACCATTCCGTTACCGAGGGAGGAATTCATCTTCGAGAACTATTTCATCTTTATGAAAGGGGATGTGGTTTCGTGACCTACTTATCGACACGGTTTGGCACTGCGAGGTATTTTGGCTGCAGCTGTGTGTAATTTATGAAGATCAACACACACACTCACAGAGTTCATACTTCGGAGCTCCTTAACATTGCTTACAAAACCTATACTACTCATCACTTCATCACGACATATTATTATAAAACAAAGTCGTTTTTCGCTGTCTGTCCCTTTGTATGCTTAGATCTTTAAAACTACGCAACAAATTACGATGCGGTTTTTTTAATAGATTGTGTGATTCATAAGGAAGTTATTTATGTAAAATGTGTTAAGTTTTTGTATACATTGACTAAATTATAACCATATTTGTTGGGTATGTCGGAAAAATAAGCCGTCTGGGAGCTTTCAACTAAAACGCTACCTAAACTCTTTGAGATATAACAAAATAATGTATCGTGAAATAGTGTATCTATCAGTCTACAAAAAAATCCGCGACAATACATGTATATCTCTCAAGAAAAACATACTGCATATATGCATTACAATACTTAAAAAAAACCAGCAATTATAAAGCGGTAATTTGAAGACTATTTACACAAATCTGCTAATAATCTTTATCATTTTTTCTACGTTAGTTAGCTTCAGAATTTTCATGAAAATTGTTTTGTACCTTTACACCTTGCAAATTAAATGAATATCTTACGAGTTATAGCAAATTTAAAAATAATGCACAAAGTAGGTAATTTCGTGTAACCATCATTTGACCGGCTGTCATCATTCGTGCGGTACTGGAGAGCGGAGAAGTACCTAATCAACGAATTTGGAAAATGTTCATACATTATTGAGCATAAAATAAACGACGGGATTAAATGGGTGCCACGGGGTTCGAAGTATGTCACGGGCGAAGCCGGGCGGGTGAGCTAGTAATATATAAAGCTGAAAAGTTGATTATCTTCGTTGAACGCGCTAATCTCAAAAACTACTGGTTCCAATAGAAAAGATCTTATGTGTTGGATAACCTATTTATCGAGGAAGGCTATAGAGTCCGGCGATATATATAAAATTTTGTCATAATATTGTAAAACAAATTTATTACGGGTATGGGTTACGTAAGTGGGTGTTCTTCAAGGTATGTTACGGTTGTAGGCGCAGAGTACAGCTAGTTCTTATTATATGAACCACTTTTGATTTAATACTCGTATGTTTGGAATTGCGATCTTTATATTAAAAAAGGAATTGAGATAACATCCGAACCCCTCTGAAACAAGGCAAGGAGAAACAAATTCTGTCTGGAGCATTGGGGATATCCTTTCTTTTTTATTTTCTATTTATTTCAGAGAAGCGCTCGTGGCCCCGCGGTCTCAGTGTTCTGTAAACGATCACTAAGTTACTCAACTTTCACTATGGCTGGTACTCGGATGGGTGACCACTTTGTGGCATTTACATTTGCGAGCGTTTCCGTGCTTCGGAAGGCACGTTAAGCCGTTGGTCCCGGTTGCCAGTAAAATGGCAGTCGTTAAGCCTGGTTGAAGGCCTTATGGGCGGCTTAAAAATTTCAACAGCAGGTAGCCACAACCTGCGTCTGTCTATTTTCAACACGGCAATAGGCTCACCACCTATTACGTGGGACAGGAATCCACACGGTGAAAAGTGGGCATATAATATGCCTCTGCCACCCCTTCGGGGATAAGGCGTGATGGATATTTATTTATTTATTTCAGTTTTTTATTTTCATTTCATTTCTGTTTTTTAGTAAAATTTTCTTTTTCATTACATTTTATTTCAGCAACCATGAGGATTACCAAACGTAAAAAAAAAAAAAAACTGGCATTTGAACCCCGAAGATCTCTGTACCTAATGAAAAAAAAGAAGGATAAAAAAATTGTTATCATTTGTCAATGTGATTTATTGATTGTTAGAGTGATTATGATTGTTCTACAAAATTCTACTTCAGCGATATTATACGGGTATTGTAAAGATATACTCATAACTGTTAATACAGTCAGCAAAACTATTTAGAAATATTGAAATTCGTTGATAATTAAAACAATAAATATTAAATAACTAATAAAATCAGGCGTCATCTGGCGGAAACCCATTATAAAACCATCATATTATTTATTTTTTGATTTTATTTTGCATAATTGCGCATTTTAAATGTCGTAAGATGCCGACACGTGTTTAACCAATCATTTTTTTGCTGCCGTGCAGTTTTGTTTATGCCTTGTGTGTATCCTCGTGTAATATATTTAAAAACTGAATATTACAAAACAAATTATTATTATTATTGACTGCCTCTGTGGCGCGGTGGGAGTGTATCCGACTGCTACGCAAGAGGTCCCGGGTTCGATTCCCGGGTCGGAACAAATATTTGTGTGATCCACAAATGTGTGTTTCGGAGTTTGGGTGTTTGCTATGTATAATATGTATGTATTTAGAAATATATAAGTATGATTATCAGTTATCTAGATCCCATAACACAAGCTAATATTAGTTTACTTTGGGCTAGATGGCGCTGCGTGAAAAACGTACCACAATATAAAAAAAAAAATATATATATTTAAACAACAAAATTAAAAACAATAAATTGTAGGTTACAAGTATGGTTTCTCAAAAATGCATTAAAAATTAAAAGCTATGGAGATGCGATCACTTAAGAACATTGTGCGATGTAACATTGACTGACCGAATACGTAATGAAGTGATACATAGTATTTATTTATCTATCACGCCTTATGCACGAAAGGGTGGCAGAGGCATACATATTGTATGCTCATTTTTCACCATGTGTATTCCTGTCCCACGTAATAGGTGTTGAACCCATTACCGTGTTGAAATAGACAAATGCAGGTTGTGGCTACCAGCTGTTGAAATTTTTTAAGCCACCCATAAGGCCTTCAACATGTCTTAACGACTGCCATGTTACTGGCAACCGAGACCAAGGGCTTTACGTGCCTTCCGAAGCACGGAAACGCTCGCAAATGTAAATGCCACAAAGTGGTCACCCATCCGAGGACCAGCCATAGTGAAAGTTGCGTAACTCAGTGATCGTTTACAGAACACTGAGTCCGCGGGGTCACGAGCGCTTCTCTATATTTATATGCAGTGTTATGTTACGTGCGAATGTTTAAAGTCAGTCTAGTAGTTTCAGGGTTTATCGACTACAAATAAAAAATCTTAGATTTATAATATTATAGATATCAAGATATACATGTTTATAGTATTTAATAAGATATTTATAGATAGATTTTTAATATTATATAAAGAAAATTCTCATGAATTTTACATCGACAATGGAAATTACACATCATACGAGTATCAGCGAGGTAAGCTGGTCGAACTCGCAGCAACTAAAATGGCGCGAAATGGGGGCAGAATTGGGGCTTTGTCGAGTGGAACTGCTAATTCTGGAGTCCTACAGACTACTCACGGTACTCCATCTCGGTTTTAGCCACTGGATAGGCCAGATGCTAAGTCACTGTGACTAGACAAAGGGACGTTCGCAGATAGCACTAAATCGGTGAAAGGCCGGTGCCACCTGGTCGCATCAACAACAACAAATAAAAAGAAACGTGGAAATGTTAGTCAAAACGTCAGGTAATAAATGTGTGAAACATCGAATGTTTAAAAAATATCTTGACATTTTGTAATACATTTTTCTTGCCTGACGTTTTGACCGACATATTTTTTTTTTTTGGTTTTTTTTTCGTCCTAATGTATTCTCAGTTGCCTCCAAACCGTATCTGGCTGGTAGTAGCAGCTATCGTTTGGCCCTTAATTTTCTAACCTCCCAAATCCCTTAAAGGCGCCTTCGTTGTTGCCTCCTCCGTTAGTCAACCGGTGTAATGCTAGCAGGTTAGGTCATTTGGGCTCCAGAGATCTTAGTGGGGCCCCTTATACCCTAACATAACCGAGTTTATCTCGATAAAAAATATGCTATATGCTGAAGCGCTCGTGGTACCGCGGACTCAGTGTTCTGAAAACGATCATTGCGTTAAGCAATTTTCGCTATGGCTGGTCACGGATGGGGGACTACTTTGTGGTATTTACATTTGCGAGCGTTTCCGTGCTTCGGAAGGCACGTTAAGCCATTGGTCCCGGTTGCCAGTAACATGGCTGTCGTTAAGTCAAGTTGGAAGCCTTGAAAAATTTTAACAGCCATTCAAGTAGCCTAACCAACATGCGTCTGTCTATTTCAACACGGCAATGGGCTTACCACCTATAACATGGGACAGTAATACACATGGTGAAAAGTGGGCATATAATATTCTTCTGCCACCCCTTCAGGGAAAAGGCGTGATAGATAAAAATTATGCTGATATTGATTACCAATATACTTATTTGCTGACTGTACTGGAAAGCTTTTTCCCGTTGCAGCACTAATCTCATAAAACCAATAAACTGCACCGACTCCGTTGATGTAGGTCTCGCTCCAAAGCGTCGATAAAATGGATTCTAGTTTTTATTTTAAAGGTTACATTTTGTTGCAACGAAACCTCATTTCATGTGATGCTGCTGGATTGTATTTTTGGAACGAAGTAACATGGCATACGGGTAGTGCGATTTAGTAGTAATCGTCGAAATGTTGTATGCTGTGTGTGTGCGTGTGTGTATCGAGCCTACTACAACCAATTGTAACATACTTCGAACTCCTGTCGCAGCTATTTAATCCCATTGCTTATAAATTCTACAATAATGAATAAATATAATATCCATCACGCCTTATCCCCGAAGGGGTGGCTGAGGCATATTATATGCCCACTTTTCACCGTGTGGATTCCTGTCCCACGTAATAGGCGGTGAGCCCATTGCCGTGTTGAAATAGACAGACGCAGGTTGTGGCTACCTGCTGTTGAAATTTTTAAGCCGCCTATAAGGCCTTCAATCAGGCTTAACGACTGCCATTTTACTGGCAACCGGGACCAACGGCTTAACGTGCCTTCCGAAGCACAGAAACGCTCGCAAATGTAAATGCCACAAAGTGGTCACCCATCCGACGACCAGCCATAGCGAAAGTTGCTTACCTCAGTGATCGTTTACCGAATACTGACACCGCGGGGCCACGAGCGCTTCTCTCTATTCTACAATAATGCATTAAAATTTGCCCGATTTGTTGACATTTATGACTACTGCTCCGCTCTCCAGGGAAGCAACGTGATGATATTAGCTTATAGCCTTTCTCGTTAAATGGGCTACCTATCTAACACAAAATATTTTTTCAAATCCGACCAGTAGTTCCTGAGATTGGCGCGTTCAACCAAACAAACAAACAAACATTCAAACAAACTCTTCAGCTTTATAATAATAGTAGGTATACATATGTATGTAATGAACAATAAATGTTTGTTCATAAATTATCCATATGTATTTCCCTAATTCTAAAATTCGCTGTGGTTCTTAAGATTCATTTATCCATTTTCTTGGCCTAGTCGGTCAGAACCATTTTCCCAAAAGAAGAAAGATTTTTATACTACGTGATTTTTTTTTATTAAAAAGTGACTCTACCTATGCTATGCTTGTGTTTATTTAGAAATATATAAGAAAGTTTATCAATTATCTCGGTCCCATTGCATAAGCTTGTAATAACTTAATTTCAGCAATACGTCATCATGTAAGAAGGTCCTAAAATATTTATTACGAAAACCGTGTGACGTCATCCAACCAAAAATCATTCCAAAGAATATTATTCCAGAATCACAAAGTTTATAGATGGTGTGAGTACGGTGGCGGGTCTGGAAAAAATGGAGGCTCCATTCATTGATGTGCGAAGAGGGTTAACAATGCGACGCGACGCTACGCGACATCGAAAAACCGTGTGGGCGTTAGGGGTTTAATATTTTGGTAATGTTGGTATTCCCTGTTGACACTGCGATTTGGGCATGAATGAATCGGGAAGTAAATTGCTTTCTATTTTTAACCCTCGATGTAAAATAGGTCAGTGTGAGTTTATCTGTGGCATCGTAGCTCTCAAACGAATAGACCGATTTTGATACGGTTTTATTCACTTGAAAGCCAGTATCCTGGCGGTGGTTTTAAGATATGTTTGGTTAATATTAGTACAATGGTTTGAGAGTATTAACACTTTTCCAAGATTATGTAAGTTTTTGGCGTATGATTAACTTGATTAACTAAATTCAACGTCCCGATTTTTTGATGACATGATTTTCCTAAATAAATGTTGGTTTAATTAACTAAATCGAGAATCCTGGAAACTATAAAAGCTGGACGAAAAATTTAAACTACTTAATAATTGTAAAAAGTATACAGATACTACATGTAGCTATAATTATTTTAATTTTTAACCCAAATTAATTATATTTTATATTTAAATCATCATAGTAGGTCGGATTTCATTAAAAGTTATTTTTCAGATTTTTTTTCATGAAAATCTAATATATCCTGTAAGGGATACAGCTTAACGCGTGCCAGTATATAGTTAAATGACAAATAATTGATAACTTTGACTTGATACTGCAACCAGAATGGTCTTCAGAGAACTAAACTCTTCAAATACTTACAGCAGACATATCGTATTTGGGTTCAATAGTACTTTTTAATTATTGTTCCTTAAACTATAAGTAATAAATAATAATAAATATATAATAATAAATATTATAATATAATAATAAATATATAATTATAAATAAATACTGAGGAAAATTTTTTTTACACACCGCCTTCCGCCTTCTAGCCCTAAATAAGCGAAATAAGCTTGTGTTATGGGATCTAGACGACTGATAAACATACTTACATATTTCTAAATACATACATATTATACATAGGAAACACCCAAACTCCGAAACAAACATTTGTGGATCACACAAATATTTTTTCCGTCCCGGGAACCGAACCAGGGACCTCAACGCGGCAGTCGCATACACTACTACTGCGCCTCCGAGGCAGTCATTCAACTTATGATTTATACATATCATACAAGTGCTTATACTCGTAGAATGTCTACAAATCCGATTCAATTCCGCACGTGTTCATTTCAACACAGGCTCACCACCTATTTCATGCGACAAAATACAAATGGTGAAGTGTGGGCATATAATTAAAATATATAAGTATTAAACACAAATTTGAAAAACAAATAGCATACTAACTAACTAACTATCTTCACGCTGTATCCCTGACGGGGTAGTTAGAGAGGACAGATCATACTTCTTTCGCTTCTTCGAGACTCATCAATCGCTTAATACACGCACGTCTGAGTATCCGAGTACTTTTGACCTTTCCGTTTTTGAGCAATCTGCTCACGTGGTCTTCGTCGGTCTTATGTAAGTCTTGGCCTACCCTGACTCCTTCTACCCTCTACTTTCGCACAATATATATTCTTCGTCAATCGTTCCTCACTCATTCGTTGGACGTGTCCAAACTAACGGATCACGTCCTTTTCCAGCTTAACGCTGACACTTTCATTCAAACCTGCCAAATTGCGTATCACTTCGTTACGTATTCGATCGGCCAAAGTTACGCCACACAATTTTCGAAGTGATCGCATCTCCAGAACATTCTATTTACTTTCATGCATCTGCTGACATACCCAGGTTTCACTACCGTAAAGCAAAGTTGGCACTAGCACTGCGTTATGAATCGCCATTCGTGCTTCTTTTACGATGCTTTGTCGCTTTACTAATTGGGACAAAGCACCGTTAACTTTGTTTCCGGCAGCTACTCGTCGTTCTACATCCGTATCACATCTTCCATCCGCGCTAAACATACTTCCTAAATACACAATTTCATTCACTTGCTCTAGACGTTCCTGGTTTACCCTAATCTCGCATTTAGTTCTTACGTTACCTCTTTCAAATACTAGAACCTTAGTATTACTTGCATTCAAGCGAAGACCCTTACTTTCACACTCCTCTTTCATATTAGTGACTAATGCCTGAAGGTCCGCTTCTGATGAGGCCATGAGCACCGCATCATCAGCGTACAGCAGACAGTTTACTGTAAAGTCACTCAAATTCACACCCATATCACAATCTTTCAACTTCTGCAGGCAACTGTCCAGATACACTATGAACAGCCAGGCGGACATGACACAGCCCTGTTTGACGCCTGTACAGACATCAAAAAGAGGTGACACATCCCCCCCTACTCGCACGCAAGCCTTACAGTCCTTATAAAGCGACTGTATTGCCCGCAGTAGAGAGCCGTCCACACCACATCCGGGCAGCAAATCCAACAGAGTTTCTCTCACAACGTTATCAAATGCTTTCTCCATATCCACAAAAGTATTCGAGTACTTTTGACTTCTCCGTTTTTTAGCAATCTGCTAACATGGTCTTCATTTTAAGTCTCGCCCTACCCTGACTCCTTCTGCCCTCTACTTACGCACAATATATATTCTTCGTCAATCGTTCCTCACTCATTCCTAGAACGTGTCCAAACCAACGGAGCACGCATTTTTCCAGCTAAACGCTGAAACTTTCATTCAAGCCTGCCATACCGCATAAGGATTTCCACATGAAAAAAAGGCGACCTCAAGACATATAAATACACAAATAAATAGATATCGATTACTACAAGGCAAAAGGTACACGAAACTGCGCTGTCAGACTGAAATTCTCGGGCTCGTAAACATACCTATAGAATTCCCAGTATGTCGGGAATTAGAGCAATGTACCGGGAATTTATTAACAACCTACCACATGCCGACAGCGAAATTGTTCTTATATTATCGTTAGGAAGGGCTTCGAGATCCCGCTCCCCTTTGACAATGGTACCACTTCGTTATAATTTGAATGTAAAAGGCTTTTATCTACTTTATTTGATACATCTAGATGGCTTAAAAAAAAAAAATGGTACATTTATCCCTCCACCTCCTTCATGATGCGGGGTCGTATCGAAATCTTCGGAGCACTATTAAAGTTAAACTGTGTGTTTATTTGTAATTCCAAATTAACAGATTTTCAATAATTTATACATATGGAAATTTTATTTATTTGCACTTATATTTTTATATATGTCTGAACTAGGTACTCAATCTCTGATACTTCTAGACCGATGAAATTTTATCCACGGTTTCTTATGGAACGAGCACGACGCGGGCTAAACCGCCGGGCGTCCGCTAGTCAATATATATAAAAATCAATACCACTTTTCGTTGTAATTTTATAACTCAAGAATGGGCTCACCTATCCGAACCAAATGTTTAGGCTATGTTCGGACTATTTAGTAGATGGTTTATGAGAAGTTTGCACCAAAGAGGTCGAGCGGTTCTCGATCAAGCTCGTAGCAACGTCACTCGCAGAAACGTCAAGCTAATTTAAGATAAATGAACATGGACAGCTTTCATCATAAATGTAGTCACGTTATTATCTGACTAAATTAATGTGAAATTTAAGTAAACGAATGAGTGAGGAACGATTGACGAAGAATATATATTGTGCCAAAGTAGAGGGCAGAAGGAGTCAGGGTAGGCCGCGACTTCCATATGAAGACCATGTGAGCAGATTACACAAAAACGAAAAAGTCAAAAGTACTCGGATACCCAGACGTGCATGTATGAAGCAATTGATGAATCTGTAAGAAGCGAAAGAAGTATGCATGGATCGTGAAGCCTGGCGAATCTGTCCTCTCTGACTACTCCGTCAGGGATACAGTGTGAAGATAGTTAGTTAGTTAGTTTTTAAGTTCAAATTTTCACGTGGTCGGGCACAAAACCATAATTACGCTTATTACTTTCAACTTATCCAAAATTAATTAATTAGTGAAAAGTTTTATATTACGCGGTTAAAGTAAAATTTCACTTTACCAAAAACTTCGACGTAACCGTGCCTCGTGGCTTTTGACTAGCCACCGCCCACAGTTAAGCACGAGTTTTTTGTTTTTGAAAAAATGCGTCGGCATATTTCAATTGGTTTATGTAATATATTTATTTATCTATCACGCCTTATCCCCGAAGGGGTATATGTTGTATGCCCACTTTTCACCATGTGTATTCCTGTCCCACGTAATAGGTGGTGAGGTGAGCCCAATGCCGTGTTGAAATAGACTGTGGCTACCCGCTGTTGAAATTTTTCAAGCCGCCCATAAGGCCTTCAATTTGACTTGACGACTGCCATGTTACTGGCAACCGGGACCAACGGCTTAACGTGCCTTCCGAAGCTAGGAAACGCTCGCAAATGTAAATGCCACAAAGTGGTCACCCATCCAAAGACCAGTCATAGCGAAAGTTGCGTAACTCAGCGATCGATTACAGAACACTAAGTCCGCGGGGCCACGACCACTTCAGTATACTTTATATAAAATATACTAATAATAAAAAGTGGAAATATTTGTTTGTTTGTAGTCGATGAAAGATGGAGTATAAACTGATTAAATAAAATCTTTTTAATATTAGAAAAAACAGTTACTTTGAACAAACATACTTAGTATTATTTTACTACTGCCTAGAGTAGCAGAGCGAGGAGTGACTGGAGAGGGGTCATGTCAATCTCTCCTACCGGTTGTCACAGATACTTACCGGGAACGGGTGCTTCGGTACCTATCTATATAACATTTGTGGATCGTACAAATATTTGTTTCGACCCTGGAAAAGAACCTAAGATTTTAGCGTGGCAGTCGCATACACAACCACTTACGACACCATAACACCATCAACCACCACCAACCATCATAGCTAACATCATAAACATTTTAAAAACTGTATATCAGTCAGAACAATAACTTTCGTGAGCGTTGTTCATTATTACAAACTAACTAAACTCGCGTGTGAATTTCGGGATAACCCGACTAGTTTCGGACCTAACCGAAGTTCATTTTTAAGAGGAGCTTCAAGATATGTCGGAAGCTGCGCTGGCACTGCGTTGCTAACGAGCTCTCTGGCGAAGAGCACGCTCGCTGTGTCAGTGAAGGTTTGCGTGTGCCTTGTCTTGAGTAACAGATGTGGAGATTGCTGTGGTGTTAACTACAGGAGCCAAAGGTGCAAACGTACACACCGCACTGGTCGTATCTCCATTCAAGACTGGAACATTAATAGGGGGAGTAAGCCTTTAAAGCCGGTCTCCATGCAGGGGGCAATACCCAGCTAAAGTCCCTGTTGAAGTTCGGACGACGTCTGATTTCGATGGCCTCGCGTACTATGCCGTACTTTGGCCGACGTAGCTTGACGCTTCAAAAACTCTTTAACCCTTCCTAAAAAGGCAATTAATTACAGGTAGAGAATAATCTCTTCCAATAAGGCACCACTCGACACCATTTTGTAGTTAGTCTCTACCTAAACCGCAAGCCATTTAGGATAAGTAACTAGTGATGTTATTACGACACTATAAGGCTCTGTCTCACAGTCCGCGGTTATAGCCTCTTTGACTCGAGGCTGCTTTATACACCTTATATAGAAATGTTACTTTTGATGTACCAGGAAGCCTTGGTGGCGTCTGATGGTGGTTATAGATTACCTTCAACTTTGTGGGATCAATAACTCACCTTGCTAACTCATTGATCCCCACCCCCGACATTCTACAATGTTCCAAATTAAGTACAAAACAATCAGTACTTAATCCCGTTAAGAAAATTTGTGCTTACCCGATCGCTCTCCACAGCTCTCAGGCCTATTTTGCTACCCGGTTGGGAAGAAGGTGGAACATCGCGTGGTTTAGGGGGTAGGACGGCCCTTAAACGACCTGGAGTTCCACACATAGGATGATGGCGTGTAACAAGCATTTCCCGCGTCAAAATTAACCCAATTGCGGGATCACGCATATACAAACTCATATTAAATGGCCTGTTTGTACATACAAACAGGCCTATTTAGTATGAGTTAAGAAGACAATGATAACATATAATTGAAAACCTATAATATTTTTGTATATTTTTAACCTTTAGCGTTCTTCATAGCAAATCGCTTTTTCGACGTTGAGACAAGTGCCTCAAATCCGTTAATGTAGTAACACATTTAAAATTTAAAGATAGCATTTTAATAAAATATTGCCTCCTGTTTTTTATAAAAAGAAAAATATTAACTAGATTAGTTTCCAATATCACTAACCCTTTTCCTCTACCTAACTTAAATTGCTTGTGAAATGAAATGAAAAATCTTTATTCATGTAGGTCACGAAGTAAAACTTATGAACGACAAGATTACTGTTGCTACATTTACATTTACTGCCAGATTCGCAAAGCAATAGGTAGAGCCTGAGGAAGAACCTGGCAGTAAAACCCATGGCCACTCTTTTCTAACCGCCAGTAATTACATTGGTTTTATTTACATGATATGTAACCAATTATATAATAATAAAAAAGAAACAGAATCAATGTTGTGTTCAAAATCAAATCAAAATGAGAGCGATTTTAGTTGCCGTTCTAAGGGGAGCCTACCCCTTATGAAGAAGGATCGGGCAAAGTCCAGGCATGCTCTTTTAAAATATAGGTATGGCTTACAATATGAAAATTACACTTACATTGTTACTTTGAATTTATGTGAGAGCAGTCGACTAAATTTAGTTTGCCTTAAATGTTGGTGATATGAGTGCGTTCTCGTCTGTACTGTAAATGCAAGTTAGACACTAACTTTTAGGCTTCTACCGCTGTTTAGGGCTCCGTACCTAAAGGGTAGAACAGGACCCTGTTACCAAGAATCCGCTGTCAGTCCGTTCAACCGTCTGTCACCAGGCTTTATCTCATGATCAGCGATAGTTAGACAGTTGAAATTTTCACAGATGATGTAGTTCTGTTGCCATTGTAACAACTAATACTAAAACAGTAACTATAGGGAAAAGTACTTTGTTCCATATAAATCGACTTAATGTTTACTCTCTCGCGCTCGGGCCACAAATGTCAAGTGTCTCCCCGATTGAGTGCACTCGTCGGGATAAGAAGATCGGAATATAGGACGACAAACAAGTAAGTCCAGGCACTTCTTCATAGCGGTTAAACTCCACACGCTTTATTCGGTGATCGCTTACAGAACACTGAGCTAGCGCAGATTAAGACCGCTTGAAATTATGAAGATGATTAGAAAAAGTTATTTTCTTAAAACACATTTCACTTTACAAATTGAAAAAACAAAATGGCGCTTGCTGTTGCTTGTTGGATCTATAGACACAAAATGAAAATTAAATATTGTACTGTGATTTTCCTAAAGTCTATAACAATTTCGGAGAAGTTATTGTTGTTTACTGTTTCCTTGTAATTTAGATAAAACTACTACACAAAGCTTTCGGGTAAAACAACGATTTATGGCGTCGTTTAGTAAAATAAGAGTCGGCTTAACCGCCGTCCTTTTATAAACTTTTAATCCCGTTTACAGAACGTTCCTTAGTACTCAAAAAGAACTTGAGCGCAGTTTTACAAACCTTTTCAGCTTAGTGTAATCCCAATTTCCCACCTATTTTTTTATTTGTGGCACGTCAAAATAGCGTCGCCCGCCTGATTGTAAGCAAAGACGACCGTGATTAAGGCCGCTATCTCAACCCGCAGGGCTCCCATAGCGACCCCCATCTTGTTGGCCCAGAAATATGCCTTTTTACTCTTCTCTTAAAGGACCCAGGATTGTCAGAGGAGGGAAACACGTGCGCTGGCAGAGAGTTCCATGCTTTTGTGGTGCAACATATGAAAGATCTGCGGATCGGTTCTAGGCACGATGGTGTCCACAGTAGAAGGATGACATCTCTGCGCCCGTGTTGTTCGGGAACGGAAGGGGGGGGTGGGATCAATTGGAAGAACTCTCCAGAATAGTCACCGTGGTAAATGCGGTAAAATACAGCTAAGCTGGCGATCGTTCTGCGCATCTCTAACCATGATTTGAAGCCAGGAGTTCTCTTTTGATTTTCGACATTGTTAGGAGCGAATGCCGTCTGATTCCTAACCCCATAGGGGCACCTGCGTCATTTTGTGCAGTAAGTGCACTCTAGTAGGTAAGGTCGGAAGGGCCCCGGTGATTCTGGTGGGGCCCCTTACCCAAAGTCTAGAGTACATATTGACTATTATTCAGTAACACGGTTCTAAGGATGACACTCCAATAGGCCTCTTCTTTCCAAATAACTATAGCGGCACGCTATAATGGCCGTTTTGACGTTTGTCCTTTGATGAAGTTTCGTATTAATTTTAATTACTTGTTATTTGTAGAAATATGTGAATAGTCGACCACATTAGAGGGTATTTATACTACAGTAGAAAACAGAGTGTTTATGTAAAACAAGTACAATATCATCACTATAGTAACATGTGATTTGGATGCTAAGAGTGATTTGGATGTAGAACGGCGAGTAACTGCCGGAAACAGAGTTAACGGTGCTTTGTCCCAATTAGTAAAGCGACAAAGCATCGTAAAAGAAGCACGACTGGCGATTCATAACGCAGTGCTAGTGCCAACTTTGCTTTACGGAAGCGAAACCTGGGTATGTCAGCAGATGCATAAAAGTAAATTGAATGCTGTCTAGATGCGATCACTTTGAAAATTATGCGGCGTTACTTTGGCCGACCGAATACGTAACGAAGTGATACGCAATATGGCAGGTTTGAATGAAAGTGTCAGCGTTAAGCTGGAAAAGGGCGTGCTCCGTTGGTTTGGACACGTCCAAATGAGTGTCAACGAATGAGTGAGGAACGATTGACGAAGAATATATATTGTGCGAAAGTAGAGGGTAGAAGAAGTCAGGGTAGGCCGAGACTTACATATGAAGACCACGTGAGCAGATTGCTCAAAAACGGAAAGGTCAAAAGTATTTGGATACCCAGACGTGCGTGTATGAAGCGATTGATGAATCTTGAAGAAGCGAAAGAAGTATGCATGGATCGCGAAGCCTGGCGATCTGTCCTCTCTGACTACCCCGTCAGGGATACAGCGTGAAGATAGTTAGTTAGTTAGTTAGTAATATGTCAAAGAGGCTATCATAGCGTGCCGCTTGTATAGACCACAGTTGTTTCCATTCATTTCTGAACAATAATTTTAATGAAAACTCACTATGATTCTTTGACGGATAACCTCGTTTCGGAGTCTTTTTTATTGGAATTCCCCATGTATGTGCCTAACCTAGGTACCAACCACAATGTCCCTACCTATCCGTCAAATGTCGGGTGCCACAAGTAACTCCTGGGAGTTTTGGTGAGTTTAACCGGTCCTAAAACACCTCCATGCAGTAAGGTAGCCAAGGAGTTTTAATATTATTTAGGGTATTCCCAGTACCACCACGATCAGGTGCTGGGCGACACCCATATAAGACCATTGCTAGCCAGCAGTGGTTAGTCTGTAAGTGGATCTCTCTTCATATAAAAAAAAAGTAACACCGAAGCCAGGGTTCATGACTAACCTAGGCTACCGGCCTCGCTTCAAAGCCTCGCTAATAAGACACTTGAAGCATACCTCGTTGCGCAACTTTGTTATATTGAAAAGTTTAAATATAAAGTTGAAATGAAGTCGGATATTATACAACAATACCTGCGCGATTGGGACGAAACGAGGTGGGCGTTTATCTCAAGGAGACAGTCTCTTAAACGGGCCCACGCAATTTTACATATATACACATAAAATTGCTTGTCCTGTCCGATTAAATAATTGATTTCTGATGACTGCCACGTTGGCGTAGTGGTAGTGTATGCGACTGACAGTCAGAAGAAATATTTGTGTGATCCACAAATGTTTCTTTCGGAGTTTGGGTGTTTCATATGTATAATATGTATGTATTTAGAAATATATAAGTATGTTTATCAGTCGTCTAGATCCCATAACACAAGCTTATATTAGCTTACTTTCGGCTAGACGGTGCCATGTAAAAAAATTATCCCGCAATATTTATTTATTTCTCAACGCACGACGAAAGCCTTAGGGCTAATATATATATGACTGAAATATGTCACATAAATAGTTATTGCGACGAATTCAATTTCGAATTCCCTTTTGATATGGGTGCTTTATTGATGGGGGTTGAATTTATCGCAGGAGAAGCTGTAGGGTGCAGCTAGTGTTATAAAGTGTTGATTATAATAGATTGTCGAATACTTCAACGTATTGATTTGGGCTATGTAATGTTTTTGAATAAAATGGTTTATATAAATAAAGTAGGTCGTAAGTGTAACGCTCTTGCGTGACAACTGCGTAGGCTTTGCGCGTGGTGGAATTCAGATTCATAAAGAATGGAGCCTATTGGATGTGGGCGGTGTAAGACCAAACATTGGAGTTAGTGTTGAGGAAGGTTATTGGCCGGTATCATCCATATCCATATCATCATGCCTCTGTGGCGCAGTGGTAGTGTATGCGACTGCCGTGACTGAGGTCTCGGGTTCGAATCCCGGGTTGGAACCAATATTTGTGTGACCCGCAAATGTTTGTTTCGGAGTTTGGGTGTTTCCTATGTACCTAGGTAACACTGAAAATGTTTAGAACTGGCCAGAAAGAAATATTGCTAATGAAAACTTTTTTTGAATTTCAATTACAGAACTCTTTGGTAACCTAATGTAATATATTGCATTCTTTTGTCATTTGTTTTTGTGAATTGCCGGCAAATGTATAACTCCTGTTAAATGTGAAAATGAACTTAACGCGAGAAAATTTTCGGTCAATGATTTATTTTGACTTTCGTTGTGAGCTTACTGAACAACAAAGCTATGATAGGCTGCGATTAGCATTTCATAATGAAGCCCCATCTCGTGCCACTATTTACAATTGGTTTAACGAGCTTAAGCGTGGACGTAGCAATCTCAGTGATGATCCGCGTGAGGGACGTCCTTTAACAGCGACTATTGAAGACAACATCAGTGCTGTGCGACGTATGATAGAGGAAGATAAGAGAGTGACATATCAGCAGATACGGGCTAGCCTAAGCATTGTTATGAGTCAAGTTCAAAAAATATTACACGAACATTTAGGCGTCAGGAAGCTTTGTACCAGATGGATTCCCCATACTTTAACCGACTTTACTGGCGCCCTGCGACTGTTATTTATTCCCAAGAACTAAAGATAAACTTCGAGGTATTCGCTTTACGAGCCCTGAAGATGCGGTGAAAGCGTACGAAAATGCCATAGAAGAGACCCCTAAGGAAAATGGGCCCACAGCTTTTCTCAGTGGTTCCATCGAATGCGACGATGTATAGAGAGGAACGGAGATTACTTCGAAAAACGATAAAAGTATTAACAACTTTCTAAAAATGTTCAGTGTTGCCCACGTATATGTATGTATTTATGTTTATCAGTCATGTTGATCCCATTATATTAGCTTACTTTGGGATAGACGGCGCTGTGAAAAGAAAAATGTCCCACATTATTTATTTATTTATCATCATCCGAGCGTCTGTCCCAGTTGCGTCTTGCGACGCCAAGGGTCCGCTTTCCTACTTTTTCTCCTCCACTTCGCACGGTCGTCGGCATCCCCTGTAGTAAGACCATTGGCACGCATGTCATCCCTTACGACGTCAAGCCAGCACTTCAGGTAGTGGGAGATAATGATGGTGATATTTTTTAATCTATGTACATACGTATATACAGTCACGTCTTTATCCCTGAAGGGGTAGGTAGACCGATTGATATGTTGAAAGTTAAGGTATAAAGACCGTATAGGGCCGTCTTCGTCGTTGTCTTCGTCTGTAACTCAGCAGGTGCGCCGCTTACAGGTGCACCTGCTGACAGGCCGGGGTGGTCGGTGGGCCACTTGCTGAATTTTAAATTTCATTTTAAATATGATATCCCAAAACGAATGGTCTACTCTTCTCGTGACAACAGGGCTGACCTCTTTCTCGCTCAGAGAATAAGCATTGCCATACAACGTTGCAATGCCGCCAGTCTTATGAGAACCTTATCGGTTGATTTTGGTGGAAAGGAATTCTTCGACACTTAGTGTAATAATATATAATAATAAAAACTTAGTAATAATCCTCACCCCTTTTCTGGTAGTCTTTTCTGGTAGTCTTATATGGTAGTCTTTTCTGGTAGTCTTTTCTGGAAAAATCTGTGTATGTGTAAATTTCAAATGTAAATATGTTAAATGTTTAAATACAATGAAATAAAAAAAAAAATGTTATAAGTTTAAAAAAAAACCAGTTAAATATAAATGTCAAAACAAAAAAAAATAGTTACTACAAATTTTTGATTGTTTTAGTAATTCGTAGCTGTTGCTGTAGATGATACCGTAGCATGTCTACGACGTAGCATATCAAGCTGTAACCATTGAGGTTTATGCAACCAACCGGAACTATACTCGACTGGAATAAACATAACCACTAAAACCGGGTGTAATGGGCCCCACAAAATTACCAGGGCCCCAAGCAATCTCACCTGCTAGTGATGTACCTGCTAGCTTAGGAGGATAGGAGGTCAGACGGCACTCCCTCCTAACAATACTAAAAACCAAAAGTTAAATGATAGTTACGTAGGACAAATAATGTACACGGTGAAATGTGAGTGTATAATATGCCTCTTCGGGGATAAGGCGTTTGATAAAAAAATATTTGTGTGTACCAGTGTACACAGGTAAGTAGTGAAACTTCTTTATGACATTTTTTAACAGCTATACAATTTCTCTCATACGTCGATAAAGTAGTTTCACTTCAAAACAACATGGCGCGTAACCGAAAAACATTACGATATTTCTTTTACAGCCGTAAAATTTCTCTCAACGTCGATAAAGAAGTAAAACTTCAAAAATTATGAAAAACATGAAAGAAAAAAATCATTACACATTTCTAATATTTTTTTAAACCAAAGCCACAGCCATTTAGCCACAGTACACAGCCAGCCATTTAGAGATCTCTTTTTACATTGAACACTGCTCCAGTCATGCATGTGGTTCACAAAGAGTAGAGGCGTGTGTGTGTGATAAAACCTCTTTGTACAAAAAAAATCAAAATCTAACAAAAAAGCCTACAAAAAGACGGCATATCCTAAATAATTATGTTAACTCTTAAAAGGTTTATTTTGTTTTGAAAGGATAATTATATGAAATCCGGTTTCAGAAATATATCTTTACTAGCTGATGCCCGCAGCTTCGCTCGCGTGGTGACGTTTTCCCGTATCTACCCGTTTCTCCCAGCCCTGATCGCTAAAGATCTGTCTTTTTTGATCCCCGTCATAGGTCTTCCTAGCTGCTTTTAAACCTTTTCTGGATTTGAAGATTAGGGTTCGTTTATATTGACTGCTTTCAAAGCTATAATTTGACTTTTTATTTCAATACTAGTTGACGCCCGCGGCTTTGCTCGCGTAGAGAAGTATTCTCGTTCCCGTTTCCCACAGGAAATTGTTCCCGGGATAAAAAGCAGCCTATGTGTTATTTTTTCTGTTTTATTCTGATGTATAAGCTATATTATTGTACAGTTTCATTGAAATCCATTCAATAGTTTTTACGTGAAATATCTTTTTTCTCGCAAATTTTAGTGTTCTTGTTAATACTCGTAGTGGTACTGATTTTTATTATTATTTTCATAGCTAAATACTAAAGATGCCAGCCTAAAAAATTTGCACTTTCCTACAATATGGGTATCAAATAAAAGAACTGATGATGAACTATTCTTTTTAGTGCATTTAAATCATCATCATCAGCCGAGCGTCTGTCCCAGTTGCATATCGCAACGCCCGGGATCCGCTTTCCTACTTTTTCTCCTCCATTTCGAGCCGTGGGCGTCGCCTGCATCCCTTGTAGTGAGACCATCATTTACGACTTTAAGCCTGCACTTCTTGGTTCTTCTCTTCTTACGGGACCCGGAGGGGCTGACATGGTCAGACATGTGTCAAGTAGCCCGGCGGTTGTCGCAAGACATGACCATACCAGCGAAGGCAACACTCTTGCAGCTCAATGCAATGTCAAGGACTTGAAGGCTGCCACGGATGCGGGAGTTCCTCACGCGGTAAATCCACATGACTCCACACATCCACCGCAGCGTCTTCATTTCCGTGACACGCAGCTTTTGCGTGTGTCACTCCAATATCGGTCACGTCTCACTGCCATATAATAGGAGAGGTCTAATGATGGTTATAATTTTAGTAAATCTAAAGAAAAGCTTGTTTTTAAACCTGATTTTAAACCATTTACTTATTCCCGGGTAAGCAGTGAAGCTTGAATAGCTATATTTTGTTCCACGTAAGTGGATAGATTTTGCCGTAAGACAGATTGTGGCCCCCAGCTGTATAAGGTATGTCTGCCACAAACAAGCCATTTCCATCCAAATTAACATATAAATGATAAGCGCTTTGAAGGTAGCTTGACTAATCCTCTGTGGATTATCAACTGTAGTACATCTCTGAGTGAGGTCTATTTGATTTGATTACTTTGCTAACTGCGCAAGAAGTTAAGGACTCTCGACTTGAGGTGTCAGAGTCAGCGTCCATCAGAATATTAGTGTTCTGTATTCAGAATATCCTGAGGGATGACAAAACGATTAAAGTACCTGATGTTTAAATTATATTGCTTTAAGAGACACAACACACTGGCTTCTTTTAGAGGCCAGATTCAGTATTCGAGCGCAAACACCCATACACCCCCCACCCACCGCATCCTTAAAAATGCCAGAAGCGGGGATTGAATTACTTTTCAAATAGGGAAACAGTATCCGAGCAGACCGGGGACCAAGCGACCGGATACCAAATGCCAGAGAGTAAGAAAACGGTGATTTTGAGACTGTGTTAATGCTGCGTCGCATTTGGGCGACTTTTGGAGGCCCTAAGGGACACCGCAAATTAGCTCCTTTTAGTATTTCACTTTTCATCCGTTTTTAAAGGCTAAATAAATTGATACAGTCCCAAAATCGCCGGTAGCGGATTTTAAAAGAAGCTACTTAGTCTTTAGTGCCTTTAAGAGATGGTGCTAGGCTTCCAGGGGGCCGAGTCTACTATCGAGAAGCCGTAGTATAGAACCAGAATCGCTGTTTTTAACTGTCAAAATGTTAGTAGACTATCAAAAATGCAACTGACTAGCGGCCAGTGGCGCTGTAAGTGTTAGTACAATTCTATCTGCCGACCGATAGAAGTCTATTGGAGTACGATTGTAATAGTAGACTACGAAAATCTATTAAAATTGTACCGGTGACTTTCTATAGAGCGACGATTTCGACAAGATTGAAATAGCAGACTCAGCCACAAGGACTCTTGACTTAAGACCTTGAAATTTTCACTAACCATGTCCTGAATGAAAGAGATCAATTTAAATTTTTACTCCTAAGCACTTATCTAAGAGTGAAGGCCTAACTTTCAGTGACTGGGCAACTCCGAGAATCTATAAAAGTCGTATGAAATTGTATAAACTATATGAAGAGAAGTCCTATAATCATAATCCAAATTTTCAAGAGTTTGTAAAAAAATACTCAAAAACATTTAGACAAACCTGCCTTAAAGCAAAGGAATTTATTTAAAAAATAAAATAAAATATTCAAATAATGTTATTAAGGAAACTTGGAATGTTATAAATATTGAAACCGGTAAATTCAAAGTGCACAGTCACGATTTTCATTTAAAAATAAATAACGTAAATATTATAAAAGATTTTAAAGTTGCAACTGAAATTGAAAAATATTTTTCTAACATCCTCTTTCATTATGTTTAAGACAACAGTCAAGGCCAAATTGTGTAACAAGGCATATTGTATAATTTCAGACTATATAAATGATAAAAATGCATGGGAGTAAGTCGCTCTAAGTCAACACACATAAATATACAAATAGAAATAATAATAATAAAGAAACATCATAAATATAATGTACATTTGTTCAACATAAGTAATCTGAAACGTCAGGCAACTAAGGGTATGAAGGATGGCCGTGTTTGGTGCCGGTAATATAGTTATATGTAATTTGAGTTTGTAATTGTGTGAGCACTGGCCACATAGCTTTTTATAATTTTTGAAATTGACATGATGGTTGCTGAGCAGTTTGAGTATGTCATGCTCGCCTAAGTGTGCTGGCAGTGGTGGTGCATGTATCGGGTCGCCTTATTCCCTATAATACGGTTGAGTAGGGCGATGGCTGATATATGCGTCATACCCGTGAACGGGTGTCGTCTGGTCAGCTCATAGCTGTTATAGCAATTATTACAAATAATACTATTTATATGTAAGGCAAATTAAGTTTAGTCGACTGTTCTCACGTAACTCTGAAGGAACAATGTAAGTTTAATATTGTAAACCATTTAAGCAAGCAAGCATTTTAAAATAGCAGCCATTGAGTTTCTTGCCGGAGTCTTCGTCATAAGGGTGGGCTGCCTTTAAAACTGGCAACTGGAAACGCTCTCATTTTGATTTGATTTTGTTTGTTTTGTATAGACTCATTACTTTATGATTTGTTCAAATATAATGTAATTACTGGCAGTTGGAAAAGAGTGGCCATGAGTTTTATTGCCAGGTTCTTCCTCAGGCTCTACCTATTGCGTTGCGAATCTGGCAGTAAATGTAAATGTAGAAGGAATAATCTTGACGTTTATAAGTGTTACTTTGTGACCTACATGAATAAAGGTTTTTCATTTTCACTTTTACAGATGGAAGTAGAATAAAAACCTTGATCGCCAGGCTTATCGATCCATGCATACTTCTTTTGCTTCCTGTTGATTTATTAATCGTTTCATACATGCATATCTGGAAATCCTAGTATTTTTGACCTTACCCTTTTTTGAGCAATCTGCTCACGTGGTCTTCGTGTGTAAGTCTCGGTCTGCCCTGCCTCTTCGTATCCACTAATTTTGCACATTAGATTTCTCTATTATAGATTCTCACTCATTCGTTGGACTGTTCCAAACCAATGGAACACGCCCTTTTCCAGTTTACTGCTAACAATTTCATTCAAACCTTCCATATTGCGCATCACTTGATTACGTATTACGTTATTAGAGTTAGTATTTTCAAATTATCTTTAAAACACCGTCGAAGGTATTTTTACAATTTTATGTTAGTAACAGACAGATTTCTACAAGAATTCTTCGCGCCATTAGCCTTATGGAATTTCGCAGAAATTATAACAATATTACGACATTATTTATTTTGCCCACAAAGTATTTAAAACTAAATATTTTATATTTGAAACTAAATATTCCCACAAATAGCTGTTTCAGTACTTTCGAAAAATATTGATTTGTAGATATTCTGGGAAAGCTTATTGATTGAAAGTAGATCAATGTATGATGGAAACTGTTGCTCAAGTCAGAATTGAAGTTTTCGTTTCTGGGAAACTACCTACTTAACTTCTTTTACCCCTATTTAACGAATATTTTTAAGAATTAAGTAAGTAGGTGTCTCATTAACAGTTTCGAAGTATCGTATTATATTCTGTACGCAAATTCATCAAACGCAATTCAGCTAATCAGACTTTAGTTTTACAGACAAGAAAGTCTTATGAGGCGGCATATCTAATAGCAGGGAGCCTCCTGTGGGATGTCGAGACTATATAGTCCTATAGCGGGTGTTTGCTAAGGCTTCTTGATTCAACGAACTGGAGGTCGGCTGCTTCCGAAAAAGATCCATCGCTGGAGAAAGACGGCTCGCGATTTTCTCTTTCGGAAGTGGGCCAAAAGGCTGGAGAGCCCCTCCACGAGTTCGCGGCTCGCAGGGGGCAGCACATCGGGCCTCCAAGGGAGCTTCACTTCGGGGCATTTCTTTTGCCGTTTCGTTGTCAATAGCCCATAGGCCTATATCCTGCGACCCGGTTATGAAGGAAGACCGCGGAGTCTAGTGGATAGGACGACTCCTGAAGAGCCGGAAATCTCAAACAACATTTCTATTGCCCCTGCAGCAAGGACGACGATGTATAGCAATTTTGCAGCAATAATAAATATACAAGCTTGTGTTATGGGGATAACGAACAATAGATAACATATCCTTTTTTTTTAAATACATACATAGAAAACATTCAAACTTCGAAGCCAACATTTGTGAATCACGCAAATGTTTGTTCCAACCCGGGACTGGGACGCATTCCACAATCCACGCGGCAGAACCCCTATCGAACTTTACCGTAATTGGACGCAAAGTGTGAAAATGAACATCCTGTTTATGATGAGCTATATAGTTATTGAAAGTAGTTGTAGGAATTATTTCCAAGAAATGCTGACAGCATAAACCATTGTCCATGTATAAAACAAGTCTGTCCTTGGGCACACTGTCTGAAAGTAGAGGATCGTTGATAGCAATCGTAGCTTGACTTTCATCGAGTCAAAAGAGAGAAGTTGATATTTAGGTGCACCAGCCTAAAGGCGATAGCAGTTCTCTATAGTAATACATGTGTATCTTACTACTATTAAATGATATTAGTGACGTATGGTCAGTATAGCCAGTATAAAAATATTAGTGACGTATGGTCAGTATTGCCAGTATAAAAAAATCTGTTTCAAGACGGTTTGGCACAGTAGTATTTAATTTCAAAAAACCTCCACATCATATTCTTAAATTTGATTCTTTGTTACACTTCACGAAACCCCTCCTCTATATCTTATTCAACATGGTCTGCGCAATAATAGAAACTATTTAATACTAAGGCTTCTGTCTGATAATTATATTTATCAAGCTCAAATTACGAAATATTACTAATAGACAACTTATTAAATTCGGAAACCTCAATCAAACCTACAATTATGAACGCCTACAAATTCTTCCTGGCACGAACACTCAACTACGTGAGCGGCCCTCCCCTATGATTTAACCTCCGTCTCTTTCACACAACTGATAACTGTGTATTTCGGACTCTATCTAATAACACCCACACGAGGGCTCATGTAGCTACAGCCCTGTTTTCAGCCCGTATTATTTTCAGTCTAACCCTCGACGGCTCCGATCGCGCACGTCTCTTCCTATTTCAAATCGACAATAATTTTGAAATTCGAACCGTCTTCCATTTCTGAACGCGCGTCAAATTTTTGACGTTTAATTAAAAAGTATAACGAAGATAACAAATATTTCTCCTAGCTTATGTCTAAGGTTTTTGACTGATTAAGAAATTTAATCGCCGCGTTTTTTTTATCTTTCGCGTGGTGTTTGCGGCATCAGGTGTACAACTTTCTGTCGACAACAGGTGAGTAAAAAAACAGTTTCTGATACAGTTTTTTTAAGAAAACGGATATTAAAAAAAAAAAAAAATAGAATAAAATTTAGTAAAATAGTTACTTATTTAGATTTTGTTATAAACCTGTGAGCGATCGACTTTTAAGACTATTGAAAAATAGGTGGGTAATATTACTTATTAATTTTAAAATGTAATTGTGGGCTCTTAATTTTTTTACTTATGCCTTTTAGTATATAAATTTATTTTTAAAAATACGATTAATATTATTCTACATTTTGCTTAATATGTGATATATTTTTTATTAGCGTCTCGCCTTGCAACTGGTAGAATAAATACGAAAACACACAAAACTCTAAGCTTTTTTGTTGTTTTTTTTTAACGTGTGGAAATCTGTCTGTTGCCGGACGCCCCGGGTAACTCCTCACAGAGATGTCGGGGTTGGTTCGGGTTTATTCCGCTTCTTGGGGCATTCCTTTTTACGTCGCCTTAAGACGGAAAAGGTGGATAACTTCGGTTATAGTGTCCTCGGTAGCTTAGCCAGTTGAGCGTCTCACCCGGCAAGTGAGATGTCAGAGGACCGAGTGCCGATGGACCTAAAAAACTTTTCACTTTAAATTTAACGATAATACTCCTTATATTAACTTTTATAGGTCTAAATAATAGTACCTAGTGGCTTATGTCTGTATTTTATGGATTAGGTACTGGAAATGGACACATTAAATAATACTAATTATCTGAGTATAAAAATAAAGTATTCGTGCGACTGCCTGTTTACTTACAAGATTTTTTTTAAAGATTGACCACTTATTAGACAAAAAGTGTATCTATATTTATTTAGATTTTAAGCTTAGTTTATGTTGCAACCATCAATATTGGTTGCAATTGAACATCCATTGCAACCAACATTGATGGTTGCAACACCTAAAGAGTATTTTCAGGACTGGGTTGTCTAGGCATGATCTGCAGGCTGCGTGAAACGCTATTATATTTATTGGTAAATAGGCCATCAAACTAATGAACTCTGAGTTTCTGGCCGGTTCTTCTCAGGTGGTTGGTCCAAGATTAGGTACGCCAAAGACTTGTCTTTCAGTGAGCAGATGAAATGGTTAGGTCCGCAAAGATCTTTGCCCATTAATATTTAGTTAGAATGCAGTGCCCTTGTGTAAGGGAGCCTCGCCAATTTTTACGGGGTCCAAACGACTTTACCTGCTATTGGTGTTCCTGGTAATTAAAAGACGAGGCAATGACGTGGGGTATCAAACGGCAGTCGCCTCCAACAATGCCGTAAATGAAAATACCAAAGTAGACCCCAGGCTCGAGATAATATATAATACCCGGGTCTTCGAGCACACAGGCACATAGAAGACATCGTGCTGTTTAGTCGGTACGAGTCCGGCATACCCACCTTGCTGTTAGCTCACGGCGGTGTGAAGTGCATGAGGATTGCGCAAATTAAATAAAAAAAAAATGGGGGGACAAACGTTGTCAATGGAACTTACCCTCACATACATAGGTATAGATATACACGACTGCCTCTGTGGCACGGTGGGAGTGTATCCGACTGCTACGCAAGAGGTCGTGGCTTCGATTCCCGGGTCGGAACAAATATTTGTGTGATCCACAAATGTGTGTTTCGGAGTTTGGGTGTTTCCTATGTTTAATGTGTATGTATTTAGAAATATATAAGTATGTTTATCAGTTATCTAGATTCCATAACACAAGCTAATATTAGCTTACTTTGGGCTAGATGGCGCTGTGTGAAAAGTGTCCCACAATATTTATTTATTTAAAGTAAAATAAGTAGAATGTTTCTTATCGATTGATAATATCGCGGCGCAAGCCTCACCTAAAATTGGTGCACCTGCTGACGAAGAATGTGGTTATGAGAAGAAGAAGGAAACTTCGAAACAAAAACCTGTCCAAACCAAAATGTAATGTAATATCGACTGCCTCTGTGGCGCGGTGGGAGTGTATTCGACTGCTACGCAAGAGGTCGTGGGTTCGATTCCCACCCAGGATAAAACTTTGTGTGATGAGCACGATGGCTTATTCTGTGTCTGAGTGTTATTTATTTATAATATGTATGTATTTTGAAATATATAAGTATGTTTATCAGTTATCTGGTTACCATAGTACAAGCTCTGCTTAGTTTGGAAAGAGACGGCGTTGTGTGAGTTGTCCCAAAGATATTTAAGTATTTATTTAATATGGCTAGCACAGGAATAGGAATTAAATAGGAAGACAAACAAAAATAGACTAGCAGTGCCCTCCATTTTTTTATTTATATATATTTTTAATGACCAATCTAACGGACATACATATTTTCACACCTGTCTCCCGTTGAGGTAGTAAAGAAACTATGGCTTTCCAATTGCTACAATCCTGACATACAACTTTCTCTTCTTCTGGTTTCATGAGTGTTTTCATACACGCTCGACGCTTAAGTGTACTCTTGACCTGGCCTTTTTCCAAAAGGTCTTCGATTTGATTGACATACGTACGCCGAGGTCTACCCCTACCAGTTTGCCCATTCACTCTCGCCACATAAATCTGTTCCGTCATTCTATTTTCAACAATCCTCTCCACGTGTCCGAACCATCTAAGAATCCCTTTTTCTATCTTAGTCACTACATCTTCTGTCATACCGCAATGTTCCCTAATAGCTCTGTTCCATACTTTGTCCATCAACTTCACTCCAGTATACCTCCAATCTAACGTATCAGAAAAAAAATGTTTTGACTTATCCATACTAGATAGAAAAATAAGGAATTTTTGAATTTACAACACATTCTGATAATTTCTTCCCCCGAGTTGAGGCTACCGTAACCACGCTGTCTTCACACAACCTAAATTATCATTTGAAGTGACATATGCGTTGTGGAGTGACATATGCATTGAGTGCTTAGCGATATTATTAAGATTATTAGCGACATTTTAGGATTACCGATATTCAGTCATCACGGGGGAAACCCTGCGTTGACTAAATATCACTAAGCTTTTCCTCAAGTTGGCCGAGAATGATAGGTTCTCTCCATGGGACCCCACGACCAAACCAATCGCTATTGAGTAGTTTTTCAAAAGAAAACTACACGAATATCTTCTAATATTCCATTCGTCTCGACAGTATATATGATGTTTTTTTGGTTTCGCGGGCAATGCCTTTACGCACCGTCATCCCTGCTTCGGGGGCTACTGGGACGGTGTGTGAGGCTCCCGGCCCGTGAGAGAGGGGCCGTCCTATCCACTAAACCCCGCGGTGTTCCGCCTCACCTTCAAACCGGCTCGCAGGGTAGGCCTGAGGTTAAATCACTGTGAGCCGGCAAGGGGCACCCCAGAGTGGAGGGGTCCGTCTCATGGTTTTGGAGTATCTATCCAAAACCTACAATCCAAGACACACGAAAACGCATCCAATCCAAAACTCAAAACAAATTAACACGCTATCTGAAAACTGTCAAGAAAAAAGTCAAATTCAAATAAAGAACGTAATGCCTTTAGCACATGCCAACATCTTTAATCTTTTTTTAAAAAACAAAGGCAAGTCCGTTTCAAGTAACGCCTACGGAAAGTCATTCATTAAGACAATACAATTGTTCTGGCGTGCTTGCCTAGCGAATGGGCCGCTTGACAAATTAAAGCTGTCCTTCTTTACCTTTGTCTAGATTAAATGGAGTTTTCTGATTTACAATTTGAGATAAGACGGCCGTCTTTATGCCTGATTGAAAGATATTATAAATAATATATTTCAGCCTTTACTTCTGTTAAAGGCAATTTAAATCAAATAGATTGTTTAATTTTACCATCTCTCTTAACACCATTTTAAGTAGAAATTCCTTAAGTAGTTGCGTTAGAATCAACCCTACGTAGATTGGTAGCACAGAGCCAGCTTTTCGACTGCTAGGAGTAGCTAGCAGTTGTATTTTGATTTCTATCATTGTATCAGGCACTATCCCCGAAGGGGTGACGGAGAAATATTATACGCCCACACTGCATCGTAGACATTATTGTTCCACGTAATAGGTGGTTTGTCAATTGCCGTGTTCAAATGGACAGGTACAGGTTGTGGCGACCAGCTGTTGAATTTTTTTAAGCCGCCTTTAAAGCCTTCTTCATGAAAAACTACGGATGCCATGCCGAACCACATAAACAGTCATTTTTTTGCATTTGCATCGCTTTTTGTGTTGTTGTTGTTCAATATTCAACACAATGGACAAGTGTTAGTTTGTGGAATCAACTGTGTTCCTCGGCATAACTATTGATGCCGAATTGCAGAGGGGCCCACATATAGAAAATACAGCCTCTAGGTTAAGTTCGGCTTGCATACGCTGTAAAAAAGATCAGGACTCTAACAGATGTGTATACGGCTAGAATGGTCTACTTCAGCAATTTAATAATATTATGTCCTACGGTATACTCCTTTGGGGGAGTGCTGCAGATTTAAATAATATTTTTCTTCAAAAGCGGGTGTACACGCTATTTATAATTTGGGCCCCAGAGTCTCTCTCTGAGAAAAAATAAAGAAATACATATTCTAACCGTATCATCACAATACATATTTGCCAATCTTATGTATGTCCAGAAAAATATATCACAGTTTTCTAAACTCTATGATAAACATAATATAAATACTAGATATAAATTTTTTTTTTCAGTCTACCACAATCGACTACATATGATTGGATTTCAATAAGATATCACATTTCTGCATAAACAATGTTTTCACAGGCAATATACTAAAAGAATATTATTGTCCGACACTTTGTTTATTCATAAAATGCCGGTTTACTGGGGACTGATTTCTGGGGGTTTATTATTTTTTTTCTAACCACAATAAAAAAATACTTGGTACCCTTTAGCACAGAAAGTAATACTGTAAATAAGAACGGTAAATATGTTAAAGTTCACTTTTGTTTAGCAAAATGAAATCTAAAGTACTCACAGGTTTACGTTTGAATCACTCACTCCACTATGGACATTAGATGATGACGTCTCAGCTTCAATGCGACTGTATCAGATTGTTATATAATGTCACTTGTTGTTGTATGTACTGCTTGTCTTCCTTCCACTGTTGTCGATGATTGTACTTTGAAGCTACTTATCAATTATTCCAATATCTTCGGATTCCACTACTCATCAGATCAAGACCACAGGGATGATGTTATCCTTCATGTATGCTAAAATTTAATGAACTGAAAACGCCTGAAAATGGGTTGCCTAATCCGACTCTAAGGACCATTTTGTCTGACACTTTGTTTATTCATAAAATGCCGGTTTACTGGGGACTGATATCTGGGGGTTTATAAAGGGTTTTCTAACCACAATAAAAAAATACTAGGCACCCTTTAGCACAGCGAGTAATACTGTGGCCTAATTTATTAGCAACAAAATAAACAATTCTGAGTGTATTTATATTAAACAACGACAATGTTACAATCGCGATTCAGCAAAGACAGCATTCAGATGTTTAGTTACAGCGCCATCTAGTTACCCCTAATACAAAATTAACTTAGAACTAAACATGCCGCCCACCAAGAACACAATGACTTGACTCTATAATGTTCTTAACAAGTATAAAAAAAATAATAATATTACACCTTAAACTATTATGATAAACAAGAACATTTTAACATCTTAACACTTAAACATAAAACATTTTTTTTAAAGATTACACTTAATACCCAATTATGACGACAAAGTTATCTCATCTCTCTAAACTTACAAACATAATGATATTAATATACCTAACAATCATTAAAAGGCAAAACACATAATTTAGAAGTGGGCCTTTTAAAACTAGAGTTATTAGTCTTTAATGTGACCACACGTGTGATGTTATCGTTACCAGGGTGTTTCTCGGTCACTCTACCAAGCAGCCATTTGCTTGGAGGCAAATTATCCTCCTTGATCAAGACAACATCCCCAATTACAGGTTCAGGAGTTTGTTTCGACCATTTATAACGCTGTAGAAGTGTGGCCAAGTATTCGCTAGACCAACGGCGTCAGAATAACTGCATCATTCTTTGTACTAACTGCCATCGTCTTAAGCTTGAGATATTTACATTTTCATAACTAAAATCCGGTGCGTTCACTATAGGTTCTCCAATAAGAAAATGACCTGGTGTCAATACGTCCATAGAATTGATATCTTTAACTCTATAAAGAGGGCGTGAGTTCAAACATGCCTATATTTGACTGAGCAGCGTTGCCATTTCTTCGTAAGTCAATGTGGAGTCGCCAATGATCTTGCGTAAATTTTACTTGCATGATTTAACACCAGCCTCCCAGAGACCTCCGAAATTAGGTGCGTGCGGTGGAATAAAAAAAATGAATAGACAAATATATCCTTCACTGGAGTGATGACCCCGACCTTTTGATGTTCTCAACTTAATAGGCCCAGCATAATCTACCTCACAATGACTAAACGAGCGACTTGGAGAAACGCGCGATGATGGTAATTAACCCATCAACTGCGGGTGAGAACAAGCAATGAACCTGCAACAAGTAACACATCTTTGCACGTAACCTTTAACCAACCTTTTACAACTCAGTATGTAATATTTTGTGCTCAAATAACTTAACATGAGTTGTGGGCCTCCATGAAGTGTTTGTCGATGAGCGTCTGCGATCACAAGATCAGTAAAGTGTGCCTTGCTGGGCACTATTGGGTGTTTCTAATTAACACTCAGAGAAGACAGTTCCAATCTATCGCCCACCCTCAAGATATTTGAAGTGTCCAGTTAAGGATTCAATGATTTGAAAATACTCTTTTTCTTAAAATTTTTATTTTCCACTCCTAATATTTCATCCTGTAAATTCTGTCGCTGGCACGCCCGTATGCAAATATCTAGAGCCAGCTTCAACTCGTTTGAATTTAAATATGAATTTAGCATTCTCTCATTTTTAGGAACCTTCCATTGTAAAACACGTCTGTAGTATGCTACCACTCTGACCAGTCTAGTAAGTGATGAATATTTATCCCATATCCAGTTGTCAGGCTTACCTACCACCAGATGTACTTTCATTTCTTCAACCATATTTACACTTTTTGTATATTTGATATTATTGTTTTTTAAGAACGAAGGCACTTCGAACCATAACTTTGAATTCAAAAGTTCTGAGGGATACATACCACGAGATGCAATATCTGCTGGATTGTTTTTAGACAGGACGTGGTGCCATTGCCATGGTTCACTCATACATAAAATTTCGGCCACTCTATTGGCAATAAATGGCTTCCATTTGCTAGGATGATTATTTATCCAAGCTAGTACGATTTCGTAATTTGTCCATGCATATGTAGCCGATTTTTCAATTTTTAGTACTTCTGATATCTCGCTTAACAACTTTACCAGTAATACGGCACCGCACAATTCCAAGCGAGGAATTGATAAAGTCTTAATAGGAGCTACATTTGTCTTCGCTGTGATTAATGTCACGTGTATGTTGCCATCAACATCTATTACTCGCCCATACACTACTGCGGTAAAAGCTGTTTTAGAGGCATCAAAGAAGCTATGCAACTCAACTTTTTGATCAGTTTGCCGTGTATTCAGCCTTCTGGGTATACACAATTGATTTAGGTTAGGCAATTCTTGTCGGTAAGTATCCCAATCTTTTTTTTATATCACTTGGTGCTTCATTATCCCAACCTATCCCTGCTATCCATAGTCTTTGAATTAATACCTTCGCTCGAATTACCACAGGGGCAACCCACCCTAACGGGTCGAATAACCTTGCTATTTCTGATAATAATTTTCTTTTCGTTACAGATTCCGAATGTTTCATCTGTAGAAGCTGGACAGAGTATTGGAAGGAGTCAGTACTCCGGTTCCAGGTAAGTCCCAGGGTTTTTAGAATTTCATCTTGCTTTAATTTAATACTCTTAGATACAGTTCCCTGCCCTTCATTTGCTATTTTTTCTAATAACTCATTGCAGTTGCTGGACCACTTCTGTAATTCAATGCTTGTTTCATTAATAAGGTATTCATTTCTTTATAAATCTCTAACCTTTCTTCTACAGTTTGACTTCCAGTCATGAGATCGTCCATATCATAATCGGTCAGAACTCTTGAAGCTGCTTTCGAGAAAGCCTTACCTTCGTCATACACTATTTGTTCCATGGACCGGACGGCTAATAACGGAGCTGATGCTGTTCCAAAAGTAACCGTGAGTAATTTCTAGTCCTTAATTTCCTCTTCTTTGTTATCTCTCCAAACCATTCGCTGAAAATTTGTATGTAGTCCTGTTTCCCAGACTTGTCTATACATTTTGGTGATGTCAGCCACTAAACAAATAGGATAACCCCTCCATTTCATAATGAAATGCCTTAATTCTGGTTGTAGACTAGCTCCAATCATAAGGTCATCATTAAGAGATCTTCCATTGATCCCTTTGGAAGAAGCATCAAATACAACGCGAACTTTGGTGGTGTCCTTATCGTTTCTTATAAAGGCATGGTGAGGTAAGAATACTGCCTTTGTATCTAATTTTTCTTCTTCAGTTATTGGTCTCATATGCCCTAAAGATAAATATTCATGTATGTCATCTGTGTAACTCTTTTTAAGATCTAAGTTTCGGTTTAGTTTCGATTCCAAGGTGTGAAATCTTCTGAGTGCAATGGAGCGAGAATTTCCATATTGACTACTAGGGTCTTCAGTCTTGAATGGTAAGTGAACTACGTAGCGTCCATTTTTATCCCTGGTGGTATTTGTGAAAATATTTTCACATTTTTTTTCTTCCTCGGTCATCATACGCTTGCCGTAACCATTTGGTTCTCGCTCTATGTCCCAAAATTTCTTCAAAAGATCGTCGTCTCCAATTTGTGCATGTAATACCTTTATGGCAGATGCATTATTATTTCTGTTAAGTGATCCTGTAATAATCGATCCGAAGATAGTACATTGTGCTATAATCGAACTGTCTGATGCCCTTTTGAAACCCTCCTGCAGAATCTTAGCGTAGACTTCTGCCTCAAAGAGAATGTCTATTCTATTTGGTGTGAAAAAGTTAGGGTCTGCGAGGGGTAAACATTTCACTTGTACCCAATCAAAGCTTGACACTTCCCTTTCAGGCAATAAAGTTATAGACTTTAAAACATATGCCTGTACCGTCAGCTGGTTTGAAGGATTTACTCTGGATTGTACTTTCACTTCAACCTGTGCACTTGAGGCTACACCCTTTACTCCACCTATGCCTGATATTGTACTTCGAACCATTTTTTTCTTTTAACCCCGACGTTGGACTGTATCTTCCGTAACAAAAGATGCTTGAGAGCCTTGATCTAATAAGGCTCTCACCATGCACATAGATCCGTTTGCCGAAACAGCGTTAACAAGAGCTGTGGCTAATAAAACTTGTTTATTTGCTGACTCTCTCGACTTGCAAGATACTATGTCTGATTCATCTTCCAATTCTACTGAATGCACGTGTGTCTTAGCTTGCATCTCAATTGAGTTATTCGTGCCAGTCAATTCATCAGCCTCCATCAATAATTCTTGCTCACCCTGCACATGCAATAAGGAATTATGTCGGCGCTTGCAGATTTTGCATGTTGCGGTACTCTTGCATTGCCTAGCAGAGTGACCGTGATTCAGACAATTAGAACATAAGTTGTTTTCACGAACGAATTGCCGACGGGCAGACCCATCTTCTTTGCCAAATTGTCTGCAGTTACTAATATAATGATCAGCTTTACAATAAACGCAGACTACAGCAGCAGTGTGAAATACTTTAGACTTACTTATACTACCAGAATGACTCTTATCATACTTATTTTCCAGAAACTCAAACGCCCTGTATCTGCCAGTTAAAAATTCCTTAAATTGAGAAAATGTTGGTAATTGATCAGTCTCGTTATTGCTAGTGATTTTAAGCTCCCACTCCCTTCTGCTATCGGGATCTAGTTTTAAAGCAAGAATATGTACAACTAATATATCCAATGAGCTAGTATTAATTCCCAAATTATTTAATGAACCCAAACAATCAGTAGTTGTATCAATTATTTATTTTAATGACCCTGCAGAATCCCCCAAAACATTGCGCTTACTCTACAATCTTCGTAAAATACAGTGGGAGAGATATCTTTTATTATTATATCGAGCGTCTAACTGAGCCCAACATCTATCGTAGTTAGCTTCTGATATTGGAATGTGTCGCAAAAGCTGCTCTGCTTCACCCGTAAGGTAACTCTTTAAGTAATGCAATTTTTGTACCCTGTCTAAGTTGCTATTTTTGTAAACAGCGGACACGAATAAGTCCCTAAATGTAGGCCATTCTATGTATTTTCCAGAAAAAGGAGGTATAACAATTCTAGGCAATTTTATATTATTATTGTTTTGTATTTCAGCACTCTTAACCGAACCAAGAATCATAATTTCAGTGGCGTTGAACTTACTGGATGCAATTTGTATATCATGTATATATTTAAGACTTAAATATAATTCTTTCATATTAAAATAAAGATCATTTTTACCATAAGAACTTGCATTTAATTCTGTTTCTTCACAATCTTGTATCAATTTTATATGAGTAGTTGTAAACTGAGTCCACAACTGTTTTACATTTTCTAATCTAGCGTCCAAGCTGTTTGGTAAGCCTATCTTTAGGTGATTTTTTAAAATTACTTTGTGTACTTACTAATCTACTATAAATATCTTCTTGTAACTTAACCAAAGATTGCAAAGAAAAGAAATTCCAACTTATCGTATAATAAAATCTTAAACACTAATTAAAAGAAATGTTTCCATGAATAAAATATATTGAAAGCTCTCGTGGCCTAGCGGTCTCAGTGTTCTGTAAACGATCACTGAGTTACGCAACTTTCACTATGGCTGGTCCTCGGATGGGTGACCACTTTGTGGCATTTACATTTGCGAGCGTTTCCGTGCTTCGGAAGGCACGTTAAGCCGTTGGTCCCGGTTGCCAGTAAAATGGCAGTCGTTAAGTCTGGTTGAAGGCCTTATGGGCGGCTTGAAAACTTCAACAGCAGGTAGCCACAACTTGCGTCTGTCTATTTCAACACGGCAATGGGCTCACCACCTATTACGTGGGACAGGAATCCACACGGTGAAAAGTGGGCATATGATATGCCTCTGCCACCCCTTCGGGGATAAGGGGTGATGGATATTTTGTTTTATTTTACGTTCATAACCACGTAATTTTTCAATATCACTTTTGCAGAACGGTAAATATTTTAAAGTTCACTTTTGTTTATTAATATGAAATCTAAAGTACTTACAGGTTTACGTTGAATCACTCACTCCACTATTGACATTAGATGATGACGTCTCAGCTTCCATGCGACTGTATCAAATTGTTATATAATGTCACTTGTTGTTGTATGCTTGTCTTTCTTCCACTGTTGTTGATGATTGTACTTTGAAGCTACTTATCAATTATTTCAATATCTTCGGATTCCACTACTCATCAGATCAAGACCACAGGGATGATTTTATTATTTTTCATTTTTTTGTATTCAAAAATTGAATGAACTGAAAACACCTAAAAATGAGTTGCCTAGTCCGATTCTAAGGATCATTTTGTCCGACACTTTGTTTATTCATAACATGCCGGTTTACTGGGGACTGATATCTGGGGGTTTATAAAGGGTTTTCTAACCACAATAAAAAAATACTAGGCACCCTTTAGCACAGCAAGTAATACTGTGGCCTAATTTATTAGCAACAAAATAAACAATTCTGAGTGTATTTATATTAAACAACGACAATGTTACAATCGCGATTCAGCAAAGACAGCATTTAGATGTTTAGTTACAGCGCCATCTAGTTACCCCTAATACAAAATTAACTTAGAACTAAACAATTATAATAGATTATGATTTCTTTTTGATTGTGTTGCCAACTAAACTAAAAGCGTTGTACCTTAAACCCACATACTATATAAGAAGGGACACACTTTACGTCGCTTAAGTGAAATTGGAATTCAATCAATGTCTCTTGATGGCACTTTTGCTTATACGCCGTAGGTAGTGCCTTATTTTATCTTGGGATGAGTAATTTCGAAAATTTTCCTTAGATATCGTATGACATATAATATTTTTTATCCTGTGGAAATTCCGCGGATATCTTGCCAGACTTGAAACGACTAGAACCACACTGAACTGTAATAGCTGTCTAGAGTTGGGCTCCCCGTTTAAGCCTCGGGAAGGATATCCTCAGGGTTCCCGGCAGACTCTGGTTATTTGTCAAGCGTCTTTTAATTTCTATGTTAGTATTTTTGCTTTTTTTTTTATAATTTACTAGCTGACACGCGCAACTTTGTTAGCGCCATAAAATGAAGAACCGCTCGACCCATTTTGTGCATACTTCACATAAACCATCTACGAAATAGTCTAAACAAATCCTAATTTTGTTTGGATAGGTGAGCCCATTCTTGAGTTATAAAATTACAACGAAAAGTGTAATTTGAATGAATTGAATTTGAAGTGTGATTTGAAATTGATACTGTAAAAGAAATTTTGCCGTTTCACTTAGTAATAATATTTAATAATATTTTTGGGACAACCCACACAACGCCATCTGATTCCAAACTAAGCAGAGCTTGTACTATGGTAACCAGATAACTGATAAACATACTTATATATTTCTAAATACATACATATAATAGATAAATAACACCCAGACACAGAATAAACCATCGTGCTCATCCCACAAAGTTTTATCCTGGGTGGGAATCGAACCCACGACCTCTTGCGTAGCAGTCGGATGCACTCCCACCGCGCCACAGAGGCAGTCAAAAGTCTATCTATATTAATAAAATTACAGGTGACTCACTCATCTACGCCCAGCTGAAAGCCTTGCACCTAGAAATTGTAATATTTGAGAGTAAACTAAAAAAAATTAAAGAAGAATAAAGCTAAAGAAACTTGTGCAACTGAAGTTTAAAGTATTTCATGGACAACGCCGGGACACTATTTATATTTTACCTTTAAGAGAGTAAAATAGGGGTTGTAAGTTTGTATGCAAAATTCTTCATTGTCAAAGTTAGCAACACATAATATCGTATACCTGTCCTGATAAAAAAAAAATGTGTGTACCAGTGTACACAGGTAATAAGTGAAACTTCTTTACGACTTTTTTTACAGCTATAAAGCGTGGATCAAATGTGTAAGGTGCATCGAGTGATGGAAGAATGTCACCAGCGAAGCTGGGGGCACAGCTTTTATTTTAATAATGTTAAAATATAGTTAGGAAAACTGCTCGGAACCGAAGAACTGTACCGAAAAATTTGTCCCATATTATTTATTTAGTTGACGCCCGCGGCTTCGCCCACGTAGAGGAGTTTTATTATTTATAATGATAGTTTTGTACATATTCCACTGTTGGAACCTTCTCTTTGCTTGTTGGACCCATTCCGGACTCCTACTGACTAAGGCCCTGATGAGGAAGGAGATTCCCAAGGTATCTCTCAAAGTTAGGCAGAGTTATATTGTATATGTACCTAGGTATCATAATGTGTGTAAGCCAGGTAATAGGTAGACGAATAAAGACTGTCAGTAACAATGACGGTTAGTTCCGGTAAAAAAATCTGCAGCAGCCAGTTGAACAACCCAACATAGGGTTTGATAGGAATGGAATTTGAAATGAACAGGTAAAAATAGCGTGAATCGACGAGGCTAGTTTTTGCCTTATAAATAGTACTCTCAAGTGTTTCTTGAGTATTGATAAACGTTCTGGAATACGGCCTTTAGGCCCGTATTTTAAAATATATCTTGAGTATCGTTTGAACTATGATCACACAAAATTAGTTTCAAGACAAGTATAAAAATTATGCATCGATCTTATTATGGAACGTGTCTTAAGATTTAGTCACTTGAGACTAATCTCAAGTACTGATCGTCGATCGATCGTGACGTTTTCACATATGCGACATTATTATCCGTATCACGCAGTTTATTCTATCGAAAATAATACATACATACATATATCACGCCTGTTTTCCATCAGGGTAGGCAGAGACTATGGGTGTCCACTTGCTACGATCTTGACATACCACTATCGCTTCTAGTACTTTCATGAGTGTTTTCATACACGCTCGCCGGTTAAGGGTACTCTTGATCAGGCCTTTTTCCAAAAGGTCTTCGATTTGGTTGACTTACGTACGCCGAGGTCGACCCCTACCAGTTTGTCCATTCACTCTCGCCACATAAATCTGATAAATCCCTCAGTTGGCTAAATTTTTTCCATCTTTAAAAATTATCATCATTAAGGCACTCAATTTCGATTAAAAAAAAATTACGCTAAGATTGTGGAATAAACTACCTTCCTGGGTTTTCACGAACATCTACACTATGGAGTTCTTAAAAAAGGGGTCTTAAAAGGTCAGCAGTGCGAGTACCGCATTTTTGGTGATGCAAGTGTCCTTATGCAACGGTGACCTCTTTCCATCAGGTGAGCCGTATGCTCGCCTGCCACCTCTGTGGTATAAATAAAATAAAACCTTGCCAAATTAAATACCTAATCCTTCCTCAATGAAAGAGGAGTGTGAAAGTAAGGGTCTTCGCTTAAATGCAAGTAAAACTAAGGTTCTAGTATTTGAAAGAGATGACGTAAGAACTAAATGCGAGATTAGTGTAATCCAGGAACGTCTAGAGCAAGTGAATGAAATTGTGTATTTAGGGAGTATGTTAAGCGCGGATGAAAGATGTAATTCGGATGTAGAACGGCGAGTAGCTGCCGGAAACAGGGTTAACGGTGCTTTGTCCCAATTAGTAAAGCGACAAAGCATCGTAAAAAAAGCACGACTGGCGATTCATAACGCAGTGCTAGTGCCAACTTTGCTTTACGGTAGCGAAACCTGGGTATGTCAGCAGATGCATGAAAGTAAATTGAATGCTGTGGAGATGCGATCACTTCGAAAATTGTGCGGCGTTACTTTGGCTCACCAAATACGTAACGAAGTGATACGCAATAGGTTTGAATAAAAGTGTCAGCGTTAAGCTGGAAAAGGGTGTGCTCCAACCAAGGGTGGTTGGACGTGTCCAAACCAACGGGTTTGGACACGTCCAACGAATGAGTGAGGAACGATTGATAGAAGGTAGAAGAAGTCAGGCCGAGACTTACATATGAAGACCACGTGAGCAAATTGCTCAAAAACGGAAATGTCAAAGTACTCTGATACCCAGATGTGCGTGTATGAAGCGATTGATGAATCTTGAAGAAGCGAAAGAAGTATGCATGGATTGCGAAGCCTGGCGATCTGTCCCCTCTGACTATCCGTCAGGGATACAGCGTTAGTAATCCTTCCTCATTCAATCGCTTTATCTATTAGTCAAACTATGGTGATAATCCATTCAGTAGATTGGCTCGTATTTTGAAGTCAAGAATCTAGTCTTAAAACTGTTTTCAAGTAAAGATTGTATTATTGAACGTCATTGGAGACGAAATTCGCCGATCTTTATTCAAGTGATTTCAGATTGATGTTAAACCAGAATCTTCTCTCAAGTTTAGATTGTGACATACGTGATCTTTGTTTACGTGAGATGAGCTTGTTTGGCAACTCAATAAATTTACGTTCTGTTCAGACTTTCAAACCCTAAAGTTTAACTGTACGCATCTATTTCTCAGGAACCATACGAGATAGAGACAAACGGTTTGCGGCATTCGATGCAGGGCAACACAATACGTGCACAGGCAATTTTTTTGTTTCTACCACTTCCGATTTTGAAACTGGTTTCGGTTTAGAAGTCGTCTGATTCTTTCGCTACAATATTTAAGGGCGCGTTACATGTTTAAGTTTATTACAATCAGGGACAGAGGCGGCCGACTCCTTTGTTTTATGAAATGTAAGGTTATGAAATATGTGTTACGAGCGTATTGTAGTAAGGGGTTTGGAAGCGATTGGGACTACACACGAAATTATTTTACAGCTATAAAATTTGGGTTATACGTCGATAAAGAAGTTTTACTTATGATAAAGAAGTTTCACTTCAAAACAACATGGCGCGTAACTGAAAAACGCGACGTTTTATTTGCCGTTGTAAATTTTTTCTCAACGACGATGAAGAAGTTTCATAAAATTTTCCTTAAGTTGGAATTCTAATGTTTATCAATCACGTAGTCTTTAAAAAGTTACCTTAAGTTGGAATTCTAATGTTTATCAATCACGTATATTATACGCCCACATTTCACCTTGTGCATTCCTCTCCCACGTTATAGGCGGAGAGTTGTAGCTAACTGCTTTTGAAATCTTTCTAGCCGCCCATAACGCCTTCAACTTGTTTTAAGGACTGCCATGTTTCCGCGGTCCTTAGTCAGCAGGTGCAACGCTAGCAGATACTCGTAAGGTCGCTTTGACTCCGAAGATCTTGATGGAACGTCTTGATTGACTATAATTTTATACAAAATACATACAGTCGCACCCTTTTTCCCCGAAGTAGTAGACGATCGCTGCAGCTTGTTATAAATACCACTTTTGTAAGATTTTTCAGAAAAATATATTAAGATTCGTGTATATCTCAATTCACAATACACACTAGGTACCCAATTTGATTGAACAATGTGTTTCCTCTCGATCTTGATATATGAAAGGGACCTTTTGACAAATAACATAATATGTCACTTGGAGATATTCTTAGAAAAGCTTACGAGGAATACTTAGAGGTGTGAGACCTGCCACGATCACGTGCCAACGGTTGTCTTCTTTTGGAAACACACGGCAAAAAATTGGTTCAAGATTACTTGTGAAGCACTCGTAGCTCCGCAAGCTCAGTGTTCTGTAAATGATCACTGCGTTAAGCATTTTTTACTACATTTGGTCTTTGGATGGGTGGCAGCTTTGTGGCATTACTATTTACGAGTACTTCTATACTTCGGCACGTTAAGCCGTTAGTCCCGGTGGCCAGTAACACAGCATTCGTTAAGTCAAGGCCTTATGCTTGAAATTTTGAACAGCAGGTCGCCACAGCCAGCGGATGTTCATTGCAACACAGCAATGAGCTTACCACCTGTTACGGTAGACGAAAATGCGTTTGGTGAAATGTAAGGGCCTGCCTACGCCTTTGAAGATAATAGCGTCACAATTGTAAACTAAGTATGTATGTTAGATAACTTGTACAAAGTAATTACAAGAAAATCTGGATTTTTTGTTTTTTATTGTTTGAAGTGTTAGGAGCGTTGGCCCTTATAAATGGATAAATATGGTGAGGTATGTTTTTAAAAATAAGCCCAGCCATCATTACATAATTAATATTTAGAGTCATTTTAACACACCTAGCAGTATACGGCATCCTCTGTGACGCCTTAAACCTGTAGTTAAATGCAAAAGTTGGTAAGTGTGTATGTTTATTACTACTACACGTTCAAATGGCTGAATAAATTCAAGGTGCCTAATGAATACTTTCACCAAATTTCAGGTTTGTCTAATAACTAATACTAATAACAAATTTAGGCTGTGTGTGTGTGTGTTTACACGCGTAGTTCCCGTTTCCGTGGGAATACTGGTATTTTTTTATTAGTGTTCATCCAAGGTACCTAAAGTACCTATCACCAAATTTCAGGTATCCCTGGATTATGGCATAGTCTTTTTTATTCCGGAATTAGTTCTTGTGGGAAATGTGTAATGAAAAGCTTTACCACGCAGGAGTCCTGTTGTAGTTTATTAGTGTATTCTATAATTAGGACTAAATATATCGAGCCCGCTTTAAATTAATTGCCAGTCATATAATACGATTATTTTGTTACGTGGGTACGTTAATGCTTGAACAATTTTAACGTCTATTTGGTGCACACCGTGGGATTTACTATTCACCATAATCCTTCTTATGAGGTATTTTGGTTTGAGAAATTTGGAGACGATAAAATATTAATTATCGTTAAGATAACTCGTCTATATCTGGAAAATAATCAGTTCTATTTATATAAGTTTATATATGTCGGAGCAGTGAAGTAATTTGTAATAGTAGCGCCATCTACTTAAGCTTGAGGTACACAATTTGATTAATCACAGCTATCCTTGAATCAGTAGTTCGAGTCGAGGTTGTCTATGGACGTCGCATGTTACATTTGACATCTGTCAAATGCCAAGGTGAGACCAGTGTGTTAGTGACGCGACGCAGTTGACATCTAGAGCTCGACCGCGCCGGGTGTGCGCCCTGATTCTATCTAACCACGTGCAATAACTAAATATGGCGGACGCTGACGATATTTCAAATAGAAATCTCGCTGCCTCTCCGACTTCAGAAGTGGGATCGGAACATCATTTCTCTAAAGCGTTTACTTAACCTACTGTGTCTACGGAAAGTGAATATTTTCGTGATTCTGATACACTGCGTAGCGAAAATAGTGGTTGTGCAAATTCGAAAACTAACGACCATAATATTACAAATGGATGATCGTCTCAAGGCTATACCTAGTGCTATGTGGGCCTCATATTTTAGCGATATGGCCAAGAGTTTTCGAAAATATGCTGATGTGTAAACTTTAAAATCCAACATGAAGACAATGAAACCAAGTGACGTCTACCTACCGTTTTTGACCCCGACGATAGTGAATTTATGGCTGCTAAGTGGTGCCACGTTACGTGGAGTACTTGACTAACAAGTTTACCGTGATCAACCGGTTGGAGCTGGCTTGGACTGAAGCTAGCAAGATCGAAGTTGCTATTATCTCAGGTATTTCAGATACTCAGGTATGTTCACATTTGTTATCGGAACAACCATATTTCAATGTTTTGCAAATAAAGTGAATTGAATTGTTAAAAAAAAAAACTTGATGACTTTAGATTACAAGCTGTCGTGAACAGTGGTTCTGATTGATCATTAATTCGTTAAAAGGTAGCTGATGCCGTAACAGGATTTTATATCCACGCGCCTTACAGGTATCTAATACACACCGACTTCTTGTTTTAGTGAATTGTGTGTGTGCCCATCAACATCAACGAAGTGATTTTTGTATGTAGACCCCCATATCTTACCTCATGACGTACGGGAGAGTTTTTCGCCTTTCTCTGGCCCAGCAATAATAGGTTGTCTATAGATTATAGGAAATCGAATGATAACTCGGTTCGCGATAATCATCCCCTACCTATTGTGTATTGTGGCGTGAACTAATTGATAGAGGCCTGCGTCCGGTAGTGGCTTGCCATAGACTGATTGATTGATTGAAATAAATAATCCTGGCCAGTCTTACTTATACTCCACTTCGTATATGGCGTCAGGATTTTATCAAATCTAACTTCAGTTACTGATAACTAGATCCTACTAAAATTAATGCTTTTTTACAAAAATATGATGTATTCGATTTCATGGAACAGGATGGACGAGCGAGTTCATACTGATGAGGTGCGTTATTATAAGGGCAAATCTTCAATACGTTCTTTAATGATTATCTGTGTCGAAAAGAACTCGAGACTAACAGTTGCACTCAGATAAATTAATAGCTTCATAATGATAGTGATGATTGTGTAATTATAACGTTCAAAATTGTTACAGAAATACATTGTAAGACACATTTATTTGTCACTCTATGAATAGTAAAACAGATTGATTTGGAAGATATTGTTTTACAACAATGATTTCGCAGTTCGTGGGCCTTTGACAGTTAAACATTGAAAGCTCCGCGCTTTGTGCTTGCGACGGTTAAGCATTGAATGCTCCGCGCTTTGTGCTTTCGACGGTTAAGCATTGAAAGCTCCGCGCTTTGTGCTTTCGACGGTTAAGCGTTGAAAGCTCCGCGCTTTGTGCTTTCGACGGTTAAGCATTGAAAGCTCCGCGCTTTGTGCTTTCGACGGTTAAGCATTGAAAGCTCCGCGCTTTGTGCTTTCGACGGTTAAGCATTGAAAGCTCCGCGCTTTGTGCTTGCGACGGTTAAGCATTGAAAGCTCCGCGCTTTGTGCTTTCGACGGTTAAGCATTGAAAGCTCCGCGCTTTGTGCTTTCGACGGTTAAGCATTGAAAGCTCCGCGCTTTGTGCTTTCGACGGTTAATCATTGAAAGCTCTGCGCTTTGTGCTTGCGACGGTTAAGTATTGAAAGCTCCGCGCTTTGTGCTTTCGACGGTTAAGCATTGAAAGCTCCGCGCTTTGTGCTTGTGACGGCTAAGTATTGAAAACTGTGCGCTTTGTGCGTTTGGCGGTAATGCATTGAAAGCCTTGCGCTTTGTGCTTGTGGTGATTAAGCATCGTGCTTTGTTTGTGGCGTTGAGCTCTAAGCTGTTCATGAATTTATTGTTCCAGTGTAAAAACCACAAGCTTTGAACTTAAGGATGCCGACGACGTGACGGGACCTGATGTCTATTACTATTAAAGTCGCGCGAGAACGCGCTCGCGGTCAGTATGGCCGTGTCGGAGCAGTGAAGTAATTTGTACTAGTAGCGCTATCTACTTAAGCTTGAGGTACACAATTCGATTAATCACAGCTATCCTTGAGTCAGTAGTTCAAGTCGAGGTTGTCTATGGACGTCGCATGTTACATTTGACATCTGTCAAATGCCAAGGTGAGACCAGTGTGTTAGCGACGCGACGCAGTTGACATCTAGAGCTCGACCGCGCCGGGTGTGCGCACTGATTCTATCTAACCACGTGCAATAACTAAATATGGCGGACGCTGACGATATTTTTAAATAAAAATCTCTCTGCATCTCCGACATATATATTAAAATCTGTTAAAATATCTTCTTCCGAGTACGCTTAGATTGTATTTGTTCTTCAAAAGGAGTCGGAAAAGTCGGCACCGCGAGTGCCTCATCTTTGTTGTTGCAAACGTCCATAGCATACCATTTTCTATCAGGTAGGGCGTATGCATGTCTGCCAGCGGTATAAAAAAACTTTAAAATTTGAAGATTGTATTCATAAACGAGGGCAGGATTAGTAACCCGGGTTATTTGGTGTTCTGCAAATGCTAACCGCGTTAAGCATCTTACACTACAGTCCGTCCTGAGATATTGATAATTAACCTTTATATATTTTTAAAAATCTATTTTTAGAAGAGGATACTTTTTGAACCCCTTAGGGTTCTAGCCATAAAGCGACCTTACCTGCTGGAGATGCACCTGCTGACTAAAGAACAAAGCAATGACGCCGGCGCCCTGACGGGGTTGAGATCTCAGTCGCAGTCACTACCAACAATGTCGTATATTAAAAGCCAAACAATAGCGGCTTCTGGTAGCCAAATAAAAGTGAAACGCCCACTCCATATCCAGGGTTTGGCACCAACTGGAAATGCACTAAGAAGAAAAGATTTTACGAGTACATAGACCTGAACAACGCAGTCGCATATGCTACCACGACATCACCGAGACAAGCCATGCCTTTATTCTGATGCCAAGTGGTGCCCTGGATCCTGTTTTTATCCCTCCGCTTCGCAAGTTCTTCAGGGTCACCAGTAGTGACACTAATTACTAATCACCAGTAGTAATAGTAATGCAAATACTGTGGTTCCTCATGTACAGTGAGGTTCTTCTTTATATAGATCCTTCAGTCAGTAATGCTCGGATGATGTTGATCTTATATTTTCTTTTGGTATTCCGCGTAATTTCGAAATACCACCTAAACAGTGATTTACCACTGGGTGTAAGGGGCCCCACCAAGATCTTCGGGGCCCAAGTCAACCTCCCGTGCTAGTGCGTGCACCTGCTGATTAACGGACGAGGCTCTGGCGCTGGCTTTCCCCTCTGGGGTTGGGAGGTCTGAGGGCGTCGCTCCCATAAAAGCCACCCGCCGAAACAGAAATGGACAGACACAAAAGGATTGCAGCTAGGGATAGGGCGCCGCCGCAAAACGGCGCGCAGGAGCCCCGCCCGACTCCTGTGGCAAGTGGGCTAGGGCTGCCGTGTGTCGGGCCAGCACGGCTAAAGAAGTTAGCCCTAATCCGAATCCGCTTCGCATCTTGGAACATTGGCACGCTGACTGGGCGTGCGGTAGAGTTGGCCGAAGTACTCTCCAGGCGGAGGGTGGACGTGGCGTTCCTGCAGGAGACTCGGTGGAAGGGCAACAGAGCCCGGCCTTTGCAGAAAGGCTACAAGCTGTACTACACGGGTGCGCCTAATGGGGAGAACGGGGTGGCCGTGGTGCTCTCCGAAGGGCTGCAGAGCGGCATCTTGGAGGTGAAACGCTGTAGCGACCGGCTTATGATCGTGAGGGTGCTTATCGATGGGATTATTACCCACCTGATAAGTGCCTACGCGCCACAGGCCGGTTGTAGCGACGCCGATAAGATGTCGTTTTGGGGCCAACTCGAGGGAGTGCTTCGGAGCATTCCGTTGTCACAGGGAATCGTTTTGGGCGGCGACCTAAACGGTCATGTGGGTGAGAGGTGTGAGGAGTTTGAGCGTGTTCATGGTGGTTTTGGATACGGCACCCGCAACGCTGAAGGAGAAACTATCCTCAGAACGTGTGCGGCTGCCGATCTGGCCATTGTGAACACGTATTTCAAAAAGAAATCCGAACATCTCATCACCTACAAGAGCGGGAGGCGTACAACTCAGATCGATTTCCTACTCACTAGGCGACACAGCATCGGCAAGGTGGCCAACTGCAAGGTCATACCCGGAGAGAGTCTTACTGCACAACACCGTCTCCTTGTCATGGACCTCTGCGTGAGCGGTGCCAGCGCCGCATCAGATGGTGGCTGCTTGATGAAACTAGGTCCCAGGAGTTCGTCTCAGCTGTCGGTGACAAGTGCACCGACACTGAAGGCGAACCAGTTCAAGATTACTGGGACAAAGTTCAGGCGGCCATCCTTGGAGCGGCGAAGGTGGTGCTCGGTGAGTCTAAGGGTGGACGCAAATGTGACAAGGAAACTTGGTGGTGGAACGACGCAGTCCTGAGGGAGACCAGGGAGAAGAAAGCCCTCTTTAAAAAGTGGCAAGCGACCGGATCTCCCGAAGACCACGACGCGTACAGGTCTGCCAAGCGCGCCACAAAGAGAGCTGTAGCCAGAGCCAGACGAGACCACTTACAACCTTTGTATGATACGCTGGAGTCGTCTGAGGGGCAGAAGCTCATCTATAAGCTGGCGCGCTCCAGGGTCAAAGCGGCACAGGATATATCCAAGTGTCGCTGTGTAAAAGACCCTGAGGGCAACCTGTTAAGCGAAGACCTAGCGGTAAAGGAGAGATGGCGCTCGTACTTCCACGAGCTGTTTAATAAACAGCATAAAGAGGTGCAGCCTCCGGACCTCCCTCCGAATCAGGGACTAGTGCCACCGGTAACGCCTGGAGAAGTCCTGACTGCGCTTCGCCGCATGAAGAATCGGAAAGCTGTCGGACCCGATGGAGTCCCCAGCGAAGCCTGGAAGGCGATGGGTCCTCGCGGTGTGGGCATCTTAGTAAACCTTTTTAACCGCATACTCCTCAGCGGGCAGATCCCAAACCAATGGAGACTGAGTATTATTACTCCAGTCTTCAAAGGTAAGGGGTCAATGCAGGAGTGCGGGAGCTACCGCGGTATAAAGGTGATGTCCCACACCATGAAGATCTTCGAGAGGATTATAGACTCTCGGATCCGGCAATAGTGTACTCTCTCGGGGTGTCAATATGGGTTTCGCCCTGGTCATGGGACCACGGACCCTGTTTTTGCTCTGAGGGTTGTCGCAGAGAAATACAGGTCGAAGAACACGCCTCTGCACTGTTCGTTTCTAGACATGCAGAAGGCCTTCGACTGTGTTCCTCGTGCGATGATCTGGTGGGCACTGCGGTCCAAAGGGGTTCCAGAGGTCTATATTGACACTATCCGGGACATGTACTGTGACTCCGATTCAATGGTTCGGACTGCTGTTGGCGACACGAATCCCTTCCCCATCACCGTCGGGGTACACCAGGGTTCTGTCCTTAGTCCGCTTCTGTTCAGTGTAATATTAGACGAATTGTCGGACAGCATCAGAAACCCGCATGAGCAGCCTCCATGGTTGCTCATGTATGCTGACGATATTGCGCTGGCAGACGCGGACAGGGGCAGATTGGTGCGACGTGTAAAGGCGTGGAAGGAGACGCTTGAGAACGGCGGTCTGAAACTAAATGTGGCGAAGACCGAGTACTTGGCACTAAACTCGACAGATCCCACATCCGTCCGCATAGGCGGTGATTTGGTCGAGCGCACGGACCAGGTTAAATACCTTGGATCTGTTTTTCACACGTCCAGTGACATCGATTGCGATGTCAAGTCACGCATTGCTGCCGCGTGGGCCAAATGGCGGGAGATGACCGGTGTCATTTGTGATCCTAAAATGCCGATCCGGTTGAAGGGACAGGTCTACAAAACCATTATTAGACCTGTCCTTTTACATGGCAGTGAGACGTGGGCGATATTGGAGCGACACAAGCAGGAGCTGCGTGTCACAGAAATGAAGATGCTGCGGTGGATGTGTGGAGTCACGCGGATGGACCGCGTGAGGAACTCTCGCATCCGCGGCAGCCTTCACGTCCGTGACATTGCAGACAAGTTGCAAGAGTGTCGCCTTCGTTGGTATGGTCACGTCTTGCGGCAACCGCCGGGCTACGTAGGTAACAAATGTCTGGCCATGTCAGCCCCGCCGGGTCCCGGTAAGAGGGGAAGACCCAAGAAGTGCTGGCTTGACGTCTTAAGGGATGACATGCGTGCCAATGGTCTCACTACAGGGGATGCCGACGACCGTGCGAAGTGGAGGAGAAAATGTAGGAAAGCGGACCCCGGACGTCGCGAGACGCAACTGGGACAGACGCTCGGATGATGATGAGTGATTTACCACTGATTTGTACGATATCGAATACTTTAATAAAGTCGAGCTGATACGTAATAAATAATATAACATTTTTAAATTAAACTATGGCTTAACTAAGTTAACACAAATCATTAAAGGCTATTCATATTCAGCCGTTCTCTTGTGATAAGAACAAATAAACACTGACGTGTTGTCGACGTCGACCGACAATTTTTTCGGCTTCATCTGGAAGCTGTCACACACCACTATCCATCACATTTAACTTCTGTGCCTCGGACACTCATAAACAGATCACTGAGAATTTGTGATCCTCAAAATGTGGACACAGAACTCAGACACTTGAGGTCTATGCTAGAAACCAATGGATATAACTGGAAGCAGAGCAGTCGGATAGCTAGTGCCTGAGCGAAGAACCGCGTGACATCTGTGGATAGGGCAGCAACTTAGCTGCCGTTCATTAAGGTGGTGACGGATAAAATTGGACACTTGTTACGCCGCAAATTCAGCATCAATAATCGTCTTCTTGATGCTGAATTTGCGCTTCGATATCGATTCCGCCCCCTTTTACAAATAAGGCAATTGCTGCGCACCCCTAAGGATAAGGATCTATTAGAAACCCCTGGTGTTACGTGATTCCGTGTGACTGAGGTAAGTGCTACATCGGCGAAACCGGAAGGAACGTATCAACCAGGCTCAAAGAACATATTCGAGTCATAAAGAACACTGATAGCAGTAGTTCAGCAGTCGCACAGCACGTCCTCCGATACGACACACATGAGGTTCGATAAAGCCCGGATCTTAGCAAGAGAAAAGTTGTTCGTGCCTCGTAAGATACGTAAGGCTATAGAGATTAATAGGCGTCCTATTTTCAATTGAGACCGAGGGTGGGCGCCCACCCTCTGTGTTTTCATGGGAGCCTGGAATGTACTTTGACGGAAGACAAATTGACACGGTTAGTTTCGGCTATGAAGGAGTCATCAAGCAGGTGCCTCGGAGCCGGTCCCGATGCTGAGCTGTTCACTGCCGCACCCCCACCAGCCTCACCACCACCACCACCACCGCCGACCACCCGCGTCCTTCGCGCGGCACCGCGCTATGTAAGGCGGGACCCGACGCCGAGGGCCCCGCACATAAGACCCTAATGAAGGCTTCCGGATGAAGCCAAAACAATTATCGATCGACATCGACAACACGTAGGTGTTTTTTACGCCAAGTCCCGTTTTTGTTTAATTAGTTACAATGTGCATGAGTTTTAATAAAACAAATAAACTGATAGGCTAAAAATTGATCTTTACTATTATTTTACTTATATTCAGTAGCTGTAAACGGATTAATTGAAAATATTCCTAAATAAAAACATAGGATTTATTGTAATAGAAATTATAAATGTGATGTTTGTCTTTAATTGCCTTCACAACAATGTATTAACCTCAGAATTCAGAATATTTAATTTAGTTTTCAGTTTAAATTCTTAACCAAATTTTATGCGAGTCGATCTGCGGATGTAAGCTAGTATAACGTTTAGTTCAGATACTATCATTCCACTTCTGTCACGTAAGATTCCCGAACGAGCCCATACAGAAGAAATTTGATGAAGATAGATTGTATCCGCTTAAGGAGTTTGTTGGGGAAAGTTGAATTTGTTAGAGTTAAAACTTTGAAACTTACATGAAATATTAAATGGAATACTAAACGTTCTTTGGTAACACTGAACAAGTTTTAATTAGAAATGCACGTCATTTTACAATTCACTAGCGGACGTGCCGCAGTTTCATCGTAGTTCCCATTGCAGAGCGAATACGAGGATAAAATGTAGTATAAGTTAGTGCTTATAATATTAGCTATCTGCCAGTGAAAGACCTGACCGTTACAGAGATTAGCCGGAACAAACAGGCAAACAGAAATATAGGCAGGGCAAAATATTATTTTTTTATGTAAATACTACTAATAATGCATTTAGTAATTTCGAATTACTAACAGGCACTAAAATTTTATTTATCTGTACAGATTTGTGACTATTCTCAAAAATCTTGCTTGTGTCCTAAGTACAATAAATGCGGTGTAATACATGCAGCAATAGCATAGCATTTTTTTTATTTACAAGTAAAAGCAGTATTACCAATTAGTTAGAAAGAGCATTAATTAGCAATAATATTTTTAGAAAGGCTTACACACGTGTTCATGCTTACCCATTCAACCAATTTTCATGAAATTTAATGAGATTCAAATATATATATAAGCCTTTTAACAAAAAAAAATCATTCCGGTTTATAAATGACTGAAAAAAATAAAATGAGTAGCCTTGTCAGGGTACAAGGGATTTCATTTTAAGGGTTATATCCTACCCTACGATAACATAATGACCACGGAAATACATAGAAAAAAATTGTGACATATTTTTTAAAGGTAAAAACATTACTTGTACGAAGCTTGCTACACAAACATTTCAAACACAAAGAGTAAATATTTCAAGGATGTTTTATGGGTCTACGTTAAACTTACTTCTATTTAACAGCATTATCTTATTTTCCTCCTATCTCCTCAAATAAACTATAATGTACTCTGCAGTACGAAGTCAACCGGTCTCAATACACGTTCAAAAATAACAATCTTAGCAACTATAGTTACCTAAAAAATTTATTACAATTAAACTCGTCAGCTGTTGCCGCGGCACAATCGCTTTGCTCGCTCGATTTGTGCACAGGGGAATCACAGTTCTAACTTAACCTAATCGAATAGAGTCGGTCGAGTAGCTTAGATACAAAAAATAAATGGTTGATTTTTAATAATTTATTTGCTATATAACAACAATGAACGTCATTACCACAGCTTGCACGGCAGTAATGTTGTCCCGTATGTTTTTCATAATACGAAGACCGCTCTAGAGATAATCCTTTAAACTATTAACGTTTGCCGTACGTTCATGTTAAATGGCTGTTAGTCTTAGTCTATAAAAAATAATTTCACTGCAAGCGTTTTATATGAAAATGTTTTTCAATTGTCTATATTCTTATATTTTAGAGCCCTATTAACATTGTTTGGAAGTTAATCACGCTCAAACCCCTGAAACAATTTAGCTGAATTTTGCTTATAAGTACCTACAATAATTGACATTGGATTAACATATAAGCTATGCTTTTTATTACGGAAATGTTGACAGATGAAACGGGTTCTAAAATTCACCAGGTCGGCTTAGCCGCGGACATTAGGTACCTATTTTAATTGTAAAACACAACAATGACTTACTGTACTAACAACACACAGCTAAAATAGCATTCCAATTTTTAAAAAATCGTGCTTCTTTTACGATACATTGTCCCAATTGGTAAAGCGACAAAGCATCGTAAAAGAAGATTCATAACGCAGTGCTAGTGCCAACGTTGCTTTTCGGTAGCGAAACCTGGGTATTTCAAAAGATGAATGATAGTAAGTTGAATGCTGTGGAGATGCGTTCACTTCAAAAATTGTGAGGCGTAACCTTGGTCGACTAAATACGTAACGAAAAGATACGCAATATGTCAGTATTGAATGACAGTGTCAGCGTTAAGCTAGAAAAGGGCGTGTTCCGTTTTGGTTTGAACACGTCCTACGAATGAATGATGAAAGATTGACGAAGAATATATATTGTGCGAAAGTAGAGGGTAGAAGGAGTCGGGGTAGGCTTAAGGCCGAGACTTACTTAATATGAAGACCACGTGAGTCGATTGCTCAAAAATGGAAAAGTCAAAAGTACTAGTACAAAAGAAGTGCATTTATAAAGTGATTAATGAATCTACAGGATGCGAAAGAAGTATGCATGGATCGCGAAACCTGGCGATCTGTTCTCTCTGACTACCCCGTCAGGGATACAGCGTGAAGATAGTTACATTTTTCTTAATATGTATAGATGAATATGATTAAAAGTTTACAAGTACAGACAACAAATTACAATGAAATGTGTTTGAAGCTTACCGAAAGACAAGGCCTACAGCAGTTCTAAATTATCGCGTGACATTGTATGTGGTGTTAATTCGATTTTAATGACGTTTCCTGGGCGTTTAAAGATCTATTGTTAAACACACAACAGGACCATAAATTGCTCATTAAGTGTGGCAGAAGATGAGTGTGTTAGGCACGTGTGAGGTTAATGTGTGTCTATACCTATGCGTGTAGTGGTAGAGAAAAAATCCATGGGGATTTTATCACGAACAGGTATCTGTAATTTCATGTTTCTAACTTTGAAAATGACAAAATTCTTACAACTGGATATACGTTATTTTACCCCCTTAGGGGCGTCATTTTCTTAGCGGATTACATTATATTTACATTATAAGAGTAGCTACCTTAATAGGGCGTATGCAGAGACCCTAATTCTCCTCAACTTTTGACATTAAATTATTTTTATATCATTAAATGAAATCGGCTACTTTCTATCATGCATCGCACCGCTCCCCATAGACATGTGTTTAAGTTAGATAGGTGGTCATCCTCACACATTGCGTCCGAAGTGCTCGCATACAGAGGGTCTGAAAAGGATTGCTTCCGCGTACGGTTATATTGCGGAAATGGATTCACAACGTGGGTTTTCCCGAACGTCTACTGTATAGGGTTCTTCAAAAGGGGTCAGTTCCAAGTTTGCAAACATCCATAGACTTCTGAGATCACTTCCATCAGGTGGGCTGTATGCTCACATCTCACCTCAGTGGTATAAAAAAACCAAATGTATTAAAATCTCTTTTATTTTTATTGTGGTTCTTTTTGATGTCAGTTTCAAATATAAAAACTTACTGTTATGTAAAATGATTTAGTCCACTTCTGTCCTTCAATATTCGACCCTAAACAATAAATGTGTCTAATAGTGTCCACTATGAAACTTATTTTTTTAACATTGTTTTTAATTTTTTATAGTTAAGTCGTAATATCTTTCCCTACAAATATCAGAAGTCCTTTTTACCCCTTTAGGGGTAGAGGCTCGCACAATCCTGTCTTAGGGGGCACCTAGGTTTTAAAAGGAACCTTCATGCGAAATTTGTGTTTTGTAGCTTAGGCAGTTTCATAGATGTCGTCATCAATGAGCCTTTTATATACATAGATGTGAAAGTTTGTGTGGATTTGTGGGTGGATGTTTGTTACTCTTTCACGCAAAAATAACTCTATGGATTTTAATCAACCTCTACCATAATATAGATTATACATCAGAATAGGCAAAGACTACTTTTTATCCCGAGAACAAGTTCCTGTGGGATACGGAAACGGGAAAAGTTCAACTAGTTAAAGTATGAAGTCGAAAAATCGTTTACAGACATTGCATATTAATATTAGGCCAAGGTTTTCAAGGACTTTGTTGTAAGAGGTTTTTGAAAAACTAAAATGAAAATCAATTCTCCATTCATATACCGATGAACCAGCATTCCAGGTACGCAAACCTCAAAATGTCTACCTGTAAGATTAGCGTCTACCCACAAGAAATATATCAAATTTTTTCAACCCACCTTTGGTTTCTCCGGAAAATATTTTAGCAAGTTAACAAAGAATTCTATTTAAATCAGGTCTCTTCAATAATGGCCGGTGGACATCCTTTCATGATAGCCTTTTAAAAATATTTACGATCGTATATTCATAAGAATAAAAATAGATCATTCATAAATTATATTCATGTCTTATTTTTTAAATGAATTGACAATGTGAGTGATCTAATTTTTTTAGGTGAATGGTATTTTTATTTATTACCTACTCGAGCAAATGCAATGAACGAGAGTCTTAATTTTCAGACGGCCACGAATTCTTTTGTGTGTGCGTTTATATATTTTTAATATGTTTTCTTCGATGTTTATTGATTGAGGCACTGCAGTCAATATAAGTGAACCCTAGGCTCGAAATCCAGTTAGGGTTTATACGTTTTATATGTGTGTAGTAAGTTATTGAGGTTTTTTTAGTGAAATTACAGTTGTTTTCTTTAGCACAAAATTTTGTCTTTTGTCATTTTTTGGTTTATTCCAGAAATCCCCACCGACGATTCCCTACTAGTGGGGAATTCCCCACTACTTAAATAAATTCAGCCTGGTGGGGATTTTTGGAAAAATACGTAGCTACTCGTATTCCCACCATATATTATTATTTCTGAATTTATTACTCCCCACGAGATATTATTATTTCTGAATGATTTATTATCAATTCAAAACGAGCTCATTAAGGTTGTTTTTGTCTAATATTAAACAAATTTTTGTATTAATAAAAATTTTTATGGTATCATACAAAAATAAACTTATTGAAATCGTTTTGAATTGAAAATTAGGTTATTCTATTCTGAAGCGACGCGACGAAAATCCTTCAAAGAAAAGCCCTCAGAGGGTATCAATGTAAATTGATGAAAGTGATACACAATGCTTATCGAATTTTCCGATAAAGCCATTAAGGTATCGGTATGGAGGTGGTATAGCGTATTTTATGACGTCATGAAGCTACCTAAGCTTGCAAAAAGAAATACTCGTAGCTTTACTGTAATGTAGACAGTTTTTTTTAAATCGTATTTAGGTATAAAATACACGCAAACATTTTATAGAATATTATATAGAATTTATAATACTGTGGGACACTTTTTTAGACAGCGCCATCTTACCCAAACTAAGCTAAAAGCTTCTATATATATATATATCCATCACGCCTTATCCCCGAAGGGGTGGCAGAGGCATATTATATGCCCACTTTTCACCGTATGGATTCCTGTCCCACGTAATAGGTGGTGAGCCCATTGCCGTGTTGAAATAGACAGACGCAGGTTGTGGCTACCTGCTGTTGAATTTTTTCATGCCGCCCATAAGGCATTCAACCAGGCTTAACGACTGCCATTTTACTGGCAACCGGGACCAACAGCTTAACGTGCCTTCCGAAGCACGGAAACGCTCGCAAATGTAAATTCCACAAAGTGGTCACCCATCCGAGGACCAGCCATAGTGAAAGTTGCGTAACTCAGTGATCGTTTACAGAACACTGAGACCGCGGGGCCACGAGCGCTTCTACTATGGGATCTACGCAACTGATATATATACTTATATATTTTTAAATACATACATACATTATTATACATAGGAAGCATCGAAATCAACATTTCTGGATCATATAAATATTTGTTCCGACACGGGAATCGAACCTCATACGCGGTAGTCGCATACACTATCACTGGGATTTTGTAACTAGTGATATACAGGGTAAAATATTTGACAACAGGATTTATAAATTGGTCTTTTTAAGATTCTGTACCCAAGGGGCAAAACGGGACCCTGTTACTAAGGCTTCACCGTCTGTCCGTCCATCTGTTACCAGGTTGTTTCTCATGCATGAACCGTTATAGTCAGACAGTTGAAATTTACACTGATGTTGAATTTCTGTTGCCGCTATAACTACAAATACTAAAAACAGAATACAATAAATATTTAATAAATCGTTAGTTTTATTTTATAATAGACAATTTTTTAACCTTTACCCCTACTTTAACCCTTCATGCAACTCGTCAGACTTGCACTTGGTCGGTATTTTAAAAAAAGTAACTTAATTAATCACTCACTCCTTTATCCCTGAAGGGGTGGCAAAGGCATACTATATTTCTCTTTTTCACAGGTTTAAGGGACTGGAAGGGACTGTATCCCTAAGTATATAGTTTTAATTTCAACTCGAGACCTTCACGCGTTCCCAAAATAAAGGTGAATAAAGATTTTTCATTTCATTTCATAAAATGACCTTTTTAAAATAAACATCACTCTTAGGCAATACTTATCTTTTCTGTTATTCAGCGCTTAATTTTTCCGCCACCCCAATAGGCTTGACAGCTTAAATATACCACCGTTTTACTCAAAATATCTCAATTTTCCGCCGGCTGACGACATTAAGAACGGATTATGAACATTATGTACATCTGAAGTGGTCTCGTCCCGCCATTTTATAGTGTTGCCACCCAAAAATAACTTTTATCTTTATTAATATAAAATACAACGTAAGCTAAAAAAATTGCATGAATATTTAAATCTATATATTCTTGATATTGTGAATACTGCAGAAAAGTCCTCTCACCTCGCTCAGTATCCTTTGGTATAGCATCGATTTCAAAATACCACACTGATGTGTTGGAAATCAATAACATCTGGGCATCTGCCTCCGAAAGGTCTGGATAGGGGAAGTAGACCAAACAAATCGTTAAATGGCGTGATGGATGATATCATGCATACAAATTGCTGATCTGTAAGAAATGAACGACTGTGCAAAGAACAGGAAAATCAGCAACTTTTCAAACTAACTTCTTCTATTTTTTTACAACTACAAAATTTCTTTCAACGTCGATAAAGAAGTTTCACTTCAATATAATATAAATGTAATACTTTATGACTGACTGCGCTTCGCCGCATGAAGAATCGGAAAGCTGTCGGACCAGATGGAGTCCCCTTCGAAGCCTGGTAGGCGATGGGTCCTCGCGGTTCGGGCATCTTAGTAAACCTTTTTAACCGCATACTCCTCAATGGGCAGATCCCAAACCAATGGAGACTGAGTACTATTACTCCAGTCTTCAAAGGTAAGGGGTCAGTGCAGGAGTGCGGGAGCTACCGCGGTATTAAGGTGATGTCCCACACCATGAAGATCTTCGAGAGGATTATAGACTCTCGGATCCGGCAGGAGTGTACTCTCTTGGAGTGTCAATATAAGTTTCGCCCTGGTCATGGGACCACGGACCCTGTTTTTGCCCTGAGGGTTGTCGCAGAGAAATACAGGTCGAGAAACACGCCTCTGCACTATTTGTTTCTAGACATGCAGAAGGCCTTCGACTATGTTCCTCGTGCGATGATCTGGTGGGCACTGCGGTCCAAAGGGGTTCCAGAGGTCTATATTGACACTATCCGGGACATGTACTGTGACTCCGATTCAATGGTTCGGACTGCTGTTGGCGATACGAAACCCTTCCCCATCACCGTCGGGGTACACCAGGGTTCTGTCCTTAGTCCGCTTCTGTTCTGTAATATTAGACGAATTGTCGGACAGCATCAGAAACCCGCATGAGCAGCCTCCATGGTTGCTCATGTATGCTGACGATATTGCGCTGGCAGACGCGGACAGGGGCAGATTGGTGCGACGTGTAAAGGCGTGGAAGGAGACGCTTGAGAACGGCGGTCTGAAACTAAATATGGCGAAGACCGAGTACTTGGCACTAAACTCGACAGATCCCACATCCGTCCGCATAGGCGATGATTTGGTCGAGCGCACGGACCAGGTTAAATACCTGGGATCTGTTTTTCACACGTCCAGTGACATCGATTGCGATGTCAAGTCCCGCATTGCTGCCGCGTGGGCCAAATAGCGGGAGATGACCGGTGTCATTTGTGACCCTAAAATGCTGATCCGGTTGAAGGGACAGGTCTACAAAACCATTATTAGACCTGTCCTTTTACATGGCAGTGAGACGTGGCCGATATTGGAGCGACACAAGCAGGAGCTGCGTGTCACGGAAATGAAGATGCTGCTGTGGATGTGTGGAGTCACGCGGATGAACCGCGTGAGGAACTCTCGCATCCGCGGTAGCCTTCACGTCCGTGACATTGCAGACAAGTTGCAAGAGTGTAGCCTTCGTTTGTATGGTTCGTTCCGCCGGGCTACGTAGGTAACAAATGTCTGGCCATGTCAGCCCCGCCGGGTCCCGGTAAGAGGGGAAGACCCAAGAAGTGCTGGCTTGACGTCGTAAGGGATGACATGCGTGCCAATGGTCTCACTACAGGGGATGCCGATGACCGTGCGAAGTGGAGGAGAAAATGTAGGAAAGCGGACCCCGGGCGTCGCGAGACGCAACTGGGACAGACGCTCGGATGATGATGATAATATAAATGTAAGACTCGGTCTGCCCTAACTCCTTCTACTCTCTACTATCGCACAATAACAGAACAATTGTTCCTCACTCATTCATAAATTCATACGTTGTTTAATTTATATTTCACTTCAGAATGGGAACGAAATTAATATTTAAATATTTTTTCTTTTCTTTTGGTTCAACCCTTATCAGGTTGTGTCAGTTTACGTTTTTCTCGACTTGAGTAGAAACCTATTATTCTTTCTTGTAATAGTTCTTCCTAATTTATAGGGCTGTCAAAATATGAACCTGGGTCCTCCATTACTCACTAGAGCCGTTTTAACAGGCTGCGAGAGGTTTCTGATTATACCTATAATTATGATGAGGGTCGGTATTTTTTCGTCGTCAACGGTCAAAAGCCCTCGACTAGCCCAAATATCAAGTATATACTTGATTTGATAAAGGATTTTATTTTTAGAGCCTTTGTTTTATCAAGTTCTTTGAAGGTTTCTCTAAAATACTTACAAACGCGGTTTTACCCGCTCGGTTAAGGGTATAAGCATCAGTATTTCGATTCCGCTATTTTTTATGTTTTTTACAGTACAAGTTTAAACAGTAGCTACATAAATCTGAAACAACCGTCAGACACAAATAATAATAATATCGTTGTTTTTTCTGGCTGTCAGTCTGCCTGTTTGTTTGTTTCAGTTAATGTCTGTAAATAAAATAAGTACAATAAAGCATATTATCTACCTATCTCTGTAACGGCTGAAGCAATTTTAACGACACTTTCACTGGCAGATAGCGATAGGCTTTAACCATGTCTCTTAAATATTTGTGTTGTGTTTAATCATTTGCATGCCTTGATTTAATGGCGAAATATGTATTGAGCTGAAGTTGTAACTACAACATCTTGTGAACCATATTTCAAGCAAATAAAGTGAATTGAATTGAATATAAGAAGTAACTGGCTACATTTTATCCCCGAATTCCCACGGGAACGGCAACTACGCAAGTCAAACCGCGGGCGTCTGCTACAAAAACAGTAAAACGTTTATTTTCATTTTATATATAAATATAATATAAATATTGTGGGACACTTTTCACACAGCGCCATCTAGCCCAAAGTAAGCTAATATTAGCTTGTGTTATGGGATCTAGATAACTGATAAACATACTTATATATTTCTAAATACATACATATTACAGATAAATAACACCCAGACATAGAATAAACCATCGTGCTCACCACACAAAGTTTTATCCTGGGTGGGAATCGAACCCACGACCTCTTGCGTAGCAATCGGATGCACTCCCACCGCGCCACAGAGGCAGTCAATATCCACTGCGAACAGTAACTCGCGTTAGACGAGGCTTATTTACGTCTTATTAAACTTTCTATCTGCGATGGATCTTCTGTCAAAGTTGAGGATTAATTGGTAAATGATGAAAAGAGTGTCAAATTGTGACGGAGATTACTCAGAATTGATTGTATATTGAAACTGGCATTAAGAGGAGTTTTGACAGAAATGGACACTGTGTCACTCAGTTGTTAATTAAGAGATCCTATTCCATTTAAAAAAAATATCACAGGTGGTTTTTAGCGCTCCGGCCCATAACGTTGAATTTACAAAATTTTGAATCCCAAAATGTTAAATTCCAATAATGTTGAATTTGCGAAATCCTGAATTTACTTCTATCTGTACTAATATTATAAAATATCACGCAACGACCAATAGGTGCGAAACATCAATGATAAATGTGCTGGTCTCACTACAGTGGATACCGACGACCGTGCAAAGTGGAGGAGAAAATGTAAGAAAGCGGACCCCGGGCGTCGCGAGACGCAACTAGGACAGACGCTCGGATGATGATGGGATCAATGAAAAATGTGCCGAAATATGGGAAAAAATATTCTTTTTGAAAGCTTCCATTGCGAACGCTGCCTGCCGCGTATTATTCCGGAGTTTGGGTGTTTCCTATGTATAATTATTTAATTAGAAATGTACAAGTAATTTTATCAGTTGTATATGCAGTTGTGTATGCAGTTGTGTATGCAGTATCCCATAACACAAGCTTACATTAGTTCACGTTGGCCTAGATGGCATAGTATTATAAAACGTCCCACAATATTTATTTATTTTATTTATGTATATATCAAGTTTCTGTCAAATTGATTCACTAGATAGAGCGTCGTTAGGTCGTGAACGAAAAGCAGCATTGTGGTGTAAAACCATTATTTGAACTACCGAACCACAGCATATAGCCGAGAAGAGACCATTTTTTGGTTTGGCAACCAAATTTTGATTTGAATTTGTTCTGATAAAATTATTTTTTTATTTTTTTTTATCTATCACGCCTCTATTTTTTATCTATCACGTCTTATCGCCGAGGGTGTGACAGAGGCATTTATCTATTTATTTATTTATTTATTATTTATGTATATACAATATAAGCTAACAGTTCAAAAACCAAAACGCTTACACTGTGAACTTAAACTAACTTAAACCAACTTAATTAAAACTTAAAATAATTAACCCAACTCAGAATTTTCATTTCACAACTGTACTCAAGTGCAGTAGCACTCCAGCAGTTACTTGATTAGGAGTGTCAAAGAACACGTCGGTATCCCCATTCGCAAGCATTAGATCATTAAGCAATTGAATAGCTCTGGCAGTAGGAGTAGAAGTTACGTATGCCGAGATCCACGATGGCGGATAAGTAAGAAGTTTTCTCTGCCTTCGTCCAATTGCACGCATACTGATTCGGTACATAGAGACAAATGCACTCACGAACCGATGGGTTATCCACCCTGTTAGTCAATATAAAATAATAATGCATTATATGTAGGTATTTGCGTCTAAGCTCCAAGGTTTCAAGACCGACCATTCCCGATACGAACATGGAAGGGTACAAGTATGGATAATAGCCATACATGCGCTTGTAAAGGCATCTAGCCAATTTACGTTGAATACGTTCCACCATCAAGGTGTATAGTCGCTCTCTGGGATACCATACTATTACACCGAATTCTAACTTACTGCGCACATAGGCATTGTAATGTAACTTTAATATGAGAGTTATTAAACTCGTAGGATGTTCTAATTATAAATCCCAACGATCTATTTGGTGCCTTACAAATGTTTCTAATATGATTGTGAAAATCAAGTTTAGAATCTAACGTTAATCCGAGATCCCGTATCTCGGTGACACGCTCAAGCGGCTGGCCTACTAATTCACATGTTGCCGTGATAGGGGAACGATTTTGGGTGAAGGTAATTACTTTACATTTTGAAACGTTAAAGGATAGTTTATTGATTATGCTCCACTCAGACACTGCGTTGATATCGCTCTGCAGTACTCTACAATCTCCAACATCCCTAACAGTTATATAAAGCTTAAGATCATCGGCAAACATGAGACATTTTGCCTTAGAGATAACATTGGGCAGATCATTTATCATGGCCAGGAACAAAGATGGCCCAAGAGTACTTCCCTGACTTATTCCAGACCGTGTATAATACTCATGTGACTTAAAGTTTCCCAATTTAACGTACTGTTTCCTATCTCTTAAATAATCAGCTATAAATTTTAACAGACATGTACCGAATCCCAGTAAAGAGAGTTTAGTCAAGAGAACATCGTTGTCAACACGGTCAAAGGCCTTCGCAAAATCGAAATATGCCGCATCAATTTGGGAACCTGGCATCATATTCACTTTCACATAATCGGCAAATGCAGTTTGGTTAGTTTGTGTGGAGCGTGCTGGTCGAAAAGAATGCTGGGAGTCACTCAAAAGACCATTAATGTGAGTTAAGATATGCTTGTTTAAAATGTATTCGAATATTTTACCAAAAACTGTCAATACTGCAATAAGTCTGAAGTTAGTCACATCAATCGATGACCCCGTCTTGGGCACTGGTGTTACTCTAGATATCTTCCATCTACTCGGATAGAGACAGCTCTGTAGAGAAAGATTATATATGTATAAGAGTGGTTCTCCCAGAACGGCTACGCAGTCCTTTATCAAAAAACCTGGAATATTATCATCACCGTATGCAGATGTTGATTTAAGGTGACGAACTGCTTGCCTTAATTGAGATGATGCAAGGAAGGGTATACCGAATTGGGGTACATAACCTCCCAGTTCAGACCCACCTTGAGCATTGCTTGGATTGAACTTTGGTATGCTGTTATGGAAAACAGAACTAAAATATTACGCAAAAGCATTAGCCGCTTCCTGTCCTTCTATAATCCTATTTTCGTAATGGAAACTCTTTGTCTGTTGTCTATTCTTACTTTTGCTCTTTACGTATTTCCAAAATGTAGAGGGATTATTAGCTATCTGGTTTCCTAATGTATTTATACAATTCCTGAAACTACTATTTATAAGGGTTTTTACTTTAGTCCTATAATATTTAAAAATATATTATAGTCCTATACATATTATATGCTTACTTTTCACCATGTGTTTTCCTGTCCCACGTAATCGGTTGTGAGCCCATTGACGTGTTGAAATAGGCAGACAAAGTTTGTGGCTACCTGCTGTCGAATTTTTTTCATATGGCCTTCAACTTGACTTAACGACCGCCATGTTACTGGCAACCGAGACCAACGGCTTAACGTGCCTTCCGAAGCACGGAAATACTCGCAAATGTAAAAGCTACGAAGTGGTCACCCATCCGTGAAAATTGCTTATCGCAGTCAGTGATCGTTTACTGAACACTGACTCCGCGGGACCACGAGTGCTTTATAATTATAATAGTATGTAATAGGACTGTGGAGGAACGGGTGGAGATGTTCCTCCGACACAAAGGGAGGATCCGCCGACCAGGCAAGGTGATCGCGCCTGGCGGGCCGCGGCCCAACGGTTGATGTTGGGCTGTTGTATATATCATTCTTCAGCGTGAGAACTCTCATAGCGCGATGTAGGATTCTTAGTATCGATGTGGTTCGATAGCTTTACGCTAGGTGGCGCTGGTCGCCACAGGACATAGGCTGATTTTTATCCCGGCAACAAGTTTCCGTGGAAACGGGAAAACTTCACCACGCAGTCGTAGCTGCTGGCATCAACTACTTACATTGGCTACGTTCCACTAAACGGCTGCAATGATCGTAACACCACCTGTCTCGTTCCACCTAAGCTCGTGGTCGTTGCGAGGGATCGCTTGACGTCATACATGACGTCACTGTTTGCGATCGTATGACGTCCACTTCGTCTACGTGTGGGCTTACAGCGCTCAAGATGTACGTTCCACTTATAACTTTCGCCCACAACACCCGTGGCCGTCAGGACGTCGCGGGCGTTAAATGGAACGCACCCATTATAATCCTAAAATGTCAAAGTAAAATAAAGGACTTTTTTTAAAAGAACCCACTTAAGATTTACAAAAAAAAATTGTCAATGTAAATGTTCTTCAAAACTCGACAGTATATTTTCTTTACGGAGGCTCCTCGTTACGTATTCTCTGCTAAGTCAACAGCGAATGCTTGATGTGGGTGTCGAAAATCTCTGCCTACACATACGACCCTTGTTAAATATTGCAGGCTTCACATAATTTACAATTTTTTTGCTTAAAGAAAGCAATCTTTACTTAAGGATATTTTTCTTCAGCCTTTAGTAGATTTTATTATAAACTAGTTGATGTCCGCGGCTCCTCCCGCGTAATGTAGCTTTCCCGCTCCCGTTGCAATTTTTCCAATTTTTCTTTCCATTAAAACCTTCCTTAAAGTTCAAGGAATAAATATAAAAACACTCGGTCCAGTTGACTTTAAGTTTTGCGCTTAGCAACATATTTTGCGCTTATTTTTTATTTTTCACGGCACGATAATGGGCTCACCACCTTTTACGTGGGACAAAAATGCATACGGTGAAATGTGGGCGTACAGTATGCCTCTGACTACCCCTTCGGGAATAAAGGCGTGACAATATGTATGTTTGTATTTTTATTTATTTAGGATTTTGTGATTAAGTGATCCCTTTATGCCCGTAAGGATGGCAGAGGCATACTAAACGCCCTCATTTCACCGTAAACATTTTGCACCACGTAACAGGTGGTGCCATTGCAGTGTTTATAATGGACAAGCGCAGGTTGAAGCGTCTGCCAATGATCCTGAAAACCGGGACCAACGCGTTGACGTGCCAACCGAAGGACGGAAACGATCGTCAATGGAAATGCCACAAACATTAATGGATCTCACAAATATTTTTTCTAAACCGGGAATTGAGCCCGGGACCTCGGCCGTAGCAGTCGCATACACTACCAGTGCGCCACCGAGGCACTAAGGTAAAATTGTTGCAAAAAAATATATTTATAAATACGGCCCTTAGTAAATCTGAACCTTTAGTAGGCCGTTCGCTCCATTTTGCTGAGAATATTTTTATTTAATTTTTCACACAAAATATGATAGATTTTTCAAATAGTAAATATTACACAGTTCGATATAAAGGACGCAATTTACGCGTAGGCGTGACGTCACAGTCGGAGCTTCTTAAATTTCTCCAGACACTATTTGATTATATTTCATCTCCTGAAAGTTTAATGACCACGTTTTTCGTTACCGTTTTGTGAATGGATAACTAATTTTGTTAATTTTAGTGAAAATTCTTAGACAAAAATAGAATTACTATTTATTTGTCATATTTTGGGTATTTTATATTAAACACATTTATATTATTTTAAATTAAAGCGCTCGTGGCCCCGCTGACTAAGTGTTCTGTAAACGATCACTGCGTTAAGCAACATTCGCTATAAGTGGTCCTTGGATGGGTAACCGCTTTGTGGAATTTACATTTGCGAGCGGAAAGCACGTTAAGCCGTTGGTCCCGGTTGCCAGTAAAATGGCAGTGGTTATTTTTGGTGGGAGGCCTTATGAGCGGCTAACACGACAATGGGCTCAACACCTGTTGCGTGGGTCAAAAATGCAGACGGTAAAATGTGGGCGTATAGTATGCCTCTGTCTACCCTTTCGGGGATAAAGTCGTGACATTATGTATGTATGTATTATATTAAACACATTGTATACTTGTCTACTTTTTCTTTTCTTGGCTTTTCTTCATCTTCGCATCTTCTCCCACCAACGTATCACCATTTAGGGCACACGGAGGGACTTCCAAGACTTCTTTATCTACCTAACATACTACTTTCTTGGACCAATTTTTGAACCCCTGCCCTGAACTGTACCCACGGAGCATATAATAATAGGTATACAGAACATATAATAATGCCTATTATTAAATGTTCTGTGGCTGTACCTAAAATTATCTCTATCTATCACGCCTTATTCCCGAAGGGGTAGCAGAGGCACACATATTGTATGCCCACTTTTCACCATGTGATTGTGGTTACTTGCTGTAGAAATTCTTCAAGCCGCCCATAAGGCCTTTAACTTGACTTAACATCAGGAGTAACGAAATACCGTATGCTGTGTGTGTGCGTGTGTGTATCGAGCCAACTACAAGCAAATGAGCGCAAGTAAGTGCGAAAGCGCAAATTGTACCCGAAGGTGCGGCACTTGTAAACACACAAGTATTAATCTCAGGAAATCCCTAGTTCAAATTGAAACATTATTTTTGTGTTGGATAGCCCACTTATCCGGGATTGCTATAAGCAATATATTATTCTACCCATGAGAGGTGACCAGAAATTATAAATGACAACAAATCAGGCAAATTTTCATACATTATTGTAAAATTTATAAAGTAGACGGTTAGTGAGACAGAGATGGATTATCGATTCGTCTTCTCTCCCCTTACCCAATAATCGGCAAAGCGTGCTCAATTAGGTTATACTGAAACGCTCGCAGCCCCGCATACTCAGCGTTCTGTAAAGCATCTGTGTGCTGCGTAAAGCATCTTTCGCTATAACTGGTTCTTAGATGGGTGACAGTGTTTCGTGCTTCGGAAGGCACGTTAGGAGATTTGTCCCGGTTGACAGTAATATGGCAGTCGTTAAGCCAATACCTTATGGGCTGCTTGAGAAAGCCCACCACATGTTTTTTTGGGATAAAAACGCATACGATGAAATGAGCCCAATAGTATTACTCTGCCACCCGTTTAATGGTATGATAATGAAATAAATGGGTGACTGATAAGTAATTCGGTATAACGCACAATTTCACTTAAATTTAGTATAGTTTAGTAAACACGCCTAATCCCCGAAGGGGTGACAGAGGCATATTATTGTAACGCCAAGCCAGAAAATATGTTCAATAGTCGAAACAAATTGTGACGTCATTTCCTACAGCGCCATATTGGGGCGAAGTGGCGTCACAACTTGTATCAACTATCCTACTAATATTATACTCTTTCACGTAAAAACTACTGAATGGATTTTAATGCAACTTTACAATAATGTTGCTAATACATTAGAATAACACATAGGCTACTTTTTATCCCGGAAACAAGTTCCTGTGGGATTCGGGAACGCGAAAACATTTCTAGGTTGGAGAAGCCGCGTGCGTTAACTAGTTCAACATATTTTCTGGCTTGGCGTTACAATATTCTTAAAACAACTTTATAACAATATTTTATTCTACTAATATTATAAACGCGAAAGTTTGTAAGAATGTATGGATAAAGGTTTGTGACTCTTTCACGCAAACACTACTGAATGAATTTTGATGAAACTTTACAATAATATAGCTTACACCTCAGAATAATACATGGGCTACTGTTTGTCCCGAACAACTTCCAATAGGAAACGGGAACAGGAAAACTTTACAACGCGAGCGGAGCCGCGGGCGTCAAGTAATATTCCTATAATTAGAGGCTTCTTATTTCAGCTCATTTGAAAATAATTAACTGAATGAAAGCTTTGTTGGATATTTTTCTGAGAATGCTCTGAAATTAACCCTTTACCCTTTACGCCTACGCGAATTAGGGAGTTTTAAAAATAATATTCAATGTTTCAACCCTTTGTTTTGGACATTGATTAAACAATTCCGTCTCCTTAATGAGAGTATTATCAGTTGGGTTATGTAAAGTAATCTTTCTGTCATGTCTATAAATATATACTATATCTACTATCCTCACGCTGTATCTCTGACGGGGTAGTCAGAGAGGACAGATCGCCAGGTTTCACGATCCATGCATACTTCTTTCACTTCTTGCAGATTCATCAATCGCTTCATACATGTGCATGTATCTATGTATCCAAGTACTTTTGATTTTTCCGTTTTTGAGCAATCTGCTCAAGTGGTAAAAAATACGCCCACTTTTAACCGGGTGTTTTCCTGTCCCACGTAATAGATGGTGAGCCCATTGCCGTGTAGACAGACATAGGATGTGGCTACCTGCTGTTGAAATTTTTCAAGCCACCCATAAGGCCTTCAACTTGGCTTAAAGACTGCCATGTTACTGGCAACCGGGACCAACGGCTTAACGTGCCTTCGGAGGCACGGGAATTTGTTATTAATGAAGTTTTAATATATATTTTTTTAAATTTGTATTTTTTTATTAAAGAAAGAAAAAATAAATTAGTGAAGTAAGTGTGGATTTGGACAAACTAGGAACGTCTACAGCAAGTGTATGAAATTGTGTATTTAGGGAGTATGTTTAGTGCGGACGGAAGATATGATTCGGATGTAGAACGGCGAGTAGCTGCCGGAAATAGAGTGAGCGATGTTTTGGCCTTATTAGTAAAGTGCCTTTGCGCCATCCTAAAATAAGCTCTCTTTGCCTTTCAGGATGTCAGAAGATGCATGAACGTAAATTTAACGCTATGAAGATGCGAAAATTTTGCGGCGTAACGTTGGCAGTCCAAATACGTAACAAAATGATATACAATATGGCAGGTTTGAATGAAAGTATCAGCATTAAGGTGGAAAAGTGCTTGCTCCGTTAATTTGGACACGTCCAACGAATGAGTAAGGAATGATTGACGAAAAATATATATTGCGAGAATGTAGTGGGTAGAAGAAGTCAGGGTAGACTTCAACTTAAATTTAAAGACCACGTGAGATATACTACCCCGTCAGGGATACAGCGTGAAGATAGTTCTTAATAGCAATAGTTCTACACATAATTAGCTGCCAAAAATATAATTAGTCTAAAATTAAATTTTACATTGGGCTATGTCTTTCAAAGACATCTATAAAGGTTTCAACAACGTATTAGACCTTCATAAGTACCTACCTGAATATGAAATATGAGCATATATGAGAATATATAAATATGAGCACTGTAAATCAAAGCGACCTTTGGCTCTTTACCCTACGGTAATTGACTTTCACTGCAGCCAAATACTGAGTCTAATCAACCAAGTTTTGGGACAGCCCTTAGGCTATGTCAGGGTTGTCGAAATTATTTAAAATGATAGCAATATTTTGAGTATGAGCACTGTAATAAAAAATAAACTACATTTGTACGAAACTTCGATTTATATTACTTTGTTATCCACAAATGTTCGTTTCGAAGTTTAGGTATTTCCTATGTATAAAATACATATTATACATAGGAAATACAATGCTATATTAGTTTACTTTGGGCTAGATTGCGCTGTGTAAAAAATATCCTACTTTATTTATATTTAATTTAAAAAGGAAATTCTAAAGAAATAAATTAATATAGCCACATTCTTACCTTATATTACACCTTAAAGTGAAATAATTCTATCACGTACATTAAATTCAAAATGTGTGAGTAATTAAATTACACGAATTAGTGAAACAATTAAGCTCAACCCACCATAATTAAATCTGACTGTTGAAAGTCATACAGAATTCCGATATCCCTAGGACGTGTTAGGGCTGAGCTTTTGAAGTGAAATTAAATTACTGTAAATTAATTTAAGCACAGTATTAAAAGTTGGTAGTTGCCTTCGTCCTATATATAAATTTGTGCATATGTATGTATGTGTGTCTGTACGATATGACGTTCTACGTCATAGGGTGAGTAAATAAGAATTAGTGATCTATACTAATATTATAAAGCTAAGGAGTTAGTTTGTTTATTTGGTTAAACGCGCTAATCTCAGGAACTACAGGTCGGATTGGAAAAAAAATTTTTGTGTTAGGTAGCCCATTTATCGAGGAAGGCTATAGGCTAATCACGCAACTACCCTGGAGGACGGAGCAGTAGTCATGAATGTCGACAAATCGGGTATTTTTCATGCACTTTTGTAGAATTTATAAGCGACGGGACTAAATAGGTGCGACGGGAGTTCGAAATATATCACGGGCGAAGCCGGGGATCACCTAGTCTTAGCATAATCGGGCTCTTGGATTTAAGAGGCCCTACAAAGTTCTTCGAGGCCCACCTGACGTCACGAGCTTATCAACAAACGATGCAATGGCCCAGGCGCCCCCCACGTGATAGGGAGATAAGTCGGCAGTGGCTCGCAACAATACCGACAATGAAAACAATCATGTTTTACCTTAAGTGCTAAATAAATCTACAAAAAAATAATACGAAAAAGACAGTGTTTTTATTTCTTTTTACATTTCAAAAAATGGCTGAAATATTTACTATCAAAGTGAGTATAACGGGGGTGACCGCATAAGTCACAACCCCTCATTCAACAGTCGCGCTCTCGTTCGCACACGAACACCGCGCCTTGTCACAGTCTGTGCGAGGCTGTGTCGTCAAAATGGGCGCGCCTAATCTCAGAAATTCAAAAAAGGCTCATTATAAGTTCGGAAATACTATATGTATTGAAGTGACATAAAAACGAATGTAATGTACATGAGCTACGCTCCAATTTTAGCTGTATTTGACAGTAATATTTTGACCCTTTTGTGTTCTCCATTAAAAACCAAACTAACTATATCGTAGATATAGTATACCTAGACTCCAAATCCAGGTAAGATTTGGAAGCAACTGGTAATACACTTGAGTTAATTTGAATTGAAAGCTTTATTATATCTATACTAATACGTAAAGATGAAGAGTTTGTTTGTTTTGTTGAACACGCTAATGTCAGGACTACTGGTTCGAATAGAACAATTGTATTTGAATTGCATAGCCCATTTTTTTAAGGAAGGCTATATAACATCACGATATTATTAACGACGGCATTAAATGGCTAGCACGGGGGTTCAAAAAATGTCACGGGCAAAGTCACGGGTCTCGGTTAGTAAATAAATAAAACATCTAACATTATTAACAATTTTCTGCTTAAGAAAACACCACTAAGTGACAACCTTGATGTAAAATGCAGCACATTTTATTAAAGGTGTGCCATTAGGCTGTATGTTGTGCCGCAAGAGTGTCATTAGCAAGAAATATACCCACTTACGGTCCGTTTGTGTCCGCTATTTCTTGGACACGATATACGTAGTACATTTCAAATTTCAGGCTACGAGTTGTTTGTTATTCTTAAATTTTCTAGACGAAAGTAATCTTTAACGTATGTCTGTTCGTAATAAACTTAAAATCTATTAAACTGATTTTCTTGCTTTCTTTTTTCTTACCCCTACACCTTCTTCAAAGCTTTTTAGCTTTGTAGAAGGTTTAGGGGTAAGATTTAAAAAAATAAGTTGTTGTTAATTCTTTCAAGGCATTATACTACGAGTGATTATTTAAATTATACAGATCTTCATAAAGGGTATCTTCTTCTTAAAGGGTAGGCTGCTCTTAGAACTGACAACTAGAGTTGCTCTCATTTTGATATGATTTTAAACAACATTGATTTTCTTTCTTTTGTATAAATTCATTACTATATAATTGGTCAAATATTATGTAAATAGAACTAATATAAATACTGGCGGTTAGAAAAGAGTGGCCATGAGTTTTATTGCCAGGTTCTTCCTCAGGCTCTACCTATTGCTTTGCGAATCTGGTAGTAAATGTAAATGTAGAAGCAATAATCTTGACATTCATAGGTATTACTTTGTGACCTACACGAATAAAAAAATTTCCTTAAATTTTCACTTCATTTCATTACAGAAACATGGATGTGAAATAATAATTTAGGTCATAATTGTTAATAATGTGCATATTTTATTATATTACTTACCTAAAGATCACTGTAATGTATTATAACAATTTGTAAATACTTTTAGCGATTGGAAATGAGTGGCCGTGAGATTTCTCGTCAGATTTTTACTCAAAGGCTTTACCTGTTGCTTTGCGAATCTGGCAGTAAATGTAGAATCATTCACAATGACGTTCATAAGTGTTACTATGTGAAGTAAATTAATCGAGATAACTTTATTTTTATGTTTTTTATAATCTTTATTTATTTATAGAGGGTGTTTGTTTTTTTTACATATCATGCCACCCTCATCATGACAACATAGGGTATTTATAAAATTAATGTAATGTATTTCTAAGCTTCATTCCAGCAAGTACGAGCCTGTACAGCATCCTTGCAGATTCTGAAGTAGGAAAAGCAAGGACACTGTTGCATGCTCCAGTCTCGTACAATTTGTTATTTTACATCAATACATCTCTTTTTTGCGATTCGTTTCGAACATACTCCATCATTATATGATAGGCAACCTCTATAACATTACATTCAGCACAGTTTGGGGTTTCCGCTTTACCCATTAAGAACGCGAACTTGTTAAGCGGTATGTGTCCGGAGCGAAGTCGCAAAGCAATTGTGATAGTTTGCCGTTTTCATTTTTATGTTTTATGTTAATTGGTTGAAATAATACGAAAAGTTTTCAAGGTGTCAGAAAAATTCAAGCCGACTGATAGCTTTCTTCGAAAACGCTACCTAAGAAATATAACAAGATAAAAACCCCTACGCCAATAAATACTTTAGTTTAAGGAATATTTATTTATTTATTTGTACATACAGCAAATTAAAACTAAAAATATGTTTAAAATTAACTACTAAAAGCCAAGTGTTTTCACAAATAGGTTTCTAGCATAGCATATACATAAACAGGACTGAGTCATTACCACAATATAGCAATTAAAAGATGAATTTAATTAAAAAACAAATTTAACAATATTTAAGAATCCTAGGCATTAAAATACCGGTTGGCCATCAACTGCCTGAGTGCGACTGGCCGGGTATTAAATACATCAACTGACTGGTCATTAAGGAGCAATTCATAAAACTCCGCGCTAGCTCTGCAAATAAACGAATTTTGAATATATATCCCTTATAAGGTACTATTGAACACAATTACTATATGTCTGCTGTGAGCTTTCTAAGAGTTCAGTTCTCTGGAAACCATTCAGGTTGCAGTATCAAGTCGAAGTTTTCAATTAATTGTCATTTAACGATTATACAGGCACGTGTTAAGCACTTCACATTACTCCAAAAATGCCGTACATAATTTTGAAAAAGAGTTAATTATGTTACAATGCTGGACCGATATTAAAGAAATATAGCTAGGAAGGAACCATTGTAAGAAAACTGGCTTACAGATGAAAAAAATCGCATCAAGATCGGTCGATCCGTGTGAGAGCTACAATGCCAAAAACAGACACACAAACCCACACAACGATATAACTACCCTCGTCTTGCATCGGGAATTAATAAAACAATGCTCAACAATATTGTTCCTTTTTTATAGATCTACGAATGGTCTGCGCCGATATGCGTGTATCTTTTAAGAATAGCCTAACCACAGCATGCGTCTGTCTATTCAACACGGCAATGGGCTCACCACCTATTACGTGGGACAGGAATCCACACGGTGAAAAGTGGGCATATAATATGCCTCTGCCACCCCTTCGAGGATAAGGCGTGATGGATATTTATTTTTATATTTTATTTTAAGAATAATTTACTATGACCTGTTAGAAAAGGGTACTAGAAAACAACACCACTGGTGTGAAGCTGCGGGCATCAGCTAGTTAAAATATTTATGCACTGTTTAATATAGTAACAATAAAAAAATTGATTGATTAATTGATTGAGTATCCTTATTCGATCGACTTTTTTATTTGATGTACTTAATTTAATTTTATATATTTGTCTATGGGTGTGTACTTACCTGAAATAAACGATTATTATTATTATTAATATTTTAACCTTGTATATTTGCTTTGTTTCAGGTAAAATTTAATGATTTTATCAACAATGCGAGAATTCGGTAATGTACCTTTTTTGACGTACGAAAAGGTATGCTGTGACGAAACGCACCTGCATGGCCAGACTGGATTGAAATTTTTAAGCTGCTTCTAAAGCCTTCAACTTGGTTTAACGTCTTATGGGAACCTTCCGAAACACGCAACAGAACTCCCGTAAAGTGTCTCAAACTCTCACCTATCACAGAAATAACCGTAGAGTAAGATGCTTAACATAAGTACCTACTGGTTTACACTGAGCTAGCAGTGCTAAAAGTGTTTCAGAATATTAACACTAAAGCACTTAATCTGCTTTATTCACATGTGCGGGTAGTTATAACATTGCTAGTAACTTAGCACTGCACAAAGTCGTCAGCAAACTCTGCAAACTTACTGAATAACTCTGCAAATTGCAAAGTTCTATTCTATGAGATAACCAGATTTTAGTGTTTAATACTCATTTAAGGATACTTACATGTTAAAAATTACATTCGCTATAGGTGGTGCTTGGATGGGTGACCACTTTGTGGCATTTACATTTGCGAGCGTTTCCGTGGTTCGGAAGTCACGTTGAGCCTTTGGTCTCGGTTGCCATTAAAATGGCAGTCGTTAAGCCCAGTTGAAAGCCTTATGGGTTTGAAACATTTCAACAGCAGGTTACCATAGCCTGTGCCCATCCATTTCAACACGGTAAATAGGCTCACCTCACCACCTTTTACGTTGGACTAAAATGCATACGGTGAAATGGGGCATATAGTTTGCCTCAGCCTACTCCGTCGGAAATAGGGGCGTAACATAATGTTTTTATGTATGTATGTAGTAACACACAACAGTAACTCCATGCATATACCCTTGCAGCCAGTCCAGCCGCGACCAAGGGCGCTGCAACGCATTCGAAATGTTGGTGAATGTAAGTAGATATTTTTCGCGTGAAGTCCCGAGTAGTATATTAAAATATGATAACACCATTGCGCTCATTTAACTATCTATCTATCTTCACGATGTATCCCTGACAGGGTAGTCAGTGAGGACAGATCGCCAGGCAACACGATCCATGCATACTTCTTTCGCTTCTTGCAGATTCATCAATCCCTTTATACATGCACGTCAGGGTCGTCAGGGTATCCGAGTTCTCATTTAACAAAGCAAAAATTTTAGTTAATAAGTTTGGCATCCCTTTTTCATGTGGAAATTCTCATGAATGCCGGTCTCCTACGGACTAAAAACACACGTAGCCCTTCCATTTGTCTATGGCCATGAGTCTTGAGTGAGCCCTCGGAAGGATAGCCCCAAATCTCCCGACAAAAGTTAGGCATCCCTGCTGTATAGAGTACGTACGGCTCGAACATCAACAGTGTTTCTCATCTAACTTGCACAGTTCCACCCTTTATGTCTCACAGATTGCCCTCACAAGCCTGTGAGCATAAACATATTACGTTTACCATCTGATATTACTTAACTTAGTTAATAAGCTACTTTATGCACACAAATACATTCTACGTCACTCACGTCTAAGTTTTCTAAGTATTCAATTTGAACTTTTCTCGTTCCCGAGATAAAAAGTAGCTTATGTGTTATTCTGATATAAAGTGTCATCAAAATACATTCAATTTGGATAAAATTTGATTTGGGGGATAACTGAAACTATCTTAATATGGTAAATACCCAAGGTATTTAAAATATCCGACGCGTCAAACCTAGTCATCGCCATATTTAAATTAAGGTCGATGTTCTAAAGCGACTCTTGCACCTGTTCGTCATATGATGACTGCTTATTTCCATCTCCAATGCTGACCGACTCTCTGTTTCTGTCTCATTTTAATTCCATATTATATACTCATCAATCACGCCTTATCCCCGAAGAGGTGGCAGAGGCATGATTGATAAGTATATTTCACAGCGTGCATACCTGTCCCACGTAATAGGTGGTGAGTTGCATCCCTGATGGGAGTCAAATCACTTTGCAGACTTCGTGATTCTTGTATACTTCTTTCGCTTCTTGCGTCTTATAATCGTTTAATACATTTATGGATATCCCAGTAATTTCGACATTTCCGTTCTTGAGATACGTGCGCTCAAGTGGTCTAAAAATTCAATTTATGAATTTAGCATTTTACATTAGACATTTTACATATTATATACTCATCAATCACGCCTTATCCCCGAAGAGGTGGCAGAGGCATGATTGATACGTATATTTCACAGCGTGCATACCTGTCCCACGTAATAGGTGGTGAGTTGCATCCCTGATGGGAGTCAAATCACTTTGCAGACTTCGTGATTCTTGTATACTTCTTTCGCTTCTTGCGTCTTTTAATCGTTTAATACATGTATGGATATCCCAGTAATTTCGACATTTCCGTTCTTGAGATACGTGCTCAAATGGTGTAAAAATTCAATTTATGAATTTAGCATTTTACATTAGACTACACATGAAGGATATTTGCGAACTAAATAGAAAGTTCGAACGGTCTCCGTGAACTGAAACTTCACTGCGAAACTAGCAACTCAAATTACAGGGACAAAGTGTAGACATTTATAGGTACTGCAATGTCAGTTAGGGGAGGCGGAAACGAGTTTAGATTTCATTAGTCACAACTCAACGACGACGGGAGGCGGTGGTTTCAGGGGGGAACGGGGGGGGGGGGAGTATTTCAGAAAGGGTCTCAGTCATAACTCCCACGTTCTAAGGACAAATGTTACTACAATCGCAATAAATTTTGCCGTATATTTTGCTCTGATATTATAAATGCAACAGATTGTCACAGAATTTGTATGGTTAGTATTTCTCATAAAGAAAGGAATGTTGCTAGCTCGCTCTCACTCGTGCCATAATGGAGACGAAATATATTATAATACCGCGTCAGTAGTATTTAGTAAAATCGTAAGAGTAGGCCGAGACTTACATATGAGGACCACGTGAGTAGATTGCTCAAAAACGGAAAAGTCTAAGATGCTTGGATACCCAGACATGCATGTATGAAGCGGTTAGTGAATCTACAGGAAGCGAACGAAGTATACATGAATCGCGAAGCCCGGCGATCAGTCCTTCCTGACTACCCCGTCAGGGATACAGCGTAAAGATAGTTAAGTGGTTCGAGTCCAGCACGAAACTGACAATTTTTATCACTTTAAAATTAAAATTTAGAATCCTCTATATTATCCCATACCTAACTGACGACCGGACGTAGACATGAATTTAAAACCATGCCTAGACACGGTGGGTCGCCGTTATATGAAATCAATCTATAGAGTAAGGAGTCTCTAGTAGAGAACGAGAAACATTGATTCCTTGCTCTGTAATGTTTGCTTAGGCCAAGTTCTCGATAAAAGCGGCGAGCGTGGCGGTTCACGCCATCAACAGAGACACGCATTTTACAAGTACTTTTTTATTGAAACGTCCTAGATTACCGGCTGGACCGGTGTGGATGCGAAATATGTCCAAAAATTAAGCATTTTGGTTTAAGGTTAAGCGTTTTTGTTTTGAACTAACACGCTTTGAACACATACTTTTGTATCGAACGGGATTTCCTTTTAGTATAATATAGTGCCGCGCGAAATCCCGTTCGATACAAAAGTATTGCGTTTTTGCTCTGTGGCCGTAATTAAAAGCATATTACATTTTATAGTAATTGAAACTATCATGGTCATTACCAGAACTATAAATATTAATTATCGGTATATTTACCATGTTTATCCGCGATCATGGCCCTTGCAATATCGGATGTTTGCATGGCACAATGTTTTTGCTTATGAATGGTAAATATCCCGATATTCATTGTTTTAGGTTATATTGCATCTTCTCACAACTGTTGTTATCGCTCCAGTTTCGTTCGCCACTTTGGTCGAGGACGAAGCTTTACAAACCTTTTAATGAATGAAAACGAATTTCATCATTTTTATTCTATCTAAATTTATAAAGTCCCGAAGTCAAATTTCAATTCTCCGAACGCTCAATGCGTTCGTTTTATTTTTAGACCTGTGTTCCAAACGAAGGATCCATATACGAGCTCATTACTAACCTAACAAAAAAGTTGTACAACTGCGTCATATTAGGATCATATATATATATATTTTAGTTCTATTGTGCGAAATAGAGGGTGGAAGGAGTCAGGGTAGACCGAGACTTACATACGAAGACTATGAGAATAATTTAGAAGAATGGAAGAATGAATGAATGAGATATTAATTCGACACGCACAAATTTAGACAGTAAGGCTAATAAAAAATATACAATAATAACTATCGTGAGCGTAGTTCTTTATAACAAAATAAACGGTTATACTCACGTGTGAATTTCGGGATAGCCCGACCAGTTTCGGACCTAACGGAGGTCCTTTTTCAAGAGGATCGTCAAGCTACGTCGGAAGCTGCGCTGGCACTCAGTTAGGTCCGAAACTAGTCGGGCTATCCCGAAATTCACACGTGAGTATAACCTTTTAGTTTGTAATAAAAATTATACAGCTTCAAAAAGTGTACGCGCCCAAAAAGGTCGTCATCTCAGCTCAAGCTGCACTAACAAGTTAGACAGCGCTGATTTTCAGATGACTCCTTTAACAGGCGTCACGAACACGGCACACAGCTACTACTATAATTAAGTAATACAATGTAAAAAAGAAAAAAAAAACATTGACAAAGGATTGGACATATTTAAATATATATACTAAAAAAAAAAGACATTGCTGTATTGACTGAATTTCCTTTGCCTGCCCAGGTTGAGCGAAGAAAAATAACCACAATGCCCAACATTAACAATACAAAAATATGGCGGACGGAGTAATCTTGCAATCTTGCGTATTGATAACCTGACCAGACAGTTTTCTGTACATCAATCACATGTTTGCATACACTCATCATAAGAAATTACATAATAGAGCATGCATTAATCGCGAAGCCAGGCGATCTGTTCTCTCAGACTACCCCGTCATAGATACAGCTTAAAGATAGTTAACCAATTATTTTTAAAGTTTATAAAAATGTTGATCTTTGAACACGTCCCTACACAAGTATTCTTTTCCTTTCGTCCCTTCTGTGTACACTTAGTTTATGGAACAAGCCTACATAGTTGCCAACGCGGTTGTAAAAGCCGAAGTAAAAAGGCTGAGTCATTTTACAATAAAAGTGTAAAGGCATATGTCTGGGCCGTCAACCTGAGGTGTGCTAACGGGGCCCTGCCGGCTGGGATTCGTCGTGGTCTTTGCTTCCCATCAGATTTCATCAGGAAAGCGCACCCCGGGCGTCGCGAGACTACTGAGACAGACGCTCGGATGATGATGAGATTTCATCAGATAGAATAATAAAATAAATAAACTAAAGAAGCCTTCATTACTATTATTACAGAGACGAAAAAAAATATCAAGTATAGGTGATATTTATAAAATGTTAATTAAAAAAATTTTAAAAAAGAATATAATAATAAAAAAAATTAAAAAAGAATTGGCAGTTATAAGAACCCATCCGCAAGTGAAGACCTCCTATAAAGAAATCCACTTGTCCCTATCAAGGGCTTTTTTCATCTTCTTTCTGCTCCTGCCATTTTCATAATGTCATCCGCCCATCTCGTAAGTGGCCTACCACTGTGGCGTATCCCACTGGTTCTAACCAAGATGTAAGGAATTTTGTCTTTTCTGTACTGTTTGTTATTAACTTTGTTTTTTGATGTTGATCTGTAATCCTAATACCTTTTTGCATCTAATGCCATAGAGCGATTGTAATAGTGGACTACGAAAACTGTCAAATTATACCGTAAGTTTTCTATTGAATTACGATTTCGATTCTATTCTGACACGATTGAAATAGTACACTTGGCTCCCGGGTGTTGCAAGCATCTACATGCTACAGGAACCACATCTTATGAGATCAAACACATGTGTTTGTTCTACCTTGACTTCTACTTGACTGCCTCTGTGGCGCGGTGGGAGTGAAATGAAATGAAATGAAATATCTTTATTCATGTAGGTCACAAAGTAACACTTATGAATTCACACACACATTCACAGATTCGCAAAGCAATAGGTAGAGCCTGAGGAAGAACCTGGCAATAAAACTCATGGTTACTCTTTTTTAACCGCCAGTAATTACATTAGTTTGATGATGACATGACGTTTGACCAATAATATAGTAATGAATTTATACAAAACAAAAACAAATCAATGTTATGTTTAAAATCATATCAAAATTAGAGCTATACTAGTTGCCAGTTCTAAGGGCAGCCTACACTTTAAGAAGAATCCAGCAAGAAAGTAATGGATGCTCTTTTAAAATGAATGTGTGGCTTACAACATTAAAATTACACTTACATTGTTCCTTTAGATTTACGTGAGAACAGTCGAGTAAACTTAGTTTGCCTTAAATTTAAATAATATTATTTGTAATAATTGCTATAACAGCTATGAGCTGACCAGTCCCAACAGACGGCACCCGTTCACGGGTATGACGTATATATCAGTCATCGCCCTACTCAACCGTATTATAGGGAATAAGGCGACCCGATACATACGCCACCACTGCCAGGACACTTAGGCGAGCATGACATGCTCAAAAACTGCACAGCAACTATCATGTCAATTTCAAAATAATAAATAAGTCTACTTGGTGCTCACACAATAACAAAATCAAATAACATTTTTGTATTTTAGTTATTACCGGAACTAAACGCAGCCAATTTAAAAACCTTTAGTTGTGTGACGTTTCAAATTATTCACAATGTAGAAATGTAAAAATACAACATATATGCAGCTTCAAGACAAGTACAAAATAACACAAGATTCATTCGAATCCTAAATAGCTCGAGCAAAGAGCAAGCAACTCATTTACATTTATTTTTATCATTAAATAATCATTAATTCTGTAATAAGCCCTTTTCAAGAGGTGCGTCTTACTTTCCGCCTTAAATTTATGTAACGGCAGGTTCATAACGTCTAAAGGAATTTTATTATATAGGCGTACGCCAATTCCTGCAAAAGAGTCATGAACCTTTTGTAAACGATGATGCGTTCCAATTAATTTATGCTTATTTCTAGTATTTATCGAATGTATGTCACTGTGTCTATTGTATAAATGTATGTTCTGTTTAACTAACATGATATTTGCAAATATATACTGTGATGCAACCGTTAAAATGCCAATTTCTTTAAATTTCTCTCTAAGAGACACTCTAGCACTCAATTTATATATTGCACGTATAGCTCTCTTCTGGATTACAAAAATTACTTGTCGCCGCTTTGCCCCACAGCAAAATGCCGTAAGACATGACACTATGAAAATAACTAAAGTATACTAGCCTGGCAGTTTACACATCAAACGCTCTTGCGTAGCAGTCCCGGGTTCGATTCCCGGGTCGGAACAAATATTTGTTTGATCCATAAATGTGTGTTACGGAGTTTTGGTGTTTCCTATGTATAATACACTCCCGGACACCTAAATCGAGCCACCTTGATTTTTTTGGTTTGGAGTACTGTAACTTATAAAAGATGTATGTAGAAGGAAAATGTTTTGATGCAGTTTTGGAGCTGGTATACTCATCATTACTCCTTCCGTCATTACCGTATAGCATATATCTTGGACTCATCTGTGAAGAGAACCTGGCTCCATTGATGTCGAGTCCAATTTAGATGTTCGCGCGCAAACTCTAGACGGGCTATTCGGTGTGCTCGTGTCATTTTGGGTCCATTGGCTGGCTTATGGGGCTTTAAACCACGTTCATTGAGTCGCCTTTTAACGGTCCGAGCACTTTCAGCCACTCCGTGAAAGTCTCTGAGCTGTTCTTGTATCTGAACAGAGTTAAGGCGTCGATTTCGTAAGCTAGTAGTGACAATGTATTGATCTTGACTCGCCGTTATCACTCGGTAACGAGGTCCTCCTGTTCGCCGAACGAAGCCGCCAGTCTCCAGGTATCGGTGGTACACTCTTTGAACAGCGGAACGACTTATGTGAAGTTGTGAACTCATTCACACTCAGATTGAAGAAGTGCTACAGCTTGCGCGGCTACTTCAGGTGAAGTATCCATAATTTTATGGCCAAAAACGGCTCGAATTATAGAAAAAATTCAAACCAAATCGACATTAAATTGCTTCAAAAGCAACTTTCAACAGTCATTATTTTTTTCAAATCAGTGACGAAGCTTGGCTTTTGTTCTTTATTTTAAATTCCAAAATTCCAATTTGGAATAATACATACGGGAAAGACTATGAAATATGCCAGCATTAAAAATGCATAAAAACTTTTTTTGGGAACAGGAATGTAAGGTGGCTCGATTCAAGAGTCCGGGAGTGTATGTATGTATTTAGAAATATATAAGTAGATATGTTTATCAGTTATCTAGATCCCATAACACAAGCTAATGTTAGCTTACTTTTGGCTAGATGGCGCTGTGTGAAAAGTGTCCCACAATATTTATTATTTACCTTCAAGTAATAAAAACCTTTTGACTCTTTTGAAATGTCATTGATTCCCGGGAAAGCAGATTTCAATTAAAAATTTTAATATTCCCACCGCTATAAGATACACAGACTCCATCACAAATATTTGTTGTAGACAGAGATTGCTTCACTAAACAAACAACAAACTTCAATATTGCTTATTTTCTCGGTTAGAGTACAATTATAATCGATCTTGTACTTTAACTTTAAGTAATTAATATATGATATTACTAGTTAATGCCCGCGGCTTCGCTCACTTCGTGAGGTTTTCCCTATCATGTTTCTAATAGGAACTTGTTCCCGGGATTAATGGTAGTATATGTACTACTCTGATGTATAAGCTATATTGTGTGCGTTTCGATTGCTCCGCCACGGTGTCCAATCAAAAAAAAAGAATCCGTCAAAAATTTGTCGAAATTAGCCAAAACCGAATGCAACAAACCAAAAATTTGTCAAAGTACAAAAAAGAAGATATTAGGGTTTAAAGTTGGCCGCGCGAACGAAACGTGGAGGATTGCGTGGCCACTGAGATCTCAGCAACTACATGGGTTAGAGATGTAATTCTTTTTGTCAATTAAAGATTGAATTTGTCAAAAATTTTCGAACAAAGAAGTAAAAGCTCTAGAGCAATATTTTACGAAATACTCGCCTTTGAAGTTATGGCCGCGCAATCCTCCACTCGTTGTTTCTTTAATGTTGGTTATTTTTTAAACCTTACGATTTCTTATAGTAAAATTAACACAAGAAGAAGGATCGTAATTTGTCGAAACTAATGAAAGCAATAAATACTACTAAAGTTTAGTTAAACAGGAGATATCGGTCCAAAATAAAAAGTCCGTGGCCGCGTGAATGAAACGCTTCTTTGTAGGCTCATATCTCACTACCTATAATTGCTAGGATTTTGTTGTGAACTTCTATTTATTCGGCATAGTAGCCGTATTATAATGGCGTATTGTTATACCCTCAAAACAGTTTACAACTCATGTTATATCAAAAATAATGATGTCTTATATGATGTTGTACCAGTGTGACAATAATTTCGATATAATTTGGACATATACCTTTTCTACTACACTAAATGCATCTATTAGAAATAATTAATTTATATCATAAATTAAAGTTAAATCTTTAGCTTGTAAACTTTTTGTTTTGTTGTAATTTGATAGCCATGGAATTTCATAGAATTTAAAACAATTATCACAAGAATCGGTAACCTGAGGCTATTTATGTGGAGACTGCAGACCCAGGTCAATTTGCGGCAGTTTTCGCTTACCATCATATTTTTAATTGTTAGAATTTGGTTTCGTATTCACAAGCCCCAGATCTAACAAATTGGCGACCGTGATAATAAAATCAAGAACAAATCTCGAACTTGCAGTCTACGAGACGGACATCTTGTTTGAATAAGATTGCAACTCATCGTTTGAAATCGGCAACGACGAAATTTGATTTGAAGCGAATACAAAAAGGGTTATCAGGTTTGCAGTGTGGCAAAGAGTGATAACAACAGGGAAGTACTCGTTCCTTATCCTATTTGCTATTTTCCCTATCATTTTCTGTATAGCGTGCTCGAGTTCTAAGTTAATTTACTAAATTCGCATTTTTTCTTTTCATAATACTTTGTGCTTTAATTATACGGCTAAAGTCAAAATTGATCTCACAATATTTAAACATTACTATACGTATTCTAATGCAGGCATTTTTTTTTCGTTAAAAATCTACCTACTTAATCTATAATCTAATGCTAAAACTTTGCTAAATCTTAAATTAAGAGTACTGATTCCCAATTAACGGTTGAAGTACTGTGTCTAATTTAGTATAATTGAGCCTAGATAGCTAACAAATATCTCACATTTATATTTCGCACACTTTTCAATGCTAACTTATTCTTATTTTTTCACAGCTATAATAACTGGATACTATCCGCTTCTAGCGTAGTGTTCAATAAGCTTTTTCTAAATACATCACATAGCAATAAATAGGTACCTATTACCCATACCTGCCTATACCCTATCTACCCTAAAGTAACAAACAAAACAGAAAATATAGTAATTAATAATCAGTAATTCAAAATAAAAACACTTATTTAACCAGTAAAATTAATCATAAACTTATATCAATTCCAGGATATGCAATAACACAAATACAAGTTGTTTACAATAAAAACATGCATGCATTCGTACCTATCTACTCGATGAGCCGTTCCGAGCGCATAGTGACTCATAGCTGCTTCGCAGGTGATTTGCTGCGAGTAAAAAAAAGGTATAAGGCTAAAGGTATTTATACACTTGAATATTTTGTCTTCTTTACAATGACCAGCGTAGATGATTTAAAAGACATTAAAGCTAAAATAGCTTCCATAAAGGGTAGGTTAACAACATTTGAATAATATATATCGGACTTGATATTATTAAAACATATTAGCTCATCAAAGTGTCATGAAACAAAAATACGATTAGAAAAGTTGAAGTGTCTCTTTGATGAGTATGACTCGATCCAAACTAGCATAGAAATAAAGATAGAAAACCCGGAAAATGTTCTTGAGAGGGAATCTACCGAAAATAGATTTTATGAGGTATTTGCGTTGGCACAGCTACTTATAGTAAAAAATTGTGTCGGAACTGATGTAATGAGTTCATCTTCAAGTTGCATTGTGCCTAAAACGAATATTAAGTTACCTCAAATTAAAATCCCTAATTTTGATGGTGACGTCACAAAATGGCTCGAATTTCATGATACATTTACTTCCTTGATTCATGGCAATGATTCTATCGCAAGCATAAACAAGTATCAATATTTGAAAAGTGCACTTACCGGGTCCGCTGCCGCCGTGATCGCATCTTTAGAGCTCTCGAGCAGTAATTATGAGGTTGCATGGAATATTTTGTGTGAACGATTTAATGATAAGCGTAAGTTAGTGTACACTCACCTTAAGTCCTTATTAGAATCGTCCATGGACAGTAGTAGCGGTACAACGGAAAGTTATCTTCGCTATCTCGCCGATCACATAGCAAAACATTTAAGAGCCTCGTTAGGTGAAAAACTGACAATTGGGACACTATTATTATATATTTATTTTCAGCTAAATTAGATAGTATTACGTGTACAAATTAGTACGTATGCGAGCGGACGTCCTTGAAGCGATGACGGCCGCGAGCGGCGGTAAGCAACTAGCGCAGGAGCTATCTCAGCACCAGTCACAGTCGCATCAATATAAGCGCATAAATAAAATGCAAGAATCATTTGTTGCTACTTCTTGTGATTCAAATAAATTTACAACAAGTTGTTTAGTATGCAATGGTGGACATCAAATATATTATTGCGATACCTTTTTGGCAATGTCACCAACCGACAGATTTAATTTTATAGTAAAAAACAAGTGTTGCATTAACTGACTTCGCAGCGGGCACTTAGCCTCACAATGTAAAGCTAAAACGTGTAAAAAATGTAATCACAAACATAATTCGCTGTTACATTTTGACAAACTATACTATACTATACTATGGTAGAAAACAAGTCCGTGGTTTCTACTCCAACTTCTTCATCGACCAACTCTAATCCAGTTTTATTATCGACTGCTATTGTAAAGGTTTCAAATATTAATTCTAATAATTTTGTAGAAGCACGCTGCCTGCTAGATTGCGGAAGCCAGTCGTCTTTTATTAGCGAGGATAAAATAAACTGAGTGTTCAAACAGACACCATTCACTCAGTTTCTGTGACAGGTATTAATAGCATGTCATTCGATGCATTAGAACACTGTAACATCTAAGTACAGTCACGTACAAACACATTTAGCACTTCGGTCAATGCGTTTGTTATCAAAAATGTTACTGGTTCACTCCCGAGTTGTCAAGTCGATATTTCTCTTATTAAACTGCCCCAAAATATTACGCTAGCGGATTCTAATTACCACACTCCATCGAACATTTATCTATTAATAGGAGCGGATTTATTCTGGGATATATTATTCATATAATCAAATTAGGTACCAATTTACCTATTTTACAAAACTCCTTATTGGGTTGGTTGGTATTCGGTCCGTTCAAGTGTAACAATCAAACTACGAATAAAACAACACTTTTTTGTAATTTTAGTCAAGAAATTAGGTCTCAACTAAACAAGTTCTGGGAATTGGAGGAAGTACCTCAAGGCCGGGTTATGTCTAAGGAAGTGAGAGAGTGCGAGCGACATTTCGAGCACAGGATGGAAGGTTTTGCATCACGCTGCCTTTGAAATCAGACCCGAACACACTAGGTGATTCGTATTACATAGCGCGCAAGCGATTTCAATCTTTAGAAGGACGTTTTTAAAGGCAACCGGACGTAAAAGCCCAATATGTGGACTTCATTAATACATACAAGTCTCTCGGTCATTTATCGGAAACTAACAAATGTGGAGGCGCAGTATTTCTTCCACATCATCCTGTGTTTAAAGAAAAGAGTGAAAGCACAAAATGTCGTGTTGTCTTCGATACGTCATGCAAGACGACAACAGGGCTGTCGCTTAATGATATAATGATGGTAGGGTCTAGTCTTCAAGACAATATATTTTCTATTTTAATTAGGTTAAGACAACATACATACATATTTACAGGAGACATAGAAAAAAATTTTAGATGCATAATGGTAGATGAATCGCAAAGAAAATTACAAACGATTTTATGGCGTAATAATGAACACGAACCTATTACTTACCTCCACTTAAATACTGTGACCTATGGAACTGCCGCCGCGTCTTTCCTAAGTACAAGATGTATTGTACAACTAGCTATGGAATGCAATGATGGAACCTAAAGACTATTTACACAAACCTCACAACCCAACTGAAATCAGCAGGTTTTAATTTAAGAAAAATAAAAAGTAATTCAGAGAAATTATTAAGTCTTGTTTCGGATAGCTGTACTGAAAAGGAACAAGAAAATTTACAAATTTCAAATGTAACAAATTCATTAGGTATCGAGTGGGATCCCAACAAGGATTCTATTATTATTTAATACAATACCCAATACCCACAATATTTAAAAAAAAATAGTTTTTTTCTATAGGGAATAAACTATAATATTTTTATTCGATAATAGTTTTTTATTCCATTAGGGAATAAACGCATACTTACCTACTGTTTTTCGCATAGGTAGGTACTAAATAGTTGGTAATTTCGACTGCACCGCATAGTAATAGGTAGACCACGCGGGCAGGTACCTAGGCCCGCGCAAGTAGGTACCTACGCTCGTTCGCGTCGCGTCTCGCTGCTTACCACCGCTGCAATTTTGATCGTTCGTTAGTTTTGCACTGTAGGTAGCTATAGTTGTTTTGTTTTAACAATGCCTCCGAAAGAGATTCCGGATGTACAGTTAAAACTATTACACGCTAAGAAGGATAGCCTTTTTAAGCGTATACAATCAATTTGTGGTAAAAAATCATCGAGGATCGCAGATGAATCAATAAAAGAATTGTTTTTATCCTCGATCGAAACCGTAGATACTTTGCGCTTAGATTTCAAAAATGTTCTCGATAAAATTAACTTGCTGAATTAAAATTAAATCCCGATTTCTTATTAAGTTATGACGCCATGTCATCTTTCGAAGATTTCATTTGTCGCATAAAACGTGTCGCTAAGTCATTGCAAGTGCCCGTGCCCGTAGTAGTCACCGATTCGAAACCCGGGTCAGCCGGTTTTGATTTGCTGAAACGGGACCGACCTAAATTACCGCCCATACAAATACCCGAATTTGATGGCGATATTAAAAATTGGCCTTTGTTTTTCGCTAGTTTCGAAAATACGATCCATAATAATAATTCGTTATCGGATTACAAAAAATTACATTACTTAGTTAGTAAACTAACCGGGAAAGCAAAAACCGTTTACGCCGGTATAACGCTTTGCGCCGAAAATTATAGTTTGATTTTAAATACTTTGAAGGTCAAATACGAAGACAAACGCTTGGTAAGAACCGCTTATTTAGATCAAATATTTAATTTGAAAAATAGCTCATCGTGTAATGAACACGACTTAGAAAAAATCTTAGATATTTTTACATCAGCTGTTCGCGCCCTAAAGAATGTCAAGGTCAATAACCTCTGTGACTTTTTGTTTTTGTATATCGGTTTAAAGAAATTAGATTCCGAAACCGTTCGCTTATTTGAAATGGATAGACGTGGCCATCAAATACCTAAGTTCGACGATTTAGAAACTTTCGTTCGTCAACATATTCGAATTTTGCAACGAACTTCGTTAAACCACGGAGTAGCGAAAAATAGTCCGACTAATCGCAGTAAGCCCACGAAGTCCACGCAGTCTTTTGTTAATTTTGAACCTACAACTTCGCAATCGCAAGTGTTGCATTCGAAAAATTGTTCTTTGTGTCCAGGTCACCATGACCAACTTTATAAATGTTCGGAGTTCAATAAACTCACTCCAAGCGATAGCTATAAATTTGTTCGTTCTAGTAAATTATGCATCAATTGTCTCAGTAAGAAACATCGTGTTTCATTCTGTAATTCGAATAATTTTTGTCGCAAGTGTAATGGTAAACACCATTCATTATTACACTTCGAAAACAATAACACCATGTCCGGTAGTTCACCCGTCGATTCCAGCTGCGTGAACTCAGTGCCTAACCGTCCGTCCGCTGTGACGTCACAGCCGCCCGCGCCGTTGAGTCGCGGTTCGGAGCGCACTCGCCTGGTTTCGTCCCCGTCTACGCCTAGCGACGGCGGCGTCACTGCCGCGCGCGTCCAGCCGAACGATGTCGCTTTGTGCTCGCTATCAAGTTTGCACACAAGCCCTACTACGGTACTTCTGGCAACCGCTCGAGTTGTTGTTTACGATTCGCATGGTAGGGGTTCACGCACTTTTAGATAGTGCTTCTCAAAGTAATTTTATTAGTAAAAATTGTTGTAGTCGTCTTGGTTTGCATATAAATAACCGCCCCGCCTGTAATGTTGTGAAAGGTATTGCGGGTTCCACTAAAGCCGTTCAAGGTTCTGTAGGGATTGATTTTGATGTTAGTTTTTCGATGGATTCGCTAGTCGTCGATAAGGTTACCAAACTTTTACCGACTGTCGCAATCAATACCTCATTATTGACTAATTTTAGAGATTTGCCGTTGGCCGATGATACTTACGCCGTTCCAGGAGATATTGATTTGTTAGTTGGCGCTTCGATTTTCTCGCACCTCCTGTCGCAGCATAAGGTTCAAGGTCACGCATCGCACCCCTCGCCGCTCGCCTTAGAGACGGTTCTTGGGTTTGTTATTGTTGGTTCCGCACCCGCTTATTTTGATTGTAACTCGACAGTGTCATATTGTTGCACCGTCGAGCTGCTGGACTCCGCTGTCCGTAAATTCTGGGAGATAGAAGAGGTGAACGTCCCTCCTATTGTCAGCCCGGATGATAAACTTTGTGAAGAGTTTTAAAGTCGCACGACTACTCGCGATAGTGATGGTCGTTATGTTGTCGCACTCCCCTTTAAGGGTGATGTTAATTCGCTTGGAGATTCGTTTCAGTCAGCCGAAAAACGCTTCTTTTGTTTAGAACGGAAAATGCCGACCAGACATCTCCAAAGTTGAAGGAGGCTTACGATAGCGTAATAGTAGAATATTTGGATAAAGGTTTCATTTCACCCGCGCCTCCCGAAACCGAAGAGACGAAGCACGCTCCTTCGTATACCATACCGCACCACGGAGTTGTCCGCGAGGATAAACTAACCACCAAGTTGCGCGTTGTTTTAGATGGCAGCGCCAAAACTAGTTCGAATGTTTCGGTAAACGATATTTTGCACAGTGGTCAAAATCTCCAAGGTAATTTGTTCGAAATTATAGTTAACTTTCGCTTATTCGCTGTCACGCTTTCAGCCGACATTAGACAAATGTTTCTTTGTATTCGTGTTCGCGAATCAGATCGCCGATTTCAACGCATTAATATAGATAGAATTTTCGCATTCTCGGACTCGACCGTCGCTTTGTGTTGGACACATTCTTCGCCCCATCGCTGGGATACGTTTGTCGCAAATAGGGTGGCAAAAATTCAGTCGGAATTGGCGCCGCAAATCTTTTATCACGTCTCAGGTACGGACAACCCAGCCGATTGTTTGTCTCGTGGGTTAACACCTGCACAGATTTTGGATCATCCGTTGTGGTTCAATGGCTCTTCCTGGTGCCAAGCCCCACCTTATGAATGGCCTGTTAGCCCTTTCAACCCCGCTACTGTGTCCACGCCGCCAGAGGAAAAGAAAGCCTCTTTGGTTGTTACCGCGCCGCTCGAAAAGTCGCCTATCTTACAGTTGGCTAGCCGTGTTTCGTCGTGGTCGATTCTTTTACGTAGTGTTGTTTTTTTTTAACGATTTTTGAAAATCCTTTTTTTACTCCGTTACTGCCTTTGACTTAAACAAGGCTGAGTTAATCGTGCTTTGTGAACTTCAGAGATTTTATTTTTCGTCTGAAATTAGAAATTTGGAATTGAACAAGCCTTGTAGTCGCGCTTTTCAGCATTTGAAACCTTTTTTGAAGGATGGCCTCTTTCGAGTTGGTGGTCGTTTGAGCCAGTCCGCATTAGAGTACGATCAAATGCATCCTATAGTTCTCCCGCGCAAGGATCATATCGTTGATATTTTAGTTGAGTATCACCATAGGGTGAATTGTCACGCTGGTCCAGATTTATTAATGTCAATTCTGCGGCAGAAATACTGGATTCTCTCCGCACGCAATTTGATTCGTTCGATAGTTCATAGATGTATTCCGTGTTTCAAACTTCGCCCGAAGTCAATCGCCCCCGAAATGGCCGATCATCGTCCTTGTCGTGTTGTTCAGGCTGCTAAACCGTTCGTACACACGGGTACAGATTACGCTGGCCCCTTCAGGGTAACAGTTTCTCGTGGTCGTGGTATACTCTCCACGAAAGCTAATGTTTGTCTTTTTGTTTGTATGACGACTCGCTCCGTTCATATAGAATTAGCTGGTGATTTGAGCACGCCATGCTTCATGGCTGCATTTAAAAGATTTTTGTCGCGTCGAGGTTCCGTATCACGAATGTATTCGGACAACGGTACGAATTACGTCGGAGCTCGTCGTAACCTTTCCGAACTACATAATTTTCTGCGTTCCAAACACTTTACGTTTGAAGTGCTGAGCACCGTGCTCACTCAAGTCGAGGCCGTAATTAATGCGCGTCCTCTTTGTAAAACCTTGTCTAGTGATCCCTCCGGGCCGCTTGCACTGTCTCCAGCGCACTTTTTGAATGTTACACCGTTAAAATACTTACCCGCTTTTGAAATAGAGGAAGATCGACTTCATCTTCTCTCGCGTCATGCATTATTGGATGAACTTGTTCAATCGTTTTGGAAGCGTTGGAGGACAGACTGTTTGCATACGCTACAGTCACGTCAGAAATGGAATACTCCATCGAACCCTATTACTGTCGGTACTGTCGTAGTTATTTTAACTGAAAATATGCCTGACACATTGGCCTCTTGGGGTAGTAGAAGAAGTTTTCTCTGGGTCAAATGGGATCACCCGTATAGTTCGCGTTAAAACCGCAACTGGTTCGTATTTGCGACCAGTTATATCGTCTTTGTCCTTTGCCTAATCAACAGTAACTTCAATAACAAATTTAGCTTGTTCGATTAGGTTTAGTTTAGTTTGATAGCATTTGTTTATTTAGCAGCTAATGCTTAGTGGCAACTGTATAGTCAGTTGTTCCTTTTTCGAAGGTAACCCTTCAAGCCGGGGGGAAATGGTTGCGTCGGTATATGATAAAAGAGTAGCCGCGTTATTTTTTCTATGTTGCATCGCTGATCTGCATTTATTTTTAATTAATTAGTTGTCGATACTCCCCCGGCTCCCCTTTATTCCATTTCTCTTTCGCACCTATTTTGTCCCACATAAAGGAGGAGCGAGACATCTGTATTACGCGCGTAAGTACCTGCGCTCGCGCCGCTAGCCTCACGGGCAGCGACCACGACTGAAGACGTGCAGTCTGTCCTACACCACGCGCGCGCGCCCGCACCAACTATCGCAATAATTGTATTTTCCATGGATAAATAGTGTTTTCGTGCAAGGAAACCAGGAATTCAAGTCCAGGAACGCCCCCGGCAGCCTCCACCTCAGCATCTCGCAGCAAGCAGCAAGGTAGTGTGCCCATTCCTGTTTTTCCATTTCTTTTTCCGTCGACAATCGCGTGTAAATTTCATTTTTTGTCTTTCCCCGCAAATACAGTCCATTTTTGAATTTATTTATCTCTCCCGCTCAACCATTAACATTATTATGACTTTTTATATAACTCGGAATTTTGTTAAATATACGAGGTGCTATTCAAAAAATACTGTCATGCAATAATGTCGTCTTACTTGGTACAATATGTAACTTGTCCTTACGACGAGCTCTAGTGCGATAATCAAACAAATTCAAATGTAATCTTACATACACTGCTACTTCGTAGATATATAAGCTTGGCAAAGTTAGAATCCTGTAATCTTTAAAATATTGCCTGCATGAATCTGTTTGCCGTAGACTAAACATCGATCTGATACCTACATCCAATACATTTAACTGCAACTCTTTAAATAGAGTATTTCGTGCAGTACCGTTTCTGCCACACTTCATCAGCAAACTGGAACTACCCACGGAAGATATTTTTAATTATCTTTTAAAGTTGACCTTTATTAATAAATAAATATCGTTGGGACAACTCACACAACGCCATTTGATTCCAAACTAAGCAGAGTTTGTACTATGGTAACCAGATAACATATAATCATTCTTATTTATTTCTAAATACATACATATTATAGATGAATTACACCCAGACATAGAATAAACCATCGTGCTCATCACACAAAGTTTTACCTCTTGCGTAGCAGTCGGATACACTCCCACCGCGCCGCAGAGGTAGTTATTTATTATATTGTGTTATTTCTCTCATCATCCTTTTGTATTTCCAGTTGCTTCTTACCTTTTTTTATTTAAGGTTAATGCTTGGCTTTTGATGTTCAGCATTTGGGGACACTGCGGCCGTCTGACCATTTACCTCCGTAAGAGCACCTGTATCATTGTCTTGTCCTTTAATAAGCAGGTAAGGTCGTTGGATCCCGGAGATTTTAGCCGGGCCATGTACCCCCTCCTTGTTATAATATTATATATATTTCCTAAATCATAACCAAACAAAGCATTTATCGACACGTTAAATTATTATCATTCCAAAAATCTACCCGCAATTTCTAAAATGTACCGTTTATTTAGAGCACACGTTCCTTTTCAGCCCCTTATCCCCCAATTACACAATGAAAGCACCGCGGTCTTGATTAATAGGATACTGAGCGTGTATGTAAAGAATGTTGGACTTCACACAAAAGCAAAGGTGAGAAGCGATAGACCGCATTCCTATTTTAATTATATGGTTGATAAAACCTTTTTTCGCTTTTAAGGTGTGTGAGGGTTAAGGGTTATGTTTGATCGCTTTATAGTAACTTGTTTCTACTTTCTGTTTATACTGTAGGTTGACGGCATGTGGTGGAACTTGCTACACATATTGAATGATAACACTTGTACTATTCCACATTATTTACTTTTAACCTGGTCGGTTTTGCAAATGGCATTTTCAGAGGTTGACACATTTTTAACCTTTACAACTGGCTAAGTCTGTGTTCTGTACAATCACTGCGTTTAACACATATCACTGTAGCTGGTCTACAGATGGGTGACTGCTTTGTGGCATTTTATTTACTAACGTTTCTGTGCTTCGGAAGGCATGTGTTAAGGCGCCTTGTCAATACACGTCCGCAATAAGACACGGTATACTATAACCGCGGTAATGTCCCGCTATCACCGTACCGTGGTAGCTTTAAGTAAGTTTTAAAACCTTTGTCATTCTCTGTCTGTTGAACCATTGGCAAGTACAATAAACGTTCATATTCACATTGCTCCTGGTTTTTTTGCTGAAGTCGAGTTAATCCCGCACAGCATTTTAATCCTTTGAAGGCATTATGGGCGTCTTAAAATAAATTCAAAAACATCAATGGTTCATCGTGAAACAGTGATTCTGGTTCCATTTGGCTGCTTGTGAATTGCGATTATTATTATTATAGATTTGTTAAACTACCTAGTTTTATACCAACCGCAATAGAATCGATATAGAACAGAAATGAAATGGCATTTTACTGTAGAATAGTAGACTCGAAAAATGTTAAAATTGAGAGACGAGTTTTTTGAATCTAAATGTTAAATGTAAGTTTTTGACAAATAGCATTTCATATTTCATTATTATTCATGATTGGTTTCTCCAAAGCTTTAGGTCAAAGGAAAGGGAAATAATGTGAATTTTAATAAAAGCTTCAAAAGTTTTCTCTTATACCTTGGAATTTCAAAAGCAAAATGCTTTTACAAGCAATAAAGCATTTCATTTCGCTTAATATTAAACTTTCTCTATTTGAAAAAAAATAATTTGAGCAAAATTCTCACGGACCCGATGTCATAAAGTTATTAATAACTTTGCTGAAACATACTATTTTCAATATCTGTCATATTTTAAAGCAAAATAAATCGTAGAGGCAAATAGGAAAATATGAACGAAAGTTCTTTGAAAAACTGAGGGATATTATTATTCTAAAATTAATATTTTCATGACAGCTATTAATGCTTGTAACAACAGTTGGGACACTGAACGAGGCACCAAATGTATGTTTTTATGTGTTCACAATGAGAATGCGGTGGTTAAATAGAATGTTGGGTAATTTACCCGAAAACAGTATTTTACATAAAAGTACCTATAAATATGATGACACACTTACTAATTCTCAATTTTGTATATTGTACCTATTAAGTTCGATTTCTACCAAAGAGTTTATTATGCGGATTTCGTGGGGTGAAATTTTGTGATTTTAGAGCTTTCTGCCACACATTTGTCTCTAAAAACACGAAATTTCATTCATTTAATTTAATTATTGAAATCAAACCTTAACTGACATACTATTACCGTGCTGCCTTCCTTTTCTATAGAATGTTCATCGATTTACCATCCAGGTGTCCCGGTTTACAATGGAGGGAAGTTGAATCACTTTCCTACTCCCTAAACTGATTAATTTCGATGCGATTTTCAAGGCATTTACTTCTCCTGGGACTTCACCGAGTCGAGCTTGGTGTGACTGTTTTGGTCTCGGTCATTGCTGTACGTAGACACAGAATAGGTAATAATACTACGTATAGAATTGTCACTTCCTAATAAAAGTCAGTTTTAGGTATGAAAACATTCCTAGATTCGCCGCCTGCTAGCAAAACTGTAACTTATAACTGCGCGCGAACGTCGAGTTTTCTTTGCGCGCCAATTTTATGACCGAGCTGCGAAGTCCGCGCGGGGTTGTCACTTAAGAAGTTTCTGTACCTAGTTGATTTATTTAGGCGCGGCTGAAAATGAAAACATACCTAGATTCGTCGCCTGCAAGCCAAATTGAAACTTATAACTGCGCGCGAACGTTGAGTTTTCTTTGCGCGCCAATTTTATGACCGAGCTGCGAAGTCCGCGCGGGGTTGTCACTTAAGAAGTTTCTGTACCTAGTTGATTTATTTAGGCGCGGCTGAAAATGAAAACATACCTAGATTCGTCGCCTGCAAGCCAAATTGAAACTTATAACTGCGCGCGAACATTGAGTTTTCTTTGCGCGCCAATTTTATGTCCGAGCTGCGAAGTCCGCACGGGGTTGTCACATGAGAAGTTTCTGTACCTAGTTAATTAATTTAAGCGCGACTCTCGTCAGAGTCAAGCGGCAGCGGCACCCCACTGTCATTAGCCGCTCTGAGCGGTGCGCTGCCCGAATATACCTAAACTGTGGAGTAACACCCCTCTGACGTAGATCATGGTTTACAGAAGCCACACTGTTGTACTAAGTGTAAGTGGCATTTACATTTACGAGCATTTTTGTGCTTTGGAAGGCACAGTAGTCATTTAATCAAGTTAAAGGTCTTATGTCTTGAAAATAGGTCCGCGGTTGTCTTACCTTAGTAGTATATACATGGCTACATGGTCAACAAATGTCTGGCTATGTCAGACCCGCCGGTAAGAGGAGACGACCCAAAAAGTGCGGGCTTGACGTCTTAAGGGATGACATGCGTGCTAATGGTCTCACTACAGGGGATGCCGAAGACCGTGCGAAGTGGAGAAGAAAATGTAGGAAGGCGGACCCCGGGCGTCGCAAGTCGCAACTGGGACAAGCGCTCAAATGATGATGATGATTATATACCCCGAAGGTTTCAAATTTTCTAAATAACTATCTTCACGCTATATCCGTGACGAGGTAGTTACAGAGGACAGATCGCCAGGCTTCGTGATCTATGCACGCTTCTTTCGCTTCCTTAGATTCATTAATCGCTTCATACATGCACGTCTGGGTATCCGAGTACTTTTGACATTTCCGTTCTTGAGTAATTTGCAATATATATTCGCACAATATGTATTCTTCGTCAGTCGTTCCTCATTTATTAGTTGGACGTGTCCAAACTAACGGAGCACGCTCGTTTCCAGCTTAACTGACACTTTCAATCAAACTTGCAATATTGCGTTTCAAGTTTTCTAATATTTTTCTACTGCATCCACGTAGTGTATTCCCAGTTGCTTTTAAACCCTACCTGGAAACTTTTGATTTTCTGCTTTGATGGAAGTTACTGCCGTTTGACCAACCCGCAAGAGTACCTGCGTCATCACCTCCTCCGTCAGTAATCGGGAGGAAAACGCTTAACTTTTGTGTATTTGAATTTGTTACACTAAAAACGTTAAGTATCATAGCTAAACCTGGCAAAACCTTTAATCTGCTTCGTCTTGCGTTTTGTTTTTGCTCTATGTTTCTTTATGTGGTGGAAAAAAGGTTTACAACATGTATTTATTCTACCAGGCGAGTCGTTAAATTAAAGGAGGAATTGAAAAAAGTAAAAAGAGCCACATTTAAAAGCCACACAGTGACCCATTCTTTAATAAATAATTAAAAACGCGTATTTCTAACATATAGCGCACTCTACAATGAGCTATGTGACAGTTTTCTTCCCCATCAGGTGTACCGTTAGCAGACGAAGTCGCTAGGTTCCCGACGTTGTTGGTAGGGGTCTCTTACACCCATACTTGTTCAAGATGTTTCCATATTAAATCTATACCTAATATTAAAAAGCTGAAGAGTTTGTTTGTTTGGTTGAACACGCTAATCTCAAGAATAACTGTTTTTTTCTGTTGGATAACTCATCCATTTATTTATGAAGGCTATATATCATCACGCTACTATCCAAAGGAGCTGAGTAGTAGTTATAAATCTCCATTAATTTGATAAATTTTAATACATAAAATATGAAACGAAGGGATTAAATTTGTACCACGGAGATTTGAAGTGAATCACGGCCGAACCTGCGGGGCTTAACAAGTATTCTATACCTGAGACAAAATAATTCCTTATTCCAAACATCAGAAAACAAAAGAAATAAATAGCAATATATGTCCTACTTTACCCCTCTTTCCTTTCACCTCTACTCCACCTACTTGAGGTTTTTATTGCTTATTGGTGCGGTACGGTCTGTTTAGTTTTTCTCCGAGAAAATAACATGTCAGAGGGTGGGGTAGTGATTGACATTAGGGACGAAATGAGATCGTGAACTTTGGAGAGGACCGAATCGACATTTTCGTGACTAGTGCTTTATTTATAGAATGAAACCTGGGTTTGTCAGCAGATGCATGAAAGTAAATTGAATGCTGTGGAGATGCGATCACTTCGAAAATTGTGCGGCGTTACTTTGGCCGACCGAATACGTAACGAAGTGATACGCAATATGGCAGGTTTGAATGAAAGTGTCAGCGTTAAGCTGGAAAAGGGCGTGCTCCGTTGGTTTGGACACGTCCAACGAATGAGTGAGGAACGATTGACGAAGAATATATATTGTGCGAAAGTAGAGGGTAGAAGAAGTCAGGGTAGGCCGAGACTTACATATGAAGACCCCGTGAGCAGATTGCTCAAAAACGGAAAGGTCAAAAGTACCCAGACGTGCGTGTATGAAGCGATTGGTGAATCTTGAAGAAGCGAAAGAAGTATGCATGGATCGCGAAGCCTGGCGATCTGTCCTCTCTAACTACCCCGTCAGGGATACAGCGTGAAGATAGTGAGTTGGTTAAATCAAATTGAATAAGTAAAATTATCTTTGATTGTCTTGAAGCGCTCGTGGTAACGCGGACTCAGTGTTCTGTAAACGACCACTGCGTTAAGCAACTTTCGCTATGACTCGTCACGGATGGGTGACCAATTTGTGGCATTTACATTTGCGAGCGTTTCCGTACTTCGGAAGGCACGTTAAGCCGTTGGTCCCGGTTGCCAGTAAAATCGCAGTCGTTTAGTCAACAAGAAGGCTAGAAAAATTTAAACAGCAGGTAGCAACAACCTGCGTCTGTCTGTTTCAACACGGCAATCGACTCACCACCCATTACGTGGGACAGAAATACACATGGTGAAAAGTGGGCATAAAATATGCCTCTGCCACCCCTTCGGGGATAAGGCGTGATAGATAAATAAAATATCTTATCGAGTGACGGGTACGCTTTTATTAGTAGACTAGTGGACGCTCGTTGCTCTGCCTGTGTGGTTAAGTTTCCATGAACCCATTTTCAACAGGAACCTGATCCCAGAAAATATAAATAACGCGCTATTCACTATCGTAGCGAAGCCGCAACCATGTTTTATATACTACTCGGGACGGAAGCTGCAACGCGTTCGAAACGTCGGTAAATGTAAGTAGAATTTTGTTACGCGTGAAGTCTCGAGTAGTATATAAAAATGACGTGGAAAGTTTAAAAATAACATTAGCAAGTCGAAACCAGTTTCAAAACTGGAATTGGTAGAAACTTCAAAATCACCTATTCATGGTGTTCTGAATCGAACGCAGCAAATCGTTTGGATCTATCTCTAAGTGGTTCCTGAGATATAAAAGCTCTATTATCACTCTACTTCCCCGGAGTATTAAACCTGAATGTCAATAAATCGGGCAAAATTTAGTACAGTAGTAGGTACTGTAAAATTTATTTAAAACAGATGGGTGCCACACAGTTCGATTCGCGTCACAGGCAAAGCCGCAGGGGGTCCGCAAATGTAAAGATAAAGAAGTAGGTTGTAGCAGAAAATACGTATAAATATTCTGTTCAACGTAATCCCAAGACCTGTTGAATAGGTCAGAACTAAATCGTGACAGTTGAAAAGGTCACTCACAATAGCGTAAATATCAAGACTGTAAGACGGCTTGAGCCGCTTATCTGGAATAAAACGCAACGCTGCCTGGGATGTATTTTACAACTTACTTTTCGTTTATACCTTTATCCCCGAAGCTGCAGAGGCATAATATTACAGTCACATTTCACTGTAAGTTGAAATAGACTGACGCAGGTTGTTGCGACAAGCTGTTAAAATGTTTCAAAGCGCTTATAGGGCCTTCAACTTGCTTCGTGTAACTGCCTTTTTAAATCCCTCAAAGTGGTCACAGGAGTAGTAAAAGATGTTTGTCGCAGTGATCGCTTACAGATTCTTCTTCTTAAAGTGTAGGCTGCCCTTAGAACTGGCAACTAGAATAGCTCTAATTTTAATATGATTTTACACACAACATTGATTTTGTTTTGTATAAATTCATTACTATATAATTGGTCAAACATCATGTAACTCAAACTAATGTAATTACTGGCGGTAAGAAAAGAGTGGCCATGAGTTTTATTGCCAGGTTCTTCCTCAGCCTCTACCTATTGCTGTGCGAATCTGGCAGTAAATGTAAATGTAGAAGCAATAATCTTGACGTTCATAAGTGTTACTTTGTGACCTACATGAAAAAAAAATAATTATAATGAAAAATAAATAAGAACATCGACTTAGCGGGGCCACGAGCTGGTTAGGCAAAGGTCATGGGTTCAATTCCAGTCTCAAATCGAGTTGTCTTTTTTTTCACTTTAATAAAATATTTATGTAAAGGTTAGCATACTAATTTCTTTAATAATGTATCCATAGATTGAGTAGAGTCCATCGCATCAATGTTATAAATGGTTGTAATACTGTTCATTGGTATTAGAGTTGTTGAGTAGCTCGATAGATGGCGCTGGTCATACTCTTAAATGAATATTAAAATATAGTTAAGAATTTCAACTTGTTTCTGTACGGGTCGGGTAGTTCAGTGGCTAACATTGCCCTGGTTATGAAAATATTACGGGTTCAATCCCCGTTTCAAATCAAGTTGTCTTTTCAAGAATTTCAATCAAGAACTTTTCTAAAATAGTGTTTTTTTTTAGGGTACCTATGCTTTTTTTTATTTTATCTCTTTGAAATCCCCACGGACTAAATCCCATGGCCTACGTATACTAATAACTATATGCCTTTCTGATATTGATCATTGATGTTGATCATAGTTTACAAGATTTAAAACAATAAAATATAAATAAATAAATATGTTAGACACTTTTTTACACAGCGCCATTTAGCCCTAACTAACCTATAAGCTTCTACAATAGGATCTGATACAACTCTACAACTGATATACCTACTTATATATTTCTAAATACATACATATTATACATAGGAGACACCCAAACTCCGAAACCAACATTTGTGAATAACACAAATATTTGTTCCAAACCGGGAATCGAACCCGGGATCTCAGCGCAACCGTCACATACACTACCACTGCGCCACTGAGGCAGTCAAAATAAAAATCAACTCAACAAAAGTAAAAGTTTCAGTTATATCTTGATTGTAGTCACGAGTTGCGATAGTTATTGCAATAAACATTAACATTTACAATAAAACGAGTTTTTTTATACCATTAAGGTGGCGGACAAGCGTATGGCAATAATATAAGCAAGCCTATGGACGTTTGCAACACCAGAGGTGCAGCACTCGGGCTGCCGACCCTTTATAAACCTTCTAAGACCCCTTTTGAAGAACCCCATACTGTAGACATTCGGGAAAACCCAGGCAGGGAGTTCATTCCACAACCTAAGCGTACGCGGAATAAAGCCTCTATCGGACCTAACCGTGTGCGTGCGCTCCGGACGCAAAGTGTGAGGGTGAACACCCAGTTAAGCAAAGTTTTAAAATATATACTTATTACTTGTACTTAATTACTCACTAATATATAAAACTGAGGAGTTTGTTCTGTTAATCGCGATAATCTCATAAACTACTGGACGGATTTGAAAAATTATTCTTGTGTCGGATAGCCCATTTATCGAGAAAGGCTATATATCATCACGCATCACGCGGAGCAGCTCTCCAGGGTAGTAGCGTGATGATAAATAGCCTATAGCCTTCCTAGATGAATGAGCTATTCAACACAAATATTTTTTCAATTCGAACCGGTAGTTTTACAGTGGTTTTAGTTTTTGACAGCTTCATATATTAGTATAGATATCCTTCTTTTGTAGGGTTTCGTACCTCAAAAGGAAAAGACTGTCCGTTTGTCTGTCAAGATCCTTTATTTCTGAAATGCGTGAAGATAAAACTTAATTCTCAATGGTCTCTTGAAGTCTGTCGGGCACTGGGACATCTTTTTGAGGAGTTACCCGGGGTGTCCGGCATAGACATTTAGGCAAGAACCGTGTGGTTTTAGCTGGTTCGACTCCGCCATGACTTTCGAGGGGATTTCTACACGTTAAAAAAAGTCTTCAAAAAGCTGCGAAAAAATCAAACTTCTAAGGTAAAATTCAACTTAAAATTTACAAAGTTACAATTTTTTACGGAACTCAGTAGGTAGGCGCTTTCAACTATATAGCACTTATACAGTTTATTTTTAACTAGATGACCCCCACAGCTTCGCCTGTGGAATATTTCGGCCTCCCGTCGCCACCTATTTAATCCCGTCGCTTATAAATTCTACAACGATGCATAAAAATTTGCCCGATTTGTCGACATTTATGACTACTGCTCTGCTCCTCAGTGTAGTAGCGTAATAATATATAGCCTATAGCGTTCCTGTATAAATGGGCTATCTAACACAAAAATAATTGTTTAAATCCGACCAGTTCCTGAGATTTGCGCGTTCAACCAAACAAACAAACAAACTCTTCAGCTTTATAATATTAGTATAGATGAGAATCATAGCATTCGACTAAATTTTTTTTAAAAGCATGAATCAAAACAGTGTAAGCCAAGAAATGAGTATTTTTTCCCAACTTTATTATTCCACCAAAACGACCCTCTACAAATCCGAGTAGGCTGTTTGAACTAACCATGTTTCTTTATAATCCATTATTTTTATGAACCTCCCTTAAAAATGTTAATAGATTTTGCCCTTAAAAGTTTACAGTCAATTGGTTTTATTTTTAAAATATACATTTTTGAGTATAAAGGAGCTGAGATCAAAAAAATAATTTGGTGAGGTAAACTTAGAGTTTTCATGTAATGTTCTATGTCGATCCATAGAAAGTTGGAATGTTCTGCCAGCGAACGTGTTGCTCTCCTTTTACAACCCCAGGTCCTTCTCTTCTTTCTAGGTTCCTTGAAAACTACCAAATTTCTCACAATTTAGCTATCTTTTTGTCCATTCAAAGGTGGCCTAAAAGAAATTGCTCTTAGCGATAAGGCCGCCATTTGTACGTTCTCATGCACTTTAATGTGCTGTTATATAATTCATGATGGTGTACAATAAAGTTTAACTTACTTATTTACTTCTTCAGGCTTAACGTCAAAAAGTAAGCCCAAAACATTGGGCTGTCAACTTGAGGGCTTTTGGCAATACTTTTGTGGACTAAGAGAGTGGCCCTAAATTAATGTCGCTATGGCTTTCTATCAGGCGGGCGACGTCATTTTGGCGAACTTAATACAAGAAGCAGTGCTACTGTCAACGTTGCTTTTCGGAAGCGAAACCTGGGTCAAAAGATATAGGAAAGTAGGTTGAATGCTGTGGAGATGCTATCACTTCAAAAATTGTGCGGCATTACCTTCGGCGACCGTATACGTAACGAAGTGAAACAGGTTTGAATGAAAGTGTCAGCGTTGAGCTGAAAAAGGACGTGTTCCGTTTGTTTGGAAACGTCCCACGAATGAATGAGGAACGATTGACATATAATATATACGAGAATTGCGCGAAAGTATAGTGTAGAAGGAGTCAGGGTAGGCCGAGACTTAGGTCCGCATTCCAGAACGTTTATCAACTCTCAAGAAACACTTGAGAGTAGATTTTATAAGGCAAAATCTAAAAAATGTCGATTCGGTTGAAGGGACAGGTCTACAAAACCCTCATTAGACCTGTCCTTTTACATGGCAGTGAGGCGTGACCACTACTGGAGCGACACAAGCAGAAGCTGCGTGTCACGGAAATGAAGATGCTGCGGTGGTTGTGTGGAATAACGCGGGAGGACCCCGTGGGGAACTCTCGCATCCGCGGCAGCCTTCGCGTCCTTGACATTGCAGACAAGTTGCAAGAGTGTCGCCTCCGTTGGTATGATCACGTCTTGCGGCAATCTATGTGGGAATGTCTGGCCATGTCAGCCCCGCCTGGTCTCAGTAATAGGAGAAGACCCAAGAAGTGCTGACTTGACGTCGTAAAGGGTGCGTGCCACTGGTCTCACTACAGTGGATGCCGACGACCGTGCGAAGTGCAGGAGAAAATTTAGGAATGCGGACCCCGGGTGTCGTGAGACGCAACTGGGACAGACGCTCGGATGATGATGACCCAGGGACTCAGCGTGAAGATAGTTCATTAGATAAATATGATTAAAAGAAACAAAACCAAATATAAATTTATCCTAACATATGGAGAGACAATAAAATATATCTAACAAAAGGGGTTTAAACCCGATTGTACATTTACTACCAGATCGGAATAAACGTTGTAGCTTATGTTACGAGTATTCTAGCGAACTCGACATACCCCGACATTTTATAGTTTAGAAATTGTAGCATTTTACGAGGGCAGAAAGTAATTCTCTTTCAACCCCGAGGTATTGAAAAATCAATCATTCACTTTGAGAGGATGATTGCCCTTCCTTACTATACCACGCCGGCCAGACGGGTTAGTAGTGGTACAGGATTTTGTTTACGACCTAAAAATTGTTTAAATTTTTTAAATAAAAGAATAAGATTAATTCTTTAAGAAATTATATACATACATATTGTCAAGCCTTTATCCCCGCGGAGGAGTTGGCAGAGGCTGTACGCCCACATTTCACCATATGCATTTATGTTCCACGTAACAGGTGGTGAGTCCATTGCCGTGTTGAAATGGACAGGCGCAGGTTGTGGCGACCTGCTATTAAAATTTTTCAAGCCGTAAGGCCTTCAACCTTGATTAACATCTACCATTTTACTGGCAACAGGGACCAACGGCTTAACGTGCCTTCCTAAGCACGGAAACGCTCGCAAATGTTAATTTCACAAAGTGTTCACTGTGATATATACATAATATATGTGTTTATATACCCACACATATATTATGTCCGCAATCTGCTAATACGAGTATACATCTTGAGATCAACCAGTGTATCTATCATTACCAGATCCCGTGTACTTGGATTCTTACTAGTCACCAGGACCACCTATAGCGAATGTTGCTTAAAATATGGTGGGACATTTTTTTACACAGTTCCGTCTAGCCAAAAGTAAGCTAATATAAGCTTGTGTTATGGGATCTAGACGACTGATACACATACTTATATATTTCTAAATAGATACATATTATACATAGGAAACACCCAAACTCCAAAACAAACATTTGTGAATCACACAAATATTTTTTCACGAGTGTAAAATGTTTCGGAAATTAGTATTTTATTATCTACTTCAATTTATATCCATTAAATATAGTCCTCCGTAGCGTCTGTCAAAAACTACTAAACTATTTGTAAATATTTGTAAAAAATATAAAAAAAAACTTAACTTAATTATCTTCACGCTGTATCCCTGACGGGGTAGTCAGAGAAAAATGAAAAAAATAAAAATATGAATAAATAAAAATAAATAAATATAAATATGTAGAAAATATGTTTTTAAATATTTATAAATACAAGCTGTCCACTGCTACACCTGCGTGGTAAAGTTTAAAAATATTTTGTTTCCTTACATGATATCAGCTACTAGGTACCTATCAATTTACAACCAAATCAGTCCAGTAGTTTTTGAGTTTTTTTATTACAAACATATAAAAATATTAATGTTATCTCGTAATAATATTAGTATTGTAATAATATTTGTTTTAAGCAAATAAAACCGCGGGCGACGCAAGTATTAAAATATAATACTTCTTTTCCGGGTTCCGACTCTACCATGGCGACAAATCCGCTGAGCTCTTTCAATTCATCTCCCTCTGCTTACCTACGCAGAACAAGATGTGTGGGAAGAATTGTCGTCACTCCCATAGGGCACCTTTATTGGTACGACACGATACGACATTGCTACCGATATGAATAAAACCGTACGAGTGAGTGACCATAAAAACCAAGCTAAAACATTTTGCAGTATGGAATATACATATACTGCGCCGACCCCAAGTAAATTGGGACAAGGGCAAGAGGATGATGATGTAGGAGTGAGTGAGACAGAGTGCAGTACATTACTGTTAATAAAAAGTAGCCCATAACACTCAGGGATGATACGCCTTTCTTACGGCGAAATAATTTTCAAAATCGGTTTTGTAGATTCAGTGATTACCACTTACAAACTCGCAATATCACAAACTTTACCTCTTTATAATATTACTAGCTGACCCATGCAACTTCGTTAGCGCCACAAAAGAGAAACAGACAAATTTCTTTCTTAATTTTTTTTTCAATAATTGTATTGTATGTTACTCGTACTTCTTATACCTCCAAGAATGTGTGTACAAAGTTTAATGGCGATCGGTTAAGTAGTTTTCGCGTGAACGCTACTTTCCTGGACAGCCTACCAGTAGTCATGAATGTCGACCAATCGGGCAATTTTTTATATATTATTGCAGAATTTTAAGCGACGGGAATAAATAGGTGCGACGGGACTTCGAAGTATGTCACGGACGAAGCCCTAGTATTTAATAAACATGCATAAAGCAACTCCAACCCAGCTATAGGCAGCGAGTAGGAGACCACGTAACTTTAGTCAGTAGGAATCCAGAGCATAAATGAAGATTTCTGCACGTAAATAAATACCAACTGCGTTTTTGGGAAATGGTGATGTCTGTACGATTTCGTATCTTATCGTGTCGTGACTATAAAGAGCCGCCAATACCGTGCAAACAGTTCCATCTTGATTTAATCGGTTGAGTACTTCTTTTCTTCGACGCTCTACAAAATCTTGAAATTATTTACTAAAACACACTGGTTTTTAGCATATTTCAATTTATTTACAAGAGAGTTTATGCACTTATACTTTCCTTTTTTAATTTTTTACCAAAGCGATGTTATACTTATTTGGATGAGTAGGGTTCTTTAAACAAGGTTTTCACAGGGTCGGCCTCGCGAGTGCGAAGTAAAAAGCTCTTCTGGTATTGCAAACGTCTATAGTCTACGGTAACCGCTTTCCATCAAGTGGAACGTAACCTTGTCTGTGCCAGTGGTATAAAAAAAATTAACCAATCAGCCATATCAGCCATCTCCTGGACATAGAACTACGTCCCAAATCCCAACTCATGGGAAGGTATTTGGTCTTACAGTATCACGGTGTTTTGATCAGATGGGCAGTTTTCCCGTAAGAGCGCCTGCGTCCTTGCCTTGTCTGTTAGTGAACAGGGGGCAAGTCTACTATTGACAAGCCGTAGAATAAAACCAGAATCGATGTTTTTAGCTGTCGAAATGTTAGTAGACTATCAAAAATACAACTGACTAGCGGCCACTGGCGCGGTACGTGTTAGTAGAATTGTCGAAAAGTCTATTGGATTACGATTATAATAGTAGACTACGAAAAACTGTAAAAATTGTACCGGAGGCTTTCTATTGAGTGACGATTTAGATTCTATTTCGACTACTAACATTTTGACAGCTAAAAACAGCGATTCTGGTTCTAATCTACGGCTTATCAATAGTAGACTCGGTCTCCCTTCAAACGGATCAGCATTTTTGGGTCACAAAACGATATATTTCGATAATACGTAGAAAAACATAGTCGGTTAAATTTTTGTTCAACCAAACAGTAAATTTCGATGTTTACGTAAAAGCTTCTCGATTCTCAATACATTATTCATTCCTGGATACTGCGAGATATAAGTATCGCTCCTTACCAGAATACGGCACGAGACAGGGCTTAAGATTACTTTTTATACCGCCTTCGAAATTTTGACTTTTTGTCCCGCTTATATTTACAAAGTCATTCAGGGAATAAAGAAATATGTGCGAGATATATATTGTAATCTTTGTTTTGTGTTTCTTTTTGGCGTATCTTTTTAAAAGATTTGTTAAGAATTTGTTACGGATTTTATAAGATTTGTGCTAATCTTATTGTTATTTTTAACAAATATAAGAAACTAGCCGATGCCCGCGGCTTCACCCGCCTCGTGCACTTTTCTCGTTCTCGTTTCCCTCAGGAACTTGTTCCCGGGATAAAAAGTAGTCTATGTGTTATTCTGATGTGTAATCTATATTATTGTAAAGGTTCATCAAAATCCATTCAGCAGATTTTGCGTGAAAGAGTAACAAACATCATTCATTGTACAACAGTCATTTGGTTGTTCAAGTAGGTACTTATTATAATCATTTACTTTTTAATAAGTGTGATCTTGATGCTGAGATTTATTCTTTAAGCGCATTGAACTCGAAGCTTGTATTTTAAAACTGATTATTTAAACATATTTATGTTGTACTACATGACCCCCAAGCTTCGCCCGTGGCATAGTTCGACCTCCCGTCGCTTATAAATTTTACAATGATGCATAAAAATTTGCCCGATTTGTCGACATTTATGACTACTGCTCTGCTCCCCAGTGTAGTAGCGTAATGATATATAGCCTATAGCCTTCCTCGATAAATGGGCTATCTAACACAAAAGACCAGTAGTTCCTGAGATTAGCGCGTTCAACCGAACAAACAAACAAACTCTTAAGCTTTATAATATTAGTATAAAGTACAATAATCTTGACGTTCATAAGTGTTACTTTATGATCTACATGAATAAAGATATTTTCATTTTCAACAACCATTTGAGAATGCTTTGAGTTAATCGACGCAAAATAACATAAAAATCGCATAACTTGTTTTACATTTTTGGGCAAGCACGTATATATTCATTAAGAATATACAGATCAATAAAATCTAAGGGTCTGTTTGTAATTCCAAATTAACAGCTTTTCACTTAACGCATATGAAACTACCAGTAGGCGACCGCGGCTCCGCACGCGTGGTGCAGTTTTTCCGTTCCCGTTTCCCACAGGAACTTGTTCCCGGGAAAAGTAGCCTATGTGTTATTTTGATGTGTAAGCTATATTATTGTAAAGTTTCATCAAAATCCATTCGGTTGATTTTGCGTGAAAGAAACAAACTTACAAATTGTAGTAGTATTATAGTAGTAGGATTAGGCCGGTAAAAATCGATACTAAAAAGGGTATGGGTAATAGGGTATTCGCAAAGTACGATGTAGTGCTGCATTTTTGTATGTTGTTTGGACCCATAGTGTAGTGTGTGAATCCCATTTTGCAACTTCGAAAAAGTAGTGCTAGGTGAGAAATACTCTAAAGTCAAAAAATTATGCCTTTTTGAAAAATAGTATTCTAACTAACTAACTAACTATCTTCACGCTGTATCCCTGACGGGGTAGTCAGAGAGGACAGATCGCCAGGTTTCGCGATCCATGCATACTTCTTTCGCTTCTTCGAGATTCATCAATCGCTTCATACACGCACGTCACAAATAGTATTCACTACTTGTATAAAGTAAATGAAATTTGCGACAGACACAACCCAACCACAGCTCTCTAAACCCTATAAGGATCAAGCTGCGCCCTTTAAAAATGGTCCTTTACTGCCGAAAATCGAAATTTTTTGTTTTGGCATTGGCATTCGATTCAGGACATCATGAATACGTACATAGGCGATTTTAAAGTTTCTACCACTTCCGGTTTTGAAACTAGTTTGAAACGTCGGATTCTTTCGCTTACTTGTTATCTAAATAAAAGCACAGTATGTTTGGACTTATGTACACGCGTTAGAAGTTGTGCTGCTTTAGTCTAATAAGATTTCATTACATATACCACAACTCTTTGTTTGTAACAGCAATGATAAAATTGTAAGAAAAAAACATCAAACAAATGAAAACTACTTTGAATGTAGTTATAATTTGTCATGGAAACACTTATCAGCTAACTTCAGGGTGTTTTAAGTTCTCATCACGTGAGCAGATTGCTCAAAAACGGAAAAGATAAAAGTGCTCGGATACCCAGACGTGCATGTATCAAGCGATTAATGAAGCGAAGTATGCATGGATCGCGATGCCTGGCGATTTGTCCTCTCTGACTACCCCGTTAGGGATACAGCGAGAAGATAGTTAAGTTAAAAGTTCTCGTCGTAAATACTTAACAGCTTACTTCATGGTGTCAGTTTTTTGTGGCGGTCTGTGCGCGCATCGTAAAAAATTACTCGCATCATTTTTCCTAATGCGCCAAATAAGTTAACTTCAATTAACAAAAAAAAACTTATACAGGTCATAAAATGTCTCTGCATCGCAGTCCTTAGGTAGTAAACGTGTCATTGATTGAAATGACATACGAAAGAATCCAATTTAATAATATAACACTACAATTCAAACAATTTAGATGTTCATTCATCAGTAGGTACACCGCTTTACCCAAATTTTAGGGAGATGGAAATGTGGTTAACGGCTATAAATATTTTATTACCCCATTACGGAGCATACGCTCCTGAAATGTTTTATGGCAACACTGTTCCCTTTTTCTCTTCACCTGTGTGGCATCACACACTAGCTGTGTATAGTATAAGGTATAGTATGACTCTACAGTCGATTCTATACTTTTTTTTCGTAAGTTTATGACTTGGTAACTAAAACTTTTTAGCCTATCTTATATTTGTAGGTATTAATATTTTTTTCTAAACCTTTTATATTAGAGATCAAAGTCTTCGGCTTCTACTTCTTAGTCGAGTATAGTCTTAAGTCCAAGCCTGTTTTTATTACGACATTTACAGACGTCCTACTGCTGACTAGCAATGGGCTTGTGTGGAGGTTGCCCAGCACCTGATCGTGGTGGCACTGGGAATACCCACTAAAACTCGTCGGCTACCTTTCTGCCCTAATGAAGGTGTTTTGGAACCTGTTAAACTCACCAAAACAAGCCTGTCTTAGTGACAGGCTACCCTTGAAAAGTGTTGTAAACGTTACTGAATCTTCCACTGTTGCTTGTGAAATTAAAAAGAAAATCGTGTTTCGTTCCTTTATTTTATATTTCATTCATTATTGCACGTGGTCGAAGTTTTTAGGTGCAAGAAAGATTTACCCTTTTTTATAAATATCATTCGAGTATTGCCAGTAAATAAATGTAATGTAAATATTTAGCTAAATAATCTTTCAGACACATGCCGCGTATGGTAAACCCACACACGGTGTGTGTGGATTTAACTACTGTATGAAATCAATAGTAATCACAAATCAGCCTGACCACATACATCGTAAACAGCCTATGACGTCTAATCGGAGAATCCTTTCAATTATAGGAGATGCATGACGTCATATTGTGGGCTTGAATAGTGTCATACACCTAGTATGTACATGACATAGTACCTATTTGTCCGCGGGATATATTTAAAAGGATACTTAACTCCTTTACATAAACGCTAAATCGATTTTAATGGTGATGGCTGAGATGGGTTACCATCTGTGGCACTATATGCGTCTAAGATGGCAGAAATACGTCACCGCAACAAATCGTGCAAGTATCATTTTAGCTCTCTTAAAGTTAGCGCTAGTGGCCCCTCGGACTCAGTGTTCTGTAAACGATCACTGTGTTAAGCAACTTTCACTATGGCTGGTCCTCGGATGTGTGACCACCTTGTGGCATTTACTTTTGCGAGCGTTTCCGTGCTTCGGAAGGCACGTTAAGCCGTTGGTCCCAGTTGCCAGTAACATGGCAGTCTCTAAGCCCAGTTGAAGGCCTTATGAGCGGCTTGAATAATTTCAACAACAGGTCACCACAACCTGCGCCTGTCCATTTTAACACGGCAATGGGCTCCCCAGCTGTTGTGGGACAAAAGTGCATACGGTGAAATGAGGGCGTATAGTATACCTCTGCCTACCCCTTCGGGGATAAAGGCGTGACAATATGTTCAAAGTTAAATTTTGGTAAAAATTAAAGTTTTTAATATCACCGAAAAAAAAAACATCTTAACTCCATAAAAGCAAAACATTTTTTTTTAATGCAAATTTATGTAGTCCTATTATTTTTATATATGAAGCTACGGGTTGCCAGTTATAAATAAAGAAATAAAACGTATAAAACCTCGTTACTCCGACAATAATGCTGGGGACAGACCGGACGGTCCACAGCTAAGGACCTATACACATGTCCCGATTTGCATAATATGTTTTGCGTGGGAGGATCTTTCCCTCAATAGCTTAATCACGCCTACGCGGGTTCTGCAAGGTTTCTATGAAATATATGGACTGAAATGTTCATGTAAATTCTTGGAATCTGGATTCCGTTGTGATTAAAACCTTTGTAATTAATATATGTTTAGGAACATTAAGCTGCTAACGCGATATATCGATATTTTAAGATGGCGGACTTAAGGTTCTAAATTTAAACAGGTTGACTACATTTGAACGGTATGTCAATTGCAATTTCAGCTATCAAAAAATAATAAAATGATGTGATATGTGTGTATACCTGAGTATAATAATAAACAGGTAAGAAAAGAATTCTCCTATTTTGTCGATAATAGTACAAAAACAACTTTTAGCTATTTGCAATACCCTATACATACATCTTTTAAAAATCGTGAGGCACGCCCCTTTTAACTGTTTGTTAGCGGCGACTAAAAAACACACGATCTCTACCTATCAGTTTAACACCAGGCGCCCCAGTAACTCCTCACAAATCCTCCCTGGTTTCCCGGAAGAGTTTGGCTACCATCGGGCCTCTCTTAGTTAGAGAGTTAAACTCTCTTAGAGTTAAGTTTGGATTTGACCCCACTTTTTAAGGCGGAAATTTTAAGGTTAAGCCCCGTCTTGGACGTGCTTCTGTAAAAACAGCGGGTCATCCAGCGTACTAAATATGGTTATTTAAGAAATTATATAAAAAATACCTGTTTTAATTTGTATGTAGGTATTTCTTATTTACTAGCGTACGCACAGCAGTTTAAACCAAAGAACTGGATAAAAGTAGCCTAAGTTACTTCTTCTACATATTATAAGAGTCTCAGTGGAAGTCCCGTTAAAATCGGTTCAATTGTGTCTGTGATTAGCCGAAACATACAGACAGAGAAACATTTTAAAAATGGTTTCTTTCTTATGTAATTAACGGATTTGATTTATCAAAATCTGAAGACAAGCAAGATGCATTAGGTGAATTCTGCGATCTATCCAAAGTTTTTGATTGCGTACAGCATGAAACGCTGTGCAGAAAATTACATCACCATGGAATAAGACGCAAAGCTCTCGACCTCTGTCTTCAAATTTCCTCTTCTGTTAAATAAAACAAAATGCTTTGAGAAAAAGGTTATTACGCTGTTAAAGACTCTTTCCAGGACAAGGACGTCACAAACTGGACGCCACGCCACTACAACGGACGACAGAAAAAATAAAATTCAATATTCCCCTACGCCAAAATATACTTTTATTTTAAGGAACAACCCTTGAAAAGTACTATTTAACCCAAACAGTTTTCAAAGAATCGGGTTCTCTGGAGATCCTTTTTATTGCAGCATTAGGTCAAAGTTATCAATTAATTGTCATTTAACGATTATTCTAGGACGCGTTAAGCACTTAGAATGAAAATAACGCAAAAAAAGTTAACGCCAAAAACTTACATTATTATGAAAAAAATCTGATACTCTTACACTGCTGGAACGCCCCGCCTCCCCCCCCCCCCCCCTGGTCCAGATCCTGGGTACGCCCATGCTCATATGTCGATAAAGAGACTACAGTTATGATAAAGAAGTCCCACTACAAAACAACATGGCGCGTAACCAAAAAACGGGAGGTTTTGTTTGTTACAGCTATAAAATTTCTCTAAATGTGGATAAAGAAGTTTCACTTCAATAATGTGGCACAATGTTTTTCCAAGCTGCCATTTGGCCCAAATTAAGCTAAAGCTTGAGCTATGGGATCTAGACCACAAATAAACATTCCGAATCAAATGCAAACATTGTAAAATACTTTTGAATAACTAAACAGTTATTCGATTAAAATAAATTATATATAATGTAGTCAAACTTAGTGCATCTTGAATTAAATTGTTTAAAACGCACGAAAAGCTTAAGTTTAGTAAACTTTCAATGAACGTAAAATTCAGTTCATAAAAATTTTCACAAATTACGAACTGGGAGAAGTGCTGCAAATTCGAGATACAGCGCTTTAAAGCTCTGTAATGCGCTTTTCAGTGATTAGTGCCTAATCTACAGGAACTGCAACTGAATACAGATACTTGCGCTAAATGAATCAGTACACAAATAAGGTTAAAAGAAAATGTGTGAAGGCGGGGATAAATATATGTTTTGAAATTCAAAATTCTTTAGTTTAACATTTTAATAGTTTAAAATAATAGAAGTTTTTAAACGGCCAACGCAACTACTTTTGATTTTGTTGACTGTTTGCTTGAGTGCCAACCCTATAGCATAAAACATATAAATACCGTAACGAACATTATTATAATTCTGAGAACAATGATACTTCTTTCTTACTTTTCGTTTTTTCTACTAAACTAGCTGACCCCGCAGCTTCGCCCATTACATTTTGAACCCCAAGTCGCATCCGCAGAAATGAATAAAAATTTGCCCGATTTGTTGACATTTATGATTACTGATCAACTCTCTTGCATGATGAAATTATAGCCTATAGCCTTTCTCGATAAATGGAATATCCAACCCGAGAAGAATTCTTCAATTCAGGCTAGTAAATAGTTCCTGAGATAGCGCGTTCAACTAAACAAACAAACTCTTCAGCTATTTATAGTAGTATAGATTACACTCGTGTGATATGACTATACCGAGATCTTCCGATTCAAAGTCAGCCGCACCTGCAATTTTGCAGCAGGTAACAAACTAAGGAGGTGTTAGTGGCCTTACTAAGATCTCAAGGGCCTAAGCGACCTCACCTGCTAGCGGCGTATTTTACGGAATTGGGAGATCAGACCACAGACATATAAGACAGTAAGCAGACCCAACTACGAAATTGGCTACGCGCTGTTCGCTGTCAATGTGTGAGTTAGATGTAGCTACACAGGAATAACAAAGATAGTTTTATTCAACAAATGGCAAGAGTAAAAAGGATGCAGTATTGCTCCAAACGCAAAGGAATATGTTTGGTCTGCATACTCTTGTACGTCTATGGGTCAGACAGACTGTAGTAGCTCTAAACAATAACGAAAATGTTAATCCACAAGATACAGGTCCTAGCAGCCAAATAAACCTGAACCCCAGGCTCCTCAAATACGCAAATTACTCAACTTCAATCACGAAAACAAATTTACATAAGTGGGGTACCTACAACTGAATGTCCTAAGACAACAAACTCATGGTCGTGTGTACTTCAAAGGCGTATTTTTAGCCGGTTCGTTATGCTGAGTGCTACGGGGACCGCCGGTCTCATCCCTTTTGTGGTACAAGAGAACAAGGGAAAGCGTCACGAGTTTATGTTATTTTTTTAAATTGGGTATTAAATACTCTTTAGCGCGTTTGGTAAAATATATGACAGTAACATTTTACTCAATACTCTATTCGTTTATGATACAGAAGTTAAAGCTTACGATGCGCGTGCACACTGACAGCCCAAGAACGACACAATGAAGTTACGAGTAGATAACTGTTACATGATGTAGTAAGGGTGATATATTATTAGACCTGTCCTTTTACATGGCAGTGAGACGTGGCCGATATTGGAGCGACACAAGCAGGAGCTGCGTGTCACGGAAATGAAGATGCTGCGGTGGATGTGTGGAGTCACGCGGATGGACCGCGTGAGGAACTCTCGCATCCGCGGCAGCCTTCACGTCCGTGACATTGCAGACAAGTTGCAAGAGTGTCGCCTTCGTTGGTATGGTCACGTCTTGCGGCAACCGCCGGGCTACGTAGGTAACAAATGTCTGGCCATGTCAGCCCCGCCGGGTCCCGGTAAGAGGGGAAGACCCAAGAAGTGCTGGCTTGACGTCGTAAGGGATGACATGCGTGCCAATGGTCTCACCACAGGGGATGCCGACGACCGTGCGAAGTGGAGGAGAAAATGTAGGAAAGCGGACCCCGGGCGTCGCGAGACGCAACTGGGACAGACGCTCGGATGATGATGATGATGTAGTAAGGGTGATAATTGTTTCCATGGATAGAGAACCTAGTTTTTTACAGAGAAAAGAATGTTAGTGGCTCCCGTGCGCGTGTAACATTATTTCCTGGCCCTCGCCCTGTGTAGTTTTTATTCTATTTATAAATAAAGAAACTTCTTACGTACGTACATAAATACTATTCATCTTTAGTTCGCCAAAATAACAGCCTGAGCTGGCTCCGCCTGATAAAAAGCCATAGCCATTGAGGGCCATTTTTACAGAGACAATTAGCAGTGGTCCTCAAGTTGGCAGACCAATGATGTGCCTCTTTACGCTCCTCTTGAAGAACCTGTTGTAAGAGGAGGGAAACATGTACGCTGTCAGAGCGTTCCTAGTATCTATGGTTCAATAGACAAACGATCTTTTATATCTCGATTTGCGCGGGATGTTGATAAATGGCGGCCGCTTGCTGTATATTATTTTCCAAAACTAGTGCATTTACCTTGTTTTATGTGTAAAAATGGTAGTTTCTTAGACATTGTGAAATAATAGGGAAAGACAGATCAGAGAAGCATGGAACTGGGGTGGGTCTAAAGGGCCGAATAAATTTAATAAAATGTGTCTATTTTAGATGTTAAATTTGTAAGAAATTTTGAACATGTTGCCTTTTTAGTGAGGTGGTAACAAAAAGGCTAAAAGGTCTTATGTGCTAGACACAAATTAGCACGACCAATTAAAGTCCTGGTAGTCTCGGACTTTTTTTTTTTACATATTTTAGAAATCTTAAAAGCCTACTTCTTGCACTCGTCATACGTCTTCGTTCTCGCACACATTAATCGAGAGAGACAACATACTATCTTTGTCATTTATCTACACGTTCATCATTCCGTTCAGTCACTCCTTACATTTTTCATTCAGTGACAACCATCCTTCAATCACCAACTAATACATACATTTCAATAACGTTCTATTCACACATCTATACAAATAAATAAAATGGAAATGTCTGTTTGTAATTCACAGCTTTTCACAAAATGCATATGAAAGTATACACGGTAATTACGTCTAAAAAACTATTTTTAAAGTTTTGTCCACCTGTCTACCTGTTTGTTCCATCTAAACACTGAAACGGCCGATGCATGATGGACCAATTTTAACGGGACTTTCTCCAGGAGATAACTGATGTTATAATGAGTAACATAGGCTACATTTTATAACGTGTAATGTTAGTAGTTATTAAAATGTCGACCAGACTGCTCAAAATTATATCTGCAAAATTAAAAAAAAAACCGGAGAAGTGCGAATCGGATTCGCCCACCGTGGATTTTGGAAAAATACGTTTTCTACCTCATAAATAGCCATACTTGAATTTAGTAATTTGATTTTTACAGCTTCAATTGACCATAAAATACCGTAGACCTTTAGTAAATAGTTTTTATTTTAACTCGATACCTTCACGTGTTTCTGAGAAAAGGGTCCTTACAGACAGACGGATGGGTGGACAACAAAGTTATCCTCTAAAGATTCCAATTTTTTTATTTACTGTACCGAACCCTAAAAATATACGACATCTGTCATCTTGAATATGATATTTATTCAAATGAGATATGGTTTTCATACCTGCTTGGATCATTTTGAATAAGATTGTCGAAGTTATTTAGGCTATTATTAACTAAACGGTTGTTACAGCTGCGCAAGTCTTTTTTTTAAATACTTTATTGTACATAATAACAACAATATTAAATAATAAACAAAATACAACTTAAATATGTACAAAGGCGAGCTAAACTCAATAATGAGTTTTCTCCCAGTAAACCTTTGGGTGGAATATGAGAAATTAAAACAAATATATAATGTTATATTCAGGTTGAAAGTGTAAAATTGGTAGAAAGAGATCTTTTAAAAATTATTATTTACTGTGACATATATTTATACACTTACATTTATCATTAATTACATAAATACAGAGGATAATATACGATATTAAACTTACTTCAATACAATTCAAATTACTACAATTAACGGAATATTTACCAATTATATTATTGTATTATTGAGTTTCCGATATTTCGACACTGTTGTAAGCGCCATGATCACAGATGTACTGCACTTAGTACATCCGTGATCATTGCGCTTAGTACAAAGGACACACATACATACATATTGTCACACCTTTATCCCCGAAGGGGTAGGCAGAGGCATACTATACGCCTACATTTTACGGTATGCATTTTTGTCCCACGTTGCAGGTGGTGAGTCCATTGTCGTGTTAAAATGGACAAGGTCTGGCTGTGGTGACGTGCTGTTAAAAAATTTCAAGCCGCCCATAAGGCCAGGCTTAACGACTGACATTTTACTGGCAACTGGGACCAACGGCTTAACGTGCCTTCCGAAGCACGGAAACGCTCAATACAAATGATAAATGTTAAGGAACTGCAGTAAAGGCAGCTGACGGTATCGCTCAGGCTCTTGCTAATGTCTCGACTAATTACTCTTTTTCAAAGAAAAACTGTTGGAATCAGTTGGAATTTTAATAGCATCGTCAGTACAAATAAACAAATAGCCTTAACGAAGAAACAATATACATCGGTTTTTATATTTGAGTGTCGCACCTCTGGTATTGCAAACGTCCATAGGCTACGGAGACCATAATTCTATCAGGTGGGCCGTATGCTTGTCTGTTAACTCAGTGGTATATAAAAAAATACATACTTATATGCACATGGGTGTAAGGAGTCCTAACAACATCTCCGGGACCCAGTCGAACTAACGCTAGGTAGATCTTCTTTGTCTCACTAAATATTTGTGTGTTGGTGCAATATTGGAACTTATTCATTCTGTCCCAGTTGCTTCTCGCGATGCCCGGGGTTTTCCTACATTATCTTTTATACACAATCTCTTCCACTTCGCACGGTCGTCAGCATCCTCTGTAGGTTGTTACCATTGGCACGCATGTCATCCCTTACGACGTCAAACCAGCACTTCTTGGGTCTTCCCCTCTTACCGGGACCCGGCGGGACATTTGTTTCCCACGTAGCCCGGTGGTCGCCGCAAGACATGACCATAACAGCGAAGGCGACGCTCTTGCGGCTTATCTGCATATCACGAACGAGAAGGATGCTGCGTATGCGAGAGTTACTCACGCGGTCCATACGCGTGACTCCACACATCCACCGCAGCATCTTCATTTCCGTGACACGCAGCTCCTGCTTGTGTCCCTCCAATATTAGCCACGTTTCACTGCCATGTAAAAGGACAGGTCTAATGATGATTGCTTTGGAACGTATGACCATGTTGAAATGAATTGAGGTAGATTCCAGCACAGCTAAGAACTTAACTTCCATAAGACTAAGGACTCAATGTCATTGGCAGCTGGGAGCTTTTAGAAGCACGAAGACCCTAATAAATGGATAAGTCATGAACGCTTATCTCTGGACTGACCATAGGCTGACCATAGGCGATAGTTTACAGAACATATAATAAATTTAAAAAATTGACCTACTATCTTTTTCATAATTAAGGACGAAACAAAATAAGTTCCTAAACTGTTTTTTGTGCTATTTTTGAGCTCAGTTTCAGATGATTTAACCCTTACAAACACTTGTTGCATCATTTACATAATGCCTCATTCAAAACAGTCCAGTAAACTTTGACCTTCTTGCTGCCCACGATAAATTACAACGTAAAAGAATCCCTAACGATGTAGAGGTCTCTTTATTCTGGTCGAATGCTTCAGTGAAAATTAATAGACGCTTGATATTCTTGGGAATTAGAATTTTAAATGTCTGTATTTTACAGCCAGTTTAATTACAAACAACTTGTTCATAATTCACTCTCGGTTAAATGATGAGTTCAACTTCAAAATGAATTTCAAATACAAAAGTTTTTCGGTTGCCAAACGGTGTCAATCATAGAATTTGGCTAAGAAGTGGAAGATGCGGACATTTTAGATAAAAAGAAGATTGAAGAAATATGAAACAATTAAGAATTGGCTAAAAGGTCTTAATAATCAGGCCATAAAATAATTACAAAAAAAATTGCAACTACTAAGCAGTGTCCCGTTAATATTTTTGGAACTAACACGGTTGCAAAAGCTCAAGAACTCTCATGGTGACTTTTTTTTATTGTCCAATTCAGAATTACAAATCTGTAAAAATGAAAAGTGGCGTGCAACATCTCTGGGGTTCAAGTCGCCCGCACCTGCACTTGGTGCACCTGCTGATCAACGGACGGTACAGGAATATGCTCAAACTTTTTTGGACCGGAGTGATACAACCATGCACTCGCCAATTCTCCCTTAGGCTGTGGCTGCAGGCCAGGATTTTGCGAAAAAGTATATTTCTTGTCTGTCAACCTGAGTGCCGCTATCAGAGCCCTTTTGACTAAGATAGTGGCGTTCTTTGGCGGGTCGTCTCAGCTTTAATCATAAATAACTAAGATCTCCGTAACTCCTGCAGGTTAGGTACTGCAACGACGCAGGCTCACGAGGTTTGGAGGTCAGAAGGCAGTCACTCATAATCATGCCAAAAAACTCAACGATAGTTGTTACAAGCATACAACATAGACCTCAGGCACGAAACTAGGTAGGGCTTGGAAGCAACTGGTAGTATACAAAGATGAAAGAAACTAAGTATGGTTACCTCAGTTGTTCATACCACTGAGGTAACCATGACTGTACAAAAAAAAACATTTTGTACAGTCAGCTCTAGAAACAGGCATCGATCTCATAGAAAGTAAAATCAAATTCATTTCTTATGCCAAAGGTTTAAGAAAGGAGTAAGTAAAACAATCTTGTGTCTCGATCACCATTAACGTCACAATCATTTTCCCGCCACATTTTCGCGTCTATCAATCATCCGCCATCGAAAATTCTAAAATGGCCGTCAGAATATTAAACAACTTGATCAATCTTTCACCAAACTTTTATAATTACATTTAAATCTCTCTCTTGACGCTTTTTAAAGCTAACTTTGATGTAAAAATGTGACTTTTTGACCTAAAAATCTTTTCTATGATAGTAATGAGCGTCATATTCGGTCTGGCCATTTATCATGGAAAGCAATAAACTGACTTGATTTATTTGGGGCATTTTAGGGACGGATAATGCCCTATCTTGGGTCAGAGCGGATATCCTCAATCTTAGTGATTATTAATTTCACCTTCCCATAAAGAACACTTTTATTTAAAATCGATCTATCAGATATTTTTAAAGTGCGAAAGAGTACGAGAACTTCTCATTTCAAGATTGTGCTTTTATTATGCAATTTCAATAAATAAAGCAATGAAGGAAATTAAAAACCATCACTTGGAATTTGAACTGAAAATTAAATGTTTTGATATCCTTGAGATCTTGGAATTTGAACTGAAAATTAAATGTTTATATGAATGGCTGGTCCTCGGATGGGTGACCACTTTGTGGCATTTACATTTGCGAGCGTTTCCGTGCTTCGGAAGGCACGTTAAGCCGTTGGTCCCGGTTGCCAGTAAAATGGCAGTCGTTAAGCCTGGTTGAATGCCTTATGGGCGGCATGAAAAACTTCAACAGCAGGTAGCCACAACCTGCGTCTGTCTAATTCAACACGGCAATGGGCTCACCACCTATTACGTGGGACAGAAATCCATACGGTGAAAAGTGGGCATATAATATGCCTCTGCCACCCCTTCGGGGATAAGGCGTGATGGATATGCCTTTTCTTCTAAAAATACGATACCAGAACATGACTAATATTTGGTTACACTATCTGTATTAACTTATTTATAAAAGACGATTAAAAATCCATTAATGTATATCATTTCTTTGGTCGCGGTTCTTAGTTCCAGTGCACAGCCGGATCAATATTTGACTGCCTCTGTGGCGCGGTGGGAGTGTATCCGACTGCTACGCAAGAGGTCCCGGGTCGGAACAAATATTTGTGTGATCCACAAATGTGTGTTTAGGAGTTTGGGTGTTTGCTATGTATAATATATATGTATTTAGAAACATATAAGTATGTTTATCAGTTATCTAGATCCCATAACACAAGCTAATATTAGCTTACTTTGGGCTAGATGGCGCTGTCTGAAAAGTGTCCAACAATATTTATTGTATTTATATTTATAAATATTGCTAATATTCTTTGTTGTGTTTGTGTTGTTGACAGTTCTCATGAAAGAACAAGAAGAAACGTTTCGCGAGACAAATAATAAAAAATGAAAAAATTATGACGTTAGTCATAACTGTCAGTTTTGAACAAGCCTAAATGTAGCTGTAGTTTCATATTAGATGTCAATAAAATAATTAGATGTCATAACGACTACCGAAGTTAAAGGTGACCTAATGCAAAAAAATGAAAATTTCCATAGAACATAGTGCGATTGTCCAATTCAACACGCTAACAGTGTGACTGTTCAGCCTACCCCTTCGGGTAAATATGCACCTTGAGCATACAGCTTGGTATTACAAGTTCTCCCATGGAAAGTTCTAAACAAACTTAAATTAAACTTTGTCTAAATAAATAAATAAATAAATATCCATCACGCCTTATCCCCGAAGGGGTGGCAGAGGCATATTATATGCCCACTTTTCACCGTGTGGATTTGTCTATTTGAAACTTTGTCTATTTAGGTATAACCTACAAATTTTCTAATTATAGCTTTACAAAGCTAATCCAAATATAATACAAATCAATAATAGATATAACAAAGTCCTTCCATTATTCTTAGTCGAATTGTTACCTCAATTTAATATAATGTTACAATGAAAGTGTCTATAAATAGATTAGGTCTACATCAAACACACTTTATTGTTTCCAAACTTTACACAACATAGTTTCATTATTACTTGAACTAACAAAGTATTTGTAGGCGATTTTCAAAGTACTTTACAGGATTCTTGCAATAATGAAGTTTAGAAGTTATTTTTACAACTACCGCTCTATAGTTCTACTTCGTAACCTCTCGCTAAATGTCAGTTATCCACGTCAAATATTTTGCATGAAAAAAGATACTGGTTAAGGTTTTTCGCGGGAATTTGGTGGATAGCAAACGCTTGCTGCATATTATTTTCTAAAACTAGTGCATTATCTTTGTTTTTTATGTAAAAATGGTAGATTCTTAAACATAAAATATGTGTCAACGTGCTATATTGAAAGACAGTGATTATCGCCGTAAAATGAGATTTTACATCTTGCCTCGCAAATGCATTTCTTTCTTTATGGGAATTACCTAATTGGTTTTCTGGAAAAAAAAGTTAATGTCACTTTCTAGACCCATAACTTTATCATATTCACTTACAACTCTTCTCATTTTAATAAAATCAAGTCAATCCTTTTTGTCAAATCCTTGCGATTTGACTAAGTACAAACCAAAACTCTTTCTGATTTATATTATTAGTATCAATGATAGATATACTACTGTAGGTATATATTGTAAAGGAAACCCTCGTATATTTTGCCCGTGTTTGTCGTGAAGAATACTAATGACTTCCGAACTCAGACAAACTTTGTATGGGAGGCAATTTCTTACAAACTTTTGGGGTATTATTGGCAAAAATAAATTCCGTCAAGTGTGAGTAGCTTTTTTTTGTAATTATTTTATGGGCTGGTTACTAACACCTTTTGGCTAAATCATAATTCATATTTTATTCAATCTTCTTTTTACTATCTAAAATGTCCCCGTCCTCTACATCTTAGTCAAGTCTAGTCTTAAGTGAAGGTCAGTCTCACCCCAGTATAATAGTGGGTGCTATACTGAACATCGCATTACACTGCATATGTATCATTGTCTTTCACTATAGCACGTTAACACAACTTTTATGTCCAAGAAACCACCACTCCCGCGCATAAAACAAGATAAATGCACTAGTTTTAGAAAATAATATACAGCAAGCTCTTGTAATTTATTCCGCGTAGAATCCAAGTGTGAGTAGCATTGATAGTTTTTTATGCGGCTGTCCAATATTACGTTGTTGTGACCGTGACTAAAATGTATGCCATAACTAGCTGAAGCGCGCAGTTTCGCCCGCGTGGTGACGTTTTCACGTACCACACAGAGTATAACAAAAAACAATAATATTTTGATTCATGTAGACCATTTTAGGCACTTATGAATAGTCATGACAATAATTAAAATGAGAGCGATTCTAGTTGCCAGTTCCAAGGGCAGCCTACCTTTCATGGAGATGAATCTGGCAAGAAACTCCATGGCTGCTCCTTTAAAATGTATGTATGGCTTACAATAATTAATTTATATTATTATTTGGAGTTATGTGAGAACATTCGACCAAACTTAGTCATGCAACCCTACAGGCTTTTGGTGAGCCCATTGCCGTGTTGTGCTGTAGACCTATGAAATATGATTAAAATCGTTGTATTGTATTGGAATTACAGTTTTATCCAGTAAATACATTTTATTATATAACACTTCTCTCTGTCATCGAAGTATATTCCCAGTTGCAAACGCTACTTGGATTTGTATTATGGTTTAAATCGGACTGAACAGCTATCGTTTGACTTTTCGTCATTATTATGAGCAATTGTCGCCTGACTATCAAACCAGTGAATGCGCCTTCCTCGTCCGAACAGCTGCACTGCTAACAGGTCTCTGGGGCCCTGGAGATCTTACATCCAAATATTTAATTAAACCCCTAAAATATTAAAATTAGAATATATCTATTAAACCACAAGTCTTTTTTGTCCTACATTACTTTTTAGTGAAAATTTAAATAGTGTGTGTGTACTTTTGTACACGCGTTAGAAGTTATACTACTTTAGTCTAATAAAATTTCATCACATATGATACCACAATTCTTTGTTTGTAACAAGAATAATAAATTAGTAAGAAAAAAAACATCAGAAGAATTAAAACTACTTTGAATGTAGTTATAAGTTGTCATGAAAACACTTATCAGCTTACTTCAGGGTGTTTATAATCAGTCATGGAAACACTTATCAGCTAACTTTATGGTGTCGGTTTTGCGTGACGGTCTGCGCGTGCATCGTAAAAATGTACTCTCATAATTTTTCCCTAACTTCAAAACCCTCATTTTTGTTAATACCATTGAGGTGGCAGACAAGCATACGGCACTCCTGATATTAAGCGGTCACTGTGGCCTATGAACTTTTGCAACACTCGCGCTGTCCACCCAAAAAACTCATTAGGTATTAGATTAAACTAACACTAGATCAAACTATAAAGCTAACTGTACAATTATTTCACAGCCCTATCTTAATATAGGCCACGTTGATGAGGCTATTACGATAAATGACTTCACACATACATAGTTATCGGATATTGCCATTAGGTTCATCCTAATAGGGTTGTCCCGTCGAGCTAAAAGACTATTAAGTTTAACTTACTTTTATTACTTGTGTGACGATAAAGTGACTTTAATTATTACTAACTGATGCTCACAGCTTCGCCCGCGTGTGAAGTTTTTCCTTACACGTTAGCTAGTATTTTATCCTAGCTAATACCGATAAAAGATACAAAATTCTACCATGCATTATTTTGTTATAAATCTCAAAAACAAAATAAATGTTAAATGTGTGCGAAATTTCATACTCCGGCGTCGCAATTTTCTTATAAAGGAGTAGGTACGCGCTGCCAATCATTAAAAACGTTCTAAGACCCCCTTTGAAGAACCCTATACTATAGACGTTCTTAAAAACCCAGGCAGGAAGCTACACAATCTAAGGTCCGTATTCCAGAACGTTTATCAACACTCAAGAAACACTTGAGAGTAGATTTTATAAGGCAAAATCTAGTCTCTAGCGTTGATCAAGTATTGAGTAACGTTCTGGAATACGGACCTAAGAGTACGCGGAATAAATCCTCTATCGGACCTAACCGTGTGCGAGCGCTCTGGACGCAAAGTACGCACGTTTCGGATGCCTATATCAAGGCCTCATCTCTCTAACAGATGCACCATTGATCATTCGTTCATTCATTCGATTTGTCGGATCGATTCCTTCGTTTACCTCAATCTTCTCATGTTAATACTCACTTTCAACAGGGTATAATGCAAGTATGTATCGTAAAAAGGAAAATGTATTTACCTACGCATCCTCAGGTATCCGTAATCCCATTTTGCCATCTGTTTGAGTCTTATGGGACTCGGGAATATTGGAAAATATTTGCACATGGGCGTTATCGCCTTTTCCATCATTCGTCTAGCTGTTGATATATTTTTGAGGAAAATATGTTGATCGAAATGACATCGTATATTATAGCACTGAAATTCAAAGTGAGTATTCGTTTGGAAGATCATTTATTGTTAAATTTATAGAGCAATATTCATAACTTGAACGTTTTTATAATAATAAATAAATATTGTGAGACATTTTTAGACAGCAAATTCTAGCAACAATCTGAAAAGCAATTAGTATGCTAACTTGGCTTTAGAAGGAAAGAGGTGGATTAATTCATTGGTTTCGATTGGGTCTCGGTAGCACAGTTGGTTAAGCGTCTGATCCTGCAAGTCAGAACACACTGGTTTGAGTCCAGCCAGACACTAGATTTTTTTTACACTTATGCAATAATAACTCAGCATCCACAGTCACATAAATACAGCTTCTTGAAATATATCGCACAAAAACCTTTTCACGCTGGCTACATTGTAAGATAGCTGTCAAAACGTGACTAATGTCATTTAATAAATTTAAGTTAGGCAAATTTTACGGGATTTTAACACAGTGGCGCCTCCATTATTATTTACTCCTTCTTTACCAATCTGGATCTACACAGATATACCTAAATAAAATTAAAATATCTATTTATAATTCCAAATTAACAGTTTTTGAATAAAGGCATATGAAATTATTTACGACACTTAGATAAGTATTCTATATTTTAAATAATATCTGTCTGTTTGATCCGGTTAATCTCTGAAACGGTTGGATCGATTTTAACGGGACTTTCACTGACAAATAACTGTGTTAAAAAGAGTAACTAAGGTTACATATTTTCCCTTATTTTCAAGGGAACGACCACTACGTGGGGTAAAACACAGAACGACCGCTACATACATTCGTATTAAATAAATAAAAGACCTTAAAATTTAAAACAATTTGTTGCCACCCCTATCTAAAAAGGTCTATATCGACCGCATCGGTCCTGGACAAGGCGTTGTTCGTTCCCTATTTGAAGAACAATCCATCTATCAGTCGTCAGGCTGAACCTTTGTCCGTGTTCGACAGTTAATTACTAGTTCCTTATCAAACTTCCTTAGTATTCTGCCATCGTAGACGTAGATTAATATAATTCGTTGATCTGGATTATTCATAAGATAGATAATCATCAGAAGCGCTCGTGGCCCCGCGGTCTCAGTGTTCTGTAAACGATCACTGAGTTACGCAACTTTCACTATGGCTGGTCCTCGGATGGGTGACCACTTTGTGGCATTTACATTTGCGAGCGTTTCCGTGCTTCGAAAGGCACGTTAAGCCGTTGGTCCCGGTTGCCAGTAAAATGGCAGTCGTTAAGCCTGGTTGAAGGCCTTATGGGCGGCTTGAAAATTTCAACAGCAGGTAGCCACAACCTGCGTCTATCTACTTTCAACACGGCAATGGGCTAACCACCTATTACGTGGGACAGGTGAAAAGTGGGCATATAATATGCCTCTGCCACCCCTTCGGGGATAAGGCGTAATGGATATTTATTTATTTATTATTAGATAATCATTTAGAATGAAGATTGAAAAAAAAAAATTGTGGGTCATTTTTTTTTAAACATAGCCCGTGTAGCCCAAAGTAAGCTAATATAAGCTTGTGTTATGGAATCTAGACGACTGATACACATACTTATATATTTCTAAATTCATACATATTAAACATAGGAAACACCCAAACTCCGAAAAAAACATTTGTGAATCACACAAATATTTTTTTCGACGCGGGAATCGAACCCGGGACCTCAATCGCGGCAGTCGCATACACTGCCACTGCGCCACCAGGCAGACAATGAAGAATATTATATTTGTGTATCAATCACGTCATTATCCCCGAAGGGGTGGCAGTGGCATATATACGCCCACATTTCACCGTAAGCATTTTTGTCCCATGTAACAGGGGATGATCCCATTAAGAAATTTTGTAAATTAAAGACAAGGTTATATAGACTAAGTTCCTTTGCCTGCCCAAGAAGGGCGAAGACAATGAACAACAATAATCTAGCTCTAAAGAACGACGGAGTCTTTGTGCGCGATCTTGGTCAATGGTAGACGCATGCTGTATATTATTTTCCAAAACAAGTGCATTAACCTTGATTTTAGTGTTGCCCAAATGCAAGAACAAGACGAGACTTAGCCACTCTTGGCCTTGGTCTTGCGCCAATACACCTGGTCTTGGTCTTGCGCTCCCAGTCTTGGTCTTGATCTTGCAGCAAGAGTCTTACAAGTCTTGCAATACTCTTATTAGACTATTGCTATTTATTAAAGTTTACTTTAGATCTTAGAAAAACGTATTAGAATTGGAACATTGTGAGCTTGAATTTATAAGCTTTATAAGCTTACATGTGCTAAAACATGTAAAAAACAAATTAATTACAATAACTTGACTGTATTTTAAAGAACAATATCTGTCTAGAAAGAGATTGAACCCTCAACTTATATGAAATTTAATAAAAGAGTTTTACGATTTATCATTTATTTCAATAAAAAATAAAATACAACACAAATCAAATAACATGACAGTACACAACAGCTTTGTCATTAGGTTCTGTTACTATATCAATTCTTTTGACCAAGAATTAATACAAAGTAACCATCTGGCTGACTCATCACTTAACCTATTTCTATGTTTTCTAATTACTAATGATGCTTTAGAAAATAATCTCTCAGCTCAGGTACTGAAGTTGCAGGTATTGAGAGAAAATCACAGGCCATCTTCGATAAAGTCGGATACTCTGTCTCATGCGTCCTCCACCAATCTAAAATGTCTTCCGAGCTGGCAGCTCTTGGTTTTCTCAGGTACTCCTCCAACTCGTCTATCACTAAGCCTTGAAGACAAGATCCAGATAACGTCGAGGGACATTCATACAGTTTATCAAAGTCTATTACGTCTTCATCTTCATCACATACTTTATTTTCTTTTCTTGGTAATTCCAGAGATTTGTTCAGTGAGTGTAGACTTTTATATTCTTCATAAAGTTCATTGAACTTGCGCAGGCTTTATGTTTTAAGTTGCTTCTCCCATATTGTCAGGTCAAAAGTCTGAGCCTTATGCCTTGGGTCTAAAAATAAAGAAGTACAATAAATCCAGTTGCTCTTCTTATAATGTTTAAGCATTTTGTCTCGAGCTGCTTGGAAAGCCAGAATGAGCCTTTCATCCACTTCAGATCGATTAGGTTTCTCATTTAACTGTTTTACCATGGATTGAATTTTATCAAGCAAGAGATTGAATGATACAATGACTAGCGGTAATGTAACATATTTTCTCCACCAAGTATTGTACTTAAAAGTTTAAGGTTGATTAGAAACTTATGTATTTTTTCGAGTATTTGCCATTTACTAGCTGTGATTGAAAATCATTTAATTCGGTGGCAGAACTGCACAATATGTTAATGCCCGCTCTCACTTTTAAACCAAATCCAATCATATCATGTGTGGAATTCCATCTCGTTGGACAGTCAAGAATGGAATTCAGATTTGATGGCACGCCAGCTGCTTCACAAGCAGATTGAAACTTCTTCTTCACTATCTCACTTCTTTTTATTTTACTGGAAATACTGCGTAATATTGTTACAGATGTACGCGAGTCAGCAATATTTCGTGCATATTCTTCATCTTCTTCATCTTCCTCAGTTTCGTCTGCATAGTCTTAATACTACTGATCTTGCGCGTTAGTGTCAGTCTCACAGTGTAATGCTAAGGTCTTTAATAAATCTTGTACACCAAGGTTTAAAATGTGAGCAAAGCACCGGAAATGTTAATTGTCTGAATCAAAGTGTGGCGGCAGCTGTTTGCCCAGTTCATACATAAATTTGGTATTTGCAGTTGCGTTGTCGACCGTGATACCTTGTATTTTATCAATTATGTCATATTCCAATAAACATTCGTGGAAAATCGTTGCAATATCTTCCCCAGTATGTCGACCGCGTGATGGTATAAAATCACGAACTACAGATCCATACTTCCATTTGTTGTCTATATAATGCATAGTAACCCCGTAGTAACTCCTACCAGCAATTGACGTCCACCCATCAATGGTAAATGATATTTTAGATGATAATTGTTGAAGTCGTTCCTTGTGATTCAATTGGAGCTCTTCAAATCGCTCTTTGACTTTCCTTCTAAGTGTGGACCTTTTAGGAAACACCATATTAGGACAAATACGTCGAAAATATACTTGTGTAGCTTCGTCATCGAAAAATGAGAAGAGAAGATATATTTTCACCACCCAATCAACTGTAGCTATCGTGATGTTGTCACTGCTGTTTTCCGACTGAAATAAAACAATAAATCTTGTGTTATACCTTTTAGGAAACACCATATTAGGACAAATACGTCGAAAATATACTTGTGTAGCTTCGTCATCGAAAAATGAGAAGAGAAGATATATTTTCACCACCCAATCAACTGTAGCTATCGTGATGTTGTCACTGCTGTTTTCCGACTGAAATAAAACAATAAATCTTGTGTTATTATTTAAAACATACTAGGTTTGAGCGTTTAGGAGGAGGAGGTTTGTTGTTGTTAAATCGAGAAAATCGTTAAATTGAGGTTTGTAATATTAAGGTTGCACTGTACTGTAATTTACCAAAATAAAGTACTTAGTTGTTACTGGCCGATTATGAAAACAAATGAAAATATGGGTGTTTTATAAAAAATATTTAACACGATAATTACATACTTAATATGTGTTATGTAATTGTGAGATAAGTAAATTTATTCTTACCTATCCACTTCTTCCAGCGGTTACTAAAAAGCTTGCGATATCTCCACTTAATTTTGGTTTAACAGGAAGAAATATTTGTGATTCCTTTTTGTGGAATGATATTAGATGTTTCCTTAAGCCTGAAGTGTTTCTGTTTTTCATTTTTATTTCAACCTTTTTATGTTGGCACAATTTACACAAGGCAGTTTGGGATGCATGAATTATTTCGAAAAACTCCTCAAATTTGCTTTTGGGTCTTTTAGATCTGTAACTCAAACTCTCATTACTCGGACTAGAACAATTTGAATCTTCGTCACTCATATTAAATTGTACACGTGATACGTTTTCCGAAAACAACAAGAATACGTAAAAACAATTATTACGTTAGACTCGAAGCACAGCTCAATTGGAAATGACTGGAATTAAATTAATTCCTTTTTTATAGTACATTTCCTTGCTTTCTACCGCGCCGCCTCGGCACGTGCCGGCTCTATTAAAAGGATGCCGCCGCAAATCAAACGATGCCGCGTGCGGCGTACAAACACAGATTAATACCTACTTGTACAGACGCGTGACATTGGGCCAATCACTATTCTTTACATATAAGTCGTACAGATGTACGACAAAACATTCACTTATATGTCAAAACAAACTCTTCAGCTTTATAATATTAGTAAAGATTAGTATAGATATACTAAGCTATACTAATAATAAAAAGCTGAAGAGTTTGCTTGTATGTTTGATGACAGAAGTTTTAAAATAAATAAATAAATCCTGAACGTCACTATACCTCCAAAGTTACTATTCCTCGTGGACGAAGTCGCGGGCACTGCTAGTAAATACTTACTCTCATCATCTCTCTCAGAGATATTCGGGCTCATAAGCAATACAAAAATCTTATCGCAGGCTTTTTATTTTATAAGTAGGTAGGTATGCTTTTTATATTATTTTATTAATTTTGTAGATTTTTTTTACACGTTTCAAGTATGTTTAAAAGTGGCTACAATATTTATCAAACGGGTTATATTTGACCACTTTTTTGCTATTTTTTCTTGTAAAATCTTAAGAAATATTTTGACTAAATGTACAATAATAGTACCTAAGTAATTAGTTTAAACCCATATAATCAATATTATAATATATACCTACTAGAATAAATTATTATGACATCTACTACCTATCCTTACCATTATCTAATCATAATACTACTTGCGTGATCAGTATAATGTATTCGTTTCCATTCTAAGCACTCTGAAACTTATTTATTCTTTGGAACACCTGTACTCTTAAAATTCGAAAATCGAAGTTCGTGTCGTACCGTCTCGCTCGCTCATATATTAAATAGTACTAGCGTGAGCTTCGAATTTTGCATGAGTATACCTAGGCCCTGTGGCGGCAATCAAATAGTGTCAAATGCTGTGATTTCGGCGCGGCGGCAACTGTATGTACTTCCGAAAAGCGGCAAATTTCTTTGAGAAGTCAGTACAAAACCTTTGATGCCGCATTATCTAAGTACCGATGGTTAAAACAAAACTATGCATGCACTCTGTTTGATTCTAATGGATATATTTTTATTCGCTATGTATGTTTATGGTATTGGTCGTAATGCGCATAGGTCCAGTTTTTCATATTCATTGATACAATTTTTTGCGTCTCATAGAATTCCTAAGCGTACCTATACACCGAAATGTTATACCTAACTACTCCGTGAAATAGCGCTAAGTCCTAGCTGCAAGACGCAAGAGTCTTGCCGGATTAGTCTTGTTCTTGCTCAAGTCTTGCACGGTCAGTCTTGGTCTTGGTCTTGCAAAAATGCAAGAACAAGACCAAGACTGCAAGACCAAGACTGCAAGACCAAGACTGCAAGACCAAGACGGCAAGACCAAGACTGAATTTGGGCAACACTACTTGATTTAAAATAATTACAAAAAAATAGTCAAAACATTTGTTTTTCAAATATTGATAGTTTTTCATTACAAATTCCTTTATATTTATTCAAAAGCGATCGACGTCTATAGTCTAGAATCGGATATATTCGTATCCTACTAGGTACCTACTACATAATAGACATACTAGAACGTCCAATCTACCAACGGATATTGAGTCAACCGGAAAAGCGACTTCATTGGTCACTGTTATTGCTTTTCCACAAATTGAAAGTCAGGAACGGTGACTGGATTTAAAAAAAAAACCAGATGTCATCATTCTAGAGATTTTGGGGGTGAAAGAACGTGGAGGGTTTTCGTATATTATTTTCCTAAACTGAATAAGTATGTGGTGTTTTCTGAGTTAAATAAAGAGTTATAAAACGTGCAGGAAATTAAGAAATGATATTTTTTCGTATTATTCCCAAATCTTAATAAACAGCCTAGTAAAGTTTTCAACGCTTTACTGCGTAACTGCTACTTTTCAAAGTTTTTGTCTCTTATGCTAGTTACCTAGCTACCTAATTTGAGAGACAGTAGATACTTATTTGACTAATTATTTTGTCAACCATCTAAAATTTCGTTCAAGTGAAAACATGATGTACTTATGTACGTAAAGGTTTTCATTAGGTTCATAAATTTATTATTATTACTTCACTAAGACAAAGGACGTTAGACTGGACTTAGGTTCTATGCTTGCTCAAAATTAGAAAAAACACAATTAAAATGTTTCTGACCCTTCAAAGCGACCGGCGTTACATCCAGAACTATTCGTAATTCTATAAAGAACTCTAAGGCCGAAGTAGCCATGCCATAAACATTAAAAAGAAAAAATAATAAAGAACGCGCTGACCCGCGAACTTCGTTAGCGCAATCAAAAATGTGATAAATGAAGAACCGCTCGACCGATTTTGTGCAAACATCACATAAACCATCTACTAAATACTCGTAGTCCGAACAAAGCCTAAACATTTGGTTTGGATAGGTGAGCCCGTTCTTGAGTTATAAAATTACAACGAAAAGTGACATTGATTTTTATATAATTATATTGATACTAGCAAGTATAAAAGGCAGTTAACCTACTTTTCTTGTGTATGAAGGGGTTAAGATGAGGCCTCAATGATCAAAGCACGGAAAAAAAATAAACAGCTTTTATTTTGTACGGAGCCCAGTTTCGAAGTGACGATTTAGTCATAAGAAACCTATCAGACATTATCATAATAATATCGTATAGCCTTATTGCCATTTACTTCCACCATTTGCCCATTTTATACATCGTATTCTGAATACGAGTCTTTTAGCACTCGACAGATAAAACAAAATGGCTACCTATCGCTGTCTGACTCTTTTCTACATTTTTACCAATGAGGCGAGAAACTTTTGCTCAGAGGTTAATGGGGCTTGCATGAATCGTAGATATTTTTAACCTTTCGCAAAAAGATAAGTATTTTAAAATTTAATTTTAATCTTATAGTTATGTGGGATATCGTTAGAAGGTAGATAATTTAAAAATATTTCTATGTAGCTTTACCAACATTTATTTAGGAAAATCATGTCATCAAAACATCGGGACGTTTGATGACATGATTTTCCATTTTTCAGGTTATTAACAATGTTTTTAAATTACCTACCTATTGTAATAACTTCTGTGCTCCACATATAAATAAATGGAGTGAAATGTACTTTTCTATCAACTATATAATAGAGTGTCTTACACGTCCATGTATGTATGTTTGAGAGCTCTAGTTACCTAGGCTTTCCGTGAGGCTTTTTCCATCAGTGACCGTTTGATGACCGAAAGAATGATGGCGATAAAAATAAAAATATGGTGGAGTGGGCGCGGAATTTTTTAGTATTTGATCCGCCTCGAAAAAATTGAAGATCGGGGCTGAAACCTGTATGACGATTAAAAGATCAATTGCACGCCTCATAAGCGAAGTGTTGAGGTGGGTACTACTGTCACTTCGCGCAAAACATCAGATTTTTCAAACTTAAAATGTCTCTATTTATCATATATTGCACTTGTAAAATATTATATACACACACATATCCAGAAAAAACACTATTTTTAACACTCATGATATTTTTGATGCCATTTTTGTTATTTAAACTAATTAAAAAACTGTTTAAAAAAGTTTCCGTCTTGGACGTCCGTGTGTCTGTATGTGACGATTATTTTCTTGTTAACACGATAACAACCGAATTACTTTTTTTTTTTGGTTAGATGGCGTTTTGCGAAAAGTTTTTAAATAATTTAAGTCATTGGTCGCAATTTAAATGAAAACGAAACCATAATTTCTATAATATAATAAAAGCGCGTGAGTCGTGCACTTTTGGGTTTTCCAAATTTTTGTGAAATATCAAGGTTTATTAAAGCTTATTAAAATTAATTGCTTGTTGGTTTGGACACGTCCAACGAATGAGTGAGAAACGATTGACGAAGAATATACATTGTGCGAAAGCAGAGGGTAGAAGAAGTCAGGGTAGGCCGAGACTTACATATGAAGACCACGCCGCGTGAGCAGATTGCTCAAAATCGGAAAGGTCAAAAGTACTCGGATACCCAGACGTGCGTGTATGAAGCGATTGATGAATCTTGAAGAAGCGAAAGAAGTATGCATAGATCGCGAAGCCTGGCGATCTGTCCTCTCTGACTACCCCGTCAGGGATACAGCGTGAAGATAGTTAATTAAAGCGCTATTTTTTTGTAAGTTGCCACCCCTTTTCTTTTCGTGTGATACCTACGGTCTACCTATGGTCTTTAGTCTCGGGTGAGCCCTCAGAAGGTTAACCCAAGAGTTTTCGACAGGCTATTACCTCGCCTCAGAGAGTTCAGTGTTATCCCACTTCTTTGGGGGGTTTGGGTGCTACCTACTTCCTTAACGGGTAAAATCGGCACATGTAGCTCTCACGCGACGCCACCGTCTTGGGCTGCTTCTGTAAGAACGGCGAGCAGCCCACCCGCCGTCTTTAGGCAAGTTTCAGCCCCTCAGTAAATAAACGGTGGTTTCTGAGCATGTAGAAACTCTCAAAATTGGACATGTAACGAATTCAAAAAGAAATAATCGCATATTAAACAGATTACAAGTTTATGCACAAATAGAAATGATCTACCTAGTAATAAAAGATCAACAGGTACCTACCAACTGTAAAAACTATCAATCCAAAAAAAAAATCTGAAATCGACTAGAAAAACGTAAAAATATACATTGCGTCGAATTGAAAACCTCTTTGTTTTTCAATACAGTTAAGAATGATAGAACGTTAAATATCACGTCCCTCATTGTTTACTTTACTCTAACAAGCTTTTCTTATTAAAAATAAATTAATATTAGCCTAACCCAAACAAGATAAAGACATATTTTCTTACTCATTTTTTACGAAAGTTCCACCATCACAATAATTAAATGTCTTCTAGAAAATTAATGAAGGGGTATACAAGCCCTTAGCATGAAGGCATAGAATCGTTTCTCTCGAGACTTTTCGTACAATGAAAAGCGGAATTATGAACACGTCACAGTTTTCCCTGCGATCTCATTGGTTGAAATTGTCAATATTTATAGGTTAGTCAACAATGAACACCCAAAGATATTATCTAAGACATAATTTAAGTTAAGCAAGCGGTCCAATCTGTTATCTATTGAAACTTTTAATTAATTTATTTGATTATTAATTAAATAAATAAATAGGTTTTGTAAATTTAAAAAAAGGTTTCACAAACTAAGGTCAAATTAATGTACTCGTAATGAATAGATCTTAAGTGAAAGGTTTTATATTGAAAATAAAATTGTTTATTTTTTTAAAGACACTAAATTCGAACAGTGGAAATTAGATAATTGACATGAAGGCAACTATAACAAGCTATTGTTACTACTACTCATAACATCATTGAGTCCTGGTTGCTCCAATAATCGTCTCTAGGGCACTACTGGTCGGATTTGAAAAAATATGTTTGTGTTGGATAGCCTAACTATCGATAAAGGCAAATATATATCATCATGCCACTTCCCTGGAGAGCAAAGCAGTAATCATAAATGTAGAAGAATCGAGATTTTTTTAACCATTATTGCAGAATTTATAAGCGACGTAATAATTTGGTGCGACGGGAGTTTGAAGATGTCACGGGCGAAGCCAGGGGGTCACCTAGTTTTCTATAAAATGACGATAATTTTTTTACGGAACGGTCAAAAGTATTCGGAATTCAAAATCAAGACATGCATGTATGAAACGATTTATGAATCTGCAGGCAGCGAAAGAGGTATGTATGGATCGCGAAGCCTGGCGATTTGTTCTCTCTGACTACCCTATCAAAGATACTGCGTGAAGATAGATGCGCCTGTCCATTTTTATCACGGTAATGGGCTCACCACATTACATAACTTGGCTTAACCCTTTACGATTTGAGGGAGAAAAATGCATACCGTGAAATGTGGCCGTGTAGGACACTTCTGCGTACCCCTTCGGGGATAAGGCAATTTGTATGTAGATTTCTTATAAAAAGATATATTTAGAGTTAGAGGCAGAATAAAAATAGAAACTTCATCATCCTTTACAATAGATGACAAGTTTTACAACATCCTGTAATATTATCCAAGAAGTTTAAGATGAAACTTGATATCGAAAGTTGCAGCCATTTCAACATTTTGAATTAATAATCGTCTTGCAAAATATTCATTGTTTCTGACATTCTAAAATCAAAAGTTTGCATAAATCTGCTTCAAAATAATGCTATAGAAAACAATGCGGCCATTTTTTTTATCTATCACGCCTTATTCCCGAAGGGGTGGCAAAGGCATATTATATGCCCACTTTTAACCATGTGTATTCCTATCTCACGTAATAGGTGGTGCTTGTCCCAACAACAACAATATTTCCAAAAATTGCCGCATCGTATAAATATGTTAATAAATTATTTTTGGATCTTTTTACACAGCCTCTGTTCTTCTTCAGCTTAATGTAATCCCAATTTTTTTATAATTATTTTATGGTCTGGTTAGCTTAATCATATTTTTATATGATATTTCTTCTATCTTATCTTCTAATTTAGTCCTGTCCAGTCCTTTGTCGATGTCAAGTCCAGTCATAGGTCATGTTTCCTTGCCCCATTAACGTGGTTGAGCGTTATTGAGGCTTTCAGTGGAATTTGCACGACAAGTTTAAAATAGCTTTTTACTGCAATATATCACTGTCTTTCACTAAAGCACGATTACACAACTTTTATGTCTAAGAAACTACCATTTTTACAAATAATACAAGGTTAATGCACTAGTTTTGAAAAATAATATATAGCGAGCGGCCGCCATTTTCCAAGATCTCGCGCAAATCCCCTAATCCCAATTGCTTCCAAGCCTTTTTGGTTTTTTATTTGGCTACTAGGCTATTGTTAGGTTTTTAATTTTTGGCAATGGTGGAGGCGACTGCTATCAACCGTTGCTTCGTTCGTTAGACAGCAGGTGTACAAAACAGACAGCAGGGTTAACAAAATTAAGTTAATTATTACAATTTGAATCGGAAAAAAATAATTAAGCTGGAAAACATACATACATACATACATATTGTCACACCTTTATCCTCGAAGGGGCAGGCAGAGGCATACTATACGCCCACATATCACCGTATGCACTTTTGTCCCGCGTAACAGGTGGTTAGCCCATTGCCGTGTTGAAATGGACCGGGACAGGCTGTGGTGACCAGCTGTAGAAATTTTAGTTAGTTATTAAATAGGTGCCACGGGGATGCAAAGTATGTCACGGGTGAAGCCGCGAGGCACAACTAGTGTCGAATGTCTTTCATAATAGAAATATTGCGTCTCTATATCAATCCATGTTCGTGGAACGATCTAGAAACACTAAAGTTCTCTTGCACTTGTCAGAACTTATCCCGAGTGTATGCCACGTATCGGAAACGTTTCAGAGTTAGATATCTATTATATCCATATCGTATATAAGTAACCAACAAGTTGTTACGTGTCGTATTTTTTTAAAGTGATAAAGACTAACTAACTTACTTCACGCTGTATCCCTGACGGGGTAGTCAGAGTGGACAGATTTCGCGATCCATGCATACTTTTTTTTTCCTGCAGATTCATCAATCGCTTCATACATGCACGTCTGGGTATCCGAGTACTTTTGACTTTTCCGTTTTTAAGCAATTTGCTGACGTGGTCTTTATATGTGGGTCTCGGCCTACCCTGACTCCTTCTACCCTCTACTTTCGCACAATATATATTCTTCGTCAATCGTTCCTTACTCATTCGTGTATAAAGACAAATAAATACCTAACTTAAATAAATATTGTGGAACAGTTTTTTACAAGACGCCATCTAGCCCAAAGATAATATAAGCTTGTCGAGATAACTAATATTAAAAACTTATATATTTCTCAGCATATACATAGGAAAACCCTATCTCCGAAACAAATATTTCAAGACTGTTGACGCTGTTGATTGATGGCACTTGGTGGAACTTGCTACACATCTTGAACTAAAACACTTGTACTGTTCCACTTATTTATTATTCAAACCTTACCGGTTTTACCTCACGGCATTTTCAAAGGTTAGCACATGTTTGTTCCGACTTGGGAGCTCAGCGCCGCAGTCGCTAATACTACCACTTACGCCAGAGAGGCAGTCAAATTTAGCGGTAGTATTGGACCAATATCACCGTTTTGACTCAAGGAGAGCTATATTTTGGGAAATTCCTTTGCCGAGACGCAGCGACTAAACCTTGGCCGCCTTAATGCCTATGCCTCAATGCATTCCATTACACCAAAAAGTAAATCAAAACCCGCGCACGTTAGACTGATTAAGATTCTACGCGGGAAAAATTACAAGAGCGGACGCTTGCTGATTATTATTTTCTAAAAGTAGTGCATTTATCTTGTTTTATGTGCGGGAGTAGTGGATTCTTGGACATAAAAGTTTTGTTAACGTGCTATATTGAATGACAATGTTATATGCAGTGAAATGCTATTTTCTATCTTGCTGCGTGAAATTCACTGAAAACCTCAGTATAACAACTAGCATTATACTGGGGTGAGGCTGACCTTGACTTAAGTCTAGAATTGATTCTTATTGTTTTGTGTCTTTGGATTCTTGAAAAAGTGAGAAAGAAGATTGAAGAAATATAAATTAAGATTTGGCTTAAAAATAATACCGAAAAATAATTAAACTTATTAACACACATACCAATAGTTTTCTCACCAAAATCTCTTTAGTTTTTGTATTAATGGACTTTCACCGCCTACACCCACGCTTAGAGGCAAAACGTCAGTATAATATTTGTTTGTGCACCCTAATATATCGCAAATCCCAATAATACCACTGTTTTTCTTTTAGAATAGGGTCGAGTGTAGTCCAGTTCGCCCACGCCCTATCTGTCTCAGTACAGTATAGGGTTGCCAATTGATTATTAAGTGAATAGATATTTACTTATATTATACCACAATGTTTATGTATGTTTTGACAAAAGTTTATGTGCGGTCTACTTTAAAAACCCAAACAAAGAAATAAAATATTAAAGATTAACTAAGAAACGTTAGAAAAGATTGACTTTTATAATGGATGTTTGATAATTGTGTGTGTTTGAGTTTACGCAACCTCCGTGAATCCATATTCATACTAATACTAGTATATAAAGCTGAAGAGTTTATTTGTTTGGTTGAACCCGCTAATCTCAGGAATTACGGGTCCGAAATGAAAAATTATATTTTGTTGAAAATCTATCGAGGAAGGCTATATATACATCACGCTAATATTCAGGAGAGCTGAGCAGTAATCAAAAATGTCATCAAATCGGGCAAGTTTTCATACTTTTCTGAGATTAGCGCGTTCAACTAAACAAACAAACTTTTCAGCTGTAAGTATTAAGTATAGATTTTTCACAATTCCCTCGGATTAACTATTAGCATAATACATACTGTGACAAATTTCCAATCTAAGCTGGCTGCTACCACAAAATGGCAATATTTTTTTTACTTTTTTCTAAATCCAGTTTAGATTTTGTATTTATTTTGCGAACACGTTTCTAAGCTTTTCAAAGGTCTTTGAAATACAGAATATTAACGCATTTCATTAAAGAAGATTAACCCTATCGGGTGATCGGGTTAAACCTCCCTCACTGAGCAAATTATTAAACGGCATAATTTTTATCGCTGTAACTATGACGCTCTAACTAAATGATCATCTTCGGCAAACTGATTGGTCAGTTATTTTATATGCCAGAACTGTAGACAGTGCTGTAATCAATTTTTATGATAAATTGAACTCCAATATTGATGCGTTTGTTCCTTTTGTTAAAAAATCATATAATTATCGCTATCCAAAATGGTTTAGTCCAGCCTTAGTGAAGATAATCAAAGAGAAAAACAAACTGCACAAAAAGTGGAAAAGATATGGTAATGACCGTGATTATTTGGAATTCACGATTCTACGCGATAGACAACACCATGAGCAGAAAAACTGCTACCGTTCCTTTATTAATAAAGCTGAAGGTAATATAAACCGCAATCCAAAAGCATTTAGGACATATGTCAAGTCAAAAAGAGGTGGTAGCCATTACCATAATCAGTTTTCAGATGAAGGGATTACTTTTACCAATGGTGAGGCAATTTGCTCTGCTTTTAACAATTTCTTTCATAGTGTGTTTAATGATAAGCCTTGTAATAGTTCGGACGCTGCAGCATAAGCAGATTGTAATACATGCCTTAATATTTTGTCAGAAGTAGTGGTAACAGAAGATATGGTACTGAAGTTATTAAAAACCCTCGATAAGACAAAGGGCCCTGGATGTGACGGAATACCGGCTATATTTTTGTCGAAGTGTGCTGGAACTTTATCATACCCGATACACTTAATTTTCCAAAAATCACTAAGAGATTGTATCTTTCCAACTATGTGGAAAAAGCTCATATTATACCAATCCATAAAAAGGGATCTAAAACACTTATTCGAAATTATCGTCCAATTTCTGTCCTTGCTTAATGCAAGTATAGAAATTAGCAAAATTTTGAAAAAATAATTTACTATCACATTTATCCAATTGTTATGCAGAGTATTCCGCAAACTCAGCATGGTTTTGTTAGGGGCCGTTCTACAAATTCTAACCTTACTCTATTTTGTAATTATGTGGTATGTGAAATGGAAAAAAACTGGTCAAGTAGATACAATTTATACAGATTTCGAAAAAGCATTTGACCGTGTTAATCATGATATACTTATTGCAAAGTTATATAAACTGGGAATTCACGGGGACTTATTGCGTTGGATACAAAACATTTAATGTATGCTGACGATAAAAAGATATATATGGAAATACAATCGAGATTTGACTGTGGTGCAACGTGATCTCAATGTCCTATTTAAATATTATAAAACAAATGATATAACAATTAATATTGATAAATGTCACTGCATCAGTTTCAGCCGTAGTTATAATCCTATAAGGTACACATACAAATTTGGCAACAATGTTATTTCAAGGGTGGATCATATTTGAGACTTAGGGGTCGTGTGGGATTCTAAGATGCTGTTATCTCAACACATAGACACCATTACAAGTAAGGCATTCAGAAATTTGGGTTTTATGATAACAACATGCGCTCAATTCAAGGACATCAAATGTCTAAAAACTCTTTACTACGCATATGTGCGAAGTGTACTGGAATATGGTTGTCCGGTTTGGACTCTTCAATACGCGGTATACATCAGAAAAATTGAGAGACTTCAAAAATGTTTTCTAAGACAGTTGAACTACAAAGCCAGAATGCGGCATAAGTCTTATAATGATGATTGCCATCACTATAAATTTATATCACTATCTAACAGGCGTACATTGCTCGATATGACTTTATTGTACGATATTATGAACGGTGGTATTGACTGTATTGACCTGCTTTCTTATATTGGTTTAAAGGCACCTAATACCCGTACGAGACACACCAAGTTATTTAATGTTCCTTTACATAGAACAAATTATGGAAAAAATACTGTCCTTACTCGATTACCATCCTGCTTCAACACAAATTTTAACGACATTGACATCTTCTTCCACTCTAATTCTTATTGTCTGGCCGGACAGCGGATAGAAATGAATGAGTGATGGGTTTTCCGCCATCTTGATAAAAGGGTTAAATGCAGTTTTTTCATAAAAACTCGGTTCCCCGTTGAGATTCTTTTTTTTTTTTGTAAAACAAACAACCTTTTCGTTTTCCCCCATCTTGAAAAAAGAGTAATTTTTTTTTTTACTTTTTTCAATAGCGCGGAAAACCCATCAGGTTATTTTGGTCGACAATTTGAACTTAAGCTTTTCTAGCCCCCCCCCCCCCCCCCCCCCCACGACGTAATATCCAAAATTTGGCTTTCTCGGTTCATTTGCATTTCCAAATGTATATAATGACTTGACTATATGTATATTGTCACTTCATGCACAAATAAAGTATGTTTAAGGTTTTTCAACAAATTGCAAGGTATTTTGTAATTATTGTACTTATACAATTTTAGAGATTCATCACCTCGTGAAACTTTGTTATTGGCTAAGTGTCTATACATGTGAAATTACCCATGAAAAATGTAAAATAGCTGTTAAGTTTACGAATAAATAAATAAATAAACTTCTTTAATGTTCTTTCTTCAAATCTTTAACGAAATCACCTCAATATCTACTAATAATTTAACAGTCAAACCTTTAACCCTGAAGGGGTGGGGTTGCAGAGGCATATTATGCCCTCATATTTCACTATATGCAATTTTGAATATAATTATTATTTTTTTGAAGCGCTCGTGGCCCCGCGGTCTCAGTGTTCTGTAAACGATCACTGAGTTACGCAACTTTCACTATGGCTGGTACTCGGATGGGTGACCACTTTGTGGCATTTACATTTGCGAGCGTTTCCGTGCTTCGGAAGGCACGTTAAGCCGTTGGTCCCGGTTGCCAGAAAATGGCAGTCGTTAAGCCTGGTTGAAGGCCCTATGGGCGGCTTAAAAATTTCAACAGCAGGTAGCCACAACCTGCGTCTGTCTATTTCAACACGGCAATGGGCTCACCACCTATTACGTGGGACAGGAATCCACACGGTGAAAAGTGGGCATATAATATGCCTCTGCCACCCCTTCGGGGATAAGGCGTGATGGATATTTATTTATTTATTTATTTATTATTATTTTGCATTTTTTATACGGAACAGGTGGTGAAACCCATAGTAGTGTTGAAATTCATAAGCACAGGTTATGGCGACCTCCTGTTAAATTTTTTTAAGTTGCCCTTAAGGCTTTTAACTAAATTAAGACTAATAAATTTCATTAAAAACTTTTGGCCAATTCCTCAACAAATAATTATTAACAAGTCTAGATACCAAAGATTGTTGATACAAAAGTTTTTAATCGAAGAATATGAAAAAAGTGGGAGAAAAGGAGTAATATTTTCTTGAATAAAAACACTTGTTTTATTCAACATTATTTACTTTTAACCTGACTGGGTTTGCCTTATGGCATTTCAAACGTATTCAAAATGTATAGCAAGTTCCACAGAGTGCCATCATACATGTTATCCCGCCTTTATCGGGGTATTAATTTTTGTCCCATGTAACAGGTGTTGAGCCCATTGCCATAATGAAATGAAAAGGTGCAGACTGTGGCGACCTGCTGATGAAAATTTTCAAGCCACTCATAAGGCCTTCAACTAGGCTTAACGACTGCCATTTTTCTGGCAACCGGGACCAACGGCTTAACGTGCTTTCCTAAACACGGAAACGCTCGCAAATGTAAATTCCACCAAGTGCCTTCAATCAACAGTATTAAACAGCCTAATATTTTATTTTCTTTTTTCACAGACATGTGGTCGTTCATTCGGTTTTGGAGTGTGTGGAGCATATTCGGATGCGCCTGCGCTGTGCTAGGGCACCTGGACCAGGAGGCGATGCTTGCACCGAGGACGCCGCGGGTCAGGGATAGAGATCTCACCAAAGTTGATGAACCTACGTGTGATCAACTGAAGGCGATATGGAGGTATGATGGAATATTCTTTTCGCCTCTCCAGTAGCAAAAGGGCACTTTTGCTTAGTGAAATCTCGAAGGAAAAGCGACTTTTGCTGCGAGCGTTATGCAAAGTAACTTTTTTAAAAAATTGTAATAAGCAAGAGCGAGGTCCGAAACTCAAGACTATCGCTGGCCGTACAATTATGTAATTTAATTATTTCAGTTTAGCGTGGAGCGGTGAAATGTTTGTGTATCACACGAGAGTATTTTTTTATTTATCTCATGCCTTTATATCACTCGCTGCGCTCAGTAGTATAATTGCGAATCACTCGCTATGCACGTGAATCAATTTTAGGCTACTTCGCTGGTTCGTGATCTAACATCAGCACTCGGTGCAAAAAATACTTTTGCTCACTTGTTGAACAAATAACTATTGTTTATAACACTGACTCATGATGGTGAATCATGAGTTAGTCTTTAATATATTTTCAATTGATGAAAAAACGGAGAAGGTTATCAAGTCGACGCGTTTTTTTTTGAAGTTATAAATATACTTCTTAAGGCGCATTACCGACTCCCTGAAGTTAGCTGATAAGTGTTTCTATGACAACTTGCAACTGCGTTCAAAGTAGTTTTTAAACACCCTGAAATTAACTATAGTCAACTTATAAATTTTTTCTACAAACGTAGGACTTGTCGAAACTTAAAAAAAAAATTTTTTTTGTATTTTTTCGCCAAAGCAGTATAACTTCTAACACTTGTACATAAGCACACACAGACTTTTTTATTTGAGCGTGAACTGTTAGGCCTATCACCCGCCTTAAATAAAACTGAAAGGGGTCTATATCAAAATTGAGAGAGGCTGTACACTGTGATAGGCGTATTTAAAAACTATATTTATTGACTGGGGGGTCGGAAATTCTCCATTTTAACTCCAGTGGTACGGGAAAAATGCTATTGATGTCCGACTGTCCGTCCGTCTATTCAGTCTACAGGTCGCATTTTTCATCGGATCTGCATGCATCTTGGCATGGACAATCCTTGATGTAGATAACAAATTTTAGCGAAAGGGTTTTTCGTATGGGGGGTAAATGGAGGCAGGAGAAGGGCAAATGGTCCCGTAGTGGTTGGCAAGAGCGCTCAAAATGAAAAAAAGAGATAAATTATAAAAAAAAAATACTCCGGCGTCTACGGTTCACAGAACCACTAGTTAATAATTTTCTAAACATAAATGAATACCAACATAAATAACCACACACAACCAAAACTTAACAAAGATCAAAAAATAACTAAAACACAAAGTATCAAAAATATTTCTACCTCACACCGCTGAATAAAACCGCAGCGGCCAAAAGAAAACATTTTCAAACACAATTCATTTTATTTTGAAGCGAAATTTCAAAGGTGAAACTTCTCATAATGGCTCGATCTACCGATAAAATATCATTTACGCGCCATAATTGCCGCCACTCCTCATCACCGGAATTTCAATGACCGGTATCAGGGTACGAATTGAGAGAGCAACCATTTTGTATTTTGATAGTTGATATTGTGTCAAAGTGTTTCAAAGTTCATTTGGTTTACGAAGCTATTATACTTATAATATATACTTACATACATACATACATACATATTGTCACACCTTTAACCCCGAAGGGGAAGGCAGAGGCATACTATACGCCCACATTTCACCGTATGCACTAATAATATTAAAAGTACGTTAATTATTTTTAGTACGTTATAATTTATACTTATAACTTATATGATATATAAAGAGGACAGATTTGTATGTTTGTTTGTAATGAATAGGCTTAGAAACTACCAGACCGATATAAAAAAATATTTCCCCCATAAAAAGCTACATTCTTCGTGAGTAACATAGGGTAGATTGGATTTTCAATAAGTTTAGGGTTCCTTACGAAATTATCCCACCGTGCGTTGCTGGGGCGGGTAGGTTTTTAAAGACTTTGGATGTTTTTAAAACTATGAATCGTGCTGGTGTGGCTAAATGAACCTGCCTTTTATTTTTATTTTTTAATGTGCGGACATCCCCTCGGATGTCATGCCGGACTCGAACCGGCTAACACCACACAGTCCCCGCCTAACTGTCTATTGCCGGACGCCCGGGTAACTCCTCGGAAAGATGTCCCAGAAAATGTACCTGCCTAAGTTTATACTAGTACATTAACTTATTTTTACTAAGAATAATAGAGTATCACAAAGAGTGAATTCATGTTATGGTAACCATACGTCAAAACCAGAAAAAGGACCGTTCAATCTCGATTCAGTTAATTTCTATTAGCTCTTACAAATACAAGTTCTAACACACATTGCTTACTTGGCAATGTGGCTACATAAAGTACGTAATCTAAGTGTAGGTCTGCAAACATCTTTACAAAGTGTTTCGAATAACTAGATAAAAGACGCATTTATCTTGTTTTATGTGCGGGAGTGGTGGTTATAAAAGTTGTGTTAACGTGCTATAGTGAAAGACAGTGCAATATATACGCAGTGAAATGCTATTTTCTCTCTTGCCGCGAAAAGTTCACTAAAAACCTCAGTATAAGAACCGCCATTATACTGAGAGCAAGTACCAGGACCTAGGACTGAGGACTCGACATCAACAAAGACTGGACAAGGAAGGACTGGACAGGACTTAATTAGAAGAAGCGCTCGTGGCCCCGCGGTCTCAGTGTTCTGTAAACGATCACTGAGTTACGCAACTTTCACTATGGCTGGTCCTCGGCTGGGTGACTACTTTGTGGCATTTACATTTGCGAGCGTTTCCTTGCTTCGGAAGGCACGTCAAGCCGTTGGTCCCGGTTGCCAGTAAAATGGCAGTCGTTAAGGCTGGTTGAAGGCCTTAAGGGCGGCTTGAAAATTTTCAACAGCAGGAAGCCACAACCTGCGTCTGTCTATTTCAACACGGCAATCGGCTCACCACCTATTACGTGGGACAGGAATCCACACGGTGAATAGTGGGCATATAATATGCCTCTGCCACCCCTTCGGGGATAAGGCGTGATGGATATTTATTTATTAAATTAGAAGATAAGATTGAAGAAATATGATATAAAAAACAAGATTTGGCTAAAAGGTCTTCGTAACGAGGCCATTAAATAATAAAAAATAAAAAATAAAATTAGGGCCGTGCAGTTTTTTAGAGTACGCTAATAGGCGCATAGTTGTTGGGCATAAGGTAGCTCAGTGGCGTAGAACGTTGCCTTGGTTAGGCAAAGGTTTTAGCCCCGTTCTGAACCAAGTTGTATTTTTTGGCCGTGGGCGGAAGGTCGGGGGACCCCACCCAACTGGTCACTTAGCGACGGGCACCCTTTCTGAGTTCCAGGGGGTGCCCCTTGCCTGCTTGCAGTGATTTAACCTTAGGCCTACCCTGCGAGTCGGTTTTAAGGTGATGCGGAACACCGTGGTGTTTAGTGGATAAGACGGCCCCCCTCTCTCACGGGCTTCAGCTGAAAATCAGCGCTGTGGTACTCCGCAGCATTATGCTGAGCTGTGCCTTTTAAGCACATTTAATATTTTATATTTTTGTTTATTTTTATTACTTATAAGGGTTTTTTATTTATCTTATTTTTATTTTTATTGTTGTAATTGTATGTGCCTAATAAATGTGTTTCTTCCTTTCTTTCTTTCTCACGGGCCGGGAGCCCCCACACACCGTCCCTGCTGCGGGGGCAGCATGACGGTGCGTAAAGGCATTCCCCGCGTGGGTGCCCTTTCGATCGCATAATTTTTTTCAGCATAATGTAGTTTGGCATAACAGTTTCAGCATAAAGTTTTCTCGCATAAATTAAGATAAGCAGAGTGTTATAAACGCATAATGGTTTCATTGGCATAACATTAACTTACTCTAATTTTTTTATCATTATTTTAATCAGCATAAATGTAAAGGGTATAATTGTTATACGCCTAAAGATAATTTGTCATAAAATACAAAACGCATACTGGAGGTATGGATAACCGTTTAAATCATAAATGAATAATAATTTGACTAAGAATATTTAAGAAATGATAAGACACCATTGTAAATAATCATCTCACTCATAGCCAAGTTTTTAAGCTGTAACATATAAAGCGATATTTTAAGTTTTATTTTTTTTGACTAGTCTTGAGCAAAGTCGTAAATAGGTACGACGACGAGCGAAGCGAGGAGGAGTGTTAGGTCACTTGTGACCACTGCCCACTGACCGCCAGAATAGAATCGCTCGTTTTAATCTACCTACTTTCTTTTTGTATTTTATTTATATATTCTATATATGTGTTGAAACGATATTTTAAGTTTTATTTTTTTTGACTAGTCTTGAGCAAAGTCGTAAATAGGTACGACGACGAGCGAAGCGAGGAGGAGTGTTAGGTCACTTGTGACCACTGCCCACTGACCGCCAGAATAGAATCGCTCGTTTTAATCTACCTACTTTCTTTTTGTATTTTATTTATATATTCTAATAAATTAAAATAAAAATGACGAAACGAAATTAGAATAAAAATGTGTTGAAATTTTGAACTTCAGTATAGTGACTATCGACATTTTTAACCAGTGGGCATTTTAATCTTAGACAGTTCAAGTATAAATATAAAAATAAAAATATGTACTCGTTAACATTATGGTATTCTATATGTATGGCTTGTAATCTTTATGCGAGAGTGAGTGATATGCCAATAAATGTTATGATTAGTAATCGTTATTGTAAAAAAAAATATGCGTAAAAATTTTATGCGGGTATATCATTATTATAAAAAAGTTATGGGAAAGTAAAGTATGCCTAATGATTTATTCTGTTTGAACGTTAGTTAACTTATCACGTGGCATCCTCAAGGCTGATTCGCAGCAAAATCTAAAGCCAAACCTGTTCTTCACAGTCAAATAACATTTTCCAATTGTGGGCGTATAATATGCCTCTGCCTACCCCTTCTGGGATAAAATCGTGACAATATATATGTGTGTATGTTAAAAGTGCTTCGGAAGGCACGTTAAACCGTTGGTCCCGGTTGCCAGTAACATGGCACTTGTTAAGCCAAGTTGAAGGCCTTATGAGTGACTTATAATTTCAACAACCGGTTGCTACGACCTGCGGTTGTACATTTCAACACGTCAATAATTAACCTGTTAGTTAAGACAAAAATGCACACTGTGAAATGTGAACGTATACTATGCCTCTGCCTACCCCAACAATATGTATGTATGTTAAAAGTAACTGTGAAACACTCAGTTGAAGGAGATTGATGACCTGTTTTAAGCGCCGCTCATGTCCACTTAATCTTCTACGATAAGTACGTACACTAACTAAGCTCAAACTCAAAATCCGTACTCAATATTAACCTTTTGAAATCCTCGCAAATCTCTGAATAAATGTTTGGGTAAACATTAGGTTTGTTGGCTTTAACCGCTCATTTTACACGGTTAATGATATTTTATTATTTGTTATTTATTTTTATTTTGGTGTCATTATTACTCGGCGCAATTTAGCCTCGTTATCATCATCCGAGTCTGTCCCAGTTCCGTATCGCGTATTCCGTATTTTGGTATGTGTGAGTGATTCTTGTAATAAAAATGTAATTGTGTGTGACACAGTTTTGGGACTTTTGTAGAATATATTTTTTTCATGCAGAAGCAATTTTGAAGCTTTTACCAATTCCTGTTTTGAACTGGTTTTGTTTTCAAGTCATCTAATTCTTTCGCTTCGATGGAAAAGGCGCGTTAGGTTAGATTAGGTAGGTTTTTATTTGAAAGCAAGTTACCTAACAGTGTGTGATTCTTATACATCACCATCCTCTTGCTCTTGTCCTAATTTACTTGGGCTCGGCCCATTATATCTTCTTCTTCCATTCATTCCTGTTATTCGTCATCTGATCATTCACTCCTTTCATATTCATATAGCTCCTTACACATTCTGTCTATTCTTTGAGCCTTCCTCTGACTCTTCATCCATCAACATTCATATTCAATGTTCTTTTACTAATATGACTTTCAACCCTTTTCATCACATGCCGACCCGATTCTATAACGGGCGGTTCCCTCTCAATTTTTCTATCACTGGTGACTGTCCGACTTTCTTAGAGATGTTTCATCAAATCACTTTATACTAATTTTTGTATCTTTTATTGTTTATCAATCATGCCTTATCTTTATTTACGCCCTCTTTTCACCATGTGTATAAATGTTTCACGTAATAGGTAATGAGGCCACTACCGTGTTGAAATAGACAGACGCAGGTTGTTTTTTTTTTCATCGATTATTTTTGTATCGTGATTTTAAAAGCTTTGTTTAAGTGATTTTTAAAGCTTTGTTCAAGTCTACTAAACTTTCCAACCCCGAGAGAAGGGAATCGGTATCTAAAATCATAAAGATAGAGAACAGCTGTCGCTGTTTCAAATTGTTCTATTTTAAAATATCCCCCCGTCCTTGAAAACTGTCACTGAGAGACAGTAATTCTTCGCTAACGATGTCTGCGAACGGGTATGTCTCTTTGTAAATAATGTGTTTGTAATTAAATTGTACCACAACCGTTTCTCAAATAATGAAATTAAATGACACAAGTTTAATTTGAGTAACTTTGCCTTTCCATCTCGTTACACCTACGCAAATTTCACCCACGTTTTATTTTACAGTGCTGCCAGATTTCAAGGACTTTTTTAACTTTCTTTTTCTTTCTTTTTTACTTGTTTTTTATGTTATACTTATTATTACTTAGCTATACTCAAAAGTAAAAAAAACGAAAGCTCTTAAACAATCACATTATTGTCTGTATGTCCATCTGACTGTCAAGACCCTTTATCTCGGTAACTCGCGGAGGTATCGAATTGAAATTAAAACCATATACTCAGGTCTATACTCTATTGAAGCTATGAGGAAATCAAACTTCTTACTTCTCAAACTTATGTTAGCTTTAAAAAGATAAGTACAACCGTTTACGCCGTCAAAATTTTTACTCTCTCTAGAAAATCAAAATCTTTAGGGTATTTCTCGTTGACTAAGAACTATGAAATGTGGCAAGTAATACCGTCTTATACTATACGTATATCTGACAACGACTTATTGGATGTTAAATAAAAAAGAAAGTGTGTGTACCAGAGTACACAAGTAAGAAGTAAAACTTCTTTGCGTTATTTTTTTTACCGCTATAAAATTACTTTCATACGTCGATAAAGAAGTTTCACTTATAAAAAAGAAGTATCACTGCAAAACAAAATAGCGCGTGACCGAAAAACGTATCGTTTTTTTTTTAGAGCTATAAAATTTCCCTCAGCGTCGATAAAGAAGTTTCACTTCAAAAAGTAATGGAAATGGAAGGAAATTTGTAATGGAAATACCTTCTAATTTGTACGAAACACTTTATTGCCGAGTTCCTGCGAAGGGCACATCAAACTCTAACCGACTAAAACAATATGATGCCTTGTGTAGTCTGAGAACTAGGCAGACCCTTAGGATTCTGAACAGCCTGAACCAACCAACTGGCCAACCGTGACGTATTGTTTGGGGTCTATTCCTCTTTTCTCCTTAGGTGCGAGCGAGAAAGCGTCCCGTGTCGTCAACCTCGACCATCGAGCATATAACTTCGGGATTGATTACTCTATGCCCTCGGCCTCTTTGCTATGCCGAATGCTAGCTTAAACTTGTTTCCAATGCTTGTGGGGGACAAAGATCGTTATTGTATCTCCGGCACCCAGAGCGGCTTCTGCGGTACGGATGAGCACCTGCTATACCTTTTCCTGACCGTAAATCGCCAAGACGTCTTCACAAAACATGGCGGCAGAATTCTACAAACTCTCACTGCTGATCAAAGCCATCACTATGGTCTGCAGTATGAAACTAAACGCTTATACGCCTGCAATCAAGTCCCATTACTACTTCTTTGACACTGGGTGTTCAACCAGCGTTTGGAGCACCATACTTATCCTCGCAGTAGTCCAAGCAGTGGTGACATTCCGGCGTTGGTTTTCGTCGGATGCGATGCAGACATTTACTGAAGCAAATGTGTCCTAATATCTCAAAATTTATGAAAACTTGCCCGATTCGTTGACATTTATGATTACTGCTCCGCTTTCCTGGGTAGTAGCGTAATGTTATATAGCCTTCCTCGATAAATGAACTATCCAACACGAAAATAATTTTTCATCTCGAACCAGTAGTTCCTGAGATTAGCGTGTCAACCAAACAAACTCTTTAGCTTTATTTATTACTAGTGACATACTTTGAACCCCGTGGCACCCATTTAATCCCGTCGTTTATTTATTTCACGATAATGTATGAACATTATCCAATTTACTTGATTACTTCTTCGCTCTCAAGTACTACGCCCGCGCCCGCGCCCGCACGGCCCGGTCGAATTTTTGTTACACGAAATTAATTTAATTGCGCATTTTTTGTAATTGCCATATTGCCTAAGATATTTATTTAATTTGCAAAGTGTAAAGGGACAAAATAATCTTCATAAAATGCTGAAGCCAACTAACATATTAAAAATGATAAGCATTAATAATGTTTTTGTGTAAATAGCCTTTAAATTACCGGATTATTATTGCTGTTTTTTTTAAGTATTAAAATGGATATAGTACGGTATCCTTAAAAGATAGACATAAAGACTTTTTTGAAGACCTATATTAGATACACAATTCCACAATACATTATTTTGTTATATCTCAAAGGGTTTAGGCAGCGTTTTCGTTAAAACCTCCCAGACAGCCAATTTTTTCCGACACCGCCAACATATATCGCTATAATTAAGTTAATGTAAACAAAAACATAACAAAATATACATAAAAACCTTCTATGAGAATCACTCTATCTATTTAAAAAAAAACTGTATTGAAATTCGTTGCGTCGTTTTAAAGATCTAAGTATACATAGGGACAGACAGCGAAAAACGACTTTGTTTTATAATATGTAGTGAAGTATAAGTATAGATATGGAAAATTCATAATCGCTTAACGCATCGTAAGGCTAATTACTACTTGCCTATTTATCAATTTTTTTCAATAGAAAGCTTATCTACAGATTTTATATGAATCTTATTATTTTATTTATCTATCACGCCTTATCCCCGAAGCGGTGGCAGGGGCACATCATATGCCCACTCTTTACCATGTGTATTCCTGTCCCACGTAATAGGTAGTGAGCCCATTGCCGTGTTGAAATAGACAGACTCAGGTTGTGGCTACCTGCTGTTGATATTTTTCAAGTCGCCCATAAGGCCTTCAACTTGACTTAACGACTGCCAATTTACTGGTAACCGGGACCAACGGCTTAACGTGCCTTCCGAAGCACGGAAACGATCGCAAATTTAAATGCCACCAAGTGGTCACCCATTCGTGACCAGTAATAGTGAAAGTAGCTTAACGCAGTGATCGTGTACAGAACACCGACTCCACGGGACCAGGAGCGCTTCTATGAATATTTTTTTCTCATATCAAACTCTTGTTTCAGATTTTCGAAGCGACAGGCGCGTGCGCCGGAGATAATGAACGAAGTGAGCTCTTATCGCGATCCATTGATGTACAACGAGTGGCCGGTCTATTCTGCGCTACCACGAGCTGCGCCTAGGTAAGATATTATGATATCTATGATTTTATCCATTGCCATTTCCGTCTATACATACCCACTGCTATATTACGAAAATAAATATGGTTCATTCATTCATTCATTCATTTACTGCTAGGTTATCCGAAGTTTTTGCGGGAGAATAGATGCGGACGGATGTATATTCGATTGTTTAAGTGCAAAAATGTCGGATTCCTAAACATAAAAGTCTGAACAACGTCCATAAAGTGTAGGGAAATGATATAACGCAAGGAAACGAGGTGATTCTTTTAACTTCCCAAACTCACATACAGCTTTAATAAAGTTTTCATCGCTTTACTAGAGTAGAACTTGACCAAACCCTGAACATGAATACGCTGGTATCTATAAAGAGCGTAGTATATAATATGCCTGTGCCACCCCTTCAGGGATAAAGGCGTGACTGATTGATAAACAATACATTAAAAATATTCATATTATAACATATTGATATTTTCGTAAAATAGAGGCATACAAACAAAATTTAGATATATATGTATGTTATGAAAGTATGTTATACATATGGTGAAAAGTGGGCATATAATATATATGCCTAAATAATAAATAGATATATATCTTCTCTTTGGCAAAATTATTAAGCCGAAAATGGCAATAAGAAATGATAAAAAAATTACATCACTATGCTATTTACAACAACATAGCGAAATTGTAGCCATTAATTTAATGGTGAATAAACTCTCTTAATAGTGATTGATTTTCTTCAATCGGTAGTTTACGGCAAATAAATTAATTAAATCTATTTATTTCATTGAACGCTATTCCATGTACGGCTTAATGGTATAATTACGGATTGAGTACAAATTGAACAAAGGAATGAATGAATGAATGAAGTCTTTTACTAAGATTCATGAAAAGACGAAATATTCCTTAATATTTCGTATTCTCATTCGTCATTATAATGTACGAAATAGTATTGGTAGCTTAGCCATAATTAAAATATCAATTCTGTCCACCTTTATCCATCGTAAAAGGCGACTAAGGAAATATTTTCACAAAGTACTCATTGCGTAGAGATGGATATAAAACCTAATTACAACATGTCCGGCCAACGTGGTCTAGTAACTTCAAAACATACCTGAAAATGGATTGTATGACAAGATAACTTAGTACTGCACTGGTTCTTTACTGTAGTGGCTAGGGTAAAAGGTTTCCCACAAGCTGAACTGCCGAACCTATTTAACCTATAGCGTTGGAGAAACCATAGGCTTAACAGTAAGCGTCAACGAGCTGAGGTGTTGAAGAGCTTTTCATTTTATGTCTTCTATAAATTTAATCAATAATATTGTATATTCTGTTCAATCGATCAGCAAAGGCAATGGATGCAATGGTAATTTATCGAGATCTTCGGGTCTCAAGCCAGGTTCACCTGCGAGCCTGCAAGTAATGCAACTTCTGACAAACGGATGAGCTCATGGCGAAAAATTTACATTTGGCGAGCGTAGCAAAGTAAAGCCCGCCACTCTTCGAAAATGATAAATATACTTTCAGCATTGGACAGCGATAGACTTGAATGACACTTAAAGAAACGAAGCTTCACTTGTCAATATCTTCATCAACATTATCTCATTTTTCTGTGCTGTATTATAAAAGCTAAAAGAAATACCCAAAACCGTGAGAATTGGAGAGAAATGAATTAAAATTTACTGAAAGAAAAACAAACCCTAAGAAAAAAAAGTTATTGTCTAACGTTTTTTTGTAAAGACATAAATTCTGTGATGTATTTTTTCTCTGTGGGTATGATATTTTGCGGGGTAAATGAAACGGTTCATTCATTCAAACGGTTCATTCATTCATTCAGGTTTTGAAAATACAAAAAAAATAATCTTAACGACTAAAGTCATAACCTAATTATTATTACAACGCACTTCACCCATTTTTACAAGAATTAATGAACCAATTAATAAGCATTGAAGTTTGTTACAGATTTCGTTATCAATATCCAGCAGCTCGTGAGGCATACGGTAGAGTAGTCAACAAGGCTCCGCCAAATGTCGTCCGTAATACCGACTATGATGAGGTAAGTGTTCGAACTGACAGAAATACGTTTGTCTCTGTCTTCTCTACATTCACAGAGTAAAAAAGAGACAGACAGAAACATTACCAACATGAAAAAATATTTTTACTTTATAGGTGTTTATAATTTTTTTTTGTAATAATGTCCCCGTCCTCTACGACTTGGTCAAGTTTATTCTTAAGTTAAGGTCAGTCTCCCCAGTCTCACCCTAGTATAATGGTATGGTGGTTGTTTTATACAGAGGTTGTCAGTGGCGTTTCACTGCATATTTATCATTGTCTTTCACTATAGCACGTTAACACAACTTATTTAGATTTTGCGTGAAAGAGTAACTAACATCCAAACTTACAAACTTTAGTTTATAATATTAGAAGGATAGTACAGAACCCGTCGTAAGCGAGTCCAGCTCTCGCTTTGTTGGTTTTTCTTAATGTGTTGCGCAAAAGAAATCCCTTTTTAGTTTAAAACCTAATTCCTATACTGAAAGGTTTCATACATAAAATGAAAATTCCTGGAATTTATAATTCAAATCCGAAAGGCAGTCGATATTTTGACTGACATTCAAAGTTCCTAACTTAGTTATTTGTTCAAAAAGTTTTAAAATAATATGAATTATAAAGCTCCCAAAAGTTTTCAATGTTTGCTGCTTAATAACTTAATAAGCATACGGATTTATCGAAATATTGAGAAACTTCGAACTTGAAAACTTACTTTCTGTATGTTGAAATTTTCAGAAGACTTAGGTCCGTATTCCAGAACGTTTCTCAATACTCAATCGACGCTTGAGAGTAGATTTTATTAGGCAAAAACTAGCCTCAAGCGTTGATTTAGCATTGAAAAACGTTCTGGAATACGGACCTTAGAAAGTTTTCCTTATCAGATTAATCAGGTATTTTGTAATTAGGTTTCTCTTAAAAAATATTAAACTAAGTAAAATTTCAACAGCAGGTAGCCAACCTGCATCTGCAATGGGCTCACCCACCTATTACGTGGGACAGGAACTACACACTGGGAAATTTTCTAGAATTCTAGAAAGGTCTGCGAATAGGTTGTTATCTATTGTTTATACCCCTAAGAACAGCATGTTAAAAAGAAACGCTAAATACCAAGTAGACCTACGCCATAAAAAATGAGCTGGTTGCTGGGTAGACATTCTACCTTATCGCATAACAAAGTAGATGCTTTTGTAACCTGTAAAGTATTATGTTACACGATGGTTTATTCTGTGTCTGGGTGTTATTTATCTTTAATATGTATGTATTTAAAAATATATAAGTATGTTACCTGGTTATCATAGTACAAGCTCTGCTTAGTTTGGAATCAGATGGCGTTGTGCCAACGATTATCATTTATTTCAAAAAAAATTGTACTTCTAAACACAATATTAAAATTTTTTTACTCACTAGCTTTAAAAGCTTCGAAATTTCAGTAAGTGAAACGTTTTGCTCTTGCAAACAATATTATGTTAGTGTAGTCTGCAAACCGAACATTATCTGCTGAGAACATTATCTTAATTAGCATGTATGCCTCTGCCTACCCCCTTCGTAGATAAAGGCATGACAATATGTATGTACATCATATTACAAAATTTCTCTAATTTACTCAAGTACTCAATTCACTGAACCAATGTGGCTCTTTGCCACATAGATAGTTAATATGATGTAGGAAAGGAATCCGTTAAGAAAAGTTATAGGAATCCGAAGAAATCAAAACTCAAATATAAGTTGATCAGGTACCTACTTAAAAGGAAAAAGATATAAAGGACAATCCGCAGGGCTACCAAACCCTAAAATTACAAAGTGCATGAAAATGGAACTTTGAAAACCATTTTGAAGTTCTAAGTTGGTCTGATGGTCTTGTTGGTTTTTTTTTATTTGAAAATAGTACTTACCCACATGTTTTAAAATTTATGTCAAGTGAACAGCGACATCTATCGCATTGAAAGGCAATATCACCTAGTACTACAACGATCAGTTGGTCTCGAGTGAAATTTGTACTTTTTGAAAATTATACAGCATATCTAAATGCAACGAGTTAAAGCATCAACTAAGCTTAGCTTGTACAGTGCTGGTTGCATCAAATAATCATTCTTAATTATGAATTTCCTAGATAATATAACATTCCGAAACCCGGCGTACTCGTACAAAGTCAGATTCAATATTGGATGACAGTCAAGTTGCAATCTCGCAATCTAATGATACTATTACAAGTGTACCGGAAATTTCCGATGATGAGGTTGGAAATCGATAAATTCAAAGTCAAATTACAAAGTTGAAGTTGGAATTGCAGAGTGCCCATACTGAAATCGAGAATTTATCTTTGGAAAATAGTAAATTCTTAATTTATGCAACAAAGATTTACAAACAAAAATGATTTATTGAAAAAAATAACACATAGTCCTGCTAAAATAACACACACAAATACAAAGAAAAATCGTAACAAAGAATTAACAATAAACAGCACTAAACACATTCAGACAGAAACTTCATATAAGAATGATGAAAGCAGTGACATATCTACGTTACAAAGACCCACTGAGTGCAAGGAACAAAGCTCAGTGAAAAACAATATTTGCCTAATAAGTACAGATAACAAACATAATGTACTTCAGATAGCTCAAAATGTGTTCAAGAACACACAGTTCTGTCATTACATCACACCCCATTGACATACTCAAGTTTTGCTAGAAAAAATATAAAAGTATAAATTTAGCAGTATATGACTTTTTGCATGAGGTATTGTTAAATGTTGACAGGAGAATAACTGTATGTGCAATTTTCTGTGATATGACACAAGCATTTGACTATGTTAAACATGACCTTCTAATAAAAAAACTTGAAGCAAATGGTATAAGGGGCAATGTATCAGATTTAATCAAATCTTACCTTGATAAAAGAAAACAACATACACAAATAAATAGAATAAATATGGTTACTCAACGTGAAGAAATACATAAATCAAAACAGCGTAATGTACTCTATGGCGTTCCATAAGGAAGTATCCTTGGACTCTTGCTCTTTACTATATATATAAATGACTTACCAAAATCTACTGACCAACATATGACATTGTTTGCAGACGATACTACATTGACAATTTCATGTAAAAAAAATGACTTAATTGGGTACAAAACTGACATAAAACAATCATTGACATGTATAACTGATTGGTTATATAATTTAGATAAGACTAAAATAATGCATTTTAGTCAACGAGTTACACCTTATAGAAATGACATATAATGCCAAGATAGAAAAATTGAAAACGTTAGTACCACAATTTTTCTTGGTCTAACGATTGACAGGCAAATTAACTGGAAAACACACATAGAAACACTTTGCAAGAAAATTTGTAGATCTGCCTATGCTTTATTTAAATTGTCAAATATTGTAAATCGAGATGTGCTGGTTACCGCATACCATGGTGTTAACGCCATCTCTCGCAAGATAGGTTAATAACCTCAAATATTTACCTAAATTCTTAAGAGGCGATCGGACCCGATAAACCACGGAAATTGACGAACGTCATTTTTTAGTACTTCGAGAAGAACGGCAAGTACGTCCTACGCCGTCAGCGCATCAAGTCGTGCCACCGCAAACCGCAAAACAATTGCTTCCCTTTAGGGGGAACGCAAAACCGCTATATTTTGGTATTTCCTTAGGGGGGCCAGCCATAAGACCTTCTATTGTGTCTGTGACTATTATCGCCCGCGGGTGTAACGCGAACAGTGGTCGGATAAGTGCCGTGTTGTTCGCCAGCAGCTCTGAGACCAGAAGACGAAGCGGATAAGATCAAGGATCAGGGGCAACGGCTGGGACTCAAGGTACGTGGTTTTATATTCGTCCGATCGCCTGTCCCAACTTAGCGAGATATACTGATAATCATCAGCCATCCTTCGAAGTACAGTCCACTTTAAACCTCCATGGTTGCAGATGCATAGAGTGTTCTTCAACCCGCTTAATGTACGTAACACATGGTTTGGCAGAACCACTATTACGATATGGAGTCATTTTCTGGGGTAACTCTACAGATACAGACTTGGCGTTCAAAGCACAAAAAAGGTGCATTAGGTCAATGTTTAATTTGAAAATCACAGACAGCTGCAAAACCTACTTTCAGGAGAACAAAATATTAACATTACCTAGTTTGTATATTTTTGAAGTAGTAATGTTTGTGAAGTGTAACCCTGGTCTTTTTCCACGGCTAGAGTCAACTGTGTCAAGAAACAGGCGTGATAATAGCAAACTTCGCTTGCACAGGGCAAAGACTGAAGTCATGCGCAAGAGTATCTTTTGTATGGCTCCGAAATTATTTAAAAAATTGCCTAAAGATTGGAAGGAGCTGAATGGTAATGCATTAAAAAAACATATAAAAGATTTTCTTCAGCAGTGTGCATACTATAGTATAAATGATTTTTTAAGTGATAAGATTATTTGACCATTGATATGAATTTAATGATAGGGGAAGATATTTGACATTTACATTTGATATTTTTTATGTGATTTTGTTTTGATTTGACCATTAATTTAATTATTGATACTGTTAAATTTCTATTATACTGACATGAACATGTATTTTAATTATCTGAAAAGTGATTATTGTTTTTGTATGTGTTTTAAATAATAATTAAATATGTTAAATTGTGCATGAAAATTTTGACTACAAAATTCAAGTTTTTGCATACCGTCTGTTTACGGTGAAACATGCTGTACATAACTATATATTAATAATAGTTTAAACTAAACAACCCTGTAACCATGTTTCGAGCAAATAAATAATTCTATCTATCTATCTGATTTGTGAAGGCACGTTCCAAGTCCGTCCTCCTTTATCGGAAAATCAGAGCCCTAAGTGACTTAGGGCCTTTGCAGACTAGCTACTATTAATATCAATACTTTTAATCTATACTTCTATACTAATATTATAAAGCTGAAGAGTTTGTTTGTTTGTTTGGTTGAACGCGCTAATCTCAGGAACTACTAATCGGATTTAAAAAAGTCTTTTTGTGTTAGATAGCCCATTTATCGAGGAAGGCTATAGGCTATATATCATTACGCTACTACACTGGAGAGCAGAGCAGTACTCATAAATGTCGACAAATCGGGCAAATTTATATATCATTGTACGAGTATAATTTATAAGCGACGGGTTAAATAGGTGCGACGGGAGGTCGAATTATTCCACGAGCGAAGCTTTAAATTATAATCGGCGATTTTGACACTGTTTCGGTGTATTTAGCTTCTAAAAAGCGACAAAATCGCCGATAATAAAAGCGGTTAGTCAGTGATGGCTCTGAAGTACAACGGAAAGGGTTACGTACAATTTACCGGCAAATTTGTTTGTGCTTTAATTTTATTAGGAACAAGTTTTGATTGAATTCCTTTTTTAATTGTTATTAATCTACCCACTACGGCTTCTGTTGGGGTAGGTAGCAGGTATAACTTTGTTCTGAAGTTTTGCTGTTACGAAATACAGTTAGGTAATATTTCGTCATAGCAATATTTCGAAGTTAATTTCCTTTTTTTACCCCTTTATAAAGTATACGAGTTTAAAACTTACAATAAAGTAAACTGGCGTTTCATTTACCGTGGTAATTCCTGGAATACGAATGTCTACCTCTAGGTACTCTAGTACTTGAAACCACTGTGAGTTTTCGTTACAATTAGTTATATTATTTGTCAGTTTCGAGCAGGTCACTGTGGTGTAGTTGGTAAACGCGTCTGGTGCGTTGAACCAGAAGACGCTGGATCGAGTCCAGCGCGAGTCTGAAATATTTTTCCAAAAAAAAAAGAGACTATTAAGACAATAATGCAAGTAAGACTAAGGTTCTAGTATTTGAAAGAGATGACGTAAGAACTAAATGCGAGATTAGGGTAAACCAGGAACGTCTAGAGCAAGTGAATGAAATTGTGTATTTAGGGAGTATGTTTAGCGCGGATGGAAGATGTGCGGAAACGCTTTGCATCGTGGAACATTGGCACGTTGACTGGGCGTGCGGTAGAGTTGGCCGAAGTACTCTCCAGGCGGAGGGTGGAAGTGGCGTTCCTGCAGGAGACTCGGTGGAAGGGCAACAGAGCCCGGCCTTTGCAGAACGGCTACAAGCTGTATTACACGGGTGCGCCTGGTGGGGAGAACGGGGTGGCAGTGGTGCTCTCCGAGGGGCTGCAGAGCGGCATCTTGGAGGTGAAACGCTGTAGCGACCGGCTTATGATCGTGAGGGTGCTTATCGATGGGATTATAACCCACCTGGTAAGTGCCTACGCGCCACAGGCCGGTTGTAGCGACGCCGATAAGATGTTGAGTTGGCCCCAAAACGGGCCAACTCGAGGGAGTGCTTCGGAGCATTCCGTTGTCACAGGGAATCGTTTTGGGCGGCGACCTAAACAGTCATGTGGGTGAGAGGTGTGAAGAGTTTGAGCGTGTTCATGGTGTGTAATATTTTAATAATGGCGATGAAGACTACTATGTCCCTAAAGGGTGCCAATTGTAATAATAATAATGCAATGTCTTATTATGGGGACATGAACTAACAAACAAACAAAAGTTATAACTCGTTTCAGGCGCCAGGAGGATAAGTCCTACCAACTTTATGCACACGGATATCTGCGATAGAGATTGAGCCTCTAATCATAAGAGCAGGAACCAAAAATAATGGAATACATCTCTAGAAGAAAGTTTCTATATTTTTATAGGCGAATTGATTGAATACACATTATATACCTTATCACTAATGGTATAACCTATTCAAGTGATTTAGTAAGCTAAAGATTAACTATTCATAGGGTTGAGGTGTGAAATTTAGAACAGTGAGATCCAGCATAATGCCAGCTTATAAGTCAAAAGTATATCGTAACTTGATTCAAAACATGAGCCAAATCATTAAGTCGTTACATGGGCCTAATCATTGAGTCGTGCATCATTATTAGATTAATCAACACAAAAATTATTCAAACTAAGTACCTGAAGGCGGTTACATTACCACGGGATTCGAAATCACATCTGCAGACCGCGACAGGTGTCGTCTCCACTAGAATGACGAGCCCGTGACCACATGGTCAGCATCCATGGCAAATTTTATCCAACAATATAATTAATACATAAAAAAAAAGTGCTTTTCAGCTGCAAAGAAAAGAAATTAGTTCCATTAGATTTGTAAAAACAATTGGATATTTGTTTGTGATTCGAATACATAAAGAGAACTTATCACTTTTTTAAAGAAATCTTGAAAAGCAGGCAAATATTCCATTAACGCCGCTCTAAAAATCGTACGTAACAAGCTGTAAACAAGCGAATACTCCTTCGTTAAACACACCATGTCATCGACGTTATAAATGTGGTTCCAAAAATCCAAAGATCTTACCGAAATACATAGTCATCCTGATATAAACATTGATAAGAAGTCACAGGCGTGAACTTCCATTTACAATTTATAAAAGATTACTTCTTTTTAGCGAAGTTTAAAAAATATATTTACGACCGACATTTTTCTTCGTCGATTGTAGCTAGGCTAATGACGTTCCGTCACCACTGTCAAAAGACATTGACCAATTGACAGAACTATTTTAATTCATTCTTTCTAAGAACAGGCTAAGACATTCAAAAACATTCTGCCTACTCAAAACGTAAATTATATAAATTCGATGACAAGTAGGGAGAAAGAGTCAACAATCTACTCTTTTCTCTCTCTAAATCCCAAGACTAACAATAACGTTCCAATGTGACGTTTTACAACGTTACATCACACCCCAACCAGCAATAAAAGAAAGGAACTTTCTTTTTCAAACAATTAAGCTCTACGAAAGAAATGGAAATAATTCCAATAAAAGAAAACCAAAATCCCAAAAACAAAATTCTGTAACAAGAATAAATAACCAACTAACCATAAGTATAGTTCCAATAAAAATCTATAACACAAACCAGAACATTCACATTCCATGAGTTCAGAAAAACATCCGACTCTACCAACACTAAACTAAATACGAAAGTACGGTTGAGCACCATAGCCACCGACTCTATCATCCAACTCTTTACAAATAAGAATATCAAAATTGATACAACAAAAAACTTAAAGTCAAAGCATTGACTTAACGTAAGTACTAAAGAATAACAATAACAAATCCTACCAAGTTCTCAAACCAGGAGTTCAGTTAAGCTATCTAGCCACTGACTCTTTCATCCAATCTTATCCTTATATATACTGAAGATGCGGTTGAGCCCTATCGCCACCGACTTCTTTCACTTACATTCCCATATAAAAATCAAAATATCAGCAAACAAAACTGAGCTGTAACTTTTAATCATTACAAAGTCAAACAGCAACTGTACAAAGTGTCGTGACAAACGAACAACTTCAATATCAAACAGCATCACCAACGTGGCTGTGACAAACAAAGACACAAAGTCAAACAGTAACTAGTTATTACCGTGACCAACAAATTATTCCAACAAAAATATTGTGGAAAAATACGCCAAGCAGATGTGATCGGCTCAACACCACCGAACTCCCGAGCACAAACGCTGTAACAAAACCAAACAGATGTGATCGGCTCAACACCACCGAACTTCCGAACACAAATGTTGTAACAAAACCAAACAGATGTGATCGGCTCAACACCACCGTACTTCCGAGCACAAATGTGGTAACAAAACCAAACAGATGTGATCGGCTCAACACTACCGAACTTCCGAGCACAAATGTTGTAACAAAACTAAACAGATGTGATCGGCTCAACACCACCGAACTTCCGAGCAAAAATGCTGTAACAAAACAATATGACAAATGTGACCGGCACAACCCTACCGACTTTTCGAACACAAATGCATATATAAAGATGTGATCCTATAGTCAAAAGAGACAGACATCAACATAAAAAGGTATTTCAAAAGTCATATCCGGGTAACTTTGAATTACTTAACAAACAAACAAAATATATACAATATGTACAAAATTAAAATTTAGGAGTAATAACCTAAACATACAAACAAAACTAGGAAAATTTCTTACAAGCAGAACAATATCATTCCATAATATAAGTGGAATAATAATGTTTTAATAACCAATTAAGGTTCCAACAAACAAACAAAAAGATAAGAATAACTTTTTCACACAAATAACTGTCATACACATCAAAAGATGTGTATGACAGTTATTTGTGTGAAAAAGTTAGTGTTATTTTTAAAAGGCTAATTTTGATACTTCCAAAAGGTAAATTGATAAATTTTTAATCAATTTGTAATATCCTAAGTTCTATTTTTTTAAAGATTCAGAACTTGATTCTAATAAAAAGTTGTGAAGTAACAAAATACATCTCTATCTCTATCTAAAATACATCTCTTTCAAACGGCTATTTTCTCTCATACATCATACTAACAAAAGCCGAATTCTTTCCACACCAATATCAAAACCAAGACCGAAGTCTGTAATATTCAAAACAAAATAATTTAATATTTAATTATATCTTTAATATGGTAGCGACCTGTGGTACCTTTATTCATGTCCTCCAAAAGGTAAACGTTAGGTGAAACTTTAGAAACTACTTTACACTTAACGAACTTAGGTGCGAGTTTAGCAGAAAAATATGCAGGAGCATTAGACTGCACAAAGCTTCTCCTCCACACAATATCATCAACACCAAAAGAAATTATTCGCCTCCCAAAATTATAATAACTAGCATTTCGCTTCTACGCTTTCAACAAACAAGATTGTACTTTAACAAAGATTTCACTAAGTGAATTGAGTGAAGTTGCAAAATAACTTCTATCTCCTACCTCTAGTTGATCTAAATTATCAATAGAGGTACTAACACGGTGCAAAGATGCATCAATAATAAGTTCTCTACCGAACATTAAAAAGTTAGGAGTATAATCTGTAGCAAGATTTACACTATTATTCAAAGCTAGTTGAACATGAGATAAAAACTTCGACCGCGTTCTTATGATCATCTTTAACAAAACATGCCATACATGTCTCAACGGTTTTATTATATCTTTCAACTGGATTATTTTGAGGAGTATACAAGGAATTATAAAATATTTTATTTATATTATAACCCTTAAGAAACGTAACAAACTGTCTAGCAGTAAATTGAGTTCCATTATCACAAACAAATATTTTTGGAGTTCCATACTTAAGGAAAATCTCCTTCTCAAGAAGTTTACAAATTACATTAGTAGTAGCATTTATCATTGGGAATAACCAACAGTATTTAGTAAAAACATCTACAACAGAAAGTATATATTGATGACCAGAATAAGTTCTATTATTTATAAGAAATTCTAAGTAAGGTCATGTATCTTTACTTTTAACAAACAAAATAGGAGCTAAATTTATGTTTCTAAAATAAACTTTTAAACAATTTAGCCAATGACTGCGTTCTCTTTAATTAGTTGCAGCATCAGGAGCATAACTCAATTTCTATAACATCGAGTCACTATCAGTTCTTACACAAACCTGTGCTCGATGGGACCTAATCAGTTTTTTGAATTGTTATTATTATTACTACTCCTTATCATCAAGCAAGGGTGGAAACTGCACGCTCTTGTCCATAGTTGACAAGTAAAAAATCAAAGAAATTCAAAAGCTAAAACAATTAATTGCAAAAATATCCAAAGGCAACCGAGACCGAATGGTAAGATGATAGTAATAGTCAGCAGTCAGCTATTAACATCCAAAAGCCAAAACAAATTCAAAGAAAGCACTGAAAACTCAATTAAATCAATCACTGCTATAGCTAAGCACAACCAGACATTGACGCTCAGATGATGATTGTCAAAAAGCAAAATATTATCATTCAAACAAGTTTCAAAAGCTTCGAACACTCTACTGTAAAGTTACACAAGTGTGATTGGAAAGACCTCAGATGAATAATTTAAATTTAAATTTAAAAGGTTATGTTTTATTTATATTAATATAACCTATTAATAGGCTGTAAAGCAATATGCTGTAGAAATGTTAAACCTTTAATGATGCATGGCTCGTACAAATAGTAAGGCTATATAATTAAGTTTGTCACTAAATGCATTATTATGTAAACACAAGTTATCATTCAAAACATTGTTATGTTATTTATAACAATTCACTCATATCTTTATATCATAAAAAGCAAATAATAGTTATGAAAGTCATATCAATATGTAGATACAATTAGTACACAAACTAATTACTTTGTAATATCAAAAGTTAAGATATAGGTTATTTTCAAGAAATCACAATTACCTCGGTTTAAGATCACTCCAGTTTTAGACATATATATACCAGTAGAACAGTATTTTTCCTTTGTTGAGAATGTTTCAATAACAATAGTTAAATATTCTCTAAGCAAAATATACAAATATATATTTCAGAGCAAAACATATATAATAATAATAATACCACTATAAGATGCACGACTCACTCACTACAAGCAAATGTATATTCAAATCAATCCTTCAAGTCTCTGTTCACACGCGCCAATTGTAATATTTAAAATATTGTTACTTAATAATGGCGATGAGACTTGAACTAACAAACTAACAAAAGTTATAACTCGTTTCAGGCGCCAGGAGTATAAGTCCTAACAACTTTATGCACACGGATTTTAGCGATAGAGATTGAGCCTCTAATCATAAGAGCAGGAACCAAAAATAATGGAATACATCTCTAGAAGAAAGTTTCTATATTTTTATAGGCGAATTGATTGAATACACATTATATACCTTATCACTAATGGTATAACCTATTCAAGTGATTTAGTAAGCTAAAGATTAACTATTCATAGGGTTGAGGTGTGAAATTTAGGACAGTGAGATCCAGCATAATGCCAGCTTATAAGTCAAAAGTATATCGTAACTTGATTCAAATCATTAAGTCGTTACATGGGCCTAATCATTGAGTCGTGCATCATTATTAGATTAATCTACACAAAAATAATTTAAACTAAGTACCTGAAGGCGGTTACATTACCACGGGATTCGAAATCAGATCTGCAGACCGCGACAGGTGTCGTCTCCACTAGAATGACGAGCCCGTAACCACATGGTCAGCATCCATGGCAAATTTTATCCAACAATAGAATTGTGGAGGAACGGGTGGATATGTTCCTCCGACACAAAGGGAGGATCCTCCGACCAGGCAAGGTGATCATGCCTGGCGGGCCGCGGCCCAACGGTTGATGTTGGACTGTTGTATATATCATTCTTCAGCGTGAGAACTCTCATAGCGCGATGTAGGATTCATAGTATCGATGTAGTTCGATAGCTTTACGCTAGGTGGCGCTGGTCGCCACAGAATTAATATATTAAAAAAAAGTGCTTTTCAGCTGCAAAGAAAATAAATTAGTTCCATTAGATTTGGAAAAACAATTGGATATTTGTTTGTGATTCGAATACATAAAGAGAACTTACCACTTTTTTAAAGAAAACCCATAAATCTTGAAGAGCAGGCAAATATTCCATTAACGCCGCTCTAAAAATCGTACGTAACAAGCGAATAATCCTTCGTTAAACACACCATGTCATCGAGGTTATAAATGTGGTTCCAAAAATCCAAAGATCTTACCGAAATACATAGTCATCCTGATATAAACATTGAAAAGATGTCACAGGCGTGAACTTCCATTTACAATTTATAAAAGATTACTTCTTTTTAGCGAAGTTAAAAAAATAAATTTACGACCGACATTTTTCTTCGTCGATTGTAGCTAGGCGAATGACGTTCCGTCACCACTGTCAAAAGACATTGACCAATTGACAGAACTATTTTAATTCATTCGTTCTAAGAACAGGCTAAGACATTCAAAAACATTCTGCCTTCTCAAAACGTAAATTATATAAATTCGATGACAAGTAGGGAGAAAGAGTCAACAATCTACTCTTTTCTCTCTCTAAATCCCAAGACTAACAATAACGTTCCAATGTGACGTTTTACAACGTTACAGGTGGTTTTGGATACGGCACCCGCAACGCTGAAGGAGAAACTGTCCTCAAAACGTGTGCGGCTGCCGATCTGGCTATTGTGAACACGTATTTCAAAAAGAAATCCGAACATCTCATCACCTACAAGAGCGGGAGGCGTACAACTCAGATCGATTTCCTACTCACTAGGCGACACAGCATCGGCAAGGTGGCCAACTGTAAGGTCATACCCGGAGAGAGTCTTACTGCACAACACCGTCTCCTTGTCATGGACCTCTGCGTGGAGCCCAAAGGCAAACGCATCGAGCGGTGCCAGCTTCGCATCAGATGGTGGTTGCTTGATGAAACTAGGTCCCAGGAGTTCGTCTCAGCAGTCGGTGACAAGTGCACCGACACTGAAGGCGAACCAGTTCAAGATTACTGGGACAAAGTTCAGGCGGCCATCCTTTGAGCGGCGAAGGTGGTGCTCGGTGAGTCTAAGGGTGGCCGCAAATGTGACAAGGAAACTTTGGTGGTGGAACGACGAAGTCCAGAGGGAAAATAGGGAGAAGAAAGCCCTCTTTAAAAAGTGGCAAGCGACCGGATCTTCCGAAGACCGCGACGCGTACAGGGCTGCCAAGCGCGCCACAAAGAGAGCTGTCTGAAGGGAATCGTCTGAGGGGCAGAAGCTCATCTATAAGCTGGCGCGCAACCAGGGTCAAAGCGGCACAGGATATATCCAAGAGTCGCTGTGTAAAAGACCCTGAGGGCAACCTGTTAAGCGAAGACCTCGCGGTAAAGGAGAGATGGCGCTCGTATTTTCACGAGCTGCTTAATTAACAGCATAAAGAGGTGCAGCCTCCGGACCTCTCTCCGAATCAGGGACTAGTGCCACCGGTAACGCCTGGAGAAGTCCTGACTGCGCTTCGCCGCATGAAGAATAGGAAAGCTGTCGTAGGATGGACTCCCCATCGAAGCTTGGAAGGCGATGGGTCCTCGCGGGCATCTTAGTAAGCCTTTTTAACCGCATACTCCTCAGCGGGCAGATCCCAAACCAATGGAGACTGAGTATTATTACTCCAGTCTTCAGAGGTAAGGGGTTAGTGCAGAAGTGCGGGAGCTACCTCGGTATAAAGGTGATGTCCCACACCATGAAGATCTTCGAGAGGATTATAGACTCTCGGATCCGGCAGGAGTGTATTCTCTCGGGGTGTCAATATGGGTTTCGCCCTGGTCATGGGACCACGGACCCTGTTTTTGCCCTGAGGGTTGTCGCAGAGAAATACAGGTCGAAGAAAACGCCTCTGCACTGTATGTTTCTAGACATGCAGAAGGCCTTCGACTGTGTTCCTCGCGCGATGATCTGGTGGGCACTGCGGTCCAAAGGGGTTCCCGAGGTCTATTGACACTATCCGGGACATGTAATGTGACTCCGATTCCATAGTTCGGACTGCTGTTGGCGACACGAAATCCTTCCCCATCACCGTCGGGGTACACCAAGGTTCGGTCCTTAGTCCGCTTCTATTCAGCGTAATATTAGACGAATTGTCGGACAGCATCAGGAACTCGCATGAGCAGCCCATGGTTGCTCATGTATGCTGACGATATTGCGCTGGCAGACGCGGGCAGGAGCAGATTGGTGCGACGTGTGAAGGTGTGGAAGGAGACGCTTGAGAACGGCGGTCTGAAACTAAATGTGGCGAAGACCGAGTACTTGGCACTAAACTCGACAGATCCCACATCCGTCCGCATAGGCGGTGATTTGGTCGAGCGGACGGACCAGGTTAAATACCTGGGATCTGTTTTTCACACGTCCAGTGACATCGATTGCAATATCAAGTCACGCATTGCTGCCGCGTGGGCCAAATGGCGGGAGATGACCGGTGTCATTTGTGATCCTAAAATATCGATCCGGTTGTAGGGACAGGTCTACAAAACCATCATTAGACCTGTCCTTTTACATGGCAGTGAGACGTGGCCAATATTGGAGCGACACAAGCAGGAGCTGCGTGTCACGGAAATGAAGATGCTGCGGTGGATGTGTGGAGTCACGCGGATGGACCGCGTGAGGAACTCTCGCATCCGCGGCAGCCTTCATGTCCGTGACATTGCAGACAAGTTGCAAGAGTGTCGCCTTCGTTGGTATGGTCACGTCTTGCGGCAACCGCCGGGCTACGTAGGAAACAAATGTCTGGCCATGTCAGCCCCGCCGGGTCCCGGTAAGAGGGGAAGACCCAAGAAGTGCTGGCTTGACGTCGTAAGGGATGACATGCGTGCCAATGGTCTCACTACAGGGGATGCCGACGACCGTGCGAAGTGGAGGAGAAAATGTAGGAAAGCGGACCCCGGGCGACGCGAGACGTAACTGGGACAGACGCTCGGATGATGATGATGAGGTTCAGGTGTAACGTTTGTGATTGGGTTGGAACGTGCAAATAGGGCAGTTTTAAAAGTTTTTACAAATAAACCTAGACGGTATGATACTGCTTTATTATATCGGTAATGTGGTGTCTTTACAGTGAGACAATTATTTATTTTGCAAGTTGCAATGCGAAGGCACACAGATATATCCGAGACCAGGACTCAAGCACAGTCGAGCCCGCGTAATAAAGACCTATGCTTCACGGAGTCTCATAAGACAAGTTTAACAAGAAGACAATACTACATTATTAGTACACGTCTTTACAATAGAATTAATAATAAATTAAAAATCTGCAAACTTACTTACAAACAAGCCAAATCTACAATAAAGCAGTGGCTTCAAACTCTGCAATATGCGGATTGAGAGGCATTGATTGCATGAATTACGAACGCACCACTACTTCATTACACATGTCTACATACACACACCACATTCACCCTAACACAAACACACACTCACAAACATACACTCGTGCATGCTCACATTTGTAATAATTATACATTGCAAACTTTTTGATCGGATATCATTGCATGCCTACCTGCTATCTATCTACGAGTATAACATGTGGTCAACTATAGTCTGTATCTGTAACACATATATGGAGGGCGATGACAAGTTCTTACTAGTACGGCTGTCAACATGTCTACATACCTATGACAGTAATGTTATGGATGACCTTGTAAGCTTGTACATGAATGGTGTGTGGTGTGTGTGTTATGTAACTTATGTTGAACAAATAAAATATTATTTTCATTATTACATAGCAAACACCGAAATTCCGTAACAAACATTTGCAGATCACACAAATATTTGCTCCAATCGAATGAGGCAGTCCAAAGTAAAATTAATACAATCGTACTGTAAAAATTTCTATATATTTGAAGCTATTCATATTTTTATGCTTTACTCTTATTTTTAAGCCTTTTCCTATCGGTCAGGTAACTACTTAAAAGGAAAAAGTAGCAAAGAACAATCTGAGTGAGAACCTTTTTAATAATACCCTCTTTCTTTGGGCCGCAGGGCTACGAAACCCTTTATTTTATATCGTGTGGACATCCCCTCGGATGTCATGCGGGACTCGAACCGGCTAAAACCACACGGTCCCTGCCTGTCTGTTGCCGGACGCCGCCGGGTAACTCCTCGGAAAGATAAAATTACAAAGTGCATGAAGATAGAACTTTGAACTCCATTGTGAAGTTCTAAATTGGTTTGATTTGTGAAGGCAGGTTTCCAAATCCGTCATTTCCGTCCGTGATTTTCGAAGACGACATTTTTGAGATTGTTTGTAGACGGATATAAATATGATTCTAATTGTACGCTAGTCAGCCACTAAAAAAGGATCCCATAACTATGATCATAGACAATATCAATCACATTTAGTTAAATTACCGTCATATATCCTTCATTTTAAAATGACTCACACATCTATGATCATATTTCTATGCTAGTGTAATAGGGGCCTAACTAAAGCTAAGCTTGAAGAGTTTTTAAAAAAATTGTTACAGCCTACTAATTGGCTACAGACGTTATTAAAACCGTTTCATGTAAGTTCCTTGATGTCAAGACTGCTCATTGTTCAGTAATCTCCCTGTTGTTCTTTGATCAACGAACGAAATGAACAAATTTGACGTAACGTGGGGTTCTTTTTTTTAATATTCTTTTATCATGGACCTATTATTGACAAGGCCTTTGTTTACCAAATGTTTTGTTGATTAACAATAGGATTTGTGTTGACGATTCCTGATGTGATTCTTTGTTTTTAATATTTATGAACATTTTTAGATTGGCCATCTGACGGAAATTAGTCTTGTACATTGAGGCCTGTATGGTGATAGGATAGTGTATTAAATATCACCACCCGAAATTATGTGCCGTTAAGGCCACTAAGGGAACACTTTCACTACTGCGTAGAGAAAGAAAACCCTAAATAAAACTCTATCCTACCAAACCTTACGGCCAGTATAGTAATGTCAAAGAACCCCCATTAATGGATTGTTTGATCCTTGGGAGAGTACAGTGGGTGTCAGTTAACTGGGATTTTGGCTGTACAGAGAGCTCCAGAGAAATCTCACCACCAGTAGTTAGTTTTATCATACTAAAGGGATAAGATTTTCTGTGGAACTGTGCGTCCAATTATAAAATACTAGCTGTCCTGCCCGGCTTCGCCCGTGACATACTTCGTACCCCATGGCACCCATCGTTTATTAATTTCACAATAATGTATGAAGATTTGATTGATTACTTCTTCGCTCTCCAGTACCTACCTACGCCCGCACGGCCTGGTCGAAATATGTAAATATTATCTACATAAACTGTACTTAGTGATGTAATATTTTATTTTGATAAGGATTAATAGCATGAGTAAAATAAACGCGTTTAATTGTAGTCCAAAAAAAATTTAAGATTTTTAAATAAAAATGTGTGTGTGTATTTTATGGATCTATCTTTTATAGTTTAGGCAGCGTACGCATAATAAGTAACTTTTCTGGTTGATTTTTTACTCCTTGTGTCCGAAAAACCCAAATATCTTACGGAACCCTATTTTTTTCCAAAATAAAATATAGCCTATGTTACTCGTGGATAATGTAGCTTTCAAATGGTGAAAGAATTTTTAAAATCGCTCCAGTAGTTTTTGAGCCTATTCATTACAGACAAACTAAGTTTTCCTCTTTATAATATTAGTGTTGACAAATACACAAATATGATCCGCAAATGTTTTCTCGGAGTTTGGGTGTTTCTTATCTATAATATGTGTGTATTTAGAAATATATAAGTATGTTTATCATCTCATTCCACAAGCTTAGCTTACTTTGGACTAGGTGGCGCTGTGTTGAAAAAAATATTTCAGAAATGTCCCATAATGTAGACATTAAACATATTAAAATAAAAGCCAATCAGTCTTGACAATGCTTCGTGTGTAGGCAAAACATCATACAAAACACTTAAAAAGGCGGAATATTGCAACATAAAAATTAAAAACATAAATAATTATAGTTTTACAGTGGATTTTCGCCATATGACGCCGGATTCAATTAGTTATCTGTATTTATTGAAATTAAAAAAAGTTTTATATATAACAAATTATTGTAGGAAATATCCCCACGATTAAAATGCTGGACTAAAGCTACACGATTTCTAACCTTTTTTTTACGTGTCGAAATCCACTCGGATGTCATGCCGGACTCGAACCGACTAAAACCACACGGTCCCTGCCTATGTGTCTATTGCCGGCCGCTCCGGGTAACTCCTCGGAAAGATGTCCCAGTGCTCCCGGCAGACTTTGGCTACCACCGCGGCCTAACCTACGATTCGGGTGTTATCCCGTTTCTTTGGTTACACGATTTCTAACCCTACTTTCTTTTCTTTTTTTCTTGTGGAAGTCCTCGTGGATGCTATGCTGGACTCCTACTAGCTAAAATCACAAATTTCCCTTCTATCTGTCTATGGCCAGTAGTCCCGGATGAGATTTCGGAAGTATAGCGACCTACTAGTAATAGTAATAGACACCGCCCCCCCCCCCCCCCCCTACTAGGTTTCTTGCCTTCCCCGGTAATTCTAAATGGAGCGAAGCATTTTGCCGTCACCTTTTCCGAACGCGAACTTTAGGTGATTATTCCTCCATGGTATGTCCGATTTTAGATTTTATGTTTTCTATACCATCTATGGCTAGATGTCGTATTATGGGTCAAATTTGATAAAAAAGTGATGAGTGGTTTGAGAGAAGTTCGAGGACAAAGCGAAAATCCGAATCGGGAAAGAATCACTTCATCATCTCATCACTTCATTCGCTTCGCTCTAACAACTCTTCAAAAGTCAGTAAAAATACAAATACATTATATATTTGAGTGTTCAATATAGCTAGAAATTTATTTTAATATCGTTGAACATTTAAATATTTAAATTGCATGAAAACGTTGTCTATGAAATTTCATTAAAACAAGTGAAGCGTATAAAACCAGTCGCCATGATAATTCGTTCTTCATGAACAACTTCAATGCTTAACGTGTCAAGTTTTTCATCTAAGCGTTGATACCCGGTAGCATCCTACACCTTGGAACTAAAAGTCCGCTTTTGAAAGTAACGGCTATTTTTACTTCAGGATTTTTGAAAGTGACGGATGCCGATTCTCATCTGTCAGTTATAGGTAAAAAGTGCCCCACAATATTATATTATTATACCATTTTAGGATTGGCCTTTAGATAGTGGGGGCCACTTATAGTTAAAAAGCAACTTTATCGAATACTAGGTAACCCCCATGGATTCGCCCGTGACATATTTTGAACTCCCATCGCACCTATTTAATACCGTAGCATATAATAACGTAGCGCTCGTGGTCCCGCGGACTTAGTGTTCTGTAAACGATCACTGCGTTAAGCAACTTTCACTATGGCTGGTCCTCGGATGGGTGACCATTTTGTAGCATTTACATTTGCGAGCGTTTCCGTGCTTCGGAAGGCACGTTAAGCCATTGGTCACGGTTGCCAGTCACATGGCAGTCGTTAAGCCCAGTTAAGGGCCCTATGGGCGGCTTGGTAATTTTTTAGAGGAGGTCGCCACAGCCTGCGCCTGTCCATTTCAACATCGGCAATGGGCTCACCACCTGTTACTTGAGACAAAATGCATACGGTGAAATGTGAGCATATAGTATGCGCCTGCCTACCCCATCGGGAATGAAAGGCGTGACAATATTTATGTAGATATAATAATGTATAAAAATTTAGCCGATTTGTCGACATTTATGATTACTACTCCTCTCTCCAGAGTAGTAGCGTAATGACATATAGTCAAATTTTACTAGTGCGATATTAAAAAGCTCCTACGCTTAAAAATCTGAAAATATATTTGGCTTTACCCGTTATCTGGCCCTGTGGCGCAATGGATAACGCGTCTGACTACGGATCAGAAGATTCCAGGTTCGAATCCTGGCAGGGTCGCTATATTCTTTTTGTGGTACATTCTTCAAAATTATAGTTTGTCTACGAAAATTAAGTCAATCAATGACGCCTTATCCCCGAAGAGGGGTGGCAGAGACATTTTATATGCCTACTTTTCACCGTGTTCAGTCCAGTACCACGTAATAGTTGGTGAGCCCATTGCCGTGTTGAAATAGATAGTCACAGGCTGTTGAAATTTTTCAATGACAAAAATTTTATGTACTCACTAGCTTATCCCTGCAGCTTCGCCTGCGAAAGGCGTGGCTACCATTTAATCCCGGTGTTTTTAAATTTAGCGTATTTATTGACATTTATAATTACTGCTCCACTCGCCTGGGTACTAGCGTGATGTTAGCCTTCCAAAATAAACTAAATAGGCTATCCAACACAAATATAATTAATCAATTAGAACCAGTAGTTGCAACCAAAGTAACAAAGAAACTACCGCATTAAATGCAATTTTAATATGAAATATCTTCCTTTTGACAATCAATTTGTACCTATTCTAATTTCCTGAGCATGGTCTAATTTCTTTATAACTTAATTACATACCCGGCCTATCTCCATTAGCTGAGCACTTTAAGAGCAATTTACGTCACAAAAGGCATTAAGGGTGGCTGTTATAAATTGACAAGAATCAGGTCATACTCACTAACTCGTGTGGTACATCTATTATTTCACAGACAAGGATTTGATAGAGCTCAAACTGACATAGCTTTCAAATTATGGCAATCGGGACTACTACCTTAGTTGAGTAATTGCTATCCCGCTATGAAAACCTTCTTTTCAAATACCTTATTGTAGACAGTAAAGTACACAAAACATACTTTCACGCCTTTATCCCCGAAGGGGTAGGCAGAGGCGTACTATACACCCACGTTTCACCGTATGCTTTGCTTTTTGTCCCACGGAACAGGTGGTGAGCCCATTGCCGTGTTGAAATGGATAGATGCAGGTTGTGGCGACATGCTGTTGAAAATTTTCAACTGGCTCAACGACTGCCATGTTACTGGCAACCGGAACCAACGGCTTAACGTGCCTTCCGAAGCACGGAAACGCTTGCAAATATAAATGCCACAAAGTGGTCACCCATCCGAGGACCACCCATAGTGAAAGTTGCTTAACGCAGTGATCGTTTACAGAACACTACGTCCGCGGGGCCACGAGCGCGAAAGTACATAAAAGTAAAGCAAATAAGGAATAATTATTTAAATTTAAAAAAATGTACTGTTTACACTGTTGATTGATGGCACTTGGTGGAACTTGCTACACATCTTGAACAAAAACACTTGTACTGTTCCACTTATTTATTATTTTAACCTGACCGGTTTCGCCTTACGGCATTTTTAAAGGTTAGCACATATTTAATGTGTTCAAGATTAATAAATGTACACTATAATAACAAAAAACTGAATTATGTACAAAGGCGAGCTTAACTTAATAATGGGTTTTCTCCCAGCAAACCTTTGGGTCGAGTAAAAGAAATTAAAAACAAAAAGAAATTATGAAAAATAATATTTTATATCAGGGTACAAAGAAATCTTTTATAAATTATCATATACCTACTAGTTGACGCCCGCGGCTTCGCCCGCGTAGAGAAGTTTTCCCGTTCCTGTTTCCTACAGGAACTTGTTCCCGGGATAAAAAGTAGCCTATGTGTTATTCTGATGTATAAGCTACATTGTTGTAAAGTTTCATTAAAATCCATTTAGTAGTTTTTACGTGAAAGAGTAATAAACATCCATACAAACTTTCACATTTATAATATTTTAAATAAATAAATAAAAATATCTTTATTTTGCATAGACCATTTTAACGGCGCTTACAAAATGTCATACACTATTTAAAATATTTAAAGCGACCACCGGTTCGGAACGCGGCCCACCTGAGAAGAACCGGCAAGAAACTTAGGAAGGCTTTTTTTTTGATGGCCTATTTACAATTTAATATTATTTCATTTTGCCAGCAGATCATTTCCAGGCGTCCCTGTCCTGCAAATAGTCTGTAACGGAGTAAAAACCTTTTTCACAAAGCTTGTTTTTAATAAACGTTTTAAATTTATTTAAAGGTAAATGTCTCAGGTCACAGGGAAGCTTGTTGTAAAAGCGTATACAGTTACCCTGGAAAGAATCGCCAATCTTATGTAGTCGACTGTGGTGGACTGAAAGATTATTTTTATTTCTAGTGTTTATATTATGTTTATCACAGAGTTTAGAAAACTGTGATAGATTTTTCTGGACATACATAAGATTGGCAAAAATGTATTGTGATGGTACGGTTCGAATATTCACTTCTTTGAATTTTTCTCGGAGAGAAACTCTGGGGCCCAAATTATAAATAGCGCGTACAGCCCGCTTTTGTAGAACAAAAATAATATTTAAATCTGCAGCACTCCCCCAAAGGAGAATACCGTAAGACATAATACTATGAAAATAGCTGAAGTAAACCATTCTAGCCGTATCCACATCTGTTAGAGTCCTGATCTTTTTTACAGCGTATGCAGCCGAACTTAATCTAGAGGCTGTCTTTTCTATGTGTGGGCCCCACTGCAAATTGGCATCAATAGTTATACCTAGGAACACAGTTGATTCTACAAACTCTAACACTTGTCCATTCAGTTGAACATTGGCCGCAACTTGTTTTACATTTGGTAGAGTAAATTTTATACATTTAGTTTTATTTTCATTAAGGCAAAGATTATTTGAGCTGAACCAATGAACTACTCTTGCAATTGCATTGTTTACATCGTCATAGTTATCTAATTGTCTTTTAATTTTAAAAATTAATGAGGTGTCATCTGCAAACAAAACAATCCTATTCCTGTCCCCTACATAAAATGGTAAATCATTAATATAAATGAGGAACAAGAATGGCCCAAGTATCGAGCCTTGCGGCACACCCATTGTAACCATGGATCCTACAGAACGTGTACCATTAATATCGACCCTCTGTATTCTATTGTTCAAATATGAAGACAGAAGGTCGAGAGCTTTGCCTCTTATTCCATAGTGGTGTAATTTTTTGCACAGCGTTTCATGTTGAACGCAATCAAAAGCCTTTGATAGATCGCAAAATATACCTAATGCATCGTGCTTGTCTTCCCATGCTTCATGAATACATTTTAATAACTCAACACCAGCATCGGAAGTTGAGCGCCCTTTCGTAAACCCAAATTGATTCGCATGGAGTATTTTATGACTATTAAAATGGGATAGCATTTGATTCAAGATTATTTTTTCAAATACTTTGCTCAAAGTTGGCAGCACTGACACTGGTCGGAAATTAGACGGCTCTGTAGCGCTGCCAGCCTTGAACAAGGGAACGACTTTGCTGTGTTTCATTAAATCAGGAAATGTACCACTAGAAACACAGTCATTAAACACAGTTGCTAGATGGGGCGCATTACTAGTGGACGCCCGCGGCTTCGCTCGCGTGTAGAAGTTTTCCCCTTCCCGTTTCCCACAGGAACTTGTTCCCGGGATAAAAAGTAGCCTAGGTGTTTTATTAAAATCCATTCAGTAGTTTTTACGTGAAAGAGAAAGAAACATCCATACAAACTTTCACATTTAAAATATTATTAATATTATTAATTTAAAATATGATTTATACACATAAATAATTTAAATGGGAACGAAGCATCTTACGCATGTTAAATTTTGGGTTTTGAAGTTACACTGCTTTTGGAGCGTTAGGGAACAATGATGAGAGTAAATTTTTACGATACGCCCGCATACCGTCACGAAAAACCGGCACCCTGAAGTTAGCTGATGAGTGTTTCCAAGACAACTTATAACTACTATTTGACTGCCTCTGTGGCGCGGTGGGAGTGCATCCGACTGCTACGCAAGAGGTCGTGGGTTCGATTCCCACCCAGGATAATACTTTGTGTGATGAGCACGATGGTTTATTCTGTGTCTGGGTATTATTTATCTATATTATGTATGTATTTAGAAATATATAAGTATGTTTATCAGTTAACTAGATCCCATAACACAAGCTAATATTACTTTGGGCTAGATGGCGCTGTGTGAAAAGTGTCCCACAATATTTATTATTTATAAGTTGTCATGGAAACACTTAGATAAAACAAATAGTTTTCGAACACCCTGAAGTTAGCTATGGTCAACATTTAAGTTTATTCTACAAACGTAGGTTAGGAGAAAGATAAAAAAATTAAAAAGATTTTATCTTGTTACGCCAAACATAAGTAGAGTTTAGTTTAAAATAATTTTATTATAATATTAAACTCTATTTCAAATGTACAAAAATAGATGTTAGTTAGATATGAAATGAAATGAAAAATCTTTATTTATGTAGTTTACAAAGTAACACTTATGAACGTCAAGATTACTGCATCTACATTTACATTTACTGCCAGATTCGCAAAGCAATAGGTAGAGCCAGAGGAAGAACCTGGCAATAAAACTCTTGGTCACTCTTTATAGTTTGATTTACATGAATTTTGACCAATTATACAGTAATGAATTTATACAAAAAAAGAACAAAATCAATGTTGTGTTCATTAAAATTACATTAATATAGTTCCTTTGAATTTAATTCCTTTTAATAAATAAATACATGCATATAGGTACATACATAAATATATACACAATACCCTTATATCTTATATAATAAATCATATATTACAACGTTTACGTCAACATATCAATATATATAAAAATCAATGCCACTTTTCGTTATAATTTAATAACTCAAGATCCAAACCAAATGTTTAGGCAAGCTTTGTTCGGACTATTTAGTAGATGGTCGAGCGGTTCTTCATTTATTGGCACTAACGAAGTTGCGCGGGTCAGCTAGTTGTTTATATTTTAATAACAGCCTACCCGACTTGGTTATTTAAATATTTTATTAGTTACCGTAGGTACTAATCTATGTTATTTACGAAAGGTACATTTATTTTACTCTGTTCTTAAAAAATAGAGCCAAAGAAGAAAATAAACCTTTTGAGTTTCTTGCCGGTTCTTATCCGGTTAGCTGCATTCCGATCAGGTGGTCACGTTACTAATATAATATTTTATCTCTTTTCTAACCGCCAGTAATTACAATATTTACATGATATTTTACCAATTACATAGTATTGAGTTTATACAACATTGATTTTGTTTCTTTTGTATATACTCATTACTATATAATTAGGTCAAATATCATGTCAATCAAACTATTGTAATTACTGGCGGTTTAGAAAAGATTGGCCATGAGTTTTATTGCCAGGTTCTTCCTCAGGCTCTACCTATTGCTTTGCGAATCTGGGAGTAAGTGTAAATGTAGAAGCAATACTCTTGACGTTCATACCGTGTTACTTTGTGACTTACATGAATAAAGATTTTTCATTTTCATTTCATTTTCATCTTTAGTTTATATATGTCCACATGGTGAAAAGTGGGCAACATGGCTCGGGTCCGTATTGGGTTGCATAAATTTTAGAGGCATAACTTAAAACTGCATAACGTTTTTTGGCATACTCTTCGTTTCGCATAACGTTCAAACAGAATAAATCATTAGGCATACTTTATTTTCCCATAGCTTTTTTATAATAATGATATACCCGCATAAAATGTTTACGCATTTTTGAAGTGAAAACTTCTTTAGCGGCGTTGAGCACTTTCTGTAATGGGTATAAAATCTTAAACTCGCGTCAGGGTCACGTGTCCGTCAGGGTCACGTGCGCGTAAGATTTTTTATCATCATCATCTTTACGTCGATCCCGGTCAATTTTTGAAGGAAAAACTTCTTTTAGCGCGGTACGCATATTTTTAGATGAGATAAAATCTCTGGACTCGCGACCATAATCATCATCATCATCTAACGTTGATTCCGGTCATCTACAGGTCTTATTAAATAATGCTGTGTAATCAATTAGGACTCTTTCAGTGTAGAATTATTTTTTATCATCATCATCTTTACGTCGATCCCGGTCAATTTTTGAAGGAAAAACTTCTTTTAGCGCGGTACGCATATTTTTAGATGAGATAAAATCTCTGGACTCGCGACCATAATCATCATCATCATCAAACGTTGATTCCGGTCATCTACAGGTCTTATTAAATAATGCTGTGTAATCAATTAGGACTCTTTCAGTGTAGAATTATTTTTTATCATCATCATCTTTACGTCGATCCCGGTCAATTTTTGAAGGAAAAACTTCTTTTAGCGCGGTACGCATATTTTTAGATGAGATAAAATCTCTGGACTCGCGACCATAATCATCATCATCATCTAACGTTGATTCCGGTCATCTACAGGTCTTATTAAATAATGCTGTGTAATCAATTAGGACTCTTTCAGTGTAGAATTATTTTTTATCATCATCATCTTTACGTCGACCCAGGTCAATTTTTGAAGGAAAAACTTCTTTTAGCGCGGTACGCATATTTTTAGATGAGATAAAATCTCTGGACTCGCGACCATAATCATCATCATCATCTAACGTTGATTCCGGTCATCTACAGGTCTTATTAAATAATGCTGTGTAATCAATTAGGACTCTTTCAGTGTAGAATTATTTTTTATCATCATCATCTTTACGTCGATCCCGGTCAATTTTTGAAGGAAAAACTTCTTTTAGCGCGGTACGCATATTTTTAGATGAGATAAAATCTCTGGACTCGCCACCATAATCATCATCATCATCTAACGTTGATTCCGGTCATCTACAGGTCTTATTAAATAATGCTGTGTAATCAATTAGGACTCTTTCAGTGTAGATTTATTTTTCATCATCATCATCTTTACGTCGATCCCGGTCAATTTTTGAAGGAAAAACTTCTTTTAGCGCGGTACGCAATTTTTTAGATGAGATAAATTTGGACTCGCTACACCCCGTTACGATACGCAGCTATAGTGTGTGCATATATGCATGTACCAACGCGACTAGATAAATAAATTATTAATAAATTGAGTTTTCACTTCTGTCGGCACTCCCGGAGTGGTCAGGTTTTTTTTTTTTACAATACCGTTTACTAATCATAACATTTATTGCCATTTCACTCACTCTCGCATATAGATTACAAGTCATACATATAGATTACCATAATGTTAACGAGTACCTACATATTTTTATTTTTATATTACCTAAGCTTGAACTGTCTAAGATTGAAATGCCCACTGATTAAAAATGTCGATAGTCACTATACTGAAGTTCAAAATGTCAACACTTATATTTAGAATATATAAATAAAATACAAAAGAAGTAGGTAGATTAAAACGAGCGATTCAGTTCTGGCGCACCGCCGGCCGCTACCGCGGCCCGCTCGATTCGCTCGCTCGGTTCACTTTTATATTTCGGGGATAAGGCGTGATAGATAAATAATGTATGACATTTTGTAAGCGCCGTTGAAATTGTCTATGCAAAATAAAGACATTTTTATTTTAATTTACTTTATTTTGAGTAAAAACATGGCTGCTTTCATTTTCAAGGTGCAGCCCGTGGCGATTCCTAACCTAACCCTTTACCACAATAAGTTACGTTGCTGCTAAAATTAATCGACAAACATACACACATATCCATCTCGCCTTATCCCCGAAGGGGTGGCAGAGGCATATTATATGCCCACTTTTCACCGTGTGGATTCCTGTCCCACGTAATAGGTGGTGAGGCCATTGCCGTGTTGAATTAGACAGACGCAGGTTGTGAATAATAATACTATCTAATAATAAATTAAATGCGTTTCAAGTAAAGTAAATTAGTTTACAATGTTTAATTAGACGTTAGACGGCACTATTGTAAAATGGTACATAATTGAATCAATTTAGAAATGTTCGTGTATTGCATGTATTAATTAAGTTTTTATGTTTTAGTCTATATTAAAGACTTTATAATTATTTATAATAATAATTAATAAACTATTTTATAATTTATACACTAATACTAGTGGACACCCGGGGCTTCGCACGCGTAGAGAAGTTTTCCTGTTCCCATTTCTCACAGGAACTTGTTCCCGGGATAAAAAGTAGCCTATGTGTTATTCTGATGTATAAGGTACACTGTTTTAAAGATTCATTAAAATCCGTTTAGTACTTTTTACGTGAAAGAGTAACAAACATCCATACAAACTTTCACATTTATAATAATAATATTATTAAGATACTAATATAATAAAGAGGAAAGATTTTTGTAAGTTTGTTTGTAATGAATAGGCTCAGAAACTAATGGACCAGTTTTTAAAATTCGTTCACCATTAAAAAGCTACATTCTTCGTGAGTAACATAGGCTACTCCCGCGGCTTCGCTCGTGACGTACTTTAAATCCCCGTCACATCATTGAATCCCATCGCTTATTACTTTAACAAAAATGTATGAAAATTTGCCCGATTTGTTGACATTTATGATTACTGCTCAGCTCTCATGGGTAGTAGCGAGATGTTATATAGTTATGTTATGCCTTCCTCGATAAATGGACTATCCAACACAAAAATATATTTTCAATTTGAACTAGTACTTCCTGAGATTAGGGCGTTCTTACAAACAAACAAGCATACATACAAACTAACAAACTCCTCCCGCTTTATACATTAGCATACTAGAATTAGAGTGACATTGATTCCTTGCTCTGTTAGGCGTAGTAAAGTATTTTCATCGCATGTATTCGTAAAGTACCTACGACTTGATTCGCCTATAAGTACAATACAATCATTTATACAATACATTACAATACAATCATTTTATTGCTGAACATGTTACATAAGTTAAATACATACAAGATGTTATATAATGTTAAGCGATCCGTGGCACATCCAAAGGTTATGTTTACTGAAAATTTTAGCGGGCAGTAATGAGTTTTTAATCCTCTTTATAAGTGCGCGTAATTGTTTGAATAAAGACTGGCTTACGATGGCTCATAGTCCCGCCGCCGTCGCCGTCTGAATAAAAAAATATTTCAAACTAAAAACGCGCGAACTATAGCCCCCGTTTTCATCAATTTTCAGGGATTGTTAGAAATTCCCTCGCTACGTTCAGGATTCTAATAAAGAATACTACTCTAGAATCCCTCACTTCGCTCTGAATTCAAAAAAGCACCCTCGCCGTAAAAATATTATTTTACTCCCTTATGGTTTAGATTGTATCCTACTATTTCCCTCGCTCATCCCCAACCCCCGTGTGACAATAGTGACTTAAAACTTATGTTGAAATAAAAAACCTATTTTTTTCGTTAGATGTTTGGAATGCTGAACGTTCCCCACACGTCGGGCAAAATCCTACGGTACCCAGGACCCTCACGACCTCGGCCTAACTTCATGGTGCCTCCTCAACGCGACAGGTAAGATAATTATTTAATTACTAGTTGATGCCCGCTGCTCCGTCAGTGTGGTGAAGATTTCCAGAACTCTTTATCCCTGACGGGGTAGTCAGAGAGTCACCAGAATCACAAGACTTCGCGATCCATGCCTACTTCTTTCGCTTCCTGCAGATTCATTAATCGTTTCATACATGCACGTCTGGGTTTCCGAGTACTTTCGACTTTTCCATTTTTGAGCAATCTTCTCACATACGTACGCATTCAAACGGCCAACGTTACGCCGCACAATATTTAAAGTGACCGCATATCAACAGCATTTCATTGATGTAGTTAGATGATATTATTTACTTATAATGTCGGGCCAGGAATGTCTGAAATATTAATTTTTTGACATTTATTAATTCCAATTTACAATTGAATTTTCTTCCAAGATAAATAAATTGCACTTTTTTTATATGACGTAGCGAAGATGTCTCGTTTTTATATAGTTTATGAAGGAATGAATGTAGTTACAAGAACGTGGGTTCATTAATTGGCTGGTGGGTATTTGATGGTGGTTTCACCATATCCAACTTAAGAAGTTGTGCAAATATTGTTATCTTATATTAAAACAGTTTTGCATCACAGTCAGAGCCATACGAGTATTTAGTCATAACTTAGATATTTAATGTCAGAATAATGTCTATAAATTAACAATTATTAATTAGTTCAAAATTGTACATTACGTTTAAACGCAATATTACCATACTAAACTGTATAGTTACTAAGAATGCTATCAATAATGATAATTCTTTCTTAATTTTTTTGAATGCGTCGGTGGCGCAGTGGTACTGCATGCGACTGCGGCGACTGAGGTCCCGGGTTAGATTCCCGGGTCGGATCAAATTTTTGTGTGACCCACAAATGTTTGTTTCGGAGTTTGGGTGTTTTCCTATGTATAATATGTATGTATTTAGAAATATATAAGTATATATATCAGTTGTCTAGATCCCATAACACAAGCTTATATTAGCTTACTTTGGGCTAGACGGCGCTGTGTAAAAAAAATGTCCCACAATATTTAATAAAAAAAAAACTACTACACAATTACGTAATATTACAATTTTACAAAGTTATTTCAATAACTTTACAATAATTTTTAGATCGCACAAGGTAGTAGGTAGTTCATCAGTAAACAATAGTTCTTGAGTCTAATCAGGTTGGTTACCCCTGCACCACGGAGATTCACGCGTAAAAAAGCAATGGCCGTTGTCGGAAAATCAATAAAATTCAGATTACATTATACATTAAAACTTTCTGTGAGAAGTTCACTTAGAACACAGTCCCAACAGAGTTTAGATTTTCATTTAGAGTTTAATGAATTTGTAAACCTGACCCGCATTTTTATTACAGTCAGGAGGGGGGGTTGGGGGTGAATTAAATTAAGTACGTAATTTCGTGTCATTTAGTTTTTTTGTGTTCTAATTAAAGTGAGATATTTTACAGAAAGCTATTAAGTCTTGATATTTATGAGAACCTTGTGGCACATTTGAATGGGAGTATGTACCTACTTTTTGACTTTCAAAGTATAGAGCGACACGGAAGCGCTTGTATCTTCGCTAAGTCAGTGTTCTGTAAACGACCTCCTTTTTCACGGAAGTAAAAAAAAAATTAAATGAGCGTACAAAATGTCATACTCTAGAACTAAAGAAAAAAATTATATTATTAATGTGACCACAGGTTCGGAACGCGGCCGAAAAAAAAAACCTGTGAAAAACCCGCAAGACACTTAGGAAGTTTTTTTTTTTATGAACTATTTACAAATTAATATAATTTCACGAAGCCAGCTGATCATTTCCAAGCGTCTCTGTCCTGTTATATATCCATTTTCACTAAGCTTGTTTTTAAATAATAAAAAAATTTAATGGTAAATCTCGTAGGTCAGGGAAACTTGTAGTACTCGTAATAGAGTATTTCCAGTGGTTTCCAAACCCTGTATTTTAGAGTCTTTGGTCTACTTTTATTAGACTGCTAGTTTAGTTTTCATTTGGTTTTTCATTTTCGGAATTATTCGGAATGATAGCCGTCTGATCTTCTCAAACGCGTTGTCATCGTTGGCTCGTCCGTTAGTCCGTTGTGTGAGAATATTCCAAAAATAAAAAAGGTCTTTTTGTATTTATTGTCTGTGGCCTAGGCCCAGTGTCTCATATACCTCATTTACACTCTCGCGCGAGCCACGAGACGTGCTCCGAGATGAGCCGCGAGTGTAATTGTAGTATCAAAATGCATTTACATTCGCGACTCGCGCGAGAGTGTAAATTAACGAGGTATGAATCGTCAGATGGTTGTTGACAGAAGGGTAACTATTAGTATTATCTTCTAATAGCAGTAATGAGGTTTGAATAGACTTTTATCCCTTTGTAAACTCCTGTGTCAGCCAGAGCCTTCGTGGTCTGGTAAGAGTAATTTATCTTTAATAAATATATTAAAAAAAAAAATTATTATTAGCCAAATATGGCGGAGTGTGGACGTATAATACGCCTCTGTGTAGCTCTAGAGGAAACTCGTGTTATTATATTGTATGTATTACTTTGTCCACAGGTTTGAAGCTCTGAAGAAGTTGATTCGTCAGGAACACGTACGCGAACTGCACAGGAAATATGAAGCTGAACAGAAACAGGAGCTGAAAGACCTTACAAATGCCCGCAAGTGAGTACTTTTTTTTTGTTTAAAATAAAATGAAGCTCTTGTTACCCCGCTAACTCAGTGTTCTGTAAATGAGCACTGCGTTAAGAATCTTTTGCATTGACTAGCAGATGGGTGACATCTTTGTGGCATTACCATTTACGAGTGTTTCCGTGCTACGGAAGGCACGTTAAGCCGTTGTTAACCAAGTTAAACACGCCGCCACAACCTGTGCCGGTTTATTTCAACACGGCAATGGTTAAGTTAAGTTGTTGTTTTATATGTTTATCAATGATGTAGTTTCTATAGCACAAACTATACCTATAGAGCACCAAGACGACCAGGTCTTCGTTATTTTATAAATGCTAATTTTATTATTTCTAAAATGGCTCTTGGACTATTAGTTTAGGCAAGATGGCGGCGGGTTAAAAACATGGCACAGGATATATAATATTGTTGGTAACACTCAACAAAAATGACGAACGTGTTACATTGTTGCAGTGATGAGTACGCGCAAGGAGCTTACGGCGAACAGGAACCTCGGGGCCTGCAGGCTCTGCCGATGGAGTACCCCGCCGACGAGCCCTCCTCGCGACACACCAAGTATGTACCTGACAAAGCGATTCTATCTTCTTTCTCATCTTAGCTCATCTTAGTTGCCAGTAACATGGAAATCGTTAAGCCAAGTTGAAGGCATTTTTATATCACTGAGATGGCAGACAATACGGCCTACCTGATGGAAAACGGTCACTGTAGCCTATTTACGTTTGCAACACCAGAGTGATGATGTGGTCTGAATTTTTTACACTTAAATTTTTGAGATAGTCAGCATATTAAATGCTTTTCAAAATTATTCCGAATGATATTTGTTTTAAAAAAAAATTGCATAAGAAAATAAACACTTTGAAGCTACATTCAAAGTGTTTATTTTAGGCATTTAAGCATAGATTATTTTTAAGAAAACTATAGCCATAAGTTGTCATGGCAATAGTTATCAGCTATCTTCAGGGTGTCGAATTCGGGTGTCGGTGTGCGCGCACATTGTAAAAGTTTACTGTCTTAATTTTTCCGTAACGCGCCAAAAGAAGTAAGGTATATAAATAAGGCTGTCACTATTTTTTTTAAGTGAAAATGATAAAAGACAATTCTATTCGAGACGGGGATTGAACCCGTGATCAAGTGAAGAATTTCAACATGATTCTATTCGGTTTGGGTAGTTCAGTGGCTAGAACATGGCCCTGGTTAGGCAAAGGTCACGAGTTCAATCCCCGTCTCCAATCAAATTGTCTTTTTTACTTTACAAAATAAATTGTGAGAACTTTAGCATAATAATTGCTTTTAAGAAAATATCCAAGGCTTTCACCAATGTGACTAACCTGCCACGTACGTATGTCGCCAGGAAGCCCCCATCGGCCGGCAGCCGCCAAGTGTCGCAGTTCTCCCGCTACTCGGACGCGCCGCCCGTCCGCCGCGACCTCCCCCACTACTGAACCCCGCGTCGCTACCCGCAGGGACGCACTCCCGTCATGTACAAACCACTCTATTGGCTTTAATCCTAAATATCAGTATTGACTAGTCATATCGAAGGCATATCTTGTCGCTTTCGCTGTAGACGTTACTTATCATACGATACGAGCTTTCTCAGCATTACCTTTCAATATTTTTATATTTGTAAAACTGATTTTGAATGTAGGTAATATCTGAATTTAAATATACCCCCTTTTGACTAACCATTGTATTTTTCGATAGGTTTAAGGTTAAAATGTTCTGTATATTCGATTACTAAAATTGTATACTTCCTACGAGACAATAATATACAATTTGAGCAATTATTCCATTGCTGTCAATTCCCAGTAAGTTACTCTGTGACAATAAAAAAATATTTAAAAAAAATAATTCGACAATAATATGAATGGATGTTTAGAAATTGGTGTTTAGTAGAATTATAAACGTGATAAGTAAATAATCCATTGTCTACTAGGAATTAATAAGAAAGTAAAGGCCTTTTATAGCCGGCTGAATGTTTTGCTTTTTGCTGCCATGCAAATCGCTTTTGAAGTTATCATATCTACTTTGATAAAATGATTTATACTTCATTTAGCCTGCTCTGGGTAAGTTTTATTTTGAGCAGTTCAAGCCAAATGATCTGAATACTTGTAGCTGTCTATAATTATCTTACTATGTAGATATTGTATACCTAGTTGATTTTGTGCAGTGTTTTAACAATATTGATTTAATGTTAAACAATAGGCAAAGCTTTACCAATTTCATCTTGTATTATTTTGACAATAGTTCTCTAATTTGTAAATATTTTAAAGCTTTAGTGTTTTGACTGAATCGCATTACTCATATCCCTAGACGGGTTTTTCTGGTACAATACAGTTAGATGCGTGTACCATTCCTAGCTGCAACCAATAATGGTAACAATAATATATCTTTACCTTTTAGTATCTAATTATCTATAGAATCTATATATTCCGTTTATTCCAACCAAATAGTTAATAATTGTTGTGATTAGTGGCTAAGTATATCGTTACCTATTATAAATCAAAAGCCTTCAAGACGGCTAAGGGGTATATCGGCTGCGACTTGCAGTATGCAATCCTGTCTCACACCGCATTCTCTTGAGTGGTACGAACATGCAACCGAATCCCGACAAAAAATGCTTTAACTACAATTAAATGTTTCATGTTTATTATAATAACTACATAGTTAAAATTGTAAATTAGAATTTGCCTCATGGCCTATTCAAATATTTTAGGAAGGTGGTAATAAAACAGCCGTTGAACAAAAATATTGAAGAACACCTCTAATAGTGAAAGGTGATTTTTAAAAGATCATTAATATACATTTTGAGAAAGATTTATACACGGTGAGGGTGTTTTTTTCTTGAATTATATGTTATAATACCTATTAAAATAGATTGGTTATATATATTAACTAAAGTTATTTTGATGTGATAACTGAAAAAAATACACAAACTAAATGCAGTATACCAACGTAACTGTACCCCTATTGACTAATTGAGAAATTAGCGAATGAAACGAAATACCTTCTACTATCAAAAATCTCAGTTCTTTGTATCTATAATTTTGAAATATTCTCTACTATTATTTTTATTTTTAGTTTAATATTTTATGAATTTTAATAATTTATATTTAGCTTAAGATAGCTTTTAAAAATTATAATTATTAATTCTATTATTTCTGTGATCACAACAATATACTTAAATTCCTTACAAAATTTAATTACAATAATTTGGTAAAGAGCGACTGAGAAGGCTGTAAATCTAGGCGAGTTGTTACCTATTTGTGTACTAACATATATATATTATATATATATATATATATATATATAATTAAATCTTATTCATCAATCGACTTTTAAGTCGGCATTAACTCACAGACTTGTAAAATTTGGCTTTAAAACTAATATTACATGACATGCACCATTGTGGCTTGAGCAAGCGTGTCAATCAATTTGTTGATCTCCTATTTATTATCGTGTGTGACGTTTCTCCGCAAACACGTTACAATTAACAAGATATCTACAACATACAATATATTTATTTATATACTTATAATTTTCTAACAATATTCTGTAGAATTTTACAAATTATTTATTGTCTTTTAAAATCGTTAGTTAGGTAGTTAATCGACAATATTAAGTAGTATTGTATGCGTATTAAACATATTGTTATAGGTGTTTGAATACTTGACGATGTAGAAATACTGAAGTATGGACTATAATCGCAGTTACATATCTTGCGATTTTCATGTCACATGTCTATTACATATTTGAACTGTAGTCATATCAGTATATATGTAAACGACAGTATATATAACTATCGAATGCATTTATTTATTCTTCCAATTTCATAATAATTCGATTATCAAAACTTTCAATTCTTTTGTGAATTTAAGATTCACACTTGAGACATATCTGATTATCGAATTCTATAATTTCAATTGCATTATGCATTCGACAGTTTGACGTACGACAATAAATTTAATAAAAGTACTTATCTCAGTGCGGTCTTATGGCAGACAATAAATGAATATACTTTGACAATAAATTTTAAATAATAAACACCTATTACGTGAATATTACTATGTTATATAATATGTATACATATATATTATAAATATATATATTTAATAAGAATTGGACGGCGTCTGTCCGTCAATTAGATATACAATTTAACGTATCTATTAATCATTAATGTTTTAACATGTATATTAATTGGTGTCTTTTTTTGAGAAATAAAGATAGTTACATATTCCTGAGCATAATCGTGTAATTATTTTTCTTCTACCTTCAATGACCCCTTCCAATGTAGGCGCAGATTTACCTCAAATGACACGTATTATACATGAATATCAAAATAATTATAAATATAAATATTGTGGGACACTTTTTGCACAGCGCCATCTAGCCCAAAATAAGCTAAAATTTGCTTGTGTTATGGGATCTAGATAACTGATAAATATACTTATATATTTCTAAAAACATACATATTATAGATAAATAACACCCAGACACAGAATAAACCATCGTGCTCATCACACAAAGTTTTATCCTGGGTGGGAATCGAACCCACGACCTCTTGCGTAGCAGTCGGATGCGCTCCCACCGCGCCACAGAGGCAGTTAATTATAATCACTCTTTGTTTGGAAAAGAAATGATAAATTATATAAATAAAATGAAAAGAACAAGAACTACATTAGCTACGTTTCACCAAACGCCTGTAACAATCGTAACACCCAATGTATCGTTCCACCTAGGGCGTTGCGGGCAATAATTGGACCTCCTAGTAATAGAAAACAAATTAGACATTGTCTTCTTACAGGAACAATATCAGAAGGTAACACCTGCGTAACAGAGGGGTACAATTAGATGCCAAGGCACGAGCTGAGATTTATGTTTTTAGTACAAATTTTACTGTAACATCTTTGAGCAACTTCATGACATCTCATTGTGCTGTTGCTGAGGTTGCTTCCTCGGCCTATAGGGTGTTTGTTGTGAGCTGCTACTTTCAATATTCACATCATATTGATCCTCACTTACACCATCTTCGACACGTCCTGCAGTCTCTTGCGGGTTATTACACCGGGGTTATAGGGCGTCCAGAGAAATGATATTACAGCAAGCAGCGAGTATATGTCAACGTAGATTGTTTATTGCTTGACTTTCAACGACAGTATGACCCGAGAAACATGTGCAAACGCTATTTGTAAAGTAACTACAGGTAAGCATTGCCGCCCAATATGGCGTAGTAAGAAACGATGTCACAATTTGTGTCGACTATTAAAGATGTTGTCTGGCGTGGCGTTACAGGGTCAAAGAATAATCATAGGCGCTAATGTCGTCTTCTATATTATGGAATGGCAAACTACCTACGTGTATTCGATAGGGTCCGGCGCTGTGCCGTTAAAAAATTCATTGCAGAAATGAATTTATTTATACACAATTGTCCCAATGCACCATCTATTTTTTGCGGCATGTCTTCTATCGAGGTGACGTTTTCACGCGGCGTCTTGATATCCAAATGGTGTCTTCCGGAAGCGTCCTGTAGACCATCGTCTAATCGTTTATGAGCACGTACTCGGTGATGAGCAAGAGGCGCAAAGTACCTAATTATTGTAATTCCAAAAATAAAAGTAAGGGCGCGAACTGGGAGCTCTTTGGTTCTCTATTTGCGGCTCAAGCAAAATATTTTAGTCGTAGCAGTCTGACGGCGAGAGTGCTTCGTTAATGTCAGAAACTTTTACCTAATGTGCCGACGTGGCCATTGGTCGTGGATCTATTAACAACACTCAGAGATGCGATTAGTGGAGTGATCGTTTGGCTGAGCTTCGAAGACGTTTCCGGAGAGTTCGTAATAAAAAGTTTATTCGTATAAAAAGCATAAAATTAGGGACGGTGTGGAATACAGTAGCGCTTTACTTGTGCTTAGAGTTGTCAGGTCCCATTACAGGGCAGCTGTTGAAAATCAAAAGGTAATTTGCTACGTAAACTAGTGCATGGGCTGGACGCTGAGGGTCAGTACTCGCCTATATACCATGAGGTTAGGGCTAACTGTTCTGTTGACCTTGCCTATGTACGAAATATATCAAAATTGTATGCCTGAAAAAAACCGCGGATTACCTCTTGGATTCTCTTATACCCGACGACTGCTCGGAGAACGATAGTTATTATCACCGACAGATCAGACAGTGGGCTCTTGAGCCACCATACTCACCTCAGTCAGACCTACCAACTTCTGATGAGTTTCTCGATATTGTCCATAGGTAAGGCGTCGGGTGATGATAACAGAATGATAAAGGAGGCTTGCAAGCTGTCGGGTGAAGTAATATTAAATATTTTTTGCCCGTGGTACTACTATGACGTATAGCTATACTATGCTAACTTTTTTAACTAAAAAATGCAATTATATATTTTATTACAATAAATAAAATACTTTACAATTATTGTATATTATTTATTAAGTATACTAATAGTAGTAGTACCAGGGGTAATATAAAATCTCCAGTGGTACTACTATACGTCATAGTAGTACCACGGTCAAAAAATATTTCCCGTGGTACTACCAGTAGTACCACCGGTAGTACCACGGGTAAGTACTGGACAAACCATAGCGTTTAAGTTATAAGCGCATAATATTTGCTTTACGTAGTGATCGTGTAGGTCTTAGACTAAGAATAACCGTAGGTATAGAACACTGAGTAAGTGAGTGAACTTTAAAGATACAAACAACAACATTATTTCGACTGCCTCGGTGGCGCGGTGGTAGTGTATGCGACTGCCGCGCATCAGGTCCCGGGTCGGTACAAATATTGGTGTGATCCACAAATATGGAATTAATAATAATTTTATTCAAGTAACAGCATTTTTGAATTACATTATTATGTTACAGTTTTGTATGTGTAAAAAACTTAGATATATAGTATATTTGTAATTCACAAATTGGGAAGGTGGAGTACTATCCCCCTAGATAGGCTACAAAGCAGCCTGTGTTTAGGAGATACAGTGCTAGTCCCCTTTCTATATCAAATTGTGTCACGTGCTGTGTTATCAAAAATACATTTAATTCAAAATATAATAAAAACTGCAGGTGCAATCAATAACAAAAAGTGCGAGTGTGTGTGTGTGTGTGTGTGTGTGTGTGGTGTGTGTGTTCGAGTGTGTTTTGAGCGAGTGTGTGTGTATACTTGGCACATATAATATTTATTTAAATTCATTTACAATGAGTGACTCAGTTTCCTCGTAATTTAGTTTAAATAGTAAATTAATTACATTCCTTTTGCATTTGAATTGAGTCATTCCGAATATGGGACATTTAGCGTTTATTTTGTTATAAATAGAAGGACCAAGATAAATAGAGAATCTTTGAAAAAATGATGTCCGCGCAGGGGGCAGTGTACATATTTTGTCTTTCCGACGCTTGGTAATGTCTTTAAATGCAGTTCAACGATGTTGTAGCATAGTCAAATGTAAAATGTAAAGTTGTCTTACGTTAAGAACGTTCCATGCTTTATATAACTCTGTGGTAGAAAAATTCGGAGTTTGGGTGTTTCCTATGTATAATATGTAAGTATTTATAAATATATAAGTATGTATATCAGTTGTCTAGATCCTATAGTACAAGCTTATAGCTTGGTTTGGGCTAGATACCGCTGTGTAAAAAGTGTCCCACAATATTAATTGATTTATTTGTATAAATTAAGTACAAGTAATTTTCAAAAAGCTATCATATGATACTATGATATCCCCATATCTGCTAGGTACCTATTATTAACTGCCAAAAGGTCAAACAATTCACAGAAGGAATCTATTGAGGTCAACATTATCATCTAAATAGCCTGAAAACTTCAGTAACTCCGTAACCATTAACGCTATCAAGGCCAGTCGATCTAAACTTACTATACCATCAATCAGAAACACACTCGGTCAGGAACTAATCAAAGTTTTTGCTTTGAAAACGAGTTCAGTAAAAGTTTTACCTATACTTAGACCCATTGTTTTGACCGCCAACTTAATCAATTCAGGTTGCGTTTAGTAGATTGTTAATAATAAGTAACTAACCTTATACCTCTACGATGCATGTCTTTTAAGTTTTGTCGTTTGAAAAAAAAACACAACTAGAGCCCTATAGTACTTTTTATTGTTTTTCAAAGTATTCACCACGTAGCTTAATACACTTTTCCTTTCGCTCAAACCAGTTATTTTAACATTTATTCCACTCAAAAGAGTGGGTGTTCAAAATGGCTGACTTGAAAGCGTCGACTGCTTCTTCACCGGACTGGGAACCTTTGACCACGAAGACTTTTCTTAATTTAAGGAATTAAAAAGAAATCGTTAGGGCTTAGGTCAGGATGTATGGAGGATGATCAAGAATTTCTACTTTTTCCTGCTTCAAATACTCAATCGTTTGACGAGCATTGTGTGAGCTTGCGTTTTCGTAGTGCAGGAAGATGCGTCGCTTTGAGTTAGATTTTCGAAGTTCGGCGATGACTTGTGCTAAACAAACTGAAGTATACCACTCTGCGTTAACCGTTCTATGATCTGCAAGTGCAATAGTCGCAACATGGCCGGTTTTTCCAACGAACGTGGCCACCATCTTCTTTGAAGTGCTTCGAGAACGAACAACTTTTGTCGGCTTTGGCTCGTCTTGAAAGACCCAGATTGTAGATTGTTGTTTGAAATCAGGATCGTAGGTATAGATCCAAGAATCGTCACCACTGATGATGTCGTAGACGTGATTTGACTCTTCTCGGTTGAACCTTTGCAGAGTTTTCTTACACCATCTGACGGGGGCTTGTGATCGTCGGAAAGCAGATGCGGTATCCAACGGCAAAGTAGCTTTCTCACACCAAGCGCTTCATGCAAGATCTTCTGAAAGGTTGTCCCTGCTGAGATGCCTAATGGAGCCTCTATCTCTCGGTACGTCACATGACGATCTTCGAGAATTAGTCGTCTCACAGCAATGATGTTATCTTCAGTGAAGGCGGATTTTGGGCGTCTTTCGCGAGATTTGTCACTAACACTAGTATGTCCATGCTGGAATTCTAAATACCAGTGTTCGACAGTACGCAGATATGGGGCTTCATCACTGAGCACAGATGTTAGCTCTTCAAAACACTGAAGCCGTGTCAGGCCAAAATTATAGAACTATAACAAACTATAACGTGTGTTCCCACGCTTTATAAACTTTTTCTGTTCTGAGAGTAAAAATGAATTCTCATAAAACTGAAAACTTTGTTCTATCAGAACATTAGATTAAGGCCCGTAAGACTGGGGCTCGTGGCATTAAATGGCTCCGTTATTGATAAGATTATTAGCCGTCAGGTTCGTCATAACGAAGTGATTTGGTAACATCTTGAATAAGAGTATAAAGAAGGCTCATGGGCATAGCCAGAATAGGGTTTATGAGGTTTAAACCCTCCCCTCCCTAAATGTTCATCATCATCCGAACGTGTGTCTTAGTTGTGTTCACGGTTCCCGGGATCTGTTTTCCTACTTCTTCTTCTCAACTTCACACCGTAGCGCGACCACGAATGCGAGAGTTCTTCCTCACATACCCCGTAGTAATTTCATTGCCGCGACATATAGAGAGGTAGAGGTTTTATAGACCTGTCCCTTCGACCTGAACGGCATTTTGGGGTCACAAATGTTTTTAAATATTGTTTTTCCTTCTGGACGCGGATATTCTCTCGTAGGAATCATAATATCCATGTCGCAAGTGGGACGCTGCCGCGCCCTTCAGCGAGAGGTCATGTTAGTGAAAGAGGCGGTGGAGACGGATCTGGAGACTGCGAATCTCTGGTGATATAGTTCTACCACCAGAGATTCGCAGGCTGCGGTGATACTACAAGACTATCAGCCTCCATGACCTGAGCCCAAGAACGATAGGCGATTCAACCTCCAAAGAAGTATCTTTCGTATCTTATCTATATCTTCTATCATTCGTATCTTATCTTATCTTAAGTGGGATGATATCCGAACCAACGTGACAATTTCATCGAGGTAGTTAAAAAAACTGAAATGAAGGCGTTGTTGGGAGCGACTGCTACATTACCTTCTAATCCCATACGGGTGCCTGAGTCGTTGCCTCGTCCGTTAGTCAGCAGTGTAACGTTGAAGGGGTAAGCTGGGGGTGAATTAAGGGTGACTTGCGCACAGAAATGAATTAAAGATGCATTTGCAAGTACACGAGCATTTATTTGGCAAATCAAAGTTATACAAAGCAATGTGAAGAAGGTAAGAATTTAGAAATTTGGTAAGCTAAAGTGATAATAGAAGAGGGGTGGCTTCAGTAAGCTAGATCATTGAGACGTGTCCCGAGATAAAGTGTAAAACGTTATAGTACTATATATATATACGATATACGATAACGTTATCGTTTAGTCTTTTTTACTTTACAAAATAAATTGTGAGAACTTTAGCATAATAATTGCTTTTAAGAAAATATCCAAGGCTTTCACCAATGTGACTAACCTGCCACGTACGTATGTCGCCAGGAAGCCCCCATCGGCCGGCAGCCGCCAAGTGTCGCAGTTCTCCCGCTACTCGGACGCGCCGCCCGTCCGCCGCGACCTCCCCCACTACTGAACCCCGCGTCGCTACCCGCAGGGACGCACTCCCGTCATGTACAAACCACTCTATTGGCTTTAATCCTAAATATCAGTATTGACTAGTCATATCGAAGGCATATCTTGTCGCTTTCGCTGTAGACGTTACTTATCATACGATACGAGCTTTCTCAGCATTACCTTTCAATATTTTTATATTTGTAAAACTGATTTTGAATGTAGGTAATATCTGAATTTAAATATACCCCCTTTTGACTAACCATTGTATTTTTCGATAGGTTTAAGGTTAAAATGTTCTGTATATTCGATTACTAAAATTGTATACTTCCTACGAGACAATAATATACAATTTGAGCAATTATTCCATTGCTGTCAATTCCCAGTAAGTTACTCTGTGACAATAAAAAAATATTTAAAAAAAATAATTCGACAATAATATGAATGGATGTTTAGAAATTGGTGTTTAGTAGAATTATAAACGTGATAAGTAAATAATCCATTGTCTACTAGGAATTAATAAGAAAGTAAAGGCCTTTTATAGCCGGCTGAATGTTTTGCTTTTTGCTGCCATGCAAATCGCTTTTGAAGTTATCATATCTACTTTGATAAAATGATTTCTACTTCATTTAGCCTGCTCTGGGTAAGTTTTATTTTGAGCAGTTCAAGCCAAATGATCTGAATACTTGTAGCTGTCTATAATTATCTTACTATGTAGATATTGTATACCTAGTTGATTTTGTGCAGTGTTTTAACAATATTGATTTAATGTTAAACAATAGGCAAAGCTTTACCAATTTCATCTTGTATTATTTTGACAATAGTTCTCTAATTTGTAAATATTTTAAAGCTTTAGTGTTTTGACTGAATCGCATTACTCATATCCCTAGACGGGTTTTTCTGGTACAATACAGTTAGATGCGGGTACCATTCCTAGCTGCAATAAATAATGGTAACAATAATATATCTTTACCTTTTAGTATCTAATTATCTATAGAATCTAAATATTCCGTTTATTCCAACCAAATAGTTAATAATTGTTGTGATTAGTGGCTAAGTATATCGTTACCTATTATAAATCAAAAGCCTTCAAGACGGCTAAGGGGTATATCGGCTGCGACTTGCAGTATGCAATCCTGTCTCACACCGCATTCTCTTGAGTGGTACGAACATGCAACCGAATCCCGACAAAAAATGCTTTAACTACAATTAAATGTTTCATGTTTATTATAATAACTACATAGTTAAAATTGTAAATTAGAATTTGCCTCATGGCCTATTCAAATATTTTAGGAAGGTGGTAATAAAACAGCCGTTGAACAAAAATATTGAAGAACACCTCTAATAGTGAAAGGTGATTTTTAAAAGATCATTAATATACATTTTGAGAAAGATTTATACACGGTGAGGGTGTTTTTTTCTTGAATTATATGTTATAATACCTATTAAAAAAGATTGGTTATATATATTAACTAAAGTTATTTTGATGTGATAACTGAAAAAAATACACAAACTGAATGCAGTATACCGACGTAACTGTACCCCTATTGACTAATTGAGAAATTAGCGAATGAAACGAAATACCTTCTACTATCAAAAATCTCAGTTCTTTGTATCTATAATTTTGAAATATTCTCTACTATTATTTTTATTTTTAGTTTAATATTTTATGAATTTTAATAATTTATATTTAGCTTAAGATAGCTTTTAAAAATTATAATTATTAATTCTATTATTTCTGTGATCACAACAATATACTTAAATTCCTTACAAAATTTAATTACAATAATTTGGTAAAGAGCGACTGAGAAGGCTGTAAATCTAGGCAAGTTGTTACCTATTTGTGTACTAACATATATATATTATATATATATATATATATATAATTAAATCTTATTCATCAATCGACTTTTAAGTCGGCATTAACTCACAGACTTGTAAAATTTGGCTTTAAAACTAATATTACATGACATGCACCATTGTGGCTTGAGCAAGCGTGTCAATCAATTTGTTGATCTCCTATTTATTATCGTGTGTGACGTTTCTCCGCAAACACGTTACAATTAACAAGATATCTACAACATACAATATATTTATTTATATACTTATAATTTTCTAACAATATTCTGTAGAATTTTACAAATTATTTATTGTCTTTTAAAATCGTTAGTTAGGTAGTTAATCGACAATATTAAGTAGTATTGTATGCGTATTAAACATATTGTTATAGGTGTTTGAATACTTGACGATGTAGAAATACTGAAGTATGGACTATAATCGCAGTTACATATCTTGCGATTTTCATGTCACATGTCTATTACATATTTGAACTGTAGTCATATCAGTATATATGTAAACGACAGTATATATAACTATCGAATGCATTTATTTATTCTTCCAATTTCATAATAATTCGATTATCAAAACTTTCAATTCTTTTGTGAATTTAAGATTCACACTTGAGACATATCTGATTATCGAATTCTATAATTTCAATTGCATTATGCATTCGACAGTTTGACGTACGACAATAAATTTAATAAAAGTACTTATCTCAGTGCGGTCTTATGGCAGACAATAAATGAATATACTTTGACAATAAATTTTAAATAATAAACACCTATTACGTGAATATTACTATGTTATATAATATGTATACATATATATTATAAATATATATATTTAATAAGAATTGGACGGCGTCTGTCCGTCAATTAGATATACAATTTAACGTATCTATTAATCATTAATGTTTTAACATGTATATTAATTGGTGTCTTTTTTTGAGAAATAAAGATAGTTACATATTCCTGAGCATAATCGTGTAATTATTTTTCTTCTACCTTCAATGACCCCTTCCAATGTAGGCGCAGATTTACCTCAAATGACACGTATTATACATGAATATCAAAATAATTATAAATATAAATATTGTGGGACACTTTTTGCACAGCGCCATCTAGCCCAAAATAAGCTAAAATTTGCTTGTGTTATGGGATCTAGATAACTGATAAATATACTTATATATTTCTAAAAACATACATATTATAGATAAATAACACCCAGACACAGAATAAACCATCGTGCTCATCACACAAAGTTTTATCCTGGGTGGGAATCGAACCCACGACCTCTTGCGTAGCAGTCGGATGCGCTCCCACCGCGCCACAGAGGCAGTTAATTATAATCACTCTTTGTTTGGAAAAGAAATGATAAATTATATAAATAAAATGAAAAGAACAAGAACTACATTAGCTACGTTTCACCAAACGCCTGTAACAATCGTAACACCCAATGTATCGTTCCACCTAGGGCGTTGCGGGCAATAATTGGACCTCCTAGTAATAGAAAACAAATTAGACATTGTCTTCTTACAGGAACAATATCAGAAGGTAACACCTGCGTAACAGAGGGGTACAATTAGATGCCAAGGCACGAGCTGAGATTTATGTTTTTAGTACAAATTTTACTGTAACATCTTTGAGCAACTTCATGACATCTCATTGTGCTGTTGCTGAGGTTGCTTCCTCGGCCTATAGGGTGTTTGTTGTGAGCTGCTACTTTCAATATTCACATCATATTGATCCTCACTTACACCATCTTCGACACGTCCTGCAGTCTCTTGCGGGTTATTACACCGGGGTTATAGGGCGTCCAGAGAAATGATATTACAGCAAGCAGCGAGTATATGTCAACGTAGATTGTTTATTGCTTGACTTTCAACGACAGAATGACCCGAGAAACATGTGCAAACGCTATTTGTAAAGTAACTACAGGTAAGCATTGCCGCCCAATATGGCGTAGTAAGAAACGATGTCACAATTTGTGTCGACTATTAAAGATGTTGTCTGGCGTGGCGTTACAGGGTCAAAGAATAATCATAGGCGCTAATGTCCTCTTCTATATTATGGAATGGCAAACTACCTACGTGTATTCGATAGGGTCCGGCGCTGTGCCGTTAAAAAATTCATTGCAGAAATGAATTTATTTATACACAATTGTCCCAATGCACCATCTATTTTTTGCGGCCCTAAGGGCATGTCTTCTATCGAGGTGACGTTTTCACGCGGCGTCTTGATATCCAAATGGTGTCTTCCGGAAGCGTCCTGTAGACCATCGTCTAATCGTTTATGAGCACGTACTCGGTGATGCGCAAGAGGCGCAAAGTACCTAATTATTGTTATTCCAAAAATAAAAGTAAGGGCGCGAACTGGGAGCTCTTTGGTTCTCTATTTGCGGCTCAAGCAAAATATTTTAGTCGTGGCAGTCTGACGGCGAGAGTGCTTCGTTAATGTCAGAAACTTTTACCTAATGTGCCGACGTGGCCATTGGTTGTGGATCTATTAACAACACTCAGAGATGCGATTAGTGGAGTGATCGTTTGGCTGAGCTTCGAAGACGTTTCCGGAGAGTTCGTAATAAAAAGTTTATTCGTATAAAAAGCATAAAATTAGGGACGGTGTGGAATACAGTAGCGCTTTACTTGTGCTTAGAGTTGTCAGGTCCCATTACAGGGCAGCTGTTGAAAATCAAAAGGTAATTTGCTACGTAAACTAGTGCATGGGCTGGACGCTGAGGGTCAGTACTCGCCTATATACCATGAGGTTAGGGCTAACTGTTCTGTTGACCTTGCCTATGTACGAAATATATCAAAATTGTATGCCTGAAAAAAACCGCGGATTACCTCTTGGATTCTCTTATACCCGACGACTGCTCGGAGAACGATAGTTATTATCACCGACAGATCAGACAGTGGGCTCTTGAGCCACCATACTCACCTCAGTCAGACCTACCAACTTCTGATGAGTTTCTCGATATTGTCCATAGGTAAGGCGTCGGGTGATGATAACAGAATGATAAAGGAGGCTTGCAAGCTGTCGGGTGAAGTAATATTAAATATTTTTTGCCCGTGGTACTACTATGACGTATAGCTATACTATGCTAACTTTTTTAACTAAAAAATGCAATTATATATTTTATTACAATAAATAAAATACTTTACAATTATTGTATATTATTTATTAAGTATACTAATAGTAGTAGTACCAGGGGTAATATAAAATCTCCAGTGGTACTACTATACGTCATAGTAGTACCACGGTCAAAAAATATTTCCCGTGGTACTACCAGTAGTACCACCGGTAGTACCACGGGTAAGTACTGGACAAACCATAGCGTTTAAGTTATAAGCGCATAATATTTGCTTTACGTAGTGATCGTGTAGGTCTTAGACTAAGAATAACCGTAGGTATAGAACACTGAGTAAGTGAGTGAACTTTAAAGATACAAACAACAACATTATTTCGACTGCCTCGGTGGCGCGGTGGTAGTGTATGCGACTGCCGCGCATCAGGTCCCGGGTCGGTACAAATATTGGTGTGATCCACAAATATGGAATTAATAATAATTTTATTCAAGTAACAGCATTTTTGAATTACATTATTATGTTACAGTTTTGTATGTGTAAAAAACTTAGATATATAGTATATTTGTAATTCACAAATTGGGAAGGTGGAGTACTATCCCCCTAGATAGGCTACAAAGCAGCCTGTGTTTAGGAGATACAGTGCTAGTCCCCTTTCTATATCAAATTGTGTCACGTGCTGTGTTATCAAAAATACATTTAATTCAAAATATAATAAAAACTGCAGGTGCAATCAATAACAAAAAGTGCGAGTGTGTGTGTGTGTGTGTGTGTGTGTGTGTGTGGTGTGTGTGTTCGAGTGTGTTTTGAGCGAGTGTGTGTGTATACTTGGCACATATAATATTTATTTAAATTCATTTACAATGAGTGACTCAGTTTCCTCGTAATTTAGTTTAAATAGTAAATTAATTACATTCCTTTTGCATTTGAATTGAGTCATTCCGAATATGGGACATTTAGCGTTTATTTTGTTATAAATAGAAGGACCAAGATAAATAGAGAATCTTTGAAAAAATGATGTCCGCGCAGGGGGCAGTGTACATATTTTGTCTTTCCGACGCTTGGTAATGTCTTTAAATGCAGTTCAACGATGTTGTAGCATAGTCAAATGTAAAATGTAAAGTTGTCTTACGTTAAGAACGTTCCATGCTTTATATAACTCTGTGGTAGAAAAATTCGGAGTTTGGGTGTTTCCTATGTATAATATGTAAGTATTTATAAATATATAAGTATGTATATCAGTTGTCTAGATCCTATAGTACAAGCTTATAGCTTGGTTTGGGCTAGATACCGCTGTGTAAAAAGTGTCCCACAATATTAATTGATTTATTTGTATAAATTAAGTACAAGTAATTTTCAAAAAGCTATCATATGATACTATGATATCCCCATATCTGCTAGGTACCTATTATTAACTGCCAAAAGGTCAAACAATTCACAGAAGGAATCTATTGAGGTCAACATTATCATCTAAATAGCCTGAAAACTTCAGTAACTCCGTAACCATTAACGCTATCAAGGCCAGTCGATCTAAACTTACTATACCATCAATCAGAAACACACTCGGTCAGGAACTAATCAAAGTTTTTGCTTTGAAAACGAGTTCAGTAAAAGTTTTACCTATACTTAGACCCATTGTTTTGACCGCCAACTTAATCAATTCAGGTTGCGTTTAGTAGATTGTTAATAATAAGTAACTAACCTTATACCTCTACGATGCATGTCTTTTAAGTTTTGTCGTTTGAAAAAAAAACACAACTAGAGCCCTATAGTACTTTTTATTGTTTTTCAAAGTATTCACCACGTAGCTTAATACACTTTTCCTTTCGCTCAAACCAGTTATTTTAACATTTATTCCACTCAAAAGAGTGGGTGTTCAAAATGGCTGACTTGAAAGCGTCGACTGCTTCTTCACCGGACTGGGAACCTTTGACCACGAAGACTTTTCTTAATTTAAGGAATTAAAAAGAAATCGTTAGGGCTTAGGTCAGGATGTATGGAGGATGATCAAGAATTTCTACTTTTTCCTGCTTCAAATACTCAATCGTTTGACGAGCATTGTGTGAGCTTGCGTTTTCGTAGTGCAGGAAGATGCGTCGCTTTGAGTTAGATTTTCGAAGTTCGGCGATGACTTGTGCTAAACAAACTGAAGTATACCACTCTGCGTTAACCGTTCTATGATCTGCAAGTGCAATAGTCGCAACATGGCCGGTTTTTCCAACGAACGTGGCCACCATCTTCTTTGAAGTGCTTCGAGAACGAACAACTTTTGTCGGCTTTGGCTCGTCTTGAAAGACCCAGATTGTAGATTGTTGTTTGAAATCAGGATCGTAGGTATAGATCCAAGAATCGTCACCACTGATGATGTCGTAGACGTGATTTGACTCTTCTCGGTTGAACCTTTGCAGAGTTTTCTTACACCATCTGACGGGGGCTTGTGATCGTCGGAAAGCAGATGCGGTATCCAACGGCAAAGTAGCTTTCTCACACCAAGCGCTTCATGCAAGATCTTCTGAAAGGTTGTCCCTGCTGAGATGCCTAATGGAGCCTCTATCTCTCGGTACGTCACATGACGATCTTCGAGAATTAGTCGTCTCACAGCAATGATGTTATCTTCAGTGAAGGCGGATTTTGGGCGTCTTTCGCGAGATTTGTCACTAACACTAGTATGTCCATGCTGGAATTCTAAATACCAGTGTTCGACAGTACGCAGATATGGGGCTTCATCACTGAGCACAGATGTTAGCTCTTCAAAACACTGAAGCCGTGTCAGGCCAAAATTATAGAACTATAACAAACTATAACGTGTGTTCCCACGCTTTATAAACTTTTTCTGTTCTGAGAGTAAAAATGAATTCTCATAAAACTGAAAACTTTGTTCTATCAGAACATTAGATTAAGGCCCGTAAGACTGGGGCTCGTGGCATTAAATGGCTCCGTTATTGATAAGATTATTAGCCGTCAGGTTCGTCATAACGAAGTGATTTGGTAACATCTTGAATAAGAGTATAAAGAAGGCTCATGGGCATAGCCAGAATAGGGTTTATGAGGTTTAAACCCTCCCCTCCCTAAATGTTCATCATCATCCGAACGTGTGTCTTAGTTGTGTTCACGGTTCCCGGGATCTGTTTTCCTACTTCTTCTTCTCAACTTCACACCGTAGCGCGACCACGAATGCGAGAGTTCTTCCTCACATACCCCGTAGTAATTTCATTGCCGCGACATATAGAGAGGTAGAGGTTTTATAGACCTGTCCCTTCGACCTGAACGGCATTTTGGGGTCACAAATGTTTTTAAATATTGTTTTTCCTTCTGGACGCGGATATTCTCTCGTAGGAATCATAATATCCATGTCGCAAGTGGGACGCTGCCGCGCCCTTCAGCGAGAGGTCATGTTAGTGAAAGAGGCGGTGGAGACGGATCTGGAGACTGCGAATCTCTGGTGATATAGTTCTACCACCAGAGATTCGCAGGCTGCGGTGATACTACAAGACTATCAGCCTCCATGACCTGAGCCCAAGAACGATAGGCGATTCAACCTCCAAAGAAGTATCTTTCGTATCTTATCTATATCTTCTATCATTCGTATCTTATCTTATCTTAAGTGGGATGATATCCGAACCAACGTGACAATTTCATCGAGGTAGTTAAAAAAACTGAAATGAAGGCGTTGTTGGGAGCGACTGCTACATTACCTTCTAATCCCATACGGGTGCCTGAGTCGTTGCCTCGTCCGTTAGTCAGCAGTGTAACGTTGAAGGGGTAAGCTGGGGGTGAATTAAGGGTGACTTGCGCACAGAAATGAATTAAAGATGCATTTGCAAGTACACGAGCATTTATTTGGCAAATCAAAGTTATACAAAGCAATGTGAAGAAGGTAAGAATTTAGAAATTTGGTAAGCTAAAGTGATAATAGAAGAGGGGTGGCTTCAGTAAGCTAGATCATTGAGACGTGTCCCGAGATAAAGTGTAAAACGTTATAGTACTATATATATATACGATATACGATAACGTTATCGTTTAGTCTTTTTTACTTTACAAAATAAATTGTGAGAACTTTAGCATAATAATTGCTTTTAAGAAAATATCCAAGGCTTTCACCAATGTGACTAACCTGCCACGTACGTATGTCGCCAGGAAGCCCCCATCGGCCGGCAGCCGCCAAGTGTCGCAGTTCTCCCGCTACTCGGACGCGCCGCCCGTCCGCCGCGACCTCCCCCACTACTGAACCCCGCGTCGCTACCCGCAGGGACGCACTCCCGTCATGTACAAACCACTCTATTGGCTTTAATCCTAAATATCAGTATTGACTAGTCATATCGAAGGCATATCTTGTCGCTTTCGCTGTAGACGTTACTTATCATACGATACGAGCTTTCTCAGCATTACCTTTCAATATTTTTATATTTGTAAAACTGATTTTGAATGTAGGTAATATCTGAATTTAAATATACCCCCTTTTGACTAACCATTGTATTTTTCGATAGGTTTAAGGTTAAAATGTTCTGTATATTCGATTACTAAAATTGTATACTTCCTACGAGACAATAATATACAATTTGAGCAATTATTCCATTGCTGTCAATTCCCAGTAAGTTACTCTGTGACAATAAAAAAATATTTAAAAAAAATAATTCGACAATAATATGAATGGATGTTTAGAAATTGGTGTTTAGTAGAATTATAAACGTGATAAGTAAATAATCCATTGTCTACTAGGAATTAATAAGAAAGTAAAGGCCTTTTATAGCCGGCTGAATGTTTTGCTTTTTGCTGCCATGCAAATCGCTTTTGAAGTTATCATATCTACTTTGATAAAATGATTTCTACTTCATTTAGCCTGCTCTGGGTAAGTTTTATTTTGAGCAGTTCAAGCCAAATGATCTGAATACTTGTAGCTGTCTATAATTATCTTACTATGTAGATATTGTATACCTAGTTGATTTTGTGCAGTGTTTTAACAATATTGATTTAATGTTAAACAATAGGCAAAGCTTTACCAATTTCATCTTGTATTATTTTGACAATAGTTCTCTAATTTGTAAATATTTTAAAGCTTTAGTGTTTTGACTGAATCGCATTACTCATATCCCTAGACGGGTTTTTCTGGTACAATACAGTTAGATGCGGGTACCATTCCTAGCTGCAATAAATAATGGTAACAATAATATATCTTTACCTTTTAGTATCTAATTATCTATAGAATCTAAATATTCCGTTTATTCCAACCAAATAGTTAATAATTGTTGTGATTAGTGGCTAAGTATATCGTTACCTATTATAAATCAAAAGCCTTCAAGACGGCTAAGGGGTATATCGGCTGCGACTTGCAGTATGCAATCCTGTCTCACACCGCATTCTCTTGAGTGGTACGAACATGCAACCGAATCCCGACAAAAAATGCTTTAACTACAATTAAATGTTTCATGTTTATTATAATAACTACATAGTTAAAATTGTAAATTAGAATTTGCCTCATGGCCTATTCAAATATTTTAGGAAGGTGGTAATAAAACAGCCGTTGAACAAAAATATTGAAGAACACCTCTAATAGTGAAAGGTGATTTTTAAAAGATCATTAATATACATTTTGAGAAAGATTTATACACGGTGAGGGTGTTTTTTTCTTGAATTATATGTTATAATACCTATTAAAATAGATTGGTTATATATATTAACTAAAGTTATTTTGATGTGATAACTGAAAAAAATACACAAACTGAATGCAGTATACCGACGTAACTGTACCCCTATTGACTAATTGAGAAATTAGCGAATGAAACGAAATACCTTCTACTATCAAAAATCTCAGTTCTTTGTATCTATAATTTTGAAATATTCTCTACTATTATTTTTATTTTTAGTTTAATATTTTATGAATTTTAATAATTTATATTTAGCTTAAGATAGCTTTTAAAAATTATAATTATTAATTCTATTATTTCTGTGATCACAACAATATACTTAAATTCCTTACAAAATTTAATTACAATAATTTGGTAAAGAGCGACTGAGAAGGCTGTAAATCTAGGCAAGTTGTTACCTATTTGTGTACTAACATATATATATTATATATATATATATATATAATTAAATCTTATTCATCAATCGACTTTTAAGTCGGCATTAACTCACAGACTTGTAAAATTTGGCTTTAAAACTAATATTACATGACATGCACCATTGTGGCTTGAGCAAGCGTGTCAATCAATTTGTTGATCTCCTATTTATTATCGTGTGTGACGTTTCTCCGCAAACACGTTACAATTAACAAGATATCTACAACATACAATATATTTATTTATATACTTATAATTTTCTAACAATATTCTGTAGAATTTTACAAATTATTTATTGTCTTTTAAAATCGTTAGTTAGGTAGTTAATCGACAATATTAAGTAGTATTGTATGCGTATTAAACATATTGTTATAGGTGTTTGAATACTTGACGATGTAGAAATACTGAAGTATGGAATATAATCGCAGTTACATATCTTGCGATTTTCATGTCACATGTCTATTACATATTTGAACTGTAGTCATATCAGTATATATGTAAACGACAGTATATATAACTATCGAATGCATTTATTTATTCTTCCAATTTCATAATAATTCGATTATCAAAACTTTCAATTCTTTTGTGAATTTAAGATTCACACTTTAGACATATCTGATTATCGAATTCTATAATTTCAATTGCATTATGCATTCGACAGTTTGACGTACGACAATAAATTTAATAAAAGTACTTATCTCAGTGCGGTCTTATGGCAGACAATAAATGAATATACTTTGACAATAAATTTTAAATAATAAACACCTATTACGTGAATATTACTATGTTATATAATATGTATACATATATATTATAAATATATATATTTAATAAGAATTGGACGGCGTCTGTCCGTCAATTAGATATACAATTTAACGTATCTATTAATCATTAATGTTTTAACATGTATATTAATTGGTGTCTTTTTTTGAGAAATAAAGATAGTTACATATTCCTGAGCATAATCGTGTAATTATTTTTCTTCTACCTTCAATGACCCCTTCCAATGTAGGCGCAGATTTACCTCAAATGACACGTATTATACATGAATATCAAAATAATTATAAATATAAATATTGTGGGACACTTTTTGCACAGCGCCATCTAGCCCAAAATAAGCTAAAATTTGCTTGTGTTATGGGATCTAGATAACTGATAAATATACTTATATATTTCTAAAAACATACATATTATAGATAAATAACACCCAGACACAGAATAAACCATCGTGCTCATCACACAAAGTTTTATCCTGGGTGGGAATCGAACCCACGACCTCTTGCGTAGCAGTCGGATGCGCTCCCACCGCGCCACAGAGGCAGTTAATTATAATCACTCTTTGTTTGGAAAAGAAATGATAAATTATATAAATAAAATGAAAAGAACAAGAACTACATTAGCTACGTTTCACCAAACGCCTGTAACAATCGTAACACCCAATGTATCGTTCCACCTAGGGCGTTGCGGGCAATAATTGGACCTCCTAGTAATAGAAAACAAATTAGACATTGTCTTCTTACAGGAACAATATCAGAAGGTAACACCTGCGTAACAGAGGGGTACAATTAGATGCCAAGGCACGAGCTGAGATTTATGTTTTTAGTACAAATTTTACTGTAACATCTTTGAGCAACTTCATGACATCTCATTGTGCTGTTGCTGAGGTTGCTTCCTCGGCCTATAGGGTGTTTGTTGTGAGCTGCTACTTTCAATATTCACATCATATTGATCCTCACTTACACCATCTTCGACACGTCCTGCAGTCTCTTGCGGGTTATTACACCGGGGTTATAGGGCGTCCAGAGAAATGATATTACAGCAAGCAGCGAGTATATGTCAACGTAGATTGTTTATTGCTTGACTTTCAACGACAGAATGACCCGAGAAACATGTGCAAACGCTATTTGTAAAGTAACTACAGGTAAGCATTGCCGCCCAATATGGCGTAGTAAGAAACGATGTCACAATTTGTGTCGACTATTAAAGATGTTGTCTGGCGTGGCGTTACAGGGTCAAAGAATAATCATAGGCGCTAATGTCCTCTTCTATATTATGGAATGGCAAACTACCTACGTGTATTCGATAGGGTCCGGCGCTGTGCCGTTAAAAAATTCATTGCAGAAATGAATTTATTTATACACAATTGTCCCAATGCACCATCTATTTTTTGCGGCCCTAAGGGCATGTCTTCTATCGAGGTGACGTTTTCACGCGGCGTCTTGATATCCAAATGGTGTCTTCCGGAAGCGTCCTGTAGACCATCGTCTAATCGTTTATGAGCACGTACTCGGTGATGCGCAAGAGGCGCAAAGTACCTAATTATTGTTATTCCAAAAATAAAAGTAAGGGCGCGAACTGGGAGCTCTTTGGTTCTCTATTTGCGGCTCAAGCAAAATATTTTAGTCGTGGCAGTCTGACGGCGAGAGTGCTTCGTTAATGTCAGAAACTTTTACCTAATGTGCCGACGTGGCCATTGGTTGTGGATCTATTAACAACACTCAGAGATGCGATTAGTGGAGTGATCGTTTGGCTGAGCTTCGAAGACGTTTCCGGAGAGTTCGTAATAAAAAGTTTATTCGTATAAAAAGCATAAAATTAGGGACGGTGTGGAATACAGTAGCGCTTTACTTGTGCTTAGAGTTGTCAGGTCCCATTACAGGGCAGCTGTTGAAAATCAAAAGGTAATTTGCTACGTAAACTAGTGCATGGGCTGGACGCTGAGGGTCAGTACTCGCCTATATACCATGAGGTTAGGGCTAACTGTTCTGTTGACCTTGCCTATGTACGAAATATATCAAAATTGTATGCCTGAAAAAAACCGCGGATTACCTCTTGGATTCTCTTATACCCGACGACTGCTCGGAGAACGATAGTTATTATCACCGACAGATCAGACAGTGGGCTCTTGAGCCACCATACTCACCTCAGTCAGACCTACCAACTTCTGATGAGTTTCTCGATATTGTCCATAGGTAAGGCGTCGGGTGATGATAACAGAATGATAAAGGAGGCTTGCAAGCTGTCGGGTGAAGTAATATTAAATATTTTTTGCCCGTGGTACTACTATGACGTATAGCTATACTATGCTAACTTTTTTAACTAAAAAATGCAATTATATATTTTATTACAATAAATAAAATACTTTACAATTATTGTATATTATTTATTAAGTATACTAATAGTAGTAGTACCAGGGGTAATATAAAATCTCCAGTGGTACTACTATACGTCATAGTAGTACCACGGTCAAAAAATATTTCCCGTGGTACTACCAGTAGTACCACCGGTAGTACCACGGGTAAGTACTGGACAAACCATAGCGTTTAAGTTATAAGCGCATAATATTTGCTTTACGTAGTGATCGTGTAGGTCTTAGACTAAGAATAACCGTAGGTATAGAACACTGAGTAAGTGAGTGAACTTTAAAGATACAAACAACAACATTATTTCGACTGCCTCGGTGGCGCGGTGGTAGTGTATGCGACTGCCGCGCATCAGGTCCCGGGTCGGTACAAATATTGGTGTGATCCACAAATATGGAATTAATAATAATTTTATTCAAGTAACAGCATTTTTGAATTACATTATTATGTTACAGTTTTGTATGTGTAAAAAACTTAGATATATAGTATATTTGTAATTCACAAATTGGGAAGGTGGAGTACTATCCCCCTAGATAGGCTACAAAGCAGCCTGTGTTTAGGAGATACAGTGCTAGTCCCCTTTCTATATCAAATTGTGTCACGTGCTGTGTTATCAAAAATACATTTAATTCAAAATATAATAAAAACTGCAGGTGCAATCAATAACAAAAAGTGCGAGTGTGTGTGTGTGTGTGTGTGTGTGGTGTGTGTGTTCGAGTGTGTTTTGAGCGAGTGTGTGTGTATACTTGGCACATATAATATTTATTTAAATTCATTTACAATGAGTGACTCAGTTTCCTCGTAATTTAGTTTAAATAGTAAATTAATTACATTCCTTTTGCATTTGAATTGAGTCATTCCGAATATGGGACATTTAGCGTTTATTTTGTTATAAATAGAAGGACCAAGATAAATAGAGAATCTTTGAAAAAATGATGTCCGCGCAGGGGGCAGTGTACATATTTTGTCTTTCCGACGCTTGGTAATGTCTTTAAATGCAGTTCAACGATGTTGTAGCATAGTCAAATGTAAAATGTAAAGTTGTCTTACGTTAAGAACGTTCCATGCTTTATATAACTCTGTGGTAGAAAAATTCGGAGTTTGGGTGTTTCCTATGTATAATATGTAAGTATTTATAAATATATAAGTATGTATATCAGTTGTCTAGATCCTATAGTACAAGCTTATAGCTTGGTTTGGGCTAGATACCGCTGTGTAAAAAGTGTCCCACAATATTAATTGATTTATTTGTATAAATTAAGTACAAGTAATTTTCAAAAAGCTATCATATGATACTATGATATCCCCATATCTGCTAGGTACCTATTATTAACTGCCAAAAGGTCAAACAATTCACAGAAGGAATCTATTGAGGTCAACATTATCATCTAAATAGCCTGAAAACTTCAGTAACTCCGTAACCATTAACGCTATCAAGGCCAGTCGATCTAAACTTACTATACCATCAATCAGAAACACACTCGGTCAGGAACTAATCAAAGTTTTTGCTTTGAAAACGAGTTCAGTAAAAGTTTTACCTATACTTAGACCCATTGTTTTGACCGCCAACTTAATCAATTCAGGTTGCGTTTAGTAGATTGTTAATAATAAGTAACTAACCTTATACCTCTACGATGCATGTCTTTTAAGTTTTGTCGTTTGAAAAAAAAACACAACTAGAGCCCTATAGTACTTTTTATTGTTTTTCAAAGTATTCACCACGTAGCTTAATACACTTTTCCTTTCGCTCAAACCAGTTATTTTAACATTTATTCCACTCAAAAGAGTGGGTGTTCAAAATGGCTGACTTGAAAGCGTCGACTGCTTCTTCACCGGACTGGGAACCTTTGACCACGAAGACTTTTCTTAATTTAAGGAATTAAAAAGAAATCGTTAGGGCTTAGGTCAGGATGTATGGAGGATGATCAAGAATTTCTACTTTTTCCTGCTTCAAATACTCAATCGTTTGACGAGCATTGTGTGAGCTTGCGTTTTCGTAGTGCAGGAAGATGCGTCGCTTTGAGTTAGATTTTCGAAGTTCGGCGATGACTTGTGCTAAACAAACTGAAGTATACCACTCTGCGTTAACCGTTCTATGATCTGCAAGTGCAATAGTCGCAACATGGCCGGTTTTTCCAACGAACGTGGCCACCATCTTCTTTGAAGTGCTTCGAGAACGAACAACTTTTGTCGGCTTTGGCTCGTCTTGAAAGACCCAGATTGTAGATTGTTGTTTGAAATCAGGATCGTAGGTATAGATCCAAGAATCGTCACCACTGATGATGTCGTAGACGTGATTTGACTCTTCTCGGTTGAACCTTTGCAGAGTTTTCTTACACCATCTGACGGGGGCTTGTGATCGTCGGAAAGCAGATGCGGTATCCAACGGCAAAGTAGCTTTCTCACACCAAGCGCTTCATGCAAGATCTTCTGAAAGGTTGTCCCTGCTGAGATGCCTAATGGAGCCTCTATCTCTCGGTACGTCACATGACGATCTTCGAGAATTAGTCGTCTCACAGCAATGATGTTATCTTCAGTGAAGGCGGATTTTGGGCGTCTTTCGCGAGATTTGTCACTAACACTAGTATGTCCATGCTGGAATTCTAAATACCAGTGTTCGACAGTACGCAGATATGGGGCTTCATCACTGAGCACAGATGTTAGCTCTTCAAAACACTGAAGCCGTGTCAGGCCAAAATTATAGAACTATAACAAACTATAACGTGTGTTCCCACGCTTTATAAACTTTTTCTGTTCTGAGAGTAAAAATGAATTCTCATAAAACTGAAAACTTTGTTCTATCAGAACATTAGATTAAGGCCCGTAAGACTGGGGCTCGTGGCATTAAATGGCTCCGTTATTGATAAGATTATTAGCCGTCAGGTTCGTCATAACGAAGTGATTTGGTAACATCTTGAATAAGAGTATAAAGAAGGCTCATGGGCATAGCCAGAATAGGGTTTATGAGGTTTAAACCCTCCCCTCCCTAAATGTTCATCATCATCCGAACGTGTGTCTTAGTTGTGTTCACGGTTCCCGGGATCTGTTTTCCTACTTCTTCTTCTCAACTTCACACCGTAGCGCGACCACGAATGCGAGAGTTCTTCCTCACATACCCCGTAGTAATTTCATTGCCGCGACATATAGAGAGGTAGAGGTTTTATAGACCTGTCCCTTCGACCTGAACGGCATTTTGGGGTCACAAATGTTTTTAAATATTGTTTTTCCTTCTGGACGCGGATATTCTCTCGTAGGAATCATAATATCCATGTCGCAAGTGGGACGCTGCCGCGCCCTTCAGCGAGAGGTCATGTTAGTGAAAGAGGCGGTGGAGACGGATCTGGAGACTGCGAATCTCTGGTGATATAGTTCTACCACCAGAGATTCGCAGGCTGCGGTGATACTACAAGACTATCAGCCTCCATGACCTGAGCCCAAGAACGATAGGCGATTCAACCTCCAAAGAAGTATCTTTCGTATCTTATCTATATCTTCTATCATTCGTATCTTATCTTATCTTAAGTGGGATGATATCCGAACCAACGTGACAATTTCATCGAGGTAGTTAAAAAAACTGAAATGAAGGCGTTGTTGGGAGCGACTGCTACATTACCTTCTAATCCCATACGGGTGCCTGAGTCGTTGCCTCGTCCGTTAGTCAGCAGTGTAACGTTGAAGGGGTAAGCTGGGGGTGAATTAAGGGTGACTTGCGCACAGAAATGAATTAAAGATGCATTTGCAAGTACACGAGCATTTATTTGGCAAATCAAAGTTATACAAAGCAATGTGAAGAAGGTAAGAATTTAGAAATTTGGTAAGCTAAAGTGATAATAGAAGAGGGGTGGCTTCAGTAAGCTAGATCATTGAGACGTGTCCCGAGATAAAGTGTAAAACGTTATAGTACTATATATATATACGATATACGATAACGTTATCGTTTAGTCTTTTTTACTTTACAAAATAAATTGTGAGAACTTTAGCATAATAATTGCTTTTAAGAAAATATCCAAGGCTTTCACCAATGTGACTAACCTGCCACGTACGTATGTCGCCAGGAAGCCCCCATCGGCCGGCAGCCGCCAAGTGTCGCAGTTCTCCCGCTACTCGGACGCGCCGCCCGTCCGCCGCGACCTCCCCCACTACTGAACCCCGCGTCGCTACCCGCAGGGACGCACTCCCGTCATGTACAAACCACTCTATTGGCTTTAATCCTAAATATCAGTATTGACTAGTCATATCGAAGGCATATCTTGTCGCTTTCGCTGTAGACGTTACTTATCATACGATACGAGCTTTCTCAGCATTACCTTTCAATATTTTTATATTTGTAAAACTGATTTTGAATGTAGGTAATATCTGAATTTAAATATACCCCCTTTTGACTAACCATTGTATTTTTCGATAGGTTTAAGGTTAAAATGTTCTGTATATTCGATTACTAAAATTGTATACTTCCTACGAGACAATAATATACAATTTGAGCAATTATTCCATTGCTGTCAATTCCCAGTAAGTTACTCTGTGACAATAAAAAAATATTTAAAAAAAATAATTCGACAATAATATGAATGGATGTTTAGAAATTGGTGTTTAGTAGAATTATAAACGTGATAAGTAAATAATCCATTGTCTACTAGGAATTAATAAGAAAGTAAAGGCCTTTTATAGCCGGCTGAATGTTTTGCTTTTTGCTGCCATGCAAATCGCTTTTGAAGTTATCATATCTACTTTGATAAAATGATTTCTACTTCATTTAGCCTGCTCTGGGTAAGTTTTATTTTGAGCAGTTCAAGCCAAATGATCTGAATACTTGTAGCTGTCTATAATTATCTTACTATGTAGATATTGTATACCTAGTTGATTTTGTGCAGTGTTTTAACAATATTGATTTAATGTTAAACAATAGGCAAAGCTTTACCAATTTCATCTTGTATTATTTTGACAATAGTTCTCTAATTTGTAAATATTTTAAAGCTTTAGTGTTTTGACTGAATCGCATTACTCATATCCCTAGACGGGTTTTTCTGGTACAATACAGTTAGATGCGGGTACCATTCCTAGCTGCAATAAATAATGGTAACAATAATATATCTTTACCTTTTAGTATCTAATTATCTATAGAATCTAAATATTCCGTTTATTCCAACCAAATAGTTAATAATTGTTGTGATTAGTGGCTAAGTATATCGTTACCTATTATAAATCAAAAGCCTTCAAGACGGCTAAGGGGTATATCGGCTGCGACTTGCAGTATGCAATCCTGTCTCACACCGCATTCTCTTGAGTGGTACGAACATGCAACCGAATCCCGACAAAAAATGCTTTAACTACAATTAAATGTTTCATGTTTATTATAATAACTACATAGTTAAAATTGTAAATTAGAATTTGCCTCATGGCCTATTCAAATATTTTAGGAAGGTGGTAATAAAACAGCCGTTGAACAAAAATATTGAAGAACACCTCTAATAGTGAAAGGTGATTTTTAAAAGATCATTAATATACATTTTGAGAAAGATTTATACACGGTGAGGGTGTTTTTTTCTTGAATTATATGTTATAATACCTATTAAAATAGATTGGTTATATATATTAACTAAAGTTATTTTGATGTGATAACTGAAAAAAATACACAAACTGAATGCAGTATACCGACGTAACTGTACCCCTATTGACTAATTGAGAAATTAGCGAATGAAACGAAATACCTTCTACTATCAAAAATCTCAGTTCTTTGTATCTATAATTTTGAAATATTCTCTACTATTATTTTTATTTTTAGTTTAATATTTTATGAATTTTAATAATTTATATTTAGCTTAAGATAGCTTTTAAAAATTATAATTATTAATTCTATTATTTCTGTGATCACAACAATATACTTAAATTCCTTACAAAATTTAATTACAATAATTTGGTAAAGAGCGACTGAGAAGGCTGTAAATCTAGGCAAGTTGTTACCTATTTGTGTACTAACATATATATATTATATATATATATATATATATATATATATATATATAATTAAATCTTATTCATCAATCGACTTTTAAGTCGGCATTAACTCACAGACTTGTAAAATTTGGCTTTAAAACTAATATTACATGACATGCACCATTGTGGCTTGAGCAAGCGTGTCAATCAATTTGTTGATCTCCTATTTATTATCGTGTGTGACGTTTCTCCGCAAACACGTTACAATTAACAAGATATCTACAACATACAATATATTTATTTATATACTTATAATTTTCTAACAATATTCTGTAGAATTTTACAAATTATTTATTGTCTTTTAAAATCGTTAGTTAGGTAGTTAATCGACAATATTAAGTAGTATTGTATGCGTATTAAACATATTGTTATAGGTGTTTGAATACTTGACGATGTAGAAATACTGAAGTATGGAATATAATCGCAGTTACATATCTTGCGATTTTCATGTCACATGTCTATTACATATTTGAACTGTAGTCATATCAGTATATATGTAAACGACAGTATATATAACTATCGAATGCATTTATTTATTCTTCCAATTTCATAATAATTCGATTATCAAAACTTTCAATTCTTTTGTGAATTTAAGATTCACACTTTAGACATATCTGATTATCGAATTCTATAATTTCAATTGCATTATGCATTCGACAGTTTGACGTACGACAATAAATTTAATAAAAGTACTTATCTCAGTGCGGTCTTATGGCAGACAATAAATGAATATACTTTGACAATAAATTTTAAATAATAAACACCTATTACGTGAATATTACTATGTTATATAATATGTATACATATATATTATAAATATATATATTTAATAAGAATTGGACGGCGTCTGTCCGTCAATTAGATATACAATTTAACGTATCTATTAATCATTAATGTTTTAACATGTATATTAATTGGTGTCTTTTTTTGAGAAATAAAGATAGTTACATATTCCTGAGCATAATCGTGTAATTATTTTTCTTCTACCTTCAATGACCCCTTCCAATGTAGGCGCAGATTTACCTCAAATGACACGTATGAATATCAAAATAATTATAAATATAAATATTGTGGGACACTTTTTACACAGCGCCATCTAGCCCAAAATAAGCTAAAATTTGCTTGTGTTATGGGATCTAGATAACTGATAAATATACTTATATATTTCTAAATACATACATATTATAGATAAATAACACCCAGACACAGAATAAACCATCGTGCTCATCACACAAAGTTTTATCCTGGGTGGGAATCGAACCCACGACCTCTTGCGTAGCAGTCGGATGCACTCCCACCGCGCCACAGAGGCAGTTAATTATAATCACTCTTTGTTTGGAAAAGAAATGATAAATTATGTAAATAAAATGAAAAGAACAAGAACTACATTAGCTACGTTCCACCAAACGCCCGTAACAATCGTAACACCCAATGTATCGTTCCACCTAGGGCGTTGCGGGCAATAATTGGACCTCCTAGTAATAGAAAACAAATTAGACATTGTCTTCTTACAGGAACAATATCAGAAGGTAACACCTGCGTAACAGAGGGGTACAATTAGATGCCAAGGCACGAGCTGAGATTTATGTTTTTAGTACAAATTTTACTGTAACATCTTTGAGCAACTTCATGACATCTCATTGTGCTGTTGCTGAGGTTGCTTCCTCGGCCTATAGGGTGTTTGTTGTGAGCTGCTACTTTCAATATTCACATCATATTGATCCTCACTTACACCATCTTCGACACGTCCCGCAGTCTCTTGCGGGTTATTACACCGGGGTTATAGGGCGTCCAGAGAAATGATATTACAGCAAGCAGCAAGTATATGTCAACGTAGATTGTTTATTGCTTGACTTTCAACGACAGAATGACCCGAGAAACATGTGCAAACGCTATTTGTAAAGTAACTACAGGTAAGCATTGCCGCCCAATATGGCGTAGTAAGAAACGATGTCACAATTTGTGTCGACTATTAAAGATGTTGTCTGGCGTGGCGTTACAGAGTCAAAGAATAATCATAGGCGCTAATGTCCTCTTCTATATTATGGAATGGCAAACTACCTACGTGTATTCGATAGGGTCCGGCGCTGTGCCGTTAAAAATTCATTGCAGAAATGAATTTATATATACACAATTGTTCCAATGCACCATCTATTTTTTGCGGCCCTAAGGGCAAGTCTTCTATCGAGGTGACGTTTTCACGCGGTGACGTCTTGATATCCAAATGGTGTCTTCCGGAAGCGTCCTGTAGACCATCGTCTAATCGTTTATAATCTCATACTCGGTGATGCGCAAGAGGCGCAAAGTACCTAATTATTGTAATTCCAAAAATAAAAGTTGGGGCGCAAACTGGGAGCTCTTTGGTTCTCTATTTGCGGCTCAAGCAAAATATTTTAGTCGTGGCAGTCTGACGGCGAGAGTGCTTCGTTAATGTCAGAAACTTTTACCTAATGTGCCGACGTGGCCATTGGTCGTGGATCTATTAACAACACTCAGAGATGCGATTAGTGGAGTGATCGTTGGCTGAGCTTCGAAGACGTTTCCGGAGAGTTCGTAATAAAAAGTTTATTCGTATAAAAAGCATAAAATTAGGGACGGTGTGGAATACAGTAGCGCTTGTGCTTAGAGTTGTCAGGTCCCATTACAGGGCAGCTGTTGAAAATCAAAAGGTAATTTGCTACGTAAACTAGTGCATGGGCTGGACGCTGAGGGTCAGTACTCGCCTATATACCATGAGGTTAGGGCTAACTGTTCTGTTGACCTTGCCTATGTACGAAATATATTAAAATTGTATGCCTGAAAAAAACCGCGGATTACCTCTTGGATTCTCTTATACCCGACGACTGCTCGGAGAACGATAGTTATTATCACCGACAGATCAGACAGTGGGCTCTTGAGCCACCATACTCACCTCAGTCAGACCTACCAACTTCTGATGAGTTTCTCGATATTGTCCATAGGTAAGGCGTCGGGTGATGATAACAGAATGATAAAGGAGGCTTGCAAGCTGTCGGGTGAAGTAATATTAAATGTTTTTAACTGACGTATTTACGAGGGAGTGTTTTCCCGTATATGGCGATATGGCTATACCAATTCGGATTATTCGTAAAAAAGGTGACAAGCCGCCAGAAGACCCTAAGTCATACCGACCGATCACATTGTTAACGCCCTGTAACACATACAGCCTAGAAAAATGGCCCCGTAAACGACCTTAAGTGTTTTGAAAGAAAGTCCCCCATGTATCAGTAGATATTTTCGACAACGCGTAAAAACTATTTTTAGCCTATTCACCTACAGGACAAACCCAGCACTTACCCGTGGTACTACCGGTCGTACTACTGGTAGTACCACGGGAAATATTTTTTGCCCGTGGTACTACTATGACGTATAGTAGTACCACGGGAGATTTTATATTACCCCTGGTACTACTACTACTACTAGTATACTTAATAAATAATATACAATAATTGTAAAGTATTTTATTTATTGTAATAAAATATATAATTGCATTTTTTAGTTAAAAAAGTTAGCATTTGTCAGTTGCGAGCAGGTCACGGTGGTGTAGTTGGTAACGCGTCTGGTGCGTTGAACCAGAAGACGCTGGTTCGAGTCCAGCTCGTGACTGAAAAATTTTTCCACATTAAATTTAAAATTTAGAAAAATTTTGCATACCAATTGCTTTTCAAAATTGTTTCTAAAATATATAATAACGTTATTTTAATTTTACCCGTGGCATACTTTCTCATCCCATGTCCTACACTATGACGTCGATTTTTTAAAATTGACAAGCATCCGTTTGTTTTGGTATTCTTCATAAATAAATATAAATATCCATCACGCCTTATCCCCGAAGGGGTGGCAGAGGCATATTATATGCCCACTTTTCACCGTGTGGATTTCTGTCACACGTAATAGCTGGTGAGCCCATTGCCGTGTTGAAATAGACAGACGCAGGTTGTGGCTACCTGCTGTTGAAATTTTCAAGCCGCCCATAAGGCCTTCAACCAGGCTTAACGACTGCCATTTTACTGGCAACCGGGACCAACGGCTTAACGTGCCTTCCGAAGCACGCAAACGCTTGCAAATGTAAATGTCACAAAGTGGTCACCCATCCGAGGACCAGCCATAGTGAAAGTTGCGTAACTCAGTGATCGTTTACAGAACACTGAGACCGCGAGGCCACGAGCGCTTCACGTATTCTTCATAAATTTGGATTAACCTAGCCACAAACTGACGCGTTCAGCTGCACAAAATAGTCTTCTTACCGGTCAATTCATATTGATGGGTTGCGAGCTCAAAGAGTTTATAACCTCAATACCCTCACTCTACATTTCATACGTACAAGAAAAAACTCCAGCTATCTTATATTATAATCCATTAAAATATTTTTTTTAGTTTTAGTCTCCTATTTTTTTCTCCTGTTTAGGTTGCGATTTATGCGCTGGGTATCCGCTCTCGATTGCGATTTATGTAGATACATAAAACATAAAGTATTTTATTTATACTTAATTTAGATAAGTATAAATAAAATACATAAAAAAAAAAAAAATAAAAAAAAAAAAATAAAAAAAAAAAAAAATACTACCCCGTCAGGGATACAGCGTGAAGATAGTTAGTTAGTTAGTTAGTTAATTTAGATAAAAAGTATATATAAAATACTTTACAATTATTGTATATTATTTATTAAGTATACTAGTAGTAGTAGTACCAGGGGTAATATAAAATCTCCAGTGGTACTACTATACGTCATATTAGTACCACGGGTAAGTACTGGACAAACCATAGCGTTTAAGTTATAAGCGCATAATATTTGCTTTACGTAGTGATCGTGTAGGTCTTAGACTAAGAATAACCGTAGGTACAGAACACTGAGTAAGTGAGTGAACTTCAAAGATACAAACAACAACATTATTTCGACTGCCTCGGTGGCGCGGTGGTAGTGTATGCGACTGCCGCGCATCAGGTCCCGGGTTCGATTCCCGGGTCGGTACAAATATTGGTGTGATCCACAAATATTGAATTAATAATAAGTAACAGCATTTTTGAATTACATTATTATGTTACAGTTTTGTATGTGAAAAAAACTTAGATATATAGTATATTTGTAATTCACAAATTGGGAAGGTGGAGTACTATCCCCCTAGATAGGCTACAAAGCAGCCTGTGTTTAGGAGATACAGTGCTAGTCCCCTTTCTATATCAAATTGTGTCACGTGCTGTGTTATCAAAAATAGATTTAATTAATAATAAAATAAAAACTGCAGGTGCAATCAATAACAAAAAGTGCGAGTGTGTGTGTGTGTGTTCGAGTGTGTTTTGAGCGAGTGTGTGTGTATACTTGGCACATATAATATTTATTTAAATTCATTTACAATGAGTGACTCAGTTTCCTCGTAATTTAGTTTAAATAGTAAATTAATTACATTCCTTTTGCATTTGAATTGAGTCATTCCGAATATGGGACATTTAGCGTTTATTTTGTTATAAATAGAAGGACCAAGATAAATAGAGAATCTTTGAAAAAATGATGTCCGCGCAGGGGGCAGTGTACATATTTTGTCTTTCCGACGCTTGGTAATGTCTTTAAATGCAGTTCAACGATGTTGTAGCATAGTCAAATGTAAAATGTAAAGTTGTCTTACGTTAAGAACGTTCCATGCTTTATATAACTCTGTGGTAGAAAAAATTCGGAGTTTGGGTGTTTCCTATGTATAATATGTAAGTATTTATAAATATATAAGTATGTATATCAGTTGTCTAGATCCTATAGTACAAGCTTATAGCTTGGTTTGGGCTAGATACCGCTGTGTAAAAAGTGTCCCACAATATTAATTGATTTATTTGTATAAATTAAGTACAAGTAATTTTCAAAAAGCTATCATATGATACTATGATATCCCCATATCTGCTAGGTACCTATTATTAACTGCCAAAAGGTCAAACAATTCACAGAAGGAATCTATTGAGGTCAACATTATCATCTAAATAGCCTGAAAACTTCAGTAACTCCGTAACCATTAACGCTATCAAGGCCAGTCGATCTAAACTTACTATACCATCAATCAGAAACACACTCGGTCAGGAACTAATCAAAGTTTTTGCTTTGAAAACGAGTTCAGTAAAAGTTTTACCTATACTTAGACCCATTGTTTTGACCGCCAACTTAATCAATTCAGGTTGCGTTTAGTAGTTTGCTAATAATAAGTAACTAACCTTATACCTCTACGATGCATGTCTTTTAAGTTTTGTCGTTTGAAAAAAAAACACAACTAGAGCCCTATAGTACTTTTTATTGTTTTTCAAAGTATTCACCACGTAGCTTAATACACTTTTCCTTTCGCTCAAACCAGTTATTTTAACATTTATTCCACTCAAAAGAGTGGGTGTTCAAAATGGCTGACTTGAAAGCGTCGACTGCTTCTTCACCGGACTGGGAACCTTTGACCACGAAGACTTTTCTTAATTTAAGGAATTAAAAAGAAATCGTTAGAGCTTAGGTCAGGATGTATGGAGGATGATCAAGAATTTCTACTTTTTCCTGCTTCAAATACTCAATCGTTTGACGAGCGTTGTGTGAGCTTGCGTTTTCGTAGTGCAGGAAGATGCGTCGCTTTGAGTTAGATTTTCGAAGTTCGGCGATGACTTGTGCTAAACAAACTGAAGTATACCACTCTGCGTTAACCGTTCTATGATCTGCAAGTGCAATAGTCGCAACATGGCCGGTTTTTCCAACGAACGTGGCCACCATCTTCTTTGAAGTGCTTCGAGAACGAACAACTTTTGTCGGCTTTGGCTCGTCTTGAAAGACCCAGATTGTAGATTGTTGTTTGAAATCAGGATCGTAGGTATAGATCCAAGAATCGTCACCACTGATGATGTCGTAGACGTGATTTGACTCTTCTCGGTTGAACCTTTGCAGAGTTTTCTTACACCATCTGACGGGGGCTTGTGATCGTCGGAAAGCTGATGCGGTATCCAACGGCAAAGTAGCTTTCTCACACCAAGCGCTTCATGCAAGATCTTCTGAAAGGTTGTCCCTGCTGAGATGCCTAATGGAGCCTCTATCTCTCGGTACGTCACATGACGATCTTCGAGAATTAGTCGTCTCACAGCAATGATGTTATCTTCAGTGAAGGCGGATTTTGGGCGAGATTTGTAACTAACACTAGTATGTCCATGCTGGAATTCTAAATACCAGTTTTCGACAGTACGCAGACATGGGGCTTCATCACTGAACACAGATGTTAGCTCTTCAAAACACTGAAGCCGTGTCAGGCCAAAATTATAGAACTATAACAAACTATAACGTGTGTTCCCACGCTTTATAAACTTTTTCTGTTCTGAGAGTAAAAATGAATTCTCATAAAACTGAAAACTTTGTTCTATCAGGACATCAGATTAAGGCCCGTAAGACTGGGGCTCGTGGCATTAAATGGCTTCGTTATTGATAAGATTATTAGACGTCAGATTCGTCATAACGAAGTGATTTGGTAACATATTGAATAAGAGTATAAAGAAGGCTCATGGGCATAGCCAGAATAGGGTTTATGGGGTTTAAACCCTCCCCTCCCTAAATGTTCATCATCATCCGAACGTGTGTCTTAATTGTGTTCACGGTTCCCGGGATCTGTTTTCCTACTTCTTCTTCTCAACTTCACACCGTAGAGCGACCACGAATGCGAGAGTTCCTCCTCACATCCACCGTAGTAATTTCATTGCCGCGACATATAGAGAGGTAGAGGTTTTATAGACCTGTCCCTTCGACCTGAACGGCATTTTGGGGTCACAAATGACACCAGGCTTCTCCCGCCACTTGACTCAGCAATGCAAGTCTTGATGTAGCAATGGATGTCATGGGACATTAGGTATTTAACCTGGTCCGTGCGCTCAACCAAATCATCGCCTATGCTGACGCTTCACATCCCCTCTTCCGCCATCACCCCGATCGCTACTGTAATCGAGAACAGCGGAAGTGCCGGAAACTGTAACTAGGGACCGTTTCTTGTTTGTGCCTTCATTTTGGGACGGTTTGACCTTACTATACAACGCTGGTCGGGCGGGTTGGAATAGGGCATTGCTTTTTCCTTTTCTTTGCCATGACATCGTCCGTTAATCGCAGGTGGACCACTATCAGGTAAGGCTGGCTTGTGCCCCGAAGCTCTACGGACCCTACGGCCCCATCACAACACATCTCCGCTTTAGTTAAATAAGTGCGTTCTATCCATCGTTTACACATTATTACAAGTATTGGAAACCCCCAAGAACTAAATCTTGGCTACGCACGTGAGAAGGCTTATTACTCCGTGCTACATTCACGGCTCATGGGGGTGCTAGAGTTGTATAAGGTTAGTGCATGCACCTTCTTGAAGGGCCACTAAGAAGGTGCATAGAGATGCATCAATCTTCAAATTAAAATTGTATCAATCATGCAAAATTCGTGTTTGAAAGGCGCCGATAAGCAGTATGCCTGACAAAATGGCTGAGAAGCAATGTGCCTGACATTACAAGATGGCTGGAAAGCTATGGGTTTAAATTAAATATAGGGATGTAAAAATAGATTTAAAGTATGTTTACCAACTTAATAAACAATATACATTTTAGAAGGTGACTATAATGAGAAAATGTAGGTTAGGTGCAAGTGGTCCCAACACATCTCCAGGGCCTAAACGACTTCATCTGTAAGCGGTGCACCTGCTGTGACGTCATTGCTACCTGCGAGCCAGGAGCGGTTCATTGCCGCCGCGACCTTACGTCCTCCACAGCGCATTATAAAACGGGCCGCACTGGCGGACCTCGGCCCTTCTACTGAACTCGTAGATGCTCACCAGGTGACGTTTTACACTTTATCTCGGGACACGTCTCAATGATCTAGCTTACTGAAGCCACCCCTTATCTATTATCACTTTAGCTTACCAAATTTCTAAATTCTTACCTTCTTCACATTGCTTTGTATAACTTTAAAAAAAAAGAAGAAGAAGAAAAGAAGCGCTCGTGGCCCCGCGGTCTCAGTGTTCGGTAAACGATCACTGAGGTACGCAACTTTCACTATGGCTGGTCGTCGGATGGGTGACCACTTTGTGGCATTTACATTTGCGAGCGTTTCCGTGCTTCGGAAGGCACGTTAAGCCGTTGGTCCCGGTTGCCAGTAAAATGGCAGTCGTTAAGCCTGGTTGAAAGCCTAATAGGCGGCTTAAAAAATTTCAACAGCAGGTAGCCACAACCTGCGTCTGTCTATTTCATCACGGCAATGGGCTCACCACCTATTACGTGGGACAGGAATCCACACGGTGAAAAGTGGGCATATAATATGCCTCTGCCACCCCTTCGGGGATAAGGCGTGATGGATATTTATTTTTATTTATTTATTTAAAAAAAAAACTAGCTATCTTCACGCTGTATCCCTGACGGGGTAGTCAGAGAAGACAGATCGCCAGGCTTCGCGATCCATGCATACTTCTTTCGCTTCTTCGAGATTCATCAATCGCTTCATACACGCACGTCTGGGTAACCGAGTACTTTTGACCTTTCCGTTTTTGAGCAATCTGCTCACGTGGTCATGTAAGTCTCGGCCTACCCTGACTCCTTCTACCCTCTACTTTTGAACAATATTTATTCTTCGTCAATCGTTCTTCACTCATTCGTTGGACGTGTCCAAACCAACGGAGCACGCCCTTTTCAAGCTTAACGCTGACACTTTCATTCAAACCTGCCATATTGCGTATCACTTCGTTACGTATTCGGTCGGCCAAGGTAACGCCGCACAATTTTCGAAGTGATCGCATCTCCACAGCATTCAATTTACTTTTATGCATCTGCTGACATACCCAGGTTACACTACCGCAAAGCAAAGTTGGCACTAGCACTGCGTTATGAATCGCCATTCGTGTTTCTTTTACGAGATGGAGTGAATATTATGGAAAGACGTATGCAAGAAAAGACAGAGATGCCACATCGGGAAGTGGAGCTCACTTCGATGCTCCGTATCCCGATGTCATTGAAGTCATTAGTATGAAAGAAATAGAACAAGCGATAAGAAGTATGAAATGTGGTAAGGCTGCGGGAAAAGACAGAGTTACTGCTGAGATGATCAAGTACGGTGGGTCGCGTGTCTGGGACTCACTATGTCTGTTATGCAACTTGTGCTGGCGGACGGGTGAGGTCCCGGATGACTGGCGAGTGTAGTACCTATTTACAAAGGGAAAGGCTCGCGCCTAAACTGCTCCTGCAACAGGGCGATCAGCTTGGTCAGCTTAGCTAGTAAGGTGTATGCAAAGGTTATAACGGCACGAATACAAGAAAAGTCTGAAAGGTATTAATGGGAGGCTCAATGCGGATTCCGACGTGGAAGAGGTTGCATGGATCAAGTGTTTTCTCTCCGCATGATCGCGGAAAAGTTTCTGGCTGTTAGCCAGAAGGTTTTCTGCGCTTTTGTGGATCTAGAGAAAGCATTTGATAACGTTGTGAGAGAAACGCTGTGGGACTTGCTGCCCGGATATGGTGTGGACGGCTCGCTACTGCGGGCAATACAGTCGCTTTATAGGGACTGTAAGGCTTGCGTGCGAGTAGGGGGGATGTGTCACCTCTTTTTTCTTTGTATAACTTTGATTTGCCAAATAAATGCTCGTGTACTTGCAAATGCATCTTTAATTCATTTCTGTGCGCAAGTCACCCTAAATTCACCCCCAGCTTACCCCTTCAACGTTACACTGCTGACTAACGGACGAGGCAACGACTCAGGCACCCGTATGGGATTAGGAGGTAATGTAGCAGTCGCTCCCAACAACGCCTTCATTTCAGTTTTTTTAACTACCTCGATGAAATTGTCACGTTGGTTCGGATATCATCGCACTTAAGATAAGATAAGATACGAATGATAGAAGATATAGATAAAATAAGATACGAAAGATACTTCTTTGGAGGTTGATTCGCCTATCGTTCTTGGGCTCAGGTCATGGAGGCTGATAGTCTTGTAGTATCACCGCAGCCTGCGAATCTCTGGTGGTAGAACTATATCACCAGAGATTCGCAGTCTCCAGATCCGTCTCCACCGCCTCTTTCACTAACATGACCTCTCGCTGAAGGGCGCGGCAGCGTCCCACTTGCGACATGGATATTATGATTCCTACGAGAGAATATCCGCGTCCAGAAGGAAAAACAATATTTAAAAACATTATATAATATCAATATCATATTTGTTATTAATAGTAATTTTGATGATTTTTAGGAAGATTATACAATTAATTGCAATTACAAAATAACATTTTCTCTTAGTCGAGTGATTCGTTACCTTAACTAAATCGACTAAGTTAGGAACTACGCTTGCATGCTAGCAACATTAAAAAAAATAAAGCCGGAAAGGAATGTCATATTAGTCCATATAAAAAAAACAAATTTACAGTAAATTTCACGTTTCAGAGGCATACTACGTAGTGCTAGTGCCAACGTTGCTTTACGGTAGCGAAACCTGGGTATGTCAGCACATGCATGAAAGTAAATTGAATGCTGTAGAGATGCGATCACTTCGAAAAAGACGAACCGAATACATGACGAAGTGATACGCAATATGGCAGGTTTGAATGAGTGTCAGCGTTAAGCTGGAATAGGGCAAGGTCTGGACCCTAACAACTTTGTTTGGGGCTCCGCAGAATCAGCGGCGGAACCAGCACAGTTGAGCAGTCAGTAGTACCGAAAAAATGCGATGGTGTAAGAGCTGTAAGAGCATCGACACGACGAGTGTTCCACTAGGGATGGGAATAAAACAAGCATGTATCGATATTTCTTATATATTTTTACAATTGAAATATTACAGGCGGCTACATACAAAATAAATAAGTCTTTATAAAATTTACATTACAGTGTGATGATATAAAATAAACGTTTACAAAATAAATCAATTTCTTTAAAACAAAACTGTACATAATCACTTCCAAATAATTATATTTGTTACGGTCAAAATGTAATAAAAATAACTTAGTAATATTACACACTTACAAATAAAATATCGCATAATCCATCTATTTCGTCGACTGTACATTGAAAGTAGCGATCCAGCGCATATTTGCCGTACATATCTCGATAAACAATATCTATAACATAAAAATTACGAGTATTTGTGCTATAGGGTTGAAAAAACATCTCATAAATATTGCTCTTCCTAAGAAAAGCAGAATATCAATTTACATTTTCGAGTTGGCCTAGTGGCTGAGTGTCATTGTAGGAAAACAAAAAGAAGATTTGCACCAAACAGTAATACCTACGAACCAATATTTTTTCATGCTGGCTACATTGTCAAAATGCTGTCGAAATGTCATGGCACAAAGGCTGAAGTAGTCAAGTCATAAAATATCGAAACGTCACTTTTATGTGAAATTTTAAATGAAAAAAAGTAGAATACTTTATAGTTGCCAAATGACATTATTATCTACTCTTTGTTGTCAAACTTCCACCAAATTCTGCCATTGCGTGTTCTAGGACGTATCCTTAGTAGTCTTAAAAAAATCAAAGATTGAAAATATTAAAAAAAAATTACAACAAAATGCGTTACCGGAAACGACACAATTGAAGTTATAAATGGAATGCGTCTTGATTGGTGGGGGTGAGAAACATTAATAATTGGCACAATATAGTTTGTAAGAAGGCGGTAGATATATATAATAGATTTTTTTTAATATCGTCATTAAAAACGTTGCAACATTTTTACACCTTAAAAACTATAGAGCAGCACTCTTGGGCGTACATACAACATGGAACATTTATAGCCCATTTACAGAAGTAAATCTACTAGATTTAATGCATATCTCTTTGTAAGAAAAAGATTATGAGCCGCATTTTACTAGAATACTTCGTAAACAGGCGCTTAAATATTATCTAGCATTCTTTTATAAATATGTAGAAACATACATTTGTAGTTGACTAAAAGACAATTGGAGCAAGAAAAACATCGAGATTACACCAATCGATAAAATACTCAAGTCGATAAGTCAACTACGAACAGCACATAATTATAAGTGTTACAGGCTTAGTCTACACAATATGAGTGACAAAAATTTACATACTACACTCACACGATCACATTACATGAATAGTTCGTAAGTAAAGCCCTATATTCACTGACCACAACAACATTTCAACATAAATAATATTTGCTGTTGTTTGTTAGTGATGTAGGGTTGTGTAACTTTATAATTACTATACAAAAAAGCAAATATCCAAAAATTTGCACGATTCAGGCACGTTTGAAACTATTTTGAGATGAAACTTCATGGTTGCTTGACAATACCCTGATAATAATTTGTTCCTTTTTTATGTTTATAATACCATGAATTTTGTGCAAGTGTGCTATTTTTTTAATGAAAATAGTTTCAATGTTTACTTGTTAAATGTTGTGGTTCGTAGAACGTACTATCGACTATCGATAACTTGATTATCGATAAATCGATAGTACGTCTTCATCACTATCACTCATAAGAATGTTAAAAACATTATCCAATCTATTATATACTGTTGAACTGTGTGCTAATTGTTATTGATAAAAACATAATATACTTTCTAAATTATTAAGAGTTAAAGGGTTATCGTGAAAACTAAATTAAAGATTCTATACATTTTTATTAAGTCTTAATAAAAACGTGTTATTCTATGTTCGTTGCTAAAGAGATTTATCATCCTCGGGTATTTGGAATTACAATATTAGCCGTACATTTTATTCTTTCTTTCATAATAGTAACTTTCCTCCGCTGAAAGCTGCATATCCAGCTACCTACAATCGTCTACAATTCCTATACATTTACATTATTTACTTTACATATGCGTTTCTTTGGTTAACCCTAACGGTCAGTGCATACCTGGTGGTACGAGATCCTCAATTTAAACTTCAAAACCAATGCAATAGCATTGAAAAATTGTCAGAAAAATTTGATGCATACTGCTTCGAATTTCACATAAGATTTAAATAATTTTTAAGTTTTTGGTTTGTTCTCTTTTTGTTAAAATATTTTAGTTCAAGTTTACTAATTAGTAATTAAGTATTAGTATTCTCCGATTTAAAATTATACTGTATGACTCTTTAATTACGTAATTATAATGTTTCTTAAAAAATGTTATGTCTTCAATCTCTGCGTCGCATCTGGGTGGCAATTCTAAACCATATAATTGGAAAGCAAAGTTTACATAATACAATATGTTAAGAAAACCCTGTCCGATCCGTGAAGGTATTGTTAGGTAATGAAATATGATTTTATTCCTGTCATCCTTTTTAGAAATTACCTCCAAAAATTTCCCCTAAAATTTTTCTTCAAAAATTTATCCCGAATAAAGTAATTGAAAATTAATATAACGTGGTAGCTTACATGGCAACACAGGGAATGGGCTATTCGGAAATGCAAGGTCAAAGGGTCAGCTTACACCTGCCGGCGGCTTCTTTTGATATCACATACACTCGTCGCCGCATGCCAAAAGGTGTTGTCAGTTATTGAAAATTTGCTATATTTTAAGGAAATTGGACTAATTCTGATACTTAGTAGAAGTCTTATGTTTAGTAGAAGTATTTTTATTGAGAATTGGCAGTCTATCCGGCTATGTGTGATTAAATACAAAACTACTGCAATACAATATTTCCTACAGGAGTTCTATTTTCTTGGGAATGTGCTATGGTAAATGAGATCTTCTGGGCCCAAAACAGTCACCATTGATTAATGAACGAGATAATGGTGAAGAGAAACCCTTTACCAACCTATCTGATCTGTGTGGTAAGGTCAAATATGAATGCCAATGCATTTGGAAGAGGTTTACATCCAGCAATGGACTGAAATGGGCTGGTTTGATTGAAGTTCTTAACATATCGGAGACTTTGGTCTATAAATATCGGAATGATGAAAAATCTTGATAATTTTTTTATATTATTAACTAAACTGTTTCACTCACGTGTAAATTTTGAGATAGCCCGACTAGTTTCATACCTACGGAGGTCTTTTTTCAAGAGTTCATCTAACTGGTCGATAACACTTATTTTGTGTTGGGCATTTTTACTAATGGGCAATTTTTATTTTTTTAACCTGTGTTATAAACTTTATAATATTTGAGATGTTGTACCATTTCGATTAATACATATTATAGGCAAAATGTAAACAACCTTCAATTAACCTTCCATCGACATCATCGTTAGCATTACGACAGTAACGCCTTTGCCTATAAATGAAAATAAAACACACAAAAAAGCATAGTGTCATACTATTTTATGAGTTTTATTTAGGCAAAGGCCCAACGAATTCATGCCACTGATGACGTTATTATGAATCAATTATTTTATTTTATTTTTAATTTAAGTTAGTTTCATAAAATGCTTTATATTTTCAAAATCTAAAATAAGGGTAATCAATTTTGGTCAATTCTCTTTCACAGTTCCTGAGAAAATGACAGAACTGTGTAACCTAAAAATTAAGCTAACTAGTTTTTTAACCAGTTGAAAATGCAGCGTCCATGGAATTTGTATTGTCTAGGTTTTTAAAATCAATGGTTTACATATTATACTTTTTATTAAGACTGACACGGTCCAACTGATGGAATGTGGTCAAGTGAGCCTATGGACGTTTCAACTCCAGGTGCCCAATTCTCGACAATACAACTTGAAAGGGTATACTGAATTGTGCTGGCAAAATGTCATTTGTTTTATATTTAGAAACGGCGAAAACCATTTTAAAATAAATCTATATTAAATGCAATATTTATGGAATATAGTATGTTGATTTCTGATTGTGCCATATGTAATCTGTCATATGCACACAACTATAATATATATCAGATGGTTTAAAAAAAATGGAATCGAAAAGTTATTTATTTTAACACATTGATCGCCAAAAAACCGACCTATTATTTTGCTAATGTTTGTTTTTGCGGTGTTCAATGTATTAAATATGTATATAAATCCAGTGTACCTACTTAAGCCTATTACAGCAATATAATTGGAACTATCTATAACTATACTAAGCATAAAATGGCACTCGCAGGACGAACGCACAAACATATCCCGCCGAAATCTTTCTAAATACATCTTCGTTTCTTTGTGTTGTGATCGAAAATTTATTTATCTGAGATACGCATGCTACTTACTAGCATAATGTATGCTTGATACAATATAACATAGTCAGGAGGATCGCTTTAAGTGGCTGAAATCCGTTTACTTTGTTAAGAAAGGGAAAAAATCCTGTCAGGATCCATGGGGCTATCTTTTCTAGGGCTCGCCCGGGACTCCTGGCCATAGGGTAACGTGTGGGTTTAGTCGGTAAAAATCTTAGCATAGCACCCATGAAAGAAAAAAAGGGAACAAACCCTTTGGCCATCGACATATACTATAAAAAAAACGTAAGGATAATTGTTACCACAAAACTGTACTACCTCAAATCAGTCGGTTTGCTTGTGGTATACAGTCCACCCACATACATTCACACAATATGTAGCCAGTACACGCGTAAGTTCTAGCTATTTATCAAAAAAAAATTTCGTAATATTTAACGAAATACGAGCCCTGTTATCGAAATCTGTCCTCTCTGACTACCCAATCAAGAATACAGTGTGAAGATAGTGGCTATAAATAACCACTGCATTTCAAAAAATGACAACATCCACTATGAATCTAAGTGTCGGACACTTTATTCTTATAAATAGGAGAATATACAATTTAGTTATACTCGTTCACGTCACAACATTCAATAAGACGGAACCTAATGCCGATTGTATATGTTTTGGATCGTGTGTGCAGTACAAGAATTTCGATAGTAGCATACTATATATATACACACACTATAAAGTAGCATACTAGACATAGTTTGAGCTCAACAGCTACACAGCTTCAGTCAAATGATAACAGAAAAACGTCTTTAAACAGTAGGTAATATGCATGGGAAAAAAATAGTTTTACTTTTAATACATTTATAAGTTTGTTACGTGTAAAAGTTTATTTAACTTTATTAAAATGCAAAACAGATTATGATTAATCATATACACTACCACTGCGCCATAGAATCAGAAAATAACGTCTATCTATTTATCCCTATCAAGACCCCTGGATCAGTGGATTCCGGATATACTATCATATCAAAGCCATTTTTCAATCAATGACATTTTGTTACGAGATCCCTAGAAAATGCACACACGATATCTACATCTAAAAACATACACCTTAATTGACGAACCACCAATAAGCAGTCTTCACAAATTACACCGATAACTAGATTACAATAGCTATAATAAAAATACTGGACCATAAATTGATTCAATAGGAATTACAATAATCAGTAAACAAATGGATGAGCGACGCGCATGGAAGTTTGAACTTTATTGCTGTGTAATAAGAGTGATGTTAATTGTCATTATCACAATAATCATAATTAATTATTATTTCACAGAAAAAACTGTTACAATGATGTTATCCTTTATAAACATGTTAGAAGTGTTTATTTGATATGAAAACTTCTTTTAGCGCGGTTCGCATATTTTTAGATGAGATAAAATCTCTGTACTCTCGACACCGTTACGAGATGCAGCTATAGTGTCTGCATATATACATCTCATATATTTTGGATTTAGAAAAAGAAAGTACAATATGACACTCTATTACTTAGCAATAAAGTATATTTCATCTTATACATATACGTATATGTTCGTCGCCACACGTCCCGGTATTTATACACATATATATGTTGTATATAATTTATTTATCTCCAAATTCTTAGCTAGAAAAAAAAAGTATTTTTAAAATATATTCTTAATTTAATTTCATAATTATACGCCATATTGCACAAATGTTGCATGTTGAAAATTATAATTATATTAATAACGCTATTGAACAGTACAATCGAGTGTAATAAAAAAATACTAGTTGACTCCCGCGGCTTCGACCGTGACAAACTTTGAACCTCGATGGCACCCATTTATTCCCGTCGTTAACTAATTTTAAAATAATAATTTTGATTTTTATTTTAATATTATTTTTTGTTAAATGCTACACAGGTTTTCTGACAGCTTGATATCTACGTTTGCATAATATACTGCTGCAATTAAGGCAACAATGACATAAGTGTACAATACATTCAGCTAACTACATAACATTATATATGAAAATCGGCCCGAAATATTAACATACCAACGAAACAAACTCAGCAGCTTTATATTTATACTAATTTATAAAGCTAAAGAGTTTGTTAGTTTGGTTGAACGCCCTAATCTCGAGAACTAATGGTTCAAATGGAAAAAATATTTTTGTGTTGTCCATTTATCGAGGAAGGCTGTAGGCTATATATCACCACAACACTTCCCTGGAGAGCGGAACAGTAATCATAAATATCTACAAAACGGGAATATTATCGTACATGTTAATAATATTATAAACGTGAAAGTTTTTATGGATGTTTGTTACTCTTTCACGTAAAAACTACTGAATGGATTTTGATGAAACTTTACAATAATATAGCTTATACATCAGAATAACACATAGGCTCCTTTTTATCCCTGGGACAAGTTCCTGTGGGAAACGGGAACGGGAAAACTTCTCTACGCGGGCGAGGCCGCGGGCGTCAACTAGTTATCAATATATGGGTGCCATGGGCGTTCGAAGTTTATCACAGGCGAAGCCGCAGGGGTCAGCTAGTATAAGTATTGATTTTAATCGCATTTGACTGTACTGTGAGATATGAAACTTCTTATTCTAAGCAAGGTATGTCAAATATGTATCGGCCGAATACTGAAAGGTCACTCAAATATCTAACGGCTATCTATATTATATCTAACTTAAATGTTTGAGTAGCTCTTAAATACAAAATTTGTATTCTCAAACATCAACTTTAAGCATGTGTTAAATTTAAGATGACTCAGGTTAGTTGCGCTCAAACGCCACTCAATGTAAAATTCGTATACTGGAATGCCACTTAATTTAATTTAGCTGTCAATAGACCTGTCAAACTGATTTGAACGTCCCCTAAAATATAAGAGTGGTCGAGAGGTCTCCTAAATCTGGAATTGAATATATTGAAGCGTTAAAATAATGTCGTTATCTTCGCTATCTTCACTCTCTGACCATGAAAGACCGACCGTCTGTCGACGAAACCTAGAGAAGCTAAATACATTCGAAAAATGAAACGATGCGGAGTTTCCTGCTCGGTTCCGTATCTCCAATGAGACAGTTTTATATTTGGATATTTTAGTCCATGGGAGTACCCAGGGGAGGGCAGAAGGGGTAGCTGCCCCCTTCCGGACATGGTTTAGGTCTCCTACTTTTGTCTATAAAGCCGTCCTCGATAAATGGGCTATTTCTCGCTCTTGCTCGATAAATGGGTTTCTGAGATTAGAGCGTTCAACCAAACAAACAAACAAACTCTTCAGCTTTATTATTACTCTTTCACGCAAAAATATACTGAATGAATTTTGATGGAACTTTAAAATTATATAGCTTACACATCAGAATAACACATAATGCTACTTTTAATCCCAGGAACTTTAATCCCAGGAACAAGTTCCTGTGGAAACGGGAACGGGAAAACTTCACCACGCGAGCGGAGCCGCGGGCGTCAACTTGGAAAAATTAAGACAGGTAGTTGCTGATGAAAAACCTAATTTCAACAAATAAATAATCTTGTTTGTGACTAAAAAGACATTTAGTAGAACACTTGTAAAAGTTATTTATTATATAACAGACCAAAAAAACATCAAAGATAAAAACTAACTAACTAACTATCTTCACGCTGTATCCCTGACGGGGTAGTCAGAGAGGACAGATCGCCAGGCTTCGCGATCCATACATACTTCTTTCGCTTCTTCGAGATTCATCAATCGCTTCATACACGCACGTCTGGGTATCCGAGTGCTTTTGACCTTTCCGTTTTTGAGCAATCTGCTCACGTGGTCTTCATATGTAAGTCTCGGCCTACCCTGACTCCTTCTACCCTCTACTTTTGAACAATATATATTCGTATGACAATATCCCTTCTCATCTTTCCTTTTCTACATTAAGTTTTAGTAGAAGTCTTGAAACGCTTTTAAAAACAAATGGAGAAAAGCAGTAACTATCAACGCAATTTCATGATAGAGATTTTGCCAATATGGTCATTCTTGGAGATAGCGGCTATTCATGTCGGCCCTATTTGCTGACACCATTGCTACTTACAGACGACTGCTAAAGAAGTACATTGTATGTTTTTCTTCCATATCCCAATTTATTTTTGAAAAATGTTGAATTTAAACATTCAAATTGAACATTTCGTTCTACGACAATTAGGTCAGCAAATGTTTACGTTCAATTTCGAAATAGTTTTAAAGTTATTTATTCTGATACATAACTTAAAAACCTACCTATCAGAACATTATAGAAATTACATTGAGTACCAAATAAAACTATTATTATTTTCTATTATTTTAACTAAGTAGCATAGTAAATATTATTTGGTCCAAAACTGTTGCGTAAAATGAGGCATTGTGAATGTTGCCATGACGCAAATTATTTGTCGGCTGCTTAGCTGATTATGCCTGCAAATCGTTTGAGTAGCCTTTGTGTTTACCACTTAAATTTTGAGTGATACTGAAATCTGAGAGCCATTCCACTGTGCGTTGTATTTAAGTGACGTTTTAGTATTCGGCCGTATGTCTCTTAAATTTACTTGAGTCTCCAATATTCTTTGTAAACAGCTCACAACACAACCACAACTTTATCCGCGACTTTGCTCACGAAAAGTAGTCTATAACCGTCTAAAAGATTCCGCCTAGCTTCGTATCAAAATTCATCAAAATCAGTGCAACCAATTAGGAATGAAACCGTATACTAACACACTTTCACATAATATTATTAAGGTCAACGAGCGTAGTGTTGCCAGATGACATTTGAAGTTTTGCCAACCAATAAAGTATTTATTTATTTATACTGTTGGTTGACGTTACTTGGTAAAACTTGCTACACTTATGAAATACAACCACTTGTACTCTTACACAACATATATTATATGTACGTTGTAAACCTAGAACCATTAAGAATGTCGTAAAATGAAACCAGTCAGGTTTATAAGGTATACGTTGATGAACAGTACAAGAGATTTTATTTAATATCTATTTATTTCTTCGGAATATTTATTAGAATCGAGACCATAAGCGTACTAAATTATATTATAACTACAAAAATTGTCAAGGTACCTATGTCCCTAATTTTTGGTAAATTTTGAAACCAAATCTGGCAACACTACTCAATTATACAATTTGAGCATACAGACGCTTTCGTTTTCGCGCTAAATCCTATTTACCAGTACAAGAATACGAAGTAGAGTAGATCAACACGAACAGACACTATATCTATTTCAAATCAAATGGAAATGATTGATTGAATTGCTTGATTAATTATATTATTAATACTAGATATTAGTTCCCGTAATTGGACACAATTGATTTAACAATACACTCAGGTGGCAAATGACAGGCAAATGTCAAAAAGTGGTCAGTAATATTTCATAATGTTTTAACAATTTAATTAAACACAAGTAGTTATTATATGGCAGCCAAGTGGGCTATGCTTGTTTGACAACTGTGGTACGAAATAAATCCATTCCCAAGTAACAAAATTAAATTATGTATTATAATTTTCTCTATCTTGCTTGAGAAGAAAATTATAAAATAAATTAAGTATTTTTTATTGTATTGTGAAGCATAAAAACTAAAATAATTCCTTATAAAAATCAGTTTGATGACCACATCGAACTGATTTTTATAAGGATTAGAACCAAGTGGTATCTTTTATTATAAAATTATACACAGCTTGGCAAAAAATAAATTTTGCTGAATTAAAAATGCCTTCTCTCTTAATATAATTTTGTCTTTCTGTGTGAATGTAAAACAAAACACGACAATTGTCTATACTTTTCCCCGGTTTTTGGGAAAAATCTAAACAGTAGCAACACCACATCGTCGTTTACGCATAGTCTTTCACATTAGTTTATCAGACTCAACCGGGATACAACTGTTACTTTTATTCAAATAATCCAGAGTTGATCAAACGTGCCTGCCATCTTTTCCCACAAAGACAGGGGATTCCCAAATGGACAGGTTAAATACTAGATACGCTACGACAGGTACTGTGACTTATACGCCGCTATAGCGACGTATCTGCGTAGACCGGACGTGCGGACACAACGCTCTGAGTATTTACTTACATTACGTAATGGCGTGGAGTATTACCGGGACTCCTGTTCGGACGTGTCTGAATACCTGTAATAGAAATTGGGAGCAATTTAAAAAAATATATAAATTATGAAGTGTATAGGTAGGTATGGATAACCTGGGAATCAACTGGTCACACGTAAAAAGTTATACTTATTTAGCGAAACAGAACAAAATAACTAAACGTTTCACAACTTTTTGTAAAATAAATTTATAAAAAACACATCACAAGAACTGATTTGAATGTGGCTATGAAATTTTTGTAGCAAACTTCATTATGCTACAGTTATCAGCTAACTTCATCATGTAGCCATTGGGCAGTCGTGTTGGTGTGACGAATCAACGATGCAGGCCGTTACACTATAGGAAGGTCAAACGGTAGTCGCTCCCAATTATGCCGAAAATCAAAAGCCAAGCGATACTCTTCCTAGCAGCCAAATAAAAATGGATCCCATGTGCTAAAGTAGCTAACTTCATTATGTAACAGTTATCAGCTAACTTCAACATGTCGCAATGGGGAAGAAATCGCAAAACTTTTATGTAGAGGGCGCTGTGTGTTTGTTACACAGAAAACGTTAAGTTTCATAGCAAAGCCTTTAATCTGCTTCGACATGCCTTTTGTTTTTGCTCTAAGTTATTTTTTAAGGTGGAAAGAAGCTTTACAACATGTATTCTACGTGGCGAGTCGTTAAATTAAAGGAGGAACTGGAAAAAAGTAAAAAGAGTCACATTTAAAGGCCACACAGCGATCCATTTTGTAATAAATAAAGCGCGTATTTCTAAAGAAATAGTATGAAGATTGACAATTGCTTTGTAACAAACATTTGGCGCCCTCTACAATGAACTATTTGACAGTTTTCTTACCCGGTTATCGGTGTGACAAGGCAACGAAGCAGGCTATTACACTATTAGCAGGTCAAACGATAATCGCTCCCAACAATGAAGAACTTCAGAATCGAAACGATAGCTGCTTCTAGTAGCCAGTTGATTTGAAGTTTCCAATATGATGAAGAAGAAAGAGAGAGAATGTACCATACCGGTCTGTTGATTTAGTTAGCAGTTGTCCGTAGGAAGCGAGCGCGGCGTACGCAGCGAGTGAAGCAGAGCGCGAGTGCGCATGCGCATGCGCAGCCGCCCCACCGATCCGCGCGTGTGCGCCTAGAGCCTGCCAGCAGTACAGCGAAGCCCTAGAGTCGTCGGGTGCTCTGAACTGAGCCGCAGGGTCCTCCACGTCCATGGCTCGGGCACCTCCGCATGCCGCAGACATGCTGCATAGGTTCATCGCTTTCCACCCGCCGTATCTAGGGGGTTTACAAACATTATACTTTTTATCTACACCCATGACTTAAATCCTCTATAAAAGACTGAAACAGATAGCTTACTGCCCACATTAAAACACCCAATTTCCTATTCATCACCCAATTTTATATTCTCAGAAAAACTGTCAGCTATTATAAAATGACGAAGGTCTGGTAGTAGGAGGGTCTTATTCTATTATTTCAGTCACAACTTTATCGCCGAAGAGGTTACTATATGCCTACATTTCGCCATATGCATTTTTGTCCCTGCGTAAACATGCGTTGGTTGTGCCACGTTACTGTCAACCAGGACATACTTATATATTTCTAAATACAAATTATACATAGAAGATTAACTTGCTCACTTCCTTACTCGCGCCCTAGATGATAGTATCTAGGGCAGCCCTAGATACTTTCAAATTTAATAATACCGCAGAAGAAAGTCACAGACGCGGTAATAAATTAGTGTAAACCCCGTCACACACGTAGCTAATATATACTAGTTGACGCCCGCGGCTTCGCCCGCGTAGAGAAGTTTCCCACAAGAACTTGTTCCCGGGATAAAAAGTAGCCTATGCGTTATTCTGATGTAAGCTATATTATTGTAAAGTTTCAACAAAATACAAAAGTGTAACAAACATCCATTCTTACAAACTTTCGCGTTTATAATATTAGTAGGATAGCATCGTCTCCTTGTGTGGTAGCTTACTATAATATACAATATAGCAAAACATATTAATATATATTATAGCTACGTGTGTGTCGGGCTTTAACGTCTGAGTAAACGGCGCCGCCTCTCATACTACGGTCACGTCACAGACTAAGATTATAGCTAGTCGCAAATATTTAAAAAGGTTAGAAAATTAATACTCACTTATCAACAACGACGACTGGTCCATTCTTGTACTCCATTTGACACCCAGCGACGTATTCCACCAACGCGAAAGAGTCACTGTACGGCTCCACTAGCCTATCTATCGCTTCCTCCCTTTCAATATCACACGTCGCGTATCTCAAAGCCTTTATAAATTCATTTTCGTCTGGTCTCCCAGCAGTATACGCTGTGGTATCACCTTCCAACCATCTATTACACTTAATAAACTTCACAGACAACTGATAGTCATCTTGTAAGGAATGTACGCTAACATTGGTCACTTCGATAATTCGATCCGACGGTATATTTTCAGGTATTGAATTGACTTTTTCGAATCTATAACATGGCCGTCGTAATTCCGTTTCCTCTTCGACAGTCAAGGCCGGAGCTATAGGCGGAGGAGGTGGTGCAACATCTGGTGGTGAACCAGCAGTTCTTGATCCCCAATCTGGGAACTTAAACTTGGTAGGAGAGCTCAACTTGAAATTTTTCAAAGACATTTTCGAAGGGCTTCTAGGAGATTTCGGACCGTTCTTCTTTTCTGATAGCGAAGAGAAAAGATCACCGTTTGCTATCGATTTTCGTGCTGATAAATCTCGATTACCCGCACTCAGACGTTCTAATCTTAATTCGGTTCTATCGAATCGATAGGCTGGTTGTTCTGTATCTGGTCTTTCGGGTATTGGTGAATTTTCCGGTATAAGTCTTTCATCATCAGCACAATCACTGTTCTCTCTTCTAAAGCCGTTGACCACAGATTCTACGGGAGAACGTACTGGCGTCTTTCTATCGGCTTTTCGATAGGCTACATAAATCTCTTTCGATACAAAGCTTGCTCTAAAGTTCGCTACAAAGAGTTCTTTATTGTTTTCTGTTGGCCAAAATATTTCACATTCCTGTAAAATGTAATACTATATTAGAAAAACGTTTAATCAAGTTATCATTATCGGTTTCTGCCCTTAAAATTTATTTTCTGTTTTTAAATTATGTTATTTTCTTGTACAATTTTGTTGTATCTTGTATGTACTATTAGTGACAAAGTTTGAAAACATGTTTCTTACTTAATCATGCTCAAACCCCAAAACCAATTTGACTGAATTTTAATATTTAGATACAGAAACTTAGGGGGCCGAGTCTGCTATTTCAATCGTTTCGCAATAGAATCGTAATCGTCACTTAATAGAAAGCCAACGGTACAATTTTTACAGTATATCGTACGGACTCCAATTGACTTCTATCGGTAGGCTGATAGAATTCTACTAGCACGAACCGCGCCAGAAGCCACTAGTCAGTTACATTTTTGATAGACTGCTAACATTTTGACAGCTAAAAACAGCGATTCTGGTTCTGTTCTACTGCTTGTCAATAGTAGACTCGGCCCCTGGTTTAACACATACATTACTTTGTATTCCGGAAATATAGGAATATATTCCCGGAATACGTCGGAAACTCCTACGAGAAATCTTAAGGCACGTGGTGCACGGGGAATAGCTAGTAAATCATTTATTTATTTCAGCATATCTCTATTAGTACAGCCAAACCCAATGCAATAGTATACATAAAACAAATTTTCAATTTTTTCATATTTCTTATAATGCTAACACAAGCGTATCCGTGCACATGCGTGCGTATACCTCCACTTGTGCATGAGCCACTGACGTACAAGAGTAAACAGACAAAACATTTTGCTTATGAAGCAATACTTCATCCTTTTTACTCTTGCCATTTGTTGTATAAAGCTATCTTTGTTATTCCTGTGTAGTTACGTCTAACTCACACTTTGACAGCGAACAGCACGTAGCCAATTTTTCTACTACAAATAAGCTACAAACTTGTAATAACAACCGCCGCTGTCATCTTTAAATCAAATGTCGAAGTGGAAATATTACATAAAATTAATATAAAATGGTACAAAAGTAGACAAAAAATATACAAAAAGGTGTTGCACATAGAGTGATGAAGTTTCATTATCAAGAAATCACCAGAAATAACTCTCTTCTTACTGTCTGTCTGCTTACTGTCTTATATGTCTGTGGCATGAGCATAGTGTGTGTGTTAGTGTGTGTGTGTGTGTGTGTGTGTGTGTGTGTGTGTGTGTGTGTGTGTGTGTGTGTGTGTGTGTGTGTGTGTGTGTGTGTTTGTGTGTGCGTGCGCGTGCATGTGCGTAAGCCTGTGCGTGTGCGTGTGCGTTTGCGTGTGTGTATGTATAAACATACCGGATCGTCAGTATCGGAGAGAGTGAGCACGAGTTGTGCCGTGTGGTCCCACAGTAGACGCCACAAGTCCGCCCTAGAGCTTTCTCCTAACGGATGTTGAGCCACCGCGTACTCGCGTACTCTCCGCCTTCCACATACCCAAGACGCGTTTACGTATTCGCTACCTGTAGGACAATTTCGTTTTTCCTTTACTATTCATCTATTTACAATGTGACCATACAATAGGCGTGACGACAGCATTATATATTCAAAGATTTAATTATTTTAGGCGTAAAACCAACTAAAAGGATTTAAAATACTGAATTAATTTTATTTAAAAGTCTGTGATTAATAAGATTTTAACTAAAATTACACGAACGCCAGCCCATTTATCAAGGCTGGGTATCATTCAGGATAGTCGATGTACAAACTGTAACTCTGGTGCTGTTGGTGATATAAACCATATGATTTTTAACTGTCAGAAATATAACCTACAAAGACTAATAATGGCAAGTGACATCAGTGAAATTAATATCAGTGAATGTGTTGATAGTGGTAACAGTCATACAGACGAAACCTCCCGCCGCTTAATCGAATTCTTAAAAAATAAAGACTTTTATGGACCTATATACAAGTACATTAAAAATACATTTCAACAAATTTAGTTCAAAAATAAAAGCAAACGTAACTTAATTCCAAAATAAGATCTGGCTAAAAGGTTTTAGGAACCAAGCCATAAAAAGAGGAAAAAAAAATAACTAAAATTAAAGATTAAAATACTACAATCGGCCATTTTGACTAAAACACAAATCACAGCGCATGACGTCACGCCTATGTAAACAATAGATTTTTCCTTCTGTAATTTGTGGTTGTGACTACTGTGTTTACCTAGGCGTGACGTCAGACCCGACGCCATGACACTGCGAGCTGTTTTCGCGCACTATTTGAAAAATGGCTTTAAAATTAGATTAAAGTTAGTTTATTATCGAAATAAAAGTTTTTTTGTAAATAAATAATAAGTACAAATACTACGGAACAGAATTTGAAAATCTTTCGTCATGCCTATTGTTACTGAACATACTCGTATTCGTCGTAAAAGCAACAGGTTTTACCTTCGACTCCCGGCTTAGGTACTAGCATGACCCTTGCCGAGTCGGAAGGTAGTATACCGCCAGGCCGGTTCTTCTCCGCGTTATGAGGCGCACGTGCGCAGATACTGGCATCCACACACGAACGAGTTATTAGCTGGAAGGTACATTACATTATTAGTAAAGACGCGCTCGTGGCCCCGCGGACTCAGTGTTCAGTAAACGATCACTGCGTTAAGCAATTTTCACTATGCCTGGTCCTCGGATGCGTGACCACTTTGTGGCATTTACATTTGCGAGCCTTTCCGTGCTTCGGAAGGCACGTTAACCTGTTGGTCCCGGTTAAGCCCAGTTGAATGCCTTATTGGTTGGCTTTGGCTTGAAAAAATTCAACAGCAGGTAGCCACAACCTGCGACTATCCATTTCAAAACGGCAATGGGCTCACCACCTATTGCGTGGGACAGGAATACACACAAAGTATTCCTGTCCCACAGATAATATGCCTCTGCCACTCTTGCGGGGATAAGGCGTGATAGATAAATAAAATAATAATAATTGTGTTTACAATTATATACCATGATACATACAGATAGTCACGGTAAAAGGATAGGAAGAGGCATAATAATACACCCATATTTACACAGTTATATTTTGTCACACGTAACAGGTGGTTTAATAAACATACATATTGCCGCGCCTTTATCCCCGAAGGGGTAGGCAGAGGCATACTATACGCCCACAATTCACTGTATGCATTCTTGCCCCATGCAACAGATGGTTGAGCCCATTGCCGTGTTGAAAAGGCCAGGCAGGCCAGACTCGGCGACCTGCTATTGAAATTTTTCAAATCACCAATATGGCCTTCAACCAGGCATAACGACTGCCATTTGACTGGCAACCTGGACCAACGGCTTAACGTGCCTTTCAAAGCATGGAAGGTGGTTTATAGCGGGGTTTATATATCTTCTTCTTATATTGTTTATGGAGTGACACTTTTGAATCTTTTGTGCTATACCCCTTCCTATCACTAATCCTTCCAGCGCGTGTGTAGCGCCTCCAAGAATATCAGTATGTTCCTTGGGGTCTCGCCTACAGTCCTATACCTACCTCAGAAGACTTAATATGGATATTATATTTAGAATACTAGTTGACGCATGCGGCTTCGCCCGCGTAGAGACGTTTTCCCGTTCCCGGGATAAAAAGTAGCCTATGTGTTATTCTGATGTATAAGCTATATTATTGTAAAGTTTCAATAAAATCAATTCAGTAGTTTTTACGTGAAAGAGTAACAAACATCCATCCAAACTTTCGCATTTATAATATTACTAGATGACCCCCACAGCTTCGCCCGTGGAATATTTCGACCTCCCGTCGCACCTATTTAATCCCGTCGCTTATAAATTGTACAATGATGCATAAAAATTTGCCCGAATCGTCGTCATTTGCTCTGCTCCCCAGTGTAGTAGCGTAATGATATATAGCCTATAGCCTTCCTCGATAAATGGGCTATCTAACACAAAAAGATTTTTTTTAATCCGACCAGTAGTTCCTGAGATTAGCGCGTTCAACCAAACAAACTCTTCAGGTTTATAATATTAATTATAGATTAAGATGCCTATTAACTCACCAAATACTGTTTCTCCAACAAGTTGACAGGCGGTGGACCTTGATACGTATGATGCCGGTTGGCCAGAGACCTCATGCGTTCCAATACCACATAGTTCTCTATTCGGTTAGCCCTGCAAACAATATAAAACCAGTTACAGACCAATAATTCCAGGGATGGCAAAAGGAGATCGAAATAAATAAATACTACGAGCCTCTTTTTTTTACACACCGCCGTCTAGCCCAAAGTAAGCTAATATAAGCTTATGTTATGGGATCTAAGACGACTGATAAACATACTTATATATTTTATATACATACATAATATACATAGGAAACACCCAGACTCCGATACAAACATTTGTATATCACACAAATATGTCGCATACACTACCGCTGCACCACCGAGGTAATAGGAAACGGTAAAGACCCAGAGAATATAAAACCAGTTACAGACCAATAATTCCAGGGATGGCAAAAGGAGATCGAAATAAATAAATACTACGAGCCTCTTTTTTTTACACACCGCCGTCTAGCCCAAAGTAAGCTAATATAAGCTTATGTTATGGGATCTAAGACGACTGATAAACATACTTATATATTTTATATACATACATAATATACATAGGAAACACCCAGACTCCGATACAAACATTTGTATATCACACAAATATGTCGCATACACTACCGCTGCACCACCGAGGTAATAGGAAACGGTAAAGACAAGACAATTTAAGCAAGCAAAAAAAATAAAACAAACTTGTTTATCAATCACGTCTTATCCCCGAAGGGGTGGCAGAAGCATATTGCCCATTTTTCACCGTATTAATTCCTGTCCCACGTAATAAGTGGTGAGCCCATTGCTGAGTTGAAATGGAAAAGCACAGGTTGTGGCTACCTGCTGTTGAAATTTTTCAAGCCGCCCATAAGGTCTTCAACTTGGTTTAACGACTGTCATGTTACAAATAATGCCTGCCATAAACAAACTCTTCAGCTTTATAATATTACTAGCTAATGCCTGCAGCTACCCGTTTTGCTCAGCGTTATAGTAAGCTAGTATGTTATCCTTAAGAGATAGACATATGCCACCGCGGAGTTTTCTGTACACCTATATTAGATACACAATTCCACCATACATTATTTTATTATATCTCAAAGGGTTTAGGCAGCGATTTCGTTGAAACCTCCTAGACGGCTTATCTTTTTCCTACCCCTCCAACAAACATCGTTATATTTTGGACCATGTATACAAAATCTTAACAAATTATATACAAAAATCTTACTCGAGAACTATTCTATCCATTTGTGCAAACATCATGAAAATCGGTGCAGTTTTTGAGTCTTTCCGAAAAGACCGACAGGCGCGGCGTAGGACGTTTTTTATAATATATACATACATTTATATTGTCACGCCTTTATCCCCGAAGGGGTAGGCAGAGGCATACCATACATTTCACCATATGCACTTTTGTCCCACGTAAAAGGTGGTGAGATCATTGCTGTGTTAAAATGGACAAACGCAGACTGTGACTACATGCTGTTGCAATTTTTCAAGCCGTCCATAATGCCTTCAACTTGTCTTGACGACTGCCATGTTACTGGCAACCGGGACTAACGTGCCTTCCGAAGCACGGAAACGCTCGCAAATGTAAATGCCACAAAGTGGTCACCCATCCGTAACCAGCCATAGTAAAAGTTGCTTAACGCATCGGTTACAGAATACTGAGACCGCGGGGCTCTTCAGTATTTAAAGTATAGATATAACCACAAACACTAACCTCCTAATCTCCTCCTTGTCTTGTTCATTCATATTGTTAAATACCTGCATCTTCTTACTAAACGAGTCCGTCAACCGCGGCGCCAGATCATAAACCACATCAGCATCATCACCCATCACAAATGTGTCCTTATCCTCTGTTCCCTCGGAATCCTTCACAGATTTACTGTGCTCGCTATTCAAATCATCAGTCTTTATAGAAACCTGACTTCCATTTTCTAATATCTCCTTTTCACTAGCATTTACACTAGACTTAATACTCGCCGTTTCACCATTCTCTATACAGACGTTTGACAGATCAAATAGGCTCTTATTCTTAACAGAATTTAGGTCTAAAACTGCCAGTTCCTCATCGGATATTGGTTCTAGAAGTTTTGTGAGATATTCTCGTGCTTTTGAGAACTCGATTTCCGTGTCTCCGGATCGTACGTGTTCTAAAAGTGCGTCGTGTACGAATACGTATTGTTCTTCGGTTTGGACTAGGTGGTTCCGTTGCGTTCTGGCCCTGCAGAGGAAGCCAAGCGGGGACAAAGTGCCGGTCAGTTTCAGTTGATTCAGTTGTGCGTCTAGAACTATGTAGGTCCCAGTACGGCCCACACCGGCGCTGTAAAATAGAATTTATTGTTTATGGATTTTCAAGCGTTTATTTAAAAAACCGTTTAAATTGTCACCTGAAGGACAAAAATACTGTTTAAGTTAAGATTTTAAGCAACTTATATTAGTATTAATGTTAGTAATTTCGTACGGTCTGAACCTATCCTGATAGTATTAAAATCTACCATATCCTGAAAGAACCTCAGTCATAGATATCGTAACTAAAGAGACATGAAACAAGCGCGCCGTGCTGTCTCCCTTTCTAGAACAATCGTTATTAATTTCGATTACAATGTAAATTATTCTCATATACACAATATCGCTTACATTTTTGTATGCTTTCAAGATATCCTTTGCCAATCAAACACGCAATGTAGTAAACTCTGCGTTTGACACATCTCTTTAGTTGAGATATCTATGCCCTCAGTCAATCTTTAAAACGAACATAAGCAGCTGACGATATGGTGAAAAAGTACCCCACCAAGATACCCGGGGCCCTCATTCCCTAGCGATGCACCTGCTGACCAACGTGCCGTGAGGCCAAAATTTGGGTTGGACGTTCAGACGTCAGTCTCTCTCAACAATACCAAAAATCTAAATCCAAAAGATAGGATTTAAAGCAATTGGGAATACACTAAGATAATAAAAACACAGGAGAGTATGATACTAAATATTCTAACCTCAAATAAATAAAGTATAACAATAGTCGGATCACACGTTAGGAACACTACAGACTAGCTACTTTACGTAAGTAACACTGCAGACTAGCTACTTTACGTGAGTAACACTGCAGACTAGCTACTTTACGTGAGTAACACTGCAGACTAGCTACTTTACGTGAGTAACACTGCAGACTAGCTACTTTACGTGAGTAACACTGCAGACTAGCTACTTTACGTGAGTAACACTGCAGACTAGCTACTTTACGTGAGTAACACTGCAGACTAGCTACTTTACGTGAGTAACACTGCAGACTAGCTACTTTACGTGAGTAACACTGCAGACTAGCTACTTTACGTGAGTAACACTGCAGACTAGCTACTTTACGTGAGTAACACTGCAGACTAGCTACTTTACGTGAGTAACACTGCAGACTAGCTACTTTACGTGAGTAACACTGCAGACAAGCTACTTTACGTGAGTAACACTGCAGACTAGCTACTTTACGTGAGTAACACTGCAGACTAGCTACTTTACGTGAGTAACACTGAATCGCACGTTTGAGCGACTGCTCAGATGCTCAGATTTCGCGATTTGCTGCGTTCAGACGCGTCATCGGGGTCACGAGTATCAGCGTTAATTACAGCAACTTGTGTTTTTAGGTTTTTAGCTTTTAAAAAGCGACGATATCGCCGGTCCCTGATGCATAAAATAGCTAGTCTGCGGTACCCCTTTCTGACCTATTACGCTCCTACCTTGCCCCATTACCCATTGTTGCCTCTCTCTGTACATATATACATACATACATACATATTATCACGTCTGTTTCCCATCGGGGTACGTAGAGACTATGGCTTTCCACTTGCTACGATCCTGACATACAGCTTTCGCTTCTTCTACTTTCATGAGTGTTTTCATACCCGCTCGCCGGTTAAGGGTACTCTTGACCTGGCCTTTTTCCAAAAGATCGTCGATTTAATTGACATACGTACGCCGAGGTCGACCCCTACCAGTTTGGCCCATTCACTCTCGCCACATATATCTGCTTCGTCAGTTTATTTTCATCCATCCTCTTCGCGTGTCTAAACCATCTAAGTATCCCTTTTTCTATCTTAGTCACTACATCTTCTGTCATACCGCAATGTTCCCTTATCACGCTGTTCCTTTCTCTGTACATGTTAATGTATTACCTGCAGTGCACTAGTACAGTAGCGGGATGTCTGGAAGCAGCCTTGACGAAGGGTAACACCGCTAGAGGGTGTCTCGGAGTGCCATGGTCGGGCCACACCGTGTAATGGTACTGCACAACTACACGTCCGCCGCTCGTCGACCCGCTGTTATCGCTCTCGGAACTAGCAGGAGAATTACCCTGAAAAGATAGTTTAGGATTGGCCAAGGACTTTGCGTTTGTATGAGACACATATAGGATATTCCACAGTCTAGTAAGACGAATTAAAGTAATGTTGATATCAAGCAAGTAAGACAATGGAGATGCACATTTTTTTTTGGAGGAGAGCGGAACACTAATCATAAATATCAAGAAATCAGGCAGATTTGTAAAATTAATAAATTAAAGATTTAATTAGCCACACGGGGACTCAAAGTATGTTACGGACGAAGCTGCGAGGCACAGCAGTTGACTCATGAATAATACAAAAGTAATAAAAAACAGAAATTTAAATTGAAAGCGTAGCTCATGAACATTACTTTAGTTTTTATTTCACTTCAATACACGCAGTATTTCCGAAGTTATAACGACGACAAGATTTAGTCCTTTTTTGAATTTTTGAGGCTAGGCGCACCATTAATGACGTTACAGCGTCGTATATACTGTGCCTAGAAGCGGCGCGGCGTTCGGGTACGAACGAGAGCGAGACTGTTGAATGATCAGACTTGTGGCGTATGCGGTCACCCGCGTTATACACACTTTGATCGTAAATATTTCAGCCATTTTTAAAAATACATAAAAGTAAAAACACCGTTTTTCCCGTTTTTTTTTTGTGGATTTGACATTTAAAGTAATAAACGTTTGTCAGACCCATTGTTCTAACTCACCCCGCTGCCATCAGCCTGTAGCTTGTGTACTCTCATGTGACGTACAGTGTAGGCGGCTCGTACGTCTTCGTGCAGTAAAGTGACACGAAGTCCTCCGAACTCTGCCGAACTACCGGCGCCGCCCGCTGGCCAATACATGTCGCATTTTCGCTGGAAATCACACAGGTCTACTGAAAAAAGTTTCCCTTTACCACACGCTCGTGCGCGATCACTGCGTTAAGCAACATTCGCTATACGTGGTCATTGGATGGGTGACCACTTTGTGGAATTTCCGTGTTTCGGAAGGCACGTTAGGCCATTGGTCTCCCGGTTGCCAGTAAAATGGCAGGCCATATGGGCGGCTTAAATAATTACAACAGCACGTCGCCACAGCCTGCGCCAGTCCATTTCAACACGGCAATGGGCTCACCAACTGTTACGTGGGACAATAATGCATACGGTGAAATGTGGGCGTATAGTATGCCTCTGCCTACCCCTTCGGCGATAAAGGCGTGACAATATGTATGTATGTATGTTTACCACACTGACGTAGATATGGGATTCTATAAATGTCTCCCTTTCAGAGACAAGCTTATGGCCTGATGGAAAGTGATATTTTTTTTGTAATTATTTTGTGGCCTGGTTACTAAGACCTTTTAGTTAAATCTTATTTATTTCGTATTTCTTTAATCTTTTATTATCTTAAATGCCCCCGTCCTCTACGTTTCATTCAAGTATAGTCTTAAGTCAAAGTCAGTCGTACCCCCATTAACGTGGCAGTAGCGTTAAAGAGGCCTTCAGTGAAATTTGCGCGGCAAAATGTTAAAAAGCATTTCACTGCGATATATTGTCTTTTACTATAGCACGTTTACATAACTTTTATATCTAAGAAACTACCATTTTTACACATTAAAGAAGTTTAATTCACTAGTTTTGGAAAATAATATACAGTAAGCGTATGCCATTCGAAAAGTTCCCGCGCAAACTCCATGGAAACCTATGGACCAGGGGACCGAGTCTACTATTGACAAGCAGGAGAATAGAACCAGAATTCCGTTTTCAGCTGTCAAAATGTTAGTAGACTATCACAAATGCAATTGACTAGCGGTCACCAGCGCGTCACGTGTTAGTATAATTCTATCGGCCGACAGATAGAAGTCTATTAGAGTGCGAAATACAACGAAAACTGTCAAAATTGTACCTTTGGCTTTGAATTGATTTTGATTAAAATAGCAGACTCGGTCCCTACAGGTGCGACACTTGCGTTGACGACCCTATAAAAACATTCTAAGATCTCTTTTGATGAACCCTGTACTGAAGACGTTCGGGAAAACCCAGGCAGGCAGCAGTTGATTAGGTTCACCGTTATCGGGTGAAATCGCTTGGACCCCGGGGATCTTTAAGGGGCCCCGGACACCTTGCCGTAGCCTTACAGAAATAACTATAATGCGCTTACCCGTCCCCTCTCGACAAGGTTGGTGATCATAACAACTGTGTGGACCCGATGCTGCCAGATCATTCGCCAGAACGCGTCGAGGGTGGCCGGCGTGGGACCTTGAGTAGCGATGTATCTGCGTCGCCATATCAACCATTCTAACTTGACGCGAGTTGATACGCCGTCTGTAAATTTATTTATTTATTTATTATTATTATAAAAAACAATATAAATAAATAAATAATAAATAAATATCGTGAGGACAACTCACACAACGCCATCTGATTACAAACTAAGCAGAGCTTGTACTATAGTAACTAGATAACTGATAAACATACTTATATATTTTCTAACCATACAATATACACATTCTATCTTATACAATCTTATAAAAAGATAAAATATGTCAATAGTACTCGGATATCCAGACGTGCATGTATGAAACGATTAATGAATCTACAGAAAGCGAAAATATGCATGGATCGCGAAGTCTAGCGATCTGCCGTCTCTGACTATGCCGTCAGTGATACAGCGTAAAGATAAATAATAAGACAAAAACGTTTTAAAAAAATATGTTTTTATTTAAATACGTTACGCCAAAAATAATTCTCTGCATGTCCTTTCATTTGATACCCTTATTGTTAGGAACATGGGAGCTTAAATATCTTAGTACAGCATCTTTAGTAAACAGCCAAATTTAATGTGTGAGGAGTGAGTGAGGTCAATATATTTTTCGAGATATTCTCAGTAAGCCCTTTCATTTAATACCGATATTGTAGCAGTACATAAAAAATACGTCCGCAATCTTCATTGTTTCACCATGTTGAATTTAGAATGACAACACACAGCAAACCATGTATTGTCATTCAAACTGAATGTGTCCAAAAAAAATCAATAGTATTTTTATTCATGTAGACCATTTTAGGCACTTATGAATAGTCATGATAATAAAAAAAATGAGAGGGATTCTAGTTGCCAATTCCAAGGTTTTTCGCCAGATTCTCCTTCATTTAGGGTAGGCTACCCTTCATGGAGAAGAATTTGGCGAGAAACTCCATGGATGGTCTTTTAAAGTATGGCTTACAACAATTAATTTTCAAAATGTGTACAAAATTTCAGTCAAACTAGTTGAAGATTTCTGATTCAGAATTCAAGAGTAGCAAGATTCCCCCGGAACAAACATACATACATTGCAAGGAGTTTTGATGATCTTAGAGCCTCCGCAGACTAGCTTCTTTTTGTATCAGATATATTATATAACCGGTTACTTAGTTCCTTTTTAGAAATCATATACAGCGACCGAGCGCTCTCCCTGCACACTTAAAAATGCCAAAAGCGGCGACTAATACACTTTTCAAATCGCGAAACAGTATCCGAGCAGTCGCCAGACAGGGTACAGGATACAGGATCCCAAAGACTCGCCCAAACGCAGCTTCGACAGTCTCAAAATCGCCGGTTGCGAGTACTAAAAGAAGCTCTTAAAGTATAGTAACTATAGTTGAGTCATTATAATAGGCCACATTTGACAAGTGTCATTAGTTTCATAGTGAGATGACATGATTAAAATTATCGATCAATAGGTGAATGAACCGATACGGACTTCTAACATACATGAATCGAATCAGTTATTTTGAAAATGTAAGCTATCAAGAAGAAAGTAGCATAAGTATATCATTCAAATCCCAGTCCAATTATTGGAACAATGTTTGAAAATTAAACCTATAAAAAAAATACATTACATATATTGATTCTTCAACTTAATTTATCATAATATTGAAGTGATTAAATCAATATATTGATGTTAAATGTTTATAATTGTTATTTTCTTCGAGTACTCTATAACTGGAAAGCTGGTAATATGAGTATTCATTTATAGTTAAATATTCCTACACAATAACGGAAAAATAATAACTGCACGGTAATTTATTACTTTTAATTACACGGAAATAATAAAAAAAAACGAAAAGATGTCCTGGGTAGGCATGTATTTAAAGAAAAAATTGATTGTTTTGTACGCCGGACCTTAATACGTCGGAGCTCTAGAGTAGTAGATCTGGGACAACTGGATGTAAATAGCGAGCTGATTTTCTAGACAGCTAAAAAGCACTCCCTAAATTATGTTGATACTGTGATATAGACAGATTTTAAGTGACAGGAAAAATTGTGATGAAATGGCGATGTTGCAAGCAGATTAGACCTCAACATGTTAAGAAATAAAATCAGTAAACCTGTCAAAATAAGAGAAATATTTAAGGCCAAGAAAATTATTTTAAAGAAACATGAAAATAATGAATATATACTCCATATGAATGACGAAATTACGAAGATGAGTATGATTAAAACAAAACTTTAAAAGTTGTGGAATATTTCAAAAATGTCTCATTACATTCGATTTCGCTAATAAACTTTTGATTTTCTTGGTACCCTCCCTAGTGTTTAAAAAGGAAAAGGGTCCATTGCAGCAACATTGAAACGACGTTTAGTTCTTTGCGACAGAAATAGTTTATTTGTGTGTTAAGTAAAAGTAGATAGTAAAATAGCCTTCTTTGGGCACTTAGACATTAAAATGTGTATGTGTGTAACTGAGAAAAGTTCAGCAATTGTGTAGTTCTAACTTCGAAAAATTTAATAATATTTTATACCCGCCGTTACAAGAATACGATGGCGATTTACGATGAAGTGTCAAATGTGGCTTCTTAAAATTACTCAACTATACTGTGTGAGTGAATAGTAAATATAAGTGGGAGCAAGAGGGACAGAGAGACATTCGCTGTGGTTGGCGATTCGACTATCGATTTGTCATTCAAACATATACATAACTCACCTATATCAACATATACATCATCCAACTCCGAACCGTCATCGCTTCGATCGCTGTCGGAGTCGGAATTCTGTTCGTCCGACTCAACTATGCCGGAAAACTCGATGTTCAGGAAAGCCGATTCAATGCCCTCCGCTAAATTAGGCGGCGGCTTAGACGGTTTTATCGAGGACTGTCTGTAAGGTTGAAAAAAATCAACATATGATTGTTATGCTGTTTATTGATGGCACTTGCTACACATCTTGAATAAAAACAAAAAACCCGCCCGGCTTCACCCGTGACATACTTCGAACAAAGTGGCACCCATTTAATCCCGTCGTTTATTAATTTCACAATAATGATTAATTTTTTTCCAAAGTCGTTGATAACTTTTCCGCTCTCTAAACGGTCATGGTTTTCATATTACAACTTTATAATTGCTTGTTTTTTAAAGTATTAAAATGGATATAGTATGTTATCTTTAAGAGACGACATATACCGTCGAAAACTTTTTTGTAGACCTATATTAGATATACCATTCCACAATACATTATTTTGTTATATCTTAAAGTAAAGGGTATACGCAGCGTTTTCGTTAAAAGCTCTCAGACGGTATCTTTTTCCGACCCCCGCAACAAATATCGTTATAATATAGGCAATGTTTACAAAAACCAATAAATTATTTATATTTATTACATAAAACCTTCCTTATGAATCACTCTATCTATTAAAAAAGCTGAATCGAAATTCGTTGCGTAGTTTTAAACATCTAAGCATACATAGGGACAGACAGCGGGAAGTGACTTTGTTTTATAATATGTAGTGAGTTAAGCCTGACTGGTTTCGCCTTACGACATTTTCAATACAAAGACAAATTGGTTTGACTGAGGGTAAATAGGAATATCATGATACCACTTAACAATTGTCCCCCCAAAATAAAGCTAAAGGAAGCCGCGACAGTCAGCTAGTAGATAAATAAAATACTGTAGTGTGCGACATTGCAGATAAGCTGCAAGAGTGTCACCTTTGCTGGTATGGTAATGTCTTGCGGCAACTGCCGGGCTACGTGGGAAACAAGTGTCTGGCCATGTCAGCCCCGTCGGGTCCCGGTAAGAGGGGAAGACCCAAGAAGTGCTGGCTTGACGTCGTAAGGGATAACATGCGTGCCAATGGTCTCACTACAGGGGATGCCGACGACCGTGCGAAGTGGAGGAGAAAAAGTAGGAAGACGGACCCCGGGCGTCGCGAGACGCAACTGGGGACGTTCGTATGAGGAGTGTGTATTTTTTTGGAATTATTTTATGGCCTGGTTACTAAGACGTTTTAGCCAAATCTTAATTTTTATTTCTTCAATCTTCTTTATTATTATCTAAAACGTCCCCGTCTTCTACGTCTTAGTCAAGTCTAGTCTTAAGTCAAAGTCAGTCTCACCTCAGTATAATGGTAGTTGTTTTACTGAAGATTTCAGTGGATTATACGCGGCAAGATAGAAAATAGCATTTCACTGCATATATATATATATCACTGTCTTTCACTATAGCACGTTAACACAACTTTTATGTCCACCAATCCCGCAAATAAAACAAGTTAATACATACATACATATATATTTGTCATGTCTTTATCCCCGAAGGGGTAGGCAAAGGCATTCTACATACATTTCACCGTATGCATTTTTGTTCCACGTCCCACAGATAGTGAGCCTATTGCCGTGTTGAAATGGACAGGCGCAGGCAGTGGCGACCTGCGGTTGAAAATTTTCAAGCCGCCCATACGGCCTTTAACCAGGCTTAATGACTGCTATTTTACTGGCAACCGGGACCAGCGCTTAACGTGCGTGTCTAACGGAAACGCTTGCAAATGTAAATTTCACAAAGTGGTCACACATCGAAGAACCACCTATAGCGGATGTTGCTTAATGTAGTGATCGTTTACAAAACACAGTCGTATAAAAAAAAAGCGAGCGTCCGCAACTTGTCAATTTTCCCGCGTAGAAATCATGGTGAATGTGTGTGTGTGTGTGTGTGTGTGTGTGTGTGTGTGTGTGTGTGTGTGTGTGTGTGTGTGTGTGTGTGTGTGTGTGTGTGTGATGGTTACCTGTGCGGGCGGTTGCGGCGTTCCAGTTTCCGCGCGATCCTGGTTGCATGATGCGGTTGTAGTGTGGGCAGCATTCCGTCGATGAAGTTGGCGTTCACGTAGTCGCACGCACCCCGCCCACCCCCCGCACCCCCGCCCACGCACCCCGCGGCCCCGCACCGTCCGCCCGCAGACACGCATACCCGCGAGTGGTCGTCTGGGGGTGGAGAAATCAATGTCACTCCCGCGATAATAGTAAATTATGGTAAAAGTGTGTAAAGTACCGAAGACGGTAATCAACAATACACACGTGTATCATACGACGTTTTTCAATACACTTATGAATAATATAATGCTAAATAAAACAAATTAGCTCTTTGAAAGAGGTGACGTAAGAACTAAATGCGAGATTAGGATAAACCAGGAACGTCTAGAGCAAGTGAATGAAATTGTGTATTTAGGAAGTATGTTTAGCGCGGATGGAAGATGTGATTCGGATGTGGAACGGCGAGTAGCTGCCGGAAACAAAGTTAACGGTGCTCTGTCCCAGTTAGTAAAGCGACAAAGCATCGTAAAAGAAGCACGAATGGCGATTCATAACGCTGTGCTAGTGCTAACGTTGCTTTATGGTAGTGAATCCTGGGTATGTCAGCAGATGCATGAAAGTAAATTGAATGCTGTGGAGATGCGATCACTTCGAAAATTGTGCAGCGTAACTTTGGCCGACCGAATACGTAACGAAGTGATACGCAATATGCCGTTGGTTTGGACACGTCCATCGAATGAGTGAGGAACGATTGACGAAAAATATATACTGTTCAAAAGTGGAGGGTAGAAGGAGTCAGGGTAGGCCGAGACTTACATATGAAGACCACGTGAGCAGATTGCTCAAAAACGGAAAGGTCAAAAGTACTCGGATACCCAGATGTGCGTGTATGAAGCGATTGATGAATCTCGAAGAAGCGAAAGAGGTATGTATGGGTCGCGAAGCCTGGCGGTCTGTCCTCTCTGACTACCCCGTCAGGCATACAGCACGAAGATAGTTATAGTTATTATAGCTCTTTGTTATGTGCGCGCATTGACCACAGAGTAAAGAATTAGTTTTTATTTTTGACTGTAGGGCGTTTCTAGTATAGAGTCCGCCTCTAGTAGTAGAGTCGACAATTTAAAACGGTCAGTACGGTCAACTCAGAAACTATAACTATACTTGGTGGCTTCGGCTATAAATCAGCGCTGTGGTTATTTATACACAGCATCGTGCTGAGCCGAAACCGAGTATTTATGTATGTATTGTATGTATTTATGTATGTGTGATAATGACTTGGAACATTTTAGGTAAAATTATTACATTTATTAGTTATTCATTTTCCATATAAAATTGAAAACACTTATTACTACCTATTTTCCCAAGTGATCTTTGACAATCTAGTCCATCCAAAGGTTACCTCCCAGAGATTGCTCTTTAGCGATAAGGCCGCCCTTTGTACATTTATGAGACTGTAATCTCTTGACAAGAGTGTTTGTTATTGATGTGCAATAAAGTTTATTCTATTCTATTCTTTTAGGCTTCTTTATATGTTTAAGTGTTTTATGTAAAATGCCTAAAAATGTGTTTTCTTTCTTTCTATAAGACATAGAAAGATCTGTTCTAAAGAACCATGTCACAGATTCTGGTGAAAATAAAAACGCATAAAATAAATTTAAAATAATACTCACGTCGGGAATCGAACCGGAATCATTGCAGAGTGTAAACTTGCATTATTTTTATTTGAATATGAATTCTGCAGATCTTAAGCAGTAAATGTAATATTACTAACTAAAATGAATAACACACATTGTTTTTTTTTTGGTAAAACTACCGTCCTGTATATTTCTTGAAAATGAAAATGACGTGCATATTCAAAAGAAGTATACATTGATCACGAAACTTCGAATTTGCCCTCTCTGATTACCCTGTCATGTAAACAGCGTGAAGATAGATAGAAAATAATAATGTAATGTAATGTAATATAATGTACATATAATCCTTTATTTTCTAGGACGATTTAACCAATGGACGCGATCTTACCGTTTGAGCCTATACACCGCTTGCCACTTTCCAAGTGTCTTTTAACTAAGTTTTAAGAATAAATGACGAAATGTCTTGTGAAATAGTGTAAATGTTATAGCAGTCGAACAACTAATGTTTCTTTTCACTTCTAAGTAAAATTTTATATCATTTAAAAATAAAAATAAAATAAAATAAATATCCATCACGCCTTATCCCCGAAGGGGTGGCAGAGGCATATTATATGCCCACTTTTCACCGTGTGGATTCCTGTCCCACGTAATAGGTGGTGAGCCCATTGCCGTGTTGAAATAGACAGACGCAGGTTGTGGAACCTGCTGTTGAAATTTTTAAGCCGCCCATAAGGCCTTCAACCAGGCTTAACGACTGCCATTTTACTGGCAACCGGGACCAACAGCTTAACGTGCCTTCCGAAGCACGGAAACGCTCGCAAATGTAAATGCCACAAAGTGGTCACCCATCCGAGTACCAGCCATAGTGAAATTTGCGTAACTCAGTGATCGTTTACAGAACACTGAGACCGCAGGGCCACGAGCGCTTCATATTTTTATATCATTTACATTACTAATTTTACCAAAAACCATTATTGAAACATACCAACCACTTAAATGGCCTATATTCAATTTACGTTAATTCTCTATAAACATCACAAATTCGTATTGCATACCTAAATTTTTCTGTTTTGTATTTGCAGTTGTATTTTTATTGGTTGTTAGACAGGGACAACACTTCATGCAAGAGTAACAAAACAATATGTGAGTAGTTTCCCCCCGCACGAAAGTTGGTTGAACGTGATTTCATTCTTCATTGAGTACATTCTGCGTCCAGTGGTTAAATCGTCCTAGTTTATTTTGAATACTTACAGGCAGTGATATTCAGGTAGCGGTTTTTCAGTTTGTTTTCAGGCCTGTGACTGTGGTGACTTGTGTGTCCCAATGCAGCAGACTTCGCTACCACTATTTCGTATTCCTTGCTGCAAAAAAAAAAACATTTTATTTATTTACTTCTATTGTAATGTGTAAGTTATATTACTGTAAATTTTCATTAAAATCTATTCAGTAGTTTCTGCTGGAAAGAGTAACAAACATCTATTCAGTTCATCAAACTTTTACCTTTTTTATTATTAATGAAAGTGTCAGCGTTAAGCTGGAAAAGGGCATGCTCCGTTGGTTTGGACACGTCCAACGAATGAGTGAGGAACGATTGACGAAGAATATATATTGTTCCAAAGTAGAGAGTAGAAGGAGTCAGGGTAGGCCGAGACTTACATATGAAGACCACGTGAGCAGATTGCTCAAAAACGGAAAGGTCAAAAGTACTCGGATACCTAGACGTGCGTGTATGAAGCGATTGATGAATCTCGAAGAAGCGAAAGAAGTATGCATGGATCGCGAAGCCTGGCAATCTGTCCTCTCTGACTACCCCGTCAGGGATACAGCGTGAAGATAGTTAGTTAGTTAGTTAATATTAGTAAGCTTTTTAATACATAACGTAAATGAGAAAATGTATATGTATGTGTAAATACATGAGATATTAAAGAAAACCTGTTTCACACTACAGACCTGCAATTTGTTAAATGTGATTAAACAATCATATAGTAAATATGTTTATCAATCACGCCCTTACCCTCGAAGGGATGGCAGAAACATATTATACGCCCAAGGTAAGCATTTTTGTTCGTTAAGCCTATTTCCGTGTTGAAGATAAAAAAATGGACTGGTATGAAAATTCGCTACCACTATTTGTATTCCTTGCTGCATAATTTTCATCACAGTCCGAATTGAAAAATTCTTTTTGTGTTGGATAGTCCATATATCGAGGAAGGCTATAGGCTATAAAAGATCACGCTGCTACCCAGGAGAGCTGACCAGTAATCATAAATGTCAATAAATCGGGCACTATTTCATATATTTTTGAAATAGTAATAAGCGACTGGGGTAAACGGATGTGACGGTGATTTAAAATATGTCACGGGCAAACCCGCGGGGATCACCTACTTTATTTATAAACACTCGCTTACCTGAAGCCGATATCGCCATCAGCGTGTAAAGCAGCGACATGAGCGGGAAAGCCAGCTGAACGTACAGCAGGATGATGCAGTCCGGCCATTCGAGGCGGTTTCCCTCCCCGCTCGTCTTCAGTTCCGTTTTCCGCTTCCGCGTTGGCTCCTGCTCCAGCTCCACCCGATGCGCATGATACCAGTGGAGAGCAAGTCACCACTGTCAACATACACATAAAAAGGTATAAAGCAAAATGGTAGAGGTCTTCCATGATCTGCAAATGGTTGTATCGGAGTTTGGTATCATTATTAGTGACGAGGAGCGAGGATTTCACGCGGGAAAACTGGCAAGAGCGGACGCTTGCTGTATATTATTTCTAAAACTAGTGCATTTATCTTGTTTTATGTGCTGGAGTGGTGTTTTCCCGGACAAAAAAGTTGTATTAACGAGCTATAGTTGACTTAGACGTAGAGTACGGGGACATTTTGGATAATAAGAAGGAAGATTGAAGAAATATAAATTAAGGTTTGGCTAAAAGGTTAGTAAACCAGGTCATAAAAGAAAAAAATAATGGGGAGCGAGCAACATTCCTTGCTCTGTGGTCTGACGGCGGTCGCTTCCAAGACAACAAACCTCACCTGGCTTTTTGTAAGAATTAAGCGGTGCCCGGGCAGCTCTTTCGCCGCCTTCTTCCAAATAGTTATACGCAGCGCTGATGCATTTACTCAACCGAGATCTACACCTGGAAGGAATATAAAAATAAATTCTTCACTTCTCTAAGCAGTATAATACATTAAAACCCTTGATCACCACGGAAAAGATCCACTACAAATATATTATGCATGTTGGTACCAGTAGACGCATTGAAATAATTTTCAATTTTAAGTTTTTCGGTGAAATGTTCTCGGTAAAGTGTCTTTCGACAAAATGACGTCACGACGAAATACTATGTTTTTCAATTACGTGTTTTCGAAACAGTATAATGATACGATCTATAGCAATGACCAATGTCAGAAATGTTTCACCAAGTTCGGATTCTGTAAAATCTCGGAAGTGGTGTCTTGGAACCTGCATCGAAATTACTCAAAAGATAATTTGAGGGATTTGGAAAATAAAAAGTAATACATTCCCTTCCCTTTTCTACAAAACATGAGACCTGGAAGATGACTATGTGTACATCCTATAGAAAAATAGGAAGCACTACGGTAATAGTACATTACGGGTCTTATGTGAACTATGTTTCATTCAATAAATAGGTATAGCAGAAACGTCTAAAAGCATAAAAATTCAGATGCCACGAGATCTGTATAGTAAACTACTCCCAATGTTACTCGAAAACGGCTTAGCATTTTATATTGCTCCTTTCGCCAAATACTATACGCTGTGAGATGGGTATATTGGGTAATAATCAAAAAAGGCTTTGGCAGTCCCCTACTAAACCATCTACAATTATTGTGTATTTTGTATTCAAATCGACTAAAACATTGTACTTCAAAACTGTATGTGGTCAACGATCCTTGTACATACATACATATCATCACGGGGTAGGCAGAGACTATGGCTTTTCACTTGCTACGATTCTGGCATACAACTTTCGCTTCGTCAACTTTCATAACTGTTTTCATACACGCTCGCCGATTAAGGGTACTCTTTACCTGGCCTTTTGTCAAAAGATCTTCAATTTAATCAGTATATGTACGACGAGGTCGACGAGGCCCACCGCATAAATTTTCTTCGTCAGTCTATTTCATCCATCCTCTCCACGTGTCCAAAACATCTAAGTATCCCTTTTTCTATCTTAGTCACTACGTCTTCTGTCATACCGCAATGTTCCTTTATCACGCTGTTCCTTTCTTTATCTATCAATTTCATGCCAGCTATACTTCGCACACTCCTCATTTCTACTGCATTAATTTTACTTCTATGCTTCTTCTGCCATACCTAACTTTCACTGCTATATGTTAGTGTAGGGACAAGCACTCCTCTATGCACAGCCAGTCTTGCCTTTTTAGACACGTTCTGGGTGCCCATAAAGGTGTACATTGCTCCATTCACTTGATTGCCAGCCAAAACTCTTCTTTCAATGTCATCATCACACTTTCCATCTCTCGCAAATTTTGAGCCTAGGTATATAAATTCTTTCACTTGTTCCACTCTTTTTCCTTTCACAAAAATCGAGCAATCTGTCATGTTTTTCTAACTAACTAACTAACTATCTTCACGCTGTATCCCTGACGGGGTAGAGGACAGATCGCCAGGCTTCGCGATCCATACATACTTCTTTCGCTTCTTCGAGATTCATGTTTTTCTCTCTTTCAAAAACCATTACTTTCGTCTTATTTACATTCACTTTCATTCCTTTGCCTTTCAGCGCATCATGCATAATATTAACCATCAACTGCAACTCGTCCGCCGATGATGCAAGTATTATCTGATCATCAGCTTAAAAAAGACATTTGATAGTCAGATCAGTCATTTTTAAACCATACGCACTTTCTTGCAGTTCTTTCAAGCAACTGTCAATGTATAGGTTAAACAGCCACGGTGACGCTACACAACCCTGTCTCACACCTTTTTCGATATGAAAAAAGTCTGTGCAAGCTCCGTAGATTCTGACACAAGCACTGGATCCCTCATATAGAGAATTCAGTGCTCGTATCAAGTTGCTGCTTACTCCATACATGGACAATGTTGACCACAGTTCAGTCCTCACCACTCTATCATAGGCCTTTTCCAAGTCTACGAATGCGCAATAAACTTTTTGACTCTTCGCCAAAAGTTTTTCAATTACGCATCGTAAGGAAAAGACCTGATCCGTGCATCCTCTTCCTTTCATAAATCCTGCTTGCACATCCCACATTTCCCTTCAGTTTCATTCATCACTCTTTTTATCAAAACTTTCGCATACAATTTGCCGACGATGCTGAGCAAGCTTATGCCGCGGTAGTTTTTGCACTCTTGCTGCGACCCTTTTCCTTTTTACAGCGGTACGATGACAGCTTTACACCAATCTTCTGGTACGCTGCCACCCCTCCAGCAAAAGTTAAAAAGGCGGTACAGCTGGCAAACTACCACGCCCTGTCCCGCTTTCATCATCTCGACAGATATCCTATCAATTCCCGCAGCTTTGCCTAGTTTCATACTATTCAATGCTTCCATAATTTCTTCTATACTTATATTACTTTCATTGCCGCTTGCGTAAATTAGTACACTACAGGGTTCATGCACACGGTGACGCCACCACTGAAACAGACCTCTTACTCGACTCATAACCAAGAAGTGGTCTGTGTCAATACCGGCACCGCGGTATGCCCGGGTGTCTAGCACTTTCTCAGCCTTGCATCTACAATCACAAAATCAATCATGCTTCTCTGGCTTCCTTCTTGTCTCGTAAACAAGTGGATATCCTTGTGGTTGAACGTGGTGTTGGTTACCACAAGATTCCTCTCCAAACATACTTCAAGCAAGCTTTCTCCATTTTCATTAACTCGTTCGTCACCATATTTTCCCAATACACTTTCATATCCATCACGCTTCACACCAACCCAACTGTTAAAATCACCTAACATTACTATTCTTTCGCTCTGTTTGCATTTACTCAGAATATCACTCATACTCTCCCAAAATGCCTGCCTCTCGCTTTGGTCTCATGAAGATCGGTACCACCGTAGGAGTTTATGCTCCGCAAGATGCGGAGCATAAACTCCTACAACAAAGATGCGGGTGAGTCCAACCTTCAACCTCAACCAAAGGAGTCTTGGGCTCACACATTCATATTCTGTCACACATTCATTCATTCTAGCGGATAGTAGCACACCAACACCCTGGCACGCTGTACTGGTATTGGCTACACCTGACCAGTAGGCGGTATAGGGTCCATGTGTAGTGGTGTCACATCCTTTCCTCTATGTTTCATTTACACACAAAATATCAAGTCGTCTCTCTCGCATCATCTTGTACACCGTCGAAAAGACCTTAAATAGCCCTAATAGATAAATCTGCAGCCTTTCGTTAGACAAGATCGATTTATTCATACATATTCATAAATTCATATCAATTCATACCTAAAAGTACACTATATACGACGGCGGTCGTCATATAGTGTACCTTTGAGAATGCCGTGCGTTCGCCTCAACCGCTCAGGGTTACAAAGTAAATGTTGTGAAACAGTACTAGTGGTGTTATTTAATATGTGTAGCAAGTTCCACCAAGTGCCATCAATCAACAGTATAAATAATTATTATTCATATTATACATAAATTCAATAATTATTCATACACTATGTGCCTATTCATTTACCTCTAGCATCTACTAATTATAGACGGAATGCATTTCTATGGCGGGCGAGCAGTGCACTGCAATGAGCAGTATAAAAAACTACAATTTGAAGTTTTTGATGCAAAGCCTGAGACGGTGAGGCGGGTACTTAGTCAGGATTTTTTCTCGGCCTATAGGCCAAAACTGTGACATTGCAACTTTTTATCAAAACTTTTATCATAGCTAATATTTAATTATTTTAGGTTTTGAAAATGAGGTACTCTTTTCCGAAGTAAAGTTTTTATAGAATTTACTATTTGAGCTTGCTATGTTTTATTGTTTTAGAATTGATGTTTGTATTTTTGTGTTCTGTGATTCATGCGTGGAGACCTATAATTGGCTTTCAGGTATTTATTATATAAGTCTATTGGTGTTGTTATTAGCTGTTGGTCTTCAAAAAATAAATAAATAAATAAATACCTCCAGTACAAAAGAGCAACAGCTACGGCTGCCAGTAAAGCCAAGATACACACGGCGATCAGCGCGGCCGTGCTAACACCTCGGCCGGGAGATACAGACTGGCCTGGAGACATAGCCTCGGAGTGAGCTATGCATAAATCGCTAGAAACCTCCTGTAAAACATCAAAATATATGTGTCAAATTCTAAATTAAATTAAAAAAAAATATTTAAAGTTAATAATGTAATTTCTCTAATGTGTAAATAGCGGGTGTGGCAACCCGCTATTGAGAAATTACAGCTTTTTTAAAGTATTTTCTACGAAGAGGTGTGGTTTGCTTGTTATTTTCCTCATAATCTTGAGTACAAGTATATCCAAAATACTACCCTCACAGTCTTGAGTACATTCATATCCAAAATAAACTCTTTACACAGCGCCGTCTAGCCCAAAGTAAGCTAATGTAAGCTTGTGTTATGGGATCTAAACATCTGACATACATACTTATATATTTTTAAATACATACATATTATACATAAGAAACACCCAAACTCCGAAACAAACATTTGTGGATCACACAAATATTTGATCCGACCCGGGAATCGAACCCAGGACCTCAGTCGCGGCAGTCGCATGCACTATCACTGCGCCACCGAGGCAGTCGAATTTGTGATGTTGAAAATCCCTGGATTTATTGAATCAATTTAGAAAATACTTTCAATGTTAGGAAGGTATATTATCTTTGAGTGCAATAGGTGTATAATATACTACGGTTCGGAAAACTTTCACCAAGCGGGCCAAGCCGCGGGTATACGCTATTTTTAGTATAAAAACAAGAAAAATAAAACAAAAAAAAATCTACTGACCTCTGGTGGCGACTCCACGCCATTGATAAGGCCATTTTCCTTGGACACAGACTGCGTCACAGCATATATTTTGACTTCGTACCTCGTTGAGTTCCAAAGCTCCACTTCCTGTAAGACATATTTTTTTATTATATGTGAATTTAAATGTTTGTACGGTATTTAAAGTTAACTATATTTGATTGACGGTCAAATGACTGTAAGTGACCGTAAGTAGTTGACAGTAAATAGTTGTCTATGCGAGTGCCGCACTGAGTTCTAGGGTTCGATTCCCGGGTAGGAACGAATATTTTGTGAAAATCTATTAATTTGGAATAACAAACAGACATTTTAATTTTATTTATCAGATCGCTCGTGGTCCCGCGGCTATGGCTGGTCACGGATGGGTGAAAACTGTGTGGCCTTTACATTTGCGAGCGTTTCCGTGCATCGGAAGGCACGTTAAGTCGTTGGTCCCGGTTGCCAGTAATATGGCAGTCGTTAAGTCAAATTGAAGGCCTTTTAGGCGGCTTGAATAATTTTAACAGCAGGTAGCCACAACCTGCGTCTGTCTATCTCAACGTGACAATGGGCTCAACACCTATTACGTGGGGCAGGAATACACATGGTGAAAAGTGGGCATACAATATGTATGCCTCTGCCATCCCTTCGGGGACCAGGCGTGATAGATAAATAATATAAAAGTTAGTACGGTTCTTTTTCGTTAACTATTGGAAATGAATTGATTGTGGGTAAAATGACTGCCTCAGTGCCGTAAGTAGTTGTCTATGCGAGTGCCGCACTGAAGTTTCGGGTTCGATTCCCGGGTAGGAACAAATATTTTGTGAGATATTTCAATTGTATTTATCAGAAAGATATCTAAAATATTTTTTTACAATGTTTCATATTGCCTTTAAGGCGATGGTTTAAATTCTCATTTTAATTGCATACCACACTTATAGTAGTCTCGATATCGGTCTTGTTAGTGGGTAATGTGAGTCTCGTTTGAGGTTGTTCTCCGGGAATCTTGCGCAGCGTCACCACGTATTGATCTAACGAGTTGTTATACTCGAGGGGTTGACGCCACTGCAGATAGAGCACGCCTGGAAATACAAAACAAAATCATCTATTACAGCTGTGTTTCTAGAACAATATGGTACGAACACAATCGCCTCGCTCGCCATGGACAGGGTGTTCACTTTCACACATTACGTCCAGAAGGCTTATACATTAAGGTCCGATTTGGTCTATCTTCCGTGAACCATTAGATTGTGGAGCAAATAAATAAATAATGTGGGCCATTTTTTTTAAACAAAGTCGTCGACCATCGCAATGTAAACTAATATAAGCTTGTGTAATGGAATCTAGACGACTTATAAACATACTTACATATTTCTAAATACCTACATATTATACATAGGGAACACCCAAACTCCGAATCAAACATTTGTGGATCACACAAATATTTTTCACGACCCGCGGGAATCGAACTCTGGACCTCAGTCGCGGCAGTCGCATACACTACCACTGGTCCACTGATCACTTTGTCCCGATTTTTCCAGAAAGTCTACAGTATGAGTTTGTCTTAGAAGGTTTTTGCACGGTCGGCAGCGCGAGATTAGCACTTGTGGTGTTACAAACGTCAATGGCTACGGTAACCACTTTGGTCATGTGAACAGCATGCTTGTTTTACAGAAAATAGCCTTCCAGATAAACACCTCTTCGTTTAAGTATAATATGTGCTGCTAACGTATAAAAGTGTCAATTTAATTTAGATTATTGAGGTGTTGTCATAGTCTACACTTGTAGTCCCGCCGGCGCAGTGTTCTGTAAATTTTCACTGTGATTACACCTGTCTGTGATTATGTGTCGCAGATTACACCATTAGACATCGAAGTGTAATCTAGTCAAAACGTCGGAAAGTTCACGGTAGGCTTTGTACCTAATAATATAGGTACGTTGGGAATAAAAAAAACTAACTTATTATCTTCACGCTGTATCCCTGACGGGGTAGTCAGAGAGGACAGATCGCCAGGCTTCACGCTCCATGCATACAATAAGACCCAAAATATTATATAAATATGAGTGAAAATCTCGAAAGTTTATAAACAGTATTACTCAATTCTGAGATGGGTAACAGTTTGATTTTGTTCTCAGACTTTCGCAATTGTCACTCATATTTATGATATTCAGTCAACCCGTGACCTCGGCTGGTCTAATCCGGTCGAAACGTCGGGAAGTATAAGGTAGGCTTTGTACCTAATAATATATTTCACGAATAAGACCCGAAATATCATAAATTTCAGTTTGATTTTCATCCAGAAATTACCCCCTACAACGTCACAAACACAGAACATCACAAACTTTACCTCTTTATAATATCAGTATGGATACGTAAACATATCAAAAATTTTAATGCATAAAGCTGCTTATACTTTGAAAAGTATTCTAATTCTCTGCAAAAATGTGTTTTTTATTCATAGACATAACGTAATGACCTACCTATTGAATGAATACACAAATAAAAAAAACGACGTTTGTAAAATCAAAGTAAGCAAGTACGTAATATTTAAAATAAAATTCTCGTTTATTTGCAGTTCAATTAATTCGGAAGTGGATTCCTACGTAACGGTAAGAAATCAGGTACGTCAAACTTGCAAGTTCATTGAAAGCGATTCAAGAACTGAGTCGTAGGAACATAAATGCCTTACAGATATACCTCTTTGTTTTGACTGCCTCTGTGGCGCAGTGGTAGTGTATGCGACTCCCGCACTGAGGTCCCGGTTTCGATTCCCGAATCGGAACAAATATTTGTGTGATCCACAAATATTGGTTTCGGAGTTTGGGTGTTTCCGATTAATATCTAGTCGTCGGCTACTGCTAAGACGACCGATAAATTCCATAGTTTATGATTAAAAAACTAAAATTAAACTCACGTTTAGGCTGGTCACATGTGAGATTGAGTATGATAGGGGCCGACGGGGGTCTGACGTCGGTCAAAACGTATAGCGGCTCCGACTCGGGTCCCAAACGGTTTAGAATTTCGGAATTCGACTTGACGCCGTCCCGTGAGGAGTTGTAGAACGCACGCACCCAGATTTTGTAGGGAGTAAAAGGCTCTGAAAAGAAATATTACACATCACATCAGTTGTTATACACGAAAACTTAAAATATTTTTTTAGTAGGTTTCTTCAAAGTTTTTTGGCAGGGTACATGGGTGGGAGTGTGTCGAGCAGTCGATAGAGCGTGAGTAACATTGATTTATTATTTGACTGCCTCTGTGGCGCGGTGGGAGTGCATCCGACTGCTACGCAAGAGGTCGTGGGTTCGATTCCCACCCAGGATAAAACTTTGTGTGATGAGCACGATGGTTTATTCTGTGTCTGGGTGTTATTTATCTATAATTCGTATGTATTTAGAAATATATAAGTATGTTTATCAGTTATCTAGATCCCATAACACAAGCTAATATTTAGCTTCCTTTGGGCTAGGTGGCGCTGTGTGAAAAGTGTCCCACTATATTTATTGATTTATTATTATTTATATTATTCTATGGTTAAACTATTCTGTGTATCTATCCCATATTTAACGTAATCTATACTCCTTAGGATTCTCTAAGGAAATATCATATATTTCAAATCAAATCGATATAAAATAAAGCATCGAACTCGGTTTTTCAAGACAGCATATATTTGGTTATAGAAAACGAAACACGTCTGAATAAGTGATGTAGACAAGGAAGCGAAATTATTCATTGCATTGAATTTATTTAAAAAATGTCGTATCTTTGCGTATTTACAGTCAGTTTAGTACTTCGACAAGAAGTACAAGTACGTCCTACGCCGTCAGCGCATCAAGTCGTGCCACCGCAAACCTTAAAACAATTGCGTCCCTTTAGGGGGAACGCATACCGCTATATTTATAAGAAGCGCTGGTGGCCCCGCGGAAGTAGTGTTCTGTAAACGATCACTGCGTTAAGCAACTTTCAATATGGCTGGTCCTCGGATGGGTGACCACTTTGTGGCATTTATATTTGCGAGCGTTTCCGTGCTTCGGAAGGCACGTTAAGCCGTTGGTCCCAGTTGCCAGTAACATGGCAGTCGTTAAGCCAGTTGAATACCTTATGGGCGGCTTGAAAAATTTCAACAGCAGGTCGCCACAACCTGCATCTGTCCCTTTCAACACGGCAATGGGCTCACCACCTGTTACGTGGGACAAAAAGCAAAGCATATGGTGAAACGTGGGCGTATAGTACGCCTCTACCTACCCCTTCGGGGATAAAGCCGTGAAAGTATGTTATGTTAGGGAGGCCAGCCATAAGACTTTCTATTGTGTCTGTGACTATTATCGCTCGCGGGTGTAACGCGAACGTGATCGGATTAAGTGCCGTGTTGCTCTCCAGCAGCTCTGAGACCAGAAGACGAAGCGGATAAGATCCAGGAGGATCAGGAGTAACGGCTGGGGCTCAAGGTACGTGGTTTTATATTCGTCTGATCGCCTGTTTCAACTTAGCGAGATATTATGATAATCATCAGCCATCCTTCGAAATACAGTCCACTTTAAACCCTCATGGTTGCAAATGCTTAGAGGGTTCTTCAACCCGCTTAATGTACGTAACAACCGTAATATACTTACTTAAATTCCTCAACCGGAACCCGACCACTTTTGTCACCTTCCCGGAAGTATTCAATAGTGTTAGATTCTTTGTGACTCCTCTATAATCCTCCATGCCCAGGTCACTACGAAACACGTTCGTTTTCTTCACATCAGAAGATTTCTGTACACCATTGACGATATTGACGTCATATCTTGGCACGCCCTCCTCATAATAAAGAACGTATACCACTTGAGTACTGTTTCTGTGTTTGTTTTGACCGAAAGACTTTTTTACGACCTTCAGAAGATCTAATTCTCGATGTGGATTAGGAATATCTACGCTTGACGCAAGTTCTTCTAAGCTTTTTTCCAAATGGGTCGAGTTGTCTTGTCGTCTTTTTCTATGTCTGTGTGTTCGGATGTCTCTTTTATTCCTATAGTCATGGAGAAGAGTGTGAGAGGAATAGTCGTCACCATATTTTTGTTTATCGCTATTATACCAATTGTAGGATAAATAGTCAGCCTTAAGTTTTTCTGAGCCTATCGGATCAGAAACGGAATCTTGATTCAAGACATCGTTAACGGGCTGGTCGTTTTGTAGTTCGGTCTTTTTGTTTGTTATGACTAGAAGATCATGGTTAGGTTTGGATGTTTCATCGTTAGGATTAGTATCTGTGATGGGAAGGGCTCGCAGTGTAAAGGTTAATGGCGGGGCCCATGTCAGGCGGACTTCTTCAGTGGTTATAGTCTCAGCTGTCAGGTTTTGTGGTGCGGACGGAACTGTAACAAGGAAATAAAATGTGTTAAATATATGATATACATTTTATCTTAAAAATAAAAACAAACTAAACTTAAATATATACCTAACCCTACATACACGCATCAAAAAATTCCTCCGCATCATCGCTGACCGGAAAAGTTCCAACGAGACTTGCTGCATTGCCACGTTGAATGGCAATGCTAACCCTATATACTCGTATAAATATGACAAAAATATAATAAGAAGCAGAATTTTATTAATGAGAGACACAAGGTTGGCTTCATATTTTATGGATAAGTATAGTGCCAAAAATAAATTGTCCAAATTCAGATGATACTAGCAGCCACTCAAAGATTTCGGAATACAACCGGAATTTTCGCTCTGATCAAGTACTTTAAGTACTATATTTCACTATAAATGGACAGTGTGCAAAATTACAAACCGTTGTATAATTAACTACATGACCCCCCCCCCCCCCCCCGCCGTCTTCGCTTGTTACATACTTCGAACTCCCGTCGCAACTTTTTTTAATTGGGACTAATCCCACCCGCATTCCCATTAGTGTGACTCCTGTAAACCAGGATCTACAGCAATAACCAAAACACCAGAAAAGTTACACCGAGCTCGATCTCGGTGAAGTCCCAGGAGAAGTTAGCATGTCTTGGAACCCGCAACGAAATTAATCAGAAGATAATGTGAGGAAGTAGGAAAAGAACGTAATGCCCCTTCCCTCCTTTGAAAAGCGGGAGACCTGGAAAGCAACTAGGTGTAAATCCTATAGAAATAGGGAAGCACCACGATAATAGTAGATATAGTATGGGTCCTATGTGAGCTATGTTTGATTCCAGTAATATGTATGGCAGAAACGTTTAAAAGCACGAAAATTCACCCTCGATGCCACGAGATCCGCATAGTAAACTACTCCCGAAGTTACTTGTAAACAATTAAGCATATTATATCGCTCGTTTTGCCAAATGCTACACTCCCAAAGTATATGATGGGCGGTCTGATCATATTTGTCATCAGCAGTTGAACACTGACAGGACAGTGACTCCACTAGCTTAAACGAATGTAATTTGCTCCTAAAGTTACCATGTCCGGTAAGAAATTGAGCAACACAGTGATCAACCTCCAGCCAGGATATTCTCAATCGTTCACGAACGTCTGGGAAAAACTGGTAGAGGTGGCGCCCTTTGATGGAAGTGTTCCAACGCAGCTGCCATTCGTCTAAAAGTTCTTCACGTACATTATCTCGCATATACAGCCTGGCAATTCTATGGCGATCTCTTGCTAACAAAAACCTGTCATCCATGCCATCTTTAGCCGAATAGTATAAAGCCGCGCGTCTCTGAATTTCGAGGTCAACCGGGAGGACACCTGCCATCACCGGCAGAGCCTCCGTGCTAACCGCCCTGTAGGCCTTGCATAAAAATATCAAGGCCAGGCGTTGACTTTGCAGTAACTTTAACCGTGCAGACCCAATAGTAGCTTTATCGGCCCATACCGGCGCCCCGTAACACATACAGCCTAGATAAGTGGCCAGGTAAACGACCTTCAGTGTTTTGAACGAAAGTCCCCATGTAGCAGTAGATATTCTCGACAACGCGTAAAAGCTATTTACAGTTTTTATGTGCTCAACAAATGCAAAATTTCTGTCTAAAATCAATCCTAAATAGCAAACCGAAGTTTTATTTTTAATGTCAACTATCGTTGTGTAAATTTAATTGTCCTATAATTAGATTTTCCATGTTACAATATTTTTTTTTTAATTAAATGAAATTACTACAAGTAGTTTGTGCTCAGAATGAGTCTATGCTTATAGGTATGACAATCCCTAGAGCCGCAACAGTGGTCATGTGGCTTCTTAAACCTTTTGCATGTGATACAGATCGGCTTAAAATCAGAGCTGTCTTTATGTAGACATGTTCATCGCCGCAGTCAGCACAGCTGGGTGACTTGCTGGTACAAAACTTGTAGACATGACCGTATTGTTGACATTTCATGCAACGCACTACATCGAGGTCATCAATAAATCTACAAGTGGCCCAATCAATAAATAATTTATCTTTCGTGGTCATCTAACACAAAAATATTTTTTTAAACCCGACCAGTAGTTCCTGGGGTTAGCGACTTCAACCAAACAAACAACCTCTTCAGCTTTATAATATTAGTATAGAAGCAAGATTAATGATTTTTTTATAGAATGGAATAGAATAATCAGTATTTGTAATAAAGATGTGGTGAAGTTGTGCTATTACAAGAATAGGTATATTGAGATAATGAAATCGATAGAAAAGTAAACTATAAAGATAATTATGATTAATATGACAGAAGCTTTGCGTTCGATAACCTACGGTGCATTGTTTTGTAAACAATAAACTAATCACTACATATTATAAAACAAAGTCGTTTTTCGCTGTCTGTCCCTATATATGCTTAGATCTTTAAAACTACGCAATGAATTTCGATGCAGTTTTTTTTAATAGTTTGAGTGATTCTCATTGAAGGTTTTTATGTATAATTTGTTAAGTTTTTGCATACATTAACTTAATTATAACGATATATGTTGGGGTGTCGGAAAAAATGAGCCGTCTGGGAGCTTTTAACGAAAACGCTGCCTTAAACCCTTTGAGATATAACAAAATAATGTATTGTGGAATTGTGTATCTAATATAGGTCTACATAAAAGTCCGCGTTGGTATATGTCTATCTCTTAAGGATAGCATACTATATCCATTTTTATACTTTAAAAAAACAGCAATTATAAAGCAGTAGTTTGAAGGCTATTTCCACAAATATATTATTAGTCCTTATCATTTTTAATATGTTAGTTGGCTTCAGCATTTTATGAAGATTATTTTGGCCCTTTGCACCTTTCAAATTAAATGAATATCTTACAATATACAATTAAATTAAATGGAAATATGTCGAAATCAAAAGAAAAAATGCAAAGAAATTAATTTCGTGTAACCAAATTCGACCGGGCCGTGCGAGCGTAGGTACTTGAGAGCGGAGGAGTAGGTAATCAGGTAATTTGGAAAATGTTAATACATTATTGTGAAATTAGTAAACGATGGGATTAAATGGGTGCCACGGGGCTCGAAGTATGTCACGCGCGAAGCCGGGCGGGACAGCTAGTATTATATAAACTGTACTTGTCTTTTGTTATGCAAAATATTTGTTGCCATTACTTTAAGGTTTAGATCTCGAACATAACGTATTTTTAAGAAATTGATAAAGCTTGTGTTGTGAAACCCAAGCTTTATCAATTTCTTTATATTTATTATAATATATTTCAAACAAAGCAAGCGTGTCAGCGGGCGTCACCGTTTGTTGATACGATTACACTAATTACTACGGATGAATGGCCAGCAACTGACAGGTGGAGTATGCTAGTTTCGCCTAGGAGTATGCTAGTTTCGCCTACAATTGGATGTAAACTCGTTTCTTTTAGTCTGCGAGCGAGGCAGCAGCATCATTCCTTGTTCTGCGTCGAAACAGAATTATACTAGTGGTTCTGTAAACGTCGGAGTATTTTTTGTTTTTTAATTTATTTCTGTTTTTCATTTTGAGCGCTTTTGCCAACCACTATGGGACCATTTCCCCTCCCCTGCCTCCATTACCCCCAATCGAAAAACCCCCTCGCTAAAAGTTGTTGTCTACATAGATTGTCCATGCCAAGTTGCATGCAGTTCCGACGAAAAATGCACGCTGTAGACTGAATGGACGGACGGACGGACGGTCGGACATCAATAGCATTTTTCCCGTACCAGTGGAGTTAAAACGAAGACTTTCGTCGGCTCACTTCGCTCGCCTCCTCAGTCAATAAATTTTAGTTATTTTAAACTAAGCCAAGTCAAAACTGGGGCCGAGTCTACTATTGACAAGCCGTAGAATAGAACCAGAATCGCTGTTTTTAGCCGTCAAAATGTTAGTAGACAATCAAAAAAACAAATGACCAGCGGCCACTGGCGCGTTACGTGTTAGTAGAATTTTATCGGCCGACCGATAGAAGTCAATTGGGGTACGATTGTAATAGTAGACTACGAAAATCTATCAAAATTGTACCGGTGGCTCTCTATTGAGCGAGGATTTCGATTCTATTTCGACACGATTGAAATAGCAGACTCGGCCGCCTGGTGTTTTACTATCTAGAACAATGTGTTAAATCTTTTCAGGAAAAAAAAATTAGGCCTTTAACATTTCATCCAAATGTTATCAATTGTATACAGCAAAATCGCCTTTTTTAAGTCGGTTAATGATCGTTAATCTTTATCGAAGTGATCGTCGCTGCCGCTGCCCTGCCCGTTACGGTATCTTCACATTTAAAAGGCTACTTTCGAACTTTCTTTTTGTATACCCTATAATTGTATTAAATATCTGGTGATGTCACTTCGTCAAACTTCTTACCATAAGAGCCGTTAGAAGACATTAGGTAATATTACGAAAAATGAGATGGTGAGACATTTTTTACGAAACATTATCGAACGAAATAATGAATCGAGTCAAACGATATGAGTACAACTGATTCCTGCAGCTTCGCCCTTCGCCTTCTTTAATTTATTATCTTTTATTTTTACAATATTAGATGAAAATTTGACCGATTTATTAACATAGCCTTAAAATCTCAAGAACTACAGGTTCGACTTAAGAAATTATTTTTGTATTGGATAGTCCATTTATCGAGCTATACACAGGAGAGCGGAACAGTAATCATAAATGTCAATAAACCGGACATTTTTTGTAAAATTAATAACGAAGAGATTAAAAGAATGCCATGGGGGTTCGAAGTCGTGAGCAAAGCCGCGGGGCTCAGTTGGTATAAAATAGTCATCAGACTGACCAAAGAATGCTGAATTCGAGAAGACCCATCCCACGGAGGCCCAGAAATGAAGAACCATAATATAGCCTATTATACAAACATGGCAAAAGTGCCGATTAACCCCTGTTCTCTATTTGCACTGACGCGTTCGATAGTCCCGCATCCTGTAAGGAACAATGATTCTATTCTATGCTATTGGCCATACATTAGCAAGTTATATGCTTTAAACCATATCCGCATGAATACTTTGATGATCCAATACAAGTAGGTATTATTTTGACTTAGAATACAAATTACATATTTATATAAGAATTTAAACTATCATGGTCATTCACATACGTAAAATATTCACTTTCGGGATATTTACCATGTACACTTTCACGCGCGAGCATCCGAAATTTCGGCACTGTTGCAAGCGCCATGATCACGGAGTAACTGGAGCCACATTTTACGTATACATATTTATAGTCACATCTTTATCCTCGAAAGGGTAGGCAGAGGCAATTGCCCACATTTTACCGTATACATTTTTGTCCTACGTAACAGGTGGTTAGCCGTTTTGAAATGGATAGGCTCAGGTTGTGGCGATCTGTTGTTGAAATTTTTCAAGTCGCCCAAAAAGTCCTTCAACTTGGTTTATTGACTGCCATTTTACTCGCAGGCGGGACCAACGGCTTAAGGTGTCTGCCGAAGTTTGGAAACGCACGTAAAGGAAATGTCACAAAGCGGTCACCCATCAGAGGACCAGCCATAGTAAAAGATGCTTAGCACAGTGATCATTTAAAAACACTGAGTTACCGGTGCTACAGGCGCTTAGATTTAGGATAATACGATTGAATATAAAAAGAAGTGTGTATGTACTTATGTACATGCGTTAGAAGTTACACTTCTTTGGCGTAATAAGATAAAAATCTTTCGCCTTATCTTACATTTGTAGAAAAATCTTATCAGCTAACTTCATGGTGTCGGTTTTTCATGACGGTCTGCGCACGCATCGTAAAAATTTACTTTCATAATTTTTCCCTAACGCGCCAAAAGAAGTATAAACTTCAATAATACTTTGACCTCGAGGTAGCTTAATGTTAATTTTTTTGTTGAATCGTATATCAAATCAACCGGACCTGTTGGGCGATTTATTCTGTATTGATCCGGTACGACATATTTTGAAAGTTAATTCAATATGTACAGGCAGCTCCAGAGAAATCTCACTCCCAGTAGTTTAGTTTTACATTGCAAGGGAGCGAGATTCTTTGAATGAAAAGAAAGAGTTTTTATTGTCAAAAACCTCAAGTTACCACAAAGCTACATTGCATTATCAATATATACAAAAATCAATGCCACTTTTCTTGTAATTTTATAACTCAAGAACGGGCTCATCTATCCAAACCAAATATTTAGGCTTTGTTCGGACTATTTAGTAGATGGTTTATGTGAAGTTTGCACAAAATCGGTGGAGCGGTTCTTCATTTATCACATTTTTAAATACATAAAACTATATATATATATAGGTATATATATTTAAAAATCCTCTGGCGCTATGCGCATATTACTTGTCGTATCGTTCGATTAGGTAAAAAAAAGGAAGCCAAGGAAGGTTCCTTCATCAACTCGTAAATCAGCTGATAATTTTCAAACGCCTGACAGATCTTCTTGAACATAGAAACTTAGAACCATTTCGAACATGTGAGTTTTCGGTACATTAAATTGCCCTTTGAAAAGGCGAATTTTATTTGTAAACCCCTTATATTATTTGACCACATGGCGTCTGCAGACCCTTTCGAATACAATAATTAAATAACAGTAAATCGCCCGCAATAAGACCCATCCTTAATTACAATACCAAACTGCGATAACTTTGCTAACGATCTTAAAACGTATGGAGAATATGTTTATTCAATTTCCATCTTTATTTCTTTTCTTACAAAGTCTATTTTTAACAACATCTATTTACAATTTTACAGTCATTCAAAATAAAACTTGATAACTTTAGGACAGTATTTAATTCTGTTTGCTTCTAAAATTCAGTACAATAATGAATGAAAATGTTGTTTTATAGCGATTAGTCTGACAATGGAGGTCGGTGTCCTATTATATAAGTGTTATATCATTGTTTTATTGCGTTTATTACAGTGTGGTATTAATAGCTTGGTATTTTTTTTTTCACTCATACCTTAACCCACAAAATAAAAGTAAAAAAACAAAATCGATAATTCTTCTAACTATACGTCACTACTTTTGCCAATAAGTTGTGACGTATAGATATAGACCATATAAGATTGTAATGTATGTGTACGTATTCTATCTAAAATTGACTTACAATATATCTCTAACTTTGGGATAATTTGAAATCTTTTTATAATTTGAAATATTTTTATAATTTGGAGTTAAATTTATTTGCTAAGGGACAAGGGTAAAATCTTGAGGGCGGGTGGGCTGCTCGCTGTTCTTACAGAAGCGGGCCCTATATGGTGTCGCGGCGTAAGAGCTACCCGCACGACCTTCACCCCCTCAAGGAACTGGGATAACACCCGAACCCCACAAAGATGCAAGACAACACTCGAACATACAAAGAGACCCGGAATAACACTAGAGTCTAGAGTCCTGGGGCTATCCTTCAGAGATCTTGTCCGTGAATCTCTGCCGGCAACGTGTGATTTTAGTCGATAGGAGTCCGCGATAGCGTCAATGCGGATTGCTACACGAAATAAAAAAAATCTTGTAATCCATCCATCTCATTAGTTGTCTGCGCCTGTAACACTTGTTTAATATCGCCTTAAGCCGTTCTAACCCACGAGCCACATCCAGGCAATGTAACACTTCCACGTCGACGGATATAGTCCCGAACCCTGAATATCCCTAAAACCCTGAGGCAATACTTCCGAGGGCTAACCCGGGACTACTGGTCATAGGCAGATGGAAGGGCACCGTGTAATTTTATTCGGTAGGAGTCTGGCATAGCATCCATGAGCATTTCTACACGTAAAAAGAAAACAAATAAAAACAAACCATTTTGTTTGGTAACGCTTTTCTTCCAAATAATTCGTAAACTGCTTTTTCTACAGCTATCTAATTGTATAAAAATTAAAATATGGTACAACCGAGCAGTTCGTTTAAAAGGAATCTCACAATTTGCGGTCTTATCGCAATCTATAATCTCCGACATGCTATCATTGAGGGTACTGACCTCATCGTGGTCAGTCGCCTACCATTCGTCTGTAGTAACCAGTGTAATCGCATGAAAGCATTGGTGACGTGACCTTGGTTGTATGAAATATATTGTAAATAGGCCATCAAAAAAAAAAGCCTTCCTAAGTTTCTTGCCGGTTCTTCTCAGGTGGGCCGCGTTCCGAACCGGTGGTCGCTTTAAATATTTTAAATAGGGTATGACATTTTGTAAGCGCCGTTAAAATGGTCTATGCAAAATAAAGATATTTTTATTTTTTTATTTTATTTTATATAGAGTAAAGCGTCTCTAGCAGAAAGAACGAGTGAGCGACATTAATTCCACGCTGTGTTATGGACATATCACATCACGGAAGCAAATATAATTAGAACATTGTGGGGTACATTGGGATTTTACCAAGATATTCGGAGTCCGGGTCATAAACACCAGTTAACTAATATACCTATCGTGATTGTGGCCTTGGTTTTAAAATACTCCTTGCGTGCTTTTTTTGCTCCCCGTTTCTATAACACGATAATAATATCTTGTGTCGGGGAAAAATTCCAGGTAGTTTCAGTCCAAATAAGAAAGAATTACGCTCAAAATGAAATTGTATGCTTTGGATTGGGACTGTGTTTAATATAACCGTGAAGGACAAAAAAGGAAATTTTGAAGGAGGCTATACGAGTGAACAAAGTATATACGGTACTTAGATAAGAGAACAATTTTATTCTTTTGGTCTTTTTGTAAAGAAAAAAATATTTTTGTCTGTCTGTCATTTGTTCTGACTAATCTCTGAAACGGCTGGACCGATATTAACGGTTCTTTTACAGGCAGAAGGTTGATGTTATAAGGAGATAGGCTACATTTTATCCCCATATTCCCACGGGAATACACACTACGCGGGTGAATCTGTGGGGCATCCGGTAGTTGTAAAATAAAATAATTATCTATCCAAAACGGTGTAAATCTGTATTAAAATGGTATTCAAAGTTTGTTGTTTCAATCGTAACGGTATAATTACAATACTAACAATTATGTTCCAGATTTTTACATGCTCCTGTGTTTGTTTTGGATGTCATTATTATGCATACCACTTTGTTTGTCAACTCCTCAATTGGTTTACAATTCTCTTTACAAATAGGTATTGTAAAGATTAATACAGAAGCTACCGGAATATTTTTCTACTTGTTTCATTAATAAATAATTTGGTTGTATCTAATGAAACTGACTATTACTAAGTAGGTATTTGGTGCTTATCTATACCACTGACGTGGTAGACAAGCATACGGTCAACCTGATGGAAAGTGTTCACCGTAGCCTATAGACGTTTACGAAATTACAGACCCACTTCAATTTCGCTGAACTTTCTGTCAATTCAATAGGTTTTTGAAGATGTATATTATAATGAAATATTAAAACATATATACCCGTTTAACAAAATGATTATACGTACTACTGAGAGAATAAACTATTATTATACCTACAGCTATTCTCTTCCTATCATTCCTATTCAGGACTTCACGCGAGATAATATTTCCCAAGATCACGGGCGTTGCAACGGGTTCTAAACGTCGGTGCAAGTAAAGTAAAAGTAAATATTTTTACGCGTGAAGTACCGGTTAGGGTAGAAAAAAACTTTATTTGTACACCAAATTAAAGCTAGATTAGAAATATTTTAGTCGGATAATGTACAAAGGGCGGCTTTATCGCTAAAGGGAATTTCTTCCGGCAACCTTGGGATGGACAGAAAAGGATGTTAATTGTTAGAAAGATAGGTAGCATTGGTGTAAAAAAATGAGCTACATGAGACAATATGCACAATACATAATAATTGTAAATGTAATACATACATACATACATATTGTCACGCCTTTATCCCCGAAGGGGTAGGCAGAGGCATATTAAACGCCCACACTTCAAAATTACGCATCTTTGTCCCACGTAACAGGTGGTGAGCCCATTGCCGTGTTGAAATGGACAGGCGCAGGCTGTGGCACCTGCTGTTGAAATTTTTTAAGCTGCCCATAACTGCCCATAAGGCCTTTAACTTGGCTTAACGACTGCCATTTTATTGACAACCAGGACCAACGGCTTATCGTGCCTTCCGAAGCACGGAACTGAGGTGAGTCTCAAGGGCCGAATTAATTTAATAAAATGTGTCTATTTTAGATGTTAAATTTGGAATACATTTTGAACCCGTTTTTTGAACCCTTTTCAGTGAGGTGGTAAAAAAAAGGCTAAAAGGTCTTATTTGCTAGACACTAATTAGCACGACCAATTAAAGTCCTGGTAGTCTCGGACTGTATACATACATACACTCACAAATTAGACAAACATAATCATACATAGGCATTATATAAAATAATATATATATATATATAATAAATCTGAAGCGCTCGTGGCCCCGCGGTCTCAGTGTTCGGTAAACGATCACAGAGGTACGCAACTTTCACTATGGCTGGTCGTCGGATGGGTGACCACTTTGTGGCATTTACATTTGCGAGCGTTTCCGTGCTTCGGAAGGCACGTTAAGCCGTTGGTCCCGGTTGCCAGTAAAATGGCAGTCGTTAAGCCTGGTTGAAGGTCTTATAGGCGGCTTAAAAAATTTCAACAGCAGGTGGCCACAGCCTGCGTCTGTCTATTTCAACACGGCAATGGGCTCACCACCTATTACGTGGGACAGGAATCCACACGGTGAAAAGTGGGCATATAATATGCCTCTGCCACCCCTTCGGGGATAAGGCGTGATGGATATTTATTTATAAAATAATAAACTTTAGAACTATCGGACTCATAGCAATAAGAGATGGAATTAACTATTGAGTACCGAGTAGTATAAGTATGTCGAAATAGATTTATTAATATTACAACAAATTACAACGTTGTGTAACAAACATCCACTTTGTAAGTTGACAAAGACGCTAATACCGAGACAATCTATATTTGCAATTGTGTAGAAATATTTTCATGGTTCATCGGCACAAGGGATTTGGGGTAATTTGCTGCGGTTCTTTTTAGTTAAGTTACAAAATATTTAGTTAGAACGATTAATTTGTACGTAACTGCAATGGAATGTCGGCGTTTCCTCGCACTTTAATACAAAGTCACGTCGCAGTCCAATGTTTGTTTTGATTATTTTTATGCGAGTTGAATGTGTTTTCTTGAGCATTGTTGGAAACTATTGCTTTACCACCAATTCCATATATTCCATATACCATGGCCACAATTCGTCTATGGGTTACTCCATCAGAGCCTAATCTGATAGTCAACGGTATACCAGTGATTATTGAAAAACTAATAAACTTCAAGCATGTTAGGGTTGCAATCTCGGAACAAATAATAATAGATACCTATTATTATTTGTTCTGAGGGTGCAATGGAGGACTGAAGCAGCGAACGAAGCTACCTTATTAAATAGTGGAAATATAGGGTCGGCAGATTGGCAAATTTATCAACCTGTTTTATCTGACATGGCAGGTATAAACAAGCGTGTGAGTAACAAAGCATATTCAACCAAATACAAAAAGAAATATTGAGATACTGCTCATTTGTAATTCCTACTTCCTAATAAGCATGTCCTACGTATTAGGAACCTAAGACACTGTGTAAAGGTGACACGTGAGCAAAATAATGAACTTGACGACGATAGAAATGATTCCTACATATTAAATGTAAGAATTATTTATTATGCGAGTCTGTATAGACAGGACTTACCCCCATGGGAATAGACATACGTAAAATAAACATATACGAGTTAATTTATTTCTAAATTTTATTTGCAAACGGCTTTGTATGTAGCCGTCTTCCAACACTTTGAATACTATTTTATTTACGTAATTCTGATGCCAAAGAAGAAAACTTCTGGGTCCCGGCCCAGAAGTTCAGAAGTACTGGGGCCTGACCAATATCTCAATGGCTCAAAGGACCTATCTACACTAGCGGTGCACCTGGTGATGAACGCAGCAACGACGCAGGCGCCCTTACTGAGTTGGGAGGTAAGAAGGCGGTCGATACCAAAAATACCGAAATTAAAAGTCAAGCCAAAGCTCAGCCCACTTCAGGTTCTAAATCCAGGTAGAGTTTGAAGAATCTATGAAAACCCAAAGATGAAAGACCAACTAACAGTACTAGTCACCCAGCCGAAAAAAACCCTTACCCTTATATATTTTAAATGTTTCGGGTATGATACCCTTATAATATAGGGTTTTTCCAAATTCCACCTCTAAGGGGGTCAATTACTTTAAAGACTTTGTTACGAACCGTTAAAAACAGCTGATGGATCTTGATCAAATAGAAATGGGACCATGCAAGGCACAAGCGTTTAAATTTAAAGAAAACCATCATCAATATTGATTGAACCAGAAGAAAGTTATGAAGCAACTTAAAAAAATGCAGAAAATTGAATGCACCTTTTCGTGAAATTAATTGGAATGGTATTACTTATGTGCATGTGATGGCGAAGGTAAAAACTAGCCCTCGATATAGGGGAGAAAACGCATTTCACGTATATTAATTGACTAAAAACAGAAGGTATTTAAACGTAATCACTCGGGTCAATGACACGTATTACAAATTCGGCGAACAACAATAGTCTGAAAGCCTTTTAAAACCAATCAGTGCCGCCACACGGCGATCAAATTGGCAGTAAAAGTAAATAAAAATACGGCTAATAAGGTAAGTATGAACTTTCATATTAGAGACTCCGGCTTCAAAACAGCTGTATTAGTCCGTACGTAAGCCGCGTAGTGCTTAAATTAATATAATTAGGTAAATTTTATCGATTCATGTCACTATTCCTGAAAACACATCGGTTGAGTGTTGACTACCGTTGAATTGAAGGTACGGCCATTTGTACCAACTCCCTAAATCATATCGCAGCAATTAGCATCGCAATTTTCTGCGATGCGGCGCATAGCAGTTTTGTGTGGAAGCCGTTGATTAAAATCGGTCCAGTCGTTTCAGAGATTAACCGGAACAAACAGACAGAAATATTTTTTTTATGTAAAATAAATAAAGTATATTACCTACTTTAATTTTCATTTAGTTAAAAGCTGTTAAATTGGATTTAAACACAAAAACTTTTGATATTATAATACAAAATACATACTTTCTCAGTTTTTATGTTAGCATAATGACATAGTTCAATATGGCAAATAACTAACTAACTAACTATCTTCAAGCTGTATCCCTGACGGGGTAGTCAGAGAGGACAGATCGCCAGGCTTCGCGATCCATGCATACTTCTTTCGCTTCTTCGAGATTCATCAATCGCTTTATACACGCACGTCTGGGTATCCGAGTACTTTTGACCTTTCCGTTTTTGAGCAATCTGTTCACGTGGTCTTCATATGTAAGTCTCGGCCTACCCTGAGTCCTTCTACCCTCTACTTTTGAACAATGTATATTCTTCGTCAATCGTTCCTCACTCATTCGTTGGACGTGTCCAAACCAACGGAGCACGCCCTTTTCCAGCTTAACGCTGACACTTTCATTCAAACCTGCCATATTGCGTATCACTTCGTTAAGTATTCGGTCGGCCAAGGTAACGCCGCACAATTTTCGAAGTGATCGCATCTCCACAGCATTCCATTTACTTTCATGCATCTGCTGACATACCCAGATTTCACTACCGTAAAGCAAAGTTAGCACTAGCACTGCGTTATGAATCGCCATTCGTGCTTCTTTTACGATGCTTTGTCGCTTTACTAACTGGGACAAAGCACCGTTAACTTTGTTTCTGGCAGCTACTCGCCGTTCTACATCCGAATCACATCTTCCATCCGCGCTAAACATACTTCCTAAATACACAATTTCATTCACTTGCTCTAGACGTTCCTGGTTTACCCTAATCTCACATTTAGTTCTTAAGTCACCTCTTTCAAATACTAGAACCTTAGTTTTACTTACATTCAAGCGAAGACCCTTACTTTCACACTCCTCTTTCATGACACTTGTTTGACGCCTGTACAGACATCAAAAAGAGGTGACACATCCCCCCCCCTACTCGCACGCAAGCCTTACAGTCCCTATAAAGCGACTGTATTGCCCGCAGCAGCGAGCCGTTCACACCATATCCGGGCAGCAAGTCCCACAGCGTTTCTCTCACAACGTTATCAAATGCTTTCTCTAGATCCACAAAAGCGCAGAAAACCTTCTGGCTAACAGCCAGAAACTATTCCGCGATCATGCGAAGAGAAAACACTTGATCCATGCAACCTCTTCCACGTCGGAATCCGCATTGAGCCTCCCATAAATACCTTTCAGACTTTTCTTGTTTTCGTGCCGTTATAACCTTTGCATACACCTTACTAGCTAAGCTAACCAAGCTGATCGCCCTGTAGCTGGAGCAGTTTAGGCGCGAGCCTTTCCCTTTGTAAATAGGTACTACAACTGCTACTCGCCAGTCATCCGGGACCTCACCCGTCCGCCAGCACAAGTTGCATAACAGACATAGTGTGTCCCAGACACGCGACCCACCGTACTTGATCATCTCAGCAGTAACTCTGTCTTTTCCCGCAGCCTTACCACATTTCATACTTCTTATCACTTGTTCTATTTCTTTCATACTAATGACTTCAATGACATCGGGATCCGGAGCATCGAAGTGAGCTCCACTTCCCGATGTGGCATCTCTGTCTTTTCTTGCATACATCTTTCCATAATATTCACTCCATCTCTGCAGGACGTTAGTTTGGTTTGTTAGGACGTCATTGTTAACAATAAGCACACCACCCGCTTTCATTCTGCACCTTTGACGAGCTTCTTCTATCAGTGCCTTCGTGTTAACTTTCTGCAGCTTGTATCTCTCTTTCATATTAAAATCATTCCGCGAGGCTAAGTAGTCTAGCCATGCTTTCTTCTTCATTCGAACTGCTTCTTTCACTTCCTCATTCCACCATGCATCACGCTTATTACTACTGCCTCTTTTCGTTTCTCCACACACTTCCACAGCGGCATTTATCATACTATCCCTAAGGTTCTGCCATACACTTTCCACATTCTCACTACATTGACGTCGCCAAGCTTTTCGGTTACCCTTTCATTATATTTATCCCTAATGGATGCATCCTGCAGCTTCCAGCTTTTGATGCTATAAGCAGGCTCAGGTTCAGGACACTCGGTACGATGATGCCAACCCGCGAACAAATAATCCTAATCCTAGTTATGACAAGGTAGTGGTCTGATCCCAGCTCAGCACCTCGATAAACCCTTGTGTCCATCACCTGTTTACGGAGCCGACTATCCATTAGGAATAGATCTATCATGCTTCTCTTTGACTTACATCTCCTCGTATACATATAAATTTTTTTGTGGTTGAACATTGTGTTCGCCACAAACAAATCCTTTTCCTTACAAAATGCCAGTATTAGCTTGCCAGCGTCGTTCACCCTTTTATCCCCATACTTCCCGAGTACCGACTCAAAACCATCGCGAGCGGTACCCACCCATCCATTCAAGTCTCCACATACTATAAGTCTTTCATTTCCTTCTATCACATTTAGAGCTTCTCTCATACTCTGCCAGAAGCCCTCTAGCTCACTCGCGCTCGACGAAGATACTGGCGCGTAAGCAGCTACCAGGAAAATCTTTGTCAAACCAAGTTTTACACGGATCCAGAGGATTCTAGGACCTACCAGTTTGTACTCATACATACCGGAGGCCAATCGCGAGGACAGCAAAATTCCAACCCCCCGACTGCCATGCTCGCTCTCTGGTACTCCAGACCAAAGCGCGAGCATCCCACCCGGGAGCTCCAAGACTTCGCTGCCCTTGCGCTTGGTCTCTGTCAAGCACACTGCATCTAACTTTCTCTCATTCATAACATCTATCAACATTCATCTTATCTGTCATTCCTCTCCTAACATTCCACGCAGCTACCCTGCACTCCATCCTCCACTTCCCGCCGTGTCGGGCCGCGCGTGTAGGGTGGCGGTCCCCTTCGCCGCTCTGGCACACATTTTTCGCACCAGCGGGGACGTACTGGTGCGCGTCGCCTCGGGGGCACGCCCTAGCATAATTCGCCCTGGTGGCACTCGTGTTGGAGTAGAATTGCAGCCGTAGCTGGCAGGGATGGCGACTCGCACGCTTCTACTCTTCATCCCCTGTTGGTATGGCAAATCATAGTAATTTAGTACCTAATTAATATTTAATAATTGTGACAATTTAATACTTTTGACATTTTAAATTCTTGGCATTGAATAATATGACACTTTGACTTTTGCAATTCTAATATTTTAAATTGAATTATGATTTGTAGTATTAAAATTTTTTTGAAATATAAATTTGTATTCTCCCTAATTTAGGGGTAAATTTCTAAAATGGTAACTTTTAATGTCGATATACCTACATTGTACAGTTATTAGTTTTAGTATACTGGTCCAGTCGTCATATTGGTGCTAATTCTGTTGTTGAAACCACTAAACTAAATTTATCTAAGATTTTCTTATTTTTATTAAGAGATTGCAAAATGCTACTCTGTTATTACGTCGCACTAAACTTGGTGATATAATAAACATCACTAAATTTGTATCTGACATCACTAAAATTCCTTTTATGTGATGAAATTCAACAAAACATGTATTTAGATGCCGACTAACTTAGTGATTGAACTGTCTATGTACATTTTTCACTTTTTGTTGAATTTTATCACATAAAATGAATTTTAGTGATGTCAGATACAAATTTAACGTCACACAAAATTTAGTGCTTCGGAAGGCACGTTAAGCCGTTGGTCCCGGTTGCCAGAAAATGGCAGTCGTTAAGCCTGGTTGAAGGCCTTATGGGCGGCTTAAAAATTTCAACAGCAGGTAGCCACAACCTGCGTCTGTCTATTTCAACACGGCAATGGGCTCACCACCTATTACGTGGGACAGGAATCCACACGGTGAAAAGTGGGCATATAATATGCCTCTGCCACCCCTTCGGGGATAAGGCGTGATGGATATTTATTTATATTTATTTTACAAAATTTAGACGTTTTCACTAAAATTAGTCGTCACCTATTTAGGTGACGTCTAATTTTAGAGAAAAGACTAATTTTAGTGGGACGTTTATTAATTTTAGTAACAGTTTGAAAAGTGAAAACTTTTAAAACGTTGTAACGTGAAAAATGTACAAAGGCAGTTCAATCACCAAGTTAGTCGGTATGTATTTACATTCGACTGTCTTTGTACATTTTTCACGTCTTGTTCAATTTATCACATAATCACATAAAATGAATTTTAGTGACATCAGATACAAATTAAGTGCTATTTATGATATCACCAACTTTAGTTCGACTTAATAACAGAATAGCATTTGGCAATCCCTTACCGAAAATTAGAAAATTTTAGAGTAATTTAGTTTAGTGATCTCAACAACAGAATTAGCACTATTGTGTACTTTTGAGAATGCCGTGAGGCGAAACCGGTCAGGTTTACAAAGTAAATGTTGTGGAACAGTACAAGTGGTGTTATTTAATATGTGTAGCAAGTTCCACCAAGCGCCATCAATCAACAGTATAAATAATATTGTAAAGTTAATTAAAATTGATTCAGTAGATTTTGCGTGAAAGAGTAACAAACATCCATTCTTACAAACTTTCGCGATTATAATATTAGTAGATATAATCTATGATTAGTAGGATATTAGCATATATACGTGACATTACTTATTAAAAACAAATTATATCTCTCGTGAGTTTAGTTTGTGAGCAGATTGCTCAAAAACAGAAAAGTCGAAATAACTCGGATGCCCAGACATGCATGTATAAAGCAATTAATGAATCTACAGGAAGCGAAAAAGGTATGCATGGATCGCGATGCCTGGCGATCTGTCCTCTCTGACTACCCCGTCAGGGATACAGCGTAAAGATAGTTAAGTTAGTTTTTTTGTATGTATGTATGTACTTATTAAAAACAAAGTATATATAAGTATATCTCTCGTCGCTGTTATGCTAGTACTGAATAATAAAATTCTATTACAATATAAACATGCATTTTATATTCAGTTACGAGTACTACTGTACAAGACTCTTGCCCGCTGCACCGGCCCCTTGGCTGTTCGGAGATGAAGGTCGGATCAATTAACCGATGACTCAGTGTTCAACTCCACGGGGATTATGCAGTGCCGATGAATTGTTAAAGGCACAAACGTACGGCAACGGTTCATAAGGTTGAAAATTGGATTAAATAAACTACTGCCAAGATTATTTGTTACGCATATAATAGATTACGATAGATTTATTTTAAAAATCTACTTTACAAAATGTAATCCTACTAATATTATAAACGCGAAAGTTTGTAAGTATGGATGTTTGTTACTCTTTCACGCCAAATCTACTGAATGGATATTGATGAAACTTTACAATATTATAGCTTACACATCAGAGTAACACATAAGCTACTTTTTTTCCCGTTAACAAGTTTCTGTGGGAAATTCGAAAGGGAAAACTTCACTACGCGTGCGGAGCCGCGGGTGTCAACTAGTATACCTATAAATTACTAATGGTCTCGACAAACGTCATCCTCAGACTCAAATCCTGGTACCTGATTGCTATCAACCGGATCCAATTGTAAGCCTCAAGAAACATATGTCAAAACTACTCGGATATCCTGTAAGTGCATGTATGAAACTAAAACTAAACTAACTATCTTCACGCTGTATCCCTGACGGGGTAGTCAGAGAGGACAGATCGCCAGGCTTCGCGATCCATGCATACTTCTTTCGCTTCTTCGAGATTCATCAATCGCTTCATACACGCACGTCTGGATCCGAGTACTTTTGACCTTTCCGTTTTTGAGCAATCTGCTCACGTGGTCTTCATATGTAAGTCTCGGCCTACCCTGACTCCTTCTACCCTCTACTTTTGAACAATATATATTCTTCGTCAATCGTTCCTCACTCATTCGTTGGACGTGTCCAAACCAACGGAGCACGCCCTTTTCCATGTATGAAACAATTAATTAATCTGCAGGAAGCGAAAGAAGTATGCATGAACCACGAAGTCAGACAATCATTCCTCTCGGACTACCCCGTCAGGGATACAGTATGAAAATAGGTTAAGTAACATCCTCAAACAGCAATTATTGTTCTAATATGGACAGAGTATTCGGTGTTTTTTTATATGTTGTTCGCCAGAATGACGCGGCCCATCTGATTGGTAAGCCATGTCAATTTCAAGCTAATTGAAGGATTCTTTACAATACTATTGATAGTGGTTCTCAATTGAACATCCCAATGATACACTCGGCTTGAAACACGTTCGCTGGCAGAGCGTTTAAACTTTAACAGAAGTAGTTTAGTTTATCAAACACGCCATATACCCGAAGGGGTGGCAGAGACATATCATACGCCCAATTTTCATCGTGTGTATTCCTGTCCGCACGGTCACCTATATTTATGATATTTCGGGTCTTATTCGCAACGTATATTATTAGGTACAAAGCCTACCTTATACTTCCCGACGTTTCGACCGGATTACACCAGCCGTGGTCACGGGTTGACTGTACCTAATAATATACGTCGCAAATGAGACACGAAATATCTATACTAATATTATAAAGCTGAAGAGTTTGTTTTTTGTTTGTTTGGTTGAAAGCGCTAATCTCATGAACTACTGGTCGGATTTGAAAAATTCTTTTCGTGTTAGATAGCCCATTTATCGAGGAAGGCTATAGGCTATATATCATTACGCTACTACACTGGGGAGCAGAGCAGTAGTCATAAATGTCGACAAATCGGGCAAATTTTTATGCATCATTGTAAAATTTATAACCGACGGGATTATATAGGTGCGACGGGAGGTCAAAATATTCCACGGGCGAAGCTGTGGGGTCATCTAGTCATAAATATGAATGACAATCGGTCACCGATAATCTTGCTTTACGTAGCGTACGACTTTAGTTACTTTTTTACCAACGCGGGCGAAACCGCCAGACATCACTGCGCCGTTAGTAAAGCAAAATGTGACATTAACAACAGACCGACAGCTGCATTGCAACTTTAAGGCAATGGCACGAACATGACAGTTTTACACGCTATCTGTCAACCGACTGTCATTCGGAGTGTTGTTTGGTCAAGACGTGTGAATAGTAATGGTGACAGCTTTCTAGAATTATTTTGTGCACCTGATCTTATTTCTGTGTTTTTTTGTTGTTTTGGGTTGCCCCTGGTACTGGGAAAATAAAAGAGTTAATATTTTATTTTCTATCCGTTAATAGGCTGTTATGGCCGACAAACCACCCGATCCTCCTGACCCTGCCACTAATAGTAGACCATCTACGCCAACTTTTTCGACTCCCCCAATATTTCTGTCTCTAATACCATCTAGCCCCCTTTCTCAATTAGCGGAAGCTGCTCTTACCAACCTTCCTGCTAATTCTGATATAACTCAAACCCGGCCGCGAAAGCGTCACGGTAATGATGACATTAGTGTTCCGCGCCCATCAAAGCAGCTAAGGAGTCAAGTTGCAAGAGATAAATATACGTCTGATGACAAAGGCCCATTCCTTGTCCATGTTTCTTGATTAGAAACACAACCAAATGCGGGTACTACTCTCCACCCTGTATCTTTTGGATCTTTTCTCATTAAGAATAACTTTGCGAATATCGTTAAAGGTGGTATCAAGAAAGTAGGCCGGTACCGCATTTCGGTTGAATTTTTAACATACCAAGATGCCAATGCATTTCGTATCAACCAAACACTCAGTAACAATAAGTTTGTCGTTTCAATTCCATCATATAATGTAACCCGATGGGTGTTGTATCTGGCATTCCTACGGAAATGACAGAAGAAGAAGCTAAGGCTTATTTATCTACCCCTTCTGGCTGTGGTTCAGTTATAAAAGTCAGACGTATTAATAGGAAAGTTATTAGTGACGGTTTACTGGAGTGGTAGCCAACAGAAACATGCGTCCTTACATTTGATGGTCAAGTACTTCCAAGTCGAGTTTTTCTAGGCTATACGTCCCTTCCAGTCTCGAAATACATCTATCCCACTATTCAGTGTAGGAAATGCTGTCGCTTTGGTCACGTTGAGTCAATTTGTAGATCTAAACCTAGATGTTTAAAATGTGGGCATGACCAGCCTGGCAGTGGATGAGATTCATCCGAAGATGACGCCTTTTGCATTCTTTGCTCTGGCAATCATTTTGCCAATAGCAAGGATTGCCCACAGTACAGAAGGCAAAGGTTGATAAAATCTATCATGGCTGAACAGTCTCTATCTTATGCTGACGCAAGCAAGTCCACTCCATCCATCTCCAAATCTGCCTCCTATGCCCAAGCTACAAAATCCATCCCACAAACTCAGTCCTACTACAAGACCATTTCGTTAAAACCGAAATCTCATGCTCCTCTTGGTCCATCATACGACAGGGTTAATCATAGCCACAGATAATATAATATAATGTCATAGCCAAATTGTAGCTCAGCCAAAACCCACTCAACCAAATGGCCATGCCATCCCCTCTGCAGACAATAAAAATCCAATTATTGACCTCTTAATTCAACTTCTAACTACTTATCTTACTTCTAACTCTGCCCAATCCCCCCATTCAGCTCATAATATCACCCAATCACCGTCCAACGCTGCCTCGCAATTAATATCTCTCCTCTCTAATCATAATAATGGCCCTAACACTGGTCTTCCTTCGGTTGAATGTGCGGAGCATGTATTATAAAAGCATGACCTCTCATTCCTTTTCAACAAAAACATTCCTGTAACTTAAAGTCTTGGCTAAAACCTAGCCTCAACTGTAGCCTGTCATAAAAGGTACCTATTTCTCAACCAAACGTAACAAATCTGATGCATACAGAGAAACACATAATATGTATCTGCAAAATTATTTGATGTTGTTTTTTAAGTAATCACACGTATTTCCATTACACATCTGACATTGGCAGAGTCGTCATCAGTGACATGTTGACACCGCTTGCCATAAAGAAAAAATAATAATAATATCTGTCAACCGTAAACAATGACATCTCCGTGACACGCTATTCCTTATTGTATCACACAAGCAATGGCCCCGTTTACAGTCATTTTAAAACTGGGGGCAAAGTCTACTATTGACCAGCTGTAGAATAGAAACAGAATCGCTGTTTTTAGCTGTCAAAATGTTAGTAGACTATCAAAAATGCAACTGACCAGCGGCCTCTAGCGCGGTACGTGTTAGTAGAATTCTATCGGCCGACTCATAGAAGTCTGTTGGAGTACGATTGTAATAGTAGACTCCGAAAATCTGTCAAAACTGTACCGGTGGCTTTCTTCTATTGAGCGACGATTTCGATTCTATTTCGACACGATTGAAATAGCAGACTCGGCCCCCTGAAGATTGAATGAATGTTAAAACTATCGATGTAGCCTACATTCGTTTTCCATGTATGTTTGTTAGTCATATAGCCCAGTTATGCTATCTGTAAACCGGTTGCGAGGTCTGACCATACGTGATGATTCATAGTTCATAAGTTTACGGCTTAACGCTGTTTTGCATTTTGCATACATGTTTTGCAGAGCCTAAAGTCGCTGGTGAGAACTATGTTACTACGTGTTAGAACGCAATCGTTATTGAAAGACGATTGACATGTATTTTAAATCTATATTTAACTAGGTAACCCCTCACGGTTTCGACCGTGACGTACTTTGACCTCCCGTAGCACATATTTAATCCCTTCGTTTATAATATAAAATTTTGCCCGATTTGAAGACATTTATGATTACTGCTTCGCCTTCCATAGTGATGATATAATATAGCTTTTAGTCTTCCTCGATTAATACCTAGTATCTGTATTTCACGCGTCCGGTGACATCGATTGCGACGTCAAAGCCCGCATTGCTGTCGCGTGGTTTAAGTGGCGGGAGATGACTGGTGTCATTTGTGACCCGAAAATGCCGTTCTGGTTGAAGGGAGAGGTCTATAAAACCATAATTAGATCTGTTCTTTTACATGGTCGTGCGTGTCACGGAAATAAGATGCTGAGGAGGATATGTAGCGTCACGCAGATGGAAATAAATAAATGCATTCCCATTGTCACCAAAAAAGCAATGATTACTGAGTAACTTGGCTTTGTAAAGGTGAAATAGTTTTTAAAACCAGTTCAGTACTTCATCAGTTTCTTACCTAAACTCAAACAAATCTTGTCCTCTTCATAAAATTAGTATAGTTGCAATTAAAAATAACCATAGAACAAGGGAGATTCAATCTTGGGAATCACTCAGTTTTGTTTCAGTGGGAAACAGAACTGAGTGGTTCCAAAGATTGTTTCACTGTCGTATCCAAGAAATGAGGAACACTTTGCCTAGCTCACATATTTTTTATTTTATTATTATGTTATATATTATGTTTGTATTATCATACAACCTCAAGCAGATGTGCCACTTTCATACAGTGGAGTAAATTTTGACCAGAACTGAGTGATTCAAAACGTTATTTTAAAAAGAGGAATATTGCAAAAGAAACATTTAAAACAAAATAATTATAGTTTTTATTATTTATTATTTCTCTGTCAAACCATAGAAACTTGGAATACTCTGCCTGTGCATGTGTTTCTCTTTACAACTCTGGGTTCTTCAAGCGGGGCATGAAAATAAACATTACTGGGCCGATAACTTGAAGGCCTCTAACAATAGTCTTCTGGATTTGTGTGTGTGAAATGGCTTTTGCCCCTAATTGTAGGTGCTTGAACCTTCTAAATTATACAACACTCTCTCAATTGATCACACATATTGCAGTAACATGACCACAACTTCTAGCACAATTTTTGAACCTTGGGCTACAGAAAGCCCCTACCCCCAAGTGATACTTGGGTTTTTGTGAAAAAGTATATTTCTGGGCTGTCAATATTGTTAAGGTTGGTGTCGAACATCGGTGCAAAGGAGTTTATATATCAATGCAGGAACTCTGCGATGCCTACCTCCCTGCCTGTCTGTGACAAAGAGAACTTTCTGTTCTACTGTCACTTACTTAATAAATGAAATTGTGATTGAACTATCCTTAGTCAAAAGTACTCGGATACCCAGACGTGCATGTATGAAGCGAAACAAGTATGTATGGATCGCGAAGCCTCGTGATCTGTTCACTCTGACTACCCCGTCAGGGATACAGCGTGAAGATAGTTAGTTAGTTAGCTAATTAGCTGTTGTGAAAAATGTATAAAATCTTAAACGTTAATAAATTGTGTGTGATATAAAATTGTCGAAGTGAATATGTGAGTGTTAATAAAAACCAAATAATAGCTAGTTAGGTCAAAACAATAATACCATCACCTTTAGACGCTTTCAACCAAATCTGCTCTTTACAAGGTAATTCTTTTAACAATAATAAATATGAGGGCTGATCAGAGCCCTACTGGTTATGATAGCAATGCTTAATCACTGATTGTTGTTCCTGCTTTCTATTAAGTTTGTAATTAGTAATAATAAACCTTAAAAAGTACTAATAAAACTTTTGTATAATACAAGTAAGGTTTATTTGGCTACAGAAATGCTATGTTGTGAAATAAAGTTGCTAGCATGTTTACCAAACCCTTTGGCTTGTTAATGACACCGGTTTTACTTTACTCTGTAATATACACAGTTGAAGACAAAATGGGGATTACATTTTATTCCTGTAGTAATTCAGGAAAATTAATATATAAGATTTTGAACTTCTAGTTTATTTATTTATCTATCACGCCTTATCCCCGAAGGGATGGCAGAGGCATATTATATGCCCACTTTTCACCTTGTATATTCCTGTCCTTCTAGTTTAAATACCAATTTTAAGAGTGATAAGCCTCACAGACACAAATTATTTAAAATTATGGTTAATTAAAAAGAATGGAACAGATTAACACCTCAGTGTGGATATGGTCCTTAAAGTGACAATAAATTAGCACAGTATGCACAACGCCCTAAAGGATAACTTAAAACATATTTTACAGATATCATCATGTCAATAAAGAGTATATGCTAAGTAACCTGTGGGCGGTCTGATATACATAGATAGATTATGTACTATTAAAGATATTGACTTAGTGAAAGACAATAAAAAATTAACTACGAAGCTCCACTAAGAGCCGAACTTGAAGCTGCAACAATAAACTCACCGTAAATCTCCTTAATTTCGTTGTCGTTAGGTACAGTATCACAATGAACGCACAAAATAAATACAATAAAAATGGCTCCTAACGTGTAATGAATATACATCTTATTAACACAATACGCACAGAGAAATGTGCGCTAATGGTTTAAACAGTATTTATAAAACACATTTTCACTTAGTTAACGGAGAAGAGCAAGAATAATCTCAGTAATCTAGTCATTTAATTTCGTTAAAGAACAATCAAGCTACCATGAAGAAGACCCCGCGGCCTGTCATTCGTCATGTCAATAAACAACTAATGTTACCTAAAGAATGTTTTGATTTCTACCGTAATAGATGTAAGCTTTCCATTTTAACAGTTGATTGTCCAAAGTAGACAATATGCACTTGTAATTATTAACGTCGACTTTTTGTCCTTAGAGGTGTAATATATATGAAGTGTGAACAATTTATCAATCGCTTTCTGTGGGGGGCGAGGTACATACATGTACCTAAATTTCATACCGCAAGCACAAACTTATCAATTAGGTACCTTAGTTTGAGCTAGAAGGCGATGTGGAACAAAATCCCAAAATGGTGCTCTCGACGAACGTCTAATCCCACGAAGGTAGTTTTGCAACATTAGTGGTGTGTTCTGAAGAGAGGAAATGTGACTAATTATTGCAATCAACGCACACACCTTCGATTTCCTGAAAATGATCTCGACTAGATTATCGAAATCCCACCAAATGATGCGGTCCAGAGTCCAAACGAGTTCCGCTACAAGATGCCTTCTCATATCCTCAGTATGTATCCACTTTGCCGCCGGATGATTTAAATATATCCGATACTAGCTCACCCGCCCGGCTTCGCCCGTGACATACTTCGAACCACGTGGCAACCATTAAATCCCGTCGTTTATTAATTTCACAATAATGTTTGAACATTTTCCAAATTACTTGATTACTCCTCCCCGCACGGCCTCGTCGAATTTTGGTTGGACGAAATTAATTATTTGCAAATTTATTTTTGTTTTTTCGATATCTCATAAGATATTCATTAAATCTGCAAGGTGTAAAAGGTCAAAATAATCATCATAAAATGCTGAAGCCAACTAACATAATTATTAAAAATCATAAGAATTAAAATTGTATTTGTGTAAATAGCCTTCAAATTACCGTTTTATAATTGCTGTTTTTTTGGGTATTAAAATGGATATAGTATGTTATCCTTAAGAGATAGACATATACCGTCGCGGACATTTTTTATTTTTGATTAGACTTATACTAGATATACAATTATGTAGTACATGTCTATATGTTAAGGATAACATACTATATCCATTTTAATACTTAAAAAAAACAGCAGTTATAAAGCGGTAATTCGAAGGCTATTTACACAAATACATTATTAATCCTTATCATTTTTAATATGTTAGTTGGCTTCAGCATTTTATGAAGATTGTTTTGTCCCTTTGCACCTAGCAAATTAAATGTATATCTTAGGAGATATGGCAATATCAAAAATAAATTAGCAAATAATTTATTTCGTCTAACCATAATTCGTCCGGGCCGTGCGGGCGTAGGAGAGAGAGCGGAGAAGTAATCAAGTAATTTGGAAAATGTTCATCCATTATTGTAAAATTAATAAACGACGCGATTAAATGTGTGCCACGGGGTTCGAACTATGTCACGGGCGAAGCCGGGTGGGTCAACTAGTAAAATATAAAAAAAAGAATACATTTGGCAATTTTTTCCTCTACAAACACTACCTCCTAGGGAAGAAAAAGGGGAGTAAAGAAAATAATGGTATATATTTTTTAATTGCGACTGGTAACCCTAATTATTAAAATTGTTTGTTCGGCTTTGGGTGTCAGCCGTTTTGTAATTTTTGTGTGATAAATATAGAATTAATCAGTGCTATCTCTATACTAGAGCATAGAAGATGATTTAATAACCGTGCGATGATATTGACTTTGTAGTATTGAGTGTACTTTACATAAAATTAAGGTGCTTCCGCCATGACAATGGTTTCCTTCGTCGGGAAGTATACCGCGGCACTTGTTCTATATTTTGTGTGTATGGGACTATGGCCTCCAATTTTAGGTGAGTAATAAACAAATATAGAATGTTTTCAGTGAAAGAGCTCAGTTTCAATACCGATCTGTAGTAAACAGTGATCTAGAAGCTAAACATGTACAGGCTTATGATACCGATACGCGCATTTTTTATTTGTAGTGTTTCCTTATTCCATTTCCATTTGTAAGCAGCGGGTGGAATAATACGTAGCAAAGCTTGGAATTCCGGTTTATGTTAATTATGTTTACAACGATTACAAGTAATTTACATAATTTGATAAAAGATAATATTTTTAGTAACAATACCAGGACCTGTTATTACAGGCCTATGAGTATCAATTTAAATATGTCCTTATTGATAGCTGTATAATAAACTATAGTTGTTTAATACTTTTGAATCCTGTGGATGAAGGCAAATGAGTTTTAAATAAAACACAATTACTTGTCTAATACCTTGTCATTTTATTTCAAAAAACAATGTGGGTCTTCATATCACACTTAACACTTGGTGCAACCTCATCTTTGCTTAAGTCCTTTGACATCTAAGATCTACCCTGCAAGTGATTGGTTTGATTGACTGATTGAATTGCTGTTATGGTTTGGATTTACTGAAATTTACCAGTGTAATAACATAGTTGTTATTTTGGTATTATCTTGTTGATTTGCTTCAGGCTACTCTGGAAAAAGAATTCGGACTTTTCACAATTATATTTTTACCATAAAATTTCGTCTAAATATCTACAAATGAATGATGTCCTCAGATTATTGGCAACATGGCATGAATGGGAAATATAAAGTGGTATGCCTCAGGGCTGATTATTAAACCCTCTACTATATTTAATCTACACATTTGACTTTGTCCTGTATCTAAAAAGCCGAGTCAGCATCTTCACATGAGACCAAAGTGTTTGACATCCCACTGATTAACTACAACCAACTTTGGAGTAGGTTGGAAAATTATCATAATAAAATTGCAAACTGGTTAAAGTATTGACTTATAAATCTGAACACCACAAAATGGCCAATTTTGTGCATAGGGAGTTGTTACCCACACCTTTTGTTAGGTAGATCTGGAAGTGAAGATTTGAAAACCTGAAATGTCTATGGAAGATTGACCTTATAATTATAAGATCTTATGTGTTTTGACCAGGCTCACAGAGTTGTCACCTTTAACACTTCTAGTCTTATTACAAACTTTCAAATGCTTGTTTCTAAAACAAATGATTGACTTTGATGACACCACCTTAAACTCTATTTTGACTTATGTAGTAGCAAAGAGTGAAACAAACTTCCTGATGACGTAATATCGGCACAATCTGTTAGCCAGTTAACAAACCTAACATATATTTCGGAGACTTAGGTGGGGCTCTTTGATAAACCTGTTAGCTAGTTTAATTTAAAACAAACTTTTCCTTGCTTTAAAAGACAGTGATCACAAAGCTCAAGTACCCTTGACATATCAATAAACATACCAAGTACTTATTCATACAATCTTTTACATTATGCATTAATGTAAAGATTCCATGCACAGTAAGTAGATCTCAAGTTTCGAACACTATAAAAAATTGAATAACAATTTGTTTTACAGAGGATAATGGTAACATACATGTAGTTTTGTATGTAAATAGCTGTTATCGTTATTTGCATTACGATTTTAAAATAGCCATTTCCTCTAATACTTGTCATTGGATATGAAATATTTTAGAATAATCATAATAATAAAATTATTTGTCCTTGAGACGAATGCATCAAAATAGCCCATACTAACTGGCTGTATGTAGTTTACTGCGGCTGGCACTCCTCGAAGAATCCATGATAATGTATATTGCTTAACCTGTTCTTAAGTTTTTATACCAGCAATATTAGTCCAAATTAGAGACAGGGCATCACATTTCATGGAGAACTGAAGCAATAAGAATCTAAAAACTTTTATGACCCTTATTACGACTTTCTTTTCGCTCCAAAAGACAAGTATTCCCATGCGTTGTGAGTCTAGATTTCAACTTTTTCAGTAGATGCGTAGATACAAACCCACAATCACGCCGGGAGGGGGTAAGCAGAGCTAAATTAAAAACCCACACTACCTGTAGTTTTGTCGTCTCACATAAATAGGGGGCAAGCCTCTCTATGCAAGCCATACCTACTGCTTCGGTTGCTCAGTGGTAGTGAACCCGGGCCCTCAGTCAAGGCAGTCGCATACACTACGGTAGTGTCTGCCGCGACTGAGGTCCCGCATTCGATTCCCGGGTCAGAAAAAATATTTGTGTGATCCACAAAAATCTGTATAATTTTTTTTTTTAAAATCCCTACTAATTGTTGTCACCGGTACAGGAGAAAATCTATGAACAACATCTATGGCAAACAACTAAGAGTCTTATGGGGTTAGGTAGCTAGAAGACGGACATTCCCAAAAATGCCGAAAATCAAAATCCAAACAAGACCTGCCCCAAGTAACCGAACAAAAGTGTCTACTTTTGTTCCAGTTTCCCAGTCTCAAAATACAGGTAGAGTTTGGCAACAATTGGGAATGCACTAAAATGAAGAAGACATTTCTTTTATTTATATTTGAGAGCTGTCTTGAACATGCACATGAAACATACACCTATAATTCACCGTATCTATTTTGTTCCATTAACTGGTGTAGAGTCCATTGCCGTGTTGAAATAAACAGTCGCAGGTTGTGGCGACCTGCTGTTGAAATTTTTCAGGCCACCCATAGCCAGGCTTTGTTCCCATAGATATCGTTACTAAAGAGATATGAAACAAGCGCGCGCCGCTGTCTGCCTTATCATAATGAACATTTATAATTTCGAGTTTAATGTACATAAATAATTTGCTTTTGCAATGTAGTAGTACGTTTGCTTCACCAAATTATATGTTTGTAAGCCAATGATATGCAAAAAAAGCAAATAACATTAGTTTAAAGTGTGTAATGCACATTAGTGTGCGAATTAATATTTGCATATGACCCGTATGTAGAGGAGTAGTGGGAGAAAATTGGCGACACAGATTGGCAAAGTAAACGCTGCCACCTTTCGCCATCTATGATTGGACTTAACGGCCTTTTTCAGAGGTGAGTCTAACCACGTCGGGAGTCAAAATTTAGTTTGTACAGTTTAACTACAATCGACCCACGTGTGTTACGATTATCAAACAAAATACGAAGCATCGACAAATATGCGATAAGGAGCTAAAAGTAAACAAAGTATGTTTGTAGATAAGTTTTAATCTCTACCCAGTCCTGGCAATAAATACTGTTTTTTTCTCGTCAGTATTGTAATAAGCGCCCGTGGCCCCGCTAAGCTAACTCAGTGTTCTGTAAACGATCACTGAGTTGAGCATCTTTAGGACTAACGCATATATACAACTTGTAGTTGAACAACTATTTAGTTGTGGATCATATGTCTATAGGACTATATTGAAGCGCGCATACTCTCAACTCGATAGTTGTTCGAGAAAAAAGTCAAGCTGTATCGACCAACTTTTGATTCAAAAGTTGGACAACTATCACAAAACGCTTAATTTGTATTGCATTGTATTGATGTGCTCATATCATCGACTAAACAGTCGATCCAGCGACAAAACAGTGTAGTCGATGCAAAAGTTGTATATTATATGTACTCGTATATGCGCTAGCCCTTATAGTTATTCAATTTACGAGCGTTTGTGTGTTACGGGAGGCACTTTAAGCCTTTGGTCTCGGTTGCAAGTAACATGACAGTTGTTAATCCAAGTTGAAGGCCTTATGGGATAGAAAAATTTTAACAGTAGGTCGCCACAATCTGCCCCTGTCCATTTTAAGACGGCAATGGGCTCATCACCTGTTACGTGAGACAAAATGGGTACGGTGCAATATGGGCGTACAGTATATCTCTGCTTACCCTTCGGAAATAAATGGGGTTCTACAGCAAAGAGAATTGTGACAACACTGTTCCAGTTAGCACAATTTCCTTGTAATAATAATTATGACTATTCTAGGTATTTAGCTTTAATAAGTTTGTGTTTGGTTTACACAGATACGTCAGTATGTTGACGATGCTTGTACAAAAAAGGTAACCCTGATCACAGATAATATAATATATTTCTTATCTCTGATTAAGACAAATATTCTCATTAGAAAATCGAGCCAGTTTAGTCCAGTAAAGCCAGTAGATGGAACTAGCTATGGTAGAAAGAAAAAGATAAAGAAAATGTGTGCTAGCACATCTTTGGGCGCTTTCAATTTATGCGTTTCTTGACAGCCTGCTGCGGTGCCGAAGCGGTGCGTTAGTCGTACAGCGCACGGACGAGTTTTTGTTTTTCTTTGATGATTTTCAACAAGAGCAGAACCGGAGAGAAACCTGTAAGAGATTGCTATTTAGCGATAAGGCCGCCCTTTGTACATTTATGAAACTACTCTCTTTATGTGAGTGTTTTATATTTGAGTGCAATAAAGTTTATTCTATTGTATTCGTCAGAATCCATGGCTTGACTGATGTTACATCACTAGGGTTTTTATCACAGGAACACGCACGGCAGTAAAATACGCTTTCAATTTAGGTGTTCGGTGCCGGACTGCTACCGTACTGCAGCGGCCCGACAGCGAGATATAACCTGCGGCACGGTAAGCGTGCGGCAGTGGTCCGACACGAAACGCATAAATTGAAAGCACCCTTTCTCTTGCTCCTACAGTAATATACGAAACGTAACTCTCTCTTTCTATCTCCCTCTCAACTTCCGTTCGACACGCCTGATCACTCTTTTCGTAACGATCTCGTCACGCATTCACCACCAGCTTACTTCTCAAGTCAAGTGTGCGTAAAGAAGTTTTACTTGAAATCTTTTAAGCGTCCCTCAATTTCTTTAAAATTTTAATTTTACCATTCATACTTGTGTTGTTGTGGTGACAAAATGACTGCCATTGCTAAGGTTTCTGTTCTGTAACCTCGGATCGTGACAAATATTTACGCTGTATCCCTGACTGTTCATTAATCGTTTTATACATGCACTTCTAGGTATTTGAGTACTTTTGACCTTTCCGTTTTTGAATCTCCTCTACTTTCGCACAATAGATATTGTTTATTAGTCGTTCCTCACGTTGGAGGTGTCCAAACCAATGGAACACGCCCTTTTTCACCTTAATGCTGACACTCTGGCGGGCCGCGGCCCATCGGTTGATGTTGGGCTGTTGCCTATAATCAATCTTTAGCGCGATGTAGAATTCTTAGTATCGATGTAATTCGATAGCTTTACGCTATGTGGCGCTGGTCGCCACACCTCGTTATTATGACGACACTGAGGTACTAATTTATACACCTTTGATGCCTGAGTGCCAAGGGAACCATGATAAAAGCTTCATAGTAACAGATTTTTCTTTTTTACGTTGGATATTATAAACTCAGACAAACTCTCAGTTTTTATAAAATGACGAAGGTCTGAGGAATGCAGACTCTTACAGTATACCCTTTCTTCTTCGTCTGTACCTCAGTACTGTTTTCTGTCAGTTTTCTTTCTTTTTTTTACGTAAGGAGTCAGATTTTTACCCTTTCAAAATCCACCTCTTTCCGTCTTAAGGCGACGTAAGGAGCCATCTGCCGGCACTTAACAAAGTTACACGGTACGAATGTATAGAATGACACTTAATACTTCTATTTGTAAAGACACCTGCCTAAACATTAGAAACAATTTTGAAAAGTAAATAGTCATCATCATCCGAGTGTTTGTCCCAGTTGCGTCTTTCGACGCCCGGGTTCCGCCTTTCTACTGACAGGCATGTCATCCCTTACGTCGTCAAGCCAGCACTTCTTGGTTCTTCCACTCTTAACGGGTTCCGGTGGGGTAGACATGGTTAGCCATTTGTTTCCCACGTAGCCCGGCGGTTGCCGCAAGACTTGACCATACCAACGAAGCTGACACTCTTGCAACTTATCTGCAATGTCACGGACGTGAAGACTGCTACGGATGCGAGAGTTTCTCACGTGGTCCATCCGCGTGACTCCACACATCCACCGCAGCATCTTCATTTCCGTGACACATCTCACTGCCATGTAAAAGAACTGGGGGCTGAGTCTACTATTGACAAGCCGTCGAATAGAACCAGAATCGCTGTTTTTAGCAGTCAAAATGTTAGTAGACTATCAAAAATGTCACTGACTAGCGGCTACTGGCATACGTGTTAGTAGAATTCTATTGGCCGACCGATAGAAGTCTATTGGTCGACCGATAGAATTCTATTGGAGTACGATTGTAATAGTAGACTACGAAAACTGTCAAAATTGTACCGGTGGCTTTCTATGGAGCGACGATTTCGATTCTATTTCGACACGATTGAAATAGCAGACTCGGCCGCCGGGTCTAATGACAATAATTTAAAAAGCAATTAGTATGCTAACTATATACCATTAACCACTTTTCAAAATTGTTTCTAATAATGATATCGTTTTTATTTTACAGCTCAAGATGCAGTCGATATAAATATCAATATAACGATATCGAAAGGCGATGTGGGGCAACCAGCGAGTGTTTCTTGTGAAGTCTATCCAATAAACGCTACAATAGAGTGGCTCTTCGAAGGATCACGAATTGCAGATAGCAAACGGTGAGGCTGTTTTACGTTCAAATCGACAATTTTTATAACACTAACTTCACCCGTGACATACTCCGGATTACCGTCGCACCCATTCAATCCCATTGGTTATTACTTTCACAATAATATATGAAAATTGCATTTGCTAAATGCCTTTATGATTAATTGATTACTGCTGCGCTCTCAATGGTAGTGGTGTGATGACATACCGCTTTCCTCAACAAATTAACTATCCTACACGTAAATATTTTTTAATACGAACAAGTTGTTCCCGAGATTAGCGCGTTCAACCAAACAAATAAACTCTCCAGCTTTATTAGTATAGATAGATAATGGCCAGGTTACCGAATGAACTATTACAACACTAGCCTGTTTCAGTGCGTATGATCGTCTCGACCTTTTTTGATGTTATCACGCACAAGTATTCACGCTTTTCGGGATTTTACACTACTTTAAACTTAGACAGTTTTAGTTTACCAGACCCTAGGGTGTATGGGCACTCGACAGGATCTCTGGGGCCCAAGAGACCTTCATCTGGTCAGACAGCACTTACTCCTAACAATAGCACATACAGTGAACATAGCAGTGAAATAAAAGTAAACCTCAGGCTCCAAATCCTGGTAGGATTGTGAATTTGGAATACACTAAGTCGAAAAAGCTTCAGCAACAATCTACTTTAAACAATTAGGTACAAAATTCTGACGACTAAGTCTAAGGGTCGTATTACAGAAACTAACTCAAGTCACACATAAACGGAATTTAGCAGATTGACACTTGAGTGCTAAATCTAGACATAAGCATGTGGTTTATTATAGAACTATCCCCATGCTCAGATCGGTGAAAAGTAACCTTGAGTAAATATCCAAATCTCCAATCGCCAGAATACGCATTGAAATGTTGCAAGCCTAAAAACAGTCTGTTTTCTATTACATTTTTATTCCTTACATATTTTGTTTTCATTCCACGCAGCTTACTATTTGATATTTATGATTCAAAAGCTTATTTTTTATTTACTTTTTTCATTAATATGATTTAATCACCTCTGTGATTGCTTTAAAGTATCCTTACTTCAAAATACTAAACAAAAAACTGCTGTATAGGAAGTCCCGGACTCATAAAATGAACCTTTTCTCTGCGTTAAATGGATCGCGAGTTTAATAAACTTTGCTTGACTGACATTTGATATTATGGTGCCAGTGTTATGTTTACATTGTAAATTAATTGAAATTCTTCTAATTCTGCACATATCTGAAAAAAGAAGAATTTTACGATCGTCCAAAAGAATCTATTACTAGAAATATTGAAATTTTTCAAGAATATTAGGTATACAAAATAAACGATGCCATACAACGTCTTGGGCCAATATTTCAGAAAAGTATATTTACTACAAAAACTATCGAAACGGTAAGTGTTGGAGGTTTATGGTCTTATATATTTGTGCAGATATACACCATCTAGTAATTCATGATAACTGTTTAATAAGATTCATTCTATTTTTGTTCTAGGGATCCGGAGAGCAGTTGAGCAGCTTTGTGGTAAAATTTCAGAGCAAGACAGCGTGATGAACTTACGTGTGAAAGTTGGAGGTCTTTATCCTGATGCCGATATGGATCAAGATATCTAATGTAACATATGCACTGAATTGAAATACCAGAGACTATTGACACATACCGGGTAATTACCTATTATTTGTTGAAAATATTATAGAGTTTTGTACACTTTGTAACATTGGTTGCATAGGGTTCGGGGCTCTGTCATAAACAATCTTGAGAGGATAGAAAGATAGAGCTTAAAGTCACATGTAGAACAGAAGCTTTAACACCGTGAATCAAAGTTGTATGTAGGTAATGAGTTTATAAATAAACATTGTAAGACACTTTTCACACAGCGCCATCTAACCCTTTAAGCTTGGGTTATGGGAATTACTCACCTGATAAACATATTTATGTATATCTAAATATATATATTGTTATAGAGCAAACACCCAAACTTCTAAACAAACATTTGGGGATCTCACAAATATTTATTCCAATCTGGGACCCTTACATGTGTAGCAGTCACATACACTATCACCTACACCAGCGAGCCAGTAAGATACCTGAAGATTTTTTTTTGTTACAGTGATATTGTAAGCTGAAACAGATACTGTGGAAATAATAGTATCTCAGAAAACAGAAGTTGAAACTCTTGTCCTTTTGTTATTAATGAGATAGTCGACTGTGACACAAGCGTCCAAAAACTTGCCGAGCCTGTCGTGCACAATATTCACCACAAGAAAGTACCAAAGAATCTGTCATCAAACCATTATCTTAAGTAATAATAAATTAATAATGATTAATTATTTTTAGGTTCTTTATTTAAATAAAATAAAATAAAATAAAATATAACTGTATTGTTTAATATGAATATTTAATAAATATAGTATAAAAAAATCATTAAAATAAATATTTTATCTATTGATGATGGTTGTTATAAGTTGTAGTGTACACACCTCTCATTCAAATAAATGTTATTACAGTGATAAAGATAACTCGGTTTAAGATGGGGCTTGAACGAGTGACAATGAAAATATAGTAAATAATTTCAACTTATTTTGGTATGGTTATGATACCTCAGTGGCATAGAACATTGCCCTGGTTAGACATAGGTTACGGGTCAAACCCCATCCTAAACCAAGTCATGTTTTTCACTTTAATAAAAATTATATGAAAGTCAGCATCTACAAATCGCTTTGAAAATTTATCCAAACCTCTCCTTTATCTATTCCTATTCCTCCTACATATTGAATGATCATGTTCTTATTATATGGAGTACTCTCTTAGGGGGTAAAGTGTATTGGAAGTCAATAGGGATATTAATATAATAGGCACAATAGTGCAGTACAGCACAAGCTACAGTACTATCCTGAAAGGACGCTGTGGCATAAAAAGGATGTCCACGCTGGTATTGCTTAAACAAATGTTCCATCATTTAAGGTATTATCTTGTGTTTAATGTTATGTGTTTGATGGTACATAGCTACACTACTCGTAAGCGACATTGAAGAGTCAATTCATTATTATGGTTGTGTTGTAGAGACAACACAACCATAATAATGACATTATTTTTTAATATCCTCATATCTCATTATTATCATAGGTATTATTTTTTTTATCACATTTCTATTAAAGGCGTGGTAGTTGAAATAAAAGAATGAAGCAATACGATCCACACTGCCACACAATACAAGATCACACTGTCTTCGGTATTAATATAATACTGAATTAATATCTTTGTAAAGTAATTGTTATTGATTGGTACGGGTCTGCTGTTTGGTAGAATGTGCTGGCACTGAAATAGGGGCGTAAATATGACTCTGCCACCCTTTCGGGGATAAACACGTGAATGCTAAGTAAGTAATAGTCTATTTATCTTCAAAAATATCAATTTTAGAAAAATAAAAAAGGCCATCTTTTATTTTTGTTAACTAAAATCTCTGCTTGAGTGTGGTGTCGACTAAACTTACGAAAACTGCTCGCAAATCTCGAATCAAGTAGCGAATCTGAGCTGAATATGGTTTAAAAATAAAGGATTACTGAAATGACACTTGAGCACTGTTCTATAATATGAATCAAACGTCATTTCACTGTGACAGCTCTCAGGTGATTCTAGATTGACGTTTCACGAATCGAGTAAGGTTCTATAATAAAAGCTCAGCTTAAAACTAGTTCTATGTAATACTTGAGGCTTGAGTAAGGTTCTATAATACGACCCTAATTTCCTTAAATGACTATTAAAATATAGTGAAGAATTTCAATTTGTATTGGTACGGTTCGGGTAGTTCAGTGGCTAGAACATTGCGTTGGTTAGGCAAAGGCACTGGTTTAATCCACTCCCCCATCCCCTCGAACCAAACTAAGCTATTAAGCTTGTACTGTGTATCTAACCAACTGATATGCATACTTATATATTTCTAAATACATACATATTATACATAGAAAATACCTAAACTCCGAAACCAACATTTGTGGAACACACAAACATTTGTTCTGACCCGGGAATCGAACCTAGGACCTCAGCGCGGCAGTCGCATACACTACCACTGCTAACTCTTTCTAAAACCACAGAATAAGTAATAGTGCTACGTATAGAAGTGTCACTCCCTAACAAAAGTCAGTTTTAGGTATGAAAACATACCTAGACTCGCCGCCTGCTAGCAAAATTGAAACGTATAACTGCGCGCGAACGTTGAATTTTCTTTGCGCGCCAAAGTTTTATGACCGAGCTGCGAAGTCCGCGCAGGGTTGTCACTTACAGCGAGAAGTATTGTGCCTAGTCGATTTATTTAGAGCGCGACTGTCGTGCGAGCCGCCCGGTAGCAGCAGCCCACTGTCATTAGCCGCTCCAAGCGTTGCGCTGCCCGAATATACCTAAACTGCTGAGTGACAACCCCCTGCTAATACGTTGATACTGACGCTCGAGGCTTTAATTTTCACACCGGTTTACATTAAAAATCTTGTTAGCAAAAGCGTGATTTAATCTTACACCTTCAAATAATTCAATTTATTATAATGTGGTGTAATTTGTGTGGATATCACATTTTCCGTTGCCTCTGGAATCTCTTCTGTGTATGAATGTTTAAGATTTCGATTGTGAAGTAAACACATCAACACGGTCTAGGGATATTTCATACTCAATTAAATAACTCGAAAAGTATTGGCCGCATTGGGATCTTTTATACACCGATTTGTTTGTAATTTATCTCAGACTAATTGCAAATTCAAATTTTTGACAATTCTTTTGTTTCGGTGGCATAAAAATGTCTTGATGTGTAGGAGAGGGAATTTTCATTTGTGCGAAATTTAGAAAACAATACGAATTACGTTTAGTTACAGTTTTTTTTTTCATTTTTAAACGAAAGATAAAGTTAAAATTGAGGTATTGTAGCCATGCAACGCCAACATTTGACGAGGGCGGAGATGTTACGAGTTGTGGGAATGCTGGAAGCTGGGTCTGTTCAGCGTAATGTTGCTGAGGCCATAGGGACCCACCAAAATGTAATTTCAAGATTGTGGACACGCTATCGTGCCACAGGTGAAGTAGCGGAGAGGCACCGGGGGCCAAGTCGCATCACTACCCCCAGACAAGACCGATTTTTGCAAATTACTGCGCGAGCTCAACCAAATGCAACGGCGACTCAATTGGTCCAAAGGCTGCGAGTGGAACACCAAGTGCTTGTGAGTGACCAAACTGTAAGAAGGCGACTGCATGAAAGCAATCTACGCTCTCGTAGACCACTCCGGGTACCACCTTTACGGAGAGGCAATCGTGGACGACGATTAGAATGGGTTCGGAACCACGTGGACTTTTACAAGACAATTAAAAGTTAATTCATGTACGGTTTCCGTCTATGCTTCATTTTTTTCCATAAAATCCTGAAATTTTAATCGAAGTACCTTAACCATTATTAAAAAATGGTAGAATATTAAATAACGTATCTTTTAAATATATACATGTCATATAAATAATTAACACATTGATAGTAATTCGCTTTTTTAAAAATATCCCTAGACCGTGTTGATGTGTGTATTTCTTACAATCACACCTATATCGAGATGTACGCAAGAGGAAATTACACACCCACACTTTGCCAGACAGTTTTGGTCTCAAGTCCCACGTAATAGGGGCAAGCCTATAGCAGTCCCCGGGCACTATATACAGAAAAAAAAAATTTGTAGAATGTAACGTAAAATATAACATTCAGTTTCTTAGAATCTATACTCTAAATACGAATATATAAAGCTGAGTTTGTTTGTTTGGTTGAACGCACTAATCTCAGGAGCTACTGGTTAGATTTGAAAAATTATTTTTGTGTTGAATAGACCATTTATAAAGGAAGATTAACCTACTAATATTAATAAATGCGAAAGTTTATAAGAATAGATGTTTGTTACTCTGTCACGTAAAAACAACTGAATGGATTTTAATTAATCTTTACAATAATATAGCTTATACATCAGAATAACACATAGGCTACTTTTTATCCCAGGAACAAGTTCCAGAAGGAAACAGGAACGGGAAATTTTCTCTACGCGGGCAAAGCCGCGGGCGTCATCTAGTAGACTATATATCAAAACGCTACTACCCTGGAGAGCGGAGCAGCAATCATAAATGTTTACAAATTTTTCTACAATATAATTTATGAACGACGCGATTAAATAGGTGCGATAGGGGTCTGAAATATGTCCCCTCCAAAGGCTGGGAGTCACCTAGTGCTCTGCCAGGGCCCACCTATTTACAAAATCTAAAATAAAGAATTAGGGGAATTTTGACCATTCCCTATTAGCGCAGCATGAAATTACTAAAATGTTTTTACATAAACTATGAACGAAGCGTGTCTTGGTCATTGCTAGAAAAGTGTCCAATCCTCTTTACTTTGCACAGCATTTAGCATTTAGTTTATTAAGATTGTTGCAGATAATATTAATCCTATAAAACCTGAAATTGAAATGTACGTTTGTTAAACAGGATATCTATCAAAAATGCTACCGGTGAACTCCCGGAGAAGGACAGCGACGGCTCCCGTAACAAAACTATCATATCCAATATCACGATATCAAATCTTACTTATGACGACGCCGGAAACTACACTTGCTTGACCAAACTTGGTGAAACTACTGCGAACAAGACAAAGCTTTTGGACATGAGCTTCAACGGAAAGATTTTAAATCAAACCAAGAGCCCCATTGAGGAGAAACTTACTGATCATAAGAACGTAACCATGATGTGTGCTTTTGAAGGTTAGTCCAATTTTTTATATTAATTTCGTATTTTTTTAAATTACGTAACGAAGTTGTACGCAATATGGCAGGTTTGAATTGAAGTGTCTGCTTTAAGCTAAAAAAAGGGCGAGCTCTGTTGGTTTGGACACTTCCAACGAATGAGTGAGGAATCATTGACAAAGAATATATATTGTGCGAAAGTAGAGGGTAGAAGGAGTCAGGGTAGGCTGAGACATACATCTGAAGACCACGTGAGCAGATTGCTCAAAAACGGAAAAGTCAAAAGTACTTGGATACCCAGACGTGCATGTATGAAGCGATTAATGAATTTGCAGAAAGCGAAAGATGTATGCATGGATCGCAAAACCTGGCTATCTGTCCTCTCTGACTTACCCTGACACATCAGAGTTACAGCGTGAACATAGTTAAATTACCACGCCGGGAGTCCGAATTTAGCAGTTACAATATTAACCTGAATGATTTGAAATTCTTAATAGCTCTTAATAGAAGCGCTCGTGGCACTGCGTTCTCAGTGTTCTGTAAACGATCACTGAGAGTGAAAGTTGCGTACTTTCACTATGGCTGACCCCCGATGGGTGATCACTTTGTGGCATTTACATTTGCGAGCGTTTCCGTGCTTCGGAAGGCACGTTAAGCCGTTGGTCCCGGTTGCCAGTAAAATGGCAGTCGTTAAGCCTGGTTGAAGGCCTTATAGGCGGCTTGAAAAATTTCAACAGCAGGTAGCCACAACCTGCGTCTGTCTATTTTCAACACGGCAATGGGCTCACCACCTATTACGTTGGACAGGAATCTACACGGTGAAAAGTGGGCATATAATATGCCTCTGCCACCCCTTCGGGGATAAGGCGTGATGGATATTTGTTTTATTTATTTTATTTATATTCTTAATAGATTAATTCATGGATACAGCGTGAAAATAGTTTGATAATAGACGCATGAACTGACGCTGCAGACGTTATTTTGCACTAAACATATACATGTAAATGGCCACCAGTAACATAGCATTTTTCAATTTCCAATTCAATTCTACACATGGTGACTTTAATTAGTATACAGGAACCAATTTACCTTACTGTCTAGGCAAGAATCTAAGTATGTCTGTGTTGAAGTAATTAATTAATTTGTAAATTATTTAATTTATAATTACATGATAAAACATTATTTACACTAATTGTATGGTCACCCTACAGCTCTTGAGATGCATGAGTTAGTTAAGCCAAAGAACGTAAAACTTTTGAAACTTTTCATAAAGTAAAATTTTGGAATAATTTTATAAATGTTTATTATAGAAAGCTGTTTCTTAAAAGGTCTAACTGCTAAATTTGTGTCGTAGATTAATCAGTTTTAGGGTGACAATAATTACAGTTTAAAATTAAATACCAAATTTATACAATTATGTTCGTTTCACGAACTTTTAATTGAAATGGAATTGCCACTGATTACAGATTAAGAAATAATTATTTTTGTATACTAATTTAAAGTCACCTTTTATCTGCAATTGAAAGATACAGAACAAATTACCTGATTTTATCAAAAACATTTATTACAGTATACAATCCAGAAGAAGTAAGATGGATAAAACTAGCCAAAACGCCTGAAGAGAACAACGTATTACTGAAAACCGATTCCGACCTAATAAATATAGGTGTTAAACAAGTCCAAAGCACTTTCGTACTCCATGTTACTGACCATGATGACGATGGAATATACTTATGTGAAATGACAGACAATGTATCAGGAGAGAACATTACTGGCAAAATTGAGCTTCACATTTTAGCTGCCCCTAAAATAGATATTGAAAACGTTATACCCATCAACACAACTACATTTTATCTGAATTGGACTGTACAAACTTACCATTCTAAAATCGTAAACTACACATTAAGTTATTCAACAGGTTTAGGCTACACATTTGATCGTCATAAAATAAATTTAAACGACACGTCATATCTTTTAAGCAATCTGGAAAAGAATAAAAATTATACAGTCAGATTACAAGTTACAACCACTTTTGGTTCATCTGAAATAAAATATCCTTATAATGTCAGTACATTAGCGGAAGACCCAATATTTATACCAAATATATCTATAAAAGGGTTTTCGGCTACATCTGTGACTATTGGGTGGGAGGCCCCTCCGAAAGACATAGCCCATCTTATACATTACTATTATCTCACTGCTACGAAGAAGGAAGAGAGTAATAATACCCTGAAGGCCAAATACAGGACATATAGAGACAACAGTAACCTGCCTTTTATGTTTCCAAATTTGAAGCCTCACAGCACATACGTGTTCCAGGTAGGTACTTATAGTGTTCCACATGAAGAGAGATTAACATACACACATATACACAGTCAATTGCCCACATCTCACCGTATGCAGTTTTGTCCCACGTAACAGGTGGTGTGGTGGTGTCCATTGCCGTGTTGAAATGGACAGGCGCAAGTTGTAGCCATCTGCTGTTGAAATTTTTCAACCCGCTTATAAGCCCTTAAACTTGACTGGGAACCGGGAGCAACGGCTTAATGTGACTACAGGGGCACGAAAGCGCTCTTGAATGGAAATACCACAAAGCGGTCAACTATCCGAGCACCAGCCATAACGAAACTTGTTTAACGCAGTGATCGTTTACGGAACACTGAGCTTGCGGGGTTACGAGCGCTTTAAGAAGAATTTTATTTGGAAATTTAAAAAGCATGTTTGAAAAAATAATACTATCCAAAACCTTCATCGCTAAGACTAACTCACCAGCAACTAGCGGACCTGCAGTCTAGTCCACAAGGCTTTAGTGAAGGGTAGGCAAACTTTAAACAAACCCCTGGAAAAATTTATCGGACCCGCGTGGGTCCAATCACCTTCCCAAATTATGGGAGAGACCTACAAAGTGGGATAAAACCCAAATCCCTACGGCGGAACCGCGGCGATGGACGAAATCTGGGTCGGGAGCCCTAGGGTTATCCTTCCGGAGGCTCACCCGGGACACCTGGCCATGAGCAGATGGAATAGCATCGTGTACTTTTTATACATCAGTATTTCCACATGTAAAAATAAAGACTTAACTGTAATAAACTGATTAGATGGATTAAGCAGATTCGATTACCGCTGAGGCAGGTGTTAATTCAAAATCTTTAAAAACAGTTCGTTTTTATCTGAAATATTCAAAGTACTTTTCCTCCGTACTTTATGTTTAAATATTACAAACAGAGAATTTCTGTTTGTAATATTTAAGCAATATATTATTATACGACATGCAAAAATTATAATACCAAATTAAAAAACACTACTTATACTGCACAACATACGATGTATTCTCAAAGATTCACGCTTTTAAGGCTGTTGTGGAACAGTACAAGTGGTGTTATTTAATAATTTGACGCTCGCGGCTCCGCACGGGTAGTGAAGTTTTCCCGTGTCCGTTTCACAGAAACTTGTTCCCGGGATAAAAAGTAGCCTATGTGTTATTCTGATGTGTAAGCTATATTATTGTAAAGTTTCATAAAAATCAATTCTGTAGATTTTGCGTGAAAGAGTAACAAACATCCATCCAAACTTGAAACTTTCGCGTTTATAATATTAGGAGGATGTGTAGCAAGTTCCACCAAGTGCCATTAATCAACAGTATAAATACGTAATAATTTCATTCAAGACTTTTTTCTATTATTCCTTAGGACTTTAAATTTAATTTTCTTTAAATTTATTTTTTTTACAGGTTCAAGCATGTTCCGAGTACACACATAGCTGTGGCGACTTATCCAAAGAGATGGAAGCTGCGACCTTAGACGGCATCCCAAGCATGCCCGACAATGTTGCTGCTGTTTGCAACGTAGACTACCTAAATTTAACATGGAACCTTCCACTAAACCCTAACGCTGAAATCAAAGGATTTACTGTACGTATTATTTTAAAAATAAAGTTTTTGTAACTTACATGACAATATATGTAACGGTATTTTACTCAAAGGGCCGTAACCAAGTTTATAATAATAATAACCATTTATTTCAGATATACATCCATAGTGATTAAAACTTAAAAGCAATAATTTATATAAAAGAAAATTGTGAAATTTAAAACAAACAAAAAATTTTTTTTTTACAATTTCACCCTCTCTGCGCTCCGTGAGACTGTTGGAACTAGCCCTCACTCTGCGCACTAGGGATGCTCGCTGTTTCCTCATAATGGTTGCAAAACAATCCACTCTCTCCTCCGCGAACTTATCAGATGCACTACAGAAGCGGGGCAGTCCCAACACCCTGAAAGCATTATTAAAATAAAAGGAAGAAAAAAAAATGTTTAAAAAAATCGAAGGGTTGCCAACTCGATCAGGACCAGAAACTACTGTTTACTGACAAAAACTTGTGTTTGCTTTTAGCATTGGTAGGCAATTGTGTTGACGGTACTAATAGCTGCGTATGATTAGTAGGCTACCCTCAGGTGTGATGATCATGATTTAATTAGATCTTTCCTATGTATCTATTTTTATTTGATTTTCCAAAGTTTGTTGCCTAGAGTATTCTCGTTTCAATGGGGGATGATTTAAGACTTTAATGATTTTCAGTTTAAACTAGTGGCTCCGGCGAGCTTTGCATACATACATATCATCACTCCTGTCTCCCATCGGGGTAGGCAGATAATTTTCACTTGCTACGATCTTAACATACAACGTTCGCTTCTTCTACTTTCATCATTAGTGGTTTAATACAGACTCGCTGGTTAAGGGTCTCTCTCTGGACCTGACCTTTTTCCAAAAGGTTTTCGATTTGATTGACATACCAGGTCAACCCTTACCAGTTTGCCCATTCATTCTCTCCACAAACTGCACTTTTTTTTTGGCTCTTTTTACTTGTTCTGTTGGGGACAATGACAAGACAAATCCAACAAATTTAGGATCGTAATAATCGACCCACCCGTTATCGGTGTAACTAATACGACTGTTTCATGTATAATGTATTATAGACATGCATAAATTATTAATGTGCAGTAATTTCAACTTGCAGGTGGAAATAACCGGCACATCTGAATACATAGATCGTTACGGAGGCAAGAAAAATGCGACATTTGGACCTTTGTCAAAATTCTTGACGAACGACTCTAGGGGTATAAGGTCGGTATTTGATATTACACTGTCTTTGGTTGCATATGGCTTCACCAAAATCTTCAAGACCCCAACGACATCACCTGCCGGTCAACACAAACTAGGTAAACTAGGTTACACAAACCAGGTTTACGGAGTTGCTAGGTGAGACGGTACTTTTTGTACGGTATGACGGTACGGTTTAGAAACAACTAGGAATACGCTAAGATGAAGAAAAAGAGCGTCAATAAATACATAGTACTGATAAACTGTTCTATTCAATCCGGCAACTAGTTAATTTTTTTTTTCATGAGATGGGTTCATCGTAGTTAATATTTTTTATTTTTTTATTTTATTCATTTATATTTTGTAAACATAGGTATACAAATAGGTGGTTACAATGCAGATATAGAAACTCTGTTTGGTCAGTGTATGACGTACAAAACTTACATACTAAAGCATTTAAAATTAACATTAAATAAGTCAAAAACAAACCAAAGCTGTCCCAGAATTATCGAGTAGATATTCCTGTAATGTGTAGTACGCTTTTTCTACAAGTAACGACAATAGTTTCTTTTTAAAAGAATTTATATTATTTGTTTCTAACAGCCAATTGGGTAATTTATTATACAACTTAGGAGCCATACCCATTAATTATTACGGCTACAGTTAACTGGCGCCCAAACGTGGGACCATTGAAATCAAATTACTCTTCTTACTCTGACTGAGTGAAATATTGGCCACTTCATATAGCTTAAACTTTAACTTAACTATCTTCACGCTCTGACGGGGTAATCAGAGGGAAAGCTTCGCGATCCATGCATACTTATTTCGCTTCCTAAAGACTCATTAATCGTTTCATACATGCACGTCTAGCTATCCGAGAATTATTTAACGTATTATATATAATGCGTATGCACGTCCCGATATACCCTGACTTATACCCTTTACTTTCGTAAGTATATTCTTCGTGAACGATGCGTTGAACGTGGGTAGTGGATATAAAAATAGTCTCTTTGTCCAGAGTGAACGAGCTGACTCCAAACACGCTATACACGGTGCACGTGAGCGCCATGACACGAACACGCCGGCGAGGCGAAGAGGGCACAGCCACGTGCCGAACACTTCCGACTGTACCCGATGCGCCACCGAAACCGCGCTGGAGAAAGGTAACCTAACCTCATCAATAAATATTATGAGATTCTTTAGACAGTCTCAATCTATAAATTTTTAATAAAGAGTAAAAAGACAATTCGATTCGAGACGGGAATTGAACCCACGACCTATGCCTTACCAGGGCAATGTTCTAGCCACTGATCTACCCGAACCGTATCGAAACGAAATTCTTCACTATATTTTAATCGCCATTTCAGGAGTATGACCAGCGACATTATAAAAAATTTATGAGATCTAAATCTATACATAAGCTATATATGAAGCTGAAGAGTTTGTATGTTTGGTAGAACGCGCTAATCTCATGAACTACTGATTTGATTTGAAAAAATCTTTTTATGTTGGATAGTTCATTTATCGAGGAAGGCTATAGGCATATATATCATTACGCTACTACACTGGGGAGCAGAGCAGTAGTAATAAATGTCGACAAATCGGCCAATTTTTTTATACGTTTTGGTAGAATTTATAAGCAACCGGATTAAATAGGTGCGACGGGAGTTTCGAAGTATGTCACGGGCGAAGACGTGGGGGTCATTTGTAAGAATATATCCAACTATACATTTATAATATTAGTCTGTAAGCCTTATTCAAAAGTACATATAAAATATATCTTAAATATATTTCTAAATATAAAATAAAAAAAAGTTATCATTATATACAATGTTAAGAAAACCGCATACTCCTTAGCGGGCAGATCCCAAACCAATGGAGACTGAGTATTATTACCCCAGTCTTCAAAGGTAACGGTTCGGTGCTGGAGTGCGGGAGCTACCGCGGTATAAAGGTGATGTCCCACACCATGAAGATCTTCGAGAGGATTATAGACTCTCGGATCCGGCAGGAGTGTACTCTCTCGGAGTGTCAATATGGGTTTCGCCCTGGTCATGGGACCACAGACCCTGTTTTTGCCCTGAGGGTTGTCGCAGAGAAATACAGGTCGAAGAACACGCCTCTGCATTTTATGTTTCTAGACTGCCTGCATATAAGGCATTCGACTGTGTTCCTCGTGAGATGATCTGGTGGGCACTGCGGCCCAAAGGAGTTCCAGAGGTCTATATTGACGCTATCCGGGACATGTGACATGTGACTGTGACTCCGATTCCATGGTTTGGACTGCAGTTGGCGACACGAAACCCTTCCTATCACCGTCGGGGTACACCAGGGTTCGGTCCTTAGTCCGCTACTGTTCAGTGTAACATTAGACGAATTGTCGGACAGCATCAGGAACTCGCATGAGCAGCCTCCATGGTTGCTCATGTATGCTGACGATATTGCGCTGGCAGACAGGGGCAGATTGGTGCGTGTAAAGGCCTGGAAGGAGACGCTTGAGAACGGCGGTCTGAAACTAAATGTGGCGAAGACCGAGTACTTGGCACTAAACTCGACAGATCCCACATCCGTCCGCATAGGCGGTGATTTGGTCGAGCGCACGGACCAGGTTAAATACCTGGGATCTGTTTTTCACACGTCCAGTGACATCGATTGCGATGTCAAGTCACGCATTGCTGCGGCGTGGGCCAAATGGCGGGAGATCACCGGTGTCATTTGTGACCCTAAAATGCCGATCCGGTTGAAGGGACGGTTTTACATGGCAGTGAGACGTGGCCGATATTGGAGCGACATAAGCAGGAGCTGCGTGTCACGGAAATGAAGATGCTGCGGTGGATGTGTGGAGTCACGCGGATGGACCGCGTGAAGAACTCTTGCATCCGCGGCAGCCTTCACGTCCGTGACATTGCAGACAAGTTGCAAGAGTGTTGCCTTCGTTGGTATGGTCACGTCTTGCGGCAACCGCCGGGCTACGTAGGAAACAAATGTCTGGCCATGTCAGCCCCGCCGGGTCCCGGTAAGACGCTCGGATGATGATGATGACAATATGTTAAGAAAACCCTGTCCGATCCGTGAATGTATTGGTAGGTATCGAGATGTGATTTTATTCGTGTAATCCTTTTTTGATTTATCCCAAAAAAATTACCTCAAAAATTATCCCCGAATGAAATTAATTCAAAATGAATAAAATGTGGTAGCTTACATGGCAACACAGGGAAAGGGTTATTCCGAAATGCTAGGCCAGCAGATCAGCTTACATCTGCCGGGCGGCGGTTTCTTTTATTATCACATACACTCGTCGCCGCATGCCAACAAAGGTGTTGTCAGTTTTTGAAAAATTGCTATATTTTAAGGAAATTGGGCCAATTCTGATACTAAAAACACGCATTTAAAAAAATGTTATTGATGGCCTATGTGCCCCTTTCGGGTCGGACAGGTTGTAGGTAGCAAGTTTCACCAAGTGCTGTCAATAAACACTTTAAACTGTAAAGTTTCAGAAGGGTTCGAGCCATCTTTGTACTTAGTTATTACCAAACTAGCTGAGCCCCTTTACTAGACAACTTCACTCGGTATATACTTCGAACCAGTAGTGCCTGTGATACGCGAGTTGAAACAAACAAACTCTTCAGCTTTATAATATTAGTATAGATTGATGTGCCTCGGTGGCGCAGTTATAGTATGACTGCCGCGACTGAGGTTCCGGGTTCGATTCCCGGTATAATATGTATGTATTTAGAAATATATAAGTATGTTTATCAGTCATCTAGATCCCATAACACAAGCTTATATTAGCTTACTTTGAGTCAGACGGCGGTGTGTAAAAAAAGGTACTATTTAAAAAAGAAATAGATTGATATATTGGTGGTAGCCGTTAGTTATTTATTGCACATAGTACAAGCTAAACTTTTTTGTGGCATATTTATAAATTTTTGATTCATATGCTTCGTCTTACTTACAACTTGAACGCAGTAAATTATAGCAGCATGATGTTGCTACAATCGTGTATCATCGGGTTAGAATAGAGGATGAAATAATCGGGGTTGACAGGGATAGTAGGTCTCAAGTTACCGCGCACGCGTTATCTATACAGATAAATAAAATTTAAGTGTCTGTTTGTAAATGCAAATTAACAGGTTTTCACTAAATGTACATGAAAATGTGCATAAAGAAATCCATTAAAAATATTTTCTGTCTGTATGGTTGTTGCCAATATTCTCTGAAACGAGTGGACCGATTTTAACGGGACTTTCAATGGCAGAAAGCTAATGTTATATAACTAAGCTAAAGTTATATAGCTGATCTTATATGTTGTGTAACGTGCACTATTGGGGGAAAGACGCGGGGCGTTCGGTAGTCGAAAGATAATATCTGTATGCCTTCTATAAATTTCCATTTTCAGATCCATGAGAACGATATGTACATGTTCAAGATGTTCCTGCCAAGGATATCGGAGAGAAATGGTCCTATATGTTGCTACAGGTATCAGAATTGTTTCTGTGTCCACTATTGACAAAGATCACACGGTCAGATAAGCCCTACGAGATTCAGGGCCCAAGCTAGCCTATCCTCAACGTGTGCACCTGCTGACTAACGGATGACGTCATTACGAAGAGAAGAAACTTTTCTGGTAGCTTGCTGATGTATGAGACACGGTGACCCTATTGTCGTGTTGAAATAGACAGGCGCAGAATGTGACTACCTGCTGTTGAAATTCTTCAAGCCAGCCTTCTACTTAGATTAACATGTAAATACTTAGCATGTTACTGGCAACCGGAATCAGCAGCTTAACGTGCGTTCCGAAGCACGGATACCCTCGTAAATGATAATGCCATAAGTAGTCATCCATCTCAGGAGGAGCCATAGCGTAAGACAGTTTAATGGAATGAGTTGTATTAACAACTCTTGAGTTAACGGAGCCACAAGCCGCTATCATTTTATCTTGTAACTTTATCCCACCGTAAAGTTAAAATGGAAAAATTTTCAACTTCTAACGGGACTCAAACCCGGGCCGTCTTCTCACTTATCGGATGAACTGTTTATTTAAGCTACCGAGTAAATAATTACGCAGATTGCTAGTTTAAAACTTCTATTTGGAAATTACAATGATAATTAAAGTGACTATAACGGGCAGAGCTTCCGCACGCTATGAAAATCGACAGAGATTAGGCTGAAATGACTATCTGCTTTCTTTATATAGGGACTTTTTTTGTAATTATAATATGCCCTGGTTACTAAGACCTTTTAGCCATATCTTAATTCATATTACTTCAATCTTCTTTCTTATCGAAAATGTCCCAGTCCTCTACGTCTTAGTCTAGTCTTAAGCAGGCGAGTGCGGTCCATAGAAGCAAATAAGCACTGCATACCCTAGCCCAATCCCAATACTACAAGTTGTATAAATAATTAATTCCCTATACAATGAAATATGTGCAATAGTGCCATCTATTAGTATTTAAGGGAACTAATTACCTAACACCTAGCAGTATGTATAGAGGTCAGTGCCTTCGTTTTTTTTTTTGCGCGCGATTTCATCTCTGCGCTCGGATTAATGCATGATGTTTGCTTTTTGTAATCATATTTTTATAGGGCAAATCATTTGCTAGTGTGAGTAACTTGTACGCTTGTATGCGAAATTATGACTCTCAAAAGGAGCAGTGCCTCTGAGTATAAAGCGACATATTTAAGTAGTTGTCAAAAATAGTTGTTCCGAATATATATCTATTTTTTAGGTAGTATAATATGATTACGCCATTTGTAATTAAAATATTGTTTCACTACAAAGAGCTGTCGAGTGACTTAAGCGCCGTGATTGATATCTTATTATTAATTAATTACTTAGTTTACTAGAATTATTGTGAATTATGGAAAATTATAGCTGTGATATCTGTGCTGGTGATGTGTGTTTAAATAAATTAAAAACTCATGTTTTCTCGACGTTGTCGTTTCATGAAAAAGCAATATTATTGTCAGAGGACGTTCTGTTCGCGATTTGAATCTATTTAAAAAGAAAGGCATACGTTATTTTAATAATAAGTATTACGATAATTATAACTGGCTAGCGGGCTGTGTACACACAAATAAATTATTTTGTTTTCTTTGTATATTATTTTCAAAACAGGATAAAAATAACGTTTGGTCTTTTATCGGGTATTTAGATTTAAATATTTTTTACAAAGCGGCTGCTAAACACGATTTGTCGGAAAAACTTATAGATTCTTGTTTAAAGTTTCAAATTATTGGAATTGAATAAGCAGTTCAAATTAGACGTTGATAGACAAAAGTTGATAGGAATAGAAATATTTTTAAACTATTGATAGACGTAGTTAGCTTTCTCGGTAAACAAGAATTAGCTTTTCATGATCATGATGAACACGCTTCATCATATAATAAAGGTAATTATTTGGAATTTGTAGATCTGTTAGCTAAATATGACGGCAATTTAGAAACTCATTTACAATCGACATCTGGTAGCTCATATACGGGGTTGTCGGATAGAACTCAAAATGATTTGATTTCTAACGTCGCGTCTGTAATGTAATGAGATAAAAAAAGAAATAACACAATCTGATTTTGTTGACGAAACTCCGAATGTCAGCGGTCGCGAACAGTTAGTTCTTGTTTTAAGATATTTTCGCGACTCAGAAATAATAGATCGATGTTAGATCTGATCGGAGAGCTGTCACTTTAAGCTCGATTATTATCAACGTATTAGAGGAATTTAATTGCCTAAATAAAGTAGTTGCTCAAACTTACGATGGGGCGTGTGTTTCATCTTCTGAGGTTAATGGAGTTCAAAGCATAATAAGACAAAATGCCCACTCGCGACGTATGTTTGGTGTTCACCACATGTACTTAATCTTATTCTTTCTATGTTTCGGAAACCAAACGTTATTTTAGTATTCCCCCCCCCCCCCCATTTATGTTTATCAATCACGCCTTATCCCCGAAGGCAGGCAGAGGCATATTATACACCCAATTTACACCGTATGTACTCCTGTGTCACGTAATAGGTGGTGAGCCCATTGCCGTGATGAAATAGAGAGACGCAGGTTATGGCTACCTGCTGTTGAAATTATAAAGTCGCCCACAAGGCCTTCATACTTGGCTTAACGACTGCCATGTTACTGGCCCCGGTTGCCAGTAACATGGCAGTCGTTAAGCCAACCAACGCTTTAAGATGCCTTCCAAAGCACGGAAACACTCGCAAATATAAATGATACAAAGTGCACACCCATCCGTGACCAGCCATAGCGAAAGTTACTTAACGCATTGATCGTTTACAGAACACTGAGTCAGTGCTTGATTTCTCTCGGGGATTTCGGGTAGTTAGGGCATGCATACCCTATCCGAAATCACTTGTTTTAGAAAATAAAATATAGCAAGCGTCCGCAATCTCTCTTTATATAGGCTGTCTTGGGTGTTGCTAGTGCAAACTTCGTTTAGCATCTAACAATATTTTTATTTTTAATGTTTCAGAGTACATATGGTCCGTTTACTTCCAAATATGGACTGGAAAAAGCTACCGTCATCTCCTCGTAGTATTAAGGTTGTGGATTATGAGGACGCGCACAAATCATCACAAACAGTTACTGCTTATATCACCGATGTGTTTTCAAAGTAAGTTTTTTTAAACTCATACGATCTGTATAATGCATCGAGTCCCGCCAAATCGCCCTTGACATAGTTTGAATCCCGTGACGCCCATTTAATGCCCAAATCATTATTTATAATAATACTAGCGGACCCGACAGACGTTTTCCTGAACGCTAAACTTTTTGAAAATCTAATATAGCCTATGTCACGAAGATTCTTCGTGAGTAACATATCTTGCACCATTGTGAAAGAATTTTTAAAATCGGCCCATTTGTTTCTGAGCCTATTCATTACAAACAAACTTACAAATCATTCCTGATTATAATATTAGGCAATACGTTTATCAGTCGTCTAGATTCCATAGCGCAAGCTTAAATTAACTTATTTTAGGCTAGATGGCGCTGTGTAAAAAAGGTGCCCCACAATATTTATTTAATGTATCGATTTGTCTTTTCAGTCATAATTTCCCATCGGATTCCGAGATAGTACTGGGCGATGGCAAGTCCATATACGAGCCGGACCGAGATCCGAAATTAAATAGCGAGAAATGCCGTCGGCGGTGTCTCAAGAGACACAAGTTGGTGCCAACGACCCCTCCACCTCCTGTCACCACCAGTACTCCAGTGCCTGACGACCCCTCAGATTATGATGGCACTGAGGACCCCGTAGTTGAGCCACCATCGAAAAAGGATAGACGTTCTGCTGATGGGTATGTTATAAGTCTTTTTAACCATATAAACTACGAACTCTCTGCAAACGTATGTGATTCCCAACTCTTAAAAAAAACATTTTCTAATTTGATCAAACATATTGTCACGCCTTTATCCCCGAAGGGGTAGGCAGAAACATACTAGACGCCCACGTTTCACCGTATGCACTTTTGTCCCACGTAACAGGTGGTGAGCCCATTGCTGTGTTGAAATGGACAGGCGCAGGATGTGGCGACTTGCTGTTGAAATTTTACAAGTCTTTCTCTTTTTTTTCTTTTTATATTTTTACACCAACATGCAATCAGTCTCTCAGTTAGACCATAAGCAGTTATTATAAAAGTATTATTGGCGTGTTAGGCTTGCCGTCCCATAGGTGAGCTGCCTCCTTTGTTGCTTAGATGTAATCCCAGGTGTGAGATCGTTTTTCGAAACCTCTGCAGAATCTCAATGTCTGTCTCAATCTCGCACGCAATTTGAAACCTCTGCAGAATATCAATGTTCGAAGTTCTTGCCGAACCCCAGATCTGAATGCCATAAGTCCAGATTAGCTTTAATATTGCTTTGTAGATTAGTAGTTTATTTTCCACAGATAGACGTGATTTTCTGCCCAGAAGTCATTCAAGTGATCTAAACCTAAGGTTCAGTTCATCACGTTTTTTTTTGGATATGTGTTTTTTAGGTCTGTCTTCTGTCAAGGTGAAATCCAAGGTACTTTACAGATGTGCTGTGCGGCAAAACATCTTGGCCTAATCTTACAGGTGGACAGTCTTCTTTTCTTAAGGTGAATGTGATATGGTTGGATTTAGTGGCACTAGCCTTAATTTTCCATGATAGCATCCAAAAATGAACTCTGTCCAAATGCTCCTGTAGATTTCTGGATGCTAAGGCTGGGTCATTATCGGTCGATAGTATTGCAGTGTCATCTGCAAAGGTGGCCATAATCTCATTTTTTTATTCTGGTACGTCTGCAGTAAACAGTTAGTAAAGTGAAGGTCCCAATATGGATCCCTATGGGACACCTGCTCGTACGTTATGAAAGTCAGAGGTTGCATCATCGATTCTGACATAAAAGATGCGATCATTCAAGTAGTTCTTCAAGAGAAGGTACATATTGTGTGTTAAGAGCTTCTTTATTTTGTAGAGCAGGCCATTGTGCCAGACCTTGTCAAAAGCCTGTTGGACATCCAAGAATGCTGAGTGATGTGATAAGGACTATGCCCTTCCTTGGTAATTTCTGTAGCACCACTGCGGTGATAAGATCAAACCTGGAGCTTTTTTCAGTTTCAGTTCCATCACTGTGCTCCTGACTTCAGATGGTGCAGTGTCTAACAGGAGGACTGAGCTGAAGGTCACTTTCTAGAAATGATGAAACCACATCAGCCAAAAACGATCCGTAGGCATCTGCTCTTTCCTTGTTTGTCCTTGCCCATGTGCCATCAGTCAGGGTATTGAGCGACACGAGGCTTGTCTCTAGATTTTACAGTCTTCCACAGAGAGTTTTCATTTTTGGACGATGTAGTTGGTGTTAAAGATTGCAGGTGTGACTCCAGGGTATCATTCTCCAGATCTTTCAAGAGTTTCTTCAGCTCAGCTGCTGCCCTATTGAAATCCCTTTTGTCCATTGGATGCCGACTGGTATGAAATATTCTCCTAAGCCGTCGTTTTTCTAGAACCTTGTCTTTTAAGAATTTTAGTAATTTGACTTCTTGTGATGAATAAGATTTTGGTACTAGTGATGGGGTGCTGAGCTAAGCTGAATAATTTTAGTGATCTGCTCCACAGCAGTGTCAATGTCCTCTTGTGATTTCAGGCAGGTCTTTAAGTCTAGCCTTTCATTTAGATATTTTTGAAATGACTCCCAATCAGTGTTTTTGTTATATAAGTAGGGTAGCGTGGGTTTATATATTATATTTGAGCTCATAGATACAATAATAGGGATGTGGTCAGATGATGAGTCGAAGCATTCTTCTATATCTAGGAAATGGGACTGTATTCCTTTGTATATAAAAGAGTCTAATAGGTCTGGTATTTTTGTAGGATTAATAGACCAGTGAGTAGGTCGACCAGTCGATAGAATATTTAGGTTGTGCTTATCTATATTTCTACGTAGATTTCGCCCTCTTGTTGCTGTCAGACGTGATCCCCACAGGGTGTGTTTAGCATTCCAGTCACCTCCAACCAAGAACCTGTTCGAAAATATTGATCAAAATTATTTCCGGTAGTCTCAGATTTTCTCTTCTGTTTTGGTGGACAATAGATTGACGACAGTGTTAGAGAGCTCTGTTTGTCATATATTTCAATCGATGTTGCTAGTATTTTAGAGTCTCGATATTCTGGTAGTAATTGGTGTTTGATATTTTGTTTTATAATAATGGCCGTGCCGGCGTGTGCCTTATTGCTAGGATGGTAGGTAGCATAAATGTCGTAACCTTGCATGCGTATTGACACATTTTCTGTGAGGTGTGCTTCAGAAATTAATAATATATTAATACTTTGCACTTTTAAAAAAACCTCCACTTCCTGTTTCTTGCCAAGCAGACCATTTATGTTCCAAGTTGCAATTCGGAAAGCCATTTTATTTGAATAGTTTATTAATAATTGTTGTCAAGAGACCCATAAGAGTACACATTTAGTTAATCAGAAGATTCAGCTTTTTAGCTTGTTGGCATAGAATAGTTTTTAAGTTGGTCCCTGCCGTTACTTGTGCATAGATTAGGTCAGGGTTAATTTTAGTTGCTTTTTCAGAAACTTCTGGAAGTATATCCATGTTTTGGTAAGATTCTTTCCCTTTTGTATGTGTACTAGGTGTGTCTCTATTAAGTGGAACTCTTTGTTGGAATTTCCTTTTGTGAATTTTCTGGTAGACCTTACATCCTTTATAATTTGCAGGATGTTCACCAAAGCACAAAGCACACGTTGGTGGTCGAGTTTTGTCTGTCTTTTGACAATCTGCCGTATTGTGATTTTCTTCACATTTAACACACCTATAAGGCCGCATACAATAATTCTTGGTATGCCCATATTGTTGACAGCGTTTGCACTGAGGTATTGTTCTTTTGCGTTTTGGGTATTCAATTTGTACCGCTGTGTGATAAATATATTTCAAATTTTTCACAGCATCATTGTTTGGACCAGGTTCGAGATTTACGAACCAATTTGACAGGGGTGTTTTGGTAAGTCCGTGTCTGGCATTTATTATCTCTTCCTTCACAGTATTTCTAGTGTTTTGTATAGCCTCCTGTATAGCATCAGTGGGTGTTGATGAGTGCAGGTTCTTAATTACAATGCGATACGGCCTCTCATTCTTGGGTGTGAATGTATGACCAATAAGGTTTTGTTCATGAACTAAAGTCATAAGACTTTTATAGGTATCTATGTTCTCTGTTGTAACACGTAGTTGGCAAAAATTTTGAATGCATATTGTGATTGCTCTATATTTTTATCTATTATTTCTTTGAGTTTTGTTATATTTTGTACTCCATATAATACTATGGGCGGCGGCTTGATTGCTTTTCTCTGAGTAATATCAGATTTTTCTATTTCATCTACCTGAAGCTGTGAGTAGCGGTTGTTTATAGGTACATTTTCAGGCGAAAATGCTACGCTCAATCGTCGTTTTTTATGGGTCTGACTTCGCCTCAGTATTGGTACAGTTTGCCAATCTTTGGACTCATCATTTGTTTGGTTGTTGGAATCAAGGTTTATTTTAGATATTGGTCCAGATAACAATATCACTGATTTCACAATTTATGATTGGCAATTTGGTAATGTTCATTTCCTTTCCATTTCTGCACAAAATTAGTAATTTTTTCAAGTCTTTAGTCCTGTGAACTGAAAGTGGTTCTCAATTGACTACATGTCGTCATGGCTTTCCGTCAAGTGGACGATGACATTTTGGCAATCTAAAAGAATGTAAGAGCGTGTGCTTAAGACCGCACGGCAGAATTGAAAACTTCATTGGCGATCGCAATCAATTATTACGTATGAATTGAATATACTAAACACAGCGACACAACAGCGAAGAGCAGCTGACTGTATCTTTCTCGCTCGGGTACACTCGGCGTTCCCGAGTTCATCCGATCAAGCCTTTCACCTCAGAGCGTGACGGATCAGCCTAACTTACTACCTACGGAAAAATCTGTGTGCAGTGCGACAAAAGAAGTTTTTACTTTAATAAAAAAAATCTATACCAAAGTTTTCCAGGTGTGCTGTTGATCTTCAAGATCTTGGGAACTGCCAGTAGCGGGCAGCACAAGACGGAACTTAATGCGTTGGATGACTATTTTCCCCTTTTTCAACATCCAAAATCCTCATTCTAAGACAAAAAAAAATCTATCGGCAAAATAGTCATATTGGGTTGTCTTTTTTCAAAGATCCGGGTTTTCCGGTGGAGAATGTCCCCGGTACTTTGAAGACATAATCGCTGGACGATACCTCATTGAAGGACATTGTAGGCATAGCCATTAAAGGCGTCGCGTGTATCTATTTCTTTCTTTGTCATAGTGTTTTCATCTGGAAGCCTGAGGTCTACTTCTTTTTTGGCTGCTAGGAGCACCTATTGTTCAGCTTTTGATTTTCGACTTTGTTGTTAGCAACTGTCGTTAAAACTACTAACCCCATAAGGACACCGCAAAAGCCATTTGAAAGGTTTTTGAGACATGGAAATATTTTAATGTCTGCGCACATATGTCGCTGTTTGTGAGAGAGATTAAAATTAAATCGTAAAAGTTAACGAAATGAGGTTAAAATTACCATGCCAAATCAACGAAGAAAATATTAGCAAAATGATTATTATATGATTTGAGACCTTATTTAGCGAAGCCTTGGCGACCTGTCCTGTCTGACTGCCTGGAGAGGGATACAGCGTAAAGGATTTATTAAGGTTTAGTTTCATTTATATCTTCTCATTCACTTTGCCACGCCCCTCCATGTTTGTGTGACTTGAGGGTTTCTTAGTATCGATATTGCATTACACACTAATATGGGCCGTACGCTAGTCTGCCAAATCCATGATAAAAAAAAAAAGAAAAAATCAAAAATTACTTTCATATTGCTTTGAAAATTTCCTTTTGTTTTTAGTGACTACAGTAATGACCCCACCATGATGAACAAACTGAGCGATGTAAGCGATATCATAAACGTGAAAGACGGACGTCTAGACTCCAGTGCGAACTACACGCTGTTCGTTGAGCTAATCCGTAAGTAACGATAAATGATTTCAAACTTTCATGGTCATTACTATTCAAATTAATACTATTAACAGGATATTTATTATGTATCATGAATTAGTGAGTTTCCGATATTTCGGCACTGTTGCAAGCGCTATGATCACGGATGTACTGAGTGTACATTCGTGATCATATTCCGTTAATAGTATTAATTGGAAACGTAAGTAGCGATCTAGAAATATTAGTAAATGTTGGACCTGAGTATATATGTGGTACTAGCTGACCCACAGGGCTTCACTCCTGACATACTTTGAACCCCCGTCGCAACCATTTAATACCGCCGCTTTTACTTTTACAAAAATGTATAATTTGTCCGATTTGTTGACATTTATGATTACGGCTCCGCTCTCCAGGTTAGTAGCGTGATGATATACCTATAGACTTCCTCGATAAATGAGCTATCCAACACAATTAACGGTCGGATTTAAAAAAAAACTTTTAAATCCGACCAGTAGTTTCTGAAATTAGCATGTTCAACCAAAAAAACAAACAACTCTTTAGCTTTATATATTAGTATAGATCTTGGACCTGATTTTATATATGGTATGAAATGGTCCCAGGTGTCAGTAATGTGGTAACAAGACAATTTAGAAAAATAAAAGTAAAAATAATAGTGATATAATAATAGTATTATTATATTAATTTTGACTACCCCGTCAGGGATACAGCGTGAAGATAGTTAGTTAGTTAAAAGTAATCAGTTATTTACACTATACTCAGTTCATCACAGTACAAGGTTTGCTTACCTTGTGACTAGATGGCGTTAGGTTCCGCACCCAGTATAAAATGGGATCCTAATAACGTACGGGACCCTTGCACGAGTCCGACTAGTACTTGGCTGGTTTTACTAACCATCAATATCCTACTAATTTCATAAATGTCAAAGTTTGTATGGATGTGTGAATGTATGTTTGTTACTCTTTTACGTAAAAAGTATAGAATGAATTTTAATGAATTACAGTAATATCTTAAAGTAGTAAAAAAGATAGGAAAAAATAAAAATGTCATGCTCTCTGTGGAAATGAATTTGAAGGCGTTGCAAAGCTCGCCTTAGCCAATCGTAGCTTATATATCAAAATAGACTAATTCTTATCACGCGTCCGCGTTCCTGTGGGAAACGGGAACGGGAAACTTCTTCCTACGGGCGTCAACAATTTTTTTTATTTTTTATAGCGGAAGTAGAGAGCGAGGAGTCGATATTCAGCGACTACACATCGGCACTGCAGCCCGCGCCAAGTCCACCTGTCTCCATGCCTGCCACCGCTCTGGAGATAGCTCTGCAGGTATAGCTTTACTTATTTACAGAAACAAACAAATTTATTAATAAACTTTCATTTTAAAGCAATTATAATGCTAAATTTCTCATAATTTTTTTTATAAACAGAAGGTACTCGAAACGGTGATTGAACCCGTGACCTTAGCCTAACCAGGGCAATGTTCTAACCACTGAACAACATACTCATACTCTTAGATGACGACTAAAAAAAATATGGTGAAGAATTTCAACTTGTTTCGATACGGTTCGGGTAGTTCTGTGGCTAGAACATTGCCCTGGTTAGGCAAAGGTCGCGGGTTAAATCCCCGCCTCGAGTCAAATTGTCTATTATCACTTTATTAAAAAATATATGAGAACCGTAATTTAATACTAATACTTCTTTCGCTTCTTGCAGATTCATTAATCGCTTCATACATGCACGTCTGCGTATTCAAGTACTTTAACCTTGAGCAATCTTCTGCCATGCCATGTATGTATGTATTAAAACAGTGTTTGTATGGTTTCAGATAACATGCGGCGTGGCGGGCATAATTTTGGTACTGATGATCGCGTTCTGCGTGCTGCAGACGCGGCGCTCTCGCAAGATGCAGCCTCACGCGCACATCGAACTGAACCCCTTTTCAGCCGTCAGGTAACCACCACTGTGCCACTCTATTCATAAACCATGTATAGCTCACTCAATTGTGTACAATCTCTTTGATAAATTTGAAGCCTCGTTGACATATAAAAAAATTAAGTGTGATCCGGCTCGAAGGACCAAAAGTATGTATCAGAAATATGTGTTTAATAGTTGCCTAGATCCTACGAAAGTGTGACTATGACATTGAGCGAGGAGAGTTTTGGTAGGGCATTGAGCTATGTACACTTTTATGAGCTGTCAACACGTGTCTTAGAAGTCAAGACTGGCAGTACATAGAGGAGTGCCTGTCCGTGCACATAATAATGTATGGCAGTGAAAGCTGGGTGTGGCAGAAGAAGCATAGATGTAAAATTAATGCACTGGAAAAGAGAAGTTTGCGAAGTATAGCCGGAGTGAAGTTGATGGACAAAGAAAGAAACAGCGTGTAAGGGAAACATTGCGGTATGACAGAAAATATAGTGACTAATATAGATAAAGGGATGCTTAGATGGTTTGGACACACGGAGAGAATGGATGTAAATAGACCGACGAAGCAGATTTATGTGGCGAGAGTGAATAGGCAAACTGGTTAGGGTTGACCTCTGCATACATATGTCAATCAAATCGAAAATCTCTTTGGGAAAATACTAACTAGAAAGTAGAAGAAGCGAAATTTGTATGCCATGATCGTAAATATCGCATTAAATAGAAAGCCATAGTCACTACCTATGATATGATATGTATGTAACCAGTATTTCCAGAATTGGAGCGTAGCTCATGTACGAGTACATTACATTAGTTTTTATTTCACTTCAAAACAAAGTTTTCCGAAGTTGTTAGTCCTTTTTCAATTTCCGAGATTAGGCGCGTCCATTATGACGTCACAGCCTCGCACAGACTGCGACAAGGCGCGGCGCGGCGTTCGGGTGCGAAAGAGAACCGAGAGCGCGACTGTTGAATGAGCAGGGTTGTGACGTATGCGATCACCCGCGTTTATACGCACTTTGATCGTAAATATTAGGGATATCGTAAATTCTTATTTTTTAGTTTATAACAAATTTATTTAATCAAAATAATTACCATTATTATTTATACATTGCTGCCATCTAATAGGAAGGTCATTTATGCCTTTGCTATAGAACTCTGAGGATCTAGACTGCACAAACTGTGTGAAAGCATTTTGTACTGCCTCCTGGGAAGAAAACTTCTTGTCACGTAGATAACTGTACAATTCACGAAAAAAATAGTAGTCCGTTGGAGCAAGGTCTGGCGAATACGGAAGATGACGAATGGTTTCTAACTGCAGTTCCTGAAGGGTCAAAACGGTTTCTCGTGCTGTATGAGGTTTCGCGTTGTCATGGAGCAATAATGGTGAAGATCGATTCATGAGTCGGGGCTGTTTTACTGCTAGTTTTGCCAACATTGTTCGGAGTTCGGCACAATAGACATCTGCCGTTATTGCTTGACCAGATCAGAGAAAACTATAGTGAATAACACCATGCTGAGACCACCAAACAGTTACCATTACCTTTTTATTGGTAAGTTTTGCTTTAGGACACTGTTGTGGCGTTTGACCTGGGGTCAGCCATTGCATTTTTCTTTTACGGTTATCATAAAGAATCCACTTTACATCACATGTCACAATTCGATCCAAAATTCCTTCATTTCTGTACCGATTCAACAAGGCAACACAAGTTTCAACACGCGTTTCTTTCTGTAGATCAGTCAAATCGTGAGGCACCCATTTTTCGTATTTTTTTATTTTATTGATTTGACGTAAATGAGTCAGTATTGTGGGTAAGGTAACGTTAAACCAGGCCGCTAATTCCTGGGTAGTTTGACTAGGATCGGCTTCCACCATCTCTCTTAATTCATCGTTATTCACCTGTGTGGGCGGTCTTCCTCGTGGCTCGTTCTTTAAGTCGAAGTTTCCATTACGATAGCGTTTAAACCAAAATGGCACGGTGCGTTCATTAGCATACCCCTCACCAAACGCAACATTGATATTGCGGGCTGTTTCTACCGCGTTACTTCCGCGTCGGAACTCGTATTCAAAAATCACTCGAATTTTCGCAGTATCCATCTTTCTTGTCTAAGTTGAATAACAAAAACAATTTAAAGTCAATATTCAAATGTTTCACATTTAAAAAAAAAAAGAACATCATAGAAACCATGTGAAAAATATTTCATTCTAAAACCTCAAAACATGAAGATTCTATGTCAATTCAAAAAACCTATTACAATTTCAGCCAAATTTTGAATTATAAAAATGAAAAACACCGTTATTCTCGATTTTTTTTGTATTTCTTTGGCATTTAAAGTAAAAAACGTTTTTCAGACCCATTTGCACGTTCAACCAACCAAAGAAACATGATGCTTTATAATATTAGTATAGGTTACAGATGAAACTCGACTAACAAGCTATATTTACCATTATACAGCAGGGTCTGGCGAGGCCTGGGACGTAACCGGGCTCAGTCCGTACAACTACCGCCCGACATCCCGCCCATAGCCAAGGAAGACCTCGCACGAGAATACCTAAACCGACAGGTCGACTCTGATTACGGCTTTCAGAAAGAATTCGAAGTAAGTGGCCAATAGTTTATCATTATCCACTGTTTCTCTACCCGTGCTTTTTGTATCCAGCTCTTCACCTTTTCTAGTTCATCGATCCATCTGGTTGAAGGGAGTCATATATAAAAGTAATATAAAATCTTAATAATATTATAAATGCGAAAGTTTGTATGGATGTTAGTTACTCTTTCACGTAAAAACTACTGAACGGATTTTAATGAAGTTTTACAACAATGTAGCTTATACATCAGAATAACACATAGGCTACTTTTTATCCCGGGAAACGAGAACCAACGTGGCGTCAACTAGTCCTTAATATATTTATTCCTTTTCTATTTAAATCCCAAAAACCAAATAAAAGATCGATGTAGATATATACATAACAGCTATACTATATCGAACTCAATAACGTAGCATTGTAGGATATAGAAACATCTTTATCTAAATGTATTCCCAGTTGCTTCCAGACCCATCCTGGATTTCCTAAATTTGAAGTGGTCAAATTTTCCAGTCTCGCGTCTTCTGACTTGCCGGGTCGAACGCAAAACCAACTAGGCTACCGAGATCCACTCGAAACCGATGAATTAATCCACTTCTTCGTCGGTTTTGAGTATATAATTAGCATACTAATTGCTTTTTAAAATTGTTACACGTTTCTGTACTTATATTAACTTTTGTAATAGTTTTAAAGCTCCCACTTACTCCGTATTTTAACGATCTATGTGTGAAGTATCTTACGCCACGGTTGGTCCAAATAGGTGAACGTTTATTGAGTTTCTGTGCCTCAAAAGGCTTGTGTTTTTTGTGTTGCCAGTAACATGGCAGTCGTTAAGTCTTCAAGGCCTATGGCTTGAAAAATATCAGCAGCAGATAGCGACAACCCGTAGACGGCATTGGGTCAGCATTGCAAGTTTAGCACCTCTTGTGTTGCAAACATCCATAGGCTACAGTAACCACTTTTAGTCAGGTGGGCCGTATGGTTGTCTGCCACATAGTAGTATATAAAAATAAAAAATTAGATAGTATAAAAAAAATTCCAAAGTAGCTATACCGTCTTTCGAAATTCGGTTAACAAATCCTTATTTATTTATTATTTTATTTATCTATCACGCCTTATCCCCGAAGGGGTGGCAGAGGTATATTGTATGCCAACTTTTCACCATGTGTATTTCTGTCCCACGTAATAGGTGGTGAGTCCATTACTGTGTTCAAATAGACAGCCGCAGGTTGTAGCTATCTGCTGTTGAAATTTTTCAAGCCGCCCATAAGGCCTTCAACTTGACTTAACGACTGCCATGTTACTGGCAACCGGAACCAACGGCTTAATGTGCCTTCCGAAGCACGGAAACGCTCGCAAATGTAAATGCCATAAAGTGTTCACCCATCCGTGACCAGCCATAGCGAAAGTTGCTTAACGCGGTGGTCGTTTACAGAATACTAAGTCTGCGGGACCACGAGCGTTTTTTTTTAAAAAGCAAATTCTAACCTTATCATAGTTGTTACAGATGTTGCCGGACTGCTTCCCCGACCGCACCTGTCACGCTTCGGAAGCGAGAGAGAACCAACCCAAGAACAGATACCCAGATATCAAAGCCTACGACCAGACGAGGGTTAAACTCCAACAGATTGACAGCATCAATGGGTCGGATTACATCAACGCCAACTATGTCAGGGGTTACCAGGTTAGTTTGTGATCAATTTTTATTATTATTAGATGTGGCAACATTAGTATACAAAAAAAATACACGGTACCCTACTTTGTAAAGTTCTGTGTTCATTTTTGATGACGATTTTGATACGCTAAGTATTTTGTGTTTTTGTATCACACATGATCACTTTTATATCCCTTATATAAGTGTACCATTGTAATCATTATCTACTTAAAGTATTTACTATATTATGACGACTTGTTTCGCCTCGTGCGTAGATTTAAATCATTATCTACTTAAAGTATTTACTATATTATGACGACTTGGTTCGCCTCGTGCGTTGCGTCACACACTTCTCTGAAAGATTTCTTTAATTGATCAGATATCATGTTGGGAAATAACTAACTAACTAACTAACTGTCTTCACGCTGTATCCCTGACTAGTAGTCAGAGAGGACAGATCGTCATGCTTCGCGATCCATGCATACTTCTTTCGCTGGGAAATCATTTTTATAAATAACGACTTTTGTATATAGACAATGAAATACTTTTTATGGCGCACAGCTTTAACCGTAAGTTCTTAAAGTTGTGTCTTTTATAAACACTCATACCTTGACTATCTTTTTATCTCATTAATCTTAACCATTCTAATAAGATAACGATATAACGCTGCATAGAATGTGACTGCCTCGGTGGCGCTGTGGTAGTGTATGCTACTGCCGCGACTGAGAATCGGGACAAGTTCGATTCTCGGGTAGGAAACAATATTTGTTTCGGAGTTTGGGTGTTTTCTATGTATAATATGTATGAATTTAGAAATATATGTATAAGTATGTTTATCAGTCGTCTAGATCCCATAACACAAGCTTATATTAGCTTACTTTGGGCTAGACGGCGCTGTATAAAAAAAATGTCCCACAATAGAGTGAATAACATGCGAAGTATGCGCAGTCAACCTACTGAATGATTTCTGTCCAGACGGATCGGTTTCCTAGCTAGCAGCAATTGCGAGAAAAATTCTTCCACACATACTTACGTACCATACTTTCCCTCGTTGACATACATACAGTAAGTGACAGTTTAAATGCACCATGATTTCCTAAAAGTAACCCAATCAATGGTTACTTTTCTATCTATCAGCTTAGTACTTTGTTAAATCTTTGTATCCCCAATCTCTTACTCCCTGGGAGGTAATTATTTGGGCGGGAACTGAAGAAAGGCGGACTATTGTCTATATTATTTTAAAAAACTAGTGCATAATTCGTTTGTATGTGTATAAAAATGGTACATATACAACGTGCAATCGTAAATGATAGTGATATAAAGCAGTAAAACGTGATTTTCCTTGTTCCTTCATAAACTCCAGTAGAAGCTTAAGTAACGCTGCCATTACTTTTCTAGGAAACTGACTGTGAATTATGACAATACTCGATTAAGACGTAGGAAAAGACTCTATCTGACCTGGCAAATGTTATTTTGCCGTGTAAAGAGCCACCTTTATTACCAAGGACTGTAAAAAACAGCCACATGACCTGATCCCAGATCCTAAAAAATATATACAAATCGGTCAACCCATTTCGGAGATGTAAACGTTAGCTAGATTGAGTTAAAAGATTGGACTTAAAAACCAAGCTACAAATACTCCAAATAGAAATTATTTTTTTCGTGTATGTTTGTCAGTATTTCACACTTTCCTCTAAAATAACTACTACAAACGTTATTAATTTGGATTTCCGTTGTTCGTTCAAGATATATTCTGACTGCTTCTCGTGGCTTAGGCGAAATGGAGCCTGTTACTCTGCTATTCACGTAAATATTATCTACGAGAGAGATACTCAGTGTTCTTTGTTCATTTGAAATGTGAAGAATTATACAAATGCTTTGTTCGTGTTCAATGAGTCTGTTTAAATGTCATCTGTGTTTTATGAGATTCTGTGTAATCTTATGTGTCTAATCAAAATCTGTACTACCATCTCTGTGTAATTATCATATAAACACATCAACACTGTCTAGGGATATTTTGGATTTACTCAAAATTTATTAAAAATAAAGTACAACTTGTATATATTTTTATAAAGCCCATTTTTTAGACTACACTTCAGAATAAAAGAAAACTATTATTTTTGGGAAAACAATTTTTTTTTTTCAATTAAAGAAAAAAACGTGAGATAATGGTAAAACTAACAATGAATGTGTTTCGCAAGAAAAGTGAAAAATAAGTAAAAATTAACATTTAACTGTCTTCTCGCGGCAACTTGCAAAAACCGATACTTTAGATGAAATTAGGGGAATATGTATGTAGGTTGAAATTCGTAGAACATTAAAGTTCCCTATAGAGTACATTCATGCAAACCTTTCTCAATTTACTGTACCGCACTGGCTAGGCGGGTTGTTTTAGTTTCGAGTATTCTTTCTCTCGCCATGGCCTCGTCTGTTAGTCAGCAGGTGCATACTTGCCGGTCTTCCACAAATTACTCAGTTCACTATGTTGAGAATAATTCTAGTTTTCATTGCCTGATTGTGCCGTTCATGCTTAATTTATCTTAAGATCCCATACCACAAGCTTATATTAGCTTACTTTGGACTAGATAGCGCTGTGTAAAAAATAATGCCTCTTAACTAAATCACTTTTTGCAATTCGTCTATGCCAATTCTTTGTGCTGTCTATGCCTAAATTTGTCTCTAAATAAAATTACTATAATAATTTAAAAATAATTTGGCAAGGCTACTTGTCCTTATTTTTTGAGTTCACATTTAAGATCCAGACTAACTTCTTTTAATATCCCCAACCGGCGCTTTAGTAACTTTTTAGAAACCAAATGCATCACCAAGCGCTCGCTCCGTATACTTAAAAATGCCAGAAGTGGCACTGATTCACCATTCGATTCACGAAACTGTATCCAAGCAGTCACCAAGACGCGGGATACCGATGCTACGCCCGGATACCAGGGTCGCCCAAACGCGACACAGTATCCACACAGTTTTAAAATCGCCGATTGCGGATACTAAAAGCAGCCAGTCTGCGGTGGTTCTAAATTAATCATAACAATTTAGCAATTTCAATTGTTTGTCCTATCAATGCTGGATTCGTCTCTAAATTAAATAGCTATTGGAGAACAATTCAGCAATGACTTTGTTTAATTTCTCTTTAAATTACATATATGCCTATTAGATAGCTTTCCTTTTTATGTGACGTCTGAAATGTTCTAATGTGTCTGTCTTTCATTCTTCGCTTACCAAGGAGTCCTTGGAGTGTAATCAGGTATTGCAATGCATGTGTTCAATAACTTGTGAAAGTATAGCTTAAAGTTGTTCCAATTCATTTTATGTTGCAAGGTGCAAGCAATGTTCAGCTTTCCTAATTTTTTTTTGTTAATATAGATTTCTGCACGACTTTTTAGACACACTTTACAGTAGATAAGTAATAGTCATTGTTGTGTTTGGGTATTATATAGCAATTAATACATTACAACCAGGGTGTCGAGTCTAATATTGACAAGCCGTAGAATAGAACCAGAATTGCTGTTTTTAGCTGTCAAAATGTTAGTAGACTACCAAAAATACAACTGACCAGCGGCTACTGGCGCGGTCCTTATTAGTAGAATTCTATCGGCCGACCGATAGAAGTCTATTGCAGTACGATTGTAACAGTAGACTACAAAAAACTGTCAAAATTGTACCGGGTGGCTTTCTATTGAGCGACGATTTCGATTCTATTCTTACGCGATTGAAATAGTAGACTTAGCCCCCAGATAATTGCGACATAGGTTAAATCACAGATAATATAATATAATTCTTATACAGATGCACGAACAGGAACAAAAAATGGTCACGGCCTTAACTTTCCGAACAGGCAGGCACTACGGGAGTTTGTATATAGATGGCGACAATGTTTTGGCAAACTATTCTTATTATCTACTACACTACACTAGATGTCACTATAAACAAAAATACTGTGCCGAATGTTTTTTCTAGCTAATCGACGTTATCCATATTCTGCACTTTGGGGTACAAGAAATATAAAGGTCATATTATTTGGATGTTTTATCTATAGGTACTAATATTATAAAATTAGAGTTAATTCATTTGTTTTGTTTGTTTGTTTAATTGAAGCGCTAATCTCAGCAAGTACTGGGTCGAATTAGAAAATTATATATTCGTTATTTATGAAAGTGTCAGCGTTAAGCTGGAAAAGGTCGTGCTCCGTTGGTTTTGGACACGTCCAACGAATGAGTGAGAAACGATTGACGAAGAATATATATTGTGCGAAAGCAGAGGGTAGAAGAGGTCAGGGTAGGCCGAGACTTACATATGAAGACCACGTGAGCAGATTGCTCAAAAACGGAAAGGTCAAAAGTACTCGGATACCCAGACGTGCGTGTATGAAGCGATTGATGAATCTCGAAGAAGCGAAAGAAGTATGTATGGATCGCGAAGCCTGGCGATCTGTCCTCTCTGACTACCCCGTCAGGGATACAGCGTTAAGTTATATATTTGTTATGATATATTATCAACTAGTTGGCGCCTGTGGCTTTGCCCGCGTAGAGGTTTTCCTTTCCCGTTTCTCACAAGTTGATCCCATGATAAAAAATATGTTGTTTCAAAATATGTTATTCTGCTGTGTTAGCGATATTATTGTATTTCATCAAAATCCATTGAGTAATTTTTGCATGAAGTAATAACAAAAATACGTTATTACAATCTTTCACGTCGATAATATTATGGGGGTACTAGTTGACGCCCGCTGCTTTAGCCGTGTAGAGAAGTTTTCCCATGCCCGTTTCCCACAAGAACTTGTTCACGGGATAAAAAGTAGCCTATGTGTTACTCTGATGTATAAGCTATATTATTGTAAAGTTTCTTTAAAATCCATTCAGTAGTTTTTACGTGATAAGTAACAAACATACATATTTACAAACTATAATAACAATAATAAATCAAATCGGTAATTTTTTATACATTATTGTAAAATTAATAAACGACAGTTTGCCACGGGGGTTCAAAGTATGTCACAGGCAAAGCCGTTGGGCACTGGTAGTAATCAAGTAAAATCACATTACTATAAAACAATTTTTTTAAACTGTGTTTTTTAGTTACCTAGGTACTTGTAAGTGACCATTTATAATTTTCATGGAGATTGTTTGTTGAGGACTCCGGGAGGTGGCCATAGGAACTTCAAAAATAAACATGACAAACCTATTCCAGGGTTCATGAATGTTCAGGGGCCAGGATCCACGTTCGAGGACGTAGAGCCCATAGGGCTCCGATTCCCGACCCGGGGTTTGGGATCCCGAATTCTGGCTTCTGTGTCTTAGATCGAGAGTCCAAGGTCAGCTTCTCCAGATCCTCTGTTTAGAGTCAAGGTTTGGGTTCTCTACCGAGGGTTTGGAGTAGAGGCTCTAGAGACCTCACAGTACAGGGGTTAGGATCCAAGGTTAATGGCCTAGGGTTCATGATCCTGTTTCCGAGATCCGGGGTCCAGGGTTCTGAGTCAAGAATCCAGTGTCTTAGATCCAAAGTCCAGGTTTCTGGGCTAGAATCTGAGTTTGTGGGCTTAGAGATAGTAAGGCCCCAAGACCTTAGATCCTGAGTTCAAAGTCAACTGTCTAGAGTCAATGGATGTCTATAGTCCCTGGCTCCGGCGTAGATAAGTATATGGTCGAGATCTCGGGGTTTAGGTTTTAAGATATACCTATTGTCTACAGAGACCAAACCCAGGGGTCTGGGGTCCTCAGTTCAAGGTCTAAGGTCCACTGACCAGGCTCTAAGTGTTGAGGTTTAGCCTTGTCTAGGGTCCTTAATTTATATTCCAGGACCTGGGGACCAGAGTCCAGGCCACAGTAGCCGGGACTAAAGTCCACAAGCTCCAGAGTTGAGGATTCATGATCGTAGTGGAGTGTAGGGCACAGTCATTTATGTATAACTCGCCAGTGAAATACGTCGAATTCCTGTCGCACCTATTTAATCCCGTCGCTTATAAATCATACAATAATGCATAAAAAATGGCCCGATTTTTATCGACATTTATTATTACTGCTCCGCTCCCCAGGGTAGTAGCGTGATATATAGCTTACAGCCTTTCTCGATAAATGGGCTATTCAACACAAAAAGAATTTTTCAAAACCGACCAGTAGTTCCGGAGATTAGCGTGTTAAACCAAACAAATAAACAAACTTAAGTTTTATAATATAAGTATAGATAAACTATTGTATTAGACCTTTGAACGTGAAATTTATAATTAATGAAAACAAAATAAAAGAAAGTAGATAAAAAAATGATTATATTTTTATAAATAGAAATATTATAAAGAGGAAAAATTTGTATGTATGTTTGTTACTCCTTCACGTAAAAGTACTAAATGGATTTACAACATATAGGCTACTTTTTTTATCGGGAACAAGTTCACACCACGCGAGCGGAGCCGCGGCCGTCAACTAGTTTTTTTTTTTATGTTTTAAACTTTTCAACGCACAATGTATCGTATACGATGCAGCGCTAATAATATTATGACGTAAGAGTAGTGCCGGCGGTCAGATCACTTTGAACCTTATAATCAGTTTACAGAGACCGACAGTTATTACGCGCTTCTATTTTCCACCTCATTCTTTTTAAAATAATGTCGCTCAGTCCGCGTTGTATAGCCATACTTTGGCGGATCGGATCACTGGGTTTTTTTTTTGATTACGATAAAGTTTAGACGCTACATCGCGTTAAGGTATAAAAAAACTGTTTAAATTCTGCAATAAATAAAAACAATATTTTGGGCCAGAAAGGCAATGATAGTCACTTTTTTAATGAAACTTTACCAAACTGCTATGTAATAAACACTATATTTAGTAAATTCTTATGAAAAAAATTATTGCTTTTTCGGTGTTTTGTATTCATGATTGTTATTAAAATATTGATTTTAAAATGCAAAAACAAAAACCAAACAATTAGGATTCGAACTTGAGACTCATTATACAGTAATATGTATCATGAATTCCTAGGTCTACTTCTCGCGATCAGCTACCAGACCACACAAACGGTCACGTAACATGATGAATTTATCATCTGCTTGATTTTTGCGGCGCAATCCTCGTCGATATCACAATATTTTTACAAATAACCGAATTAGTTTATTATTCTAGCGTGCATCGCTGTGACGTGCGCAAGCGACCCGCTCGCGCACACACTTTCTATCTCATTTTTTACAGGTACTATTACATAGAGAGACCAATGTTGGTGGAGAACTGTTCAACTTATTACGTCGCCATCTATCTAGAACCAATTATTCACGCAATCTACATTAATTGTATTACCAACGAGTTTAATATGTTAATATTACAGATTATAATATGTTATTTTTTCTATAAATCATACATATTGTCACGCCTTTATCGCCCACATTTCACCGTATGCCCACATTTTTGTCCCACGTAACAGGTGGTGAGCCCATTGCCATTGGTTAAATGGTGTCCTCAAAAATAAAAATGACATATCACAATTGACTGAGTTGAAACTACGAGTGCCACACACGATTTTTCCAATGTTTCTTATTGCTGTTCGTACAAATGACAAAGACATTTATCAAATCTAAATAAAGTTGAAATACAAGTGCTACACGATTGCTTCCGATGTTTTCCGATCTCCAACTCTACCTCTCTGGTAGTACAGTAATTTATACGCCGCCTTAAAACTCTTCACTTTCGAGCATGGGTTGGTAGCTAAGCAGACTAAAGTGGTACTGGTGGGCAAAACGCGGAATCAAATACTAGCGATGTTTTATTCCACATTTTTGCTAACCAATACCATTTCGACTTCGTGAATGTTTTACCACTTTAAATGAATAAATTTGCTTGCCGCACCTATTGTAGTTTTAGGGCTGTATTCCAGAACGTTTATCAACACTCAAAAATGCCAAAGAGTCACTGACCTCCAAAAAGTGCATTTGCTTGGACAAAACTTAATAAAGCTAAACGAGTTTGTGACTCAGAAAGAGATACTGATTTTGTACTCTATAGGTCTAGCTCAAACCAGGCGATTGGCGGCAAATATATTGAGAAGGAAACCAATATAAATTGAAATCTTTTATATTCAAATCCTTCTACGACTTGAATGTCCCTAAATATTTGTTTATTTATAACGCCAAATTCTTCTTGACCGTGAAAGTGACTCCTGATCTTTGGAAGTAGCCAAAGCTTTCCGTATCGCAGACGTAGTAATGTTAGCGAGCAAAACATAAAGAAGATGTGTTTAACGATAAATTCTACATGGTGTTTCCAATCTTATCTCTGATACCCAGTGTATTCTGCGGCATGGGAGAGTGCCGCTCCGTCTTTTGTGAATATTACGGCGGTTCCAGGCACGTTTACTGTTGACCATAGCAAGACTATGAAGTGCGTTGACCCTCGCTGTGTTCGATGCAGGAACACACCAAAGCAAAAATGCCCGTGAGATAATTATGTATCATTTCGAAAAAATACTTTTTGGAAATACACAAGGAACTAGAATATTCAGTTTTTCAGCGTTGTCGCAGTTGTAATTGTATGCGACCGTCGTGTTGAGGTCTCTGATTCGAATTCCGAAACGGAACAAATATTTGTGTGATCTGCAAAGTCTGTTTCGGAGTTTAGGTGTTTTCTATTTATTTAAAAATACATAATTACGCTTATCATATATACATATCATCACGCCTGTCTCCCATCGGGGTAGGCAGAGACTAAGACTTTCCATTTACTACGAACCTGGCATATAACTTTCGCTTCTTCTACTTTCATGAGTGTTTTCATACACGCCGGTTAAGAGTACTCTTGACCAAGCTTTTTTTTCCAAAAGGTCTTCTATTTTGATTGACTTACGTATGCCGAGGTCGACCACTAACAGTTTGCCCATTCACTTATCACTTGTCTAGATCCAAGAGCTTATATAAGCTTAACTTGGGCTAGACGGCGTTTTCCCAAAATATTGATTGATTTATTTATTTAAAAGGTAAAATTTACTTAGTATTTAATATAACTTCCAAAACTTTACTATAATTTAAGACAAGAACAATAATAGTTTATTGCTTATTTCTTTAAATAATACAATTTATCATCTCAAGATAAAATAGTCTACATTCTATACATATACATATTACCTTAAAAATATGCTTATTTATATGTATCAGGAACTCAAATTTCAATGCCCTTTTCATAGGAGCGCAAAGAGTACATATGTGCTCAAGGCCCAACGGAGACGACTTGTAACGATTTCTGGCGAATGATATGGGAACTGGGGTTGGAGATCATCGTAATGTTGACAAACCTTGAAGAGTACTCCAAGGTCAAGTGCTCCAAGTACTGGCCCGAGGAGGGATCGTCGAGGACCTTCGGGAATGTCACTGTGCATCACGTTTCCGAGAAACGGTGAGTCGATAATGTTATTTTTACATACATACATACATACATATTGTCACGCCTTTATGCCCGAAGGGGTAGGCAGAGGCATACTACACGCCCACATTTCACCGTATGCATTTTTGTCCCACGTAACAGGTGGTGAGACCATTGCACGATGGTATAAAGCTAAAACATGTTACTAAGATGTATGCAATCGTTTTAAACAACGCCGACAATAAACTAATACATTACTGACTGCCTCTAGCAGGTGATCTAAGTGGAACTTTGACAAACAAATTGCTTAGTTACTTCCAAACCCTGGATTTTGAGTCTTGGATCAGTTTTGTTTGCCTGCAGGAGCAGCTATTGTTTGTTTTTTGATTTTCGGCCTTTTTGGAGGCCACTGACCTCTGACTTCTCAACCCTGTATGGACATTGGTGTTGCCTCGTCCGGTATTCAGCAGGCACCTACATTTAATTTGTTTATAACGCTTTTTGAAGTGAAACTTCTTTATCCATATTGAGAGAAATTTAATAACTGTAAAAAAATCTAGACAGCAACAATTGTTTGTGGTCTCTTTCGTTTTGAAGGATTATCATACCACGGTTAAAAAAAATAAACCGTTTGATTGCAGATATTCCGACTACATGGTCCGTGAACTCAAAATATATAAAACATCCGTCAACGCCGATGGACAGCTGACTGTCGAGAACAACGGCATTGCTAAGAGGAATGGAGGTATTTATAAAAAATATCATATATCTTCTTTATATACCACTAGCCGGTGTAGAGGGTAGAAGGAGTAAGGGTAGGCCGAGACTTAACATATAAAGACCACGTGAGCAGATTGCTCAAATACGGAAAAGTCAAAAGAACTCGGGTAGGACCCGAGTACCCGACTACCCAGACGTGCATGTATGAAGCAATTGATGAATCTGCAGGAAGCGAAGGAAGTATGCATGAATCTTGAAACCTGACGATCTGTCCTCTTTGACTACCCCGTCGGTGCTACCGCGTGATGATAGTTATATACGGTGTATGGATCAAATATTTTCAAATGGGAATAATATATGCATGTTATTTATCTTTAATTAAAAGTCGTGGCTTAACGTGGTACAGAATGATATAAGCGAAATTGATCTCACTACGGGGGACTCGTACGAAATGGAACGAGTAAAGTATAAAATCTGACCCAAGGGACTAATATGACGATCTACCAAACCGAAACTAGTCTGAAGTCTCTTTCCAGATTTCAATGACCTTTGTTTTTCCCCGATACATTCACTGTACATTGGCCGGTAAATATGAATTATCTAAACCTACCTTTACCGTTGTTGTTCAGATATAAAAGACGGATCAGAAGCCAGTGCGCCCACGTCACCACGCGATGTCAAGGACTGTGGTGAAAGCCGCACTGTTCGCCAGTTTCACTTTTTGCGATGGAAAGATTTCGGCGCACCTGAACATCCACATTGCGTCCTTAGGTTTATCAAGGTAAGATTTGGCTTACATGTGATGTAGTATTGGAAACAGACTGTGCCGCATTGAGCTATGTATAGGGGATTTATTGATCATGACACAACAGATCCAACAGAATAATATTCATCTCACTGGATAGCTAAAGGATCAAATAATAGTACGCTAAGTAGGGACTGTGAACTTAAGGACAGCGCCGCCATTTTGAGGTAATTTTTCTACATATCGAGATTTCCTTTTATTGTATTTTTTGACTCTGAGGAGCTACGTCGTTCGTTTAAGTTTCAATAATATTCAAGATATATTCATGTACAAGACACGGCCGTGCCTTGCACGAGCCACAGCCATACCCCATTTTTGGGTATTTTTGAGTTATATACTATAACTAGATGACCCCCACAACTTCGCCCGTGGAGTATTGCGACCTCCCGTCGCACCTATTTAATCCCGTCGCTTATAAATTCTACAATGATGCATTAAAATTTGCTTGATTTGTCTACATTTATGACTACGGCTCCGCTCCCCAGTGTAGTAGCGTAATGATATATAGCCAATAGCCTTCCTCGATAAATGGGCTAAAATCTAACACAAAAATATTTTTTCAAATCCGACCAGTCGTTCCTGAGATTAGCGCGTTCAACCGAACAAACAAACAAACTCTTCAGCTTTATAATATTAGTATAGATATTTGTTGTTTTCTTTCAATACGTACTTTTGCGAATGTGTTACCTCAGTCGTTTTTTACCCACGGGATGAAGTGGAGCTTTGATCTATATACGTAATACCATCACCACACGGGCCATACACTACATTTAGCGATATTTTTTGACTTCTTCGAAGTGTCTGTGTATATCAAGAGTTTGGATGTGTAACATATTTTGCGATACATTTTTATTTATATAGATATTTATTTGGGTATCGTCAGCGCGTGAACGAGTCGTGGGCGCACGTGGTGGGGCGGCCGCTGGTGGTGCACTGCTCGGCCGGCGTGGGGCGCACCGGCACGCTGGTGGCCGTGGACCTGCTGCTGGAGCAGCTGCGCGACGCGGGACACGTGGCCGTCTTCAACACCGTGGCCGAGCTGCGCCGACAGAGGAACTTCCTCGTGCAGTCCCTGGTATGTACATATAATACTGGTGGTGCACCGCTCGGCCGGCGTGGGGCGCACCGGCACGCTGGTGGCCGTGGACCTGCTGCTGGAGCAGCTGCGCGACGCGGGACACGTGGCCGTCTTCAACACCGTGGCCGAGCTGCGCCGACAGAGGAACTTCCTCGTGCAGTCCCTGGTATGTACATATAATACTGGTGGTGCACCGCTCGGCCGGCGTGGGGCGCACCGGCACGCTGGTGGCCGTGGACCTGCTGCTGGAGCAGCTGCGCGACGCGGGACACGTGGCCGTCTTCAACACCGTGGCCGAGCTGCGCCGACAGAGGAACTTCCTCGTGCAGTCCCTGGTATGTACATATAATACTGGTGGTGCACCGCTCGGCCGGCGTGGGGCGCACCGGCACGCTGGTGGCCGTGGACCTGCTGCTGGAGCAGCTGCGCGACGCGGGACACGTGGCCGTCTTCAACACCGTGGCCGAGCTGCGCCGACAGAGGAACTTCCTCGTGCAGTCCCTGGTATGTACATATAATACTGGTGGTGCACCGCTCGGCCGGCGTGGGGCGCACCGGCACGCTGGTGGCCGTGGACCTGCTGCTGGAGCAGCTGCGCGACGCGGGACACGTGGCCGTCTTCAACACCGTGGCCGAGCTGCGCCGACAGAGGAACTTCCTCGTGCAGTCCCTGGTATGTACATATAATACTGGTGGTGCACCGCTCGGCCGGCGTGGGGCGCACCGGCACGCTGGTGGCCGTGGACCTGCTGCTGGAGCAGCTGCGCGACGCGGGACACGTGGCCGTCTTCAACACCGTGGCCGAGCTGCGCCGACAGAGGAACTTCCTCGTGCAGTCCCTGGTATGTACATATAATACTGGTGGTGCACCGCTCGGCCGGCGTGGGGCGCACCGGCACGCTGGTGGCCGTGGACCTGCTGCTAGAGCAGCTGCGCGACGCGGGACACGTGGCCGTCTTCAACACCGTGGCCGAGCTGCGCCGACAGAGGAACTTCCTCGTGCAGTCCCTGGTATGTACATATAATACTGGTGGTGCACCGCTCGGCCGGCGTGGGGCGCACCGGCACGCTGGTGGCCGTGGACCTGCTGCTGGAGCAGCTGCGCGACGCGGGACACGTGGCCGTCTTCAACACCGTGGCCGAGCTGCGCCGACAGAGGAACTTCCTCGTGCAGTCCCTGGTATGTACATATAATACTGGTGGTGCACCGCTCGGCCGGCGTGGGGCGCACCGGCACGCTGGTGGCCGTGGACCTGCTGCTGGAGCAGCTGCGCGACGCGGGACACGTGGCCGTCTTCAACACCGTGGCCGAGCTGCGCCGACAGAGGAACTTCCTCGTGCAGTCCCTGGTATGTACATATAATACTGGTGGTGCACCGCTCGGCCGGCGTGGGGCGCACCGGCACGCTGGTGGCCGTGGACCTGCTGCTGGAGCAGCTGCGCGACGCGGGACACGTGGCCGTCTTCAACACCGTGGCCGAGCTGCGCCGACAGAGGAACTTCCTCGTGCAGTCCCTGGTATGTACATATAATACTGGTGGTGCACCGCTCGGCCGGCGTGGGGCGCACCGGCACGCTGGTGGCCGTGGACCTGCTGCTGGAGCAGCTGCGCGACGCGGGACACGTGGCCGTCTTCAACACCGTGGCCGAGCTGCGCCGACAGAGGAACTTCCTCGTGCAGTCCCTGGTATGTACATATAATACTGGTGGTGCACCGCTCGGCCGGCGTGGGGCGCACCGGCACGCTGGTGGCCGTGGACCTGCTGCTGGAGCAGCTGCGCGACGCGGGACACGTGGCCGTCTTCAACACCGTGGCCGAGCTGCGCCGACAGAGGAACTTCCTCGTGCAGTCCCTGGTATGTACATATAATACTGGTGGTGCACCGCTCGGCCGGCGTGGGGCGCACCGGCACGCTGGTGGCCGTGGACCTGCTGCTGGAGCAGCTGCGCGACGCGGGACACGTGGCCGTCTTCAACACCGTGGCCGAGCTGCGCCGACAGAGGAACTTCCTCGTGCAGTCCCTGGTATGTACATATAATACTGGTGGTGCACCGCTCGGCCGGCGTGGGGCGCACCGGCACGCTGGTGGCCGTGGACCTGCTGCTGGAGCAGCTGCGCGACGCGGGACACGTGGCCGTCTTCAACACCGTGGCCGAGCTGCGCCGACAGAGGAACTTCCTCGTGCAGTCCCTGGTATGTACATATAATACTGGTGGTGCACCGCTCGGCCGGCGTGGGGCGCACCGGCACGCTGGTGGCCGTGGACCTGCTGCTGGAGCAGCTGCGCGACGCGGGACACGTGGCCGTCTTCAACACCGTGGCCGAGCTGCGCCGACAGAGGAACTTCCTCGTGCAGTCCCTGGTATGTACATATAATACAACGATTCCAGAACAAAGTACTACGGGAAATTGCCAACGCGCCCTAGTACATACCATACAAAATATTTATTTATTTATATAATTGCACTGTGTAAAAAAAACCAGTGTGCTTTCGTTTTTTTCTTTTTTTTTTAAAAGAAGTATACATGAATCGCGAAGCCTGGCGATCTGTCCTCTTTGACTACCTCGTCAGGGATACAGCGTGAAGATAGTAGTAGTATTTGGTTTGCTAACAGTTGCTACATTTCAACATACAAATTATGTAAATAAAGATTTTATATAAACCTAAATGCACAACCACTTTATAAACAAACACTACATGCACTTTTGAGATTTAGATACATAGGAAACGACGACCTCCACCGTGATTTTACACCATGTGAATATCGAAGCGATTCAATTGCTTAATACTACGAACATAGTGAGACTATTAAATAGAACTAAACCTTTCGAGTTAGTGTAGTAATAGTGAATCACGAGCCACCTGGGAGCCTGAGAGTGATCTGTGTAGTGAACAAACAATAGTGAAGTGTTATAATATAAAACACGTTTATAACCTTTTTTAATCGGTTTTCATACTTATCAGACTCTAAGAGAGTGCAATGAACACGACTCTTTGGTGAAAAACAATACACCTAGTAAATTAAGTTAGATTTAAATTACTTATTAGCCTTATAGACATACAGAAGGGCTAGATCGTAATTGATAATTAAGAACTTAGTTATTTTAAATAAAGAATTAAAAAAATCTTCACTCTGCGTGCCTTTGCCTCCGTGACATTGCAGATAAGTGCAAGAATGTCGCCTTCATTGGTATTGTCTTGCGGCAACCGCCGGGCTACGTGGGGAACAAATGTGTGGCCATGTCCGCCCCGTCGGGTCCCGGTAAGAGGGGAAGACCCAAGAAGTGCTGGCTTGACGTCGTAAGGGATGACATGCGTGCCAATGGTCTCACTACAGGGGATGCCGACGACCGTGTGAAGTAGAGGAGAAAAAGTCCGAAAATGAACCCGGTCGCGAGACGCAGCTGGGACAGACGCTCGGATGATGATGACTCTGCGTAAAGGAGAACGCTTGTGGAGCAATGGGTGGAGATGTTCCTCCAACACAAAGGGAAGATCCTCCGACCAGGGCCCGAAGTCTACTATTTCAATAGAGTGTCGAAGGCCTGACAATGGCACAGTTTTGCATTTTTCGTAGTCCGCTAACTATTTAAGACCAATGGCTTCTCGCTAATTTGTCATTAACCTGCCATACATACAAATCTGTATTCTACTAATCAATGACGTCTCGGTGTCTTTCCAATAGTTTGGCAAACGGTAGTCTACTAATTATTTGACATTAGTTTCAATGACCTCATGATGGCTTCAGTATGATTATTTTTCATTATGCCGCCATTGAACCACCATCAAGCAGACACTGCTAATTTACGAGTTGTTGATAGTATATATACGAGTATATTTATCTCATATTCAGTTAATAATTAGTGAAAAACGAAAAATATTACACTTGTTAATGTTAGGCGAAGATAGTCGACGAAAATGCGAGAATATAAAGTTTCAGTACCTAATTCCCGAAAAAATAGTAAGACATTCGTCAAAATAGGGAGACTGAGTAAAAAAATTCGCAGTTTAAATATTCTATGATAACAATTTAAGTTATGGAATTTCATTTTTGTTTTAGGTACAAGTTACAACTTCACTTTACACTTCTCTTTGTATTTCAGCTTATGTCTGATATATTCCTCTTATTTTATGCAGCAGGGTCTCCAAACTCTAATGGGTCATAAACCAGTGCAAGGGCTATGTTGTAAGACATGTGAACAAAGTATTTTTGTAACTTGTGAAACCATTCATTAGTTATATGAATGCTATGCCCAACTCCTATTGACTAAAACCAGACAATACCCTTCCATATGGCCTCCATATACGTATGGCCAAAGGCTAGGTTAGGGTGTCTTATACAAATATTAGGTACCTCATGCATCAGAATCAGCTCATAGCCCACTTCAGCACTGTTATATTTGTGACATATCTTCATCTTAACATATTTCCAGTGACTTGCTATCTAAGTGGATTCCTAAAACTGGTGTTTACTTATTGTGAGTACAGGAGCAGCTTTAGTTTAGCTAGTTAGGCATCAATGGAAGTGACCACTGTCTTACCCCCTAACCTTATAGCGGCACTTACATCATCTCATGCGTTGGTCTGCTGGTGCACCACTAGCGGTCACTTAGGCCCTAGTAATATTGGTGGGGCCCTTTACACCCTACACTACACCTACATTTCATATGTGATCTAAGTTGGAAAGGTAACAAAAAAATAGTCTATTAGAAATAAATGTTTATTAATACATAATTGAATACAATTTATAACAAATATATTAAAATATTTTCTTAAAACTTAAAATCAGCGGAGCAATGATGAGAATATGTATGTGAAAAAAGTGGTTTTGGATTCCTCATGGAGGTCGTGCCATGCAGCATGCGCTGGAGAACAAATTTTGAGCAGAGAGAACTTACTAACTATCTTCACGCTGTATCCCTGACGGGGTAGTCAGAGAGGACAGATTGCCAGGCTCCGCAATCCATGCCTAATTCTGTAGCTTACTGCAGATTCATAAATCGCTTCATGCATACCCATCGGTATCCGAGTACTTTTGACTATTCCGTTTTTGAGCAATCTGCTCACGTGGTCTTCATATGTAAATCTCAGCCTATCCTGAGTATCCTGACTCTTTGTCAATTGTTCCTCAATTTTTAGTTGAACTTTTGGTGGGCAGAGAGAAATGTCTTAAAATAGATTATTGCTTCTAGTGATATTTTGCCTGTTTTCTTATTAGTTTGGGTGTAAATCTGAAAGCAATACTATCCTGGCTCTTTGTATCTGAAAGCAAAATACAATAATTTATTAAACAATATCAATTAAATATCTATGCCTAAGTATTAATTAGTAATAATCTATACTATTATAAAATTGTATAAATAGCTGTAACAACATTCCAAATAAATAAATAAAAAATTGTAATCAACTCCTTCAGGGATTCTGAGTCTAAAACTGTAATGATTTTTCTTCATGCCTGTTTGTTCATTTGTTCGGAGTTGGAGCAAAATCCATCCAGTTGATCACAACTCTACTTTTAGAATATTTTCTAGCTTAAATACTGCGCTATGTTTCATTAAAACTGGTTCAGCAGAAGTAATAAAACAAATATCAATATGAAGATTAAAAAGTTGAATACCTGTTGCCGGCAGCTTAGATTTTTGCTTCAGGGTATTTTTTTGACTGCGTCTGTGGCGCGGTGGGAGTGCATCCGACTGCTATGCAAGAGGTCGTGGGTTCGATTCCCACCTAGGATAAAACTTTGTGTGATGAGAACGATGGTTTATACTGTGTCTGGGTGTTATTTATCTATAATCTGCATGTATTTAGAAATATATAAGTATGTTTATCAGTTATCTGGTTACCATAGTACAAGCTCTGCTTAGTGTGGAATCAGATGGCGTTGTGTGAGTTGTCCCAACAATATTTATTTTAAATTGATTTATATTTATTTGGGTATCTAATTTGGATTTGTTTAGTTTAAAAAACTGTCAATAAAAGACAATCAATTAATGAGTATAGCCTAGTCCCCAATAAAATAGTAAGGTAAGGTCTCTTCTTAAACTTTTCAAAGCTATTGCTAGGCATATATTAAGGACAACTGAAGAAATATTTGCTTCATTGAGTTCTCAGTTTTCACTTGTGTAAAGTCGATTTTACTAGTTATGGAGAATCTTTTAAAAATACACTCACTTTTAGTCGAAAGGTATCCAATACTTTGAACAAGTTTATTATAATGAATAGCTACTACTCTCAAACTAAATACTTCACAAAATTCTTCCATGGATAGAGAACATCTCAAGGCCAGGTCCACAAATGTCATTTTTCTGAAAAAAGTAAGAAACTTTGTATTATCAAGATTAAAATTAAACGATGAGATGTGGACAAATGGTCTTGTTAATACTGTGTTATGTTAAAATACGAGTACTTACGAAAATTGGACATTTTGCGCCAAACGACTATTTTTCGTAAAGTTGTAACTTTATTACGAACTATTAATATAATAAAATGAATAAATTGTTTGTTTTATTCACCGCACCGAAGTTCTGAATTTTTTTTGGCATTTATGTCAGTATTTATACTCGTCACTTTTTTTCATATAGCACAGGCACGCAGAAACAGTCTAAAATATCATTTATTTTATAGTTTAATTATGCTCAATTTGTGTTGATTGCCTCATTTATATACTTAAATCATTAAATATGATTAGTCTTTATAAAATAAAATTATAGGAAACGTAATGCATATTGAAATTATAAGAAAACTGTTGGGTCTAAATATTATAATAATTTTCTTTTATTTACAATTTTAGAAATTGTAATAATTTGTTAATTTCTGTTTCAACATGTTCTGCATACTATTGAAATTCAATTATTATTATTTTACTAACATATTAATCTTTATTACCAACAAAATATGGATCATATTATCTGAAATAAAGTTTTATTACTATTATTATGTTTCTCTCTGTCACAATAATGGTTTCTTCTTTTTTCTTTTTTTCTTACGAAGATACCGCACTGCAGACAGTCCACGTCCGCCTTATGTATAAGAACGATAATGTACCATCTGCAATAGGAGTTAAACTATTGTAAAATGTGCTAACTATGAAATGGGCTATTGGGGTGGGGGGTTAAATTGATTGGGTGACCTAAGCTATTGATGACAACGACGTCTGCCATTTTAATATATTATTATCAGAATACTTGCAGACGGTGACATCTTATTATTATTATAAAATTTGTCTAGCTTAGTGGACTGGCTCAGTTGAGTCTGTTTCAAGAATTAACTCCGTGTAAATGGTCCTTAACAAAATACTTTTTCTTTTTCAGAGACAATACATATTCGTATACCGAGCACTAGTCGAGTACGCCCATTTCGGCGATACAGAAATAATTGCGTCCGAACTCAAACCGGCTGTGGACAAACTCAGGAACACTCCAGAGGGCGCTGACAAGTGTCTTATGGAGTACGAGTTTGAGGTAATTGCTTTCTTTCTGTGTCTGATAATATTTTTTTATATGCTACATCATATTAGAGTATTTGCCGTAAAAGGCACCTGAAGGATAGGTGGCGCCACCATCCAGAGCCGACGAGTGTTATATGGTTGTGTAAGAAACAACACAAACATAAAATGTAGACTGCCGCTGTGGCGCGGTGGGAGTGTATCCGACTGCTACGTATAAGTTCGTAGGTTCGATTCCCACCCCGGATAAAGCTTTGTGTTGCGCGATGGTTCATACTGTGTCGTGAGTGTTATTTATCTAAAACATGTATGTATTTAAAAATATTTAAGTATGTTTATCAGTTAACCGGTTACCATAGTACAAGCTTTGCTTAGTTTAGAATCTAATGGCGTTGTGTAAGTTGTCCCAAAGATATTTATTTAATTATAAAGAGCTTTAATTTATAATTAAAAAAGTAACTACTGTGTATAGGAAGATACTAGTGTTGTAATAAAAGTGTAAGTTTCGTCAGTGAAGTAGTTTTGAAGTACTAGAATTTCATGTAACACATCCTCATAGTAATTGTAAACGTACTGCCAATCATTTCCAAACCCATCTAAATCGTAGAGTAGAGAGAACATCGTACAATGAGCTTTTACTCTCCATCTCTGTCTCTCCCGCGCAATTTTAATTCCACTCATTGGAGTCAGAGATTTCATAACATGTTTTTTTTTAGAAAATGCTATCGTATCCTATCATGGAACCTCCCAAACCTATGGCTGCGGCTGCCAGCGAAGAGTTGCGCTCCCGGAATAGAAGCCCGGACCACCTGCCGTACGATCGGAATCGAGTCATGTTGACGCCGATACCAGGTAGAGACTTCTCCGCGTACATCAATGCGTCGTTCATTGAAGGTGAGTGAATCTACTGTTATCGATTTTTGTCTTATTATAAAATTACTAGGCGACCCTCCCGGCTTCGCCTGTGACATACTTCGAACTTCCGTCGCACCTATTTAATCCCATCGCTTATAAATTCTAAAATAATGCCTAAAAGTTAGCCCGATTTGTCGACATTTATGACTACTTATTTTATTATATTTATTTATATTTATATATATTTATTTACTGCTCCGCTCTCCAGGGTAGTAGCGTAATGATATATAGCCTATAGCCTTCCTCGATAAATGGGCTATCTAACACAAAAATAATTTATCAAATCCGACCAGTAGTTCCTGAGATTAGCACGTTCAACCAAACAAACTATTCAGTTTTATAATATAGTACAGATTAATGGACACCTGCGGTTTCGCCCTTGTAAAGTTTTGCGGGACCGATTCTTACAGGAACTGGTTCCCGGGATAAAAGTAAAGTTTCATTCATAGATTACTTAACTAAACAGATATTATGCGAGCCTGTGTCTCCCAAGTTTCTCTCACTGCTCCCTATAGTACTGCCTACAAGTCATATACAAATATTGATTCCCACACTAATGTACATCACACACTTTAATCTAATATCACTCATTAACTTTCACACATCAATAATTGACTGAAGTGAACGTGCTACTACATTGCAAAAGCAAATTATTTCTGTACATTGAAATATAAATTATGAGCGATTGTTTTGAAAAAAGGTAAACAGCGATATTATGTATATATATTGTGCGAAAGTAGTGGGTAGAAGGAGTCGGGATATGCCGAGACTTCCATATGAAGACCACGTGAGCAGATTGCTGAAAAACGGAAAAGTCTAAAGTACCCAGACGTGCGTGCACGAAGCGATTGATGAATCTGCAGGAAGCGAAATATTGTGATGTGTATGCCAAGATTGTGAAGCTGGCTATCTGTCCTCTCTGACTACCCCGTCAGGAATACAGCGTGTAGATAGATAGTATTATTCGGCTTACCTCTTCGGGGAAAAGATGTCACTAATATAATTATTTCATTTTCAGCGTACGACAACATAGAGACGTTTATTATCACGCAAGATCCGTTACCAAATACGATACTAGACTTCTGGCGAATGGTGTTGGAACATAATGTCACCACCATTGTCATGCTTAGTGAGGTAAGCTAAATCCTTTTTTTTATTATTTGTAATTATTTTATGGCCTGGTTACTAAGTCCTTTTAGCCAAATCTCAATTCATATTTCTTTAATCTTCTTTCTTATTAGATAAAATGTCCCAGCCCTCTATTTCTTAGTCAAATCTAGTCTAAGTCAAGGTCAGTCTCACCCTAGTATAATGATAGTTGTTATACTTACTAAGGTTTTCAGTGGGGTTTACGCGGCAAAATACAAAATAGCATTTCACTGCATATATATTACTGTCTTTCACTATAGCACTTTCACACTACTTTTATGTCTAAGAAACCATTGCTCCCGCACATAAAACAAGATAAATGCACTAGTTTTACAAAATAATAAACAGCAAGCGCCCGCACTTGTCGACTTTCCGGCGTAGACCCTGAAACGTTATCCCATTAAGGGCTACCATAGACTAGCTACTTTCAGTACCGCAACAATAAAAAGAGCAAGGAGTCAATGTCACTCGCCCGTTCTCTATCATAAACTCTTAACTCTATATAATTCACTAGCTGACCCCTGCGGCTTCGCCCGTGACATATTTCGAACCCCCGTCGTATTCATTTGATCCCGTCGCTATTACTTTTACAGAAATGTAGGAAAATTTCCCCGATTTGTTGACATTTATGATTATAGCTCCGCTCTCCTGGGTAGTAGCGTGATGATATATAGCCTCTATATAAATGGACTATCCAACTCAAAAAGATTTTTTCAATTCAGATCAGTAGTTCCTGAGATTAGCGCGTTCATCCAAACACACAAACGAACTCTTCAGCTTTATAAATTAGTATAGATACAACCAAACGTGTCGGGGGCGTCACACACTTTTTTCATACGACAACTGTCGTTTGGTGTACTAGTTTGACGTAAACTTATCGATGTATTTAACTTCTAAAAACGATAAAATCCCTGTTTGCTGATTCTAATAGTAACTCGTCTGCGGTGGCCCTAAGTTATAACTTGTTCGTTAAATGCGAACAAACATTGGACGTTATGAGATATGTCTGATTTATATTTTCAGCTTGGCGAAGGCAAATGTCCCCGGTATTGGGACGACGAGACGGCGGAGTATGAACACATTACCGTTCACTATGAAGAGAGTGAATCCTGTCCGTACTACACGAGGCGACAGTTTAGAGTCGTTAACGAAAAGGTTAGAACATAATATTCTATTACCACAGATAAAGTTGAAGCGCTCGTGGTCCCGCGGACTCAGTTCTGTAAACGATCACTAAGTTACGCAACTTTCCCTATGGGTGGTCCTCGAATGGGTGACCACTTTGTGGCATTTACGAGCGTTTCCGTGCTTCGGAAGGCATGTTAAGCCGTTGGTCCCGGTTGCCAGTAACATGGCAGTTGTTAAGCCCAATTGAAGGCCTTATGGGCGGCTTGAAAAATTTCAACAGCAGGTTGCCACAGCCTGCGCCTGTTCATTTCAACACGGCAATGGCCTCACCACGTGTTACGTAAGACAAAAGTGCGTACGGTAAAAAGTGGGCGTCTAGCCTCTGCCTACCCCTTCGGGGATAAAGGCGTGACAATATGTCATGTCACCACAGATAAAGTAATAATATTTATATTGGTCTACCCGTAAAATGGCCATACGACCTAGTAAGGGTCGCGGGACCTAGGCGACTTAATAGTACAAATGTGCAAATTCCGAGCGGGAATTCAGACATTTAGGCGCAATTGATCTAATTCGCATTTGGTCCATTTTGGTTTCTGGGTAGATGAAAAACCTATCAACTTAACCTATCTAAGTAACCAAGTAATCGTGGCATATTATTTTATATGTAACTAATATTATTTAAATTTATTATTGATGAAAGAGTTATTCAATTACCTAATAATAATTGGACTAAATACAAATAGGGTTTATGTGTTGTGATTAATCGTATGTCAGTTTTAATTAAATATTTAATATTTAAAACAATGACGTTATCAGTGGCAATGTTTTGTTTTTTACTTTCATACTGTTATTTTAATTTCATAATTTATTTATAAAGTGAATATATTACTAAATATTCTTTGAATATTTACCATCGTCTGCTGCAGCCGTTATCAATATCAAGCAAAAATAAATCATGTTTTATATATGAATAAAAAAAAATGATTTTTATGTTTTAGTATTTTTTGTTATACCTAGTGGCAAAAGAAATACATCATCTGTGAATTTTTTAATTGTCTAAATATCGCGATTCATGAGACATTCTATTATAAGACAGACAACACAACCTTAGTAATAGGTTCCCGTTTTCTGTTTGGAATATATACATTTTTTTTGCCATACAATCTACTGTGAAATGGCAACCGGTCCTATCTCATTTTTTCTTAAGATGTCACTTTTCGATACAATTTATGCTTGCACTCACTCCACATCGGAGTTAGTACAAGTTGAACTATGTCGTTTCTTTGCGTATCTGACATGAGATTTTTTACATCGCTGCGTAGCATGATATAGATATAGTATAAAATTGTATCGACTGCCTCTGTGGCGCGGTGGGAGTGCATCCGACTGCTACGCAAGAGGTCGTGGGTTCGATTCCCACCCAGGATAAAACTTTGTGTGATGAGCACGATGGTTTATTCTGTGTCTGGGTGTTATTTATCTATAATTCGTATGTATTTAGAAATATATAAGTATGTTTATCAGTTATCTAGATCCCATAACACAAGCTAATATTTAGCTTATTTTGGGCTAGATGGCGCCGTGTGAAAAGTGTCCCACGATATTTATATATTATTTATTTATTTGTATCAAAAAGTGAAATCTTAGACACGTCCAACGAATGAATGAGGAACGATTGACGAAAAATAAATATATTGTGCGAAAGTAGAGGGTAGAAGGAGTCAGGATAGGCCGAGACTTACATATTAAGACCACGTGAGCAGACCCAAAAACGGAAAAGTCAAAAGTAATCGGATACCCACACGTGCATGTATGAATCGATTAATGAATATACAGGAAGCGAAAGAAGTATGCATGGATCGCTATGCCTAATGTGATCTGTCCTGTCTGAGTACCCCGTCAGGGATACAGCGTTAAGATAGTTAAGTTGAAATCTTCAGAAAAATGAGATAGGACTGGTTGCCAGTTCACAGTCGCAATGCTTGGGGCAGAGTCTGCAATATCAATCGTGTCGAAATAGAATCGAAATCGTCGCTCAATAGAAAGCCACCGGTACAATTTTGCCAGTTTTTCGTAGTTTACTATTACAATCGTACTCCAATAAACTTCTATCGGTCGGCTGATAGAATTCTACTCACACGAAATGCGCCATTGGCCGCTAATCAGTGACATTTTTGATAGCTGAAAACAGCGATTCTGGTTCTGTTCTACGGCTTGTCAATAGGCGGGACGACAGCTTTAAATATTCTAAGATTTAATTATTTTAGGGGGGATAACCTATAAAAAGGATTTAAAATACTGATTTACTTTATTTTAAAAATCTGTGATTAATAAGATTACTAAATAAAAGATTAAAATACTGCAATCGGCCATTTTGACTGAAACACAAATCACAGCGCATGACGTCACGCCTATGTAAACAATAGTTTCTTGCTTATGTAATTTGTGGTTGTGACTACTGTGTTTACCTAGGCGTGACGTCAGACCCGACGCCATGACACTGTGAGCTGTTTTCGCGGACTATTTGAATAAATATTAGAAAAATGGCTTTAAAATTAGTTTAACGTTAGTTTACATACATACATACATATTGTCACGCCTTTATCCCCGAAGGGGTAGGCAGAGGCATATTAAACGCCCACGTTTCACCGTATGCACTTTCGTCCCACGTAACAGGTGGTGAGCCCATTGCCGTGTTGATATGGAAAGGCGCAGGCTGCATCGTTAACGTTAGTTTGTTCCCTAAATAAAGGTATTTTCGTAAATAAAAAATGTTTACAAATACTATGGAACAGAGTTTGAAAATCTTTCGTGATGCCTATAGGCCCCCTGATAGCCTGTAGTGAGTGTGTTGTGTGTGGTGCAGAACGGCGACTCGTGCCACGTGCGGCAGCTGCAGTACCAGGGCTGGCCCACGGCGCGCGGCCACGTGCCCGAGGTGACGCGCGGCCTGGCCGAGCTCGCCGACGTGGCCGACACTCCCGCCGCTGCCACCATGCTCGTGCACTGCCAGTGAGCATCTACTACCATCTCTACCCCCCTAATCTTACTTCTCTTTCTTTTTAAGTGCAATCTACCTTGGTGGCGTTAATGTACCTATGCGACTGTAGCGCTGAGGTCTCGGGTTCGAATCCCGGGTCGGTTTCGAATAAAATGGACGTGGCGTACTGTATAAGTGAAGTAAAATTTCACGAATCCATGGTCCTTTCAAATTACCTCATCCGCCTGATGAAAATTTGTGATATCCGGGGCATTTAGAATCACTATCAACTTGAGAGAGAATTACTTGAGCTGGTTAAGAATTCCAATAGAACCCTAATAAAGGAGGGGAGGAGGATCAACACACCCTCGATTAGTCAATCCTAACGCACAACAGTCAATAATAACCTCTACTCATTGTAACGGAAGAATGACGAACCGAACTCCTCAAGGAAAGGGATATAGGATTAATTCGACACGTGTTTCGCCTACATAGGGCTCAAGACTGCTTGGCAGCAAATGAACTCATTGCGTTCTGCCTTTTTATAACACTACCCCCACTCGTGACCGAGGTAGTATGTGAGCTGTGTTAACTGTTCGAAAATATATTTAGTAATGGGGAAGCGTGGAAATCGGTCTGTTCGTTCGTAATGAGGTAGTGTGGAATCGACGGTGTGTGGTGGGATCCTCCTTTATTATCGTTGTAGGATGGATTTTCCGCCATGTAACGCCCGATTCAATTAGATAAGAAATTCAATGTAAAATAGTATGGCAAGTGAGATCGCTGGGTTTGAGTAATAATTCTAGCGACTGAGGGTCGGTTCGTTCAGTAAGTCACTAAATGCGTTGTCCAGGTTCGGTACGGAGCGCTCGCCGCTGTTCGTGGCTCTATGCGGCCTTATCAAACAGCTGCGCACTGAACGACGAGTGGACGTCAGCGGCGTCGCCAGGACGCTACGATCGCAGCGAGCAAGAACTATAGACACCTTCGTGAGTATAGCTAGTTTTGTCCTTAACTCATTCATTCACTTTCATTCGTCCTCTCATTCATTCACTCTGTCATTCGTTCTCTCATTCATTCACTCTGTCATTCGTTTTCTTATTCATACACTCTCTCGTTCACTTTGAACAAATTATCTTAACAGGGTTTTTCAAGAACGTTCAATGCTGTATTTTGGACTTTGTAAACTATTCATATAGATATACTGTTATACTGTAAAACATTTTATTTTCATTGTATTACATAATGACAATTTATTAAAAATATATTAAGTACTCTAGACAATAACAATAACAAATAAATATTTTTTTTTTATATTTCACAGTTACAATACGAGTTCCTTTACCGTGCCATACTAAATTACGCAGAACTACACAATCTTCTAGAAGACAGCTAAGCCCATCCGTAGCCGCTTGAGCTCTCGACACTAACAGGCCTTCAAAAGGTATTGTGAATGTATTCCAAATAAATATATGTATCGACATATAAAAAGCTCTAAGATGACGCATTCCTCGATGTACTAATGCACTACAAGAAGACGATATTATAGCTGAAAACTGTATTATTACATAAGCTTGTCCAAATTGACATCTCTTCAGAGTGATCGTTCAAAATGTCTTGTAGTTTTCTTCATTTGTCTTTTATTAAAGACATTTTAAACAAAGTAGTTTTTTCAAATTGTCTTTTTTTTTAAAACATTTCATAGAAATTACTTTAACGTGGCATATTATTCAATGCGATCAAAGTAAAATATCAATTAAAGTGTACTTAGATACCTATCAAATGTTTTTGTACGAAAGAATACAATTGTATTCCTTTATTATAGCATGGACTTACGAGGCCATTCTATAATAAAAAAAAGACTAATCCATGGCCTAGAAACCAAATCAAAATGTAAATGATTAATATAAGAACAGTACCCAACCGTATAATATACATGTCAGTAATTTTAAGCGTACATTTTGTATATTTGGTATAATTTATATAGCTCTTTATTAATGATATTTTGTGTATTGAAGAATTTGAACAATCTGTTTCAACGGAGGAAAATAGTGATAAACTTGATTAATAATGACTTTTTGTAAGTAATACAAAAATCACGTGAACTAAAAACATATTAAACCTTTTTATAGAACTGTGCTCAAGTGACAGATCTAAAAATGTCCAACTCATAGGTATTCAAAAATGTGAGAGAAGTTTAGATTTCTAATTTATTTAGAACATTTTGAATACATACTTTCTTTAGAATATCTAGTAGCATAAATTTCCCAGTAAATAAATCAATAATTATAGATTTTTATTAAATCCGTTATTGTTAGATGTATAAATAATTATTCCAGTTTATCATTTTTTTTTCAATTTCGTTCGATACAATAAATTTAAGAATACAAATTTTGTACTATATCTTCTGCTCAGTGCAGGTGCTTTTATACATTTTGGACAAGTTTTTACTTGTTTACGAATTTATATATTATTTAGTTTAGCTTTATTGGCTTAGAAGTTGTTGAATATTTGATACAGAACATCTCACGGGGATCTGATTCTAGAGCAAAAATAATTTATCCTATAATTTATCGATCACGTGATATTGTATTTGCGTCTCGCTCACACATGACGCGACGGTTATTTGTGCCTTATTTACTCCCAGAACCTGTGAGCGCCAAACCTTCGTCAATTTATAAAAGTTGTTTGTCTATTTGAACATATCTCCAACATACATTCAAATCAAAAGAACTTTGCATTTATAAGATGAGGTAGGTCCGATGTTCGCGTAGTATTACGGTAATTTGCACTACTGAAGTCATTGTCCTTACTTTTATCTGCTTCGTGATCTGACCGTACGTATTTTGTTAATGTTATGAATTACATTATTGTGTAATCTTGTTAAGCATTATGTTTTTAACTTTTCGATATTATTATATCTATCGAAACTACTATAGCGGCCAGAATTACTACTATTATAAATTTCACTTTAAATTCGTTTTTGTTCCTAACTGACTACCCCGGTGGAGCAGTGGTAGCGTATGCGACTGTCGCGACTGAAGTCCTGGGTTCGATTCCCGGGTCGAAAAAAATATTTGAGTTAAAAGGAAACACCCAAACTCCGAAACTAACATTTATGGATATGTTTGTTTCGGAGTTTGGGTGTTTCCTTTGTAAAATATGTATGTATTTAGAAATATATAAGTATGTTTGTCAGTCGTCTAGATCCCATAACACAAGCTTATATTAGCTTACATTATGATAGACGGCGGTGTGTAAAAAATAATGTCCCATTATATTTATATATTTATTTTCCGTGAAGGAAATATATTATTTAATATTATTTTATACAAAATCCCTCGAATCCTAGAACCTAATAGTAAAACCACTGTATCCAAAATCCGACCCAACGACCAATATATACGCACAAAAGCTTCAATAAATTTGATTCAGCGTGACACATTTCAAAATAGTATTTCAATCGGAATTATTCAGAATGTAAATAAAAAATAGCATTTCAATAAAAACTTTAAATTATCGTTTCGTGACCTATCGTTCTATACTCAAATCAAAAATCTTTATTCATGTAGGTCACAAAGTAACACTTATGAACGTCAAGATTACTGCTTCTACATTTACATTTACTGCCAGATTCGCAAAGCAATAGGTAGAGCCAGAGGAAGAACCTGGCTATACTGTTCTATATATTACGGGGTTCTATATATACTATATTGTTCTATATATAAATACTATACTATATATTAATATTAATATATATATTATTTACATATATATATATATATAATATAGTATTTTATATATTACGGGGATGAACGCAATTATGTTTTATACCTTGTAATGTTGGCTGGCGGTTCGACCAGGTTGCACCAACTGAAGATTCTTGAACCAGGATCTAAATTCATAAAAATAACAAATATAATGTTAGTTTTCACTGTCACTGTAAAAATACAATTTTGTTTGTGTATTTATTGGAATACCGATAGCAAATGGCAATTTGTGCTTTATTCCAAAACAAAGTCATTTATTTAGAGAATCTATCGAAAATTCTATAAGAGAATACCGATATTTTAGAGTGAAAGTGAATACATAGTTTATATATAGCTTATAGCAGGATTGCTGTATAATGTTAACATAAGCTACTAAAGTAAAAAAATAACAAATATAAAACATGATCACGTTCATCCACATAAAAATACTTTAAATCTCTATACAATCTTTTAAACATAAATTTATTATTTTACTAAATTAATTCAATAACTTCTATGCTGATAAATCTAATATTGTTTATGCTAAAATAAAATAGTCTGTGTAAGTTTTATAATCTATGTACAAATGATCTTTTATATCTCAATATTATTGTTCAAATTGTAAGTAGTATTAAGTATTATTATAACATTAGCTTCCGCTTGACGAATATAACTTCGGAAATTGACTCCTTTTAAGTACACCTGCGTTTTCTAAGTTTTCTGAAATATTTTTATGCTATTTTTGAATTCGTGTTTTCGTTGGCAATATGTGATTATCTAGAGCTGAATTTATAGATATTTTATAATTTAGAATAAAATGTATCTGTAGTTATAATGATACCAGCCTACTGTTCGTAATATTATTAATATTAAGTATTCCTATTCCAAGTATAGAGGTTAGAGGAAGATATTAAAAATATTTCAGAAAACTTATATTTGTTGTGAAAACTTGTACTTTTTTACACAGCCTTTAGTATTAAATCTTCTATTATTTCTAATTATTAATAATAATATAATTATATTAATTATATTTGGTAACTTACCAAATTGATATCGTGTCCAAAGAATGATGAGTAGGTATTAAAAATCATTAAATAGATGACAAATAAAACTACTACGTATTTATTTTGAAAAATAAAAAGAGGCCATATTTTATTGCATTTTAACAGTTTTTTTAAGTTATTTATGTATATTAATCCAAAAGGTTTTGTAAAAGCCTCTCATATAACAGATTAAGGTCAAAAGCCATTGAAAATTTCCTAAGTTAGCACAAATTTTTGAATAAAATTAGCGTATGTGATAGTTAAATTTGAACGTATGCCTGTAAATACACTTTTGTATGTTTATAAAAAAGTAGGAATTTGAATGTAAGGCTGTGTTGCAATTGTGTAGAAAATAAATAGAAATAGGTCAGCCATAGAGGGAATCAACTCTTATCAGTGGTTTTGTTTCCGGGATCAATATTGTCATATCGTGAGTCTAGTTAGCAATTGGTTTAGTTGGCAATTGATTCACTTCACATTTGGTCCAGTTCTTTTTTTTTTATACCACTGAGGTTGCAGACAAACTTACGGCCCACCTGATGGAAAGTGGTCACCGTAGCCTACGTTTACAACACCAGAGGTGCAGCACTCGCGCTTCCGACCCTTTATAAACCTTCTAAGACCCCTTTTGAAGAACCCCATACTGTAGACGTTCAGGAAAACCCAGCCAGGGAGCTCATTCCACAACCTAAGCGTACGCGGAATAAAGCCTCTATCGGACCAAACCGTGTGCGTGCGCTCCGGACGCAAAGTGTGAGGGTGAACACCCTGTCTATGGCGAGCGGTGCGATGATAAAAGGTAGCCGTGGGCATTATATCAAACAACTCCTCAGAGCACAGACCGTTGTACAGGCAATAGAACACGCCCGCTAGTAGAGGATCGTTGACAATCCTCATAGCACGCCCTTCTACAGAGTCAAAAGGGCGAAGCTGGTATTCAGGTGCACCAGCCCAAAGGTGACAGCAGTACTCCATGTGAGGCCGCACTTGCGACTTATAGAGGAGCAGTGTTTGCTCTGCAGTAATGTACTGCCGCGCCCTGTTGAGCACTCCGAGCTTTTTGGACGCCAGCTTCGCCTTGTCCTCTAAATGACTACGGTATTGGACGTCACTTGAGATCTCAACACCAAGGATCCCAATACTATTGGAGATGGAATGAGGTGTGCCCTGAAATTGCTGCGCTACAGTAAATGGGGCTTTTTTAGCGGTGAATGCACAAACATGAGTCTTGGTAGGGTTAAATTGGACAAGATTTTGTCTACCCCAATCGGACACTCTAGCAAGAGTATCCTCGTTCACAATAGATGCAGTTCTTAATTAGTCCTATTCGCAATAGGTTTAATTAATTATTCCATGCACAAATATAAAATAAACCACAATATTCCTTTATATAATCTCAATATATATCTAATATATCTATAAACAACTTCTAGTACCACATTCCAAATTCCCTAAGGCCATAAACACATAATGTCAGTACAATCACGCAGACAAATTCACGGATAAGAGCTAATCAACACATAAACGCAACAAAGTCCTAAAGCCATTTGCACAGTTCCCATTTTTGAAGTGTTTACTGTATAATTAATTCGGTTTTAGTTTCTACAAATTGTCATACATGTCGCGTGTTTGCTTCACACGAATGTCGACCTTATTTTAATTATAATAAGGTGTATAATTAGATTTTGTATGAGATATTGTAATATGTCATGATAGTGCAACTGTGATGTTCATTACGATTCGTTGAGGCATCGAATAATAAATTTCAAGAGTTTAATATTTTGTACGAAATTTGTCTGCGAGTGTACGTCTAGCCTTACCACGTTCTGATTGGCTGAAATACAAGCTGGCATCTTTGTCTGAAATTCTTATTGGTGGTCTTTGCGCGAGAATAATATCAAAATCAAAACTATTTTTATTCATGGTTTAGGCACTAACGAATAGTCATGATAATAATTAAAATGAGAGTAATTCTAGTTGCCAGTTCCAAGGGCAGCCTACCCTTCATGGAGAAGAATCTGGCAAGAAAGTACATGGATGCTCTTTTAAAATGTATGTATGGCTTACAATAATTAATTTACATTGTTCTTTGGAGTTATGTGAGAACAGTCGACTAAACTTAGTTTGCCTTATATTTTAATAGTGTTGTTTGTAATACTTGATATAAATGCTATAACAGTTATGAGCTGACCAGTCCCAACAGACGGTAGTATTTCAATTAGCGTCTATGAACTTTACTGTCGAGGTCGTCACTTGAGAACTTTTCTGTGTCTTCAGCCATTAGTTAATAATTTCTTTTAAAAGTCTTAGTAACTAGGCCATAAATAATCCAAAATAAAAAAGACGGCTGATAGCATTTTAAATTCAAATCACACTGGTTCATTTCATTGGTTATAGTCCTTAAGTTAGGACTCATGTGGCTTCATCTTATGGAGAGCAAGTCGGTTTTTCTGTCTCTGCCCTAATCTTGGGCAGGCAAAGCAAACTCACTTCATACAGCCTTGTCATTAGTTTTCACATTTGATTAGTATTTAACATGCCCAGTCTTAAGTCTTATCTCTAGCTCAGTAAAGCGGTAGAAACTTTACCACAGTTTTCTATGGAGATTTGGGACCAACGTAAAAGTCACCTCTGTTCACTGCAACGTATCACTTTCCTTTGCTCATGCACATTTTCGAACCTCTTATGTCTAAGAATCCACCATTATTTAACACAAAATACGAATTACATGGTTGTTTTAGAAAATAATATACGGTAACTTTGCCCCCTTTTTTATGTTGGCGCCAAACCTCGTTCACAAGTCGTATGTATATCACAGTTGTCACATTGTCCACTGATATCTAGGACGATTTAACCAATGGACGCGTAATGTACTCAATAAAGTATGAATCACGTTCAACCAACTTTCGTGCCTGGGGGAAACTACACACATATTGTTTTCTTACTCTTGCATGAAGTGTTGTCACTGTCTAACAACCAATGAAAATGTAACTATGCAATACGAATTTGACACAATATTATTCGGCTAATTTGAGATGGTAACTCTTTGCATAATGTTTATAGAGATTGAAAGTATATTGAATATAGGCCGAGGTATATGCGCACACTGTAAGATTGGTTAAATCGTCCTAGACTGATATCAACCAAGAACGCATGATGAAGGATGTTGCTACCGATAACAACTCGGATGACTGAGACAGACCATCGGGGGTAGTTCAATATTGAACTAAAGTAAATACATGTGCTATTTGATTTCCTACACGTTTATGATGTTTTTTTTTATATTTCGTACACGGCAATGAGCTCATCACCTGTTACGTGGGACAAAAGTGTATTCGGTGAAATGTGGGCATATACCTTTCGGGGATAAAGGCGTGACCATATGAATGTATGTATGTACACGGCTATGAATAGTTTAATTAGTAGATTAATCAAAATTGTTACTTAAACTTATTTTGGACGCCTTTATCCCCGAAAGGGGGGTGACAGAAGCATATAATATTCGCTCACATTACACTGTAAGCATTTTATTTGTCTCAAACGGGTAATGAGCATATTGCTGTGTCAAAATGCACAAGCGCAGTTTTTGGCGACCGGTCTTGCTGCTGAAAATTTTCAAACCGCTTATGAGGCCTTAAAGGACAGTGACCACTCTCTATGGGGTTTTGACCCCGATGCGGACCACTTTGTAGCGTCTTAAAAATACTGCTATTACATAGCTGAGACTGTGTAGAAACCCATGATATAGATTTTTTTTGTAGCCAGGTAGTTTAAAAAATAAATGAAACGGCAGGTTTTATTCTCAATTTAATTTTCAAATGTGTCATTATCATCTTCATATGTTAGTAAAACAATGTCTAGGATTGAGCTGGAGGAGTAATATTTTCAAAATACCTTGCCCAACTTAAGTACCACATAACAAATATTATTTGAGCAGACAACCAATATGTGCTTGCCTGACAATGCTGTAACAATAATAATGTTTTATGGTTTCTAGGTTGCCAATGTTATTTTCATATATAAAAAAATTTTTTTTTTCTTTTATGGTATATACATGCATATTTTGTTTGCTTGGTATTTTACCTCTTAATATTCGGCAGTTGACGGCTAAAAGGAATCATGCCCAAAATGTTGCTAGTTCTATCTGTGCACATTTCATCAATAAATATGTTCCATTATTTCTTATGTGTCTCATATTATGATCCTGGTTGTTTTATTTTGTATAACTTAGCATTTAAAAAAACTACATCAATATTATGGTAAAAGTTGATTTAAGAGGCTCCAAAATAATCTATGGCCATATCACCTGCAGGTAATGCAGCTACTGGGTAACCCACTGAACCAATTAAAAACAATTCTTTTAACATTTGAAAGCTATGTTGTGTAAAAGTAAAACAGTAGTAATTATAAACATCAAAAATCGGGCAGAGTTAATGCATTAATATGCTGAATACATTATATTCAATAAATTATTATAAATGGGAAGTCAGGAGTGAGGCACAGCTAGTCTATGTATATTGGTCACCTTAATAACACATAAAGTAAATCCTTCAAAATCAATAAACTAAAAGTAAGTAAGCGACCATTTATAACAACCTACTTGAAAATAAAAAAAAACTTACTACTCAAGGTACAATCCACTGAAGAATTACATACGGCATTCCATCAGGTCAAGAGTTATGACGACTTCTATGTGTAATATCATAACCACAACAGATTCAACAAAAAAATGACATTGTCTTTATTACAGGAGCCAGAACGCACGGTGGTCTTGAGAAGTTGAATTAATTATTATGATACAAAACACTCGATAAATACAAACGCGAACTATATAATTATTATAGTTGAAAATATAATTTTAATAAGACACTTTGTTTACATTCGTCATTCAATGTCGTTCGATGTCGATGACAGGTTAATCAGTGTTGCTAGAAGATGAAAACTAAAATACCCAATACGTTTTATCTTTTATAAAAATATGCATTTATTTAAATATATTTAGTATTTAAACCATATAGAAGTATATTAAATAAACAATAAAATAATCACACAAAACATTTAGCACAGTTTCAGTTATTAAATGAAATAGTAGTGACTAATAACTAAACTTATTTCTCCCTACTCTTGTCATTTTTATTTTATGCAACACAAGGGTGACAATCAAAACAATATCCGTTTGTAAGCCAAGACAAATATTTTTTTAATTCGTTTTGAATATCAGATAAGTGGCTACAACCAAATTGGCATTAATATTTATTGTAAAATAAATAACAATTATTACAAGTTTTATAACTTTCCAAAGCTGCTGTCCGCGCCCAGGCCAGATTGGGTCACTGTCCTTTGGCTAAACGACTTCCATAATACTGGAAACCGGGACCAACGGCTTGACGTGCCTCCGAAGCCCGTAAACGCTCGTAAATAATAATGCCACAAAGCGGTCACCCATCCGGGGACCAGCCATAGCGAAAGATGCTTAACACAATGGTCGATAACTTAACACTGTGTTAGCGGGCTTACGAGCGCTACGTACGTACGTACATGTTCGTTAATTTAAAATATAATGGTTTCACTATATAGTACAGAATTTTAACTATCTTCACGCTGTATCCCTGACGGGCTAGTCAGAGAGGACAGATCGCCAGGCTTCGCGATCCATGCATACTTATTTCGCTTCCTGTCGATTCATTAACCGCTTTATACATGCACGTCTGGGTATCTGAGTACTTTTGACTTTTCCGTTTTGAGCAATCTGCTCACGTAATCTACAGAATATTAATTTGTAAATATTGAACTATCCCCGAATACTATATTTGTATTATGGGGGCTTGCTTATCGTTCCAAAATGTGTAACAAAATTGTCTTTACAACTATGTTTAAACGTTATAATGGCCTTAGGAAAGTATAGTAACAAATAATAAAATAATATTCTAACCTTGTGATCTTACTTGTGACGTAATAATTATCATCATCATCATAATTACTTTCATTCATTTCACTCGGATGCTATTTTAGATGACCAAATGCATATGAGTAAACTTTTATTCTAAACTCCTACTTTGGATTCACTTGCCCTAATCGAAACATCCTCAAAATTTCATTTCAATCGAAATCGCTGGTTGCGGATACTTAGGGCCGTATTACAGAACGTTTCACAATACTCAAGAAAAGCTTAAGGCTAGTTTTCGCCTTATAATACTACCCTCAAGTGTTTCTTGAGTATTGAGAAACGTTACATAATACGGCCCTTAAAGTGCTAGTCTGTGGTGGCCCTTATAAGAAGTTTGACAAACAGGTTTCATCGTTTTATCAATGTCATTCAGAAGTTCTTTTTTTTTAAAGTGATCTCTATCTTATGTGTTCAATATTATTAAAAGTTTGTGTAGTTGGAATGTAAGCGAGCCCCAAGCGCGATTGAACCTTATATTTAGTAGCTTTTTTTATACATAAACTATAGGTAAACTGTAGACTCGATTGGTATTTTAAAACAAAAATAGATTGTAAGGTAGGCTAGGTGACTATTTGATGCGGTGCTGCGTTTGATGCGTATGGTGTATCTGATTTATTTTAATATAAAAATCGTATTATCTTTAGAAGTATTGCGTTTTATTTAGCAAAATTATTATAACGGTTATTTGCGCTCATATATTTAAAGCATCTGAAGTTTCGAACAGGCTGCGCTAACCCTGGTTACCAGATGACAACGCAGGTGTAACCTGATTTAAACGTCAGGCGCTCCAGAGATTCAAGTGTTCATGATGTCTTCGATCATGTCAATCTCAATACTATTAGAGAAAACGCAAGTATAATTGATAATAATAAAAAAAGTGTGTGTGTACTTATGTACACGCGTTAGAAGTTATACTGCTTTGGCGTAACAAGATAAAAATCTTTTTTAAATTTTCTCTCGCCTTTTCTTACGTCTGTAGAAAACAACTAATATGTTTTTATAGCTAACTTCAGGATGTTTCAAAACTACTTTGAATGTAGTTATAAGTTGTCATAACTTCAGAGTGTCGTTTTAAGTGTAATAAGCAATAACTAATAAGGGCCACCGCAGACTACTTTTAGTACCCGCAACTGTTGATTTTAAGACTGTGTCGATTTATTTAGCTTCTATAGAGCTATAGAATCGCCGGATGCGGATCCTCGGTAGCCCTTGCTTACCCATCCGTATCAAACAACGCATCAAATAACTCCATTTTTGGAGTGCTAAATTTATAGTTTTGTAACAACAAACCATCGCAGACCGCTTTTTTAGTGTAATGTTACGCTTCTTTAAATGTTTTTTTTTATTAATTTGTATTTAAAAATATTTGTAAAATAGACAGCATCACGGAAATATACGTGCAGAAATTTAATGTTCATGGTATGGCAAGAGTCTTAAGTTAAGTCGGGGCATAGCGAGGATTAGGCTATGTACTACTACGCAGATTCACAACTACCTACATAGTTCTTTCCTATATTTATCCAGAATATTAAACATTCTATGATCTCGAATCATCTAAAATAATTGCGTATTTTGGAGACTCTAATGCGTCTTGTTGATCATTCCATTGACTTTGCAATGAACTCTACTATGACGAAAATAAGAACTATTTTCCTAATAAATGTAAATGAATAATTATCAAAATTGTAAAACAAATTTGCATGTATAAGATTAAGGGCCGTATTATAGAACGTTTCTCAATACTCAAGAAACACTTGAGAGTAGTATTATAAGGCGAAAACCAGCCTTAAGCGTTTCTTGTGTATTAAACGTTCTGTAATACAGCCCTTAAGAAATGATTGAGTTTGTTTTTGTTGTAAATATAACGATTAAGGCAAAAACACGCTCTGTACTGATTGCTGTTCATTAATTATTGCAGGAATGAGGTGTAAGTAGGCATTGGCGGTTTTAAAACTGATTATGATTATTTTGTTTTTATTTTTTGTAAATAAGCAAGTCATGTAATACAATATTTTTGAAAATATACCAATATTTAGAATTCTCTTGTATTATTCGACCTAACTTCATTACCATGTAAAACAGCGATTATACCAGTCATTTTTGTACCTAATTTCTCTATTCAAATTCAATGGTTGCTTGGATATTTTTTTTATACCATTGAGGTCCAAGGTCCAGGTTTTATACCTTTTAAGAAAGTGGTCACCGTACCCTATGGACGTTTGCAACACTCGCGCTGCCGACCCTTAAAAACCTTTATAGCTGCAATAAGAATTCTAGTGAACCCTTGCTGGCTAAGTGGGTGATGTTCGGACGCATAGTCAACACAATGCGCCTTTCCTCATGACCTCGGTCCCCATACCCCCGCTTCATGGGAATATCTGCAGTCACATAACCGATATTGTGAGAAAATAATTTGAAAAAGAAGTAAGGAATGATGGAACGAAGACGCTGCCGTTGCATTGGACTGGATTAACGTTCGCTTTATGATTTCAGTGTACGACGACTCGGGTACTAAAATTGGTATTTCCCTAACGGTAGGTACCTAGTTGCCTACTCTTACTTTTTAAATTGAAAATCGTACAAAATTACTTCTGTTTTAGAGACTAAGGTCCGTATTCTAGAACCTTTCTCAATACTCAATCAACGCTTGAGGCTAGTTTTTGCCTTATAAATTCTACTCTTAAACGTCGATTGAGTATTAATAAGCGTTCTGGAATACGGCCCTAAGAAGTTTGTGTTGTCCATCTAAGTCTAATTCATAAGGTCAGGTTGAATGAATTAGGTAAATACATATTTTCATTGTAAAACTCGTTTTATATTAGAAAAACAATAAAAATAATAGCAACGGAGAAGTTTTGTAGGTATGTGTACCGTGCTATGGTGTAAGTATACTATACTATTTTCACACTAAATACCTCTTTGGGTGGTCAGAGTGGACAAATCCCACTATACAAGCATACTTTTTTTTTTGCTTCCAGCAGATACATTACTCGATTCATAAATACACGAGGATTTCTCTCTTTATACTGTGCATACACGTCTGAGAATCTGGGTACTTACATACTGGATTCATTACAAGAACTTCTTACACATTTCTCTTCTCTAACATAACGCGGTGCCATGATCTAACACAAAGCAAAAATGGTAAACGACGACAAACTGCAAAAGTAAAACATGAAAAGCCCAATCGAAAATATGGCCATTTCGTGGCTATATTTTCATTCACCTGTTCTTGGGTATGGTTTAACTTAGTTAAAAATATGTAAAGTATAACTAAATAATATGAACAGGTATGGTATCTAGAATAACTAACGACAAAAATGCAATATATATTTAAACGATAAATCTAAATTTTTGCTTACACACACATAGACTATCTAATATGTATGATGGGGTACGCCGGGTCGCCGCAATTAAAGCGAGGATTTCGAGTGGCCATATTTTCAGGCTGGCCATATTCCACCCAGGTACCTTACTATTCCATGGTCGAAAGTCGTACACACTGCGGTCAGAGCTAAAATAGCGAAACTAAATAGGTTGAGTATTTTCGTTCTTATAGCGATAAATATGAAGACTAGAAACTGCTAGAAACTTACAAAAACATACGCACTTTATTCCTTCTAGTTTTTTTTGTAAGTAAGGAGGTGAATAAAGTTACATACCAAAAATGCGGTCAGTGCAGGTCAATGTCAATGTAATCACGACATTAAATTATACAGTCAAGCAAAGAGTATAATAAGTAATATTGAAAGCGAAGTGTCACTCCCAATGACGACAACACCGTAGTACCTGCATTTCCTTTCCATGACTACCTAAGTAATTGGCGACGCGTTTCCTCCCTTGGCGGTATGCCAACAACATTTAAGACAGATAACAATAAATTTGAAGTTAGTATTGATGTCCAACAATTTACTCCAGATGAAATAACCGTAAGGACCTCGCAAGGCTATCTTATTGTGGAGGCCAAACATGAAGAAAAAGAGGATGGCCATGGCTACGTCGCAAGAGAATTTGTAAGAAAGTATGAACTGCCAGCGGATGCGTTGCCAGAAAATGTTTATACGGAGATATCCTATGATGGTGTTCTGACTGTTACAGCTCCTCGACAAGGAGTAGAGCCAGTCTCTGCCCCAGGGCCTGTGAAGCAGGCATCAAAGCTTTCGACACAGTCTAACCAGAGTGTCTGAAAAGGAAATTGCAACCTAAAGTAATTCAGTAATAAGTGCACTCAATACTTTAGGAATTTATTTAAAAAGAGATTCTTGAGTCACTACATTGAAGAGATAAGTATTATAATTTAATAGTAAACAATCCAAGTTTAATCGGCAAGTTTTATTTAAGTATCCATATCATACCTATCCATAAAATAAGAATTAAGGAGTTCTACTTTCTTCACGTTTCATTGTGCCTCGTGGGACTACCCGACGCCAAGCACTATGACATCAGGGACACGTCTCCTCCTTGAACGCCGTCCGGACTAGAGGCGCGTTTGCTAAAATCGAGGTTCAGAACCGCCGCCCCAAGGTCGGCATTCCACACAGGCAGGGTGGTTTTTGTGTCTCTCTGTAGTACCAACCGTGATATAACCCACTAAACCCTAGCTGGGAAGAGGAAACGAAACAAAAACTACCAAAAGGCCTGAGGGCCGAGTCTACTATTGACAAGCCGCAGGATAGTACCAGAATCGCTGATTTTAGCTGTAAAAATGTTAGTAGACTATCAAAAATGCGGCAACTGGCGCGGTACGTTTTAATAGAATTCTATCTGATAGAAGTCTATTGTAGTACGATTGTAATAGTAGACTTCGAAAAACTATCAAAATTGTACCGGTGGCTTACTGTTGAGCGACGTTTACGACACGATTGAAATAGCAGAGTCGGCCCCCTGGTGAGTGGAGACGCCCAGGGCTGCAGCTTCTCGCTCACACGTTCCGAACAACCCCAGATCTTGTTTGATGCTCTCAAGCCTCTCTCAAGCAAACCCCTTCCAGGTAACCTTCTTGGTAGTCCTTATCGTCGAGCTGAGGGCTGCTCGGTATGCAGCGAGCAGAAATTCTTTCACTGGGCTGCGTAAATAGCTATAAGAAACCCGGCTATGACCGCTCGCATCGCAGGTGCGGGAAAGTGTACTTGAGAGAGCACGTCCAGTGTCCTGAGAAGCCACCGCGGAGTTTAGAGGTCTAGCAGTGCATTTTGCTTGCAGTTAACGCAATACACACATTTCGCATTTTAACATTATGTGGTTTCATTTACGAATTCACTATGAATTAATTGAGGGCTCTTTTCGTGCGTCCTTTTTAATGAGCGAAAAGAGCCCTCGGCGATCGATTCGCACCTATTAAAAAGGCCGTCATAACACAGCTGAAACCGGTCGATCGGTCGAAAAACTTTAATAATCTTGTTTATTTATAAATAAATATCCATCACGCCTTATCCCCGAAGGGGTGGCAGAGGCATATTATATGCCCACTTTTCACCGTGTGGATTTTTCTGTCCCACGTAATAGGTGGTGAGCCCATTGCCGTGTTGAAATAGACAGACGCAGGTTGTGGCTACCTGCTGTTGAAATTTTTCAAGCCGCCCATAAGGCATTCAACCAGGCTTAACGACTGCCATTTTACTGGCAACCGGGACCAACGGCTTAACGTGCCTTCCGAAGCACGGAAACGCTCGCAAATGTAAATGCCACAAAGTGGTCACCCATCCGAGGACCAGCCATAGTGAAAGTTGCGTAACTCAGTGATCGTTTACAGAACACTGAGACCGCGGGGCCACGAGCGCTTCTTTTGTTTATTTATCCTACTAATAATAGAAACATGAAAGTTGTGTAAGTACCTATGTATGTTTGTTACTCTTTCACGCAAAATCTACTGAATGGATTTACACATGGACTGCACCCAGAGAGACATACAAGGAATCGAGTTAATAAAAACACGATAATAAAAGGAAATTTAATTTATTACTTAAAACTATATACATGTATTTTTGTATGTCGCACTCAAATAGTGAACTTAGTTTGCAGTTGAATGGCCATTGTTCATTTCTTTTAAAACGTGTTTTAAATAAAAGAATCATTCACTAATGATTACTTCTTTTGACTTAGAATTTTTTACTGCCTCGGTGGTGTAGTGGCAGTGTATGCGACTGCCGCGACTGAGGTCCTGGGTTAGCTTCCCGAGTCGGAAAAAATATTGTGTGATGCGGTGTGTAAAAACATGTCCCACAATATTTAAAAATAAAACTTAGAAATGGAAAATACCTGAAATACTTATAATCGTTCATGGATTAATAGGTTTTTAAGTAAAATCAGAGAACAGCATCTAAATGACAGAATTAAATACATAATGGTATTCTTTTTTTAAATTTAAGGTATGAGAGAAATGTTGTAGTCGTAAAAAAATGTCTATGACGTTTGACTTCTTACCTGTGTACTCGGTACACACACACATTTTTTTATGTTACGAAACGCCGAGTACCCCGACTTGGGTAGGTAAGGGTAGTAGTATTACACTTATTAAATACTAGCTGATTTCCGCAGCTTCGCCCGCGTGGTGAAATTTTCCTTTTCGAGATTTCGAACGGAACCCTAAACTTTTCAAAAATCCAATATAGCCTATGTTACTCACAAAGAATGTAGTAATTGTAGTAGGCCCAGTAGTTTCTGAGCGTATTCATTACAAACAAACATACAAATCTTTCCTCTTTATAATATATCCAATGTACATTTGATCAAAGAAATTGGGCGACTTCATCATATTTATTAAAATATTTGATAAAGTCGTCCAAAATCTATACTAATATTATAAAGCTGAAGAGTTTGTTTGTTTGTTTGGTTGAACGCGCTAATCTCAGGAACTACTGGTCGGATTTGAAAAAATATTTTTGTGTTAGATAGCCCATTTATCGAGGAAGGCTATAGGCTATAAATCATTACGCTACTACACTGGGGAGCAGAGCAATAGTCATAAATGTCGACAAATCGGGCAAAGTTTTATGCATTATTGTAGAATTAATAAGCGACGGGATTAAATAGGCGCGACGGGAGGTCGAAATATTCCACGAGCGAAGCTGTGGGGGTCATCTAGTAATGAATATAATGCACACTGGACAAACATCCCTACTAATATTATAAATGACCCTCCCCGGCTTCGCCCGTGACGTGACATATTTCGAACTCCCGTCGCACCTATTTAATCCCGTCGCATATAAATTCTACATTAATGCATTAAAATTTGCCCGATTTGGCGACATTTATGACTACTGCTCCGCTGTCCAAGGTAGTAGCGTGATGATGTGTATAGCTTATAGCCTTCCTCGATAAATGGGCTATCTAACACAAAAAGAGTTTTTTAATATCGACCAGTAGTTCCTGAGATTAGCGCGTTCAACCAAACAAACAAGCAAACTCTTCAGCTTTATAATATTAGTATAGATGTGAATTTAAGTTGTTTGTTACGCTTTAACGCGAAAACTACTTAACCCATCATCATGAAACTTTGTACATATATTCTTGGAGGTATTAGAAGTAACATATCGCTGCCCGGCAATAAAAGTGTCATAATACATAAAAGTTACGATTTGACATCTTTGTATCATTAGATAGCAAATATTTCATTTTACCGCCTGTAAAATCGTCATTATTGTGTTGTACATAGTTATCGAGAGATGGCGCTAAGTTCTCTTTTTCACTAAGCCGTTAAACACAGTTGCCCGTCATAAATAGTGTCACATTTGTGTTAGTACAGAGCGGTTGTGTATTGTGTTGCCAAAAAGTGTTTTAATGTGTGTTGTGACTTTCTGCCGGTAAGTTTTACAAGTTTATTATTAGAAAAAGTACAACGAAAGTGCATCAAATTGTGTTGTGACGGTTTTTTTCCTAGTAAAATGTTGTAGAATGCTCAACTATTTAAATAAAACAGTCATAACCTGTGTAGACACTCTTTTTTAGATGGATTGAGGTGTACTTTTTAGTTGAGAATCATGTAATAAAGGCATAACAAATTTATTGTCATTTTTATTGTGAACATTAAAGTGAATCTTGAGTTTTATGTTGTATTCAGTCTTTGTTTCAGGATAAATATAAACTAGTTTTTAGATGTATGTGACATATTGTGTTATCATTAAAAATATGCGTGAGGCGAAGAACAATTATTTACTTTTTCAATTTCATTTATCTGACCTAACTATAATAATTTTGATTTTTTCTTCAAGGGAAAACATGAATGCCAGTCGCGGAGCTTTATTGGTGAAACTGGCCTGTGGGAAAGACCAACATGATAATATTTCTGATCAGAGTACTATTTAAATATTACCAATAGTAAACTATGGTTCAGAGATATCTTTAATAAGTTATAATCCAGGTTAGTATTTAACTGGCAATATTGGTAATTTCACTCTTATGTTTATTTTTTACGGTTTCTAACACTAATAAGCACGTTTGTACCTACTGTACATTATAGAAATCGTAGAAATACAAAATGTACTTACAAAATTAATAAACCATAATATTTTATGATTTTGTCAAAATTTAACTTTAATTGTTATCGGTGAGTCGTCTTAGTATTTTTTCTTAACGTCACTGTGGTTTTCATTTTCTAGGTACAAAGAATAAGAAGTCTACTTCCGGAAATCATGAATATGTTAGACAAAATGCTACTATCAATACCCAATGTGAAGGTCAAAGCATCATAGATGTTAAACAACTTTCCTGCAATGGTAGGTATATTGGTACCTACTAACCTAATGATTATTTTTCGTTTAGGTTCAAGACTTACTTTTAATTAATTTTGTTCTTCTAGATGGAGGTCAGGAATCAAACAAAGAAAATGTTTATTTTGAAGACAGTGATGTGTAAAAGACCCGAATTTCGAGATTGAGTGTATGAATAAAAGATCTAGCTCAGATAGTAGCTCTGGTCGCCCAACAGCAAGAAAGCGCGTCAAATGAGTTCTCGATTTCTTGGCCATGGAACAAAATCAACAAAACCACCTTATGCAAGTACCGATACTCCTTGTCAATTCGGTTGCATGACAGAAAACTATGATCCGACTCCTTCTACGTCTAAAGGCATACTGCAGCGTAGCATGTCTACAACATCATCCGATTCATCATCGTCGTTGACTCCCGAATCTAGTAGTACCAGTATTTTGTTAATGTAAGACGAAGTTTGATTTTTTAAAACATAGTATTTCTTAATATTATAAATAAGAGTATTATTTTCCAAAATAAGTCATCTTTCTCCAAAAAAACAGTCATAACATATCCCTCATTAAATATTTTTTGAATGTTACTTTAATAAAATTCTATTATTTCTGAAAATGATAAGCTACGTGAAGAATATACAAATATACAATTTGTAAAAAAAAGAATTAGCAATATAACTCCTATTATTTTTAAAATATCAATGTGGAAAGTAGTTAAAAAACATAAAGTCTCGTCATCTCAAAATAGTCATTTTTGTGTAATGACACTTTTTTTGCCGGACAGCGATATGATTAAAAAATTTAAAAAAAAACTTGTTTTTATAATTGTATTATAGATTCTTACTCTCTCTTATGTAGCGTTAACAAAGTTGCGTTATTTGAATTTATGTAATACCACCCTTAGGTATAGGGCATTCTGTATTCTCAAGTTTATTTTTTAAAAACATACATACATATTATCACGTTTGTCTCCCATCGGGGTTAGGCAGAGACTATGGTTTTCCACTTGCTACGATCCTGACATACAACTTTCGCTTCTTCTACTTTCATAAGTGGTTTCATACACGCTCGCCGGTAAAGGGTACTCTTGACCTGGCCTTTTTCCAAAAGATCGTCGATTAGATTGACATACGTACGCCGAGGTCGACCTCTACCAGTTTGCCCATTCACTCTCGCCACATAAATCTGCTTCGTCAGTCTATTTTCATCTATTCTCTCCACGTTTCCGAACCATCTAAGCATCCCTTTTCCTATCTTTTTCACTAAATCTGTCATACCGCAATGTTCCCTTATCGCGCTGTTCCTTTCTTTATCCATCAACTTCACTCCAGCTATACTTCGCAGACTTCTCATTTCCACTGCATTAATTTTACTTTTATGCGTCTTCTGCCATACCCAATTCACTTCCATATTTCAGTGTGGGGACCAGCACTCCTCTATGGACAGCCAGTCTTGCCTATTTTTTAAAACCAATCGAAAATTGGTACCTAAACCTCAAAATTAAGTCTATGTCGCTATTCTTGGTTAACTCAACATAAAATCTGCATCACAAAAATTTATGTCGGTCACTGGTTGATGTGTTTCTGAAAAAAGAAAAAACATTTTATTGGAACATACCTATTTCTACTTCTTTAGTCTGCTAAATGGGGAACACAAAAGGGTCAAAATATTACTGTTAAATGTAGCTAAAATTGGAGCATCGCTCATGTACATTATATTAGTTTTTATTTCGCTTCAATACATGCAGTATTTCAGAAGTTATAACGACGAGGACTTTTAGAACTTTTTTGAATAATCGAGATTAGGCGCGCCCATTATGACGTCACAGCCTAGCACAGACTGTGATAAAGCGCGGCGCGGCGTTTGAGTGCGAACGAGAGCGCGACTGTTGAATGAGCAGGGTTGTGATGTATGCGGTCACCCGCGTTATATGCACTTTGATCGTAAATATTTCACCATTTTTTTGAAATATAAAAAAAGTAAAAACACCTTCTCTCTCGTATTTTGTTGTAGATTGATTTAACATTTAAAGTAAAAAACGTTTGTCAGACCCATTGTCGCCAATGAAGTCTCCGTGGAGACGAGATGTGCAGATAACGAAATTCTATTACATCCTGAGTATTGTACTGAGGGTGTAATTAGACAGAATTTAGCGTCACCTGCAAGTGATAGCTGACAAATGAACGAGGTCATGGCGGAGAGATTGTGTTTAATCATAATCATAACCCATGTTGGTATAGTGGACTAGTGAATTGCGACAATATTTAGATTCTCGGTATTCTAAGCCTACCGACCCTACAAATTGGTATGCACTAGCTCACTGATAGACGAGGTTAGGCAGACAGTTGTCATTGGATTCTTTTTGTTTATCTCTCATCTCTACTAGAGGCAGAGCCGTGTCTTTTATCTTTGGGTTAAACTCATCTGTAGGCGATCTAACTGTTTTCAGAATCGTGTTAGTCGCAGACCTATTCATGCCAGAAATTTATACAGATGTTTGATGTTTGGGAGAGAGCAACTGCGCTCAACAGTCAGATGATGACACATACCTATGAGTGGTGTGAGATTTGTAGGTATTTCATCTTTGATTTCCAACATCTGTTCTTTAGTTATATTATTGACATCAGCGAAAGCAACGTCCGGGAACAGCTTTTCTAAATCCTCTGTACCACACCCTTTTTCCTGTGTGTCTAACATAGGCTTCTTATAATTCCTCTTTGGTTCTTTCTTTTTTCTTTTTTTAGGTTCAATATGCTTTATGGCCAGAATTCTTGTGACCTCACCGCGAATCTTAGTCTTAATGTCTTCAGGGAGGTCAATCGCAGATTTATCGTTTTTAAGTAATTTAGTGATGGGTACATCGTCATCACTGCTGGCGTCACAGATTGGATTATGTGAGTCAACTGTAACGTGTTCAATGTTGGCGAAATATTGCCATTTTTTTATCAAGTTGTCTGCTACTTTCTGTAAAATAAAATGATTTGTGACACTGCATAAAAAAAATAAAACGAAGCAAGTTTCTCATATAAAAAAAATTGTTTTTAATTTTTATTTTACCATATTCCGCTTTTTAAATGTCGGATGATGTTCGCCTACGCAGAATATTTAAATGTTATAGTTTTACAATGGATTGCCGCCATGTAACGCCTGATTCCATTAGTTATTCATGTTTTTCATCACAGAAAGGTGTCTCCAGTTCTCAAGCTGAACGTAAGACTTTCTATAATTATATTTTATTTCCAGTTCACACTTCAGAAGGCACATAAGCCGTTAATCCCCGTTGCCAATAACACGGCTTAAGTCAAGTTAAAGACCGGCTTACATGTAGGTCGCCAAAACTTGCGCCTGTACATTTTAACACGGCAATGGGCTCAACACCTGTTACGTAAGACTAAAATGCATACTGTGGAATGTGGGCGTGTAGTATAGTACTGCCACCTCTTCGGGGATAAAGGCTTGACTGATAACTGAACACTAACACATTAGCATCAGCATTATGTGAACCAATAAATACCAAAGTTTAAAGAGACTTTTTAAAATAAGAATTCCAAATATAATAATGACAGTTGTGAACTACAAGGAATTGTAATGTCCAGCATTTCGATATATTAGGTTCCGATGTGGCATGAAAAGAACAGATGGTTGGCTTGTGCACTTGTATGTCTTTTCTTATTTTGATGCGGCTCAGTTTAGGGCAGCTTCCTTAGAGAGCACACGCATAATTACGCTAGGAACGATGAGTTTCTTGCCTTATTACTGTATGTGCTGGTGCTAATTTAAATGACAATGCATAGTTAGCCGTGTGATTTCTAAATTCAACTTGGTAAAACACCCAAGAAGGCAGATTAATACTTTTATCTTGCTACAATATGGGTACCTATCTAATAAAAGGGCTGCTGTGAATGACTGGAAAATAAAGTGACATCACTCTAAATCCAATAATGTTTTCCTACAATATACCCAAAAGTAGGGAATTTTTTTCTGGAATTCCGCATGACTGCTACCGACTATACCACTTGGGAGTCCTCAGAAGGATAGCACTAGGACTTCGTCCTCCACCGCAGCCTCGTCTCAAGGGGTTGTGGGTGGGGTGAAAGTTGGTTTTGGTCCTGCTTTTGAAAGAAAGGCGAACAGCACATCCATAATTCTCAGACTCCGGTCACGGCCGGTAGTCAAGTCTACAGCACTCTCGCCGCACTCTGCGAAACTCGGGAAGGAGTATTTTTCACTGCCTTCCTGCCGCCTATTTTACGAGCATTACTAAAATGCTATATTAACTATAGCAGGCCATTTAAGACCAAAATGAAACAACTGCCGGACAGTAAAATTCATTGTAGCACACAAACATCCTAAGAGATGTTTACTTCATTCGAGGAACAGCTCTCCGCACTAAAACACTCTCTCTCTTATCTAATCTTAAAAAATACAAGCAGGATGCATGATGGTTACAGAAGAAAAAATATTTTATCATACTCACAAAATCAACAGGCCTGGGAAACCTAATCATGTAATGGTCTGAATGTGTTCCGAGCATCTCACACCGGGCACATAGATCATAGTCAGGGCAAGTGATACATTTGTAGCGGTAACCAAGTATCACCTTTTCACAGCTGTTGCAGGCAATTTCGTTGTGCAGCTTTGTTTGTTCATTATCTGGCTCTGATATAAAGAAATCCGTCAACATAAAAATACTAAATAATAAAGAGGGTAAGAAAGGAGTTGTAAGAGAAAATATAAAATAATTATTAAGTGCTTAAAAACTACAATTAGATAAATCAAGTGTGCATCAAAATTTTCTCAATTACAATACATAAAACTGTATGTAGTAATAAGTTGCATAGTATTGAACATTTTTTAAAATAAAGTTACATTACATACCTTCAAAATCATCACCAGGAAGACATAGAGTGGGTATTGCATCAGCACAGAGATGCTTATTTTTGAGACTTGACGGTGCAAAATGTCGCGAACAAACACGATATAACAAATTCTTTAGATTTCTCTCCAGAAGATCCTCTCTGCCAATAGCTCGTAACCATTTCTCTTGTCTGATAGAATTTAAATAAAACATTTATTAAACTTGCTAATCTTAGATAGATTATATTTTTTATTATCCTATTTTATCTACTTTTCCTTAGGGTGGCATTACTGCGGCTGAATAGATCTCGAGCAGCAACTGCGTACCATAAAAGCCGCCCTCTGAATGCAGGCGGCGTAACACCGTACGTGTTGTGGCTATTTTTGGGCTCGCTAAATTTGCTACTTTTTTTTGGTAACTTTACTTACCTATGAGCAGCAATTATTGACTGAGTTATTTTAGAAGCGACCCCAGAATAAGGCTAGCCTTACCTAGACAAGCGGGGCTCTGTCTAGGCGGACTCTAAATTTCCCTAGCTTCTCGTGGGTACGCTATGGATATAAGTAGAAACAATAAAATCCGAAATGGCGGCGATGTGGTTCGCGACCCGTCACGTCACGTTTCCCATCGAGGCGAAAAGTGGACTAGGGATAGCCGCTTTGCTACATTGAATGTAAGAGGAGGAATGAGAGACAAAATAGTGGAGGTATGCAAGATGATGCGAGAGAGACGACTTGATATTTTGTGTGTGAATGAAACAAAGAGGAAAGGATGTGACACCACTACACATGGACCCTATACCGCCTACTGGTCAGGTGTAGCCAATACCAGTACAGCGTGCCAGGGTGTTTGTGTGCTACTATCCGCTAGAATGAATGAATGTGTGAGCCCAAGACTCCTTTGGTTGAGGTTGAAGGTTGGACGCACCCGCATCTTTGTTGTAGGAGTTTATGCTCCGCAAGATGCGCGGTGGTACCGATCTTCAAGAGACCAAAGCGAGAGGCAGGCATTTTGGGAAAGTATGAGTGATATTCTGAGTAAATGCAAACAGAGCGAAAGAATAGTAATGTTAGGTGATTTTAACAGTTGGGTTGGTGTGAAGCGTGATGGATATGAAAGTGTATTGGGAAAATATGGTGACGAACGAGTTAATGAAAATGGAGAAAGCTTGCTTGAAGTATGTTTGGAGAGGAATCTTGTGGTAACCAACACCAAGTTCAACCACAAGGATATCCACTTGTTTACGAGACAAGAAGGAAGCCCGAGAAGCATGATTGATTTTGTGATTGTAGATGCAAGGCTGAGAAAGAAAGTGCTAGACACCCGGGCATACCGCGGTGCCGGTATTGACACAGACCACTTCTTGGTTATGAATCGAGTAAGAGGTCTGTTTCAACGGTGGCGGCACCGTGTGCATGAACCCTGTAGTGTACTAGAGCGCATAAAAGTCGATAATTTGCAAGAAATTTGAAAATTTAGATGAGGTATATGAGATGGAAAAATTATGGAAGTCGTTTAAGGAAGGACTCGTGGAAGTTGCAATTGAAGTGTGTGGAGTAAACAAGAGGAGCCAAGGATGTAAGGTAAAGAGAATGTGTGCTGAAGTCATGAAAGCGTTGTCCGATAAGAAGAAAGCATGGTTGGATTGGCTGACTACAAAAGTCAATCAAAGAATGCAGAAGGCAACGGATGAGGATGTAAGAATGGCAAAGGATGAATATAGCGTGTTGCAAAAGAGGTGATAAAAAGAAATAAGAAGGATGACAGAGATGATTTTGACAACAGGTTATCTGATGATTTCCAAAAGAATATAAAATTCTTTTGGAAATCCATAAGAACAATGAGAGCTCAACAGACAACATTGCAGCTCACCCATATCAGAAACCATGATGGCAGTGTTGTGAAAGGTGAAGAATCTGTGCGTAAACGATGGAAGGAATATTTTGAAAGGTTATTTAAAAAGGGGGTATGCAAGCACAGAGACATTGCTGGGAAGTGAGTGAAAGCGGCAATGAAAGTGATATAAGTATAGAAGCAATTATAGAAGCATTGAATAGTATGAAACTAGGCAAAGCTGCGGGAATTGATAGGATTTCTGTCGAGATGCTGAAAGCGTGACAGGGCGTGGTTGTTTGCCAGCTGACCGCCTTTTTAACCTTTGCTGGAGGGGTGGCAGCGTACCAGAAGATTGGTGTAAAACTGTCATCGTACCGCTGTATAAAGGAAAAGGGTCGCAGCAAGAGTGCAAAAACTACCGCGGCATAAGCTTGCTCAGCATCGTCGGCAAATTGTATGCGAAAGTTTTGATAAAAAGAGTGATGAATGAAACTGAAGGGAAAATGTGGGATGTGCAAGCAGGATTTATGAAAGGAAGAGGATGCACGGATCAGGTCTTTTCCTTACGATGCGTAATTGAAAAACTTTTGGCGAAGAGTCAAAAAGTTTATTGCGCATTCGTAGACTTGGAAAAGGCTTATGATAGAGTGGTGAGGAATGAACTGTGGTCAACATTGTCCATGTATGGAGTAAGCAGCAACTTGATACAAGCACTGAAATCTCTATATGAGGGATCCAGTGCTTGTGTCAGAATCAACGGAGCTTGCACAGACTTTTTTCACATCGAAAAAGGTGTGAGACAGGGTTGTGTAGCCTCACCGTGGCTGTTTAACCTATACATTGACAGTTGCTTGAAAGAACTGCAAGAAAGTGTGTATGGTCTAAAAATGACTGATCTGACTATCAAATGTCTTCTTTACGCTGATGATCAGGTAATACTTGCATCATCAGCGGACGAGTTGCAGTTGATGGTTAATATTATGCATGATGCGCTGAAAGGCAAAGGAATGAAAGTGAATGTAAATAAGACGAAAGTAATGGTTTTTGAAAGAGAGAAAAACATGACAGATTGCTTGATTTTTGTGGAAGGAAAAAGAGTGAAACAAGTGAAAGAATTTATATACCTAGGCTCAAAATTTAGGAGAGATGGAAAGTGTGATGATGACATTGAAAGAAGGGTTTTGGCTGGCAATCAAGTGAATGGAGCAATGTACACCTTTATGGGCACCCAGAACGTGTCTAAAAAGGCAAGACTGGCTGTGCATAGAGGAGTGCTTGCTCCCTACACTAACATATGGCAGTGAAAGTTGGGTATGGCAGAAGAAGCATAGGAGTAAAATTAATGCAGTAGAAATGAGGAGTCTGAGAAGTATAGCTGGAGTGAAATTGATAGATAAAGAAAGGAACAGCGTGATAAAGGAACATTGCGGTATGACAGAAGACGTAGTGACTAAGATAGAAAAAGGGATGCTCAGATGGTTTGGACACGTGGAGAGGATGGATGAAAATAGACTGACGAAGAAAATTTATGCGGTGAGAGTAAATGGGCAAACTGGTAAGGGTCGACCTCGACGTACATATACCGATCAAATTGAAGATCTTTTGACAAAAGGCCAGGTCAAGAGTACCCTTAATCGGCGAGCGTGTATGAAAACAATTATGAAAGTTGACGAAGCGAAAGTTGTATGCCAGAATCGTAGCAAGTGGAAAGCCATAGTCTCTGCCTACCCCGGTGGGAGACAGGCCTGATGATATGTATGTATGTATGTATGTATTTTAGAAGTTCTAACCTACGACGAGAACTGAGACCTCTGGCTTGCTAGATGGTAAAGAAACACACTGCACACTGCGTCATCGAGAAAGCATATAAACAGAAGGCTAAATAAAATAGTGAAAAGTGTACCTACTTGTACTTACCGGGGATTATCTTTAGGTACACCATAATAAAACAAATGTTTGCTAGTTTTACTGTTCCTTCCGCATCCACGTACACAACAATAGTTTACCATTGTTTATTAAAAATATCACGGTTTGAATATTTTAAAATTATTGTAATAAATATATATAAGGTTGTAATAAATAATATATAGAATGAAGGAAGGAAACATAAGGAAATCTAAGGCTACTCTGTGATCTAAGGGAAATTACGAAAAAAATTTTACTTTGTTTTTTTTTGTTGTTTTGGCGATGTCCGGCTTGGACTTAGCCACGACGTATATTATATTAACTTTTTCTTATAGTGATAATTTTCAAGTAGATAATGAATATTCTTTATTCAAAAGTAGTAAATTATTCTTATTGATAGCAGCGTATTCATGTATAGGTTTGTTCAAAGCTCTAATTTCTAGGTGACGCGATTGCCAACAACAAAATTTATTGATCTTACATCTTCCATTACGTATTAATTTTTTCTTCTATAGTGATAATTTTCATGTAGATAATTCATCTTCTTCATTCAAAAGTAGTTAATTATTCTTATTGATAGCAGCGTATTCATGTATAGGTTTGTTCAAAGTTCTACTGCAGTAAAATGAAGGTAAATTTTACTGCAGTTTTATGTGGATTTTGGAAGGCAACAGAAAATACCGCGTTCCACTAAGTTATCAAATTTCACAACACTTGTGCACATTGTCAAAGCTTTTATGTTCAGAACACCATCATTTTTACACATAAACACCCGTAAATACACTAGTTTGGAAAAAATAATAACCGAGCGGCGATCGCGTTATTAGCTGTTTCCCGCCAAAACCATACTTTACTTTTTTTTTGCTTTTGTCCATACAGCCTAGTCTTCGGTATTTATATTTTCTTAGTATATAATCCTGTCCAGTCTTTGTCGATGTCGAGTCCTCAGTCCTAGGTCCTTGTCCTTGCCCTCATTATAATGGTGATTCTTATACTGAGGTTTTCAGTGGACTTTTCGCGTCAAGAGAGAAAATAGCATTTCACTGCATATATATCATTGTCTATCACTATAGCACGTTAACACAACTTTTATGTACAAGAAACCACCACTCCCACACATAAAACAAGATAAATGCACTAGTTTTAGAAAATAATATACAGCAAGCGCCGCCCTTGTCACTCTCCCGCCAAAACTCTCCCCATCCTTTACTTTGTTTGGTAAACAATTTTTTTTTCAATCCCAAAATAATGGCTTGGTAACTAAGACATTTTAGCTAAATCTTATCTATATCATATTTCTTCAATACAAAACCATAATAAAACAAAACTAATCGACGTATGGCCTTATGGCATACAACTAGTACCTCTTAGTTTTATGCTATAAGGCCATACGTCGATTGGTTTTGTTTTATTATGGTTTTGTAAAAACAAGCAATAGTAATATAGATATTTTGGAGAGATTCCAAAGTAAAGCCCTAAACGTTTAACATACCTATGTTATACATGGGGCTGAAGAGATTTGATGTTCCAGGTCTCATCAATAGACTCGCCATAGATGGAAACTTTCTCAATTTAGGATTAAATAAAGCATAACCGAGTTCAAGTTTGACTACACAATGTCATAATGTTGATTAAAAGATTGCCAAGGAGCAGAAAGCATCAAAATAAATATTTCTTCAATCTTATGTTTTATTTTACTCCTATCCAGTCCTTTGTCGATGTCCAATCCAGGTTCCGTGTCCTTGCCCTATTAACGTGGTAGAAACTTTATTGGGACTTTCAGTGGAATTTGCGTGGCATAAATGTAAAATAGCATTTCACTGCAATATATCACACAATATATCACACTAAAATTCACAATGAAACCAAAAGCCCTTATCTTGGGCTGGCGAAAGAAACTCAGTCTATACATCCTTGTTATTAATATTTTTGGTCAAGCATGTCCCTTCCTTTGTTTACATTTAAACCAACGAACTATCTTCACGCTGTATCTCTGACGGCGTAGTCTGAGATGACAGATCACCAAGTCTACTTCTAGTCTAGTATAAATCCACATACCTATTTGGGATGATTTTTTGAAAAGTACGGTGAGTCTCAACCTAAGTTTCTGGTTCTTCATTGATTTGATCAAGTGTCTGCGACGAAACGTTTGGGAATCCAATGAGGATTCCCAAACGTTTTTACGCCGACACTTTATTTATTAAATGGGCAGATGCCGCAGATACTGTTACCATTAGTTTTTATTACATGAATGAATATTGAATTTAAAATCTTTTTTTCTACGTTTTTACTATTTAAACATGTTTTTATTTTACCATAACACTGTGAAAAAAAGATCTAGAGCTAAAAGGTCTTTGAACCCAGGCTATAAAAAGTTAAACAAAAAAAAACGAAAAAATAAATAAATATGCCAGACAGTACCAGACACATCAACGTAGACATTATAAGGTAAAACTAACCTTAAGTGCTTCTTGAGTATAAATTTTGAAATACGGCTCTAAGACGTAGAGGACGGGGGCATTTAAGATAATAAGAAGATTGAAGAAATATGAATTAATAAAGATCTTAGTAACCCTTTAACCAGGCTATAAATTCACAACCTCAAAGAGGTTTGGCGCCATCTTTTGTACATTACGCACTTTGCCGTATTTTATTACAAAACTAGTATATAATTCGTGATTTTGTGTTTAATAATGGTGGATAATGTTTTTTTTTTTCTTTTTGTTATGGCCCCTATGCCGGAGCGGGTACCGGCAATTCCGCCACATGTATAATGTTATATAGTTTTCAAAAATGTCAGAGAAAATGTGCATGAAGGAAAGTGACATAGGTGACAATTTGCAAAAATGATTTATAACGGTAGCAGCTTTTCTTTCCACTGGTAAGTAACAGCACCAATCATATTTTTCAAGTAACATAGTACTACGTTGATTAAAGATTTTTTCAATCTCTTAGTTTTAGGTAGGTAGATACGCAGCATCTGTTTAAATTGGAGATGTGTGAAAAGGGGCAAACACCTCATTTAGATTTTTGGAACGAACTTGAAAGCGGCTCACGGACGGTGCCATTTAGTAGAAAACGTCGTATTAATGACATGACATAAGCCATGTGTACCTATGCGTGTGTGTATCGAACCTACAAATGAGCAAGTGAGTGCGGAGCCGGGTGCACAACTCTCTCTCTCTCTCTCTTTGTCTCAATACACGTATTTTTTGCAATTATATTTTTTTTGGAACGTATATACCTTGTTTCTGACAGGGGTCCCCGACTGTATAATATTTTTATATAATATATATTCTTTTTAATATTTTTTACTTCTACTTGAAGCGCTCGTGGCCCCGCGGACGTAGTGTTCTGTAAACGATCACTGCGTTAAGCAACTTTCACTATGGCTGGTCCTCGGAAGGGTGACCACTTTGTGGCATTTATATTTGCGAGCTTTTCTGTGCTTTGGAAGCCACGTTAAGCCGTTGGTCCCGGTTGCCAGTAACATGGCAGTCGTTAAGCCAGTTGAATGCCTTATGGACGGCTAGAAAAATTTCAACAGCAGGTCGCCGCAAACTGTAGTACGCCTCTGCCTACCCCTTCGGGGATAAAGGCTTGAAAATATGTTATGTTATTGTTTACTTACAATATATTCAGTAGGTTCAAACAATCGTTCAAGGAATTTGTCCTGTGTTCTAATTGGTCATGGTCACTTATTTAGAAAGGGACACCGCCACTGCCGAGAGCCATCTCACGCGAATCGATTATTTCGCAGTAGTGCACAGTCTAGTTATAGGTATAAGGTCTTTGTCTAGGACTGACGTGACGTCGACAAAGGACTAGACATGCACTAAATAAGAGGAAAATATAAATAATAAATACTGATGACAAGGCTGTATGGACTAAGTTTTCTTTGCCTACCCAAGATGGGCGAGGGCGAAGACAACTAAGAACAACAACAACAACCTCAAATTTGCAAATTATTTAGATTTTGCCCAAGATGTTTTTTTGATATTAGAATATTAAAGCATTTACTGATATGCAACAGATAATAATCTAACATTTCATCAATTTTGACATAATAGCGCCAGTTTCATTGTTTTAAATATATTTATATTTACTAGTGTTGTAAGTTAAAGATATCGTAAACATGAAGTTGTGTGTTATTCTCACAGGAGCATAGCCATGGATATAGGCATAAATGTATTTTCTTTCCGTGAGAACTTGTAGCTTTAACAAGCATAATGGCATCTAAACCGGGTTCTCATTCCCAAGATTCCAAAGAGATCGTCCCAGGATCTTCCAAACTGGACACAAACAAGGTGAGCTTTTAAGTAGTATACTTACTATAATAAAGTAAAATGTGTTTGGGTACTGTTATTTAAGGTTACAAATGCCTAATAATTGGATTCATTGATTAACATAATCTTCAACAAACGTGCGCTCGTGGACCCGCGGTCTCAGTGTTCTGTAAACGATCACTGAGTTACGCAACTTTCACTATTGCTGGTCCTCGGATGGGTGACCATTTTGTGGCATTTACATTTGCGAGCGTTTCCGTGCTTCGGAAGGCACGTTAAGCCGTTGGTCCCGGTTGCCAGTAAAATGGCAGTCGTTAAGCCTGTTTGAATGCCTTATGGGCGGCATGAAAAATTTCAACAGCAGGTAGCCACAACCTGCGTCTGTCTATTTCAACACGGCAATGGGCTCGCCACCTATTACATGGGACAGAAATCCACACGGTGAAAAGATGGAAATTTATTTTATTTTTTATTTTTTTATTCAACGAACGTCTCCATCCATAGGTTGCCTGCTAAGGTCACTCATTGTACTGCTTTGTGTACTGTATACTAAATAAATAATGGCATGACAAAGTAGGTTTTTGTTATTTGTTTTTGCATGAAACATCTAAAAATTTTGTTAGTGATAACTTTACTGTTTGAAATAGTGTAATAAAAACTGAAATATAATAAAGACTCTGCAGTACAGTCTGTAACTGGTGCCTAAAAGAAGCAGTTGTGTATTTATATAGGCCTCCTCTCAGTTCTAGTTCTAGTTGATTTATAGTTTTTTTTTTATTTATATCTGAGCCATAGTCCTAATTGCATCTGAACAACAATCTGAACTACTCTGCAGTGCAGTCTGTAACTGGTGCCTAGAAGAAGCAGTTGTGTATTTAATTAATTAAATCTAAAACAAAAGGTTTGAATTTTAATAGATTTTACTAACTACACTTGAAACCTTTTCTCCTCTCACCAGCCTACCAGAAGAGATTTCTGTTAGAAATAAGCAGTGCCATTTTACTCTTTACTCCGACTTTTTGATTCTTCTTCCTGCCATTAGCCTGGAAAAGAGGGTAATGCCAGCGCCCTTCTTTTGTAAGAACCCACACAACTATAAGACAGAGAGTCCTAAGATCTCTTCTAACCAATGGATGAGATTATATCCTCGGCATCTGTGAATTGGTTGCTACATTTTCTCTATAAAAATTAAATATATTATGAAGCCCAGCTGTCAAAGCTGTCATCAGAGTCTAAACTGCTCTCGAAATTTTTACTAATTTTGTGAAGAAATGGAAAGGAAATGAACTAAAAACATTACCAAAGTGCCAATCATAAATTGTGAAATCAGTGATATTGTTATCTGGCCAAAAACACTAAAATATAGCAAAAATATATGTAATATAAAAAATATATAATATATAAACATTAAAAGTGACAAATCTTAGTAAAAAAAAAACCTACCCTCAATTTATAGTGATTGTTGCTAAAACTTTTAAGTGTCAACATGACCTAATCTTATATGGTCACCAAAAAAAAAAAATTAATTCCCTAAAACAAAACCCTCCGGAAGTAGCCACTTCCGGAGGGTTTTGTTTTACCATGGCTGACCAGGGCTGACCAGGCTTCAGGAGAGAAAAATGCTACTGGTGCAATATCAAATGCTAGGATTTTATTTAGTAGATCAACAACATCTAAAATAAACCTTGATCCCAACAACCAAACAAATGATGAGTCCAACGATTGGCAGACTGTACCAATACTGAGGCGAAGTCAGACCCATAAAAAACGACGATTGAGCGTAACATTTCCGCCTGAAAATGTACCTATAAAAAACCGCTACTCACAGCTTCAGGTAGATGAAATAGAAAAATCTGATATTACTCAGAGAAAAGCAGTCAAGCCGCCGCCCATAGTATTATATGGAGTACAAAATATAACAAAACTCAAAGAAATAATAGATAAAAATATAGAGCAATCACAATATTCATTCAAAATTTTTGCCAAAAATCATCTGCGTGTTACAACAGAGAACATAGATACCTATAAAAGTCTTATGACTTTAGTTCGTGAACAAAACCTTATTGGTCATACATTCACACCCAAGAATGAGAGGCCATATTGCATTGTAATTAAGAACCTGCACTCATCTGCACCCACTGATGCTATACAGGAGGCTATACAAAACACTGGAAATACTGTGAAGGGAGAGATAATAAATGCCAGACACAGACTTACCAAAACACCCCTGTCAACTTGGTTCGTAAATCTCGAACCTGGTCCAAACATTGATGCTGTGAAAATTTTGAAATATATTTATCACACAGCGGTACAAATTGAATACCCAAAACGCAAAAGAACAATACCTCAGTGCAAATGCTGTCAACAATATGGGCATACCAAGAATTATTGTATGCGGCCTTATAGGTGTGTTAAATGTGCAGAAAATCACAATACGGCAGATTGTCAAAAGACAGACAAAACTTGACCACCAACGTGAGCTTTGTGCTTTGGTGAACATCCTGCAAATTATAAAGGATGTAAGGTCTACCAGGAAATTCACAAAAGGAAATTCCAACAAAGAGTTCCACTTAATAGAGACACACCTAGTACACATACAAAAGGGAAAGAATCTTACCAAAACATGGATATACCTCCAGAAGTTTCAGAAAAAGCAACTAAAATTAACCCTGACCTAACCTATGCACAAGTAACGGCAGCAGGGACCAAATTAGAAACTATTCTATGCCAACAAGCTAAAAAGCTAGATCTTCTAATTAACCAAATGGGTACTCTTATGGGTCTCTTGACAACAATTATTAATAAACTATTCAAATAAAATGGCTTTCCGAATTGCAACTTGGAACATAAATGCTCTGCTTGGCAAGAAACAGGAAGTGGAGGTTTTTTTAAAAGTGCAAAGTATATTATTAATTTCTGAAGCACACCTTACAGAAAATGTGTCAATACGCATGCAAGGTTACGACATTTATGCTACCTACCATCCTAGCAATAAGGCACACGCCGGCACGGCCATTATTATAAAACAAAATATAACTAACTATCTAACTATATTCACGCTGTATCCCTGACGGGGTAGTCAGAGAGGACAGATCGCCAGGCTTCGCAATCCATGCATACTTCTTTCGCTTCTTCGAGATTCATCAATCGCTTCATACACGCACGTCTGGGTATCCGAGTACTTTTGACCTTTCCGTTTTTGAGCAATCTGCTCACGTGGTCTTCATATGTAAGTCTCGGCCTACCCTGACTCCTTCTACCCTCTACTTTTGAACAATATATATTCTTTGTCAATCGTTCCTCACTCATTCGTTGGACGTGTCCAAACCAACGGTAGCTTAACGCTGACACTTTCATTCAAACCTGCCATATTGCGTAACACTTCGTTACGTATTCGGTCGGCCAAGGTAACGCCGCACAATTTTCGAAGTGATCGCATCTCCACAGCATCTCTGTCTTTTCTTGCATACATCTTTCCATAATATTCATTCCATCTCTGCAGGACGTCAGTTTGGTCTGTGAGGACGTCATTGTTAACACTAAGCACTTTATTCATACTGCAGATTGCCGAACAACTCCGGGTCTTGCCTACCTCTTTCCAGAAGAGCTATTCCGGCATTATCCCGGAAATTGGACGACAACCTTTCATCCGCTTTCATTCTGCACCTTTCACGAGCTTCTTCTATCAAGTGCCTTCGTGTTAACTTTCTGCAGCTTGTATCTCTCTTTCATATTAAAATCATTCCGCGAGGCTAAGTAGTCTAGCCATGCTTTCTTCTTTATTCGAACTGCTTCTTTCACTTCCTCATTCCACCATGCATCACGCTTATTACTACTGCCTCTTTTCGTTTCTCCACACACTTCCACTACACAAACAAAATATCAAACGCCAATTACTACCAGAATATCGAGACTCTAAAATACAAGCAACATCGATTGAAATATATGACAAACAGAGCTCTCTAACACTGTCGTCAATCTATTGTCCACCAAAACAGAAGAGAAAATCTGAGACTACCGAAAATGATTTTGATCAATATTTTCGAACATTAGGCAGCAGGTTCTTGGTTGGAGTTTCTTGCAGCTCTTGGTGACTGGAATGCTAAACACACCCTGTGGTGATCACGTCTGACAGCAACAAGAGGGCGAAATCTACGTAGAAATATAGATAAGCACAACCTAAATATTCTATCGACTGGTGGCCTATTAATCCTACAAAAATACCAGACCTATTAGACTTTTTTATATACAAAGGAATACAGTCCCATTTCCTAGATATAGAAGAATGCTTCGACTAATCATCTGACCACATCCCTATTATTGTATCTATGAGCTCAAATATAATATATAAACCCACGCTACCCTACTTATATAACAAAAACACTGATTGGGAGTCATTCCAAATATATCTGAATGAAAGGCTAGACCTAAAGACCTGCCTGAAATCACAAGAGGACATTGACACTGCTGTGGAGCAGATCACTAAAATTATTCAAAGTGCAGCTTGGCTCAGCACCCCATCACTAGTACCAAAATCTAATTCATCACAAGAAGTCAAATTACCAAAATTCATAAAAGACAAGGTTCTAGAAAAACGACGGCTGAGGAGAATATGGCAGTCGGCATCCAAAGGACAAAAGAGATTTCAATAGAGCAGCAGCTGAGCTTGAAAGAACTGGAGAATGATACCCTGGAGTCACACCTGCAGTCTTTAACACCAACTACATCGTCCAAAAATGAAAACTCTGTGGAAGACTGTAAAATCTAGAGACAAGACTCGTGTCGCTCAATATCCCCTTAAAAGGACTGATGGCACATGGGCAAGGACAAACAAGGAAAGAGCAGATGCCTACGGATCGTTTTTGGCTGATGTGTTCACCCCAAACCAGGATCATGACATGAGTAATATGGATGAGGTGGTTTCATCATTTCTAGAAAGTGACCTTCAGCTCAGTCCTCCTCTTAGACACTGCACACCATCTGAAGTCAGGAGCACAGTGATGGAACTGAAACTGAAAAGAGCTCCAGGATTTGATCTTATCACTGCAGAAGTGCTACAGTAATAACCAAGGAAGGGCATTGTCCTTATTACATCACTCTTTAACGCCGTACTAAGAACTACGTATTATCCGTGCTGCTGGAAGTAATCGCAAGTGACAATGGTCTTCAAACCTGGAAAACCACCGCACCTGACATCATCTAATCGACCTATAAGCCTTTTACCACTCTTATCGAAGGTACTAGAAAAAAATGTGTCCACTCGCTTAATTGAAATGCTCACTGAAAATGAAGCTATACCAGAACACCAATTCGGATTTCGGAAACACCATTCAACTATAGAACATGTGCACAGGGTATGCGACTATGTGAGAGATGCCCTAGAAGGCAAACAGTACTGCTCTGGAGCATTCTTGGATGTCCAACAGGCTTTTGACAAGGTCTGGCACAATGGCCTGCTCTACAAAATAAAGAAGCTCTTGCCACACAATATGTAAATTCTCTTGAAGTCCTACTTGAATAATCGCATCTTTTATGTCAGAATCGATGATGCAACCTCTGACTCTGACTTTCATAACGTACGAGCAGGTGTCCCACAGGGATCCATATTGGGACCTTCACTTTACTTACTGTTTACTGCAGACGTACCAGAACCAAAAAATGTGATTATGGCCACCTTTGCAGATGACAAATCAAATTACATATAATTATGTATATTAGTTATTACCGGGACTAAACGCAGCCATACCTTTAGTTGCCTAAAAAATAATGTAAAAAAATACAACATATATATGCAGATTCAAGACAAGTAGATAATATAACACAAGATTCATTCGAATCCTAAATAGCTCGAGCGAAGAGCAATCAACTCATTTCCATTTATTTTTATCATTCAAATAATCATTAATTGTGTAATAAGCCCTTTTCAAGAGGTGCGTCTTAATTTCCGCCTTAAATTTATGTAACGGCAGGTTCATAATGTCTAAAAGAATTTTATTATATAGGCGTACGCCAATTCCTCCAAAAGAGTCGTGAACCTTTCGTAAACGATGATGCGTTCCAATTAATTTATACTTATTTCTAGTATTTATCGAATGTATGTCACTGTGTCTATTGTATAAATGTATGTTCTGTTTAACTAACATGATATTTGCAAATATATACTGTGATGCAACCGTTAAAATGCCAATTTCTTTAAATTTCTCTGTAAGACACACTCTAGCACTCAATGTATATATTGCACGTATAGCTCTCTTCTGGAGTACAAAAATTACTTGTAGATCAGCTGCTTTACCCCACAGCAAAATGCCGTAAGACATGACACTATGAAAATAACTAAAGTATACTATAAATTTTGTTTTCTTAGCGTTTAGTAGCAAATTATTGGTCGTAAACCAATCTACAACTTGGGCAAGTGAACTATTAACGCCGTTAAAATCAGTAAGCGTACGATCTACTTTAAAAATAAGTGACGTATCATCAGCAAATAGAACAATGTCGCACAAGTTCTGTATATAGAATGGCAGATCGTTAATATAAATTAAAAATAGAAATGGACCTAGAATTGATCCCTGCGGTACGCTCACAGCTACAGATGCTCCAGAGGAGCGAATTTCATTAACATCAACATGTTGTATCCGATCATTTAAGTAGGAGGCAACAAGATCCAGTGCAGAGTCTTTGATACCATAATAAAAGAGTTTTCGCAATAGTGTTTTATGTTCAACGCAATCAAATGCTTTGGAGAGATCGCAGAATACACCAATAGCATCTTTTCTATTCTCCCAGGCGTCATATATATAATTCAGAAGTGTCACACCTGCATGAATGGTAGAACGACCCCTTGTGAACCCATACTGCTCTTTATGTAGTAGCATATTTGAATTAAAATGAGCTTGTAGTTGTTGCAATATAATTTTTTCAAAAATTTTGCTAGTGGCACGTAATATTGAAATAGGTCTGAAATTACCAGGGGCGGTTTTGGATCCAGACTTAAATAGAGGTATTACCTTGCTGTGTTTCATTAAATCTGGAAACACTCCTTTATTGATACATTTATTAAATATTTCAGCTAGATGTGGAGATAAATTAACAATAATAGACTGTATCAATTTCACAGAAATACCCCACAAGTCAGCTGTCTTTTTTGAGTTAAGCGACTTGAATACTTTAATGATATCGTTAGGGTTAACACATTTGGACTGCCTCTGTGGCGCGGTGGGAGTGCATCCGACTGCTACGCAAGAGGTCGTGGGTTCGATTCCCACCCAGGATAAAACTTTGTGTGATGAGCATGATGGTTTATTCTGTGTCTGGGTGTTATTTATATATAATATGTATGTATTTTGAAATATATAAGTATGTTTATCAGTTATCTGGTTACCATAGTACAAGCTCTGCTTAGTTTGGAATCAGATGGCGTTGTGTGAGTTGTCCCAACAATATATATATATTTAAAACTAAATAAGACATTGCACTGATCTACGCTGCCCCCAAGCATGCGTTGAGCTTTGATTGGACAAGAATTTAAGGAGCTAGTTGTTTTCGCGGGTATGTCTATAAAATAGTTGTTAAAAGTTTGTGCTACATCTAATTTATTATTAATCACCTTTAATTTACTCAAAGTTATTATCACGGGGTAGTAATCGACCGGTTTCAGTATTGATTACATTCCAAGTCATTTTTACCTTATTTTTTGAATCTTTAATCTTATTACTGATATGTAACGACTTGGCAGCAGTACAGGTCTTTTTGAAGGTCTTGGAATATTTTTTTACCATCATCATCATCCGAGCGTCTGTCCCAGTTGCGTCTCGCGACGCCCGGGGTCCGCTTTCCTACATTTTCTCCTCCACTTCGCACGGTCTTCGGCATCCCCTGTAGTGAGACCATTGGCACGCATGTCATCCCTTACGACGTCAAGCCAGCACTTCTTGGGTCTTCCCCTCTTACCGGGACCCGGCGGGGCTGACATGGCCAGACATTTGTTACCTACGTGGCCCGGCGGTTGCCGCAAGACGTGACCATACCAACGAAGGCGACACTCTTGCAACTTGTCTGCAATGTCACGGACGTGAAGGCTGCCGCGGATGCGAGAGTTTCTCACGCGGTCCACCCGCACGTTCCGTGACACGCAGCTCCTGCTTGTGTCGCTCCAATATCGGCCACGTCTCACAGCCATGTAAAAGGACAGGTATTTAAAAAGGACAGATCCCAGGTATTTAACCTGGTCCGTGCGCTCGACCAAATCACCGCCTATGCGGACGGATGTGGGATCTGTCGAGTTTAGTGCCAAGTACTCGGTCTTCGCCACATTTAGTTTCAGACCGCCGTTCTCAAGCGTCTCCTTCCACGCCTTTACACGTCGCACCAATCTGCCCCTGTCCGCGTCTGCCAGCGCAATATCGTCAGCATACATGAGCAACCATGGAGGCTGCTCATGTGGGTTTCTGATGCTGTCCGACAATTCGTCTAATATTACACTGAACAGAAGCCGACTAAGGACCGAACCCTGGTGGTTGGAATATTTTTTTACATATTGAATAAAAGCAGGATCAAAATTAAATTGCTTCATACCATATAGTTCGTACAACTTAGCCCTACTTTTGTAAATACCTGTAGGTGCCCACTCACAAAATTGCAGGTTTTTGTTTTTATAAAATGTTTTTGATTTAAATATATTGTTGTACTCAGCTTTAATTGTATTAAATAAGGAGTTATATAAGCCGTTTGGATCTTCCTGATTAAAATCAATATTAGTGACTTTTGCTGAAACATTAACATTAAATTGTTTAAGTCGATATGCACTCATACATACACTGCAATACTATCGACCGATAAAGACCCAGCCTTAGCATCCAGATATCTACAGGAGCATTTGGACAGAGTTCATTTTTGGATGCTATCATGGAAAATTAAGGCTAGTGCCACTAAATCCAACCATATCACATTCACCTTAAGAAAAGAAGACTGTCCACCTGTAAGATTAGGCCAAGATGTTTTGCCGCACAGCACATCTGTAAAGTACCTTGGATTTCACCTTGACAGAAGACAGACCTGGAAAACACATATCCAAAATAAACGTGATGAACTGAACCTTAGGTTTAGATCACTTGAATGGCTTCTGGGCAGAAAATCACGTCTATCTGTGGAAAATAAACTACTAATCTACAAAGCAATATTAAAGCCAATCTGGACTTATGACATTCAGATCTGGGGTTCGGCAAGAACTTCGAACATTGAGATTCTGCAGAGGTTTCAAAATTGCGTGCTAAAATCAATAATAAATGCTCCAAGGTTCACAAAAAATTATGAGGTACACGAATATCTGAATATCCTCACAGTAAGGGAGGAAATAGTCAAAAGCATAAAGCTCTACAAGACTCGAATCAATAATCACCACAACAGACTAGCTCAGAGTCTTAGTAATCCCAAAAACACAAGACGGCTTAAACGATCTCACACCTGGGATTACATCTAAGCAACAAAGGAGGCAGCTCGCCTATGGGACGGCAAGCCTAACACGCCAATAATACTTTTATAATAACTGCTTATGGTCTAACTGAGAGACTGATTGCATGTTAGTGTAAAAATATGAAAAGAAAAGAAAAATATTATGATGGTATATTAAAAGCTGCTAAGTCACAACCCTTCTCAAAAGTGAACTAGAGTTCATGATATCATAGAGTTATTTTCTAACTCCTGCACAAGTGGTATTCAATATAATAGCTCAAAATATTGAAAAGTATAGTTATATATTTTTTTTTCATTTCCGACTTTCCACTTAAAGTGGACATACCTGGTTTTAATATTTAAGTACACTGTTATGAACAACAGTTTTATATAAAGAAATAATTTCAATCCAATTTCAGTCAACAATCAATATTCCAATACCTCAAACTTCAGTTCCGAGTTCTCCTGGAAGCAATGTATGGTTTAAGGTGAAGACTTCAAGCAAGGGAGTGGAGAAGGCGAAGAAAAGATTGAAAGCCTTTGCTATTCAAAAGAAGACGCCGATAACTGTCAACAAACCTGTTGTGAGCAGTAAAACAACCCTCCCAGGCAGTGGTAGTAAGTACTCATTCCTGTTTTTACTGTTGATTTTTGTTTAGAGTTGGTGGTAAGTTTGTTTGTTTGGTTGAATGCGCTAATCTCACTAGGAATCTTAGTAATTAATAAATTCTTTTTGTGTTAGATAGCCCATTTATCGACGAAGGCTATAGGCTATATATCATCACGCTACTTGTAATAAGAAGTCTAATTAACATGAACAAGCAGCTCTACACTGACCACTATTTATTATAAATCCTCTTATCTAACAGGCTATGGTAGAGCGAAACATTGGAGACCATGTAAGTTTAAGGTTTGATAATATAGTGTAAAATTGTACCTAAGATTCCTGACATACCAACACCGTGTCCTTACCTCGGTCTCGCGTGCTCTTGTAACTATTTTTGTATCTCAACGAAACCGACGAATTTCCAGAGCCACAAGACAATTTTTATGTATTAAGTAAGAATTTATAAGCGACGGGATTGAACAGGTGCGACGGGAGTTCGAATTATGTCACGTCACGGGCGAAGCTGTGGAAATCACCTAGTGCCTTATATGCCGTTTTCTGGAACTTAAGTGATTTCCCAGTGGCCCTAACATGCAACTGTCGTTCTAAGGTCTCGGGCTCAAATCCTGGGTCAAACATTTGAGTGATCCACATATTACATATGTTTATCGGGGGAGCAAGATCTCACAGCTTAGCTTACTTTTTACTAGATGGCGATGTGTAAAAAATAAATGTCCCGATATAATTAAATAATTAAATTGTGTTAAAATCTTATTTACTTTGATTGCAGGCAACACCGTCCTCATTGGGAAGCTTAGTGCTGTCAAAGTAACTCCAAAACCAGACAACAAAGAAGATGCAGACCAGAAAAAGCTTCCTAAACCACCTAAACCAGGCCAAAGTAAGAACGCACACAATTAAAAGATAAGGGGGCGTCCGTAAATTATGTTAAGCGTATTTGAGGTTTTTTAGACGCCCACTTCCTTCGTAATGAGATATCGTGAGATTTATCACGATTTTCCTCTCTACTTGCCCCTAATCTCACGTGAGATTCTGTCTGAGATGACGCTTGGGTCGCGTTTGTCTAGTCGACTGGTTTAAAGCGCCTGAAAAGTCGAAGCATATTAATGCTCTTACGAAGCGAGTACTATCATACATTGAACTGTCGAGCTGCGCATAGGTAGGTGCTGTTGCATTCGTTCAACTCCTGTCTAGGGTAAATGTGTTATCTCCGGGCCCCATCCTAACCAACCAGTAGTATATTAAAGGTAAGTAAAAAAAAATGAAAAAAGTAATCCTAGGACGTTAAATGACCCTGTTTGTAACTCCGTTCGAAGTACAAAAGTGTTCATAACACTAGGATATATTTAAATTGTAAAGTTAAAATACAAAGCGGAATTTGAATGTGTACCGTCACACATGATATTTCTCTAATAAAATTCCCTGGGATCATTGTTGATAGTTTTGAAATAGAACTGTTACGAGACACAAAGCCTTGAAAACTATTATGGAGGAATGGGGTTAGGGTTTCTCCTGACATCTTGGAAAAGTCCAGAAGTGATCACCTCGATCTCTTCTGTAATTCCACAGCCCCATGATAATTGTTACAGATTTAGACTGTTGGGCTATTGAGCATATCTTTATTTAGAGCGCGCACTCTTATAGCTGTAGATCTCACAAGACTTTATTTCTTCAACAGATTCCTATACACAACTTCAGAAGCGAACCCTCTCAGAAATCGAGGACATGAAGCGAAAGATGGAATTAGTGGAACTTGGTATACCTTTGGGTCTGATCTGCCCTACGGCTATAAGTGAGAAAGCCATGCCTACTAAAGCTATGCCTCCCATTAAGTCATTTTTGGGTAAGTAATTAAATTAATACCCATTTTACACCATACAGGCTTTTCATTTTGCTTTTTTTTTAAATAAACAAGGTTAGCAGCTACACGAATTTATTAATTTTGAAAGCAACTATTTATTTACATAAGATGTTACCATTAGATTGCAAACTTCGTTCATCTAATTAGTAAGGTACCCAGAATAGTGGAAGTCAGTGATTCACAAACTTTTATTCCATTTTAGCGACCCTTTTTTAGTTAAGGGTAATTTTTATTTTTTATTCATTATCTGTATATACCAGAATTGCGTCAGATAATTTATATGAAAAAATATATTGACTTAAACTTTTTTTCTTTCATTAGCTAAAGGTACACAGTAACTAGCCAAATTTCTATTGTAAGGTTCAAAATTTTTTTTCTAGAATAAGTCTTCTGCTAGTAAAACATATTCTTGTTTGGAATATAAACAAACAAGAATATGCTTATTTTGTATAAGAAATTAAAAAAAATAGGATGCTAAATCAGTTGAATAAATAAATAAATACATAAAAATAAACATTTGTGTATTTTGTTATAGTAAATTGATAAATTAAATTACAAAAAAATAAATTGTTTATATTTTCTTTGTCTCTTAAACCTGCCATTTTAATCAAAATTATTGGCTTTGAGATTTGAGGGTCTTGTACCTGCAACTTGTAGATAACCGTTTCCCTACCTGCGCTTATTATTATTAATTTTCACTTTGCACATATTTCACACAGCTTTTATTTATTTTTATGTATTGATTTTATTCAACTATTCAATTACAAATCATAAATCAAATCCTTATAACTACTTGTAAATAAAAACTCATAACAGGCAAAGCAAACTGAATTTCACAAAATGTTACTAGATGGCAGCACTGGCCATTTTAAAAGTCGGTGTTAAGATTCTCCGCAACTGAATGACTACCGCTGAGAACCAGTGTGAACTCATACTTACCTGGCATAGGAGATACCGTGATCACGAAGGCGGTTCCCCCAGGGCGAGGCCCTCCCATTGCACTGCGGTTGGGTTGACCCCTGCGATTACCCCTAATGTGGGTAACTCGGATGCGTAATTTTTGGTAGTGGGGACTGCGTACGCGCCGTCCCCCTTATAAACTCATATACAGCTCTACACTAATAATATAGAGGAAAACCTGATTGTTTGTAATGAATAGGGCTAGGCTCAAAAACTACTGGACCGATTTTAAAAATTCCTTCACCATTTGGAAGCGACATTATCCACGAGTAACATAGGCCATAGGATTATTTTGGAAAAAAATAGGGTTCCGTAAGATATTTGGGTTTTTCGGACACAAGGTGTAAAAAATCAACCAGAAAGGTTACTTATTTTGCGTACGCTGCCTAAACTATAAAAGATAGTTCCATAAAATTTTCTAATTAATTGTAGATCTTATAAATATCTACAAAAAAGTCCGCGACACACCATATCTATTTATGTCGAGTGAGGCACAACAACCATTTTTTTATTAAAAAATCATGAATTTTTTTTGGACTACATTTATGATGGTTTTATTTTATGGTTAATTTGACTGAAATACATATAACGATTATTGTTGAAGAGGTCGCAAAAAATCTTATGCTAAATAAACTAGGCGAAAAAAGGATCACGGTTACCGAAATCCACGCGGGCGAAGCTGCGGTAAAGTTGATAGTAGCTGCTGTAAAGTGAATAGTGATATGATTACTGTTACGCTTGACATAACTTTAATTTCGCGTGTTTAATATATTTGTACTACAAATTTTGTCGACCATATTATAAGTTTTTTGAAAAATTTCAAAACCACTCAAAATATTTTTTTGTGTAAAAGATTTTTCTATTTTTAAGTACTCAAAAATTATTTTAGAGAAATGTTTAAAAAAAATAGATTATTGTTGAGCATCGTTGTTTTCGATAAATTCTTCCTTTGTTTTGATTAAATAAAACATTCTATAGTAATTGTTCAGTATAAATATATATAATATAAATTTTAAGTATATTGAATATTTTTTTAGAAGTTTATTAGATGAAGATATACTGCTACCTGATAGAACGGTTTCCTACAAGTTAAATAAATGAGTAACACATAAAAGTGCAAAAAAATTAACTCTTTCTATTTTCTCTTTGTCTATTAATTTTTAATAACCATTATTTTGAATAACCCTTTTGATAATTTGATTTAATAATTGAAACGAGAGTCGTCGCAGATTTGTCATTTCATACACATTTCTACGGAACTACTGTACTTATTACAGTGGTTTCTTTTTACATTTCATAAAAATAATATATATCTACCATCTCCAGTAGCGGAGTTTCTGCATTTGCCTATCAACTAACACTAATCATTCTTCCATTCGCTTGGCTATGTTATGCACTGCATATGCATGTAGCACCCACGAATTGCACCTGCGTGGAAAGATGCGAGAGGTGCCTGTTCTTGCATGGCTCGAGGAATATGCGTGTCGTCGAGTGTCACTGCACTTGTTGTATAAGTTTGTATATTGTCTATTACCGCATGGTTGTATAATTATGTATATGGGCTTTTTGATATGCCTGCATGGTGTAGAGCAGAGGTAGCCAACCGTTCGATCACGATCGACTGGTTAATCGCGGCTATTAGTCCAATCGATCGTGAACAGACCAAAAGTATGTAAATTCTGTTTCATTTAAATAGAAGAAGTATTTAGTACAACACGAGGTTTTATCTGTAGTTCTTAGACCTAACTAAATTTGCCATCGTTGAATTGGAGGATGTTGCTATAAATCAAATATTTCGTATGATGGATCAAGTATATGTGTTATTGTCAAAATAATAGAATGTGTCATTGTGGATAATTTTAAAAAATTACACTAGATTACACTGAAAAATAATGTGAATCGCCGTCGTAGATTACTACTATTACGTAAAACACTTAAAAACCAAAAAAAAATTACTTTTATTTATCAAAAGTTTTAATTAAGATAATTTAATCTGTTGATTGATGGCACTTGATGGAATTTGCTACATATTTAAAATAACTGCAACAATCAATTTCAACAGCAGGTCGCCACAGCCTGCGCCTGTCCATTTTAACACGGCAATGGGCTCACCTCCTATTATTACGTGGGACAGGAATACACATTGTGAAAAGTGGGCATAAAATATGTATGCCTCTGCCACCCTTCGGGAATAAGGCGTGATAGATAAATAAATAAATGATTTTAAATAACATCATTTGTACTATTCCACAACATTTACTTTAAAAACCTAACCGGTTTCGCCTCACGGCATTCTCAAAGGCAAACAAAATAACCCATGAAAAAAAAAAGATAAAAATGATTTAATTAAGCTTTTGATTATCGGCATTATTAGGAGCGAGTGCTGTCTGACCTTCCAATCCGGCAAGGTCGCCTGTCATTGCCTCGGTACGTTAGTAGGTGTACCACTACGCTTGCAGGTGTACCACTACGCTTAAAGGTGTACCACTACGCTTGAAGATGTACCACTACAGGTGAGGTCGCTCGGGCCTGGAGATATTAGTGGGGGTCTAATGTTTTCCCTATATAAGGCTTTTTATTTGAGAGTTGTTTTTGGACGTTCCACTTTTTGTTGGTTCATGATTCAAGTATCGATAAAACACTATGACCTGACTACTCTGAAGTCATAACAATGATAAGATGTGTAAATCAGGTTGACAATCGTTTGTTGTACCGTTATGTCCTGCATGCTAAAATTCTTAGTTAGAGGAGTAGCTATTGTGGAGGAATTGGTGGAGGTGTTACCACGTATATACAAACAAAACGATAAAGTTCTGGAGTACTGGTATTTCTAGTCAGTTCACGAAGGAGTGCTTAAAGTCTAGATTGTGACTAGACTGAATTTGGCATCGGTTTTAGGAAGGGTTTTCACGGGCATGTTTTAAGATAGTATAGACTTCGCATAAATTCTAAAATATACAACAAACCGATTGAAAAATCAAATGTGTATACATTTTTTAAATTTTTCGCGATTTTCACTCATATAAATGTGATATTTCGAGTCTTATCGGGGTCTTAACGTCGGGAAGTATAAGGTAGGCTTTGTACATAATATTATACGTCGCGAATATTATTGTACATTATCCATGATATGATAACTTCTGAATTGAAACCTGAGAGTTATTTCAACAGGGTAGTTTTGTGGTGTTTGTCTCTTAGATCTGCCATTTAAATCAAAATATTTTATTAAAGTAATTATAAATTTCTTTTCATGATAAAATATACCTCAAACGTTATCACGTGACCACAATAATTAGTTGATAAAATTATCTTTTTGGCTTTGAGATTTGAGAGTCTTCCACCTGCAACTTGTAGATAACCGTTTCACTACCTGTGCTTATTATTATTAATTTTCACTCTGCACACATTTCACACAGCTAACGTATTTTGTTCAACTTTGTTTCAATTGATAGTCATAAATCAAATCTACTTGTACTCATAACTACTTCTACATAATAACTCAAACAGGCAAAGCAAACTGAATTTCACAAAATGTTACTAGATGGCAGCACTGGCCATTTTAAAAGTCGGTGTTAAGATTCTCCGCAACTGAATGACTACCGCTGAGAACCAGTGTGAATTCATACTTACCTGGCATAGGAGATACCGTGATCACGAAGGCGGTTCCCCCAGGGCGAGGCCCTCCCATTGCACTGCGGTTGGGTTGACCCCTGCGATTACCCCTAATGTGGGTAACTCGGATGCGTAATTTTTGGTAGTGGGGACTGCGTACGCGCCGTCCCCCTCTGAGTAGCGCGCTTACCTATATTTTTTAAATTAAAATATTTGTGTAAAGATTTGTTTTCTTTTATTAAATACACAAAAATTATTACTACACTAGGGTGTGTAAAAATGAGCTTCATCTCGGTCAGAAATTTAATTACAATAAATTCTCATTTACAAGTGCTGGTACAGAAAATTTGTGACGTCAAAGAAAAATCTTTAAACCTTTGTTTTTATAACCGTTTTTATGTGTCTGAATATTATAAAATAAATAATTCTTACTTAAACCCAAAATACTATAAACACCCTGTTATTGGCATAGAAATTCGAATTATTGGTTGGCGAATTAATATCAATACGTAGGTACATTATTTTTATATAAATTTTGCATGTTGTAGTTGCCTATAATTATTTGTTACACTTATATTTTCCTCTTAATTATGTTTCTATTGTATAGCATGTACAGGTGTAAACAAATGTTGGCGATACTAATAAATAAATAAACACTGTTTAGCTACCTAAATAAACGCCTTTATTTTCTAACATTAAACTTTAATTTACATAAAATATTTAAAAAAAGCAGTAACTTTGCACACTTTCTCTTATTCTATTTATTTTGGCAGTATCACTTTATCAGTTCTGAAATGACTATCTTTGAGATCGTTTAACAGTAATATGTACCAATCTTCCTACTTTAAAGAATTAAAAATCAGTCTGAACAAAAATTAAATGAACTTTATAATCTCTCGTACCCTAGCCTAAGTCTTCTTTATAGTTAGCAGTCTTAGGGTCGTATTACAGAAACTAACTCAAGTCACACATAAACGGAATTTAGCAGATTGACACTTGAGTGCTAAATCTAAACATAAGCATGTGGTTTATTATAGAACTATCCCCATGCTCAGATCGGTGAAAAGTAACCTTGAGTAAATATCCAAATCTCCAATCGCCAGAATACGCATTTAAATGTTGCAAGCCTAAAAACCGTCTGTTTTCTATTACATTTTTATTCCTTACATATTTTGCTTTCATTCCACGCAGCTTACTATTTGATATTTATGTTTCAAAAGCTTATTTTTTATTTACTTTTTTCATTGAAATGATTTAATCACCTCTGTGATTGCTTTAAAGTATCCTTACTTCAAAATACTAAACAAAAAACTGCTGTAGAGGAAGTCCCGGACTCATAAAATGAACCTTTTCTCTGCGTTAAATGGATCGCGAGTTTAATAAACTTTGCTAGACTGACATTTGATATTATGGTGCCAGTGTTATGTTTACATTGTAAATTAATTGAAATTCTTCTAATTCTGTACATATCTGAAAAAAGAAGAATTTTACGATCGTCCAAAGGAATCTATTACTAGAAATATTGAAATATTTCAAGAATATTAAGTATACAAAATAAAAAACGATGCCATACAACGTCTTGGGCCAATATTTCAGAAAAGTATATTTACTACAAAAACTATCGAAACGGTAAGTGTTGGAGGTTTATGGTCTTATATATTTGTGCAGATATAAACCATCTAGTAATTCATGATAACTGTTTAATAAGATGCATTCTATATTTGTTCAAGGCATCCGGAGAGCAGTTGAGCCGCTTTGTGGTAAAATTTCAGAGCAAGACAGCGTGATGAACTTACGTGTGAAAGGCAGTACCATATAGCCACTGTCTGTGGAGGTCTTTGTCCTGATGCCGATATGGATCCAGATATCTAATGTAACATATGCACTGAATTTAAATACCAGAGACTATTGACACATACCGGGTAATTACCTATTATTTGTTGAAAATATTATAGAGTTTTGTACACTTTGTAACATTGGTTGCATAGGGTTCGGGGCTCTGTCATAAACAACCTTGAGAGGATAGAAAGATAGAGCTTAAAGTCACATGTAGAACAGAAGCTTTAACACTGTGAATCAAAGTTGTATGTAGGTAATGAGTTTATAAATAAACATTGTAGGACACTTTTCACACAGCGCCATCTAACCCTTTAAGCTTGGGTTATGGGAACTACTCACCTGATAAACATACTTATGTATATCTAAATATATACATTGTTATAGAGCAAACACCCAAACTTCTAAACAAACATTTGGGGATTTCACAAATATTTATTCCGATCTGGGACCCTCACATGAGTAGCAGTCACATACACTATCACCTACACCACCGAGCCAGTAATATATGCATACCTGAAGATTTTTTTTGTTACAGTGATATTGTAAGCTGAAACAGATACTGTGGAAATAATAGTATCTCAGAGAACAGAAGTTGAAACTCTTGTCCTTTTGTTATTAATGAGATAGTCGACTGTGACACAAGCGTCCAAAAACTTGCCGAGCCTGTCGTGCACAATATTCACCACAAGAAAGTACCAAAGAATCTGTCATCAAATCATTATCTTAAGAAATAATAATAATAATAATGATTAAATATTTTAGGTTCTTTAAATAAAATAAAATAAAATAAAATTGTATTGTTTAATATGAATATTTAATTAATACAGTATAAAAAACGATTAAAAGAAATATTTTATCTATTGATGATGGTTGTTATAAGTTGTAGTGTACACACCTCTCATTCAAATAAATGTTATTACAGTGATAAAGATAACTCGGTTCAAGATGGGGCTTGAACGAGTGACAATGAAAATATAATGAATAATTTCATCTTATTTTGGTATGGTTATGGTACCTCAGTGGCATAGAGCATTGCCCTGGTTAGACATAGGTTACGGGTCAAACCCCAATAGACTATTACTTACTTATCATTCACGTGTTTATCCCCGAAAGGGTGGCAGAGTCATATTTACGCCCCTATTTCAGTGCCAGCACATTCTACCAAACAGCAGACACGTACCAATCAATAACAATTACTTTACAAAGATATTAATTCAGTATTATATTAATACCGAAGAGAGTGTGATCTTGTATTGTGTGGCAGTGTGGATCGTATTGCTTCATTCTTTTACTTCAACTACCACACTTTTAATAGAAATGTGATAATAAAATAATACCTATGATAATAATGAGATATGTGGATATTAAAAAATAATGTTATTATTATGGTTGTGTTGTAGAGTAGGGCAGCGTAGTCTTGGAGCTCCCGGGTGGGATGCTCGCGCTTTGGTCTGGAGTACCAGAGAGCGAGCATGGCAGTCGGGGGGTTGGAATTTTGCTGTCCTCGCAATTGGCCTCCGGTATGTATGAGTACAAACTGGTAGGTCCTAGAATCCTCTGGATCCGTGTAAAACTTGGTTTGACGAAGATTTTCCTGGTAGCTGCTTACGCGCCAGTATCTTCGTCGAACGCGAGTGAGCTAGAGGACTTCTGGGAGAGTATGAGAGAAGCTCTAAATGTGATAGAAGGAAATGAAAGACTTATAGTATGTGGAGACTTGGATGGATGGGTGGGTACCGCTCGCGATGGTTTTGAGTCGGTACTCGGGAAGTATGGGGATAAAAGGGTGAACGACGCTGGCAAGCTAATACTGGCATTTTGTAAGGAAAAGGATTTGTTTGTGGCGAACACAATGTTCAACCACAAACAAATTCATATGTATACGAGGAGATGTAAGTCAAAGAGAAGCATGATAGATCTATTCCTAATGGATAGTCGGCTCCGTAAACAGGTGATGGACACAAGGGTTTATCGAGGCGCTGAGCTGGGATCAGACCACTACCTAGTCATAACTAGGATTAGGGGTCTGTTCGCGGGTTGGCGTCATCGTACCGAGTGTCCTGAACCTGAGCCGACTTATAGCATCAAAAGCTGGAAGCTGCAGGATGCATCCATTAGGGATAAATATAATGAAAGGGTAGCCGAAAAGCTTGGCGACGTCAATGTAAGCAGTGAGAATGTGGAAAGTGTATGGCAGAACCTTAGGGACAGTATGATAAATGCCGCTGTGGAAGTGTGTGGAGAAACGAAAAGAGGCAGTAGTAATAAGCGTGATGCATGGTGGAATGAGGAAGTGAAAGAAGCAGTTCGAATGAAGAAGAAAGCATGGCTGGACTACTTAGCCTCGCGGAATGATTTTAATATGAAAGAGAGATACAAGCTGCAGAAAGTTAACACGAAAGCACTGATAGAAGAAGCACGTGAAAGGTGCAGAATGAAAGCGGATGAAAGGTTGTCGTCCAATTTCCGGGATAATGCCAAGCTCTTCTGGAAAGAGGTAGGCAAGACCCGGAGTTGTTCGGCAATCTGCAGTATGAATATAGTGCTTAGTGTTAACAATGACGTCCTAACAGACCAAAGTGACGTCCTGCAGAGATGGAGTGAATATTATGGAAAGATGTATGCAAGAAAAGACAGAGATGCCACATCGGGAAGTGGAGCTCACTTCGATGCTTCGGATCCCGATGTCATTGAAGTCATTAGTATGAAAGAAATAGAACAAGCGATAAGAAGTATGAAATGTGGTAAGGCTGCGGGAAAAGACAGAGTTACTGCTGAGATGATCAAGTACGGTGGGTCGCGTGTCTGGGACACACTATGTCTCTTATGCAACTTGTGCTGGCGGACGGGTGAGGTCCCAGATGACTGGCGAGTAGCAGTTGTAGTACCTATTTACAAAGGGAAAGGCTCGCGCCTAAACTGCTCCAGCTACAGGGCGATCAGCTTGGTCAGCTTAGCTAGTAAGGTGTATGCAAAGGTTATAACGGCACGAATGCAAGAAAAGTCTGAAAGGTATTTATGGGAGGCTCAATGCGGATTCCGACGTGGAAGAGGTTGCATGGATCAGGTGTTTTCTCTCCGCATGATCGCGGAAAAGTTTCTGGCTCTTAGCCAGAAGGTTTTCTGCGCTTTTGTGGATCTAGAGAAAGCATTTGATAACGTTGTGAGATAAACGCTGTGGGACTTGCTGCCAGGATATGGTGTGGACGGCTCGCTACTGCGGGCAATACAGTCGCTTTATAGGGACTGTCAGGCTTGCGTGCGAGTAGGGGGGGATGTGTCACCACTTTTTGATGTCTGTACAGGCGTCAAACAGGGATGTGTCATGTCCGCCTGGCTGTTCATAGTGTATCTGGACAGTTGCCTGCAGAAGTTGAAAGATTTTAATATGGGTGTGAATTTGGGTGACTTTACAGTAAACTGTCTGCTGTACGCTGATGATGCGGTGCTCATGGCCTCATCAGAAGCCGACCTACAGGCATTAGTCACTAATATGAAAGAGGGGTGTGAAAGTAAGGGTCTCCGCTTGAATGCAAGTAAAACTAAGGTTCTAGTATTTGAAAGAGGTGACGTAAGAACTAAATGCGAGATTAGGGTAAACCAGGAACGTCTAGAGCAAGTGAATGAAATTGTGTATTTAGGAAGTATATTTAGCGCGGATGGAAGATGTGATTCGGATGTAGAACGGCGAGTAGCTGCCGGAAACAAAGTTAACGGTGCTTTGTCCCAGTTAGTAAAGCGACAAAGCATCGTAAAAGAAGCACGAATGGCGATTCATAACGCAGTACTAGTGCCAACTTTGCTTTACGGTAGTGAAACCTGGGTATGTCAGCAGATGCATGAAAGAAAATTGAATGCTGTGGAGATGCGATCACTTCGAAAATTGTGCGGCGTTACCTTGGCCGACCGAATACGTAACGAAGTGATACGCAATATGGCTGGTTTGAATGAAAGTATCAGCGTTAAGCTGGAAAAGGGCGTGCTCCGTTGGTTTGGACACGTCCAACGAATGAGTGAGGAACGATTGACGAAGAATATATATTGTTCAAAAGTAGAGGGTAGAAGGAGTCAGGGAAGGCCGAGACTTACATATGAAGTCCACGTGAGCAGATTGCTCAAAAACGGAAAGGTCTAAAGTACTCGGATACCCAGACGTGCGTGTATGAAGCGATTGATGAATCTCGAAGAAGCGAAAGAAGTATGCATGGATCGTGAAGCCTGGCGATCTGTCCTCTCTGACTACCCCGTCAGGGATACAGCGTGAAGATAGTTAGTTAGTCAGTTAGTTGTAGAGTCAATGTCGCTTACGAGTAGTGTAGCTATGTACCATCAAACACATAACATTAAACACAAGATAATACCTTAAAGGATGGAACATTTGTTAAAGCAATACCAGCGTGGACATCCTTATTGTGCCACAGCATCCTTTCAGGATAGTACTGTAGCTTGTGCTGTACTGCACTATTGTGCCTATTATATTAATATCCCTATTGACTTCCAATACACTTTACCCCCTAAGAGAGTACTCCATATAATAAGAACTTGATCATTCAATATGTAGGAGGAATAGGAATAGATAAAGGAGAGGTTTGGATAAATTTTCAAAGCGATTTGTAGATGCTGACTTTCATATAATTTTTATTAAAGTGAAAAACATGACTTGGTTTAGGATGGGGTTTGACCCGTAACCTATGTCTAACCAGGGCAATGTTCTATGCCACTGAGGTATCATAACCATACCAAAATAAGTTGAAATTATTTACTATATTTTCATTGTCACTCGTTCAAGCCCCATCTTGAACCGAGTTATCTTTATCACTGTAATAACATTTATTTGAATGAGAGTTGTGTACACTACAACTTATAACAACCATCATCAATAGATAAAATATTTATTTTAATGATTTCTTTATACTATATTAATTAAATATTCATATTAAACAATACAATTATATTTTATTTTATTTTATTTAAATAAAGAACCTAAAAATAATTAATCATTATTATTATTATTTCTTAAGATAATGATTTGACGACAGATTCTTTGGTACTTTCTTGTGGTGAATATTGTGCACGACAGGCTCGGCAAGTTTTTGGACGCTTGTGTCACAGTCGACTATCTCATTAATAACAAAAGGACAAGAGTTTCAACTTCTGTTCTCTGAGAGACTATTATTTCCACAGTATCTGTTTCAGCTTACAATATCACTGTAACAAAAAAAAATCTTCAGGTATGCATATATTACTGGCTCGGTGGTGTAGGTGATAGTGTATGTGACTGCTACTCATGTGAAGGTCCCAGATCGGAATAAATATTTGTGAAATCCCCAAATGTTTGTTTAGAAGTTTGGGTGTTTGCTCTATAACAAAATAAATAAATAAATATCCATCACGCCTTATCCCCGAAGGGGTGGCAGAGGCATATTATATGCCCACTTTTCACCGTGTGGATTCCTGTCCCACGTAATAGGTGGTGAGCCCATTGCCGTGTTGAAATAGACAGACGCAGGTAGTGGCTACCTGCTGTTGAAATTTTTAAGCCGCCCATAAGGCCTTCAACCAGGCTTAACGACTGCCATTTTACTGGCAACCGGGACCAACAGCTTAACGTGCCTTCCGAAGCACGGAAACGCTCGCAAATGTAAATGCCACAAAGTGGTCACCCATCCGAGTACCAGCCAAAGTGAAAGTTGCGTAACTCAGTGATCGTTTACAGAACACTGAGACCGCGGGGCCACGAGCGCTTCACGTGCTCTATAACAATGTATATATTTAGATATACATAAGTATGTTTATCAGGTGAGTAGTTCCCATAACCCAAGCTTAAAGGGTTAGATGGCGCTGTGTGAAAAGTGTCCTACAATGTTTATTTATAAACTCATTACCTACATACAACTTTGATTCACGGTGATAAAACTTCTGTTCTACATGTGACTTTAAGCTCTATCTTTCTATCCTCTCAAGGTTGTTTATGACAGAGCCCCGAACCCCATGCAACCAATGTTACAAAGTGTACAAAACTCTATAATATTTTCAACAAATAATAGATAATTACCCGGTATGTGTCAATAGTCTCTGGTATTTAAATTCAGTGCATATGTTACATTAGATATCTGGATCCATATCGGCATCAGGATAAAGACCTCCACAGACAGTGGCTATATGGTACTGCCTTTCACACGTAAGTTCATCAGCTGTCTTGCTCTGAAATTTTACCACAAAGCGGCTCAACTGCTCTCCGGATGCCTAGAACAAAAATAGAATGAATCTTATTAAACAGTTATCATGAATTACTAGATGGTTTATATCTGCACAAATATATAAGACCATAAACCTTCAACACTTATCGTTTCGATAGTTTTTGTAGTAAATATACTTTTCTGAAATATTGGCCCAAGACGTTGTATGGCATCGTTTTTTATTTTGTATACCTAATATTCTTGAAAGATTTCAATATTTCTAGTAATAGATTCCTTTGGACGATCGTAAAATTCTTCTTTTTTCAGATATGTACAGAATTAGAAGTATTTCAATTAATTTACAATGTAAACATAAGACTGGCACCATAATATCAAATGTCAGTCTAGCAAAGTTTATTAAACTCGCGATCCATTTAACGCAGAGAAAAGGTTCATTTTATGAGTCCGGGACTTAATCTACAGCAGTTTTTTGTTTAGTACTCGTATTTTGAAGTAAGGATACTTTAAAGCAATCACAGAGGTGATTAAATCATTTCAATGAAAAAAGTAAATAAAAAATAAGCTTTTGAAACATAAATATCAAAAAGTAAGCTGCGTGGAATGAAAACAAAATATGTAAGGAATAAAAATGTAATAGAAAACAGACTGTTTTTAGGCTTGCAACATTCCAATGCGTATTCTGGCGATTGGAGATTTGGATATTTACTCAAGGTTACTTTTCACCGATCTGAGCATGGGGATAGTTCTATAATAAACCACATGCTTATGTCTAGATTTAGCACTCAAGTGTCAATCTGCTAAATTCCGTTTATCTGTGACTTGAGTTAGTTTCTGTAATACGACCCTTAGTGTAACCAATCAAAAATTAACATTTAAGCTAACCCTAATCATCCCTCAATATTTTCTCAATTTCACTTATGCTCAACTTTTTATTACTAGCTCTGATATGACCATCATCATCACATTTCTCGTCTTCGTCCGTATTGCACAAAGTTTCTTCTGAAAGGGTTAGATCGGCCGGTTTTTGTAATATATTCAAATACGCTATGCAAAAGGTCTTCTTTTCGTTTAGGGAAACCTTTTGTTTTATTCATTTATCTGTCACGCCTTATCTCCGAAGGAGTGGCAGCGGCATATTATACGCCCACTTTTTACCATGTGTATTCCTGTCCTACGTAATAGGTGGTGAGCCCATTGCCGTGTTGAAATAGACAGACGCAGGTTGTGGCTACCTGCTGTTGAAAATTTTCAAACCGACCTTGAGGTCTTCAACTTGGCTTAACGACTTACTGGCAACCGGGACCAACGGCTTAACGTGTCTTCCGAAGCACGGAAACGCTCGCAAATGTAAATGCCACAAAGTGATCACCCATCTGAGGACCAGCCATATTGAAAGTTACGTAAATAGGTGATCGTTTACAGAACACTGAGTCCGCTAACATTTAACAATTCTTTGATTTATTCTCTTCTCCTAAGTTAAACACTGGACTCGGACCAGGCTGAAGTTTATGCTCTGGTTCTTTATGCGAAATTGTAACGTAGCTCGGTGAACCTGATATTGTTCCGTGGCTTGCTTTTTGGCCATGCCATTTTAATAGCGTCTAATGCCTTTTTTATATCTTCCTCATTGTATTGTTTTCGTTTTTTCTTAATTACTTTTTCATTTCGTGTCTTCATTGTTTACGACGTAGGTACGCTAAAGGGAAAAACCGATTATTAGCACTCTAATGTTCTATTATGGGCACTACTGCCAATAATTAGCTTTTGTTATTGGCACCGTGGTCCAACATTAGGAAATTGCAATTAAAGAAATAAATGTTAGATGGGAAAACAATATTTTATTTTAAGCCTTTACAAATAATTCATAAACTCACTTGTAGATAATATTTTGAAAATTCCTTTTATTGGCAGTAGTGCCAATAAAGGGATTTTGACGAAATTTTTGTTCCATATGTTGCCACATGCAATAAAGAAAATCTGGTAATGGTATTTAAGAAATAATTTTTGAATCTGCTGCCTAGAGTTATAATTAAATATACCAAATTATTTCAGAAGTAAAATATGTCGCATATCTGCGATATACTACGATTTAAAAAAGCACTCACCTTAAGAAAAAACCAAAACAACTACACTAAATCACGACGTCTAAATTACAGCCGTTGAACCTAAATCGCCATATTGGTTTTTGGTACAGTGTTGACAATTTTTAAGAGAAAAATAATACCATTTTACTTTTTTATTCGTGCCGAACTTGAGTAATCTATAGTTTGCTTGTTTTTATAGTCTGAACTCTAAAGTGCCAATAACTGGCGGAGTGCCAATGATTGGGTGGTTTACCCTAAATGTTTAAAAAATAATTGATCATTGTTGAGCACCGTTGTTTTAGATAAATTATTTCTTTCTTTGTTTAATTAAATAAAACATTCTATAGTAATAATTGTTCGGTAAAAATTTGAAATATTAAAATCTGTTAATGTAAAGTTTTAAGGATATTTAGTATTTTTTTAGAAGTTTAGTAGATCCTACAAGTTAAATAAATGACTTAAGTATATGAAAAACAGAAAAAGAGTGCAAAATATTAACGCTTTTTATTTTCTTAGTCTATTATGTTTTAAAAACCATTTTGATAATTTGACTTAAAAATTGAAACGAATATCGTCACAAATTTGTCATTTCATACCCATTTCTACAGAACTACTGTATTTATTACAGTCAGTACATTATTCTATTTACATTTCATAAAAATAATATATAAATCTCCAGTAGCGGAGTTTCTGCATTTGCCTATCAACTAACACTAATCATTCTTCCATTCGCTTGGCTATGTTATGCACTGCATATGCATGTAGCACCCACGAATTGCACCTGCGTGGAAAGATGCGAGAGGTGCCTGTTCTTGCATGGCTCGAGGAATATGCGTGTCGTCGAGTGTCACTGCACTTGTTGTATAAGTTTGTATATTGTCTATTACCGCATGGTTGTATAATTATGTATATGAGCTTTTTGATATGCCAGTATGGTTTTAAGCAGAGGTAGCCAACCGGTCGATCACGATCGACTGGTTAATCGCGACTATTAGTCCAGTCGATCGTATCTATATCTATATCAATATTGTGTCTGTTTCATTTAAATTTAAGAAGTATTTAGTACAACACGAGGTTTTGTCTGTAGCTATTAGACCTAACTAAATTTGCCATCCCTGAATTGGAGGATGTTGCTAAAAGTGTATAAATCAAATATTTCGTATGATGGATCAAGTATATGTGTTATTGTCAAAATAATAGAATGTGACATTGAGGATAATTTTAAAAAATGACACTAGATTACACTGAAAAATAATGTGAATCGCCGTCTTAGATTACTACTATTACGTATTATACTTAACAAAACAAAAAAATACTCAAACTCTTTTCCGAAACTCTCTCACTAGAAAATAATACTTTTATTTATCAAAGGATTTAATTAAGATAATTTATACTGTTGATTGATGGCACTTGGTGGAATATGCTACACATTTTAAATAACACCACTTTACTTTACTATTCCACAACATTTACTTGATAAACATTACCGGTTTCGCCTCACGGCATTCTCACACAATATTACCAGGGGAAAAAAATATTTTGTTAAGCTTTTTATTATTGGCATTATTAGGAGCGAGTGCCGTCTGACCTTCCAATCCGGTGAGGTCGCCTGTCATTGCCTCGTACGTTAGTAGGTGTACCACTACGCTTGAAGGTGTACCACTACGCTTGCAGGTGTACCACTACGCTTGCAGGTGAGGTCGCTAGTGCCCTGGTATATTGGTGAAAGTCAAATGTTTTCCCGATATAAGACTTTTTATTTGAGAGTTGGTTTTGGACGTTTCATTTTTTGTCGGTTATGTTTCATCGATAAAACACTATGACCTGACTACTCTTAAGTCATAACAATGATAAGATGTGTAAATCAGGTTGACAATCGTTTGTCGTACTGTTATGTTCTGCATGCTAAAATTCTTAGAGGAGTTGCTATTGTGGTCGAATGGGTGGAGGTGTTACCACGCATATACAATCAAAACAAAGTTCTGGAGTACTGGTATTTGTAGTAAGTTCACGAAGGAGTGCTTAATGTCTAGATTGTGACTAGACTGAATTTTTTGGCATCGGTTTTAGGAAGGGTTTTCACGGGCATGTTTTAAGATAGTATAGACGTCACATAAATGCTAAAATATACAACAAACCAATTGAATAATTACATGTAAATACATTTTAGTGTACATCAATGTTTTTAATTCTTCGCGATTTTCACTCATATTAATATGATATTTCGGGTCTTATCGGGGTCTTAACGTTGGGAAGTATGAGGTAGGCTTTGTACCTAATAAATATTATAATAATATTATTGTACATTCTCCATGATACGATAACTTCTGAATTGAAAACTGAGCGTTAGCGTTATTGCAACAGGGTAGTTTTGTGATGTTATCAAAAAGGCCAGTGATTCTTGTACGTTTAAGTAATTAAAGATTTGCATGAAGGGAACTAACCTATATTCAACTGAGACCTAACTATAATATAAAGACGTTATACATTTTAATAGTACCTCTACTTTCTGATTGTAACTTTATTTGTGACTATTTTAATCACGTTTGAGATTTTAAGGTTGAATTTTTTTTTTTATTTTATCAGGTTAAGGTGTAGGTTTTACTCTGCTCATATGTAGTTGCTTTTGTGATTATTAATGCGATACCGTATAATTAGTCTCATTAAAGTAGTATATAGTTTTAGTTCAGTACCTACAAACGTTTCTGTAGTTTTTAGTTATACAATTTCAAGTAAATCTAGATAAAGGTTTGATATTACATACTTACAGGGCCAGATCAGCTAGATGAAATCATTCGGGAAGCCAAAATCGCTAAGGCTCAGGGTAAGGAATTCAAATTTGATTATCAAAAATTGCTGCCCGATTATGATAATCCATTCCAACGGAAAAAAGAGGAAGGTGATGAAATGAAAAAACCAGAACCAGAAAAGGAATTTTACAAGAAACCTGATAGAGATAAGCGAAGGAATGATAGATTTGACAAAGATCCCAGGCGAACATCTTTCCACAAAAAAGATGAAAAAGACAGAAGAAAAGACGAGAGAAGTAGATACAGTGGAAGACCTAGGGACAGAGAAAGGGAGGGTAAGAGAGAACCAAAAAGACCTTTTGAAAAGGAAACTGATGTTAATTTAAGCGATTATTTAGTTTGTGACAGTTGGTCCTTGGAGAATGAAGATAAAACCAATAGTTCGAGTCCCAAGCGTCAGGAGTCACTTGGACCCCCATTAGAGGATGATAAATCACCTAGTGCAGTGCCACCCGAACCTCTAGACAAGACGAAAGAAAAACTAATTGCCCCAGATAATTCTATGTCAACACCTCACAAAAATGTGAAAAAACTTCAGCCGGTAATTGATTCGTTTAAATATGAAATTGACCCCGACGATAACGAGACTCTTAACATATTTGATGAGAATTCAGAATTGGAAGTGTATTCGAAACCGACTCCAAAGAAAACAGAAACTGATTTTAAATTTGACAAAATGTTTGATTATGACCAATCAAGCAAAGATGCTTCTAATGAAGCTTTAATGGAAGATACTTTCCTAGAATCTGTTATAAACGAAATTAAACAAGAAGCTATGAGCGACGATGACTGTGTTAAATACAAAGGTTTAGTTGAATACGATTCACCGACAAAGGATAGTGTTAGTCCTAAAGAAACGCGTTCGGTAACACCCGAATTAGATGACAGAATGCGGGAAGCCCAATCCAGTAGGAGTGACTATTCCGACGGATACAGGTCAACGGAAAGTGGCTACAAGTCTACCGAGAGTGGATATAAATCCAGTGCTTCTTACAAGTCTGATAATAGTGAGCGCTATAGAATGTCTATGGAAAAAGAGTTGGTGAAAATGCCGAAGGCTATGGTCGATTCATTGGAGACATGGAGTTTTGTGCTGAAAATCTGTCAGCCTTTGCTTTTTAGACATGATAGGAATAAGTGTTACAGGTATAGTTGAGTTTTAGATATTATTTTTGACACATCGAACCTCGAAGTTTTATTCTTGGGGCAACAAATATAATAATATGATGTAAATGTTTTTTTTTTGGATTTATAAATATGTATATTTTCAGTAATGTTTATCCATTGTCTTTATCTTATAATTCAAACTTATCGAGGCCGCGGGGGTAGCCATAATATAATCACGAGTCACGATGTTTGTTCAGGGTTCACTCCGAAACGAACTATGCGATTTTAACGTTGTTTTTTGTTCTTTGTTCCAACTTAAGCGTTTTCTTTTTTTTTTGTAGTTTTTCCGTAGATTAACTAAAGAGATATGAAAAAAGCGCGGCGCTGTCTTCCTTTCTAGAACAAGTTCTTAATTTCGATTACAATGTAAATTATTCACTCAGTCGCACAACACTATAAACAAAATCATTTACTTTTTTTGTATGCTTTCAAGATATCCTTTGCCAATCAAACACGCAATGGAATGCGAAGCTTGCGATAATCAGCCATTTTATTGCAACGTCTGGTACGTCCATATGTCGCGGAAGGCCGATAAATTTGGCGACACAGGTTCGCATAGTAAACACTGCGTGCTCCATATCTCTTTAGTTGAGATATCTATAAGTTTTTAGGGTAGTTTGCCGGGTCCGGTAGTTTTTGTAGTGTTTATAGATAATTGACACGCGTTGTTCGCACAGTACACATTTATCGACTGACACACAGAAAGCGGTAGACATCTAATAGATTTCTAGATACCCTACATTACAGTTTTTTATAATATATTTTAGCAAAAAAGGACACTGCTCGAGCAAATAAATTCATGATTATTTTTCAAGGAAAATCACAAAACCATTTTATCCTCACAAATGCTTAAAATCTTAATTAACTAGAAGGATTATTGGCAAAATCTGGCAACATTCTGTCGTGTTACTTTACAATTTTTTCCTTTCAGGGAGACCCGTTCTCTACCCAAGATCTGGTTCACAGAGAACCCCAAGCTATGCTCCTGCGTCAAAGACCGGGAGATCGTGTATGAGGAGCTGGAAACTTGTAAGATGAGTCTTGTTGACAGAGTTTACGGATGTGATCAGTGAGTATCTTGTTATCGATAGAAATTACTCTCTTCGTAGTGTATTTCCAATGGAGAACACAAAAGGGTCAAAATATTACTATCAAATACTGCTAAAATTGTAGCGTAGTTCATGGACATTACATTAGTTTTTATTTCACTTCAATACATGCAGTATTTCCGAAGTTATAACGACGAGAAGTTATAGCCCGTTTTTGAATTATCGAGATTAGGCGCGCTCATTATGACGTCACAACGTAGCACAGACTGCGACAAGGCGCGACGCGGTGTTCGGGTGCGAACGAGAGCGCGACTGTTGAATGAGCAGAGTTGTGACGTATGCGGTCACCCCCGTTATACTTTGATCGTAAATATTTCAGCCATTATTTTAAATATAAAAAAAGTAAAAACACCGTTATTCTCGTTTTTTTTGTAGATTTATTAAGCATTTAAAGTAAAAAGCGTTTGTCAGACCCTTTGCTTCCAAGCCCTACCTAGATTAGAAACTTAGTTGGTAGCGACAGCGGTCGGACCTCCCTACCCCGGGAGCGCCTGCGTCTTTGCCTCTTCCGTTAATGGGGAGGTGCACCGCTAGCAGGTCTCTTGGGCCCCGTAGATCTTAGTGAGGCACCTTGCAATTAAATCTTCTAACTTAACTATTTTCACGCTGTATCCCGGACGGGGTAATCAGAGAGCACAGATCGCCAGGCTTCGCGATCCATGCATACTTCTTTCACTTCTTGTAGATTCATCAATCGCTTCATACATGCACGTCTGGGTATCCGAGTACTTTTGACTTTTCCGTTTTTGAGCAATCTGCTCACGTGGTCTCCATATGTAAGTCTTGGCCTACCCTGACTCCTTCTACCCTCTACTTTCGCACAATGTATATTCTTCGTCAATCGTTCCTCACTCATTCGTTAGATATGTCCAAACCAACGAAGCACGCTCTTTTCCAGCTTAACACTGATACTTTCATTCAAACCTGCCATATTGCGTATCACTTCGTTACGTATTTGGTCGGCCAAAGTTACGCCGCACAATTTTCGAAGTGATCGCATCTCCACAGCATTCAACTTACTTTCATGAATCTTTTGACATATTGTAATATTTCCTATTTTCTCTATCAGGCTATTTACGAATTTCTATAGAACAGTTTCTATCTTAACACTTGTGCTGCAGGATTCAAGAATCAGAATTCCCGAAATCTCGAACTTGGTATCCTCGCTTTGCACAATGCCTTGTGGAATCCAGCATGGTGACGACAGTAGCCTCGTCAATGGAATGGGAGGCCGATGACAGCCAAACGGAGACGGTTATGGTCGCCGCAAAAACTAATACCTACAAAGCTAGTAGGTCCACTACACCGATGAGGAGTGAAGAAATTTATCTCGATAGGGAATATCAAAGGTAACTTAAATCCTAAACAACGCAATTTCACCCTCGTAGTGCCCGTTCCCACGGGAATACGAGGATAAACTGTAGCCTAAGTTGCTCTGCCAGTGAAGTCCCGTCAAAATAGGTCCATCCGTTTCTAAGATTAGCCTGAATAAACAGACAGAAAGCATTAAATGAAAAGCTGTTTTGGAATTACAAATTTCAATTATATTTATCTGTATAGATAGCGTTATATAATCAACTACCTCTGATTCTTATTTGAAGTAAAGAAAGTAATGGATAATAAATAAATAAATATCGTTGGGACAACTCACACAACGCCATCTGATTCCAAACTAAGCAGAGCTTGTACTATGGTAACCAGATAACTGATAAACATACTTATAAATACATACATATTATAGATAAATAACACCCAGACACAGAATAAACCACCGTGCATCACACAATGTTTTATCCTGGGTGGGAATCGAACCCACGACCTCTTGTGTAGCAGTCGGATGCACTCCCACCGCGCCACAGGCAGTCAAACGATGATGTGAAAGCGCTGTTGTATTAAATGCCCAGTGGCCCCGCTAACTCAGTGTTATGTAAACGATCACTGCGTTAAACACTATGGCTATGGCTGGTCCTCGGTGACATTTTGTTTTTGTTTTTTTACAAACATGCATATTGTCACGCCTTTATCCCCGAAAGAGTAGGCAGAGGCATACTATACGCCCACATTTCACCGTGTGCATTTCTGTCCCACGTAACAGGTGGGTGAGCCCATTGCCGTGTTGAAATGGACAGGCGCAGGTTGTGACGACCTGCGTTGAAATTTTTCAAGCCGCTCATAAGGCTTAACGACCGCCATTTTCCTGGCAACCGAGACCAACGGCTTAACGTGCCTTCCGAAGCACGGTAACGCTCGCAAATGTAAATTCCACAAAGTGGTCACTCATCCAAGGACCACCTATAGCGAAAGTTGCTTAACGCAGTGATCATTTACAGAACACTGAGGCAACGGGGCCGCGATCGTTTAGCAAATGCCACAAAATGCTATTTACAAAATCTATCTATTTAATCTTGCAGGTTTATGGAAGCCGTATGGCCTGAAGCTTCAGAAACCAAGTCTGGAACCCCTCGCAGCACAACGCCTGTAAAACAGGAGACTCGCAAGAAGAAATGCGAAGTAGATGTTCAGTCCCAGGAAGATAAGAAGAAGGCCAAGAAGATAAAGCTTAGCAGCGAATGTTGGAGCCAAGAGTCTGACGTAGAAGAGGATGTAGAAAAAAAGTTAGTTAATGTTAGCAAATGTTGGTTTCGAAATTTGGGTGTTTCCAATGTATAATACGAGGAATAATAATAATAATTTACTATATATATATTTTATCGTATGTTGTTAGGGACCAAGGTGGTAGTAGTCCCTAAAATAGGTATAGAACAGATAGTACGGACGGCGAGAGCGAGTGGACTGTATAGAAACGATATTTCGCTCTCGTCGCCCTGTAGGTTGTCGCAGCTGAACCGGTCTGAAGAATACCTTGTCCGTATGTTCACGCTGATGTGGCTTCAGGGCAGAGGTTCCAGGCAGAGAAACAACTTCGGATCTTTCTTGATTTATTTTCTTGAGCCGTAAAGTATCAGGACCGTTAAACCGTATCGGTCATCTCACAACTCCCCTAGAGGAGTTGGGGGGAGACTGAACGAGGCATTGGCCTCTTACAGTAGCGTTCAGCGCCGCCTGTCGATACAGACGGGTCGTTGGATTGGCTGTAAATAGCCGTGGGGTCAAATCCGGGCGTCAAGTCCGGTGGTGGAGCGTGCCGCTAGCGAGCCCTGACCCCACCGGATGATTCCGATGGGCGGTCTACCAGCCAGCGGCAGCTGAGGTCGTCATCTGGGGGTCACCCTGGGGGCGTCGGCGAGGTCGAGCCTGGCGGGAAGGGTTCCCGGCAGGCGCCCATCGGCCGGCCTCAGGGTGTCGTTGTCTAGTCCGGTCGAGCTGCAGCGGGGGTCAAGTCCCGCGGCAGAGGTCTGTCCGGGGGGCGCCGTTGGTACGGAGCGATCTCCCGCAGGTGGCGGAAGTTCGACTCCCCGGCGCGTGCGAACATGTTGGCGCTCAAACGACCGATGTAGTCGTCGAGGCTCTCCATGCGTAGGTCTCGGGCGATCGTCTCGTTCCTCACGAAGCGAGGGGCGCCTACGGCGTGTCTACGCCTACGACAGCGATTGCTGCGCACGCAACCGTGCACGGTACGTTTCCGCTGCCAGCGCGTACCATGCAGGGGCGGCGTAAGTTAGGCGGCTGCGTATGTATGTTTTGTAGACGCCCAGCTTCGCGCGGAGCGGGAGGCACGAAGAGATCACCGGACGCAGGAGAGCTCGAGCGGCGCGAGCTTGTCCAACAATGTTCTGCACGTGGTGTCGCATGGTGAGACGACGGTCAATGGTCACTCCAATGTGTTATGCAAAGTAATGCGCACGGCCTTTCAAATAGTAGAACAATGGTGTGACGAACATAAACTGTCCGTAAACCCGAAAAAAACAGAACTCATCCTTTTTACAAAGATAAGGAAGTTACCTGACCTGGACCTACCAAAATTATTCAACACCAAACTTTCCCTATCAACTCAAGTGAAATATCTGGGCGTGATCCTTGACAACAAACTGAGCTGGGCGAGTCACATTGAAACTAAAACGAAGAAGGCATGTATAGCTTTCAACCAGTGTAGAAGAGTGGTTTGCATTTTGACCGCCGCGTGTGTAGCGGTCAAAGAGGTCGTGATGTAGGCGGCGTCGTCGGCGTATAGCGCCAACATCGCGCCGTCTGGGACTGGGATGTCGTCAGTGTACTTGGCGGAGCACACCGGCGACAGGCAGCTCCGCTGGGGCACGCCGGCTCTGATGCTGCGCAAGACGCCGTCCACGATGACTTGGAAACGTCTGTCCTGGAGGAAGGTGGCCACAGTCTTGACTATTCGTCGCGGAGTAGTAGACGTGGCCAGCTTGTAGATCAGGCCGTCGTGCCAGACGCGATCGAAGGCCTTCTCCATATCGAGGAGTACTGCAACACCGTTCTCTCTCTTGTTCAGAGCGACGGTGAGATGGTGCAGTACCCTCGCGAGCTGCAGCGTGGTGGAGTGTTCGGCTCGAAAGCCGAATTGCTCGTCGCGTGGCTGGATGTGTGGTGTCAGATGCAGGAGTAGAAGCTTCTCGAAGACTTTCGAGAGTGTCGACAGCAGCGTAATGGGCCGATAACTTTCGGGCTTCAGTACGTTTTTCCCGGGCTTCGGCAGCATAATGACTCAGCCGAGTCTCCATGCTGCGGGAAAGTGGCTGGTGCGGAGAATGCCATTGAATAGCTGCGTCACCGATGCGATAGCTCGCGGGGGTAGGTGACGCAGGGCCTCGTTCGGGATCCGGTCGGGCCCTGGGGCTTTCTGCAGTTAGGTGCGGCGAATCATACGCTGCACTTGGCCCGGGGAAAACACGACTGGGTCTTCCGTGGGGGTTATCGGCGCCTCGAAGTAAAACTTCAGATGCTGCTGGATAGCTTCTACTCGAACTGCGTCGGAAGCTGGATTCGGCTGGAACTGTTTCTCCAGGTGTTCCGCAAAGATCTCCGCTCGATCCTCGGCTCGGTAACGTGGGGTACCGTCACCGGCCATGAGGGGTCTAATCGGAGGCGGTTTCCCGGAGAGTTGGCGGCACAGGCGGTGGATGCCCGACCAGTCGTCCCCGGCGCGCTGAATGGTGCGCTGCCAGGACTCGGTCGCTTCTGTTTCCAGGGCGCTCGAGACCCTTGCAGCCAGCGCGCTGAGCTGGCACTTCAGGGTCGGGCATCGGTTGCGGTGCCACAGTCTTCTCAGCTTCCGCTTCTACTCGATCATCGCCAAGATGATCGGCAGTTGAGGAGGTTTCCGGGTCGACGGGGCTTCTAACCTGGAGTCTCGTAGCGCTGTGTTAATAACAGCGCTGAGATCTTCGGCGAGCGCGTCGACGTCTGACTCGGACTCAATGCGGCGGTGCGGCGAGTGCTTCGCCATAAGATCGGCAAATGCTTGCCAATCCTGGCGAAAGCGAGGCGATGGTGGCGATGACCGAGTAAGGTTGCTCGTCAGGGTCAGGAGGACTGGCTGGTGGTCCGAGAGGAGGTGGTCGTCCAGGACGTCAATCGATGAACGCTGCCTCGTATGGATAATGAGTCGGGACCTCTGGCCCCAGCACCTCATATCCATGCTGTTCCGCGATGCTGAAGAGTCGGCGCCCGTTGGGACAGATGCGCGTGGAGTTCCAGGCCGAGTGCTTGGCGTTGAAGTCGCCCGCGACTATGACCGGGTCCGGTGAGTCCATCAGAGTGCGGACATCAGCCGTTGCCAGTCGCGCGTCCGGCGGCTTGTAGAACGCAAACACACGGATGGGGCGGCGATGGACGAAGACTTCTACGCCCAGGGCGTACGACGTCTGCAGCAAGACAGTTGGCAGCGGTTGGTGGACGACATTTCTCTTCACTAGGACTGCCAATCCCCTGAAAGCAGTCCCGGTCTGGGAGATTTGCTCCTCTCGGTACACATGGTACCCTGGTGCTCGGAGTGCCGAGCTCTTCCTGTGGCGCGTTTCGCAGATGAGGGCAATATGGACCTGCCGCTGTGCGAGCAGCTGCCTCAGGAGCCTGGTCTTCATGGGGGACATCCCGTCGGCGTTCCAGAAGATGATGCGTAGGGAGTTATCTGCCATAGGCACAGATTTTCCCTACGCATTGCAGGATGAGCTGGACGGGGTCCCGTCCCTCCTGGATGGCTTGGAGCACCTCGGTCAGCAGTCCGATCACCATGGTGATCAAAGGGTCAGCTCTTCCACCTTCGGCCGTCACGCTGGTTGTCGGTTTCGGGTGGGTGTCCCGCTTCGCCTTCGTCTCTCCCAAGGAGGCAGCGACCACGGGCTTGGCTGACGCTTGCACGGGCTGCTCTGTCGCTGCAGCCTTCTTGCGGGGTCCTCGTTTGTGTTTCTTCCTGGATTTGGATATAATTCCCGGGGCAGGGTTGGCATCTGCCATCAGGGATCCGGGGGCGTCTGATTCCGATACGGCAGCACCAGAAGAAGCAGGCTTTAAGGGTGCGGTGCGCGCCACGGTGCCAGCCTTTTTGTTCCGCGCCTCCGTGCGGAACACGGGGCAGGCCACGTGGTTCGCCGTGTGAGGGCCTCCGCAGTTTGCGCACGTTGGTGGGTCTTCGTGTGGCCGTGGGCATTCCTTTACGGCGTGTTCACCGCCGCAACGTACGCAGGCGGGGGCCCTGTGGCAGTGGTGCAATGAGTGCCGGAATTGCTGGCACCTGTGGCACTGAGCCGGGCCCTTTTTCCCGCGCCAAGCTTCTATTTTGATTCCGGGCATACAGAGCATCTCTGTGATGTCATATATGCCCGGGATCTTTGGTGCGTTGGAGCTGCGCCAGGAGCAGACAGCCTGGGCGGTCGGAGCGTGCGCGTATTGCGCGCACGAATTCAGGGATGTAGCCCAGTTCCTTCAGCTCCTGTTCGATTTCTTTGGTCTCAGTGTTGTGTGGCAGCCCCCTGATGGCCACCTTCAAGCTGCGTTCCTGGGGTAGTGAGTAGGAGAACCAAGAGATCTTGGTCTCCTTCTCCAGGTCGTTCATCTTTGTATGGTTCGGTACTCAGAGTCCGATTTTGGGATAAACCAGACCCCTTTCCCGAAGGCACGGCCGTTCGGTGCGTGACCCAGGCGCTTCTTCAGTTCCCGGAAGTGGTTTGGCCAGTCCGGGAGCGATTCCACAATAAGCGGAGGGTATTTCGCTGTCTGGGGGTTGGCGTTTGTGGTGGCGGTTGTGCACATCGCGGCTACCGGCGCTGTGATTGGACGCGTCGTCGGTCGCCTGCGATGCTCGCGGTGTCAATCTCCTCGGCTGAGGAGTCGGAGGCTTCGATGGTGGCGGTGGGATGCTAAGCGCAGCGGCGTATGACATCTCCATCGGCGACGATGGTGATGTCCAGGGCAGCTTGCGCTGAGCGTCTGGCGGTGGTGCAGAAGACGTCTGCCCCAGCGTCCTGTGCGGCGGGGAGGGAAACCTCTCCGCTGGAATGGAGGTACTACCTCCAGCTGGTCCAGGTGTTGGCCATCTGAGGCCTAAAGTAGGCGCCGTTGGTCGAGTAGGGGCTCGACCAACTGCAGCTGCAGGGGGCGCGGTGATGGCAGAAGTGGAGGCGACGACTGTGCCTTGGCCGGGAACTTGGGCCGGCCGAGTCGGCCGGGCAGACTCTCGGTCGCCATCCTCGTGAGATGCGCGATAGCGGCGTGCGCAGGTCCGCGAGAGCGAACGAATGTTCGCTTCCCCCCGCGAGGGGCGGGGGGCGTGTCGTACGGCGAGTGGGTGGGTGCGGTTGCGGCGGCGGCATTGCGGCCGCTGCAGGCGGATGGTGGTGAAAACGCGGAGGGGGGGGGACGGATACCCGTGTGCTGCCCTAACCCCGGCCTCGGCACGCCGATACCTCCTGACCCGGTCCCCGGGGCTTTCCGCTGGTGGCAGACCGGGAAACCAAAGCCAGGCGGCACGACGCGTGATCCGAAGTCGGAAGCTGGACGCAACTTGCGTTAGGTATCGGACGGTGGTACGGGGCGTACCACAGAGAGAACTAGGAGGGCCCGTGCACACAACGGTGCAAGGCGATCTCCGTATCGGTCGTACGTACGTAAGTGCGCTTATTATATCTACGAATTCGGCCCGCAACTAGTAGGGTGTTGCGGGAGCAAAACAAAATACGCCTAACTATATACAATGAACTTATATCATATCTAGATAACTTATATCTAGATAGCTACGGTTGTTTCTTTATTCATTTTTAGTTATTATATCTATTCTTACAATTAATATTCTTATGTTCTAATTTTATTCACATTAAGCTTCTCGGGTGACGTAGCTAGCATATGTATATATTTAGAAATGTATAAGTATGTATATCAGTTGTTTAGATCCCACAGTACAAGGTTATAGCTTAGTTTGGGCTAGATGGTGCTGTGTAAAAAGTGTCCTACAATGTTTATTTATTTAACTAGTTGACGCCCGCGGCTCTGCACACGTGGTGAAGTTTTCCCGTTCCCGTTTCCTTGTTCTTGTTCTTGGGATAAAAAGTAGCATATGTGTTATTCTGATGTGTAAGCTATATTATTGTAAAATTTCATCAAAATTCGAATTCGATTAATTAGATTTTGCGTGAAAGAGTAACAAACATCCATTCTTACAAACTTTCGCGTGTATAATATTAGTAGGATTATCGTTACACAGTTTCAAAGATCTAACCGTACATACATACAGATGGCGGGAAGTAACTTCATTTTATACTATGTATGATCTGCTTTTTAACATATATTCTTAATGTTTCCAGCAAAAAGGTGACAAAGATGGTAAAGGTGGACAAAGGAAAGGTGCGCAAGCGCAGACACTCGGCTTCGCTCTCAGACAGTGACAACAACAGTAAAAGGAAACGGAAGGCCAGCAAGAAGGTAATATTATTGCGAGGAAAAAAATTAATAAGGAAAAAAATATTATTGCGGTAGATAGCCCATTTATCGCCGAAGGCTATAGGCTATATATCATCACACTACTACCCTGGAGAGCGGAGCAGTAGTCATAAATGTCGATAAATCGTGCATATTTTTATGCAAGATTGTAAAATGTAAAAGCGACGGGATTAAATAGGTGCGATGGGAGTTCGAAGTATGTCACTGGCGAAACCGAACCTAGTGGTATAATAAATTACATAACAATTAACATTTTGTTGTTTTGTAAATACAGGCAAATAAAAAGACAAAATCGAAATCTATGAAACATAGGAAAATAAGCAAGAAGTACTTAAAGAAGTTGAAAGATAAACAGAAGAAGAAGAAAAGAGATGTATCAGAAGATGAGGAAGTGGATAAAGGTCAGTTTTGTTTTTCAACTTGACTACCTGTTTTATGCGAAATAAATACTGAATACTGATATACAAAACATTCTTATCAGAAATGACAGCCTTCCCGTGGGCACAGCTTTCATTTGACGCAGTCCTTCCATATTTTACCCCCGTATTCCCAAGGAAACGGGCACTAAGCGGGTGTAACCACGGGGCGTTCGCTAGTTCAAAATAAAATATTATCTTTTAGCTGTTGATTTATAGTCAAATAAATAAAAAAAATCATCTAATCCTTAAAAAAAGTCCGTTTAAGTCCGCAACAATTCGAACCGTCGGTAATTCGAAATGTGGGTACAAATTTAATAATGAAAATTACAATTTTGACAACTGTATGTGGACCTTTAGGTAAAGCCTAGAAAATAATCCCCTCAAAAAATGTAAATATTATGTAATAAAATAATTTTTCTTATAGCTAACCCATTTTTACATAACACTTCATTCTCTTTTGCAGAGAACAGAAAGAAAGAGAAAAAACCAAAAATGAAAAAACTTCAAAAGAAAAGGAAAGCTCAAAAAAAGAAAAAAGCCAAAGCTAAATCAAGTAGTTCGTCATCATCGACGTCGACAACTTCAGAAAGTAGTTCAGACTCCGAAACAGAAGCACAAAGAAAGAAAAAGAAGAAGGATTCAGAAGTTAAAAACAAGAAACGGAAGCAGTCTAGTTCTGATTCGACACAGAGCGAAGACCTTTTTGACGTCAACATTCTAAATAACATAAAAACTGAAAGACTTACCGATGATGAAAATAAATTACAATTTTCACCTAGACGGCAAAAGCCTAGAGAAATTATCAATGTTAAAGAACTTCAAAGCGATTTTGTCGGTAGTGTACAAATAAAGAAAGAAATAGAGGACACAGAAATAACTGAGAAACAGAAAACTGAAAAAGTAGAAGTGGTTTGTCAATTTGAAGTAACCCCTGAAACTGCTTCACAGAAAGTGTCTGAAAGCACTCCTACAAGTATAAGTGAAAGTGAAGCTAAAAATGTGCACCAAAGTGCTAGTCCAAGTGTTAGTCAAAGTGTTAGTGAAAGTGTAAATGAAGTTATCAGTCCAATTGAGAAAGAATCCATTAATCACAGCGAAACCGATAGTTCCCATGATAGTATTTCTCAAAGTGTATCTGGGAATTCGACAGAAAAAGGTCCCGAAGTCATAACTCACAGTATTCCAGAAAACATTCCTATACCTAAATCTGACTTACAAATCACACAATTTAAGGTAAATTGTAATTTTTATTGTCATTATTTTGTTTAGTACCTTTAATATTATACTGACGGACACGAATACACATGGTGAAAAGTGGGCATATAATATGCCTCTGCCACCCCTTCGGGGATAAGGCGGAAAAAATATTTGTGTGATCCATAAATATTTGTTTCGGAGTTTGGGTGTTTCCTATGTAAAATATGTATGTATCTAGAAATATATAAGTATGTTTATCAGTTGTCTAGATCCCATAACAGAAGCTTATATTAGCTTACTTTGTGCTAGACGGCGCTGTGAAAAAATATAATTCCTCAATATTTATTATTATTTTATAAGACTTGTCATTGTCACTACTGTAAGGCTCGCTGGTTTTTTGACTAGTCTTTCTTTATTTGCAGGAACCTCTAGAAGTTAACCACTCTATACCCCAAGACAGACCAGAAGTACCCCCAACAGAGGAACTGTCTCAATGCTCTTCTCAAGAGTCTATCATCAGCAAAGATCCTTATGAAAAAGACGATAGCCACCTTCGACCCTCGTCGCAGAATTCTAACTACAGCTTCAATGACGTCATCAGCGCTAGTCATAACTACCAAAAGCATGAGGAAGATAAGTTTGAGCCGGACAGCTATGAGGAAGGCAATTATGAGATGTATGAACATTTGGCGATGGCGTATCAGAGTGACGTAGCTAAGCAGGTAATAGACGCCATCTCTGTCACACTATCTAATGACCCGTTCAGACATGGTGTCCGTTATGCTGGTACGTTTTATCTTATACGTAAAAGGTGGTGAGCCCATTGCCGTGTTAAAAATAGACAGACGCAGGTTAGGCAACCTGCTGTTGAAATTTTTCAAGCCGCCCATAAGGCCTTCAACTTTAATTAACGACGCACCACCTATTACGTGGGACAGGAATCCACACGGTGAAAAGTGGGCATATAATATGCCTCTGCCACCCCTTCGGGAATAAGGCGTGATGGATACTTATTCTTGTAGATAGCAGCCTATTCATGTATTGGTTTGTTCAAAGTTCTACTGCAGTAAAATGATGGTAAGTTTTACTGCAGTTACGTAGTATACAGGGTGAATTTTACAAGTGGGCCTTTAGGGCCAAATTCTATACTGTAAAGAATATCTAAAAATGCTCAAAGGAGTCGCGATTCTGATTTTGATGAAAATAAAAAATGCATTGTGGAGGAACGGGTGGATATGTTCCTCCGATACAAAAGTAGGACTCTTATAGTCAAGGATTTTGCCCTGAAGGCCACTTGAAAAATTCACCGTATATTTGGTGGATTTTTTAAGGTACCAGAAAATGTCGTGGTCCACTGAGTTATCCAATTTTACAACACTTGTGCACGTTGTCGAAGCTTTTATGTTTAAGAAACTATAATTTTTACACATAAACTCTCGAAAATAGACTAGTTTCGAAAAATAATTAACGGACTGGCGACCGCTTCCTTCGCTGTTCCCGCCAAAATTCTCTGACGAATTAAGAACATTCATCTGTTTTGAAGTCTGTTAGGTTTTTCCGAACGTCTACAGTATGGGGTTCTTGAAAAGGGGTCTTAGAAGGTTTATAAAGGGCCGGCGCGCGAGTGCTGCACCTCTGGTGTTGCAAAACGTGCATAGGCTACGGTGACCACTTTCCATCAGGTGGCTTGTCTGCCACCTAAAAAACTAAACTACCTTCACGCTGTATCCCTGATGGGGTAGTCAGAGAGGACGGATCGCTAGGCTTCGCGATCCATTCATACTTCTTTCGCATTTTTGAAGATTCATCAATCGGTTCAAACACGCACGTCTAGGTATCTGAGTACTTTTGACTTTTCCGATTTTGAGCAATCTGCTCACGTGGTCTTCATATGTACCTAAGTGTTAAAAAAAAATACCTTTCAGCTTTATGAATTGACAAAGGTTGAGGGTTCGGAGTGTTGTGTGCTAAGTATGATGTGTGGTGTGCAGGGTTCAGTGGCATCTCCGTCCCGCGGCAGTGAGAGGTCGCGGCGCATAGAGACGGTGGTGACGCGCGTGGGCGAGATCAAGTGCGACTGGCGCGCTCCGCCGTCTCCTGCGCCTGCCGCACTCCGGCCGCAGCGACCCTCGCGCTGGGGTGAGTGCCGAGAGACCCCCTACACACTACACGCCCCCACACCAGGACTGACTCTACTTCAATTTTAAACCTGAGGTGCACTTTTATTTCGCTACTAGGAGCATTTAATATTCGGCATTGTTGGGAGCGAATGCATCTAGACGCCCTAGATTCTAGTTGCCAGTTCCAAGAGCAGCCTACCCTAGAAGAATCTGACAAGAAACTCCATGGATGCTCTTTTAAAATGTGGTAATGGCTTACAATAATTAACTTGCATTGCATTCTTTGGAGTTATGTGAGAACAGTCGACTAAACTTAGTTTGCCATAATGCTAATCTCAAGAACTACTGGACGGATTTGTAAAAATATTTTTGTGTTGGATAGCCCATTTATCAAGGAAAGCTATAGGCTATATACGCTATTACACTGAAGACCGGAGCAATAGTCATAAATGTCGACAAATCGGAATTTTTTTTTTGTTTGAAAACACTTTGGAATTTATAAACGACGACATTAAATAGGTGCGACGGGAGTTTGAAGTATGTCACGGGCGAAGCCGTGGAGGTCACCTGGTTAAAAGATATGTAGATAATGGGAATAAAAGTAACTCTGCTTCTCCCCTTTACAATTTTTTTCAAAAATGACAACTTATTATGACCCAAAAAGTGCGAAGTGCCTCTTTTTTTTTTAATCAACTGTAGCATTTAATACCCGTCTTTTTGTTGCAGGTTTGAAACCGGGGGAGGTGAACATAGTATTGACTGGTGGCAACACCGAAATGTATACGATACCTAGTGTTGTCCAGCCGGTGTACCAGATACAGTCACTGGCTAACAACAGGGCGGATATCAGCACTGGGTAATGGAAATTAAGACTATAGGACCGATGTACAAAATTAATTTGCCTCTATATTATATTCTTTATATTAGACTGCCTCTTTGGCGCGGTGGGAGTGTGCTCCGCAAGAGGTCGTGGGTTCGATTCCCACCCAGGATAAAACTTTTTGTGATGAGCACGATGGTTTATTCTGTATCTGGGTGTAATTTATCTAAAATATGTATGTATTTAGAAATATAAGTACTAGTTGACGCCCGCGGCTTCGCTCGCGTCGAGAAGTTTTCCCGTTCCCTTTTCCCACAGGAACTTGTTCCCAGGATAAAAAGTAGCCTATGTGTTATTCTGATGTATAAGCTATATTATTGAAAGTTTCATTAAAATCCATTCAGTAGTTTTTACGTGAAATAGTAACAAACAATTATACAAACTTTCGCATTTATAATATTAGTAAGATGTTTATCAATTATCTGGTTACCATAGTACAAGCTCTGCTTAGTTTGGAATCAGATGGCGTTGTGTGAGTTGTCTCAACGATATTTATTTATTTGTGAAATGCTTCGTATATTTAAATGGTGAAATTTAGGCGTGTGTGTAGTATGCCTCTGTTTACATTTTCTGGGATAAAGGCGTGACTGTATTTATGTATGTATGACTTAGATAGCTAATTCTTTATTGCACACCATTACATATAGTATTTTTAGGACTTAAAACTGCAGGTGAGAGTACAATGGGCGGTCTTATCGCTTAAAGCGATCTCTTCCAGACGACTTTAGTATGGAAAGAGATGATCGGAAAAAACAGAACGAGGTAGTTGATGGCGTACTTTCATAATATATAACTACAGATTATAATGATAACGAAGAAATCTAGTGACAGTTAGAGAGTAGTGCTAGTGGTAGTGAGAGTGAGATAGCTTAGAGTGAACTACATTTCAAACATTGATTTATACTTTAATATATAAAACTGAAGAGTTTGTTGGTTTGGTTAGTTGAACTCGCTAATCTCAGGAATTACTGTTCGAATTAAAAAAAAATATTATTGTGTTGGATAAACCTTTTATCGAGGAACACTATAGGCTATATATCATCACACTATTATATAGAAGAGTGATAGCAGTAATCACAAATGTCGACAAATCGAATACATTTTCAAACATTATTTTTGTTATAAACAAGGATCAAATGTGTACCACGGGCGTTCGAATTATGTCACGGGAGAAGCCGCGGGGCTTAGCTAGTACATAATACTATCACCCATTTTCCTCAAAGGAGTTTCTTTGTGTACAAGACAATCATCATCATTCGAGCGTCTGTCCCAGTTGCGTCTCGCGACGCCCGGGGTCCGCTTTCCTACATTTTCTCGTCCACTTCGCACGGTTGTCGGCATCCCCTGTAGTGAGACCATTGGCACGCATACGCAACCTTACGACGTCGAGCCAGAACTTCTTGGGTCTTCTTACCGGGACTTCTTGGGTCTTCTTACCGGGACCCGGCGGGGCCGACATGGCCAGACATTTGTTTCCCACGTAGCCCGGCGGTTGCCGCAAGACGTGACCATACCAGCGAACACAAAAAAAACTTCGTGTACAAGACAATAACAAAACATATTTCATAGGAGCTATGACGAAGCTTACGAGGATATGTACGGGGCATCAGACCGGTTGCAATATGGGGACTGCTTCGCTACAGAAGGGCCTACAGAGGAACCTATGGAGGTCCCCATAGAGTCCAAGGAAGTGCCGCCGTCCCAGACAGAGGTCAAGAAACCCTTCACTAGTTCCCTGGATGATAGGATTAATCAGGTGTTGAAAAGTGCAGGTTTGTGTCAGCCTTTAAGTAAGTCCATTAAATTTTCTATGCAGTCGATATATCTGCCATATGCCATGTTTGCATCCAATACCTCGACCTTGTAGTGATGAGTTCACTTTCATCTATGATTTTTGGTATTATTATAATACTTTTTATCAAAAAAAATTGTTGGAACTTTACAGGGTCATTTGTAAAACACCAGCAACCTGCTAGGAGTAGATAGCCAAGGTCATAAGCAACAACGTTTGTTCTTCCACTGCAGGCAATTCGTTACACAGCGAGTACTATCGTACATTGAAACTTCGAGCTTCGTCATAGGTTTTCACTATTGGATTCGCTTAAAAGAAATCCTGGGTCTCTTTTTCGTCACGTACTGCATGCTTCGATGAACGATGGATGTGCGCGCATCAATACGGTTGAAAAAGGTCAAGGTCCAAAGAGTTATGACCGGTCCACCCCCATCCCCTGTGATTTTCACGAGTTGTGCATTACCGTAATTCAATCAGTACATTAAATTAAAGTTAAATTTGAAAAAAAATATACAAAAAATTTAAAAAAAATATATCAACCTAAAAAAAATCGTAGAACATCTTTTTATGATGTTAGCTACCTAGTCCTAGCACGTTGCTGGTATTTTACAAATGACTCTGTATATAGTAGACAAGTGCGGACGCTTGCTGTATATAATTTTCTAAAACTAGTGGAGTGTTTATGTGCGGGAGTGGTTTCTTGGACAAAAAAGTTCTGTTAACGTGCTATAGCGAAAGACAATGCTATATATGCAGTGAAATGCTATTATCTATCTTGCCGATTGGAAACCTCGGTATAACAACTTTCATTATACTGGGGTGAGACCGACTTTGACTGACTAGACTTGGCTAAGATGTAGAGGACGGGGACGTTTTAGATAATAATAAAGACGATTGAAAAATTATGAATTACGATTTGGCTAAAAGGTCTTAGTAACCATGCCATAAAATAATTAAAATGAAAAAATAAGGGTCGTTTTCTAGGAAGTAATGATATTCGGGAAAATAATGGAAAGAAATAACGTTGACTTTTTAATGCAATTTTGTTTTTATAGTTTGGGGTTCCTTATACATATTCAGGAATCTGTCTGTATGTCCAGTTATTAGAATTATGGGCGAGAGAAAGTTATAAAAAATATTTTCACCTTTCTAGCAGCAAAAGGGCACTTTTACTTCGTGAAATCTCGAAGAAAAAGCGACTTTTGCAGCGAACGTAAGGCGAACGAAACGTGAAATAAATTTGAAATAAGCAATAGCGCGGTCCGAAACTCAAGACTAACGCTGGCCGTACAATTATATAATTTAATTATTTCTTCTTAATAAATACATTCTTAATTTTGTTTTGTATTTCTTACTTAAAACAGTATTCTCGCTAGAGAGGTGAAAAGTTGTATGTTCCACACGAGAGCAAAATTTTTTTAACTCATGCATTAAATCACTCACTGCAGTAGTCTAATTGCAAATCACTCGCTATGCTCGTAATTCAATTTTAGACTACTTGGCTGGTTCGTTATTCAACATTAGCACTCGGTGCAAAAAATACTTTTGCTCACTTGTTGAACAAATAACTATTTCCATAAGTATCAATGCCAGCAACTGTAAATGAAATCCATAATTATAATTTCCAGCTCTCGAGGAAGCGCCTAAAGTTGTTGAAGACGATGACAGAGACGGCCCAGAAAAGGGCATTCTCCTCACGTAAGTATACAACTGCTTCTGTAAGTGGGGAGCATCTCTCCCTCTCTCCCGCCGACACACAGCCGTCCAATATATTGAATATATGTATAAATGTAAATATTCGCAGTAAGGCTGAATCTCGCAACAGCAAGCGGGTGAGCTTCGCGGACGGGTACAAGCCGGGACAAGACTCCGATGTGGAGGAACCGCCAAAAATCGTATGTATATAAACATATAGTTACATAATACTTATACAAAGTGTGTAAATAAGGGAGGCGGAGGTTCGTAGGCCGACCGAAATGTAGTTGTTGAACTAATCGATTAATTATCACGTTTCAGAAAAAGAAATCACGGCGAGTTGGCTGCGCGTGGCCTTGTCCCGCGTCGCATCCCGACCACGTGCCGCTATGGGACGCCTTACCGCCACCACCGCCGCCTCCCGGCTCACCTCCCCCACCGTTCTCCCTGCAACCCACCTTGCTACCTCCACAGATGATGCTGCAACAACCTCCACCTATGATGCAACAGCAACCTCCCATGCTATCACAACCGCCACCCCAAATGATGTCCCAACCTCCCCAACTGATGTCACAACCTCCCCAACTAATGTCACAACCTCCCCAACTAATGTCACAACCTCCCCAACTGATGTCGCAACCTCCTCAAATGATGTCACAACCTCCTCAAATGATGGCGCAACCGCCACCCCAAATGATGCAACAACAGCCTCCACCGATGTTACAGCAACAACTAATGCATCAGCAACAAATGTTGCAGCATCAAGGCATCAATCCAGCGATGTTACAGGCACCACCTTTCGCGATGGGCCAGAAAATGGGTAAGTGTGTGTAGATCTTTATCGATCAGTATGTTTCGTTCACTGAGCAAGAAATCAATATCGTTCTGCTAGAGACGCCTTACACTATATTATCTATACTAATATTATAAAGCTAAAGAGTTTGTTTGGTTAAACGCGCTAATCTCAGGAATTTTTTTTTTATTGAATTAGTAGTCTTAGCCCCTAGGACTAGTGAAGGTTTTAATCGTAGTAAATACAAGCTTGCTTGTGGAAAAATTTGTTGCAACGCGTTGAAGTACCGCCATGTGACTTCTCCTTATTTTCTATTTTTTTGTGAAAAACAGCATTTTCTAAAATCCTTTTTATAGAAGATGCCTATTGTCATTCTTCATTTTAAGTGTTTTCTCAGTTGCTTCCAAACCATAGTTGGATATGGAGCCTGGGTTTCATATTTGGCTGCTGGAGCTGCTATAGCTTAACTTTAATTTTGTCGTTATGAATGCCTTCTGACCTCCCAACCCCTTAAGATCGCCTGCGTTGTTGCCTCTTCCGTTAGTAGGTGTACAGTTCACAGGTGAGGTCGTTTGGGCCTCTAAGATTATGGTGAGACCCTTAGAAACTTATTGTCATTATCATCTCTAACAAAATTTGAGCCAAATAAATATATATAAAATAAATATTGTGGGACACTTTTCACACAGCGCCATCTAGCCCAAACAAAGCTATAAGCTTGTACTGTGGGATCTAGACAACTGATATATCTACTTATATATTTCTAGATACATACATATTATACATAGGAAACAGCCAAACTCCGAAACAAACATTTGTGGATCACACAAGTATTTGTTGCGCGGCAGTCACATACACAACTACCGCGCCACCAAGGCAGAAATAGGTTCTGCAGTTTGATCTGATCATATATAAGTCGGACAAGGTTGTCTTTTCCTTGCTTCGGAAGGCACGTTAAGCCGTTGGTCCTGGTCGCCAGTAACATTGCAGTCTTTAAGCCAAGTCGAAAGCCATATAGGCGGCTTTAAAAAATCTACCCACAACCTGCGTCTGTATTTTACAAAACAGGAATGGACTCACCACTTATTATGGACTAAGAGCCCGTGAACACCAGACCTTCGTCATTTTATAAAAGCTAAAAGTTTGTCAGCACATGCTCCCAATGTGTTGGGAGCATGTGCTAACAAACCCTTAGCTAACCTAGGTAAGAACGATGGGCCATTATGAAGGTTTAGCTATAGTGGCTTTGGCAGGTAAAGGATACTAAAGGCGTGTAAAATACCGATTTACTTTCGTCATTTTATAAAGCTTGATTTTTTGGTATTACCTTCAGAATATTATTAAAAATCACGTTATTTATTGCCAGACACTTATCATGGTGGCAACCCCTTGCCAGACACCCTTAATGTTCATGAAATTTTAATTCTACTTACGTTATAGTATAAAAGCTGATTTTTATATTTAAAACTTGGGTAATGAGTAGATGATGTTTCCTCAGTAGCCAGACATTTTTGATAGTTCCAACCCCATGCCAGACAAGCATGTAGGGTAGCTGTAGGAGCGAGCGCGAGGCAGTAAATGCATCGTTAGTCTAAGCTAATATTATATGCTCTCTTTAAATATTATTAATTTAATATTCATTATTAACTGAAAGAATATTATTCATAATAATATTACTTACGTTATAATGTAATGGCTGACTTTTATATATAATTACGGAATGTTTCCTCATTAACCAGTTTTTTTTTGATAGTTACAACCCCTTGCCAGACAGCAATGTAAATGTTAAGAAGATATTCGTGATTAGAATGGTTAATGCAAATAAACTTATTCGATTTATATAACTAATAATATAGGTTCGTTATCAGTTGTCTAGATCTTATAGCACAAGCTTCAAGAAGATTATGATATCGAATGGTGTAACAGTGACGAAGTAAATGATAACATTGATGATGATAATGATAACAAATGAATTAACATTGTCTTTTATACACTATACAAATATGTAAAATATAATATATAATAATCTTTTTGAAGTGTCATTAATTTATCTTTGATTAAATTTTTGAGAAATATTTTATTTGGCTTATTTGTAACCAGTTCTTGACAGAATAAATTTAATTTTTTTACAATTTAAAGTAGTTGTAGCAAAGAATGTCCTTTCTTAAGATATTTTTAAAAATTACATAGATTATAAGTTATATGAGTCTGCCGAAAAAGTATATTTGCATAAATCATTCTCTCTTCTTAACATTTACATTGCTGTCTGGCAAGGGGTTGTAACTATCAAAAAAAATCTGGTTAATATAAAAGTCAGCCATTACATTATAACGTAAGTAATATTATTATGAATAATATTCTTTCAGTTAATAATGAATATTAAATTAATAATATTTAAAGAGAGCATATAATATTAGCTTAGACTAACCATGCATTTACTGCCTCGCGCTCGCTCCTACAGCTACCCTACATGCTTGTCTGGCATGGGGTTGGAACTATCAAAAATGTCTGGCTACTGAGGAAACATCATCTACTCATTACCCAAGTATTATATATAAAAATCAGCTTTTATACTATACCGTAAGTAGAATTATAATTTCATGAACATTAAGGGTGTCTGGCAAGGGGATGCCACCATGATAAGTGTCTGGCAATGAATAACGTGATTTTTAATACTATTCTGAAGGTAATAGCAAGAAATCAAGCTTTAATAATTGAAGAAAGTAAGTCGGTATTCTACACGCCTTTAGTATCCTTTACCTGCCAAAGCCACTACAGCTCAAACTTCATAATGGCCCATCGTTCTTACCTGTGTTGGGAGCATGCGCTGACAAACTTTCAGCTTTTATAAAATGACGAAGGTCTGGCGTTCACGGGCACTTGCTCTATTACGTGGGATAGAAATACACATTGTGAAAAGTAGGCGTATAATATGCATCTGTCACCTCTTCAGGGAGAAGGGGAGGTCTTGACTTGTATTATAAACATTTATTTTTGTCCACAGATCCCAGCGTGTCGATGCCTAACTTCATGCCGCCTGAACCGCCTCCGGGGCTAATATCATTCTAACGGGAGTGTTCCTTGTGATGACTTATTATAGTCCAATAATGTTAAGTTCTGTAAATATAGTTTTTTTTTATATAATAATCGTTTTATTAAAACTCACGCACATTGTAACTGATTAAAACCCGCTTCGACATGGTCCTGATGAAGCCAAATCAATTGTCGGTTGACATCGACAACACTTGTGTTTACGCAAAATCCCGTTTTTGTTTTAATCATATTAATCATTGTTATTTTTCTTTAATTATCAAAAAATTACACTACAGGGTTTTTTCTATAAAACAGAAACGTACCAAGAATATACAGCTAAAGTTCACGTTTGTTCTACGACTTTTGACAATTCGTTATGTAGCGAAATACTCCTGAGTCTGTTTTTCGTCGCATGTTGCATACCTCGGTGAACGTTACATACGAGTGCATAGATCAGCGCGGCCTTAAAAGGTCAAGTCAAGATCAAAGTAGCTTAGCGTCGGCCCTAATTCAAGCAGCAGGTACCTTTAATATAAAGTCATGCCTTTATCATCTAAGGGGTTATTTCACCGTATACATTTTTCTCCCACTTAATACTTTTAAAGTCCATGGTGAAAACTTAGTTTTCAAGCCGTTTTTTTTACACATCGCCGTCTAGCCCAAAGTAAGCTAATATAAGCTTGTGTTATGGGCTCCAGACGACTGATAAACATGCTTATAAATTTTTAAATACATAGGAACCACCCAAACTACGAAACAATCATTTATAGATCGAACCCGTGAGGTTTACAAGGCTTTCAACTTGTCAACCGGGACCTAACGGTTTAACGTGCCTGCCGTAGAGCGAAAACGCTCGTACCCATCTGAGGACCAGCCATAGCAAAAGTTGCTTAACGAGGTGAACGTTTACAGCGTAGCGGGGTTTTGAGGGTGTTGCAATAAAGTTAACTAGTAAAACAATTATGTCTGATGTTAGCTAGGTATTATTATTATAGCTTGCGATTAGGTAAATGTGACTGAAGTTATTTTAGAAAAGTAAGAACGAATGTGTAATTTGGAATGGACCTAAAACAATATGTTCTACTAGCTGACCCACGTAACTTCGTTAGCGCCACCAAAAAAGTGGAATGAAGAACCTCTCGACCGATTTGTGTAAACTTCACATAAACCATCTACTAAATAGTCTGAACAAACCCTAAACATTTAGTTTGGATAGGTGTGCCCGTTCTTGAGTTATAAAATTACAACGAAAAGTGGCATTGATTTTTATATTATTATATTCTATACCATAGAGAAGCCTTTAGGGTTAACAGGGATTTATTTATTGCGCGGGATTTTGGAAAATTGGGGCCGCTCGCTATATATTATTTTCCAAAACTAGTGCATTAACCTTGTTTTATGTGTAAAAAGTGTAGTTTCTTAGACATAAAAGTTGTGTAATCGTGCTATAGTGAAAGACTGATATATATGCAGTGAAAAGCTATTTTACAACTTGTCGTGCAAATTCCACTGAAAACCTCAATAACGCTCTACCACGTTATTGGGGCAAGGACATATGACTGGACTTGACATCGACAAAGGACTGGACAGGACTGAATTAGAAGATAAGGTTGAAGAAATATGATATAAAAATAAGATTTGGCTAAAAGGTCTTTGTATCCAGGCCATAAAGCAATTTTAAAAAAATGGTTTACAGGCTCATTTGTAAAATTTCAGCAACATCTATAGATACTAATAAAGGACTAACTAACTAACATCGTATAAAAAATATTCTGATTTTTTTTATATCTTTGAGAATATATTTTTGAATTTTTTGATGTCAAAACTTAGCGCGGTACGCATGTTTATAGAAAAGATAAAATCTCTGTACTCGCTACACCGTAACGTGGCGCAGCTATAGTGTGTGCATATATGCATGTACATATAGCAGACCGCGAACAATTCTAGAGAAATAAATTATTAATATATTTAGTTTTCACTTCTGTCGGTACTCCCGGAGTGCAATCCGTATTTTTCATCAATCGTATCGTCTCGACGTGAAGCTTTGCCACCGTGCGGTCTTTAGTCAGTTCAAATAGCGCACGCTTTTTACCAAAACCACTCCCACAAAAAATATTCAGCAACGGAGAGGAAAGTTGTTTCGGAGTTTGGATGTTTCTTATGTATAATATGTATGTATTTAGAAATATATAAGATGTCTTCAGTCGTCTAGATACCATAACACAAGCTTATAATAGCTTACTTTGGGCTAACAGGCGCTGTGTAATAGAAGTCCCACAATATAAATGATTATCTACGGTAATTGTCTGCCATTCTCCAAGTTCTTTGAGGTTTTAATCGCCTCCTAGCGTTATCTCGGTTGCATTATAAAGCTTTCCCACTGTATTTGGGATCCGCATCAATTCCTTTTGAAGTCTATATAACGAGACTCAAGGGGAAACACCCTAACACTTTTCAAGCGTTACTAGTTTCCAGAAACTTTTTATAATATATATTGTGCGAAAGTAGAGGGCAGAAGGAGTCAGGGTAGGCCGAGACTTACATATGAAGACCACATTAAATAGCAGATTGCTCAAAAACGGAAAAGTCTAAAGTATTCGGATACCCAGACGGGCATGTATGAAGCGATTAATGAATCTACAGGAAGCGAAAGAAGTATGGATGGATCGCGATCTGTCCTCTCTGACTACCCCGTCGGGGATACAGCGTGAAGGTAGTTAGAAACTTTTTATAATTCAGTCTTGGGTCGTGTAGATGCTTAGACCACCTCATCAATGTAGTCTAAGCACCACGAATCGATTAAGGATTTAAAATGAAACACATTGTTAAAAACAATAAAATAGATTTTCATTTATTGTGAGACGAAAAATACAACAATGGGGACTTATCAGCTAAAATGGTTAGTGGCAGACTGTCGTGTCAAAACAATTGATTGTTAGGTTATGGCGACGCGGTACTCCACGCCCCTCTACGTTACAGTATAGACTCCTAATTATTTATGTCTTTCATTGGGGAACTCGTGGTAACGAATATCAACGAAACAAATATAGTAGATACACAAAACGATACCATGATATCTATATATTCACTGAAACCATAACTAATATTATTTTTATTTTAAACATCGTGAAATTTGAATAGTTTCGTTTTTTAACTATTTTTTTTTTAAAAAGGCTTTATTGATTCGAAGCTAATACTTAATTACTTACAAGATTGTTTAATAGTTGTCGCGCCACTCGTCCGTCCGACTCTCAGTGAGTGACTGTCTGACACCTGACCGACTGACACGGGGCTGACAGGTGAGCCGTCCGCTGACACCTGACCGACTGACACCGGGGCTGACCGGTGAGCTGTCTGCTGACACCTGACCGACTGACACGGGGCTGACAGGTGAGCTGTCCGCTGACACCTGACCGACTGACACCGGGGCTGACCGGTGACCTGTCCGCTGACACCTGACCGACTGACACCGGGGCTGATCGGTGAGCTGTCGGCTGACACGGCTGCTGAACGGAACGCGTTTACGAGCCTCACAAATAAAACGTAACAACTCTCAAATACCGCTACTATGAAACGTTCTATACAAAATTGAACATTGCCGATTATCTAGATCGTCTTGATGGCTCATTATTAATACGTAATATTAGACTAAAACAAGTGGGGGCCGCTCGGTGCGACTCAACTCGCCAATGGTCACGTTCAACTCGTCTCTAACTCGAATATTACATGTCTTACTTTATAATGTCGAAAATGCCACTGCTGCGAACCTACTTCGCCTATAGTCGAGCGCCACGCTATTGCTCATAGAGAAAACATTCAGAAATCAATTCGTTACACCGTAGACTATATCTTGTTTAATAAACTTGAAGTATTTATCAATAATCAATAAGTACATTATAATAATTGAATAATTAGTATTTGTTTCATAAGAGACTAGCATTACAAATAAATACCATCAGCTATACAATTTTAATGTTTATTTCTATTTTAAACATTTTGAAGATGTTCAAAGTGGACTACGTCGGTCTTTACCCAGGAACGGCGCGAGCGGTTCCCGGGTAAACACTTTTCAGTTGAATGCGTCTACGCTTCGAGATATGACTTAAATGTATACTTAGATTTAGGGGAAAAGGTCGTAAAACAAAAAGTTATTGAAATTTATAACAAACACCTTAACTTATAGTTCAAGAATTTAGTTAAGTACATATATATAGTAAGTAGTAGGTAGCGGCGCGCGGGCGATGGCGGCCGGCGCGCCCGACAGACGGCGTGCGGCGGCGGCGCTACAAATGAAACCTTTATACAAAAGGGGCGGCCGCGCGGCCCTCGCCCGCGCCGCCACACAACTTGTCTTTGACAAAAGCAATATAAAACATTTCATTCCGTGTAAGAGGTGACACGATGGTATGCGAAAACTTTTTTTTTTTCAAAAAACACACTTCCATTCTCTCGTCCTCGCACTTAAATCTAAAATTAATAATTAGACAATATTTCTTTATTTGTTCAACAGACGCGCACGCCGGGGCGCGCGCGTATTATAATAAAATATTTTCAAAACAATCGAATAATTAAACACACTAGTTAACAATATAACTCACGCTCGAGTACACCGGTGGCGGAGCGACAGCGCGGGCCGCCCGCGCGACTCTCGACCCTCGCGCGCTACAAATCATATACGAAACTTCATCCTCCTTTTAAAAATATGATTTTATACACAATCGTTTTCAGCGTCATTACGAATATTATAATATATTTAAGAGCGACGGCAGCGTAACGGTTCGAGCGGCGTCCGGTGGCCGGGACCGGCTCGCGACTGTGCTGGCACGCGCGGGCGGGCGACGCGGCGGTTACACGGCGGTCTCCGTGTGGCTGTGCGAGCTGAGCCGCTCCACGTCCAGGTCGGGCGCCAGGTGGTCGCGCGGCTCGTACTCCACGCTGGACGAGTGCGAGAAGCGCTTGGACAGCGCCGTCTGCTTGCGCAGCGCCTCGGCCAGCGCCGCGTCCGCCAGCGAGCCGCGCGAGTCCAGCCCCTGCCGGAACGCGTTCACCACGCGGATCTGCGCACCACACCACGCTTAGTACCCGGCCGACTCACCTAGCCGCTACGCTTGCGGGTGCGCGGAGATCGCACACCACAATACTTATTGCAACTAACCAGCCATAGGCGTACTTTAGCTATCAAATGTTCCCGCTGGGTGCAAATCTTCGCGTACCCGTAACCGTGACATTTCCCCACACACTGTACACCACGCCCTGCGGCCGCTACACTGAGTCGAGTCACCGTTCAAAAGCCCCGTTCATTTTAACCGAAAGCAGACTAGGTGCTATGATGTCCCATGTGTTATGCGTTCACAAGTTGAAGTGAGATAAAAATGTAACTTTCCCACTTCATCATTTGAACGTATGCCAGCATCATTCTAGTATCACATGACAGATGTCAGCGACGATCGTGACTCGACGCAGTATAGCTGCCGCTTAGATAACATTCATGGCGCCCTGACGTGGTAACATCCAGATTTTTATGAACTCGGTACACATAAAATGCGACACTCTTAACTCTGCTCCAGTCTGTTCCTATACTAAAAAGTCTCGAGTTCATAAATATCTCTGCTACCAATTGGTTTATCGAAATACCCTACCCAAACCAATTTAAAAACAACACAGTCAAATGCCAACACGAGTATGTTGCACACGATGAATGTAGAAATACCAGATGAATATATAATCCGCCAGAGCGACACGAATGTTCCAAACCCAGGTGACACCAGCCCTCCGGCTCGTCTCCAGGTATGGAATCGAGGAGGCGAGCCGGAAGGATGAATAGACCATGAATGTACAATGTTAACATAAATATAAGCACACCGAACCATAAAAAGAGGCAAGAAAGCGTAGGTAGTTTAAAATTCCAGTCACAGAATTGTAGGATCGCGACATCGCCGCCGCATGCCATGCAGAGAGCGCGGCTCGCTCACGCGGGGACGGTCCCTCAACGCCTCTGAATACAGACATCGTCGTCGGATCGGAGTGCCGGTGTGGTGAGTCTAACGCCCGTGTTACATGCACAATTCCATCTCATGTACGTATCTGTGACTGCATTTACACATCTCTATGTGAGCTACGCGCGAAAGCTCTATTGTATGCGTTGCCCTATATTACACAACATTGCATATGATACGAAGCAACACATCGCTTTACCCAACAACGTCCTATATCCGAAGTTATTGGAAGCAAGCTGATAAAAAAAATCCTTAAATTGATCTCCTGATGAATTCCTTTGCTAATACATTATCTATACGTTAAATTGAAGCGTTTAGCTAGCCTATTAATATATAGAAAATATTCATAGTACTAAAAGCTAATTATTTGTTTAAACGATAATGGATGCTTCTAGTTTTGAAATGATACTAATGTTATTATATAGAATCCCTGGCATTTTATGCTTCTACTTCCGTAGAACTCCACGAATTGAAGGCTATTGCCTCGGTCCCACAGGTGATATCTCAAACTACATAGAGTGTCAGAGACATTTCTTGTAGACGAGTGGTGCTCACCCAATGTGTGGACCAGACGCAAGTGCAAAATGTGAGGCAAAACATAAAAATCTATGCTATGATGTATGGTTGCCAAAATAATCAAAATAATGTCTAGGCGTCTAATGCAGGGAACCGCTACTAAGTATCAAAAATTCTGAATTCGGCACAGCCCATTCCTATTACAAATTGGCTATTGTTGCTCCCTATCCTATTATTAAAAGTTAATAAGTTATTAACAGAAACAAGCGACTAAATGTTAAAGTTTCCTCAATACCGCAATCAGAAAAGTACTCAAATCTTCTTTAAGCTTATGTTAAGACTCATTTACATAGGTACGTACTCCAATAATGTTCTCTATAGGTACGTATGTACATTGAGAACGTATTTCTGAAGTCAATAAAAAATTCCATTGTTACATTATAGAGTACCATAAAATTATTGTTGAAAACGTGGAAGACTGCTTTCCTCAGAAATATATACATAAAGTGAAGGACATGAACAATTCATTTGCATATAAAACAGCACATGCGTCAGGATACATGCGACAATGACGTGATATCATGCAGATGGCGCTGACCGTTGCACTTCTTAAACTTACTATAATTTACAAGAATATAAAAGTGTTCAGTGTATCAAAATTAATAAAAAGCGTTTTAGACTGAAAAAAGCATCAGTGCAGAAAGCGTTATGTAAGAACAATTATATGTGTTACGAGCAAGTATTATAAAAATAACACACCAAGGATTTCGAAGTGCACAGTCAACGCTACGACAACACATTTTGTGGGATACATATACAGAACGGATAAGTTGTAGGTATAGATAGATAGAGTACAGTATTAAACATTTGAAACATAAAAAAAAACATAAAAATGTTAACAAAAAAATAGTCAAAAAAATAAATAAATTGAGTGAATCAGGCTATCCTCTCGTAAATTCGAATCTTACAGCTTGATCAGTTGACGTCTTGCTGTAGGGGACGGGTATCAATCGTTCTTGTAACTCTCCACCTATCACCTTCCGTGTGCAATTGGGTATTCATGGAAAAGAAAATAAAAACGAGAATATGAAGTAAAAGGTAACGACACAGAGAGGGCACCGCGAGATGCGGAAAGAGCACAAAGACTGCGTGCTGGATGTCAAACGCGATTGTACACACGTTTTAAATGAAACTAAAACAAATACTGATAAAGGATTTCATAAAAAATGAAAAAGTATTTTTTTTTCAATTACAAATCTGAAAAATATAATAAAAAGTAGAATCGCGTTCGACACATAGCAGTGATATTTTTAAGAGTGTAATATCAGAAACTAAGAATTTTGTCAGGGGGACTATACGAAGCAGTGCGCCTCGCGAAGCGATGAGCGTATACAGAAGAAGTTATATATACATATAATTAGATACACAGAACTAAAATATAAGACGCAGGGTACATCCTAGAAGGTACCTTAAGAAGCACATTCATGGGGGTTGTGCACTTAAAGCTATACTTTATACACATTATCCATCCAGGGCTCCGTTACATCTAAAGTTTGAAAAAAACGCAGTAAAAAAACATAGTTGTAAAAAATAACTTATTTAAAATAAACCAACAACATTTAACATCGAACATTTAACCTATGGGTCCTTTATATATTGGTTTCGTTGTTGTAATTTGTTTAACATGAAATGTGTATTTGTCCGTGTATTTGTGTATGTTTGTGTACGTATATTTTTGTATGTGTACCTGTGTGTTAAGTAATCAAGTGTTCGTATGTCCAGTAGTCATCATGCGAGCTATATCTAGTGAAGCACACACATATGGTGTCGTTGTACCGACGTAGTTGCTCACATACCAGATATATCTACCGTATAGTTATACTATGTCAAGCTTAATTACATCTATATTACAGAAGCATACATATACGACAGTTGTGATAGTTAGATGAAACCTACACACTTATTTTTGATTTGTGACTGTTTTTTTTACTAATTTATATAATACATTAAAATATATACATTTTTTTTGCGTGATTGCAATTTTTTTTAAGCTGAGCACTTATCTATTTATATATTTACAGTCAATGCATATACGGTACATACAGTGTCTCAAATATATTGTAATTTAAGTGTGTGTGTCACAGTTTACCTTGTATTTAGCTTGCGAGTTGATCGAAACAGCCAGTATGTTGGCCACATACGCAGTGACTCTACAACTAACGACCATGCGTCAGTAAATATATATGTACTTGTGAGCTACTGGTCTATATACACATTGAACAGCGTGTAAGCGCTAAGCATTCTAACATAGATCTAGACCGTACGACATTCAGGCCCATGTTGGCCACGGGCCGCCAACAACAAACATTTGAACCAACATCGACACATCAATATATATAATGTTCCCATAACTGCAAGTTTACCTTATAATTGCAGCTCTCCACAATGTGGCGGGTGAAATGAAAGTGACTTTGGAGTATAGATAACTTTATTACTAGTTTAAAGAGACAACAAGCGTTATAAATAACGAATTAACAACAGTACCAGTTTATTATGACGTGTTATCGGTACGCAGCGATAAATCATGCTTTATTATGATATTTTAGTAAAATTATTTTAGTTATTTTTTTAATGTTTTAAACGCTATCCGGCGTAATATGTAAGTTTACTACAAGCGTAATAAGTATTTTTTACTGAAAAACAAAATGCAATTTATTTTTTTATACGCCTAATGTTTGGTATACACCAATGTACTATAATTAATCTAAAGGTTAAGTAAAATAATATTTTTATACTGTCTAAGTCTTAGCACTGGCGTGACAGGCGATGATTTAATTTCTACATGTGGTGCATTTAATGTTTAAGAATCAAAGACACTATTTTATTTTGTTAAATATTTAGTAGTATATACTTAACATAGAAACCATATTTAATTTTATTTAGGTACCATAAAATATAGGAACGATAATTAAATTTGCTTGAAATACCTTAAAAGAGAGAGAAAAAAAATTAAAAGTATATTAAAATGGAAGACCAGAGAGTAGTAGACAGTTGTGTAGTGTAGGAGACAGCGGCGTAAAATGGTAAAAAAAAAGATTTCATCGTATCGTGCAGATCATTATCAAAATACATAAAAAGAATATAATTAAATAAAAAAAAAATTCATGCAACTCTTGAAGAGTCATAGTGCCATACAGGAATATGCATACAGTTCTACTATTTTGCGTATTGTCTATAAAATGAGCATAGCAGTTGTGTTTCGCGGTTGTGGTCGCCCAAAACCAATGAAATCTTCAACTACTGGACAAAAAACAACAGACTCTAAGAAACGAGACACACCATAATTATCTAACACTAAAATATTAAAATCCACATCTAATCGCATTCTTCCAATAACACATAAATAAATAAAAATAACAAGCAAATTTAAATATCATCTTATCATTAAACGTTTATAAAAGCACTTGAATAGCACAAATTGTGTATTTTGTTATATTTTATAGTTATAAAAATGGCACATGGTTTATTTCGTATTATATACTTTGTATTTTTAACACATAACAACAGTTATTTTTAGAGATATTAATTACAAGGAAAGGTTGTGGTCAAAGATTTAAATATTTACATAAAGTTGAAGGAATATGATAGAAGTTATAATTATATAAGAAATGTATTTTATATATTATATATTCTCATATTATATACCGTTAGTAAAATAAGTTTGCTCAAAATCTAATATACTCCATCTAAATAATGGTGCACCATATTTATTATATAAATCTAATCAATATAGTATATTTTTTTGCGAATAGACTAATATTTAACTTATATTTTTGTGGAATTAAAGGGTCCTTAACTAGCTACTGCATTTACATTAATAGGAGATTCCATTTTATTCGAGAATGTACTTCGCGAAAATTCCGCGGCAATTGAAAAGATTAAAACGGTTTATTTAATATTTTGTTATATTGTTAAAATGGCAGTAGTTTTATATTATAATTTAGTGTTTTTAGTGCCGTAGCTATAAATTTCAAAATATTGTATAATTTTGGGCATTTATTCATCGCTTTGATGCGATACAGGGCTGAGGGCGGGCAGTGAGCTTCCGCCAGATTGCACGCTGATCCTTCGGTGCTCCGCCAAATAATTATTGACAAATATCCTGCGGCCGGCCAATATGTCCGCCTTTTGCTGGAAAACAACATCACGGACTTGTCAGTGTCGCGCCCCGCTGCTCCTAGCTCCTCTCCTATACACGAACTCTACATCGAGCCGCTTAACCAAACTGCTTTGTTGCCAAAACAACTAATAATTACGTGGGAAATTGCCTATGGTATTCCAAAATCAAACGGTATCATAGCCAAATGCGATAATTTTTAAAAAAAATCTTCTCTTCATTTGTCTTTGGAACACCACGTCTACTGATAGTGAAGAATTTTAGCTATAGAAAAATGCTATAAAACTTTAGAAAGCAGTTTCGTTAGTAAGTGCCTGTCTGTAACTAGAAAATGGGGCCATTCATAGCTGGGGGTCGAGGGCATCCAGTAGCAAAATACTAAATATATAAAGAAAGTAAATAATAAAATATAATTATGAAACGTGTGAGTCTACTGCTACTCAAGGAGTTCCGTATATAATCCGGTATGTGAGCTACTAGTGACAGTTGCAACTCGCTTCCATCGCCGTCACTTCCCCTAGTACAGGAGCAAAATAAAATATCTGCTTTGTCAAATAAATACGTTTATTGTAATGAGGTTTTTTTATAATGCCGGTTAAGTATGTAATATTTAACAATTAAAAAGTTACTACAGTAAAATTCAAAAACAAATTAAAAAATTTATGAAAATGTAGTTATTATATAAGTACATACACAACCGAGTTAATAAAAATAAAAATTAAGTGGATTATGTAAGAGCCATTTTGTTTATTTATATTTTCAAAAAATATCTTACTTATTTTACTAGTTTTGGTGTAAATTGAAGATAAATTTATGCGTTTATTTAGTTTTGTTTTTTATGTATTATATTTATTTATCTTAAATCTAGTGTTAAAAGTTTTGTAAGTAAAGTTATCGTAATTGTATATAATAACCATTATTGTTCTATGACGAACTGTTACAATAATAAAAATCAAAAAATTCGGATATAAAACTTTTTTGAGAATCTGATAATATATAAAAAGATCTGTATCAATAAAACAAAATGTATATTATCAGACCCTCTATACACACAACTACTTATAATAACACAAGAAAAATAAAATACAATTGTGCAATACTCACATACATCTGTATACATGCATAACACTGTAACATAAGCATGATCACACTGTAAATGCGAAGCAAAAAAATATTAAAAACAAAACAACATTTTGTACTAAAAATAAAACATTTACTTCCATTATAATCAATACTTACTTCTAATAGAGCGGCCATTTTATCCGCGCGACGTCACAAAATGGCCGCTCGCTTTCTCACCTTTAGTGGTGTACGTGATTACGGCTTATTGAATAATATATGATTGTTGATATAAAAGTTTACGTCACTAAAAGATTAGTCAACTATTGGCTTTGCAATTTAACTATATAATTTAGATGTGTTTTCCTAATTTGGTGTATATTTGAACAGTGAGTTGAGATTGAATCGAATGATGTCTTACAATACCTAATATACAAAAGATCGCCAGAACGCAAGGCCAACAGCTGCGCTAGTCGCAATATGTACCGATATGATTCAATAAAGCTGTTACGAGTGACCTAAGTCGGCGGGCAGCCAAGTGCAGACACCACGTTTCCATGCTCTAATCAATGTCTCAACGTGTACCTACATACATAAGTCCGTTGTCTATACTTACAACGTTACTCTCCCTATGCGAGTCAGACCTAAACTTACCGTCAACATCTGAAATAGAGCGATTCGGCTAAAAATGGCGGGCCCCACCATAAAAAAGTCTAATGGTGAAAGAAAATGCTATGGAATTTGCTTGAAAATTTATTTTTCAATGTAAATAGTATCTCGTAACATTTCGCAAATACCAAGTTTTATTTGAAGATACACTTTTTATGTTAGAGCACTTTTTCCTTTTTGATTAAGCGTGAAGTGTCTCATTCATACTAAACTTTAGGCTTATACACAAGATTTTAGTCAATTTAACAATTTTTAAACTATCGGCCGTCTCGTAAATAAAATACTTAATATAAAGGCAGATTAATCGACAGATCTCAATTGTAGAAACGGGGTAAAAGTGGTCCCAAAATTTACTATGAAACAAAACACACAAGCTGCCAAGTACCCTCAATATTTTACACCAATCAAATATTCTCGTAACAAACTAGTTAATTATGTAAGAAGCTAGTAAGAAAAGTCGAAAACTTTATAAAGTTTTATTCCTATTATTGATAAAATTTGAAGTTAAAAAGTGATTATTAAAAAGTTTACAATTCAAAATGGAGTTCAATATTTTTTTATATAGCTACCTATACAAAATATCACCGCTCCGATACTGATAAAAAGATTTTTTTTTGAAGATCGCTAGATCACTAACTTATGTACAAATACGTTCATCTCTAAAACAGCAGTGTTCGATCGTTCAAAACGTCGGGCTGAAAGAATCGTACAACCTACTTATATATGAATAGAGGGGTCCCGACACTAGGTATGCTCGATCGTCAACCGATAAAACATCGAAACATTCGCTACCGTAAACGTTAAAATATGGAACATCAACAGGTTACAAATACGCTCGAGGGACGCGCGAGCGGTCACAGGCACGAGTCGGGGCCGACACCCTCCCTACCTACGGCTAAACGTTTAACACTTAATATAACGGAGTTCCTAGCGCCTACATATTAGTGACGGACGCGCGGCGAGGTCGCGGCGTTAAGTACGGTCGCCGTCGCACGCAAACATATCGATGCAATAAAAACAAAACGTGGCGGACAGTGAGGTGCGGCGTGAGAGGCGGGCGAGCGGGCAGGCGCGCGGGCGGCTAGAATATGGTGGTCTCCGTGCGCGCGGGCGCGGGCGGCTCCTCCGCGTCGATGTACTGGATGTCCTGCGGCGGCGCGCGCAGGCGCGAGCGCAGGCCGGCCGCCGAGTGCGCCGACAGCCGCTCCTCCAGGTCCTCCAGCGTGGACTTGAACGCGCGCACCACGCGCAGCTGCAACAACACACGCACGCCGCCACTCGACTTCGCTCCGCCACGCGCCCCGCCCACTCCCCGCCCTGATCCGACCCGGCGCGGCGCGAGAGTGTGGTGTGGATGTTGTCCTGGGCCCGTGTCTGTATTCAGTGGCGGACTGCGCTATCGACTCTACGGCATGCACCCGCCGCGGCGCCGCGGGCTACGCTACACCACTACGGTGCTGCCGAGCGCGAGGTCGCGCCCGGGGGTAGACGAGGGGACGGGAGGGGGGGTGCGACGCGAGCCGGGGGACGACACGGTGCCGGGCGGAGGACGAGCGGGCGACCGCGAACAAACGCGGTTTGTCCGCGTTCGTCGCGGGAAAGGGGCGAGAGCTCCGACCGGAGACGAGGGTGGAAGCACAACAGATGACAAAACAAAACTACTGAAACGTCGCCGGCGAGACGACACTCCACCCGCTCACAGAACCGTCGCTATCGATAGAAATCACCAAAAAGCCTCACGACAGAGTCGATGCGTCGAGAAGATAAGTCCACAGGGCGAAGGTCGAGTGTCGCCGATGCCGACGGAGGATGGTGGGGGACGCGTGCGGGCGCTAGGCACTAGTGCGGGTGCGGTGCGGTACCGTGGTCGTCGGGCGGCGGCGGGCGCCTACACCTCGGTCTCGAGCGCGGCCCGCGGCTGCCAACAACATCGCTCTACGCCGCGCGGCTCCGCGCCCCACTCCGCGCCCTCCTACCGACCACCAGCCCACGCTGTACTCACACCTCGTCATCTCCGCGTCGCGCCCGCATCGACCCCGTCGACTGCGTTGCCGTCGTGGACGCTAGCTACCGCTTTGTTTAGATTTCAACCAATCCCAGACCAGAAACGCGGGCTTCGATTGTTGTCCCCGAATTAAACATCGCGGTGAGTGACAAAAATGTATTGGTTTCAGTGACTTTTTGTTGCAAGAAAATATGGAACGACGTATTATGTGAACGGCAATCATCGTCCTAGTTTTTAGGCTCCGATGGAGGAGGGTGAGATGATGAGGTGTGGTCACATTTTCTGTTAAGTGAGTAAGTAGTTCTGTGGTTCCGCATCTGCCCGGTCAGCGAGCACGCCGAACCGAGACCCTTTATCATACAAAAAAATCAAGAAATAAACCGAAACGGAATATAGTGTATCGTGTATTCTGATGCGTGTAGGGGCCGCGGACGGCCCGTGTCACGTGATACGAATATGACCTGAGGAGTGCCAACGGAGGAAAGAAAAAACAGAAACAGAAAAAAAGAAACATAAATGTAAGGTCGAATCGAGGCCTTGCTACCCTGAAGATCGACTGCCGACTACACTACACCTACGCAACGCAGGGAGATCGCCTAAGATGCTTGGATGAGGACCAGGGGTGCACTAGGTCTTACACACGGTACGGTACACCTAGCTACTTGCCGAGTGACGGCTTTATACACTTGTTTTAGAAGTGAGGTACAACTAAACGTTTATACCGGATGATATTAAAATTTCTTTTTTATAAAATTCCATATGCGTCTATGGTGGTGGCTCGCAAGTCCGCATGAAGTGGTACTTACACTAAGGTACATCTACCATGCCTTTGTTATTGTGAAACTTTGGTTAAACATCTATTTAGGAGCCAAAGAAAGAACACTAGGTTTTTAGTACATATTGACTTATTTGTATTGTGAAAATATCTGACGGAAAAAAACATTTTGTAAATATATGTGTTGAATAAGAAATGTTTGATATTTGCACAATCTTTCATAGTCGAAAAAGTTAGGAAGCTGAACAAATCCACTCTTTTTTTATTATTTGTTACTCACGTAAAAGAAGTATTTAGTTTTCTCTACATATACACTTTACTTACCGCAATAGTTGTATAAAGAGTATCGCTATATACATGTACAATAATATGGACACTACATCAAGCCTAACAAGACTTACGCAAAATAACACAATGAAGGCAACTGTCCAACTGCAAGGCAATGCAAAACTACGGATGATGGACTTCTGTTTGTCCAGTGTGACGCTTGTACCCACCTGTCACATGACTGACAACACACCCCGACATAACACGCCAATAAGGGGGACAACATTCACAAAAAAAAACAAATACTTAAAAAAAACAACAAAACAAAAACATAAAACACTGACAACAACACAACGGCAAAGGAAAGAAAGGTTCGACCGTAAATGGAACTTTAGTGTTAGTATGCGAGCACACGGCATGCTCTCGCTACGTGTGTGTTTACTAATTTATATATCTCAAGAAAAAATCCACTCCACACTCAAGTAAATTAACGTTCATTTTAACAGCAGTAACTGAACACAAATCGGTAAAAAATAATATCAAAATAATATCTCAAGTGGATAATATATTTATATTATATCAATTCATGTTACTGCTAAAATTTATATCGGACGCATGTTAGTCGACGCCGTGCGGGCCTGTCAATGTCAGGTTCTTTGTATACGGCGATCATATACAGAGCTGGGTTGCTTTGGATCAGTAGCGGGAAGTATCGGGGTGGCGTTTCACAAGCAAAAATACTATTCTTAAAAATAAAACAAAAACAGACAAAAAAAATTAACAAAATAGTAAAAAAAAAACAAAATCAAACAGTCAGTATGACTCAGAGTTAAAGAAAAGATAGAGAGAAACAGAAATAGTCATATTCATACCGCGATGTGATTTATGTTGAGTATAATATATTTATCCGGGTAGTCATATTAACTGTTTGAAGGTATATATGAGGGATAAGTAACATTGTCACAGCCTACAAAGAACATGCCAATGGGTAGTGGGAGGGCTGACAGTCAACTCAGGTATTAAAAGTAGTCAACAAAATAATATGGGAAGCGTCAGACTGTTTTTTTTTTATACTGCGGTTCATGCATGGCGGTAACACGCGTTCGTCTATCTAGTGACACTAATGGGACAGCCCCAGTTTCATGACAAATAAGGATTTAGAGATAAGAAATAAGAATCGTGATAGACTGAAATATAGATTATAGATACAACATATAATTATAATATATGAAATATAGTTGAGTGAGTAACAAATACATATATGTCATGAAACCAGGTTTTAGAGAAGTAACATGGAAAATAGCTTTTTTTTTAATTGGATAAACATAAGTCTACAGTCAAGAGTTGTTCGGTAGCCAATTTATTTATTTTATTTGAATAGTATATTAATGTATTTAAAAATTAGCGATCGAACAAATTGTTAATATCTACGTTAATTATGGGCCAAAAATAATGATAGCGTAAACTACATTTTATTACTTTGTAAAGTGTTTCTCTGTGTAGGTATAAAAAAATAAATGTTTCGTAAGTGAACAGAAGTATAGGAGAATGGAAACAAAATAAACGACACGTAAAAAGGAATTGAACCGAAAAAGACAAATAAAAGAAATAATAAGCATAAAAATTAAGATACAGTTCTTTTAAAATACGATTTTATTACGGATATGAACTATTTGTGTATTTATTTTATTTAATAAAATATATAGATATATTGTTATTGTTTCGACTCGTACTGTGAACAATCCGGCTTACTGTACGTTTAAATAAAAAATGTGTAATATAAAAATGATTCAGCGTATTCTCTATAAATTCTATGACGAATATTTTCTATATGGATGCATATAATTGTAAAAATTGTGGTTATTATTTTGTATGCGGAAATAGTAAAAAGTATATAATATAATAAGGACAATAATATCGTAGACTTAGCGTTAGGATGCCCAAGGTATCCGCAGTGCTGACCTGTTGACTTTGCTGTATATTATATTTGTTTGTATTATAGCTGTAAACTAAAAACTTATCCCTCTTTTGTAAACTCCAACAAATAAATCTGCCAATCCTATTACTTTTTTTTATTTGTCTTTTTTTTTTTGATAAATTTGGTACTTTTGCTATTTGTCACTTACGTGTTTACTATTTTGCAGTGTAATAGTAAGCACGCGCAGTATTCATAAATATATTTTTCATTTAATGTCATGGATTTACATCATGTCATATTTTCATTGAATTTAATATTATAAATATAAAATCACAGCCAATTATATCATGATGCCAACCATGTATATTTACTGACAGCTTTATTAAAAAAAATCAAATTAATTGAAATGCATTTAATTTTTTTTTGTTTTTTTTTTACTTTTGTTAGCTGTCAATAAAATAAGTAACTGCAAATAATCTTCACGATATTCAAAGGAAAAATGAAACAAATAATTGTCATAAATACTTAAAAAAAGACTATTTGAGTGACATTTTATTAGAGAATTGTTTGCAGTTACAAAAATTCATTTAAATTAGAAACTTATTTTAAATTTAAACAAATTTTGTTTAACCTTTAAAATAAATTCAATTAAGGGTTGTATATTTTTCCCAACATATATTCTCATAAAAAACCCAACATATATTCCCAAAAAAAAACTAAGTTACTCATTTATTTCACCAATAAACAACAAAATGTAAAAAAAAGTCTTCATTAAAGCCCCAACAAAAATCCAAAGTACGAACTCATGAATTTTGTCATGTATTCCAGATGGGTGAGATGTGCTTGTCAATTACAAATTCAAAAATAGATCATAGTATTTTGAGTTGTATCACTACACATTATAAAACAAGTCGCGAGATCTTTAAAACTATGCAACGAATTTCGATGTGGTTTTTTCAAATAGATATTATATTTTAGTGATTACAGAGGAAGGTACGCGACGGTATATGTCTATCTCTTAAGGATATCATACTATATCCATTTTAATATTATAAGTCTTTTAGTTTATTTTTTGAGCTTAAGAACTAAGTGAGAACGAGAAACACTCTCCATTACCAATAAATCTTTTTCACGTTTTAAAAAAATATACTGCATAAAGTTCGATAAAATCTGTACATTGTAGTGTAGAATAGCGAGTCCACATTTAACATTAATTTGTGTAGATATGTATAAATATTAAACTTTAATGTATCATGTTTTGCTTTTATTTTTCTATAAATAAATGACACATAAATAGTCTCAATGTATATTTTTGGATGTATGACAGCACAAGTCACCCATCCCCCACCCTTTCACCATCGTTACCCAGTCCCGGTCCCCCCCCTGTGTGTGTGTGAGTTAGCGTACCTGCGTCTGCAAGCGTGTGAGTCCTCGGATCCAGAGGATCTGACCGGCGCGCGGCTTCTTGTCCAAGTCGGCGTCGTAGTCCGGCCCGGGCTGGATGTTCTCAGGGTCGGGCTGGCCTCGACCCCATCTGGGTAGGCAACAACCTCAATATTGGTATCAACTCAATGCTTCGTCTATTACAGAACATCGAGACCGATTCTGGGACACCTAATATCCATTTTTTGGTAAGCTATGCTGAATAAATGATGTTACTCTGTCTATGTAACTAACAACTACCGTAGGGTTGATCAAGATATTTTTAGAACAAAATTTGATACTGTGTTAGAAAAAATGTAATAAAGGTAAAGCAACAAAGTTACTTTTTTTAATTTGCTTTCTACAACCGCAACTAGCCGACACGCAACACTGCGATGCCCGTTCTTGCTAGCTGTACATGCGTGCGTCTGTGTAGGTGGGCCGTTACGCAAGTTTGTTTGAAGTTTCCTTACTGCTCATATGTACTCTGCTATACTGTGACCTAAGGGTGTACTTGGGAGAATTTCCTCAGCATGATGAGTGCCTTGTCAGTTAACCATCTCTAGGTTTATTTTATACCACTGAGGTGGCAGCTAAAGCATACAGCCCACCTGATGGAAAGTGGTCACCGTAGCCTTTGGCCGACCCTATACAAACCTTCTGGGAGCCGTTAGAGGAAGTAGGTTGGAGTACTCACGACAGTCTCTTGGGTATCTTGCGCGTGGGCACGCTGGTGACCAGCTGCCCCCACACCAGCGTGCCGGCGCCGAAGAACAGGCACCACAGCCACTGGTCTATCGTCAGCCCCGCCGTGCTGAACGCCATGCCGCCGAACTGGATTATTACCACCTGCAACCCGACACCATTCCCGCCACTTGTATTCTATGTTCTACACTCATAGGGACCGGACCTAGGACGATTTAACCGATAGACGCGCTATCTTACCATTTGCGCCTATACCCCGCTTGCCATTTGCCAAGTATCTTTTAACAAGGCCCCTGTTCCGCGGACTCAGTCTATCGTACACGTTTGGAGGGTAAATTAAAAAGAAAAAATTACGAAATATGTTGTGAAATGGTGTAAAAGTTATAGCGGTCGAACAACTAATGTTTCTTTTCTTCTGTCAAATTCGTATTGCATACCTACATTTTTCTATGTGTTGTATTTGCAGTTGTATTTTTATTGGTCGTTAGACAGTGACAACACTTCATGCAAGAGTAACAAAACAATATGTGTGTAGTTTCCTCCCCGCACGAAAGTTGGTTGAAAGTGATTTCATAATTTATTGAGTACATTGCGCGTCTAGTAGTTAAATCGTCCTAGGACTGGACATATAAAAAGACAAGGTCAGGCCGTGGTGCAGACAGGGCAGAGGGCGCCATCGCGACTTTTTAAAACATGCAACGCTGACCGTAACTAAATCCCATGGCACAAACTTATATTAGCTTAATTTGGGCTAGATGGCGCTGTGTAAAAGAAAATATTGCCGAAAATTAAACAAGTCTGGGAGAAGGTCGCCTTCAACGTACGGGTTGGCAAAGATTTCTCGTCTCCATTTGTTTTATGATGATGTCTTAAGTCATTCAAATTCTGATATTACAAATTTTATGACTGAGAGGTGGGTAAACTAGTTTCAAATCCTGGTTTCAATGGATATAATATTCAATAGATGTTCTACATACTCTCCGACGACCTTCGAAACCTGTTTCTGAATAAGAAGGTAAATCACCTGTGAAAGTGCAGTCCCGATCCATATAGAATAGAAGATAGGATTAGTGAACAGTCCCTGGAACACGTTCCTCTGTCCGTGTATTTTGCGCGCGTTTATTTCGTTGAACAACGTCATCATAACGAAAGTGTTGAAGATTATCGTGAAGTGCTGCGTCGGTTCCGATGACAATTGATTGCCGCGGCCCGTTGGGATATCCAGTATTCTGTCACCTGCCGAACGAGAAGGATATCCATCAGTCACGACTTCATCCTCGAAGGGGTGGCAGAGGCATACTACCTGCTGTTGATAATGTTCAAGCCCCACATAAGGCCTTCTGATTTGGCTTAAGGCAGACGTTATATGTATATTTCTGGTAACCGGGACCAAAAACTTTAAAGTGCAAATTTTACTGTAAAAGTTCACTGTGACGTCGATACTCAAAACTGTGACGTCATATTTTCTAACTAACTATCTTCATACTGCATCCCTGCCGGGGTAGTCAGAGAGGACAGATCGCCAGGCTTCGCGATCCATGCATACTTCTTTCGCATCTTGTAGATTCTTTCGCACAATAAATATTCTTCATCAATCGTTCCTCATTTATTCTATTCATATTTTCTCATCTATTTACATTAAACGTCGTATTAGTTACACAATTTATAACTCAAGAATGGGTTGGCCGATTTTTATACCACTCAGGTGGCAGACCAGCATACAGTCCTATATATTATGATCGTTACTTTATTTATTTTTTTCTACCTCCAATATGTAGAAAAAGTCATAAAAAAAAAGTCATATCATGTTTTATGGAGCCACTAAATTTTCATAAAACATAATTTTTAAAGCCAATGACAGTTAGAAAGTTATTTTAAGGAAAGCAAATTATTCCTACGTAAGATTATGAACTGCAGTATTAAGTATGCCGAAGTTAAATATTAATATTCTAAATTTATGAAACAAGTTAAAATATTCCAAAATTACTCAGTGACGAGCCGGTTTCCGCTTTGATTGTCTTAAAGAGGGTATACAATATAGTAAAAATTGCAGTATACTCGTATGTTATGGCTGAGAAATCGCTATCATTAGTGGTTAATGGACACAAACGTCTAGAGTTTAAAATCCCTTCAATCTGAACCAAGGCACATAAAAATTCTTCGTAGGTTAAGAGGGCTTGTCCTAAATCCCTTTTTAAGTGCCCTTTACAACTTCTTACGACCCTCTCGTGTAGCTCTCCCATTTGGGGTGTATAAACTGGTTAAAACTTCAAATGATAATGTACATACCAACAAAAAGTAGAGTGAAAATAATGAACAGCTGGTAGATAGCCTGGCCGAGGATGTTCTTCATCATGGTGCGCGAGATGAGCGGCTTAGTCCGGCCGTACGGCTTACGCAGCAGCAGGTCGGGCGTGGGCATCTCCGTGGCCAAGGCGAGTGACGCCAGCGTGTCCATTATCAAGTTTACCCATAACATTTGTACTGCCTGCGAACGTTACACAACCTGTCGTTAGCTTCATAAATACATTTGTTGCACCACACCTTCGAGGCTTGCCCAAAAAGAAAATCAATTTACGCATTGATAATTAGTTTCGAGTTTTTCTATTGAGTAAGGTTGCAGGTACTCCAATCGATTCACTGGAATATCTCGAAATGAGCTAAAAAATATTGATCTACCTTATGGCACACTCGGTATAAAAGTTTATCCGGCTCGAAGGACCAAATTCTGAACTCTTAGAAGTCATAAAGTACAGTCGGACAACGGAATATCAACGTCGGGCGTTATTGTATAGAAAGCAAAGCAGGGGTGACAAAAAGTGAGATGAGTAGGAACTCCAGTACTGCGCGCCATTCGACCCGAAAGATACTGTTACGGATTTCGTAATAAACGGATGTAGAAACTTTTGTTAACTCACAACACGTCTGGATCCCAAATAAGGACACTGTTGAACTACTATTGGACATGTTTGAACTATTATGCTTTGCACATCCTGCATCGCGCTGAAGATAAATATACACATTAGCCGAACAACATACCCTGCCTGGTCGGAGAGACTTCTCACCTTGTTCCTCTGCAATGTACGGTATTCTTGTATTCTTATTAGTCCTAGTTATTCTCTGTTTCCCTTTCTTACTCCAAAAGATAATAGGTAAGTACCTTGAGAGGGCTGTCCTGTATCGCGCAAGCACCAATAAAGGCGACAATGACGGCAACCACGTTGACGGTGAGCTGGAACTGAAGGAACTTGGCTATCGAGTCGTACACGTTGCGGCCCCACATCACGGCCTTCACTATCGACGAGAAGTTGTCGTCCGTCAGGATGATGTCCGACGCCTCTTTAGCCACGTCCGTACCGGCGATACCCTGGAATTCGGAACAATCTCTTAAAAATAGACACTAGATTATTGCTATAGGGGTAGGTAGAGGCATACTATATGCCCACATATTACCGTCATTTTTGTCCTATTGAAATGAACAAGCGCAGATTGTAGCGACCTGCTGTTAAAAAATTTCAAAGCCTTCAACTTGACTTACCGATTGCTATGTTACTGGTAACCGGGACTAAAGAATTAACGTACCCTCCGAAGCAAATGGAAATGCCACAAAGTTTTTGCCAATCTGAGTACTGTGCATTAATTGTCTTTTTTGGGTTCGAAGGACCAGAAAATATGAGTCGGAGTATTAAAAATTGATTGTCTAATATAATGTCAAAATAGTTACCATCGGTACCTATCGACGATAATTTCGGTTTCAATAACCAAAGATAGATAGAAATATTTACCTACATTGAACTATCTGTCAGAAAAGTTAAAAATCAACTGTTTATCTGTGGTAGCGATCTATGCTTAACTGAAGATAGAATATTGAAACCGGCCATAAATAAGATTAGAAGGTAAAAGCCATACACATACCATAGCAAATCCAACATCGGCCTTCTTGAGCGCCGGTCCGTCGTTGGTCCCGTCTCCCGTGACGGCGACCACCTCCCTGGTGTCGAAGGCCTTGGACTCGATCATGCCCTTGACCAGCGTGTACTTGTCCGTGGGCGACGAGCGGGCCAACACGCGCAGCTTGGGCCATACCTTGTCTAGTAGGTGCTGTTGAACCTGTAACAAACAAATGGGATATTTATGTAAAAAACCAACCTTGGTTACTGTGCTAGTAAAGCACAAAGAGACACACACGGTGCGTATAAGACAAAATCACACGTCGTGTGAGAAGACACGCACACGCCAAAAATAAAGATTACAATGTTACGGGAACCACCAATGAATGAGCTAAAACTATTATTTTAATGAACTACTTGTTGCAGTTTATTCGTTATTTATGCGGGTCATTAACCCGTTTGTCCTTAAATTCGACTGTAAAGTTATTCAACTTTTAAGGTTTAATTCATTCATTTTCAAACCTCTTTTCTGTGATTCTTACAATTCTCAATTTTAAAACAGACTAACATTAAAAAGAAAATTAAAAAAAAGAATTATATGCGAATGTGTGTTAAATACATGGTAGTGAGTAATTTACGCAAAAATAACAAATAAAATTTCTTCACTTCTTCTCTATATAAAATACAAGTGTGCGAAATTTCATAAACCTTCGACCGCGAAATTTTCTTAAAACAGGGGTACAATGTACCGCCAGTTCAATATTTTTCAACATGATATAGATGATGATAAGATGATAAGACAAAACAAATAATTTTATACATATAGATTATTGTTACCTCTCCATTAGCGTCCCGGATCCTCGTATTGAACTCCTTGCCTTCCAGTATAAGGAAATCATCACTGGGCTTCAAAATGCCACACTTCATGGCAATAGATCTCGCAGTGTTCACATTGTCTCCTGTCACCATGCGGACTGTGATGCCGGACCGCTGACATTTTCTGATGGCTTCGGGGACCTATGGGACATTATTATAATTATTTATCTATCACGCCTTATCCCCGAAGGGGTGGCAGAGGCATATTATATGCCCACTTTTCACCATGTGTATTCCTGTCCCACGTAATGAGTGGTGAGCCCATTGCCTTGTTGAAATAGACAGATGCAGGCTACCTGCTGTTGAAATTTTTAAGCCGCCCATAAGGCCTTCAACTTAACGACTGCCATGTTACTGGCAACCGGGACCAACAGCTTAACGTGCCTTCCGAAGCACGGAAACGCTCGCCAATGTAAATGCCATAAAGTTGTCACTCATCCGAGGACCAGCCATAATAAAAGTTGCGTAACTCAGTGATCCTTTACACACAAGACTCAAGTTTGAACACTTGAGTCCGCGGGGCCACGAGCGCTTCAATAATTAGGAGGAAGAACGGGGTCATTGAGGTCACTGTTAAATGGGAAAGAAAAAGAGAAAAGGGCGTCAAATGTTTATCTCTATTATTGTTTCGCGGTGTTTGTTACCAAACTCTCCGAAACGACTTGACCGATTTTTATGAAATTTTATATGTATATTCGGTAGGTCTAAGAATCGGTCGCTATGTATTTTTATACCCCTAAATGATAAGAGTGGTCGCTTTCTTTCTCTTTCTCTCTCTGTGTTTCTCTTTAAATATGTGGCGCTAACGATTTGCGCGGGTCGGATAGTATTATTATTTAAAATATATTCTGGCATTCACATATTCTAGAAAAAAGTTACCGTTAGCAAAAAATAATAGCAAATACGCCATTGATTTTTTTGTCACACATATCATCACGCCTGTCTCCCTTTGGAGTAGGTAAAGACTATGGCTTTCCACTTGCTACGATCCTGACATACATCTTTCGCTTCTTCTACTCTCATAAATATTTTCATACACACTCCTTGCGAATGTGTATGAAAATAAAGTGTACTCTGTAATAAAGATTACTCTTGACCTGACCATTTCCTATACATTTCGTACAGAAACATCAATTACAAATATTTTATCCTATTCTTTATGTGATCAATACACACATTCAAGGTCAACTGAAATTTGACCTTCTACAACATTACCTAACCTATCTTCACGCTATGTGCCTAACGAGGTAGTCAGAGAATACAGATCGCCAGTTTTCAAAATCCTTGCATACTTCTTTCATTTCCTGCAGACTCATTCATTGTTTGATACATTCATGTCTGGGTATCTTATTTTATTTTATTAAACACAATACAGATAACAACTATTACAATACACAACACTAAATCACATGGTGCAGATCTGAATCGCAATCCAAACATTTGTGTTCTTTGAGAACTTCGTAATAAACCCCTACATTAACAAAAACGAGAACAATATGGCAACACTGCCTTGGGGATTCACATGTTTTTGACTTTTTTTTATTCTATAATAATAAAATGTGTAAAATGTGCTAATTAGTGTCTAGCACATAAGACCTTTTGGCCTTTTTGTTACCACCTCACTAAAAAGGCAACGGGTTCAAAATTTATTCCAAATTTAACATCTAAAATAGACACATTTTATTTTATTAAATTTATTCGGCCCTTTAGACCCACCCCAGTTCCGTGCTTCGAAAGGCGCGTTAAGCCGTTGGTCCCGGTTGCCAATAAAACGGCAGTCGTTAAGCCAAGTTGAAGGCCATATGGGCGGCTTAAAAAATTTCAACAGCAGGTCGCCGCAGCCTGCGCCTGTCCATTTCAACAATGTTGGGGGGACAAAAATGCATACCGTGAAATGTGGGCGTTTAATATGCCTCTGCCTACCCCTTCGGGGATAAAGGCGTGACAATATGTATGTATGTATAATAATAATATAATAATGGTAAATGATAATTTTACTGATAATTCTAACTACTGGGCGTGGAATAAAGGACACCTTTGAACTGTTCAATGTATGCTGCTATCTTAGGAGTAAATAAATCAAGAGAATCATTATTTTTAGTATATCCGAGTACTTTGACCATATAACTATGTATGTTAGTAGGAATGTGGGTGTACCTCGGGTCGCACAGGATCTTCGATGCCCACAACACACAGGCAGGTCAAATTGTTCACAATGTTGTCCTCGTCGTCCCAGTTTGGTTCTTGGTCAATATGCACCTGGGGATTAAATTTTTAAAAACAAATTATAGACATTATTTAATTTAAAAGTAAAATGCGGATTATTGGTAATATAAACATGTAAAACTGGATACAAACTAAAATGGAAAATACCCCACAACACAATGGTAAACAAACTAAATGGTCTGACAAAAGTTTTTTACTTTAAATGCCAAAAAAATATTAAAATAAAGGTGCTTTTACATTTTTTTGATAATGAAAAAATAGGCTGAGAATACGATCAAAGTGCGCGTTATACGCACTTTGATCGTATTCTCAGCCTATTTTGGTGACCGCATTTTCGCGTATTGAAGTGAAATAAAAACTAATGTAATGTACATAAGCTACGCTCCAATTTTAGCTGTGTTTGACAGTAATATTTTGACCCTTTTATTTTCTCCATTAAGCTGGGAGTAAATTAAAGGCTAATTTGATTTGAACCACTTATAGAAGAGAGACGCAACTAATGATTTTACAGTTTTATATTTACTTTTACTATTGGTAAAATGGTTCAAAATTTTAGATCAAAACCGATATACGCTAGGGCTCAGATTAATATTTTGAATACGCGTCTACGTATTATTCATAAAAAAACACCAATTAAATTCAGTGATTTATCGTAAAACCAGTGTTTATTTTCTAAACCACGAATCACGTTCCATGGCATATAGAGCAGTGGAGAAGAGATAGAAAATGAAATATGGATAGATAATGACTAGGTGACCCGCCCGGCTTCGCCCGTGACGTAATTCGAACTCCCGTCGCACATATTTAATCCAGTGGCTTATAAATCCTATAATAATGCATTAAAATTTGCCCGATATGTCCACATTTATGAGTAATGCTCCACTCTCCAGGGTAGTAGCGTGATGATATGTAGCCTATAGCCTTCCTCTTTAAATCCGACCAGTAGTTCCTGAGATTAGCGCGTTCAATCAAACAAACAAACTCTTCAGCTTTATAATATTAGTATAGATTTACCAATTTCAATATAGAAGTACGCCAGTTATATCGATATTAAACTGAAGCTTTCTTGGCCATGTCTATTGAATTAATGAAGTTGTATAAGTGGAGCGATAGATGGCTCTGGCCTTACTTTCATAGTGAAGAAATACAATTGGTTATGGTGCCAATTCTAGTTGGTCAGAACATTGCGACAGTACATATTATGAGCAGTAAGGCATAAAAACATCGCAGTATTGCGTGAGTCTCGTTTATTTGTGTAATATATTGATTCTAATAATATAATTATTACGGTGCCAGTGCTATATAACTCAGGTAAAGCGTAATTACTAATATAAAAAGAAATATTCCAATTTTATATTAATTATTTAGACAACCCTAACACTTCAGTGGAGTGATAAGTAATTTTAAATTTAGACCTAGTTTCCTTACTGCTCATATGTGACAATGTCTTGTAATCAAGAGTGGGTGTCTGACCCAAAGGACTTAATAACCAGGCCATATAATAAAAAAAAATGGGTGTGGGTCTACGCGAGAAAGTAGGCAAGTGCGGACGCTTGCTGTATATTATTTTCTAAATCTAGTGCATCTATATTCACAGTGATTTTCTATATTCACAGAAAACAAAATCTACTGAAAACGTCAGTATAACCCTATTAACCACTATTACACTGGAGTGAGACTGACCTTGACTTAAGACGAGACTTGACTAAGACGTTCCTCTACGTCTTAGTCAAGTCGGGGACATTTTAGATAATGAGAAGATTGAAGATATATCAATAAAGATTTGGCTAAAAGGTTTTTAGTAACCAGGCCATAAAATAATAACAAAATAAAACAGTGGGCGTGTACCTGGTTAATCTCGGCTTTGCCGGGCACGAAGTCCCGGTAGGCGACGGAAATGGTTCGGAGTCCGTCGCAGGCCATGGGCTCGATGACCTGGCGCACGAGGCGGTCCTGCATGTCGCGCGTGAACTTCTCCAGCCTGCCTTCGTGTCCGTAGATGAATGCGCATCTGGAAACAAATATACTTCTATGTAGTTAAAGCCCCTAAAAGTAAAGTACGTAAGTTTAGGCAGCAAAATGGCGGACATACGGATGATATACGCTTGCTATAATTTGTATATTTTTCCTAAAACTAATGAGTTTCTCTTGTTTTATGTGCAGGAGTAGTGGTTACATGGGCATAAACGTTTTGTTGACGTGCTATAGTGAAAGACAATGATAGGCTATTTTCCATCTTGCCGCGTAAAATCCACTGAAAACCTCAGTATAACAACAACCAATATTATACTGGGGTGGGACTGACCTTCACTTAAGACTAGACTTGACTAAGACGTAGAAGACGGGGACATTTTAGATAATAAGAAGATTGAAGAAATACGAAATAATTAAGATTTGGCTAAAAGGTCTTATTAGTAACCAGGCCATGAAATAATAACAAAAAAAAAGTAAAGTACCTATGACAAGACGCTAAGTTATGGTGATTTAATAGCTATTCAGTTGGTAATTTATACATATAATAAAATCCTTATTATTACTATTGAGAAAGTGTTGTTGTTTGTTATGCTTTACACTCTGAAGGTAGTTTTTGGTCTGAAGAGTGCCACAGTTTAAAATCATCAAACCGAATAGTGCGTAAGGGAAGCCCCGGGTGACCTTAGTTTACAGATAATTAATTTTCCTTTGCCAATTGTAATTTTACAATTCGCTGGCAAAATGTCTTGGTTAACGAAAACTTCAGAAAATTTTGAGTACAATTATCAAATTTTACAGAAAACTACGGATGTAATTTTCGAAATAGCATGCTGACTGAACTATACCATAATGTAATGTGGAAAACATTTCACTGAGTGAGGTATGAAGACGTATAAGGTGTAGCATTTTATTAATTTCGATAATAGGTCGGTAGTTTAGCTGACTAAAGTGATTTCCCCGACTGCAAAAGGACGCGGATTCAATTCCTGGTCGATGTCGTCAAATTTTTTTTTGACATTAACAGGTTGTCTGTAAGAGATTGCTCTTTAGCGATAAGGCCGCCATCTGTACATTTATGAAACTGTAATCTCTTTATGTGAGTGTTTTATGTTTGTCTGCAATAAAGTTTATTCTATTCTAAAAACTAAAAACCTAACTAACTATCTTCACGCTGTATCCCTGACGGGGTAGTCAGAGAGGACAGATCGCCAGGCTTCGCGATCCATGCATACTTCTTTCGCTTCTTGAAGATTCATCAATCGCTTTACACACGCACGTCTGGATATCCGAGTACTTATGACTTTTTATGATATTATATTATGGAACTTACTTCTTGAGCACAATCTCGGAGGCGCCCTTGGTGTAGAGACGATAGCCGCCCTTGTACGGGATGACAGTGGACATGCTCTTGCGCACGGAGTTGAAGGTATACACTCGTGTCAGGGACTCCTCGGGGTGCTTCTCGCGGACATGCTCGTAGCTCTGTCCCAGGGCCACTACGAAGCCCAGTAATGCACACTCCGTCTTGTTGCCCACTTGCATCGGGGGCCCCGTCGGGTCTTGCGAGGGCTGCACAAACATTATGTATTACAAACAATTTATTAGTAGATTTTTTTTAATTCTCGAGCTGGACTCGAACCAGCGTCTTCCGGTTCAGCGCACCAGACGCGTTTACCAACTACACCACCGAGACCTACTCGAAACTGACGAATAAATTCATTTCTTTACGTCTTGCGGCGACGTAAGTGTAAGCGATCTCGGTGGCGTAATTGGTAAACGCGTCTGGTGCGTTGAACAAGAAGACGCTGGTTCGAGTCCAGCTCAAGACTGAAAAATTTTTCCATTTTAAAATTTTAACATTAAGTAGTTTTAAACTACTATTTTCAAACATAATTTCATAGAGGTATAGAGTATATACGCCCATATTTCATCAGTTGTATTTAGTCCTAGGGTAAGGGACCCCGCCAAGATATCTGGGGACCAAATGACCTTCCCTACTATCGGTCCCACCTGCTGACTAACGAGGCAATGACGAAGAAGCTTTAAGGTTGAAAGGCCTCCATGCTCCAAGTACAGGTAGGGTTTGAAAGCAATTGAGAAAACACTTAAGATGAAAAAGAACAAGATTTAGTCCCCATTTCACCGTGTGCATTCTTGTCCCACGTAACAGGTAATGAGTTCATTGCTGTGTTGAAATGGCGCAGGCTATGGCGACCAGGCTTAACGACTGCCATTTTACTGGCAATCAGGACCAACGGCTTAACGTGCCTTCCGAAGCACAGAAACGCTCGCAAATGTAAATTCCACAAAGTGGGCACCCATCCAAGGACCACCTATAGCGAATGTTGCTTTACGCACTGATGAGTTTCGGAATACTAGCCATAGTGAAATATGCTTAACGTGATCATTTACAAAACACTTAGTCGCCGGGGCTAAGAGCGCTTCTATTTAGATTATTTCAGCTATTTTCGGTTCATATATGTTATATTATGTCAACAAAAAGGTTTGAACTCACCATAATCCTTGAAGTGAAGGCGCTATTGACAGACACACCCTCAATCATGGTCTCGGCCACTTCGGGCGGTATGTCCCTGTAGTTCGGCGTGACTTTACAAAGCTTCTCGCAGATGTAAGACTGGACCACGGTCATTCTGTTCGTGGTCAGGGTTCCAGTCTTGTCGGAGCAGATGGCGGTCGCGTTACCCATGGTCTCGCACGCGTCCAGATGACGCACCAAATTGTTGTCTTTCATCATTTTCTAGAAAAGATTAAGATACTTATAAGATAATTATAAAGCTGACAAGTTTATTTTTATTTATTTATTTAAATGCAGGTACTTGATGTGCTTACAGCATAGCCAAGTCGCACATCAAGCTATTACAGTTTTGTTATTGTATTTTATTAAATAGGTACACAATTACAAATAGTTGGTAAAATATTCTATACAAATGTGTCAGAACTTGTCCATTGATATTATAGAGGTGGACTATTTGCGTACGACGACGGGTAAATGTTGACGTTTTGCATTTGGAGATATTGAGCTCAAGTTGATTGAGTTCGCTCCAAGCTACCACACTCCTTCCCTATAAGTTTGTTTGTTTGTCCGTATGTATGTTTGTTTTTTTGGTTGAACGCGCTAATCTCATGAACTACTAGTGGGATTTGAAATATTCTTTTTGTGTTAGATAACTCATTTATCGAGGAAGGCTATAGGCTATATATAATCACGCTACTTCTCTGGAGAGCTGAGCAGTAGTTATAAATGTCGACAAATTGGGCAAATTTTAATGCATTTTTGTAGAATTTATAAGCGTCGAGATTAAATAGGTGCGACGGGAGTTCGAAGGATGTCACGGGCGAAGCCGGGGGGGTGGGGTGGTCACCTAGTTTATAAGATATGTGAGGCTACAGCCTAACAATTTAAAAAACAAGTAATGTGCCCTTCGTTATCGTAGGGTAAAAAACAGAGGACTTCTAAACCTGTACCACTACAGGTTAGAAAACAACAAGGTAGAAACTTCAAAATCGCATATGCATCGAATGACGCAAACCGTGTGTCTTTATCTCTTATGGTGCCTGAGAAATAGATGCGTATAGACCTAGGACGATTTAACCAATGGACGGCGCTATCTTACCTTTGTGCCTATACCCCGCTTGCCATTTTCCAAGTTTATTTTAACTAGGCTGCTGTTCTGCGGACTCGGTCTATCGTACACGTTTGGACGATAATTGATAAAGATAAAATGGCGAAATGTGCTGTGAAATGGTGTAAAACTTATAGCGGTCGAACAACTAATGTTTCTTTTTACTCGTAAGTAAAATTTTATTTAATTTACTTATCTAATTTTACAAAAGAACCATTAATTATTGAAACATACCAACAACTTAAATAAAATAAATAAATATCCATCACGCCTTATCCCCGAAGGGGTGGCAGAGGCATATCATATGCCCACTTTTCACCGTGTGGATTCCTGTCCCACGTAATAGGTGGTGAGCCCATTGCCGTGTTGAAATAGACAGACGCAAGTTGTGGCTACCTGCTGTTGAAGTTTTCAAGCCGCCCATAAGGCCTTCAACCAGACTTAACGACTGCCATTTTACTGGCAACCGGGACCAACGGCTTAACGTGCCTTCCGAAGCACGGAAACGCTCGCAAATGTAAATGCCACAAAGTGGTCACCCATCCGAGGACCAGCCATAGTGAAAGTTGCGTAACTCAGTGATCGTTTACAGAACACTGAGACCGCTAGGCCACGAGCGCTTCACCTTAAACCAACAACTTAATCGGCCTATGTTCAATATACGTTCATTCTCTATAAACATCATAAAAAGAATTACCATCTCAAATTAGCCGAAATATATTTTGTGTCAAATTCGTATTGCATACCTACATTTTTCTATGTGTTGTATTTGCAGTTGTATTTTTATAGGTTGTTAGACAGTGACAACACTTCATGCAAGAGTAATATAACAATATGTGTGTAGTTTCCCCCCGCACGAAAGTTGGTTGAACGTGATTTCATACTTTATTGAGTACATTACGCGTCCAGTGGTTAAGATGTCCTAGGTACATACAGACAGACAGACTGAGCCGTTTTATAAGAATTTTCTAAACTTAATGGTTCAGAAGCCTAAAGTGAGTTTGACACCTGTCATATAGTTCTCTGGCGACGTCACATAGTTTATGGATAGTCCTAGGAAAATTACGAAATATTAATCTTATTTTTTTTTTTTTTATTTGATCAAAATACATATTTTTTGTAATGTAGGTACATAAAATGCTACTCACTTAAACCACTGCGGTTTTTGGGTGAGCAGGGAACGCTATACAAATGGACCATTGATAGGTTGAAAAAGTACATCTTATACTATGAATACAAAAATCTTACTAACTACTTATGGTGATTTGATAATGCGCGCGGTAGTGCATACTCACTTTAACGCGCACACCTACACACATTGAAAATAATGATCATAAATATGATTAATATATTTTTATACATGCATACACACAAAAATATGAATGAATCGGGCGTATGCACGTACATGCGCACACACACACACATGCGCGCGCGCGCGCACACACGAAAACACACACACACACACACACACCTCATTCGCTTTTACTTGCTATAGTCCATATAAGTAAAATCGGGATTTCTTATGAAATATTTTTTTATTAAACTTTTTAATGTATTTGTGAATTCAGTTACCGAGACAAACTCCTTAACAATGTGACTAGGCAGGCTATTTAATATAAGTGGCAATAGGTAAGTATAGATTCTATTACCATATTTGTTACTAGTTTTAGGTAAACAATATTTTTTTACATTTTCTAAGGGTCTTAAGTTTTGGTTTCTTGTATATTTTACTAATTTATTAACCTTATATATTTCTTCTTTTAGAATGGATATTTTAACCTTACTCTGTATGGGTAGTACATTGCAGTAATTAAACAATTCATTATAGTTACTATGGTGCTGCTGTTTTACTTTTCTAGGTACAATTGTTTTTAATAATCTTATTTGTAAGTTAAAAATTTTTTTCAATGTTAGTTTTGCTCGTACGTCCATAACTGCTTATGCCGTATCCTATAATACTATCAGCCAATGCTAAGTACATCAATCTTAAAACCTTATATGGTATTTTATACTTTATAATTGAAAGTTTACACAAAATTGCTCTTAGTTTGTTGCAAATGTAGTTGATATGCGGTTTCCAATTTAGTCTATTGTCAATTATGAGACCTAAGTACATGTGCTCACTGACTAAGTCTATCCCAGTACAGTAGTCATTATGGCAATATTGTGTATTATGTTGGCACTTATGATTATGGGCTATTATGGTAGGTGTAAAGTCATTCTTTCGTGCTTTTTGTGCAGACTGTATACACATTAATTTTGTCTTCTTCGCATTAATAACCAAGCCCATGTCATGTGCCCACCGACACATTCGATTAAAATTCTCTTGCATTTTACTTTCTGCACCAGATACGGCCTCGTCAGCCACCACTATGCACGTGTCATCGGCAAACTGGTATACGGAACCATGCTCGAAAAGATTACACATCTCATTCACATAAATAATATATTCTTTTGGACCATTTACCGAGCCTTGTGCCGTTCCCCGTGTTGTCGGTACGCGACTACTAAGCTGTGAACCGACTTTTACTCTAGTAAATCTATTATCATGGTAATTTTTGAGCAGTTTAAGCATTTTTCCACGTATACCAGTCCGCTCGAGTCTCCTGAAAAGAACATCGTAACGGAGCATATCAAACGCCCTGCTGAAATCAATGAAAGCAACAAGAACATGGAGCTTATTGTGCAAGTACCCGTTTATCTCATTAGAAAATTGACATAATAATTGAGAAGTACTTTTCTTTTTTTGGAAACCAAATTGTTTAATATGTATTGAGTTATTTTTTTGCAAAAAATTATCAATCTCATTCACGTATATAGGTATATACGTCTCAATTATTTTATCAACCGAAGATAAAATTGTAATTGGGCGATAATTATTGCAGTTGGTGTGATCTCCTTTTTCATAAATAGGGCGAACCACCCCTATTTTAAGTTCATCGGGGTACTTAGAAGCACCGATGCACGTGTTAATTAAGTGAGTTATTGAAGGTGTTATCTGGTTATTAATTTTTTTAATGTCTATAGCTCGAAAACCATCATAACCGGCACTTTTTTTGCAGTTGAGTTTGGCAATAATTTTTTTTGTTTGGAATTCTGTTATTTTAGGCAGTCGCATCGATACGTCCGAGTCCACCTCATGCACGGTACTCAAAAGCGGCCTGTCACATCTAGTATCTATATTTTTTATATTGTAACTAAACTCAGAGGCAAATAATTCGGAAGCATCACTGTCTGATAGAGAAAAATACCTCTGGATAATCTCATCAACTGAGTTGCACACTTTGCCACATATTTCATTAAGTAAATGCCATATTTTTTTAGTATTACCAAAATTCAAATGAACTTGATTTCTATAGTATATATTTTTCAGATAGTTTACATATTTGTTAGTTTTATTTCTGTATTTGTTATAAATTATTTTATTTTCAATAGATGACTCTTTTTTGAATAATTTGAACAATTCTTTCTTTTTATTACACATATATTCTAGTCTGTTATTCATCCACTTACAATTTGTATTACTATTTCTTGTTTTTTTTCAATTTACTTTTGACACAATTCTCGTATGCGTTTTTAAAGTTATTATGAATCTCATTAAACACCTTACTAGGGGAGTTGTAATTTAATGGTGAACGCCAGTCCGCACTACTCAACTCGCTCCACAGTTTTTTGGTATCGTACGAATAAATAACCGGTTTCGGTGTAGGTGTCGAGTTATCGGCGCGCTGGTTGACAATAGTACAGGCAGTTATGTAGTGATCCGCTATAGACTCGTTTATCACAGCGGAGTAAATCGCAGACGTTACAGCCGAACGCGTATCGTCCCATAAGTCCAAATCGGTTTAGTGTGATGTTTCGCCTACCGAAGGACGAGGAGGCGCACGTTTACGTACGACATGAGAGGTCAAACGGCACGAGCTTGCAATAACACGGAATAACATAATTTCATAGGTACTCCTAGCAGCTACTCAATACAGACTAAGACATTTTAAATATAAAAAACACACACACGCAAACAGTCAAGAGATAAAGAGGGCAGGAAAAAGACAGGGAGAGAGAGAGAGAGAAAGAGAATCTTACCTTGACAGAGTAAGCGAGCGAGAGAGTAACAGCGAGCGGTAACCCTTCAGGTACAGCGACTACCAACACCGTCACACCGATGATGAGATGCTTCACTAGGTTGTTCACATACGTCGCCTTCCATGGCTTGCCTTCTATCGCGAACTTCTGGACGCAGAACTGAACCACTAGGATTATCACCGTCAGTACTGCGATGGTGGAGCCAGCGTAGCCGATCTGCAAGATTTTAATAAAATAATAGTTTAAAAAATAAACGTTTTCGTAACAAGTCTGAGGTCAGCCGCCTCGTCGTCATTTTTATTTGTATAACGGCGCAAAAATAGACAAGCCTCTTATAGTATACGCAACCGGCGACATAGTAACTTTTAGGAAACCAGATACAGCGACCGAGCGCTCCCCCCGCACTCTTTAAAACACCAGAAGCGGGGACTGAATTACTTTTCAAATCGAGAAACTGTATCCGAGCAGTCGCCAAGACGCCGGATACCGGATGCCAGAGAGTCGCAGCATCGACACAGTCTCAATATCGCCGGTTGCAGATACTAAAAGAAACCAGTGTGCGGTTGCTCTTAGATTCCCACGGCTCAAGCGACTTCACCACCCTAGAGGTGAACCCGTTGTCTAACGGACGAGGCAAAAACGCAGGCTCCCCTACCAGATTTAAAGGTAAGAACGGCTGTCGCTTCTAACGATGACGCAAATCAAAAGCCATACGATAGCTGCTCCTAGCACATGAAAATAAGTGGACTCCAGACTCCAAATCCGGTAGGGAATATGCTAAGATGAACAAGAAAATAACAGAGACAACAAGACTGTTCTACATAATTACATTATTTTTTTAATATTCATTAACTATAGAAATTTTTTTAAAGAAATTAGTATTCTAACTTTCACATTAATTTTTATTAAAGTGAAATAAGACAACTTGGTTCGAGACAGGGATTGAATCCGTGAATAGGCAAAGGTCTCGGATGCAATACCCGTCTCGAACCAAGTTGTCTATTTCCACTTTAATAAAAAAAAATCATAACTAATTATGGAAGTTTTATAGCACAAGGAATGTTTCAGAATCAATCAAAACTACGAAGCAAACATTTGCGGATCACACAAATATTTGTTCCAACTTGGGCATTCGTTGGACCAAGGCAGTCGAATGTACTTAGTGAAAGTACTTTTAAGTCACTATACTATACTATATGATTTTTCATTAATTAGTCATGGATGGTCTTCATCCAAAGCTCAAGTTACTGCCCCTATCGCGTACCTGTATAGCCAGCTTGGTGAGCTTGGCTTGCAGTACAGACTTCTCTTTCTTATGGCTGGTCTCAGCGGCGGGAGGTTTATCCTCTGCAGCCGGCGCCACGTGGTTGTCGTCGGGCCGCGCGTGGTTCGCTCCGTGACTGTTGCCGGACGACGGCAGGGTCACTTCCTCCTCGCCTGAACCACGCACACAGTTAATGGGTTTAGCTTGGGTTTCATACATTACAAACCCATGAAAAAAAATAATCTGCGTAATGACCTAGCGTTAGAAGGCTGCTATATTAGCTGTGAACGTGTTGAACATAATACTAAAATTAACTAACTATCGTCACGCTGTATCCCTGACGGGGTAGTCAGAGAGGACAGATCGCCAGGCTTCGCGATCCATGCATACTTCTTTCGCTTCTTGTAGATTCATCAATCGCTTCATACACGCTCGTAAGGGTATCCGAGTACTTTTGACTTTTCCGTTTTTCAGCAATCTGCTCACGTGATCTTCATATGTAAGCTCGGCCTACCCTGGCTCCTTCTACCCTCTACTTTCGCACAATATATACACCAATAGTAATAATTAATGGTGAACCTAATACTGTATGAAAATTAGTCCAATTTGTTGACATTTATGATTACTGCTCCACTCTCTTTTGGATAGTAACGTGATGATACATCAGCCTACAAAAAGGCTAGGCTTTCCAGCAAAACGAACAGATTTTTTAATCGAACCAGAAATTACTAAGATTTACGAATTAAAACAAACTAACAACAGCTTTATAATTATTATTAGTAGAAATAACTCTTAATTGTATGCGAGCTGTAACAGAATTTGACAATTATTGAAATTTAAGTGGGAGTAATATTATAAAATTTGCATTCGTTTGAATACGAATAACTTGGTTGCCAGATCTAAAAGCTCCCATTGGATTGCAGATCATTTCTGACATTGGTCTCCACTACTCTCGTATAGCTAACTGAGTGTTATTTTCTATGATAGATGCAGCCTTCGCGCTTTGTAAGTTAACAGAATAATTTTATCCATAAGTTTGTCGTCTATAGTCTGTGCGAAAAGAGTATGTTCACAATTAGAGGGCGCCACTTGCACTTAATTACCGTATTTATTATTGCTTACGTTCTTTTCTTGTTAAATAGTTTTTATGACATATAAATAATGGTATCTAGGACAGAGTATCATATGGACAGAGCATAAACATAAGCCGTGCTGCTGCTGCTGCCGTTCTTGTATCCGTGTAACCGCTCTATCTTTGTCTATCGTTGAGAATGATTTATTGCAAAATATCAAAAATCCGTATATTGTTGTGTTGCTCGAGTATTCTGATGTTACTCGAGAGCTACGAAAACATTCATGGGAACCTTAGAAATCGCATATCATAGGTAAGTTTTCAATAAGCATTATTTCGCTAACAAGTTTCAAATTTAAATAATAAAATAAAAAAAAATCACCATTTTTAAATTTTCTTTGTAATATTGTATCAGATTAATATTGTTTATGATTGGTTAAATATCATGTATAATATCAATAATTTATCATTGAAATATGCATTAATATTGAGGTCATTTGTAGGGGTTCAAGACCTAGTCACGCAATGCACCTCGAAAGTTGCATACTGCCATAAAATGGACACGCTAAACAATTTATAATTGAAATAGGCATTAATATTGTAGTCATTTGTGGGAAATTCAAGACCTAGTTAGTAGAGCTCTATTAGCACACTAATTAATGCACTCCGATAGTTGCACACTACCATAAAATGGATACGCTAAAATTTCTATGGCTCTGTCCATATGATACTTGGTTCTAGAATGGTAGTTCTAATAATTTAAAGAGTCGTATCTGTCAGTTTACAATTTACGGTTTACAACGAGAGAACCATAAGTAATACAAATAAAACAAACAGAATACAAGACCCTTTTAAATTGTAAGAACTATGGTAACGTTCTAATTTGCAACGACTTACTCCTTTCTGTACAGACTCTCAGAATGTAGAGAATTTAAGATAGCAGCCTGAAATTAAGTGAAAGCACTTTACTAGTAAAAAAATATTGCATGTTTATGGGCAGCTGAGATAATTAGGCTTTTGTTGATCTTTGCTCTCATAATTTGTTTTATAATAATTAGTGATACGGTCTGTATTGAAAACATTCAAAATTATTAATCTTAATTATTATTAAGGATAAATACCGTTGGAGCACAGCAATGGCTTATAAAATGTTATGCGGGATCAGCACCCTCTAAAGCAACCATTTGTCGGTGGTATGCCGACTTTAAACGCGGTCGCATGGACACAAATGATGGGGAACGCTCAGGTCGTCCAAATGAAGCAGTGACAAAATATTAACCAAGTCCTCAAAATCGTAATGGAAGATCGGAAGATAAAAGTGCGCGAGATGGCCGAGATAGTGAAGATTTCAGCTGGTAGTGCTTTCACTATTTTACATAAAAATTTGGCCATGAAAAAGCTTTTTTTCCTAGTGGGTGCCGCGTTTGCTTACAACTGATCAAAAGGAATAACATATCAATGATTCAGAGCGATGTTTGGCGCTGATGAATCGTAATAAAAAGGATTTTTTACGTCGGTATGTGACAATGGATGAAACATGGATACACCATTTTACTCCGGAATCCAATCGGCAGTCAGCGAAGTGGAGAGCGGCTGGTGAAAGCCGCCCGAAGCGGCCAAAGCTCAGAAATCGGCCGGTAAGGTTATGGCGTCTATATTTTGGGATGCGCATGGAATACTTTTCTTTGACTACCTTTAAAGGGGCAAAATATAAATAGTGACTATTACATGTGCTTATTGGAGCGATTGAAGTACGAAATTGCGGATAAACGGCCTCAAATGAACAAAAAGAAAGTGGTGTTTCACTAGGACAACGCGCCTTGTCATAAGTCTGTGAGAACGATGGCCAAAATTAATGAATTGGGCTTTAAATTGCTTCCTCATCCCCCTTATTCGCCAGACTTGGCCCCCAGTAATCACTGGCTGTTTACAGATCTCAAAAAAATGCTTCAGGGTAAGAAATTTGACTCAAATAGTGAAGTTATCACAGCAACGGGGGCTTATTTTGAAGCCAAAGACAAATCGTTCTACACGCATGGGATAGAAAAGTTAGAAAAGCGTTGGAGGGACTGTATCGCTCTTGGAAGAGACTACCTTGATGAATAAACACTATTTTAAAAAAGAACCTTGTTTTAGTACTTAGTCTCGGGACTTATTGCACCACGTGTTACATATTATACATAGGAAACACCCAAACTCCGAAGCCAATATTTGTGGATCAAGTTTTTTATTTATTGCGACCCGGGTAATCGAACTCGGGGCCTCATCGTGGCAGCCGCATACTCTACCACTTACATCACCGAGGCAGTCAATATTAATATATTACATAATTATCATCATTTGTTTATCAGACACGCACTTATTTTTTTTATTTATTTGCGCGTCAATTTCAGGCTAAAATATTACTGAAATTCAATAAGCATTATGTTTATTCTGAATATTGGAGTTGTCGAACGCAGGAAACAAAATAAAAATTGCTTCAATAGTTTTAACCTTTTTTTCTTTGTAATTAATATTATTATTGTTTGATTTAATAAAAAAAAAACACTTAAAATATATGTATTTAAAATTATTGTACTTATAAAGGTAATTTTTTTACGCTAGAATAACTCAAATTGAACGCTAACTTCAGGGTGACCGAAAATAGAAAAAATACAATCCTAGTGAATAAATACTATTTGGTTCGGGGCGGGATTTAAATCTGTAGCCTTTGCTTTACAGGGACAACTATTAGGAAATAGTCGAAAGTGCCAACTTAATTTCAGGCTGACTGAAATAGAAATAAAACTTGAAAAATACAAAACATTTTTGTTAATATTGAATATTTAATTTGTACTTTAACATAAAAAATATGCTAGTAGTTAAATATATAAAGTGTGATTAATGTTTAAAGTAATATTACTGACCTTTCGAATGAAGTATAAACAGTTTTTCTAAGTCATGTTAATTTCAATTACATAGTGTTACAAGATGCAAATATATATACACTAGTAAAATTTGAAATACTACAGCGTAAGTGTTAGTACAGAAAAATTGCTACATCTCTAGTGTGGAAATTAATATGATATTTTTGGTTTTTAAAATCTTATAGTTTTTATTTATTTAAAAGGAAATAAGTTCGTTTTCAAATATTTAGCGAGTGTTATTTATCAATACACTACTTTACACTACAATAGGAATGTGTATATAAGTGAATAGATTGGTAGTATGTTCGGTCGAGTACACTTAAGGACAGATTATCTACCCAGTTTCAACAGTTAAGCTCATAAGCGACATAACTAAGCGCCAACACCACCCACAATTAACTTATTACTGTTATGCGTAAGTTTTTCTGGCCCTGAGTGTACATAGGATATGTTGTTTGAAGCGGGGCATAGCAAAGGATGTTACTTACCGGACAAACTCTTGCGCTGGGTTCCCTTGCGTTGCTGCTTTTTAGCTTCTATTCGATTTTTCCAATTTCCATTTTATTTTATTCAAAACCATTGTACAAGCATACACATTTATAACAACGATCGCATAATATTTTGATTATACATCATGCAGTCAACACGACAATTACACGATGCAATGTTTAATGTGTACGTTTTAATTTGTTTTTAAATTGTATTTGTTTTTTAATTTTGGTTTTTGTTGGTCGGCGACATGGAGGTGGGCGTGCAGCAGGCCAGGGTCGGGGGTGGAGAAAAAGAAATGGATGTCATTGGTTGGTTGTGGTACTAAATCTAATAGGATTGATATCATGAATTGTTTAAGCTTTTGAGTGTTTTATGCACTTTTTTTTAATTTTTAATATAAATAGTAATTGCTTTTATGATGATTTGTAGCGTTAACTCTCAATAACTTAAACAAAGCGATTCAAAATTGCATTTACAAATGTATGCTTTAAGGGTATAGTTTAATTACTTTTTTTATGGTTTTTGATAGAGATTACTTTTTTATTGGAAACGAATAATCTGTTCGTTTATTTAGACATTGATCAAACATAGAGTGATAATTTTGATATCTATCATGCTCCCACAATACAAGTCAGGGTTTTAGTAAAAAAAATCCAATAGACGAACCATGTTCAACAAAGGGATAGACAATAAGTTGACGAGTACAAAACAAAAAAAAATTCATTTCATCAACAATAAACAAAATAATCTCATTTCATATGAAATTGGTCAAAAACATAATAAAAGGACTTTTATGACATCGCATAAATAAATTGAACATTTTCAACATTTTTATTTTGGTCTGCAGTGTAATTCAGTTTCACCAATTTCATAATTATTTGTCATTCGAAACGGGGAGTGCAAATGCTTAATGATAGGGGGCAATTCATACGTCACTGGTTACACTAATATATGCACCAAGCTTTGGGCGTACAGTGCTCACTTAGGTAAGCCACTATTTGTTGTATTGCATCGAAATGAGGTTTATTTTCGTTAGCACTTTTATTCGAAGCGTATCTTCTAAATGAGCAAAGTATGACAATGCTAACTATTTGCGGGGTAATATCTAAAGAACTGTCTGCCTGATGACCCAAAGTAATATCACTTTTATGTTTCACACAAGAAAGTCGAATATTCTGTGCACACAATTTCATAAACTATAAAAAGCACAAAAACACATGACAAGACACTTTTTGGCACCGTCACCAGTGGTCATCAGTTAGGCTGTCCACAAACTAAGTAGGGGACAATATCGATAGTGCTACCGCAACGTTTCCATAGGTACTACAGTGTGCAACTGACCTTTCTTCATTTGCTTGATCTCCTTGTCTTGCTTCTCGACGGCCGCGCCGAGGAGAGTGAAGATGATACCAGCCTGGGAGTTCACGCCGACCGCTGTCACTAACATTTTGCCGGAGCCTAGAATGGTCAAGGAACAAATTGTTTTAAGAAAGATCATATTTTATATTTATATTTATTTATCTATCACGCCTTATCCCCGAAGGGGTGGCAGAGGCATATTATATGCCCACTTTTCACCATGTCCTGTCCCACGTAATAGGTGGTGAGCCCATTGCCATGTTGAAGCAGGTTGGGCTTAAGGCCTTCAACTTGACTTAACGACTGCCATGTTATTGGCAACCGGGCCTAACGGCTTAACGTGCCTTCCGAAGCACGGAAACGCTCGGAAATGTAATTTCACCAATCCAAGGACCAGCCATTGTGAAAGTTGCGTAACTCAGTGATCGTTTACAGAATATTGAGTCCGCGGGGCCACGAGCGCTTCAAGAAAGATTATACGCTTCTATATATTACAAATACTATAGATGTAGGAAGGAGGTTCCACCAACATCTACGAGGCTCAAGCGTCTTCTGCTAACGGTGCACGTGCTAACTCGGAAAAGATACAAGATAATATTGCAGGCGCCCTTTATGATGGCAAATCAGACGGCAGTTGCTCCCTTCAATATAAAAAAAAAACAAAAGGTTAATCAAATCTGTTCCTTGCATCAAATAAAAGCAGTCCTCAGGCATTAGATTCAGGTATGGTTGTCACAGAATAGCATTTAAACACTTTTATAATTTGTGTATCGGGAAATGAAGAAACTAGGGATTCTTTATTTTTCGATTTTTCACGATATTTAATTCACGTCCAATTACCCGAAGGGATAGGCAGTGGCTTAGGGTGCGTTTCCACTACCGCAGATCTAGGCGGAGTGGACTGTGAATTGACCAATCACAGTGCAGAAAATCTGTTAAAATTGTGCGCTCTGTAATGGAAAGAGTGTTTTTAGCTTGTCTTTTTTGTTTAAGGCAGGCAATTTTTTTTATGTCCCTGTGGCAGACAAGCTTACGGCCCCACCTGATGCAAAGTGGTCACCGTAGCCTATGGACGTTTGAAACACCAGAGGTGCAGTACTCGCGCAACCGACCCTTTTAAAACCTTCTAAGACTCCTTTTGAAGAACTCCATACTGTAGACGTTCGGGAAAACATAGGCAGGGAGTTCATTCCACAATCTAATCATCATTTCTTTCCCAAATTCATTCCGCAATACAATTATGCGAACGGAAGCAGGCCGTTCTCAGATTCATCTAGTGTGTCTAAATATCTATTTGATTTTACAAGTACTTTTAAGGAGTTGATGTAATCTTACCTTCCATGACGTGAGTTCCAGATAGCACCATAGGATCAAACGATTCACCCTTCTTGACATGGTCCGATTCGCCGGTCAGCGATGACTCGTCGATCTGTAATATATAGTATGCTTTTTATAGTTCCAAATACACACATGTTTTTCTGTGGGCAAATAGTTCACTTATCATGATCTCGCACTTGGGACCAGCGGTGCTGATTTTTTTCAATCGATCAATTCATACGAGTCGATAGCGTAGACGGTAAATACTAGCCTCACCGCTAGCAGGTCAGTTCGCTTTGGCCTCGAGGATCTGATTTTGATAGTTATTTTTGTTTAAAACTAACTACCTTCGCGCTGTATCCCTAACGGGTAGTCAGAGAGGACAGTGCACGATCCATGCATACTTTATTCGCATCTTGCAGATTTATCAATCGCTTCATACGCGCAGTGAGTACGTTTGACTTTTCAGTTTTTACCAGGAACTCATTTTAAAAGTTATTTATTAATGTTAACAAACCATTTACAATATTATAAATGGAATTAAACGTTGCCTAGCATAAGTTTGTAAGATGCAAAGCAGCTAAATCTTATTCGGGTATATTTAGTTGGCTTACTAAGATAAAGGGTATCAAATAAGGTCAAAATATGAGTTGCATACAAAACTCTTGCGAGTTTCAGTATGCAACTGACACTATCAATCGAATAATGATACCTCATTTACACTCTCGCACGAGCCACGAGACGAGCCGCGAATGTTGGCACAGTATTATGGTACATTTTTTTCGAGCTCGTGGCTAGTCTCGCAGCTCGTCTCGTGGCTCGTGCAAGAGTGTAAATGGGGTATGATAGTAAACTTCTTCTTCTTCTTTTTGACATACTTCAAATCAGAAGGATGTACTCAATTCAACGATATATTTTTTATGTATGTTCACCGATTACTCGAAGATGTCTGAATGGATATAGAAAAATATTTTTTGTTTTTATGTACACGTAACAATTTGAGTATCAACTACTTTGATATATAAAATTCTCAGGTCACAGTGTTTGTTGCCGTACTCTTCCGAAACAGTTTGACCGATTTTTATGAAATTTAATCTATACTTATATATAAAACTGAAAAGTTTGTTTGTTTGGTTGAACGCGCTAATCTCTGGAACTACTGGTCGAACTCAAGTATTATTTTTGTGTTGGATAGCCCATTTATCAAGGAAGGCTATATATCGTCACGCTACTACTCTAAACAGCGGAGCACAAATAGGGCAATTTTTTATAGATTATTTGTAGATTTTATGAACGACGGGATTAAATGGTGCGACGGGAGTTCGAAGTATGTCACGGGCGAAGTCTAGTAATGTATATTCGGAAAACCTCTGTCGTAATTTTTTATAAGTCATAACCCTAGGGGTGACCCTTTATATGGTAGAACAACATTCGCCGGGTTAGGCAGTATGTGTATCTTATAAAAAATGTTCAGGTTACTACATTACTATCTGCCTGACCTGCTGATAGCGTAGCTTTATCGGCTCAATCTAGATGTTGAAATGACGCAAATACGACATTTATAATCTTGAATCACTACACGTTACCTATCTACAATAATTGTTTAGAGAGAGAACAATTGTTTGTGAATAACCTATGTTTAGTTCCGCTAACTATTATCTAAGCGCTATACCCGGTTGTACCCGAGTCCTAGGTCCGGAGTCAGGACTCTGCTTTTCGGCAAATAGACTTTAATTTCGACACTTCCAGGAAGATGGATTTCCCAGGAGGGGGAGAGGAACCTATATTACAGTCAGTTTACTTTTATAAATTATGTACCAGTTTTTTATTTATTTACAGTAAGTATTTATTTATTTAAATGGTAATGGCAATGGGCTCACCACTAAATGTGGGCGTTTAATATAAATATAAATATAAATTAATATTGTGGGACATTTTTTTCTTTTTTTTTTTACACAGTTCCGTCTAGCCCAAAGTAAGCTAATATAAGCTTGTGTTATGGGATCTAGACGCCTGATAAACATACTTATATATTTCTAAATACATACATATTATACATAGGAAACACCCAATTTCCGAAACAAACATTTGTGGATCACACAAATATTTTTTCCAACCCGGAAATCGAACCCTAGACCTCAGTCAATATGCCTCTGCCTACCCCTTCGGGGATAGCGGCGTGACAATATGTATGTATGTATTTATTTATTTATCTGAGTGCCCCGTCAGGGATACTGCGTGAAGATAGTTAGTTTTTTATTTATTTACATCCAATATGGTGGGACATTTATGGTAGGCCTTTTTTTTACACACTGCCGTCTAGCCCAAAGTAAGCTAATATAAGCTTTTGTTATGGGATCTAGACAATAATGAATATATTTTTTTAAACTAACTAAACTAACTAACTATCTTCACGCTGTATCCCTGACGGGGTAGTCAGAGAGGACAGATCGCCAGGCTTCGCGATCCATGCATACTTCTTTCGCTTCTTCGAGATTCATCAATCGCTTCATACACGCACGTCTGGGTATCCGAGTACTTTTGACCTTTCCGTTTTTGAGCAATCTGCTCACGTGGTCTTCATATGTAAGTCTCGGCCTACCCTGACTCCTTCTACCCTCTACTTTTGAACAATATATATTCTTCGTCAATCGTTCCTCACTCATTCGTTGGACGTGTCCAAACCAACGGAGCACGCCCTTTTCCAGCTTAACGCTGACACTTTCATTCAAACCTGCCAAATTGCGTATCACTTCGTTACGTATTCGGCCAGCCAAGGTAACGCCGCACAACTTTCGAAGTGATCGCATCTCCACAGCATTCAATTTACTTTCATGCATCTGCTGACATACCCAGGTTTCACTACCGTAAAGCAAAGTTGGCACTAGCACTGCGTTATGAATCGCCATTCGTGCTTCTTTTACGATGCTTTGTCGCTTTACTAACTGGGACAAAGCACCGTTCACCGAATCACATCTTCCATCCGCGCTAAACATACTTCCTAAATACACAATTTCATTCACTTGCTCTAGATGTTCCTGGTTTACCCTAATCTCGCATTTAGTTCTTACGTCACCTCTTTCAAATACTAGAACCTTAGTTTTACTTGCATTCAAGCGGAGACCCTTACTTTCACACCCCTCTTTCATATTAGTGACTAATGCCTGAAGGTCGGCTTCTGATGAGGCCATGAGCACCGCATCATCAGCGTACAGCAGACAGTTTACTGTAAAGTCACCCAAATTCACACCCATATTAAAATCTTTCAACTTCTGCAGGCAACTGTCCAGATACACTATGAACAGCCAGGCGGACATGACACATCCCTGTTTGACGCCTGTACAGACATCAAAAAGAGGTGACACATCCCCCCCTACTCGCACGCAAGCCTTACAGTCCCTATAAAGCGACTGTATTGCCCGCAGTAGCGAGCCGTCCACACCATATCCTGGCAGCAAGTCCCACAGCGTTTCTCTCACAACGTTATCAAATGCTTTCTCTAGATCCACAAAAGCGCAGAAAACCTTCTGGCTAAGAGCCAGAAACTTTTCCGCGATCATGCGGAGAGAAAACACTTGATCCATGCAACCTCTTCCACGTCGGAATCCGCATTGAGCCTCCCATAAATACCTTTTAGACTTTTCTTGCATTCGTGCCGTTATAACCTTTGCATACACCTTACTAGCTAAGCTGACCAAGCTGATCGCCCTGTAGCTGGAGCAGTTTAGGCGCGAGCCTTTCCCTTTGTAAATAGGTACTACAACTGCTACTCGCCAGTCATCTGGGACCTCACCCGTCCGCCAGCACAAGTTGCATAACAGACATAGTGTGTCCCAGACACGCGACCCACCGTACTTGATCATCTCAGCAGTGACTCTGTCTTTTCCCGCAGCCTTACCACATTTCATACTTCTTATCGCTTGTTCTATTTCTTTCATACTAATGACTTCAATGACATCGGGATCCGGAGCATCGAAGTGAGCTCCCCTTCCCGATGTGGCATCTCTGTCTTTTCTTGCATACATCTTTCCATAATATTCACTCCATCTCTGCAGGACATATCATATTTTTTTAGTTACAATATAATCAATCACAGTACAATATTTCACAGTAAAGCTTTGTAACTAGATATTCATGTAAAATTTACAAAGATCGTTTAGTATAATACTGGGAGCATCTGCAGCCGAACTAGGTGGAAACTTGTGTCTCGGCATGCAGTTTATATTAGCAAAATTTTGGCTAAACCGCGCTGTATAAAGTACTCGGTGACCCCCTGGCTTCGCCCGTCACATCCTTCGAACTCCCGTCGCACCTATTTAATCCCGTCGCTTATAAATCCTACTACAATGCATAAGAAAATGTCTGATTCGTCGACATTTATGACTACTACTCCGCTCTCCAGAGTAGTAGCGTGATGATATATAGCCTTTCTCGATGGCTATGTATCATCTAAATGGGCTATCTAACACAAAAATTCAAATACAACCAGTAGTTTCTGAGATTAGCGCGTTTCAGCTTTATCATATTAGTATAGATACCTAAATATATTTTTCTTTTGATTCCATTCCCGACCTATAAACCACGGTAGATGCTTATCATACCTCAAATTAAAACATTTGCAGATAATAACAGTCAGACTAAAGTAAACATAATTCGCCTTCAAAATAACCTCGCAACAAACCATAAATAATATAAAAAAAATACATAGCTACGGTACAGGTTACGCGATAACCCACTGAGCGTTATCACTGTTTGATCATATAGGTGTTCGTTTTTATCAATTGACGCACGTTGTATCAAACGAATCTGATATAAGGACAAATACCTACCGTAGTAGGTATGTAATAAAGCGGCATACATCTGTCAACATGTTTTGATATCATCTTTGTGTGCATTATGAGTTTAGTAATAACGATCTCGCCTATCCATTTGCCTAATAAATGATCATGTTCTTGTAAATGTATCTTTCCTTACTCTCTGTGCACAAGTCAACCAAAAATCCAACCTCAGCCTACCCCTCCTACGTCCACACCCCTTTGGATTTAAAGTGGCTCCGGTAAGATATCTGGTATCGAAATCTGAAGGAAAGGACAGACAGACAATTGGGCCAGTACTATTACTTATTCTGTGCTGTCACGCAGAAATCCTTCAAGGTCAAAAGGTAGTAGCTAACAACATACTTGAAAAAGGTTAGTCATACTCCCAAGTCCTAACCAAAGCAAACCTTGGCAAAACAAAGTTTATTATTCAGTAGTTCAATCTCTTTGGTCACAGATCATTCTTAGATTTAAAGATGAACATAAAGTTAAAGTTAATAACTCCTTTTAACCCTGTGCAAAGATATATATATATAGTTCGTACTTTTTGAAGGTTTAAGTACTTCTTTCTTAGAAAAACCGACACCATGAAGTTAACTGATAAGTGTTTCCATGACAACTCATAACTAAATTCAAAGTAGTTTTCAAACACCCTGCTAAGTAAGCTATAGTCAACATTTTAGTTTTTTCTACAAACTTAGAATAAGGCGAAAGATAAAATTTATAAAAATATTTTTATCTTGTTACGCCAAAGAACTTCTAACGCGTGTACATAAGTACACACACACTTTTTGAAGTACAAACAATCATCGACAAGATAAAATTTTATTGGTAGCCAAATTATACTACTAATGCCTTACCTTCAAGTCATTGCTCTGCAGCAGTATTCCATCAGCAGGCAGTAGATCACCGTACTTGATCTGACAGATATCGCCAACGACTATTTCGCTGATCGGTACCTGGTTCACCTCCGAGCTCCGGATGACGGCAAACTTGTGTTCGCCTTCTATCCGTGACTGCAGCCCTCTGGAAGTGTTTAAGTAAAAATATTAGATTATTATTTTACTTTAGAAGGCTTAAGAAGCGCTCTTGGCCCCGCGGACGTAGTGTTCTGTAAACGATCACTGCGTTAAGCAACTTTCACTATGGCTGGTCCTCGGATGGGTGACCACTTTGTGGCATTTATATTTGCGAGTGATTCCGTGCTTTAGAAGGCACGTTAAGCCGTTAAACATGGCAGTCGTTAAGACAGTTGAATGCCTTATGGGCGGCGTGACAAATTTCAACAACAGGTCGCCACAACCTGCACCTGTCCATTTCAACACGGCAATGGGCTCACCACCTGTTACGTGGGACAAAAAGCAAAGCATAGTACGCCCCTGCCTACCCCTTCGGGGATAAAGGCGTGAAAGTATGTTAAAAGGCGAGTGGCCTAACAATAATACCAATACTGGTTGGTTGGTACCATTTGCGCTTTCTTCCTTCACTAGTTGCAATAAGCTCGTGACTATATAGGTAATTGCTTTCTTCCCTCACTAGGTGCAATAAGCTCGCTCCATACAGGCAATCCAGGCGTATTAATATTAATGCCTCTGCTTAACATTTCGTGAAAATAAGCCTGAATTATGATGATAAAATGGAATACCTGATCTTTTGAAATAGTTAGATATATGAAAATTACAAATAATATAACACCGTAAACCAAATATCTTTGGAGCTGTTCTCCATAGAGTATACGGAAATTTTATTTTAAAGCATTTCATTTTAAAAGTATCCCACTTCACTAATTCAAATGAAAGGAAAAGGCCCTTCCACTTAATAATCTGCAAGACAGAGGTAAAATTCGACAATGTTATAAATGGTATGAAATGTAGCTGCTTCTTATAATCAGTATCAAATGAGGTGTTATTTTGCTGAAAGATCTGGGAAGCATTTTTACGATCAAACGTCATTTATATTATTTTAAAGAAGCCAGCAGTCATGATTAAGCACAAGGGCATAATTATAGCACCTACAATTTGGTAGCAAGCAAGAAATTTGCTTTTAGAGAACACTTTTACTAACCTGAATTGCCTTTCTTTCGTATAATCGTTGAACGCTGTTACTATTACGACAACTATGACTGATATTAAAATCGCCAGCCCTTCGATCCATTGGTAATGTCCTTCTTCTTCGTCAAGATGTGCTGAAAAATTACAAAATATTTTTACTTATTGAATATGTAAAACGCGTTAAGAAATTAATCACAGTTTTCAATGTAGTAAAGGCGGCGAATTGACTCGAGCGCTGCTTGACACCTAATTCAACATATTAAAGGTATGGTACTACTTTTGTGTTTTCTGGGGCTTCTAACGAAATAAGAAAACCCGTCGTCTCGCAACTAGCTAAGAGAACAACTATGGTAATGGGAAACGGTAACGGTTCTGCACCGCTACGATACGAAATGTTGAGGTGAGGGGCTGTCTCAGTGAGATATTATCGTCGTGCCACGTACTGCAATATTATTATTTATATCTTCGAAAGGCGTCTTCACGGGCGAGAAAATTGCAACGGATCCGCGATCAGAGCGTATAATGTGGCACCGCATAATATCACCGCGATTCCTTCGCTCTTGGAGACGGCTCCTAACATACGAACTATAAAAATGGGGATTCGATCAAATGTGGGTCAACACAATAAGTAGTACATGCTGAATGTTACAATATAAGAGAATGCGAATGATTTATTAAAATGTTAATAAAAATATACAAATATAAAAATATATCGACATGAGTTAAAATTCAACATAGAATACCATCCACTAAACATTTTAAATGATACCATTTCAGAATCTTTAAAAACACAACTAATACGTGTTCATTCTATTTACTAATAAAACATGTATAGAGGAGAAATGAGGATAGACAAGAATCGTGGATAGAGAGAGACAGACGATGCTATAAGCCGTATCAGGTGGAGCACAGGACCATTAATGGAGTGGTATTGAATTAAAAGGGACTGCGATATTCATTATAAATATCATTGTTAGCTGTTAACGCAATAGGTTCCGTCAATAAATATACTAATACAACATTAGAATTATAATGTAAATATTAGAGAAATATTTTATGAGTTTTTAGTTACAACGTTTGTTTTAACACGTAATTTTACGCCAGTTTAAACAAATTATGTAGCTAATTTGTTTAGAAACTTTACTTGCTGTAGTCTTTTTAGCATAAGTGAGAGTAATGTAAATCTTATATTCACAACTTTCAAAACTTTGTACTAATTTAAAACTTTAGAGATAATTTTCTTATGTTGTCGAATCATTAAAATAACACAAGCCTTTACGTTGAACTGAACTGAAATGTTCGATCGTATAGCACCGGTGCAAATTCTCATAGAAATTATGTAGATTCCAATTCAGTGAATCGAGACACGCCTACACAATATCGGTCAGAAACTGTTACATCGGATTATCTATTCTATTATGGTAATAGTTTGTTTACTCTTTCACTCTAGTTAAAGATAAATGTTAATTTATAAGTATTTATTATTCAACATTTTGTCTGTTTGATTTTATTAATTATTAGATGACGCCACCCATGTTAAGTCTGGTTTTCCCATAAACGTGTTCTCCCGTGGGACGAAGATTTTACTCTGGGATATAAAGTAGCCTATGGCACTCTGCAGAACTACTGTTTTTTGCTGTACATGTCAAAATATCGGAACGATGGCAGAATTTATCCGACTTATTTGAAATATTTTGGCCGATTACCAATCAAAAAATATGGACCTTAACCCTAAATAAATTATAACCTTTCATCTCTGATGTATAAGCCACATAGTTGTTACGTTTAATTCCATTTAATAGCTTTTGCGCGAAAGAGTAACAAACAGCCCACATCGCCATCTTAACAAAGTTTCCCATTTATAATATTAGTACGATTACAAACATCACAATCAACAAAATCACTTCTAATAGTATGGAACTGTAGTTTTATCGATGCAAGCAATGAAATCACAAATTTTGAGATCATTGATTTTTCTGGCGATTTCATTGGTGGACACATTGCCCGACGCGTTAATCTACAGTGCCATTCTACGGAGACAAGTCCACATAAAGAATAAAGTATTGATGGTTAGGTTGAAGTTACACAGACTAGCATACAAGCTACAGATCTGAGTCAGAAATAAGTCAAGGTGCTATCTACTCTGTGGTGGTCCAAATAGAGTGCGCAACTAAACAGATAACATGCCTCATTACCATATATATTTAATGACCACATTACTGATCGTAACTATTTTAGAGGCTTGAAACTGTATTCTATAGGTGAAGTTGACGCTAAAGTCGTGTAAAATCTTTTGTCAGTAACCAAGTTTCAATTAGTGTTGAGTAAACGTCCATTTGAAACCGAAGGCACTGTGCTAAATGCAATATGATAGTTACGAGACATATTTCTGCGGTAGACCAAACATTAAAATCAATATGAATTTAGTACTAGGATCTAGTGTTAGGTATTCGGGTCGTAACTAGAAGCCACTTGCATTTGAGCACCTACAGAAAACTCATACAATCGTGTTATTTCTATGTCTTAAAATCTTACCAGGGTCGTCTAATGTTCCAAAATTGTTATTGAAAAGGAAAAAAATACATCAATTAATATATATTACCTTAGGCAAATATATTCTAACATGCATAAGCTACAAGGTACACTGTAAGTTCGTCATCTGGTGGAAATTGTTAGAAGTTTAGACAGGTATTGGAGTAGTTTCCTGCAGACTGGTTAAATTACAGCATTTGCACGGTGATAATCACACAGAATGCGATTAAGTAGGTAACTATCTGTTTTAAGAGAAGTAATAAATAGTGTGACTAACTCTGACTTAAAAATGGATTTTAAAATAATTGAAAACTTTGGTTATAAGATTTGTATTCGTATTGACACAGATTCAAAATATTCAGTACACGTTACAGCAAGATCAACATAAATATAGTATGTAACGAACAAATAAATGTTACAGCATTTATGTTACGCTTCACAAAACGTGACTTTGCATGTACGATTCGCGTTTAAACAAAAGAAAAAATGGCCAATGAATAATTCAAACAAACCACATAACTTTTTTCACGATCAATTGGCTAACTCGCCACAATCGAGCAGTTATCTTACAGGGCAGTAACAGAATTACAAAAGAAATGAACGCGAAAATAACATTGAAAGTGTAAGCGACTATTATCCGTGAAGACGCGAAGTAGAGATAGCAAGAGATTACTAACTTGTAATAGAATGCAAATCATGTTACTTAGATTGAGTACTTTTTTTTTACTGTTGTACGTTTATCCAAAGTAGAAATCGTCGCATCTAATGAAGATACTGTTGAGAAAACCATTTATGGTATTTATTACTTTAATACGCAAAGAGATCGAAACGATTACTTACCAGGATCGGCGGGGTCATCTGGCGGCTTGTAGAAACTCAGACCTAACGAGACGACCGCAGCCACCTCGAGGATAATAAGGGTAACGTCCTGCAGGGCCTCCCATACTAACGTGAGGAACGTTTTCGGGGGTTTAGGTGGGATAAGATTCGAACCGAATACTTCGCGCCTGTGCTGCAGGTCCGGTCTCGTCCCGCTAAGACCTGGGAACAAGAAGATAATTTGTTAATATTGATGATAACACATACAAGAACTACAAAATATATAATTATTTTTGATATGGCAGTGTAGCAAAATATATTGTTTTCGCCGATTTTGCATTGGTTAATGTCAAGTATGCTTGGAGCAATTTGTCCGTTTTAAAGGTTATCACATATTTTAGGTTTACTAATGTTATGGAAAATGATATGTCTATGAAGAGTATAACATTTAATGAAGAAAAACTTCATAAGTAGAGTATTATTTTTGAAATTACAGGTATACAAAATACCAAGAAAAGAGTTTTCATTATTCTGCCTAAAGGATGAATGAAGGATGAAGAAAAAGGAAGGTCAACTTAAAATACTTCTTTCATTTAATAATTTAATGCATACGGTGAAATGTGGGCGTTTAATATGCCTCTGCCTACCAATTCGGGGAAAAAGGCGTGACAATATGTATGTATGTATGTATTTAATAATTTGTTACTATTGTTGATACAAAATAACTTTTGACAAGTTTCTTTTGTAAATTAAGTACATGCCAGCGAATTTGTAAGCAGTTGGCGTCGTTCGAAATATGCTTCGTTGAATTTCATGTTACCATTTTGTTTACCTATTACGTACGTTATCGATGTTTGATCTTCAGATACTGACCTGTCAATCATATCAATCTCGTTTAAATGTAAATGAACCACATTTTTTGAATGTATACATTTTTTTCTTTGAGGCATCAACCTCGCGACGCATACAAACATGGATACATAGATCAAATATTACGACAATGATGTATTGTATGTATCAAAAGACTTGGTTTTCTGTATCGTACCAGTACATAGAATATGGATTATTTTTGAATTGAAATGGAGATATCTTATTATAGTCATTGATTAGAAACTATTTTGAAAAGCAATTAGTATGCTAACGTTTTCTAAATTTAAATATTAGAGTGGAAAAAATATTCAGTCACGAGCCGGACTCGAACCAGCGTCTTCTGGTTCAACGCACCAGACGCGTTACCAACTACACCACCGTGACCTGCTCGTAACTGACGAATTAATCCACCTCTTTACGTCTTAACTCTTTACGTGGCCTTAAGACGTAAAGAGGTGGATTAATTCGTCAGATTAGTTCGTCTTAACTATTTACGTGGCCTTAAGACGTAAAGAGGTGGATTAATTCGTCAGTTACGAGCAGGTCACGGTGGTGTAGTTGGTAACGCGTCTGGTGCGTTGAACCAGAAGACGCTAGTTCGAGTCCGGCTCGTGACTGAATAATTTTTCCACTTTAATATTTAAATATAGTCATTGATGTTTATTGAATAAATTAATTGCTGTCCATTTATTAGAAAATACAAACAAGTGAAGTGAGAGCGTATAGTATGCTTCTACCTACCACAGCGGAGAAAAGTTGTAAGTGGCTACAACGTTATCTTATTTGAAATCTCCACCCTATAACGCGAAGTGCACTTTTCTTTTTTATATCGCTCACCTCAAGCAGTCTCTTGAAGGTATTTAAAGACCGCTGGGACTCCCCCCATGTGGCACTGGGCGGGCTTCACACAGGATTTAACTTGTAATATTTATATTATCTTAAAATAACACTAGTTATTTATATATACGTCTGAAATAATGCATATTAGCTATTGTTGGGAATTACTGCCTGTCTGCCCTCTTAATCTCATCTCCTTAGAACTAGATTACAGGGCTCGTGCTCTGCTTGAGCCCGAGCACTGTTCGTAGAACCCAATTATAGGTAAGGTACCTATAAATTTATGAATAATACACAGTACGTAAGTATATCGTGACTGAATGTTATCAAGCCGAATTAATCAATTCACAGGCTATATTTAGTTGTTTTAAACAAGTATTTTGTATAAATTGCATTTAAATGTTCAATTTTGTGGTTACAAATTAGCGTAACACTGTTTTTATAGTCCAATATGAGAGCTTTATAACCAAGGATAGCGGCCAAACAACTACACATTATTGTAGTCATTTCGGCAATTTTAATGTTTAAATCTTTTTCATTACCTTGTCGGGTAAGGTAATAAATATAAAACATTTCCAAAGAAAATATTCATAGTTCTGAAATTTCATAAATATGTATAGTCTAAGATGGCGTCATACTTTGATTAAAATAAGTTCTTGAGGAGAGAGTATGGAAGGGCCGTATTCCAGAACGTTTATCAATACTCAAGAAACACTTGAGAGTAGTATTTATAAGGCAAAAACTAGCCTCAAGCGTCGATTGAGTATTGAGATACGTTCTGGAATACGGCCCTTAGACTCAATCTAATATAAAGCATGCAATGCAACACATGTTGTGTAGGAAAAAATGCATACGATGAAATGTGGAAATAGGGTATGCCTCTGTTTATCCTCTTCGGGAATAAAAGGCGTGACTGAATTTTGGTCCATATTGAAAAAAAAGGAAGTATAATTAAAAACAGGGTGCGTTTCGATTGCTCCGCCACGGTGTCCAATCAAAAAAAGCACTCCGTCAAAAATTTGTCGAAATTTGTCAAAACCGAATGCAACAAACCAAAAATTTGTCAAAGTAGGAATAAAGAAGATATTAGAGTTTAAAATTGGCCGCGCGGACGAAACGTGGAGGATTGCGCGGCCACGGAGATCTCAGCAACTACATGGGTTAGAGATCTAATTCTTTTTGTCAATTAAAGATTGAATTTGTCAAAAATTGTCGAAATAGAAGTATAAGCTCTAGAGCAATATTTTACGAAATATTCGCCTTTGAAGTTATGGCCGCGCAATCCTCCACTCGTTGTTTCTTTAATGTAGATTATTTTTTAAACCTTACAATTTTTTTATAGTAAAATTAAAACAAGAAGAAGGATCTTAATTTGTCGAAACTAATGATAGCAATAAATACTACTAAAGTTTAGTTAAACAGGAGATATCGGTTTGACAAGAAAACACATGTCAAAGACAAAAGGCTTTATTTCTTTCCTCTTAATGAAAATTCAACGATTTCTCTCCCCCATTTCAAATTGTTCACTGAATTGAATCTTGTAATTTGCCAAATAAATTTAGCGTTATGCTCGTAGGGTGGGGCGGAATGAGAAAGGTATTTGTGTTTTTTTTTATTTAGCTTCGTTATTTACTAAAGTGGATGGTATGGCATGAAATGTGTGGGAGACGTTTGTGAACAAGACAAGTTTGTTAAATATTCGAGCTCTCAAAGCAATTTGTGGCTTGCTTTTTTATTTTTTGTTATAAAATAAGATAATACATGAATACAACAACAACTGTAAGGGCCGTATTTTAGAACGTTACTCAATACTCAAGAAACGCTTGAGGCTAGTTTTGCCATATAAATACTACTCTCAAGTGTTTCTTGAGTATTGAGTAACGTTCTAAAATACGGCCCTAAGATGTCGCATAAACTCACTTGAGTTATGGAATAGCTTATTGTCCTATTACATTCATTTGATCGATTTTAATATTATGTACTAGAGAAGATTTCTAAATAATATTTGTTGTTTTATACATTCATCTGGTCTACATTTTTCAGGGTAGCTACCCCACGAGTAGGAGGTTCTCTTGGACCAGGTATCACATGTTTCTGATTAAAGCTACAACCTTATTGAATTTTTATCGTATATATGTTACATATTCTATAAAGTACACGCTAAAGTTTTCTTTTCTACCACCAACTTAATGAATTGGTTCAAATATTTAAGTATTATGTTCATTTACAATTTAAAAGTAAAATATTTTTTAATTGTAAACGTCTTTTATTCGTGTGGAAACCCTTATAGATCTCACCAAACCTACGGGTGAGATCACTTTTAGTCTCTTACTCCTAAAATAAAACAATTTAGCTCAACGAGATTTATCATATTTAATACCTTGAACAAAAAGGAACACCTTCATACGCTTTTACCATCATATAAATATAATAAATATAATTCCAATAAATTTAAGAAAAATTCATCCGTATACAATTCATCGGTTAATATAAGGATTGACGTAGCGAATTCATCCGAGTTTTACGAGGGAGGTATGTTTTATACAAACAGCATTTACCTGGCGCCAGATTACGTAATATTTGTGTTTGTACGGTACGGCAGTGTGATGAATTTTAATTTATACTGCTATTTATAGTGCACCGGTGATCTAGGTGTTAGGGAATGTCAGATGATTGATAAGATACAGGTGGAAATTCTGACACCATATTTGTAGATTAAACAATTTACACTTGAGTGCAACGCGGAATATGGTAAATAAATGGTTCTTATCAAACATACAGAGAATCAGAAAGAGTATACTCGTATTTAAAAAAGGGCGCGAGACCAGCTAAGTTATCTGAATATTAAAATAATTAAAATGTATATAGGAAATCCCCTCGAATGTCATGCCAGACTCGACCCGCTGTTCCAATCTAGCTGTGCCCTGTGCGCCTGGCCCCTGGGCAACGAAACGCTTCGAAAGGATGTCCTAGGGTTCCGAGCAGTATTTGGTTACTCGCCTAAGGGATCGGGTGTTATCTCGTTTCCTTAAGGGGGTTGATTCGGTGTATATGTCAATTCTTGGAGCGTGAAGCGTGCGTCAAACCTTACGTCACGACACCACCGTCTTGGTGTGGAATACGCATTTAGGAAAAAGTTAAGTACACACGCGACTGAACTGTATGAGCGCTGTGGAGTGAACAAGTAAAAGATTGTGTTATACACTTCTCTTTCTCTAACTAAGTCATACATCCAATATCAAACGCTTATAAATACTTTATACTACAGAAATGTAGTGTTTTGCTGCCGTTTTAAACGCTAAAATGTGCTATTTACTCGTAGTGTGTACAGTCACGACGTGTTCCTTTTATAATCGAAGCGGGACCTGGAAGGAAATGTTTGGACAATTCGGGTTAATCTTGTCGTAACTCTTGTTTTAGAAGTACTCTCGTGTAAACTGTCGCGCAAACAATGATGTTGAGTGTTGTATACTTTCGGAGGAAAAAATAGGACACGGGATGTTTTAGATTTAGGGCAGGTGATTTACTGATTCTCCCTACTTAGGGGCTCTAAGCGAGCAGGGAAACTTCTTGAACACAGTCACCATTGAAAGTGATTTTAAATAAAGTTAATCATAGTATTAGGTGTTAGAAAAAATCATATTTTATTACTAAGTTCGAAAACAGCCCACCTGATGGAAAGTGGTCACCGTAGCCTATAAACATTTGCGTTAGCTCGCGCTGCCGACTCTGAAAAATATTTCTAAGACCACTTTTGAAAAACCCTATTCTGTAGACATTAGAGAAAACCTAGGCAGGAGCAGAGCTCATTCCACAATCTAAGTGTACTCGGAATGAAGCTCCTATCGGACCTAACCGTATGCGAGCGCTCCGGACGCAAATTGTGAGAGTGAACCCTGTCTATGGCGAGCGGTTAATTTATATTTACATTGAGAAGCGCCCGCCGCGCCTGTAACTGGAATTGGAGCTTGGGGACTGAGGTCCGTATTCATTGGCTGTTAGGAACAGGTTTGGTTTATAATTTATGCCAGTGTTGGGTTGGTTGGGTCTTACCTGATATGCCCTTTAGTGCGCCAACGTCGTTACCTGGTCCGTTGATCAAAATGTGCACCGCTAACAGGTGAGATCGCTTAGGCCCCAGAGATCTTGGTGGGGCCCTGTACACCCCCACCTATGACAAATCAACAAGAACTAAACGCTGATACATGGTCGTAAATCCTGCTCCACCTTGAATTACGTGGCGACATTACGCATAAAATGGTACTTACTTTAATATAAAAATGAATTCTCTCTCACAGTTTCTATTAATAGAACCCATTAATAAGTAGTTAAGTGTTTTCATAATTTCCACTTATTCAACAGCTCACGCAAGCTACCCAAGCGGAGGTGGGTTTTTCTTTAGGACGATCATAATCTGCTATTAGTACCTCTTAACTTTCTATGCGTCCAAACGATTTTCTTCAGTAGTTTTGTATTGAAAAGTTTCTTGTAAATAGCTACAACAAAATTTGTGGTCCAATTCCATTAAATAAACCTCATGCATGTATTTATTGAAGTGAAACTTCTTTATCGACGATGAGAAAAAATTTATAGCTGTAAAAATATAATAGTCACTTTCTCGGTTACGCGCCATGCCACGTCTTGCCTGTATACTCTGCTACACACACATATTTTTCATATCAGTGTATCAAACACATATTGCCTAGTATGTTTACTGTCTATTTGTAAATTTATTTTCTTTTACAGTTGAAAAATGTTCAGCTTCAGAGGGACTAGAACCTACGACTTCTTACATGCCGGGTGAACTGCTTAGCCATTATTTTACATCATTTGTTGCTCGTCAATTTAAGTAACCTTGAAAAAATCCTAGCCTGACACCTTTTTCATTGCGTTAACAGAAGAAGCTTAGTATAATTACATAAATTATTGGCCAGTGCAACCTAAACCAGTTATAACTAAAAATAAAACAAATAGTTGTAATCTCCCAAACACTTTAGATGCAAAAGTGACGTGAGATTCTAAAAAAGCCATTGGTGCAATGACTCCACTCAATATTTTACGATTATCGAGTACCGTCCTGTTTCCTTGAACTAAATATACAGCGGTTCACACATTTATATCACATACTTGCCAATAAATTCATAGGATACTCAATAACTCTCTACACATAGATATAGTCACGCCTTTATCCCGGAGGGGGTAGACAGAGGCATTCTACACGCCCACATTTCACAGTTGACAGTCCATTGCCGTGTTAAAATGGACAGGCGCAGGTTGTAGCGACCTGACCCGTTGAAATTTTTGAAGCCCATAAGGCCTCTATACAACGACATAACCAAATTTTAAATCTTTAGCGAATATGACATAATAGCATATTATTCTGAGTTCACACAAAATACCGTATCTAGTTATTTTCTTCCTTACATACACAATCAGTGCTTGGAAATCAGAGTAACCTTATTTGTTCGTATCTTTGATAACAATCAAACTGTCCTACTTTACAGTTCTCTTAGCGATAGAAATGTTAAATATCGGATAATGTGTAATTACGAACACATCAATCATAATAATACTTTACGATAAGAATCCGATATCGGAGTAACACAAGGGAGTTTCAAATCTGGAATTGATAATGTCAATATCGTTTATAAATCAGTATCTGTTTGAATTATTTGCGATAAGTGTTTAAATATTTGTTATGCAACAACAGGTACTAACTAGATAGTATTCACTTAATGCATGTACAGATAGTTACTTATTTTTTTATATTCCTACCAGAATAAACTTTTTTATCCAGTGACAAAAAATGTAATAAAATGGTTGGGTAAATAATGGGTTAGCCCAAATTAAGCTAATATTAGCTAGTGCTATAGGATCTAGACAATTGACAAACATATCTATCTATCTATCTTCACGCTGCATCCCTTACGGGGTAGTCAGAGAGGACAGACCGCCAAGCATCGCGATCCATGCATACTTCTTTCGCTTCCTGCAGATTCATTAATTGCTTCATACATGCACGTCTGAGTACTTTTGACTTTTCTGTTTTTGAGCAAGCATGTTATAAATACAAATCACATTATCCTAACTTCGAAACAAACTTTTGGGGATCATACCGACATTTTCGACCCGACTCAATAACGGCATTCGCATAATGCTGCGCTGTTCAACCGAAGTAATAAAAGATAAAAAATATATATATGGTCATATTATTTTTAAATCATCTTCTATAATCAACTAAATGCACCTCCTAAACCGGACAAGTTTCCTAAAATGACTCTAAATCGAAAAGCTTCGTCCAATAGTGCGCTAGTCTCGTTACGAAAGATTGATAAAAAAATAATAGAACGATAATAAAAGAGGGGAGGAGGATCCCACCACACATCCTCGATTCGTCAATCCTAACGCACAACAGTCAAGAATAACCTCTACTAATTGTAACGGAGGAATGACGAACCGAACTCCTTGCACAATTTTGACAACCTGGAGGGAGGGTAAGGTTACCTTTTACCTGTCCTACATGCCTTTCCTTGAGGAGTTCGGTTCGTCATTCCTCCGTTACAATTAGTAGAGGTTATCCTTGACCGTTGTGCGTTAGGATTGACGAATCGAGGGTGTGTGGTGGGACCCTCCTCCCTTATTATCGTTCTACGATAGATTTCCGCAATGTAACGCCCGATTCAATTAGTTATAATAATTAAAAATATTGAACGAGTCCGCACCGTCAAGTACCGTCCTTGAACTCTTTAGTGTAATAAAACGACCTTCGTGCGTCAAATACCGAAGGTCGGCATACAACATTACGGAACCAATTTTCAGCACACTAAAGTATTGTTGGTATAGTATGTAACAATAGGTATAGGAAAGTATTTGACTTGGCTGTCATAGTAAAAAAATATTATTTGATTGAAAGTTTAAAAGATATTTTGTTAATGAAACAGCAGCAACAACAAAAGCGCTCGTGGCCCCGCGGTGTCAGTGTTCTGTAAACGATCACTGAGTTACACAACTTTCACTATGGCTGGTCCTCGGATGGGTGACCACTTTGTGGCATTTACATTTGCGAGCGTTTCCGTGCTTCGGAAGGCACCTTAAGCCGTTGGTCCCGGTAGCCAGTAACATGGCAGTCGTTAAGTCAAGTTAAAGGCATTATGGGCGGCTTGAAAATTTTCAACAGCAGGCCTGCCACAACCTGCTTTTGTCTATTTCAACACGGCAATGGGCTCACCACCTATTACGTGGGACTTAATTTAAAGAGGAAAGATTTATAAGTTTGTTTGTAATGGATAGGCTCAGAAACTAATAGGCCTATTTAAGAAATTCTTTCACCATTAGAAAGCTACATTCTCCGTGAGTAACATAGGCTATATTAGGTTCTCAAAGTTTAGGGTTCCGTATGAAATCACGAATAGGAAAACTTCACCACGAGAGCGAAGCTGCTGGCATCAGTTACCAGTTCTGGATTTGGGTGCCATTCTGTACAAGAATCTAAAAATCTGCATGACCCGTTAAGATGTCGGTAAAATATTTGAATCGTAAAAGAAATTCAAAAACAATAATCTTTTCCCATTTTAAAGTTATTGGATTTCGAATAAAAAACGAGGAATCTTAGGCTAATATTTGAAGTGAGTGCCAACACATTTCAGATGAAGTACCTATTAAACAATGTAATGTTTATTGAATATGTTGTCAGCGATAATGTTTGTTTTACATGCAGATCAAAATAATTTGAATTATTACTTTCTGACGACTTGGTCGTTATCATTTTGGATTCGACACTTTGTATTATTAATAGCTATGAGGTATCACATTTTATTACTCTGCCTATAAATTATTTCGATGGTCCCACATTATTTAGCTTCTTGGAGTCAAACGAGCTAAGACAATTAAAAAAAAGCTAGAAACAGAAAAAAAACTTATAGTTTAATGTTTTTATAACTAAATATAAAAAAGTACTTTAACATTTTCCACATTTTTATGCATTCTCTTGTCATCCACTTCAGAGACATGGTCCAAATTTTAGTATCTAATTCATCGGGAAGTTAGTTCTAAACGAATCACAAAATTTCACCCCAACACAGGTACATACAAGGAAGTAAGTCAATAAAAGAATACAGTTCATCTACACTAATATTATAAAGAGGAAAACTTTGTTTGTTTGTAATGAATAGGCTCAAAAACTACTGAACCGATTTTCAAAATGCTTTCACCATTTGAAAGCTACATTATCCACGAGTAACATAGGCTATATTTTATTTTGGAAAAAAATAGGGTTCCGTAAGGTATTTGGGTTTTTCGGACACAAGGTGTAAAAAATCAACCGGAAAAGTTACTTATTTTGGCGGCTTACGGGCGAAGCCACACAGCTAGTAGTAAATAAACTATTTTTGTAATGGATATATATTGACATAATACATCACATTATTTTCATTACTTCATTTGCCATAATATCATCCTACATTAATCTGGTTTCAATACTGATTATAACTGCCTGTAACTCATGCCTGAAAATCCACTCGCGTTGTGTTTTGATGCCGGCCACGAGACCTTAGGGACCGATTATCGGGATAAAATCCTAATAACATTCTGTGTTTATTTAGATCATAATGGACCTATGCACGGGATGATATGGGATGACCTTTGTACACTTTAGCACACGGGGCATACAAAAGCATATTTATATTTCAGGAAATATTTACATTATATTGACCTATTACGAAGAGAAGGCAAACTTCGAAATAAAACCCTAATCCTTAGTTAATAAGGGCTATTTTGCAGCTTTCGTTCCCTTAGGCAAGCAATGTCTTCTGAACGTTTTGATTAGAACTGATTTTACTGAAAGGTAATTCACGTTCTTAGGCCCGTATTCCAGAAGATTTTATAAGGTTAAATCTAGCCTCAAGCGTCGATTGAGCACTGAGAAACGTTCTGGAATACGGTCCTAAGACTCCGTTAATTTTATGCGTAGGGATCAAGGTATTATGATGGATACAATAGGTGATGTCTGAATAACTGATGGAGCGTCACAGCGACACAGCTGTCCGACCGTGTGCCGCCGGAAATAGAACATCGATACTGTATACGACCTGTGCTCAAGGAGAACATAGCTCGTGTTTACAACGAATAATGCATCATAGATCATGAAAGAAGAACTAGCTCTACTATACAGATAAGGAATTTAGGTTTCACAATAAAATGGGAACACAGATTTATAGGTAGGTAGGTAGGTAGGTAGGTAGGTAGGTACTTCTATCTATATCTTAAGACTGTTTTTGTGGTCGGAGTCCTCCGAAACGACCTCGAAATTTTTTATGATGTATATGGTAGGGTAAATATGAGAGATAGTAGAGATTTTTTTCTTATGTTTGCGGGCTCGGTTAGTAAACTTTTAGAAAGTCGGCGCAATCTAAGCCCGACTGAAAATTTGAGACGAAACCAAAAAAAATAGGTAAAACAAATATTAGGTACCTATTTAAAGGGATCAAAAAAAATAAAACCGACTTTATATCAGATATATCTCCAATGCGACAATGTACGGTCGAATGACTCTTCACTTTCTAGGGTCCCATGGGTGGAAAAGTTGTCAACCGGAATGATACATTGCTAATATAAAATACCAATCGCCAAATAAATATTACTGTAAAACATACACGTGCTAAAAGTACCTTTAGTTCATGCGTAAACCATTTTTCGTCGACTTAAAAAGGCTGTGATCGTCTAGAGTACAATTTGTATGTATGTTTACTCACATGTTCCCCCAATATTTGCGTCAAGCATCAACCGATTTGTTACGGCTTAGCTCCGAGATAGTCCCCAGCTAATTTCATTGATATTGGATCTGAGACTCTGGAGATACGTCAGTGAACTCAATCTAAAAGAGAATGTACAAAATGATCAAAGTAACTTAGGTTTATGGCAATCGTAGAAGTTTCTCGACACAGTTCTTTAAGTTCGAAGCACTCTCGTATATACACGGTTAGATATGTTAGGGGCTTTCTACCGCGTACGCTTAGATTATAGATTGAGTTCTCGGCCTTGATTTCCTTAAACGTCTACACTATGGTATTCAAATGGAGATCTAGAAAGATTTTACAAGGTGGATAACAAACATAACATCTCATCAACATTGACCACATTCGATCAGTGTTCGCGTTGCTACCTTATAGTACCTTATATGGTACCTTTATAGAAAAATCACAGTTCATTTTTTTTAAATATCGGAAACTCAACAATACAATAAAACATGGTAAATATCCCGTTAATTGTAGTAATTTGAATCATTTTTTTTTTTAAATATATTGACAGGTCAAGCATTACTTGTCAATCAATATTCAAAAATGAAATAAACAAAATAATTTCAGTACTCAAAAACTACAAACTATATAATATTTTATACAAAGACTATATTTATACACATTAATTATAGAACCGGCGTAAAACTATGCCCTAATACTCGTATAATATGAAGCCCAAGGTGGAACTCATTAACATCAACGACAAAGACGAATTTGTCATAATGTATTTTGCAGTGAAAATACAATTCCTTTGGAGAATCAAAATTAAGTGGAAGATCTGTAAATTAGATATATTAATATAAATGATGATGAAGCCGATTCCCTTGATAATAATATCAAACACGCCTCAAATAGCTTCAGGTTATTTATTGGTAGACCCAGATAAAATTGTTCCAATTCTACGGCCGTTTCGTTTGATAGAAAACTACAGAATCGTGTCACACCTATATTACAAAGCTAAAAATGAAAGATATGTTGTTAATTAGCCGCGGTGGTAGCCAAAGTCGGCTGGGAGCACTGGGACATCTTTCCGAGGAGTTACCCGGGACGTCCGGCAATAGACAGTTAGGTAGGGACCGTGTGGTTTTAACCGGTTCGAGTCCGGCATGTCATCCGAGGTGATCTCCACACGTTAAAAAAATTTTGTTAACTAAGCTGGCTAATTTATAAATAGCTTAAAACTACCCCGTCAGGAATACAGCGTGAAACTAGTAACTTGGTAGTCCTACATATATATATGTAACAGACTACTTATCCATGCGATATCATGCCGACATCGGAGTAAGCAGAAAGTAGGGCCTACATATATGGCTTTTCACTTGCTACTATTCTGGCATAGTACATTCTTCCGCTTCTTCTACTTTCGTAAGTTGTTTTCAGAAACGATCTCCGGTTAAGTGTACTCTTGATATGACGTTTTCTAAAAAAATGTTCAATTTGATCGATATGAAAGTCTGATTAAAGTGGAATAATAGTCAATGGTCTCTAAAAAAGGTATTTTAGAAGTTTTAAACTTCATAAAGATACTCAAAAGTCTCGTGTGGAAACACCATCACGTAACTATTCTTTTATAGTACAGAAATAACTAATTCGCGGCCATTTTCATACTTCAACTCTGATAAGTCGAGGTTAGGTGTTACGAGTACGTCCGTACATTTTTCATGTCCGTGGTCAAGGTTAACTTTGACAATTGTTTTTCAAATTAGATAGGTCTTTTGCAACCTTTCTCCAAACTATTATGTCCTTTCTCTGTGTCAAAAGAATGAGTTTCGTCACGATTAGTGCAGCCGTTTAATCGTGAAAGGTGCAGATAGGACAGAGTGACAGACTTTCGTATTAGAATCGAGTATAGATTATCCCACCTTCACTTTTATACGCTGTAATATATAGAACTATATAACACATTAGGATATCTTGAAGAGAATCTGGTAAAAGGGTCCCAGTATCCGTACCCAAGTGTCCTTACAATTGACGTGAAAAACGATCCAGTTACGGTCAACATGCGAAATAATGGGCGGAGGCTCGTGACATGAGGCTTTACATAGATGGGTTGCCTTGCTTACAATATATTTGATTACAATGACAACGCAGGAATAAATATAAAAACTAGGTCAAACTTTGTTACGTAATTTTGAGTCGAAAATTTTGACTTAAGACAGGAAAGAATGTATGTTTAAAACTGGCAGAGGATGACTGATTTTTAATGATCTCATTGTACGGAATGGAGGAGGAGACTTTTTTTTAAACGTGTGGTAATCCCCAATGTGTAATGAAGGATTCGAACTCAACCAGTTTATGTCATAACACGGTCGCTGCTTGCCCATGCTTTCCGCATCCAGTCCTTCTGTGCGACCTATTCTAATAAAAATGCGATTTAAATATGCGTTAGTCGTAATGTCATATCAAAAATAAAAATATCTTTATTTTGCATAGACCATTTTAACAGCGCTTACAAAATGTCATACACTATTTAAAATATTTTAAGGGCCGGTAGGCCAAGTCGCGTAGGCAACACAACGCTTCCTCAGCCCCCGCCAAGATAGATCGACGATGTATTTTCTGCTGGCACGCCACAGTAAAAATGATTGGCAGTAGCAATCGAAATGGAACATCTCTGTTATTGTGTTGGATTTTATTTTAGGTTTATGATATGCTAGCTGACGCCCGCGGCTCCGCCCGCGTGATGAAGTTTTCCCGTTCCCGTTTTCTAAAGGAACTTGTTCCCGGGATAAAAAGTAGCATATGTGTTATTCTGATAGATAAGCTATTAACTAACTAACTAACTATCTTCACGCTGTATCCCTGACGGGGTAGTCAGAGAGGACAGATCGCCAGGCTTCGCGATCCATGCATACTTCTTTCGCTTCTTCGAGATTCATCAATCGCTTCATACACGCACGTCTGGGTATCCGAGTACTTTTGACCTTTCCGTTTTTGAGCAATCTGCTCACGTGGTCTTCATATGTAAGTCTCGGCCTACCCTGACTCCTTCTACCCTCTACTTTTGAACAATATATATTCTTCGTCAATCTTTCCTATCTCATTCGTTGGACGTGTCCAAACCAACGGAGCACGCCCTTTTCCAGCTTAACGCTAACACTTTCATTCAAACCTGCCATATTGCGTATCACTTCGTTACGTATTCGGTCGGCCAAGGTAACGCCGCACAATTTTTGAAGTGATCGCATCTCCACAGCATTCAATTTACTTTCATGCATCTGCTGACATACCCAGGTTTCACTACCGTAAAGCAAAGTTGGCACTAGCACTGCGTTATGAATCGCCATTCGTGCTTCTTTTACGATGCTTTGTCGCTTAACTAACTGGGACAAAGCACCGTTAACTTTGTTTCCGGCAGCTACTCGCCGTTCTACATCCGAATCACATCTTCCATCCGCGCTAAACATACTTCCTAAATACACAATTTCATTCACTTGCTCTAGACCTTCTAGAAACTTGTTCCTGGTTTACCCTAATCTCGCATTTAGTTCTTACGTCACCTCTTTTAAATACTAGAACCTTAGTTTTACTTGCATTCAAGCGAAGACCCTTACTTTCACACTCCTCTTTCATATTAGTGACTAATGTCTGAAGGTCGGCTTCTGATGAGGCCATGAGCACCGCATCATCAGCGTACAGCAGACCGTTTACTGTAAAGTCACCCAAATTCACACCCATATTAAAATCTTTCAACTTCTGCAGGCAACTGTCCAGATACACTATGAACAGCCAGGCGGACATGACACATCCCTGTTTGACGCCTGTACAGACATCAAAAAGCGGTGACACATCCCCCCCTACTCGCACGCAAGCCTTACAGTCCTTATAAAGCGACTGTATTGCCCGCAGTAGCGAGCCGTCCACGCCATATCCGGGCAGCAAGTCCCACAGCGTTTCTCTCACAACGTTATCAAATGCTTTCTCTAGATCCACAAAAGCGCAGAAAACCTTCTGGCTAACAGCCAGAAACTTTTCCGCGATCATACGGAGAGAAAACACTTGATCCATGCAACCTCTTCCACGTCGGAATCCGCATTGAGCCTCCCATAAATACCTTTCAGACTTTTCTTGCATTCGTGCCGTTATAACCTTTGCATACACCTTACTAGCTAAGCTGACCAAGCTGATCGCCCTGTAGCTGGAGCAGTTTAGGCGCGATAAGATAAGATAAGCTATTAATTATATAATATATATTTTTTCGGTAGTTTATTTAAATTCCATTCGGTAGTTTTAAGTGCAAGTAACAAACATCAATACTTACAAACTTTCACGTTTATAATATTAGTAGGAGTTAATGATGATATATTTAATAACAAATTAAGGCTTTATGTACAAGTACCAAATAAAATGTCCCGTACTCATTATACTCATTTTTTTTAAATAATATTAAAATCAAAAAATCATAATGTTATGTTCCTGTCTTCGGCAGCTAGTCACCGTTGTACTTCAGAACATATCTTCCGTCCGCGCTAAACATTCTCCCTAAGTACACAATTTCATTCAATTGCTCTAAACTTAACTAAAAAATCTTGCTTTTACTTCATACTTTTTCTTTTTCAAATACCGGCTTCTTAGTTTAACATGCAGCGAAGACCTCTACTTTTATATTAGTGACTAATGCCTGAAGGTCGGCTTCTGATGAGACCATCACTACCGCATCATCAGCGTACAACAGTCAATGTACTATAAAATTTCCAATTTTACAACACATCATAATCTTTTAACTTTTGCAGCCACTATTTTGCACAACTATCTAGATACACTATGAAGCCAGGCGGACATAACACAACCCCGTTTGACGCCCGAACAGAAGTCAAAAAGAGGCGCCAGGTTAACATCGCCTTGATCACACGCAAGCTTTACAGTCCGTATAAAGAGACTGTATCGCCCGCAGCAGCTGGCCGTCCACACTATATCCTGCCCGGATATGGTGTGGACGGCTAGCCAGACCACACGGACGAGTACCATAGAGTTTCTCTCACAACGTTATCAAATGCTTTCTCCAGATTCACTAAAGCGCAATAAACCTTCGCGTTAAAATCTTGGAATTATTAATTATTAGTTACATGAAATGTTATACATTGTTTAAGGCTACTAACATAAAGTAAAAACATAAATAAAAAACGCTTGTAGCCCTACTAACTCGGTTTCTGTAAAAGATCCACTGATTTAAGAAACTCTCTCGGATTTTGGATGGATGACCGCTTTGTAGCATTTTCATTTACCAGAGTTTTCGTGCTTCGAAGGACACATTAAGCTGTTTGTCCCGATTGATAGTAACGTTGCAATCGACACTCGTCAAGTCAAGTGAATACCCTTTGAGCGACTTAAAAATTACAACAGCGAGTCGCTACAATCTGAGCCTGTCCATTTGAATACAGGCATTGGGCTCACCACAATATACCTCTGCCACACCTTCGGGGATAAAATCGTGGCTAATAAATTTATAAATATACTTAAATTATTAATACTGAAAGCATAAAACAAATGTCTTGGATACAATTTTAATAATTTATGCGAATCGAAGCTTCAATATAACAACTGCACTGATTACTTCAGCCAGTGGCAGTCGGTATGTTTAAGCTTCAGAATTTATTGATCAAATTTGTTTAGAACCCAATTGAAAGTATACGCTACATAATTTTTTATTTAAATTCGTCAGCATTTAGCGGAAAAATATGTAAACATACATTGAACGGCCCACTGGCTCAGTTGGTTATATAACTGCCTTCTAACCTGTGGGTACCGGGTTCGATTTTATACTACTTACAGGGATAATTCTAACGCTTCTGTGAAGTGTAGATACTTTATTTTATATTAAAACTCTCATATATTTTATTTGTTTATCACGCCTTATCCCGGAAAGGGTGGCAGAGGCATATTAGTATATGCCCACTTTTCACCATGTGTATTCCTGTCCCACGTAATGGGTGGTGAGTCCATTGCTGTATATAACTCTCATATATATACACTATATAAAGCTAACTCCGGGCGTCGCGAGATGCAACTGGGACAGAGGCTCGGATGATGATGGAATGCTTACTGCTCTCATAAATATACTGCGCCATTGCAAAAAATAGCAAGGGGAGCACAACGAAAAAATCGAACACAGGTCCTACCTCAGTAAGCGACAGCGCGCGACTGATCAGGCCTCAGCGTCGCGAATCTGATATTATTTTAACATTTGGACTATAAAAATCACTGTATATAGTCAAAGTAAGCCATTATGTCTATAAATATTTAGTAGCTATAGTTGTGTATAATAATTTCATGAAAATTATCTGTAGTTTAGATTTGGCATTGTAAAAACATTTCGAAAGAGGGCAACTTTGGGATGTTTTTCTATCAAGTGAAATTTATTAGATTTTGTAACAGAAAGCCATTTTGACTAGCTTAAATCCTTAACTAACATATATCTCTTTTTCAGAATCAAAAACCCTTTCTTCTACGATTCGCATGGTTTTAAAAAACTCAAAAGCGTGGCCTCAGCAGGAATACCAAGCCTTAAGATTAAATTTTATTTGACCACCGGTTCGGAACGCGGCCCATCTGAGAAGAACCGGCAAGAAACTTAGGAAGGCACATTGACATAACGCACAAAGCGCATTTTATTTATCTAGAACAAATCCCAGAGAGGGACTGGATATAAGGTAAGACGGTAATAAAAAAACTAAAACACCACTGCCCTGAGCTTGCAGCCCATCATCCTGAGCTCCGAAGATGACACTACCATTAACAACTATTTCTATCAAAAATTTTGTTCGCTGTCAATTTTATGGACAGTGAAAAGTGGTGCAATAACTTTAAGATTAAGATGTCCGTCCGTCTGTCCACGATCGTCCAGTTTATGTCCGCTATAAAAATAGGCTGGGAAATGATCGCACAAATCTCAAGTGTTAGACTTTGTATATCAAGAGGGTACATCTGGATCGTTAAGGGAAACTATTAAAATTATATCGGTGTTTAAAATATTGAGTTTTTAAAAGTAATTATTGTATACTAGCTGACCTGCCCGGCTTCTTCCATGACATACTTTCAACACCGTGGCACCCATTTAATTCCGTCGCTTATTAAAATAATAAAAGTTTCCCAGATTAGTTGACATTTATGATTACTGCTCCGCTCTCCTGTGTAGTAGCGTGATGATATACAGCTTAGAACCTTCCTCAATAAATGGGCTATCCAATACAAAAAGAATTTTTCAAATCGGTCCAGCCGTTCACGTGTGATGGCGTGTCCAAGAAAAATAGGGATTCATTTTTATATATATACTAGCTGACCTGCCCGGCTTCGTCCGGGACATACTTCCAACCCCGTGGCACCCATTTAATCCCGTCGCTTATTACTTTTCTAAATAAGTATGAGAGTTTCCCCGATTTGTTGATATTTATGATTACTGCTCCGCTCTCCTGTGTAGTATATACAGCGTGATGATATACAGCTAAGAACTTTCCTCAATAAATGGGCTATCCAATACAAAAATATTTTTTCAAATCGGTCAAGCCGTTTTCATGCTATGACGTGACAACGGAAAACGGGTATGGGTAATTTCATAAATTACCAAGCGAAGAAAGGTCAGATGTGGAATAGAAAGAAAAATGTTACCCAAAAAAACTTTATAGTTTACTTGTAAATTAATGACATCTTTTATATTACGAGTATATAAACTAATATTAAAAAGATGAATAGTTTATTACTTTGGTTGATCGCGCTAATCTGTAAAACTACTGGTTCGAATTGAAAAATTATTTTCCTGTTAGAAGGCCGTTTATCTGACGGATACATATCACCACGCTACTACCCAGTAGAGCGGAACAATAGTCACAAATATCAACCAATCGGGCTAATTTCCATACGTTATTGTAAAACTAATAAATTACGGGATGTATGTATGGGTCAATTGTGTTGCAATGGATTCGAAGTATGACGTGTCACACACACCTCGAACCCATTGCAACCCAATTGTCATCTTTCGTGGGTTAAGTAAATGGGCACAGCTAGTATAGTAAGATAAACGTCTCACAAAGTCTACTTTTTTTGGTGACAACATAATAGATATTCAAAGCTCAAAAAATGGCTAGAATATCTATATCCACAGTACCTACTACGAGAAATAAATAGGTATGTACATTTATGAACAAACCAATTTGCAAAGTTACTATCAACAGTAATCTACACTGTTACACACCTATTTGATATTGCAATTACATACCTATTTGGATAAGCGAGCGTCGAACTTCAAATAAATAATCATACCTTTGAAGTTACGCTGGTGAATGCTTAGAAAAGTCTTTTAGTTACAAAGCTTTCCAAATATAGAATTGATATTTTGGGAACAGAAAGTTAGTAGCAAGGAGATATTTTCGTGTTTCAATCAATCATTTGCTGAGTCGGTATCGACTAGAGTTACGAAGCATTTCTGTAAAATTTGCCGGTTTCTGTTGGCTTTGTAAGCTTCGAAAATTCGGAGATTAAGATATTTGAGTTATAAATTTTTGTTACAAACTTGATAATAACCAAATCTATTTTAATAAAATAGAACTGACGTGTCCCAAGTGGCAGCTATGAATGTAAATTGAAGATTTCTAAATTTACACTCGATAAAGTACTCAAAATAAACGGTCAGTTTCCAAAACATTGAACTTAAAATTTATATGAAAAAGATATGTTCAAGGTAGAAGTGGGAGGTAAAGAAAATAATTTGCTTTGATAAAATATTCCATGTATATTCAGGTAATAAACTCAGAACAATCAGATGAGCTCGTGAACACAGAGCATCAAATGTGATGAGATTTCAAGCTTATTTGGGAGTTTATGAAGATGAAAAAGCGAATACATTAAACGACAACGGTAATAAACGTAATAGAAATGTTAGGCAGAAATTGGAACATGAATGAAAACCAGATAGCAACTCAGTGTGAGTGAGATATGTCAATAAGTATAGTTATGAGAGTATTTACATGACCATCAATTGAGTGGTGTTTTGTAAATCATAGTCTAGTAGCTGTTAAGAAGCAAGATAACAATATATATATATTAGCAATGTTCTAGCAAGAATCTGATTTTACCGACTCTGAATTATACTGGCGATTCATAACGCAGTGCTAGTGCCAGAGTGGCTTTACAGTAGCGAAACCTGGGTATGTCAGCAGATGCATGAAAGTAAATTGAACGCTGTGGAGATGCGATCACTTCGAAAATTGTGCGGCGTAACTTTGGCCGACCGAATACGTAACGAAGTGATACGCAATATGGCAGTTTTGAATGAAAGTGTCAGCGTTAAGCTAAAAAAGAGCGTGCTCCGTTGGTTTGGACACGGCCAACGAATGAGTGAGGAACGATTGACGAAGAATATATATTGTGCGAAAGTAGAGGGTAGAAGAAGTCAGGGCAGGCCGAGACTTACATATGAAGACCACGTGAGCAGGTTGCTCAAAAAAGGAAAAGTTAAATGTATTCGGATACCCAGACGTGCGTGTATGAAGCGATGGATGAATCTTGAAGTAGCGAAAGAAGTGTGCATGGATCGCGAAGCCTAGCGATCTGTACTCTCTGACTACCCCGTCAGGGATACAGCGTGAAGGTAGTTTAGTTTTTTTTTTAAATTGACATTAACTCGTCAAATTATTTCATCGTAGAAATTTTAACAAAATTGAAGCAACGTGGTTTTTTTTTTTTTTTTTTTTTTTTTATATTTATTGGCATATATAATATGATTTAACATAAATCTTAGTTGAAAAAAACAATTAAAACTATACCTAAATAAAAAAAAAAAAACTACCTAACCTATTTATTAAAATTTAGACTGGGTCCCCTCGGTAGGGTACCCATGATGCAGGCAGCATTCCCACGAAAAGGTAAAGTCTTAAAGGCTCCTACAGCCTCAAACTGTGAGATTGCGAGTCTGGACGAAGCTTTGAATGCTTGGCTAGCTGGACCAAGTCCAAATTTACCCCCGACGCTCAAAAAGCAAAGGGCCTGGGACACAATAGCTTCTTCTGCTTTTCTCAATACTCTTATTGAAAACTCTTCCGGTACTAATCGAGCAAGGCTTTTAGCTGTATCTCGATCAGAGTCTGGGCAATGGCTTCACGCCTTTCCTTCTCCGAACACTGGCACCTTCATTGATCCCACTACACTCCGCATAGCAGTTTGTCTCCGGTTGGGTGCTGATGTGTGCATTGAACACTCTTGTGTATCGTGCGGAGCTTATGTGAGCCACCTTGGACATCATGGGCTTGCCTGTTCTTTTGCCGCTGGCCGTCACTTGTCAGTATAAATGTCCCCGCAGTTTTAGAACCGCAAATTATACGAGATGATGGTAAGCGGCCCGACGGGATGTCTTTAGTACCCTGGAGAATGGGACGTGCACTAGTATGGGATGCCACTTGCACCGATACTCTTGCAACGTCCTATCTCCCGGCTACTAGCAAAAAAGCAAGCGCTGCGGCAAATCTTCGCGAGCGGCTGAAGGTTGGCAAGTACAGTTGTCTCGGTACCCAATATGAATTCATTCCATTTGGTGTCGAGACACTAGGTCCATGAGGTCGCGGCGCACATGGTCTTTTTACGGCTTTAGGGAAGCGTCTGAGGGAAGAAACTGGCGATCCTCGTGCAGGTAGTTTTCTCGCGCAAAGGCTTTCCATAGCTATTCAGCGTGGGAATGCTGCCTGCATCATAGGTACCCTACCGAGGGGACCCAGTCTAAATTTTAATAAATAGGTTAGGTAGTTTTTTTTTTATTTAGGTATAGTTTTAATTGTTTTTTTAGCAACGTGGTTTGATATTTTGTGTTTATATAGTTTATCAGTCACGCCTTAAGACGACAAAAGCCGACGATAATAAGGCTTTAAATAATTGCCATGGCTTAATGTGTTTTCCAAGGCACGGAAACGCTCGTTAATGGATAAATATATTTGTTTTAGTTAGTTTTTTAATTTGCTGAGAGCGATTGCCACGTAAACTTTCAACTCTTTAATATCCCTAGCAACAAAGCTTCACCCGCCAGTCCAGTCAACAGACTTTTTTTTCGTGTGAAAATCCTCATGGATGCCATGCCGGACTCCTACCGACTAAAACCACACGTTTCACTTTCACCTGTCTATAGACAAGAGTCCCGGGTGAGCCCTCGGAAGGGTAGCCCCTGAATCGTATATGAGATGATGCCGAGAGTGTGTGGGCTTTTAAACTCTTTCGAACGTTTACTCCAAAGAAATTGTAATTCCCCTATAGTTTTGTAAGTACCGAAGCCCCGTACACGATTGGTGGGATTACATTAGTAATCCAGTATCAACAACAGATATTAGGGCGCGATGACGTCCGTCAGTTACCCAACTGAGCTCAACGGGCGTACGTCCAAGTAAATACAATTCAGATGCACATCACATTTTACCTATTAATAATAATAAATATAAATATTGTGGGACACTTTTCACACAGCGCCATCTAGCCCAAAGTAAGCTAATATTAGCTTGTGTTATGGGATCTAGATAACTGATAAACATACTCATATATTTCTAAATACATACATATTATAGATAAATAACACCCAGACACAGAATAAACCATCGCGCTCATCACACAAAGTTTTATCCTGGGTGGGAATCGAACCCACGACCTCTTGCGTAGCAGTCGGTTGCACTCCCACCGCGCCACAGAGGCAGTCGATTCCCGTCGGCTTGATAGCAAAAGTGAAGGTCTACAGTATTAATGTTTTTGATATTGCCTGGGGAAGGCAAGCAGACAATGAATTAGTTGCGTTCGTGTGATATCTCTCAGAACCCGGAAACAGGTAAATAGGTTTAAAGGTAAGTCAAGAGAGCTTCTTATCCTTAGCTTTTCTCCTTTAGTTATGTAGCTTATAAAGTAAAATGATAACAATAAAACAAAATAAGATACTCCTTATTCATTGAAATAGATGAGACTACAAAATAAACTATCCTCTATATAAGAGGACAGCGGCAGCAGATCTACTAACAATAACTTTAAAAACGTATTGTCCGGATCGCCCTGATTGTTAAACGTGTGTACTGACAGTACCTATCTTAATATTATATTATAAATTCGAAAGTTTGTGTGGTTGTTTGTTACTTTTTCACGTAAAACTACTGAATGGATTTTAATGAAAAAACTAAACTAACTAACTATCTTCACGCTGTATCCCTGACGGGGTAGTCAGAGAGGACAGATCGCCAGGCTTCGCGATCCATGCATACTTCTTTCGCTTCTTCGAGATTCATCAATCGCTTCATACACGCACGTCTGGGTATCCGAGTACTTTTGACGTTTCCGTTTTTGAGCAATCTGCTCACGTGGTCTTCATATGTAAGTCTCGGCCTACCCTGACTCCTTTTACCCTCTACTTTAATGAAAAATTATTATTTAAATTATTATTTATTTTCTCTACTTTTTATTTTAATGAAACTTTACAATAATATAGCTTATACATCAGAATAACACATAAGCTACATTTTACCCCGGGAACAAGTTGCTGTGGGAAACGGGAACGGGAAAACTTCACTACGCGGGCGAAGCCGCGGGCGACAGCTAGTTTGTTCCTATGTATAAGAAAACGTTTTGACGTTCAACGCCATCGTCAGACATGGGTTTGGCTCACAATATCTTTGGCCAAGGGATATAAAACGAACTGGGTGGTAAAATTAAAGTTGTTCTCAACGAGAAAAGCGTCAAAAGTTCGTGTGCAGTTTTATATGAAGAACTATGCTTATTTCTGCACTGAAAAAAGAAAATGTATACCTACGTCACAAGACTACGCTTAATGTGATACTAAGGGCCGTATTCCAGAACGTTTCTCAATACTCAAGAAACACTTGAGAGTAGTATTTCTAAGGCAAAAACTAGTTTCATGCGTTTCTTGAGTAATGAGAAGCGTTCTGGAATGCGGCCCTTAGTTCGTAACAGTTACTGCATCCTTTCTTTGAGTCGCTTTTAGAACTTGCCTTTTTTGGTTTGACGTAGTCTGCCTGAATACGGACCATGTGTTCAGTTTTATTAGTTTTAAACGAAGCTGAAAACGATAGTTATTATGACGCTAAGTACTCTGAAGCTAATTATTCTTAATCACGCGATTAATCAATAAGATATAAGTATAAGATGTCGCAAGACTGAGTGTCTTCGATAAGCCGCTAAGAGATTGCACACTTAAAGAAAAATAAGTCTCAGTGATGCAGTTTTATCAAATCAATGACGTACCCAAATGCGTTACGGATATTAGAGAAAAGTGAGATGGAATAATTTATTTACCTTTTTCTCAGTTATATTTACGCTAGTTATTGCTATCACATCCAACGTCAAAGACGCATATACGTAATTTTACAAACATCTGCAAACCTGGCACTCGAATGTACTAAGCTAATACTCATTAATTGGAACAATTTCAATCTTATGCTGTAGGCATAGGATTTAGATTCCTTTGGCAAACAGCCAAATACTCGACTACAGTTAGCAACACAAGCTCAGTGTAACAAAACATTAATTGAAGAGAGCAGATGGCGGTAGGGTTGCTACACGTATAATTTAATATTTTACATTAATAAATTAATAGGTGTAATTTATGTAATGAAATGAAGGCCTAAGGTTTTTAGTGTAATTGAAGGTTACTTTAAAAGATTAAATATTTGCGTTAATGTGACACATATGTGGACTTATAATAATTGTTTGTCAATTATCGTAATGACAAAGCATATCTAGCACCGCAGTCAAATGGCTGACTGAATGGTTACAGAGACACAATAAGTTAGTATAACAAATCGTTGTAAATTAAAGACTATTACATTGAAATTTTTCTTCTGTGAAGTAACTCTCATAGGGCGATGCAGGTTAGGATTTAGTGTATATTCATAGTGCGAGAACTTCTATACCGTGATGCAAGATTTTCAGTTTCGAAGTAGATCGCTTGTTTTTTAGCTATGATGCGGTGGTCACACTAGAATTATGTAATTGCTATTTAATGTTCTCCGGTAATTTTTCAATTACCTTGTATTTTTGTGTTTTAATTACTATGTCCTATGGGGCAAAATTTAATACAAGTCGTATGTATCTTTCAAAATATAAAAAAACGATGTGGTGTCGTGGGACACCAGGTAGGAACGAAGTTAACAAGTTCACGATTCAATTAATCATACAAAAAGTATATTATATATTAGTGTTCACTTCACTGAGGTAAATAGACAGTTTGAAAATCGGCACAATTTGCAAAACTAACGAGTGTCGCGCCTGCGCACGTCTCATTTAACGCTTTTATTCCACGGAATTTTTCTTACCGTTTTTTCTTACGGTTTTACTATCACATATTTTTTAGTTCGGTCGCGCAGCAAAATCCATATCTCCTCCAAGCCTGCCATTAGGAACTTCGTTCCAATATGTTGCTCAACTTTTTCCGAAATATTTCAATACGAACTGACAACCCTAAACCTACTTCCAAATCTATTGACCACTGCAAAAGATCCCCGAAGATTCAAAACCAATAAGAAATGTCGTACATTGAGAAGGGTCATCGTAGACTGTTGGTCAGTGGGATCGGTTGCCAAAGAGTGTTAGCAACTTGCATTCAGATAAACAAATACATAATACACCTATGACGTTCGTACGATCTTGTTTGGCAGCGTTTCGGTGAACTTGATCAATATTCTTACTGTTTAATCGTGAATGTGTCTTGTGTCAATTACTAACTCAAATGAGACACACAACTTTTAATCACCAGCTTCAACGGATAAGTTTTCAGTGCTGATCGTCATATGGTCGACATAGTACACGTGATTAAATTGAACTTAATATTCTCGCAGTCGATATCCGGATGGTTCAAATCCATCAAAATATAAATATTATTGATAGCCTGTATCAACCGGTAGCCAGTGATACACTTAAAGGGCTAACACACGACCGGATTTGATCCGGCCAGACCGCGGATTTGATTTGCCACCCGACCAAATCTTACCGTGTGTACAGCAGTCCGGCGGACATAATTATTATTAATTGAGTCCGCCTCGATCCGCATCGGATATGATCAATGTTGTCGTTCTAGCTACTTTGTCGTAAATTTCCCCAGATTTAATTTAATTTTTCTCCAAATAGACACTTTTTCATATTTTTTTTCCCAATGTTGCCATCTTAGTTAATTTGTCAAAAATGTCCCCAGTACCGATTTTACCTTTCCCCAAAAATTACTTTTTCATACATTTTTTGCCAGAAAGAAAAAAGAGCTACGTTAATACATAACGTAGTGTTTATTTACTCTATGTAGAGGAATACTATGCATACCAGTTATCTACATAGATAAGTAAAATTGAAATAAGTGTGTGTGTAATTTTAAATTTGCAGCTTTTTACTAAATGCATATAAAATAATATACTTTATTAGAAACTTTTCATTTCCAAAAAAGGACCTTAAAAAAAATTTTACCCTAGAATAGGGCCCCTAATCTGAACACCCTGTCTGGTCGTCTGGTCGTCTGGTCGTCCGGTGCGGTCTGATCCGGTCGTCTGTTGCGACAACAGATTTGGTCGGCAGACTCGGCGGATCAAATCTGTCGAGGTCCGGCAGACCAAATTTGGTCGTGTGTTAGGGCTTTTAATGAAAAATACGCTTAGTACCACTACTACTAATATCACCTTATCAATCAATAAATATGAGGTCATAATAATTTACGGGGTAGATTTTTGAGTCAGGGTTGTCCTTCTTTCCTGGGCATGGGCAGATGGAAGAGTGTGTGACAAAACGTGTATTGGATCATTTAACTAAACTATATTTACGCTGTTACCCTGACGAGTAGTCATCGAGTACAGATCGCCAGGTTTCGCGATCCATTCATACTTCTTTCGCTTTCTGCAGATTCAATAATAATTTTATATCTGCACGTCTGGGTATATAACCACTTTTGACTTTTCCGTTTTTTAACAATCAGCTCAAGTTGAAGAATCATTAAAATGGTCAATACTTTTCCCTCTTAGGAACGTATGCGTGTAAACTTAACGGTTCAGGTCGTGAGGTTGTTTTTGAGTCAGGTTAAGTTTACACGCATACGTAACCCAATCTTTTATTTTTCAGACAGATAATAGAACTTTGTGTAAATTATTTTATATCTCAGTGTCAGTTGAGGATATACTATAGGGCGCGTTGCTATATAGCATTTATTATCTGAATAAAGTAAATCTCTTAACAATTAACTTTGACCTTTTCTAATCACACACAAGCCATTATTCAAAACAACAGGACAAAAGCTCATTAGACTTTTATGAACGATAGTCGAGAAATGCCGATGACAAATTATTATCATGCACGTCATTGGTCAAAATTCATGGAAACAGTAATTGTATGTATATATATCACGTTTTTACGTATCGACAATATGTCAAGTGGCTTGGTTCTCCTGATGATTTGAATATGAAATGCCTAAATGACATCAAGTGAATACCTGGGATTTATTTTTATTATTCGATTGAGTTATTTACAGCAATTTAAGTAAGTTAAATAGTCTAAGCAATTGTGGCTATAATTGAATATAAAATCATACCAAAGTCGATACTGTAGATCTCTTACCTGTAACAGAAAAACAATAAAATTAGTCATCTTAGTATTACTAATGATGATGGAGTCCTAATGAGATTAACCTTTTTTTTTTACCACTGCGGTGGCACTGCACACAACCCGATACTGTAGACGTTCGGGAAAACCCAGGGAGGGAGCTCATTCCACAACCTAAGCGTACGCGGAAATAATACCACAAGCTTAAACTAAAAAGTAAAAAATTAAGCTAGTTTTATCAAAAAGTAGTGAGTGAGTACCTAAATACAGCTCGAGTTGCTTTCACATCCGGCACAGCAATTTCCGAGCGTTGTGGTCACACTCGCAACACCCGGTGTATTTGGTAGATGGCCAATTTCCTAATGCATTAACAGTAAATACACTAACCATTTTCTGTTGGGATTAAAGAACTGTGTGTTACATAAACTGGCTTGACTTGACCTAGTATCGATTGCTTCAGATCCAACTGAACGTGACTGAGAGTCTGTTAAGCTTTATGAAGTGACAAAAGGAGTAATATAGTATCATAATTTTTGAGTAAAAGTAGTCAAATATCAACTTAAAGAAGCAAAATTTAAACATTTTTTGCCTCTGTGGTGCGGTGGGAGTGTATCTGACTGCTATGCAAGACAACCTCTTGGGTTCCATTCCCACCCAGGATAAAACTTTGTGTGATGAGCACGATAGTTTTTCTGTGTCTGGGTGTTATTTATCAGTAATATGTATGTATTTAGAAATATTTAAGTATGTTCTTCAGTTATCTGGTTACCATAGTACAAGCTCTGCTTAGTTTGGAATCAAATGGCGTTGTGTCCCAACGATATTTATATTTATTTATTTGAAAATACATAGGCGAGGAACTAATACCAACATAATATATTATTACCCTTTCTTTATACTACAAAGACAGGCAAGCATACGACTTACTCGATCGAGAGTGGTTACCGTCACCTACATATGCAACATCAAGCTGGCTCTCGTTAGACCTTCAACTTGGCTTAACAACTACCATCAACAACCGAGGTAAACGGCTTATCAAGTCTTCTGAAGCATAGACGATCGTAAATGAAAATGTAATACGCCATCTTAGGACTAATCGTAGCGTAAGTTGAACGCAATGATTGCTTACATAACCACCAAGGTTACAAACGCTTCGCAAAGTCCTAGACAAAGCTAAGGTTTCTATTGATAATAAAATAGTTTATATTAATAATGTTTGAAAGGAACACTAGTACGCATTTGAAACGACACTGTTTAAAGCTTAGAACCATTACCTGAAATAATAATCCACACAAAAATTTCCTCACCAATAGAGCAGTTTCTGATTGGAACAAACTACCTGAAGATATAATGACAGCTACCAGGGTTAATATGTTTAAAAACAGACTTGACAGGCATATCAATCATATTGAGCAGACAAGGAGGAACTGAACTATTATCATCAGGATACAGGCTATATCAGTACTGCTACTGCCTGCCTGAATTATATATAACTAACTAACTAACTATCTTCACGCTGTATCCCTGACGGGGTAGTCAGAGAGGACAGATCGCCAGGCTTCGCGATCCATGCATACTTCTTTCGCTTCTTCGAGATTCATCAATCGTTTCATACACGCACGTCTGGGTATCCGAGTACTTTTGACCTTTCCGTTTTTGAGCAATCTGCTCACGTGGTCTTCATATGTAAGTCTCGGCCTACCCTGACCTCTTCTACCCTCTGCTTTCGCACAATATATATTCTTCGTCAATCGTTCCTCACTCATTCGTTGGACGTGTCCAAACCAACGGAGCACGCCCTTTTCCAGCTTAACGCTGACACTTTCATTCAAACCTGCCATATTGCGTATTATATATAATAATAATAATAATGACTAAGAATAATTCTCACGAATTAGTTAAATAGATTTTAGTAAACTTCAAACATATCAGTTATCTCACAGATAAAATAAACAGTCTGTCAATTTAAACACAATGTATGACAGTTAAGATACAAAACCCAAAAGCAATCAAAGATTACACGGTACATTAGCCGTGGCCATTTCGCCCCGTCTCAACAAGATTACCCGAAGGATTACAAAAGGTACAACAACGATCAGCGCATACAAGTTTGAGGTCACTGTGTACAATGTTGTCAATCAAATCTATCAAGAGATTGTGTTTGGACGCTTACAAATCTAAGTTGATGTTGTGGACATTGCGAATATCCGTTCCGATATAATGACTCACGAAGTGTTAATAAAAATAAAAATAATAAAAATATCCATCACGCCTTATCCCCGAAGGGGTGGCAGAGGCATATTTTATGCCCACTTTTCACCGTGTGGATTCCTGTCCCACGTAATAGGTGGTGAGCCCATTGCCGTGTTGAAATAGACAGACGCAGGTTGTGGCTACTGTTTTTACAATTTATTTGTGTATTGCTAAATATTTTTATCTATCTATCTTCATGCTGTATCCCTGATGGGGTAGTCAGAGAGGACAGATCGCCAGGCTTCGCGATTCATGCATACTTCTTTCGCTTCTTGTAGATTCATCAATCGCTTCATACACGCACGTCTGGGTATTTTTTTTTTTTTTTTTTAAATTTGTGCAGACGTGTCTAGAATCTCAAAAATGTAGTCTGTTTGTAGAAATTCTAAACAAAATGTTTGAAATTTCTACAAACAGTCTTCAACTAACTGCATAGTACTGATGTATTACAGAGTTTGCTTTGGCATATATTCTAAATTATGATAATTAATTATCATAAATTCATAACTTTAGTTACGATACCAACGTAAATGTTGTATTTAAAATTGCTATATTTACCCGCATGACTATTTTTAGTAGTACTTGCTTCTTTTTTGCGAAAGCGCAGCAACGAATAATATGTACGATGATTATTACTTCAACAAGAGGCAGTAGGTCAATCACATTACGTTCGCGTGTGCAGCATAGTACGCCGATAATGTACACTAGTGTACTACGATTTGTTACATAATATCTGTAACAGATATGGAAACAATCGTACAATCCACATAACAGTATATACGAGGTGAGACTTGAGAGCGCATAGTACTTTACTTGTATGTACTACAATTAATTACGTGGCAACCACATTACGTGTTATCTTGCGCTTCTCAAATAAACGCTTGCGCAAATATGGTAACAGTACATTTTAGAATAATGCCTTATGATGGTATATTGAAAGTAATAAGTCTTTGTCTCATTACGATTTTACGGTAGTGACCTCGCTATAGCTTTCGATAGCAAAAACCGTCTGTTTCGGACGCTCCCGACTTATTTCAGTCCGCCGGCCAACTGAGCTGTATGCTGAAACAATGAAGTGAGTGCGCAGGAAAAGGACAACACTATAAGTAAAGGTAAGAGACAGACAGGGAGGCGTACATATGCCAGTCGTCACAGCGCTTAGTACCCGCTGCGTTCTATTTTTGACCGTCGCAAAACATGTCTCGGAATTCGTTTCTGTGTCTGGTAACATCAGAAATCATGTGACTAATGATCTACAAACTAAAAATGTTGAGATTAAGGTGGGTTGTGAACACTCTAGACAATAATTAAATTTTAGGTTCGCACTGTGCTAATTGCCATAAGCGCTCTTTACAATTACCGCTTTATTACAGTGACGTGTTCAACCTCTATAAAAGCATTCAACTCGGATAGTGTTGCCATTATGAAAATGAAGATAATGAATTCAGGGCTGTCACCTTGGGTGGCATCTGTATGGTAAGCGAGTGTTATGGAAATTATTGGTCTTTGCCTATTCGGGTATAAACATATCGATCGCATTCACGTTAAATTGGAGAGTAGACATATTTTTATGCCATTAACATTTAAGAAATTATTAGGGATCAACATGGTCATAACACATACATTAGATAATCATGTTTAAAACTTCTAAACTCTAAAGTTAAGAAAAATCCTATAAAAGGACTCAGTCTGTCCGTCCTTATTTATTTCTCAAGAATCATAAGATATAGAGACAAACGGTTTGCGGCATTCGATTCCGGACACCAGAATACGTCCAAAGGCGATTTAGAAGTTTCCTACACTTCTAGTTTTGAAACTGGTTTCAGTTAACAAGACGTCTGATTCCTACGCTACGATAGTCAAGATAGTCAAGTGAAATGAAATTGAAAATATCTTTATTCATGTAGGTCACAAAGTAACACTAATGAACGTGAACATTTTTGCTTGTACATTTACTGCCAGATTCGCTACTGCTACTCTACTTGCTTTTCACTACTTGAAAATGTAAATGATTGTTATCATAAATCCCAAAACATTACCATAGATCAAAAGAAGAATTCTGAACAAACCAAGAATGAAAACTATATTAATAACCTTGCATGAAAAAAGAAGCCCAGTGAATCTACAGCAGGTAAGTCAAAAATATCGCGTTACTTTCGTAATGGTTTACCTTTCCTCCGTACGGTTCACATGAGCCTGCATCGGCTTTAAATAAAATGATGTAGCACCTCGCTCGGTATAATATAACGCGTGTTGAAGAACATTTTGGTTATTTGTTTTATACGCTCCTGAGTAGCCCGGTCGTCCGTCTTTCGTTAATGTAACGTTTATTTTAATCTCAACATTAATATTACGTACAAAAATACCTGCTAGCGTTCAATCATAAGCGTTTTGTACCTGGTTTGTTTCTGTTGCGCACGAGTTTAGAGTTTCGATGTGGGTACTATACAGTTTATGTTTCCGTTAGGCTAATGAATGTGTGCGGTTTACACCGCGATGCACACTTAATAGTGGTTCGGAAGTTCGTTGCATCTCTTTCTTTCACCAACCAGCAGCAAATAAAGCATCATGATGTACATGATCTTTTGAGCCGCCATACAATTGCCATCGCGGATAAAATTGTGGACTGCAGTTACATTTTTACCGCCTTCGTTGATAGATAACAGTATAGTTGATAGAAAAACTGCTATCTATCGTAATTGAATTATCCATACGAGCTTCCAACCGTAGACCATAGGCTAATAAAGTAATAAATTGTGATAAGGTATCGCTGGAAAAATTAAAAGCCAACCAAACATATTTTCACATAAGTTTGCCATTTTAGTTTATGTATTGTAGACGGAAAATGGAGAGGCAATGCTACATAAGCAGCGGAAGTAGTTGTATTCTCCTGTATCTAGTGGTGGGCGCGGTTCAGGAGGAGGGTAGCGTAGCGGGGTGTTCGGAATCGAGGGAGGTGTGGGTGACGTCATCATGGAAATTGATTCGGAGGCGAAAAACGGGGCCGCAACAAAGGCGCCGCGTCCACCAACCAGACATAAATTACTGGTTTATTTGTTAAGTAACAAAGAGACAGTCTTTTATTCTCCGTAATGGTTCTGAATGTACACGATCGCTTATCACGTTACTGGGCATTTGGGCATGGTAGTAAGCTCGGATCGATTAAGGCGACCTTGATTTTGAGGGCACAGCAAACAATATTGGTTTTGGTTACCGTAAATTATGTTAAAATGTGTATAAACACAGTGTTATGTATTCCAACACGGGATGTAGAATTAGTTAAACGGGGCGGACACGGTGATAAAACTAATTAACTCTTGTTGTGTGAAATAATGTAGTGAGGTCAACACACACGCTTAAACGTGAAAATTTCAAACTCGCTAAAATACATCGTGAACGGAAGAAATTATTATTAGACAACCAAATGTTATTGGGAATGTAAAAATAGTGATATTCAGTTTCTTTAGGTTACACAATGGATTGTTTGCATTTAAAATAGAATTCGTTTTATTGCTGCTGAGCTCTTGTGTGGTCTCTTTCTTAATATTTATGTTTTCCCAGTTGTTTCCAAATTCTTGGTTGTTATGTGTAGCTATCGTTTCACTTTCGATTTTTTGAAGTGACTGCCGTCTTTCTGACCTTTCAATCCTGTAAGGACGTCTGCGTTGTTGGTCAGTAGGTACACCACTAGCAGGATTTGGGCCCCGGAGACCTCGTTTGGTGTAATTGGACACCAAACGACAGCTGCTATACCGTTCTGTGCAAAATTTGGTAATTGCGCAAACGTGTTTTCCGGTCTACTTGTGTGGTATATGTGCTTGAATTCTTCGAAACCATAGCGCAGAAATTTGTATAAATGTGAATGTAGGTATATTATACAAAACATTGATCCAAATCAAATGGCTACTTATCTTCTAAAATATTCATGCCATTTGTACGTACAAGAGTGACACAAACCTCAATTAATATTTATAATTGTTGTAGGATTATTAATTATATAGATTTTCCAAAATCCTTGGTCAACTGAACTACGATACGTGACCACGGACCTTAACTCACTGGTGTTATAAAGAACTGATTTAATCTTATTAATTTATTTTTATTGTAAAATATTAACACGTCATACACTTAACCGGCGAGCGTGTATGAAAACACTTATGAAAGTAGAAGAAGCGAAAGCTGTATGTCAGGATCGTAGCAAGTGGAAAGTCATAGTCTCTGCCTACCCAGATATATCTCTGCCTACTACATATGTATGTATGTCAAACACTCTACACCTATTATGTGGTGCGGTTATATCGATAAATTATGAAGAAATAAATTAAAATTATCTTCACGTTGTATCCCTAACGGGGTAGTCAGAGAGGACAGATCGCCAGCCTTCGCCTTTCTTTCGCTTCCTTCATTAAATGTTTCATACATGCATGTCTCGGATATCCCAAGTACTTTTCACGTTTTATTTTTGAGCAATCAGTTAACATACATCCATACATATTGTCATGCCTTTATCCCCGAAGCGGTAGGCAGAGGCATACTATACGTTACATTTCAACGTATGCATTTTTGTTCCACGTATCATGTGGTGAGACTATTGACGTGGTCAGTCAATCAGCTAATGTGGTCTAGATATGTGAGTACCCAGACTCACATATCTAGACCACATTAGCTGATTGACCACCCTGACTATGTCTACCATTTACTTCGTCACAATAGAAGAATAGATATTCTTCGTCAATCTTTCCTCACTCATTTATAATACGTGACCAAACCAACGGAGCACGCCTTTCTCAAGCTCAATGCCGACACTTTTATTCAAACCTACCATATTGTGTATCACTTCGTTACGTATTCGGTCGGCCAAGTTTAAGCCATTAACAATACATATTACTCATTAACACTAGTCACTAGTTCTTAATAAGAGAATAATTAGAACGTCTGTTATATGAGTCACATGTATGTCGAATACCTACAATTATTTACACATTATGTCTCACTCATATAATGCGTACAAAATGAAATAATGAAATCGTAGAGACGAAAATTTGTACTACATTGCAAAAATATATAAACGTCAGTTTGTTTCTTTTCGTTTAAATACGTCACATGCACACACATGGTAATACAGTGACCCTTTTCGATCAGGTGAGCCTGCTTGTCTGCCATCTCAGTAGTAAAAAAGAAGTTTCGACATTTTATATTATTAAAGAAAATATGTAAACATATAAATACGAGCAATGAAAACGTAAATGTAGAGCAGATAAAGAAAGAGATGCTTAGATAGACGAAACAGAATGGATAAACTAATGTAATTCGACCTTGGCGTATTTGCCTGGATCTGAGTGATAACGCTACTCAGATCCAGGCATATACGCCATTTGTCGATCTTCATATATCCATTCGACATTAATTAACGAAAAACCAGGAAAATTAATACATACATACATACATACATATTGTCACGCCTTTATCCCCGAAGGGGTAGGCAGATGCATAATATACGCCCACATTCCACCGCATGGACTTTTGTTCCACGTAACACGTAATAGATGAAAAAAAAAAACAAAAGTCATATCAGGATCATAGCAAGTGGCAATAGATAAATCTGTTTACTTCTATGGGAATATGGGTGTAATACGGAAAAATTATAACCTCTTACTATTTCGGTCAGATAAAAATAACGAAAGATCACCAAAATTGTTTCACTCTTCATGTTTTCGATATCAATAACACGTTACCACAGCCGAAAGACATACAGTCGGTCGACGAAGCTGTCTAGACAGAGCAATCGTGCGGGGGACAAGGGACGAGACGCGGGAGGGTTTGTCCCGAGCTGCGAACAAATTGTTGTTAGTAGCTCGGGACAGTCTTTCAGGGCTTCAGGCAAATCATAGCAAGCGGTCGTGAATACGACCGCTTGCTATGATTTTTGAATTTTTGTATAGATTTCTTTAATTCATGGGGTTTTTAATATTCTAAATACAAATTTCGTGTTCATTTTGCAATCCAATATGGCCGCCGCGCCGTGGATATTAAATGTCATGTTGGGTATCGTATAAGGGGTTTTTTAGTATGCTAAGTATGAATTTCGTGTTCATTTTGCAATACAATATGGCCGCCACGCCGTGATTTTAAAATTTCATGCTGGGTATCGTATATGGGGTTTTTTGGTTTGCTGAGTACGAATTTCGTGTTAATTTTGCAATCAAATATGGCCACCGCGCCGTGGTTGTAAAATTTCATGCTGGGTATCGTATAAGGGGTTTTTTGGTAGGCTGAGTACGAATTTCGTGTTAATTTTGCAATCCAATATGGCCGCCGCGCCGTGGATATAAAATTTCATGTTGGGTATCGTATAAGGGGTTTCTTGGTATGCTGAGTACGAATTTCATGTTAATATTGCAATCTAATATGGCTGCTGCGCCGTGGTTATAAAATTTAGTGTTGGGTATCGTATAAGGGGTTTTTTGGTATGCTGAGTACGAATTTAGTGTTAATTTTGCAATCCAATATGGCCACCGCGCCGTGGTTTTAAAATTTCATGCTGGGTATCGGATAAGGGGTTTTTTGGTATGCTGAGTACGAATTTCGTGTTAATTTTGCAATCCAATATGGCCGCCGCGCCGTGGATATAAAGTTTCATGTTGGGTATCGTATAAGGGGTTTCTTGGTATGCTGAGTACGAATTTCATGTTAATATTGCAATCTAATATGGCTGTTGCGCCGTGGTTATAAAATTTAGTGTTGGGTATCGTATAAGGGGTTTTTTGGTATGCTGAGTACGAATTTAGTGTTAATTTTGCAATCCAATATGGCCACCGCGCCGTGGTTTTAAAATTTCTTGCTGGGTATCGTCGTATATCGAACGGAAAAACTTCTCTACGCGGGCGTCTACTAGTATGTATATATAATAAATCAATAATATAAATACCGGTTTACAAATAAGGATCTGAGATTTCACCAATTGCCGCACAAGGAAATAAATAAGGTTCATTTCATGTCGAATCGATAGTTTTTTTATGTGAAAGCGTTTACGAAATGGCTGCCGCGTAGTAGATATAAAATTATGGGGTTTCTAGCAATCAATATTTCCGCCGAACTAGTCTTATAAATTTTCATGTTGGGTATCGTATAAAGGGTTTTTTGGTATGCTGAGTACGAATTTCATGTTATTATTGCAATTTCGTGTTAATTTTGCAATTCAATATGGCCGCCGCGCCAACTGTTATAAATTTCATGTTGGGTATCGCATAAGAGTATTATGGTGTGCGGAGCCACACATGTGGGATTATAACTATACTCTATACTATGTTATCCTGTGTTCAAGTTTTTCGTCATAATTAATATTTAAACATGTTCAAAGCGTAACCAATATTTTTTTGTTGAAAACAACAGTAGCATTAAGTCCAGTTAGTCAAAAACCGAAAATATTTATCATTAACTCATTTACTACTAAAAATATGCCTAATATACCCGGCGAACTTCGTATCCATATAATTTGGTTTTTTTTTTTAGAGTGCTCAACAGGGCGGAGACAAATTGAACAAATTAATAATAATAATAATATACCCCTCGAGGACAGTCGTAATCTTTTATAGGATTAACGCAACCCTATGAGGGTATAGTAGATTCGCTTTTTGAGTCATCCACTTTCTGATATCTACAAAAAAATGTATCAGAAAGTTATTGAAAAGCTCACATCCGCAGGGCAGCTTGTGGCGAGCTGAATGTGCGCTACACATCGGTCCCGATTCCTCAGAGTTTTGTTGCCCTTCTGCACCGGTTAGCAATTAATGGGCTAACGGGAGATCAGTGAGAGTGCTACTCCCGGGAGTGCAGCAAATGTCAACTCTGGTTGGCCTTAATTGGCCGGTCAGTGGGAGGGAGCCAGAGCTATATGCTCGGGGGTGGAAGTGTCATTTTCAAGAGCATAACTACGGGGAAGACCGCTCCAGGTCTGACCCGCGATGGTGAAACCGGCGCCGCACCGCTCGACACCCCAAGCCGCTCACACCGGTGTTTCAACCTGCCGCCTTAAAGGCTTATCATGCCTATGGCGATTGTATAGGGGGCCCATCTAGTGAGTTGGTGAGTCACCGTCTGCCAAAATTAGGATAATCAGACATAAAATGGTAGACGCCGCCTTTATCCATAGTTATAATCACCTGGTTCATCAAACCCCCAACCCAATAGCCCATTTCTTAGTTAGCATATTTTACAATAGTTTAACTCCCATTGGAGGTGGTCCATTATCGTTCTTCTACATAATGCGGGCGTGGACTGTCTGCAGTGGGGGTCCCATTTCCTTTTAGATTAAAATTCTCAAAGGGCCTCTGCGTGTTGGACCAGTATGTCCCCATGTACGCCTACCAAAAGCCCGGGTAACTTCATAAAAAAAAAGAAGATACCCGTGAAAAGAAGAAACGTAATAATATGAGATTACATATGTCAGCTCACCCTTGTTTGAATTCCCAGTTCCTATCCCCAGATTCCAGTTCCCATTTCTCATCCCTAGTTCTCATCGTCAATTCTCATTCCTGGTTCATGCTCCTGTTCCCTTGATTTTTTTATAACGACACGGTGGCCATTATGGATTGCGAAATTAACACAAAATTCGTGCTCAGCATACCAAAAAGCCCCTTATACGATACCCAACATGAAATTTTATAACCATGACGCGGCGGCCATATTGGATTGCAAAATTAACACGAAATTCGTACTCAGCATACCAAAAAACCCTTTATACGATACCAACATGAAATTTTATAAGACTAGTTCGGCGGCCATATTGATTGCTAGAAACCCCATCATTTTATATCTACTACGCGGCAGCCATTTCGAAAACGCTTTCTCATAAAAAAAACTATCGATTCGACATGAAATGAACCTTATTTATTTCCTTGTGCGGCAATTGGTGAAATCTCAGATCCTTATTTTTAAACCGGTATTTATATTATTGATTTATTATATATACATACTAGTTGACGCCCGCGGCTTCGCCCGCGTAGAGAAGTTTTCCCGTTCCCGTTTTCCATAAGAACTTGTTCCCGGGATAAAAAGTATATGTGTTATTCCGATGTATAAGCTATATTATTTTAAAGTTTCATTAAAATCTATTCAGTAGTTTTTACGTGAAAGAGTAACAAACATCTCTACAAACTTTCACATTTATAATATTATTAAGATTAAGATATTATATTATAATGTTGATAGTTGATTGCGAGTACGAGTTAATAAATAAATTTTAAATAACATCAGCCTTGTATACCTGTGACAACCCTTCAAGCATCACTGTCTAGACGTTGTCGGCATTTTTGTCAACTTCAAAGGCGTAACGCTACTGATAGGTTTACTCTTTATACTGTGACGTTACTATGAAGGTGCGTATTCCGAAGATTAGCTGTCAGGTCGGTGTACGCCAAACGATGTTGCTATCAACAGATATATTTCCGGTTATATTCAACGTGTCGACGTACGTGTTATGAAATAAAATATGAGTACCTAGATAGCTACTATTGACGTGAATCCTCGTGAATGGACAATCTGTAAGGGGCAACAACAATCTCCGTCGCCCAATCGACGTCTAGTGGTGCTCCTGCTGACTCACAGATCAGGCAACGACGACCACAGGCTCCAAACTTAGGTAAGACTTGGAAGTAACTGAGAATACACTAAGATGAAGAGAAAATAAGAAGGACAATCTTTATGATACTGAAATATGAATTTTTATGATGTACGATGTCATTTTCACCGAAAACTTACAACCCTCGTCATCGCTTTACTTGACAACATGACAAAGTCATTGAATATAAATAGAATATTTACAATTCAGTTCGTATATTTCGTCATCATCATCCGAGCGTCTGTCCCAGTTGCGTCTCGCGACGCCCGGGGTCCGCTTTCCTACATTTTCTCCTCCACTTCGCACGGTCTTCGGCATCCCCTGTATTGAGACCATTGGCACGCATGTCATCCCTTACGACGTCAAGCCAGCACTTCTTGGTTCTTCCCCTCTTGCCGGGACCCGGCGGGGCTGACATGGCCAGACATTTGTTACCTACGTAGCCCGGCGGTTGCCGCAAGATGTGACCATACCAACGAAGGCGACACTCTTGCAACTTGACTGCAATGTCACGGACGTGAAGGCCGCCGCGGATGCGAGAGTTCCTCACGCGGTCCATCCGCGTGACCCCGCGGATGCGAGAGTTCCTCACGCGGTCCATCCGCGTGACCCCACACATCCACCGCAGCATCTTTATTTCCGTGACACGCCGCTCCTGCTTGTGTCGCTCCAATATCGGCCACGTCTTACTGCCATGTAAAGGGACAGGTCTAATAATGGTTTTGTAGACCTGTCCCTTCAACCGGATCGGCATTTTAGGGTCACAAATGACACCGGTCATCTCCCGCCATTTGGCCCACGCGGCAGCAATGCGTGACTTGACATCGCAATCGATGTCACTGGACGTGTGAAAAACAGATCCCAAGTATTTAACCTGGTCCGTGCGCTCGACCAAATCACCGGCTATGCGGACGGATGTGGGATCTGTCGAGTTTAGTGCCAAGTACTCGGCCTTCGCCACATTTAGTTTCAGACCGCCGTTCTCAAGCGTCTCCTTCCACGCCTTCACACGTCGCACCAATCTGCCCCTGTCCGCGTCTGCCAGCGCAATATCGTCAGCATACTTGAGCAACCATGGAGGCTGCTCATGTGGGTTTCTGATGGTGTCCGACAATTCGTCTAATATTACACTGAACAGAAGCGGACTAAGGACCGAACCCTGGTGTACCCCGACGGTGATGGGGAAGGGTTTCGTGTCGCCAACAGCAGTCCGAACCATTGAATCGGAGTCACAGTACATGTCCCGGATAGTGTCAATATAGACCTCTGGAACCCCTTTGGACCGCAGTGCCCACCAGATCATCGCACGAGGAACACAGTCGAAGGCCTTCTGCATGTCTAGAAACAAACAGTGCAGAGGCGTGTTCTTCGACCTGTATTTCCCTGCGACAACCCTCAGGGCAAAAACAGGGTCCGTGGTCCCATAACCAGGGCGAAACCCATATTGACACTCCGAGAGAGTACACTACTGCCGGATCCGAGAGTCTATAATCCTCTCGAAGATCTTCATGGTGTGGGACATCACCTTAATACCGCGGTAGCTCCCGCACTCCTGCACTGACCCCTTACCTTTGAAGACTGGAGTAATAATACTCAGTCTCCATTGGTTTGGGATCTGCCCGCTGAGGAGTATGCGGTTAAAAAGGTTTACTAAGATGCCCACACCGCGAGGACCCATCGCTTCGATGTGGACTCCATCGGGTCCGACAGCTTTCCGATTCTTCATGCGGCGAAGCGCAGTCAGGACTTCTCCAGGCGTTACCGGTGGCACTAGTTCCTGATTCGGAGGGAGGTCCGGAGGCTGCACCTCTTTGTGCTGTTTATTAAGCAGCTCGTGGAAGTACGAGCGCCATCTCTCCTTTACCGCGAGGTCTTCGCTTAACAGGTTGCCCTCAGGGTCTTTTACACAGCGACACTTGGATATATCCTGTGCCGCTTTGACCCTGGAGCGCGCCAGCTTATAGATGAGCTTCTGCCCCTCAGACGATTCCAGCTTATCATACAGAGGTTGTAAGTGGTCACGTCTGGCTCTGGCTACAGCTCTCTTTGTGGCGCGCTTGGCAGCCCTGTACGCGTCGCGGTCTTCAGGAGATCCGGTCGCTTGCCACTTTTTAAAGAGGGCTTTCTTCTCCCTAGTCTCCCTCTGGACTGCGTCGTTCCACCACCAAGTTTCCTTGTCACATTTGCGTCCACCCTTAGACTCACCGAGCACCACCTTCGCCGCTCCAAGGATGGCCGCCTGAACTTTGTCCCAGTAATCTTGAACTGGTTCGCCTTCAGTGTCGGTGCACTTGTCACCGACAGCTGAGACGAACTCCTGGGACCTAGTTTCATCAAGCAGCCACCATCTGATGCGGCGCTGGCACCGCTCGATGCGTTTGCCTTTGGGCTTCACGCAGAGGTCCATGACAAGGAGACGGTGTTGTGCAGTAAGACTCTCACCGGGTATGACCTTGCAGTTGGCCACCTTGCCGATGCTGTGTCGCCTAGTGAGTAGGAAATCGATCTGAGTTGTACGCCTCTCGCTCTTGTAGGTGATGAGATGTTCGGGTTTCTTTTTGAAATACGTGTTCACAATGGCCAGATCGGCAGCCGCACACGTTCTGAGGATAGTTTCTCCTTCAGCGTTGCGGGTGCCGTATCCAAAACCACCATGAACACGCTCAAACCCCTCACACCCCTCACCCACATGACCGTTTAGGTCGCCGCCCAAAACGATTCCCTGTGACAACGGAATGCTCCGAAGCACTCCCTCGTTGTTGACCCCAAAACGACATCTTATCGGCGTCGCTACAACCGGCCTGTGGCGCGTAGGCACTTATCAGGTGGGTAATAATCCCATCGATAAGCACCCTCACGATCATAAGCCGGTCGCTACAGCGTTTCACCTCCAAGATGCCGCTCTGCAGCCCCTCGGAGAGCACCACGGCCACCCCGTTCTCCCCACCAGGCGCACCCGTGTAATACAGCTTGTAGCCGTTCTGCAAAGGCCGGGCTCTGTTGCCCTTCCACCGAGTCTCCTGCAGGAACGCCACGTCCACCCTCCGCCTGGAGAGTACTTCGGCCAACTCTACCGCACGCCCAGTCAGCGTGCCAATGTTCCAAGATGCGAAGCGGATTCGGGTTGGGGCTAACTTCTTTAGCCGTGCTGGCCCGACACACGGCAGCCCTAGCCCACTTGCCACAGGAGTCGGGCGGGGCTCCTGCGCGCCGTTTTGCGGCGGCGCCCCATCCCTAGCAGCATTCCTTTTCTGACTTTTCATTTTTTTTTTGTTTCGGGTGGCTTTTGTGGGAGCGACGCCCTCAGACCTCCCAACCCCAGAGGGGAAAGCCCGAAAGTTCGTATATTATGTATTTTTGATGAACAAACAAAAACCTACAATCGACTAGAGTAGAAACTACCACCTAGGCGAAGGGTTTTATTATTGTCATATTACTGTGATATAAAAATCATACATTTTGTATCTGTGGGTTTAGATAACCACAAGTTCCCGTTCTATCGATATCGGTCGGCTAATTGGCTTGTTGAAATGGACAAGCACAGATTGTTGCGACTTGCCATTTAAAATTTCCTAGCGCCCATGAGGCCTTAATTGACGACTGCCATGTTACTGGCAATCGGGACCAACGGCTTAACGTGCCTTCCAAAGCACGGAAGCGCTAGTAAATGGAATGTCACGAAGCGTTCACTCATTTAAGGACCAGCCATAACGAAAGATGATTAACGCAGAGAACGTTTACAGAACACTGAGTTAGCGGAGCTAAAAGTGTTTTAAACAAATCTTATTACTACGGATGAAATACGATAACGAAATTTGGGACCCACCATAGATGGAATATTGTAAAGCAAATTGAAGGCATTAAGAGTAACATTTCTTCTGGATCGCGAAGCCTGGCGATCTGTCCTCTATGACTACCCTGTCAGGGATACAGCGAGAAGATAGGTAAATTCTTAAGCCAATACGGTTATTTATGAGTTGGGTCAGAATTGACTCATCATTCTAGATGTCCTCAGCTACTTTTATGTGCTTGAGTTATGAAGAAAATTCAGATATTTTGAGACAAGCCGAACGGCAAAATGTTTCATACACAAGTGAATATTTTAAATGGTACGGATCTACTTGTCAGACAAAAAGATATTTAATGTATTATTTTCAAAAAATGCAAAATTCATATCCATTTTGAATGTATGTAGGAGCAGCCACTTTCGACCTTCGTAAATATTCTTTCAACATTTCCAGGTTATGGGCCCCAAATATAAATAGGAGCGCTCGAAGCTCCGCTCACTCAGTGTTCTGTAAACAATCTCTGGGTTAAGCAAATTTTGCTATGACTGGTCATCGGATGGGTGACAGCTATGTGCTTCGGAAGGCACGTTAAGCTGTTGGTCTTGGTTGCCAGTAACATGGCAGACATAAAGCCAAGTAGGCCTAATGGTCGGCTCAATAAAAAAAACAGGTATACATAAACTGCAAAAATCCATTTCGACATGGCTCACCGTTTGTTACGAGGGACAGGAATACTTACGGTGAAATGTGGGCGTATAGTATGCCTCTGCCACCCCTTCGGGGGCAACGGCGTAAATAATAAGTAAAATTAAAGCTCGGGACCGTACCGTGTTAGCATGGTACTATTTAATTTATCCTAATTTACAGGTATTTCAGGGGCCTAAGGACGGAGAGTGGGCTGCTCGCCGTCCTTACAGAAGCAGGCCTTAGACGCTGACGTGAGAACTTTGCGTACGTCTTTTACCCCCTCAAGAAAGTAGGACGACACCCGAATCCTCCCCAAAGATATAGGATTAGCGGAATAACACCCGAACCCCCCCTCCAAAGACGATACCGCGCTTACGGATAAAGTCTGCTGGGAGCCCTGGGGCTATCCTCCCGAAGGGCTTACCCGGGACTCCTGGTTTTAGTCGGTAAGAATCCGGCATAGCATCCATGAGGACGTCCACAATATAAAAAAAAAAAAATTACAGGTATTTAATACGAGTTGCAATTAGATATAAACCCGTCGTAATTTTTTACATAACCTACAGTTGAATATAAGTTACAATACACATGCTTTTTTCCCACGCTATTATTCAGTTACGGTAGCTAGTATTCTATAACTACCATTTTTAAAGTAACTTTAAAAAAAAAGATCATATTTTAGATACACAGGTGACTTTAAAATTTAATCAGTGCTTAAAAATAAAGTGTTATACATGAAGTCTAGTCATTATACTTCCAATAAAATAACGCAACATTCATAGGCGCCGTAACCGCGACGTTTTATTACGGTGTATTAAACAGGATATATCGACAAATTATACAACTTATAATACTGATAATTTAAAAGACTATTGTTGTTCAACTTAGCAAAAACGACGTGAAACGTACCTCTTGTTCATTTTTTGCTAATTATAGCTCCATTATCAAATTGCTGTCAAAACGTGGCTTAAGTGTTTGAATATTATGAAGCATGACAATTCTTGTAGAACATTTTGGCGCAAATTATATTGCCAGTACAACCTTCACTACATTTCTGCCTTCTTTTGGCGAGTATACTAGATACTACTATTTTACATATATCTGTGCAATAACTTTAAACATAGACAACTGGTATTGTAACATTGTTTACTGACTGAAAACATCGGAACCAAAATTAAAAGTATTCAAAAAGTACAAGTTATATGGAATGTTTGGCTCTTTCTGTCAGTTACATCTACATCTGCTAAATTTATATCATATCATCTTTGATATAACACTTACATTAAGACCAAAATTGTAGTTTATTATGATACTTAACCCCTCAGCAATACTTATACCCTGAAAATATATTTTTGTATGTTTGTTATACATAAAACCATGATCTCATAATATCTACCATTAGGCTTTACATGACATGAATCACATAACCTAGAGGTATTAATAAAAACTTAAGTCGTTCTAAGAACAATGGCGATAAATTATCACGGCACGGTTAGTGACGTCATCACACGTCATTATTCCGGTCACACTTGTATGAGTATTGCTTCACGAATGATGTCAGATAGTCAGGCCAGTGCCAAAAGAAAAGTCTTAATGGTGTAACAAAATTTTTTTTATGGCGATAGTAGACGATGATATGTCAGATAAGTTTCTTTTTATTCATTTCCATAAAGTATTTGATTTTTATTAAGCGACGATGTATTGCGACTGTGAGGGAGAGTCTTAATTATTTCAATACTTATTTTTTTGTTTAAGTTTAACTCGATTACTCCATAAAATCGGGAACAACCTTGTCATAGGCCTAGGTTGTTTTGAATTGTACTACAAAATACTCTTTCTTCTCTTAAACT